>CM048052.1:9355207-12277707 GCA_026259375.1 Verasper variegatus
ATAACCTCACATCCATTCCATTGTTGGTAACGCAATACATCAGGAGCATCTGGAGGGAATTTCATTACTTTAGGCACAATCGTTCCACTTCGGGGGTGCATGAGTAAAGTTTGATGTCACTGTGACCCCACAAAACATGCATATAAAAATATCTCAAGAATTCATTCACTGATTTTCATTGATTAGGACACAATTTCTTCCGAAATGTCAATAAAATGAGAAAGTGATGTCCAATTAGGTCAAAGGTCAACTTCGCTATGTCTGTCTTTTGGAAAATTGGAGTATGTGCAAGACGTTTATTCATCAATAAGATGTAATGTGAAAAGGGTAATCAAAGAACTATCTACCCATTCAACTTGTTAATCTTAATTCATTTTAAAATGTGAATTGCTGATATGGCCCACACATTTTCTAAAATTAGATTCAGGTTGAGCTGCTCAGACATGTTTCTATCGGCAGGCGGCCATTTATTTGTACCCCCAGGGAAATCCATTAATTGTGCTAACTGCCCAGCACCAAATAACAGAATCAAGCCATACAACAAAAGAAGGAAGTGATGACTAGAACAGACAAAATATAAGGAAAACAAAACTAATTTTGCTGTGCATGTGCTGGATGTGCAATTAAACATCTGCAACATTCTACCTAATAACTGTATCCATATGAAAACATTATGTACCTCAAATTGATGAATATACACACAGATCACTGATTCATATGCAGCATTATAAAAAAGCTCAAATGTTGCATGTAACCAGACAGTGCAGGGATGATTTGCACATTCATATGCTCACTCATGTTGTGAGTAACCACAGAGAAAGAGCCCTTATAGCAAATTGGAGTGTGCGACCTTCCTGGCAGCGGCTCTATCAGCCAACCCGCTCTGCTGCTTATGTAACCAAGGGCAGATACATAACTATGGCAACTCTACGGCGGAGCAGTAAATCCAACATGGCATAATCAGTTCTGAAATGGCAGCATTCGGACAATGCTAAACATCCGTATCACATGCTTGGATATGTTCATGGTCGTTTGAAGGTTTTGAAATGGAGAGGGAATCTGAGAACAGGAAGATAGCCCATATGCTTTTATGTTCCGTTGCTCTAGAAAAATGAAATCAAGCTGAATGACAGTTAAGGTAAAATCCAACTTCCCACACAAACACAGAGACTGACTGACTCACTCAGTCGGGTCTCCATCCAAGCAAACACACACACACACACACACACACACACACACACACACACACACACACACACACACACACACACATGGCCGCCGTTGAAACCAGACCCCTTCGACAGCTGAATCCTAGGGCCTGGCAACGGGAGTGACAAGGGGGAGAGGAATGAGAGGCTGAAAAGGGGGAGGAGATGTAGAGGAAAGGCCCGTAGGATAATGGATGACTTATCAGGAGACTGCAATGAACTGATTACAAAAATGCACTTTCAGTATTATTAACTTTCCTGAAATTAAAGAGGAGCCAGCTCATTCAAAAAGCAATAATTTATACCCGACGTCATACAATACAAGTGGATTTGAAATCAATTTGTCAAGTCAACAAAAGAGGATTCGATCACTTTTAGGAAAAGGAGGCAAAATGAACCCAAGATGATACAAAATAAGACTCAAGTTGTGCTCTGACTCAAGAAGCCTTGAGATTTTGTCCGAATAGACTCTATAAGCTACAAAACGGGGGAAACAGTGGGTCCAATCCGAACTTCTTCACGTTTGGCCTTCTGAAAGGAGAATAGGGTGGAATGGAGGGGTGTGGAGTAGGGGGTGTACAGAATTGGGTGAATGGAGAAGGTGGGAGGACAGAGAGGAGGGCTTGGGGCGTGCATGGGTGGGGTAGCTCTACAAATAGCTCTGCTCTGCGCCCGACATTTCTTCACTTACTCTCCCTCCCAGTTGCCCAGTGGGACAGTTGGGTCTCAGCACCTCAAGCGGCTCCATCAACACCACAAGCCAAACCAAACAGTGAACCAGCCATGAGCAAGTCTTTCGCCTCATCAGCCCAGTCGGCCTCCTCGTACCGCCGCACCTTCGGCTCTGGCGTCGGTTCAACCCCGATGTCTTCCCACTTCTCCTCTGGAGGAGGAGGAGGCCGCAGCTCTTCAAGCCACATGTCAAGCAGAGTCTACGAGGCCAAGAGCTCCGCCATCCCTGCATATTCCAGCTACAGGGTGTCCTCTGGTGCTGGAGGGGCCGGGTATGGCTCCTCCACAGCCATGCGCACCTACTCTGGCGAGAAACTCGACTTCAACCTGGCCGACGCCATGAACCAGGACTTCCTCAACACAAGGACCAACGAGAAGGCCGAGCTCCAACACCTCAACGACCGCTTTGCCAGCTACATCGAGAAGGTGCGTTTCCTGGAGCAGCAGAATGCGGCCCTGACGGTGGAGATTGAGAAGCTGAGGGGCCGCGAGGGGCCCGGGCGCGTGTCTGAGATGTACGAGGACGAAATGAGGGAGCTGAGGAGGCAGATAGAGGCCATCTCCAACCAGCGCGCCCGAGTGGAGGTGGAGAGAGACAACCTGGCTGATGACCTGCAGAAAGTGAAGATGAGGTAACCTTTGTCGCATCGATTGTGTGGATGAATGGATGAATGACAGAAAGGTGTATAAGGGATTTAGATTTTTTTCAACGCTACTGTGAAGGTGATGCTGATGTCTTTCATGGTTTAAACAGAGAGAGAGCACAGAAGAGAGAAGCACTAGCTAGCTCAGAACGATGTTTGAACTTTGAAAGTTTATATCTGTATTAAATAATAAATTGTTAAATAATTGTGGTATTTCTACTCCATACAACTAGCACATCTATATATGGTGAACAGTATAACCAAAGTCTGATGGTTCCTTCACCGGTTGATTCATTTGCTTGTTTCCAGAAGTTTGGGAAGATAAACTTGTTTCTTGAATATTTATCTTTCACCTGTTTTGAGTAAATTAAGTGTTTGTGTCAGTTTTTCGTAATCAATGCAATGGAAGATTTTAAAAAGCAACATCTGGCTTCCATTGTCACTCACCAGTTTCCTGTGGTGTTTTAGAGGTAAAGTAAAAACAAGTTAATGAAGAAGAGGTTTGAGGATGAGCGGACTGTTTTGTAATTTATTCACAAGAGATGTAAGTGAAGAGAGAGAGAGAGAGAGCGAGAGACTCAGAAATTAAGTTGAGACAGATGGACGGGAAAAGTTTCAGATAGACAGACAGCGACACAAGAGACGGACAGGAAGACGAGTAGCCAGAGCCACACAGCCTGTTACATGTATGTGTGTGTCTGTGTGTGTGTGTGTGAGTGGGTGTGTTTTAGAGAGAGAGAGCTGTGATGTGGGTGTAACTCTGAATTGCCTATTTGTAGCTACTAGGTCAGCTCTATGAATTTAGAATTTCTGTCACTGCAACAGCGAGCAACATCACTTGAATTTAAGTGTACATGTTATCACACACACACTCTCACACACACACACACACACACACACACACACACACACACACACACTCACACACACACACACACAGACAGACACTTTCTCTTTATCAGCCCTTTTTAAATTGTTGCCTGCAGCACCGAGTGAAGCACCTGCTGCTCTGAAGGAGATCAAAAAATAATCCTGCCTGCCAACAGTTTCAATGCATGCCTGCAGACTCACACATCCGCCCATAGGATGAACCACAAATTACACATCATAGAAAAGTGTTATCCTACCAATTTCATTTCTCCCCTCTTTGCTGTCCCAACAAAACACACAAAAAATGTATTTGCCAACCACACACACACACACACACACACACACACACACACACACACACACACACAGTAAATTAAACAACTGTAAGGACTTCAGGAACAGGCACAGGTGAAAAGTTTAATGAAAATATGTTCTGTGGAGGTTAAATATGTATAATATGCTAAGTGCTGTCCATCAATTCCAACTAATGTGAATAAATACATACATTTTACCATACCGTATGTTAAAAGTGCTGTTCTAGGAAAATATTCAAATTAGCATTTCACAAACATTTGAATAAGCAAAGAAATGACCAACCAGTGACCCCCCCCCCCCCGAACCAACATCGCACTGTCTACAACTTCCAGTTCCCAGTTGTTCAGGGTGAACAGTGAAATGTTAATTCTGGAAACAGCAGCAGCCAAGGGCAGACTCCTGCTCCTTTGTCACCGTCACCCCTGTGACATTGTGAGAGCAGCTGCGCCACAGCTTTGGGCCTCAAAGAGCAACTGCACAAGGGTGTAAGAGTTTGTGTGTGTACGGGTGCATGTAAAAAAAATAAATGTTGGATTGCAACGTGTCAGAGCAGAGAGCAGAAGGTTGTAGAGAGGTTGCTACTAGTTTATCTGTAATTGGTCTCCGGAGAGGACGCCATGCTCTCACACACAGTTGTTCAGTTTGTAAATAGCTTATGTTTCAACTCCACTGTTTTCTGTTTTTGCTCTTTTTCCCACAATCTCTACGACTCCTGTTCTCTGCAGACTGCAGGAGGAGGTTCATCAGAAGGAAGAGGCTGAGAGCAACCTGTCTGCTTTCAGAGCCGTATGTCTTCCATTTCCATAATTTCACTCCTGCATATATTAAGTGGTTTTCTCCTCAATGTTCAAAGTAAAAAATGTCCTTCAGTCTCATTCTCCAGTGGTTACCCTCATTCTTAGTCACTTTTGTTCCTCTTGTCAACCACTTGACTCACTATAATTGTGTCTGTTTTGTGTTTTGTGTTTGCGTCCAGGACGTAGACAATGCCACTCTGGCCAGGCTGGACCTGGAGAGACGCATTGAGAGTCTGCAGGAGGAGATCGCCTTCCTCAAGAAGATCCATGAGGAGGTTCGTTGTTCCGACTATAAATCTTATCCAGCTGCCTCCACCGAGACACGCCTACAGTAATATATCTATGTGCTATGCGTGTAAGGGGTGTGTGCTGTATCATATAGCAGCTCCGCAACTTCAGACCTGAGCCTCTGTCGGCACGCCGGGGGATCAAATATTTCACACTTAAACACGCCCGTTAATATTAAAATGTATTTATAATGCCCACTCACACATTCTCCCACTCATTTTCTCTCAGCTCTATCGCACGCACTCGTTCATTTAGCTCTTCTACAGAGCAATTCACTGAGTGCAACACAGGCATTTGTGCAGATTCGCTTTTCAGACATCAAAAGACACACACTCAGACACATGCTGTCCCACTTCAGGTCCCCTCCTGTCATTTTGTCGTCCCTGCCTCCACTCTGACCTCTCAGAAATGCTGAGCTGCTGATAGGTTAAAGAGAGCATGTCAGCTGCTGTGTCTGTGTGTGTGTGTGTGTGCATATGTGTGTGCATGTGAACAGATGCAAAGCTATTTTTATCGTTTGGTCAGACTGGAGGACAGCTGAGTGAGGCCAATCAGTTTTTTAAACTTCACAGATCAGATACTGGGTTATTTGGGGATTGATATTTATATTTCAATAATGTTTCTTTTAGTATATAGATCATACATTGTTCTATATTCCAATGTCAAGATAGTTTCAAAGTGTTTTTGATTATGGGACAGAGAAGGTTTAAAGGTCCAGTGTGTAGGATTAAAGGGGGTCTATTGGCAGAAATTTAAAAAAGATATATCATTTGGATAATGTTCTATTAGTGCATAATGAAATTTGTATAAGTGTATAATCCCCTGAAACATTAACAATAGCTTTTTGTTACCTTGGACTGAGCCCCTCAAATCTACATTTAGGAGTAATGTTCGATAATGCATGTTGTTTCTACAGTAGTTCAGAATGGAAAAAATCTAACTCTGGTTCTAGAGAGGGTTTTTTTTCTTGTTTTTATGTTACATTAGATGTGTGAGGGGAAAGGTATTCATATGGTTGCAATCTGCAATAAAATTCTACACACTGGTCCTTTAAATTATATCTTTGCACTGTTTCTTTTTCTTTAAAACCCAACACAAGTCATTCTTTCCTATTTATCATTAATATCAATATATATCTTCAATGAAAATTGCTTTATTCTCTCCTCTCAGGAAATCCATGAGCTGCAGGGCCAGATGCAGGAAACCCAGGTCCAGGTCCAGATGGACATGTCCAAGCCCGACCTGACCGCTGCTCTGAGGGACATCCGCATGCAGTACGAGGGCATCGCCGCCAAGAACATCTCAGAGGCTGAGGAATGGTACAAGTCTAAGGTGTGGTGGAAGCACAAATACAGTTCATATATCACACACACAGACAGAGAGTGATAGTCTATTTCAGCTTTTATTGCAACTGCTGTAACTTTGTCCTCTCTCCTCTCAGGTGACTGATTTGAGCCAGGCTGTGAACAAGAACAACGATGCACTGCGTACGGCCAAACAGGAGAGCATGGAGTACAGGCATCAGATCCAGTCCTACACCTGCGAGATCGACTCACTGAAAGGCACCGTGAGTATCAGCTTCATTGAATGCACTTGGTTAATTTCTTATTCTTTCACACACATTCTGCCTGCACACACCTCCATTTCCCCCTTCTGTCTGTCTCTTTCATTCTATTTTCAGGCACACTTTCCCCACTATTAACTTCATGTCTCACTTCTCTTCTAGAATGAGTCTCTGCTGCGCCAGATGAGAGATATGGAGGATCGCATGGGCCGTGAAGCCGCCAGTTACGCGGATACCATCACAAGGCTGGAGGAAGACATCAATAAGATGAAGGTAATCAGCATAGAGGTTTTACACTTACTCCTTAGTCCATGAAAATACTCAGTTATTAATTAATCGTTAACTAGAGCTCATGGGTTTATCCACTGCATCAGTGACTGGGAACAATAATATATAGCATCGTTTTGTGTGGTGAGAAGTGTATTTGAATAGGTAATAAATCATTTTCTGATTAAAAGGATGATATGGCCCGCCACCTGAGAGAGTACCAGGACCTCCTCAACGTGAAGATGGCCCTTGATATTGAAATTGCCACCTACAGGAAGCTGCTGGAGGGAGAGGAGAGCAGGTGTGTGTTTGCGTGCTGTGAAGTCAGGCAGTATTAGTCCCAAGCCGACATCATAATCTTACTTTTCTCACTGAGATGTGTAACTTGCATATATTAACGTTGCATTGAATGTTCATCCTCTTCACAGGATCACCACCACTGGGCCTGTCCAGACTTCTTATTCCTCCATTGGATTCAGAGGTAAAAACCATGCATTCTTATCTCCAAACATAAACATCCATTTTACATTCCAGATGAGTCAATGAAGGGATACAAAAGGACTAATTATAGCATGTGACTG
The DNA here is from genome assembly GCA_026259375.1 of Verasper variegatus. Classification (NCBI taxonomy): domain Eukaryota; kingdom Metazoa; phylum Chordata; class Actinopteri; order Pleuronectiformes; family Pleuronectidae; genus Verasper; species Verasper variegatus. Next base: position 9,362,474 of record CM048052.1, read on the forward strand.
TATATGGTAGTTGCCATTTATGAGGGTATTACACTGTGTGGTGATATGTGATGTGTCAAACCTCAACAGCTCTGTGATTCACAGAGGCAACCATCACAAAGCCACACACCGATAAACTCACAACCTGGCCTCCTCCTCAAATGTATTTACAGATGTAGTGAGCAATTGCTCTGTGTCCACACCTTCCCTACAGTTTGTATTTATGAATATGAGTTTTTTGATGGCTGTCCCCATAAAGTGCGAGGCATGTCATCATCTTCAATGCTTATTATGAGCTCAGTGGAACTGCAGCAGAGTTTAATGTCAGAGTATAAGAGCTGAGTGAATGTGTTCTTGCAGAGACCAGTCCTGAGTCCCAGCATCAACGCTCATCAGAGGTTCACTCCAAGAAAACTGTTCTCATCAAGACCATTGAGACCCGCGATGGAGAGGTATGAGCACACTCACTACACTCATTTATTCACAACATATATGTCTCAGCATGTGTTTCAGAATGTGAAGAAGTCCATGCACAGACAAGAGTCTCATAGAACATGCACACAACCTTGCAGTACATCATTTGATCAAACTGTTGTTCATCTATGAAGAAATGACACCAAATGGATCCAGTGTGTTGTTGTTGATTTGTTGCTGTGTATATTCTCACCCAGATGAAGTATTCTATGAGCCAGGGCGATAGTGCCCAGTGTGTAAGTCTACTGGTTCCCACCTCCCCTTTGACACCAGTTCACTAGATTTCTGCAAACTGCCAGATTTAAAAAGAGAACACCTCTGTTAACTTTGATTCATTCTCCACCTGCATCTCCGTCTGCAATAGGCCAAAGTTTACAGCTGGGTTCGATAGCATGGAAAGAGAGATAACACTTTTCTGAGTTGAGATCAAAACTGCAGCAGCGTCTAGAGTTTCCAATTGAACGCCGGAAATCTGGTAGTTTGCATCGACCCTGTATGGACACTTTAACATAGACAACAACACTCCACTGTCAGTGCTCACTGTGCCCCCCCCCACACACATCACAAACAAAACCTGCACTCAAGAGGTGAACATCAATATTGTCAGTATTGTCACTGTTGATAGAGAATACTCTCACCTATCATCTATAGAACTAACATAATTATTGTTTTTTATTTCTTTAATTGTTGTATTATCCCTTTCTTTGCCTCGTCAGGTGGTCAGCGAGTCCACACAGCATCAGCAAGACATCATGTAAACAAGAAGAGGCAACATCAGAAACACCATGTATGATAAATGAATAAAAAGAATAGTGCAATCATTTACATTTTCCTATGACGACTACGACGATTTATAAGCTGAGCCCATTTTTAGGTACGGAACTCTGACCGATTTTAAATGGAAAATTATTACGAAAGTGAACGCAACCAGTATATGTACTGTATACATAATAAACATCATAGTGGAGCTGTGGAGGTGCAATGCACTGCATTCCAGGGATTTACACTTTGTTCATGCTACTTTCTGTCTCTCAAATAAAGACCTGAATATCTTGTCTGCAAACAATACAAAGGCGATAGTGCAGTTTCAATTCACAACAAACCTTTGGTGTAGCCGTTTTTGGCCCAGTATAAGTTCCAAATGGTCCTGCACATATTTCCAGTCTCTCTGTGCAAACGCATGAGAATATGACTTGATTGAAGAAGGCTTGTGATTTGTGTAACCGATTTAAGGAAAGTGAGATGTTGGTCTGACGTTTGAAATATGTCAGAAACACAAAAACATCGAACTAAAAAGGGAACTCTGTCATGTATTTTAAGTTTGAGCTCAAGAGCATGTGCTGGGTCTTTGATTGTGTGTATGGGTTAACCATGGTCTGGTGCTTCACTGTGACAAAAAAAAATCTCATATAATAAAAGCATTTATTATCAACATTTGTCAGTTTGGATTTTTAATTTTGAGAAAGAGCAAACATTCCTTTTCCCTCCCTCATGAACTGCTCAAACCCACTGCATTCATCATCTGCATAAGGTTTCCACCCCGGCCAAGTGTAGCACTCCTCTGACTTTTAATTCACTTTTATAAAGAAAATGGGAAGTCGCCGTTCTGTTGAAGTTATCAGCAGCAGAGCCGGGTCGTCTTGGTGGCGGAGAAAAGTGAACAATGGCTTTTAATGAGCTGGTCCCGGTCATGATTTGTTTCTGGCAGAAAGGAGATTAGGGCACAGCATTACAGTCTGTGCACTTTGTTTATGAAGTCACTGGACTGAAAATGTCAGTGGAGACCAAAAAAAAAAAGAAAAAAAAGAACAAAAGTGGAGCAGTGGAGGAGGAAAGTAGAAATAAAGCAGCGAAGAAGGGGAGCGAGACCGAGAGGGTGAGAGAGAGAGAGTGAGAGAGAGAAAATGAGAAAGACGGAGGGGGCTGATTCACAGACACACAAGATTAGTTAGAGATAATAAGAAGCAACAAAGAAAAGGAAGAAGAAGAAGAAGAAGCGGAGCCATGTTGTTCAGAACGTTTTGTCCCGGTCATTGTTTCTTTGCACTTCTGTCAATGACAAGTGTCATAGTGTCTGAATCTGGACTCAGGTACAGAACAGAGACCACAAAGCATGTTTAACAAATCTATTGCAATTAACAGAGAGAATCCTGAGAGTTGAGCAGAGTGACGGTGGAGAGGTGACAACAAAGAGCTGCAGGGCCGAGCGGCAGGTGAGTTTTGAGGCAGGCAGGGAACAGCAGGGAAACCTGAAGACTCGTAGGACTAAAGTCAGAAAGGCTCAAACTCAGCAGGGCGCCAAGAACAAAAAGTACAGACAAGTCTCTCTCTCTCTCTCTCTCTCTCTCTCTCACACACACACACACACAAGTTTTGATATGGATATCGGCTATTTCTTTTTTAGAATTGTGACTATTTCGGAATTACCATAACTCAAGCTTTACATTTCTATGCCGCAATTTCTAAATATCTACTGATCTGTGATGATCTACAATACCTGCAGACATAACATCCAGGCTAAATACTGGAATAAGCACAATATAGTATCTGATCTGACTGTAGTATTTAGCTTAAGTTATGGTATCGTTGTATCATGTATTGTTGAGGAGTATTTGTGCTGGACACAAATAATGGAGGTTGGAACAGTGGAACAGTGAGAGACAGGAAGACAATTAGGTTGTAGAATCACAATGTTTATCATATTTTAGGTCCATATAAATTCATGCGCAGTAACAATGACAATAATAGTAATAATAATAATAATCATAATCATAAACAGGGTGGTCGGAACATCATTATTCATCATCTCGCAATTAATGAATTGCTAATAACTGCTGATAATCAAAAGTCAAGGCTCAGTTTGTTATAGTTGATTTTCAGCATCACATGGATGAGACAGGAGGAGAATGATAGAAGTGCATCCACCGCCCAGCCAAATGAAACCAACTGGACATACAGTGTCATACAACGCAGTATAAAACAAGTCTACTCCATTAGAAAATGATCCGCTGGATCATTTCCATGACATAAGCGATCGTGGTGTAAAACATGAAAACAGAACCAAACATTTGTACATTTAAAAACTATTTACAGTTCAGTATCTACAATGAAGGCGTTATCCCAACATATACTCACAAGTGAGAAGCAGTCACAGGGAATGACAGGAAGAAAAGCAAATCAAAGGAAGAAGAGGAGAACAATTATTCACTTTCTCCCCAAGTTACAAGCAAGACAGAGGTCAAAGTTTAACATTTTGCTTCCAAGGACAGTGATGGTGTCACAACTGCACCACAATGAAACCACAGAAGTGAACAGGACTGGAATGTAAGCAAAACCCAGAATAACACCTGAACAGCCACTTACATACAGACGAAGAGAGCAGAACAGACGGTGACTTAGTATACCACAGTGAAATGATTCAAATGGCTTTTCAAAGCCCTTTAACTGGACAGTGTAAATGAAGAAAAAGAAGAGGAGGAGGAGGAGGAGGATGAGAAGAAGAATGAAGAACAATGAGGAGGAGGGGCGAAGAAGAAGAAGCAGCAAGAGGAAGAGGAAGAGGAAGAGCAGGAGAAGAAGAAGAACTCAGCAGTTGTATCTTTTCATTGAGACTGAATATTTTGGTGCTTTTAGTTTTTTTTTTCTAATCTTGTACCACAGATGTAAATTTCATTTTTTTCTCTAAACCAGGGCTGAATGAAAATATTCAGATTAGGATGCTCCCTCCTGCATCCTGCACATCACTTCAGATCAACACCCCTCTGCAAGTTGAACTCCATTCAATCAATGCTGAAAGTGTTTTGTGCACCCTAGGAAAATAAAAGTATTTTTTACACGACAACAGTGACACACAGAAACACTGACACATAGTTACACAGAGATTCTCATGCAGTAATGGGTTAAAGCGAAAGTCCTCCGGTCCCCGAGTTCATCAGACGAAAAACTGCAAAGTCTGCTGAAGCCCCACCTCAGTATTTAGAAGTACTTCAGTATTGTAGGATTGTTTTGTTTTTCAAAACCTCAGAAAAAAATAAAATAAAATAAAAATAAATAAAAGACAAAACTGTTGCGGAGGAATTCGTTTTTGCATTTCGGGATATTTTAGTGCCTTTATTTTTACAGCAACAGTTAATCTCAGTTGGAATGATAACAATGTTTATTGTGGGAAGCAACAGAGCAGGTTCAAACAAAACAGTTCTGTTGCACTGAAAATGCAAACTGCATCTTCACCACAACAACAGTGTTACCACAACTGAATGTAAAAGCGAATCACACCCTTGAAGGTATGTTAATGCATGTGCACACAAACATATTCACACATATAAGGTGCAGGTCCAGTAGTGAACAGTAGAGGGCGCCCATTGCAGATGCTTTTCACTTTCACTCAGTCTCTTTTACAGGAGATTATCCCCTCTTTCTAAATCCCCTTTTCCTCTTCAGTGTTTTCATCATTTAACTCTTTTAAACAAAAAGATTCTCATTTTAACTGGACCCAGTATGTCGAGTAAAAAAAGAGTGAAAAAAACACAGAATAGATCATCATGAACCCCCCCCCCGTCCCTGGCTGATATTTGGTACAAGCCATCACTTGCCACAGGGCTCATGTGTCCACACACACACAAAACACACTATATTTAACATTTTCACTGTCTTGTTTCGGCCCCTTTCACATCAACGGTTAGTTTCCTAGACGACCATGTATCAGACAACTCTTAATTGTTTTTTTACAGCATTTTAAACAGATCTGTAAATGTAGATTGTTTTGGGGGAATTATGGGGACATGAGAGCACTTGGAGCACATGTCAACAAACAGAGTTATACACAATTGCTTCAAAGTCAGTGGAAAGAAAGAAGAAGGGAGGTGTCTCCTGCTCACGTCCAGTTGGCAACTGAGGGCACGAGGAAAGCGGCGAGATGAAGCACATTCTCCTTGGAAAACGGAGCGTTAAAAAACTGTCTTTGTTTCTGCATTTTGAAGCAAGACTGGTTTCACAGACTGTCAGTGAAGATAACAGGCTCATGAAAACCTTGTTTGACCTTTCATTGGAGCAAATAATGAAGAGCTGCCTCTCTGTTTTAGTATTAACTGTGTTTCTGTTGTTTTATTGTTTTCTTCTGCAAGCTCTGAAATCCTTTCTTACCTTGATTCTTTAAATGCCACACCACAGTTTTATCTTAAATGGCACAACCGCGCATAGAGACGTTAGCGTTTTAAGGTTTTTTTATTTGACCCCAATGGATTTTTACTTCTTATTGCTTGAAGCAACCCAAAAACTATTTAATGAAATGTTCAAGGGACAGTTCCCCACAAAACGGGTCCAGCTTTTGTCCTCCAAATAATCACAGGAACAAAAGAGTCAGATACAGCTTGTAATAACTCATGATGCCAGAGATTGGACCACAATGCCTTCAACAGCAATCAGCTCTTGCTCTGTTTGTCTTTACCAGGTCTGAGAGGAGCAAACCAGTGTGGGACTCCAGCCATCTCAGGAACTCATCCTGTTGGGATAGGCAGTTCATTAGGTTGGCACGGTGAGGTCAGGTTTTCTATCCCAAACTGCGACAAAGTGTCTTCAAGCAGCCTTGTTGTGTTTGTGCGACCGTTAGAGTGGATTTATGCATTTTGCCGCCTCAGATGCGGACCGGGGGGCAGCTGGGGGCCGTGAGGGGCACCTGAGAGCCGCAGTCGTAGTCGAGTTCGGCCATCCGGGAGCGGCTCATCATGCGACTGTTGGAGTACACCCGTCTGTCCGTCTGCCTGTCCCTGAAACTCCTGATGTAGCTCTGTGGACAAACAGAAGATGATGAGATTGTGAAAGTTCAAGTTCAACAGTTTCAAAACTTATTTATGAATATTGTGAAGCTAGCAGTGGAGCTAGCAGACAAACAAAACCCAACTAAGTGTAAAAGCAACAGTGGCCACACAAGCCCCTGTAAAACCCCGGTGGGAGTTTAAGCTTAGCCAGAGCAAAGCTAAGCTAAAACCTGCTGCTGGCTCCACCATCATATTGAAGAAACAGGCATGAGAGGGTTTCCACCAATATAGCCACAATCTCAGAAGGCACAAGGGCTCTGGAGACCACATACCTCTACCAAAGACTAGACACCTCAAAGTACCTTGCCATGTTAAGAATGTGTATCTGTTTATCTGGATCCCCTCTAAATTGGTTCTTCTTTGGGTTATGACCCATGTCTCTACAGAATGTAATGAAAATCGGTTTAGTGACTTTTGAGTAAACCATGCTGACGGAGGACACCGGCGGTAATCAGGAGGCCACTTCATTTTACCGGTGACAGCACGTCTCCATCGAAGCGTCTTTTAGGGTTGACCTTGCGGTGGTAGCCAGGCTCAGTTTGCGGAGGAGGGAGTTTAGGCGGCTGGGAGCTCTGGGTTTGGTGATGCGGGTGGGACGCAGCTGGGTGGTGATATTGCTGGTGGTGGTGGTGGTGGTGGTGATGGGTTTGGGCCTTCTGCTTGTGGCCGGTTTTCGGGGTCTGTCGTTTCTTCCCCTTCTTGTTCTCCCGCTCCTTTTTCAGCTTCTCTTCGCGCTGTCGGATACGCATGAGCTGGACCCTTCGCTGCTGTCGACTCAAAACCACTGTGAATGGAAAGAAGAGAGTTGTAATAGGATGTAGAGGAAGAGAATAATAGATAATCAAGAGGGAGGGAGGGAGGGAGGGAGAGGATAATGCAGAAAGGTTTAATTTAGAAACAAAATCAACCGATTAAGAGAAGAGGAAAGGACTCTAAAGACTAACAAGAAAAACAAGACACACGTCCAATAAGATGAGATATTTTCAATCAGTTCTTAAGTGATGATGGTGAACTATCCCTCATGGGTTTATTTATAAAAATCCATTTGCTTCATTCTATTCAGTGAGTTTTCAGACGGAATAATTTTCCTCCTCATGCATTCGCACTGAGCTTCTCAGTCTCCTGGCATATTGTGAGTGGGCGAGTGTGTTCGTGTTATTTTCACACCCTCTCCATCGAAGGATGTCCAAAATCCATCCTGTCTCGCTGTCCGCCGACTACCCACGTGAAATTTTTTGGGTGTTTGCAGGCTTATTGAATCCTCGGGTTTATAATACAGTACAGTGTGTATCGTCAGGGATCTGTTTCCTGTTCATTACCTCAGATCAAAATGTTGCCGGGAACGAGAGGACCCCGCTGAACTCCATGAAGACATGATGTGCTGCATGCGCCACAGTTACCGCCTGTGTGCCTGCGTATAAGCGTGTGTGCGTGTGTTTCTGTGTGGGGGAGGGGGGTAGGGTGTGTGTGTGTGTGTGTGTGTGTGTGTGTGTGTGTGTGTTATGATATCTATTGTTGTTTCCTTGTGTGGGCGGACAGCTAATGAGGCACCATCTGCCAAGGAAACTGCTTAATGATACCCCCTCTTTTCTTTTCCTCAGCTCACCCCACTTCAGGCCCCTCTGGCCACATGCTACCATGTGTGTGTGTGTGTGTGTGTGTGTGTGTGTGTGTGTGTGCGTGTGTGTGTGTGTGCGTGTGTGTGTGTACGAGAGAGATCTTGGTATTTGGTATTATTCATGTTGTGGGGCCAACATCAGTCACACTATGAGGACTTGTCTTGCTTATCAGCACAAAAAAACAAGTCCCCATGAAACTAATCATTTGATGTCAAACTGAAGATTTAAGTTTAGGTTTAGGTTAAGGTTATGGAGTTAGGGTTGGTTAGGGTTAAACAAGTAATAGTTATGGTTTAGGTTAGAGAAAGTCAATGTAGTGTCCTCAATGTAATGTCTGAGACCTCAACTGGGGGTCATGTTAGAGTTACAAATACATTATGACAAGATGTACAAATAAGTAACAGAGGCACGAAGGCAGAAAAAGACAAACAAAGACGTGTGCAAGGTTAATTCATCCGTGTCCTGCTTGTTATTCAATCAACTGACCGACAGATCATTTTCCTCTCTGCTCTACTTGGATGCTCTGCTTGCCCATTGTGCCCCAGTTTATCATCGTCTCCCTGCCCCTCCCCCAGTACACCTGCTCCCTCTTTACCCCGCCACATTATTCCCCTCTTGTATTTATCAATACGCTGTTCAAGCATTTAAAGAGGACACACTGTATAGGTTAATCTAAACACAAAAATACAAATAAGGACTTGCTTCTTATCACTGACCAGGCGGAATTGCAAAACCATACATAGTTCTTTTGCAAAAGCTTCACCCTCATTTATTCTTTCTTTCATCTTCCTAAAAAGCGATAAGCTTTTCCATTTATCGTTGTTATTCTTGTTTTTTTACTTCTGAATTAATATTTTCTTTCTTTCTTTCCTGTGTGGGTCCCACAGACTCTATATAAAGACGGAGGACACATCTCCATTTCCTCACACTGTCCAGAAATTAAGCCAAAACGAATACGAAGGCTGCCATCTTGCACATTGGGAGCCAGAATCTGTGCAGTAGACATTTCATCTCACTTTTATAGCATCAAATGAAGAACCGAATATACATCAGTGTGATAAGAGGTACATAAAATGACTGAAACTACTAATGCTTTTACGTTTTAGCTTGGTCTATGTAGAATGAAGGTTGTGTGCCTTGAATTTTAGCAAATCCATTTTCTTTCTTATGGACAGTTTTTAGTCCACACTTCCACCATGTGTCCTTCATATTTCTTTCTAGGGCTCCTTCCCCCACACTGACTTTTTTTAATACAGCACAAAATAGCTTCCTCTATATCTGTACCCACTCCCTCTGACTGGAAGTCATGACAGCCTGCTATTTAATCCCATTATTTCAGGCCATGTGTGACGTCTTCTCAGATGTTGTATAAAACTGAACATCGTACACCAGAGCATGTGTGTACAAATTAATGTGATGTGAGTTTTCAAGCTTTCCTGGAGTCAGTAAGTGAGTGAGTCTATATTACCGCCTCTGTCCGTATTGTGTGTGTATGTGCGACCATGCCATCTGTGTAGTTGCTTTCCGAGCAGATGCTGTTTCCGTCAATAACACAGTCGGCTGACAACACTAATGTTAGACTCTCCCTCACACATGCTCACTCTCACTCTCACACACACACGCACACACACACTGTTCCCTGCCCTCGTCATGCTTATGATTTCCAAAGCAATGAAACTGCCCATTTAACAAATGCAGGACAGCAGCTCATCGAGGCCTTTGTCCGATCGATACTGAAGCAAGTCTCATCGACATTCTGTGGACGAGACAGTGTTCAAGATTAAACCTTAAATCTAATTTAAAAGTAGTGACTATAATTTTGGGTCAAAGTGGCTAAACTGTAATTTGTCCCTGTCATTGGTGTTATCAGTGGTAAATACTGTAACATGCAATTAAAGTTGCATTGTACAGAATATGTAAAAATGTATCATCCTCCCCGAACTAAACCACAATTTTAGGTTGTAACACAGACCAGGTTGATGATCCCTCCCTGTTCGAAAGAGTTAAAAGTTCTGGCTTAGACCTCTTTAAGAGATCTGGAGCAGTGTTCCTCGTGACCATCATTTTGTTTGTTTTGCATCCGTTCTGTTTTAAAGTATTGATTTAAAACCCAACCCTATTCATAAGATTTGTATCTGAACATTTTCATAAATTCATTTGCTTCGATTACGTGCGGGAGAGATCACAGTCTTGGCCTGCAGTTTTGACGTTTTGTGTTTTATGTCTCAGACATTCTTACTTCCACAAGGCCTCTGGATTTTTAATTGGATGTCTTTCAATCTTGCCCTTCCTGCCATTCAGCAATTGTCCCTGATGTGTTGCTGCCGTTCTTCTTCACATGACCTCCACTCCCACCTGCTTCCCCCGTTCCTTCATCTGTTCCCAGTCCTCATTTACACTGGTATTCCTGTCATATGCCAGTACTTTCCAGTTGATCTTATCTGCATGTGTATATGAACCTGCCTTCATCTGCCTGTATCCTGCCTCTGCTTCTGTAAATCTGCTCATGATCCGAAGCGTGCTGCCTTTGCACCCTGTGAGATTTATTCGCCTGTTTGGACTCACTTCAAATTGCAAGCCTGCTGCGCCTGCAAGTGTCTAGATTTGAGTCCTTGGCCTTGTTGCTGCTTTATGAACTGTGGCAACTACATATTTTTTGATAATTGCTGTTTCCTATTCTGTTACTGTTAAATGTACCAAGGGAAACAAATCTCACAAGATGTTGTTCTTTTATGGTTGTAAATGCATTTTCATGTTTTAGTTTTTTTAGTTAAATTCTTATGGTGTGGTTGAATAGAAAAACTGGTGTTAAGGATTAGAAACAGACATGGGTTTGTTTTTAAGGGGTCACAAGCCAAAAAGGTTGAGAAATACAGTTGTACACTGTGGTGCGCCAACCAAAACAATATCTGTGTCTTATATTAGCTTTTGAACCTTTGAATTCTAATAATAAAAATTATATTATACAATATACGTATATAAATAATATGTCTGTATGCGTGTGTGTACAAGAGCGTCACTCACCCTCTGTGTGAGAAAATCCCTCTGCAGTGACTTTCCATTGGATCAGCACTCCGAGGAGGGCCAGGACAGGCCACACCCCCAAGATGACCCACGTAAACCAGCACACTGGCTTCTTTGGCGCCACCTGCAAAGATTACCGTTGCAATTTTAATCTTTAAAAAATGTTTACATGTTCAACTAAATCATAACAGTTCTGTCAGTCCCATGTAGAAAATGTCATGGATAATCTTCTATGTGTCCAAAGACATGCAGATTGAGGTTAGGTTAATTGGAGACTGTGAATGCGAGTGTGATTGACAGGTTGGCCCTGTGATACACTGGCAACCTGGTGTACCCCACCTCTCACCCAATATCTGCTGGATTGGCACCAGCTCCCCAAGCTACTCTTAAGAGGATGAGCAGTAAAAATAAAACACAGAAGGCTGAGAAAGGACAGCATAAATTGATCCACTCTTACTGTAACTCAGCCTGTCTTTCCCGCATCCTCTCATAATTCAAGTGCACATGAGCTCTCAGATACCGGCCCACTCCTTCCTCTTAATTCCAACCTGTAGGCGCACACCAGCCTCCTGGCAAAGTTTTGTTGTGCATCAAGTTAAAGTGTATACAAATCACTGATCTTGGCTCCTCTGGAAAATGATCGATATGAGTTTTCTTTTCTTGTCAGTCAGTTATTCTCACACTGACATCTCTGACCAAGGCAAACAGCTCAATAGAAAACTCAGGGATGCAGTAATGATGTTTGATGTCCACACATGCAAGCTTTCACACATGACTGCTCTCACATAAATAGAGAACACTCTCAGAACAACATGCCTCCAAGGTGACTTCAGATAAATGAATAGCACCTTTCCCTAACAGAAAGACAAACGCAGGCGAACAGTACCCTGAGTCTCTCGTAGACATAGTGGACCAAGGCGAACAGCTCTATGAAGTAATCCACGGTGACAGTGATGATGGCAGAGCCAAACGTGGCGGTGGAGAGGGTGACAAAGCAGCACTGCCACTGAAGTGTGAGGACGGCGAACAACGTCCCGGAGCCCAGGAGGATGCCCAGAGGAACCCACACTGTTTTGGGGTGATAGAACTCCTCCATGACCTTAGAGAAGGAAAGAGTTGGGATTCAGACTCATCTACAGACCATACATGCTGTTTTCCTTCTCAAGAGAACGTTCCTGTGATAACAGCACAATATGGTCACATTGAAGCCATTTTTCTCATTTGCTGATCTGAAAAGAATTATGTTTGTCTTTATGTCAACACAAAAGTTTGTTTCAAGCACTTTAGCATTGGATTTAGCATTTAGCATTAGCTTGATTCCAGGGCATTTTAATTCCTAAAATGTCTCTCCCACTATATCACGTAACAACGGTAAACAATGACTTTAGCAAGGAAGTGTCTGAATGCTAACGTTAGCTGTCGTGTACTGGTAGCTAATGAGTAACCTTGAAACATGCACTCTCCAAATTTTAACTGTCCATTGTCTTTTCAGTTGCTGATCATTTAGGGACCTGTGTGCTAGCATGGACATGACAAAAACTACCACAAGTGAAGTTTTATCATTGCACACATTCTTTTTTGGGGGATCTATATATGAGAATATAAATCTAAAACGTAGCCGAACAAATGTCTCTTACCACCAGCGAGGCCACTCCGAGCAGCAGGCCCAGCAGCAGGCCCACCATGAACAGCCCCACGCTGCGGACCAGCATGGTCACCAGGCCGCACAGGGTCCCGATGCCCAGGCCGATGCCGACTGAGGCCTCCACAGCTCAGCTGAGTGTCCATCACCCGCTCCTTGTAGCACAGCATGAAGATGACCACGGAGCCGAACATCAGGCCAGTGAGGAACAACACCGCCTTGAAGCATCGATAGCCTGAGAGGAGAGATGGGAAACGGACGACTGTGAGGATTTCACCAGCGTACAGGTCCATGCTTACATTTTATTTGTATTCCATGATTACATTGTACTGGTTTCTCCATTGCTTTTCAAAAACTCGAAATGATGTTATTATATTTAAAGGATAAAATACTACAAGGAGGATATGATGGGTAAGGGAGCAGTATACTGTGCGTGGAGAGCTTTTTCTTCATTGGAGGTGGATGAACCTGATTTAAAATATGATAATCATAACATTACAAAAGGTCATCTACATTCACAGCTGCGCTCCTTCTCATTTCTTTTTTTTTTCCATCATATGCTCCCTCATGTCCTTCTTGGCCTTGCTCGCTTACCAATTTACTCCCATTTTTAATTTGCTTCATTGCAATGAAAAACTGAAAGAAAAAAAAGACTCTGAAGCAGCAAAAGCTCAAATGATCAAGAATTTAAATCTACTTGGCCCTTGCCTCAACGTCTGCATCTCCCTTTATGTTTTGATTCTGCACCTACTTCACTGACTGGACTGTGTCTCGGGGGGAAACCGGCATCAGATTGTTATCTTTGTGTAATCAGGCATTGCACAGCTGAGCCAAAACAATACTCTCTCATCCGACCCAGCGTCCATGTTCCTCCCTTGCGACCATACCTCTTTCATACGGTACACTTCTTCCTCCTTTTTATTTGTATATATTCCTCCTCTACTCAATCCTGTGTGTTTTCCAAGACAGCTTTCAGCCCCGATGCCTTTAAAATAGTGTGATGATAGCCCCACTACTGTGTTCTCCAAAAGTCTGACAAGGAGTAACATGAGCATTTCTAGAGAACCTACACCGCCCTGAAAATGTTTGTTTTTTTCAGCTGTCATCACAAATTCCCGACAATGTTCTTCCAGCTTCTTCTTTCTGCTAAATGCAAACATGTCTGATGTTAGCGCACTAATACTTGGAAGTACAGCTGTGTATTTAAAGTGGGCCAGATCATGGTCTTTTGTCTGAGGGCACCCTGAGGGCACACTTGACATTTTCTGCCACACTAGTCTTATACGTCTACAAATAGCAGTGTTCTTTGTCTCTTTTCTTTTTCCACCCAGCGGTTTTATTTCAGGGCCAGAACCACCACAGTCTAGTTGCATGCTGTCAACGTTGTGGGGCAACCTGTTTGTAATGCAGGCACTGGCGCAAATACTTTACTGGGACATATACAGCGAATGTTAATACTGTCTGTGTGCTCCAGTGAATCCCACTCTGTCTATTTGTATGCATCAAGCCAGCTCACGGCTTCCACATACCTCAATATTCAGCCAATAACACTGCATGCCTGTTGCCCATAACTATGTGCTTATTTCATTTGTTGTTTTCTTGCGTATAACACAAGAATAACAAGGGTTTTTTTTTAGCTTTACATGGAAATTATAGTGTTTGTTGGACAAAATAGTCAATAAATGATTCACGGATTCATCACAAGGAAATATACTCTGATCAAATGCTCTGTTCGCTTGACGGGGGAGACACAGTGATGCAGTGACAACTTACCAACTCTACCTTAATTTTGTTTGTACAAATTTCTACTCTTCTCTGAGACTCTAATTTATATGTTGGTCAGTTACTGATGTATGCCAAGTATGCCTGTTACATTGACTTGCTCTGTCTCCGTCTTTTTATGTTGTTTACTGCCTGCTGAAGGCAAAAATCTAAATAAAAAACATTAGCATGCATCTGATCTTGTTTGCCTGCATCTTTGCAGCTACTTAGTAAATCATCATTAACTTGCAGAGATGAAAATCTCTGCTTCTACCAGAAAACTGCTGCAAGTAAATAATTATACATTCACAAAAGCCAACTCAAGGCAATATGTGTATATGTATGGTTATTATTTGAGCACTTTCCCTGCTCACATGCAATTTTCAATGCCATCATTGTTTCAGCCACACAAGGAACCCTAATGCCTGTATTTGACCGCTTTTAGCTGTAATGACTTTAGATCCAAATGCGTTAGGATGAGACCATAATACTTAGGATGCAGTGAAATACAAGGAGTTTGTGTCTCAGCATATGAATGGACCCATGCATACAAGTCCAAGTGTTTAAAGGGCACAGAGGAATACAAAAAAGAGAAAAAAGAGGACAGGGGGTCCACTGCTAGTCCGGCCGGGTGCTTTTGATTAATTGTAAAACTGCCCCCCTTTTTCTTTCAGCTGTGCTGCTGTGACATTTAGTTGAAAGACTCGAACAAAATCAACAGCAGAATATAACGTGTTTTTTTCCTTCTTAAAATACTGGCAGACAACCCAATCTCTTTATGATGTGAGTAATTTCGGTGTCGGCAAATGGAGATTCAAGGTTTCGATTTCAGAAAGCATGAGTGAAAGTAAAGACCCACATTTTACCATGGTGTAGTCCATCCTACTTACTCACTGACTGTACTACTGTATGTTAGTCCAGTCTACAGACGTAAGTGTTCAGTATTGACATAATTGACACAGGGTGTGACATTACACACCCAGTGACAAGAGAATCCCCTCTGAGCCGCTGAACCGACAGAAACATGAGCAACAGTAGATCATTTCATGGCACTTGCTCATGAAGAATCCCAGCTACATGTCACTTTTCAGTCATCCCATCATATCTGTTGACAACGCCCAGGATATCCAGTTGTTTAAGGGAGTTGTTTTTTCTTTGCAAATACACTAGAAGCAGTTTTCAGATGAGCGAAAATGAAAGCGTTGTAACTTAAGGATCGCTCAGCAGCGTGGATTCAATAAAAGTCCCATTCATTTTCTGAAAAGAGATCTTGATTTTCAGCCATAATGTTGTAACCGTCCATTGTAGGAGGTAGAATGCCCATTCATTCTTGTTGAAGAAGTGTTTGGCTGTAAAGCCGTGGGACCGTGCCACTCTCAAGGAGATCCAGCAGAACCCATGGTTGAACTAATCCTGTTCACCACAACTCCCCCGAACCTCACACCCTACACCCCCCACCCTACACCGCCTAATGTGACTCTACACCACTGTGATGATTCAGCTTCACATTTTAAATAAATTATAAAATGTACTCACACCACTCCCATTGCATGGATCATCATCATTATCACAGGTTTTATTATAACCTCCACCAAAGAGGGTTTTTTTTTTTTCGTTTTGTTTGCATGTTAGTTTGCAGGATTATGCAAAAAAAAAAACTACTGGAAGAATTACAACACAACTTGATGTGGCGAGGGTCAGGAGCGAACCCATTACATTTTGGGATCAAAGTTAAAGCCATAAAATATATGACAACATAATAGTTTACTTTAATGGAAGGAGAAAAACACTCTCAACATTAGCTACATTCAGCCTCCAGATATCTCTCCCTATTGTCTCCCACAAACAGCAATGATGGATGGTTTGTCATCATTCCATCAAGCTTTTGTTGACGTTACCCTATTCATGTTGAATAAAACACATTTGTTGATACTGATAGAATAAGCATGACTCTGTGGTGCCAGTATTCTAATGGTGATCAACTCTTTTCAACATCATGGATCATGAATCATGAATCATGGTGGCATCTGATCGTGGATTATGATTACAATATGCATATTCACATATACTACCATTATTGGCACTACCTCATTATGTTTGTCATTACTGCTACTTTATCTCTGTCAGACTTTTTCGTTTGTATAACTAAATTTGATTGATTGATTGATTGATTGATTGATTGAACAGGCAATGACAGGCATTTAATCATGTGCATGAGACACTTTAGAGGATCACCTCTTGCATCACCACTTACCAAAGAAGCAGTAGATGATTCCAAAGAGGCAGCACATGGAGCAGACCACCGAAGGCACAATCTCGTACCTCCTCTCAATCTCCTGGTCGCACTTCAGCCCCACCTCCACCAAACCCAGCAGCTTGCTGGTAGAAGTCATGATGGCTTGAGTCAAGGGGGGAGGCCGCGTTCAGAGGTGACAGAGGAGGGCAGGGGGGAGGAATGAACAGGGGGGGCGTGTTGGGGTGTTTGGATCAGCGGGCCTCACCCATGGGGACGTCTACCTGTAAACAGGAGGTATAGAAAGAAAGCGGAGGAGAGAAAGCTGAGAGAAAGAATGAGAGAAAGACAAAAATAGAGGGGGAGAGAGTGATTATTGATTGCTCATTTTAAGTACTCAACAGTGAGTGCTGACAGAGCAGCTAGCATGCTCCATAATTTTGAAAAAAGAAACAAGTCAGCACAGCACAGCCGCCCTCACCACTCACAACCACCAGAGAAGATGAAATGACTGCATTGTAAGAAGAAAAGCTACAATTCAGGCGCTATCGTTCACTCTGACATACAGCAAACTGCAACACACACTGAATAGTTGCCATGGGAAGATACAACAAATGCATTAGCATGAATTTGCATGGTGTTGGAAATTTGACACAAGAACTGGTTCTTTAAAGTAGCATTTGCATCTCTACATAGTCCTGATTTGCTGCATCTCTGATCATTCAAATAATACATCAGCAAGAACACATGTACCACAATACTATAAATATGCTGGATATATAACTTTATTATTCAACTTGTTTTTTTTACCTTAAAGTATTAATACTAAGTGAAAATTATTCAGTAAGTAAATTCATTTCACACCCACACAAAGTATTGATCCTGACCTTAAGTCAAGTGAAACTCTGTATTTACTAATCTAATCAACACACCACATAATTGTAAAAAAAAAAAAAAAAACGATAATAATAATTCAGTCTGATATAATTTCACTCCACTGACTATGTGTATTTAATTGACTTTAAAGTTGCCACAGGGCAAATGGAGCTGTTGTTATTAGACTGTGTGTCAGTTATGAGTAATTACATTTTTATCCCCGGTGTGTAATGTATACTACACCTTTCATCTAATGAGAGTCTGTGTAGTGATTCACTGTGACATAATGGGCTGTGTTCCAGTATTGATAACTTGATTCCTAATTGATCTCTTTGTGTCCTTTGGCAAGAACATACACCACCACACACATTCATCCCAGTGGTTTAACCTAAAGCAAAAATCCCAAACATCAGAAACTACAGACGCACTAAATCAGGAATCCATTCAGATGAACGCTGTATTTAAAGATGCATTATCATTACTCCATGCAACAAGCAAGTCTTCAGGTGTGTTCTGTCTCCACCATGATATCTCTTTCACCCAAACTGTGCTCAATCTTTACACAGATCTTCCTAGAGGCCATGTGTGACTCCAAGCTTCCTTTATCACCTCTTATCTATTTGTTTGTAACACAAAAACAACCAAACAGATTTCCACCAATTTGGGCAAAGGATGCAACATGGGCCAAGGAAGAATCCATTAAAATTTGGTGCAAATCCAGATGATCACGGGTCATCATACCAAATGATACAGTCCATTGGACCATAGCTACAGCAGCACTACCTACTGCACTCAAAACCCTCTGTGCTTTTGCAGCCTCTGTGGGTTAGAGATCACAAATTTAATTTAAAGTTTCTGTTACTCTGGATCCATTACCTTAGTCTGGTTTTCTCCTTCAGGTCAATGCACCTGTCATGTCAGAGAACAGAAGACAAACTCCGATTATCCTGGATTTATTCTTCCACATGCATACACACAAATGTGCAAAGTGTGCACGCTTGCATTACACTGGGGAGGTAAGCCCTTCTTATTCCATATTGACCTAGAAGGTGATGATGCACTGTGGCATGCCGGCACGTAGGCACACACATACACACACACACACACACACACACACACACACATACACACACACATACACACATCTCTTGCAGCATCCTTTTACAATAAGGTGTAGCAGTAATGGAAGTGACGAAAGGGAGTCTACAGTGCAATTAAAACAATCTAATGGCAGGTATAACAAGTGGCATTCAGTGAGATATAATATAAGCTTGTATAATAGTCCATTGTGTCTCGATAAGTAATTGTCCAACCATCCAGACTGTCGTTAAATGTCAGCTGCTGAGAACGCTGCACTAATCACAGCCACTTCCATCAGATCCATTCCCGTATCAGCAACTCCCACCTGAGTCTGTGCCGCTGGGCTTCCCTGTCACCACTAATAAGGAATTAAAAGCATTAACAAAGATTCAGATGAACTATAAGCCAGTATTTAACATTATAATTGTACGGCGTGACTGCTGCTCCCTGTGGGGGCAGCAGAAGTACATGAGTCAGAGCTAATGGAAGCTGATTAGCATTAACTCTGTGTTTAAATACAGTCGTCCTCATAGGCCTATGCAGTCTGTAAAAAAAAAAAATGGGAGGAAAATGTTTGATGCTTTATTGATTTGTGGAGTTATATCTTCTGACTCAGGTACAGAGCAGCACTCCTACAGAGCAGAAAACTTCAGCAGAGTACATCCGTATTGACAGGAGAAACTCAGCTGTCCGGTTTATTGAGCGATCCGGCGAACGCCCTCCTGCTGCCCTGCAGACTTCTGAATCCATGACAAACGATTTTCATTATAACCTGGTGCACATAAAGTTACTGTATATGGTGACCCTCAATGGCAAAGCTGTGAAAAAGTTGAGGGTGAGCTTTTCGGAACAACCTCTGGATGAAAAACAGCAAAGTGCAAACAAATGCTGTTAAGTGCAGAGAAATAACAATAACAATAGATATCCTGTGTTGCAAGGTCACATCGCTGGAATATAATCTCGAAAAAATTTGCATCCATTTGTATTTGTATTTGAGTCAGAAACCTGGAAGCAACTGGAGGATGTCCAACTCATAATTGTCTGTCTCGGGAAGACAGACTCCAGTGGTGAAACAGATTGTCAAGGCTGCAGCTTAGTTACACCACAGGCTCCCTGACTCAGGAGGAAGCTCCAACTGAGAACACATGACAAGGGACACTACAGCACTGCCAAGAAGAAAATGGCACAGAAAAAATGTGCACACAATTATTTGTTCTCTGAAGCTGTCTTCCTATTCTAATTTGTTTTTCCTATATTAAATATTCAATACAAATATTGTGATTCAAGAATTTTTCTGGAAATGCTGTGGGTCGCAAATACCCTCAACCGCTTGCATACCGTGCACATTTTCTGCACAATCTGTAACATATTGAGCATATTTTTAAGATTATATTTTTTTACATTGCATTTTGTTGAATAGTTTTGTACTACAGTACTTACTTTCCAATTTCCCCTCTACTTTTCTACTTAAAATGTTATGCACCAAACACCAAAGCCAATTCCTTGCATGTTGAAAAATATTTCACAAAAACAATTATAGCTGAGAAAAGAGGAGGAAAATAATTTAATCAAACAGTAGTAGTTTTGTCAGTAGTGACCTGACACTATCTCGTCTGACTGCGACAACCACAGAGCGATGACATGACTAGAAAAAGCCCAAGAGGTCAGAACAAGAGAGAGTGAAAGAAGCAACACATTATGCAACAATGTCACGTCCTGTCTGTTTCTATAACAACCGGCAGCGGTACTACGACCCTGCGAACAGGACAGGGGGCTGGTCTCCATGGGAATGTGCATAATAAGAAGCATCCATGATGGTTTCTTTGAGGCTTCTGGCAACAGACGGCCCTGACCTCTTGACCCTATTCAGCTAGTGCCTCTTTATAATTCACCAAAAGATTAGGGAAGCCACTGAGCCAAACGTTAGATCTACAACAAACGGTTTATTATAACATTTAACAGTCCCTTCCTTGATAGTTTTATATTTAATTTAGTTTAATATAACTCTGCAATGCTACTGCCCATTGGTCTGTTGTACTGTGTCATAAAACCTATTGACTGGTTTATTTACCATGAAATGTTGTCCTGACGTGCATGGTGCCCTGAGATGATCCTTTGACTTTTCATGTAGCGCAATCATCACTTCAGAGTTATTATCATTTGTCTCGTGCTTTGGATTTTAATCAGACATGATACAAAGTAGTATCATTCCCATCAGCCCCTTTCTATTTGCAAATGTTAGCTTCTCTTTAGCTCTGCACTGACAGCCAGCACAGCACCAACGCCGCCTACGATGTGTGTCCCGAGCATGAAACTGTGTTTGACGTTATTTTTTGCTAATTTTTGCAAATGTCATTGATGCTGACTCCTCAATGAAAAGCAGCCAAAACCACCAGGAAAAGAAGAAGAGTCATTAGCCTAAAAAAATTCACAACAGAAGACGTTCCAGCATAAATTAAGAACAATGCAGGAGAACAGTCTTTTTATTACTGTTGATTTCTCTGTGGGACAACAACAACAATGCACCTAAATGTCACTGATCAGTGCAAAAGCTTCATGTTACCATAGAAACTGAAATGTCGATCTTATTATTACAGTGCACGGCATTCGCACTTTCACAAGACGACACATCTTTCTATTCAAATTGTTTTTGTCTGAGATTAGGATAATGCAGGAATGTCAGTGTGGTCATATTGCTCCCTCTGCACTCAAACACCTGAAAGATTTCATTTTCAATCTGCTCCACAGTGTGAACTCTCTGCAGTGAAACCAACGTCTAAATGTCCTATCACAGGCTCATCTTTCCTCCCTGCTGACACATGTGGGAGCAGTAAATCACACAGCAGTGCCTCTGACACAGATCACAGTGCACGTGATGATTTGCTCAGCCATGTCCTTGTTTGCATGTCTCCGTCAGCCGAGCAGCCCGACATTGTTAGGTTACATATCAAAACCGCTGGCAGCGTAATAACCGTTCTCCGCGTTGATGTGCTCTCTGCTGGAGTTTTCACTGCAGCTCCTCTCTCCTCCAAATGGTTAGCGAGTCTGAGGTCACAGATCAAATCTGAGCACTGCTGCAACTGTAACAAGGTTTTTATGATTTGTTCTGCTGTACGCCAACTGGTGTCTCTGGCCTCAAAACTGTGTTTGCTATTCAAAGTGCAGTGTGACTCTTCCTCCACCGCTGTGAGTGTGTGCTCACAGATCCATGAACTTTACACCTCCGAGAAGTAGCTGAAGAAAATGTTGTTATCCGTCAATGATTGTCGTGTTTTGATTGCTTTGGATTTTGAAAAACAACAACAACGGGGCCTAATAAATAACGGAAATATCAAACTTTATGGTATGGTGAAGTCCTCTCTGTGTTTACTGTGACAGCAAGTAGCATGAGTGTGTGCGTACAGCTTTTCTCCCTAAACCTGCTGCGAGATAAATTACATTTTCTAATCTTCTGTTGATATGGGCAAAGTGACAGGGAGAAAAGGATGAGGGGTGCATAAGTGTTTGTGCCTGTGTTTCGTTTTAGGTTGTGGGTGTCTGTGTGTGTTTGTGTGGCAGCATGAATATTTCAGAGGCCCCGCACTGAGTGGTGGTGACAGAGCATCACCAGAACGAGGACACCCTGCTCCCCAGGGTGGGGATTGGAGGGGTTGGATAGAAAGTGAGATGGGGGAGAGAAAGAAAGTCGGAAATGCAAAGAGAAAACAGGGAGGGAGGGAGGGAGGGAGATATTAGACACATTCAGAAAGAGAAAGCAGGGAGACACAGTACACACAAGTATGATCGAAATGAAAAAACTGACTGACAAAACCTTCCCTGGGAAACTCTGCACAGTGTGTTTTGTGGATTGTCCAAAGCGATGGAATATTTCGTTTTTGGTGGCGAGAGGAACACAAACACAGGTTCACCTCTGTTGTCTGGTGGCAAAAGAAATCTGGGATATCTACAGTATATCTGTGGGATGCTGTGCAAAAGTCTGAGACCACATTTGAATGTGATATATAGGCTATATATATCTGCTATGAATAGTGGTATTGATATTTAAATGTACTTAGATGTACGTAGGTCAATAGTTTAGACAGGCTATTAAATTAAGCCTATAATGTAATAGTCCCTTCTGTATCAGACTATTTGAGGATACAATGGTAGTGTAGTGTAGAGTAAGTATACAACTAAAGGAAGAGAGATCTGTGTTTTTTACAGTTCACTCGGCTAAAGCAGGATTGAGATTCAGTCTAAGGTGAAATGTTTTAGACATTAACCTTGTTAATGCCTCGAAAGCTATTACAGAGAAATCAAGCTTGTTCCCCCTGGTGAGGTTAACAAGATACTGCAGAGCAGATTAACACACAGCGGTGTGAGTACAGAGCCCAACGTTTGAAATTTGTCAGGCCGATACATCATCTGATATAAGCTCAATACAGATTTATTGGCATCGCTTGGATATATGAGCTGAGAATTTATCGAAGGAATGGATAAAGAAATAAAAGATATGTTTTCATTAAAGTCAAATTTACTTTTCAACTTTAAAATGACACGCCCATTACGTTCCATCAACAACAACTGTATAGATGCCAAGAAATGTGATTTAGACATTTAAGGTCTCAAGAGAATGAATTGAGATGAATGTTAATGGTAAATGACCAAATTCCTGCAAGTTTAATTATGTTTCTATCACCCTCAGTATAGCTAACATGTTACATTAAATGATACATATGGTTAATATTGTGTATCCTGATTAACAGCATGCTGGCAATACAATTGTGAGTATGTTAGCATTTAATTCAGAGAATTACTGTGCCTGAAGCATCACAAATGGGATAATAATAATAATATCTTTATTTATATAGCACATTTTAGAACAAAGTTACAAAAGCACACACACAAATAATATATCATATCAGACGTCTTCGCTGTCTGTTTGGTCCCTTATCTTTTTTCTGTCAGACCATTTATTGGCCTGCTCCTCTGTGCCAGACTCACATCCCCAGTCAGATTCGGGATCATGATTCTGAACAGAGGGACAGTTACGGCCATGTCATGGTTACAATCTGCAATCTGCAATCTGTCAGCACCTCCGCTCTCTTTCTGTTCTGTGCCCAGTTTAGTGAAGGAGAGAGAGAGAGAGAGAGAGAGAGAGAGAGAGAGAGAGAGAGAGAGAGAGAGAGAGAGAGAGAGAGAGAGAGAGAGCATTCATGTCCATGTGACAGCGAGTATCAGTGTTGCTGATGTCATGGTTACTAACAGGATGACTGTGTTTCCATCTTGCCCATCTGTCACCAGGGCTGTGTTGGTCAGTGTGTGTGCATGTATGTGTGTCAGTGTGTGTGTGATAGAGAGACGGACTTAGAGAGTTACAATCTACTATGGGAAGCTTATAAGAAAAACGAGTTTAAACTATTGAAATGCATTTCATTCCTCCACATTTTCTTATCTGCACCCAGATAAGCACAGCGCCCTCCATCATGCATACATGAATTTAATTGGCTTTTTTGTTTTGTTATTTCGGTATCTTTTTAAATAAAACTCCACGAGAGGACACTCGCAATGAACACAGCCTCGGCCAAGTGGTGTGGTTGACTGGGTCGTTGGGTTTATACACAGGAGGGTGATTTGTATGGGAAGCTGAGAAACCTTCTGTTCACTCTCGCTCTCTCTCCCATTGAGCTACAAGTCTATTGAGATGTTTGAGTGACCTACAGACCCCTCGTGCACTAAGCCACCTACACACACACACACAGACACATACAGACTCCCTCACAGAGAAACAAACCACCAAGACAAAGAGTTAATGTCCTAATTTTTAGCAATTTCTACGCAGCCGTTCAGACTGTTTTCCCAATGCAGAGATCGCCAACATATCTTCAGGTGATGCACATGTTGTGTGAAATGATCTGAGGTGTGTGTATGTGTGTGCGAATGTCGGTGGCCTCGGCATTGATCCACCTCTAAGCCTTGGTCATTGCTTGTGGCCTGAAGGTGAGGCGACAGGGGAGTTAAGAGGCTTTCATCAGATTACGGCTCATTCTCTGTCTTTCATCGTCTCTCTTTCCCGCATCATTTATCTCTGCTGCTTTCTGCGGCACCGCTCGTCCTCTCTCCTCTTCTCGCCGGACCTACTCTAATCCACACTGTTAAATTAGTCTCAGACACCACACAGATCCTTTTGTCTCCGTTTCAAACGTCTGTGAGCTGAAAGTGGCTGTTGGAAGCTGAACGACTGCATATCCAAGCTGACCCACAGAAAAGTGGGGCGACTTTTCACAAGCATTCATCTACATTGTTTTTATTTTGTGGTAACTGGGACAAATCTGTTGACTCTGAAATCTTCAGTCAAACCATTATTCATCGATTTTCTACATAGCTATTTTTGCGGCACTTGATTTCTTCCAACTTCAGTGCAGTAACAGAAAAAGAACACAATATTTATTCATTGTGTGCATGTGTGTGTGTGGGGGGGGGGGTGAAGTGGAGTTAGGTGTGCAGGAGTCAGACCACCAGCTGCCAATCATCCCCATCATTCTGCTCAGCTACAAATACCTGGTTCCTCCCTCAACACTCCGGTCATAGACTCTGTTTGCTCAGTCAGTCGTGTTTCCAGCCTTTCTTTGAAGATGTATTTCTCTGCTCTTCACAGCCAGTAATCCTGTTTTCTCTGTACCTGCAGTTCCTCGGCCCGCCTCATCTCAAGAATCCAGAAATCGCACTGAAACTCTCCAAATCACCACACTGCTCTGGATCAGACCTAAGCTCAGCCTCATCCTCAACACACCAAGCCCACCTGATCTCCTCTGTTCTGGATCCCTCCTCAGATCGGCCCCCTCCTGCACCCAGCTCCGACACCACCTCAACAGTCTCTCATTCCACCTGACTTTTGAAGTTTTAATAAATACTGTTCCCGACTACGAGATTTGCTCCTGAAACCAGTTTTATCTTATTTGTTCAAATCCTCTTCATGTCCCGATAGCCATCAATAAATTTGTCTGAGAAAAAGACACTGTGGCTCTTGCAGGACTGAAATAAACACAACTTATCAGCTCATTAGCTCATAAATAAATGTACTGAAGTCAAGTACAGGAACGTCTAAACTGTACTTATAAATATACTTAGGTCCTTTCCACACAGTACATGTTTGTCTGTGATGGTGTGAACCCATAACTAGAGACTGTAGACACACACACACACACACACACACACACACACACACACACACACACACACACACAGTTCCTCTCTATAAAGCCTTGCTCTCTATCTTTCACTCCAAGCCGCACTGCACACAGCTCTGTCTCTGTAGACCCGTCCTGAATTACTGGATTCAATTGCAGCTCTGTTCTCCATTTGCTCTCTCTCTTTGTTGTGTTTGATGATATTTACCATGTTAGCACACACTCTAACGTGCAAACAGCATTACTATGCGTTATGCACGAGGGAAGCCCGTCGACCTCACAGATCCTTTGACCAGATGTAAGTTCAGCAGCATTTCTCATGCAGATGAACCAGTACAGCAAATAATCTTATTCTAGACTTTTTTCTCCCACACTGCGGTCGTGTGAAAAAGCTCACAGTCAACACGAGTTTATAACGCACAGTGTACATACATACAAAGGGCATCTGTGCACACTTGCCTACACGTACATTCTTCAGATATTGCTTGCATCTATGAGATAAATGTTGAGAGAAACAGCAGACGTCTCTGCCAAGACAGCATGGAGAGAGCTTTTCAGCTACAGACCATCATGACAGCCAAACACACACACACACACACACACACACACACACACACACACACACACATAAAATGCCACATTGCCAGGGGCCTCTTACACGCTGTGAGTCAGATCTAGATCAAACTAGTGGCTCTCAACCTGACACTGCCCTCATTACGCTGATGGAGCACTGACGACTTTACATTTAGTGTATAGAGTTGCTTGCGTCATTAAGGGGACGTCCAGACAGCATACTGGTGAGCTGAATAACAAACTGCGTATCTGTACAAGCACTTTGAAACATGTATGTGTACCATGTGTGTGTGTATGTGTGTGTGTGTGTGCACGATAATACGCCAGTGGGAAGGACAACACTGGTGTGTATTAATGGGATTAGAATCGACTTTACCCTTTCCCTTCCAGCTTCTTTACACTCATCCTACCTCTTTTCTGCCCCCTCCCTCTTTTAACTCCTCTCCTCTTTCTCCTCCATCTTTCTGTCCACTCTAATAATCCTGCTTAATGTTTATTCCCCGTAGTCTATGGAGGTGGTGTCTTTTGGGTGTTTTCTTTTTCGTTTATTTGTATTCATCCCAGTTCCCGTTTTCTAAATTCAAAATCCTGCCCCCCCCCCCGTTCTTTTATTCCTCCTACCCTTTCTTTTTTCGTTCTGTATTAGTTTCTCTAATAAAATTCTCACTCGCAGTCAGTATCTCCCTGTCTGCCCTTTTTAACCCATCATCTATATTGTACACAACAAAACACTGAGGCCTGTTCTGTCAGACACAGAAGCTCCTTGTAGATGTTTTGTGCTTCATCTAGAGTCTGAGTCTCTTTGGCTTATGTTCACTTCACTTACATAACCCGTCGACAAAGCACTGCGCAGTGTGGCAACACGGGCAGTCTACATATTGTACCTTCTGTGTGAATGATAGACTTGCTGATGATACTCATCCTCACCTCAATCCTGACATCTATTATCAAGCGTACTTGTTGTAGAGGCCAACATCGTGGTTTAAATAAAACAATGTATGTCCCATACAGAACATCCCTGCTTGCTGGGGCTGCAGTTTTGAAATTGGATTAATGGTCTTGAAGAGGTTGAAAACAAAGATATTTTACTTGTGGTTGTATAAATCTAAGGAAACCCTGATCTTCTCAGCTTTGCAGAAGGAGACAGAATGTGTGACTTCTATCCAGACAAAGGCGAAGCACCACATGGGGCTGTCTCATTCAGGTTTTTGATGAACTCTTCAAAGGCTGGGGACTGAATTCCATTGCATCTCCTCACTCTCCTCCTGTCTCTTCACTATCTCTTCATCTATCTTTTGGATTAGATTGGATATACATGTTAGGATAGATGCTTAACACTTTGATTTCACTCGTGGGCTTCTCCTACTGTTTCTACAGGTGCTTTAGAGAAGCACAGTCAGCAGAACAAAGGCTTGGTCCATGATGAGGAGAATGTGACTCTAAAAACTGGAGAGTGTAAATAAAAATTGGATGAAAAACAATCTGCCACCCCTGCCAACAATAAACATATTCATGCTGTAGACCCAGTTTTATCCAAGCTAAAATAGCCCAGTGTGCCCACCTTTGTAAAGCGAAGCTGGCAGAAATGTGTCCATATGCTGACCCCAGAGGTGCCGGGCAGCTCCAGTCACATGTTCTGGGCCTGTCCCAGCCTTTGCTCTTTTTAGGGAGGCAGTGCTTGGATCTCTAAGTGAAACATATGGTGTCACTGTTAATGCGCACCCCATTGCTGTCATGTTTGGTTTCAATGCAAAATGGTTATCTAACATGCATGATGATGTGATTGTGTTTACGACATCTCCGCCTCGTCCTGTTAGGATCGAGAACCTCCGTGCCACGTCAGGCGGCTGAAAGATGTACGGCTCCACTTAAAATAAATAAAATACACCCTGTAGGGAAAAGTCAAAATTCTACTTCCAGTTTTAGGGACTTGGATGACCAATGAACGATGACCACTGGATTAGTCCAGTCTTCTGTCTGTATTAGGATTGTTACTGCTAGTGAAATTATTGTGGCATAAGATTTATTAGTTATTTGTTTAAATTTATATAATTTCTTTGTAACCATGAGAGGATATTGGGGATAGTTGTTTGTGGTTTGGGTGCGTATCTGTTGTGTTACTTGTTAAATACCAATGATAAGAATAATAAAAAAACACACACGCTTAGCCACATTTTTGCTGATAAATAAGGGTGAACATATCTTTAAGTGCTCTTGTGTTCACGGGACAGTTCCACTGCACCTTCACTTATTTCCTACAAGTCAGATTCAAAGTTCAGCCCAGGAAATGATTTGCAAACTGAAGGTGAAAATGTAATAACTCTCGTTTCTATTGAGAAAGCCTGTGGGTTGACACCAGAGCAGCATCCAATCCGTCAGATAAACAACGGTGTACAGTCTGTAACCAGCAGCACAGTGTTTTCCTCCCACTCGAATACACTCCGTCTTCCTCCTTCCGTCAGCATCCTCTATTTAAATACAGTGCAGCCTTCAAATCTATCATTGCATCTCCAGAGATCTGCAGGTCAGGGAAGTAATTTGACTTTTTTCTCTACTAGCCCATGCCTTGTCCTTTTCATGCAATCAGAGGGCCAAAGTGTTCTTTATAATCTGTTATTTTAGAAAAGTGAGTTCAGTGCTCATAACTGCCAGATAACAGCATAATAATACTCTCCATTTTATACTCTTTGCCTCTCACGTGCACTCTTATATTGCAGTGTTTGATTTCTTAATCTTCCCTGTAGCAGAAGGCAAGCACGGTATATAAATGTCTGCACAAATGTCTTTTCTCTTGACATTCTGTGTGTGTCTTCCTCTTTTCTTGCACGACATGGACAGCTGCGCACACACACACACACACACATTCCAACACATTATTAGCACTGAATAAAATTTGAGAGAAGGAAGCAGCTGATAACTCTAGTTTTCATGTTTTCATGCCTTCCATGCTTTCGTTTGAAACCATTTGCGAAACAATACTATCTTGAAATTGCAGGAGTGGGAAATAGGGACCACACACAAGTTCAAAGCTTTGCCATTTCCAGTATAGAACTACTGTAGCAGGCTGTGTGCATGGTGCAGAGACAACATTTGCACACTTAACAAAGGGAAATCTAAGAAAGAAATGCCTGCACACTTAGCTCAGCGGGCCTTCTGCCTATATTTATGTCCTATCTACTCTGGTAAACTGCTAATTATGATGATGCTTCATGTGCTATTATTGTACTCGTGAGAAGAAGAGAGGGGATGGAGAGAAAGAGAGAAACCCAGTGAGACTATGAATTTATAGATGGATAGATAGATAGATAGATAGATAGATAGATAGATAGATAGATAGATAGATAGATAGATAGATAGATAGATAGATATTGGTGCACATGACTTTCCACAAGTACAAATCAATTGGACTCCCAGTGTTTACACACTGTCCAACCCAGTTATGTACACAGGAATCAAATTCACAGTTTAGTCCCTTAAATTATTCATTCCCACACATCATGAAGGATTCATCCGGCTGCCCCTGACACAGTGATACACTCCAAGTGCCTCGTGTCTCTGTGTTTTTTAAGAGCACCAAATGCTCCGTTGAAAACAATAGAGAGGGAAACAATAGCAGAGCCGAGGCAGCCCTCCATGTGTCTCATTCTCAAAGGCAATTACAGTGATTTGCCATAAGGGCTGTGTGTGCTGTGCGCAGCATAATTGGCTTTTCGGAACCATTTTAACATGATGGGAAATGTGCATGGTTCTTATTGATTTTTTGAGGGGGGCTGTTGGGTGGAGATTACGGTCACATTTTTTTTAACCAGACACGGTTCAATACAAAACAATAATAAGACCCTGTGTTGTAATTCGAAGAGAACAAAGGGAGACCCACTCACCTCGGGGATGCAACATATTGGCGTGTTTATTCCGGCTTCATGCTCCAGTCCAAAACCC
Source organism: Verasper variegatus (assembly GCA_026259375.1). Lineage (NCBI taxonomy): Eukaryota > Metazoa > Chordata > Actinopteri > Pleuronectiformes > Pleuronectidae > Verasper > Verasper variegatus. Next base: position 9,392,659 of record CM048052.1, read on the forward strand.
AGACAACCACGAGATAAATGAATCAGATGGATTGAAGACAGGAGGGGGGGGGGGGGGAATCTCCACTTGTCGACCCCGCGACTCAGTGAAGAGGTTTGGGTCCAAAAAACAGAAAAGAGCAACTCGCAAACCTCCTTTCTGAAGCGCGGATGAAACAAAGCTCAACTCCTCTTCTGTCTCCTCCTTTCTCACTTATGCTCCCTGCACACTCCCCCCCCCACCCCCCCAGCCGTCCAGACAGACGCGCTTTTGTTAGCCAGGACCTCATGCAATATTGAACGCCAATAATGGATCAGGAGCGACGGAGAAGTGGAAAATGCAGCCTTGCGGTTTTTCATTCCATGTTTACATCATGCGCCCAATTATATATACACCCCCCTCTCTCTCTCTCACACACTCTCTCTCTCTCTCTCTCTCTCTCTCTCTCTCTCTCTCTCTCTCTCTCTCTCTCTCTCTCTCTCTCTCCACCCTTCCATCCATCCAAACGACCAGCTTCCTTTGTGCTCCCTGCGTCTCCCTCGCTCTCTGTGAACGGGTTAAACCATTCCCGCAGCACGGGAGGGGGGAGAAGAGGGGAGTGGGGCTGTCCATGTGATTATACGGGAACGAATGGGCTTGGTGACTCGTGGCCAAATGTTGTTATTGTCGGGGATAAAGAGACTGGGAGGCAGGGGAGAGAGAGAGAGATGAGGGGAAAGTCAGTGAGGAGGGAAAAGAGGAGGGGGAGACAGTAAGGATGCAGCGGCTGAGACAATCTATTTCCAGTGAGAAAATAATAAAATAACAAAAAGGACCCAGTGTCTCATAACATAACATCCAGCTATATGACATTGCTCTGTAAGTAAGAGATCCCAGTAATCAGCCTCCTCCACACTAAACCACATTTCTTCTCACATGCGAGCAGGATTTCATCCTTAACGCGCTCTCTTGCCAGATTATGCAACAGTGATATAATTACATCCAGTGTAATTGAAGGAAAAAGATAAACTAAAGTGCAGATTTGATATATTTGTAGCGTTTTGGTTCAGCACCAGCTGCCTGTGGGTTCAGGACCTCGGAGAGCTCCCAGCTCAACCTGAGACAAGCGAGAGCTGTGGTTTCTCTTTTATATACAATTGACCTGTATTTGTAATACACCCGTTATTGTTATATTATTATTATAAATCTTTTTTTTTACTGTTTTAATTAGATAACTTCCAAATTTATTGGAATGTTTTTTATATATTATGTGTTTTTGTCTTTACTACCAATTGTGGATGCTGTTTTCATGCAGCTCTGTGCAATTTGAGGGTATGTGACTGATCTATGTTCTAATAATAACATGTATTATTATTATTATTTGGTGGTATTGGCTCAGTTTCAGTCGATTATTGGATGGCTATGCATTTACCAAAGCTGCGCTTTCTTTGCGCCGTTTGCACAGTTACATGCACAAGTCAACAATAAGGCCATGAAATTAAGAAAAACAAAGAGTTGAAAATCCAGGAACATAATGAGGATTGTTGTACATCATTTTGCAACATGTAGTCAACTTTAAGACATGATCATTTCACCATGGATCCACAATAACATGCATGAGAACAGCCTGCTCTGTCTGATCTCTCCTCTGTACATCCACTCAGCCTTAATCCTTCACCAGGCTGCTGCAGCCCTTGAGCAGTAACAGCCAGATGTTTTTTTCTTCAAGAGTAAGAGTCAGAGCTGTGTGCATGGGCCTACTATACATACTGTATGTATGGGGCTGTGACATGGGCCAACAGCGCCATCTCGTGGAGTAAAGTAGCTTCTTGTGGAACACGGTGGAGCCTTTAAAACCAGATGAATCCTGCCGTCGTCTGGTCCATGTTTGCAAATGAGGTTAAGTCTATCCTCAGGTGCGATGGTCGTCATGGGAAAAGACACAGCAGATTATAATGGTTCAATCATTAGTGCCCATTCATAATATATGCTTATAGTTTTAATGTATATTTTTTACACATTCATAATATATCATTTTAGAGTTCTTTTTACAGTCACATAAAATTGGTCTGGTCTTAATGTTTACTTCCACTCTCAGCCTGATGTTATTTACTTAAAGGAAAAATGCTCACACTTTAAAATTAAAATCATTTTTGTATCTGTTATACTTTTAATCCATTAACGTTCACTACTGCAAACGATATCAACATCAAAATGTTTAAAATTGAATACACTGGTGTCTGGCTGTGCAGTAAACTGTAAACTTCCCTGAGTCACATGACTTCTAATCTCCATTGACATTATAAGCTTTTCTTTTCCATTCACTTGTTATGTAACGATGTTCTGACTGAGGCAGATACGTTTGAAGCTTTAAAACAGCACATGTTTAAAGTGTAAGTTCAGTTATGAATGATTTTATATGTATTGAATTATATTTATTTCTTGTGAATTCAATATATTGAGGAATTAAAGACTTGATTCCATGATCCTGGGGGATTTGGGGCCAAATTGTAAAAAAACAAAAAAAACAACACGAAATCAGTATATTACAAAAAGTAAAATATGCTTCTCATAGAATAGATTTCATTTGCATTTAATCTTGTTTTATCTGTACTACATCCTCCTCCGTGCGCAGCAGCATCTGTGCCTTTAAGAGCATCTCTCTCAGCATCCTCCTCCTCTGTCACGGACGCGCACACATCGGCTCAACATTACAGAGATACAGCTTTAGCTTTCAGCCCTCACACAATCCCACAGATACATCACAGCATCACACGATTACACCCATCAACGTTATTTCTCCACTGGACATTGATGAATCTGCATCCACCGTCGCCGTAGCGGTCCGTCCGATCGTTATTCTCCTGTATTTCCTCTCCTTCTCCCGCATCCAACAGACTGATCTAACGCTCCAAGATGGCTGAGTTGAATTTGGGGAAGGGGCTGACTGCGGGGAAAGTGGCCAGCAACGTGCAGAAAAAGCTAACCAGAGCCCAGGAGAAGGTAGGAGCTGCTGGTTTACATGTTAACGCACAGGGATGGAGGAGGAAGAGGAGGAGGAGGAGGAGGTGCAGGCCCACAGGCTGCGAGGCAGCAGTGGTGCCGCATCCTCCACCGACTGAAGGCGCAGTGTCGCATCACGACGTTTTAATAATAATAAGAGCATGGATGGTGTGTTCTGGGGATGGGGGAGTGTGCATTCAAACACAATCCCCCTCTTCAGCCAATGTCATGCAGCGGACATTGTTCTTAATGCAATGAGATGAAACCTGTTCGGCCTGCTCACTACTCAGCCTGGTGACTGATGGGGTTCAGGCTTATACTGTAGCTGCGGGTCGTCACGCAGATGGTGGCTGACTGCAGACTCTCGTGCTATTTTACAAGCATCACAGTGATATGGAACACGCACGCTGCGGTGTGTGCAAGTGGTAAATAAGGGGCCACGTCTGTGCGTGCACGCACCTGGGGGTTGTGCGCTGAATGTATGTCAGGGGGCGCTGCGCGTCCATCTACACGCATCATGCACTGTTGGACTTAAGAGAAGGTAGACGGAGAGGAAACATTATGGAGCCAGTATGCACGTTACATATGTATGAATGCGTCAGGAAGAGGGGGTTTGTGCTGTAGCTGTGGCTTATTTCTTACATTGTTTGTCTATTTATATATAAAATAATATAAGATCATTCTTTATTGGTCCAACTGTTACAGCAGCCAAAAGGACAAGTCCAAAAATAGAGTGATCAGTCAAGTAATACAAAGTTAACAGGCAATGTAAAGACAATGAAAATATAAAAGTACGTTTGGAATATAATTAATATACAGTGTAAACACAATATATATAGTGTGAGATTATATACAGTGAAATGTGTTTCACATTAGCCAGACAGAAATTAACAGCTGAGTGAGTTTAAAGTGCAGTCCAGAGAGTATGATCTATAACTTTGAACAAATATGTGTATTTGTACCCCTAACCCCATTTCTCTCATTGTCAAACAATTCACTTTTCTATCTATAATCATATTTTAACTTAATCGTGAGATCTAGAGAACAGGTGAAGTGAAGAAAGACAAACGGGTCTATCTCCCGTTACGACTGTTTTTATAAAGCATCAGAAACATTACCATTTGTATTTCATCAAGTAAAAACTGATGAAATAGTGCTGTCACTAATACAATTATCTGTTTGACGGACAGGTTCTCCAGAAGCTTGGCAAAGCCGATGAGACCAAAGACGTTGCCTTTGAAGAGGGAGTCATCAACTTCAGCAAACAATACGTGAGTGACACATGTTGCATGGCCGAGTTAACTGTTACTTTTACTGCACCATATGTTACCACATCAAACTACATCTAGAGGGTAAAGGTCGCTGCATCTCAGAACCTTTTACACCAGACTTTTTAGACATATATGTTGTGTCAAGCATTGGGGAGATGTAAATTACTGTGTTACTATACTTTCAGTACATATTTCATGTATTTGTACTTTACTTGAGAAGATTTTTGTTTTTGTGACACTTTTAACTTTTACTCCACTACATCTCTCTACTCCAATATATTCTTACAAAGCATCGCCTTTGGCTTTGGACTGAATCCAGCTCAGTAATCAGTAACAATAGGGGAACTGGCCCATTGATCCAATCAGAGCGGGCAGGTAACATTAGACCCAGCCTCCTGCAGCACAGTATCACTGGTGAAGAAACGTGTTTTCAGTCACAGCATCTGCAGTATTCTTTATTTATATAACACAGTCTTTATTATTGTTGTATTAAACAAAACATGCTGTAGACACAGTTAACGATGCAGTAGACACTTGCATTAGGTAACAGCCAACAGCAAGTACTTCTACTTTTAAGTTTATTCAAAAGCAAATTTCTTTTACTCACATAGAAAAGTTAGTGTGGTACATTTACATGAGTGCATTTTTGTCTATTTATTTGTACTTTTACTGAGGTAAAATAGTTGAGTACTTCCTCCACCGCTTGCCTCGACTTGTAACAGGCTTGTAACGTCTTTACTTCTCTACTCGCACTCTCTTTGACCCTCATGTTTTGTGTTTCACCCACAGGCCGAAGGCAGCAAACTGCAGAGGGACCTCAGGGTGTACCTGGATGCTGTGAAAGGTAACACAATCACACACACACACACACACACACACAAACCCATGCAAAGTTACACTGATGAACACGCACATGCATTCAAACCACACACACAGTCATGGATGTGCAAATACCTACTGAACAGTCGCTGTGTTTGTCCTCAGCCATGCATGAGTCCTCCAATAACCTGCAGTCCTGTCTGGCTGATATGTACGAGCCGGAGTGGCAAGGCAAGAACGAATTGGATTCCATTGTGGAGGTCAGAAACACTTTGATAAATGTGTTTTAAAGAGAGGAATCATCTGCATGAGTGTGTGAGAGAGGATATAAAAAGTGTGTGTGGGCGTCTATAAGTCATTATTAGCTTATGTTTCCCAGCAGCTCGTCCTTGTTATTGTGAGTGTGCCTGGTAAGAAGAATGCGTCTCTCCTTCGACTTCATCATGCTTGCTCTTGAAATTACTTTTGGATTGATGGTGCTTTTAAACAGCAAAGGGGTTCAGTTTATTCTAATTTTAGATATGAGACCATCAAGCCGAGACATATAGCAACCGAGCAACTGGAATTAACTCTGAGGAAGAGATGGAAAAGTTTTATTGTGCGTGCTGTTGTTCTTCCACGCTGCAGGACTGTGATGTGTTGTGGACGGATTACCACCAGAAGTTGGTCGACAATGCCCTCATCTCCATGGATACGTACCTGGGCCAGTTCCCTGACATTAAGGTGAGCTGTGTGGTCAAAGCGACATGTTGTTACCTCACCTGCAAAGTGTTAGCATCACATGTTCATGCAGTGAGCCTTTTGCACTTTTGTTCATTGGTTGCCTGGAGGCTAACAAAGACAAGGTTATTTATTATGCGTGGAAACTGCACTGCAGATAGAGATAATAAATAACACAAATTCTTATTCTCTCTTTTCTCTTCTACTCTTTTCTTCTCTTCCATTCAGGCGCGTATTGCTAAGAGGGACAGGAAACTGGTGGATTTTGACAGCGCCAGGCACAACTATTCTGCTACACACAAGGCCAAGAAAAAGGACGGCGGCAATAAAACCACCAAGGTAACGCAAATGCACCGCGGCTTTTGATGATGGTTATAATCACACTTGACCAATTCAAAAAATTGTATCAGCCATTTGAGACGGTTAACCATTTGAGTTTGTTCTCTCCCCCAGCCTTCGTCTTTGTTGGAGAGGGCCACTCCAGGTTGGGCTCAGGGTATCCTGTCTGCACACAACGTTGCTCAGAGCAGTCTGTCCAGGAGCCAGGTACACAAACATCTTACTGTACAACGTCTGCTGACTGTGAATCATAATGGGTGGCTAGTTTAGAGAAGGTTTTTGGAAATGAATGTCAGTAAATGTGATGTTCTCTGTGTGTGTGTGTGTGTGTGCTTGTGTGCTTTTGTGTTTCAGGCTGAGGAAGAGTTGGAGAGAGCCCAGAAGGTGTTTGAGGAGATTAATATTGACTTGCAAGAGGAGTTACCTTCACTCTGGAACAGGTGTGTATCTGTGTCCACGTGTGTGTGTGTGTGTGTGTGTGTGTGTGCAAACCGATGCTGATTTTCCTGTTGATGGATAGATGCTATAATTACATTTCACTTACATCTGCGCCACATTTACCCTCACAGGATATTGAACCATGTCAAGCCAGTAATGCAGTCAATACTGAATCTCCCTCTCTCTCTCTCTCTCTCTGTCCCTGTGTCTGTCTCTAGTCGTGTGGGGTTTTACATCAGCACCTTCCAGAGTTTGTCCGGTTTCGAGGAGAAGTTTCACAAGGAAATGAGCCGGGTGAGATGCTTCAACACAGACCTCCCCAGATAGAGAGCAGAAAAAACAAACTGACACAGACTATCAGATAACACTTAATGGAAAAATGTTGACTGTGCCAGTGACTACATTAGCTTGAACATCATATGCTAAGTCTGTTAATGCTCATTTCTTATTTTTAGCCCAGCAAATGAAAACTTAGGACTTGGGGCTTGAAGTGACTGCACTGAGATTATTCACTGTAATGCTGCCAGTAGCTGGAGAGTTGTAAATACTGTCCCTCTGCAGAATTTGGACATGATGATGCGAACAAACCTGACAGCGCACGGACAATGTGATGAAACTAATGACTTGAAAGATTCTTCATTCGGTGAAAGCTAAAGCAGTGCCCATTCTGAACCTGCCTGTTTGTAATGAGCCGTTTGCTTGAGCCATGGTGTTGCTGGAAGCAGCTTTTTCTTCCTGAAACTGTAAAAGTGACAGGCAGTAATTGAGCACCGGAGAGTAAAGACCTGCTGCACAAAGAGCTGTCCAGCCGTTTGTTCAGCTAGAATAAAACTAGAGAATCAGGCGCTGCACACAGCACTGCCTCAGGCACTTAACAACACACATGCCAAGTGTGAGCTTGATAAAATTAATGTTTCTCGAGATATGTGAGCCGCATACAGACAGACTGATGAAAGACGTTGCCTCACAATTCAAGATTTTTGGGAGAATTATATGGCAAAATAACTGCCATGCCTCTCTTTCCCCTCCCTGCAGTTGGATCAGGATATGTATGATGTCTTGGTGGATTTGGAGCAAACAGACACAGCCAGGTTAGTGAGCAATGATCTATCAATCAAAATCGCTCACAGCAATACTTCAATAACAATAGTTCAATGAATCACTGTGGTTGCTCCTCTTGAAGAAAATACTTGCAGGATGTCTCCTTCTGCGAAAATAAACCTTCTTTAGAAATGTTTGCAAATATGTGAAACTCCTGAGAGACACAACTCACCATGTTGGATTGATGTTAGTACCAGGTCCTAACGGGGTCCTAACGGGGTCCTAACGGGGTCATAGTCTCCATCACAAGTAAGAGCTGGAAATTGAAAATTAGGTGATTTTCACAAAAAAAGAAATACCACTCTTTGGTACAATATTTATTTTCTTTTTTGAACTTACAATGTGGTGGCATATAACATAGTAGTGGAGTACAAGTAGTAGTACTAGTAACTCTAGTACTAGTCATAAAAGAGGAGGAAAAATGGTAGAAATTACGATTATTAGACAAATGATGAACAAATGTTTCAAATGATTATTTCACTGATTGAAATTCATACTTGATCTGTCCATGTGGAAAATCTGCAACCTGTGGTTTCAAAGACTATATGTTCCAAACATTTTAGTTAAGACACAGCAACAGACACACAAAGTGACATGCATTAACCTGGAGCCAACCCCTCCTTGCAGAAAGACAGTTAACCGCGGCCCCTCAACGTCAGGAGCAAATAGGAGGTAACCAGCAGCATCTGTGGTAACCATGGTGACACAACTCTTTGTCTGTCTGTCCAACTGGATCGTCTGTCCAGCTGTATTTATGTCAGTCAGTCTGCAGGCTTGGGAGTTTTGTTTCTAGAGAGAACTAGTGCTTGGTTGTGCAAGTGAATTCACAGACACACCGTGTGATCAGAGAGCTGTGCCCTCAGAGCTGCAGATAAACAAGAGACGAGCAAAACTGTGCATTTAATGCTGCACCAGGCAAGACTGTTATGTAATGATAGAGCCCAAATCTCAAGGTTCACAGCTTCTCATTTCCCCTTAACTGAGACTTGTTGAAATGAATGTGTTCCCCTGCAATACACAACTTTTCACCCTGAATCAAGAGGTGTCCTTGTTGCTTGTTTTAGTGTCATTCATTCCTTAACAAAGTTAGAAATGTAGTAACACAAGCATGCACAGAAAGCGTGGAGCCTTTGGGCCCCTGGAGTTCTGGGGTTCATCATTTGTACAGTCTTAGTAATGTGGAAGCTAATTTAATTTGTTCTAATTTAAAGCTATGAATGTACACAACTGCCTTATCCAGCATTAGGTTGCCGGTTTGTTCCAATCTCTTTGCACATCTGCAGATCTGGGGCGGCTTCATGTAGGACATGCTCTGTATGACAGCAAATGCCTCTCATCACTGCTCGCTTGTGAGGATTTACAGGAGGCACACACTTGCATGGGATGGGAGTGATGGCGGGATGCGAGAGGCTCACTTTCTTTGCATGATAGATGCCAACGTCCACTTGAACCCCTCTACAGCATGCCATGTAACTTCTCTCCTGTCATGTTTTCGCTTTTAGCCTCTAACCTTTGCTGCCCTCCTCTCATATCATCATTCGCCATCCACGTCACTGTCTCTGTAATCTGTCCATATTGTCTTTTTGTCCTCCCTCTCTCAAACTCTCTCATTCACTCAGTGGCAAAGAACCATCTAACCACACTCTCAGGCCAGGAGGACCTCCCCCGATCCCCAAATCTCCTTCCAAGGTAAACACACACACACACACACACACACACACACACACACACACACACACACACACACACACACACACACACACACACATTGAAGCTTTCTCTATTCAGATGTGTGAGAGTTGAATGATGTCTCTCGAACTGGTGATGGCTGCATGTCATGTAGGAGCCATCTCTATGACTTTAACTTTTCTACTTGAGTAGAAGTGAGTAAGAACTTGCTTTTTAAATATATTTAAAAGTAAAAGTAATTACTGAGTGGAAAGCCTATTCCCTAAAACAACACTTCATCATCATGGCAGAGTCTCAGCGGTGGCGTCTTCTTCTGCTGCAAGGGCACTTTGCTCATCTTTGAAGGAGGCAACTCTGATTGGATCAGTGGAGCAATTCCCCTCACGTTGATATGAGACTTTATATGAAATACAAAAAACTATGTGAACGGGAAACAAAATGCATTGTAAAGGAGAGGAAAGTAGAGGCATACGTTTTTTTTTTTCTTTAATTGGGTTATTAAAGAACCCTTTTTAAACAAGTTTGCAATAACTAACCATGTTGTTCAGGTTTTCTAAATCTCATATTAATTCTTTATCCTCGTTTCTCTGTCCTAGCTAAAGCCAGCAATGCCTCCTCCACCCAAGGTGACCCCGTCTATTGAGATGAAGACAGAGAACATCATCAACCTGTTTGATGCTGCAGCTGCTCCTGATATCAGTGTCACCTCCCCTACAGAGGTTAGTGACAAACTGTGGAATAGCCCTTTAACGTTCCCCTCTTCTGTGCAGGTCAGAACCTGCTCCTCCTCCTAGTTTTCCCTTTTCTTTTCTTTGACTGTCCACCCGTCTTGTCACGTCTGTTGTACCCAATCAGCCAATGAGCGCTCCTATCCCTGTTGTTATCAGTTTGACGGTCCTGCAGTGAGCAGCCTATTGGACATGGACCTGGACTCTTTCAGTGCGACAACCGAAGCCTCCGCGGTCACACAGGTGGATGAGTCATGGCATGAACGTATATAGTCGAGGAGACACTTCACTGCAAGAAATGCCAAGCTCTCACAAGAGATTTTATGTTCTATTCAGACAGTCTTTAAGCTCATTTCATGATATTTAAGTACAAATGAACTTGTAATGTGGGGGTCTTCCACTGCAATATGACATAATCCAGTTAAAACAAGTTGGACAAATGAAAAAGGTTCTAAGGTTCCAATTTTCTTTTCAAAAACAGTGCCAGTTGCCAGAGCAGTTATTTGACTTTAAATATACTGAAATAATCTTGGATAAGTCTGGATACAAAATTAAAATCCCTTGGTGGGTTTGGCATAGTTTGAGGTGTCAGCTGCTCTGCTTCTTCTTTCTGATTTTCCAAACTAAAGGCGGATGATGGCATGATGATCTGTAGAAACCTGCTTCTAGAGACCACTTCTTCCTGCTTCTTCAGCACATGAACTGTTGACTGATAATAGCCTGACTTCTTTCTCTGAAGAGTTAATTGGTTTTGTTTTGGAGTTTTATTACATATTTTCTGAATAGTTCAGGCTCAACAACTGCCCACGACCAAACAGTGAGCAAGTAGCTGTGGAAATAAAAAGCTGGAACATCTGAACTGGATATATTTCCCCTGGAGTTAGTAGAAACCAAGCAAGACACTGAACATATTTATATTAATCAAAACACTGTATTATTCATTCACTAACCTTAAGTGTTCCTCTGAGTCAGCAGAGATAACATCCGCCTTTAGGGCAGCAGTATGTACATGTAGCCTGAGAGACTTAACCAAGGGCAAATTATACTGTGTGTGTGAGTCACCACTGTTCCTTAAGCTTATTGCTGTGAGCACGAGGAAATAATAATGTGAAATGATGTTGTTTTCTTTGCACTGCACCCCTGCTGTTAGGTAATGATCATCTAAAACCACAGACACTATTTTACCTGGCTGACGATACTAATTTTGAATAAATTAGCTTTTGTGCAGTAAACACATGACAGAATATACTTCTTTCTGTTTCTATCATTTGCACTTCTTCTTCTTCTTCTTCTTTCAAATAGTACTGTTCTGTGCTGTAGTGCCTGTTCTCTAGTTCTGCTGAAGATCTCCTGCTATGGGCTTATAGGTTAACAGCATGGGACCTGCACTGGAAATGTCTTATTGAATGCAACGGGCATAAGCAAAAAACAAAACAAAAAAAAAGACTTAAGAGAGTTAAGAGTTTTATTCTGTCTTCTCATCCTGTTGCCTCCTCTGTTTTCCACAGCCTGCAAACTGGGACTCATGGGTGAGTTAATCACCGTCATCCTGCAACACGCGCAAAAATGACAATACACAATTATCATTATGATCATCATCTTTATCAGTATTTGTATTCATTGTCATTGTTTGCATTTACTACTTATGTATATAGCAATTATACAAGCCCCACTCTCATTACGGTTGCTGCTATATAAGTCCTGCACTACACATGCAGGACAATCTGCGCTGGGACTTCTATAATGGTTATTTCTGTATATTCATTAGTTGTATTACTTTCCTTATTTCATTTGTCCGTCCCAAATCTGTTTGTGCGTTGTCCTTGTGTCTGCAGTGCTTCATGTGATGACACCAAACACTGAAGAGATTGTCGTACAGCACAAATAGATGTTGGAAATCGAGTCAATTCATTTTCAAATGGACATTTTACACAGTTGCATGTTTTATATAATATATAAATTATGTCCCATATGTAGTGCTCTCTTCTTTTTTGTACATATGCAGGATATGCAGTAACATATTAAATACTGTAGATCCAAGGCCTATAAAGGACCAACTACTAGACTCAAATCAAAGTTTATCAACATACATTAACCATGAATTTAAATTTAAAATCTGCAATGTGTAAAATGATTTGTAAGTGAATTGACCCCATTTTTTTCTGCTCCCCCTTGTATACCTGTGTGTTCACATGCCACAGCCCTAGGCCCCATGTGACACACAGGGAACAACTGTCCTGAAAGTCGAGTGAAGTTGCTCATTTTCGAAGCGGATTGCTTTGTAGAAACTGGAGACTTAGTGGGCAACTTCACAAAGCCTTGCTTGCAACTTTGCATTCCGATTGTTAAGTGACTTTTTGTTTTGTTCGCTGTAAGAGGGACGTGTCTCAACAATCATACAGTCCTGCTGTATCAGAGCTTGAGGCAAAGCAGTGATGGCTCCGAAAGGCTCCGACACTTCTACTCTTACAAAGCTTCCTTCCTCTTTCACCATCTGAACATAGCCGTGGGAATAGAAACCATGCTTGCAAACCCCACACAGAAGATCCAACATCTATCTTCTGATGGAAAAGGCTGATTATTGTTTTTCTTTCTTGCCTTCTACTGCCACCTTCCCTTATCTTCATCTGTCTTTTGATTTAACCTGATCCTGCTCTGTCAGGGTTTATCAATCTTCTTGGCTCTTGCTCGATGATGCTGATGATGATAATGATGGTGATGATGGTGACCCACAGTGTCCATGGCATCTTTCATGATCTCCCTTTCCCCATGATCGCAAAACAAATAAGTTGAATCTAAATAATGCTTGAAGCTGACTCCTCAAACCCTCTTTCATGTTCCAACCACTTAAAAGACCATTTGAATGCTTTATCAGCTTTTAGCCCTTTTTACATCACTGCCAACCATTTTCATATGGCTGTAAAATGGCACTTATGCATACCGACATTGTGATTAGGTGTTTAAGATGTTTACAATGATCACTGTTTTCATGATCACAGAACACAAAACATGAGCCTGATGTTCATGTCATTTCATGAGAATTGTGTCATGAAGCAAAGTGGAATTTGGACCTGATGATGGAAAAGCCAAATGGTCACCTGAGTTAGGATGAATTTCTGCAGCAAATTCGATAGCATGTAAGTGTTGAGACATTGTGACCAGTGGCAAAATTGTAAACCACCAAAACTCAGGGGATAAGTAAAATAAGCAGAAATAATCTTCTGGTCCCGATGAACCGAAATATTTTAGGAAAAGCAAACACAATTTTAAGTTAAGAGGGCTAAAGCATTTGCAATCACTTGCATGGTCCTTTAATGTTTGAACTCCTTACCTGACATGTTGGTAGTACCCCCAGGCACCCCTTTAGAGCCCTCTCAATGTCCATATCAATTTCCCCTGCCCATCAATAATATTTTACAGATTTACAAACATCTTATAATACCCATAAGGTAAAATATCTCTTATAACTTCTGATTCCTTGAATCCTGACCCTTGCCCCTCAGTCTGAGGACAGGGCTGACGAGGAAGAGGAGACCCAGAAGCACTATGACCCTGTGGCTGCTGCTGCAGAGGCCTGGGGGGATGAAGGTGCGCCCCCTGTCCGCTATGACCCCATAGCAGCGGCCACAGAGGGCTGGGGGGATGACGGAAACCCACCGGTTCCCTGTGACCCTGTGGCTGAGGCTCAGGAGGGATGGGAGGAGGATGGAAGCCAGTCGGTTCATTCCGACCCCGTGGCTGAAGCCCAGGAGGGCCTGGGCGATGAAGAGACCCAGCCTGTCACAGAGGTGCCTGCTGACAATGATGAAACACCTGCAGCTGAGGCTCCAGCTGACACCACCGAGGAAGAGGCCACCCCAGCTGTTGCAACCCCAGCTGCCGCCACCCCAGCTGCCGCCACCCCAGCTGTCGACACATTGGAGAATGAAGAGGGTCAGGTAACCAAGGAGAGAATAAAAAAAAGGAGAGATGCATCTGGATGAAAAATGGTGGATGCATCGACTCTTGAGAAGGAGGTTTGAGTATGGGAAAGAAACAGATGATAGAGAGAGAAATTGTGAATGACAGGTGGAAGATGGAGAAATCCCGAGATGGAAAGAGTTAGGATGCATCTGGGGCAGCAGCGGGGATGCATCAACTGTGACCGAGAGGGCGAGTTGGAAATAAATTGATGAGGGAAAGAAATAGAAACATCTGCGTCTCAATGTACTCAAACCACTGCTAATCAGAAGTCTACGCACATAGCATCCATGTGCAAAAGCTTTATCTTTATGACTGTGCAATAATATCTAACCTTGCTTTATTAACTATGACTTTGCTGTTTAGGCTCTGCTGCTTGTCTTGTTGTCCGTCTTTGTCCTGTCTCTATGTTCTTCTTTCCACATCCTTTTTCAGAACGTTTATGTGTCAAGTTCTCTAAACTTTCTCTGTTATTCCTCTTTGCCTCTCTGCTCCCAGGATGAGTCTGCAGAGGCTCCTGCAGCAACAGCAGAAGAAGAAGAAGAAGAAGCAGTGGTAGAAGAGGTAAAAGCAATAATTACTGTTAAAGTGTAGATAATTTAACCTCAAAGGCAAATATTTCACATGTACTCTCAACTCTTAACATCTTTCACTATCCATAAATGGGTAATGGGAACTGTAAATTGATGATGTGTCTTTTACAGGTTATTATCAGGTCATTTAATTTTCCATCCTAATTAATCCATAGTTAAATTAAGAGTTTTGTATGTGCCTGTGCCAGCGACAGCCAGTGGCCGCAGTTGTCAGTCTGTCCGTCCCTATATTGTGAACATGGTATCTCAAGAATACTGTCAGGGAACTTCCCCAAATTTGATGCAAATGTTCACTTGGACTCAAGAGTGATGATTAGAATCTGGAGATCGAAGGTCTAAGTCACTGTGACCTCAGGAAACCCTTCTTTGCCTTGTGAATGTATTATCTTAAGAATGCCTCAAGAAAAATAATTTCACTTAGACACATGGATTAAATAATTAGATTTGGGTGGTTGAAGATCAATATTCAAGGTCACTGTGGCCTCACAACATATGTTTTTACCAGCTCTCTCTAGGAAGAATTCATTGATTAGATTTCAGTGGTCAAATGTTTGCAGACTGAAACTGCACTTGTTCGTGGAGGCAAACGACCACAGTGCAGTCTTTCTAGTTTTCTACAGAAAAGCCTTTTCAAGAATAAGAATACAAGATTTTTGTCGAAAAGCAATTCAAGACTATGTGTATATAAAGTCTGCTGGCAGAGTATCTCGGTCATCTTTTAAGATGTCTTCAAAGATGAAGAAGTGTTACAGTGTGAACAATGTGTCAGTATATTTAGCCTCTTCTTATTGAACAGACACCTGCAGTACAGGCAGAATCAACAGAAGCCGCAACAGAAGCAGCGACTGAAGCAGCTGCAGCTGCAGCAGCCGTACCAGCAGCAGCAGTACCTGCAGCACCAGCAGCAGCACCAGCAGCAGCAGTACCAGCAGCAGCAGCCGCAGCACCAGCAGCAGCAGCAGCCTGCAGCCGCAGCACCAGCAGCAGCAGCAGCAGAGCCTGCAGACATGCCTCCTGGATTTTTGTTCAAGGTAAATCATGAGAGAACACTGAAAATCATCCAAATGTGCTGAGCATCTATTCAGCCCCAATAGATCTTGTTCGAATGGTGATAATTAATGTTGTCATTTATGTGATCACAGGTCGAGGTGATGCATGATTACGGAGCCAACGACACAGACGAGCTGGAGATGAAGGCTGGAGACGTGGTGCTAGTGATCACCTTTGACAACCCTGATGAACAGGTATTCACACACGCACACACACACACACGCTCGCGCACACAGGCAGGCTCTGTTACATTGCAGTGACAAGGCGTTGATATTTGCATGTCTGTGCTTGTAGGACGACGGCTGGCTGATGGGAATGAAGCAGGACGACTGGCAGCAGAACAAAGAAAACGCCACTACAGGAGTATTCCCCGAAAACTTCACCCAGAGGCTGTGAAGGAGAGGGACCAAAACATCATTCCAGCTTCTTTCTTTATGTCTCCCCTCCCTTTCCCTCTATCCTCCATATCTTCTATTGCCCTGATACTGTATCTTTACTAGGACTTTGGCCATAAGAAGCAGAGCTGTCACAGCCCTTGCTGAAATCATGCATTTCTAAGGTCTGCTACACTGTGCTAAAAGCGGATCTTGCAATTTCCGTGGATTTCTGCCAACACTTAGAAATTACTGATGTGCGTAGTCATTTCACAGGTGCCAGTTGGTCCCGCTGGAATTGATGAGAGAATCCTGATCATACAGGTTCGATGCAGAGATCGTGGGACCTCTGCAATGACTACTGTTCAAATTAAATTAAATATGATGCTTCATGTTTTAGTCATGTCTCGTCATAAACTTTCCAAAGCATAGTCCACCACCATCACTGAGAAACTGTCTTTTGAGACATGCTTTTTGTTCATCTGATATTGAGAGACATTGAGAAATGTATGAAATTGTTAAGACAATGCCAAGTGTAGCAGAGGATGCCCTACACACACACAAACACACACATATATTAACAGGACATATCTGTTTCACAAAGATCGGGGGTGTAATTACTAAGACCAGGCTGAGAGAACACTGACACACTCCTATTCAAGTCTTAAATTCCTCTCTAGCAAAAAGACCTTTGAGCACACAAGGTGCCAAAGTCTAATCAACTAAACTGCACATGTTTAATGAGTCCTGACGTTCTCAGTCTGGTGATCACACTCCCGACACAATGTCATTTGGATGCTTCCAACTAATCCCTTACTCCTACTTTAATTATTGACTTGTGAATCATGGGCCCTTGGTTGTTGTATTAGTTTAGATTCGATGGTGGTATAGGTAGAGTGAAGCTGTTTTTAAAATCCTGAATAAATTCTTATGCAGTCAACGGGTCATCAAACACCAGCCTTGTTAAGGTGACTGCAGGAACTCAGTATGAAAATCAAACAGAAACACTGGTCTCAGAGATCTACAGAGCAGAAAACATGACTGTTGAAAATCATTTATGTAATTAACAGGTTTTTCACAGTCGTGAGTTGAGAGATTCCAAATATGCATAAGTCGAGCTTGCAAAAAAAAAAAAGCCAACAAACGACACCAACGAGGAGCATGAGAAGCTGCTACTGGTTGTATAATATTCAGGCAGATACAGTTACACCCGAATACTAATCGATATACGATAGGTGAGCTAGCCTCATTCGTTTAGAAAAAGACAATGTGCCGAAAACAATTCCTTCTTTTTGCATAGAGACTACTTAGCTCACATGCAGATGACTCAGAATATGCACCAGAGCAACTTCTTTTATTTTTGTATGCTGCCGAGCAACGATTACATATAGCCTAATGTAACTATGTCGACATAATTGCCAACTGAGGATGTTACGGAGTGTTTTTGTACTTCTGTCAGGTTTTACTGCTCTCAACATTTAGCCACACACCGTAGCTGGTTGAAACTATCTCACATCCTGTCATCCATTCAGTCACCGACTCAAGATTCACATTCTTCATGATGTTATTAACATGTAATAAGTGTGAGAGAAAAAAATGTATGTGTGTGTGACTGTATGTGCGTGTGTTAGTGGGGTTAATGGGAAACATAAATTCTTTATCTATAGGCTACTGTTATTGGACGTGGGGGGGGGCCGTCCGTTTTCACAGGAAGCCGAGGGACAGACGACACAAACGCGCGTTGGGTCTTTCTCCACTTGCTGGTATTATGAATCCAGGTGTTATTGTGCATTTGTTGTGTATAAGTGTAATTTTTTGCCAAGCTGTGATGACAGATACATATTCTATAAAGACATTCATATCTGTATGTGTGTAACTGTGAGCATGCTGACTTCCCATGTGTTGTGTGAACACCCTTAATTTAAGACCACGATACTTGGGTCACTTTTGAGGGAGCGGAAACAGGCATTTTTTTTATTTATTTTTTATTTTATTAATCTGGGGTGACATGCTGTATATTTATTTTCCACCATTACCCCTTTATTTTAGCCCTGATTATATTTGCTTGTTGTTCATCGGCCTTGCCTCAAAATGTTGCTGGGGTATCGTGGTCCAAACAGAGTTAAAACGTGATTACATGGAGACCAGACACATAGAGCTAAATGGGAGATAAATCACCAGACTCAGTTTTCTTTACTTTTTCTTTTTTTGCTGTGTTTTTAACCTCTTGAGATGTGCATGATGTTTTCACACGTGTGCCTGACAAAAAAAAAAGCCCCACATGTGAGAACATCACCTGCACACTCGGGGGAAACCAGTCACCTGTCGCAGTTTGTTTTTTCCGATTTTATGTATAACTTGCTGAGTGCGTTGCCTGGGTCTGGCTCTCTGTCTGTCTTTATGGATCAGTCTCCTGCGACGAGCTATGGGATACAACAAAGAGGTTTTTCCTGTACCCAACTGACCGGAAATAATAAAGATTACTTACAATCTCCTCGCTGATCTTTTGCTCAGCTCATTGTCATCAAGCATCATGAAATTGGATAAAATAAACCCAGTCCTGCTCTATGTGGTGAAAAACATTTAATTTGGGGAATTTGCGTCTTCTCTGCAAATCCTTATATATCCAGAGGGGGGTGCTGTGTTCAAGGAATCACTCCCCATCCTGGAAAACAAAAAAACAAAACACTTTGAACCATCAAGAGGAGGAAAGAGGAGCGTTGCGGAGTGCTGCTGTCCGTGGTACTGAAACCAACCAGTAGCCCACCCTGTGACCACAGCTGTTCATGCTGGATTCACCGCTGTGGCAGCTTTTGTCCTGATTCCCCATCTATTGTGATCAATGGCTGAGGCTGTTTGCATATCAACATGCAACAGGTGATTATCAGAACAGGTTCGAAAACCCAATTGTTAGTCCTCAGTGTGATTATGAGAAATCAAAAGCAACAGTAAATGCCCTTTCTTTCCAACCAGGCATTATGTTAATAAAAAAGGGCCTGAAAACAGTATTAGTGATGTATGGCACATTAACTTGTTTTTAATTACTGCCAAAAGCAAATAATACAAACAGTTTGGGTTTAAAAACAACAACTTTATGTTTAAAATACAAATTGTATGCACATAGTTGCCAAAAATAATAATAGTTAACATTATTTTCTAAAAATAGATCTTTAAATAGTCTCTCCAACAAAAGCTTAATATACATATTTAACAAATCGTTGAGCAGGCATATAGAAGAAAGCCCTTGGAGTTCCTATAGATAAATGCAAATGTTCTAGTTTGATCTCATCGAGTGTTTCCTGAAGGGAAGCTTGGGTAAAATGAAATGTGATTTTCTGAACCTCAGCCAAAAGGGGTCTTGGTTGACAGATGAAATACAAAAATGTAAATGTAAACATAAAGGAAGTTTTCTATTCAAGATTAAAGATAACGATTATTTATCAAGATGCATAGCTGTTGCTTAATACAGTAGTTGAATACAGCCTGAGTATCGTGTGTGTCTTACCTAGGGACTACTGACCTGAAAACTGAAAATCTGAAACCTGATGACAAAAAAAACATGTCACAAAATATCTGATCAAAACATTAAGACGTAAAAATGAACCATATGAATCAGTCTGCCACAATCAAGTTGGATGATTATGGCAGACAGAACCTTAAAAACACTGCGACACAGTCCATCATCATTCCCTGACAGTCAGTATTGTTTCCAACTTAGCTCTTTTTGGTTGTGAAACTACAGTGCAACACCAGCATATTGATACACTGCATTCAGTAATTACAAAGAAACCTCAACATACACATTTTAATGAGACTCAGAGGTTTTCTAGTTAAATATTATTTTGTCAATTTATTCGGATATAGACCTTAGGCTCTACGGACTGAAATTATGATTTTCAACAGTAGAGTTCAATTGTTGTCTTTCTTCATAATATCACTTAACTGTATAAATACCTATGTACACACAGAGCTTTAAATGTTCGGTCCCTAGTTTCCTTCACCTTTTTCCTCATGTGTTCACTGTAACAATATGTCCCAGCTTGATATCAAATGCAGAAATGTTGAGAGATTACAGTAAATACAGTACAAAAGGAATGAGGAATCCTGATTGTCGTACTTCACTATACCTACTTCTTTGATTAAAGTCATCGATTTAAAGTACTAGTGTGTAGGATTTAGTGGCATCTAGTGGTGAGGTTGCAGATGGCAACCAACTGAATACCCTTTCCCTCACCCCGACCTTTCTAAGTGTGTAGAAGAATCTACAGTGGCCTTCAGGGAAACCAAAAGGAAAGAAATGGTCCTCTCTAGAACCAGCATTTGGTTTGTCCGCTCCAGGCTACTGTAGAAACAGAGCAGCACAACTTGGCAGCCTCTGTGGAAAAAGAACCTGCTAGTGAACTAGATATAAAGGCTCATTCTGAAGAAAACACAACGAATTTTAGTTTCAGGCGATTGTACACAGATGAACACAACACTTTGGATATTATGTTCAATTTCTGCCAATAGATGCTCATAAATCCTACACACTGGGAACTTTAAGTCACAGTCTTAGTTTTCGATCTCCACGGTGAGCAGATTGAACGGGAGTGAATTTGTGTTGGTGTTAAAGCTATAAATTAGATGTTGTTTTATACGATGTTTTTTGTGCCACAAAACGGAATTTGTTGAAGTACAGCAAATACAGGCAAGTAGATTTAGTACAAAATACATTTACACAATTAAATCAATTGTCTTTGGTGGTCCCTCTATCGCTTTCCTATGTGGAGAGAGAGACAGCTGTGCTCCTTGCTTTGGCGCTCCTGAATACAGGTGACTGAATGAAGTGTCTCTGTGGATCCTATCTATGTCCTTGCTCGATCCCCCAGGGGTGGAAGTGTCCAGCGTCCAGCAGTGTTTGCCCCAGCCTCTGTAGAAGCCAGGGATACCAGTGAAGCCCTTCAGTCTGCGGTTCTAACGGCCCTATCAGGCTGTAGAAGAATCTCAGCGGGGACAGGGCCCAGTGGGCCAAGTGGTGATTGTCCACAGCAGCGTAGCAGGACACCAGCACACCGTTCACCACTATAGACCCGTGCTGGGTGAGTGGGGCGTACAGTCCGGTGCTCCTCTGCTCCTCCACAAAGGACACAACAGAAAATGCTGCCTCTGACCCCACCTTCCCTTGTGGCGTGAGTACGCATTGTCCTGGACGGACCTCGCTGGCAAAAACTGACTTCAGATCTGCTTCCCAGCGAGGCCTACGCCCCAGTATGGAGCCCAAAAGTGTTTCTCTAACTTCCTCCTCCCGTCCCAGCTCTCTCTGCCCACCAGCGCAGTCTGTGACAAAGATCAGGTGAGCAGCTGTGAGCGTAATATTAAGTCCTGCGTCGGTGCCGATGACGTAGAAGGTCTTTGTGGCGTTGGGCTGGCGGTCCAGGAAGGATAAAACTGGGCTGTAGAGAAGAGGACCACTGCCATCTGTCGATGAGGAAGCTAAGACACGGTCACCAGGGTGAAGTTCGCGTATCTGTTTTGTAGCCCCTCCCTCAAGATTAACCCGAGCATCGCCTGGGAAACAACCACCGGTTTTGGCTGCCACAGAGTGTTCTGGAGAGATGAAAGAAAGAAGAACAAAACATGAACTTGCTTTGATTTAATTTAGTTGAGTTTTACTTTTTATTGAGGAGACAAAACATAATGACAAAGAAACTCTGAGGAGAGGAGCAACAGTCCAGCAGTGACACTTGGAATTGTGCGTCACAGAGTGATCTGTAAAACTGTTCAGACTTTGACACTGACCCAAAGACGACTTTATCTCAGTGGATCACTGGTAGATTGTTAACATATTCATAAGATGCTTGCCTCTGACTCACTCCTTATTGTAAGACCTTGTACACAGGCAGAAAAATGCTTGGAAAATGTTGATTGAAAATTAACATTTTTACCCCCACACTATATAAATGATTTATGTTTTCCATGTTATTTATCTGGTGTGGATTAAAATAGAAACTTAAGCATTTAAAAACTCTCTGAGGTTTGTGTGTCCCTCTAAGCTTTCAGTAATATAATATTTAAGGCCAATAAATCTGACTTAAAATCAATTATATCTGTTTTCATTTTCAAGTGTTTAAAACCACATTAACTGTCTGTCGTCAACTTTCACACAGGAGCAAATATAGGTCTTAAAATATGAAAGAAACAATAATTTGATATTATGAGGATTATCTATTGTTATTTTTATCATGACAACATTTTAGGCCATATTGTGCATTTGATCCTGTTTGTATTCTGTATCCGAACAAGGTGTCCCTTTAAGACCCAGTGAGACGAAGTGGCGAAGAAGAGGTAGTCGGCAGGAGCTAATGGATAACCAGCTGATTGTATCACCGCAGTCAAAGCACGGCCTGGGGTCAGAGAGACAGGAAAGTACACAGACTCAGACCTGGGTCGAGATATTGTTTGGATTACAGCAGAGTTTGAGTTTTAAACTGAGTCACATGATTATTCATAGGTCCACACAAGGAAAGAGCAATGACACTAGTATGAGCTTGAATCCCAACACTCAAATCTGCTCATTTGGATAAGTGGATTTACGTTTAGAAAGAAACTGGGAAGAAAATAATAAGAAAGAATGGATTAAAATAGATTAATAATATATATTTTCATGAGTCATGAAGCAATTTCAGTATTAAATGAGAATTCCATGTCTCTTCATCACTCTTCATTGTTGTGTGTGCGTGCATGTGTGTCTGTGCGTGTGTGTTTGTGGGATACGGCTGTCTTAAGGCAGTCTTAAGGCAGCCAAATATTTGTTCAAGGTGTGTGTGTCTGTGAGCCTGAGGACTGCAGAGAAGGAGGGCTGTGACCGTGGAGGTGATAAGACTCTGATAAGAGATCTGAGAGAAACCTACTGAAGGAAAAGCAACAGCAAAACAAAGAAAGAGTTAATCATCTCACAGCCCACTAACCTCGACAGGCTGCTGCAGGCCGACTTGAATAAAGCTTGGCATCTAATAACTGGTGGTGCCAGACGTGGAGAAAACGGACTTCTCCAAAGTTTGAATAGCTTCGGGAGGAATGTGGTCAAGTATTGTTTGTGTGAGGCCTGGATGTGATTTGTGTTTCATAAAGCAAGTGTGTGTTGAATAAGAATATGAAATATGACTTTATACTCCCAGAAACAATTAATCATAGAAATGCAGAAAAGGTCTGTTTAAATTCATTTATTTTATCCAGTGGATCACTGTGCTTGTTTTACTGGTCCTGTCCACTTTACGGGCGATTATTTTATTTTATTTTATTAATACCCCACAGTCACAAGGACCGATCGCTTCATCGTGACATATGATCGAGAAGTGAGAATGAATACGGCAAAGAGCACAGGTGCACGCCCTGCTTTGATTGGCTCCCAATAGGCCATACACACACACACACACACACACACACACACACACACACACACACACACTGATTGTACAGGCACAGAGAGGCAAGCTACAGTGAATCCCCAACAAAGGGTCTAGCATCAACCTCATTAGCCATAATGACAGCTGGCCACAACATTCAACACACACACTGTAGCTCACATCCATCTCTTACCTGACTTGACGCTACAGTGAACATGGGCTTTGGACTCGTAGTAGACCCAGTCGAATCCAGCTTCTACTGCCAACCGTGCCAACATGGCATACTTATTTCTGTCCCTGACAAAAGGAAACACAGAGACATTGTAAACTTTCGATATGATTAAAACAGAGCTTGATTAACAAATCTACAGAGGAACCTTATCTGTAGATTGACATTTATGTAGGTATTATAATTCTCTGAAAAGTTGCATTTTGATTCGAGCACTGCAGCAAAAAAAGAAAACACAGCTCTTTGTTGACTACCTGGTTGACTCATCACATCACTGATAAGCAGGCTGACTTGTTGACTGACAGACTGAAAGAAGTTGTTGTCCCAGCCTGGTCCTGGCCTATTTACACCACATTATCATCTGCATTGTATTGCATGCCTACCTGTCTGACGTGGTGATGTCAACGGCGCGTCCCTCGTAGTGCAGCGAGTCCTCTGAGTGGTGGCCGTCCTCATCCCAGCCCTCTGTCACCCTCAGCTTCACGCCCTGCCACATGTTCATCACGGAGATGGCTAGAGAGTTCAACTTGTCTTTACAACGCTAAAGAAAGAGGAGTACAGACAGAGATTGAGAAATGAGAGGGTGGTTGTCAGAAACAATCAATCAAGAAACCGGGTATAGTTCCACTATTGAAAAAGAGGTGAGGGACTGAAAAGGAGAAGATATCCCCATCAGGTACCAAGACAGAGTGGAGGAGGGCACTGGGTAACTACGTGGTGACCCTACACATAACTATTCATGTGTGCTTGCTTATGATGACTCAGCAAGTTTCCAGGTACTCCACACAAGGCTTGAGGTCAAGATGCCCCTCAGCAGTGGAGATGTGTTTGCTCAACACTAATTAATCTTAGTTGAAGCAGCAGTTGAATGATTGAATGAATGAATAAATGAATGAATGAATGCTTATCACCCAACTCACAGACGCCAGACTGGGTGGTACTTTGTGCGTAAAGAAGCCACTGGCCCATATGCGGCAAAAGCATGTAGGTGAAAGGTATCTTCTTATGTCCCCCCTAAGCTTAACCCTGAATGGAGTGATTTTACGCATCTCCACGTGTCCACCCTCGTGGAAAGTTGCGAAATTTGACAATATCTGAGACGACACAACAAATGAAGGCTCAGTTTGGGAGAAGAAGCAACACTTCAGTTCAATAAAAGCAGCTCAGAATGTCGGGCAGGAAAATCCAGAGGTGAAAAAGGCTCGAGAGTCGATGAAATCAATTATTTTGGTTTAGATATTTAACTGACTGCAAACACTCAGCCGGCAATTGAATGCAACAGAGAATCTCGAGTGGAGGTGCTCAGCTCATTCAACCACGTGGAATAGATCTGCTGTAGTGATCTGACGGGTCAGGATTAACCGAATGAGATCTTGAAAATGACACATTTGTCACTGTGACCCATGGACGGGACAAAGACATATACACCAGTGGCACTCTAAACAAACATCCATCTTTACGCATCAATGCCAAATGCTTTTTCGTCCATTCGATTCATGGACCCAAGTGGCAACCGCCTGTACCCACTCATCTCTCCTCCTCACCTGTGTCATGAGCCTGTCTGCGCCCGTGTCCTCCTCATCCTTGAAGATAATGTCTGTGTTGTAATTCGGCGTCAGCTCTTTAAAGCGCTCCGAGTTGCGCGTAATCTTGCCCTCGGGTCGCCCGCTGGCTCCCAGGGTCTTCTCGGCGACGTTGGGGCTGAACTGCTTGTAGGCGAGCGGTGTGAGCTTCTTGGGGAGCCGCCTCTTGCCGTACCCCCTCCCCGGCCCGCAGCCCTCCGAGGCAGGTGCGAGGAGGAGGACCAAGGCACACAGAGAGGCGGTGAGAGGGAGGAAGGAGATCCGCATCGCCCCGGGAAAGGGGGGGGGAGAACTCTCCCTGGGGAGAGAGACCGTCTTCAGTGCCTCCCCGGCTCAGGTCCCGACTCCATCGTCCGTGACAGTCGCGACATCACGTCCGAAAAGCTCGGATAGAAGAAGATCAACACCTCGGCTGCACCGGACACCATGAGGACACCGAAGAACTTTTTTTCCCCCAAAATAAAAAAGGACCCAAATAGAGAAACTGCGCTCCCTCCGCCTTGCAGAACCAACAGTAAGTGTGCAGGCAGTAAAGTGCGTGTATTTAAACAAACAGGTTCAAAGTCGATTTGGTGGGTGAGAGACTCAAAGAGAGAGGGAGCGGTGACTGATATCCAAGTTTTCAGTGTTGTGGTTTCTCGCCCTCTCTGCCTCTCTCTGCTCTGGGAATCAGTCCGCTCTCGCCCGCTCTTTGGTTGGTGCGCGCTCTGGATCTGAAAGCCTTCTCCTCTCCATATGCGACACCGGCAACGAGCTGCAGCTTTCCAGCTGAATTGAAGGGATTTGAGTGATCCAAAACGATCTGTTGCCACTTCAGACCGCACCCTGCCAGTCCTGCCCTCCTCTCTCCTCTCCTTCTGTCCCTGCACTCTGCCACCCACTCCGCCCCTCCCTGGGCACAGGAGAGTCCTGTCCACACTCTGCTGGCAGGCAGCGACATAGTACGCTTTGCCCTTCATTGCTGCCACTTCACATTTCCAGTTGCTGTCTTTATTTGACTGTGCCCTTGGCAGCTCCTGGCAACCCTGTTTAGTCGTTTTAGACTAGTAAACAATAACGGGCACTCACAATCGATTCAACTAATCAATTTCCTGGTGTAGGCTGGCACTAGTGCTTTTTGTCAGCAGGCTGCATTCCAATATGAAATAAGATCAAGGGTCATTGGCTGAGTGGCTGGCTAGTGTTTGGTGATGGGGTAATTTACCAACTGTGAGACAGACTGACGGCCTAGATGTTTCACAGGTGGACCAGGGACTACATGAATATCTTATTGGCTGACTGATTGACTGACTGACTGAGTCAATATAGATTACTTGACTTGTAGACTGGCTGACTGACTAAATCCATGACAGACTGGTTGGCTGGTTGAATGGCTGCTGACTTCCAACTGTGCCTATTAGTCCAGATGATCATCCTCATTAATTGACTAGATTAATTACTGTATGCCATTTCCCTAAAATGGACAATCAACATCTTTAATTTATGAACTTTGGCTGTCTGGCTCCCATGGCTGCAGGCTGTGTGTGGCTGACACACATACACACACTGCAAATGCAGCCCCTCCAAATTAGCTCCTCAAATATTTGCCAGCAGAAAATCAGCGGTCTCACCCCTGTTTCTCAGGGCAGGCTCCTTTTTGAATGAGCTGAACTGTACAAGGCTGAGGGTTTCCACAATTTATGTTTTATTATTTGCGAGCGCAAACACCATAAAGTATTTTTGCCGCACCGCCGCTTCTCATGTCTCTTGACGGAACAGAGAAAGGCAAAGAGCGAGATTCACACACGGTAAACAGCCATGTATAGCCGTGTTTACCTTTTAGCTGAAATAGAACATCAACGGACACTTGTGTAAATTCATTAGAGCTATCCTGGTATGTAACATACAAGCCCATTAAGAGAAATCAGAATCAGCCACAATGGTGTCAGTGTTCTGCTGAATTTGTTTCTCTTTGCTTTTTAGTGTAAAAGGAATATGGGAGATACTTCATACATTTGTGGAGGAGTGTTACAGAAGTCTCTGTCGAGCCCCTTGACCAAACATAAATGGACAGAAAACATGATTTGCACATGAGTCGCATTAGGTGGATTTTCATCGGCGATAGTAATGAAGACAACAACTCCCATGATCCCACACCGCCTCACGACTCAGCCAAAGTTCCGTAGCCTACTGTATGTTTAAAGAAGATTTTCTGGTTTCTGGTCAAACGCAGATTTTCTTTACAAAATTTTGCAGCTGCACAAGTGGCAAGTTCCATTTTAAAGACACAACGGCAGAGTTCCATTAAAGTAAGTGCCGATACTGGTGTCTGCCTCTTTTAGTGTTGCTCTGTCTACATGTTTACGAGCTTTGTATTTATCTGAGTGCGTTTAAGAGCAGAGATTTATATGCAAATGTGTGTGTACAGACTTTTGCGAAGACATATGTTTTCCTGTAACTATCAACATTTTGTGTGTGTGTGTGTGTGTGTGTGTGTGTGTGTGTATCATCCTTCCTTTGAAGATCATAAATACGGGCGTGGCTCCAGGCAGGCCTGCTGCCTATTCAGCGTGGCTGTCGACAATGCCTCAGAAGTGGTCACATCACCCATCCATCCATCCCTCCCTTCATCCATCCGTCTCTCTGTTCCTCTGTGACTCAAGAAAAGAACACCGCGGCCTTTCAAGACGGCAACATATCCGATCAGAGTCTCACGCCCCTTCTCCAAAACATCTTCTTTCTCTGTTACTATTCATCAAACTGTCAATTTCTCTGTCTGACACTATTCCTGTCAGTGTCTTTTCCACACTACATACAGACAAATACACATATATCCTGGCATGTGTGCAAAGTAAGCTCATATGTTCACAGATACACACACATACACCAGGCCAGCCGACAACCCAACCAAGAATCAGGCTCTCGTTCATTGATGTTTGTTAAAGTTATTAATTTTCTCTGTGAAATAAGAGGCCACGGTGGCAGGACAGAAGGAGATGGGTGCCAGTCCCAGATTCTTCCACTGCTTTCATCTACTGACACTGGGACTCTATGAGTCCACAGCACTGGGCCTTTACATGGGCACCGGGGTTACCCACGCATACCCATGGCCCTAACCAACAAAGGCTCCGAGTGGGGCAAACGAAGATGCAGATGAAAGGAAATGCTAAGGAGGAGATGAAGAAAAAAAGATGGGGAGAATGTGAAAAAGAATGATACAGAGAGATAATGAGAGAGGGCAAAAAAAATGATTTGGAGGAGGACATATTGGTAAAGAAGGGAGTAACATGTGAATTGAGTAGTTGATAAAAAAAAAAAGAGCAAGAGGGGAGACGTGTTGAATGAGTAGGAGAGAGAATGGCATGGCACATTAGCTGGTAAACAAGTGAGTTTGGGTTGTTTTGCAGTCAGTGGAAGCTAGCGTGTCTGTGGCTTGCGGTGGCTTGCTGTAATGGGGGTTAGAGTACGTTATGCTCAAGGTAACAACAGCTAGTGGCTAAAACCACCATCCCTCTTCCTCCTCCTCCTCCTCCTTCTGTCCCTCCACACACTCCAACCCCAGACCACAATAAACACCTAACACTACGTCTCTATACACTCGGCCTCTAAGCATCAGAGTGGTCCTGTTTTAAACCTTGTAAGCCTTAATCTTCCGAGACAAGGAGACAGAACTTCCTGGATGTGCCTGCACTTAGCTGCAGCCTTCACACATATCACCCTACATTTTTGGTAGCGAATGCCTCTTACCAGTGTGAGTAGTTCAGGTTCTTAAAGTCCAAGCTTACATGGCAGCCAGTGAAAACCACACTGACCAAATCTGTCTATCAATGGTTCCGAGCGGCACCGATACTAGTTTTGCTAAAGGGCAGTTTAGTGTATGCTGCCCATTTGGTCGGAGAGCAGACAGAAGGAAAATAAAAGCAGGATGATATAAAAGCAGAGCACTGGGCTAAATGTGTCTTGGAGTTAGCGGGCTAGGTTAGCCACCGCACAGCTAAAGCAAACAAAGAGCTGCCCAGGGGACTGAAGTACGCTGCGCTCTGACACTAAACACATGTCGAGACGGAAGCGTGTGCACGCACATACACGTGCACATGTACATACATACACAGGCTTGCAGGTATTCACACGCATATAGAAAATGAAACACAGTTAGGCTTCACATGCTAAATTGCATTAGCAATAGTGCATGCACACAAAATTGCGGTATTAGATGCAAACACTTGTTTTCTTACTACAACACACACACACACACACACACACACACACACACACACACACACACACACACTAGCTATCCTTATTCAGACTTTATTGACTTCCATTCATTGTGGACGGCCCAACCAAAACCTTATTCCAAACCTTCACCATGACCATTCATCCCTAACCCTAACTTTAACTTAACCACAATTCACAACTTGCTCCCAACCTTAAACAGGACATCAGAAGTGACGTGCACAGGCACTCAATCCAATTAAAAATAATACAACATAATTAAAAAGTTTTCCTTGGTTAGCCTCCTCGTCGGCCTTTACTCTCAGAGTGAAAGTACTTGGACCACTGGAAAAGAAGAGACAAGCATTTTGCTAACCATGACTGACACTGATGTAACCTTCTAAATGCAGCTGCAAATCATACTTCTGCCTCAGAAATATGATCATAATAATAAATGTAGTCAAACTGCATATTTATTAATGTGGAGAGTTTTTTTGAAGTTTCTTCAAGAGTCTAGTCTTAAATTAAGACTTGAGGGCTGAGTGAGACTCATGTTCCAAAGATTGGAGACTTGCTTTGAGTTTCTTGACAAAGAAGAGGCAAATTTGTACGAAGTGTCCTAATAACAAGTCCGGTAGCTCGGTAATGCCAACAATAATGCAGTCAGTGCTTCTGCTGCACCCTCTCCATGTCAAACGAGGGTTTTTTTCCTCCTCCCTCTCGCCATCCCCCTCTCTGTGCCTGAGTGTGTGCCACATCTGCGGGCTCTGTGGTGATGTTTCTCTGCTCAGAATGGATTCACCAGCTCAAAAACGTCCTTATTATATTTATATTTTACTACACCACTAGAAAACCATGCCAGCTGGGCTGCAGAACTTTGAGGGAGAGAGACCGAAAGGGGAGGAGGGCATGTCAGGAAGAGAGAGAGAGAGGGGGAGGAAATGGAAGATGGAGAAAAAAGGAGAGAAGCAAACAACAAGCAAAAACAGAAAAGAGGGCAGAGAAAGACAGACAGGTAAAGGCAGTAAAAGGAGGGAGAAAGTGTACTATGTGCTTGTAAGCAAGAGAGGAATGGAAAAGCACAAGAGAGGCAGAGGTGGATAGAGAGAGGTTGAGTGGGCACCCTGAAATAGTCTGTGACAATATGATTACCCAGGGTGCTCAAAGGTAAACACAGAAATGGACTGAAGAAATGGACGGAGGGAAATGAAAACAGTGCACACACATTCACATCCATTTGCACACATGTCTAACTGGAATCCGAGAAGAACAACAGTGACCTCTGATGATTGGAGGTGCAGAGAGGACGGCGGGACGTGGCTTTGAGATGAGGAAGGGAGAAAGTGGAGGTCAGGTGAGGGTGAGTGGGATGGCAGGAAGATTCAGTTAGGTGGAGGGGGAGGAGGTAAACACAGTGGGAGGGTGTGAAGAGCATACACAAGAGTACAAAATTAGGGGTGGTATGAAAAAGATTATTATTATTATTTTACATGGAGATGTCTCTGAGATTCAGTCTATTCATTCAAGATACCTTTATACAGCATGTAACCTCTACAAAAAAAGGAAACTATTGGTTTCATTAAAATCGCAAGTTCCTCCTTTCAAACGATTGGGACTAAAAACGTATTACAATGGGTAGGGTTCCATTGCAGAAGTGTAGATCTAGGGTCTTGGTTAGTATGTCTAATATGCGATTGGAACAGAGCCGACCTGCTTTCACCTCTGATCACATGGTGCAGAAAGTATGTTTTTCTGAGGTGAGACTGAGGATGTGGGGGGAATGAAATGAGATTTACAGAGGTTAATGTTAATGTACAGAAGGGGTCTACAGCAACGGACTGCCACTGGGATGTTTGCACGGCTGTCCAGGGTCAGTTCAGGGCACCAGTTGACGTTACCATAGCACTGCCACTCGTCACGGACGGGTCTTGATGTGAGCATCCGTGAAAAACTGAAATGTTCCTGTAAAAAACGACACCTTAGGTCATCTCTGAAAGTAGATACTCAGGACCCATACATTTTATTATCAAGCGAACTCCAGGGGCCATGGTCACTCTGAAGGGAGCAAAGGAACAAGTTAAGTAACACAGTTTAAAGAGCGACAAAGTCATTCAAAGGAGGTTTGAGTGGATGAAAGGGTTGACAGAAAATAGTTTGTCTATCCTGTGAAACTGAATCATTTATCCAGAACAGTTCCACAAGTTACAAATTAACCTGAAGGCATATTGGAAGAAACACATGGTCAGTATTGTCCAAGCCCAAAAGAATTATGAAAGGACATAATGTTCATGTGTTAATGGAGAGGAAGAGGGGACACAGAACCTTGAGGCTCTTGAAAACGATTCACCTGAAATCCTTTGACTGAGAATAGAAGAGAACACTATCACAGTGTGGTTCGGATACTGACCCCGTCTTGTCACCTGGTAGAAGTAACTAAGCAAAAGGAACACAGAGCCTTGGATGCCGAACCAATTAAAGGTGTAGGGGAAAATATGGTGGCGTGCCAAACA
The DNA here is from genome assembly GCA_026259375.1 of Verasper variegatus. NCBI lineage: Eukaryota > Metazoa > Chordata > Actinopteri > Pleuronectiformes > Pleuronectidae > Verasper > Verasper variegatus. The sequence continues at coordinate 9,424,603 of CM048052.1, forward strand.
CGGGAGTATAAGGACAGAGGGGAGTGAGTTTGCTGTGGTGACATGCAGTACCTCTGCCACTGCAAGGAAAGCTTTTATCTGTTTTCTTATCTGACCACATAGACGCCTATCACTGATCTACAGCACATGGACTGCAGTAGTGTCATTAGCACATATAGTATAGTATAGTATAATGCATACGCCTACAACACCTGCATCCAGAACCATCAGGGGAACCATGTGGCTCCCACTTATATACATTCAACAATCTAAAATTTAACAGTCACACTTCAACTCTTTTATAGCCACGGAATTGTTAAGCATCATTTCCAACAACCAGTATCAATGAAGCAAAGTCAGACTGAGATGTCAACTGTCACTTATGGAAACAGACCTTGAATTGAATCTCAAGTGAATTGTTGTTTGCAGAAAAGAAAACCTTCCTCACTCATAGATCAGGTACGTGGAAGCAGAGTAAGAAAAGTGCAACTATCGACTGAAACTATCCTTTCAGCATGGGGAAGGTCAAGAACAAAAGTTTGATTTAGGGTTAAATACAAAGATGGAAGGGTAAACAGAGTTTATGAGAGGAATCAAAAGGAGACGAAGAGGGAGAAAAAGAAACATGGAAAGAATCAGAGTTGATACCAAAGAAAGGAGAATGGAGATAAAGAAAGCAAGAGGGAGAAAAAAGAACGAGGTTGAGAAAGAGCAAAAGACGGAGATGGATGGCTACGAAGACTGGTACTGATCAGTAGCTCCTTCTGTGATGCGGCTTCCAGCTTCCAGCCCACCGATTGGTCAGCTGCCTAACTCAGAACATGCGTTCCCACAATCCATCGGCACCACTTCAATCCCACCACACTGGTTCACCACTCTGCGGCTCAAAACAGTGCCTGCTGGCACGGGCAACATATCAATAAATTCATTACACATTTATACTTAAATATTTATACTGCAGCAGTGTGTTTTGCACAGGGATGGTATTTATAGTGTGTGTGTGTTTGTGTATGTCTGTTTGTGTGTGTGTCTATGTGCGTTCATATTTATAGCACAGTGTCACATCGTAGCTCTGTTGCTGCGGTGAGACAGCTGTCTGGGGTGGGGGTGGGGGTGGGAGTCGGGGGAGGCGTTGGCTTTTGGGCAGGGTGGTGGTGGGGGGGTGGGGGGGGCTTACTCGCAGTGTCATAGGGAACAAGTGGAAAGACTGAGGGACAAGCGTTTAACAGAGATGTAGAGTAGATGAAGAAAAGAGGAAATCCAGAGGAAACAGACATGGCCGAGAACAGAGAGGGGTGGAAAGAAAGAATTAGTGAGAGATTTCAATTGAACAAGATTTACAAATAGCCGATAACAATCCATACCGCTGCTACTTCTGCTACAAAACAGTGCAAAAAAAAAGTTCTAAATAAAGGCAAAATGATAATTAAATATTCTTTTATTGGTACCACCAGTCCCACCCAGTGGGCAAAGACAGAAATATTTATTCTGTGGAAAACAGAAACTGGGGAAATTACACGGTGTCTTATTGTTCGGTTGTTTACTGAATGAAGACATTTCCATTCAGAGGCGCTTTTGGATACTTTGCCATTGTTCGTACGGTTACAATGGTTTTTATGAAGTCCATTGAAAGCAGTGGCAAGAGACTACGTGCCATCTGGAACACGGCGACGAGGGTGAAAAGGACACAGCGACAGAGGCCTTTTTTTAACGTGCAGCAGAAAAATAAGTTAATGAAGACATGTGGAGCTAGTACTTTGCCTGTTCCACACAACTCAAGTGTGAAATTTGTAGCCCCAACATATGAAGTTTGTGACATAAAGTTTTCCATCATGACTTCAGCTGTTATTATATTAACCGAGGGCACTTCCTTTTAGGATGCCTCTGGTAAGGCTGCCACTTTAACCAAACTCATGCAGCCGACTGAATGAATTAACTGATGGGGGTTTTGTTGACTGTGCACATGCATGTTTACTCAGTGAGCCGCCAGTACAGGAGTGGAACATACATGACCTGTGTGTGTGTGTGTGTGTGTGTGTGTGTGTGTAAAGAGGTGCTAAAATCATGGAATTCCCTCATGTAGTGTATTCATGTGTGCGCACATGTAAGGAAGCGTTATCCTTGGATTTCCTTCCTCCCGTGAGCAGAGGGGATTTCTCTTTCCGAAATTCACCACAGCCCTAAATATTAAAACACCCTAACCGGGTCACTCGTCGGCTTCTGTCTCAGTGCGGACTTGTGTTCATGAATGAATGAATGAATGAATGAGTGAAATATGTGTGTTTCATGTTGGTGTAGTGCTCATACATGTTCCACTCCCCCCCCCCGCCTCTGTTCAAAAACATGTCTGTGGTGCACACATACAGAGGCCTCACTGAAAATAACACCCCAGTCAACGTCTTCATTTGACTTTATTCACCATCAACAGCCTCATTTTACCTTACCATAATTATACCTCAGCCAGCCTCCATTCCCCGGCAACAACATCTGCACCCCATTGCCATCAAGCGTCTCTGCACTAAGATCGCAATGAACAAAATATCACTCTCTGTACTACTACACTTATGTTCTCATATTAGATATTTATCAAACTGACACCTGTGGGTGATGGACTCACTCATGTTTTAGGAAACAAGATTGGGTTTATTGCAGCATAAATATAGTTCTAAGAAACCTTGGGAATCTTGGCCCACTTTTTGGCTGATCAGAGGACGTACAAATCCAAATACGGTGGTGGCAGAGAAGGGAGAAAGAAATTAGCATAGCTGCTTCAGTGAACTGGTTCATGATCAATGATAACATCAACTTTTAACATTTCAAAGCCTAAATTATTTGTTTTAATGTCTGAAGAGTGGGACCAAAAGCTCTCAGTGCACGATGCATGCTCTTCACCACAATGCCATCGCTGTATAAATTCAATTCTTAGCTGTTGTCACCCTACTGGATAAATAATGCTAATAATAATACAATAATAATTTAGAGTTTTTCAGTCTCTGTGAGCTTTTTGTAATGTCCTTTTATAAATGGAATCATATAGCCTATGGCCTTTTTAGTGTTTATAATTGCTCTGGTGGCACAATTGTATGGTCCTGCAAAACTCAATAAATAAAGTTTTTGTTATCAGTTAATATTAAATAAATAAAGTTTTCACTACTCCTCCAGAAACTTCAGGTAACACCCATCACCCAAAGGTATAACCCATGACTTTCCAGTCTTGTAAATTGATCAACACATTTTTTTATTTTTGTTCATTTTCAAAGAAATTGGGAAACAGAGGCCTTCTTGAAACTGATCACAAACCGTTTCATAACACACGTACATAACGTGCATAATTGAGTGTAACGTTTCACACGATGCACATTTTAGATTTGTAAATGCACAAACTCTTGGCTCGTAGTGACTTGGATGAGAGGACGGCAGTTTTTAGACGTGTGAGAGAGAGAGCGCAGAGCGGAGTGAGAGAGGTTTAAACAGGGAGACAGCGACGGGCAGACCGAGAAATTAGGGGCTCTGCTGACCAGAAACTGCTCTGACTCAGACAAAGTCAACATCTCTGCTGACATCACCGACCATCAGCTCCATCATGTCAACGTGAAACGCTTTGATGGCCCAAACAACCTTCATTTGTCTGAACCCACAAGGGTTTTACTACTGCCACTGACACAGGGGTGGCTCTGTACGTTTATGCGACATCCAAACACCTTAAACGTTTTTAGGTCGTATTATTTCATTGCACTGTAAAAGTCTTATTTCAGGATGTAAACAGTGTCAATGAGGAGTTTGGTATCTCCGAAAGATTTAGAAAACATAATTATTTTAGCAGCGACGAGCTGGAGAGCGGCATTCTGAATCAGAAGACTGTAGTGTGAGGTGAGCGAGGGAGACTACTGACCACAGGCGTCCTGCAGGCACCAGTCGAATATATAGCGTCCTAATTAACACGTGTAAAAACCCAGAGCGCGGCTCACAATGGGATTCATGAAAAGTAGCAAATCGGAGCTAAATAACTGGGAAAAGTAGGGGATTATTTAATTGATAAAACACTGCTGGTAATACATATGAAGATGGAGGAGTGAAGAGGGGTATAGGGACTTTAGGGGGTTTATGGTTGCAGTTGTCTGCATGGGGCTGGGGTGGGTGAGTGGGGGCGGGGGGGTTGGTGTCGGGGTTTCAAACCAGCAGCCTCTAATCCCGACACACTGCCTCTGGCAATTATAAGGCCTTCAAACACGGCCGGTGGGAGGAAAAAACATGACCAGGGAGACCAGACTAGCGCCGGGGCGTATTTAGCAACATACAGGCAGACTGTAATTACATATATGGCCAACAGAGAGATTTAATGACTTTTTCCTCCGTCTACAGATTGACAAGGCAGAAGGGTTGATGGGGTGGGGGGGGGGGGGGGGGGGGGGGGGGGGCGATAAAGCATGAGGAGAGAAAGTCACTGGGTTTAATGTTGGTGGGAATAAAATATAAAAATTGGAAAGTACAACAATGAATATAATGACGAGATTTTGTTATCAGTTAATATTTTGTAACTTGAAGTCATCATAATTCCTATTATTAGACACTTGGGGCACTCTTGGTTGTTGTAGCTTAGTCTTTAGCAAGTGAAACACATTCAGTTGCATTGAGGTTGCGGGACAACCTTCCACAAGTAATTGGTGGCTTAGATTGTATATTTCGGTTTATACGCCCGCTGCAGGCATTACTGTAAATACTGTAGGTTATAATTGCACCACACACGTACTGTGAACATGTGTCACACTATGAGTCAACGCTTTAACCTCATACCTATTGTTAAATTTCAAATCCAAATGAGCTGGACTAGAACTAAAGCTACAGAAAATGTGTCACTGTGCAAATACACATGTATCATCTGACTCATAATCAAACACTGCTCTATATTCAGTTGGTTGTAGTCTGGAAACGCCACCACTAAAGGCCACAAAACCTTCCCACACACTGGGGCCTAAATGGTGAGCACCATGATGTCCTCTGGATGTCCTCTGGGTCTTCTCTCTCAAAAATGAGAGAGAAGATTTGGAAGGATCGTCCTATTCACTGCAATTGGATATGTGTCAAATGCTAGATGCTGGAGGGTATCATGTGGGGGTAAAAGTGGCAGCAAACAAATGTGTGCCAGTCAAAGTGTTGAAAAAGAGTGGAGTCCCTGAATTGGAGGAAATTGATCAGAGTTTGAGGATGGCAAATCAAAAAAGTGAATTAACAAATAAATAAATACAACAAATGTTTTATTCGTGGACAACAAAACAATTAAAAACAGAAAAATGTTCTTGAGTTAACTCTTAAGTTTAACTAATTTAAAAGCTGTTTTCTTATAGTACAACCATCAGTGGTTCAGTGTCTTGCCCAAGGAAACGTTGACAGAAGGACTTGAGGTGCTCAGGAATCGAACAATCGAGACTCATGGGCCACAGCCACCCCCCATAGCAGGCAAGTGGAATACACAAACAAACAAACAGCATGCTCAGTTTGAAGCTGCACTCTGTCCTATAGAATTTCACAGACCAGACCTGCAACATGAACTATGAAACTATTTTCCACTCGGGCTACAAAGTAAATATATAATTGTTTTGTTTTATGCAAGATCTTAAAATGTGGATAATGAGCAACACTTTCTCTACGTCCATTATAATTACAAAATAATTATTACAGCCTTTCTTAAAAATATCAGTTCAAAATTCCATCAGATTTGTAAGAAATTAGGATGAAAGTTTCAAGGAAATTAGCTGGAAAAATACGGTGTCAACAAAAAAATTCTAAGCGCGCCTTTCGTCTGAAATTCATGATTCCCTTTAGATGAGGGTGTCATTGTTTTTGTACTAAGGTCTGAGCCTTTGATCGGACTCCAGATGTTACTCTGCCTCGCTCCAGCCATCTTGACCCACCAACAGGATGCACTGTCTATCAACTGCAGATTTATAATTGGAGTGTTTTAATGCAATAATTGATTGTCCTAGATGCATATTACTCAAAAAATAAAAATCTAAATACCGTACGATCTTTTACGTTAACTTTCTGGAAAAGGTCTTAATCATTTGAGACCCACAGAAACGTCATGTTTTCATATGTTGTTTGTAGATAGCGTGCTGCTCTTGTTTACTCCGTTGCAAGTGTCTTACATCATTACAACCACAGCAACATAATAATAGCATGCACTGTAGACACACACACACACACACACCTCATCCCATCCTTTCATCACACACCGCATTCACACTTCCCGTAAAACCCTGGCTTCTTAAACGATGGGTCGGAACCTATGATGTGTCTCAGCCCTACTTCCGGTGGGTTGCCACATGATTAAGAGTCCTCATATTGTTTAATGAGCCTGCGTCCCAGGCTATATTTCTCTTTTTGGTTTTAAAGGAAGAGGATGTGAGAGAAACAGCTTTTAACATCCCATTTTATTGGTGATAGATCTCTCCAACCCCCATCTTTCCTCCATCCATCAAAAGGTTCTCGTCTCCAACTTTAATTTCTTCCTTCAAACCTCTGTAATCTTTCCCTCCAGAGATATGACCACAACCCGTTACCACGGAGATGATTGCATCATTACTGTACAGGGAACTCCGCAATTTCTCAGTTGAAAATGCATTTTTAATCATGATTTAATATCGTCCAGGTCGGGCACAAGGTCAGTTACAGTCAAACAGTACAAGAATTGAACAACACAACATACATCTACATTTGACACATGTTTTGTATTGTACACTGAAATAAGTTTATTTGTTTTATTGTCTTAAAATCCTAAGTATTCTTAGCAATATGAGCCCAGTGCCCTAAACAGATAAAGCTGCATCATGCCTGTAAAAGCAAGCACTTGAACTGCCCACCACATGTGTATGAGGGACAACTAAATAAACAGGAACAACACACTCACCCATAGTGCTCGAGCTACGTCTAGTAACCACTTGACTCACCACTTTTACTGAAAACAAAAATGTATAGACAAATTAAGGCCACTTGCTTTGGTCATTGATGCACAAAACAACGCGTGACAACACGCTTCTGTCACAACGACCACAACCTGACCTCAAGAACATAGGTGCAAAATTATAACCTCTGATCGGGATAATTAAGAAACATCAAACAAAGTTAAAGGAAGTCCAAAGCGTTTTCTATAACACGCTCTGTGCTAATTCCAGTCATGGTGATGTACTGTAGTCTGTTTCAGCCACGTAGGTTAGATATCTCATATTATTTTGACACAAACCAACAAAAGTTAGGCTTCAGCCATAGGCTTTTTTAAAAAAACATTTCATAAACATCTGGCAGTCGGCATTTCATAATCACATGTTTCCTCCACTGTTTTCCAGCTATAGGTTGATAGAGCGTTCACTGTTCGGCATGCTAACTAGCCTACCTCATCTGAATCAAAGGCTGCTCTGTGAGGATGTGCACAATAACATTTCTCGCTTATGCCCTTTTCTTTTTAAAGTGTCCAATAGGCTACAGTACTTACAGATTTGAGGTATTATTTATTATCTTTCAGAACTAAGAAACGGTGGATATTTGATATGTTTTCCTATCACTAAAACAAATATGTAACTTGAACAGGATGCCAGGGCAGTGTCCCTACATCACTCATACACACACACACACACACTTACAGACATCTTGCTCCCAGCAGATGTTTCGTCCACCACTGCCTTCCCAGAAACCCACAAGTGAGCGTATTTTCCCGCCGCAGGGTCGGGGAGCAAAACCACTGAAGAAGACCGCTGCACCCCAACATAAAACAAAACACCAGAGGGAAAAAAATGTACAGAAAACCTTTCAAAAAGGAAAGGAAGGGAAAAAAGCAAAGGATTTTCTAATCCATCCTTTATTGAGGTGGCTGGTTTTCGGCAGCGCAACCTTTTTTATGTGTGAGAAGGCTGGCCTGTAATTTGGGTAGCCACGGCGACCAGAGGGACTTGTAATAAAACGAGACTCTATTCTGGGATGCTCTGTAATAATGGACGCCACCATCCACTCCTCTTGTTAGAGATGGAAGGATGGATGGAGGGATAGAGATGGATGGTGGATGGATGGATGGATGAACAGATGGTCAAACAAATGATCAAGTGGACAGAAGGATGGATGGATGGATGGATGGATGGATGGATGGACAAACAAATAATCAAGTGGACAGAAGGATGGATGGATGGACGGACGGATAGACAAAAAAAATGGACAAGTGGACGGAAGGATGGATGAATGGATGAATGGATGGACAGACAGATGTACAAGCAAATGGACAAGTGGACAGAAGGATGGATGGATGGATGGATGAACAGATGGACAAACAAATTATCAAGTGGACAGAAGGATGGATGGATGGATGGATGGACAAACAAATAATCAAGTGGACAGACGGATGGATGGATGGATGGACGGATAGACAAAAAAATGGACGGAAGGATGGATGAATGGATGAATGGATGGATGGACGGACAGAGAGATTGACAAGCAAATGGACAAGTGGACAGAAGGATGATGGATTGATGGATGGATAGATGGATGGATGGACAAGGAAATGGACATGTGGACAGAGGGATGGATGGGTGGATGGATGAACGGATGGACAAATGAATGGACAAGTGGACAGGATGAAAGCATTACATATGGACAGTGGCTGGACATTGGACATTGAACCAACAGAGGAGTAGGTCAAAGGAAGAGAAACAACTTGAATCAGCAGCCAGATAGATTCTTATTAGACAAATTTAAAAAAGTAATGACAGACGGATCAACAGACAAACCTGATATCTAATAACACAACTCACTCAAGCTCTCGCCAGCTCAACTCACTTGCGTCCTCGCTCTCAAACACCCAAAGCGACCAGCGCTGATCAATACCTGGCAGGACTTCTGAGTGGCCATTATGTCCTTCAACACTGCTACAAGTCCCTGTGGTTGAATTTCTGCATTCAGACACCTCTCTATAATCTCCACGCCATGTTAACAGTTACCCATTATGCCAAGCTCATAATTAGGAAATCACATTGGCATATACATCCTGTCATTAGAAGTGTCTATTGCTATTGCATTGTAATTACATTTTAGTAGGTTGTTATTACACCATTTAGAAGCTGTCTGTCTTACCTCAATCTCCTCCTTAATTGGTTATGTTGGTCTGTCCCGCCCCCCCGGGTCCGCCCACCTCTTTGACGGAACATTCCAGTGGTCTGAGCATTTTAAGCTGGAGAGTATTACAACTGAGTCTAATATGCCACAGAATGAAGGAAATGAAGAAGAGGAAGAAAATGGGCAGAGTGAGAGAGAGAGAGAAAGAGAAATTGGTGAAAGACAGAACTTGGGAAGAGGGGTAAAGAAAAAGAAGGATCGAGAAGAAATGAAAGAGGGAAATTAGGGTGAAAAACACGGTTTTCTTGTTGCATGACAGATTCCCTCCCAGCCAACCAAGGCTTGTCCTTTAATACCCAAAAGCCTTGATGTGGCTTCTCAACGATTGCACATGGGGCAACGCTGACCACATCTCTGCCACGCTGCTTATTATACTGCATTGCTCACACTCTGCATGTGTGTTTGCATCTGCGTGTGTGTGTGTGTGTGTGTGTGTGTGTGTGTGTGTGTGTGTGTGTGTGTGTGTGTGTGAGATAGAGAGACAAGTGCCCATACATGGCAAATGTGAAGTGTGCATGTGTAAGCTTTTTGCACAGCAGTCATGCAGAGAAGTGTTCAATGAGACTTGTGCGTCTCAATTTGTCAACACCCTGATGATGGATGGGACAGAGAAACCAGGAGTGAAATGTTAAAATGTGTTGGAGAAATGAGAAAAGAATGGAACGCAAATCAAGGAAATAGTAGTTTTCCAAGCAATGTTATTTAAACAGAAGCAAAGCTTGTATAATTTGAAATTAAACAACCTTTCCACGTCTCATTATTCCAAACACGTTATTTTGATATGTCTCACTTTTTGTAAGGCTAACTGGGGTTCTGAAAAATAATTACGGTCATTTGGATGATAAAAAACATTTTTAAATTAGAGCATCTGAGAAGAAAATAATATTTTCCTTTTAACTGAGAATAATTCCAGTTGCAGAAAGCTGACTTCAAACCTGACTGCACCATATTTACCATTTATGGGAAATTGGCTGATGGATACTTTCATAACAAGGTATAAATAAACCAAACAGACTTCACATCATTATAGCATCACATACACATACATTACATATTCTATACAGGCTCACCCACACAAATACATACAGGCCCACTGGACACAGTGCATGAGTTTTCCACCACGGCCAAAGGCAAGAATAGATGGATGAAGGAGAGGAAAATGAAGGACCCAGATTATGACATGGAGCAAAACATGTGTTCCTTTCGACTGACCGCAAGGACTTCCTCTTTATGACCTTCGTGACCAGCCTCGTATAGAGCACGCACACGCACACACTCACACACGCACACAGTTTTGTTTTTCTTAAAAACACCAACCAGATATTTCATAGAAGTCACGTATTTGAACTTTTATTTTGTTTTTTATGCAAATAAATTTGCATAGTTACGTTATTGATCATAAAGCAGTAGTTATGAAAAATGAAGATGCTTATCAACAGTAACAAGGTTCAAACCCCAACCAAACAATGCATTTCTATATTTGAGGTAACCAATATAATCACCTGCAGTATTTTAGTCTTCATATCCCCTGTTGGTGGTTAGCACTGTCGCTTCGCAGAAAGAAGGTTCTAGGTTTTAACTTGACAGTTGACCAGGGTCTTTCTGTGCAGGGTTTGCATTTTCTCCCCATGTGTCAGTTTTCTCTGGGTACTCCCAGCTTCCCCCTGCAGTCAAACGGTATGCAGGTTAGGTTAGTTTGAGAGTCTAAATTGCCCATGGGTTACGTCTGTATAGGAGTGGATAGTGCTTTGTCTCTATATGTCAGCCCCCTGGCGACCTGTCCAGGGGGTATCCTGCCTCTCGTCCAGTGCCCCCCCCCCCCCCCGACCCTCAAAGGTTAAGTGGTATGGATAATGGAGAGATGGATGGATATCCACTGCTGTAGATGTGGACAGTGAACCTGGCCTTGGGATGCGTGTGTAGTAGCTTTGCAGATACAACTATATATTCACAGCAATACACATAATACTTAATAGTTTAGTAGATTGGCAGCCTACACATTCATCATGCAATTTCTAAATACAGGATGACAAGACATGATACGTTACGGTTCTATTTGACCTGGATCCCGTGTTACTGCAGCTTCACAAAGAAATTGTATATGTGAATATGCAGATTACATTACAATGACTTTTACTGTATTCCCATGGCTTTGGGCCAAAAATACTGATGTAAATATCAAATTAAATATAAATACTATTAATGACATATTACTAAAGACGACTGATTGCTTCAGTGTCAGGGTGCTGTGTATACCAGCTCATCATCACACTGTCATAGCTTCTCTTCGTTACTATTATAAGTCAAATGTCTGAGGTAAAAGAAAATGCTTATTACACTTATTATATACGTATAACCTCATCATGCCGTGCTATGAATACTGACTGATTCTGATAATAAAACTGTCCAGGCTGTTGTACATGAATATTGCTGGGTTTATGCTGCCCTCTGCTGTTCATCACTCAAACTTCAATAGATGTGTAATGACAGGAAATGATTGATCAGAAAAAAACCAATAGTGAAAATAAATATGTTGTAGAAATAGGTCTGAAAAACATAATCATATTTAAAATAACTTGTCTTTTATATGAAAATACTTTTTAATACTATTATATATGCTATTTTAAAAATTGCCTCTTGGCAGCATGCTAAGCTGTTATTACTGTTGTTTGTCCTCCTGCATTTGAATATCAGCAGTCAGTACAATACAAACCATTCAAATTATAGTAACTCAATATTTTTAAGTCATCATGACCTCCAAATATAGACAAAACAGGAAGAAACACCCGCACACACATGTTGTACATAGCTTATTGTGGGTTGCTGTTCAGGACCGTTGGTCAGGGCTCTAAAAAGTTGTCAAAAGGCCGATTACATTTAGGTGCTAGGGGTGTGTGTGCAACTGTGTGCCTGTGCGTGCGGACAGGAAGTGGTGATGGCTGGTTTGAGGTCAGTGGCTGAAAAGAATGGTAACTATGCTGTTGCTGTGACTACGGCTGGTCGCAGTGCACATTTTGGGTTTCCTGACACGCTGCTGCCTGAGACCGCATTTCACCATCACTCCATCCATCCGTCCATCCATCCCTCCTGCATCCGTGTCATCACTTCATAATCAATCATTGTGTTAATTAATCTCACCGTTCATATTATTTCTTACTTTGCATGCATTTGTTTGTCTCTTTTCATTCATCCCTCTCCAACATCCCTCTCCATGCCCAGTGGTATCTATATAAAATGCTTCCTTAGTAAAGGCTGCTCCACCCTTCTCTTTAAACATTAAATGCTGCACAAAAGCGTGACCACAGGAACTAAAAGGCCTTGTTTCTGTGCTGTTAACTGGGCTGAGGTACGCCGCATCCCAGTGCATTACTATGTTTTTGATTATGTCCTCTTATTTTATTTTAAATAACTCAACTACTTTAAACAATGAAACTATAACTACTATTTAAAAAGATGAAACTTACTGCAGCACCTTGAATCTATGTATTCATTTGTCATCAAATAAGCATTGCTGATACAAAAACATATTGTGGATAACAAAAAGGTACTACAACAAAAACTAAATCACACTATTGAAAGAAAAAGACCACAAAACTACACGACCCAGCAGCATCACAGCAAGCTGCCAACTCTTCTCTCTACTAACTGGCATTTTGCTTTATAGCCTCACCTGCCTGGAACCTTCCGCCTGCGCTGGTAAGTATGAGGTGAGCTAAACAGAAAGACAAATAGAAACCACACTGAAGACAAGACCAAGTTTGGACTCTGGGCTACTGCTGACCTCACAATTCAACCTATCTGCAAAAATACATTTATAATAAAAAGATAAATGCAACTGTCCTGACTAAAACGCAATCCAATGCAGCACACTTCACCCATTCTCTGTCACCTTGAGTCTGCCCATTCCCTCCTCTCTCAGAGAACTAATGGTGCAAACCTGTTGTCACTCTCCCTGATCGACCTGCTGATCTGACCCCACATCCAGACAGAGCAACATCACAAACATCACAAAATAAACTGTTGACACATACTTGCTGTAAAACAATGCAACAGACAGCTCAAAAAAGATTATGTCCACAATCTAATCGATGATCAAAATTCAAATAATATTCAAATGACCAAATGTTTAAACGTTCAGTGTGTAGTATGTAGTGATGATCTAGTGGTGAAGTTGCATGTTGCAGCTGAATACCCCTCACCTCACCTGTGGTATCCTTGTCATGAAAACTAAAAAGTTGTTTAGTTTATCCAATTTGGGCTACAGTAAAAAACATTTAATTTTTATTTTATTGTATTTTTTAGTTGTCTATTTATTATATATTAACCATTGCTGATACAAAACGATACATTTAGTTAATAAACTTCTATTTTATTTGATTTTACTTTATTATTTTATTGTAAGGATAATTTAATGAGTACTGTTTGATAGTCAAACATAAAACATTTATTTCACTTTATTTTATTTTGTAGTTATCTATTTATTATCGTTTAACCATTGCTGATACAAAACCATACATTTAGTTGATAAACTTCTCTTTTATTTTTACGTTAATTTATTATTTCATTGTATGCATCATTTAAGAAGTACTGTTTGATAATAAAACATAAAACATTTAATTCACTTTATTTTTGTTGTGCTGTCCACAGGTCTCAGTGGGCGTTGTGACAGGACGCGCATGCGCAGAGCAGCCCCGCGTCTCAGCTGACAGTGGAGCAGACAGGAGGTGGTGATGGCTGACACTGCTGACTCTGGGACCAACGAAGTGGCTGTGATCGGAAACACGGACCTGACTTCATCTGAATCGGAGAACAACTTCATCAACACGGTCGTGCATGTGTCTTTCTCCCTGTTAAACAATGTCCATTAGTCCGGAACTGCTGGTTTTTTCTTACTGGGGAAAACTTTTCCAAACAGGCCGGAACTTGTGTTGTAGCCACCGGGGGAGTTAGTGACACACGGAGCTTCACTTGAAAACAGCTTTTAATGGACCGTTAGCTCCCAAAGTAGCTTCAGCTGTTTAACTCTGCAAACGCGACGCTAAAGTGCCAAAGTCAGCCCAAGTTGCTAATGCTAACACTGGCTCGAAGCTACCTTGTAAACTTTGATGCTGCCTTGTAGCTCGTTAGCTAGCAAGTCAGAAGGCTAAGGTTTAGTGGACATGGATGTTTAGCCTCTTCACTGAGTCGTCTTCGTGGTTTCAGAGGAGATCGATATTTTCCCCAGTTCATTGACGCTGGTTGTTTTATTATCTTGTCTCATCTTGTGACCTGCACACGTCTGTCACAGCCCTCCAGTGTGTGGTCACAGCCCTCCAGTGTGTGGTCACAGCCCTCCAGTGTGTGGTCACAGCCCTCCAGTGTGTGGTCACAACCCTGAAGACACAAACACAAACCTGCACCTCTGTGTTTCTCTGTTTAACACTTGTCGTGTGTCTGTATAGAATTACATACTCTGATAATCAGTTGCTCCTTTTATCACTATTGCTTACTGCCACTTTTGTGTAGTGTTTGTTTCACTGCCTCATATAACTTCCTTATTTTTCTCTCAGATCTATGACACCGGTTCTGCATTACTCTAAAATGTTTGTGTCATTTACACACACGTTTATATTTCACTGATATTTTTACTCTCCATACAACATTTTGTTGTATTCACTGTATTCTAGTCTATTATATGTCGTGATCTTGGAGCAAGCTGGCACAAGAATTTCTTTTGGGATTAAAAAAAGTCATATTTTATCTTATCTTAACTTAATAACACATCTACATGGTTCTGAGTGGAACGTTTAATAATCTCTTACCACCCGAGAACCACACTGTTACCCTGCGCACACCTGTCTCTTCACCTGGTGGTGTTATTGTCTGATGTCCCCTTGATAAACCTCCCTATACCTTCTTATTCTGCTTTTCAATGACTAGTTCGTATTCTTTTTCCTCATGCTTACGCTGATCTTTCTCGTCTGCGCAGATGGTGGAAAGAGGGACAGCTCTGTTGAGAAAAATGGAGATCAATGTGACGGAGGCAGAGAAGAGAACAGGGAAGAACACGGTCAACATGCAGGAAACCTATACTGTCTACCTCATAGAAACACGGTGGGTCACAAACTGGAGCATCCTGTTTTTTACTGTTGATTCTTTTCCCCCACTGACACAAGTTTTACGGCCATAGGCAAACTATTCTAAATGTTGGTCCTAAACAACAGCAGGGTAACAAGAAGAGTGAAGGGATAACACTTACAGAAACACACAAGACATGACTAAGATAAAAACCCTAATATTTTAAAGTTAGTTTAGATGCATTGCTATTTCTGTGTCTCAACGTGCTCTGAACAAATAAAGTAGCTCAGATGTCCTGACACACGTACAACAAATAAACATACTGTTTACTCATGTGTCCGCAGGCCAGCTGAAACTTTCCCGGAGGGAGGAACGCCGTCCGCACCTGATACTTTGTGGAGACGCTACAGCGAGTTTGAGCTGCTCAGAAATTACCTCCTGGTCACGTACCCGTATGTCGTCATCCCTCCACTGCCAGAGAAAAGGGTGAGTGACACAAATGTGAACAATGGAATGTGATTAATCCAAACATGAAATACATGTTTAACTGTAGGTCTTGCATGTTTGTAAAAAGAAAAAGATTCAGCCGTGACCTTTTTCTCAGTTATTTTTGCTTCAGCCTCTTCCAAGTAAGTGGAGGCGTGACTCACCGGGACTTTTGAGCTGACGTGTTGTGTTTTTATCCTCTCTTCTTGGATTGTGTCTCTTGTAGGCAGAGTTTGTTTGGCACAAGCTATCAGCAGATAACCTCGACCCAGACTTTGTTGAGCGACGGAGAGTCGGCCTGGAAAACTTCCTGTTGCGTGTTGCATCACATCATATCCTTTCCGATGATGAAATCTTCATCTGCTTTCTCACAGAGGTTAGCGTTCAAACACATACCGCCTAAATGTCTCTCCTGTTGTACTTATACACATAGAATAGCAACAAGTCAAAGCAATTCAAGAGGCTTGAATTATAATGATGTCTAGATGTTGCTACAGGATACCAGGGTTTTCTCTGGACTTCTGGTGGGCTGAGGCACTAATGCACTATTTTCATTGCAACATTTTAGAAAACACAACACAGACGAAAGGAAAACAATTATAATTGATGACATGAGCCAAACTGCTTTTTATAAGGCCTCTGAAGCTGTTTTCAGACTTGCATTGAAGACCAGACATTTTCCTGACATTTTCCAGAACTTTTCCTGCCAACCCTCTTGTGGAATGTCTGCAAAATATTAGGGTGAGAACACAGGTGGAAAATCTCCAGAAGATTCCCAGCAAGCAAGTGGGTGTGTTGGGGACATTTATAACATGAAATAAGCGTAAAACTGGAAGAACACAAATAAATCAGGATGAAAAAAAGAAGAACCATAAACGTAGAAGACACTTATGAACATGTCAACATAGAGAGACAATGAGATACAGTCGCTTTTGGCTTTAAGAGCCGACACAGAGGTCAATGTTTCGTAAACAAAAGCACTGCTTTCTGCTGCAAAATGTATACGTCACGTCCTGCCTCCTGCGTGCTCTACCCAGACGCCACCCCTCACCTGAATGTTCAAGACATTTTCCCTTTTTTGGCAAAGGCGTCTGACCCAGACTCTCCTACTGCGTTCTTCTTGTGTGAAAGGAAAACTATGGGAAATGTCCAGACCCAGTTTTCTGAAGTTCATGTGTGAAAACAGCTTTAGTTAATTACTATGTCCTAAACCGTTGTCAGTGATCAAACTGTTCAGCATAAAAATAACACTGGTAAAATAAAGTGCATGGATTTGAACTCCAGTTTTCTTATCCACCTATAACTATCTGACATCGTGTTTGGCTGCCAAAAGTGTTTGTTCGTTCAGTCGTGACCTGGAGACAGCTCACTTTCCCAGAGGCCACGAGTCAATTGACAGAGTTACTGTAGCGAGTCAAATCCTCTCTCACTCTCTTTGCTCTTGCGTTATCAATTTCTCTGACAATCTTTAGACTAGAGCGTATTTGAGCTGATCAACTGTGACAGACGTAATTCTTGGCTGTCACAAGAATTGGCTGTTGCCCGACAGATTTTCTACCTGGTTTATATCTGCAGCAAAAAAAAACGTGTGAAGATACAAGGAAATAGTTTTCACCTGTCATGGATTTGTTTCCTTTCCTCAGAACAAGTTACATCAGTCTTCAGAGATCCCTGCAGGATAAAAGTGATGAACAGAACTGTCTGATTTACTCACTGAGCACTCACCAACCTAAACCATTTCAGACATGAACTCTGGAAAATGTCAGCACAATTGAGTCAGTCAGGGTAGAGCAGGCAGGAACGTGTGTGGCACCTCTTTTTCATCCTTTCGCAGTGTTAAAGGTCATCATTCCCCAATCGCTCACAGTGATTCTCCAGGACGTAAATCTTCTGTACTCTCTCATGGGCACTCTTTGGCATTCTCCGGGGGGGGTTTACTAGGAGGCTGGAAGGAAAAATTCCAGAAAATATCTGGACTTAATGATTTGGACATTTGAATTCTCACATACAGCCCCTCCTGAAAGCAGAATACCCGGGGTTCAGTGCCTGTCTGATAGCATCCCTAGCAACATATGACTACAAATAACCAATAATACAACACTCTTTAAACATTACAAACACTGGTGCACTGACGAATACATAATTGTCTACTATTGAAATAGAAGACAACCTCCAGTTTTTGTAAACCTACAGAAGAATTTACATAAATGAGGGCCAACCTGGTATCCTGTCTCTCCAGAGTGGTAGAAAACACCATATTTCCATTCGCTCATTTGGCTTAGGTGCTGCGCAGAAATGATTAGGGGGTGCACTAAGTCTTATAATGGTAGGGAAAATCCTTGATACAGACAAATATGAAACCAGCAAAAAATCCATAACACAGTGTCTTGAGAAAATGAAGGCTGAAGGTTCTTTCCAATGAAATCTTCTGCGCCCACACAGTGACCGCATGGAAAACAAACCCTGTAGTATTTGCCACAGAGCTATCGCATGCATCACTCTTATTTGTTATTCATCTGTAAACTGGTGAAATTTGATAACTCTCCCATGTTTTCACGCAGAGTCTTGCCATTTGAAACACCCTCAAACTGGATTTGTATCTCAGGTCTCCCTGTAGCCAGTAGCAACATGCACATACCGCCGCGGCCTTTCTTTGTAGCCGTGCAGTTGTCAGGTGTCGGGCCTGCCTGTGTACACTGTATTGCTGATAATCCTGCCTGTTAGTTGTTGATCATCTGTCAATCATTTGTCCTCAGGAGAAGAGATGGAAGGATGCGGTTTTGGAGACGGGTTTCCAAGACAAGGTAAAGAGGTCATAGTGTTTTGTCGCTGTCATTTCTTTTCATAGATTTTGTATCTTGATTTATAATCATCCATTTAGTTCTTCCTCCCTAATTGCTTGACTGGGAATTATATTATCAACAGAGTTTTTTTCACCCCTTCATAGATTCTCTTGTGTGCTGAATGTAAAATATCTTTCCCTAACATAACTCGAATGTGATTTTCTGTTCTCCATCAGGCTGATTCCAGACTCAAGTCTCTGAGTGCCATGTTCCGAGTCAAGAACCCAGACCAGTAGGTGTAAAACCGTACGAAAGTGAAAATGCTTCGTGTCACTTAAACACTGTTTGACTTACGACCCATTTGTTGTCTTCTCCAGGCAATTCACAGCCCTGAAACACTCCAGTGATGACCTGAACACTGTCATCTCTCAGTTACTCAGGGTGCGGGCGGTGAGTTTGGACATGTACAGACACACACACCTATTTAACTGTTTTCTTAGATTTGGCTAGTGATTTGCATAGTTTTTACATATTGGTTTATCGTGTAATTTGAGCGGTCCACAGTTAGTTCAAAGCTGTGTCTGGCTGCAAGATGTGTAGTGTGAAGCCTTTCATATTAATGGAGAATCTATTGAGTCACTGTTAAAAACCAATATAACCAGTAAGGTGTTTTTAAATATATATGGTATTTTGAAGTATAAAACAATGCACATAACTCGATTCTGTTGTCTTCATTGTAGAAAGTAGCGGACAGGCTGTACGGAGTCTACAAGGTCCACGGTAACTATGGCAGAGTCTTCAGGTGAGAAACACCTGTTCTGTTGTTGCTGTATCTTTCTAAATGAATAAAATCACAGTGTTGGCCTCAGAGATGGTGCAACATTTTAACACAGTAAAGCATTAATGAAGCCACAACTTAAAATTAAACGATACTTTGTGCGTATTCTGCATCCACCTACTTTTGCTCCCCTCATTTGCTGTATACATTGAGGAAATGATGCACAAAAAGTACCATTTAGTTCTTTTGACTACTTGAAGGAAAACCTAGGCTGTGTAGACTGAAAAGAGATCAGTCAAAAGTAAAGTTCTCCTAATTTTGTCTTCAGTGAGTGGAGTGCCATAGAGAAGGAGATGGGAGATGGACTACAGAGTGCTGGTCACCACATGGACACGTAAGTAACCAGTTCAACCAGTGCTTACACTTAAATAGTAAGACGTGTCTTTAAACTGAACAACTCTTAATGTAGACACATTCACGCATCCACACACATAATGTCTTTTTTCTGCATTGGTTCACTGTTGAATGTGACTTTGTATGTGCACAGATATGCTACATCAATAGATGACATTCTGGAGGAAGAAGAGCACTATGCTGACCAACTGAAAGAATACCTCTTCTACACTGATGCTGTCAGGTAAGTGAGTGTGTTACAGAGGGAAACACAAAGCAGTGTCAGGCCCTCCGGAGGAGGATCTCCTGTTGGGTTCTCACATGAGCTCATTCGGACATTCTCCAGAATTTATGATAGGGGCCTGGCACGAGAAACCCTGGAGAGAGAGGCTCTCACTCGGACATTTGCGTTATCACACACATCCCCCTCTGGAGAATGTGCAGAGGCAAATAATTTTGGGGCAGTGGAAGCATAATTTCTACTTTACTGTTTTGACATTTTTTTTGTCTTTTAGGTCAGTGTGTAAGAAACAGGACTTGATCCAGTATGAGTTGGAGATGGCAGTTCAGGACCTCACCAGTAAGAAACAGCAGAGAGACGAGCTGATCAACGGGGTAACACACAAACACACACTGGTTTAGTAAACCTCACGTCCTAATATACATCCTGGGCAAACATGCAGGTGGCAAACACAAACACACTGTCTGCATTAGCGCCATATTAAAATCAACAGAATTAGTATTGCGATGCAATTTGATAAAACCATCAAATTGGATGAATGAATATATACTATGCTGATTTCTAATATGTGTGCCTTATTGTCTGTGTGTGTGTGTGTAGACGGTACGAATCTTTTCTCTGAAAGGGATGACCAGTAAACTATTTGGCCAGGACAGCCAGGAGCAGAGGGAGAACAGGTTGGCAGTCCTGGCGCAGAGTATACAGGAGGGGGAGGAGGCCGTATTGGAGAAGAACAAAGAGAGTCGGTAAGTGCAAAAGAATTTAGTCAGACATCTGCATTTTTCTAAATTGTTTCTGTCATCTAAACATCCCCCACTGTGTGTCTCCTACTGTACATCTGTTCCTCTTACTCTCTTTTTTTCTGTATCAATTTATATAATCTGCTTTGTGGTCACTCAGTTTGAAATACACATTTAAGTTCTTCCTGCTTCACACAGACTGAGGCATGATGGCACGTGTCTTTGTCTGTACCCTCAGAGAATTTTTGAAAATAGCCTGGGCAGAGATCGAACTGTTTAAGGAGCAGAAGGACAAAGATTTGCGTGAAGCTCTAATCAGCTATGCCATTATGCAGATCAGCATGTGTAAGAAGGTAGGGAGTTCAGTTTGTTCCCCAGGTATTCTGTTGGTTTTAATTCATCAGTTCACTCATCAGTTGTTGTTGGGTTCCTATTAATCTCTCTTTTTTTTCCTGTTTGCCTTCCAGGGAATCCAGGTGTGGTCCAACGCCAAGGAGTGTTTCAATAAAATGTGAGCCACTTCCCCAGCCAATCACACTTCGCACCAAAACAATAGCCAATCAGATTGCACAGACTGGAAGCGCCAGCCAGTTGTTGTCTTTGCCATCTTCTGGAAATGGACCGTGGAGCCCAAACAATGCGCTAAATTGAAGCTACTCTTTCTCCCTCCCAGACAAACATGCACACCCACATTCATTTCGAAAAAGATAGCAAGTCTGAATCAGTTGGTGAGTCCATGCCTTTCTAAAGCCAAGTGTCTTAATGGTACCACTGCTGATTTGACTGTCGTGCTGCAGATGACCAAAGTTTTCCATATTCACCATGATTTACCAAGCTGACAGCATGGCCAGAGTCCTGCATTGATGATGCCTGATAGTTGTGTGGGGGAAATCACTGCTCATTGAATCTCCGTTGTAAGCCCTTCTTTGAGTTATTCTTAACTTTGAACACGAGGGATGCCCAGCAGAGAGCTACATTATACGCAGTCATGAAAAGCTGTACATTTCAGCCAGGGGGTTCATGTGACTCGTTTCAGAATGAAGTGCCGCAGAGAAATTGAGACAAACTGTGGTGTGTTTTCTTACCAATTAAACTACAGTTCGCTGTCGACTGACAATATTGGCAATGAAGAAATGGAGAAGAAATGGCACTATTGACCAGCATCTTGTTTACGTTGGAGCTAATTTGGCAATTAATTGTCCCCGTGCTAAAGCTTTAGCTTTGGTGATAGCTCAGTAATTCATAATTGTCTATGTGCATCTTTAGGCAGAGATATTTTGTAGCAACTGGCCCCCAGGAATTATCCTGAATGTTTCCATTGATTTGCCAGAGTCTTTTTCTCTCGACCTATAGTAACTTTTATTGTTTGAATTTCTACATAGTAAATACGTCATCAAAATCAGCTATTAATTAAACTGTAAGGCAAGGAAACATGGATTACCCAAAAAAAACACCACTACACATTCACATACTTCACGTACTTATTTCCTTTTTCCAGAATTATATTTTATACGCTTTCATGTAGATGTCAGACTTAATGTTGTTATCGATCGACCAAAGTGCTTATGACCAATTATGTGCAGAGTACAGATCACAGATGGGAAGCATGGGAGACTGTAGCGGTTGGGTTTTTTGGGGGGTATTTTTTTTATTTCCTGTTATTTTATTTGTGCCAAAAAGAAAAGAGCCATGATGAAGTGTAGCCAGAAAGACCTCAGACTGTTTTTTGACTAAAGAGTAAAAGCAAAACACACACGCAGATCAATGGCTGAATCTTTTTTCTTTACCATCAATAGTCATAGGTTTAATACCAACATCGGTTTTGTACAACAGGGGAGGAATAGTTTGTTGTTGACCTTCTCTGCCTCACATGTTTTTTCCGAATTTAACTCGCTGCATTAAATAGACCTTCGTTGTGATGATGTGGAAACTCGTTAGTTTAACTGTCTGGCTTCATACATATGCTATAGATTTACAAAACATATAATACTTTTGCTTCATTTATCAATCTAGAGTCAGAGATGGAAAGATCGAACATCTGAAACTCATACTGAGATTATTTTCTGTCTCTCAGTTTACCGGAATTATCCTAAATTGAGGCTTCATGTATGTTTTTGTAATAAACATGTTGAACGAGAGATTGTTTTCATGTCTCTGTATTCACTGTGCTAATAAACACTAATAAACGTATTTCTTTTTAACTATTCTGTTGCATGTGTTTGCCAAATAATTCAGAAAGAAGAAATGAAATACCGATGCTCCACATTTACAGGGGTTCCAAGGGGTCTTAAAAAGTCTAAAACGGAATAGTCCGAATTTTATAAATACATAAAAATATGATAAACCAGGTCTTAAATACCTTCAGGTAGATCTTAATAATGTCAATGTATGTTTAACACCACTTTCATATACATATTTTTGTGCCATGTGTAGTTTAGAATGTTGTTAAATATAAGGGGGGTTACACTGTCTCTACCTTAAGTTTAAGAGAAAATGTGGGTTATGCTCTACTAGGCTACTTCACCTTGTCTTCAAAAATGGGTTAAGTGTAAGCAATGATGGGAC
Source organism: Verasper variegatus (assembly GCA_026259375.1). Taxonomy (NCBI): domain Eukaryota; kingdom Metazoa; phylum Chordata; class Actinopteri; order Pleuronectiformes; family Pleuronectidae; genus Verasper; species Verasper variegatus. The sequence continues at coordinate 9,447,781 of CM048052.1, forward strand.
TCCAATATTATTTCATATCTATCGTACGTGACAGATCTTCTAAATTTCATTATGGTCTTAAATCCAACTTCAAGAAACCCCGATTTGAACATAACTTCGGTCAGATACTTCAGATATTACTTTGATGTGATTCATGCTTGGCTTATCAAATCACACAGGGATAGTGTTACGTTTGGCTGTTTTTAGTAGTTCTGTATTAGGTGTTTGAGAAAGGTGGTGTTAAATGCCGTTTTTTCTGCTGTTAGACTGAAGTTAAGGTGTGGTTGATTAATAATGGATCTTTTAATGTGGGCTATGATGTTTGCCCCAGTAATGTGGTTTCAGCCATGGTAGGAAAAAAGCTATTAAAAAGAAGTATTTTGAAAAGTAATTAAGTTACCAGTGTGCTCTGTTTAAAGTGAAGGATTTGAATGAATTTACACGTATATCCATCCACCATTGTCATTTTATAGCTAATGATCATTATAATGTAAGAAAAGAATAAGATACAGCCTGAAAATAATATGTGAAACAAAGGAAGAAAATAGTCCCATGATTGTCTGAATGCAATGAAGAGATGGAATTATGAAAGTTGCTTTTTAGTATTTGTCCATTGCAGCTCAGACGTGTCAAACAAAGCCTTTAACCTTTGGTAAATACATGGATTTGAACACCCTGTGCACTTCACATTGATTAAACACAAATTCTGAGTTTATAAATGAACAAATAGCGCCACCTGCTGACTTCATACCAGCAAAAACATTTCCATTCGCCACAGAATCGCCTTGACTCTGTGGGTTAAAGTAAAGAGAGCAGTCGGAGGATGGCGAAGAAAAAAACCGTTTTTTTCAGATCCACCTTGTGGTTGGTTTGCATGAGGTCATGTGTGGTTTTTTCCAAATAGAAACCTAACATTAATTTAGCATTACAAGCAGAAACCAGCTATTCAGTGTGCTCTAGAGAAACTTGATTCTTTTTAATAAAGTAAATTATAGGCTTATTAGACTGCAAGGACATTGTATAGACTCCATAAATCATAGCAATTTATAACTTTATAAGGAAATGTTACAGGTATATGGATGCTTATGGTATGAGGATGTTGAAAAGTCTATAAAGGGGGCTGAAATCCAGCCTTGGCATTTACAATCTTATTAATAATAATAATTATTATAACTTTATTTGTAAAACACCTTTAAAAACAGCTGTTACAAAGACGACTAGAAAGAATAAAACTAAACACCAAAGACAAGAAGCAAATCATGACAATGTCATTGAAAACCGAAGACATCAAATGATCTAAAATCCATAAACAATAAATGCTATTGTTCAACAAATGATATCATACACAATCTAAACTTAAAGACATTATTATGTCGTAGAAAGTCTCAAAGTGGGGACAGCGAAGTCTTAACAAAACAACAATTAACATATTGTGTAAATGAAAATGAAGCATAGGTAAAAGGAGTGAAACAAATGAAAGTCTGTAAAAGTACGTTTTTATTAGCGCTGGATCAGATATTAAAATAAATGAGACTCCGCTGTTTCCTAAGTTAAACCAATAGGCTACACACACATACATACACTTCTCTCTTGCTCAACTCACCTCTGCTTGGTGTTTAAAATGAGTTTGGGGTAATTATGTTTTTACGCGCAGAGCCGGGTTGCTAACGACAAGTCTGCAATTAGTCCACAATGTTAGTAATGGAAAAGCAAAATCACCATTAGTGGTTCTAATCGGTGGCCCAGCAGCACCGTACCCAGCCCCGGTGTCTGCACGCCTGCCTTTATTTTGGAGAAGACCCGCCCCCCTTAATAAAGACTGGACCTTCGCTCCTCCAATACAGACAAAAGGAGAGAGCGACAGATCCGAGGCGACGCGCACCGAGCACAGCATCTGAGCACCTTGGAGACGCCACCGGTCTGATTCCTCCTCCGACGCGCAGCACGCAGCAGCACACCGACACGCACACGCCCTCCACATCCACCTGAAACCACCCGGAGTCGGTGACTTGTCCTCCTCGAAAGGCCGTGGAAAGGCAGAACGAAGCCCGGTTCATTTGCAGCCAGAACACCGTGTTCCCATGATGTCATACCTGTGGATTCTGCTGTTAGGAAGCCTGCTGGCAACAAGCGCCAAGGCACAAGGTACAGATATGTCTCCAATTATCTCAACCCAGTCTTTGAGCTGAATGCAAATTGTTCTGCTGTCTGTCTGCCCGTCTATATGCCCATCTGTCTCTCCGTCTGTGTGTTGGTCATCTTCATCTTCGTTTCTACTTCAGTATTCCTCCGTGTCTCAACCTTTCTCTCCCCATCCTCTCATTATCTCCCCTCATTACTCATCCATTAATGCCCGTCTGCGCGTGTGGGAAAATGCCAGTCTCTCCTTTTTTTTTTTTTTTTGCCAGTCGGTCTGGCTCCCTGTTGGCATGTCAGTCCAATTCACCTTTACTTGGATCCTGCTTGTGTTAATAGGCTCTGAATGAATGAATAATAAAGATCCGCTCCTCACTGTGAGTGTCTCTGACTCTGCACCTCAGACATTACCAGTGAAATAGGTGTGCCATGTAATCTTTCTGGACATGAGTTGTGGCTCACATGGGTGTGGTGGACCCATTGTGCTTGCATACATGATTCTCTTCCTCGTTTTTTCCCCTCATCCCTCTTTTGTCCTCATTTTAATTTGATCTTTTTAAAATCTCCCATCTTCATTTTGCATCTCTCTATCTCTCATTCTGCATTTTACGCTCCCTCCTCTTCTCCTTCGTCTTCAGCTGGTCCATGGGCCCCTGCCCTTCCCCGCGGCACATGCAATGATTTCAGATTCTTCAAAACCCCCTTCCAATAAAATCAAAACTCTGAGACAAACACGGACACTGTGGGGAAGAGAAAATGAGAGGAAACTATTGCGGAGAAGCTTGAAGAAGATTTAAAGAGAAATATTGAATTGAGATTGACAGGAGAGAGAGAGAGAGAGATATCGAAAGAAGAAAGGAGGGAAAGAGGTAGATAAACAGCAGGTCCTCCTCATCAAACACATTATACAAACAAATAATCTGTTGAACGTTGGTGTGCCTGAATGCAGATGGAGTAATCTCACTCTACCGGTTCACTTTTTATTGCAAGACAAAGACAGGAAACACACTCACACTCACACACAGAGACACATACAGGTTCCTTGTCTTTTTCTTTCACACGCTCTCTCTCTCACTTTTCTCTAATTGCCTAACTCTACACTCACTGTAAACCCAGTACTGAGGCAAAGGAAATCTCAGTGGGTGTGTTTGCTCACTTGCAAGTGTGTGTGTGTGTGTGTGTGTGTGTGTGTGTGTGTGAGAAACACACATACATGTTAGTCACATTGAAAAAGATAGGGTTGTTAGATCAGTTGCACACACATCTTGTACAGTTTGTGTAAGTTATAGAAGTAAAACATAGGGAGTGTCCCAGTAACTAGATCCAGCTCTAACTGCAGACAACACCCAGCAACTCAACTAGTATCAGCGCCTTCCTCTCCCCCAGGGCTCTCAGCATCTGTTTGTATGTGTGTGTGTGTGTGTGTGTGTGAGAGAGAGAGAGAGAGAGAGAGAGAGAGAGAGAGAGAGAGGGTGGGTGTGTGTGTGCTATAACTTTAATGTACAGAACATGTGGGAGTGTAGGGTGCTTTAATGTGAGTCTGTACATAAGTCAGTTATAGGAAGTGTGTGTGTGTGTGTGCGAGGTGTATGTGTTTACACATTAAACTACCACTTTTGATGCATAAGTGAAACGCACACACACACACACGCACACACACAAACACACCCTCTCCCTCTGCTCCCATGGGGGCAGTTTGAAGGTGTGCGTGATTGGTGTAAACAGCACTTTCTGTCCCACAAACACAATAGGCCCGTACCTGACAGAACAATGAGTTGTGGAGGTGCCGTTTCTCACCTGACACACATGCGCGGGCAGTTTCTGGTGTACTATTACGGGGCATGGCTTGGTTATTGGTTACACACATACATGCATGTACACGCATTATTAGTCATTCAAGCACACACACACACACACACACACACACACACACACACACACACACACACACACACACACACACACTCACTAAGCGATCTCACACAATCATACAGGAGCCAGAAAGAGCCAGAAAATGAAAGTCCTCGCCCCCCAGACTCCAATTTATGTAACGTGTACTGTGTAGCACACAACTACAAGGGCATGGAGTTCACTTATTTTCCATTTCCAATTTCTAAAATATTATTAGAATGATGGAATAAATGTCAGTTTTGAATTATCAGGCTTAGGTAGAGGTGATATCAGGTGCCATGAGAAACAGAGCCATCACATGACTGTGATGTGACTCAGTGGCACCAACATCTAACAATGCCCCAACACTTCCTTAAAAAGCACGGAACATGATATACTGTACTTAACACTTAGTGCATTCCTCATGCTATACTGGCTGCTGAAGCTCACCAACACAACTTTACTTGATGTGGCTCATTTAACACAAAAAATATAAATTATTCATATAAAGCACAGTTTGTCATAAATGCTCAAATGTATGTGTCTTTCATTTGAATTGCAAACCCTGTTTTTTTCCGCTTATTTTTCCAAAGCAGTTTTTTTGATTTTGGCCTTTTCCTAAATCATGCTCATACATGCAGACTTTGGCAAAGCTGGTGCCAGTGTTCGTCAACTTTTCCAAGTGATGTCACAATCTCGCTTGGTGGAAGACGAAAGAAAAGTAAAATGATTATGTTGATGTCTGGGAAAATCGCCTTGTTTCCAATCACAGAAACATTTCCTCTTACAGAATGAAGCGACTCTCTTGACGTCTGCATTACATCCAATAAGAAGCAAACATAAAGTGCAGCTTTTCCCATCTGCTTTTTGATATAGATCCAATTACACAACAAAGATGTTTCCAGTTTGTTTATGGCCGCTCATCACGTCACGTTAGATGTACCATTGAGCTCCATAAGTCAATTTTTAGGTCTTAGAACTTTGAAAAGGAATAGCTTGGCAGGAAAAGTGGTCATTCACTCTCTTGCTCGGAGCGAGATTTATACCACTGTGCTAAATACAAAGCTACATCCAGCCGCTGAGAATACAAATTAGCGTACTTCCCAAAAACCTTGATCCATTCCTTTAGTTGAATAGTAACTTTCATGTCCTGGGTACAGTCACAACACGTCTCTGTGTCAGATGACATATTAAAGACAGAAAGATGTCTGATTATCAATCTTTCAAACCACGTGGGCCCCTCTTTAAAAGAACACAGTGTGACGAACAGTATTTAGCTTCCCGCATGTTTAAACTGGATTGACTCAAGAGTCTTTCCTCTGGGAGCCTTTCTTTTTTCCTTCCAGTTTAACACCGCACATGCTGTACGGTCCCATGCAATTGCGTGCAGCCATGTCAAAGGCACACAGATGACTCATTAGCCTCAAGGGAAAGCAGTGGCAGAGAAACAGATTGAGTTTGGGGAGAAAGAGAGAGAGCGAGATAGAGAGAGAGAGAGAGAGAGAGAGAGAGAGAGAGAGAGAGAGAGAGAGAGAGAGAGAGAGAGAGAGAGAGAGGAAAGATACAAGGGAGATTTTTAAGACAAGAAAGAAAGGAAAGGGGGAGGAGGGGAGAGGCGGGAGACATTTGGATGTGCAACCAGTTGTTTCTCTGCCGCGCTAACCCAAAACAGGACACCACTTAGTCAGAGTGTGAGAGCGAAACTGAAGTTGTGCGCACATCAAGTTATTCTTGTGTGTGTGTTTCAACATGTATAAGTTTGGGCTGAAAGGAGAAGGCGTTTTATGATATTGTCATTTTTGCATGCATGTGTGTGTGTGTGTGTGTGTGTGTGTGTGTGTGTGTGTGTGTGTGTGTGTGTGTGTATGTGCAGGCATGCAAATGTGTGTGTGTGTGTGTGTGTGTGTGTGGGGGGGGGGGGGGGGGGTTGTATGTGTGTTCTGTAGCGGAGGTTGTTAGAAGAGGAAGTGGCAAACTGATAGATGGGAACAGAATGTCCTATGGGGTGGCAACTCAAAGCAAGACTTTCTATGGGAGCAGTATCTCTCACACGCACACACACACATACACACACACACACACACACAGAGGTTACATGAGAGCTGCATACGTCGCACAAACATGTGCATGGAAGCACAATGACATGCAAGGAACATGCCCACTCATTTCCACATATACTGCCAGTAAAGATATATAGGCGTGACCCCGACACACAAGAGTCTGTCAAAGCCACAAAGGTTAATGGGCACTTTTTCACAGTTTGTAGTTTGACTTTTTATGTCTTATCATAAGTTTGCAGTTCACTGACGAGACACATCAGCCGGCGTCTACACTTATTTCCACCTCATTACCTCGACTGGCGTGCCACAGTCCATCCAGACAGAGATTTCCAAGGAGGTGGTAAAGACAGTGGAAACACCCTGCACACGAAGTCACACACAAAGTCCTGCTCATTAGTCTCTTTGAACTCGAAATAAATCACAGAGGGCACAGATTAATTAGGTTTATCTTGGACGCTAAGGTGACACTCGCTGTAAAAACATGGGGCGAGAGATGAAAAAAAGAGCCCTGGTTTTTGTTCTATGGGTCCGTGCAGGAGTGTCTGCATGTCTGATCGTCACGTTTCAGTGCAAAAGTGCATGTAGGATGTGTTTAGCCGTACTTACACGTGTGCTTCCTATGGATTTTTCCCTGGTCCATGAATGTGTGTGTTTGTTTGTGTCACCTGCACCACTCGCCCCAGTCCGATAATAGAAGTGCTTGAGATGTGTTCATACCGTTCCGGTCTAGGCTTCACTGACTCTGATGCAATCTCACTTGGCAAAGCAGTGATGGGAATGGACAGTGAACAGCTGCCAAAACAACAAAGATGATGTCTTTTTGATTTTATGTGAGCACATTGAAGAAGAGAGCAGCAAAGTCCTGATCACTCTCATTATTTTCTGATGTGTTCTTTCTTTAATCTTTCCTGCCTTCTCGTGCGTTTCTCTCCCACTTTTTTCGAGCTATCTCCGCGCCGACCATCAATCGAGTCAGAAGGCTGAATCTCTGAAGTTAAGAGTTGGTATTTACATTTGGAAAAATGCTCTGCCCCGGTGAACCAGCATCAGGGTGCTGCTGAAATCAGCAGAGCAAAGTGCGACCAAGTCAAAGCACAGTTTGCTGCTTCAGCTTCTCGCGTTCGGCCGGGGAATGTCACAGCACTGGCTCAAACACACGCGCGCCGTTCCCATCTCACACAGAGAATGACAAAGATGTGCTCGTTGTATTTTCTCATTAGTACCTAGTTGCAACTCCAGTGCTGAGGTCGAGAGCTCATATGATGTTGAGGCCGGTCAGACGTTATCGAAGTCGTCCAAATTGCAGCTGGAGCATTAACATCAGGCACCAATCAGGCCAGGGTGTGGCTCACTGTGTGTGTGTGTGTTATAAAATGTATTAAATGCACCACAGCTTGACAACCATTTAGACAAATGATTTTAAATGGCAGCAGATGGATTAAGACATGGGGTTTTAAATAACCCATGGTAAAACTAATCACAACCGGTCTTTAGGTTTTATTGTTTCTCTTTTAGGTGCGATTCACAGTATGATACTTGAACTTGTTGGTGTATGAAGAGTAGACGACACAAACTGGTCAATATAATCAATTTCAAGAATGTTGCCAAGTTTGAGGAACATGTGAGGAACTCCCCTTGAGGCCGTGAGACGGATTCTGTGTTGCCATGGCTGCCACCTTTTCTTCTTTCCTAAAAGAAAGGGATAGTTTCACAGGTTTCCGTCAACTGTGTGATGTTTGCTGAAGCACCGGGGTTTCAGGACAGCTCTTTATTTTTCTTTCCGCTTTTTTGAAATGGATATTTCTCAGTTGTCAGTGCTTCGCTGGATGTGTGCTCTTATTTATTTTTTATTTTTCATTATTCCGTTTCTCTGCCCCCAACAGAGGAGGAAGCAGCTCCTGAGATCCCAGCCCCCGAGACTGACCACACAGCAGAGGTGAGGATGGGGAATATCTGCACGGCTTACCTGTATGAAAATACATTTTGTAACAACTTCTCTAGATAAAGAATAATGTAAATGTTTACATTATAGGTTATTTTTTAACGTTAGCGGCAGCTCCCCTGAACCGCTGTCCAGCTTTGGGCCACCTGAATTATTTAGTGTGTCCCTACAAGTGCTTCTCATCTAGTTAAACTCACTGAGATCTGGAGAGAAATCTAATCCTAAATGCTCAAGATAGCCTTTTGATAACATGACATATATTAGCTGGCTGAAAACTGCGTGACTCATGTTAGTTCTTGGCTCGATAAAGAAGGTTTTATGTGGTGTCAGTTTACGGGCTTGAAATGTAACGACAGCTCTGTGTCTTTTTCCAAACACCTCCAAGCACCTGACAGCTGCATCATCTGTGGAAATGTGGTTTTACTGGGCTAGATCATTTTGCAAGATTTAACATTTAATAATGTAATTTCAAGAGATGTTAATCTTGTGCTGAATACAGGAAATACAACCATCGGTGAGTGCACCTGAGTCTGAGCCTGAAGCTGGAACTGAGCTACCTGCAGCTACTGCCACTGAGGACGCTGAACCAGCAGCTCCTGCCGTGGATGACACAGAAGCAGCAACTCCTGCAGCTCCTGCTGTGGAGGACACAGAAGCAGCAACTCCTGCAGCTCCTGCTGTGGATGACACAGAAGCAGCAACTCCTGCAGTTCCTGCAGCTGAGGATGCTGAACCAGCAGCTCCTGCTGCGGAGGACACAGAAGCAGCAACTCCTGCAGCTCCTGCAGCTGAGGACACTGAACCAGCAGCTCCTGCAGTGGAGGACACAGAAGCAGCAACTCCTGCAGCTCCTGCAGCGGAGGACACAGAAGCAGCAACTCCTGCAGCTCCTGCAGCTGAGGACACTGAACCAGCAGCTCCTGCAGCGGAGGACACAGAAGCAGCAACTCCTGCAGCGGAGGACACAGAAGCAGCAACTCCTGCAGCTCCTGCAGCTGAGGACACTGAACCAGCAGCTCCTGCAGCGGAGGACACAGAAGTGGCAACTCCTGCAGCTGGAGATGCGGAAGAAGAGACAACTGCAGCAACAGACGCAGAGGCTGATGCAGCTGCAACAACACAAGGTTATCAATAGGAGTTTAACAATAATGAAACTGAGATAAACATGGTTGTTGGCCCAAATACTAAACTTTGAAACAGTCTTAGCACAGTGAATAAACAAATCATTCACTGAGAAGTAAGATATAATAGTTGTTTTTGCATTTGTCCCTTAAAATCCCCATTCGAGGTGACACCTCTTCCTTCCATTTGACTTGTTAACATGCAGTTAACCCAGCCATGCTACTACACTCTGTGTAAACGGATGATAGAAACACAAATCAGTGATCTAATACCTGGTTCCATCTCCTCTCCAGAACCAGAAGCTGATCCAGAGGTTAAGGTTCCAGAGGTTCAGGATCCAGAGGCTGAGCAACCAACAACGAACGTAGAGGAGGTATCCACTGCAGGCTCTGATACGACAGCTGCTCCGGTGGAGGTCAGTAGCTTATAAAACATCTTATTTAAACCTACTGACAAATATATTGTACTCAAACTAACTTCAACATCTCAAATATATTTAGAATATAGGACAAGATGTTGAATATCCCTTGTACGTTTGAAGGTCTTCTGCACAATTTAGGTCACCAACTACCAGTAGATGTTACAGGTGATGTTAGGGACACATGATACATGATAACTGACAAGTGGTGTATAACGTAGATATTAGACAGGAGCTGCTATGCTATTGAGAAGCATTCCTATAATTTCCTCATGATAATACATGTTGAAAAACAAATTTACAGGAATTTATTGTATTATTTAACTTAAAAAAAAAAAAGATTAATGGAAAATGATCGATTTTTTTATTCCTCTGCCTTATAGTCTTAAATGTTAAATCACATTGAATTCTATGTAAAAAAAAATACAAACAAGACACATACTATTGCTGAATGTATGTATTTGTATCTGTATTATATATAAAATAACAAAAGTTTTTTATGCTAATTTGGCAGTAAGTGTTTTGCAACCTTTGCTGCCAGACTTTTTACCTTTTTTTTTACAGTTTATACTATATCATACATTTTCAATAGAATGGAACCATTGATGACGCCAAACCAGATGTAGTTGCAGAAGATAATCAGGAACAACCAACTGATGTTGAGGAAACTATTTTGCCGAATGTCAGACTAGACGTGAAGGCCATTGTCCCTTCAGGTGAGAAGAAGAAACATGCTCACTCTCTGCTGCATGCACTCAAGAATTCAAGAAATGCTGATTCAGCTCCCATTCACGACTTCACAGATTCCCATGCTTTTGAATTTTCTGAATTAAAGTGGGACAGAATAGGGCCCTGGCAATGTGGGTAGGGTAGAGTGGGCTACTTCTCAGTGTGTTTACCAGTGCCATTTATTAGGTGCACCTATTGAAATGAGGTGTAGATTCAACTGTGGAGGATGTGGTTTGTGTTTCTGTTGAACTGTGTTGCTGTTATCATTTTGTCCTCAAATCCAAACAACAGAAACAGAAACCCCTTATAAACAGTAATGTGTAGCGGTATACGATTTGTAGGAAGGCATGAACACACGTATAGATGAACTCACCTCTGTGTCCTTTACATGGGGAAAACTGTACAGACTTGTTTCTGAAACATGTTGTGCCCCATGTTTCTGCTAATATATGTGTAGTTGCGTCACAATAGCAACAGTTGCGGTAAATTTCCAAATTACCTCCACCTATAGGACGCTATGTTTTCATGTGTCTGTCAGTAGGATTACGCAATAACTGCTGAGGCGTTTGTACTGCCAATTGGTGGGAGGGTGGGTTATCGGCCCGAGGAGGAACCCATTAACCTTTGCAGCAGATACGATTGAGGGGGCGGGTCCAGGGATCTTTCTTTTTTACATTCTTTACATTGCGAAAGGGCATTTTTACACATTCTTGAATTTCTCAGCAAATAATGCAGAGATCTTTATGGAAAAAGTCAGGCATTTTTTAGATGCTAATATCTATGAACAGGTAAACTTGTTAGTTTGCAGAAAATGTCACTATATAGTGATAGAGTGGCCAATCAGCCTTTATTCATATATTATATAAAAGTACTGTAAAAACATTGATAAACATTCAGACATTCTTCATTACTGAACACCTTTTGTAAAACTGGGAATGTTGATTGTATATTTCTCTGCCATTGCTCGAGATCTAGCCACTTGTACGTAAAATAATTAAATTGTGAAAACACAAATTCCTGTTCTTTTTCTTTGTAATTTTATTATAGACAGAAGAAAACATCCGATTAGTGTTCTATGGCTGTGCTGCTGTTGATTATTCGTATCTCTAACTGGATTTTACATCCAAACATGATCCTGTTCTTTGTGTTTACCAGCAGATAATGAGGCTGAAGTGAAAGCAGGTACGTTATCATCAGCTATGATCAATTTTATTTTTTTCTGTCTCTCTCTCTCTCTCTCTCAACCACATTATATAAACATCAACCTTTCTGAAGCCAAGTCTTGCTTCAGCCAAACAAACAACCATTATTGCTTAAAAAGTATGAGTCAGATGTGCTTTTCATCTAGCAAGAGCACTTCAGGGCAGCATAATAAAAATCGGCTGATTTCAGTTACTACAGTAACGGCGAATCCAAGACGAAGAAGCTGGCCTGTGGAAGTCACGCTTATAAACGTTAATGTCTACATAGCAGCATTTTTTAAACATGTTACAGAAAGATGTTACCCTAAGAGAGGAGGCTCTAAGTGGGGAATAGCTTGAAAATCGTTGAACAGCATTAGTGGAAGTGTTTGGAGAGAGTGTGTTTGAGGTGGACTGACTTCTTTTACGTGTTTCCCTCAAACTCTGAATCTGCCACAACTACCTGCCCCTGAGCAACCATCTGACAATCAAACCATTTGAACAATGACTTCCTCTGAATCGAAGTGCATCTCTGAATCCGGCATTTCAAACCATATCTCATCTCCACGCTTCATTTGACTTCCAGAACATCCATGAAATTATTAATGACAAAAAGTTTTCTCATCATTCGTCTAAAAGAAACAATGGCCTGTTTTAATAAGTTACTCTGAACGAGATTACTGTACCTCCCTGTTTTCTGGACAAACTGATGGCAAACAGATGGGCTTTACTTTCGCAGAATACAAATCACTTAGGAAGGTTATGAGGTTGGACTTTAACCCATTAAATGTGTACCTCCTCAACTGCGCATGGTATGGGTCGAGTAGGGAAACCTCCCACATTACCTCAGTTTGATTTTTAGCACATTTCAAATGTCCCCCTACTCAACTGTTTGACCTCATCTGTGATTTGATTATCCTCCATCGACTCCCTTCCCTTAAAGCTGAATTCTTGCTCTTTCCAATCCTAAAGTTATGCTGATATAATTTCAGCATTTCCTCTCCAAAGTCGCGCTGTTGTCTGTTTTCTTTCAAATTGTTATTTCAAACGCTGGTAACTAGCTTCTTAGTGTTGCTAGCACCTAAGAGTGGGGGCGTGCTATTGACTGTTTGGTAAGTGCTGGTTCTGGAGGGTTTCATAGGCTGAGGAACGAACTCTGATGGTGGTGAAAAAGAGAGAGAAGAGGATGAAGAAAGGTCATCTTCTCTATTCTGAGGAGAAGATGACAGAGAGGGGGGAAGGGGTGGGGGGGGGGATACAAGCTAATCAAAGGGAAATGATGGAGAGGAGATAGTGTGAATGGAGGTTAATGGAAAAGCCAGGGATGAATAAAAGACGACAGGGTGGACATTAGAGAGAAATCAACACGGGAGAATGTGACAGACGACGCCCTCATCTGTGAAAGCTTGTACTTCACAATATGAACACACTTCTTCTTGCACTTCACCATCCATATCAGTCACGGGATCATTGCGCCTATGAGGTTATATCTGCAGTAAATTAAAGTCGCCCTGCCCAGCCTCAAACTGCTCGGTACACTGACTTACACATGTTGTATAAGTCACTTGGGTTTTTCCCCCTCGGTTATTATAGAGTCAGGTTGAAGTATCGTTCCTGACAGACAATATCCTTTAGTCTATGTCAACACTAGTTTGCAGGATCACCATCACACCCCTGGAGCTGGAGGAGTTTCAGAGTCCCTGCTGACGACAGCGCCTCGGACGGTTGATTGTTATCGTCGAGTCGTTTAACAGGGTTCAGCGCAGTGTGTTCGAGAAACTACGTCTTTTTGGTGAACATCTGGAAGATATTCCCTCTTGGGTGGGACTGCTAAAAGATAATATCTGTAAAGATAATATCTGTATTAGGGTTAATATTGGATTTCTGTCACCGATCAAGTGTTTAAATCAGAGGATGCTCTGGCTACATCCAGGAAAATCCAGTTAGTAACCACGAACTGTCTTAATTGTAACCAGTAACATAAAATGTCCCTAGTATACAAGGATAAACACAAGAACCTTTAGGTACACATTTATTAATACATTCAGGAACCTGTGAAGGGATAGTTCCGTTTTGGTTGATCAGCAACATAGAGGATGTTCTACTATGTGTTTGTTTCCCTTAATTAGCATTTCCTTCACAGATATTTTCACAAATACTTACAAATCCCCAAGTATTGATGGCTACATATACATAAACAAGAAATTTACAGGATACCTCTGCCAAGGCCCAACAGTTCCCTTTAATTCAATCAAATTGTACACTTGCATAGATATCAGTTCCCTAAATGTGCCTTTTGCATCAACATCCATGAATTATTCCTTGGAAAATTGGGGAAAATGTAAAAAAAAACAAACACCCTATCTCACTCCTGGAAGAAATCCTGGATCCACACCTAAATGTTATGGCTCCTTCCCTGACACCTACTGCATCCTGCCAAGTTCCGTGGAAATCCGTCCTTTTAGTTTTGACGTAATCTCGCTAAACAAACAAACGCTAATTAAAAAACATAACCTTCTTGTAGTGGGTTATTAAAACACACGACTCCAGTCATATCGATATTGTTCAAAAATCCCATTAAATCTTCAGCATTTAACACCCCTCATACAAGAAAGGTTTAGACATGTCTCCTGCTCTATTCACAGCAGCTCACTTTGAAACTGGCATGAAGTCTTATTAAAAAGAACATTACCGCCCCCTTCATGAATCATAGCATCAAATCCTGAGGCGGCCCATCTTAAACACCCGGCGTTCTGGCTGTCGTCTGGCATCAGAACTAGAAAGTGTGACGTTCACCAGTCAGTTTGAAGCACTTGACACCATAAAGACTTTCTGTTGTGATGCATTCAGCTGGATCTCTATACTTCAGGAATGCCAATGTATATTTATAGCATTCCGTTCCCATGACAAGAGACTCGTTTTATCTCCTGGGGTTACGAAAGTTGAATCACTATAGCTGCGAGGCAATTTGACGATAATGCGTTCACTTCACTTCATCCCCAAACTGAAAGCTGATTCATCCCGGCCGGTGTAATGATTATAATTTGGTGAAAGGCGCTCTTCTTTAGTCCTCTGTTATTAGTGGCTTTGTCAAGTTGAAGCAGGTAGAGGGCTGTGATGTCACAGGCGTATACAGACAGGCAGCACAGGGGAGAGATAACAGGGTTGTTTGCATATGGATCGAATCGAAGATCAGAGACACAGAGGGTGTGCCTCTTCATCAGATATTCTATCTCTCTGAAATTGTGAAAGCATTTCTCTGTGTGTACAGATGAGACTCAGTTAATGTGTGTGTGTGTGTGTGTGTGTGTGTGTGTGTGTGTGTGTGTGTGTGTGTGTGTGTTTGTCTTTCCAGACTGGTTAGGACAGAAACTCTAGACCTCTTAATGCCTCTGAGGCATCAACTACAATGAAGAGAATAATCTCGCTCCCCTCCTCTTCTTCTCTGCAATCTGTGTCACAGCTCTTTATATGATTTATGTGATAACCTCATTTTCACTGCATTCTGCTTTAATCACTTCGCTCCCTTTCTTTCTCTCTTCAGCACCTGTTGCTGGCCCCCAAGAAGACGGTAAGAGCCTTTATTTTGTCGTCATGGTGCCGATATGAATAATAACAAAAGAATTACATCATTGCATCTTCATTTCAAAACACACACATCTGATACATAAGAGCTTATTTTGCTATCAGGCTATTACTGGCATGAAAATTTTCAAAAAAGACACGTGACAAAGGGTGAAATAGTTTAATTCAAACAATATTCAGAACATTTGTTCTGAATCTCTTCCACATTGGAAGTAACTTCTTCCTGATTGTCAAACTGAAAATTAGATTTAATAGAAAAACAGGTACATGTTTGTTCCTGTTAAAATAAACTGTCCCTTGTATCATGTTTAATATGTAACTAAATATAAGTTGTTCAGCCATTGACCTTAATTTATGACTTTAACCAGTCTGTAACTGGTTCACTTTTACGTCGCTAATTGTATTGTTATGTTCTCTCTTCCAAACACCAGACAAACCACAGGCTGCAGGTGAGTTATCGTTCCTCTCCCTTTTCTGTTTTGAACACACGTCCATCCCCCAACCCTGTGACCCAAACCAACACATACCTGCAGTATAAGCATTCCCCTATTCTCTCATGTTATGCAAAGTGCACTGAGCCCCGGGCAGGTGTGTTGTCGCTGCATGACATTTCAAAAGCTTCTTCTTTTCCAGTTAGCATAATTTCATGAATGACAAGTTTAGGCAAAGACGGCAGAATGGGACTTTTAAGTGACAGAGTTTAAGTCAGTGGCTTAAAGGCTTAAGTCACCAGAGCTGAAACTTGAAATGGTCACTTTTTCAAAACCTATAGTTAATTATTAAAACATTATTACACACATACACGGACATATTTTCTATCTATCTATCTATCTGATTCCCGTACATTTTTTCCATAGTGCATTCTCTATTTACATACTATATGTCTCTGTATTTGTGTGCATGTTCCTTCAGCCTTTCTTTACACCACACAATCTGATGTCTCAGTTCTGTGTGTTCTGCGTATGTGCACATACATGTTCACACACGCCCGTGTCTGCCCCCCCTCCCACCCGTACTTCCGTTTACTGACTCATTACATTCTTCCATTTTAATTTTACCAAATTTCACTGAGTCACCGAGTCACGGGTGTTTCAGTACCGGTTTCCACTCCCTTGTTTTTCCCTCACCTTTTAACTTTATCACGATATTTGATGTACTCTTTCTACTTCAACTACTGACTCACTGACACTGACTCACCAATTACACACCATTATCCCATCTCTCCCCCAACTGTTACTACAGCACATCCTGCCATTATTACTATTATTACTTTACCCTGTGTTGACTGAAGCCAGTGTGAGGCATGTTTAGAGCATATTATCCATCAAAACATTTTAAAATCCTAAATTGCACAAAGGCTGTTGCGGTTTTACTTTAACTAGCAATGCCTGCTATACTTTAGTCGATTATTTTTTTCTTACTTCCTTGTACTAGTATAGCCAATGTTCATTTTAATACTAATTTTACCCAAGATTACCTGGTAATGAATGACACATTGAACAGTGCACATCTGCTATTTCATGAGTTAAACCTTGTTATCAGTAAGAAGAGAGACTTGCAGTATATGCAGGTTATTTTTGGCTTAATTTAATCTGTTTACGCCAAAAATGTAAATTACTTACAAACTAAATTATTTTGTAAGTAATTATCCCGTCATTTTACCTGCTTCATTTTGAATGCACTTAGGTCATTCATCTGATGATGGTCTTGGCACTATAGGTTGTCTGCGTTTGCCGTGTTTGTTTCCTTTGCCTTCGATAGACTATGAAAGGCGTTCGCTGTATGCTATGACACAGCAGGAACACTATTCAGATCATTGCTGTCATAGTAACTGGGCTACAGGTGCAGAGAGTTTCATGCTGTCACTGTGAATGCTTTCTTTTGGTCGTCTAAACTGTGGGCTAGACGAGTGAAAAGGGATCCGAATGATGCTGAACACGATAATACATTTCTCTCTCTCTCTCTCACATTCACACACACACACACAGTCACGGAGGCATGCACACATGTCATTGAGCTTCAGTGCTAAATTGCCTTTCATTATTTCAAAATGGCACCCCGTGGCGACACTGAACATTACTGTCTCCATACGCAGGTGTTACACTGAGAGTCATTCAGCTCGGTGCAGCCACAGCTGTATCATGAAACATCCTCAAACCAATGTGTTCAGAATTCATTCTGGTATTCTAATCTGATGCTCTATACGTTGATGAGACATTTTCAGCTCCTAAATATCTAAATATGTTTTTTCGTTTGTGTTCTCGTTTCCGACAGAAGCCAGCTCCGGCTCTTTAGCAGGCATCCTGTGTGGAATCGCTGCGGCTGCTGTGGGATCAGTCGTCGGATTCATCACCTATAAGAAGAAGAAACTGTGCTTCAGCAATAGACAGGGTAATTATCATGCTGATTACTGAGTGAACCAGAGTAAACCTTAAATAACACAATGCCTAACACACGGCTTGATATTTGACTAGACACAAGAGATTCCTTCAGAATCTAGTCTCTTGTACAATGAACTATGGAAACAACTTAAGCCTACACCGACTTCAACTTACATCAACCTGCATCACAGTGTCAGATGCTTAAAGACTCAATCATTCAGGAGACAGCTGTATATGCTTGACTTGGACCATAGCAGGATCACAGCCTTTAATCACGACTCTAACTCATTTCTTCAGCCAAGCTCGAATGTGAGGTCGATGTCGTTGTTGCTAGTGTGTGTTTGAAAAAGTCTTAAAAGCAGAAGTATCGTCTATAGTAATAACATGATAATAATAGCGTCTTTGAAACTGGGCAGACTCAGCGTTACCGAGTGTTGTCAGGTAGTGTTCGCCTGCATAGTAATACAGCCAATTCAGCATAGTTTCCATTTACAGTCAACACCAACAACAGGCCAGTCAGGTTTTCAGTGATAGAGGGCAAATGTCAGTTTCAGACTTCTATACTGTGAGTGGGTAATGTACATTAAAAGCTGGTATTAATCAGCTATCTAAATGCGAATAAAGATCACTTTCAGAATTCGATTTATCTTATTCCTCTGTGGATTTCTGAGACAGTTTTTAATAGGATAGAATTATTCTCCGTCAGATGAAGTCCAGAGAGTATAAGGACTATAATGGCATTAGCATGTGCAGCCCGGAGCTGCTCCTCTGACGATAAGTGGGAGGTCCTGACGGCACACATATGAACAGTTTGGAACGTTTACGCCGAAAGAAAAGAAATGAATCAAATTTTCACGGTGGTGATAATAAGCAATTAGAGCTGAGAAATATTAACATCCTCAGAAACTCCCTCCGGGTGCTCCCGCTATCATGCTTAATTTATGGTCAGTGGTGCTGTATAGTTTCACAATTATATGTCACATTTGCCAGAGGCAACAATATAAAGTGATCTATGTTAATGAGTAGAAAACTGCAGTTAATTAGCGACATGCTTATGGAATTCATATTGAGGTGTGACGCCTTGTCAGCTTCGACAAATCGCCTGTCTGGGGTTTTGCATCTGACTGATTCTTTAATCTCTGCGTTTAGAAGCTGATCCAGAGGCAGGCCGCAAAGCCGACACAGCCGAGGCCAACTCAGATCCGCAGGGTATGACACAAATACACACACAAACACAAACACAAACACACACATTACTTTGAAATGCTTTGACCTTTACGCTGTATTTTTCTTCCCTTTGCAGTCCTTAGCAACCTGCTGAACTCCTCCTAGACCGGCGACCATCACACGGCTGACTGTCTGGACCAACTACAGTCGACAAAGTGGCAATCTCACTGTTAGGCTCTATCCGCTGTGGAGCTGTGTTACTGTGAGGCCCAGAGTAGGGCTGTGAGTGTGTGTGTGTGTGTGTGTGTGTGTATTTGTCTGATTTATAATGTGTGTGTGTGTGTATGTGTGGGTGGGTGTGTGTCTGGGTGTGTGCGCGCATATATGTGGGGTTAAAGGCGTTAGGAGAAGAAAAACAAAAAGCAAGTAAAGATCCTCTATGTGAACCTTAGGGGTTTTATGATTGTTATAACTTAGGAATTTATGGAAATGATAGGTCAAATTTTCTACTTTCAACCAAATCCCAAAACGTATTTTGTTTCCAGAGGGGCCATGAAAGAGATTAAATCTCAGATAAAGTATGACCATTTGATGGCTAACTCATAGAACTACCTTTTCTTATTGTTACTTGTATGGCTACCATCTAGTTCTAGCAACTCTGTGTGAATATAAACCAGTGACAGATTTTGATGTTGTAGTTGTTTAAACTTTATACTGAATTCTTACCAGTGGAATTTTTATTTCCTGTTCCTATCATTGTTTGAGCCGTCCGTATGATTTTGAGAATCCACAGATATACGTAAATCATATCTTTCATTTTCTATCCATACCATTATCTGCAGCGTAAATCGTAAACAGGGGGCTTCTATAACTGCCACTGCATTCCCTGGATTTTGGCGAGGAATGATAGCGAAGGCCTTTTTCACTGCAGACAATCGGACTTGTAGGAGTAGCAGAGGCCCAGGGTTTCCTGATGAACAAGTCAAAATGTCTCCTGTGAAAAAGGCCTGTATGGATCCTGGGATTCTGGGGATGCTCTGAAATGGTCCGATCTGTGTGAGGAGGGCCGCTGATGTCACTGTATGTGTGTTTGTTTGTTTGTGTGTCTTTTGATCGGTGAAGGGGCTTAGTCTTAAATCCTGTTGGGTCACTGTCACTTCTCCTTAAGTCTGTTCAAGTAATTTAAACAGAGATTTCTAATACATTTCTAATGACTCGCTCCAAAAAAAAAAAATCCAAACTTATTTTCCCTTAGAGAAAATGATGATTTCTAAATTCAACAAGGAGAGTTGAAGTGAAGTCCGACCCTGTTTCTGGACAATGGATGAATGTTCACCTGACATGAACAAGTTAAAAAACAGGTCATGTAGTAACGTATTTAGACATTTGTTCTGATGTAGTCTGTGTTAATCTAGTTGTGATGCAGTAGTTTCTTCTCTATAGTGCCTTTCACTGACACAGCCTGACTTGAGCAATTCACAGACACACAGAAGAGACGTGGAATTAAAACACTAATGAATGTATCAGAAATATAATTGAGGAATGTAAAATGACACTTTGAACAGCTCGTGCACGTGAAACTGTTCCATTATTGTACATTATTATACCAGATGCATATCTGATCGCAGTGGGCCAGTTAGTTATTTTATATATCCAGTGCTTTTTTTGACTAACGCTGCCTCCCACACTGTTTAAAAAGCCTCCGTTAATTTCCTCTCTGTGTGTCTCTTAATTCGAGCAAGCCAGATGCTGTCCCGGTGTTTTTGTATCATTCATATCTCCACATCACATACACCATCCACCTGTGATTTTTATATAAATTCAATATTTAGCAGTGGTGCCTCAGAGCTGACACAGATAATCTTTAGTCAACATGCTTACTGTGGTATTTTGTGATTATTATTGTGAAATGCCGAAGAAGCGCTGTGTTAAAAAAAAAAAGATTCCAGCTGTAGCACAAAACTACCAACTTCTGAATGTCTTTTCGTTGCCTTGCAGTTTTTTGTACTTGCTCTGCTCCCTTTAAACACAGGGTCATAGAGGTTGTGTAGCGCCGCAGTTCATGTAAAGTGCGTAACTTGTCAAGCACCATATTAGCTGCAATACAGGACAGAGACTGTTTCTAACAGCCTTGCCTCAAGCCGAGATATATTAAGTCTGTGATGTCACATATCGATTCATTCTACTGTATGAGCTGCAGACTGGGAGGCGGGTCAAAGTTCGGCTTTGAATCGCCTCCTCGTCCCGTAATCTGTGATGGATGGAGTTTCTCTCGACACACTGAACAAGGGGATCGAGTCGAGTGTGTACGAAATCTCATACGACACCTGCTACATTGGCACCGAGTGATAACGCACAAAAATACCCAGCTGAATAATAGTACAAGCTTTCAGAAATAGCCGCTGATGCCTTCAGAGCAGAGGATTCTCCTTTTTTTACGCAGTTCTCGCCTCCTCCATTGGGTCTAATAGGAATCAGCATGATCAGTCTGCTACACCCTACAGTGCACGCAGCGGTCAGAAACCCGATTTAGAGACAATAAGAGCTGGGTCCACTCTACATTCCAATGCAGTCAGATTCCTTGTAAACACAAACCAGAATGTAAACCAAGGGAATCATCAAGCTATTGGGTCCTGAAGTGCACTTCCATCAAGTAATGCTAGGGCATCAATCATGACTCTGACCGGTCCTGCCTTACGAACCCCAACCTCTTGAATATCGCAGAGAGGCCAACAAAGAACAACGGCGGCGTCGTCATCAGAGAGAGACAAGCAGAGATGTTTTGCAGGTTATTTTAAAAGCAATCTCTATGGGAGAAGCACTTTCCTATCCTGTAAACATCTTGATTCATCCAACACATTTAGACAATTCTTCTTTTTTGATTTAGACTAGTGTAAGACTTTTTATTTAAAATATTCTGTGTTTTTGATTTTGTGTAGGAACTTTCTTCTTTTGTTTTCGTCATCTGGCACTTGTGTTGGTCTTCTGGAATTGTGTAAATAATGTTTGAGGAGTCAATTAAACGTGGGAGTTGGTGTGTTATTCCCTTGCCAAAAATCTGTGTGTGTGTCTTTTATAGTATAATATCCAAAACAGACCTTACATGATTTATTTCATTAATTCAACTCTGTCACAATAGCTAATATAAACATATATAATCTGTGTGTAGTTAACTCCACCAAGGAAGTTGTGTTTTCATGTGTGTTTGTTAGTTCAGTCAGAAAACTCACGTTCAAATGCTAATGCAACATTAGAACAGGTTAGTGTTTGGCGTCTAGGACTTAGTTACTTCCCCCGATGTGATTACATAGATCTGATGGGAATGATGAGCAAATACTTATAACCCCCCCCGTCGAGACCTACAGGTGGATGCTGGGGTGGTGGAGGGGCTGAAGCAATACTGACGCAGCGGGGCAAGCGAATGGAGAGATGAGGATACTTTTCTGCTCAAATAGACAGCCTAATAAGGTGGTTCTGCGAATTATAGATGGTTGTGGAGAGTGAGGTATGTCATGTGATGTACGTCACATGATTGGAGCAGCACAGCTGGAGTTGGCTGCCTGAACTAGCTCGCAGGCGTTGCTCCTCTTGGCAGGATTACACCAGAAACTACTTCACCGATACTTTGTGGAGGGTTGGGGCATGACATGGTGAGATTGGGTGTTTATTAACACTTTCCCTGATTTCTCACAAAATAATGAATGGATCATGTTGAAAGTCTAAATCTGGCATGTTTAGCTGGACTGATATGTATTTATTTTGTGCAATTTGCAATTTATCCAAATAAAAATCTGGGTCAATAGTACATTTTAATTTGGTATTACAAGTTGGGCTTTGGACGGAATGCGCTCTAGTTTCGTTGACCGAAAAATACCGTTTTGTCTTTCCACGTGACTTTCCTTTCATCAAACTCAACAAACTGTGTGGCGTTGGAATGTGAATAAAGCTCAGGGAGAACAAAACAACAAACAGGCATCATGAGACTTGACCTGAAATGATTGAAATGTGAAGTATTTATTGGAGCAAACTACACAGCTCGGAGCTTTGTGGATGATTTACGGTGACAGTCCCACCGAGGCTCTCACAAGTAAAATATGTGAACTTGCGTGTTTAGTTTTTTCAAAAAAGCATCCAATTAAACCGAACACTGGGAGGAGCTACGGAGGCCTGGTGCTGACTCATAATGGAGGTTCCACATGATTTTGAATTATCTTGCATGGTTGAAACTGTAAAACTCAGGTGTGCTGGTGTCTGCAGGCTAAAGTGACTCATACAAATACCACAGGGTAAAGACACGTTCAGAGAATTTGCTTAAGTAAAAGATGACATAACTCACTGAAAAAATGCTCCAAGTAAAAGTTGTGTCGTTGAATAAAAAAAAAAGGAAATATATATATTTACTTTTATATTTACTTTTATTTTACCTGGTTTGAGCATCAACTACAGAAGTTCAAGCTATTTGTCATGTACTGTTAAAGTTGTATAAAACAGTGGTTCCTAACCGGGGGATGAGGAACTGCAGTGTCACGAGAATTCATTTGACATGGAAGAAAAAGACCAATACTTCTGTTTGCTTGGTTTTTTGTATCCTTTCCTTTTTTCTCCACGAGTTTTGTCATGTCTGATCAGATTGGTCCGATATGAGAAAGACAACTCCTCTGTGGTTAAGGTTCTCGCGAAGCCCTCTGTATGTGTCGCATGGCTTCAAAGAGTACCACAACAAACATGATGTGAATCAGTGGTTTGGACAGCATTAATGAGCAATTAGTGGTGATATGTCGCAATAAACTATCGCAATAAATGTCACATTATTTCCTGATTGTAAGTTGTCATTTTAAACTTCACTTTTATTGGCAAAGAACAACAAACATTTGATTAACAACAAAACATTTTACAAATCTGAGGTTGATCTAGGAATTATATCAAAAAACAGTGACGTAAAAAAATCCATAAAGGTAATAAATAAGTATGAAAATATATTTTAAGCACAATAAACTATAAAAGATTTAAATATATACAATGTAAACAAAATATAACGAGTAAAACTATATTTCACATATATTGATACATAATAAACTTTTGTTTTAATCATATTGTGATAATTATTGTTATTGTTTCCTCACGTACTTACAGCATGGATCTTATATTCTATAAAAGGAGGGTAGCATGTTTCGAATAAAATTGATGTAAAGTCATCATCAACACACAAAATCGGGATATTCTTCCTTAGCTCTTCAAAGCCCCATTGTGCTGGATTTAGAGTCAGCTAGTGGCGAGGTTGCAAATGACCACCAACTGTCAACCCTCTTCCCTCACCCTAACTTTCTAAGTGTGGAGAAGAAGCTACAGGTATAAGATATAAATGATCCAGTATTAGTAGAAACATGGTGGTAAACTCTTGATGTAGATATAAAGGCTAATTCTGAAGTAACAGAAACACAATGAATTTCAGCAAGTTATTGCGCACAAATGAAAATAAGAATGTTCAGTTTCTGCCAAAAAGATCTTAAAAAGAAATCCTACACACTGGACCGTAATCACCCGTAATGTAAATGTGACTATAAAAAGTTGAATGCGCACTTAGTTCACACATTACGGTGTGTGTGTCGGTCACACTCTCAGGAGGCGGGGCCAGTGGATTCAGCAACGCAGCAGACACGTATCATTTTTGTAGTTTTATGAATCGGAAGCTTTGTGCAGGGATGAGGTGAGTGCACGCGGTTTCCTGTCGATTTGTCTAAGAACTCACCACAGCACATTCTCCTTGAATGAGCCGGAAATAAAATGAGACCTGAATGGAAAAGAGGCGGATCCGTGTGACGTTGCCTGTTTTGATTTCGTGAAAATGCAGCTTTGTCCTGCAGCGCTTTTGATTTGTTTGTGTGTGTGTGTGTGTGTGTGTGTGTGTGTGTGTGTATTTGGACAGAACATTACACAGTCAGTGTGTCACAGCACTCAGAGACAACATGCACCAGAGGACACCATATAGGACATCAGATAAAGTCCACACTGTACCTTGGACTCCATGTCTGCACTGTGCATATTGTTCTTCATCTTCAGCCTTAGTCCTTATTCAATTTGACACATGTATATCAGACTCGTGCACAACTCATAGACTCGTGCCACAGTGAACAGGATCCATTTCCTTTCTGTTTGCACGGGACGAGGCGCTGTCAGCTGAGAGGAAGAACTAAAACAACAAAGCTTTGCAAGAGGAAGCAGTTCAGACTACACGTGAGCAAAGAACAGGCAGCTGTATGTACTAAGCAAACTTCAAGGTGCTGTGCAGGGACATGACAAAACAAACAAAAAAGGGACAAAATTGACAAATCAATTTTAAAGCAGAAAGCAAAGATTTAAGCATTTTTCAGAATAAAAGAGATTAGGGAAGAGTGTGATAAAAGAGGTACAGAGATTTGAAAAAGAGGTAAAGCAAATAAAAAGGATGAATCTGAATACAAATAAAATAATAATTGGCAATTGTGAATAAAAAGTTTTAAATCTGGTTACAGTAAGGAGTTTTTGATCATCAAATGTGAGATTTAATCTATTGTTATCATTTATTACCCTTTATTATCAGTAGCATTATTTTTACACATTCTTACACATTTTCCGTATAATATTGAAACTAATGTAGGATCAAGCTATACCTTTATTTTGCATTTATCTTCCTATTTACTTAATAATCGTTTTTATCGTTTTTATTTTTCTGGTTTGTTATTTAGGTTGTTGAACCTTCTGACATGTGATGCAATGGAATATAGATTGTTGTTATTGTGAAGTTGTGTTTGTAGTTGTACTCTTGAGTCTTGACCAGGTTTGGATCCGAACCTCAACTTTTCCAGTCTTCTTGACCAATCAAGGAGCTCACAGTAAAAGTCACATTCACACTATACAAAACTTTTCCTGTCACAATCAATAACACACTGCCAGCACAGTCGTCAGGGGCAATTTGGAGGTTTAGTGTCTTGGCCAAGGTCACTTCAGCACGCAGACTGTAGAGCCAGGGATCAAACCACCAACCCTCTGGTTAGTGGACGCCCTAAGCCACAGCTCATAATTATACTATATATCGACTCACAACAATACTGAGGTCTCACCAAAAGTTTCTAGGGAGAGAATCTAATATTCTAATGCAGTGCAACATGTCTGTGATTTATCCGCTAGAGCTGCACTCAGTGTGGTGAAGGCTGAAGCCCTCTGTATTTCCATGGAGAGGTTGTCATCTGCTCATATTCCTCGTGTAGCTGTCAGGGGGTTTGGAACTCGGATGTGAAATACATTTTCATATTGATCAAATATTCATGCCCGATACTCTGTTACGCTCGGGCACGACATAGCATGTGGATGCGATTGGCAGGCGATGGTTTGCATAACAAAAAAGCGCCTCCGAATATTTTGGCCAGGGAATCTACTAATGAGCTTTGTGAAGGATATTGCATCGCATGAATAAAAGAGGACTCGACCAGTTTTGAAATGTGTTTCCATTTTTCATCACATTGTCCCATTACCAAGTTACGTTCTTTTGAGATTTTCAGAGACCTTGGGATTTAGACGGAATATTAAATTATAGATATGAGATTCACATTTAAAAAGGATATCAGTTTTAGAATCAGGAGGGCGACTGGGGATGTGGGGAAATTGCGTCATCTGAAAAAAGAAGATGGCAATCGGGCCGGAATTCATTTAGTGTCGCGAAGGACAAAATATCTTGTTTTCATGAAAGGAAATGTCTCTTTCAGACCAAACACAAAATGGAGGGTCAAGAAGAGATGGCCTTGTCTGTATATTGTGAACCAGAGTTCAGTCAATCCCATCATGTTTGAAATGTTTATTGCAGCAGCAGATTATAGTTAGAGTTTTGATATACAAGCTCTGACTTCCCCCAGATGTGATTATGATGGGGAGTGATGAGCAAATATCTTTAATTCACTGCTGGAGCCTACAGGTGGATGATGGGGTGGTGGAGTTTACTCTATTATTTCAGTACTAGGTGGCTTATTTACATTTCTTTAAGTCAAATTAGATTAAGAATGTGTTAATCCTTTACCTCAAGGTCCTGCCTGGTTGTGCCTCTTCTTCTCCCCCTGCTCCTGGCTGCTGGAAGTGATGTCACAGGGGAGGAGGCGAACAGGAAGCCCAACTTTGTCTTGATAATGGCGGATGACCTGGGTATCGGTGATGTTGGGTGCTACGGTAACGATACCATCAGGTAAATACTAACAAATGTCTTTATTTTTTGATTTGTCCTCATCACCATTTGTTTATTAGATCAGATATATTTCAATATCCCGCTGCTCAGAAAATTGCCTCTGTTCTATCTTATTAGTTGATCTGTTTGTCACACTTGCTCTCTCCCTGTAGGACCCCCAACATCGACAGGCTGGCGTCTGACGGGGTGAAGCTGACTCAGCACATCGCAGCTGCTCCTCTCTGCACGCCGAGCCGGGCTGCTTTCATGACAGGGCGTTATGCTCTCCGCTCAGGTAAGATAAGATAAGATAAAACTTTATTGATCCACACTTGAGAACCCTAACCCTCAGTTGTTACAGCAGCAGACGAATCAAAGGGAGGTAGACAAGAGAATAAAAATATAAAAAAGGCAGGAGATATAAATTTCATGAAAAAAGCGGAGTTTGTACATAATATGCACCTTTCACTGTTGAAGTGGTTTGTATAGAAGCAGTATTTTTTTGGTCATTCCGGATGGTGTTGTAGAGTCGGACAGCAGTGGGAATGAAGGACCTTGAGCTGCGGGGGCAGCCGTCTGCTGCTGAAAGAGCTGCTCATGGCCCCCACTGTGTCATGTAGGGGGTGAGAGGTGTTGTCCATGATGGAATTCAGCTTCGCCAACATCCTCCTCTCAGCCACTTCCTCTGTGGGATCCAGAGGGCAGTCTAAGACCGAGCTGGCTCTCCTAATCAGTTTAGTGTCCTGCCCACTCCGAAGGACCTCAGTCATTAAAACTCTGTTCAGCCAGAGTGACCAGAGCCATCCTGGTCGTGCTTGTACAGCGATATGTGTGTGGTAGGATCCATATTGGTTTATTCATTATATTATTATGTGTTTGTGTTGAGTAGGAATGGGCAGCATAGGCCGTGTGCAAGTGCTGCTGTTCCTTGGAGGTTCGGGGGGGCTTCCACCGAGTGAGACCACCTTCGCTAAGAGGCTGCAGCAACAAGGATACACCACTGGCCTTGTGGGTGAGATAACGTAATGTGAGCATTTATTCACTGAGCCTAAATATAGAATTTCCTCTGAAACTGCACCAGGCAAGAAAGAACAGGCGAGTTCAGCAGATCAGATGTTCCTGTAGAACCTGAGTGGCACCACAGCTCAGCGTATATATATATATATAAACACAACATAGTGTGTGGGTCTGTCTGTGCTTGACTTTTCTTGGTCCTCTGCTGCTGTGTGTTTTTAGAAAGGCTGAGAAAAAACAATATCACACATAAGGAAGCAATTAGAGTTGATCATTTTCACACTTCACAAGCATTGGCAGTGCACACGACACATATGGTTTTACATACACTGATTTGTGCAAGTAAGAGCAAGACAACACATTTCACTTGGCTCTCTGCGGGAACACTTTAAATGTAATTGGATATTTGTAATCCTTAGCCACAGAAAGCCTGACTATTTTTCACAGAAAAACATATTGTTATATTACTGTTATGTTTTGATTTTGTTCAGACCCTGAACCCTGAGCAGAGACTGATACAGGAGAATATAGATAATTAAAGAGTTTATTGCTCAACAAAGAGCAACGAAGTGGAGGCAGAGAGCAGGCTGTCTGGTAGAATCTGAGGGATTACACAAGTGCTGAGCACATGGAAGAAAAAAAAAACTCTGCACCGAAGGCACAATGTAGGCGAACAGCAAGGTACACAGGATTACCCCCAAAAGCTTAAATGTTACTTAAAAAAACTAAACAAGAACACACACGCAGAGCAACTGAATGATCTGGCAGAGCAGTGGAGTGAAGACCAGGCTTTTATTTGCCCTGTCTGCTGCAGGAGACACTACACGCCCCCTGCCTCACACATGCCCTGCAGGAGAAAGAACACAAAGGGGAGGGGGAGAGAGAACACACAAAGACCTACAACAAAAATAAAAACAACACAGAATCATCACAATTACGTTGCTTTCTGATGGCCGTCATATTTAACTTAATGAACTGAAAATGCAGTGTGATTTAAATTGTGCGAACTTCTTCCAGTATGTACGTTTAAAAGTCTTACATTGCACCTTGATGATTCTTGAGTGTAGCTGCTTCTTTTTTAATATAAAAAGGAATCCCACTGGCCTTTGGCGAACCTGCCAGGCTGGAGGCAACACAAACCTTGAGATGTATAACGAAAGCTATGTGAAAGGTAAGCAGGCAGTTGAAGACCCACAGCTAAATATTCATGTAGGCTAAGGGTGTGTGCAGACTTGCTTTTTTCTCATCTACCACCACGTTTTTTTTTTTACACGAAAACCTATAGGAGGCGTCGAATCACTGGGGGAAAAAAGCATGAATAACTTAAATGGCTCTCAGTAGAGCGCATACCTCCGCCAAGGCCCAACAGTTCCCTTAAATTCAATCAGGCTACACCCAATTTCACACAGTCACAAACATCAGTTCCCTAAATGTGCCTGATGTTTTCATTTAAAATACATTAATTATTCCCTTAAAAACGGTGACAATGTTAGGTTAAAGAAAGTGAAAAAATAATCCCTGATCCTAATGGGTTCTTCCCCCGACCCAAACCACATCCCTCCACCAAGTTTCGTAGAAATCCGTTGAGTTGTTTTTGTGTAATCTTGCTCACAAACAAACTGCCTGTTGTGGTATAAAGGCTCAAAATTCCTGCCTTGAAGCGAATGTGTAAAATGTGTTTGTGTCTCTACAGGTAAGTGGCACTTGGGTGTGAACTGTGAGCACAGAGGGGATCACTGTCACCACCCGAACCAGCACGGCTTCAGCTACTTCTACGGCCTGCCGTTCACCCTGTTCAATGACTGCGTGCCCGGAGAGGGGACCAACATCCTGGCAGAACTTCAGCACACACTGCAACAAATGGCCGCTATTCTGGGAGTTGGACTTTTCACACTGGTAGGCAATGTTTTGTTTCTTTTCCTTCGAAATGATCACATAAAGTCAGATGTGAAATGAGAAAAAATGTGCCAGACGAAGAGGGAGAGACAAAGAGTTGCTATGCTGTTCCCCACCAAAGCAAAGAAACTAATGTGTAAACACTTAGACACACGAGCCACAGGGTTGGGAAAAAAAAAAAAGATTGAGAACAGAAGTTGTGATTGTGAAGCTCACAGCTCACACTAGCCAGAAGCCTCGTTCAGGGCAAAGCGATGTCGAAGCTGAAATTTGGTGAGGACCTGGCGATGCTGAGTAAGACAAATAGGAGCCAGCTGTGCCGCAGGTAGAGCAAGAGCGAGAGAGAGAGAGAGAGAAACAACATCAGCATTTGTTCTACGGGGGAACAATAAATGAATAGAACATAAAGAACCGCAACAATTCAGAGTAGGAGACAGAAATCTATAAAACTCTTTTCGGATCTAAATTTACTGCAGTGTTTGTATGAACAAAGGACACAATGTATTGCTTGTTTCACTTGGTGAGAAGGAGTACCGACTGTGGGAATGGTATATGATGCCATCTAGTGGTTAAATTGTGGAGTTACAACATCATCCAGCTCCAGCATGTTATATGAGCAGTGTAATACAGTGAAACAGCCCTGCAGTAAATGGTTTTTCCTGGTAAGTTTGGTTTTAATTCGTTATTTGAAGCTATAAAAACAGGATGAAAGTCTAGTAGTAACTTCACTGAATGAAAATGGCATGACCATCAATTCAATTAGTGTGTAAGACTCACACATTGCAGGCAGTTACATATTCATATGTGGTTGTATATTGTACAACAGTGTTTTCATGTTATATTTGTGGCTGTCCTTTCAGGTGGGTGTCCGTGTGTGCGGCCTCCTCGATCTCCGCCTGTGGCTCCTGGTTGCACTTTGCTCATTAAGTATCTTAGCAACTGCTGTGTGGTATGTGCCATTTAAACTCATACCCACCTGGAACTGCATCGTCATGAGGAACCAAGATGTCGTCGATCAGCCAATGACAGTGGAGACGCTGCCCCAGAGGTTGCTGGGAGAAGCACAAAACTTCATAAGGAGGTGGGAATGAACCGGCAGACTAGTATTTCTTACATATTCTGAAAAAAATGGCAACACAACCATGAAGTACTCTTGATAGTTTAAGTTTGCTATACCAGCAGTTTCAGATTTGTACATACTTTACTTTATTGTTTGACTTGAATATATTTGAATGTGACTTGAAATTAACCTGATGAGTTGCTCACTTTTACGTCGTCCCCCACAGGAATAGTGATCGTCCATTCCTCCTCTTCTTCTCATTAGTCCATGTCCACACACCACTCTTCAAAACCCCTGCCTTTGCTGGCAAGAGCCGCCATGGTCGCTATGGCGACAATGTAGAAGAAATGGACTGGCTCATCGGTAAGTTAGGACTGTGGCGGAAAAGGTTCAGAGGTCCAGTGTGTGGGAACTAGTGCCATCTAGTGATGAGGTTGCAGATTGCGACCGGATATGTTTCCCCTTACATCTCCATTTTGAAGTAAGAGGACCGGCACTGGCAATCATATAAAGTAAGAGCACAAAAGTTCAATGTTTGATATGTCCATTCTGGGCTGGTGGGTTCAACATGGTGGGCTCCTTGGAAGGACATCTCATTCTTAGTTCCACATGATTCTGACTAAAACCAAGAAAAGAAAATTATAAATATAATATATTTGTTTTCTACCAATAGATCCAACTAAATCCTACACACCGGACCTTTAACACTGGCATGAATTATTACATTCTATAAAGTGGCCATCTAGTGGTAGTTTGAGAGTAGTTAACTGTTACACTAGAAACTCTGTAGAAACATTTCACATGTCTTCATCAGTAGGGCTCCGATGTTCTGTTTCAACTGTTCTCTTCTCTGTAGCGACAAGAACTATACTTTTACCATGGAGTTTAAACTCTACTTAACCAAATGCCTCCAATGCAATATATTTGATATGCTGTATATGCTCTATATTTGTAATATATTTTCTAGGACAGTTGACGGAGACGGTGGACTCCCTCGGTCTAGCCAACAATACTCTGATGTACTTTACATCAGACCACGGAGGGCACCTTGAGGACGCTGATTCGGAGGTTGGCCAGAAAGGAGGATGGAACAGTATCTATAAAGGTAGATGATGTCTTAAGCTTTTTTTTTACTGACAGTCACTGCAATCCTCCATATATTCATGCATACATTCAGATGTTTCTGTGGTATATGAAATCTACAACACGTTTTTTGGGGGGGGTTGTTTCATTTCTCACCTTCAGGTGGAAAGGCTATGGGGGGCTGGGATGGGGGGATAAGAGTCCCTGGTATTTTCCGCTGGCCTGGCAGACTGGCAGCTGGGAGAGTAGTAGATGAACCCACCAGCCTTATGGACCTGTACCCGACTCTGAAGTATTTAGCAGAGGACACACAACCAGACAGGTACACACACAGTCCATGCTGCAAAGCCCTGTTTTATTCCCCTGGGGGGTTTTTTTGTTTGTTTTTTAGAAGGATGAAAAGCTCCTGTTCTGTACTTGATAAATACAATGGTAGAACAAGCCATGATACAGAGTTACAAACACAGGGGAGAAAAGACTATACAATTACTCTAAACTTGAACAGGATAATTCTAGTGTTTTGTAGCCAGATGATTACAGTGTGGATCCAGAACTTCCTCATTACCTGTAAACAACCATGTCTTTTTGTTTTGGTGAAGGCGGATGTGTGGACAATAATTTAGCAAGTAGGTTTAAAGGTTTTAAAGGTTATGTATACAATATTTCTCACCACTAGATGTCCCACTAGAGCAGTATGTACCTATCATATTTTCCAATTAAGGAGAAGAAAAGCCAGTCCTATATGCTTCTCCAACTTAGAAAAGCCGGAGCAAACTGACTTGTCTGATCTCTTTCTTTGTCAGAGTCCCTTTTATAGCAGATCCAAGTTTCTTTATATTGAAAATAGTTGTCCCATTTTTCTCATAATATATCTAGACTGTGGTGGCCTGCTATATTCTAATTTGTGCTGCCATATTTTCAGATGAACTTTTTAAATATCTCTAACTTGGCGTTTTGCTTGGATTGGGAAAACACTGGTCGTTTACTATATTAATGTTTAAATTCTTTTACACATGCATGTATAGAACTTGTAACATTCCAAAGGACTAATCTCAACATTAAATTATTCTAATTTCTCAAAATAGAAATGCTTTTCATATTACTTCTGCTCTGTCTAAAGTTCTGTGTGAAGGTGAGGAAAGTTTGATATTTAATGTTCCATTAGAGAGCACAAGGTCAAAAGTCTAGTATCTCATCTGCATGCAGCACCTTACCTCATCAAACCTTTACTTCTGCCCTCTATGTCTTTTTATTACACCTTGCTCTCCAGACATTTAGATGGCCATAACCTCATGCCACTGTTGGAGGGGAGAGTGAAGCGATCAGAGCATGAATTCATGTTCCACTACTGCGGCATCTACCTGAACGCGGTTCGCTGGCATCCACCTGGCAGTGAGTTCACACATACTGTTGACGCAGACATGCTCCACATCACAGTATTTATTCTGCATATCAGGCCACCTGCCATGACGTTAGCTTTGAAACAGAAAACAAATTGTCCTGTAGCTTTAAACATTCTCAAGACAACCTATTTAAATAAAGAGAAAAAAAAAAGTCATGCCCACCCAATTTATCCGGATCCGTTCCAACATTTAAATGGGTTCTTCCTTGTGTCAGGCTTCAACCCTCCACATGTTTTCATGCTTATCGGTTCAGTAGTTATTGCTGAAACACAAACAAACAAACTAACAAACTGCAAGGAAAACATAATTTCCCTTGGTACAGGTAAATACTCTTTGTTCAATATCACGCCATGTTTAGTTTGTCAGGAATACAACTCCCCTCTGTTCAGTAAATGTTTCTCTTATAAGATGACCTTCCTCTCTTGGAACACATTTATAGCAGAACCATTTCTCTCAGCTCAGTCATAATAAGGATGTTCTTGTGCTTTATAGTGTCTTTGTGCACTGTGTTCTGAACTAATGTGTTCTCTGTCGCGTGTTTTCATGCAGGTGACTCGGTCTACAAGCTGCACTTTTTCACCCCTAACTTTTCTCCCCCGGGAGCCGGCGGGTGCTATGAAGCTAAGATCTGTATGTGTCACGGGGACTACGTTACGCACCACGATCCACCGCTGGTGTACGACATTTTCCACGACCCCTCAGAGTCCCGCCCACTGACCCCTGATACTGAGCCGCGATACACAGAAATCCTCGAGCAGACTGCCAGAGCTGTGGAAAGGCATACAAGTACCCTCACAAGCAAACAGGTGAATGATACTCATTCGACTGCTGTTCAAAGCCAGATGACCTGGGATAAGATTCTGTGGCGGCCCTGGCTTCAGCCGTGCTGCGGGACGTTTCCATTCTGTGGCTGCAAAGAGGAGGCGCCGCATATTTAAGAAAAACACAGTGACCAGCTCCTTGGGCTTGGTGAAGCTCTTCCTCCTCCAATCTGCAGCAGGGTTTTCACTTTTTTTTTAAACTGGGGCTGAGATGCTTCAGGGTGCATTCAGACGCTATCACTATTACTAGTGTTCAAAGAAGGTGACTTGACTTTTTTTTTTATTGTCCTACCAGGCCCTATTTGGGGATTTTCAACCAGACGCTTCTTGCACTAAGACACTTTGTTTAATCTTAAATTTAGACTGATTGTACAATGGCATTAATTCAAATTAAAGCAGCTGTCATAAGGTTGAAACTTAATTTAAATTTAAAGTAAACAAATACTACTGGAACTAATAACCATTTAAATTAAGATCACACAATATAGTTAGTGGAACATAACTATATTCAGTGCCTTATAACACTGTACATACTCAGCACAGTCGAAAATACACCTTAAAATACATGAAGGAGAATTCTGTTGTTTGCATGTGTTACTTTTTTTACAAGGAAAAATGTCAACAGTGAAATAAATGATATAATAAAGAGCTTATTTTCCTTGTTTTTCAGTTGCTGTACTTTTATTTGAACTTATCGTGAGGTAATTGTTTGAATCTTCTCCCTGTGTTTGTGTTGGTTTTCTCAGTGCACTCCGGATAAGGATAAAGGATAGGCGGTATAGATAATGGATGGATGAATGAAATAAGTCATATGAGGACGTGCAAGTCCTCAAGAAGGTGAAGTTAGAGTGTGAGCCAGTAGGGGGCAGAGTCAGACTGTACTGTGGGGGATTCCAGTCCTGTCCCTGTCAGGTGTTGTGTGGTGTCATTTTGCATTAATATCAGTGCGATGCATATTTTCAGTGCAAAACTAAAAGATAATTCAATCGATGTTCGACTTAACTAACATAATCTAAAATATCCATGTGCAACATTTTGGTATTGCTGTAGCATTTTGTAAAATTACATCAATAGTGATAAACTTAGTGGATTCATTTGTTTGTATTTCTAGTGATCGGAACACGAAGTCACTGTTACCACTCTTTTTTTTCCTTTTGTCCTTTGTCCTCCATCAGTCCTGTTCTGGCCTTCCGTCTTTCTTTCTTTCTCCTCCTCCTTAACATCCACGTCATTTTGGTGACATAATAATGTTTTTTCCTCTCACAAAATGAATTCTCCTCTTACGTCGGCTGGATGTTGGCCAGCAGCCGTGCCCTCCTCTCGCTGCAAGGACACCCTGTGGTTCCACAGATCTTAAAAAATAATAGACTTCATAGACTGTGTTCACGTCTCCTTCATATGTGTCATCGTCATCAGCACTAACACTGTCCCCCCCTCAGCAGTGTCTGCTTGTCAAAAGCATCAAAGTGTGCGACAGTGGCGGGCTGTAATTGCTCTCCATCCTTCCCTCCTCTCTGCTGCCTCTTCCTCCATTTCCTCAAACTGCGCTCTTCATCTCCTCTTCCCTTTTGTCCTCCCCACCCCGTCGGGGGGGAAAACTCCACTTGCATCTGCAAGTGAGGAGGCAAATTTCAACATCATCATCGTCTCTGTAATCGTTGCCATCCCAGTCGTAGTATTTACTCCTCTCCCTCCAGCAGAGGCCCGTACATCAAACCCTCAGCAAGTTCATTACACCAGCCACTCCATTATATCCCCACCAGTAAATCATGCAGTCGACCATGCATAACGACATTTGGCTGTACATCAGAGTTAATGATGGCTGGTGGGATAGAATGTTGCTGGCTGTATATCATGTCACATGCACACGTAACCATGTGCACAGAGGACCACGTAGAAATGCGCATGTGTGCACACAGGATTCTGTACACGTGTGCACATTGTATATCATGTTGTTCTGAACAGATCAGTGGTTTTCTGGAAAGGTCACTGTTCCAGGAGACGCCATAAAGCATTTTTATTACCTTCTCTTTGAGACACATTAACACACACAACTTGAAGAAATGGGAAAATGGCAGGGTGGCTTAAACATACTCAAAATAGCTCCCCTGCATGAAGCCTATCACATACGCACACACTAATAGCAGAGGGGCTGTTTTTGCATTGTTTGTAATTGAAGGCTTGTGCCTCGTTGGATGATGCTAAGAATAGAGCTTATTACAGACCAGAGAACGTTTTGAAAATGAACACTGTCAACCACCTGTGGCAAAATTTCTTTGTTGGGGAAAGTCTTTGTTTTACATCTTTCTAATGAGCTTTTTACTCCCTTTCAAATTAACTGACTATTGTTTGTTGTGTTCAACATTTTAAAATTTGACTCATCAGAACAATTCAATGGAACATACACAACATTTACATGCTCTAAAGGACAGCATTGTAATTGACTATATAAATTCAAATCCCGAACAGCGAAGCCAAAGGGTCTCGATCGCCCCCTGGTGGCAGGCTGCAGTATATGTTGTGTATCATGCCTCGTCCATGTAAGTGGATGGGACATGGACCAAATTAGAAATTCAGAATTCATGTCAAAATGTTTTTCCTGAAAGATGGTTTCTGTCATTTTAAGATTTGTCTCAATTCAGGGGCCACATCCTTCAGAGGACCCGGTCTATGCAGCCGGCGTTTGCTGCATCCTTCAATGGCAGCGTTGACTGAACCAAACTGAGACTGTCTGGTCTACCTATTGCGTCACCAGCTTGTCCTGTCCTTACAGCCGTCACTTAGCAACAAATATACGGACGAAGATGTTCTCCGGTTGGTTAACGTTGAAAAGATTGTTTTTAACTTGTCTACTGTTAGCTATTAGGTTATATAATTCACGGTTCTTGATGGAGAAAATCTGCATATTTAGGAGACTGATATTTATGAGTCTGTGATCCAAATAAAAATCTGGATGTTGTGAATTTGAATGTAGTTTGGGACTGTTGGGCCTCAGCAGAGGTATGCCCTCTACTGAGTGTCACTCTAGTTGATCATTTCTGTGTTTTGCATCTGCTCAAAACTGAAAGTAAGTTAGCTGTTTTGGGGTTGGGAAACTGTGGGAAGGAAAGAAGAGGTAAATCCTATATATTGGCAAACCGAGTCTCTGGCCAGTCGGTAGCCATATTATTGTTCTGTTTGGCCGAGGTTTAGTTAAAAGCCCAACGCAGCGTGCAACTCTCTTTTCCCTCCAATATCAGTTTATGGCTTTTATTACTTCCTCAAAATTAAAGCTAACATTAGCTGCAGTGGTTTGAAAAGCCCGGGGGCCACATGACCACGGTGCTAAATAAAACATGCCCAGCAGTACCTTAAAAAGTTGATGCATTAGTGAGAATAAATGAGGGGAAACCAATACGTTCCACATCTCACCGCTACTAAATTCTCCAACATTCTTCAGTAAATAGTCCAAAGAAAATGATGTTACTCAATCTGTCAACGCTGACCATCTGTTAGTGCAGTGTCTTGCTCTCTTTTTTAATGTATGTAGTTTATATAAGGAGAACAGAAATAGCAGAAAATCTCTGTGGTCTGTCAGCTGCTGGCTGATCTGTTCCGTTCTGCTCAGCCGTGGTCTCACCTACCGCAATAGACCGCTGTGGCAAAGAAGTGATTACACACCATTACAACCGTGTTACATTAGGAAGCATGGAAAATGCGTGTGATTGAGAGAGAGAGAGAGCGAGAGAGGGAGGGAGCATGCAAGCGAGAGCCCGTGTCAGGTTTGTCAGTGGATGAGGCTTTTTAGAGCTGCTATTAGTGCACATTCCCTCTGCATTTTTCAGTATGTGTCTTTATGTGTAAGGAGGCAGTACAAAGAAGAGTAGGAGGCATTGGCATATGTAGCAGTGTGCTTTTTTATATCATAAACGTCAGTGCAGCAGAGGCTGATTTTCATGCTCACGAGTGTGTGTGTGTGTGTGTGTGTGTGAATTTTCAGCAACACTGGGCAGAATTGTTACCGTGTGAGATAGGCTCCAGGGGATGAGATGCTGTCTCTGCTGGGGAACTTTTTACTGCACATGCACGCAAACATGCACATGCGCACGCTCACACACACACACGCTCACACACTGACTCTAAGCCTTTCCCAATCTCTGCATGTCATTACTCTGTCCTTGTATCTAAATGTAGATCTTTTTCTAATCCCAGAGACCTGCAGGGTAATGGTACTGTACCAGATCATGTTGGGGTTTTGTGTATGTTTTTGTGTGTTGCGGTACAGTGTCTGTGGTTTGAGGATGTGTTGTGTTGCGTGCCATATGGTCAAAATTACCCCTCACAGGGGACAAGGCTCCAAGCAGGGAACAAGGCATTTGGACTGGGTTGTCAACACACACACACACACACACACACACAATTCTGTACACACTACAAGTTGCACAAGCACACACACATGCCCTCCACACACATTTTGTCACTAATGCACACCTATTAGTGCCAAAAAAACGGTTTCAGTCATTAATATTCCAATGCACACACACACACACACACACACACACACACACACACACACACAACTGACACACTACCCCCTGCAAGCTTTAACATTCAACCCCAGTTTGGTGAAAGGAAGTGTTTAGGGAGGTGGAGTTTGATGAGGAACAGATAAAGCTAAATAACAAGGCTAATGGGACAATTGCAGTCCTATACACACACACACATGCAAACACACACACTGTGCTTAACCTCTCTTCCTGTCCTTATGCCTCTTAACTGACAGAGCTTGGCTCGAACGCTCTCATCTGTTTTTCTGTTTAGCGTTCCACAGCAACAGCTCTCAGGTTTTTCCTTTTTTATGTTGTTGCAGAGGCCACTTTGACTCAGGGGCAAAAAAAAAAGAACAACTGCAGCAAAATGCTTGATTACTCCCAGTTAGTAGAATGCGTCAAAGGGGGGTGTGTAATTTAGGAGGCACTCCCTCATCTGACACCTCGAACCCATGTACAGTATACACACATGCACACACAAACACTTACACATATGGGATCACTCTGTTTCAACTCTGACGGCACTGTGATGTCGTTCAACTCAGTGAAACGGTTTCCTGAAAGCTACATGTATGGTCTGCATATGTTCACTCGTCCTACACATCCTAGTTTTGAGTCTTTGCATTTTATTGTCTTGGACTTCCTTTGCTGAGGCAAATTATTCAGTTTAGTTTGACATGAGTCAGGTTGACATGATTGGTTGAACTCCCATGATCACTGAGTACCATCATTATATCTTTAGTTTTAGGCATAACATAAAAACACAAAAAAATCACGACCTAGCAATGATCAACCCCTTTGTTGTATAAATCTGATGTAAACTAAATTCATGCTTAAAATGCATGTTTCTACTCTCACCACATTTCCCCACTGAAAATATAACTCCATAATGTCATTAACTAAGAATATTTTAAGTTAAATTCACTGAAGTAAGAAATTATTCATCTTTATTTATGACATTTAATAAACAGGTCAACATCACTGTGGCAAAAGGAAAAAGAAAACCTTAGCATTTCAAAGTCATCTAATGCATCTTTTTTTTTTTGCAAAATGCTTTTTTTTGTATATTTTAAGAAACAAAACACTATTCTTTATATGCTTAATGTTAAATCGAGTGCCTATACTATCTAAATACAACTGAAACGGGTTTGAAACATTTACAGTATAACCTATGACCCACATATTCCTTCTATAATTCATCATGACATGATATAAGCAGATCAGAGGGAAAAGGATGCTGAGTAAAAATAAGTATTGGAAAAATGGTGTGATGATTCGGTGAAGGCAGCAGAGGTGAGGGAAAGAAAGGGTGCAAATAGATGAGGGTCATCGCAACAGGAGAAGTGTTTGAGGTGTGACCAACAAGATACAGACTGGACGATGATATATTGAACAAAAGCAGTTTTTTGTCTCATTGAAGAGTTAAAGGAGAGAGAGGGAGCAGAGGGGAGGAACGAAAAATAGAACATTTATTCTCAAAGAATGAGACCAGCAATCACTGTTTGCTATGAGAGATTGACAAAAGATGAACACGTAAGAAGGAACAGAGAAAAACACTCACAGTGTAATGATTGGGAGAATAAATCCAGGGAAACAGGCTGAAGGAGGGATGAGAGAAAGAAAATAATGATGAGACATCGATCAGAAACTTAAGGATCTCACTCTAGGGAAGGAGGATGGAAAAAGTCTAAATTGAAAGTGCTGTGCCAGCAGGGAGAAGGAGGTGTTTGTGGTGAGAAGGACTGAGAGAGTCTGTTTTCCAAAGATGAGAAAAGTGGTCCTGTCCCACAAAAATAAAAAACAAAAAGAGAAGTACGTCTCATAAAAACAATATAAAATACATATACAAAAAGCCATATATATATATATATATATATATATATATATATATTTAAAATGTCTGGCCAGTAAAATGAGATCTTGACATGTAGCCTACAATCATATTTCAGAAAGACATGTGAAAGGAGGAACTTGACATTGACCTTGACCTTATTGAATGTGTTTGTTATTAGTCGAAGCAACAGCGCAGAGCTAAAGCCCTTCAAAATGCTTGTGTGGCTGAATGGGAGCAAATCCCTGCATCCATGCTCCAAAACCAGAAAGTCCTCCCTGGAGGCTTCAGTATATTCATGCAAATGGTTTTGGAATAAGACGTTCAGAAAAACACTGTATGTATTATTTGGGTGTCAATTATCAAACGTCAAGGGAAAACAAAAAGGACAGAGAGGGGGATGGATGTTTGGAGTGGGACACGCCAAGGAGAATGAGAGATGACACAAAAGATAGAAGGAGAGGCAGCAGGTTTTGAGAGATGGCTGAGGACTGGGAGAAGTGTTTGTCATCACTGGAGAGATGAGAAGAGGGGATTAAAATGAACTGAGGAATGAGATTGAGAGAGTCAGAGAGAAGGAGAGTGGAATGAAGCGAAATGGAGGGGGTTCAGGGGGCATAATAATGACAAAATGACAAGAGGATGATCGAAGCATGGGTCATGTTTACCCACAGGATAGGGAGAGGGAGAGAGATGGGGAGGACTCGGAAGGCGACGCAGGCGACAGCAGACTCGAAGGGTCGCTCTGTTTACGGACAGACTGAGGTGTATTGATGTGCGGAGGGAGGAGGGAGATGAAGACGGACAGCTCAGGATGGAGAGAGGGCCTCTGGTGCTGGGAGGAGAAAGGGATGATGGAGGAAAGGAGGGACAGAAATGTAGAGAGGGAGAGCGGGGCAGTCATGGAGGGAGGACAGGAAAGAGAGAGAGAGAAGCTGAAATCCTGTGAGGATACAGAATCCACTGCACAGTGGCAGATCTTTGATGTTTGGGACAAAAACATGAGGGATTCAGTGTGAAGCTAAATATCTTCTTCTTTTTTTTTTTTTACTGAGGGAGTCAGTGGGGAGTTAGATCGAGGGGCATGAGTGATTTATCTGTGTGCTAGAAGAGAGAGGTACAGACAGAGGGAGTCGGAGGAGGCTCTGTCCTATGGACTATCTATAAAGATGGACAAGTGCACCTCCACTGCCCTCTGTTGTACAGAAATCAGGCCAAAATGTCCCGGATACGGGTGCCACCATCTTGCAGTCTGCGCAGTCGTGAGCGTGGATTGGAGCAGCAATACTAAGGTCCCGCCCACATGTGCTTGACCAGTCGCGGGTCAGTCTCAGATGTCAATCATGATTGTTTACTGCATTTACATAGCATCAAATAACTAATTAAAACCAAACTTAGCAGGAAAGTGAAAACTTGAACATACATGAAAAATTACAAAAAACATGACATGTAATTTGACTTTTTTTTGCGTCACATGTCCCATCTGCTAACAAGATCATTTGACTCTACATTCAGGGAGCTGTAAAAAAAACAAAACTGATTTTAAGGTTTGGCTGAGCTCTGTTGATTGAGCAAACCAATAACACCAACCACATAATGTGGGACTGAAGTGTGTGGCCGCCTGACAAACCAAGTTTACTGAGAAAAATGTGTCTTACTGAGAGGCTGCTCTCTAAAATTTACAAGAACATCCTTGGAGCTCAAGACACAATAAACAACAGCGGTCAAGCTGACTTTGGTCAACGTCCACCATTAATTTTGACCTAAAAAGAGCAATGAAATTATATAAACAGCTTAAGGCCGGTGAGCATCTTGCAGGTGTGCTGCCGGGAGAGAAGAGCCAGTCACGAGGCTCATCTCCAAACAGAGCATGGCCTCAGCGGAGTCCTCACACAGACTGGACCAAGACGCCTCGGATCAAATGAGAGGAAAAATATATCAGACACCATAAAATACTCAAAGTACACTGTGACGTTATGTAGCATTGAACAGACAGTGTGAAACATGCATGGCCAAAAAATCAAGAAGCTGTCTGGGAAACCGGGGAACTCAGAGAAAACGGTGTGTCAGTTCTGGCAACAACAAGAGATGGAGATGAATGGGACATTTCCTGCAACAGTGCGGTCGATATGGGGACAATACCAAGAATTTAACACACTCTTAGACCAAAACAAAATTCTACACTTGAAGATAAAGACTGCATGTACCTCTCAGTCGATGGTTCTCCCCATTTCACTCAATGGCTAGTATCTTATCTTATACTATATATTCTTTAAACATACAATATGTCACTTGGAACACTAGGGGCCTCACAATCAAAACAATAACAAAATACCTAGTATAACATTTTGGTTAATGTCAGTAGACAAGTCAATAACATAGGTCTATGGGTATAACACAGGTAAATGGGTTGTTACATATTATATCTTTAAGCACTTTTTCTTTCTCATTGTTTGTATAGATAGTGTTTATGCTTTTTACAGTATAAATATATGTGACAGTTATTTAAACGTTTCATGTTATATTGTGAATACTGTGTGGGGGAGTAATATGTTGATGATTCATCATGCATTGTGAATTATCCTACACGAATTGTAAACCCTGCTCAACATACTTTGGTCATACTGTATTTCATGTTTTTCTCATGATAATAAAGCTGATACATTTTTATTTGGGGGGGGGGGGTGGAGCAATGTGTCTCACGATGGAGATAATGCTGACTCACTCCGCTGGGAGGAATCGGTGGTAATGAGCAAGGGTGAGGAGGAGAAAGAGACGGGGAATGGAGAGTTACATGGAGACAGAAATGAGGGAAAGAGAGGAGAAGAATAGAGGGATGAAGGGAGTGGCGGCAGTGAGGTCATACTTTTGCTGTCATTAAACAGATGTAGGTCATCTCGCTCTCCGCAGATGATTTAGGCTTCTAGCACACCTGTTTCTTACTGATAATGACAACACATTGGAATGTGTATATGTGTGTGTGTGTGTGTGTGTGTGTCAGACTGTGTCAGACTGAGAGCGAGAGAGTGTGTGTGTGTGTATTCGTTTTTGTTACCTTTTTTGGACCTTTTCCAGCATAAGCACTGACCTTGTCAGGACCAGGAAACCTCATGGGGACCACAGCCTGGTCCTATTGAGGCAGGATATAATTTCTGAGGTCCTGGTTAAGATTAATGGTAAGATGTGAATTGTGGTTAGGTTAGGGTTGGGTTGGGCATGATAGGTCTCGGTTAAAGTTATGGATAAGGGTTTGGTTACGCTGTCCACAATGAATTGAAGTCAATGCAGAGTCCAAACAATGATAGCTGTGTAAATGTGTGTGTGCGAGTGTGAATGTGTGTTTGTTTCATAAAGCTACTAATTAGAGGGTGTGTCACTGAATAAAGACAATAAAATCAACAATGGCCTCAGTGAAGAGTTCCCTGCAAACAATTTTAGCAGCAGTGAGCTTCACAGAGCGACTCAAACAAATACATATTGGGTCTCTGCTCTGTTTAACTGTCCTGGGCCCAGAAAAAATTCATTGGTACTAATGAGTTTTCCTGGGCTTGTATTTCAGACGTCATTCATGCATTAGATTTACTTCAGTGTGTCACCCTCTTGGACCTGCATAGCCTTGCGTACACCAGACTTCTGTCCGAGCCAGTTCAATTGGGCGCTGGGCTAACTGCATTAACTTCACAGAGCAATAGGCTTAAGTGACCTCATCCATGTTGAATTGCAACACAGGCTTGAAGCTGGGATACCCTTGGCAATGCCTCTGTGAAAATAATGGCAGCATGAAGGGTGGTGTCGCTGTGATCTGTCAACTTCGTTCAAGCCAGCTAAACGTCATGAGGGTGGAGTATGGCGATGGTGCTCATTCATTTAGCTGGAAGGGA
Organism: Verasper variegatus; assembly: GCA_026259375.1. Taxonomy (NCBI): domain Eukaryota; kingdom Metazoa; phylum Chordata; class Actinopteri; order Pleuronectiformes; family Pleuronectidae; genus Verasper; species Verasper variegatus. The sequence continues at coordinate 9,492,080 of CM048052.1, forward strand.
TGACCTGAAAGGCAGTGAACTTACAAAAAGGAAGACAAACGCTTCTTGCAATCAGAAAGCAACAATCAGTTCTAAACATACCAACACATATTTAACTTTTAATGGCTTCATGGTTAAATGTAAAGTCATTGGATGTTCAGAAATCTGGCATTTACACACCACACAGTTTTGGCCAGTAAAAATACACCTATCTCTGTGTTTTTCCAGTGGCCTGGAAAAAAGAGGGATGATAGATCTGCATTGCTAATTCTATGATTTGGGACCTAAGCTGATTTATCATGAAATGGTATCAGCTGTCAGAACTTTTTATTTTTCACCTTGTAAGAAGTCACCTCCAAAGTTACACATTGGTGTTGCATTTTAAATAGATTGTTTGGCACTTTCCCACCTGCCTTGTTTGGTCTGGACTTTTCAGTTTAGTCCGAATCAAAATAACAGATGTGAAAGGGGCCTCGGAACATGGTCCAGACAAACGGACCAAAATTTAGTTCGAAGAAAAGAGGATCAGAGGAACCATGGTTTGGTTTGTTTGCAGTGTGAAAACATTTTTGGGATAGTTTGGACTTTCGGACCAATTGCAGGAAGTTGAGACAGCCTTAAACAATAGAAGAAGAAAGTGGCTTGCAGGATATGTCATACAATGTAGTGTGAGTGAGCATAAGGAAAAAGCATGAATGATTTCTCTCTTTATTTTACATTTCGATTTTGGCCTGAAAGGCGCTGATGGTCGTTGTGATGGGTGATAAACAAAGGACATTGTTCAGTTGCCACATCAGACTGCAAAAGCAAAACACTAGAGGTATTTCAGTTGTTTTGCCACAAAGAAATGTGACACAAAACAACCATCATACCATTCCTGTTTCTCACTGTGGGTTAATAGTAGCTAATGTTGCTGCAAAATAACTGGGCCCAGATAAATTCATACTGACCGTCACCTCAATAGCAAGAATTATGCTTTAAGGTCTTAAAAAAAAAAGTCTGTCTTGGTGTTTGTGTTGGATTTTAGTCATCATTCAGATGATAAGACGACTGTGTCACAGCAGATCCTCAGGCAACAGTACACATTTTGATTTTTCCCAACTTGAAATGTTGACTTGCGCAGCATATTGAAGTTGGCAGCAGCAGTGACTGTGAATCAGTTTGGTGAGCTGAGTGGGCGGGATGACTCCTCTGCTTCACTTTCTGTCTAAATGTGAGGGCTTCAAGGGATATTTCCTTCTACTCCCTGACCTACCAGTCAGCCATTTTGTCTTTAACCTAATCTGCAAATTCATCAAATGTAGAAGACATGAGATGGTTGCTATGGTCTGTAACAGGGGTACTAATGACATCAGTCGTGATAAAAAGCATTATGGGGTTTCTTATACAGTCCACATTTACGATAATTTTTTTATGTTCTTGATAAAATCTCCTCATGCACATTGTTCATAGTTTAGTGCCATCTGTCCTTGGATATTCTTCCTATCCTCCACCCTTTCTTATCTGTCCATAATCTTTCTCAAATGTTCATGTGATGCGATGTACTAACAGAGGCTATTCCAGTCAAAAAAGAGGCTTTTTATATGATGAGCAGCAAAAGCATCTTCACAGGACAATGTTATTTGTAATATAACACATATTATGTGAAGTTCGGATTAGGGAAATTTAGCTCATGATTACAGTTTGGCAGGAAATCATAATAACAAGTGGAACCTTTCTGAGTACATGTGGTTTATATCAGGTTTGTAGAAATTGAATTAAAGTTGTATTCATATTGGTCAGGACTCAGAGTAAATGGTGTGTCGAGAATGAGAGAGATGAGAGATTCTGATAGTCATTTAACACATCGGCTTGCACGCCGCGGTCGTCAACATCATCCTTTGCTCTTTCACGTACTCACATGTTGGACACAAACATGTGGCTCCTTCACACATGACATCACCCCGATTCTACACACACGCATAAACACCACACACACACACCCATACACCCGCACGCAGACACCACCCACCAGTCCTGAGTTGAGTCAGAGGCCCTCAGGTTTACTGATTCAGAAACACACAAACAGACACACAAACACATACACACAGGGTCGATGGCATATGCGCTCTGCCCAGAATAATCTCTCTATGTATGCAATCACAGAGTGACATGCACACACAACAAGGTATGCTTGAATACGTACTCACTCTAATGTGACAACGTAGTCTCAAGAAACGGTTCGTAAGATATCTTGGGAGTTATGCACAAATTTCCGTGTAAATGTGTGACCAAATACTTTCAATGTTATTACCACCTGCAAGTGTTGAACTTCATGTTTAGTGCTTATCAACAAACATTAGCACGCGAACACATTCAACTCATATGGTAAACGTGGTAAACATTACACCTGTTAAACATTCACATGTGAGTGTCATCATCGTGAGCATGATTGAATGCTGATGTTAACATTTAGCACTTGACTGTTGTTCTTCACTGTTGGAGTCATTAGCATGTACACAAACACAAACTAAATTAGTCTATATTTTTCATCAACTCCCCCCCCCCCCAAAAAAACCACAAGAGGCAACTTTTAAAACTTTAAATGTTCCCCTCACCTAATGGTCTGGCCCTAATTACATTTACCAGCAAAGATCATTTTAGTTTTTTTAGTATTTCAGCATGTAGAGTACATACTCCAGCTGCCTTTTCAGCATATTCTGTAAGTAGCACTTTTTAAAGTCACAACAGAGGAGGTCGTCAGCTTAGTGACAGTAATGTATTGAAAGTGTTGTATCACTTAAGCAGAGCTGAGAACAGACACAAGGGGCTGAGGGTATATTTAGTGCATCTGATGTTCTTTCTATAAGTCACAGTGGGGAGAGAATTGCTTTAGTGACTTAAATATGAGGCTGTGACAGAAACAAGGGAATAAGAAGACATAACAATAGCTGGGGGATTAATGATATCCTTCTTTTACTGTGAGTCTGAAATGTCCCCAACTTTCCATTTCCTCTTGTCAATGCTCTTTCTCTTTTTTATCCAATCACCCGCTCGGCCTTCCACTCCCCCCCCCCAAAAAATTGAGATTACATTTGCAAGACCTCCTTTCTTGTCTCTCAGAGGAGAGGAGCATAATTACTGTGTCTGAGCCTTTACCAGAGTCCCTCAGTCCTTGTTGTGTCTTCAGAAACTTCATTTTCACAGCTGTGCCTCCACACTTTAGTTGAATAATGAAAATGGTGTAGTTACATTCCCGCAGAAATGAATAAAGTAAATTTAAAGATGGTATAATCAAGAAAAGTTGGATACCTGGCTGTCATTATCCACAGCTCTCTGAAGAACTGTCCAGACCGAACTGGGACATGAAAAACAAATTGTTACTCGTGTTCTAAGAGACCTTTTTTTTTTCTCAGCCCCTTTTTAGGAAAACCTGTGAACACTTTTAGGATTTTCTTTGATTCCTCGACACAGCAGTCTGGTGTTTGTCTTCATGCAGGGAAAGTGCAAAAGACAGAGCTGGAGATGGGTGGTTTCTGCGAGGCAGCAGGGAAATGGGACGGTAAAAAACGCAAACGCAGTCTCTGATACATGCCTCCTGCCTCCCTGTGTTATTATGGCTCCCTGATACTAACCAGCTCTCTCTGTGTCATGGTGTCTTTTATTGCTCCCTCTCTGTGCTTTGGCTTTCATCTTTTATTATGGTTCCTTCTCCTCAAAGATATTCTTTTCTTTGTCTTTCTCTTATCTGTCTGTTTTTATCTTTGACTCTTTCCATCTCTGTCCCTCTCTTTCACTCACTCTCTCTTTCTCACTCACACACACACACACACACACACACACACACACACACACACACACACACACACACACACACACACACACGCACGCACAAAGATGCATGCACATAAAACACATTTGGTGCAAAATAGCCTCCCTAATGAGATACAACAATATTCAGAACTGGCTCACACTCATATCGACACACACACCTACACACATCCACACACACTGTATGAGACATGCCCTTAGAGTTCTGAGGTTTATGTTATCGTCTGTCTCTTCCAATTAGACACCTCTATCTTTGTAATGTTTTCCACACTCCTCGCTCTCTCTTTCCTCTTTAGTCTCTCTCTATCCCCCCCCCCCCTGTGATTGCCTCCCTCTCTTCATTCCCTCTCTCTAAGCCTTCTGCTATCAGCCTATAACCTGTCTCTGACACAAAACAGATGTCTCTCCATCCCCTCCCTCTCCCCCTTTCTATCTCTTCCTGCTCCCCCGCCCTCTCCATACTTCACTTCGTCTTCAGCCACCTTCGGTTCTCATATATTTTCTGCCTTTGCCCTTTTCACCCTCCGCTCATTTTCTGTGCTCGTTTCACACTCTCGAGGTTTGATGTGTTAGCATATGTAGTGTTATGGATTCCAGAGAACCAAGTGGTCGCATAAGTACTGTTTGACTCTGTCAGCATTATCTTTCATGAACAAACAAACAAACACACTCATAAATCAAGGTTTGCCGTTTTAGGTCTCTGTTGTAACTGGGGTTCTCTATTCTTTATTCGTCTTTAGTCTGCTCCCTTTTCCTGTTTCTCTCCCTGAGCTTTTAACTCATTCAAATACAAACTGAGGATGTTTTCACACCGGAAAGTCTGAATCAAAGTTCGATGTGATTGTTACATTGTAACATTTGATCTGGTTACTTTTGTTTTCTCATTGCGTGCTCTGTTATCATCTCAGCCACTGTATTCATTAACTAAAAATTGTCTTGACTACCACCATCAAAATTAAAAACCTGATCGTTAAAACCTTATATCATCAGAGGCAAAGACAAGGAATCCTGTGAGCCCACTTCCGCTTCTTTTTTTCCCATCTATTGTTGAATGTTGTCTCAATTTCCTGCAATTGATCCAAAAAAACCAAACCATTCGTCAGCTTGATCTGGACCACCTCTTTTAGTCTGACTAAATTGTGGTCCAATAGTCCGGACTGTGATCTGAGGCTCCGAAATAACACCTCTTATTGTTATTTTGGTTCGGACTAAACTTAGGTCCGTGGGTCTGGACCAAATTTGTTGAAGCCCCCTGAGTTAATCAGGGAGTTTGGTGAGAGACATTAGGATCCCACTGTACATCGCCTCATTACAATATCATCTATGTCCATACAACCATCTGTTCAGATCCATCATCCCTCCATCCATTCCTTTCCAATAACATTATTGTCTGAAGCATCCCCCCGACCACCCTCCTACGGGTCTCGTGACCATCTGTGTTTGTTTCGCAGGTAGTAAACTTACACCTGCGTATTTATTGCTTTCTTAATCCGCCTCATACATCTGTTTATTCACAAATTTATTTATTCCCTTTTTCTGATCCTGTTATCCTCTGCTAATCTCTTCCATCCCCCGATCACCTGAAGCCAGCTAACCTGCTAAAGAGTCTCATTATCTCTGCCACCTGATGAGTGCGCATTACCGTGTGTGTTTGTGTGTGTATGTGCTTTCAAAGAATGTGGTCATCGCACAGCTGCTCCGCAATTCATGTCCACAGTAACAGGGTACATGTAAAAGAAGATTGTGCTCTAAATCTTGGGTGTTATCCATGTGAGTTTGTGTCAGTCCATGTGAATGTTTCTGCATACCGGGCTGTTGGACACATTTTCACAATATGACACTTTCAATTATATATCAGCCGTTCTTCAGCCATGAATCAGGCCAAAAGTGTGCTGATGGCTGGTTTCTGAGGGCTCTACCACAACACAAGAGCATTTGTTTGTTTTAATGGGCCCAGATCCCAGTGTGACATGGAATGTATTCAATCTGCTGAAAGTTTAAGTGGTTCCTCCTCTAAATCACAGGGTTACAGTGACAATAGAAACACTCCCCTCTGCAATAGTCCCAGGCACCCTTCCCTCTATAAATCCAAGGCTTCCTATCTGCCTCATTCAATGAAGTTTATTGCAGAGGAACTTTGGTGAGCTGTTTCATGGGGGTGGGATTTCTCATATCCACCTTGACATAACTCAATGAAGAAAACATCCAGAACCGCTCACACCTGGTTACCACGATTGTCTTCATCATCATCACTTTATGATAATTAACCAAAAAGGTGCATCTTGAGCTAAACTCAAAAAATACTTTAAATGTTTGGCCTAATCTGGGGAGTCCATCAGTAATAATAGTAGAATGACAACTCAGTAGAGTGCGTAAACTACCTTTAAACTCACTAGATCCAAATTGCACACACTCAAAACTACCAGTCCCAAACATGCCTGATTTCTTTCATTAAGATCCATGATATATTTTCTGAGAAATCTACAAAGGTTTTGTAAATCAACCTATCTCGCAATGTTAAAGATCAAAAAAATGTGATATCCACCTCCTGATTTGAATCCGCACCAATAGAGTTCTTCTCTGGCCCATACTGCATCCTTCCACTAACAAATCTAAAAACAAACAGACAGGGGTGAAACCATGACTCCTGATCCTTTGTAGGGTTGCGAGTGGTGAGGAGCCCATCCCATCTGAAATGAGGAGATTTTGCATTTTGCATTAAATATAGTTTTAAATTCAGGGAACATAGAGATTCGATCAACTGTAACTGTACATAACTGTGTAATTCATAGTTCACACATTGCACACCTTATAACCTCAAATCACACATTTCCCAAAATGTATTCTGCAGTGATGCAACAAAAGACACTTCAAGTGGTGTGATAGTGCGAAGTTCAATAAAAACTGATTTTCAGGTCTTGGTCTTTATTGTAAAAAAGGATTTTGTTACAGTACATCAATTTCAGCATTAAAATGCGACTTACAGGTTTGAAGTTAATTCAATAATGTACCTAAGCCCTGAGTTTCCCTTTGGAGCCCAAACTTCACGCTGATGCTTGTGTTAGCGAGTTAGTTTTGAGGGCTGAAAACAGTCCTTACCCCTTTGAGGAGCGAATGCACCATTATCTGTCTACTGGCTCTGTGAACTTTTCATCAGGTTTCCATTTATCTATCTGCCTTTGGGGAGTCTGGACTGAGATGCATAAACAAAGCAATAAAGCAATAATTAATGAAGAGAATAAATAAAGCAATGCGTTTCAACTTTGTCGGTTGAGTGAATCCAAGCTGCAGCCACCTTGGGATGTGTGGGTCAAAACATGGACTGGAGTTGAAAAGGCTCTTTTGTCTCTTTGTGTTTCAGCAGAGTTCATCGTTACAGCACATGCAGGCTTTGTTCAAACCAGCTGTCGACGTCTCCAAAGAGATTTTTCATCTGTCATCTCTGGTTGAACTGGGACTTTTGTTCTCTCTACCTGACCAATGTTTGCGTGTTTCAGTCCAAAGTTTTTGCTGGGCCCCTGCGTGCGTGCTTTTTGTGCGTTGTCCTGCAGTGATCCACTTTCCAGTCGCACTGAAAGTAGGCCAGCCATTGAGCCCATGAGTCAGCCTTTCCTCCTGAGAAAGGAGACTCCCTGACATGACAGCATCGGTAACAGCTGACCAACACACCCTACCAGACGGACACATACACACGCACACACACATTTTTGTGTGCATGCGTGCGTTATCACACATAGATAGACGCGCAAAGATGTACTGTAAAAAAAACTCACAAACACACACAGCTGACCTGCTGCATCTGCTGTAAAACACCCTGAGTCCGGCCTCAGCAGTATATCGTGATGGATACTGTAACTGTTTGTCTCCCCTGGTGTAAAAATCTGAAGCCGAGGTCACTGAGTCTGCTCAATTCAGATTAATGCTGACATGAACCGTGTTGATCTCAGCGATACTGAACTGAACGGGTTATGACTGAAAGTTTCTTCTTGTTTTCTGGTTTTTATTTGTTTGATTTTACTTTTACATTTCACAGAAACATCTGCTGGACTTGACTGAAGAAACATACTCACATTACTCTTAAAGATAAGTTGAAATTTAAACATTACCAGTGAAGCAATAATGATGCAATGTTTCATAACGGTCGAGTCAATAGAGCACACATTAGAGAGGCAAGCTCATCAAACATTTAGCCCCACACACACTTCTGGCTGGTTAAAATGTGTTCGAGCACTGTTTGTGGATTAAATGTAATTGAGCAGAGAAACACTGAGAATAACTGACCTCGGCTCTCGCTAAACTGTCGTTGTGCTCCGCTTATGGGCTGAAGAGGATGAATTATTCCTCAGCTGGATTCAGATGAATCCCCAAAGTGTCACGGCGCTGCAGTTTCCTTTTTTAATAATAGCACATGGCAGTGTAATTAAGACACTGCACTTTTTTTGGTCATGTAAATAATGTCGTCCGCTCAAAACAAATCAGAAAGTGGCTATCAGAAAATTCATATTTTTCTGCTCTGCTCTTGAAGCACTTCCTCAACCCGGCACTGAAATCAACGCCAAAACAGTTAAATTAGGTCAAATATGGAATGAAGGCACAGCCCATAATTTTCCTCAGTGTAAAAGCTGGTGTTTCTCATGATTTTATTTTGACTCAACAACCACATTCACTGAAAATGTGGACTTCGATTAAGTATTTTTATGACCCACTAATTGGTTTGAGCCCTTGTGAAAACACAGGCTGCTGCGAGAGGTGATATCACTCGATGAAGTATGTGCAATGGGATGTGTTTAGAGTTCATGCTGCTGACAGAGATGCTTTGTTTGGGTTTTTGTTGCTTTAAACAACTTGTTGAGCTGCTGGTGAAACGGTTTCACTGTAAAGTCTGCACAGCCATTCAGAGGCGACGGCGTCTTGGTGTACAGTATGAACGTATATTACAAGTAGCAGGTAGGTGCACATGTTTGTTCGAGCGTGCACTTTATATGTGCATGTACATCTGGTTCATGTTACAGGTTCATGTTGGATCTTGTCTTAAGCCTCCATATTTGAAGTCACCATCTGTGTTCCCATTAAGTCACGTCTATGAAATCTAGTTGACAGCCGCTGACTGAAGTCTCTGTTATGAGATAGAAGTTGAGTTTCAAAATAATTGCTGCAGGATGTCTCCTCCCACACACTTCAGCCTAATTTTTCCATTAGCTGATCACGGCACAGGTCTGTGTTTAGTAATATGCAAGTAAGAAAAACATCCTGCTGTCTCGATGAACGTGGACAGGGTCACTCCCGTGAGGCCGAACATGCAGAACAGTTGAATGTGAAATTGTACGTTTGCACACTTATTCACATAAGAGAAAGTTGTGTTGAGTGATGTAATGTAAAAATGATCTCCGGTGCATGAATAATTTTCCAATTCCGATTCCAATTATTACCAGCTGTATAATCGTTACTTTTCATATTTTCTTTAGTGTAGCAAAAAATTACACTGGAAAAACACCATTCATTCATGATGGATGAAGCTAATGAAGCGTCACGACAAAATGTATTTTTTTCCCCACCAAAGTGTATCGAGCAACATTAAAGTAATGAAGCCTCTCAGTGGGCGCTGGACGTCTCTTACAGTATAAGTTACATCACTGAACTTGAGTAACACAACAACCGCGTTACAGTTATTGCAGCTAATCAGTAGCACATTTTGGACATTTTGGAGGACAGAGGACATTTTGGAATAAATCGTCCACCTGAGTGCATGTGGTTTCACTGCATGGTATAATTCCGTTTCTGCAGACGAAAGAAGATTTGCTGCCTGTTTTCTATTTAGACACACACACACACACGCACACACACACACACAGAGAGAGAGAGAGAGAAATCAGAGCACACAGAAACAGATGACTAGCTGGTGTCTGTCTTTTCACTGTGATGCAGACATGAAAGCAGGGTGGACCGTGACATGTGTCTTCTTGATGTGCCAGATTTAGCCGGCATGACTAATCTGTGATGACACCAATGATTTGATATGCAAAATATGTGCAGAGGTAGCTGTGATGTGTGTTTTGTATAACAAAATGTTCTGTGCACTTTCTCCAGGTATAGAGGAACGTTGAGATATTCAGTCTTGTACTTTTCAACGCTCAAAAGCATTTTTAGAATAAAAGATTTAGTTATTACTATTAATACTGACATTGATTAGGCTGATACATTGTTCCTGGACTGTGGCTCATTTGTGTAAATAAAACATTTGGATGTCTTGCAGTCATCAAATGTGATTGTAGTTGATTTGCTTTATTAGATTTGTATGTTTGAGTTGTGCTTGTATTGTGGTTGCTACTGCAGGAAGTGATGCACAGTCAGGATTGGGCAGTAACAGATTTTTATTTAACTGAGGTTATATGAATCCGATTACAAATAATGAACAATTATTATCATCCTGGATTACTTAAAAAAAAAATGTAATGAGATTATAATCACATTGTTAATGATTGCATAACTGATTACATTTTTGAAATCATGAAACTTATTGTATTTCCTTGCAGTCATACAGCTCTTTAATCGTGTGTTGCTACTGTCACTTTATCAAAGAATTATTTTTTTCTATTCCTGGCAATATCCTCACTTTGACTCAGAAATTTGCAACAGAAAAATGTATGTTCCCCTAACCCAATTATTTTAGGAGCCAAAACATGGTTTGCTGTAGCTTGAATTCCGTTCCCACAGTGCTCATCAGCTCAGTTTCATTCGCCACAGTATATAGTTGCTGATGTTAGCAACGGATTAGCAAATGACAGACGCTGACTTGGCAAGTTGCTCTTTCGTTTTTTGCACTTAAAATGATTTCAGACGTTTTAAGAGAAATAAGGATAGTTGTGTGGAACTCACTCAACATTTTGTAGGCTATGACTGTTTTTGTTAAGTTCAAGTTCTGGTGTTTTCATTGTTTGATTTTAAAGGAATGCAAACGTAACTTTATACAGTCTATGTATGACTTAAAGGCTATTGCAACATATTTGCAGTCAATCCAATCCAGGCAGCCGCACCATAGAGCAAACTCTTTGTGTCAAAGGTTGAAGTGATTGTGAGATAGATTCAGATAAAAATGCCTGTGGGATGTTTCTTGAAATGTTGCAGCAACACAAAAAAAGACGGATTAGCAATAATTTATTGGGATCACAAACATGAAAACATAAAATGTCCGTGCCACAATGGATGGCGATGCTCCAACACTATAAAGGAGAATAATTCAAAACATTGAAATCCTTCAAGTAAAACAACTGGCCTCTTCAGAAGTCGAGCACAAAGCAGAAATCCTTGTTGCTTCCCTGCATTATAGTTCCCTCTGGATACTCAACCCAAACTGACCAAATCACTGGGTGGTGCATGACAATGATTAAAATAAGCCCTGCTTTTGTTCTGTGAGCAGCTTTATGTCAATGAGCTTCGGCTGTGAAAGGATTTAATTTTTGTTTGTTTGTTTTTTAGCATCTTAGTGCAACAATTCTCATTTTCCACAAGGTTTGACTAATGCTCAACAGATCATTCATTTGGACTAAATCATTCAGTCCCAGGCGAGACACATTTCAAGCTGTTTGAAAGGTTGTACACACTAACTCTTTCCAGGTATGGCTGGGCCTGGTTTAGGCCAGAACTAACCAGAACTTAACACATTTGTGCATTGAACAATAAGATAAAACTTTGCTCTGGGCCAACTGGTGGACCGTGGAAGAGTGCTAAATTAGCTATGCCCTTAGCCTCGAGGGCTGAAGATATAGTCTGTGTTCTTGTTGGATGTTTGTCCTCGTATTCTGACTGTGTTCTGGGTGTGCAGTGCCATATGTTCACACCACAAACTAACTAAACAGAGTAGATAAAATGCCAACACATAGACAACAAAGCTTTTTGAGTTTGGTGTGTGGCGGTTTATTGACACTTCTGCCTCCCAGTACTGTGCGAAATGCAGATGAAGAAGCGGTTCACGGCAGGGAAGAGTAAAAACCGTCTGAAAGCTGTGCTGTACAGAAATGCACAGTGTGACGGCTCTGCTGACAGCTCAGGAAACAAAAAGCGCTCAGTGAAAAATCCCCTGTGCAGCTTCTTTAATAGATATTTCTGATGCCTGGGCTCTGCCACTCCCCAAACCATATTTGGTCATATCCTAATCATTCGCTGTGGATGATGTTATTTTATTTCACACTAATGGTTGAGTAGTGCACCATCAAGGAACAGTTTTTTTAATTTAATGTTTATGTTACATTCAGAAAGTACTTGAGTCCCCCTTTTCCAATGAGTCCCCCTTATCAATCTGCACTCAATACTCCAAAAGACAAAACATAAAATTATCAAGAAGGAAAAAGTCAAATCTCACATTAGCATAAATATTCAGATGGTTTTTCTATGACACTTGAAATGTCGCTCGAGTGTTTTCCATTCCTCTTGATCATCGTTGAGATGTTTCTACACCTTGATTACAACCCCCCTGTGGCAAATTCAACTGATTGGATTTGATCTTGAAAGGCGAACACGTGACTGTATACAGGGTCTGACTGCTGACAATGCAGATCAGAGCAGAAACTAAGCGACGAGGTCAAAGGGATCATGCAGAGCTTAGATATAGGATTGTGTCATGGCAGAGAAATACGAAAGGGCTACAAAAACTGCTGCATTAAAGGATTTAGTTTTCCAGGAGCTCATGGTCTCCATTATCCTGAAATGGAAGAGGTTTGGAACAACCAGGACCATGACTCGATGTACACAGCCAAACAACACAGGTGTGGCTTAGGGACAACTCTGTATTTGTCCTTGAGTGAACCTGCCAGTTGTACCCAAACAAACTTCTCTGGAGAGACATGAATACGGCTTCCCACCGACAGTCATCCAGTCTGACAGTGCTTGAGACGCAAAAGTATCCAAATCCAGATGTGCAAAGCTTGTTGCATCAAAGCCAAGACTTAAGGCTGCAAATGGTTGCCAAAAGTTGATGCACCTTTCGGAGAACTAAGGACAGAATAAAAGGTCTGAATATTTACGTCAATGTAATACCTACGGTTCATTTTTAATACATTTCTAAAAGTCAGATTTGTCATTATGGGGCATTGAGTTTAGATTGGTGAGAGAAAAAAATAACAGATTTTAGCATAAAGCTGCAAGATGAAAAAAACTCTGAAAGTTTTTTTTCTGAATGCAGTGTAGCTATTCATTGAATCACAGTATAAACAACACTTGGCAGGTGTGAGCACAGGTTGGTGGTGTGCGGAGTCGCCCTGCAGGCTGCTGTGAGTTTTATTGCATTTCCCAGAGAGAGGAATATGATGTCATCAGCATGTGTCTCATCCACAGTTAAGACCCCATTTCCTGGTTTGACAGCTGAGCTGCGGATAAAGAGTTTTTGTTCTCATAATACACCCAAGGAGAAGTTTCTTTCCTCACTCTTGCACTCCCACTAGGTGTTGTCTTTTCTCACTCTGACTTCATACACTACACTCACGCAAGCAGACACACTGTGTATGAACCATATCTGAACAAAAGTGCGTGTCTGCTGTGGACGTTTCATGGAGTAACACTTTCAATTCTTTTCCATTTTTATTTATAAAATGAAGCAGTTAAAAATATAACAATCATACATCGGACATACATAGTAGCATTTAATAGTTTCCTCTTTTATGAAAAAACACTCGTGTCTCACAAAAGAGTCTTTACAAGACAAATAATTTAAGGACAAAATGAAAACAGACTTGCAAACTATAAGCTACTTGAATTGTGCACATACTTAGGGCAGAACTCTTGGACCACACACATATTTATACAATCGTTATGTCAAAACAAATCATGACGATCACTCTTCCAATGGTTGGCTAATGTGTTAACATGAATGCTTTGTACCCCAGTAATACTGCCGGAATGTGAGATTTAGTTGATGCCACGGTTCGAAACCCACAAATAAGTAGCTGGTGTTTGGCTGGATCGTAACGCTGACGTCCTCTGTCATCATGTCTGTCAAAGATCTAATGTGAAGGCAAATAATGTGGCCTGTTTAAATTAATGTTTGCTACATAGAGTATGCAAAACCATTTAAATAGTTTTAAGGTGTATTATTATGTATATTCAAATTCCAATGTGCAACATTTTACAAGCAAGTTTATAAATATGAAACAAAATGAAAGATTATATTATGTTACATTATGTATACAAAAAGCTTCTGTGTGATGACGAGTGGTGTCCATATCATTCAGTGACTCAATGACATGTTGTACCCTTTAGTTTAATGTTATTACACATAGTAAAGCAATAAAGCCAAGAAAAAATGTTTGCTTTGGGGGATTTGTATTGCATTTATGTGGTATTGTATATTGTATTTGTATGAGACTCTGCAAAATGGAAGAATGATCCCATAATCCCTGACAAACACTTAAAGCTGCAGGGTTTTTGACATGATGAAAACGTTAGTAGTTTGTACACAAGACGTAAACGCAATGTTCTTGGATTGTTCAGATACTGATTTTGTCCACATTCTTTTAACACAAGTCAGGAAAACAGCCCAGTTAGATGATGGACAGACAGGAAGAGAACAAGAAGTTATGTACCACAAGCTAAATAAAACAATTCTTTTGCAACATACTCTGTTCCTGTAGAGGCAAACGTGTGGCTCTGAGAACTCCTGACATAAAAACAGTACAGTAATGGAAAATTATACCTTAAGAAATACAATAACATGAGACATGTACTTTATATTAGTAGTGTATTCTCTGAGATTGAACAGTATCTCCTGCACAGAGCCTTGCAGTTCCTTTTGGGCATGAGGGACACATAGTGTTGACAGCAGTAGAGTCCATTCACCATTACAGAAGACTGGTGGGTCTCTGTCTTTCTATTACTCATGTGTTGTGTGTTTGCATCACTCCATTATATAACATGTAGATAGGTCGCCTTGGTGTCCACTCCTATTACATTTTTCGCGGTGCATCTGTAAAACCCTGTATCCCGACTTGTCGGGTTCTGTATCACCAAAGAACCCTGAGGACTAAGGTAGCGGTTGCCATAGATACGAGCCTGGCCCATCACCCTCAGCTGTGTCAGGTCTGGCGTCTCCCAGGTCACTGTTGCGCGGGGTGTTGCTATGGTCTGGCACGGCAGCTCCACAGCAACCCCCGGCCGTGTGTAAGTTACAGGTGAGGGGCCTGCTGTGATTCGTGGGGGGTAGGCGATGACGATGACAGGAACCGTGATGAGTGAAACTGTGGAGGAGTCGTTACTGGTGGACCTGCAGGTGTAGGTGCCTCGGTCGAACACGGAGGCCTGTTGCACCGTGAGTGTTCCATCCTCTTGTACTAGGTAATGGCCTGAGTCACCACTCTCACCCCGGGACAGCACCTTGCCGCTGGGCATGGTCCATGAAAGGGCTCCCTGGGTATATCCTGGGGTTTGAGGGCATGGCAGGCGAAGGTTTTCTCCGTTAATGATGGTCACCAAGGAGGATGTTCTGGTGCTCACTGCCTGCTCTGGGACAGGGCCAGGTGAGCGGGGTGGAGGGCCAAGGGGACGAGGTGCAGCAGGCGAACTCAGGCCCCTCCGCAGAGGCATTTGAGTAACCGGGTTTCTTGGATGAAGCTTCTCAAGTAAAACAGAGCTTAAAGACTGGGCTGAAACCAACGATGCTCCTGATTTAGGTGCCTCGATTAAGCCGTCAGTTTTCTGCACGGGTCTTTCCACAGCTGGTCCTCTGTGTGGAGACCTGGCCTCCTCCTGTGGCTCGGAGACCTCCAGCTCCACCTGTATTCTTGTCTCTCCTCTCTCACCTCTCACAACACAAACCAAGGTCCCAGCATCAGTCGCCCGCACACCCCGCAGCTCCAATGAGCCGTTTCTGTGCACAGTGAGTCGACTGCCATAGTAAGGAGCCGGCAAGATGCCGTTACCAGGCAGAAGCCAGGCCAGGCGAGGGGGAGGGGAGCCTTGGGAGGGGCATGGCAAAAGAACATTCCGGCCTTTCACAGCTCGCTGCTTCACTGTCGTTACCACACCCACAACTGTGTTAGTAGAGTATTTAGCGCCTGTATTACTAGCAGCTATAGCACCACTATTCCTGCTGTCATCATTGGTAACGTCTATATTGCTACTCCGACCGAACCAATTTCCTCTGAGTGTGCCAGTACCAGCTCCACTATTAGATGCACTGCTGCTAAAAGCAACATTTCTAGAAATGCCACTTATCCTGCCATTATCTCTGCTTGTGTTATCATCAGCACCAGACCTCCCTGCAACGACTTCATTATAAATACTCCCTGGATTCCTTGGGACACTTTCTCCTCTAACTGTGCCGTGACTGTTACTCTCACTATTACTAACACTGCTAACAATGCCAGGTCTATATCTACTCATTCCAATGTTATCCGCTGTAACTCCTAAATTCCTTGCCCTGCTCACCCCGACATTGTATGCACTGCTACCAAGTTGTGTTGTAATCCCACTGACTGGTCTGTTGAATTCATCACTGTCACTCCTGGGGGCAGGATTAGAGTTACTGGCTGCTGTGTTAATGCCAGTGTTTTGTTCTGTGTTGCTTTTATTCCCATTTTTATCACTATAGCCATTATTACTACCCAGCCTGCTCAAGGCTCTATTGTTATTTCCATACTGGATTATTCTTGCGTTATCAATATTAACGCCTGATCTACTACTACTGGGCACATTGTTAGCACTTCTTCCTCCCACCTGGCCACTCGTCACAGGGTTAAAAGCCTCCACCTCCAGGCCCACCGTTGTGCTCCTCTCCCCAGCCAAGTTGCTTGCTCGGCATGTATAGTTTCCTGTGTCAATCTTTTGGGCCAGACGCACCTCCAGAGTTCCTTCTGAGACCACCACAACCCTCTCGGAGTAGTGGCTAGAGCCCAAACTTCGTGGAATGACACGGCCCACTGGGGAGAACCATGTCACCGTTGAGGCAGGACCCCCTGAGGCCTGGCAGCGAATTGTGGCAGTTGCCCCCAGACGTACTTTGATGACGTGATAGCTTCTCTCGTCTGTGAAGGTCGGTGGAGGTGTCATCATGACCTTCACTTTGACCTTAAAGGAATGAATAAATGAATATCACCATTTTGTTTTTCAATGCTTAGATTTTTGATAAAAAGTTTGGTTTTAAAATATTCCTTATGAAAAAGTTAGCAAACTGAAATTGCACAAAGTTTGGATATAAATCTCTACATAAATTTGTATTTATTCATCAAATCAACAATATAATAATAATTCTAAAGTCATCTCCAGGTAGAAATATTATTTTACCTTCATCATGTCTTGACCTCCTTGATTTTCAGCATAGCACGTGTACTCCCCTTCCTCCCCCATTCCCACTGCCGGAACCAGTAGCGTCCCATTGTCAAAAACAGTGAGCCTCCGTGCTCGCCCTCCCCTGTCCTCTCCCTGCAACACACTGTTCACCATGGTTCCATCTGGTAGACTCCAATGAACAGCTGGGTCAGGCAGCCCGGATGCCTGACAATCCACCTGGTGGGAACGGGATCAATCTTGTTATTGATGTTATTTGTTTACTGAAAATAACATCATCATTAATAGGAGCAAGGCAGTGATGCAAATCACCTTCAGCGGCTTTCCCAACGACACCATCTGATTGAGTGGATGTTTTGACTCGATCTTGGCAGGCCTGGTAGCCACAGTGACGCGCAGGAGCCGATAATCATCTGCGACCTTGTTGCGTGCGATACAGAGGTAGTCTCCGGCATCCTTCTCAGTTACAGCCTGGGCTGACAGGGTGCCATTAGGATGCACCTTCAGACGACGGTCGTAGCTTTAATTCAAATGTAGAAACAAATATAGAATAATATGGTATAAGAAATGGTGCCAACAGGGTTAATAAAAGATATAATTTTAAATAATTAGTGATCTCTTATCTCACATAAACCCACACCCCCTGTACCTGAAGTGCATGTCCACCAGTTTCCTGTTGGGGGTCCTCCAAATGATAATGGGGGGTGGGTTGCCAGTTACAGAACAGTGGAGCTGCAAATTCCCCCCGTAGTGGACAGTAGTAATGGAGGGTGATGTGGAGACAATACGGGCATTGCTGAAGGGGGAGACAGGTAAGGGATGCAGAACAGCTGAAGCTCTGCTTTTGTCAGAGGAGGAAGGAAAACTAACTCTTGTCTTGTTTACAATACTCTGCAAGATTTTTGTGTTTTGTGCAGGCACTGTGGAGGGTTGGGAGGGAAAGGGAAGTTTAGTTTTGCTGATGTCAGTAAAGTGTGTGTGGGAGGTGGTGACTGTTTTATTGATTTTAGGAGGCGAGATAGTGGATTCGGGTCGGTGAGGGTGAGAAGACCTGGTCCTGGATCTATCAGCGTGCAATGGAGGGGGAAGTTTAGGGGAGTTGAATGTATTTGTGGGGTTGCTAGGGAAAAACAAAGTTTTTGAGTGAATATGTAGGAGATGGTTTTTCAACAGCAACTGCTTTTGTGTCTTCTTTTCCTGCACCTGCTTCACTTGTTCTGCCTTCTGCTCCCCCTTCGACTTTAACTCTCACTGTTCTCTTATCGGCTCCAACAGCATTACTTGCTGTGCACTCGTAACTCCCCGAGTCCTTTGGTCCTACACCTCGAATATGCAGGGTGCCATTGGGCAAGACGAAGAGGTTGCCATGGAGAAACTGAGATGGGCGAACCAGAGTCCCATCTGGTATCCGCCAGCGCAGAGCTGGTGGTGGGGCACCTCGGGCAGAGCAGTGTGCATAAACAGGCCTCCCTGGAGACAAGTGCAGGTGTTCCTCTCTGGGTTGCTGTATCACTGGGGGCAGCGAGGACACGTGTACACGCACAGAGGAACTGGCAGCACCTGCTGTGTTTGAGGCCACACAGCGATACACTCCTCTGTCACTTGGTAAAGTTGCAGGAATATGGAGGGTTCCATTTGTGTCCATAAATATGCGACTGGCGGAGGGGGCCGCCGGCGTCAGGACAGAGCGATCAGGCAGAACCCAAGACAGCAGAGGGGCGGGAACACCATCTGCCTGGCACTCCAAGAGCACATCTCCACCCTGATGAATGGTGGCTTCTCTGTAACTCGCCAGCTGCATACGAGGGGGGCGGGTCCATACTTCTAGGGTGGTTAGCAACCTGTCATAGGAAGAGCAAAGCAAACACAAAAATAAATATTAATCTTTTATATTTTTAAATAAAAACAAACCAGATATGGTACATAAAGGAAACACTCAGGCATACATACATAATTCCAACAGAAGTCCTGACACAATAAACAATGAATTCACACTTGCATATTGGGTCACAAACTTCTGCATGTATCTTAAAGCTGCTTAAAAAAAGTTGAACCAAGGACTATTGGAACAGTTCCAATTTGAATTTGTTTTACAAATACAGTACACTTTATAATTAAACTGTACTGGGCTTCCATAAATAATTCTAAAAATGTTGTGTCCTGTGTTGATTATGAATAAATGGCTCAGAGAGCATTAATCTTCATAGCTAGAATCAGTAACCTTACCTGTCTCGACCCAGGAAGCTGTTTGCACTGCAGATGTATGTGCCCCTGTCCTGCAGCTGCACATTATGGATAACAAGGGTGCCATTTGGCAGGACCTCAAAACGCTCAGCCTTGGAGTGGATTGACATCACCGCCCCTGAGAGACAGGAAAAAAGGGAGAGAGTCAGACAAACAGACAGAGAGCAAGAGAGAGCAGTGGGGAAAAACAGAAACAAATTGGGAAAGAAAGTTGGAGAATGAGTAAGAGACAGGGAGGAAAGGAGAAACAGGGACACGCCGAGTGGCACAGCGTGAAGTAAAGCCAGTGATGCAGTTCACAAAATGTTCCATTATTTTCATGCAATATATCTTTCCCACATGGCAACCTAGAGAAAAGCCTATTGTACGCATGCCAGTGTGTAATGATGGGTGTTGATGGGATTATTTCTACAGTGCAAAATGTGTTATGTATTATTCATTCAGTTATTGTACATATTGAAGTGGAGACTGACTTCCATCAAATCCACGAGATCAGGATATAAATAAAAAGCTTTATTTGTTTTATTTATTATTTTATTTTATGTGAAACCTGCGGTTTTTTCACCATATAAATGACACATGCACAATGGAATTCTAGATGAAAAACAAACAGTTATGTGTTTCCCGACATAATCAAAAAGTTCTGTCAGTGAACCAGGTTTGATTGGTCTCCAGGTGGATACTTTGCATCAACAAAACCTGAAGCTAAAACCGATTCTTGATATTTATTGGTGTTTCTTTTATGTGACTATGCTCAAATAAATGGGTGTGTATCTGCACAGCGTGTACCTGTGGCAACCTTGGTCCATGTGATGGAAGGTTTTGGCTCCCCTTGAGCCTCACAAGCCAGCCTGGCAATGCTCTCTGCTGGGAATGACACTGTCCTGATGTGTGGGTCTGCAATTCTTGGTCGAGATCTCACGACTGAGGCCTGTGAAAAAGATTTACAAAACAGATTATTCCCACAAGTAAAACCATGAATAAATTGCATGGGTGCTAAGCAGTATGTGATTGGAGTTCAGCAGAACCAAAAAGAAAAATGATTGTCTAAAAAAACCCCCATCAAATCTAAATTATTACTACACCATAATTAACTAATGGCTGGCCTCAAGCTCTCAAAATCTATATATATCTATAGATATATATCTATATCTATAGCTATATATATATGACAATTAAAACACTTGACAATTAAAACACAACAAAACAAAAACAAAAAAAACATGTTTTTTTTAATTCTTAATGTTGTAATTACTTGTGAATTTTTAAAGTGGATAATTTACGCACGGTACAGATTACTGTCATCCCAGATTTTGAATGACCCATTGGTGGTGCACCCAGTGGTTTGGTTTGAAGTGAGTTGCCAACACAGCTCTGGAAATTAATTAACAATTGATCCACTGGGATTAAGCTCTAAAAGCACAAAATGTTGTTGATTCTGGAACATGTGTTTTTCATCACTTCTGCAGATCTGACAGGGACTCTGGCAGAGCTCTGGAAAATCCAATAAAATTGAAAAATTGTCATATATATCCCTCAGGTTTAACAGCAGGTCATGTAGACAGATTAGGCTATTTTCAGATCTATTGTTTTTTCTGCTAAGCTTCTGCCCGAGGCCTCTCACAGTGGAGTGTTGTGTGTCTGTGTGTGTTGTTATTTTCTGGGCCAGCACTCACTTAGAAAAAAAGGAAATGTGAATTGAAGTTCCACTTAGCTGACAAACGAAGACGAATAGCTGTATATACACAAATTGCAAATTGCATTTAAAAGTGTAGTGAAATAAATAGCTAATTGGATAAATGACTGGAAGCAGTGAACAAATAAATGTGTATTAATTAATAAATAAGGAACAGATTGTTGGTCCTACCTTAGCTCTTATTTGTGATGTAATGTGTTTCCTTGCATTAATAACCATTTACTGGTTTAACCTCCTGAGACCCTGCAGAATATCAATATTATGTAATTGAATTGATCTGAACTCACCCCAGGGACAACAGGGAGCGGGGGAGACCAGCGTGGCCTGCTGCTGTGTGAGTCAGGGATAGAATTAGCCCCGGGGTTCTTCCAGTCAGGAGGTGATCGACTATGGTTTGAAGCCCCAGGAACAGGCCTCCCTAGGGTGTCAACTCGGCCAACACTTGGCCTCTCTCTGATTAATGCTCTGGTACTTGTTGATGTCATTGTTGTGGTAGTAGTAGTAGTAGTAGTAGATGTAATTGAAGTAGGTGCCCGAGTAGTGGTTGGAGAAGTTTTGGCCGAGGTGGTCATTGTAGTACTCCTAGTAGTAGGAGTAGAAGTAACAGTAGTTGTCGTACTGTGGTTTGGTGTTGTGGGAACAGCTTTGAATGAGGTTTTAGTGCTTGTTGCAGTAGTTGTAGTAGTAGAAGGCCTAGTTGAAGAAATAGCTGTGGTAGTGGGAGTAGTTGATGTGGGAGTAGTTGATGTAAGAGCAGTTGTGGTAGTTGTAGAGGTAAGACCGGTTGTAGTACTTCTGGTAGTACTTGATGTTGGAATAATAATGGTCGTTGGGGTGGACAGGATTGGGAAAGTAGTTGTCAGAGGATTAGAAAGTCTTTCTTCACTCTTGAGAGGGGTTGGAAGAGTCAGAGTTGTTGCAGGAGTAGCTGTAGCTGCACTAGAGACTGTGGAGGAAACAGCAGATGAGTGAGTGGAGGAGACAGTGGTGGAATGAGATACATGTGGCACACCCGACAAATTCCTCTCCTGCTCTTCACTGTGTTTGCTCGAGGGTCTATCAACATGTTTACCTAAGGCTGCGTGTGTTTTTGTGTGTGTCTGTACGCCATGTGTAAGTGTCCCGGCCTGTGTGTCTGGCACATGTGTCTCTGAGATCACAACATCAGAGTGAGTGGGTGCTGGTGTCCCTGTGTTGAAAAGAGTGGACTCTGCAGTGTCTGGGATGTCGGCTGAATGACTCATCGTGTCTATATGTGGGTTTGTGTGAGAGGGGGAGAATGAGGTGAAGGGGGCGGCAGACGCAGTTAATGAGCGGGAGGTTGAGATACCCAGAGTGTAAGAAACAGGGGGAGACAGAGGATTAAGTGCCACACCATTTGAAGTGGTCTTAATATGGTCATTCCTTGTCAATAAAGTAGATGGATGTGTGGTTGTTGAGGACAGCAGGGATATATTACTTTGATCAGTGGTAGTGTTAGGTGTTCCTGTTTGTGACCTCTGGTGTGTAAGGTCAGGGAGAGGTCGGGGTGGGGTCAAAGGTTGCACTCTGGGCCTGTTGATGATTCGTCTTTGCTGTCCAAGCCTCCTGCGAGAATTCCAAGGGCTTTGAGGTCGAGAATTTGGAACCAAATTTGGTAAGAGTCTCTGCCTAGGGTTCTGAGCTCTGGTTCTAGCTGGGTTGGGGTTTGCTCCTCTGTTATCTCCATCATCTGGTGCTGGCCCAATTTCATTACTTCCAGAGATTGGTTTAGATGTAACTGGTTCTTTCTGTTCATCTGAGTTTGTCACTGTCTCTGTCTGTGGACCTGGGTTTGGAGTCTGCATAAGTGTCTTGGTCTCTATGTCCGTCTGTGTTTCTGTTGAGCTGCCTCTCCCTCTGTCTATCTCTGTATCTATTGGTGTCTCTGTGTGTGTCTGTGGACCTGGGATTGGAGTCTGCATAAGTGTCTTGGTCTCTATGTCCGTCTGTGTTTCTGTTGAGCTGCCTCTCCCTCTGTCTATCTCTGTATCTATTGGTGTCTCTGTGTGTGTCTGCATTTCTGTGAGAACAGGATGAAACGCTTGTAGGCCTTCCTCTTGTAAAACAGTGTCATCAACAGATGACCCCTCAGTTTCTGCTTCCACCCCTTCTCCCTTAACTCTAACTCTCTCTGTATCAACCACTCCATCATCTCTTGCTGTATCTCTGTCTTTGCCTCTTCCCATCGGTTCAGCTGAGGGCTCTACTGTAACTGTTTGATTGTTAATAGTGTGAGTTGTCTTTTGACGTATTTTAGCCAGAATGTCTGCCCATTTCTGAGGGTCTATTCTTTGTTTGTTTGTGGTGACTCTGTGTCTGTTGTCAAAGCGGTTTCTTCTCTGGTCAGTGGATGATACAGCCCCTCCTCCTCTTCTCAGGGTTCCTTCTCTAACAGGCCCAGGTCTTCTTGGTTTTCCAAATGGATACCGTCTGTTCGGGAGCGGCTGGTTAGGTCTTGGATGCTTCCTAAGAGTTTTCTCTTCTTCTTCCTCTTCATCCCCTGATCCTTCCTCCATCTGACGTAATAAAGGGGCTCGTATCTTGGTTGACCGGCCAGCAGCTGACTGTGGCCCTCTGGGAAATGAAGTTCTGAACAGAGGAGGGTGTTGTGGTTTTACTTCCAACTGCATGGACAAAGAGTCACTACCATAATGGTTGACTGCTATGCAACGGTAATGACCAGCATCCCTCGGAGAAAGCTTGGACAAAGAGAGACTCCCATTTGGTTGTACAGTGAGTCCACCTGATACAGCTAATCCAGACCATAGTATATTTCCATCTGGCAACACCCAACTCAAATAAGGTGCTGGTGAACCCGACGCATTGCAGGAGAGACTGACGGGTTCCCCAACTAGCCCAGTCACAGGCGATCCCACTTGCTCTCCAGATGGTGGGACAGAGGACTCCTCCACTGCCAGGCGCATAGGGAGAGCATCTCCATCCATGCCAGCCTGGACTACACAGTAATAAAGTCCAGCATCTGAGAGCTGCACTTTTTGTAGACGTAAACCTGAGGACTGAGGCCTGCAGCCTACCATCCAGGCTGCTAGAGGGGGTTATGAGTGTGGATCCATCTGGGAGAATCCACTGTACTTTGGGGTTACCAGAACTTAGAAGAGGGCAGGAGAGATCCACCTTACTGCCCGATATGGCTGCCATTGCTGTGATGGTTTGATTCATTGAAATCAGAACCCATGGGTGAGGAGCAGGAGAGGATGTTGAGGGAAAAGATGTAGGGCCAGGATGAGCAGAAACTCTTGTTGAGTATATAAGGTGAATTTTGTGGGCATTAGACTGTGCTCTGTTTAGCTGGATGCTAATAGCTGGTTGCAGTAACCACTGTGGTCTGACCTTAACAGAAGCTTTTACTCCAGTGTGATAATATCCATCTGTCTCTGCTGTCTGCCTGTAGCGGTAGGCCAACGTCGGGGTTTTGCTCAGCAGGATTTCCCTCTCAAGGCGAACCGCAGTCTCGCTGTAGTAAGCCAGGATCCTCCAAAGTTGTTCATAGCTCTCTCTCTCCACAGGGCATTCCAGGGAGAGTGACAGAGCTAGCGGGATTGGAGAGGAGGAGGAAAGGGAGAGATCTGGGGGAGGAGCAATATCCTGAGAGTTGGAGGAGTGGGTGACGTTGCAGCTCAGATCAACACTGTTGCCTTGTTGGTCGGACAGACCCACCGAGGCACTGCCTAAAGGCTCTCTGAAGGATTCACTTGATTGGATTTCACTGAGTTCCGTCTCCAAAGGTGTGTTTCTCCCTGGGAAAGCGATGACAGGTGACGTGCACGGTAGATCAATCTGATCAAGTAGGCCCCGCCCTTGAAGGGAATTGGGTGACACACAGGTTGGGCACTGAGGGCCACCGGGACATTTCATTAAGCCTAATTGAAAGAAAGAGACAGATAACATTATGTCATAAAGGCCTGCCTTACCATATCAACAATGCATAACATCATGAAAACTATACAAACATACTAATGCTAATTTCAGCTATCTCCACATATTAGTGCTGTCATATTCTCTTCTAATCTCTTTTTAAACTTTCATTACCCTTCATATCTCTGACTAATTAGATATGGTGACTTCATCTACTCGTAAATCGTAAATATGCATCACTTCATAAAACATGGCAATCATTAGCCCATGTTTCAGCTGCCTGCACACATCAATGGTGTCATTGTGTATTAGTCATGGCAGGTTAAGTCTGGCATATCAATGAGACATTTCACAGCTCTGCCTTCTTTCACATCTCAATAACAGACACAAGACAGATGTGGAAGAGATACAAAACTGGGATGAAAGAGAGAAGTGTCTAAGGAGAAGCAGGTGGAGAGATGTCAAAAGTATCACGATAACGTATATCTGAAAGCGATGTTAGCCCATCTTACAATTATCTGTCTGGATTTGAAATATTATGTTTCAGTTTTAAGGCTTTTTATAGAGTGAAATTATTAACAGCTGTTTCCAAATCCATTCACTGTGTTTCTCTTCACCTTTGCTTCTTATCTCTTTCTTATCCCTTGAGCTACTTCAATGGCATAAAATTGCATGAAGCGAGACAAGGAATAGCAAGTAAAAAACTAATTATATATCAGGCGTGACAGTCACCTGGGTGAGCCAGACTCCAAGAGGGAAACCAGTTCATCCTACAGTCGCAACTCCATGGGTTAGCCTGCAGCCCGAGAGTCTCGAGCAGTGGTGCTGTCGCCAGGGTGTCTGAGGGCAGTGTGGTCAGACTGTTGTTGGACAGGTCTAAGTGTCTAAAGGAGAGAGAGAGAAATAACAAAGACAATATGATGGTGTGTTACAGACGCCCATAGTGGGATTATGCCTATATGTAAAATGTATCTTCCCTTTATTAGAATAATATTTGGCACATATAATGTTCAGATATTGCGCTATGGATTTCTACAAGTTTGGGGCTACAAGTGCATCATTTCATTGGGGATATTCACTCTAAAACATTTGTTAGTTTTTTAGGGAGTCATGAAATCTTTCATTCATGTTCTTTTCTATCTTCATTCACTTTGACCTAGTAACATCTATACTGATGCTTACACATAAATCACAACTCACAATCACAAATGTTACCTGAAGATTCAAACATATCTTTATTCCCGCTGTACAAATACAAGCCTGCAGATGCATACACCAAGATTATTCATACAGATCCTTTAGGTGCAAAGATTTTTCATTTTGGGCATGTCATTTCTGAACAGGGGTCATGGAGAAAGCGAGACATTAAGAGGTTAACTATATTTATTGATCACTTGGCCATTGATCAGTTCAATTATGGTTTTCATGATCTTGATTGTCACGCTCGCACAGATGAGTTAATCAGGGTTAGGAGGTGCTCTCCCCATTTTCAAGTCAAAGTTAATGTTAAAGCTCACCTGAGTGTCGAGAAGTAATATGTGTTCAGGAGAGACAGCGTGCACAGAGATGTGAGGGTGCAGCTGATGCAGCCTGTTCCCTTGCAGACGTAGCAGTTTGAGGCTGGGCAGCTGGAGAAGGGCTCGTGGATGGACGTGTTGGAGGAGGTTATGATCCAAGTAGAGACGCAGCAGTGAGGTCAGACCAGAGAAGGTCAGGGATGAGGAGATCTCGCTCAGCTTGTTATAGCTCAGCTTGAGTATCTGTGGAGGTGCAGGAAATGAAGCGAGCGGAAGAAATTAAGGATTAGAAGAGCAATCAAATAATAGACATCAAGGCTGATGAAGAAGCGACGGTCCCTGGACACCACATGCTTGTAAATTGAATTTATGACAAACCATGTGAGGGGACTTGGAATGAGGGGGAAGAATTGGCAGAAAAAACTGTTTGTAAGCAGAAATGACTGAATGCACCTTCTGTAAATTCAAAAAACATGGGGACACATTTCCTGCTGCTCCCCATCTCACGTATAAGAATTGAGAAAATAGCCCACGGCATTAAACCAGACGATATATATTCATGCTGAGAGTTTACCAGGTCAAAGCAAGGAAAAAAAGGATATTCCAGCACTGGAGATCTTGGACTTTTCAAATATAAATTTTAGCCCTTTATCCTCTGCAGAAGAGTCTCGGGGATCTATTGCTAATCTGGTCATGTGCAGTGAACCCACCAAAACTTTAAGAAGACACAGTATACCACAAAAGGCAGGTTGTGAAATTGTGTTTCTTTGAGGCTTAGGATAAATCTGCTCTCCGGGGAGGCTACTTAGCTGGAAGAGCTCCAGCTGCAGACAGATCTAGACTATGTCAGCACATGGAAATATGGATCCTATTATCACACAATGGAGAATATATCAGTATCTGCCTGGGAGATGAAGGGAACAATTGCTTGTTGAGTAATATCACTTTCCCACTGACTGCTAACTCTGCCCTTAGGTTGGTGCTAAAACGTCCAGTGTGTTTCCTTGTCACCGAGCAGTGAAATGAATGATGGAGCATCAATTATGTATAAATTGCACATAGATTAGAAAGAATGGGCTGAGAATGTGGACAGAATCTTGTAAACTGTATCAATTTCCATACTAGTTGGCTACTCACAGATCAAATGGAAAAATGTATCCTTTCATCAATCAATCTTCATGAGTGACTGAAAGATTTAGACACACTTATCAATGAGGCATCCTGTCCTTCCTTTGAGAAATGCTTGTATATCTTGATAATCCCTGCGTTACTCGTGAAAATCTGATAATCTGTTTTGTTCTATTTACATATATCATCTCTCATCATTCGGGAGATATGTACACATGGAAACCACAAGTACTACATATGACGAAAGATTTAGAGGGTGGTTTGAGTGATCACTTCTCAGGACGCATTTGGGTGCGTTCAGACCTGTACCTACTGCTGACAGTGATCTGCATCACACAGGATGGCTGTTAATACCAGAACTGAACAGAGTCTCAGATTCTGTACTTTCACTGGAGAGGAGCAGATGTATACGATCCTCGTTTACCTGCAGCGATTTCATATCTTTGAATGCTGCATCTGGGAGATGGTGCAGATCGTTGCTGTGCAGCATGAGTAGTTCCGCTCTATCAAGTCCGGCCAATGAGCTGTCAGGGATCCTGCTGATGCTGTTAAACCTACAGGAGCACAGATTAAGAATAATTAACCTCAGACATCAATAAATATATCATTATTTCAATGTGAGCTTCTTACTAAACTGTAGTTTGTCACTTTAATTCAAAACTTTGTGAGTGTTGTAAAGTGAATAAAAGCTTTAGCTTGGAATCTTTGTGTTTGTGTGTTTACATGCATGCATTTGCACTTTCATGTATGTGTGTGTTTCCCACCCTAAGTTTATGCGTCGTGTGTGTGAAGGTAGTCCAGGTGGTATAGTGAGCAGGGAGCGGAAGGTACAGTGGACCTCGTTGGCCTGGTAGCAGTTACAGCTTCTGGGACAGCCCAGGCCACCGGGAAGCACAAGAGTCAGCACCAGCAGAGCCAACAGTGCTGCAGGCGCACACACATGCAGATACATCTTCGCTCCACGAGAAGAGATGCTGCACTGAGATTATCACTGCCAAAGAGAGAAAAAAGGAACGTCAAGAATAATGGAGGGAGGCAAAGTGCACCACTGGGGCATGTCCCAAAATCCAGATAGAAAACTTTCTTTCTCTCCTTTACTCTCAAATATATCAAGTCAGTTAAATTTGCAAAGTCCAATATCACAAATTTAAGTTCAGGAGGACTTGCCAGCGTATGACATCCTCTATTTCAACTCTATTAGACCCCCACTGGAGCCAGTCTCACAAACTGCACTTGTCCCAAACAAACAACACAGGCAGAACACACCTTTGGCAAATCCACACGTGACTGGAGGTTTGACTGAAGGACAGATACAGTAAACAGCAGGAATCAAAGTGGAAAGATTCAATGATAAAGGAGAGATGTAGAATTAGACCTCAAAGAAATTCTACTGCTCTCTCTCTCCATCTCCCCCTCTCTCCCTGTGTGTGTGTGTTTATCTTATCTCACGAGTGCGCGAATGCACTCAGAACTATTCAAATGCGTAAAACCAACTGTGGAGCGAACAGGCTGCAAGAGGCTTTTTCAACTTGCAGCTGAAATCAAAGTAAATTACGCACTGTGGCAGCAAGACGCCTCCGAGATGAATGGATTATTGTAATACACACAGACTATAGTCACGGCAGATAAGAACATACCTTGAAATCCTTTTGTCCGCAGGAGCGAGTTATTTCACGGAATTGTTCATTTTTGCAGGCGTCAAATGCTGATTTGATTCCGAGTGCGCTGCTCGCGGACTTGATTTGCAATTAACCAGTTTATTCTCTCAAAAGATCGGAGGCTGCTGAATTGAGGAAGATCCACCGAAACCAACAAAAGTAGTTTGACAACTTCGCACCACAGCAAAACTGAAAGAAAAGCTTTCTGCGCTCTGTACAATCCAACAGGTCCTCCTGTGCGCACAGGAGCAGGACAAGGAGTTCTTGCGAATGCGTCCGGCGCTGTGTGAATGTGTATGCGTGCGTGTGTGGGTTTGTGTGAATGACAGTGGATGTGCGTTAGTGTGTATTTGAGATTAGGGAAGGGGACTGGACTGAAGTGAACTCAGAGTGACGCTACAGGCAGAGAGGTCTGTCCAAGGAGGAGCTTTGCGGAGAGGCTGCAAGTTGCTGCGCTTCGGGGCACCTAACCCTAACCCTTGAATTCAATCAAGCTGCACCAAATTGAACAGACTCATAGATATCATCCCTCTAACTATGCCTGATTGTTTTGTCAGAAGATCCGTGTATTATTTCACAAACGCCATTGCATTGTTAAAGATGGTGAAAAGATATCCTGGATCTGCCCTTTACCTCAACCCTTCCACCAAGTTTCAATGAAATCTGTTGAGTAATTTTACCTCCTCGGCAAAAGTATAGCTCTAAAAATGTTTCAAACACCATCAGGAATTTAATTTATATGAAAAGTTATCACAATTCAGTTTTTCTATTCTTTTGTGTCTTGTCTACATTTTGAAGATATTTGAGGTTTAAACAGATTCAGTTTGAGCCTTCAAAACCCATCAAGCATTATCTGAGTGTTCTTCTTTCAAGACTTGGTCTGGCATTAATGCTTCCAACTGTCTCCCGTCCATGCACATTTGACCCCAGTTCGGCCGACAGCTAGCCACTGAAGTCCAGCCGGGATAAATATCAGACTTCGGGTTTGTGTATCAGTGGCCTCTTCCAGGCAGTTCTCTTGAAGTGTGGTTGAGGGCAACTAAATAAGGGATTGTCTTCTTTCCTGTGATTCTCAGGCACCCCATAATGATCACACCTCCTTCTCAGAGACTTAAATGAGGGGAAGAACAAAAATAGACTGAAGCTTCTCAGCTGTTGTCTCCTGTAAGCACAGTAACCCCCCACTCACTCGTCTTAAAGGGCCTTTGTATGCATGTATGTGTGTGTGTCTGTGTGTGTGTGTGTGTGTGTGTGTGAGAGAGAGAGAGAGTGAGGGAGATATGCAAGAGAGCAATTCAGTCGCCTCATTTGCATATCACAGAATTCTTGAGGTTGGATTATACACCATTTAAAATTACTTTTTTATTCATACATGAACTAACTGTCACAGTAAAATAGCAAATCTGCTTTTCAGTTGTTTATCTATGCAGCTTGGGTGGGGGGAGGTTGGGGGTATGTGGGTGGGGGTTGCACCAGATGTGAGAATAAGGTCACCGCTGAAGAGTTTTGAACTGTCACATCAGCTGCCTGAATAACAGATCGTAAAATGAATCGTGAATTATCTCCCGAGCTTGGCAGTCAATAAATGAACATCCATAAACAGCATTAAAGATGTGATAACGCTTCACATTCACTGACAAATTTCTCACGGATGATTTTCTAACAAACTACCCAACCTTTTGTCACCTTATACGAATGTCTGCATGTCTCTGCAGGCGATGTTGGTCGGCCAAGGCTTAGCTGTTCTCAAGCTGCACTGATTCACTGTAGCTGCAAAAAACATTAGGCTGAATCCCAACTTACTTCATTACAAATTTCTTCACTGGGCTGGATGAATCACTGTCTGACTGGAAGGAAGTAAGAAAGGAAAAGCGACATGATGTTATAGCAATGGCTCTTCGGGGCCAGTCAATGAATGAATGATTAAATGGTGAGAGGAGACATGAAGGATGGTGAGTGTAACGGTATTATGACTTGTCTTTTAGACGGACAGCAGCTAATCAATGAATGAGTCAATCAATAAATCAACAAACCAATGAGTTTAAATCTGCACAGAACTCTCCTTAAACTTTCCTTAAATTGACTGCATGTGAGAACGCAACTGTCCGAGTCAGTTGCTCTGGATAATGTCTGGAACTTTTCCTGTCAGCCGCCAAAAGTAAAATGTCTGGATTAATGTCAGAGTGAGCCCTTTTGAGAATACAGTAGGAAAATGAGAATTAACAGCGAGTGGACATGTTGATGCCCCTTCTGAAATGTGATTGAGGCAAAAGGGAAGAAAAACCAAATAATGCAGATATCTCAGGATAAAAAAGAGGAGTCATGCACAGAAGGAATGGACGAAGATGTCAATTTGAAAAAACTCTGAGCCTCCTGCATTTTCCCCAGACAGACAATCTCCTGGTGCATTCATCATATGTAAAAGGCAAACTCCAGAAAATGTCTGGACCCAATTTTCTACACCTTTTCTGGAGTTCATCTCTGAAAACAGCTTTACTGTAACCTGCGGTCTACAACAACCAGGCTCTTCCACTGAGATTTAAAAAAAGTACATTGGTCATCATTGCTCTCTACCTCTAGGTCTCTGGGGTTCGTTGCTATCTAGGTCAACAACTACTACGAGTGCTGAATCATGAATCCAGGATGTAAACAGCTCTGAGAAGAAACCAGCTTGCTGAGATATAATAAAAAAATTCTGTGCATTATGTATTCTTTTTGAACTGGCTTTGATGTGTGAATAAAGTCTTTGAAAGTCTTGTATAAAAAAATAAATCACTGCATTCCATTAATTTGCCTTCATCTCCCAACTCTGCACGATTGAACTTGGCAGCGATGCAATTCTTTTCTACCCTTCAAAGTAAATTACATTTTGTATCTTTTATGTGAGTGACACAAAATAGTGGCTGAAGAGCTGGGAGGCTACAAAGTACATGTATAATTGCCCAGAGAGGTTAATAGGTTAATTTAATGCCATGAGCTCAGATTAATTTTTTCATTGATGGAAAGGAAGAGTTTGTTGTTTCCCAACTGGGCCCAAAGATGCTAGGGACATGCACCCAGGTCTGTTCAACCTGTGGTGGGCCTGTCTAAGAAGAGGGTGTCTTGTGATTCAAAGGCCGAAACACCTGATGGTACACAACTGAAGATATGTCCCTGACATCCAGTAATTAGTGCGGTAGAACATACATTATGTATTCTCCTCTCCAAGTGTTTAGTTTGAAAAGGCATAAAGGTAATGATGTCTGATCTACTGAGTGGGCCACATGGCTTTCATAGTACTGCCATACAAGCCAGTAGCCAGTCAGATTTACCTTTAGCCTCAGTGTACTCTCAAGTTGGGTCTGTATCATTGATTACAAGGCCAAAACACTTGATGACGCTAATGGTGCACAACTGAAGTTATGTCCCTAACATCCGCTGTTATCCACTAACTCCTGCTAACATCTACTGGCGGTTGGTAACCTATATTGTGCAGAAAACCTTCACAAGGGATATTCAACATCTTGTCCTATATTCTAAATGTATTTTTGGCTCCATATATGGACATTCAAAACCAATGAATAATTTGAGACAAACAAAAGGATTATGTATGTCCCCACAAGGGGCCTCCTCTCTGTCAAGGTCACAAGGTCACAAGTGAAAGGGGAAAGGAGGCTAGCAGAACCAAGACCTTCAATTACGTTCTTCATGACCTCTGGGCTCCGAGCAGGTTCAGGCTGTGGGCTCGTAAAGTGCTGGTTAAAGGCAGGGACAGGTTGTCTGGTGCTGAAACTCACTGCTGGACCAAGCACTAAATCAGCATTCTTGAGCGGCCAGCTGGATGCTGTTGTACATGCTAAATGTTACAAAAAAAGTGATTAATGCTATTGACCTTTAGTTTGATGTATGGCATAAGAAACTGTAGATTGTGTTTAGATTATGTGATTATGTGTACCATTTTTAAGTTTTGAATTCAGCTGGCTCATATCACCAGCTCTGTGTGTTTCTATTAAATCTCCATCTTGTTTCCAGTCAGAGCTGCTGAGCTGTAAAGAACCATGGCATCATGTGTTAGGTCCTCATGTTTTCCATTGCTTTGTGCCACCGCAATAAAAAAATACTGTTGCTGTATAAACCTGCTGTACAAGGCAGTAATCACACATCCAGTCAACAGATTTAATATTGGCCTATTGTGTAATTTAACTCTGGGTCACTCAGCTTTTTAATATTCCCAATTCAGATGACGGCTAAACTTTCCTGAAGTCTGACTTTGCTGTCTTGGAGCCCGAGGCCGAGCAGAGGCACCGGCACCAGGACCTTGTGGTCTATTATTGATTTGAGACTCGAGCACTCCATGGGGTCAGGGCTTGTCTGGCCAAGTGAGAGCCTGGAGCTTAGCTGCTGAGTGGGCGGCCATGGCAGGGATCCACGGGCTGATGGTTGGATGGTCACAGGGACTTATTGTTACAGTGTGATCGCTTTATTCTCCTCTGGCAACCAAGTTATTTTAGATGGCTAGCCTGGAGAAGGCTATATGGTCATAGTCTCCTTTTATCATTAAGGCAAACACAACCTTCATTTTTGTAAGAGTTCTGCACAGTTCGGAGATATACAAGATAATCAAATACAGTACATTATTGCAACTGAAGCTTGATAAATACATTCTAAGCACAGTTTTTGGTCCTTAGAAAGAAAGAATTTGATCCAAACATCAAATCACACAGTACATTTATGTGAGTATCAGGTTTCTTTGGAGGTACTGGACACTCAGTTGTGTATGGACACAGATGAACAGTGTAAAGTTCATCCACAGAGAGAAATATGTACATGCGTGTTCATGGTCTATATTTATTGTCCTGGGGCGTGTAACCATCGAGTCAGACAGAAGTAACCTTTCTACGAAAAAACTAAATGAAGATTTTGATAGATTCTATGAAGAAATATTTACTTCACAGTATCACCAGGATGCGTGAACTATACTGAGTATGAATGTTGCATCCATCAACGACAATATGTTTTCACTCCTGTCTGTTTTTTGTAAGACAGATTACACAAAAACAATTTAAGAGATTTTTAAGAAACTGTCTGGAAGGATGTGGTGTGGGTCTGCGAAGAATCCATTTAATTTGCTGCAGATCTGGATCAGGGGGAGGATTTTTATTTAACTTTCTTTGGTGCAGCTTGATTTAATTTATATGAACTGTTGGGGATGCTTTTGACAAATTTTGAAATCAGTGATCACTGTCTAAATTAATCCTCTTTGTTCTGTATAGCCATGTGAAGAGTAGATGCAAAAAGGACAATGGAAATGAGCTTCTTTTTTAAATTAGCTTAAATCTCATAGCACAGTGTATATTGCAGTGGATTGATGTGAGGGGAAATAATTTAATGTACTGTGCCAAATGGTTCATTTTGGAAATGTTTGCCTGAAGTAAGACAGTATTCACAAACAACAGCAGGTGATGTGTGTTCTGGTGGAAATCACCTTTACATAGTTTAAATCCATTTATCAGAAAAGGACACATGCAACAACACGATTAAGACGACTGGTGTTGTTGTACCATAACCCAGGGACCGACTGAGCGAACCATCTTCTGCTGTAAGTGTGGCAGGGTAGCTCAGCAGTTAGAGAGAACCAGAAGATTACGGGGTGTACAATTCACTTTGAGAAAATCAAGGAAGTTGGTCTGACAACTTTAAGGAGAGGGAGTTTCACCACAGAGATGGGCAGAGTTGGCTGACAACTGCCATTAGTTTGTTTTCTTCAATGATATACCGAGCTCGCTTGAGTAAATCTCACACATGGACAGCAGAGACATGATCGTAACTCAGAGTCCCAAAGCATTTTACCCTCAGGCTGTATTAGAGAGGAAGAGGATGCAAAAGATTGAGCGATGTAGGAGAAATGAATCAGAGAAGGTAAAGTGGGGTCCATCAGTGAGTTTTATTATATAAAGATGAAGCCATTGTATAATCTGTTGAAGGCAACAATTAAATTGCTCTTGTGTTACCATTTAAATTTATTAAAAAAAGATTTGAGTTTTGTAAAAATGTTTTAAACAACAGAAAACATAAGGAACAAAAATGTGGTAATTAGTTGTTTTCAGGTTTTGGTTGCAATTGTCCTGTTTGGCTGTACCGCACAGAATCTGAGCAAGCAGAGCTGCATGGGCATAAAGAAAGATGGGTTGAGGGTTTGATTCCCACTGGGGCCACCCACACTGCAAAAAAATTAATTACAGCACCGCTAAGTGCTGTGGATAAGCAAGGAATGCCCTTCAATGTCAAAGTAGACATTAGACACTTAATCTTTGTGGTTGTGGTCATGTCCTTGGAGCCGAGTGAGAATAGAGGGGTCATTGACGTAGAGGAAACGAGGATGACTTGAGACAAAAAGGGGTGAAGAGGCACCGAATGATATGGGAATATGATATGTCAAGGGGGTCAGGGAGGCGACATATGGCCAAGGAGAAATAAAGAAATGTCATCCAGGCCCAGGGCTTGGAGAAGAAGAAGGACAGAGCTGATGCAGAGCAGAGATTGGGGGGGGGGTAACAGGTGAGGGGGTCAACAAGGGTTGGGGAAGTCAATAAGAAGGGAGTCTGGTCAAAAGAAGGGGGGGGGGCTGCTTTGTGGTTATCCTGGAGGCATGATGTCTGGTGGTCTGTGGTCCTTTACATATGCGCCCCGTAACAGGGGGCTTTTAAATCAGCATGGAACCCCGACACAGAAATTGTCACATCGGTAAAAGTCCATAACAAAGACAGAGGTGGGACATTCCTCCTCTTTCCTCCCCTGGGATATGTATGAGAGAAACTGTTTTATTTCTCCATATCTTGTTTTTTTTTTTTTTTTACAAATGTCTGCAATGACAGCTCATTAGTAGAATTATACATGATTTCATTACACTGTGCAACAGATACAAACATACATAACTTACTACTGTGTTAGCTTATTTTAATTACATCCATAAATTACTCAAGGCCACTGAATGAAAGATGATTTAATAGAGTATATTTTCATGTTTCCATACAATAAGACTACATTAGTCATCACGACACAGAACAAATGGTCACAATACTTGACAAGTGTAAAATCAAGCAACTTTTATATGTATAGCCCATATTTTTACAAATCACAATTTGTCTCATAGGGTTTAACAAGGTGTGACATCCTCTTAACAAAAGTAAGGAAAAACTACCCAAAACAAAACCCTAACAGGGGGAAAAGAACATAGAAACCTCAGAGAGAGCCACATGGATTCTCCTGATTCTGCCTCTGGACCCTCACTGAGAAGCACAGCAGTAGATTTTCTTTTATTAAATCTGTATTTCATGGTGAGATAACAAATGTTCCCAGTTTTACCTGAAACAGTTAAGGAAACAACGGCCTAAACAAACAAAGGCTAAAGTGTGTCTTTTTAACGATCTTATGTAGTGACTCTGTCTTGGCTGTTGCTGTTTAGACAGTTAGTTGCTCCAATTGGTGCCGTTTAGCGTTCAGGTCCATAAAGTTCATTCACATGGAGGTGTGAGTAAGCTGTCCTGCTAACTAGGTCAAACACACAAGGTTTACTTGGCTCCCTTGAATCCCTCAGGGCTTTTCCCCCATAGCACTCATGGCCTGAGGCTGAAAGTAAAGGTTCTTTGAAATAGTTTACCTCGCAGTTTGACATTCAAAACCCAGTCAAAGGCACCTGAGAAAAAAATGCTTTCACTCAGCAATGTCACTTTGACTGCAATTGGCACAGACATTGAATAATTCAACCTTGACAGTACCAAATTTTTGTTGTCTAAGATGGAATTTGTTTTGTATTTTGTTTCTGCTCCAAGAAAGATTTTGTTTTTGGTACCACAATCTCTCCAGTCCAGCTAGTGAAGCGTTAAGCGCTGAATCTTGCCACCAGGGGTGGATGTTTGCTGACATGGGCTATAAACCCAGGTCATTTGTTACAGTGTATGAATTGTAGTAAACAGAAGGCTGTTCCTTCTGGATTCTGTGTATGAGATGGTGAACTGACACAGAATAAAGGCAACGTATTTGTAGTTAATTTGAAATTAATGGATTTTAAAGTAGATCTCAAAATTCATGGGTCACTGCTTTTCCATTAAAAAAGATTGTACCTTAAACAACAAGCACAATTTAAGGCTAAGTTGCAAACACCTGCCTTAAATAGAAACGAAATGGCATTTCACAGCTTGCCACAGTAATTAAGCTGGTTTAAAAGTAGTTAAAAGTAGCAGCCAGCCGACCAACCCAAAAGGATTTGGATAGGCTCAGCTAGGTTATATATGAGCAGAGTGTCTGAGAGCTGTCCCATTGTACGTTGTGTCAGATACAGCCAGCTGGGATAGAAAAAGAAAACATAAATAACATCATTATGGAATATAAGATTAATCCAGCACTTCAGGGACATCAATGTCAGACAGAAGGCTGAGAAAACACATCCTCCGGAGAATGACAGGGGCTCAGACAATGGTGGTTTCTTATTGTCACAAATGGTTTTATAAAAATAACTGGTCTTGCCATCACTTCAAATTTACACACAAAAATACACAACACTTCCGAAGCTCTGACTACTAAAAGACTTTTGCTGTTGGGACACACTTTTTGTTCTTCTTCTCTTCTCTCTCTCACACGCACAGTGGACTTAGAAATGGACTCACGTCCACATCAGCACTTGAGGACATATACAAAGGCAGCGGAGCAGACACATTTGCTGCCCTGCAGGTCAGACTGACAGAATCTGTAATTATCTCAGTGGAGCACTCCGCCTTTTGCATTAAACCTTCACACAAGAATCTAGACCTCCTTATGTAATGGCTGGGCTTGCTCTGAAACATGCTGAAAATGCTAATTAAACTAATCTCTGAGTGTAACACAGATGTGGCTCACCTATTAGTCTCCTATAGTTTTATTGGCTCTTTTGTGGATGACATTGCAGTCACTGCACTGCAGTATTTATCCTGCCGTTGTAAAGAGGCAAATTAGATACCAAGCTGAGTAACACCATACATTCTGCTTGGCCTATATCCTGCCTAATGGTCGACACAGTGATCCAGCTGACAGTCTGCCTCATGTTGTTAGGCTGCTCATATTTGTCTCCACACATTCAAATACATACATTGTAGTGGCAGGATTACTTAAGTGGTTTTCAGTCATGTATGTCAAACTTTTATGCACTTAACCAGAATAAAAACATCTAGCCAGGAACAACTTGTCAGTTCAAGGGCAGGAAAATGCATGAAGACAAGAGTAAGGGCTCTTTGTTAACAAAGTCTTAAAGTGCATGGCGTAAGTGCATTCAGGACGTGTCCAAATCCACAGTGGAAAAGATCTTAACTGCGACCGCTGCACTGGTTCAAAAAGGTTCTACTTAGTCTTGTAGTGTATTTATTGGTGTAATAAATCAATCTCGTATTCCCTGTATAAGCCAGGTAGGCTTGCATCTTGGTGGATTGTCATTAGAGATGCTGATTTGCTAGGTAGTAAGAGAGAACACTTGTCTGCAGAGGAAATAATTTCACCTGGTGCACAAGTAGGTCATCTATGTGTGTAAAAAGCATGTGTACGAGTGTACGTATTGTCACCTGCCTTTTGTAGGACCGTATTAACATCTTGATGATGTATAGGCCTACATTGAAATAACTAAATACTGCACCATTCACATTCGACAAGGTTTCCACTGCCTCAAGATGGTAATGTGCCAACTGACCACACCTCATTTTAAGACCAACACAGCCATGAGGCTCAGATGGGTGTGAGTGCATTTGCCATTTCCACCACTTGGATGATGGACTACGGTGCCGTATAGAAAAATAAAAACTGCATCAGATTGAAAAGAGCAAAGACACTTTCAACCTTACAGGCACCATGAATGTCAAATTCAAATAATCCAATAACTGCTGAGACCAAAGTGGCGAGCCAACTTTGGTCTCAGCAGTTATTGCCACTACAGAGCCGCGGCACTACCATGGCCATTAGCAATCTGAGGAAGGCAACTTAATTGTGCTCTGGTAGAAATATGATCCTTCATCTCATACAAGAACTTGTCCTTTGAATTAGCTGTAAGTGAGACGAAGAGAGCTGATTAAACTCACTCTGGTGGAAATACCATCCTTCATACACTTCAAGAGCTTGTATTTCTAATTAGCTCAGATGATAAACTGGTCATCTATCTTTCTAGCTGGTGTCGCACTTGGTCTAAGTTCAAGGCAGGAAAGTGACTCAGTCTGTGAGAAGGTTATCAACTCGATAACGTGATTGAATCCTGTGACACACGTCCCACACGACCAAACTACTTTTTTAAGGTTTGGTGTTGTTCCTCAACACACAACAAAAAAATCTTTGTCAACAGTGATGACATGTTCTTGCTAGTTAGGACATTAAAGCTGCTGTAGCCTGGTGAAGGGTAGAGAGAGAGAGTTTTGGAGCTGTTTAGATTGTGGGATATGATTTACCAGCAACTAACATCAGACAGACATGGTTAACGACCTGCTAGTAAAAACAGTGTAGTATTTAGCAGTCAAGGAGCCAGATGTTATGTTGGTGGGGGCCAAAAACAGAGCCAAAAGGGAAGTGAATATTGGACTGTATCTATCTGGTGGTGGTTTACAGTATGAAAAGATAGAAGATAGTTATATAGTATAGCTATGCAGAAAGGGAATAGAGGCAAAGCTGAAACTAGTTGAGCCTGTCACTGTTTGCCTTCAATTAAATACAATAACTGTTAAATAAAATTTTAAGTCTGTAATATGTAAAAGACTGATATATCTATAAAAAAAACAGAATAACTAATTAACACAATAAATGCCGTCAATAGGCAAACCTTTTTTGCAGCAACAAAAGTAAAATCACTTTGAAGTCATACTAGAAAGCAGACAATTTGCCTAATGGTTAGTGGCTGCATGTGAATATATGCTTTAAATGTTTCCTCATCTGCTCTCAAACCCACTTTTGAGATAAAAGGAGAGAAAAGTAGAGGCATGATACTTTTTTCAAGGATACAGTGCAGGAAATCATTATGTTCACCTTTAAAGCTGAAGACTACAATTTGTAAATTGAAAGCAGATGAAACTGATAATCCCAGGAGCAAAAAAGATCAAACCATATCATTAAAATTGTCATTTTAAATTTGGATCCTCCTTCAGGGTGACTATAACGTCTGTCAAGGGAACTACAGATGAAAAATAGTAATTTGGTGCATTTGCAGCGAGGATAATTGCGCCGCTCTCAGCTGTGTCCTGTTTAATAAACCAATGAATGTATGAGAGGAGAGCATTGAAGATACAACATGTAATCGTAAAAAGATAAATAAATAAAATGGCAGCGTTCAGTTCTGAGGAGAGGTCCAAAGAGTCCTCATTCATCTGTGGACCTTAATTATTATCATCAGTCCTGGGCAGAATAAAATGTACTGTGAACGATGACAGCTCCACAGTAGCATGATGTGTTTCGGCCATTACACTTTGCCCATATCCCTTTGCTCCTGCTGTGTGGCCCCTTTCCTTCCAATCCACCCTGTCCTGCACCTCATTCCTTTTTTCTCCATTCTTCTGCTGCACAGTTTTCATCACAGTATGAGTGTGTGTGCGTGCGTGTCCTCTTGTCGCTGTGTCTCAGCCCATCTCCAGATGTCATGGGGCAGGAGGACTGCAGATGGTCGTCATTCCCCACTGTCAACGACAGGAAGAGAGAGATTGAGGGA
Organism: Verasper variegatus; assembly: GCA_026259375.1. Classification (NCBI taxonomy): domain Eukaryota; kingdom Metazoa; phylum Chordata; class Actinopteri; order Pleuronectiformes; family Pleuronectidae; genus Verasper; species Verasper variegatus. The sequence continues at coordinate 9,532,967 of CM048052.1, forward strand.
GAAGCAGAGAGAGAGAGAGAAAGACAAAAAGATAAACAGGGCGTATGAGAAACAGAAGGAGACAAGGAGCAACATAAAAAAAAGAAAGACTGTGAAGAGGCTTCACCGGTCCCAGCAATGGCGATATTGCTTAAGCTTTTATTCCACTCTGCTCGAGAGAAACTGATGTGAGTGAAGATGCTTTTCCTTGAAGACAAAACTTACATTGCTCTTTATTTTCTATTCAAACTCCATTCAAAAATGTTTAACCTGAAGTCAGTTCAGTAAAGGCAGCACAGTCGTGGAATATTTTCACATGAAGCGAATTTTATGTTGAGACATAATTTGTGTCTTCATCTAGAGACAAATGGTCGGTGAAATACCTGGTATCTTCCCATCATATCTATCTATCTATCTTTCTTTCTATCTGGTCTCGCAATATGAATCATTTTAAATGAGCGGCGTTTTTTTCTTTTAGCACAGATGACGGATTATAAAACAGAAAAAGCTCTTTAATGAATAAGTAAATTACCATCGAGAATATTCTTTGATGTGAGTGTTTCTGTTTGGAGAGGAGGTGGCACTGTGGCACGCCAGATTGGGCAGAAAGAGGAACGAGAGCAATGGAAAGATGAAGAGAAGGTTAATGAGGAGTCTGACGCCCCGGGGGGGGGACGTTTCCTTGGCTCCAGACATGCATAGAAACGCACACTTACACGCTCACACACACCTAAACGCCATGGTAAAACACATGCTGTAAGCTGTTAACCTACAGCTCAGCTTATCAACAGACCAACAACACGGGAAGGTTCCCACATTAAACACACTTAAGTATAGTCACAACGCAGTAACGAGACAATAATCTCTTTTGTAAAATGACACCAAACTCACAGACAAAATAAAACAAAACAAGACATTGGCACCAAGATGACATGGAAAGCAATTGTGCAAATGTAAACAACATCTCTCTGAGCCTTGTATCAGAATGAAACCTCATAAATAAAGAAGAAGTTACATTTCAAAGTGCTGCAGGTCTGGGCTACAGCAATCATTTAACACACTTGGACTCATTGGGCTGTTTTGTTATGAGGATGGAAAATTTGTTTTTTAGTGTAAATGATTTTTAATATATGGTTACATTCATAAACGCTTATGTCACATAATCAGATGGAGGTGGCACAATGGTTCAGAGACCCTAACCTTAAAAAAAAATGGGGTGAAATATCATTAACAGCTGAGACTGACTTGTGTACTGGTGGGCCCTCGCTGCCGTGGCTCTATCCCCCGATCACTGATATGGTTTTTGTCAGACGTCCTTTTTACAAAGAGCATATCTGAACAAGTCAAAATGGAGAATCAGTGCTCTGCCAGTCACCCTTCCCTAAATTCATTTTTCAGCAGCGAGGTTTAAACATTCTGCCTGCAGTTTGAGGATCTTTGATCATCCCTGATTGTCTCTACCTTTAACTCTGCAGCTCTTTCCTGCAAGCTAAATAAGAAAGAGTTCTGAATTGAACTGAATTTGAAGGCAGAGTGCGAAGTTAGCGAGTGTCAAATGTCAGTGGGCACAGTGTGTGTAAAGTGCTTCGGTATTGTGGTGTTGAGTGATGGACACACACGCAGCACAGCTTTTGTGTGACCCAACAGACACAACGGGAACCACAAAGACCCACAAAGTAAATATGGAGATTGATGAGGTGAGGAAATTGTCCTACAAGCCAAATAAAACCAAACCATGCAAACCAGTGGATCTCCATGTGGTGCCAAGGTGCATTTTGCCAAAACAATAAGGTTTGTTCCAGGCCTGTGAATGTGAGCTGGCAAATTTGTTGAACTTGGCCTGAATCCTTTTTTTAAAATTGGGAGGGAAACAAGTGGAAATCTTCTGATTACATCCTGTCCAAGCGCAAAATTTATGTTGGTTATTTATTTTAACAAAAAAAGTCAGAAGGGACAACTGAGTATGACCAACTGGCAAGCAAGCAGTGGATTGCTGATGTAGATGAAACACTTAAATTCAATTTGAGTTCAGTTAAACAATATTATAATCCTTTGGGGTGAAGATAATAACCAACATCTAGGCAGGGTGCTTCAGACAACATTCAAACAGCCAACCCGGGCGAGAGAAAGAGAGAGAAGGAGAGGGACAGACAAAAAGAGTTAACACTAAGAGATTTTAATAATACATATATACACCCATACTATGAGTTCAGATGGAGTGTCTTCAAACCCTTTTTGAAGGGCTTCTGTTGCTCTGCGGGTTTCTGTACAGGGTGATATGCTGTTTCAAATCATCAAATGTGACAGGGAGATTTTGCAGCCGGAGCCCACAGCAATCCTGAGATCGCCTGATGCTGGCAAGCTATTGAGAGGGAAGTGGATTTGGACGTTGTGCGACTGAATGACCAAGAAGTGGCAGGACAGCGAAAAGGGGTTTAATGGAGACGGAGAGCATGATAAGGGAAACCAAAGAATGAGGAACTTGAAAAGAAGGATGAGAAGTAAAGACGATATAATTCTTTAGAGGGATTTAGTGTTATCTTCTGCAGGGGTTTTGGACATTTACGCATGGTTCAACACACACACACACACAGTCATGTCTCCATGACTTCAGAGGACATTACATTGACTCACACTCGGTTCCTGCAGACTAACTCCATCCCAAACTGTTACTAATACTTAGTTAACCCTAACTCTTACCCTAATTCTTACTCTATCCCTAACATAAACCCAATTCTAACTTAAACCCGAAAATAAAGTCTTAACCCTCAGTCAGCTCTTCAACCTCACTTCGTAAGGTCTATTTCAGTAACTGGCCCTCGCAAAGATAGAAATGAACCCAAAGACACACACACACACACACACACACACAGTGTGCATATTGCCAGAAGTCATGAAAAGAGCATCAGATGTGAAGTGATTATTACTAGATAAGGATAATCCTGTGTGTGTGTGTGTGTGCATGCTCATAAGCACACGTCTGTCTGTGTTGGAGCGTATGCGTGCATTAGTGTGTACGAGCCACTGCATGTGTGTCTGCTGTGAGATAAAGCAGCCTAATCCTGAAAGAATGGAACATCTTTCTTTCATCCTTCCACCCCTCTTTCTTTTTCACAGCATTAAAAGGACAATGTAATGCTCCTCGAATCTACAGAGGGGAGGGAAGGAAGAAGATCTTGAAAATGGGGGAGAGATAAATGGTAACAGAGATGAAAAGATTAAAAAACGAAGGCAGAGGAGATTTAGCTGGGAAAGAATGTCATTTCCAGGTTATAGCTGGTCTATTGTTTTTAAGCCTTACTTTTTGTGTTCATCCATTGAGTATATATCTCCCTCTTTCCCTCTCTATCAAATTCACTTTGTCATTGGTACAATTGGTCTTTGTAAAAAGGTTTACAATAGGATATATAATATAATGAACATGTAATAACAATTATAACATATTAGAAACCACTATACATACAAATCATTCAAACAAAATAATGGAATGAATAATTGTTCGTGATTAAAACTGTTTCATTCATGCCTCACAATCACTGGCTCATTCACAGCAGATGTGCAGAGTATAGTCCAATCATATGCATGCATATTTAAAGGCCATCATGACCTCATATTTCCAAATATTACTCTGCACTCATTACTTTTTTCCACTAAATCTATATGTTTACATTAGCTACAGATGGTCAGTTAATGTAAGAGTCTCTAGTGGAAACAAACTGAATGATAAGGTATGGCAAGTTTATTTCGTATAGTATAATTCAACGACAAGGCAATTCAAAGTGCTTTACATAAAGTATACAAGGCAACATGACAAATTGTACAAGCGACATAAGATAATACATAAAATAAATAAAAAATAAGTTACATTGATAATAAAATTAATAAAGTAAGTACAAAACAAAATAGTGAAAGCGACAGCGCAGTGATAAGATAGTTTCAAATTCCAAGTTAGATAGATAGAAAAGGGTTATAAATCAAATACAATACTATATACATTAGGATGTGTGAGGATGCAAGTTTAAGTGACAAGTGTATACAAGTTATTGTTAATTTTTCAGAAGTAAAGAAACAATGCAAACAAGCATGCAGGCAGCAGATGTGCAGAGGAATATGAATTAAGAAGCCTAATGGCCAGGAGCTAAAAAGAGAAAGTTATATTTTAACATCATGGTTTTTGTTGTTCTGCTGGTTTTCCTTCGTGACATGCTCTGAAGTATGTTGCCACTTCTGTGGCAAAGTCAGTTTTCCCCAAGTAAATGTTGTATTTAGTTGGGAGGGTGTTGAAGGTCTGTTGTTTGGGTTGTATTTTGACAAGGACGTCTTGTGTCTTCATGCAGGCTGCATATAGCACAAAGTCAGGCGAAGTCTCTACCTCCTGTTGCTGGCAGAACTGACACCGCCTGTTCCGTCTGTGCTGCCAGGTTTGTCTGTATCCACCAATATCAATGCTCAGACTAAAATGCTCAGATGCTGGTCCCAGCACAAACAAACAGTTAAAAGACAATACGGGGGAAAAAGTGCTTTTAAAAGACAAATGCAATAATAATGATGTGCAATCAAGTGCAAGGGTTAAAATGATTTAAAATTATTAAGAAAACATAATTGTAGGCAGGACTGATACTATGACGGCGCACGTATATCACTGTGATTTATTTTTCTTTTATCATAGATAAAAGTAGTCTCATTTTATGGAAAGAATGACCTGAGTCACAGAAGCTCTCTCTCTCTATAGAAAGTCGCTCCAACATGTGTATCCAGTTACTGCATACATTTTACAATGGGAAAGAAACGGCACTAAATGAAAAGCAGAGAAAACCCAGAAACCTCCATTAAATGAACATACACACACAACCAGTCATATGCACACCAGCGCACAAACACAACCGTGTGTAGTGGATAAAGAGCGGGTGCACGTGTAAGACTGAGGCATACACAGACTGTATAAAGCCCCCACTGGACGTACACAGAGGCCTTAACGAGACAGGCAGCCGGTTTGCTGATGTGTTGGTAGAGCAAAGGAAAAGCCATAAACAGGAAATTCTCCAAGATTTCCCACAGATCCCCTCCCTCTTCATGTGGTGGATTGCTGGTAGCTCAGACTGAGCCGCAAACATGTCAATAGACAGAAAGAAGTTGTCTTGTTGGAAGAGAACAGGATCTGGGTCAGACTACGCGTTCATGAAGTCGAGGATGCAAGAAATCCCATCCCCGACTTTAGGGCCACATATCTACAAAGACATTTTTGTTTTTGCAGTTCAACTAAAAATTAGCAAGGCTTCTACAAGTGACTCATATTTGTAGCTAGTGTCAATATGCAACACATAAATTCCAGCGGCAGAGGTTTATTCATGAGAACAAAGTCAACAAAGTCTAGTTTGATCCCTCAATATACAAACGCAATCCCTTAATATCTGAGAACACCAAAACAGTCTTGATGCACTCTCTTCACGCTGTGTGACTTGAGTCTATCATGCGGTTCCACATCATTTTCTTTTCTGAAATGATCCAAATTTCTACCTTTTCCTCTTCGTCTTTTCGCAGGAGCAGGAGAGCTGTAAATGTCATCAATCTGGGTAAACGTTGCGAGGGTAGACATGTTTTTTTCAGGAGACTGCCACTTCTTTTTTGGTTCCTTCAAAGAGGATGTCAAATATGGAAACACATCTCGGAAGTACTTCAAACTTCGAACTAGTGCAATGGCCGTTCTAAACCTGTCTGTTTGGAATGGGCTCTTTGTTTGGGCTGTGGTGGTGCTGGTTGCAGTTTTCTTTCTGAAACTGTCAAAGAGACCTGCTGCTGAATCTTAAAGCTGCGTCTCCGTTGTTGCCCAAAAAGCAGTTCACCTGTTTATTCAGAGTTCATTGAAGCTTCACTCAAGAACCCAATTGCCATTAGTAAGCATGTCCCCATTGTCGTGACTGTTTATTAATACGTCACTTTCTCCTAGGAACCATAACGATGCGCATGCCAAGTGTTCTCAAGATATGCGTTACACATACAGAAAGACAGATGGATCAGCAACAGCTGAAGAGAAAACATGGAGAGAGGATAATGTACCTGGGGATTTACAGCAGAAAGACCAAGGCAAGGGTAAAAGGTGTAGTTTTACAATTGGGAATTATTCTTGTATGGTTTCTTTGCTGTGAGGAGGTTGATATCACCCTAATATTCAGAGCCAAGAGAGGGTTAAGAGAAAGACCACATAGTAACTTCTAGAAAGATATCTTGTCTTCGTTGGCTCTACTTTTTCAAGCCAAATGTTAAAAATGAAACAAAAGAAACAAAACCACATTTCTACTGTTCTTTCATGAAACTTTAGCTATAATGAAAAGCTATAATGAAACAAAATAGGTATATGTGTGCACACGTGCATCACTGGTGGCTAGTGGGATTTGGACTCGTAGCTTTTGCTGTGTGTTCCAAATCTAAGATGTGAACCAAATAGATTAATTCAATCTAATACATCTGAGTAATCTTCAGCGGACTTTGCTCTTGGTTTGATGAGCTCATCAAAGCTCTGCGTCCACTGACTCACAGTCTCCTGTTCCTCTGATAAAGAGCACACTTCCGTCCAATCTGTTCTCAAAGAATGACCTTTGAGAATGCAGCGGAAAATTCCCTGTGGCGAGAGCATGTTTAGATCTCACTAATGCCTGCGATAGGAACGTCTACTGACAAACAAGCAGCAGATTCAGGACCAGACCATCAAAAGCCCTGTGATTACTTTGAGGAGCAGCCTTGGTTCGAAATTGTTTGTGAAGAACTGTTCTAGATGTTCTAAAGAGGAAATTCTGAAGTATTTGTTAAATTCTGTGTTACTTTTGTTCTCAGCCACAAAAAAGACATAAAAGGAACAGTGGACATTGATAGTTAGTGTTTTTTTAGACCAGGAGAAGAAAAATAGGACACGGTGAAGAAAAACTAAGAAAAAAGGAAAGAAAATAAGGCAGCGCAAGTAAAGTTCTTACTGATTAAATAGGCATTAAATACACAAAAGACATGAATCACTGAGGGAACAGAGGAAATTTCCAGCAGAAGGGTTTAAGCAGCTTCCCACCTGTTGTCTAAAAGAAAACCAGAGAATCATCAATACAACTCTTTCTCACACACACATGCACACACAAAAAAAAAACTTAAACCAAGCTCCCAGGATGGTAAAATCATTGAAAATGCAAGGGCCTCTTTCTCTCTCTATCTAAATCCACGTTGCTATGACGACCGCCAAGAAGAGGATGTGTAAAACTCTGGACTTTGGTTGTGGTGATATAAATAACATCAGCTGCTCGACCTGTCTCAAGTCTGAACAGCTTTCGTTTGCCACCAAGTGGTTTAAATTGCTGTTGTTGTTCAATCTGGATCAATACAATGTAAAGATATGTGTCCGGGTGGGGGAAGCAGATGGACCCAGAATGCAGAGTTTAAAAAAAAGGTCCTTTTAATAGGGAAAAAAGTCTTTAACAGAAAAAAAACAACTAAAAGCACACAGGGGAAAACACTGGAGGTTTACACAGGAGCTCAAGAGACAGGGCATACAAACAGCACAGGGGATCACGACAAACATTATGACAGCATTTAGACAACAAAGCGACAAGGGGAAGCACAGAGACTTATATACACACACAGGGAAGGCAGGGGCAATTGAACACAGGTGGAACACATGAGAACTGGTGCAGGCAATCACAGACAGGAAGTGAAGGAAGAAAACACACTAGGAACAGAGACTACAAAATGAAACAGAACACAGGGAGTGGGAAAACATGCGACACAGAGACAACACATATACAAACATAAACACAAGGATCTACAAGAAACACGAGGAGGAAATAATTAAACAGAAAACACTCAATAAATAAAGAGGCACTTAATAAAGAGGCGGAAAAACAAAACCATGACAATATGACAAAGATTAGATAATCTACTGGCTTTTTAAAATAGGGGAAACTAGCAAGAATCGGATACATCAGCTATCGTCTGACAATAAATTAGCCTCTGGTGGCAATGGGCAATATTTTGGGTATTTGGGTATATTCCGGTATAGATTAGTATGACCAAGTATGAGAGCAATGTTGAAGAAAAATCTATTTTTTCAAGAATTCTTGAAGATTTCAAGTTGCTATAAAGTCAAGTAATTTTAGGCTGTGTGTCATTATACGAGGGGAATATGAGCCTGATGCTGATGAGGAATATTACCAGTTTATTTCATAAGGCCCTAAATTACAAACCAGAAGACCAGTCCCAACATACCTTTCCCTTGCCTACAGATTCTGCATATTCACAACCAGAATCTGTTTATGGAGATTAGGATCAGATTAGTGCCACAAAAGGTGTTTGGCCTGTTGCTGTGACTGTGAGAGGAAGAGAGAGGGAATTTGATCACTTTTAACATGGCTTCATTTTACATTTAACCTGAAGCATTAGAAGTGTTAGAGAAGGTGTTAGCATGTGAACTGATGCCTCTCCTCTCTTATGTATACACCTCTGGTTTAGTATGAATGAGTCCAGTGTTCGGGTTGTAGCTGCTGGTAGCAATAAAGCTGGTCACTGATCCCCAGGTACCAATAGGCCATTCCTTCCTTGGCCTAGAAACATACACACACCCACACATACACGTTATGTAAGCTCACACACAAATACGCAAGCACACACAGAAAAAACAAGATGAAACACAAATATATAATCAAGACATGCATGAAAAATTAAACCTGATATGATTCAGAACCTTAACCAAATGACCTAGAGATTTATTCTAACCATAACATACCACTAGTTAACTAATTGTATCCTCCCAACATTTACAGAAACCTAAACTTGCTCTAACCTTAAAACGTGTCTTACATATTGGAATTGGCTTTTTGTACCCATGAAGAAGAAAAGTCCTCATAATGTAAGTGTATAAACAGGTTTAAGTCCCCACAAGACGATCAATACCTTGACCACACACACACACACACACACACACGTAATACAGGTATTACGTATCCCTTCTGGCCTCTGTGTGACCACCTACACAATAATAATTACTGACACACTGAAACACTTTCGGACTTACAGAGCCAGGTACAAAAACTAATCTTATTGCATTTCCCGCACACAAAATATCCACATACCATCACACACAAACACAACCCTCCTACTTAATCCAGTGTGTTTGCTTTCCCCTGGCGCAGCCTAGCTCAGCCTGGTTTGGTTTGGTTGTATCTTATGTCTCCAAACAACAAGCACATGCAGCTCAGAGAAAACGTTTTATTTTACTCCTCAACCGGACCTCTTGAATAAAGTAACATTACAAATAATTGAATTGCAGTTGCCCACCACAATTTAAACTGCCACTGTTAGTTATTGATTAATAATTTGTTATGGGCTGTTTGGGCACATATTGTAAATTACAATTTCCTTTAGTTAATTTTACAGAAAATAAAATATTAAAGAAAGTTTAGATACAATTTCCTCCTCCAACAGAGGATACACCTTGTGCCATGTGTCTTTGTGTGCTTGTGTGTGTAGGTTGGACTCTAAATTATTCTGCAGTGACGCCTGAGCTCCAGCGAGAGACACATTAACACCAGAGCTCGCTCCAACACACATAAATGCACTGGTGCATATGCCAGCTGATGCCAAATCCGAATTTAATCCATATTTCTAGTCCTGTTTTCTTGGGCTTTTGCTTTTTTAATAATAATAATAGTTTCATGCTGTTTAAGTTCAATGTAACAGTTGTTTGGGAAAAAGCATTGAAAGCCTTTAACTAATCCAACGTGCACTGTCCTGTCACTGGAATATAACGAATGAATATCTAAACAAAATTACCTAAATATGTCCAGATAATAACTTACTCACTCCAAAAGACACTTAATTAATACAACATCTTAATATCTCAAATAATTACAAATTATCTCAAAATAAAGACTTACCATTTCAAAATAATGACCTACTAAATAAGGCTTATTTATTATCTCAAGATAAAGTCTTATGAACTCAAAATAATCACGTAATATCACAAATTATCTAATTATTATGACTCACTGTATCATAATTATGTCTATCTTCGTTATGACGTACTATCTCATAATTTTGATTTAACAATCCCATAATCATTATTTTGCATTCATCTTTTTTCCCCTTCACTTGCAGAAATGGGCTTCCATATGTTTGTAATCATCAGCTATGCTCTAAACAAAATGTGGGTGAATTATGATTCCACCCTGCTGATGGAAACATTGTTTAGTGGATCCTTCAGTTTCTCAAGAGAGACCCCCTGATAAGAGACGTGGCCTGTGGTGCGTGTGAACACAGACGGTCAACACACACACCGACATAAACAAGGTCTCACACACACACACACACACACACTGCAGATTGAATGACAAAAGGTCAGTGAGTCGGGTATGATGGAGAGTCAGTCAGATAGATTTAAGACTTCAGAGTTAGCTTCCATACTCCTTTCTTCACTGTGGCATCTCCTTTCACTATATGAACCTGTAATCTTTGACCTGAAGCCATTGACCTGAAGTTCATCACACCTTAGGAATTGTCCAGGTCAAGGAGGATTCGTATTTCATGATTGGACAGCAGATAAAAGCTGTGTGAATCTTTTTGAGGCATAGTTCGATGTACATTTTTATATTTAGAATGATTGTGACAGAACCATTTCTTTTTTATTTGGCGCACCTAACCAACATAATTAATTTAGTAGAGGCAGTAAAATGGGTTTGTTTGGTGTTGTAAAACCACTACAGCCTCCACACAAAAAACTAAAAATATCGAATCAGTAAAATACAATAAAACCAGTAAAACAAATGGCCCCACACCTAAGATGGAGGGACAATTGATGTTAGGGTTAGCCTAACCCTTGTAATTAAAATAATCACATAAAAATGTGCGTGAAAAAGTATTTTCGAAGTGATGCTGCTCCCCTGTAAACACACACAGTTTTTTTGCACGGTTATAAGAAAGGCGTGTAGTATCCCACTTCCAAAGTGATTTTAATGTTGTGCGTTGGAGAGTTCAGTATGTACTATTCAAGAACTCCCAGTGGCTCCGTACTCAACGAGATAGTCCACAGATTATTATTCAAAGAAATATCAGGTACTGAAGAGGATCCAGCTCAATGTCATTATAATTATTATTCAATAAACATACATTATAATAGTCAATCAGCACTGAAATTTATTCCATCCATCCATTATCTGTAACTGTTTATTCTTTAAGGGTCGTGTGGGGGGCACAAACCAATCCCAGCTGACAGCGGGTGTGAGGCTCTATCGCCAGCCAATCATCAGGGCCTTAAATGTATTAATTGTGCCATTATTTCAAATAATAACTTTGTGATAGCTTGTCCAGTCAATAGTGGTCAGTTGACGGTACTGCTGGTTGTGCTGCCTCCATTTATGTCCCGTCACCTTCACCCTGTAGACTGAAGCAGTGAGTGAAGCGGCGTGCATCACTTTTTGTCTTTCATCTCAAACATGTATGCTAGACGACATCTTAGATTTCACTTCTGTTGTGCAAATTGTAATCCTCAAGTTGCACTTTGATCGCAGTTTGTTCTCAGTCGCAGATTTTCTCTGCTCCTGAAGGGTCGGGTGGTGAGGGGAAACCATCTGGAGGAAATGCAATACAGCAGGCCATGGTTACAGTCACAGTGATTCCACAAATCACAAGTCAACAAGTTGCAATAAGAATAATAATGAAAACTGCTCCTGCCGTACCACAGACGCAGTAAAACAAAGAACTCTAGGTTGTTGTTTTTTTTATATTTAAAGAGGCGCCCGGGTCTGATTTAAATAAGAGTCATTTAAATATATTGTAATTACTTTCAACTGATGTCGTTCATTTTTACACTCGTATGAATAATATGTGATCTATGATAGTACTGTAAATGATTGATTTATGAATAATTTATTCCTGTGTCACTGAGAGCAGTTTATGGAGGAGCAGGGGTAGAACCTGTCTGCAGAAATGCACACTATGATACACAGGGTTATAATTTCAATCTCTTTCAGTGTGTGTGTCTTTCAGCTGAAATATCGCAGTAACATTTCCCTGACGGAGCAGATTGCAACTTGAAATTTGCAACGCTGAAGATGAAACTCAGATGAAAGATGGTTATTCTAAGCAGGCCATTGATTCCCATAAAAGACAAACCTTCCCTGCAGAGTGTGTTGTTTGTATAAGTGTTTCTCCAGCCAGCAGATGTTGAACCTCCCACGAGTCTGAGTGCACACCTTCATACCGAACGAGACAACTGTTTCTGTCTGAGAGGTGAAATACCAGAGTTACATGATGCTCTTTGGCTGAAGGAGGAGCTACATTCCCAGACTCATGGCTATTCCATTGCTTCAGTGTTTGCACCCACACACACCTGCACACACAGACACTCACAGAACAAAAACAAAGAAAGCTGAAAAACAAGTTATGTAAAGCTTGCTTTTTAATCGATTAATATAGATAGTTTCATGTGTGATAACATTCCCTAAAAAGAAAAAACACACAAAAACAAACTTGAATGCAAACACACAAGCATGCATACAAATGGCCTGACTGCCAAACGCCACATGCATGCAGACACACACACACACACACACACACACACACACACACACACAGAAGCATATTTAGGGATTTATTGGCAACAGAGGTAGTAGTTTGTACTTTGAGGGGCACTTTGAGGGTCACTAATGTCAGAGCTAAACTAAAACACAGCGTCTGGTCAAACACGCCCACAGGCCGGCCATGACACACTTACATGCACCCACAGGTACACAGACTCAACGTACACTTTCTTGCATACACACACCTGTTTCGACACCCATGTATCTGCTGGCCATGACACATATGCATTGTATATGTCTGAAGACGGGGTTGCAAGTGGGATTCCATTCGAGATGACAGGGCATGTGTGTGCGTGTGTACTTTCTGACACACTTTTAATGGGCTGTTTCAGGGTTATAACTTGGTTTAAGGGTTAGGGTTAGTCCTTGGTTTTGGTTAGGGTTAGGGTTAGACATTTAGTTTTGATGGTTAAGGTTAGGCTAAGGGCCAAGGGAATGCATTATGCCAATGAATGTCCTCACTGAGATAGATGTGTTTGTGCCCGCGTGTGTGCACACGTGTGTGTGTGAGAAAGAGAGATATCGAGAGAAAGTGATGAAACAAGATAACAGAGAAGTTGTTTGAAGTCAGTTTGAGTTTGTGAATTTGTAAAACAATTGGCCGAGGGGAAATGACCTATGCTGTGCAATAGGTGAAACAATCTGCTTCTCCAGGGAGAAACTGAAGAAGTGAAGTTGGGCTGAAAGCAAATATTTAGCTCCTGACTGTTTATAAAACTAAAAAAAAATCTAAGTTCTCCATAAGGTCTGTGAAATCAGGCTAGTGGTTCGATTCAATATTCATGGACTGACAGAAATCTGGGGAATGACAGATGTAGAAATCAAAGCTGAAAATATGTTTTTGTATTGTAGAGAGAAGAAAACAGTCACAGGGACCATGAAGGCTGTAGGATGGGAGATGAAAAATTGCCATTCTCCTTGTGTGCAGCAGCGCAGCTAAAAGGAGGAGATGAGGCAGGGGGGAGGAAAGGGGGATTCTGAGGGCACCTTAACATCAAAGAAGAAGCGAGAATATGAGTTTGACCTCTCCAGAACAGGCCAACAGGGTTTAACCCCTGACATCTGTAAAGATACAGTTACTCCAAAACATCTTCAATAAACACGCACACACACACACACACACACACACACACACACACACACAGTTGCACAGAAAGGAGAACAAACACTTCACTCTATCTCCTCAAGACCACTACAAAATAAAAGCAGGCTGACCGCATCCTATTCAGCATGAAAAACACGTCAGCGTGCGTTGGCGTGTTGAGAATAAGATTTAAATATCGCAGATGTATAAAATGAACCGAAATCACAAAGTGGAAACACACTCGAGACAAGTGTCACCTTCACTCTAATTGAGAAACCTCGGCTTCACTCCGTTCAGGTTTTTAGTATTCTGGTGCTGTGTCCGTCCACTGGTAGGAAGTCGTATCAGAATAACCATCAAAACTGGAGAGCAGAACACAAAATCGCTCCAAACAGCGTCAATAAAAGCTGCATTCAGCAGCTGCTGCAGCAGGAACAAATAAAGAGAACATTTTCTCATTTCCGCCAGACAACAAGACACACTGATGTGATGTGCTGTTTCATAATTTCGGAATGTCTAAACTTTCGCAAATCCTTTGAAGCTGCCAAAACTACATGGCTTTGTCATGAAGTTCAAGCTGTGTCTTAGTAGTCTAAACAAATTCTATCCTTTTTAATTTTTTAAACCAGCTTGACCTTCGTCACAAGGTCAATGAGATTAGAGGGAGGATTTGTGAGGAGTTGAAAAAAGATCACTCAGTTATAGAATATTATATAGAGAAGCAATGGTTCCATTTTCCACCCTTTAACATCCAGGTATTTATAATCAGCTTAAATTTTGAGGTTTGAGAAATCATTTTATCACTATTTTGTATCCAAACTATTGTAACATTTGCACATGTTAACTTTTTAAGCCCAACACTGCATGTTTTTAATGGCTGCACTGTGGTTTCAGTGTGCTGTGCTTTATTTTATTGACATTTGGGATTTAAGGTTCTCTGCATCTTAACGATGTTTGCTTGTGCTGACTGCTATAACTGCGGGAGTGGGCCAAAATACGTTAATTAGCAGTAATTACAATTTATTTAATATCATGCAACATAATTTAATCAACTTGAAACATTCGAAAACACACACGTAAACAAGGTTGTACATGAATGAAGCCAAAATGTCCTTGATATGGGTGCTGCCGTCCTGTGCTTTTGACGTCATTCAGAGTCTATGCGGTTGTAATTCGGGTGTGGAACCACAATAACAAGGCCCCCCCTATAATGCAGCAAGCCACTAGGGGGCGATCAAGATGATTTGGCTTCACTTTTAGAGATCTGTCATGTCGTCTATCTTTAAATACAGTCTATGATCACCACACACATTTACGACATTGTAATAGTTTTAATTGTTTCACTTTGCTTTTGTTTCGGGGCATTTTGAAGATAAACCTGTGATCAGAAAAAGTCACAAGTAGCTGTGGGCTATTTGGTCAGTTTTCCTGAGAAAGCTTTGCACCATCACAAGGTCAAATGGGAACTCTGCATTTTATATATAATCAACTTATCTGTGAGCACATCCAGACTGCAGAGAATACTGAGAATACACACACACACACACACACACACACACACACACACACACACACACACTTCCAGGTAGTTATCTATCCCTTCCAGCTGTCAGCCTACTAACCTGAGTTACATCACAGCACATAGACATCTGGGTGTATTTTACATAACAGACACACACACACATACACAAACACACACGCACTCACACACACACAGGCACACACACATGCACATACCATACACAACAATGTAGATGCCTTTGCGCAGGCCTGGAGTGGGCTAGATAAAATTAGCGGCTGTACATCTGCCAAATGGATCAGCACACAGACAGTATGGCTCTCTGGCTAAGCGATCCTGTTTGTCTCATCTGTGTCTACATGACCAGACTGGATAAGCAAAAACCATTTGTTTAAAACGAGTCCTGTCACCACAAACACAAAGGCCAGAGCAGTTCCACATGCTGGATTGACAATGAGCGAATGTTGTTAGGTGACAAAAACAGTTTCGGTAAAGAAGAAGGTGGCTTGTTCATTCCCCAAATCTATTTTCAGTGAGTAAAAGGTAAACAAATTTGGGGGTGAATGAAGTATAACATATTCTTAAAGAAAGGCATCGGATATAAAATAGGATGAAAACATTACCTCCTCCTTGGCAGAGGTAATGAAACAGAAAGTGACATTTTTTTAAAAGAAATCATCCTGAGCTTCACAACTTTAATCAAGAAAAGACACTTAACTATTCACGACAATAATCAAATGCAAGTCAGTTCAAGCAATTTGAAATATTTGTATTTGTCTGAGGCACAGACTGCTGTGACTGGACAGGAATTGGAACAAGCTGAGGAGCTTTGCTTTGTTCAGTCAGAGAATGAGCACTCTAATAGAATAACAATAATTCTAAGATACTGATTTGATGGTTGGAGACCTAATGTGGTCAGTAACCACACATAAAACAGTTGTATGGCAGCAACTGTTTGTGGAATGAATATAACCAGCAACGTACTCTCTGCTGTAAATGTGTTTAATTGAGGAAGGGATCTGCAAACCATCTGGCTACAATTTACAAAAACACTGCCTCGGCTCAAATAAGGAGCAACAGATGAATACCAAGGTGAGATGTAATACAGTAGTCTGTAAAAACATGCCCCTCATGTTGTCCTGCAAATTTCATAAAGCTTATTCATGTGTTCCTCAGCACAAAGTTTTCTCAAGAGATTTTAAAAAGAGCAAATGAGTCTCAATGGGTTTTAAGGGAAAAGGGGCATAAACTTGGATAGAACCACTCATCCCAGTGCAAAACACTGCAGGATAAAAAAAGAAGGGCAATAACTTGGATCATAACAATAAGCTGTTTTCTGCATTAATTTACTATTACCAGCAATTCAGCTCATTTTAATGTGGAAAACACGCTGAAAAATGTATAAATGAGGCCCTGTGGGAGCACAGAGAAGCCCTGCATTCTTAAACAAACTCGAGCAGCCTGACAAACTTACAGCACAGTGGGCTTCAGCGTGACACACAAAGTCACACAGCATCACCAATTAGACTGGTTTCTTTTTCTATTTCAGGGCAACGTTAAAGCAGCAGCACGAGAACTGACAAGGTAATTTGAAAGTAAATTCTGCGAAGGAACAAGTGGAGCGAGAGAGGGGCAGGGTGTGAGATGATCTGATATTATCCTCTCGGAATCACACACAGTTCACACCCTGTTAATGGGCCTACCGTGTGTGTGTGTGTGTGTGTGCGTGTGTGTGTGCTTGAATGTGTATGTGTGCGTTTGATAAGAGAGTTTTTGCAGTGAGTCAATTCTCAAAAGCCAAACTTCCTTCCTGAGTGATAGCATAAGCCAACAATAACACACACACACACACACACACACACACACACACACACACACACACACACACACACACACACACTCACACTCACACACACACACACACACTCACTCACACACACTCACACACACACACACTCACACTCACACACACACACACACACACACACACACACACACACACACACACACACACACACACACACACACACATTCTCTCTATTTTCATCGGTCTCTCTCACAACTTGAGGGTAGTACACTTAGATCAAACAGAAATGTTCAGAGTGAAAGGTACACACCCAAGCAAACACACACACACAC
This sequence comes from Verasper variegatus, assembly GCA_026259375.1. NCBI lineage: Eukaryota > Metazoa > Chordata > Actinopteri > Pleuronectiformes > Pleuronectidae > Verasper > Verasper variegatus. The sequence continues at coordinate 9,550,299 of CM048052.1, forward strand.
ACACACATAGGTTTGTGCACCTATCCTTATCAGGACTTTGCATTCATTGTGGACAGCCAAACAAAAACATTATTCATAACCTCAACCATGACCAATCCATGCCTTACCCTAAACTTTACCCAATTCACATCTTACCCCTGAACTTAACCAGGACATCAGAAATGACGGTTTGCCTCGTTAGGACCGGGCTTTAGTCCCCATTAGGTCTACTGGTCCCAAGGTCTGAAAGAGGTAACAGACACACACACAAAAACACAAACACAAACACACACACACAGTCATGTTTAGCAGAAGGGCTTGAATAAGTCTTGGAATGGTACATGTTTCCCTCATCAGGAATATAAAGAATAATGATGGGCAACAGGAAAGTACATTTTTCCTTTACTGGTTAGTTTCATATATCCTGATGTTCTGTGTCTGCATATGTTTCTTTTCACTGCTTTAAGAATTATGGATGTTCTAGACCTGTATGTTTATTATCAGTTATTATTAGTAGTAATGCTAATTTCTGTCACCCTCTGATATTCTTACCAGCAGACGTGGCAGCTACACAAAACATATAACTTGCACTACTCTGTAAAAATGGTTCCTACATGTACCACTGGAGGCAGGTAACACACTCCCCCACGGACCAGCACAGCATGTGATCCCATAACTATTGTGCTCTCAAATAAACATTAGTCGTTTGTTGTTGTTTTTTGAGTGAAACTTTGCCCTGAAGTCTTTGCTCAAGGCATTGTGCCCCGCTTTTAATTTATCAGGAACAATGCTGACCTCAGCTGGACCGAGTGAGTTACTGCTGTAGTTTATGCTCTTTATGAAAAGCAGCAGAGGACTGAATTATGCAGCGTTTCTTCCACACATATAACTCATACAGTCAGAGAGAGGCAGACGGTCGGCAAGAAAAGGGGAGAGCGCAAGTGAGGTGAGATGGACAGATGGAGACAGGTAGGTCGACTGATCCATAGAGGCAACAGAGAGGTGAGAGACGGACAGATGGTCAACAAAAAAAGCAAGGAAGAAAGACGAGCAGTAGACTGATTAAAGCATCCCACGCTTAATTAATTAGAGAGTGAACACACTGCGGGGCTCTCGGCTGCTTGAAAAACAGTTAGGCATGTAACGTCCCCCACACAACAACACACCCCCACACTCAGAAAACCCAGACACGTGCGAAAACAAGACCCAGGAACCTTGTATCACCTCTTTTCTCAGCTTTGTAAATGTGGAGGAAGGAGAGAAGGAGGGAAGTGAATGAGATCCACTCAGTGGAGAAGGGGAGAGAGAGAGAGGGGGAAATTTAGAGGAGAGAAAAATGTGAGAGTGAAGGGGGAGGGGGTACGGCAAAGGAGATAGGGAGGCAAAGATGGAGCGAAGATCAGACGAAGGGAGATGAGACCAGATGAGGTTGAGATAGATGATAGCGGTTGCAGAGGAGGAGAGAAATGGAGTGTGAGATGAAATGAAAGCGAGGGATGCAGGGAGAGAGAGTGGAGGAGGAGGAGGTGGTGGAGGAGAGCCAAAAGAATAAGAGTGGAGTGGTGCGTGGTGGCGAGGAGAGAGGCGCAGGCAGGCGGACGAGAAGGGAGGAGAGACTGAAGACACTGTGACCTAACACGCTCGACTGCAATGACGCTCTGAAGATCATCTCAAGGTTGTTAGATGGGGGGGGACTCATCCACGCAGAGGAGAAGAGCGGGGGGGGGGGGGGGGGGGGGGTAGAGTGGGTAAAGGAGGAAGTGATGATAAAACTGTGATGTCGAAAAAGACCAACAGGCGTGTAAGGGAGGGAAAAGACAATAAGATATATGAAGCAAAAAATAAAAACAGGAGCGAAGGACGAGAGAGGAATAGTGATGGGGAGGGAGGGAGCCGGATCATATGTTTCCCTTCATTTCCGAGAGCCTTTCCGAAAGAAACGGCCAATCACAGCCAAGGGTCAAAGGTGCCAACCCTCACTCCAACAGGCCCGAGGCCGAATTTCTTTCCTATAGCTTGACCCTGCGTAAAAAAAAGAAGGGGAGTTTATTTCGGGGGAGGCAGTGAAATTCAGGGCAGAGCAATAAAAGCGAACATGCCTTGGTTCCCTCAGATCATACCAAACCGCTCCTGCTGAAAAGAATCGTATCTTTCGTGGACGTAACATCGTCACCGAACCGTGATGAGATAAGAGGAGGATAGTGCAGTGGTGAGAGAGAAGGAGGGTGATGAAGGCTGCAGAGAAAATGATTCAGTGACTCAAGCTGCTATGAGGAATTCAGCAGTGTGTGTGTGAGTGGGGGGGGGGGGTATGAGGAGCGCAAGCATGCATGAAAATGTGCACAGTTTATTATGTATCGGTAGATGTGCAACAATGCGTGAGTGTGCGTTCAGACTGGCACGTGCAATGTGTGCAATGTGTGCAATGTGTGCAATGTGTGCAACTGTGTGTGTGTGTGTGTGTGTGTGTGTGTGTGTGTGTGTGTTTGTGTGTCTTGGCAGTAGTGATTAAGTACAACTAGCCTGCCAGCCAATAAACAACCAGAGAGGCTGTGTTCCATTCCTTAATGAGTTCCCCTTATCTCTTACCCTCCGCTCCTCCTTCCATGCATCCTTTATTTACTCCCCTTTACATTATCTCGTTCACTCGTCCTTCCCATGTCCCATTGTCATTCATCTTTCATCCTCCACTGCTACTCCTCTTTCAATGTTTCCTTTGCACGGACACTTTCCTTTTAGCCTATTCCTTCCCTTCCCCCTTATTCACCCTCCATCAGAAAGAAAAGAGTAAAGTGAGACACATTGTTTACAAAAATACCTTGCTAACATTGAATGTAAAATGTATTGACATTCATAGTCCCCAGTGGAAGTTTAATTATTTCGATGATTTTTTTCTAGGGTATCGACTGAAAACTGTTTTCATTATCAATTAATCTGTAATTGTTTTTTCAGTTTATCCATTAATCAGAGCGACAGTAAATAGTGTAAACGAATCGGTGGCTCCACAAAGGAGAGAGTGGAGGATATTAAGTTTCTGGGAGTGCAGGTCTCGGACAATCTCACCTGGTCCGGGAAGACCACCCGGATGGTGAAACGGGCCCAGCAGAGTATGTACTTTCTGAGGAAACTTAAGCGAGCATCACTCCCCACGAGGATCCTTAAAACATTCTACAGAGGTGTTGAAAGTGTGCTGACCTTCTGTATCACCATCTGTTTCTCCAGCTGCAGTGGAGCAGACAGAAACAATTTCATTCTACACTGCATAGTTGTACAGTTTGGTTAGAAATGACAATAAAAAAATATAGATTTGTATGCCTGTTATACTGTAGTGTTGGAACTAGCTGTTGTTTCCTCAACAGTCCAAAACCTAAACATATTCCATTTACCTTCATATCTGACAAAGACAATCATTAAATCCCCTTTTGTGGGAGGCTTGAAATGTTGCAAATACATTTTCTGTCAATCGGGCGAATATTTAACTTGTTGAAGTTCTGGTCATTTTGGATTTCATTGAAATAATTCAACGACTATTTGATGGATTGCCTTGAGATTCACCGCATTCATGTGTTGTTTAAAAAATGTCTGTGTTCATAGTGGTTCAAATCAAGTGAGTATTTCTATGTCTCATTCCGTATATGTGACTCCCAGCTCTGCTTCAAGCTATTTTGGTCATTGGTCAAATGGTCATTACCCAAAAAATGAGCAGGTATTCAATGACCGTAATTACAGGTCATACGTAGAGACTGTGAGAGACTGTGAGAGTTTCCATTAAGTTTTAGGTCAAATTTTGGATAAAACACTTCAGTGGAAAAATTCGGATCTCTGACAGGTTTTAAATTAGCTAACACTCTGTTATCACTTATGATTTAGTAGTTACTTGGCGCAGAAAGTCATGAAGCTCATAATGTCAATAACAATAATTTAAATATCACCTTGAAACCGTCTGCAGATGTTCCAGACTAAGAATCTAGTCTACCAGGTGTCATATAACATAACCACCATACTGTCACACAGCATTTCTGATTTATATGTTTAAAATATCCTGATGAAACAAGTTCCTCCCCTTCAGGTAGGATCCAATTATAAAAGATGCTAAATTAACCTGTGGGAGGAAAACCTTTCTGTATGTAAGTGACTGTGGATTCAGTAAAAGAAAAAAAGGAGCCGACAATGCAGTGGCTCTCTTCTGCGGGCGTCTCGGTGCACATGTTGACGTCAAACAAAGAGACACCTGGTCATGACTTGAACTCGTGCTTTCTAACGTGTTGCCGTCCATAAATCGAATTAACTGCAGTTATATCTAGTTAATGGGATTAGAGCGAGGACACAATGTAGGAGACATAAATCTGGTCTGGAAGTCTGCCATGGATTCGGTTCTTTCACATCTCACAGGGTCTCCTTCGCCAGCTGGCAGGGGCTGCTGGTCCATGGTGATTTACAGTAATGTCTCTCTATTTTGCTGCAGCTGTGACTTCAGTAATTGTCCAACATATGCAGTATAGCGAAAAAGCTAAAAGATAATCCATACGAAATTCTTTTTACATGGGTTTCATGAAAACCTAAAGGATTAGTTAGAACTCTTCTTGGATTATTTGCCTTCTTGGATTAGAATCGAAAGGATTCAGTGTCTTATTTGAGGCTACAGACATCAGCCACTTTTTTTAACTTCACAAAAACTGGGTGCATTGACCTCCTAAACTCGTGTTCCATCCGACAAATAGTCCAGGACAACCTGCTGTAAAGTCACAAATTTCCTATCACATGGACCAACCTGTACAGGAACTCTGAACTGAGCTCTAGCGGTGTTGGTATTGGTTGGTATAGGTACATTTTGTTGTCCTTGAACTGACTAAACCAAGTTGTTTCCACTTGTCTGCTAGCTATAGCTTCATATTTAAATGTGACAGTGGTAAAAGCTCATCTATATGTGTATTTCCAGCATGTCAAACTGTCCCTTCGAGTTTCAATGTAAATTCTACCACTGCTGTAAATTACAGTGATTTTTCATAAAAGTACCTCATAATTCAAAAAAGTCAAATTACCACAAGAATTCGGACTAATTATCAGAATTAAGACATAACAGACATTTAAAATGCTCATAAATTGTAAAATACTGATATTTTTATTTTTCAAAAATGCAGCAGAAATGTTTTATGCTTGACACAATCCAGCCATCCGCTGAGTCAATAAACCCATATGAAAAAAAAATATATTAAAACAATCAAACATCCATTAAATGTTACTTTTATATTATTTTTCTAAAACGTCTTTGCTTGCCATCCACAAAATGTTCAGCTTTCAATTTTCGCGTATTTTGTTGACAGTAAACTAAAAATCTTTCATGTGGAAGTTACTTAGGATGAGAGGAGGTTAAATAGGCCTCACTGTGACAAAGCTGCATGTGGTCGCACAGGTGAGGCTGGGAGAGGGGGAAGGACGGGTTTGGAGGGGACAAAGGAAAGTTCAGGGCAAGGAAAGGAAGAAGAAAAAGAGAATAATACAGGAAAGTTATAATATAAGTGTTAGGGCCTTACTGGTTAGGATGACATTGGGAGTTTGGGTTGGGTTGGTTGATGCAAGATTCTTTTATCTTCCCAGCAGCAACCAGACAGACAGATCTTTAGTGGCTGGTAAGATGGCACCATATCTCTCCGACTTATCAGCCGTTTGGAACTTATTTAATAACAGCTGTACTTGTCCTTATGTTCACACAGAGCAGTAACCACCGTAGCCCTCGAGCTATCCTTCGACTTTAACATATTTCTGAAATAAATCATTTCAATAAGGTATCGGTTAGGGATTTTGGTTGAAAATTGAAAAGATTAATGCTCCATTTAAAAGATATTACGACTTAAAAAGCTGCTTGTTTAGAGGCGTGTTTGCCTTCAATGTCAAATCTCTCACACTCTCAGACAGAGCGTCCCTCCTCAGCTCCACCCAGGCTCCACCTCAATCGTTTGGCTCCAGACAACTGACAACATGGGGGCAGGTCGTAAACTAAACCGTGTGAGTGACAGATCCACATTTATCCTATAGACCATGGGAGTTGCTGAGCACGTGACATTATAGATTACAAAACAACTTGGCCAATTTCCTTCAGACGGCAGCTTTAGGAGGGACGAGGTTTCAGCCAGCACTAGGTGGTTCAAACAGGGGCTCGTTTCGAAATACCAGCAACCCGGGTAACATCTGTTACAGTCTGAAAGATGCAAGATAGCACTGGTGACTTTTTTGGGACACGCTGTGACTCGGGACCCCCTGAATCATCACCACCTGTCTGTCTACAGAAACATTAATTATATTTGGGTCGACAGGGTATTAAAGGTAAGGCCTTTAATTAAAAATCCAGGAACATGAGGAAGGAACAGGGAGGGTTTAGGTACAAAGGGTTAAAGGTCATGGTTTTTGGCTGGTGCTCAATCATCAAACCAATATTGCATTATCTACACAGTACAAGCTTCTCGTCCGATGGTCAAACAAATAGACAGGATGGAGCAGAGAATGTCCTACACTGCAACTGCTAAACAAGTATCTAGATGCTAAGATAGTTAATAATTACTAAAATGACTGTGCATAGCAAATATAGCCTTTAAATAAAGGTACTGTGTACATACTACAATGGGTGAGATAGAAAGACAACCAGCCTTGCTTTAGGACATCTATACAATAATATAGTAATATCTGAAATGAAAGCAATAATGTGGTTAAATAAGTCATGTTTTTAATGCAAGAGCAGGTAAATGCTATAAATCATAATATATCATCTGTATCTTTCCATTCTATTTACAAGAGTTGAACACTTAGCTGGTTAGAGTGATTCTTCAGTAAGTCTGGCGACGCTTCAGAGGCCCTTTGTTCTTCTGAAGATAATTTTCCTTGGTACACGTTTTCATTTTCTGTGTTTTCCAGATCACTCCATCTCACTTCGTCTCCCTCGCTCTCACAGCTGGTAAATCCCTCTCAGTTCAATCTTAATCTCTTTCCCACAAACTGTCTAACTTTTCCTCCAAGTACTGTTCTTCTTTTTTTCTTTAACCCCCTTCTTGATCCCTGTCTGTTTTTACATCCATCTCTTGCTGACACTTGTTATTTTTTCTCCTCAACTTAGTTTGATCCTTGGCAAATAGCGCCTTTGATCGTTTCTTTAAAAAAAAAAATGCTACATTCACATTTCACAGGTTGTTCAAGTTGGCTTCAGCAGTCTGTGTGTGGTATCCCTAATAGCTCACGTCTGCATCTGCTCTGCTCAGTTGCCGGCTGCTGCTTCGCGGTGCAGCGTAAGTACAGTAGGGGATGTAAACCGATCAATTACTGACCCCTTTTTTTTGCCACAGCGCTCCTCTTCCTCCTCAGCTGGAGAAAAAAAGCAGAAGATTTAATATCCAAAGTGGGTTTTGAGACAGTTGATGGATGTCTTGGCTCGTCAAATTCCAGGTTATGAGCGAATGATGCATAGAACTGCATCTCCTGGGAGTCAGTCTGTCTTCAGTTCCACATGCAACACACAGCTGTCTGTCTCTTCATCCTGTTACTGAAAATGCCTTTCAGTCTCTCCATCTGTAACAATCCTGCAGGGTAATTAGTAGAGGTATTTAAGTCTTTTGTTTCACGTAGGTTTGTGTGTGTGGGGGTTTTTTTTGTGTTTGTGTGTGTGTGTGTGTGTGTGTGTGTGTGTGTGTATATTTATATGTTTGTTTGTTGTAATGATGTCCCAGTGTGTGCAAGTATTTTGCTGCGGTTATACACGTGTAGTGGAGTGTGTGTGCGCGGAGATGTGTGTGTGTGGCAAGTGTGTATTACTATACGGGCTGTGGTGTGTGTATCCCTGGTGAGGATGCCCCATTCTCATCCCCACCACTGATGCAGGCGTCATGGGGGTCATCGGCGTCGCCGGGGTAACAGGGTGTGACCCAGGGGTCACCGGCAGCGACCCTGGGGTCAGAGAGGTCATGAGGGGGACGTCATCAGGTGAACGGCGCAGGGTGAGGGTGTAATCAGGCGGGCAGGTGAGGCGCACGGTGTCCAGTGTGCTGTAGATGTCCTGGGTGTCCATGCCGTCCAGAGCGTCCAGCGTGTCCAGAGTGTGATGGTGGTGAGTGTTGTTCCTTTCGTCTGCTGATGCTGCATCACACTCAAGCTGCTTCACCTACAAATAAGAATGATGCAGAGGTGTTGACATGTCAGTACGGAAAACAGAAACATATAATCAAATCTCAGCCTACAAGTATGGATTAATTTAGTTATCAATTAATGTTGCAGTTATTTTCGTGTTTCATTAATTAATGATGTGTGGCGCTAACAATTTAGAAGAATTCCCATTGAAATTTCCTGAAGCTCAAGGTGACGGTTTCAGATCTCCTGTGATGTTTTCTCACCACTGAGAAGCTCGAGCCTGAGAATATTCTTTTCATTTTAAAAGTCACTAAAAACAAATAGTAGTTGCCAATTCATTTTCTGTTGACTGAAGTCAAATAATCAGCCCATCGTCTATTCAATTTACCCTTTGAGGGCCCCAGGGCGGCTGGAGCCAGTCACAGCTGACATTGGGCGAGTGTATTACAGGACCAACATATAAAAATAAACCACCTTCACACCTCTACAGACTATTTAGGAAACTCCTTGCCTCAATTACCAATTCAATTAAATCCCATATTATTTTGGCTCGGTGATGTGGTTGAAATATATGTTTGCATATAAATACAAAATAATCAAATGATGTTCATTGCAATAAACATTTTTTTGGTAAAACAACACCTTCCATGCATCGCTCATTATATTTTTTTTATAATTACAAAAAAAGCAATTAAAGTTGAGGTTGTTAAAGTCCCACATTTGTTCCAGCCTGAAACCAGTCAGAGCAACAAACCAAAATTAAAAATTTAATTTCAAATTCAATTCAAATCTCATCTGATATTTTTCATCAGTTGTCTGAACCGATGCTGAGTGAGTCTGACTGATCCTCTGCAGGGCTAGTGTGTTTTATTTTATTAGTCAGACTCATCTATAACAGATAAATAACCCAAATTAGTACAAACTGTTTACAAACTAAAACACAAAAATAATTAAAAAATAATAAGCTGCGATGCTGAGCTATATTAATGTACCTCATCAACAGTTATCTGAGATTCTAAAGCAACTAACAGCTCAAAAGGGTCCAGGTAGTGACTGGATGAACTGGGAGGCAAAAAAAAGATAAAGAAAAATCAGGGAACTGGACAGAACTCACAAATGCATCACAACACACTCACAGATACACACACACATTCTCACACTGAGAGTGTCTGCTGATCGCAGGCTGTGTTTCACAGCAGTGCTCTATGGCAGCTCCACCGCCAGCTGCTCCACTTGCAAGAGAGGATTTCATTCAGAGAGTCGCACACGACCTCATCTGGCTTAATGTTACTTAAACCTCAAATAACATGTGCAATTCTGAGCACTGAGCACAACTTAATTCAATGCGAGCTAAATGACGTATTCATTGTGTAGCTGTGAAACACACACTATGTTTATATAGCGTTTTTCTAGTCTTGATGACCACTCAACCCGCTTTACACTACAGTTTATTGTCATTTACATTCATACATTGCATATATGGGCAGCATGAAGGGAGACATATGCAATTAAAAATGCAATAACTCATCGACTCACCTGTAGTGACATCAGTCCTTCCCCCTGTAGGTGGGCGGCAACATCTGCAGGTGTGATATCTCGTCTCGGTGGAGGAAGTGGGCGGGGTCTACGATGCTCCAGACGTCTCTTGTCCTTCTTGTACAGCAGCGCCGCGAACGCAAGGATGTTGAGAAACAACAGGGAGGCTCCTACAGCAATGGTCACAGAGAGTTCAGTGGAGTAGTCCTCATTAGGGATGCGGACCCCGTTTTCCGCTCCGTCTTGGCCCAAAGCAGCCTCTGGAGGCTGCGGGGTACCTCCCTGCGAGCCTGGGTGACGTGTGCTGCTTGGAGGCCAACCTTTGGACAGCCGCTTTGTGTAAGAGTAAGGGGTGTCGTCCTGCGGAGAGGGACTATGCGTGAAGGAGGACACAGACTGGAGGAGCTCGTTGACATGATGCAAATGAGGCACCAGCTGGAGCCAGAAGGAGATTTTGGTGGCGCGGTAGTGGTCTCTGACCCGGGGCTTGAGGCCGATGTGGAGATACAGCTGCTCTTTTGGGGTGTACTTAGACCAGGCCACTTCCTCAAAGCGGTTCGGTTTCGTGTGGATAAACTTGGTATCTTGAGGAACTGGCTGGTTTGGATCACTGTAAAAAAAAAGTGAAACACGATGACTTATTTATTCATATGTAAAGAGTAAAAGATGTGTTCATTGGGGGATGGTCAACAACCCCCCCTCAACTCAACAAGTAAACAATACATGGAAGGATTTTCACTAAACTTGCTGGAATATTACTGGGGCGTGCAGCTCGAGCTGTTGTGTCGGGGGTCTGGGGGATGACAACCTCTCAGTAGAAATATGCTTGTTGTGTGAACGTGCCTGGCAAAACCGGTATCTACAAAGTTTATCCGGCCTGCCTGCTGAAGATGGCAAAACTTTTAACGATGGCCACCGGCAAACCGACAAGGGTAGGACTTCTCCTGGTACCGCTGATGGTCAATCTGACTGTGACAGAAGGTCAATGTGTTTGTATGGGAGAGAGGGAGAGAGAAAGGCAAAGGCCGCTGTTGTTGCGTTCTTTTCGATCCCATTAGGATTCAACCTTTTTAAAAATTTACTTTGGATCTGTTTAATATGCAACATTAGCTAGAATGGCACTTAGCAGAGTGCATACCTCCACCAAGGCCCAACAGTCCCCTTATGATGCCATATTTAAATTAACTAGATCAACATTTTTATTAGGCTCTGCTCAAAATTGTACACACTCATAAATATTGGTCCTCTAAATGTATTCCTCTTTTTTGTTCGGTTTATTAGCGGGTAGCAACCAACGTGTAAGGTGTATAAATGCCATCTTCCGTGTCTTCTTCTTCTTCTTCTTCTTCTTCTTCTTCTTCTTCTTCTTCTTCAGTGGCCGTCTGGTTTATTGGCAGGTATGGAAGTAAATCAGTCTCACCAGATTTTGAAATTGAAAGCCTTTGAATTTCTAGCACTGAATTTATTTTACGTTGAAATGATGCCCCACCCCTCTGCTAAATTTGATTTGGTTGAGTAGTTTTTGCCTAATCCTGCTAAATAACTAACAACCAAGAAAAAGCAGACGAAAACATTCTCTCCTTGGTTGAGGTAGATATATACCTGCACATACAAATTCTGCACACGCAGCACCTTCTCTGTCATGGGGGATGGGGGGGGGGTGGCTGAGAGGGGATGGCGGAATTGACAGGTTGTCAAGGGGAATGGATTTTTGGTCATTTTAGTTTAAAGACGATGGGATCCAAATCGCCTACTGGCTGAAACCATTAACAAAACAGTTCAGAAATAAAACAGAGAAAAGATTAGCTCAGCAACAGTGAGACGGCTCTGAGCGTTTTGACTGAATGTGAAAGCAAAGTCATCATGGTGAAATAGCTGCTAATGACTACAGCCTCCCCCAACAGAGGCCTAAAATAAGTCCGAAAAATGAAAAGCAGTAGAGAATACACCCACATGCTGAATCTACCAGTGTGGATTCCACATATTCACTGAAAGCACAAATACCAGTATTTCACGATTTTCAGCTTTTCAAATGTCAGGGAGCTGCGGAGGACTTTTTCCTGTTGGCTTCCGTCCCCTGAAGAGGCTGAGTTTCTCTCTCGCTGGCCAGTTCCACCCAACCTGGCACACGTCTCTCTAATCAATATCCAAGTAACACACAGACAAACCAGTGGCAAAAAACAAGTTTTATATTTCTGTGCACATAGCTCAAAGGTGGTCTGGTTCTAGATCATTGATTTTAGTCCATATGCCTCACATTTCACTTAATGCACAGTTCAAACTCCTGCTGTTTGGATAGTGTTTGGATGTTTTCCCCTCTAGCGAACATAAAAGTTTAAGTGTGTGTGTGTGTTTGCGTGTGTGTGTGGTACAGTGAACATATCCTCAGAAATCCCCTCCCTGACACATCTAGTTGTCGATTTGCCGACTTATTCGTGTCAGCAGCTCAGATGCCATAAATGAAACAGCAGCACGTCTTCGCAGACTTGCCAGTTACAGACAATGTGCTCACTTGTCAATCACCTTATGAGCGGGGCACAAAAAGGCAGCCAGCGTGAAGACCTACCCGCACACATCCGCGTGGATTTAGACGCTGGGGCTTAGAAAATATACATGAGGGAACATTGCATCCACGGCGCCCTTAGTCTTAGCCATAGCCTTTACTCAACAACACAAGGATGGAATTTACCAAAATTCACGTGAATATTACTTGGAGAGTATCTCCACATGATTGACATTGAGAAATGATCGGTCTTGGGTGGGGGTGTGGGGGATGACAACCTCTCAGTAGAAAAATGCTTGTTGCCTAAATGTGCACAGCAAGTTCAGTAAACATCGCAGTCATGTCCTCTTCGAGCCCGTTAAGTTACAACTTTTGAAAATAGTCTGAAAATCCTATAATTTCGTTGGCATCATTAACTAGAAGAGCACACAGGAATCTTTGCATCCCTCCTTGGTGATTTTGCTTTGCAGCCTGCTGCAGTGGTAATCACAATAAAGGGCTATAAGCTGGAGGCTGCTAACTTGAACTACTTGCCTTAATGCCCCCGCGTTAATGAAAGTCAAAATATGTGTGAGCACTGTCCTGATTATGTACTGCGTGTTGTGAGATAGCAAGGTTCTGCTGTGATTTAGATCAAGGTCTAGACTACAGATGCCTCTGTAAATCTAAAGATCTCTCGGTGGAGCGAGTCTCGATTGGATTAATTACTGGTAATTATTCACTTGGAGCACTGCAGAAAGAGGGTCCATCCTCAACAATTACTTTTAACTTGTGTATATCATGTCAGAGCGGAGAGATAAAAGGTGCTCTTATCAGTGCGGATTGTCAGGTTTTTAAAAGTTTGAATGTGGATTTCTCTCTTTAACAACTGCATTTCTGTTAGCCACTGGCAGATCGTTTCACTTTCAATTTAATGAATTAGATATCAAGAATCAAGGGGAAAAAAGCTCTGTCTTCGTTGCACCACTTTTTGCCCATAAACAAGTGAGTGAGGAAGACAAAGAGAGGATAAGAGAAGATTTATCAAACTGAGGCCAGCCTCTCGTTTTTCTTTAAGGACACTACCTTGGCTTTCCTCAAGGACTCTTTCAAGAGCGGGGATTCTTTAACTCTCTCAGCCAAGGTCCAAAGAAGAGAGGCCTCGTCAATATTTGGAGAACCCATGGGCTCCCTCTGCCAAACTTAGTCTGCAGTGCTGCTTTCATGATTGTATCTAAAGTCGCGCTGTCTTCTCGTCAGACACCTTTTGAAGGGAAAGACATTATAATAACACATCCTTCAGCTGTGAGCTTATTATTTTGCTGGAGAAGTTTTTATGGTCTTAAAATGTTGCTTATCGTGACAGAACAACTTGACAGAGATGCTGGATCTAATCTAGCTCTGCCGCACACATTTGCATGTTTTTCCCTAAATTATATTTAACTAATGCTAATTAGCCGCATACAAACATCATTTGCAGGACATCATTTTGCTTAATGCTACAGTAATCAAACCTTGTTATCTTCTCCCTTCTACTCTGCATCTTTGATTGTCGGCTCTCCGTGTTTAAACCCTGTCAGATAACTACACTATACACATGTTTACAATCTACTGGTACAGCAAATTAAACATAAGGAAAAGTTGAAGCAAAGTGGAGAGGCGTTGTGCTGTTTTTCTTGATGACACCATGGAGAATCTTGGCTGTCTCATTTCTAACTTGGAGGAGATTTGTTCCTGTAAAATCAGGAGTGAGCTGTTTGCTTACAGCAACACCACTTTGTGTTGCCAAAACCTTGTCTCCTCACAGAGTAAAAGAGAAAGGCATGAAAAAGGACAGATTTATCATCGACAGTGATGCTTTTTCTTTTTTTGTGTGCATATTTTAATGTGATTAAATTTCCTGGCTCTCATTCACAATTATGAGACATTGTCTATATGAGAGTGGCGATTATCCATCCATCCATCCATCCATCCATTCATGAATTATCTATACCGCTTATCATTTGAGAGTCACGGAGGGGTGGAGCCAATCCCAGCTGACATTGGATAAGAGGTGGGGTACAAGTCACAAGGATTTTCTTTTTTCCTTGGTAAACAGTGCGACATAGGGCGTTTTTCAACATTTCAAAGTTCACCAAGGGAATGATTCATGGTTCTTTATTTTTAAAAAGTCAGGCATATTAAGGGAACTGATATCTAAGAGCGTGTGTAATTTGGTGCAGCTTGATTTGAAATGAAGGGGACTTACTGTTGGACCTGGGCGGACGTATAGACTGCTCTCTGCTGAGTGTCATTCTAATTTATTGATTAGTTGGTCTGTTTGTTTATCAGCAGGATTACGCAAAAACTACCGAACGTACTTTCCACGAAACTTAATGAAAGAATGGGACATGGGCCAAGAAAGAGGCCATTAAATTTTGCATTAGATGAACAGTGCAAGATTTCTAAAATTTCCAACAATGTCCCTGGAAATAATTCATAGTGTTGATGAAAAACTATCAGGCATATTCAAGGGGACTTATATTTATGAGTGTGTGAAATTTGGTGCCAATCCAAATAAAAATCTGGATCTAACAGATTTATATGTGGTTTCATAGGGGCCTGTTGGCAGAGGTGTCCCCTCTACTGAGTACCATTCTAGCTTTGTGTCGTTTTCTGGATTTTGCCCTAATTTCTATCGCCAGGCAAAAAGATAATCAATATTCCACAGTAGTAAACATTTTATAGCTCACCCAGTCTTGGCAAAGTTGGTCCAGTAAGTCATGACCACCGCGCTCAGCATCACGTCGTTCTTGGAGAAGTTACAGTTGAACAGATCAGTGGGTCCCACCATGGGCACGCCGAACACATAGGGCACCTACACACATGCACACACACATGCATGTTAGAATAGCTTACTGTCAGAATCACGGTTCATTCATTCTCTTGACAGCAACTGAATCATGTCAAACATCTAGCCCCATCGCAGGGAAGACAGACACAACTTCATATGTAACTGCAGTGAACTTAAACTCAGGTCACTGGACTCATCTTCAGCTTGTCATCACTAATACATCCCCACTCACACACAACACACACACACACACACACACACACACACACATACATTTCAGTGTGTTGAACATTAGATAATCAAGTGTGCAACTAAATGAAAAAACATGGAAATAAACAGTTCACAGTTTAATAAATGCAAAAGAGAATATTACCATAATAACATCTTATTCATCTGAGCAGTAAATACACAAGTAAATAAGATGGCTTCCAAATCAGACTGGCAGCAAAGTATATTTCAGATATTTCATGCTGTAGTGAGTTTCTTGATTCGACTTATTAATCACTTTGAACAGATCAATATGGCGAAACACTTCAAGGGTATCCAAACCAAGAGCTTCCTATTCATTGTATAAATAATTAAAAAGTCTTTGAGACATTAGTCACTATCATTTGCATCTTGATTCAATTTAGACTCGCAACCACCCGGTGACTGTGTGAGGTTTGACAACTTCTCCTTACTTCTTGTTTTACTTCAACTACAGCAATGTGACATCCTTACCTCGTCACCGTGGGCGGAGTCAGCCCAGGGTGGAGTGGCGTCACTCTGGCAGTGGTGGTAGAAGGAGTAGAAATAGGTTGGAGAGCCATACTGAGCGTGAAGGTCAGCTGTGGCGATTGCTGGCGCCACCCATTGGTGGTCTGTAAAGAGCGCCACCAGAGTCTTCCGTCTGGTCTCTGCGTTGTCGCGGTCTGCCCAGTCCGTGTACATGAACCTTCAATGAATACATTTAAAATCAGACAATAAGCTAATTAGTCACCCGAATAATTAAGGTCAAGTACGTCTTTCTATTAATCAGTATTTCAAAAAAGCTATTGTTGCTCTTACAGTATGTAAAATACAAATTGCAGGCATAACAGAATATGTATATTATACAAAACTATTCCCATTCAGGTGACAGTCTCAGACTTTTGGAGCCCATTGTATTTACCAAAGGCAAATGTATGCATAGACATCCGTGTATAAAGCCGCAGTGAGGGGACAGGTAGCCTGGTTCAAAATATCTGCCTACCAGCTCCTCTAAGGACACTTTCACACCTACCTCGTCTGGTCCAGACCTTCTGACTTTTCAGTTTAGTGTGAACCAAAATAACAGGTGTGAAAAGTGTTTTCGGATCAACGGAACAAAAGTTTGTCCAATCAAGAGAGGCGGTCTCGCTTCAGATCAAACAAACCATGATTCAGATCTTTTTTTTTTAGTTCAGACTTTCAGACCAATTGCAGGAAGTTGAGATGGCTTTAAACAATAGAAGAAGAAAAAGAAGTGGAAGCAGCTCACAGGATTGCTTGCAGTCTTTTTCCTTTTACCATGCACTTTGAGGTGTGAACATTTCTAAATTTCTTTTTTAAGTAACCATTTCACAGTTCTCCACCAGATGCATGGATTCCAGGAAAACATTGTGACCAGGCAAGAAAGAGTCACTTGTAATTTTTACATACTTTTTTTATAGATAAATAAACTAGACATAATGTGTTAATTACTGAGCCCTAGGTGCTGCTAGGTGGATTTTTAACTTCAGGATACACCCTATTCAAGGCTGTTCCAGTCTTTACACTACACTAATCATCTCCTGACAGAAGCTTCATATTAAAGGTTCAGTCACAAGTGTGGTATAAGCGAATGCCACTGCAGATAAATGTATTTATTTGAACGCCAAACTCCTCCTTAAATATATTCAGACATGCACTCACTCACCTTATGCTCTCTCTCAGTGTGTCTCGGCCTTCTGGGTATCCATATAAACTATCCACAAAGTCTGATACAGCGAAGTCAAAGTCCTCAGCAGTGACGCCGTCCTCTGAGTCCACGATGCCCTCCACGAACTTCACACCCTCGCCCTGATTAACCCCCAACATCACGTCGTAGTTAAGAAATTCTCCCTGCTCCATCAGAATCTGGGGGTCATCCGGTATGACATCACCGTCAATCACGGGGGCAAAAGCCGTGTGATATTTGGCCGGGGTTATGCTCTGCTCCACCAGTTCCCGGTAGCTCCGGCCCTGAAGGCAGGCGACCAGTTGGGTGCTGTCGTCGATGCCGCAGCCCACTCGCTCGCCAAGCTGCCGGGCGTACTTGCTTGGCTGGTAGTTGACAGCCCAACTGGCTAGAGCACTGCCGCTCTGGATGATGGCTCTATGGAACAGGTCTAGGATAACACATGAGCACACAAACATGAATACAAACGGGTGAATAAAAGCACAGAGGCACACACATGTATAGATTTATGGAGGCATTTGCATGAGCGCACAACGCATATTGGCACACTTGAAGGGGTTACACACTACATTTCTAAACAGGATGCAGGACAAACAATCACATAACAAGAACATTGAATGGACGTACATTATTCAGGAGAACGACAGGTCATGGTTAGAGCAGCAGGTTCAAGTAGGTGAGGGTTAAAAGATTAAAATAATACAGCTCTGAGCTGTGTGAGTCATTGGAAAGCTCTACTGTATAATTCAGAGGATTCAAAGGCTTATTCAGGAATTTATACCAGTAAATGATGTATTGGTCCACTGGACACCTTGACAAGTTTCCTAACCCAAAATGTCAAAGCTTTCACAGCACCAACGATCACAGGGCCCCGCCTGTCCGTTTGCCTAAACTCTTCCACATCTGTGCCACATACAGGCAGAGGAAGGTGAGCAGCGGTTCTGTCTCCCCTTACCTTCAGAGTAATGAGACAAGGTGAGGAGGCTGACACAGGAGGCTCCGGCCCCGGATCCGAACACAGTCACCCTGCCTGGGTCTCCTCCGAAGGCTGCGATGTTCTCCTTCACCCAGCGCAGAGCCTGGATCTGATCCAACAGGCCGTAGTTCCCTTTGGCTGCCTGGTCACCGGTACTGAGAAACCCTACAGGCAGAAAGAAAGAGGGATGGTAGAACATATACCATTATAATAATAATAATAATAATAATAATAATAATAATAATAATAATAATAATAATAATACATTTTAAACTCTTTGTTGAATAGAGTTTAAAATGAGTCAACCTCAACTTTTTAAGGATTGAGTATCAACATCTTACATATTATGATATATTGATAGGTTGGACATGCTATCATGGCATCCCAACTGTTAAGATCAATTATGCACGAGTCTCGTTCATCATATATTTAAAGAGCAAATGAATAAAGAAATATGTACCTCCCCTACAGTCCCTTGGAACTTGAATCAAACCAACAGGGGACATACATATGCATGTAGAGCAATATCAGCTTACACACACAGAGACCCAACATACACAAATACGCGGTTGCAAAGGCAGCCGTCCCTTATTCCCTTTACTGCTGACTTTATTAAGTAAACACAAAGGATCCTAATGGCTCACTCCACTGCAGTATATCTCATTACTGCAGGAAAACTCGTTTCTTTGAACCTCAAGCTGGCCCTAAACACACAGGAGTATAATGAGCAAGAAAATCAGCCCTATTAAAATAATACATTTCATCACTTATGTGCATTTTGTCAGAAATCCCTGTCATGCAAAAAGAACATTATATGGATATTATGTTAATTGGATTGTAATAACAGTTTCAGCACGCCTTCAAATATACTGCGAGATGTGTGCCTGCATACTGTAGTGAGATTTAGGTCAGTCGTTCTTTACATTTCTGCAGGAACATGCTCCAATTCCAGCTGATAACAAAGAGATTAGCAAAAAATAAGAGTGCACATGATTATACAATGTGTTGCATGTATGGGCTCACCTCATTCACGCTTATGATGACAAGGGAGGAGAGGAAGACAGCGATTTGTAAGGATGGATGGTGGATCATGGTGATGATGATGAAGATCATATTGAAGATGGAGTAAAAACAGAGGATGGAGATGGAGACAAAATGAAGCATGTAGGATTTGTTTGGTTCACTGTGGTGATTACTTTTTTTTATCCCAAGGTCAAAACATCAATATGTAATGAAAGCATTGAAAGCCTCTACAAAATGGAAAAGACAGCATGGATCTCTTAAACTGAAATCAATATTTGTTTGTTTGTTGAATCTTTAAACCTTTTAACATGTTTTCAACTCCAGCTCCAGTTTGTTTTCAAACCAAATCTCTGAGGAGAACCATAGGTGGCTCTTTTTCCTGAAAGAGAAATATGGCACATGCTGTATTATCATGCTTTGCAGTGTACACATGAACTATAAAATGTGCTAAAACTGCATAAAAAGATAGGGCGGAAAAATAGGAGCACTTAATTATTTAAGGAGGAAGAGCAGCCAAACGCCCTGAGAATTCTGCCTTTACTTTTGCATCTATTAAAATAAGTCAAATTATTCGCTACAAAAAATTATTTAAAAGCCACAAAATAGCACTGACCCACTACACCAATGCATATTATCGAGTAGAATAAATGATTATGGCATATAATATTGTGATATTATTGAATAGTGGCAACCAATCAATTACAGTGAGGACATGATTTAACCTAGCCAGTGGAATGATACTCATCTTATACCTCTGACTTACTGTAATCAATATAAAGGCTGTGACACTACTCAGTGCACATGCCCTCACTGTAGTACAATCACAGATGCCTTCATTAGCCCTCCTGTGCCCCCGCCCAGGCTCAGTTAAAAGAAATTATAATTTCAGCCAGAAAAAGCTTAAAATGCTTGTATTCTAAGATATTTTATTCATTTGGCCTGCGTGCTTCACATAGCTGTCTAAAATTAGAAAACCACAGGGAAACAGATTAGAGCTGAAGCTAGTAGTGGATATAAATGGCTTCAGGGGGTTTAGTCCCTCTAGGGACACCCATTTCAAACATATTTCCACTCAAACAAATAAAAAAATAGATAAATAAGGGCACTCTGGGTAAAAAAAACAACTCTCTAATGATTTTTCCATTTTATAGCTCGTTGAAGGATTAAACAATCCAGATGGTGATACAAAAAAAACAAAATCTCATTTTATGTATAGAAAAAGGTCATATCCTCAAAGAAATTAGTCAATAAGGAAAATAATACCTATTCCATAATTAACTATAACATTGGAAGTGAGGAACAATGGGGTGTAAAATTTTAGTTAAAAGACATTTTTTTAAGTCGTCCTAGAAAAATGAGACAGGGAAATAGCACTGAATTAAACTTTGAATGTGGATTTCAATAAAATTGCATTTCATGATTATGTGATTTAAACTGTTGCCTGTGAATGTGAACATGACTTAAATTCGAGTTTGTCTAAGAGCTGTTCATCAATTGTGGAGGTTTTTACCAGATGTGGTAATTGACCACTGTCTTTAGATTAAACGTGCATATCCTCTAGGGCTGGATGATATGTCCTAAAATAATAAAAAGATGAAAATGTTCATATCACTCAATTATAGTCAATTATTATGATACATGTCACATTATTAAAGTTTACCTGAGTGAAGGTTGAGGTTTTAACTCTTCTTTATGATCAGATAATGATTAACACTTGATTAACAGCAAAACATTTTACACATCTGTGGTCGATCAGTATTGAATTACCTCCTGACTCTGCTTACTCAATGCATAAGCATTATATCAATATATATTAAACCATTTTATTGTTATTGATTAAAATTATATTAAGATAATTGTTGTCATTGTTTCATTGCCCAGCTCTAAAACCTTCAATCAATACCACTTCCTCTTTAATATTCAGTCCAATTTATCCATTCATTTGCATGTGAAATGCATGCAATGCATTTCTTCCAGCCCCTCTACCTCCCTTAAGAAAATGACTATACAGCAGGCATATGATATCACAGGGATGTTATCAGGTTACCCAGAGAACCTTGTCAGTAATTGCACTTCTGTTGTTCTTGCTCAAAGGAGGAGTTTGCTGCTGAAGCACCACTACAGCCATTTAAACCCTGGATTGATAGATTGCTGCCTATAGATTTCTGTGTGTGGAGCCGTCCCCTGAAGTCCAACTGACACTACAAAGCTTTTGTTTATTACTATATTATTTGATTGTTCCGTGTCAATATCACAGCCACAATAAAAGTGATTTGAAATAAATGAGAAAGATGCATAAATTGTACAATACAGATGTTTTTTTCTTTTTTTACCAGTGATAGATTTGAAGTATGGCCACATCCATATGACCTATATGCACTCACAGCAACATAAAATTGGTATGAGCCAACTGTGCACACGATAAATGAGATAAGATAGATATATAATTTTACCCAGTACTCCCAGGCGGTAGTTGAGTGTAATAACAATGACGTTGCCGTAGCTTGCCAGCACGCTGCCATCCATCATGTTACCAGTGCCCTCTGTGTACGAGCCACCATGGACATAGACCATTACAGGACGCTGACCTCCCTCCTCGTGGATGTCTGGGAAAGAGAGAGAGAGAGAAGATGGAGGATGACTGGCCACCTCCTTATCCCTCCATTTCACCTGCTGTTTGAATAAAAATAACATGTCGACTTCATGTGTGTGGCCACATGTCCATTTATATGTATCTCGACCTTTCCTCCCCATGATGTGGGCTTATACAAACAAAAGCAGAATTAATCACTGCCTCACTCGCTTCCACTGTGGGTTGGTGTGTTTACTTGTATGGCTGCACATGGCGAGGACTGTTTTGATAGACCAGAGTGGGGACAATTTGGGAAAGTGAGGACATTTTGGTTGGTCCTCACTGCCTGAAACACCTTCAATGCTTAGACGTCAGATTTAGTTACGACGGCTACAGTTAGGGTAAGGGGCTGGGGTATGTATCGTGGCAATGTGTGTCCTTACAAAGGGAGAACTACAAGCGTGTGTGGAGTCCCATGCATGTGTATGAACCAATATGTATGCATGAGTGAGTCTGTGTCCTTCCCACTTTGCTCCACAAGTAGAGGCGTTAACCCCTTGGCGACTGGCACAGGTGTCTGCATATTAAGTGTTGGTTCAACCAGTGGTGGGAACACAGGGGGTGGAGGTGATAGGTGAGTGGGGTGTCCCAATTAAAAATAAAGAAAACAGGACACTTGCATATTTTATTCCTTTGTCACAGCCCAAATGCTGCTGACGTTCCGCTCTGGTTAGTGGCCAGTGCCACTTTGTATTGACTTGGGACTAAAATTAACCTAAATCTAAACATGTATGATTATATATTTACCCCTGTCCCCAACAGAGAAATCGATGTATGTGGGCCACTTCAGGCAATGAAGCCGCACTTGGCCTGCATAAAATGGATGTGAGCCCAAAGTGGCTCACTTGTAACATGGCAAATGGGCCCAAATGTCCCCCCAAAAATGTGGGCCTTTTTTTGGTAAACAAAATAACCTAAAGAGGCCCATGTGGTAAATGATGAATACGGCCCAAATAGCACTAAACTAATTTGGGACACCTTTGGTTAACGTGCCATTTTGTTATGGCTTACTTAGAAATAGTAGAAATGACCATCACTGGGTTTACTTACCTTCCTCGGTCGGCACGTAGATATTGAGGTAGAGACAATCCTCGCTCTGGTGAGTGAGGTACGTTGCTGCTATATCCAGGTTAGCTGTGAGCCAGGACGGCATCATATCTCCCAGCATGCTCCTCTCATCCAGCGACTGCGGGCACACGGGAGCAAACTGTGTCACGTTTCGTATTCCAGGCCAGGGCAGCGGAGGCTCTGGTGGCTGGAATCGCCTGTCTCCCGTTGGAGGCCTTGCATATGGTACTCCCAGGTACTGGAGGACGGGCCCCAGGAGATCTGAGGGCAGCGGGGTCAGCATGCCACGGATGCGTCCCTGCGCCGTGGAGATGACGGGCACGGTTTGTTGCGCCGACACCGGGTCGAAAGAAAGGGAGAAGCCGAAGAAGAGGAGGAGAGATAGGAACCCAAATGGGGAGGATAAGGGTGGGAGAGACGATGAGGGAGGCGGAGTTCTCCTGGTCCTTGACGCAGACATGATGGTGTATTCAGGAGTAGCTGGGAGATGGAGGATGTTGAGAGTCGGACGGCGAGGGTAACTTTCAGATGTATCCAACACTCACACACAGCTGCTGCTCAGCTTGGCCCATAGCGCGTACAACACACAGTCAAGGCTCTTGCAAGCAACCTTTTCCCCTTGTGTGTTTGTCTGTCGATGAATGTGTGTGTGTTTTTTGTGTGTGAGTCACTGATTCTGTGCCTTTGAGTGTGTGGTGACTCAGTCAGTGAGTCCCTTGAATACGTGTCTGTATGTGTGGAAGTGTTTAAGCGAGTGTGTATGTCCTGGACTGGCGATTCGAGCGTGTGTGTGTGAGTGTGTGTGTGTCTCGTTATGTAAACAGTAGCATCACTGTTCCTCTGTCACTCTCTCCTTCCGGTCACCCCCATAACAAGCCCAAAGTGCCTCCTGGAAAAGAGGGGAAGAAGAGGCAGAGAGATGGAAAGAAAAGAGGCAGATTTAATTAGTCGTCATTGGAATAATCACAGTGTAAAATGAATACAAATGTCACACACACACAAACACACACAGGAGGGATGCACATGACATCAGAGCGATAGGCTGTGCTACCTCGCTGCTGTTCACGTTAAAAATAGATATGAGAGCGATAGATAGGGCAAACGAGATGATGTCCGCTCAGCTTAACTTGGTGTCGGACTGTCAGGGCTGCTGTGTCACACAGTAAAGGCGTATGTGTGTGTTTGAACTGCAGACATATGTCACATCCTCACTACACACTGTTTCACAGATCACAGGACCCTGGTTGAGGTGGGGAGGGGGTTGCAGCGGGTGAGGTTGGAGAGGGGTGGAGAGTCACGTCTCATGCTTAATTAAACCCTGAATACACTGCGGGGCTCCTGACCTGCATGTAGCATAAGGTAGGACGCCTGTGACACACACACACACACACACACACACACTTTGTTCTCTATCTCACTCCCACAGATGCATGCACACACACCTTCATTATGTCTCTTAATAATAGACACAGACACTGATTGTCTCTCTCTCTTTCTCTCTCTTTCTCTTCCAAAGATGCACACACACACTTTCTTGATCACACACACGCACAGCTGCTCCCAAGCCGACACTGCTATCTCTCTCTGAGGGCCTTAGGGCAGAATATTAACACATGGAGAGAGCAACATTAATTTCCCTGTAATGACACACACACACACACACACACACACACACACACAGACACACACACACACACACACACACACACACACACACACATACAATTAAGACATTAGATTGTAAAGATGACCAGCACAGGCTACTCATTCCTCCTCCCCATGTTGGCCGTGGTATTGTATTGGTGCTGTCCAAGGTGCTAGTTAACATTCCAGTGGTGATCACACACACGCTGATGAATACTGCTCCATTTATCAAGGCAAACCCGCCTGCCACCCTCCTCCTTCTATGTTTTCCACACAGAAACAACAGAGCCGCATTCTTTCTTCTCAATCAAAAACAAACAGATAAGAGCAAGTAGGAGGGGGAAAAGAAAAAGAAAGAGAAAGAGAGAAAAAAAAACGCTTGGCTGTGAGGTAGATGGAGGAGATGGAGCTGACTACGGCAAAAAAAAAAAAAACACACACACACACACACGGACACACACACACACAAATGCAATATCCACCAACCTGCATCCCCGCTGCAGAATAAGAGTGTTAAACGATAAAATGTGTGTTGCTTACTGCACCCGGTGAGAAATCCCGCGCACCATGTTCCTCGTCCACCGCAATATTTGCCTCGTGTTCCGCTGCTGCAGCTTATCCGACGTGCCCGGGATGGGATATGTGGGGGGGAGATACTCCTCTATCACCGCTGCTGCTGCTGCTGCTGCTGCTGCTGGTGGAGGTGGTGGCACGTCTCCTTGGTGGGAATAAAAAAAAGAAACAAGAAAACACACTCACAACCCTCAATCCTTCAGTCCGAGGAAGGTGGAAGAGGAGGAGGAGGAAAATAAAAAATATAAGAAAAAAAGAAATGACGTTTTGGATTGAAGTAGAAAATTGAAATGTTTCTTCAAGGAATCCAAGGCCCAGGACGTTCAAATGATCAATCTCCCTCTCTCCCTCTTTTCCTTTCTTTCTCCTCCCTCCCCCGTCTCTCTCTCTCTCTCTCTCTCTCTCTCTCTCTCTCTCTCTCTCTCTCTCTCTCTCTCCCTATATGCGATTGGACAGTGTGGCAGGCAGCAGCCACTGATCCAATGATAGGCCCACGCACCTATAAGAGGCGCAGACATGGAGAGAAGAAGAAGAGGAATGGGGGAAGAGGATGGAGGGGGTGGGGGGTCGACTGACCTGTGCAGGAAAAACACAGAGAGAGAGAGAGAGAGGGACTGACCAGTGCAGGAAACATGCACACAGAGACTATTACACATGCATTAACATGCACACATGGCTCCACACACAACTTGTAGAAGGTCCCATCACATATGCACATGCGGGCGTGAAGAGGACATTCTTGTTCACACAGACCTGTGGCAAACACACAAACACACCTGCACTCTCTCTCTCTCTCTCTCTCTCTCTCTCTCTCTCTCTATGGCACGCACAGGCACGCACAGCTTTTACAAATGGTGCTGGAGTACACAGTGACCTCTTCAGGACCAAAACAGCAGATTCTGTCCCCATTCTATTCAGCTCTGCCTGCAAGCAGCCTTCTCCCTGAGGCACTGTGTGTGTGTGTGTGTGTGTGTGTGTGTGTGTGCACGCATTTTTATCTCTGTGAGGACCAGTTGTGGCTATAGACCTTATGGAGTGAGGGGGGAAATATAGCCTAAGGTTTAAGGGTTCAGGTCAGAATCAAATTCTGGTTAATGTTAGGTTGGTGTTGGGATTAAGCTGTGATGATTAAGGGTCAGGGTGAATGGCTGGAATTTGTTGTATTCATAGATGTCCTTGCAACCATAGAAATGCGTGTCTGTGTGTGTGTGTGTGTGTGTGTGTGTGTGTGTGTGTGTGTGTGTGTGTGTGTGTGTGTGTGTGACTATGGTAATGCAGTGGGTCTGCAGTCGCTACCAACTGTGTTTGGGAACACTCCTCACGTCAGCACAGCCTGCCGCAGCAGCATTCAGGACTTTCTATTCCTCCCCTCAACAATCCTCCATCCACCCATCCATCTCTTTGTCTGCCTGTCTGCCTCTCCGTCTGCCCGTGCACTTGTTTGCTTATTCCCCCGTGTTGCCCTCCAGTCCGTGTATCCCGAGTCCTCCCACTCTTTTAAAAACGGGTTGTCTAAGTATATATATTTTTTTAATAAGGCAAAAGAAAACAAGTCAGCGTTAGTCCATTTGTGCGGATGTTTTTTTTTCAAGACGTGATTTAGAGCGATGATACTGACTTATAGTTTGCGTGTTTCAAAGCCTACAGAGCCCCTAACAGCCAAAGCCTTGTCACTCATTATTTTTAACTGAGACTGGCCCTTGCTCTGCGTGAGGATCTTTGAGGTTTGGTCCAAACAACGCAAGGAATTTCTCCAGTGAAAGCCAAGGAAAAACTCAGAAACTGACAAGAAGTGTAAGTGTAAAAGGAAGCGACAGCAATTTTCACTATCTCGAGACAAATCACGACGTCTCAGCTGAGAAAGATAAATAAGTTGCAACAGGATTCGAGACAAACCGCTCAGGAGGCACGTTTGATTCTGTGTCGTAAATTACCCCGGAAATATCACCCAACTGAATCAAACCCGATGATTTTGGAGAGTTGTTCAGGGGTCAGGCTTGGATGACACATGATTCACAGAGTCTATTATCTGGATGCAGGATGAAGACAAACCTTAGAGTCTGATATGAAATTGGACTCAGTGGCAATGACAACGTGCGAACGACAAAAACATCACTTCAGTCTTGTCAGAGCACGGACAGTGTATTTCCTGTTGCAGTGTTTGCTCATGTGAGCAGCCGACAGGATGTGAACCTGAACCCAAAGCTGTTTACTCGCAAGCTGTCAGTTTTGAACAGAGATTACATCTGGATCTGTTAGGACGGAAAGCCCTTGTGCTTGGACGTTGGGACTTTAGGGGACATAGTGTCCACTGTGTTTGTCATCACTCTTTTCACTGTCATTTTCTTCCCAGCACACACAAACACCCTGGGAGAGAAAAAACAAACAAATTGTGAGCAAAAGGCAGTTGACTCATCTTATCAATGACGCAGGATTTGACAAGACAACTTTAAATTTAGAACATACATATGCAAATTAAAACAAGAGGAGATAGGCACACATACGTGATCAAGTCAAGATCATCCATCCACCTCAATAAGGCCATATTCTTTTAAATCTAAGAAAGGGTGGGGCTCAGCCGCTGGAAAAAGCTCCTGCAGGTAGTGCCGTGACAGGGAGCAGGGGCGGGGCCATATTAGCATATTCATAGATCCCCGTCACAAAATGAAGAGGAAGGTTTAGAGTTACGTTCAAGCCATTTTTAGGCTTTAAGGAGATTTATTTGTCTTGTCAAACCTTTTGAATATGTAATTCTGAGGAACAGAGAAGAGAATTCAAGGGTGTAATAAGATACTGGAGTGAGACTTTAATAAGTAAAAGAAAAAAATTGATGGAGAGCAGCATCCCGCACATCGGCCCCAACTTTTTCCATGGTGGTTCAGTTGGTTTAAGCCTTTGAATTAATTTATTGTGACCATTCCTGTTCCTATTATCTCTGGGTCTGTGCTTGTTTTACACTACTGAACACTGAAATGTGCATTTGATCTTGAAATGCGCTACAAAGTGCCCCAAGCTGTTTACATGCAAGTGGTGACACCTTGTAATGTTGAATTATAAAAAGGGTCTAGCAATATCATAGAGCAGTGATATGGAGGAAGTCGGGGTCCACAAAAATGAAAACCGGACCTTCTTTTATTAAAGTGAAACATCTATTATTGTCACCATGGTAACTAAACTCCATTAACCTGAAACCATGATCTTCATATCTTGGTTATGAAACCTTTATAATACAAATACAGATTTATTTTACCTTCACTAAGAAGGTTATTAACCCATGTTGTCTATTACAAAGTATTTCAGGCTATATGACCACTCTTCCTTTTTTCTTTTGTATTTCGGCTGTTAGAATTAAACGATCGTGTGAAGGATTGTTTGGCCTTCACAGAGATATGCGCTCCACTGACTGACAGTTTAGTTTAACAATACATTGCTGTGTTTTTTTTTTTTGTACAGCACAGACTCATGATTTTGCCAAGAGGTGTATCAGATCAGATGTAGCTTTTGTGTGAGTACATGTACCAACAGTATATGTTTTATTTTCAACTAGACGGCTTGTTGTGTAATGTGGGGTTCATGCTCTGCAGTTCTACTATGAATAGTCTCCTATTTTTCCTCTCGTGCCACAGTAATGCACATATATCAGGGTCACTGAATTTATGTTTTAACCAAATTTTCTTTCCTATGCTACTTCCCCAACGAAGCACTGCACCTAGTCTTTGAAAGCCACGCTCATTCCAATGCTGAACCCTATTTCAGAGTCTTTTCTGAGTTGTCCCATTTGTCAACTGGGCCTGTTTGATATTTGTATACATGTCACATCTAGAACTACACCTTTACCGCAGCATTATCTGCATTCATTATTCATTCTTTACTCATTAATTCATTAATCAAATAAAACAAGATATATAAAACGCAATGAGCTCTGTGTAGATTGGTTGCAAAGGGGATAAAAAAAGGAAAGCATGGACTGTATTTTGTATTTGATTGCTCCTTTACCAATATTGCAGACTCATTTTACAAGGGTTATTTTACGCGTTATGTGGGAACAACCTACTGGCAACAGTGTGACAGGTGAAAACTGCCTCGGTAATAATCTTGCATAGGGTCTTTAAATAGTCTGAAATCAGATCTGTAATTTAGTCATTTTACATTACGTCTTACATGGCATCACAATACATTACTATCAGTATTTTTAGTCAAAACTACTTGTGGATTCTCAAAATAGTCGAATCTTCTGGATGATGCACTGACTCACACACGGTGGTTCAGTTTCTTTTTTCTTTATTTTAGGAAGTGTATAAAAATACCACAAACAAACAGGGAAAGAGAACTGAATCTAACCTGTGCAGATTAAAACAATTCAAGAAATGATTCAAACACCATGTGTACACACACTGTGTGTATTCTCCATGGCCACACTGCACAGAGAACCAATTTTAATCTTTCTCGGAGACGTTTCCTGTTTGAGTCATTGTGCCATTGCTGGAGATAAGCCGCAGCAGGAAATCACTTGTACGTAGTTAAGTGGAGGCTGAGCTCATCTCTAACGTGCTTTAGGTCAATTTAATCTGTAGTTAAAAACTGTCTTAAATGACACCGATACAGAGCATGAAGTGACAGATACAGTGGACAATCGTCAGCATAGCAGCCAAGCTCAGTATTGTCTTGCACATGAGGCGGCATGAAGGAATATTGAGCATAAAACTGAATCCTGACATATATAACATTTATCTTAGTCGTAAATGGAGACACTAATACTTTTATTCAACCACATCATCAACTCCCATGCTTCATATCGTCATGCTTCCTGAAGGTAAGTCAAGCTTGAAATGGATTTAAAGCAGAGCAGCTGATTGACAGAACTTCTTTGTGTCTTAGCCTCAGGGAGGCCACACTTAAATTGAGAAGTTGAAATCTCTAAACCAAAAAACACGTCCACCATTTTCACCCGTGGGCTCTAATGCAACAGCATTGAAGTGCCCCCAGCTTCCACCTCTGGTCAGTTCAAGTGTTGGTAAAAAAAAACGTCTGGTCAACCCAACAACTGTGTTTTTACTAAAACATTGAATTTCATCGGTCCAGCTAAACACACCTAAAAACACTTCTCATTCGTCACAAGGCCGTCCAGGTTTCTGATATTTTTTTAATATTGCACAATGCATCTATTTGTCCATTCATCCATCTTATTACATTAACGTCTGTTCTCGTCTCCATCGCTTAGTCCAGATTAGTCCACCATTCATTCATTTCCCATCCCTCCAGCTTTTCTGTCTCTCCTCCAACACATTTGCTCGGCCCGTGTATTAAATTATCTCTCCGTCTCTCAGCAGCCCAAGTCTTTGAATTCACCCATCCCTCCCACAGCTCCTGTCCTCTTAAAATATTCATTGATGTCTTAAACACTTTTTCTGTCTCTTTGACACACACTACCTGTCTTTAACTCTTCAGTTGCTCTGTGCAGCTCCCATATAGAAAACCACACACACAGACACGAGAACAAGGATTCATTTTTTCTACAATTCACATTCACATATAATTCCTGATTTAATTGAAACCTATTATTTAGGATTTAGTGGTTTGATGATTTACAACCATATAATATTTGGTATGTGACAAACAGTATCACGTAACAGCTCTAACTGGAGTTGTGATATTCTGTGGCTTTGGCAACAGTGTAGTGATTTTAAAATCTGTGAAGAAAAATCATAAAGCACGAGTGGTTGTTTGTGGCGACGTACTTTCAATAGGAGCTCATCAAATTTACGCAGCAGGGAAAAGCGGAAAAACACTGGAAATGGTGTTGTACTGCGCATGCAGAGTAATGAAATATAAATTACTGGCTGAGCTGGAAAAGTCATTTTCTCTCATCATCTGATTACTACAACTTGTTGCTCATCTCGTAAAATTGTGTCTTTTAAATCATATTTCAGTCATGTTTTTCAAAGCTAGAACACATTTTCTTATTTCTGTCTAGTGTGCAGAGTAATAAAAACAGACACACACGAACGGCATTTAGACATCTTCATTAGAGTCATTTTCTTTTATTCAGACAACACAGTTAATATAAAAAGAAGGGCTCCACTGGTGGTCTCTGCATTTTCCCACTCACCCTCTCAATATGAGTCTCATTTGAGTCACGAGGGGTCCAATTAAATTTCAGTCAACCTGCATAACGCTGTCTGAGAGCCTCTCTGGTCCTGCCCGTCTCCCAGACCACGGTTCAGTGGTGTAGACGTGCCTTCAAATTTATTTTTATCCCCCCCCCATCATTACATGGCCGGGCAGTCGCATCAAATCTGATTTATTTATAGAGCGCTTGTCACAAAGTACTTTATCACAAAGTGCTTCAAAGAAAACAAAGGACACACTAACAGATATTAAAGCAAGGACCAGTAAAAGACAAAACCAAGTGCAGACAGAATCCAAAGTTTGGAAGTGTAGAAGGTTAGCGTGGCTGGTTGGCTGGTCAAGGAAGCTTCCATCCATCCAGACAGTATCTATACCACATATCCTTTGAGGCTCACGGGGGGGGGGGGCTCGGATGGCAGAGAGCACATATCTCCACCAATGGACCCTTCACTTCAGCTGCACCAAATTGCACCCACTCATATCAGTTCTCTACATGTGCCTGATTTCGTTCATCTAGATCCATGAAATATTATATAAATTGGCGAAAATGTCAAAAAAACACTTTTTGGAAATGTTAAAGAAAGTGTGACAAAAAAATTGTTGGATCCACACCAACATTTAATGTGGTTTGCATCCTTCCACCAAGTTTTGTGATAATCAATCTTGCTGACTAACAAACACAGCAACAAACAGCTGGGTGAAAACATAATCCCCCTGGGCGAAGGTATTTCAACTATAGGAGCAATGCGATGTGATTGATTATGCATTAATAGAGGATCGGTCCTACGTTACATTAAATAAATCAGCAGTAATTGTTATTAAAAAGTCTGCAATGGAAGTCAAAACAACGGGGGGAGTTATGTGTCGTTGATGATTTATTCAAATGGCCTGGAGATTCTGCCTCATCAGCTGTGATCTCTCAGCGGTGGTGGGCGGTCACCGGACAACACGGGTTTAGACAGAGCTGTGTCTGTGGGTACTTCACTCTTCAGATATAGCAATCAATAAATGTTGTTCCCAGCAACAAAAGCCTCTTTTTTTTGGCTCTTGTTTCGGATAAAGATTAAGTTGATTTTCAGAATGTCAGCGACACACACACTATTTTGAGCTGTTTGTGTAGACTGGAGTCATTCATAAGGCCACTGATTTTCTGTGCAGTGCAGTCACGCTCAGCGGCGTGGCTGCACTCTTGTGTTTGTGCGTGTAGCACCGGCTGAATGACACACTTAAGGCATTCTGGGAGCGTGCACACTCCCGCACGGCAGAGCAGAGGCAGCCCTTATTGGTATTTCTCACGACGTTACAGGGGGGAGGGGAGGACAGAGATTGGGAGGTAAGAGACAGATGTCAGATGGCGACAGAGGAGGGGAGGTGGGGGAAGAAGGGGATAAAGGGGCGAGGGAGATGTAAATGAGCATGAGAGGAGAAGAGGGGGATGAGAAGAAAAGAGGGGGTGGGGATATTAGGGAACGAGGGAAGAGAGGGAAATGGGTGCAGGTGACGGACGAGGGAGGGAGGGGGAGAGAATGTGAATAAAATGTGAGACGCAATTAGGAGAGGTGAGAGCGATAAGGAGCCATAACAATGTTTTGAATTAACGATGTGAATCTATTGTGATTACAGTTCAAGGGATATGAATGTTACGCAGGTGAGGGTGAATATTGACTCACAGCACCAGGCTGTATGCACGTCCAGAGGCTGCGAAGGGAAATTGACATGTCTGGACCACATGCCTGTGTAGTGTGAAGATTAAAGCTCTATAATTGGCCGCTCTCTGTGAACTGGTTCAGGCAGAGGTTAGAGTCAATAAAAAGCACCAGACAGAGTCGTATGTGCAAATTGATTGTTCGTGGTACCACCAGAGACAATAAGTCCCTTTTTCTCCCTCCTTTCTAAACTGTTATCATTTAAACATGAGCTAAGCAGAAACCAAATGTGATCCTTCAGAAATAAATCAGCAACCGTACCCTCACGTTCACATTGAGATTCCATTTGGCTTCGCTCCATTTACTAAATCGCGGATCAAATGCGAGCAGTAATTCAGACGCCCCAAACCGAGGCTGTCACCAATTGTGGCTCGAGAACTGTGACTGTATGATCAGTTATTGATTGGTTAATTGACTCGCTGACTGGACTGGTTCATTGGCGTGTTGCTCGGTGGTGTGAAATGAGGAAAGAAAAACAAATGAATTGCTTTTGTCAGATGTGTGTGTGGGAAGTTAGGCTTTTAACCGAAACGCAGAGTCAGTGCTTATTCTTGTGCTTGTGCACTAAACATACATCTTCTTGGTCTGACTGCCATCCTATCACATGTTGAATTATAGAGCATGGATCCATCCTTCCATTATATGTAGCGTTTATCCTGTTGAGGGTCACGGGGGGAGGTGCAAACAATCCCAGCTGACATTGGGCGGGAGCCCCACTGGTCGATCACAGGGCCGAAATGCAGAGACGAACTTACTCTCACATTCGCAGCTACGATCAATTTAAAATCTCCAGTTAACCTAACCCCAATCTGCATGTCTTTGCCCTGTGGAAGGAAGGTGGAGCAGCCGCAGAAAAAACCCATGCAAACACGAGGAGAACATGCAAACTCCACACGGACAGAACCCTGGCAACCCGGGATCCAAATCAGGAACCTCTGAAACGGGAACAGTGCTAACCACCCCACCATCGTACTGCACAGTATACAGAATTTGTACCTCATATCCCAGTGATAATTATTCTGCTTATGTCTGAGCGTGTTGCAGGAAGTACTGCTAATGTGAACCCACAGTGCCTGAAATCGATGTCCATGTTCGGCAGCCTAAAAGGGGGCCTCCTGCCGGCGTCTCATCACCTTCTCTGCTTGACGATGTACGCTGATCGCATGTATATATGAGGCTAAGCTCCAGCTCATGCAGAAAGAACACTGGTTTGAGGCGATGCATGCAGGGCTGTGCTCGTGTGCCTCCCTCTTTATCTGCGCCAGGAGATTTATTGCCTGAAGGTACCGCTGGGTTACAAATAGCCGCGGCACTGGCCTCCGAATTGATACAGCAGCTGTTCAATCAGGAGACCTATAGGCGCGGCTACGTGACGGAGCATCCCAGATCACCGCGGGGAAAAAAAGGTCCTCTTTTTTTAACTCGTGGATTCCTCCACTCCCGGCTGCCCGACTCCGTCACCTCTCTGTCAGCTTTGTGTTGTGACTACACATGAGCGTCTGTTCAAATACCCCGAGAAGAAAACAGCGCATCAACTCCAATTTGTCAGTTCACTATGAATTTATGCAGGAGCTACACACCTCCCGCTGTGTTTACTTAAGCAGTGTTCCAGCAGAATTAGTGTCATCATTTTGAGTCTCGTAGTGTGACAGTACACAGGAGTTCAGTGTTTCTCCACCGGGATGAAGAGACCTTGTCTGAGAGGTCACACGCAATTAACCATTCATACAGCGAGCATCACATTAATACATAATGCACATGCACATTGCCTACGATCCTATTGATAACTGATTATTACCTATTGTCTGGTAATTTTTGCACGTTTAAAGCATGCAAACACTTTCTGAAAAGGAGACAACACGTGATCGACACTGCTAGCGGTTGACCTTGGTTAATCTATTTGTTTGTGTGTGTGTCATTTTGTGTGTGTGTAGACCAGCCTTGAAGCTGCGAGCACACTTTGAGCGTAGCTGGCACATAGGTAGGCAGATCTGACAAGTCTTTTTTTTTTGTTGAGCTCTGCCTCTTATGTTTCTACGGCAACCCGCACTCATGGCGGAGCCCTATCTTTTCCTCCAACATGCACACACAACACAAATACGCCTGAGTACACAGGAAACAGATTTTAAATATGCAACATGCATGTGCATAATGTGCTAAATGGCTCTTTGCATGTTGCATGTTCTGCTCTTCTGCAGACACATGACAGAAAAAAAGCTCAGAGCTATATACAGATATTTTTCAGTCAAGGGATGCTGTGCTGCAACTCAAACAATAAAGACACTAAGTGGTTCTTTGAAGTGTTAGTTAATTGTGCGTTAATTTGTGATATAATCAATAATGCAATGCACCAAATTAAATGACTATTTCAGAAACACATTTCAGAAATATTCCACCACAGGCGGATAATCACCAGAAGCAGCAGCAAAAATTAAACATGATGGTAAAATATATGTTATAACATAGTGGTGTTTAAAATTGACTGGATTTACTGTAAATTCCTGACTTTAGATTATCTACTCAAGTTATACATTTAATAAATCAAGGGGAGCAAAATGTATTTTCACCAACATAGACGTCTAATTGGACTATTACTCTGGCCATTCCCTTATTTCCCTTATAAATGGAGTCACAGGCCCAAGTGAACCTGTGAGGCTGAGAGGCAATTTTCCAGAAACGTTGCAGACCTCTAAGTTACACCAGAAAGATATTAGCCACACATTGATTCTTAGGAAATGTACATGAAATAAGAAAAAACAACTCAATTACTATAATTTAAAGTCCAATCAAGCCGTAAACAGCTTTTTGTTCTATATTCTGCCAAACCTGGGATGAGTGGGATGAAAGTATCAACATCGAGCAAATCGTTGAGACCAGGTCACAATCGGGGGAAAGTTTCTCAGTCACAGCAGGAAAACCTTTTTACCTAGCTCTGTGAATGAAGGACTGGGAACAGATACAATCGGTGAAATGACTCTGCAGTAGACAAGGGTTTTTATCGACTCTGGCAGAGATGGAAATGAGACACCCGGATAAATGCACTGATTTGGAGAGACAGTGAGGTGAGAGAGCGCCTCAGTTTTCGGTTTGAGGAGTCCAGCGCCTTTTTTATCATATTTACCCACCTTTAAAAACAACACTAATTTGGTGTATAAGAAGTGTATGACTGATATATTACACAGACAGATCAGGTTGTTTTTTTTTAGGAAAGCTAGAGCATAGAAGCAATGGGGGAAATAACTAAAGGAAAAGGTAAAATAACTGAAGGAAAATGCGAGGAAAGGGTAAATGAAGCAGTTCGGAAAATGCCACAGACTTGTAACACACCAGTGCTAGATTATCTGACAAAGAACCTAAATTTACAAATGGCATGTGTTATGTGCTTGTGGTAACCTAGCAACCCTTTGTAACTGTAACAAGCATCATAGTTGGGGGTGACCAATTCAATAAGAAAAGAGACTGTTTCGGTGTTTGAAATATTATTCCTCTATGTCCTCTCATAAAAATTATTGAGGGGCTTTGGCAGTAGTGTGTTGTCGACATTTATGCCGAGAAAGCTTCGAGAGAGAGAGAGAGAGAGAGAGAGAGAGAGAGACAGACAGAGAGAGCGTGCATGTTCGTATAAAGGCACACGAGTGGGTTAACTCGAGGGAGAAAGACGAGGAGAAGCAGAAGAGGATGTTCGAGAAAATAAAGGAACTCCAAAATGAAAGACAAGTGCTGCTGCTGAGGCTGAAGGTTCTCCACCACACTGAAGCCTACAGAGTCCCATCGCCAAGGAATTGAAAAGCACAACATTTAGAGGCACAGAAGGTCAATAACAGCCTCAGAAATAAAACACTCTCTCCACCAATACAGAGAGCTCTCAAATTAAAAGGTCTGGGATGAAACATGGACAAAAAAGGTCGTCAACATATCGGACAAAATTCTATTTATACACGCCTCCAGGTTTTTACCGAAAGCTTTGTAATTTTAGAGGTGTGGCGGAAGACTAGAACGTGTAAATGTGTGTGTATGATGTGTGGTGGATGGTAATGGGAGTTTGCACTTAAACTTTACAACTTTACAACTTTACTATTCTTTATGTGTTTATGTGTTTAACAGTATACACTTTGTTTATTATATTGATAGCAAAAGAAGCGAAAGTGTGAGGATTGGAATGATGTCCTTTGGTATCATATGCTTCTTGGGGGTCCCTTGATATGCTCCTCGGTGAAGTAACAGGCAGTAATTGGACAAAAGGTGATTTTGTATCAGTCAAAATGTTGACAGTGTTGCATCCATCAGATCTTGCTGCAATTAAGTTGTGTGTCTTCTCTTGGCATTTCATTAATTATACATACGAATGCCTCTTTTCTGGCAAATAGCTATAAAGGCAACACAGAGACATTCTGTGAGTTTCCAACTAGGAAATAATTTGGGTCAGTGTTGCCATACAAGTGTTAAACCCCTGGGAGACATCAGGAGACACAGTTAACAGACAGCCCCATTGTTTTCTCAAAGTCAAACATTTCCTGCAGAAAAATAGGAGAATAACCAAAACAGCGACACATCAGAGTTTCTGTCCTCTCTGTAATACAGCAGTGTTGAGGACAGGGACACGCTGAAAAGGGATTCAAGCGCTGTGGGAATAAATGCAGGAGTGGTTCTCTGTGTTAAACTATCACATATACTCTGTAAAAAAAAATTATGTATAGGTCATATCCCGGGAGAATTGAATTGTACCATTTGACAGTCGATACGGTGTGTACACTCAAAACATGCTCCTAGAAGTAATGGTTCATACCGAGAGTAAAAGTGACACAAACTGCATATTCAGCGGAATTTCTTCTTTTTCTTACATTGGCACGGGCTCCATTTAGTTGGACAGGAATGGGAGGCAAACACATGTGAGCTGCGGATTGCCTCGGCCGCTCAATGTAGTTCCTGATCTAATCCATTTTGCATGGAAGCCATCATTAATGCATGCGGCAGCAAGCAAAACATATATTACTTGGCTGTCTTGCTACGTCAGGGAACAGCGAGTTAGCTTTAAAAGAGCGTACAAAAATGTGTAAAAGTACAGTCAGAGGAAAGTCTCGGGACAGCAGCACAGAGAAAAATGTTTGTTGTTGTTGCTGAAAGAAGTCAGAGTTTAACCCCTCGCATAAATAAAATGTGCAAATGCAGTCCACGAGGAGAAGCAGCACTACATATTGAAGAGACATTTGACTATTTCTTGCCCCACATAGAAAGCATTTTAATACCTTTGGCACCAGCTCTGTATTCTCTTATATAACATGCACAGTATATATAACTTTTCAACAATGACAAAAGTGACACCCAAAAGACTTGGTGGGTGTGTCTTGCTGGTTGTCTGAATAAAACTGTGACTTTCCCAACAATAAAGGAAGTATTTCTTCCAATAGTCCTCCAGTTCATGTTATATAATAACTAGAATGAACAGAATATGTTAAGAGCAGCGGGCACAGTGTATGGTCATCCTCCACTGTTACAACAATATACAGTGCGATGGAACCGAAATAGACAGAGTATGAGAGAATATGTTATATACGCTATGATGCAATGCGATACAATGCAAAGTGGTACAGGAAAAAATAAACACAACAATATGGCGCAAAATGATGCCACACCATACAAAACGATACGTACGATACGATACAAAATGTTACTGTACGATACGACAGAATACAATACGATACAAAACAATACAATATTATACGATAGGATTGAATACAACATTGAAGATGCAAAACAATATGATACAAAACCAAATCGTACTATGCCATACATAACCAAACGATATGATGTAGCTTACAACAGTACGATTAGATAGGAAAGAATACAAGACAATGGAATAAGATACGAAACAATGTGATATTGAAATTATACAAAACGATCCAATACAATATGATACGATGCAATACAAAACAATGTGATACAAAATAATACGATACAAATAATACGATACAAAACGATACGATACAAATGATTGGATACGATTCAATAAGATGTATTACAAAGGATAGAAGGAGAAGAAAGGATAGGAAAAAGGATGGGAAACAATGTTGTGCCCTTGCGATACGATACCGTACAATGTGATGAGATAGGACAGGGTTGGGAAATAACGTGACATGATATGGAGCAGATACGATAGGACAGAAATTACTTCGTCTGATATGAACTTTAAATAATAGGACCATGCAATTAGTCAGCATGTGAAGCCTGTCTCAATGCACTCGTTAGGTGGATTCAAGTCTGGCTCATTACCTCTGTCTTTCCCACCTTTCTCATTTCTCCCTGAGGTATAATGACACACGGGTACAAAGAAACAACAGTCAGCTCTCCCGTTCTTATGACGTCTCATGATTTCATTAATGTCCTGAATTGAACGACGCTGCGTTTCAACCATCATCGTAACGCACGTCTAATGAATGAGCCAGCTGAAAGAATTCAGTTTATAATTAAAGATTACACTTGTTTTTTTTTCCAGGAACAGAACTTGTGATCTCTCGGTAAGCCAGGGAGACCACTCAACGAAATAATATGAGTACTTTACAGCCCTGTGGCAAGAATTAATATTTGATCAGCCAGTTGGAGATTTCAATATTTAATCAGCCTGTTGCAGGTGGGTAAGAGTGAAACCTTTATATTTTTATCATAACAGGAAGAGGGGCCTTGTTTCATTCACGCTTACACAGTCATATATTTAACTCGCAAGCCTGTAAGCTCATAATGCAAACCTTTTTTCGAACAAACCAATTAATTGTGTTAGTTTTTTCCACAACAGGTGATTTATTAGCCCGGGTGAGCATTTCATGGGTCAGCAGCTGATCTAAATAGATGACCAGCCTGTTGTGTATGTGACACACTGATTATCTCAGCCATGAGAGGGAAGCACATGCAGGTCACTGTCAAAGCACCAACATGTCATGGCAGCTGCTCATATCTGCTCTGCGTCTGCTGCTCTGGAGTTTGTTCCCACTGAAGCGTGTGCACGCTCACACACAAACATGCAGCATCACTGATCCACCTGGATGTTTCACGGCAGCAGAAGCAATGAACTAGATCTTCCTCAGTGCCAGTGACAAGCACACACACGCACAGACACACACAGACACACACACTCTCTCTCACACAGACATACACGCAGCCGCACAAACCTCTACCTTGTTGTATCATGGCCCTACATTGTTTTGTCACTGCAGCAACACCCCTGGTTTTGTCACTGTGAATCTGGGAGCATGGGCGATGGACTGGAACGTCCATAACTCTATAATACAAACGTCTCACACGACATCAGTGTGAGCACTGGACTGAAACCTCCCATGCATATAATATACCTGCATGCGAACACACACACACATGCGCACACACACACACACACACACACATACACACAACTGCATGGGCTGTGTGTGGCTTCAGACGCAGGACGGTGGATCAGGTGACATCCAGGTGGATTTAAAACATTTCTAAATAAATTTTCTCTGCCAACCATCAGTTACATTTTTGTTAACGTGATTCCCCTGAGGCTTTAATCCCGAGTCTCACCTCTGATGTACGAACAAATGCTAAACTAATCAATGTGGACACAAGAGGAACTTTCGTTCCCCACAGCCAACACACACGCATACAGACTCACACACATATTAACCTTGATTTACCTTGATCTTTGTGGACGTCACCATGGGTTCTCCCTCTGTCCCTGTGACAAACACACACGCACACACACACACACACACACACACACACACACACACACACACACACACACACAAGTGCGCAGATTGCTTCTACCTCTGCTCTCAAGCAATGAACTGGAACTAACACACACATTCCTGAGGCTGTCTCTCTTTCTCTCTCTCTCTCACACACACACACACACACACACACAGAGGGAAAAAGGCAAAGAAGACAACCTTGCTACTGTGAACGCTCAGACTAATTTTCACAAACACACATACTGTTATGATCTCTGACTCACACAAACACACTTCCCCTGTAGAAAAGTATCACTTGGAGTCTAGGCCACCACACACACACACACACATTCCCACACACACACATTCCCACACACACTCTACACTGCACCGCCATGATGTTCTCATCATTCACAGCAACACGTGCTGCAGTCAGGAAGCATCCGTCTCTGGGGTTGACTTCATAGGTTAACTCTGTGGCAGTGGCCGGCTTCTCCTCTGCCCTTGCAGACAGAGTTTGATGACCCAGGTCCACTCATGATGACTATAAGCCACATTTCAAATGCATCATCCGAACATCAGTTAGGAAAGTGCATGCACAGCACACAAATATATTTCCACGCAATTTCAGGAAGTTCGGTGTCTTTGCTACACAGCAGGGCAACCTTACACTTTACTGTTTTCTCTCTCTGTGGTTATGTCTCACGGACTTTTTATAGAGATGAACGCCTTGTCTTCTCTTCCTCCCACTGTCCATAAATGAAGCCAAAATATGTGAGATACAGACATCGCCATCTTGCACATTTGGAGCCGGTAGCGATCGTGGGATGGCTCTGCAGTCGGGGCTCTGTACAATCATGATGCTTCACCCCCTTTTTATAGCTTCAAATAACTAATTGAAACCAAACTTACAAAATCTTACTGAAAAGAACTAACTTAAATAATGTATATGTATAGGTCTGCTGCTATAGGCTTATTAATGGTCATTTTCTCTGAGACGCCTTCAAATGAAGGTCAGAGGAGGAACCTTTCCTGAGGATAATCACTTGTCTAGTTTCTCACAACAGTCATCCGAAATGACTCATGCTTTAGATGAAAATCTAATTAAGACGACCAGTATAAGATGAAAGACAGAGATGTGCAGTTAATTTGATCCACATAAACATATGTAATATCATTATCCATCTATTAATCAATATATCAATCTATCAATCTATCATTTCTTGTCATCAACCATAAATTAAATGTCTTTAATTCATTTCTCTCTCACATTTTAATATTCTTGCCGACTCTATTTTCCAGTTAACATGAATATTTGAATTGGTTTCACTTCAGTCATTCATAAATTAGGATCTCTAGTTGCTCCTTCCCAGTACCCTCTTTAAATATTTAGGTACAGTGATGCAACATGTGTTTTTTAATAATTAAGATGAAGATATTCACACACTAATGTTGCAGGAGAATCTCCTTCTTTTGTACAATTTTGGCTTCTGACCTATTGAGGACAATGACACAAACACACACGCTTGAAATGAAATGTACACACACACACACACACACACACACACATACACACACAGCTTTGACTGTACAATGAACCGACAAGTACAGTCAAAGTCGCAACCTTTATTGTCCTCCTCTGACCAGTGCACGGACCCTCACAGTTACACACACAGCTCGCCCATTTCTGTCGGCAGTGCTCCAAATCCTCCTCTTATAAAATTAGGCATTCTTCGTTCGTCTTTTGTTTTCAGTTTCCTCTTCCTTTCTCTTCAATCTCGTCAGCTTTTATCTCGCCGAGCCTCTCATTTCTCCCAAATCCTCTTTTCTCCTCTTCCCTTCGCCGTCTCCGTTGTCTTCGTTAGGCTTTCTGACATTGTAGTGAAACAAGTTCCACTCTGATCCAGAACTCCACCATGGGCTGAATTCATCAGCTTATCTGGTCTGTGTGTGCATGCATGAGTGTGTGTGTGTGTGTGTGTGTGTGTGTGAGCATGAAGCAACACTGTGAGAGAAAAATATCCTCAGCAAAAGGAAAGCAGGGGGGAGTATGTGACCTCCTTTCCTGGCTGCTCGACAGAACGGGTAGAGTGCTTGGACTGGGTGGTCGTTGCAAAGCACTCAGCCATCCATCGACTGACAGCCATTGATCTGCAAAGACCCAATGACTCACTAGCTGCTCGGTATGCAACCCACATGCATATGCATGCAAATACAACTGCTGTGTGCAAACAAGTGCGCGTGCAGGCGCTGACAGGAAAACTGTAACTGTAATTACGGATTAATGTAATTTACGGTCCACATTCTAAAAGCATATTATAAAGTATAATTGGCCAGGACCATTAAACCGAATCACTCTTTCTCAGATTTAAACAAACCCCAACCCACACATAGTGGAAACAGTGCTGGAAACTAAGAGTAGAAAAAGGGGAGATTCTTTTACTTTTTTTTTTGCTAAAGAGTGGGAAGGTCAGATATTTTTGGGTTCCAACTTTATCCTACCCTTGTGAGATCAAGGGTAAAAAAGAAATCAAACTCACAACAAAAAGATAACCTTGTGTGCACCATCGTTAATAAATGTCATCTCATTCATATGTTATCATATGCTTCTAAGTCCTACACAAAGGCAAATGGATGATGTTGAGGGATCTGAAAGGCTTCTTCGTGTCTAAACAATTGAACCTCTCGTCGCGTCGTCAACGCCTCGAGCCGCGCCGATGTCACGTGTGAGTCGTTGACCCACCTGACCATCAAGTAAGCTGTTAGGGTCACATGACGGTCAAGCCACATGGGCGTGGAGCTACCTGGGGAAGGATCTCTAGACTGCAACGTCAGCAGCTGATAATTGGTGTGGTGTAAATCACCTCCACGGTTTGTTTTTTTCTCATGTCAGGATATGCACATTGTCCTTTAATTGGGTTCCCTTGTCCGACTGGTGTAAGTGGTTCAGTCCTGAGGAGTTGGGTCTCCAGTTGGGAGGTGGTTGTTTATTTCCACCCATGTCTGTGTGTTCCTCGCTGCATGAACTGCGTACAATGATCTGCTTATGCCTGGGTGTTTTGTCCTCTGGGCTTGATGTGCACATGGATACAGTGTTTGTTGAAAACAGTTTTCAGATACTCCTGCACTGTAAGAAATAGCCATGTTGTTCCATGTATTGATGTTTTGTTCTCTCTCTGCTCTCCCACTTTCCCAGTGCTTCCCTGATGTGTCTTTTGCTCCTTGCCCCTCTGTCCTTGTGGAGAAGTCCTGAGTCCGATGGAGTAGACTTCTGGTGACACCCAGCTTGTGCTCCAGTGGGTGATGAGAATCAAAGAGTAAATATGGATCTGTGCGGGTTGTCTGTATACTTCAATGTTGAGGCTTCTGGGATCTTCGGTGTGCACTGCTCAGTCCGTGAAGGCCAAACATTTCCCCCTGACATCCCCCTGAGTGAATTTAATGTTGCTGTCCACTGCATTGATGTGTTCAGTGAAAACTTCCACCGCGTGTGTTTTGATTTTGATCAGGTATCAACCATGAATCTGAACAAGTAGCTTGGAGCCGTTCCTGCGGAAGAGCTTGGAGTTCTGCTCTCTAGTTCTTCCACACAGAGATTGGCAACTGGAAAGCCCAGGGCACAGCCGCCGGTCGGCAGCAGCCCTCATTATATTCGAAATAAGTGGCAGGAGGTCGAGCGCGGTCTTGAGAGAACATATCAATGTAACACCACAGTTCACTCAGGAGGATGATAATCTGAATTAACGAATATGTTGCATGTATGGATTTGCATTTCTTTTAGAACTGATTTTAAGGCAACATTTGTTAAGGGACCGTTCAGAGTAAGACAAAAAAGCTTAAATTTGTCCCTCACCATCACAACAAGCAAACAAAATAAGAACTCATGAAGGACTGTGAT
This sequence comes from Verasper variegatus, assembly GCA_026259375.1. Taxonomy (NCBI): domain Eukaryota; kingdom Metazoa; phylum Chordata; class Actinopteri; order Pleuronectiformes; family Pleuronectidae; genus Verasper; species Verasper variegatus. Next base: position 9,594,529 of record CM048052.1, read on the forward strand.
GTGATGAAATGACTGGAAGGAACAGTCTTTGGTGTTTGTTTCATTTGAAGAGGAAAACGAGCCACAGCACTGATCAGTCCAAAGCCCCTAATCCATGGCTGTGGTAATGATTGCATTTTTCATCTCAGTGTATGCCACTGTGAGTTGTATTACCATACCCCATGAAGACAAAAGCAGAAAGTCCCTCTGTGGTGGGGTTTTTTAACCTTTTTATCCTATTCACTGAGCAAATCCACAGATTAAAGCCTTTTAAAGCTTTCTTCATGGAACCTGTGCTGGGTCGCTCCTCTTTACCGGACATCTGAGTCAGAATCAAAAGCAGAAAACAAAGTGTCTAATACGTCAAAGCCTCTCACCTAATCCAATTACAAAGTTTCTCCTGTTCCTACACAAACTGCACACTGCTCATTTTCTTAATAGAGGTTTAAAATGGCTTGTTTGCAATTTCACAGAGTTAATGTCTCTTGATTAAAGGCTTTGGAAATGAATTTACTCACTGAGCTCCAGGATAAAAACACAGTGCAAAGAGAAAGTGCACCACTTGTTGGAGGATTTGATAACTGCAGGTGCTTAAAACATTTTTTAATGAAACTGCATTAAAATGATCCAAGCACAAAGGAAATGGCATGGGTATATCAGGGACTACATTTCCCATACAACATTCACATTAATACATATCTACTTTTATCTTTATCTTTGTCACACAGACAAACCAACAAAATAAACACATCAATAGAGGGGACGGAAAAACTTGGATCCGGCTACAATCCATATCTTTAACTAACTCATCCCTCTACACTCAGTACCTCCATAGTGACAAAGCAAAAGCTGAATTTTTGCTATTTTATTTGAAAGGAAAAGCTAAAATATCATATTAACATAAGTATTCAGTTTGCTATAGAACTCCCCATTTCTCTTGATCATCGTTGAGATGTTTCTTCACCTTGAATTGAGCCCACCTGTGGTCAATTCAATTGATCAGACATGTCTCACTGTTGATAACGCATATAAGAGCAAATATCAAACCACGAGGTTTAAGGAACTGCGTTCAGTTTAGAGACAGGACTGGGTCATGGCTCAGAACTGGGGAGGGTCTCAAAAGAGGGTCTGCTACATTTAAAGTTGCCAGGAGAACAGTTTCTTGAATTGAAAAAGTTCAGAACAATCAGGATTCTCACTATAAAGCAGGATGGCCTGCCAAACTAAACACTGAGGACGGAGAAACCTCCAGGACACTCGTCACTGCAGATCAACAGACAGTGAAATGTATGTATGAGATGAGGAGTTATAAGATATTGGAAAGAGCTATACAGAGCTCTTCAATTGATTGTATTATCATATTCCTATCATTTTAATGAACCTCAACTCTTTACTACCCTTGTGAGAAATGACGCTTCTTGAACCTGACAGGTGAACATATCATACAAGGACAACAATAAATACAGATCATTGAGATTTTTAATAACTGTAACACATTTATGTACAAAGCAAGCAATGTCATATTGAACTGACTCCCTAAAAAAACAAAAAAAACAGTCATTAAAACAGTTTTAAGATACCGCAGGGAATCAGTCGAACAATATTTGTGTTGCAGAGTCTGTATAGGTACAGTTTGACAAAGCCGTCACAGAACATCTTCCATGGTTAAAAAGCCCTGGTTATAGAAAAACGACATGGGAGGACGGATCCAGAAACATTCCCCCCTCTGATGAAGCTAAATGGTTGGAGTTATGGGGGGGGGGGGGGGACTGAAAAACACAATTTCCCCAAAAGCACCAAGTTCGTCTTTGTCCTTCAGCTAACCAATGGGATGAAGGTTTACTGTGAAACATGGATCCTGTTTACTCAGCTCTAAGGAATTACCTAGTGCAGGCCTGATAGTATCTACATGTAAAGAAGATATTAACTGTATCATTGGATTAAATGAAAAAGGCTCGTTGGGTTTTTCAGACTACATTTTCTCTTCTCTAAGACAAATCCCAAATGTGCCGCCTGAATACAACGCTGCAAGATGATCAGATTTGCGAAAAAAATCCAGACAAAGAACCTGATTGTCTTGACAAACATTTAACAGCGCTACAACTCAGGAAATACTCAGGTTTCATCATTCACCCCTATAACCACAATCAGTAATTTGTCCCCCCCTCCACTGTAGTAACATGTTTTCGTGCGTGCCTCTAAAAATGGCACCAGTGGAATTTATGTATTTTAATCAAGTAATACCTGTTACTAATGTCACGCAGTAAAACATAAAAAATCGTCTAAACAAATCATAATCACCTACATTAAGAGTATCAAGTTGCATTATCACCTTTTTGGGGAATATCACCTATACCTGGTGGATTTATAGTTTAATTCTTAATTTTGATCTTAATCTGGATTTATACTACTGTCAAGTGATATGGTTGGCACAGCAATTCTTTCAAATGTCACCTGCTCTGAACGTCAAACCCAGACAACAAATGTTTGACCGACTTAAGAAACATTTCGTCAAGTGTTAAATTGGCATCATGGTCTGACACATTGATATACGACATGCCCTGTGCATTTTAAATAACGTGTTCTGTAAAACCCAGGAGAATGCATGTCAGGGTGGCAGATGAGAGATGAACAACCTTTCAAATATACAGGGAAACATGTTTCCACATCTGAGGAAATGCTAATAAAGCAAAGATGAAAGACCAGGTTAGAGTCAAAGATTGGCTCATTTAAAATATGGGTAAAATAATTCACACCTAGGGCAGAACTGAATTAGCTTTGTAAATGGATACAGTAATCTTTGAACTTAATTCCAAAACCTTATTTTTGCAGCCAATATATTCATTTATTCCCTTCTATCACAATAATCAGCTCTGGCATCTGTTCCAGGACATGTTGACACTCTTGCCCTGGAGACCATGAAAACAACTCACATGTGAGGATCAGCCAAAACTTTGTCTACATTATTTATTAATAAAACCAGGGAGAAGAGGTAACCAAGGGAATACAGCAGAACAAGGGAAGCAATCTCCACTCAACACAATCCTCAGCATAAAATCATGAAAGTAAAACTAATTTAGAGAAACTAATCTTTTACAAAAAACACTTGAGCCACTAGTTAGTTTGGTTTGTTTCCTCTTCAGTCTTAACGACGACAACTGCTGCTTGAGCAAGCAGCAACACTGAGGGGTTGGTGGTGAAAGTCAATATATACACACACTTTCACACACACACACACACTGTACAGTCATCCAGTTTTCTCAGTGGTATCACAGGTTACAGTCTGCCTGACTCTCGCCCTCTCTCACACACAGAAAGAAACAGGGGAGCAGAGTGGGGCAGTGGCTGGTGCCGGTACTCCTACATTATAACTGTGACAACTACGGTGCTCTTCTTCTTCTTCTTGGTAGTTTATGACTCAGGTTATCCGGCTGACAAAGGAAACTGTGGATAGGGAAGTCCTCTTGAAAATATTTTTTTTTTTACAATTTCCTTCAGTCCTTCGGAGGCTGTGTGCAGAGAAAAGTCAAAGTTTTAACAGTTTGCCTGTTTATATAGTATATAGAGACAAAATAGACAATATGTACAGAAAAACAGGCTTCATAACTACAGCAGGACTAAATGATATAGAGAGGAACACTTTAGTGCAGTGGAGAGAGCATAAAGATGGATGACACATCTCCACTTCCTCCCACTATCCAGAAATTACGAAAAGCTGCCATCTTGCAAATTGGGAGCCAGCCTGAACAATAGCGATCAGGGGAGGAAGCCCCGGTAGTGAGGTCCTGGCGATAATACATACTCGACCAATTGTGAGTCTGTCTCGGCTGTCAATCATGACGACATCAAATAACCAATTCAAATTACAAAGAAAATTCAGTCCTGGACATACATCAGTGTAATAAGACGTGCCTACAATGACAGAAACCTTCTTTGTGAAAATATTATTTCACAAGTACTTTGACTTATTAGTTTGAAGTTGGGTACATGACCTATACTGCAGCCAGCCACCAGGTAGCGATCTAGAAGCGTCGGCTTTACTTCACTTTAAGTTAGCCCATAAAATCACCAGTGGACCAACAAGTCAGTATTGGTCATAAAAATATAAATGAAAAAAATAAAAAACTCCCTCGGGTATAGGATTCAAGTGATCATAAATAGAAATAATGAAGGAAGTAGGGGAAGGGGACAATGGGGGTGCCAAGTAATACAACACAAATATAAAGATATACAATGAAAAGGAAGAAAAATAGATTGGAATTTTTACCATGAAGACCTGGCGATTCTAGCTTTCATCATCTGAGACATGAGGTTTAGCAATGGCCATCTCCTCCTTACTATTTGCAATCATCTTGCATTTCTACAAAAACAGAGAAAACACATAAGTTAGGCCATGCACAGATACTATATGCACTTACACATCCTTACACTACTCACTAAATCGTTCAGTCACTCTCACAAAAAACTGTTAAACAAAAATGACAACTGGAGCCCCCTTTTACCTCAGTAAGCTCCTTGATGGTGTGAATGTTAGCCTGCTGCGTGACCTTCCTCTTTGCTTCCTCAATGTGGTCCAGGTTAAGAGTTGGCGTTGGAGGAGCGAGGCATGGTGGAGGCTTGTTAGTAATGGTAGGAAGTGGGGCAAGGGGAGGCATGGCCGCCAGTGCACCCATGTTGGTCAAGGCAGCTGTCATAGTTGCTGCCGTCATACTCGCCATAGCAGCACTCATGGTGATGTTTGACATGCTGGGCATTCCCGGGATATTGCCTAAGCCCATTGGACCCATGTTAGACATATTCTGCATGTTGGCCATCCCCATGCCCATTGGAAGTGGTAAAGGTAGAGGTAAGGAGAGGGGGGTAGGAGATGGAGTGGGTAGAGGGAGCTGGAGAATGGCTTTTGGCCGAAGACTCTCAGGAATGGGAACCCCCGCCTTAGCACACATGGCAGCAGCGTTAGCCTTGGCTATCTCCAGCAGCTGGTCCTTATCTGAGGAAAGGGATTGTGGAAGAGATACATGGAAGAGGGGTAATGTAAATAGGGAGAAAAATAAGGCAAGATTAAGCATTAGAGTAGTTGAAAACTAAGACTATAGAAATCTATTAAACAAAATCATGCACAACTGTTACATAAGTATTCCTAAAAGATATAGAATCACAATTGGTAAGAGTTTATTGGATTAAATGCGATTGTCATTGGTTATTATCAAATTGTTTTACCCAGTTCAGTGAGCCTTGGAGGAGTCTTGCTGGTGCTGCGACGTGTCCGGGACCCTGAGCGACGTTGTTTCCGAGAATAAGAACTGGAGAGTGGCTAGGTTCCCTCTTCCATCTGTCCCGTCTATCAAACGAACGACTACGAAACACTGGACGCCTCCCTCGACCCCTCGATCTAGACCTGCGTCTGCGATCAGAGGAACGAGACCGAGAGCGCCTGCTTCTGTCTATTGACCTAGACCTTTTCCTTCGGCCTGTGGAGCGGCTCTTTGATCGCTTGTTCCTGTCTGGGGACTTGGACCTCCTCCTCCCTCGAGCATTGGGTGATCGGGATCGCCTCTTGCGGGCTGGACTGCGAGACTTGGACCGACGGGCTTTGTTTCGCAACTTCGAGCCTGATTGCTTACGGCGTGCGGCGGAGCGGGAGCGTGACCGCCGCCGCCGGGCGGGAGATTTAGACCTTCGTTTCTTCCTGTCTGAAGGAGAAACAGATTCTCTTTTCTTCAATGGAGACTTGGACCTGAGGAAAGATGAATGATAAGACTAATGAGTACCTGTACACAACACGGCAACTTAATACAGCAGTTAGACACAGGCAGAACCTGTCAGATTTCTGAACATCGGCTCCGGCAATAAGATAACTTTGAGATCAACTTCATGAGTTCTTTAACATCTACTACCTTTAAGACGATTAAGTAATTTAATTATTGCTCTTTAAGGGACCCATTGCATCCCTGATTAAGGATGTAGGATGGGTGCAAACACAGACTAACACACTAACCTGGATGGCTTCCTTTTGGATTTAGACTTGGATGTTGATCGTCGAGGGGATGAGGTTGAGCGTGAAAGTTTCCTTCGGCCGATAGGTGACGGTGACTTTGACAACTGTTTCTTCTGCACTTCAGGAGAGACTGAAACTGAGGAGCTTCTCTGGCATTCAGATGTAATTTTAACTGGAGAGGTAGAATCCTGTTCTTCATCAGAGCCTTCGGAACAATCTGACCCACCTGGGTTAGGCTCTTGGGAACCAGACCTGGAACCATCTTTTTCGTTGGATGAGCTGGTGCGTTCCCTCTGCACCACGTCATGGTTAGGAGCAAGCTGCTCCTGCAATTTATCTGAGGAGCTTCCTGCTTGGGGACTGGAGGCAGCTACCGAGGGCACAGGTTTCCAACCACCTGTATGGTACATGTTAAGGGATTTTGCACAAAGACATGTTAGTACTTTTTAATAGAACAAACTTGAATGTATCCACTAATATATTACTATATCACCAATATTCCCCACTTAGCAAGCATCACCAAAATGAACATTAACTAACAATTGTACTCAGTTTGAAGGAATACTGGAGAGTATATCTAACGATTAACAGTGTTGATGCTTTTGCTTTTGAAATTATATGAAGACTCTTATTAAATGTGCAGATAGTGCAACGATAGAAACAAAAGCGATTAAGTAAATATAGTTTGCATAAAAATATAGGAATGAAAAAACTCTTGACCTGTTAGGGTTAGGGTTACTGGAAGTCCTTCACTTTCTGCTGCTGTCTCCTCTGCCTTACGAGAAGGAATCTTTACTTTTACAGGAGAGGAAGATGGTGATCTGGCTGGCGAGGAGCTGTCAGACTGCCCACCACTTGATTCAGACCTAGACCTGGATCTTTTCAAGTCGGCAGGGATAGATTGGGATTTTGACCTTCTCGCAATCTTCTCGGGAGATTTTGAACTCTTCTTGCCAGGTAGTGGCGAGCGAGACTTTTGCCTTCGAGACAAAGAGCGGGATTTGGAGCGTTTTCCAGACCTAGGAGAACGCTTTCTGACTGGTGACCTGGATTTTGACCTCTTTCGGGAGGGAGGGGTTCTAGATTTGGTCCATTTGCGGGGACTTCTGGATCTGGAGCGTCGGCCACGCTTAGAGACTACAATGGAACGTGATCGAGACCGCCTGCTCTTGCGGATTGACCGGGAGCGGGAGTGACGGGATCTTGGGGGTGGTGACCTCCTACGTCGAGACAACGATCGACTCCTTGAACGCCTGCCTCCTGCACGTCTTGCTGGTGTCCGTGACCTGGAGCGACGAGCAGGCCGCTTAGATCTCGAGCGGGAGCGACGTGTTCGATTGATGGAGCGTGACCCTGAACGCCTGCCACCTGCACCTCCTCTTCTGGGTGAGCGAGTCCTGGAGCGCCTAGTGCCTCCACGAGAACGTGACTCTGACCTTCGGCTTCTTCTTGGAGACCGAGATATAGAGGGGGACCTGCGCCCACCACGTTTAGGGGATCGCGAAACCTTTCTCTTTGGAAAGGGGGAACTCCGGCGTCGCTTTGGGGAAGTAGATGAGGAATTTCTACGACGTTTAGGGGACTTGGACTTTCTTGGAGATTTTAACACCTTCTTCTTGGGGGTGAGGGAGCGAGAGGTGGACCGGGATTGACAGCTTGCTCCCTTTGGAGATTTGGGCAATGGGGAGGGGGACTTCCTTCGAGATTTAGGGGACTGAGAGCGGGACATCTGCCGACTCATTAAAGGAGTTGTAGACTGTTTTCCCTTCGAGGTTGACCTGGAATTGGATCTTGACTCTTCTTTAATTGTTGTTGCTGTTTGACCACCAGACTGCTGCCTACTGGGACTAGGTGTAGGTGAGTGACTATGACTTGACCCAGATCTCTTTCTGTTTATTCCTCTGGAAGGGCTAGGAGACCTGGACCTTGATCCATCGTGTTCCTTTACCGTTGCCCTCTGAACCAAACTGGCCTGATCTTTCAGGCCTGGATCATCTCTTGGGGTAGTGCCTTCCTGTTTTGGGATGATGTCAGGCAGTTCCTGGGCATGGCTGAATGTACCGTCTCCATGACTAACTTCTGTCTTAACCCGAACTGTCGCCGTCTGTAGTTATCTCAACCTGGCCAGCAGATGGCGACATATCCTTTTCAGATCCGTTGGTGTTGCTGTCCTTCCCTCCAGTTGGGGACATATCCATATTTGTAATCTCCTCTTTCTTCACTCCAAGTATTTCAGGTTTCTGCATGAGCATGGGAACTCCTGTCTCCTCCCCTCGTTTGTTTTTTGAACCCAGTTTGGAAAATGGTTCTTGCAGGTCAGATGCTGCAGCTGGAGAGTATTTGGCATCACCAGCTCCTTTGCCTCCTTCACCTTCAGACTCTGAACCTGTAGCTGAGCTGCTTTCAGATGGGGAGTGCGATGGTGATTTCTTTTCATCTTTCTTCCTCTTCTTTTTCTTCTTCTTGGCTGCATGTCTTTTGTGTTTTTTGGATTTTGTATCTCCCTCTGTGTCCACACGATCTGAGAGAAGAAATGATTTAGAATGAATGAATGTATACACACACACACACACACACACACACGCACATTAACCCTGCACTTTATAGGGAAAGTGTTTGTCGATCACCTACCTGTAATCACATTCCTTTTACTCTCCTCCTTCAGCCCAGCAGGGTCTCCAGCTCCTGTAGCTTGGGCCAGCCTGGCACTAAAAACACAAGATATTAAATTTAAGTGCCAAATACTAACAAAGCACACATTGGCCACCATTTAAATTTGGGTACGTTACAGAATCTTACTCAAGTAAGCGAAAAATTCACTCTACAGCTCATTATGGCATTTCACAGACATCTACATTGGATGACGTGATAAAAACTGATTACATAAAGTGTGAGAGATGTGAAATTTTGATAAATTCATCGTTCATATCTCACAATTTTAGTGAAAACAGTTGAATAAATTTTAAACTGACCTGGCTCTGGTGGTCCGAACAGGTTTCGATTGAGGTGGTGATTCTACATCGGACTCCGCACCAGATTCTGAACTGCTCTCCTTATCACCCTTCCTCTTCCGCTTCTTCTTCTTGCTTTTGTGTTTTCTGTGCTTCTTGTTTTTCTTATGGGGTGTCTCATTCCCTTCCTTTGCATTTATGTCATCTTTCTCAGGTGCCTCATCCTCACCTGCACAGGAAAACAGTATTTCTGATTACACAAGTATTTGGCAAATCAATGACATGAGCAATGATGCACAGTGTAGGTTATTTTAAAAATAGAGCATGAGTTGTGAAAGACGAAAAAAAAAAACTGTCAAAATCATTCAAATGATCATTTGTGTTTTAAATAGTTTCTGGACACCAATGGAATTTTATGGTTCAGTGGCAATGCAGCAAAAGAAACTGTCAAATTGGATTAGAACTTTAATGACAGATGATTTTGTGTGTTATCCACCACTCACCTAATGGGATGTCCACTGCACATTCCATTGTGCCGCTGTCTTGTTCAAGACCCTCTGAATGTCACTGGTTTGCTGCTCCCTCACTCACTCAACACTGGGGGGGAAACAGAGGCATGGGAACTCAAATCAGTCAAAAGTTTAGCACAAACAAATGAATTACAGTATATTTCAAAACCATGCTTCAACAAATTGTTAAATAGCCACGTCTTGATCAATGACAACTAAAAACATTTCCTGAAATTATAAGTACGGATGAGCCCTAAAATTCAAAATTTGTTACCCCATTCACCTGGAGCAAAATAGCTGTGCAGTCATGCAGTCCATCAGTATCTGAATGTCATTAAATTCATTATCCATAAGTAGCAGAAAAAATATTACACTGTATAACCAAAAGGACAGCTACTAACTACCAAATTGAAATGAAGCTGCATCAACACCTCTCTAAAAACAGTTTCATCAATAACCTGAATAACAGTAGACGTGTCTGCTGTATTCTGTATATGACCCCTCTCTGATTAAAACCAAAGAAGCAACTTGCAGGATCAGGATTGGAGCTCATCTTTCAAATTTGCCCCAAACGAGGCACAGAAAATTTTAAATTAGGTAAAAAATAAACCAGCGTACTCTGGCAAACCAGCTCTCTCATTTTTAATACTCTAAATTAAAAACAGTCATGCACTGTAGTGATAGCAGAAGAACACCCTCTGGCCACCAGATTGTTTGTGGACTCTGGGCAGAAAACTCTACAGCATATCATAGCTGATGAGAATACTGAGAGGATAAGAGTAAATGATTACCTTTCACTTTTACAATCTGTAAACACTATATACACACAGTTTCCTGTGCACAATTAATAATTATTCAAATTATGTGTGAGCAGTGGCATCCGATTATCAGATGGGAAATAACTGTTGCATGTATCCAACGCTTCCATAGACAAAATGCACTGATTGAGAATATTCCAGGGTTGTAATAAACTCAAAAAGCTGCAACCACTTAAATGCAGGAGCAGTGGTTGTATTTACCATTAAGCATCAATACAAACATTTAAAACCGACCCTCTCTAACCTAAACAAGGTTGAAGTTTCTCTTTCACAATGAGACTGGATTTCTGATGCAAAAACTACCGCATTAATCAAATTTATAAATATCTAATTGTAAAGCTTGGTAACGATTCCATTGAAGACTTCCTCCAAAAACTCATTCTGAACTTGCTATTCACGCAAAAAGACAACCTTTCGACATTTGTACACGAACATACCGATCTGATGAGATTTAGCTACACGCAAACGAGGCCTGTGCTTGACTGAAGAGAGCAAGTCGTCCTGATATCGTAAAAAGTTTGAACACGATCAACACTAGCCATGCCACCATTAACACGTGAGGAGCACTAACACAGGCAATGAAGCCACAGTCTTAAACACCACAGAAAACCCCCATAGGCTATATTTACTTCCCCTTACTACAGTTATAGTTATTAACAATAGTTACTCCAGGAAATGAAAAACAACGATAGTAAGAATGTAAGTTACCGACACCCAACACATCCAACGGACATTGCCGTTTCGGGTTCATGCTAAAGCTAACCGTCGAAAGGTATGGCTGCCAACATGTTATTTTAGATTTAATGTGGGTTAATACAGTCGAGCCCTCTGCAGCCGATACATTATTTACCATGTACTTACACGAGGACACGTTTTTTTACAAGTAACCTACGGAATAAAAAAAGAGAATAAACTAAAACGGAATCAAAGTTTATTCATTGCCACGTTAGATAACAGCAAACACTGCCGGGCCTGCACGACCGCAGCTAACTTTAACGGCATTATCACATATCAAAGCAAAAATCACTAGCTAGTTAACATTAGCTCAAGTTAATATAACAGGGACTTTATGGTTCATCTGGAAAACCGATTCATTTAAGGGTCCGACACGCTTACCGGCTACACAACGCAGACGCTATCAGAGCTACGCATAGTAGCCTGCACGCCGCGGCCTCAGCGGCGCCTCGTTCCGCTAACATGTTACCGCTCGCTAAGTTAGCACGCTGCTAGCCATTCAACTAGCTAGTTTGCTAAGATATTTAGCGGCTACTTCTTTCATCAAAGCAGCGTCGTTCGCTCGTCGAAGCCGTCGGTCTACGGCGCGAAATTACCTCGTTTGTGTTGGTCGGCGGTTCCTTTGCAGAAAATACCGGTTGACCGCGGTCCTAAAAATGTGCGGGACCAAACAATCGCTGAATGTGCTATCCGTTAACGTCCGCGAACTTAGTGGTCCGCCATGATGGAGACTGGTTTCCCGACATGCTGCGCGGTTTCAATGGCGGCGTCACGGTCTCCTAGGCAACTCCACACCGCGGGATCCATCAGATCTGCACTTTGTTGTTTTTGTCTTGATGTTCATTATCACATGTTTATTCCAGTCCAGTGTATAAGGATAGGATAGGAGCTTGTTATAATATAATATATATCATACAAATAAACAAACTCGTCACTGAACGATCTGACCACATGTTGAAAGTTGCCCATTGTATTCACTTGAGTCACCACATTAAAGTTTGTCTGCGTGGTTAAAATGTGTTTGATTTGGAGATGATTCAGGGATTGGATTTTTTCATTTTTAACTATACAGTTTATTTTCCGTCAGGGAAATCTAGATGGGCAACAATGAAATAAAACAAAACTTTCATATATGAATGTAACCAGGGACAGACACACAACTGACAAAAAAGAATTAAACATGCCAACAAGCACAGTTTACAACTTTGTTACAGAATCAGATTCTTGTCTATTTCTAAATCAGGTGGCATTAATTATGTCATAGACAGTATATACACGTGTACATATACACATGTGTATATATATTAGTGATAGTTGTATCACTATCCCAGCGGATAGTAACATCAGAAAAAAGTAGCATGAGATGATTGAAAAGTACCAAGGGCTGAAAGAACATCTAGAACAGATGTGAAAGGTGAAATGCAATGTGATTCCTGTAGGAGGAACATTAGTGGCTGTATCCCCATAAGTGCATATTGTAAATAGATAGATAGATAGATAGATAGATAGATAGATAGATAGATAGATAGACTTAGACTATATACTGTTTATTGTACAAAGTTTAAGGGGACGCTTTTATTCTGAAGGAGATAGACCGGAAGTGCCATTGTTGCTTTTCCTGTCAGACGCTAGTGAGCAGTAGTATTTCTAGTCTGTGCTATTTTTTATTTGAAAAGTCTTTATCAGTTGACAGACATGAGTAAAAGGTTCAACATCAACCTGGAAGATTCAGCTTTCACCAAAGAAAGAACACCGGTCTGTATTTTGCCAGAATCTAAACTCTTAACTTCGTGCGGCTAATAGTTAGCAAGCTAACCGACTAACCTCACCTTCAAATTCAAATGTCTAAATGAGCAGCTTAGCAACACAACGCTTTGGTCAGGAAAGCTTGGTGTAAACATACCCGGTTTTATTTATAATCCTCAGACAAGCTCTTCGTCTAATTGCTTTTCAGCCAAAGCCGCAGTTTGTGTCTTCATCCAAAGGAGCCGTCTCCTCAGCCTCCTCTGCTCCAGAGTCAGTGGACCAGCCCATGTCTTATGCTGAATACATCGTCCAGAGTAAAAGCACCGTGGCTCCTCAGAGCGAGAACATCTTCAAAGGTCCCGGGACGGACTGTGCTGGAGTCCCCAGTGAGAAACAAACCCGGCCTGGTTCAGCACCTTCTGCCACTGGAGGGTGTGAAACAGGTCAGGATCAGGACTGTTCTAAAGGGACTGAAGGTGGATCTGAGGTGGTTCGGGGGACTGAGGAGACACAGGCGGTTTGCACGGACCCAAAAGAGGGAAACTGTCCACGGTCAGATGCGAGCCTCAGCCTGGGTTCTAAACCGGTGGGGACAGGGAGCAGCATTATTGTCAGTTCTCGACAGGTAATCCTCAGGGGGTTTTCAATCAGGCAACAACAGATGTAGGATTTACAAAAACACCGGGCATGTAGCCTTGATAAAAACGTTTGTATGAGTCGGTGTGGATATTGTCATGATAAATGTTAAATCTTTATTTCTTAAAGAAATCAGACAATTGATTGTGGTTTTAAACTCTTCTTTGTGGGCAGGAAATTACAACAAAACACTGGTTGAAAAGCGAAAAAAATGTCATAACTCTGATGTAGAACATTCCAAACAATTATCTGTTATACCTCCTGACTGTGCTTGCACAATGCATAAGCATTATACTGATAAATATTTAACTATAAACTTGAAGGAAAATTCTATCGTGATTACTATGACTTTTTTTTTTTTTACCCTAAATTATCCATCATCGATAGTAAATAGTAATTCGCCACACCTGACACTTCCAATGCAGAATCTTATGTTTGATCTGGAAAGAAGTGTTTCCTGGCTTGTTAGTTGTTGTGCAAAATGGTACGTATCACATCACGTCTTTTTTTTTTACATTCATACAGAGAGGAAATCCCATTCTGAAGTTTGTGCGGAGTGTTCCGTGGGAGTTTGGAGATGTCGTACCAGACTATGTGTTGGGCCATACGGCGTGTGCTCTCTTCCTCAGGTGAGGTTTTGTTTGAATGTACACAAGAGGAGTAAACAGTTTGTTTTGTTAAAGTTTAATGGGGTTTTCTTTCTTTTGTGTTGCCTGTTTGGTTGTGATGTTGGTTTCTGGGCTGGCCTGAAGCCTGAGGTATCACAACCTCAACCCAAACTATATACACGACCGTTTGAAGCTGCTTGGACAGACTTTCACCCTGCGAGTTTTACTGGTGCAAGTAGATGTAGTAAGTAAAAACATGTTTTGTAAATACATTCAGACTATGTTGTTAGCTAATATAGCTGTTATTTGATCGGTGTTGTTTTCCACTACAGTAAGTTTTGACATCTCATACCTTGCCTAAATTTAATCAGCTCTACTATTTAAAGTGTGACATGTAGCTGGAGGCAGTTTCACGTCTGCATGTAGGTAAATATTACTGGATGACAGATATGCTGTATACATACTTAAAAAATATTTGGTTCAAAAAACCTACAGCTCCATGTTCCATTTGTGAAGCTTAAAGAATTAATGTAGTTTTTCTCACTGGTTTATGATCACAGAAAGATCCTCATCATGCATTGAAGGAACTGGCTCGCATCTGTATCATGGCTGACTGCACTCTCATCTTGGCTTGGAGGTAAGACCAGCAACAGATTGCCAAGAAGACAGATCCATTTTTTTTTTAACAGAAACACAGACAGAAAAGAGCGAGCTTGGAAACGGCTTTGAATACATTAACTTTGTGAATTGGGAATGATACTGAATTTTTATTTATTATGTAATACAGGTTTGTTATTGGTAGTTTCTGTCTTTCATACTTCAGCAGTCTGACATTAAATATGCTCATTCTGACCATAATCAACACATGGAAAAACACTCGCAAACCCTAACTCTAGCATGTTTTATTTTTTCTGTTAGTAATGTAGCATTGTGGCTGGCCAAATTAACAATTCAAATATTCCTAACGTTTTCATTGTGTTGATTTAACAGTCCGGAGGAGGCAGGACGTTACCTAGAAACATACAAGTCTTATGAAAAGAAACCAGCAGACCTACTGAAGGAGCAAGTTGAAAAGGACTATCTGTCAAAGGTAGGCAAATTCATCCAAAGATTTAAACATGCAAAACTACTTCTAATGTGATCCCTTTGCCACTTCAGAAAAAAAACATACGAGACATTTTTATGTGATCTGAATTAATATGACGCCATCACATTGAAATTCGGATTAAAATAAACTGCCAAAGTCATGCAGAGTTTTTCCATCTCTGAACAATGTGATGCTGATTGGATTTGATGTTTTTTAAAGGTTACAGATTGCTTGACCACTGTCAAGTCTATAAACAAGACCGATGCCATTACCTTACTGTCCACTTTTTCGGTGAGTGTTACCAAACAGAAAACACTATTTTTTCATCCAGTAGCTGCTCTGTACGGCAAAGATTATTGTAATCATTATTTCTGATCACTATACCCCTCCACACACACATTATGTGTCTGTAAGTACATTGTTTCCAGAGATATGTGATCTCCTTGTATTTCTTGTTTTTAAACAGTCCATAGAAGGAATCATCAGTGCATCTAAGGAAGACCTGGTTCTCTGTCCAGGCCTTGGACCACAAAAGGTACATTAAAGCACATAAGCAAGATATAACTGTGCGGAGGATAGATGGAACATTTGTTCAATTAATATTTCTGCTCACAGGCAAGACGACTCCACGACGTGCTGCACAAGCCCTTCCTCAAGTCCAAAACAAAAGACACGTGAAACTTCCCACCAACAACATGAGCCATGAGTTGGTCATCACCTTGGACTTCACTGAATGCTGCCAACTGAGAATCAAGGATGGTTTCAAGGATTTAAAATGTGAACTGTTCACAGGGCGTCAAAACACTGTTTCACTGTGTGAAAAGTGTTTTTTGAGTTTTGGTGTGCTGTAGTAGGTTTAATGTTGAATGAATTTTATGGAAATAATGAAAATAAATGTTTTGGATATTTTTATACTTTATATTGTGCCTTAATTCTTTGTTACTTAATTAATTAAATATACTTAACACAAAACAAAAATAAGCAATAAAAAAAAAATATATATATATACAGTATATACATAAAAGGAAGGAAGGTGATAAATGTGCCCAACCAATCCAGAGTTAGTCTCAGCTGTCAATCATGTTCACCCCAAAGTCAAATAACTAATTTGAGTGACACACAGTAGAGCGTATAACACAAAGGTCTTCCCTGACCCATACTGCATTCTTCCACCAGGTTTCATGGTAATCTGTCCAGTAGGTTTAGTGTAATCCTCTAACAAACAAATGAAAAAACAGATGGGTGAAGACCAAGACAGTTTGGCTTCACTTCAGGGAGCCGTCCTGTCATCCATCTTTATATATATTCTATGGTCTAAACAGTACTGACTATGGTAGTGACACCAAGACATAAATCTGTCTAGAGTCAGGAAATCCATCACAATAACCATCTTCTCCCAAAGTTATATTTGCCCCTGGGCCTGTGCCCTGTAGGCCCATTCAGTAATCTGCCCATGCATAGAAGTATAGAAGTATAAATTACCATCCAAATATCAGGAGAATGCGCATGGGTCAATCATCGCTACCATGAACAACAGATAGTGTTGTAAGCTTGCAAGTTTTCTAACTGACAATGTCATTTTGAGTTATAATAGACAGGGAATCTGGTAAATCAGAGGAACAGAATCTCTGTGTAATATACTAAATTACTGTTTAGTCATAGGTCAGATATAATGTGCACTGAACATAAGTGAATCTATGCTCCCATCTGCTGGATAGAGGGTGTTACCACATAGTATGAACAGCACGTTATGGTTTATACACTCTTGATTTGTCTAAATAATACATGAAATATTATAATACTTCTCGTACACATTTTTCGTGATGTTTTTGGTAAGAACACATGGTGATCTGTTGCAATACAAAACACACACAATACAATTTTCACAGCATGTACATCACTCTAATATCTTACCCACTTCTTTATATATTTAAACATGAATCACTCATTATTGTCGCTTAAAAATGCCTGCTCCCTGTGACGTCATCGACCCGGACACTCTGCAAGTCAGTTACCTGGAGGTGCTGTGTGTGTGGGTGTGTGGTTTTTTTCTATATTCAAAAAGGATCCACCCCATACAACTTGGATTCCGTAACCAAAGGAATGTGCTTTCATTTCTCATGAATTCGAGGGTCAGTTTCAGTTTTGTGTGGAGAAGCCTGGAGTTTTCCATGGATTCATGGCCTGGTTCACTGTTCATGTCCAGAGCCTGGAGACAGGAGGTGCAACAGTGGAGCTAAACACTGGACCGAACTACGAGAATAACACACCCAAACTTCCCTCAACACTTCCTCTCTCTGTCATGCTGTTACAACATGGAAAATAGTGTATTCCCTCACAGCAGTTTCTAACAGCGAACTCACATAATTCAAATTAACAAAATTAGTGAGTGGTAAACGTTCAAATACTTTTTGACTTGAACACCACCGAGCACGTCTGTGTTTTAATCCAACACTCAACTTCTAGTCCAAACTAAAAGGGCCCTCGCAGAGCGCATACCCCCACCATTGGCCACTTTATTACCATAATGCATTAACGTATGTATGAAGATCAAATACATGTGGATCGTTAACCAAATTTCACCTGTTCATACATACTGTATAAGCACTCTCTTTTTTCATTTCTTACAAGATTTCTGCGTCATATTTTTACCTTCCTCAGCTCACACCACATCCTTCCAAGTTTCAATAAGATCAGTACTGTTTACTTATACAGTAATGAAAGCATAACCTACTCGGCAGATGTAAGAAGTCAAAGTCTCTCACGGCTGACAATATCAAATCGCCTCTTCTCTCTTCAGGCCAACGCGCTGGAAACAGAGAGAGTCTGTTTGTATGAGGGAGACTCGATAGGTGGAGCCATTGTCCTGCACTGGAGACACCACATGACTGTTACCCTGCACTGGCACATCAACAGCAGCGCAGAGGACACTGACAACTGCAAGGCAAAAATCTACACTTCCTACGCCTCAACTGAATGATATAATTAATGGACTATAAGCCATAAAGTGGTGGGAGATGCTTTATCATATTTTATTTTATAGCACCTTGGTTGCGTTATTCCCATGCAATGTGACTCTGTTACATCCGTGAGGCTCCCAAGAGTCCTCACTATATCTTTGGTGCCCTAACACTCTGTGTCTCCATAGGTTGGTACAAAGAGCTTCCCCATGTGGAGGTGACACACTCAACAGAAAACCAGTGATTCATCCTCTGTTAGGCTGAGGGTCAGTGAAGGCATCAGCTGCGAGCCGCTTATGACCTGTAATGGAAGAGCGACCTTCATATTATTATGAACGTGCCGGTCACAGGAGCCTCATCCGGGCGGACATGTAGCCGTACACGTGATAACCACAGGCCCAGGTGATTCAACACACCATGATGAATGCAATAGGGTTGGGTTTGAATGAACAGCGGATGATCAGTGTAATTTCAATTACAGTGCTGTGCTGACAATGATCAACAACAGAAACATGTTTTTATGAAAATATTCGTGGAAGCAGCTGCAATAAATGAGAATTCAAGTTCAACACACTGTGTTTCTGTCTTTATTTTTCCATAATATACATTTACTTTGCATTTGTGCAAGTGTTTTAAAAGCCAATGGGCCTGTATGGAGTGAAGAAAACAACAGATTAACCATGAATTACAACAATTGGAGATTTCTTTTCTTTGTCTATACGAAAAGATTAAAGTGAACATGCATGCCACATAAATATTATTGGTACTAATATTAATCCCTCACACAAGCTAAAATGTGCAATAAAAACACTGAATTGTTCGCAATAAATTCAATATTCTAAATAAAATAAGTGTGCAATTCGTAAACTAACGTTAATATAAGTCTGTTGTGTTTCTGGAGTTATTCAACCGCAAATTTGTTCTTTGTCTTTTCGGGAATTTGGAAACGAGTGACTTTTCATTTGTTTCAGGTGTTTTTAAAGACAATATCTTAATATGACAATAGCAGAATTGCATTAAAGATCATTTTTTGTCCAAGTAGATGCCCACTTCCTGGTCACTGCTCTGTTTTACTCTTTGCTTTTGACCTGGATCGTGTGTTGACTTCTGAGGATAAAGGCTGAGTGGGTAAGGATTCAGGAACAGGAGGAAGAGGAGGTGATGAAGGCCTGGAAAGTGGAACAAAAAGAGGGGGTTTTACAACTTTGACCTTAACCTCCTTACTTTTATCCTTTTTTTTCCTCAAGTGTTTATCACAGTGGTTCACAAAGGTGTCCAGCTTGACAAAGGTCTTGTTGCACACTTTGCAGTGATATGGCCGCAGTCCTTTCTTGAGGCGTATGTGCAGCCGGATGTACGACGATCGGACAAAGGTGCGGCAGCAGACGCCGCACTTCAGATCCTCTGTGCTACCCTGTGTTTTCTCAGGTTGGGTCGGTGCCGCTGCAGGTGCTGGTTTGGCCTTCCCAGAGGACTCCTGGGCCTTGTGAGAGAGCAGGAGGGAAAAAGACCGAAAACCCTCACCGCACCGCTCACACTTGTACGGCCGCTCCCCTGTGTGAATACGAACGTGCGCTAGGAGCCCGGCCTTCTGCGTGAAACACTTGTCACAGTAGGAGCACTTGAAGGGCTTCTCGCCAGTGTGGAGCCGCCTGTGCGTCTTCAGATGTGAGGCGCGGCCGAAGGTCTTGCCACACTCCGGGCATTTGAACGGCCTGTCTCCGCTGTGGATTATCTTGTGCGCCATCAGATGGGAGGACTGGTGGAAGAACTTGCCACAGGTGCTGCATCTGAACTTCCTCTCCTTGTTGTGGGAGGTGAGGTGAAGGGTCAGGTGGGCGGAGGAGATGAAGGTTTTGTTGCACAGGCTGCAGATGTGGGGGTCCAGGCGTAAGCGCCGGTGCGGCCGTCGGCCATTGGAGAGGCTGCTGCCAGCCTGGCAGGTCGGACACCTGGACTGGAGTGTCTGCTGCTGGTTGGGAGGGGATGACGTGCTGGTTGAGTCGGGCTCTGGTTGGCTGAAAGTGCATCCGCAGTCTGAGCAGTGGCCAGCCTGTTGGTCTTTATCACTGGGTTTATCCAGCATGGTGCTTTCTACAGCCACAGTGGAGGAGCAGGGGTTTCACAGGGACATCTGAAAATCATAAACACGTATTTAGCTATGATACATACTAATGTAAATAATAGACCTGCACTTCTACAGAGTACACCCACCTCTGCCTATCAGCTGTGTTATTATGACAACAATGAGATAGCATTCGGATGTGGGCCACTTCAGGCCACTTCAGGCAACGATGCAGCTCTTCTGCTCTTCCGGCCCAGAAATGGACGAGAGGCTAAAGTGGCCCTCGTGTAAAAATGTATTGCAAAACAAACGTGGGTCTTTGTAGGCAAACATGCGGTGATCAGTCACGGTTGAACTCGTGCATGTACAGTGCACAGCAGGTCTGATTAGAGTGGTTGCTGATGGCCATAACACACAATCCTGATGTGCACCGCTGTACTAAACAACCAATCAGCTGTGCCGCAGGCCTCGGTGTTCGCCCTGAACAATGAGGTTATTGGAGAGCGCGAGTAATGGCGGATGAATACATGATTTTACATACCGCGTTCATCCTTCTCTAGAAACGCGCGTGTGCTGAAAGCAGGTATCTCTCAAATGCAGTTAAACGTCACAGTGACAAAATGTTTGGTCCGATCACATTTTACGTCCTGGCTTTTTCCTGCTGAGAGAACCTGCCCCCGGATCCGTGGCGAAAACATAATTAAAAAAAAAAACGAACAGGCTGCAGCGTCATCTAGCGAGTGGCGGAGGAACATGTCTACACCACGTGTTTTACTCTTGGACTCTAATATAAAGGATTTGGACACTGTAAAAAACTAAACAAAGAAAAACAAGTGTTGTATTTACGTTTAGAGAATAACATGATATAATCCTAAAAGAGGATAGATGTATTGAAGTGAGTAAAATAGAAAAAGAATCAAATATAGCACATTCAAAAGACCACCAAGAGGTTAAGATGAACGATGAAGATCAATTCATTGAACTCAAACAAACAAGTCAAAAACGTATGTTTTGGCTTAAAAATATAGAGTTTGGATCTTGTGAGAGATGGACACACGGTTTGCAAGTGACGGGCGCGGGCGTGTGTGTGCGTGTGTGTGTGTTCATCACACGCGCGCACGCACACAGACGCGAACATCCTCCCAACAGAGTTAAGTTTCGTTTTCCCTGATGCTGCCAAAACAAATTAACCCTGAATGAAGCATTTCTGGTGAAACGGTCTCTGGGTAAAGTTTCATTTTGGGTGAACTGGTTCTGACGGAGAGAAACAAAAGAAACAGGCGTGAAGCAGGAAACGTCTCGTCACGTTGGGGCAGGACATGCTCAGTCTTTATATTCTCATGATGTGACTCCATTCAGTCTGTCAGTGAACATCCCAGCAGCTGGAGACCTGAGACAACCCGTCGACCCACATGTCTGAGGTACAGTGTTTTTACTGCTGTCATTTTAGTAGTATATGTTCATATATGTTTGTATTTTTGGTTTATTCATTATTTTGTCCACTTTCTACTTTGATACTTTTGGTGAGCCAGTAAAACCAAAGTCACACTTCCAGTCGTGTGAAGGCACAGATGTGGCTCATCTGAGTTGAGCCTAAATTAATATTATAATATAATATAATATATATATATATATATATATAATATTTGTAAATTATTGTAGTGAGCACACGTGTATTGTGGAGATGGAAACTAACTGTAAAACCATATAATCCTCTACGCTGGATCAGTTTAACCTTATAATTTGGAAAAGCTGAAAGTTTGCTATGTTAGTCTTGAGTCCACCTGCTCATGCAAGCAGCAGCAGTTGGTATTTGCATCTACAATATGCAATGTGAGTCAGCAAAAATGATCTGGACATGGAACAGGAAACTGGGTTGTTGGATCAAACACCTGGTTTTCCTGAAGGCACCACTAACCTGCTTGTATCTTGATTTTCATTTCATCAGAAAACAGATCGAGAATCAGTCTGTGTGATGAAAGACTATAAACTTGTTACACTGGCATTCTGGGTCTGAGTATACATGTCTGAACCACACCCTTACTCTTGATATGGCAAACTTATTCAAAATCTAAATACATATATCGGTAAACTATTAAATGCAGTTCTAACTGATTTCTATGCATTTTCTTTTGTCATGCACATGGTGGCGTTAACACAGGGTTAGAGTTTTTGACACTAACAAGTTGCTGATGTTGCTGCAGAATTCTTTAAATTCCAGATGAAACTGTGGAAATAAGGCAGAAATACAAAGACCGAAACCTGTTTTGTATGTGTGGTTCTTTTTGTCTGTGAGCGTGTAAGGGAGGGGCCATCATTGAAAACTTCACTTCCTGATACTTCAAAAAATCATTTTGTCCATTGCATATGAAATACAATGTTCCCACACTGTAGTAATAAAGAAGGCTAAGTCAAAGCCAAGTACATGACTGGACTGTGTATGGTCAATGTGCAAAAGTGAGGGTGTAGATGAAATGGAAGCCCGGCTGTTGTCTGAAGGCCTCCCTACTGTCTGTCAGTGTTAATGACATTGTTATGCATTTATATTGTTGCTGTTAAATGGTGGGTAACATTTGCTTAGGTGTTACCTTGTTTGTTTCATGTGATGTGGTTTGTGGGGGTGAATGTACAATTTTGTGCAACTGAATTTCAGCCCACTCAAAAAGTTGGTTAATGTTGCCGGATGACGTAACACACTAATTACCACATTCATGATGTCATCGTGTGGAATTGGCATCCTGCCATGTGTCTGAAGATTAGGGTGAATCTCTCCGCCCACTCCCGGTCTCACAGAATAGACATTCAGGCTTGAGATTCTTGAACCGTTACATATTTCTCTGACTCTCTTTTCAGACAGCAGGAAATAAACCCTGGTCCATTAAGTCCACAGATTAACACATTACAAGCTGCTGTTCTTCATCACCACAGTCATCTGACAAAATCAGCAAACACACAAGTCCAAGGCAATGACTGTGATTTTAGCTACAATTACTTATTAAAGAAAGGCTCGTGGAGACAGTTAGCGGAAGATAAGTCACACCATTGACTTTTGATCAGAATGTTTACCTGAGCTGCTACCACAATATTCCATTCACATTCCCGTTTACACGTTACAGAGCATAGTCTGACCATATCATAAATAGTTGCTTGCTGTCGTACATGTTATTGTTGCAAAATGCAGTGAAAACTTCGATAGGATGTTATGATGTGATTTAGATGTATGCATATCTATGTAACACGACTAAGATCGGATACAGGCCTTCAATTATTGCTTATTCTGAGTATGACCTTTATTCAGGTAAAGGTCATCAGAAAATAATGTTTACATGACAGTGAGACCATTGTCTTAAGCGGGTTAATATCAGAATATTGGTGCCTATGTAAACAAAGCCAATGTCAGCTGCCATGCTGTGGGGACAATTAAATGTGATGAAGCTTTGCAACGCATTAAAATGAAAATTCCACGGCACTGATGTATTTCTGATGTGATTTTTCTATAAACAGTTTGCTTTGTGAAGTGCTCAGGCCTTAACTAATGATTTTTCAATTCATTATAATTGTTACAGCACCCAACACAGGCAGGATGAGTCAGAAGACAAAGAAAAAAGCTCGGTGAGTTTCACCTGTATCTGTTTTATACATTGATGCACTGACCCATTACAGTGAGAGGGACATCACCTTATGTTTCACTTTTGACACTTAAGTACTCTGACTTGACTTGTCTAACCCCATTCTTCCAAACTCTTAAGTACTTTAGGACGACTCGTCTTGTGTTGATTTGGATTCTAACTCTTTTTCTTTAATCCTGCTGCTTTGTTTAGAACGTCCTTCGGGGCAACAGCTCCACCCTTCATTGACTACCTGAAAGATATTCTACGTCGATACCCAGACGGTGGACAGATTTTGAAGGTTGGTATACAGTCAGTGCTCACTTACAGGTCTTTTTTTCAGTGGCCTTTGCCTGGGCAAAAAAGAATGGTAAGAAAAAAAACCTGTGCTTTTATTTTGAAGCAGATTTTTTATGCAGCGGAGTGCCATCAATTCACACTCCTTAACAGTATTTGTTAAGGAGTGTGAATAGGATCAGTTTTGTTGGTTGTCATAGATTCAGTGAGTGAGTATTCTCAGCTAAAGTCTAGAGTCTTTTTGAAACAACTTCTCAGTAGTTGGACTTTTTTATTTCATGTTTGTGCATGAAAGCACTGTTGAGTCTGTTAAAAAAGGCTGAAGTTACTGAATTGTTATGTATGTTGTATTACCTTGTGTCCTTAAGATGCACTTTTTGGTTTTTAATTAAAATGCAGCAAATTGAGTGCGAAAGGGAATATTTCACTCTCTAGCATCGCCACCTGCTGGTCGTTTTGGTTATTATTAAACTTGTTTTTTTTTTGTGTTGGCACTACTGTGATATTCTGTACCATCTCAGGTTCAAACTGCACCATCTTTTCATTAAATAAATTTGAGAAGTTGAAAATTCAGTTTGGGTCACGGCTTGAGAACCACTGCTCTACTTAACCTGCTCTGGAGTAAGCTGGCACCATGGTAACTTATACTGAACTGCCAGCTTACTTACTTCATAAGAAGTTAATGAGAGCTGAAAACTCTGAATTAATCTCAAAGTTACCCTGATAATCGCAAATCCTACTTCGTACTACAGGCCTCCGGTCTGCTAAACTCTGTTCATGGTCATGATTTTTATTTGTCAACAGGAGCTGATTCAAAATGCAGATGATGGTCAAGCCACAGAAGTGGTTTTCATCCACGATGAGAGAAGCTATGGGACTAAGGGCCTGTGGACTGATGAACTGGAAAAATACCAAGGTACCAAATTGATAAATAATTGATAACTTGATGATACAGCTTATTAGTCTACAAGCAAAACTTGGTTCTCATGATCACTTGATAAGAAGTATGATATTTAATAATCATTTTCTCTGCAGAAGTAAGGCAGCCTCTGCAATGTAATGTATGTAGCTGGTTACAGTTACATTAGACCACAAAAGATCCCAGGATTACTATAATATTAATTACAGATGTTTTACTCAACAGTTTTAAATACTGGATCTGACCAGGAAATGAATTGCTTCATGTCTACAGCATTTCTACCTCAGTTTGTGCTGCGGTGGACTTCAAATTAAGCAGTTTGAGAGAAACTGGAGAATATTAATGAACACATGCATGAATTGATGTAATGCCATAAGCACTTTTCTCTGTAACTAACTTTTTAGGTCCTGCTCTCTATGCATACAACAATGCTGCATTCACTGGTGATGACTGGGAAGCAATTCAGAGGGCAGGGAGGAGTGACAAGCGCAATGACCCAAACAAAGTCGGGAGGTTTGGAATCGGCTTCAACTCTGTCTACCACATAACAGGTAAACACATGTGCACTTACCACCCATGTGCCTAATAGTCCAAGTATTAGTATTAGAGAACGTATGTTTCGAATTAACGGCAAAATATCTATTTCATCTTATTTGCAGATGTGCCGAGTATATTCAGCTCAACACACCTTGGCTTGTTGGACCCCCAAGAAAAAATATTTGGAGACAGAAATGGAGGTTATCTGTGGTCTTTGGATGATCCAGAACACCAAGAAGCTCTGACGTCCATGCATGATCAGTTCCAACCCTTTCGAGATATAGTTTCACTTGTGAGCGAACAAGAGTGGTCAAAAGTCATCATGGAGGATCGGTGCTTTGACGGCACAATTTTCAGATTCCCTTTGCGCAACGAGACATCAGAAATTTCAGATAATCTGTATGACTCTGACAAGGTGGTTGAGCTTTTCGACAGCTTCATTGCAGATGCGGACCAGAGCCTCCTGTTCCTGAAAAATGTGACCTCTGTGTCACTGATACATATCGACGTACATGGCACTGTGAACGCCAGACTTAAGGTGATATCCTCAGTGCCCACGGATGTCGTTTTGAAGTCAGAAGACGAGTCGGTCATTGAGAGTTTAACAAGGTTCAAAGTGATCACCCTCCACGCAGACGCCCACAGAGAAACAAAGTGGCTTGTGACAACATGTACCATGAAGGAAGGCATTGTAGAAAATCTAGATGCACTCGCAGAAAAGTTGAAATTTTTGCCTCAAGTTGACTTGGCATTCCCTTGTGGAGAGCGAAGAGACTGCAGTGAAGGTCGACTGAGCTGCTTTCTACCCCTCCCAAACAATGAGTCCAACAAAACAGGACTCCCAGTTAATGTCAACGCATGCTTTGGTCTCACAGACAACAGAAGACACATCAAGTGGCAAGAGGAAGACCAGAGACATGATGAACATGCCATGTGGAATGAACTGCTGATGAAGGAGGTGCTCCCACATGCATACCTCACGATCATTCAAGATGCTATCAAACTTGCCCAGCAGTCTGTTCTGCCTGTCTGTTCTGTGTACGATTTGTGGCCAGATATCGCCAAGATACAGCACAAAGACAAATGGCATGCCGTTGGTCTGGAGGTTCTCAGTCACTTGTTCTTACGGGATGTGCCTCTGCTCTCTCTTGCAAAAGATGAACGGAAATTCATCACTCTATCAGAAGCTGTGTTCCCCTGTAATGGTCCAACAAGCTCTGAAATACTGGCCGCCATTAAAAACACTTTGGTTTCCTGTGGAGAAAATCTTGTCACCTTACCAGGACCTGTTGCAAGAGCCATACGTGAGGCCTGTCCTGTCAGCAACCTGAATTATGTAACGCCAGCTTTCTTGAGGGACATTCTCTGCAGCTTTGGTGCGCATAACATCCCTAAAGACGACAAACTATGTCTTTTGGAATTTATATTGAGTGATGGAAAATACAAAGAACTTGAGGGTCTTCAGCTGCTACCACTCAACGATGGCTCTTTCAGATCTTTCACAGACAGAGAGGAGGACACTGCTTTAATTGACAGCGATGAATTTCCCAGGTAAAATATATTCATAATAAAATATTATTCATATAAATAAAATGAACACCATGAGACAAACACCCACAATATTGATAGAGGAAGATGGAATTGCAAAATATGGGTTTGGGCCTGAAAATCACAATGTATTATTCTATTGTCGTCCAACTGCATCTGTCATGTAACTACTTTGGTCTAGTAATGATGAGTGATTAACGTAATGGTAGTTTGATTAGATCAAGATGGATAATAACCCTGAGATTGCAGACCCTCACACAAAGTGGCAAAAAATAAAAAACATGGCTTGAAAATCAACCTTAGCCAAACCCTGGATTTGTAGAATCATTACACCCCTTGTACATTTGTAGGTAGGGTACGTCAGGTCGTATACATTGGGCTTTGATTTTTAACGATGTGATTTTTTTCCTGTAACACAGAAAACACCAGAGATATGGCTCATTGTTTTTTTAAGTTTAGCCTGAACCCTAACCCCAAATCTCACCCCTTTATACAAGTTATATTGGCTTACGCTTTCTTGCTTCTGAATTTTATTTGACAATTCATATGGTTTTAAGCAGTTTCTGATCTTCTCTTCCATTAGATTGAATCTAGACTGATAGAAACATGTGCTATCTTTTGTGCAGAGCCTTGCTGCCATGCTGCAAACACCTCTTCATCCCTGATAATCTCAGTCCAGCCTGCATTACCCACCTGAATGAAATGGCCAGAAAAGGTATGGATGTGATTTTATAGAAAACAGTGATTTAAAAGTGAATTGTATCTATAATTTGCTTGTTGTTTCACTACATCAACATATATTTATACATATATTGTTCCAAAAATCTGTGTTTCAGACTTCTACAAAGTCATCAACATTGACGCAGACCAAGTGGCTGACTACACAAGGAGGTTTTTGCCACCAGACTGGAAGCAGACCAGGACGGGGCTTGTTACCTGGAACGTCGGCTGCAGTCAACATCCACCTTTAGAATGGCTCCAAGAATTCTGGAAATTTCTCAACACTCACTTCAAAGAGTTAAGTCAATTCACTGGAATACCATTAATACCTATCAGCCCCCTGTCTGTCAGTCAGGTTGTGTCACTAGCACAACTACAACAGAGCACAACCCTCATCTTTCAGAGAAGCAAAAACATTAGCTTGCCAGATGAAATAGCTCAGTTGTTGAGCAAAGCCGGTGGCACAGTGGTGAGAGGAAACGAATGGCTCCAGCACGTAGACTTAGACTCTTATGTGCTGTGCCCATCTCCGAGGAGCGTCATGAAAGTATTGGTGAATTTAAACCCTCAGAATCTCATGCGAGAACTCATGACGGCCTCTCACAGAGCACGAGAAGAGCTGAAAGATTATCTCTCTCGTCTGGATTCTCTCTCAAGGAGTGAGAATGATTTACTCTCAAAGTTACCTCTCTTTCAAACCATGAGAGGAGTGTGTTCGGCAGCTCAATCAAAGAAGGCTGTTCTTCTGACCTCTGGTCTAACAGTACCAACAGAGCTCCCAATGCCTGATTCAGTTGTGCGGTGTGCTACTGAGGCTGATCGCAGATTGTTACAGCTGCTCAAAATTTGTCCCTTGAACACAGCCGAAGCAGTCCTTCTCCTCATTGACTGTATTGAGAAGAGATCTTGCAGCAAAGATGACACAGAGAAAATCATGACTTGGATTTTACAGAATGGTAATACCCTTTTCTCTCAGAATAAGACCTTGAGACAAAGATGTAAGGACTTGAGCTTCATTGAAGTGAACAGACAGCTGAAAAAGGCCTCAAACTTTTTGGATCCAAGAATTAAAACTTTCCCAGTCATTTTTGAGTCAAATCTCTTCCCCCCACGTCTGTACACTGACACATCACAAAAGCTTGAAAGCCTAATAGATCTCGGACTGCTGAATAAAGAAGCAGATGTGTCACCTCAGCATTTGTTGAATGCCGCCACACTGATTGACAAAATGCGTGTTTCCTCTCAAACTGAGGCTGAGAAAAGAGCTCAGGTGCTCTTACAAATGTTGGATGGCAATAATCTGCTGTCAAAGTTTTCAGATAAGGAGCTTCAAAGCTTTAAAATGCTCAAATGGATCCCATGTAATCAACCTGGTAATGACAAATCTCGGAAAATTAGTTTCTTCTGCCCAAATGAAGTAAGACATTCTGATTTCAAGCACATTGTTGGACATGTAATGCCTCTACTGGGAAATGTCACTGACAGAGTAAGCAACAAACTTGGTCTCAAATGTCGACCCCCACCAGAAAAAGTGATGGACAATTTATCAGTCCTGACATCAAATGTCCAGAAAATGGTTGATCCTGACAGAGATGTGAATTTCAAAACGGAGCTGCATAGCATTTACAGACACATGCAAGATCACATCTCTGAATTTGCGACAATGATAAACGGGGACACACGCTGGCTGTGGAGCCACAACCAGTTTGTTTCACCAAAGGATCTGGTTCTTGACTACCCACCTAATCTAGACCTGAGCTCTTACATTGGAAAGGTGCCCGATGAATTCATGTCATACAAGAAGTTGCTCAAGGAATCAGGCCTGAGAACGCTGATTTCAGATGAAGAAATCATTGGCATTCTGCATTCTATCCAGCAAAATATTGAAGGAAGGCAACAGCCATGTGCAAGTTCCTCTGAGGTAAAAGTGTCAATAGAAATTCTTAACTGGCTTTGGAGAGAGAAGAAGGCTGTTAAGGATGACATCCCAGTGCCAGTCATCTTAGAGGGTGAACAATACGCGCTGAAACCAGGGTCGACAGCAGTCTTCTGTGATGTCAGCAAAAATGGGTTGAAAGATCTTAAGTGCAGCCAGGAGGAAATTCATGTTGTACATGAGGAAATCACAAAAGCAACAGCTGAATGGTTGAACATTCAGTTTCTCAGTACCTTTATCCTCAATCCAGAGTTAGTGGGAATAGAGCAGTGTGGGCAATCTGAGCCAATAACAACAAGGATTAAAAACATTCTGAAAGAATACGATGAAGAAAGTGATGTATTCAAAGAACTAATCCAGAATGCAGAAGATGCTGGAGCAGAGGTCTGCAAATTCCTGGTGGATTTCAGAGTGCACAAAGATCCCCCTGAAAGTCTCATTGACCCTGACATGGCCCTTTGTCAAGGACCTTGTCTTTGGGCATTTAATAATGAGCAGTTCACAGCTGAGGACTGGAAAAATATTGTCAGAGTTGGCTCTGCTTCGAAAGAAACCAAAGTGGAAAAAATTGGGAAGTTTGGACTTGGATTCAACACTGTGTATCATGTGACAGATGTTCCCTCCATCCTGAGTGGCAACAGTCTTCTCATTCTTGATCCAAATGTAACTCATCTTAAAAAGCACATCAAGCAAAAAACAAATCCTGGAATCAAGCTTGATCTCTCTAATCAGCAACTTTTCCGTTGGTTTCCTGGTCAGTTTGGACCATATGAACACATCTTTGATTGCAATTTCAGCAAACAAAGTCCTCCTGAACCCTATTCAGGCACTCTGATCAAACTACCTTTTCGAACTGAAGAAGAAGCTCTCCAGTCAGAAATAAGCACAACGGTGTATCACAAACACAATATCCTCACTTTTCAACAGCACTTAACTATGAATTCACAAACTCACCTGCTTTTTCTGAAGAAAGTCAATGCATTAACTCTACAAAGGATCTCCAGCAATGCATCAACTCCACCAAGAGATGATGAAATAGAAGCCGTTCTAACTGTCTCCAAAACCGTTGTGAGTGCAGTGAGGATTCTTGATGAATCCTTTGTGTCGAAGCAGCATCAGGCTGAGAAATCACTGTTGAAGCTTGATGGCAAATGTAAAGAGGTCATTGACTCCACCACAGTCAGTGTTGTCCAAATCACCAGTCAGCAGTCTGGAGTGACTGAAGTCCAGTCCTGGCTCCTGTACAACTGCTTTGGAACAGAAAAGTCTTTAAAAATGGCCCTTGAAAAAAACAAAGAAGCCAAGTTCTTTTTGCCCATAGGGGGGGTTGCTGTGCCTTTGCAAAATAATCCAAAATCCGGGAAACTGGCCTCATCACAAACAGATCTTGTTGGAGAGGCATTTTGCTTCCTTCCTCTTTCCATTCACACAGGTCTTCCAGTTAATGTAAATGGTACATTTGCCGTAACAAGCAACCGAAAAGGTCTGTGGGAGAGTGGGGTGAAAAATGACTGGAACAAAGCTCTTCTACAGGATCCTGTACTGACGGCATATGTCACGACACTTTCGACACTGAAAATGTCTGAAATCAACCAACTGGAAGATTACTGTTATCACACCTTCTGGCCTGATAGAGAGAAAGTGAGTGAAACTTTCAAGCCTTTGGTAGATGCGTTTTACTCCACCATTGCCCAGAACAACAATGGTCCAGAGCTCTTTAGTGATGGAGAACATTGGTGCTCAATGGACACTGCCATATTTCTACATGAGAGCATTGAAGAGGATGAGGACATCAGTGAACTTGTCACACAGCTGTGCAAGAAATATCTAGAACCACCCAACATTGTTGTTCCTCTTCCACTGTGGCTGAAAAATAGCTTCAAACAGGCAGGCCTGGAAAAGGTTGTACAGAACAGAACATGGAACTGGGAAAGGTTTTACCAAGAAGTAGTGTTTAACAACCTTGATACCATCGACCCTGTGAGCAGAGATACGCTTTTACTGCATGCTCTCGATCTTCAAGTCAAAGAGATTGACAATCAACTCATCAGCGAACCATGCATTCCCACAACAGATGGACAGCTGCAGTATATCAACAAACTTGTGGATCCATCAGGGAAAGCTGCCTGTCTTTTTGAAGCAGAAGAGGGGCGCTTGCTTGGTGGGACAAAAAATGACTTTTGCTCCCCCAAAAGGATCAAGCGCTTGTTGGAACTTGGAATGGCAAGTGATGATCTCCCACTGGAGGAAATCACAGAAAAAGCAGGCACAATCCCCCAAACCTGGAGCACTGACAGAAAGAAAGCATATGAGAGGTTGAGATGCCTTCTTACACTTATGAAACATCACATGAGTGAGGAAGACTCCCCCCAATGGGTAACACTGAGGAAGACGGAATTTCTTCCAGCATTTTCCCCTGGTGACGTGAAGATGAAAAGAAATGCAACACTCAGAAGGCCCACTGATGTGTTTAGTGACAAATGCAGACTTCTTGTGAACATGACACAACCTGTGCTGGATCATATCAATCTGTTTATACACAACACGGATCCCCTCCTACAAATCTTAGGAGTTCATGACAGTCCAAGTCCTGAGACAGTGCTTCAGCAGCTGGAAGAAATGTCGAAGCAGTCTCAATCCACTGACAAACCTATGCTTCACGAAATAGCACACGAGTGCTATAAGTTTCTAAACCAGGGGCTCAGTAAGTCTGAGAACTCCACTATAATCTCACAGAGGGCAAATTCATTCCCTTTCATACTTGTAGGCAGTACATTTATAAATGTGAACTGTGTAGCTGAAAACGAGCAGTTTGAAGCAAAACCGTACCTGCATGTACTTCCACCTGGCTTCAAAAGTTTCACAAAACTCTGGAAATGTGTAGGTGTTGAGGAAAAATACACAATCAGTCAGTTTGAAACTGTGCTCCAGAACTTGTACTGTCAATATGGAAACAAGCCGCTGCCAGAGAGTGATCTGTCAATGTGCCTCACAATTTTAAACAAAGGGATATTTGAGGCAAAAGAGAAAGCAACAGTTGACTGCCTGATACCCAATGAACATGGAGTTTTGCAACCTGCAAGTGAGCTGTTTTACGATGACAGCCCATGGATGCCAGTGGCTACTGGTGTCACATTAAGCCACAAGAATATCGCACGTGCTATGGCTCAGCACTTTGGAATAAAAACAACTAGGCACCATACTCTGCAAAGCCACGTAGCTGACATTTCACCATTTGCATTTCAGTTTGAGCAGCAGGAGGAACTGACAGTTCGAATCAAAAACATAATTTCAGCCTATCCATCAAAAAAGGATATCCTTAAGGAGCTAATCCAAAATGCTGATGATGCAGAGGCAACAGAAATCCACTTTGTGTGGGACAAACGACAGCATGGCAAAGAAAAAACATTTGGGAAGAGATGGAACCATCTGCAAGGTCCAGCACTGTGTGTATTCAACAACAAAGTGTTTTCTGATGCTGACCTGGCTGGAATTCAACACCTGGGAGAAGGAGGGAAGCACAACACTCCAGGAAAGACAGGAAAATATGGTGTTGGATTCAACTCTGTTTACCATTTGACTGACTGCCCCTCAATCCTCACTGGAGATGAATTACTGTGCATTTCTGATCCCAATCAAAAATACATTGAAGGTTCTTCAGACAAACCACGTTCTGGCATTGGCTATAAACTAGCTGATGAATTCAAGAACATGTACGCGGACGTCTACAAATCCTTTCTTCCAGACAACTTCCCTCTCAAAGACGGCACCATGTTCAGATTACCTCTGAGGATTGGTACCATGGCAAACAGCTCTAACATATCAAAGCAGGGAATCACTGACGATGACATGAGACAACTGTGCTCTGCTCTCTCTGAAGATCCTGAAGGATTAATTCTGTTTCTGAAAAACATCTGCAAAATCAAAGTCCATGAAATCAAGCCTTCAGGAAAACTCACAACACTCTATGTGGTTGAAAAACGCCTACAACCGAAAAGCAGAGAAGAAAAGGATGCTTTTGTAAAACTTCAACAAGAAGCACTTCAATCTGACAAAGTAGCATCACCGCACAACACGATTTATGAAACCATAATTTCAACCTCAAGTAAAAGACAAAGTAAGTGGATTGTTGCAGAGCAGTTTGGCTCATTCAAAAACAGAGATGGAGGGGAAACAATATCAAAGAAACTTCCCCAAGCAGCAATAGCAGCACGTGTGACCTTAAAGGATGAAAGTATGTCTCGTGGTTGTTTGGATTTTCAAGGCGAAGCATTTTGTTCACTTCCTTTGCCTGGGACCACAGGACTTCCAGTGCACATCAACGCAAACTTTGAGGTAGATTCTTCCAGGAGAAGCCTCTGGAAAGAAGATGGGCAAAGTCTGAAAAGGGAGTGGAATGAACTATTGAAACAGAGTGTCATTGCTCCACTGTACGCAGATCTCCTTCATTACATCAGCCATAAAATTGCAAAGACAAAAGTGTCATTCAGATCTATGTGTTTCTGCTTAAATAGTTCATACTTGGTTTTTTGGCCAACTGTGTCCAAAGATGTTGATCAGAATTGGCATGAAATGATACACGAGGTGTACAGATCAATCAAGGAAAAAGGCCTTAATGTGATTCCTGTGATGAGAAGATCAACGCATGTACTTGCAGGCCGCACATTTATTGAATACTCTTTTGACTGGTGTGACATCACAGAAACTGAGGCAACAAAGGCACTTTACCTGACACATTCAAGCGATGAGGAGATGAATCTCATTTTGGAAGATCTGGGAATGAAATTGGTTCCCTTTACTACTAAAATGCAAGAAGTTTGGAAAAGCTTCAAATCTGCCGGTATTGAACTGAAAGACGTGAATCCTTCAACTGTACGGACATTCCTGAAAGAAAAACCTCTCCATGACCCAAAGCAAACAGATGAAGCATTACCACTGCCCATAACTTCCACTCTGATCAGAAATGATAAAAGATGTTCAGAGCTCTTGGGATTCTGCTTAAAAGATCTCTCGTCGCAAATGGATAAAAAGGACAACGCAAGTTTACTCGATGGGGTTCCACTTCTCCTCACAAGAGATAAAGTTTTGAGAGTGTTCAACTCTAAATCTCCTAAACTGATATCACCATACGACATTTTGTTCTTTGACTACATGGACCAATTGGCAGATTATCCGACCAACAAAGATCACATGACTGTTCTGCAAAGATTTAACCTCGTCAAAAGTCTGACAGTTCCCCTTGCAGCAAAATATCTGAAGCCATTACTTCAGCATTGTCTTGATAGCTGTGCTGTTGATTCAGAGAGTGGTCTGTATGTCCCAAACAAGACAATGTTGGTGTGGTTGAATTCACTTTGGAAATTCTTAGCAAGTCAAATTAAACCTGCAGCAGCCAGTGGTGACGAATCAACTCTGACATTCAGTGATGTGAGGCAGCTTTTCAGTGACTGCTACATTCTACCGGTTGTGTGTCCAAGGTTAAACAACAAGTGCTTCTTAAAAACAATGAAAGATATGCCGAGTGTGATTCAGTTTGCCCCAGAAAAATCAGACATCCTCTTCAAACTTGGTTTCATGCAGCTCAACACTATATTCTTTTCGAAGATGCATGTAGATCAACAGATACATTCACTTCTACGCTCTGAGCTTATGGATGTGAATGATGCAAGCTGTGTGCTGGACCAGGTTTATACCATTAACCACTCAGAGTTTTCCCAGCTCTCCTCTAAAGAGAAAAGTGAGCTTCAGAGCTTCCTGCACTCTGGAGTGTCCAGGGCCAAAGACACTCAAGACTTTCAGCGGAAGCTCAGGTCCCTGCCATTATTTGAAACAATATCTGGTGAAAGAGTGAGGATTGATGGACACAAGGAGGTATTTATCCTCAAGAGCGAACAATTGGGGAAGTTTCCGGATTTGTTCCGCCTAACCAACAGCAACACCATTTTTCTCAAATATGAAGAGAACTTCCATCTGTCAAAGTCACTAAACATCAAAATCCTGACTGATATGGAGTTTTTAATGAAGTTCATTCTCCCTGTTGTACACACACTCGAAGAGAAGATGGCGCTTCAGTGCTTCAAGCTCTTACTGTCACTGCAACATGAATACAACTACTGTCAATACAAGGACATAATCATCTCCTCGATGAAGACGGTCAAATTGATTCGCAATTCCCAAGACTGTTTGGAGAAAGCATCATATTTCTTTGATGATAGCATCGAGCTATACAAGAAAATGTTGCCAGAGGAGAGATTTGTGCCTGAGAGATTTTGGTCTGAGGTTGATCCTCTGAAACAAATACAGGCAAAAGATCTGCTCAGACAACTTGGAATGAAGCATGTGCTGTCAAACGATGAAATAAAAATGTTTGCATACCAGTTGGAATCAGAAGCAAAAAAGAACTTTCCCCTGAAAGAGTTGAAAGAGAAATCATCATTACTCTTGAGAAACGCCTTAACTAAAGCGAGTGCGGACAAAAACAATGAAAGGTTGCTGGAGAGCATAGCCGACATCAAGTTCATTTTCCCCGTGACAATTCAAAAAGAACTGTGCAACTATCACCGACCATTCGTCGCTGAGGGAAGTGCTGTTGCAATCAGAGGCTCTTTGATGGAAATCGATCCCAAGCATCAACAATTGATTTGGTTTTCAATGCCAATCATACATTTACCAGTTTATCAGTCGCGGGAGCTGCTGCAGATGATGAAAAATGCAGGTGCCCATGATCAACCACCTCCACAGTGTGTAACCAGCAACATGAGCAACATCTGTCAGTCTCCCTGTCAAACTGACAAGTTGATTAAAACCCGTGCTATGGTGTTTCGAAGTTCCTATGCCTTCCTGCAAGCAAACAGATTTGACAGTCGGCCACTGGCTGGTCTTCCCATTGTATTGGTTGAAAAAGACAAAGAACTTGTGAAGACTGAAGACACGTGTCTTTTCGTCCCCTGTCACAAAGACTTCAGACCATATTTGTACAAAATTTCTTCAGATGATGTAATTTACACAGAGTTCTTCAAGAAAATAGGTGTAAAGCAAAACCCTACTGCTGTGGAGTATAGTAACGTTCTGGCAGCAATTTATGCCGACACTTGTGATAAACCACATCTAAACCCAAACCAACTTACCACTGTAAAACGTGCTGTTGAGAAGTTGTTTGGGTTAATCAAAGGCCAAGCAGTCAAGTCCTTTGTTAATGATGTGAAGTCTTTGTATCTTCCTGCAGTAGATGGTAAATTATACCTCTCATGCACACTGTACTACAATGACACGACATTTGAGACCAAACGGTTTGAAGAAGCATTGGGGGGTGAGGTCCTGTTGCTTGAGAAACTCGGCGAATGCCATTTGGGGGAAGACACCTATGAGCATCATCAGTTGGTGAAATTGCTGCCTCCAAACCTTCAGCCAAAAATGCTGTCTCAGGTCACTGAGGAGAAATTATTGGAATCACAAATTGAGCTTTGTGAGCTTGAGACTGACTGTGAATTCAGTGCGTGGTTTGAGGAACATCTGTCCTCATTTCCATTCAGACATGGACTCATTTGTCTTATCAGAGCGTGGTCTCAAGGAAAAATAAAACACAAAGATGCCGCTGACATGTGCGAGAAAACTTTTGGCAGTATTCAGATCATCTGCTGCAAAAACCTGGAAACAAAGCTTTGGCTGAATGAACAGCCGCTAGAACAAACTGCCACTGAAAATGATGTTTTTGTCACACGAGTGCAACAAGACTGCATATTTTACCTAAAACACAATGATGACATGGCTATGAAGGTTCTAAATGAAGTCATTACGACACTGACAAAGGAGATAATTGCTCTTTTAGACAACAGAATTGCACCAGATCACCTCCCAGTCCTTGGACAACTTCTTATGAGTGACAATTTACAAGACGTTCAGAAAACTCTGGCTAAGAATAGGATCCAAGACAGCACTGAAACTAAAAGTTTGCTTTTCACACCACCAGCCCCTGGGACAGAAGTACCAAAGGAATGGCATGATTCCTTAGACATGAACATCCTCAATAACTTTGAGGAGGGGGAATATGTTGGCTACAGCACTGACAACAAGTATATTTATGCAGTTATTGTTGAAGAACTGCCTGGAAACTCTGGGCAGCTTTCACGCAGGTACAAAGTCGATATTGGAGAAGAGGAGCCAATTGAAGTCAGTTGTCTCGACATATACCAGATTAAACGGGAAAAGAAAGCAAAACCTGGGAGGACTTGCAAATCCGCTTCTTGCATGGAGCTGGAGCCACTGGCCGGAGCTGTGCCGCCTCATTCCCAGTCATCATCTGCAAGATCCTTACCAGCCTCTGTTGACGAAGCTAATAGGGAAATTGATCAGTGCTTGGCAGAGATATGGACTCTTCCTGAGGAGGAGAGGCATAAAGCCATCAAGCGACTGTACCTCAGGTGGCATCCTGACAAAAATCCTGACCACCAGCTTCTTGCCAATGAGGCATTTAAATACTTGATGAGTCGAATTGATGAGCTCAGCACGGGCAAAGGCAAAACCGCAGGCTCCTCCTTTTCAAGGGGTCACCAGGATTTCAGAGACTTCTACCAGCAATGGAATCAAGAGGCACAGTATCACCGAAATAATCGACAGAGATCCTCTGGTGGCGGTTTTTGGACCAATTATGGAAATGTCCCACAGCCGAACAAAGAGGAGGCTCAGCGCTGGTGCAGACAGGCTCGCTGTGATCTCAATGCAGCCTACAAGGACACCGGTGGGGGCAGCACAGAATGGTGTCTGTTCAAAGTCCATCAAGCAGTGGAAAAGTCTCTTACAGCCGCAGAGTATAAAAAGCACGGCCATCCTCTCTCCGGCAGCTCCATCTCAGTCCTTGCCACACAAGTTTCCTGCTACAACCCCCAACTGACAAATCTGCCTCAAATAGTGCAAAATCTGAAGACGCTGGGAGTGGACGCCAAAAAGACTCAGTATCCCAACTGCCATCGGTATCCCCACATTCCAAACGGACAGTTCAAATCTGAGAACGAAATGCAAGCACTGGAGAAAGCGTCTGAGCTTCTCAGTGCAGTTGAGGCGTATGTGAATTAGCAATTCGAGAGTCATGTAATGCTGAGAACGCAAATTGAAGTCTTTATGTTATAAATACAATATGGTGGTATTTAGACATTAATATATTAAAAAAATGTCTTTCTTTTTGGACTAATTTCACCATATGATTTGTTACTGAAATGTAAAAAACAGGGATTTTGTGCACGGTTGTAAACGTTTGACGTCTCACAGAGGATCAGTACATTCATTATCATTTATAACTTCTCATTTGGGATCAGTACTGTCACCATACAACTTATGTTATGAAAATACAGATATCAAATAATTGTTGTTGTGATGTCAACATGTATGAATACTTGCTAAGGACCAGTATAATCTCTCTACTACTTTGTTATGTTCTATTAGTGTCAATAACCACTCACTGAGGACCAATATACAGTGATCATTGTGTGACTGTTATAAGTTTTAAACATTTATGTTTTCTTTCTGTGGGTCTGTTCATCCACTGTACTTTATGTTCTATTTGTGTTTATAAGTACTCACTGAGAGTCAATACACTGATCGATGTATGTCATGAAAATTCATGTTTCTTTTCAGATTTGTTAACTTTAATAGCTACTTGCGGAAGACCCAAGTAATCACTGTGCCACTTTGTTTTGAAAATGCAAGTGCAAAAGTTTTCCACGTATGATTTTGTAATAAACTTCGGTTACAGTTGAATCACCTTTTTCCTGTTAAAAAAAAAAAAGTATAATTCAAGTTCAATAAAGGATGAAAAGTTTATTCCTGTTTCATGTTTGTTTTGAAGTCTTCTCACAGGTAACTTAGTGTAAGAAGGTTTTGACAAATTATTGTGTTTGTGATACAGCTAAAGCCTACACAGCATGTGTATATATGTACAGCACCACGTCCAGTTAAGCTTGTGCTCTGTGTGAATGGGGTGTGCCTAGCATTCTTAATTATTACTATTATTAAGCTTCTTAATAAAACACAAACCTAAAACACTGTTAGCACTGTTGCATCACAGCAAGAGGGTCCCCGGTTTGAATCCCTGACTGGCTGGGGTCTTTCTGAGTGTAGTTTGCATCTTCTTACAGTAGCCCAGACTGGACAGTCTAAACACCTTTTGAGTTTTATGACAACTGAAGGATACCACAGGTTCTCCTTCATGTTTTGAAGGGGAGGGTGAGGCGAAGGGTATTCAGCTGCAACATGCAACATCACCACTAGATGTCACTAAATTCTACACATTGATCCTTTAAGCACTGCTGATAATAAAACTGAATATTAAATTACTATCACCTGCAGGCCAATCTGAAACAAGAATCGTCAGTGAACCCAATGTTAAAATTGCTAAAGCACAAGAAGATGTAAATGAAGTCCGCAAACATTGTGTCATTCCAATTTAACTCTGCCCACCTTCAACCAGGGTGGTGGTCCAATCTGCCACAGTACTGAACCAAAATATACTAAAATATAGTTATTGGACAGGATACCTGGAGGTAGGGTCGCCACTGAAGACAAACATTTCAAGTTAAAAGCACTTTTTTATTCATTAGGAAATCATGTTATGAAAATAATGACAACTAACCATATATCAGACAACTGTATCTTTCCATATGTTAACAACAAAACTTTGCGAGGGAGGGAGTGACATCTCACGGTCACCAGAGCAGAACTCTCTTCTCCTTGTGCTCGATGTGTGCTCTGTCCCGTCCTGGAAGTTCCCACTGTTCTTTCACTTTAAAAAACAAACAAAAAAAGTCTCTTTCCCATTGTCCACACACGAGGATCCATTTCAAATAATTTTTGTTTGTGAGGGAGAAGTTCACGTCCATATCAGATTCAGTCTTTTTGCGTCCCTGTCGTCTCCTCCATCTGTTAATAATTTACACAAAACCTGTACATACTTACAGCAGGCTGGGGCCCGTTTCTGAAGGGATGTGCACGTAGAAAAAAGAAGCAACACACAATGACGCAAATCTTTATGCAATGAGATGTCACAACACTCGCCTCATACTTTACATGCAGCTCAAAACACTTTTCATCCTCCACTCAACCTTATGCATCTTGAAATGAGGCTGTGACAGGCGGCATCAAACCCACTACAATTTCTTCCAGTCTTTCGCTATAAAACACATTCAAATCGACTAATCACAGGGACAGACGTTAGTAAAAACACTTATGGAGTACGTGTGTGTCTGTAATGGTCGATGTTAGGATCAAGTATATTCATCTTAGCCATCAAGATGACGGTAGGTGCAACAAGAGCAGGATTTACCACACTAACCTCCTTCTGCATATTCCTTTCCTGTCCACCAGCTGATGAACTTGAGCGGAAAAAACACTTAAGGCTTAATTCGTATCATTTGGCGCTGCTAACAGTAAGCAGCGGTTCTATTCCTCTCCGTATCGGGACGTCGCAAGATTGGCACTCACTGTCCGCAGTCATTCAAAGCCACAACCTTTCTCATCACTCATATTGCATTTCGTTCAGATAAAACAGGAACTATATTACACGTTTCCGATTCAGACAAGAACAAGATTCCGTCAAACCACGAGAATATTCCGAAAACTTTTTGTTCTACAAAAACAAAAGCGTTACAGCCGGAATGAGCCGGAACACATAACACTTACTGCCCCCCCCCCCCCCCTCCCTCTCTCCAACACCACTGCTGTGTGCTTCTTTGTCAATGCAACAACATGGAACTGAACTGAGCTGGATCATGAGAATCAGGGATCACATGAGGGCGCAGCCGTAACCTGGAGAGCTGCCCTTCCGCCACAGCTGTGACGGCCGTGCTGGTGCTGGAGTTTCTCTACGAAAAGCATTATGACCTGTGGACGCGAAAAGTGTGAGAGCTCGTTTGAAACAGGTTACTGGTTGGGTTACCTGCGTCGGTCCTGTTCTATGGCACAAGTGTTTGACAGACCAAAACTATTCGTTATTGTTGGGACTGACAAAGTAAAAAATAAGTTAATGGCACAGTATAGTATTAAACCTTTAACCTCCTGTTGTTCCTCTATCTGGTGTCCTGTGTTTAAGGAGTTAGACGTTCTGTCATACATATAAAACTTACTTTAACGAAACAAAAATGCCCTTGAAAACATTATTTGTTGAGGCAGATAAAATAAAAAATTACAGGGAGAAACAGACATTAGTTTGGGAATTTGTCTCCGTCTTGCTGCTTTCTTTCATACTGTATTTCCCCTCTGCGACAGAAGAGGGCAGTGTGCTCTCTTTCAACAGAAACCAGGACCTTCCAAGCTCCATATTTTTTCTATTGTCCTGTGGTCTCCAGTAATGTGAGGAGTGACCCTCCCCCCTTCCAGCAGGGCCCCTCACATGTTGTAAGCCACGTATATGGGGTCCAGCTGGTCGGCCAGGAATCCGTCTCTGAGGTGCATGCGCTGCTTCTCCCCTCTGGAGTTGATGGGGATGACGCCGGGGTCCACCACCACCACCACCCCTACAATGAGGTAGTGCTCCTCCAGGACGACGTTAGTGACCAGAGCCACCAGGTCCAGGGCCTCCTGCTCGGATCCCTCCAGCTCCACGACCACCACGAGGAGGTTGGTCCAGGTAAACACCGCGCTGGTGGGAGGAGGAGGTGGTGGATGTAAAAAGGTTAAGAGAAATATATGGCATGAAATGTTAAAGTAGAAGATGTTAGAAGTCAGGAATCATGCTGAATAAGATTCATAACTGATGCAAGTTTCTCACCATTCAGCTATGCTCTTATGAGAACGGATAACGGAGGTCTCAATGTCGATGGGGTGATACCTCATTCCCCTCAGCTCAAGAGTTTCATCAAGAGAGCCCACCACATAGAGGGCATCATGGCGCTCTGAGACAGACACACACACACACAGATGTCAATTTATATCTAATAAATACATTTTAGGCAATGATAGAGAGAGAGAAAAGGAAGATATCTTTATTTGTCTGTTATAACAAAAATGTGGTGAGTGTGCGTTAAAGCAAGCACTGCTGACTCTCACCTCCGCTGGCATCGGTCAGCTCGGTGCGGCGCAGGAAGCCCAGGTAGCCCGTCCTCGCCCAGACCGTCTGAGTGTCACCGAAGCTGAGCTTGGTGTTGAAGTGGTCGGCGTGCAGCGCCTCCTCCCCGTAAACTGTGTAGTAGCCTGTGGCGTTGTGAGGACTGCTCACCCACACCTATCACACACACACACACACACAGTGAATAAACACTGATTGTGAGATGATCACAATCATCTCTAGTTTCAGAACTACTATGCAAACTATCGCGTCACGTTTTAAATAACAACTAAAGCTGGAGGTTACAGTTCCAC
This sequence comes from Verasper variegatus, assembly GCA_026259375.1. Taxonomy (NCBI): domain Eukaryota; kingdom Metazoa; phylum Chordata; class Actinopteri; order Pleuronectiformes; family Pleuronectidae; genus Verasper; species Verasper variegatus. The sequence goes on from CM048052.1 coordinate 9,637,533, forward strand.
AGAAATGTGAAAAACAGTTTGCATTAGATTGTATAGGTGATATAATAAAGTGACCTGTGAGTAAATATTACAGTTAATATAATGTATATTGGTCGTCATTGGAAATACAAATAAAACTGATTTATCGTTTGGGCAGAGAAAAATAAGCCGATATGAACCTTTCACAGTATGAACGTTTATTTTAACATTTTAGTTAAAAATAAAGTATATTTTCTTAATTCAAGTTCAATATATTTGGATGTATTTGTTTGGATGTTTTCTTATTATCTATAATAAACTTTATGGCTGAACTGTAAAACATTAAGCCTTTCTTTTTCAGTCTATGGTCATAACACCATGATAACAACATTTTAGGAATAATTGAATTAAAAAAATATATAAATATCGGACAATTTATCAGAAATGTTTTGTTGTCTAATATCATTATCGGCCCAAAATTCGGTTTGGATTCTGAGGTTAACACACTGACTTTGCATCACAAGCAGGTGGAACAGGTGACGTTGATATAAGTCTGCCGCTCATCAGATTACGTCATGACTTACCTCTCCGAGATGAGAGTCTCCCAAGGGTCCTTTAGTCTCGGTGTTTGCAATGATCACTTTCACACCTGGAAGGATCTACAACAACAGCAGACAGACATGTGTCAAACTGACTGATTTGTTTTAAGACAGCAAATCTTTTGCAGCATAAAGTCACAGCTGTTTATAGTATTTTTTTTATAGCTTAAGTGTTTATTTATATATTTAACAATTTATACAAACGTATAGAACAAACGAACAAGACAACTTTTTGGTTGCTACACCTCCCAGGCAATCCGTTCTCTTAGTTTTCTCTTCTCCATAGTTTTTAGCTGTGTCGCAATTCAGGGGCTGCGTGCGACGAGGCTGGACTGTCCCATTTCCAAGGCTCCAACAAATGCGGCCGACCGTTTTCCAGAACATTGATAATTTGTGGCATTTCCAAAATATCTGTTGTTCCACACTCTCTCCAGTAGGAGACTTTTTTTGTGAGAATTAACTCCTGACCTTGGGTGTGAAAAAATGTTGAAGAGAGTACTCTCCACATGGTGGATGTCTGCTGTCAAAAGTAATTTAGTGCTTCACACGACACCGTACCTTCCCAGACTCCATCAGCGGCAGGCTGTGTGGTGACCCTCTCTCCACAAGGCGAACCCTGAAGAAGATGAAATTGAAAGGTCAAAATCAGACAAAGTATAGCTCACCTGGTAGAGCTGCTGCCCCAACGAGACAAGGCCACAACCCACAGAGGCCTGGGTTAGATTCCGACCCGCGGCCATGTACACATCCTCCCCCACTCTCTCTATCCCCCTTTCACAAGCTTACTATGTCCTGTCCATTACAGGTGATAAAAAGCCCAACAAATACACACAAAAAAACCCAACTAATAATAATTACATATACATATATATATATTTAAGAAAAAGGACGACATAGATTATCTCAAAAACGACTCTTGTAATGACATTGGCGCCCCCACCTGTCATGACGTAGAGCTCTCATGTCCACGTAAACAGTGGTGGGGTCTGGTCCAGCTGTACCCTGGAAAAAAAATACATGACTTGAGTCAGTGATGTACCCTGTTGACATTAAATGGATGCTGTGTGCTGTCTGAGTGGAGGGAAGGTGGAAGGTGAAGTTATGACACAACTGTAGACAAAGCGGGGGGGGGCAGCCAGAAGCCAATCAGCCAGGCTACAAGAGTTAGGGCCTCGGCACAACTCAACCATGTAGACACAGACACAGCAAGGACCTGCAGATTTAAATTCACTTGCTCTAATGGGGAAAAAGCTATGACTGTAATAAAAAAGGTCCCAATATATCCGAAATGATCGAACTGAGCATCATTTGTTTGGACTCGATGTCCAAAACTTAGAATTTTAACTGAATAATTTGGTGAGCATTGAGTCCTTCAGTTGTGCTCATTAACGCTGTGAGCTTCGTCACAACACACTCTGTTTTCCATCGCTCCTTTGCCAGAGTACAGCCAGAGCACAAGCCAACAATGAGTCGCTGTACGGGGGCGGACATGTCAAGCCAAGCAGATGTTTCAGCAGCTGCGTTGGAAGTTGGAATATTGGGATTCGGAGATCTAAAAAAATGTTTTTCAAAATAACGTAGCACTCCTCAATTCAGAAATCTTCTCAAAGTAAATCACATCACAGCGCCGCTCGCGATGCTCGTGGTATAATGTACTGTAACAGCATGAAGTTTAAGCTTGTCTGGAAAAATAAAACCATGAAAAACATCACTGAATAAAGGTTAGGCATGTTCAAACATCATGCAAGATAAACAACAAACACACACACACAGACTCAGTGGTAGTGCGATGAGCAAACGGCCACTCTTATATCCCACAGTACCTGCTCAGCCAGTTTTCCTAACCTGTTGGGCTGACAGGACAGGGCAGGACAGATAAATAAAGATATATTTATATACAAAGACACACATGCACACACAAGACAACACACCACAACACACAGTCGCATACACAAAAATCCAAAGGAGCCAAGGAGCCAAAGTAGGAGAGAGAAAACAAGGAGCGGTGCTGTGGGGCAGCATCGTTCAAAATTCCTCCGTCTGCGGAGCCTCAAAAAGGTCGAAAATATAAATAATCACATCAAATTATTCTTCATTAGTTATGAAAATAGTTCAAATAATTCTCTTTCTTTCTTTAAACAAAATTTTGACATCTTATTTCTTACTTTCCTGTTTTTAGTTCTTTTCAATTATTAACATAGGTTTTGGCCCTTAAACATTCATAATCATGAACTCTGGACCTCTCCTTCCCCTCTGCTCCTAATTCCCTCCTCTCCTCCTCCTCCTCCTCTTCCTCTTCGTCCAGCCACAGCTCCTTACCTGCAAACAGATCGCCACGTTCACCCTGCAGCCAAACGTGGTGCTGACGGCACGTGGCGAAAGCCCCAAGTCTTTGAAGATCTTTGAGAAGGACTGAGTAAGTGCGATGCGGGGCCGCTCCTCTGCTACCACCATGCACGTACGCACGCAAGACAGGTTCACATTCCGCAACTGGAGACAAAGAATTTGTTTATGTCATTAAACTTTTTTCGTTTTGACAGAGTCATTAAACAACAGACATTATTTGTAAAATCCAAATCTCAAGTGCTGCAGGCAGTAATAAGCCCTCAGATGCAGAGCAGTGACGTGTTTTCCTCGATAATCACTGGGCGGTGGAAGAAGAACCGCAGGAAAAATAAACCGCTAAAGTAAAACCCTTAAATTTCGTGGAAGAAAATGCTGCGATTTGTTGCCTCCCTAGTGACACTCATTAGACAAACTGACCCGTAGTGCTTCTGTCTGTGAGCCCAGGCCTTTGGTGCACATCTCCATGACCGAATACGAGCAGAAGGTGACTCGCACTTTGTACTGGCTGACTGCAGCGAGCCACAGAGATGCGTTGCTCTCTAGCTCCAGAGGGGGGACCAGGATGGACTGGTGGCCCGAGTACACGCTAAAACATAGACACAACGTACAGGGAAAAAAAGGTTTGGGACAGCCATTAACCCAGGCCCTAAAGCTTTAAACTCATTTTGCCATAATTCATTTGATCAGAGGTGCTGGTTTTACCTGCAGAGACACCAGAGTGCAAAGCCAAGGCCGCAGTAAGGGTCCAGGCAGATGGCGATCTGCCGGGAAGGGTAGAGCTCGCACTGCAGCTTGATGGAGCGACACAAGGCACTGGTGGCTGCATGAGACATCTAAGAGAGATGATATGTCACATAGACGCATAAATGATGAATCGCTACACTACAATTATTCTTTAAAACAACATCCAGAGCTTTTATGGAACTGCAGTTTCACACATGGACACGTGAGTAGATGTCTAGAAGACTGTGGACTTAAATGTGCTGATCGTAACACTAACAATTGTTTTCATGATCTCTAACTCCTGAGAGCAGAAGGCAAAAGCCATGTTGTGTTAACAGGACTATGTGGAATCTGGTAATATCTGGAGACTACTGAACAGCACATCTCCTTCTACGTACCTTGACCCCCGCCAGAATGCCTGTTGTGGACACACTGAAGTCCAGGTAAGCTAACATCTCTGGGGTTGGGGGCTTGTACATTTGGGGACTCTTCTTCCTGGGGAGGTCATCTGGGAAACGAACAGAGGAGAGTTTTTCATTGCAGACATGTCATTTTTTTCTACATCTTTTCTACACTGTGCCACTCTGTAAATGTTGGTAAATTTGACCAGTAAATAATCTGAGGTGGAAAGCCAAAGCTCACACTGTACAGTCAGATCGTCTGACACGACCTGACTGCTCACACTATACATTCCGTCGGCTCCTCCAGACCAACTCCAGACAAGGGTTTGCTTTTTTTTTTTTAAAGAGGAAGAAGTTGAAGTTTGTTTGCTAACAATGCTAACAAGGGAAAATGCACTGCCTTGATCATTTGTGCCACTTCTTTGCCAAAATGTCAAAAATAAGAGGCGCTAGCATAGAGACAAGCAGGCGTCTTGGAAGATTTGGCATTTCAGTCTGGCTATTCTGCAGAAAGAAAGAAAAACTATATTTGAGGCTCCAAACTTGTAAATTGATCACTACCTACACTCTGATTACTGTACTTTGGAGGAATCGACCTGTGACTGCTTCAACCGTGTCTGAGCTGAAGACCTTGGTGTGTTTGCGTGCATGTACACAACTCACCTGTGTCCAGCACCATGGGCCAGCTCTTGACGTCCACGGCAGCAGCAGCCTCTTTGGATTTCAGCAACTTCATTATTGCTTGTGTTGTCAGGATGCACACCGACTTACTGACCTTTAACAAAACACACACACACACACTACAGTATTACTACATTCACAATGTATATATCACTTTAACTGTTTAATGATTGCAATAACTGCGGTGGGAGGTCGGTGGACTCTGTGTTACCTCAACAATCATCTTGACAGTGGGCAGGGTGGTGGCCAGGTTCTGGGGGTGCGGGGGTCTGACAGTGACTGGCACACAGCCGGCGTACAGGCAGCCGTAAAAAGTGGCAATCAGGTCGATTCCTGTAAATAGATGTTTATAGTTTTGCATTTTATGTCTTGTAGCTGATTATTTCACAACAGATTAAGCAGTAGAATTAACTTTACTGTAATAATAGGTAATTGATCAAGAGCCAAGGATCTTTGTTGGTGTGCAACTGCGACAGATAATACTGTGCTCTGGAGGACATCAATTAAAGGACAAGCTGCACAGTGGCAGTAGCACCTCTTACCTGGCGGGTAGACGAGCGCCACATGGTCTCCAGTGTTTAGGCGTCCCAACAAAGCTACGGCCACCCGCTCTGCCCGCTTGTGCAGTTGCAGACAGGAAGCTGTACTCGCCACCGTGCCCTGAAAAGCAAAGAAAACCATAAGAACTAGTTGTATTTATCTACACTTTTACATTTTTCTTTAATTTCTACAGCTATAACAGGGATTCTGCAAATTCAAGATTCTTGCAATCTCTAATGATTTAAATTTACGAGCTATGTTTTCTGCCATTCTGCCAAAACGTTTCCCCTAAAAATAAAGAAAAACAAATGATAAAGTGTGACAGAAGAAATTAATGTCTGTTTCATCTAAAAACTGTTTCTAAACTGAAATTCATTATATTGCAACATAAGCGTGTGAATAAAACAAAGGTACCTTAGCATTGAGAACGAGGAACAGAGGATGGTCTGGAGTGGCCTGAGCTCTCCACTGTAGCACATCCTGTATGTAAAGGAACTGTAGGAGAGAGACAGAGACACAGGTTTAATTACAGAGGAATCAAAGTGAGACAAGAATAACTCATTAAAGAAACAGTGTTGAAATGTTGGTGTACGGTGGCACGTGGTGTATTGCTAATGCATGATGGGTTTAATGGTGTATAGTACATGTGAAGCTGAAAACAGTATCAATAATAGAGGAAGAATCAGATTTACACAAAACTGCGTTCATTAAAGCCCACGTCCTTTTTTTGTGTTTCAGATTCCACACCTTCCGTTATGTAACCGTACCTGTGTCTGCAGTGGATGTGTGGAGGTGATGAGTGGGTGAAATGGGGATGACTACCTTACGTGCCTGGTCATTGTCCTCCAGTTGTGCCACGTCTCTCCCACAGGCTTGTGCGATCCTTTTGCCTGCTACCAGGTTGCCCACTATCATAGAAGCAGGACCAACTTCTAAGAAGCATAAGCAAACAACCAGTGTCATCAAACATGTCACTGAGGTTACAACCAAAATTCATGTTAACACAAAAATAAACTAAAATACCAAAATGAAGAAATTAACTAAACAAGTCTTTGCGCTGCATTTGTTCCTAAACCTGATGCATGCTGGGATGTCTGGTGGGCTACCTGGCTGTTTTTGTCTCGGCTTAGGCAGGTTGGTCACACAAGTGTGAGGGCACATGAGGACGTTGCAGGGGTGCAAGGCGCCCTCCAAGAAACGCTGTTTGGTCTCAGATATGTGGATGCCACCCAGGGGTGCCTTTGGGAGTGTGTTGGCAGGCACCAGGGCCAGGCAGTACACCCCGACCTGGTGGATGCTGTCTATTGCCTGGAAACAGACAGGTAACACACACAGAAACAGAGGAGAACTTGAGATCAGCAAAGTTGTTAAAAATATATATATTTAACATTTTTCAATATCAAAAACCAAGTGTGAGCTTGACATAAAAATTAAAAGTAGGAATAAAATGTGATTAAATGAAGCAATAAGACCAATCAAATAATAAGATACATATAACCAATAAAAGGAATAAAAGGACAAGGCCCAAGTTTCCCCTTAAATAGAATCATGCCACACGATAACATGAAGAAGAAGACAGGGCTCAGTCAGTACCTGAAGGACACGGCTCATCCACTGGAAGCTGTCTTCTTCGGAGGCATCCGGCCTTTGCTCAGCCACAACAACAATCCTTTCGTCATGCAGCACAGACACAGAAAACACTGCTATCCTGAAACACACAGTGCAACACAACACAGTTAGAGCCTGACTGTACTCATTCAATCAAGCTTCTCAGTTATTTACATCCTTTAGTATGTCAGTAGAGACAACACAGCAGATAAGACAGACGTGTGGACAACTTTTTCAGGCTCCTTCTTCGTTTACCTGCCCCTGTACACAAACTTCATGGGCTCCACTGCCAGAGCTGTGGCGACCACGTCGTCAGCGTTGTGTCTCCGCCCGCTCACCACCATCAGCCCTTCCATCTTGCCCACGATAAACACAAGGCTGTCCTGGTGATGAACACAAAGTCAAAACAATTAGATTTATTAACCAAATGAGAGATAATGGTCTGTTGGAAATTGAAAACTTAACTGAAGATTTGCAAATGATCATCAACCTCTTTATATACTTGAGCTGTCATGTCTCTGTTTTCAGCTCAGGAATAAAAACCATGTGATAATTGGTCCTTTATGATATAAGCTTGTGAGGGATCATCTCAGGTCAGTGATATAAAACACTTTGAGTCTTTTCTGAATAAACAGACCAGCAGATCAGATTTTTCATTGCAACCAAATATGTACAATCAGAGAAAGTATCAATGTTTTATGTCAAATATCTTGTTGTTCTTTTAAGCAGACATGTCATTTAATATGTGTATATGAGACAGACATTTAAGTAAAGGAAGGTTAACAGACTGCAAAGTGATGAGGTGGAACTTACTGGTCCCACAAAGCCCAGCAGTGACGTCCTGGTGAAGGGTCTGTCACTGACGGGAACCCCAGAAGATGTTACCGGGATGGTCTGCAACAGGAAATACACGTGTATGGATGAAGTATTTTGAGAGATCAACATCATACTCTGTCAGCTATAAACAAGTTGAATTAAAGATTTGAAATAAAATTTAAGATCATACTTGTGATAGAAAAACAAACCAAAACTGACAATATACTTGTTCTATGTAAATGCATTTATGTCCGTTAGACTCCAGCGCCTTGATCGCCATTTTCCCAACATTGAAAGACTTGCAGTTTGCTTCATAAGCACTTCCAGACACTGGTTTAACCACCATAAATACTCGTCATTCTCAAGCCATTTGTCGTTAAACTTGCATTTCCCCATGTTCATAAACTAATCAGGAGGCTGGCTAGAAAGGCACTAGTTTATTTAATTTCAACTTAACCAGAAACAGCGAATACCAGAACTAAAAGACTCACCTCAAAGATGTTCTTGGTCATCCCTGGGAGGCCGTAGTAAGCTACACCGGTGGTACCTGAGCTCAGGCAGATCTCTCCAACCTCATCGGTGTGACAGAGATAAGGTGTCCCCTCCACCCGCACCACACAAACAAGAGCTGGAGACGCACAAAGATGACAGGAGAAATCCACTTCAGAACAATGAAATATCATTAACAGTACTGCAGACTTCTAAAATGATTTACTCATTCCATTTGGAGAGCTTCTTGTTTGGGTCATGCTCTAATTACAATTAATTACTTATGCCAAGATGGTTATGTATTCACCCCTGTCCATCTGTTTGTTTGACAGCAGGATTACACAAAAACCATGAAAGTTGGCGGAAGAATGATCAAAAAAAGAAATCAGTAACTTTTGGTGCAGATTTAGACAAAGTGAAGGATCCACATTTCCACTGATTTCCCAGTAAAAAAATCTGACATACTTAGGGGACTGATATCTATGGGTGTTGTAATTTGCTGCGGCTTGATTGAATTTAACGGTTGGGCCTTGGCTGGGGTATTCGCTCTACTGAGTGCCATTCTAGTTAAGTTTGATTTAGATTTTTTGTTCGACTTTGTAATTTTGCTTTTAATGGTCCTCAAGAGCCTCATGTGTTGTCATAAAAACCATGATGTAAACACAGAATAAGAGAAGAGAGCTGAAGCATAATTATGAAAACATCTAAATTTACCACAACAGCATCTGTCTTCACATAACACATAGAAGAACTCTGGATTTAACAGGACCGGGAAGAAGGAATTTTGTTGTGTTTTTTAAGATTATGCATTTTTTCCTGTGGTGTAAATAAAAAAATTCTGTATTTCACAATTTCTCTTTATCATTAGTGTGTTTCGCTCTTATAGGCAGCAAACTGTTCATAAGCAGCACAGTGCACTGTACCTCCAGGCATGACCTGTCCCACATCCTGCACTGTGAGGACAGAGAGTTTCTCCTCTGTGTCCACACGGATCACACTGTGACTCAGCCCACCCATAGACAGCACCGCCTTCCCCGGGGGAGGAACACCCATTTCTGGAGGTCTACAGGACACACACATTATTACACACACACAAACACACACACACACACACACACACAGACACACACACACAGTCAGCTGTCAGAAAACAACACCGTCACTTATTCCTCTTCATTTCCTCTGCCTTTCATGCCGAAACACAAACGTAGCTACATTAAGACTCACAGTTTCTATGGTTTTGATACCAGTTGCTGCCTTAGCTCATCAAATAATGTTTTTTAATAGCCTTCCTTTCAATGCCTCAGTGCACAGTCATTACATAAATACAAACACCTGAAAAATGAGACAGATATGATGTGAATCTGTGAGATTCAGACTCTGTGGGTCTATTACAACATTTCTAGACTCGTATCTGAAAACGAGGTATTTGTCATTTTAAAAATAACACCATCGTCTCTATTTGAAGCTTTAGTTTTTTAGTCTGTCGTCGTCAAGCCTTCCTCCGTAACCGAGCCCTGTGATCAGCAGAGAGCAGTCAAATCAAAAAGTTCATCTCTGTGATTAAGACACACAAATCTCTGTCTCCTCTCCCTGCAGGATCCTGCTGATGTTGCAGACGCAGTGTGACATAACAGCACGGTAATGCAAAGCCATGGCAGGTTTGCTTTGTTCTAATACGAGGCAGTAACGGCACCTCACCTGCGGATGGCGACAGTCATGGCTTCCGAGGAGCTGGCACATGGACAGATCACCTCAGGTCGCAGCCCACGTGCCTGGAACACATTGAGGAAGGCATCGCAGGAGGATATCGACCCTGTGGTGACACACACACACACACACACACACACACACACACACACACACACACACACACACACACACACACACACACACACACACACACACACACACACACACACACACACACACACACACACACACACACACACACACACACACACACACACACACACACACACACACACACACACACACACACACACACACACACACACACACACACACACACACACACACAAGCAGACACAAAGTGAGTCAGTAATGAATTCTTGTAGCTGCGGGGTGTTTAATAAGGATTTTTTTTATCAAAGGAGAATCTGTAGGTGAACTCACAGGGGTTGGCTCCGTCGGCTACGATCAACATGCGCAGTGAGCTCAGGCTGATGTCTCTCTGGTCCCTCTGAGCGAGCAGAGACCAGTGCATGTCCCTCGATTTCACCACTGCTACCCGTGCTGTACAGGGGACAAAAACAAACCAAAGTTTCCAATCAACACCTCGGGTTACGGTTAGGGTTAGCCCTAACCCTAACCCTAACCCTCAAATGCCAAAGTGGACTGAGTCTTACCTTTGTACGTGTGAACCTTCTGAATCCAGGAGAGCGGGTTGACTTTCATCAGGGAGTAAGGGATGCTGATCACAGTGCATCCTATTCATGACGCTCTGCCATGAAAACAAGACAATTGAAAATGTGTCAATTTGTTTTGTAACAGCAGGTCATGTTTTTTACAGGTTTCAACCTCTTGAGTTATGAAGCCCTCATGCGGGAAAAAGGTCAGTCTGGTGAATGACTTTCTATCAGCAAACTGAGAATGTATTTCTATATTTGTAATTGTACAACCATCCTGTTGGTTTTACCACAGGGTTAAAGATCACTCACAGTGAGAACTCCATGCCATAATCCTGCTTCCCTCTTGAAGTCCAGGACATTGGTTATGGTCTCAGCTGAAAATCAAAAAAGGGGATTTTTGCCAAGGTTATTGGGAGAAAGAAAAGTTTTAGACATTTAATCTAACCTCATCATTGTATTACTTATAACACACACACAATTTTAATATAAACCATGACTGTGACTGCACTGGCTTGAGCAAAATCACCCGGCTAAGTTTCAGAAACAGACCTGGGGGCTGACGGTGTCCCTCTGGGCTACTGGTGCAGTAAGAAGTTATTTGGAGCTAAAGTGGGACGCTGGAGTGAAGGAGGTAGTTACGTTCTCTTCTCTTAACCTGACCCAGGTCTAACGCAGACACGGAACACACAGAGCGGCTGTGTTAATCAAAACTAGATTGTAATTACACTCTGTTTGGGTCAATGAGGGATGCGAAGAGTAATCCTATAATATCAGAGATTATAAAACAGGTTTCTGCAGTGACTGCCCTCTGTATTTTCTAAAGAATGAACAAGAAAAAACTATAAAAATCCCACATTTTAATTATTACAAAAGCTGGTCTTCCTTTCTCTCTCTCTCTTTAGCATGTATTAACATCACCAACTGGGTGTGTTTCAACATGGCAGAGGAATAGATAAATGATGGAGAAGCACAGGGCACCTTCAATGTAGCCGCAGGCCTGTGTGAGGGCGTGACAGTGAGCCAACATGGCTGAGTGGGACACTGTGATCCCCATGGTGCTTCCTTCCTTGCTGGTTTTATACTGGATGCAAGAAACACAGAAAACAAAGCAAAGAGAATGCAATGATTGCTCAAAAATACCAAAAAACAAGTAAAATATAATGACAATGTTTTTGTTTTATTGGTAACATCAGTGAAATTACACTTACCTCTATGTAGGCTATGTCATTACTGGCTTCACGTATTGGAGGATGCCAATCTTTCGGAGGCTTCACAACGTGCTTCCCATCTGTCACAAACCACAGTAACCGCGGCCAGCCTGCAGAGACATGAAACCAGTTCAAACCAAGACACTATACAGACAGACTGTTAAAATAAATATCAAAATAAACATGTTGTACGCAGACAGTACCTTTGAAAGTTGCTACTTCCCCAGTTTGTGCTTTGGGCAAGCCTTTCTGACAAGCGTCGGTGGTCAGTGCCAACGTGACGCCGCAGCTGCCCAACAGAAAGCCGATCTGTTGACTCCCTGCATCCTGGGGGAGCAAGGAGCATGAAGACCAGACGCTCACACCAACAAACATGTGTTGCACAATGATCAACAACAACACAATTTAGAAAAGCTTTGAGAAAAGTTGCAGTGAGGGACTGAGCAGCAGTGGAGGAAGCAAGTGACGGCCAATCACCATTAAAAACGACACTGCTGAGCATCAAAGACCGATCGTAGTGGGAACTAAAGCCAGGATCCCGCTCTCTGAGTGGATGGGCAAAATAGCTCATAGCAAGAGTTATTCTGAGGAAAAACCATAGTGTGATGGATTGATGGATGGAAGGAAGGGAGGGCGGGAGGAAGGAAGGAAGGAAGGAACAAAGCAAGGAAGAAATAGAATAAAACAAGAAAGAAAAAAAGAAAAGAAGACAGCAAGAAAGAAAAGACAAGAAATTAATACATTTAGAAGAACAAAAGAAAGAAAGCAAGTAAGAAAGAATGAAAGATATAAAGAAAACAAGAAAGAAAGATAGAAAACAATAAATAAATAAATAGAATAAATAAAGCAAGAAAGAAAGAAGGGTGTTCTGAGTAGATAAATGAGTGTCTGACTCCTCCAGAGAACAGTTGGCCTGTGATCTAATATTTTGACTGGAATTACACATCATTTCACCTCCACTCAAATCTCATTAATTACAGCGCAGCGTCTGCCGGCAGCATGCTTACAAAGGGTAATCAAGAACAGGCATTAATATTCAGCCTGTGTAACTAATGTGGTCTGTGTGGTTGGAGCTGATGGATGTGCTATACACTGCAATGCATCACACCACTCTGTAATTAGAACATTTAGAAGATAACCCTGCCATAGTTAGAAAGTCAGGCAACAAATGACAAAAAACTTGACATTCCTTGTGACAAACAGATGTTCAGACACATACGAATAAACAACATGACTATCTGACTGTGTCATGACTCTGCTTCAATCATTTAGGGTCTAAATGTCCAGCAGGGGTCACTACTGCTCCTCACTGGTGGAGCTGCTCAGAACAAATATTCCCACGAGACAGTATTTTGTTTTTGCCTTTACCTTTCTGGTCAGCGGCACTTCGATAGGCACAGGTACCAGCTCTGCCAGGAGACAGCCGTAGAAGGCCACCATGAACATCACTGGGTCGTTGTTGGGGAACACAAGTGCAACCTACAGGGTATCACACACGCAATTTGTCATATATGACATATATACATTGATATACTGTATAGTGTTATCCGGTTATTCAGTAGCTGTTTTAAGTCAAGATACAGCATGTAAAGCAAAGTGAATGCTGTGTAGCACATTGTGTTTGTAATACAGATTGAATACATGAAAATAGAGCTTTGAAAGGCAGCTTTCTGAAAAGGAACATTTATTAGGCTGACTTTAAAATAATATGTTTTAAGGAATGACATTTTCTCCTTTGCTCCTGCTTTATCTTCAGTTCGGTTTTGGGAGTAGGGCTGTAGAACTTTAACCTTTTCTCACTGCTGATACCAGTAATTGAGAAAATTGATGTTATTCTACTACTGTACTTGCACTAATATTGAACACTTAACTAAACAACAAATAACACAACAACAACAACCAAAAAACTGTTTTATCTCACAACTTACTCTGTCTCCAGGCATGAGCAAAGGCTCATTTCTGGTGCTCAGCTTGTTAAGGAGAGTATACGCCAGTTTGTGACTGCGGGTCCACAGTTTACCTACAGATGTGAAAACACAGTGTCATTAACAACCACTCAGATCAACATTCAGATCAAACTCAGTCTGACAGAAGTAACGAGAGGTGATATATTTTAATTCTGGATCAATCATCCACAGTTTGACACCTACCGTAGGTGAGTGTGTAGACGGGTTTACCAGCATTGTCAAGTGCTGTCAGACATGGACTCTTGGGCTGAGTCGTACCCCACCGCTGTAAGGCTGCTGGCAATGAAGGAGGCCAGTTGGTGACCACGCCGAGCGGTTCTCCTTCAAGGGGACTCATCTGCTGGCCTTCAGGCTTTGGCTGGTTGGGGTCTGGCTGCTGAACTAAATACACAAAGAAGAAAATAGAACATAAGTCTACGGGTGAGTTCAGAGGACGACTGTTCGTCTCTCTTAAAGGAAAGCATGGTAATAAAGGAAGTGTGGGACTGAAAGACAATGAGATGTGAGCGATAGAAGAGGTAAAGTCGGGGGATTAAAGGTGAGGTGTGTTCTGTCCTTATCAGTCTCATTTGCCTTAGATACCAATTCCTGAGAAAGTTGGAGCTACGGCTCATTACAGGTAACCCTTCATTACAGGTAACCCTTCAAGCACCCTACTTGCTCTATGATTCGACTCCCATCTCTGTCACTATTGTCTTCTCAAACCCTCCTGAACTCTCTGATAAGTGGAATTCAGTTAAACTGAGCTGGCAAGAAGGATCCCCGCCAAGTAAAACACCTCGATCAGGAACAGATAGCGTTCGGCCCTGCTTCTGTTTCAGCTTCATGTGTGTTTTGCTGCCCCCACCACACAGACCACTGAGGCTCGCCACAGCTTCAGTGCCGGAGTCAGGGAGGCTTTACAATTACCTGCTGATGTATTACTATTCTTGCTGTTTTTACTTTTTTGGTGTTTATTCAGCCTGGCAGAGTACCACCCAAAACCCACGAGGGGCCGGTTGGAACAGAGGAAATGGTTAGACAGGGCTGGTCTGATGCTTGTGTGTGTGTGTGTGTGTTTGTGCACCCAGTATGACCACTCCGTTTGCACACCTGGTGGTCTCCGCTCCGACAAGAGCCAAAATAACAACCAGTGATCTAAAAGCGTGCATCGCCTGTTGATTTGGTGGGCGTGGGGAGGTCAACATGACATTTTTATATCAGCTGCAACAAGAATCTACCTACTAATACCACAAATGTCTGTATGTGGAGCGCATATCTTGCTAAATGTTCATCTCACAGGAAGCCCGAGGAAGTGGACTGTTGATTTTGTTCACGCAATATATGTTCAAAATGTATTATTTGTGAACAAACAGGCGACCAGCACCTTGCAGTCAATGCCTTCAGTCTGCGGACCGAGTTGAACATGTCTTCTTCTATGTCCTCGGAAAAACTAAAGCAATGGACGGCAACTGGAGACAATGACAATAATGTCTTGTTCACCAGATAATTTTGATCATTTTATATTTTGTATTTCACCATATCGGACTGACATTGATATTCATGGAGCTGATCTCCGCCATTGAGGTAACATTCATAGAATCCATTCCTCTAAGCAATTTATCTACAAACTAAAAGCGCAATGTTAGTTTTGTTTGTGAGCTTTTGTTTTGAAAAGTTTTGTACTTGGTTCTGAAGATTATGTCCGACAGACCTTTTGAAATAGCCATTCAATATTAACAACAACACAAACAACAACAAACATTGACTTCAAAATTTATGCAAAAAACAGAATCCAATAAATTATTGGTCACTTTTACAGTTTCAGAGAGAAAACTGCAACAGCCTCACCACAGGCCATTCAGAACAGACAGGTTTTGAACAGGCACTGCACTAGTATCATAAATAACCAATAATGAAACAGGAAAACTCGTCTTGTCAGCTGATGGTCCTCTCTGTGTGTTAGCGTAAAATTCAACATTAACCGACTGAAGGCTCCGATCAATATGCTTGACACGTCAAAGGAAGAGGAATACTTTTTTTTTTTCACGATTTATTGATTTGATAAAGCCAATGTAAGTATTTTCAAGACAGTTTACCGTCCATAAGTTCCTCAAAGTCGTCCACAAAGAACTCTCGCAGTGGCGGTCGCTTTGGTCTCTTCAGTGTGTTGAGCAGCTGCTGGATCTTAGAGGAGACGCGACTGTTGACTGGAACACCTATACAATGATATTGGAGGGGGTGAAAAAAAAGGTTGGGGAAATAAACATGGCAAGACAAAGGTATGAGAAATACAGTCATGGAAAAAACAAATATCACGGTGGGTATGATGCATGAAGCAGGTGGGGGGGGCACAGTAGAGAAAGACATGTAGACGAACAAATTGAGAGAGTGAAGAGGTAAGAAGGAGAAATGGCAGAGGGGAGGACAGATAAGAAAAGAACAGAGAAAAGTTTAGTGTGGTATTGCGAGACATAGAGGACAAACCAGCCGTCACGCACACTGTGGCTCGACAACAAAACAGTGGATGAGGTCTGCAGTTACCTGGAGGTCAAAGGTCACAAGACACGCTCAAGAATGACTCGGGGCCTTTTCCTCAAAGGAAAAATAAATACAGAAATGAAGAGCAGTTTTGCCTGCTGCCTAGCAACAAAAGATGTCGTCTCTATATTAAGTGATTCATGAGATGTCTCATAAGAAATCTGCTTTTCATACGCTCTGCAAAGTCTTAACTGTAGGAGGCTAAAATTAACTACAGCCAAGTCAAGTCAGAATATATCTATATCACTTGACATGCATGCTTTTTTATGTTGCTGAAAACAAGAAAGCCCAACCGGAACACAAGATTGCTAAGATATAATCAACGACAGGAAAGACAATAAAAACGAGAGAAATAAAAGACTTCAAATGAGAGAGCAGGGGAGGAGTCCATTAGACTTCCCTCACATTTTGGACATAATTTGCTCCATCTGATTTCATACTTAGTTTGGGAAAAGGAGGGGTAGGTGGTCTGTGTCAGACATTGCAGACAGCCACAGGAGACGAAGGCCACAGCTGCACGAAGCTCACTATGATATATCTTACTATAATAAACCCGGCTCAGACAGACTCTGCCTCCACGTGTCGGGACAGATGTACCGGGAGTTAGACGCATGAGGGTCAGCGCAGCACCTGATGGGCCAATTAGAAAGCCCCAGACACACGGGACAACATCTGAGGGCCCTGAATCCCACCCACTCAAGGGCTTTGATCATTAATATCACAGCATAGCAGGCCCTGTCTGTGATGATAACTATAATTAATGCTTCATAATTTCATTATTTTTCCTGCCCACAGCACTGAATCGCTGTAGCAACAATGAGTCTGGTTAAATGTGTGCGTGAAATGCAACACAAGCTCTTTGAAATAATAGTATAATCATATAGCTTAATGAGAGCTGCATAAAGCATCAGATTGAGAACATACGATTCTAAGTATGGTGTTTGGGCAATGATGGTGTGACTGAAGAGTTTCTAAGAGATATTACATCATACATTAAAAAGGGAGTTAAACGTCATGATTGACAGCTTAGGTTGACTCCACCTGCTCCATACCCCCATCTCTACGGCTTAGACTATCACTCTAAATCTGCAAGATGGCAGATCTTACAACAGATCTTTTGGCTTCATTTTTATAGTAGGAGGAAGTGTCTATTATATTATAAACAAATACTATGCACTCAATTTGTAAACAAGAAGCCAGAGCACAGAAGTAGAAGACAAATCTGACTGTGGATAAAGTTAGTAGTAGGAAAAAGTGCATCATATCACGGGGTGCACCCTCCATCAGAAACAGTATCTGAAAAGTCACTGAAGTCACTGTGTGTCGTGTTTTCTTCAACCAACCACGTGTCAATGTTGAATCGACAGCGGTGTGAGACAGCTGCCATCAAAGACCCCCAATGTTTGGCTCCAGGGTAACAGGCAGGTGTAGCAAGACAAATAAACTGACAAGTCTCAGTGTGAGAGAGGAAACCAGTATGTTAACATGCTTATCATTCACAACACGCCTGTCACCTTTTCACACTATCTGCTTCGATGTGATCAACGTGAGAAGCATTTAGGTTACATATAGCTTGAAGATGCTATAAATGCTGAAGCAACACACACACACGCACAGCACGCACGCACGCACGCACACACACACACACACACACACACACACACACACACACACACACACACACACACACACACACACACACACACACACACACACACACACACACACACACACACACACACACGAATCCAATGACTGAATCCAGTTCTGCAGATACATTTCTGGAAAACACGGTTTGGGCAAGTGCTACATCTGACAATAAAGGCAAGGGCGGAAACAGGCACAAACAAACACAAATGCAAACACTCGCACACAGCAGAGGGCACATATAGAAGACTGCCATAAAGTTGGAGGAACAGTTATAAATACCATCCATTAAACTGAGGGATCCTTCACCTCCCCACTCACAGCCTGGAGGAGAGACATATCAGGATGTCAGTGAAACAGTCCTATGAAATTGGTGTTTGTGTGTGTCTGTCTGTGTCTGTGTCTGTGTCTGTGTGTGTGTGTGTGTGTGTGTGTGTGTGTGTGTGTGTGTGTGTGAAATGTACCAGACGTAGAGTGGTCTTATAATGAAGTCAGACTGTTGTTGTGGTTGTTGTACCACATAAGGACAATTTTATTAAGGTCTTAATAAGATGTGTGGCTTTGAAAACATTTGAATATCACGCAGAAAAATGAGGATTTAACAACTGTCCATTTGCTTGTCAACCAGAAGACAGATTATGCACACACATATTCTTAATGACCAAGGATGGATAGCAGGAAGATAATAACTCAGCTGTAGCAATGTACATTAAGTGAAATTAGACTTTCAGCTCTGATTTTGAATTAATCAAGATGGACAAGTGACAAACACATTGCTGCTGCTTTTCTATGGATTGGTTGACCCGACTGTCATCTATGGCAACTCTCTGTCAGCAGACAACAAAGTTGTACAGTTAAAGCTAGGGTTGGTAATACTGGAAAAAGCTAGCAAGAGAAGGTTACACTTTGAAAAAATGCAACAGATACGTCCCATCCTGTCCCATCGACCCTCTCGTCCAAGCTACACATGAAAGTCCAAAGCCTGATAATCTGCTACAAATTAGCTTTTCCTTGACAAGCTCGCTAACTTCTGACTATCGTCTCAGCTTCAGTGGAGTATGTCTCCCGGCTGAAGACTCCGGTCATGGACAGTAAGCGCCCGGGCAGGGTGTACGCAGGCAGGCTGGTCAGTTAGTGACATACAGGTACTGCAGCGAATCATTTAATTTGATCCGAATGAAATGATTAGTCGTGTTTATTACAGTCGTTTTAAGGCCCACAGACACTAACTTTGTTTCACTTTTTTTTGTCAACTTTATTAATGGCTATCAGGATGTGAAGAGAATATCAACAATGATAACAAAGTTTCAGGAATAACTTACCAAGCCTTCATGTAAAAATAACTAATTGACCCAATATAAGGAAAAATAATCTGTTAAATTGATATTGTATACATTGACATCATCCGCTTGGTCTGTTTTCACCGTCCTCTACACTTAAAGGATTGGGCAAGATCGAGTGGATACGAGAGAAACCATTGTTTTCAGGGCTGTTTTTTAAGAACTGCCTCACTGGCTGAACACAAGATTCCCCTCTAAGATTTAGGTTCATTACTCAAAGAAATTCTGAAAGAAAATGCTCCTGTCTACATAGTTATTATCTATGTGTTTGTATTAGTTAAGGAGAAAGAAGATTAGAGTAGAAAACATGGTGTGTTTTTCAGGGGTGGTTGAGGAATGGTTGCAACGTTACCATGGCAACACAAGAGGGTCAGTCAGCAGCTTGCGCCAGTCTGAGTCCGACAGGGGGACAGACGGCAGGGGAGAAAGGGAAAAGGGAGGTGACTGTGTTTCTGAGTGTGTACGTCTGTAGGAAACTCACCATCTGCAGTCTCCATGACGCTGGTTTGGTGGTTGTAGCCGCGGGTAATGCCTCGTACCGAGGCCACTTGGGGCCGCTCCGCATGAAGCGAGGAACGCTCCGACAGCCCTGTCACGTCGGGGGGTGCTGAGTGGTTATCTGTGATGAGTGGGGTGTCGGGGGTTAAAAGGTCAAACGCCAGGTCGAGTATGGGCTGTTGCAACTATATGAGTATGTACTTTATACATTAAATGATCTGACAGCTGAGGAATTTGATTAAGAGGCTTGAAACCTTTTTGTCATCTGTAAGTGAAAATTCTTTCACTGCAGAAGAATGTATTTTTAAAAGGGTAACATTTTGCCTGCATTTTAACTACCTGCCAGAATAATGAATGAATGTTTCTATTCAGCAAACACATTCCCTGTCAATGGGGACTGTATTCACAAAGAGCAAGAGGACAGCGCAGTATAATTAACAGGCAAGTCTGAGGACATCGTGATGGCTTCCATTTGTACTCCCTTTTTCCTTAACTCTAAAAAGGGGCCTCACAATAACGTTACAACAGATACATTAATAACATGGTGCGGAGAGATTTCTGTAAAGCAGATTAATAAACCCAGGGCGAGACAGCAAAACACCTGGAAATGCTTCGGAGGCAAATAGATATATTTTGAAGTGATATAACTAAGTTTATTATATTAAACGCATTTTTATAACACAAGTGTGTTAGTGCAGCCTACGCTACCTAGCGACTGAATCCATGTGCTGGTAAAACTGAAAGCAACTCAGTAAGACATCAACTACACACTCTCCATTTACAAAGATTCTAATGTTCAGTTTTTGTTACAGTGCACTGTCACAAAGGTGATTTCAATTCAACGTTATGTTTATTATTGAAGTTGAAGTTAGTGTTGGTGTAGCACTGGACTTTTGAAATATGTCATCTGACACCTCAGTAATGAACATATAGTCAAATGTCCACCTCAATACCACCAATAATTGGTAAATACCATCAATATCACCCTTCAATGTTTCCCATGCTTGATGGACTACAAGTCATTGTCTGTTGCTGACGCGAATCAAGAGTGACGGACCGAGGATGAAAGTGAGATTTATTATTATTATTATATTTTTATTATTTACTCGACTGTCTCAACCTTGAAGGGGTTGGCTGGACAACAATTTGATATTTTTTATATTTATTTATTTATACCCTAAAAGAACACCCATGCCAGCAACACATACTGACGCACATGAACACACACATACACAAGCAAGACACAGTCTCACTTTGCTGCTGCTGTGAGACAGATTGATACAGATACTGAATCTCATTTACTAGCTTATGACGCATCGCAACATGGTATGAGTAGCTTTGACAGGGAAGTGGCTATGAGCCCTTTCACATGACTGAATGACAGTGAGATGGCAGACGGAGACGACTAATTAGATAAACGCGAATAAAAACTCTGTTTCTTGTTCCCTTTGTCTCGTCCCATCAAGTGCTTTTGTGTGCCTGGAGGGAGATAAGACCTCAGATGTACCAGATGTGTAGAACATGTGAGGCCGCAGTTACACAAAAACAGCCCGAGCGACATAGTACAGGTTCATGTGCTGAAATCAGCAAATGTGAGACAATATATGAAAACCTGTCTGCATGTAGAAGTCTGCAGTCTTGTTTAATGATTGTACAAGAATGTTATTTTACTGTGAAGGTGAACCCAATGACACTGAAAGCATCTTGAAAATATTATATGCACTAAATAAATTTTAACATTCAAGTGGTTTTTTTGCTCACTTCTAGTTTTACATTGCATTCATACCTCAGCTCAAAACCCCGCTAGACACAATTTTACAGTTTTCCAAACAGCATGAGGGGTAGAGATGAGTTAGATTAACATTGTGTAAAACTTATTAACCTCTGCTAACTGAATGAGAGCGCTGTATTATAGTAAAGGGTAAAGAAACATACAGATGGACCAGCTGATATGTGATGGAGTGTGAGACTGCGTGTGTCACTGACCTAGCTGGGTGTGTGCCATGAGGTCTGCCAGTGCGGTAGCTGCGGCGTTGGCGTTGAGGGCTGCGTGGGCAGTGGTGTTGGTGGTGGTGACGGATCTCCCTCCCGGGTGGGATGAGGTGGATGATGCGGAGGATGAGGTGGACGAGCCCTGGATGACACGGTTAAACCAGTGCTCAACGGCTGGGTGGCCGTGGCCCTGGTAGGGCGTGGAAGTGGCCAGACGTCCCTGCCGGCGCAGCGAGCCCTCGTCTTCCGACGCTGAGGAGGTGTCTGTGTTTGACAGGTCAAGACAGGGCAGCGTCACAACAAGAATATGGCGAAACCTGGCAATGAAACTCTTCAGCAGGATTTTGATGATATGCTGATGATACACTATTCTATTTATGCAAACAGGAAGAAGCCAGTGAGATGGCCTGATGATTTGGAAAGAGATGCAAGTTGAAAGGCTGAGGGATGCTTGTTTTTTAATGTCTTGTAGCGCATGTCTTTGATATTTGACTGCATGTAAAACTGCCACACTAACACACAGTTACACTGCATCTATACTTTCACAACATGTAAATGACAAAGTGCAATAGATTTCTACAACAGACGGAACAGAGTGACTCATATTTGTAGAGGACTGGAGGGGTGAGAACTTATTTGGTCTGGTAAGAAAACAAGAGGTTGTGAGGTTGTGTTTTAATACACAGATTATGTTTAATACATAATCTGTTGAAAGTTTCTGCTACTAACTACAGGGATGCAGGTATAAAATTTTATAAATCTTGGGTATTTTGAATACACTCAAGAACACAGTTTTCAAGACAAGAAAGACGTGTCAGTGTAATAACATTTAACTTCACTGATACTGGTATTTGTGCTTGAGAATGTTGCTTCTAAAAATAGGAAATATAGATACATACAGTACATGTATAGAATACAAAAAGTATAATAATCTGGTGAACTAGAGATTATCTGCTTCAGTTATGATGAATTGGTCAGAGCCCCAGGTATTGATGACTTCGCTGTGTGAACTGTGAGCAGTTGGTCTCTGCAAAAATAGCCCAAACGAGAACAGCTTCAAAGTAAGGTAAGGATCTTTAAAAATTATCACATTCCACTGCATCTGCCCAGCTCACAGACATGTCAGCTCTTTCAAACAGATCACTGTAGTTGCACAACAGCAGCCAGTCTGAGATTTGCATTCTGCAGAGAACGGGATGAAAGGGCTAAAACAGCCTAAAATATGAATTATTACTAATTTATGAAACTTTTTTTAAATTCAACAAAAAAGATCACACTTCCATTATGAACCATCATTTACAAAGTAAAAAGGGGGGCCTGTTCTGCAGCACCTGAGAAATGTACCAAACTCGTTCACACGTGAACACTCAAAGTCTCTGAGCATGTTTTCCAAACCAAAGCTTTAGTAATGTGGGAAATCTATCCCCAGTCCACTGAGGGGATGAGAGAAAGACGTTTAGAAAACAGAGATAAATCCTGTGTGTGATCAGCACATGCCTGACGAATGTTCTAAACTAATGAGTCTTCTCTGTGATTAATCTGCCTACTAACCTCTCACAGTATGTATTACAAGTGAAGTCCACCAATAGGGATCCGCAGACTCCTCCAGCTTCCTCGTGGCCTTGCAGAGGCTGTCAGAGGAAGGCTAGAGGAGGTTTGATTATAACAAGCTAAAATTTAATATCTCTACAACCAGTGGACCCAAGGGGGTTATCACGTATTCATGATTCTGTTTGTTATTCCTCTGCCTCCTTACAATCTCTCGCAGTAACCTCGACACAGTTACACAGAGGGATGGGGAAAGAGAGGGTCCGAGAATGATTGCAAAGTAGAAATAGACAGGCGAAAAGAATGGAGAAAGAATCTATGAGAGAAAGAAAGAAAGAGGTTATTAGTCACAGAGAGGAACAAGAATAGAAAGTAAAGAGTGAGTCAGAGAAAGTGCTGGAGGATTCGTTGGGAGAGAGGGTTATAAAAGAATGAAAAGAAAGAGGCAGATAAGCTGAGATTTTGAGATCATTTTTTTGCATCAATTAAATATTACATCGAAGCAAAGACTAGTATATAGAGCAACAGTCCAGGAGTCTAATTGGAATCCATTTAAGTGAAATAACATCATAACACGTCCTATGTATTGGAGCATCCATGTGCAATCTATCTTTCTTTATAATGTACTAAAATGGTAAACAACTTGCAATAACTAACTGATTACATCTTTGTGAACATTGACAGTACTCAGAAAATGTACTTAAGGTACAATGATGCTTTGAGCAAAAATGCTAATGACAGTGACAGTGAACTATGTATCTCCACTTCCTCTAGTTTTGCAGAGATGAAGCTGACATATCCCGGATATGGGTGCCGCCATTTGTGCTTTTAATGTTATTTGGAGCCAGAGTCTATACAGGAGAGATCATGGGGTGGAATTGGGTATTGATACACATGCTTGAACAATCGCAAGTAAGTCTACGCTGTCATTCATCATCAATCGTCAAACGTTCCTCAGTGGGATAAGAACTGCCTAAAATGACAGAAACCATCTTTGAGAAAAATGTATTTAACATGTACTTTGCCTTTTGTTGGTTGGTCCATGTCCTATCTACTGACATGGAGGAGAGGAGTTTATGACCTATACAGTAGCCAGCCACCAGATGACCAAGATGTTTTAGCTGTCGTATCATCCATCCTTATATAAAGTCCTGTCTGGCAGGTTTATTTATCATTTCCATCATCTTATTTAAGACTGTTAGCTAATTGGCATGGAAAACAATGTATAGCTGTGGCAGCTTTCGTTCTGCAGATATTCGTTCGGAAACTACAGGAAACTTGTGGCACTAGAGGGAAATTCAGGGGATCACTACAGTTATTACAGTTCCTCTCCAGGGGGAAATGAATGTGTTCTGGATTTGAAGGATATGAATCCAATTTTTACTGAGATATGTCCGTCTGGAGTGAATTGATGGGCAGATAAACAGACACAGTTGCTGACAGACCAACATTGCCATCCCTAGAGCTATGCTGTTAGCATGGCTAAAAATACATGAGAGAAGCAGATTACTATTGGGCATTGATTGGTGCTGGGTTTTTTTTTTTCATTTTTTCTGTGTATGATTAGCTACAATCATTTTGTGTATATTACTACTATTATTACTACTGTATATTAGTACTTTTTGCTCGTATGACTACTGATTTTTCCCTGTTAGACGTTGGGTGATTAGACATTGAATATGAGAGATGCAAACAGAAAGAGAAAAATTGAACGATGCATGTGTTAGATACAGATAGCAACAGCACTGGGACCTGCTCAACAAAATATTACACCACAGCACCAGTAGTTTATAAAAACTCTTCAGAGCAACTTTAAGAGCAACTTTAAAGTTATTCTGAAAAATATCAGACATTATGTTGAAATAATGAACATAACGCCTGTAGCTGCCATTACCCAGACCATCTTATGTGTACAGTACAGGATTTTGTGGGTCTGTGGAGCCAATCCTGTGAACATTACCCCAATATATTACAGTAGATGAACTCAGAGTAACTCAAAACAACCATGAAAAGGGCCCCTCCTCCTGCTCAAACCCCAGTGTCTGAGCTCTTAATCCGGTTACGTGCTCCTGTGTCCTCTCTTTACCCAAGACATGAGGCTCTGAGGACTCCTACCAATTAACTCTTACACACCAACAATAAAACCACGACAGAGTTTGAGAGACTGGAAAGTTTTCGACTGTAAAATATGTCACACATATCTTACTCGCTGATCAAACAACGACTTAGGAATTTGAGAAAACATTTAGATAGTTTTTTGGCCTTGGACATCTTGCAAAAAGAAGCCACAAATACAGCAAAATGACAAAAATTCAAGTGATCTGGCCCACACAATACAAACCATTATAAAATCAGGCAAAAGGTCGACATTTTGAGACTATGTTAAAAATCTGATTATGCAACCCATGTGGGAAGGTCTGCCTGGGAACATGATAGTGAGAACTGAGTCCTTTATAGTCCTAGAGAAAGGACACATTCATCAGACTGCACATTTCTTTCCAGTGGCAAAAGCTTGGCAACATCATCTTCGTTCACTGGACACAACAGGGAATCAGCATCCTGCACTCTGATACACATGTAAACAATCATGAGTGATCGTAAAGCTCGGCTAGGTACTCTCTGCCCTGGTTTGGCAGTGGGTCTTTAGGAATAAAGGTCTCACCTGGTGGGGTGCATGCCTCCACAGATGACTGAACTAGCACAGATCGTCTCTTAGAGGGCATGGGCATCTTCCTCTCTTTGTACTTTGCCAAAGCTGCTTGGACGGCTTCTGTGTGCAAATCTACCAGAACAGACAAACATAGTTTAGCTACAGCATTTAAGAGGAGCACCAGGTATATAAAAAAAACTTTTGGCAGTATGGAAAAATCTTTACCAGATCTGAAGCGTTCATCCCGGGTGTTGGCAGCCCGGGACTTGTTGTGTTTGGAACCTGGAAGAACTGCTTGGGAGGAGGCCTGGATTCTGTTGTCAATTTGCAGAGATGGATCTACACCTGCAGAGAAAAAAAGACCAAAGCCGGTAGAGAACAATTTATACCAGGAAAGCAACAAAACGTTTATCTTCCTCTACTGTCTACAAGCTGAATATTAATATCAGAAATAGGAGCACATACCATCTTTGCAGAATGTGTTATGGACAAAGAGCAATGCTGCTGAATATTCCTTGACCAGATCAAGTATCCACAAGCTTAAAGGTAATCCCTACTTAGGCTCCTGTCTTCTAATACACTAGCTTGGAGATGAGAAAGTGTTCCCTATAATTAATCCAGCCTGTCTCGCCGCTCTCCGGCTGCCTTCAAGCTTTCTAATAAGGGATGCAAATGCTAATTTTACAGTCAGACATAACAGAAAGAAGGTGATTAAGCACCATGAATGTCAAAAAGACAACATCTTCTGAGTGGAGCGTTCTAAAAATTATCAAACACTCAGACTCGTCAACCTCAGACAGTGACTCATCCTTTTGCTAATGCAATTCTCACTTGAGCTTCATTAAGGAACTAATTGTTAGTATCAGTGGAGGAACCCGAGAGTAATGCCGGCTTTCGAGAGGATGTATTTAGGTGAGAAGGTTAAATGCATAGGATAAACAAACATTTATTCTGAGGAGGAAAGATCCCATGAAACAAAAAGAATGTGATCATATTAGATTAATCATTAAAAGATTTGAATGTACACATAAATTATGTAACATGAACAATACAACTGAAGAAATATCTTGCCCACAATCTGCCTACAGTTCTCTGTTGGGCAATGAAAGGCCGTAGCGGTTATTTTAGGCAGCCTTGAAGGACAACATTAGACACAATGGAACAGGAGGCTGTACTATAACTTAGCAATATGTCCGACAGTTTTACACAGGGCATTTTCCTGGAAGCGGGACAAAGAAAACACTCCAGTTAAAAAGGATGTTTCTGTTCTGTAGCTGTGTCTTGATAAATATCAAAACAAAACAGATGCCAAAATATTACGTAACTTTTTTTTCTGGAGCATTAGCAGCACAGAAAACATTTAAATACCTTTTAAATTATAGCTGAACTAGAATTATCACCTCATGGCTGTATGCCTCCAGCAGCAGGTTAAGTTGTAGTTTATATCCATGTCTGTTAAGACTCGTAAACATTAATGCGAAGACTTTGAAGTTGAGTTTAATAAATGGAATGTAAGTTCGTTTTTTTGGGGAAATGAAAGTGATGCATGATTCCAGTGAATAATTTCCAGTGAAATCAAACATAATAATTGATACCTTGCTGCACAAGATTCATTCAACTCCTGACTCCTCTTGCCGACAAACACACACATGTACAGTAACATCGGGCACAATTATATAGTCAGACTGGATAAAAACAACATTTGGTCGTTATGAACACAAATGACAGTTGGGACTATTTGCATATCGATCATGGAATTGAGAGCTGATCACAAGTGGCCACAGAGGACACATTCAGGACTCACTTTAATGCCAGAGTAAACAGATGAACCCGACGCTGACCACTTGTGATCGGATTTGTCAGGACAGATTTTAATTCCAGGTCTGAACATGACCCAATAGTCACAGTGTGGACAGAGAGAAAGTCTAAATGTCAACAAATTACAGGCCAAAATTAACAGAACAGATCAAATTGACCAGACTGTAGACAGTTATGAGCTTTAACTGGGTATTGACCTGTGACCAAGCGACACCCACAGAATGACTACAGAGTTCCACCAAGGGCACATTCAGCCAGTTAGATCCAACACTTCACTGGATGGCTGATCAGACACCCGGGCCAGCCAGCCAGCCGGCCATCAGCCCACCCGGCTTTTCAGCGGCAGCTTACAGGGGATCAGCGAGCTCCACGATGTCAGCAACTCTCAGACAGCAGCAGCACAAAACACACTGCAATACTGAGCAACATCCACACACACACTTCAACTTTACCCTATTTAATAACATGAGTTTAAATATTACACAACATAGCCAATACGGCCTGAGGACATTTAAGGACACACAATGCATAGAGCCTCACACATGCACAGGTGCACACACAAACACACACACACCCACACTATCCCTTGAGCTTAGATAGAGATCAATATACGCTGGTGCCTTGTATTGCTCTGACAGCACAGTCACACAATGGCCTTTTCCCAGCTCCCACAGGAAACAGACCTATAAACAAGCCAGACAGGACACCAGACCCGGTTGCTGGGCAGAGCACACCTAGGAGACACACCACACTGAGCCAATCAGAGGCATGCGCCGTCACAGCAGATGTTTTTATTGGTTCACAGCGAAACCCTGATGAATTTTTAGCACCTGCCTGATGCCAACCCCTATCGGTGCGGTGGCTGACAAGACGTGTGCCGTGTCTCGCTTGTAGAGAAACACTTGGCTATTAACGTGCATCAAGTTCGCAGATGAATATAAAAATCACACATAAATTATCTTCCTTAATATAAACTATAAATGCGTATAATATCTTAATAAAGGTGAATTAATTAAGAAAGAGATGGAAATACATTCTTCATCAGAAACAAGAAAAACAACCATACTATTACTGTATTTTTTACCATAGACTATATAACGACGGTCGCCATGACTGTTCCCCAAAAGTGAAGCCAGAGCATTTGAACGCCACCTGGTGGCTGGCTGCATTATAAGTCATTATAGGCCCCCTCCATGTTAATCAATGGGAAATGGACCAAACTAATAAGATTACAGCTGAGACTGACTCCTGGTCGAGCACATGTATCGATGGGACCTAGCTACAATGGCCTCATCCCGTGATCGCTAATGCACAGACCCTGAATCAAGATAGCAGCGCTCATATCCGGGTTAATTTAGCCTCATTTCTGATAGTGGGAAGAACTGGAGACGCATTCTGCATCTCTATATACAGTCTATGATTGTCATCAAGGAGGTATATACATTCCCCTGAAAAGCTGAATTTAATGCTGATAAAGCTACATTCACCTAAATATTATACTTCCCAGAATGGTCAACAGCTCATGCAATTATCTATTCTTTCAGTGGCACCAAAAAAACTAAAGTATAAACAAAGGAAATTATTCTGCTCTTACAGATCTGGCTTTGTACACCAACTTTATTGCAGTTGGCACATGTTCCGTCCTATGACAGTGAAATATAAGACAGTAAAACAGATTGTGAAATTTAGTATGGAGCTCTGAAGCTGACAGTCCATTGGACTCCTATTTCAACCGTTCAGCTGTTAAACTCAAACCCACTGTCTCGTTGTGCTGGATGGATTTGTCATTAATGACCAACACAACCATTCATCCTGAGAGAAGTATGTGTTGTACATGAACCACTCCAAAGTGTGTCCCTCTCTGCTCTAAACCAGTCACTTCCCTGCTTTATCAGACTGTGTGGAATCGAACAATGAATGAGGGAGCAAGATAAAGATAGAAGATGAAGATGCTGGTCCGCCCAAGCTAAATAACAGGCATGCTAACTCCAGTGGAAATCCTTGAGCGAGCGGCCCACACCAGACTCTGGTTTCCACTGAGGCTTGATGTTCTGAGAGCAGGCCAAACCAAAGACCGACATGGACCCCGGATAAAGGACAGAGAAGCATGAAGCATACAGACAGCGATTCCTCTCTGGGATTCACCACAAACCACCTCGTCCTTACAGTCTGCTCATGGCGGTTAGGAATGACTGACTGCATGACTGGGACTAAAAATACAATGATTTGATATACTCAGTCAATGGCCATAGACATAAGTAACACACAGATGGGAAATATCACAACCTCCTGTTCTTCAAATCTAACAAGTTTCATGGTAATCTGTTCATTAATTTTTGCGTAATCCTGCTAACTGCTAACAGACAGACAAACAAGCTAATTTATTTAAAAAGCACATAATCCATACCGTGAGAGTAGCATAAACAACCCTCTAAAATCTATCAAGACAGGTGCCTGAGTAACTTGTAGAATCTAGACGAGTTGTCTATCCCGCAGAAACATCAAGTATTTACAGTCTCCAATGTGTCTCCTTCCCTAGCTTGGTTAGCAGCTACTTTCATTTCCATTACATACAGTGTGATAAATGGCTAGCGCAAGACAAAACATTATAGACAGATCCATGGGTGACAGGGCAACCACCCTGACCCGAAGAATCAAGGTCACACCAGCAATAACACCATTAACCAGGATAGTATTAAAATAGATGGGTCAAAAACCTCTGCCAGTATCCTTCATGAGGAGGTTAATTTACTCCGTTTAAAATAACTCCTTTGTAACTTCTCAATTTGTTTTTGTACTTTGCGTAACAATTCTAATGTTGATTTTGCATGATTTTCTCTCTATTACTTTTTCTCTGCAAGCTGCATTAAGGCTCCCTTCAATAAATAACTGAATGTGCTCTAAGCAAATAAAGATGCTACAATAATTATCATTACTAACATGATCAGATTCATCATCTTGTTCTCTTTTCTCTTGCAAGGACAATTCTCTCAATGCAACACCGACAGAGGCGGTCCGAGCAAAGATACAGTAAAACCTGGTTCTGGGCAGTATATCTCTTGCAGGCCTGTGTGCCTTACCTTGTATCTGTGGGATGTACGGTGCCAACAGCTTGCCTCTTTTCTTCTCATAGCCCTTCTGAGTGATGTCCCCTGAACAGACAGAGACAGAGAGGTACAGAGAAACAGACAGAGAGAGAGAGAGAGAGAGAGAGAGAGAGAGAGAGAGAGAGAGAGAGAGAGAGAGAGAGAGAGAGAGTGAAGAGAGGGGGGCAACGGAGAGAGATGAGTCATTAGCTCAGCTGTGTCCTGGCGGTGTGTGTGTGTGTGTGTGTGTGTGTGTGTGTGTGTGTGTGTGTGTGTGTGTGTGTGTGTGTGTGTGTGTGTGTGTGTTGGCAGCCTGGTTACACTGGCACCATAGGGCACCAGAGGAGGGCTGTGGCAGCAGATGACCAGTACAGTAGATGACCAACTGGATGTTTCTCTTAAAAAAGACAAACAGGAAGTGACACTGCAATTGTTGCTCCATAGAACCACAAAAAAACAAAAATCACACTTGACAGATATGATATTGTGGAGAGTTTCCACTGAATTCTTGAGTGATAACATCAGCTCGGCAGCGGGCATTTAAAAGATCGTTTGTCTGGTGCGCCTGGAACATGTTTCCCTCTCTGGGTTTTTTACCAGAAGTAAAAATACTGCTGATGTCAGCATCGGCATGAAGTGAATCCGCACACACACATAATTAAAAGGCAGTATGTTAAATTAGCTCTGGCTACAGGTTATTTCAAAAGCCCTGAAAGGAATATCACTGTACAAGCGTTTCCAAGCCTGGAATTTAACTAGAATAATTGAAGGTAGAGGAAAATGAAGGCAGAGGGAGATGGAGAGATTGGGATGCAGACAAATGGACAGAGAGAGACTGCAGCTTGAATCTACTGCTAGGAAAGATGCTTTTTAAATAAAATTGCCTTTCCTTGCCTTGAAGGTAATATGACTCAGCAAATTATCACTATACTTAGCGGGGTGAAGAGTAGACTTAGTTAAAATGGCGATTAAAACAACTAAATTAACCCCAGCACTGCTTCTGTAGGAGCTGCTTATATTGCTGGTGACCTGAGGTGAAACAGACTCATTGTGTGATATGATAATAAGGAAACTGCAAAATGTCATGAGGTCATTAAGTTTGGAGTGTTTTGGCTGCTCGTGGATGATTTGGTGTCCGTAAGATGTCACCATGACTCAGTGGATGCTCACTTTGTTTTCACATAAGGCTTTTCGATTCACACACAGTACCTCTGACACACAAACATACAACAGTATATCCTCCTAAATTTGACCTCTCTAGCGATCCCATTTTGGTGGCAGCAACAAAAAAATTACTGGAAATAAGGCAGTTATGGAAAAGGCCAGTCAAACCATTCACAGAATTCAACCCAACTTCTGAGTGGTCAGGTTTTCCACTGGATGTGACTTGGCAATGAGAGTTCAATGAATGGAAATCACACTGTGACCATTTTAATAATCTATACAGGCTTTCAGTGGGGGTCATTTGGGTGGAGGTCAAGTAAAAAAGGGGTCAACTGGGCTATCTGGACAGATCAACCTGATTAAATTCCTCCTCATCTGATCATATCTCTTCATCCTACCTTGGGGAGTTCTTGATTTTAGATAATACATACATAAATGTATTAAGGTATAAAGAACACAATCTGGTCCTTTATATTGATAGATTTCAATTACTGCTTTCCCAAAATATTCACATGATATCACAAAATACTTGTCACAACCGCATGTTGGTGTGAAGGCAGGTGTTGGTGGCCACTGCCTACTGGTCCCGAGTCACCAGTAACAGCTGAATGACTGCACTGTTAAATGTCCAGGAGAGCAGGAGGCCAGCAACAATACAGCGCTGTCCACAGACCGGCTGACCTGACACTGACTCTTTCTGGTGATAAGTGTGTGCGTTTGTGTGTGTGTGCGTGCGTGCATGCGTCTGTGTGTGTATACATCAGTATATGTCTGCGTACATGCCAGCGTGTCTGAGTGTGAGCACCGCAGCAGCCAATCAGGCTGACAAGAACACAATAGAGGGCTATTCTCTGTGGTTGCTGCAAATACTGACCAGCAGCCTTGATGGCCAAGTAATGTCTCTGTGATGCTGAGGTCTTTTGATCTGACAACTAGCAGCTTGGTTATTAAATATGGAAGAATGGACTCAAGCATTCAATGGTTAATTATGGCCCTTATCACGAATCTTAAAAAGCCAAATAAAAAAGGTCTGAGGCAAAAGAATGAAATGCACAAGTGTGTTTTCATATGTTTGCTCATATGTTTGTATGTGTGTGTGTGTGTGTGTTCCAGGTATTACTAATGTTTTATATTACTAAATCAGTGAACAGTCACATTATGGGGAATTGTATACCCTATGGGAGCAAAAATGAGTCCCATTATATAAATTAATAGATTCTAAGGTGAAGACATGTGTTAAGGTTAGGTTTAGGTTAGGCAAATAATAACTATGGTTAAGGTTAGGGTAAGTCTCCATGAAATCAATAAAAGTCAATGTGATGTCACCTGAAGTCATGGACTTAAAGTAAATGTGATGAAGTGAAAAGGCGACAAAAATGAAAAGTCCCTTTGCCTTGAATGCACTTTGGGATTTCTCTGGGTTCGAACGTAGTTGGAAACACTTTTGGAGAAAGTAAAAACAAAGGCAACAAAATATAACATTGGTCTGGTCATTCTTCGACATTTTAATGATGAGTTGGTATAATTACAGTATATCATTAAGGTTAGGATAATGGGCCAAAAAGTGTGTCAGTAAATGTCCTCACAAGCATCTAAATAACTAACAAAAGTGTGTGTGTGTGTGTGTGTGTGTGTGTGTGTGTGTGTGTGTGTGTGTGTGTGCGACTATTTTAATGTATTCCTGAACAAACACTCCATGTCCCTCTGCGTTTGAGCTTTGAACACCTCATAAAAAGAAAAATGTGAGGATTCAAAGGTCAATATGTGACCTGTCACCTGGGGAATAAACAGAGGGTGGTGGTATGCAGAGAGACAGAGGGATGAATGGAGAGAAGTTTAGCACATGCACCAAATTAAATTGTCACAGGGGACAAGCTGTAGCTTATAGTATATTCACGGCGGGATGGGAAACACTTCATTTAACCCCTGCATGCTGACTAAAGGCTTTGCCATGTAATTGAGCTGTAAAGAAAAGGCTGCATCTCTAACAAGAGGGAGAGACGAGGGGTGGGAGAGAGAGAGGAGGCATTTCTCATGTCATGATGGTTAGACAACCAGGGGCTCAGCTGAAAGATGTTTGTTTTTAGCTTCCTCAGCCGGCATCCACCTCTATCAAAAAACAGCTTCTTTGTTCCCACCATCCCACCACTCTGACCTCTCCACACTGTGCATTCCTGTCATCTCTTGACCTCCAAACACTCTCACTTTTTAATTACCTGCCGCAGTTCCTCCTGAGAATGTCCATATTTTTGCGGGGAATATTTGGTCGTCTTGTCAAACTCATTATCAGTCTGAAGTGACAAAAAGCTTATTGACAGCAGAGCGTGGGCATATTTTTGCTGTGGAACAACACACAATGTTGTTACCATAAAAACCCTTCTCACAGGGTCCTGAATCCAACTGTCGAAAAAAGAGACGGTCAATCTCATAACACTGAACTGTGACAGCTAGAGAGCCCGCTGTCCTCTGCTTTGTCTTATTGACTGTAATTGACTGATGGCTATTGACTGGAGCTGCTCCTCAAATGAGGCCCCATTAGAGAATTACCTTGCATCTGCCTAGACGGAGCTCTACAGTGAGGACGGAATTACTGACACACACAGCACATTCCTCTACAAGGCTTCACCAACACAGTGATGACAGAAAATGAGACAAGTAAAATTAATATATATATTTCAAATTGGTATCGTAAATTTCTTACCTTATGATTGTTCTCATCTTGAGGTATCATATTTCACAGTAATTTCCTCGTAGTATTACAAATTTTGTCCATATAGTCCAACACTCATTCATATAGTCTCAATTTCCTCTATGTCCTGAAATAAAATGTGCCACCCTGCCACCCTCTCCTAATTGACAGACGGACAGGTGGCCCCATCCTCCCTTCATGTCAGTTCCTGTGCCAGGTTGACCCACAACGTGCCAACACTGCTGCCAAACCAGCGACCAAGCCGCCTGCCCTTCAGCCGCAGAACGCCACAGCTAAATATTTAGGCTGAGCAGCCCTTGCCCTCTGGGCTTGTATATTTATTCCAACAAAAGCAGATGGCCAGGTGTCATCTAGCATCAGCTCTCCAAACGTTGGTTTTACACATCTGGATTCAACTTTACTCCAGACAGGCGTTAAAAAAATCTTGACATTTTTCCAGTGCATATTTGCAGTGGACGGTTTATTCAAGGACCTGAAGTGAATTATTCCAGGTGTGCACAGCAGGCTCTGAGCACTACCCTTCTTATTCTCAGAGTCTATATACGTGCTTTTTGCAGCTTTCCCTTACTTGTGTCTGACAGATGCAAAAAAAAGAAAAGAGATATGAATAAGGGGCAAAGAGAGGGCTAGATGGAGAAAGAACAGATCCACACCACAAAGTCTAGCTTAATAGTCTGTGTACTTGACAAATAAAACACCAAGCTATAAATCATTATAGTAAAAGAACAATGTGCAATTACCACAGCCGACCCCTGTTAAATTGTTTTACCTACACAGAGATGGAGGCAGAATCACTCACATGCAGAAGCTGGAGGAGTGAGCGCAGCGGCGATGAAACGTCTTCAGCGCAGAGTGAGAGATGCTCTGCACAGACAGATGGAGGGAGGGAAGAGGAGGCCAGCGGCAGAATACAGGCAGCCGGGTCAGCAGAGGCTAACACTAGCTAACAGGCTAACAGGCAAAGTCTATATAATCAGTCCTGCTGTCACCAGTCAGTCTCTTCAGCATCCTTTGTTTCCTTCCAAAGTGAGAGCAAGAGAATAAAACGTACAAACCATCTCCCCTCATACTGCCTTCCCATCACTCCCCCTCCCTCCTACCCTCACTAACATCCTGCACTCCTGGCTCACCCCCCCTAGCCCCTTCAGTCGACTGCCCCCGACGCCCCCCCTCCTTCCCCCATTCGTTCCCTCTCTTTCAATCCCTCCCTTCCTCTCTGCTGAGGTCTCTGCACAAAGCCAAGCTATAGGCTGCAGGATCAGGATGTCAAAGCAGACCCCTGCCCCCCACCTTCCTACATACCAATCTCACACACATGCACACACACTGTACAAGAACTATGGAAGAGACTAGCCTGTTACAACATGTTTATGCAGGTCAAGTTACCGGATAATGCAAACTTTGTTTCACTGATGTTGACAACCACAGCACTTCCTACAACAATATACTCCACAGCTGAGAAATAAAAAGACAAAGTCATTTCTATAACACTGATGGAAGGTTGATATGACCACAAAACCACCTGGATAACCAGGTATAATACGCTTTGATGCTCTATTGTAACTTCCACATGGAAATAGCTTTGTGTGAAGCAGAAGCTATGGGAGAGTTAAGACTGGGCTTATTGTGATGAGGTCTCTGATGGAGAGGAAACACTACCTACTGACCTGTGTTTAGACTGGTTGGAGATGGAGTAATACAGAAGTCCCAGCAGGCAGTGTACACACGTGTGTGTGTGTGTGTGTGTTTGTGTGCGTGGGTGTGTGTTTGTGTTTGCATTTGTATTTAATTTTTCGAAATTAAAAACCAAATCAGCCTCTGGCACCAGGTTTCAATGAATAGCTGCACATAATTCAGCTCAATTGTT
This sequence comes from Verasper variegatus, assembly GCA_026259375.1. Classification (NCBI taxonomy): domain Eukaryota; kingdom Metazoa; phylum Chordata; class Actinopteri; order Pleuronectiformes; family Pleuronectidae; genus Verasper; species Verasper variegatus. Next base: position 9,674,081 of record CM048052.1, read on the forward strand.
CATTGCTTACACACCTGAACAAACACTCGAGCAGAATGCCCACATACAACAGATCAACCCCTATGATTACTACATGTCACCTTGGACTTTCATGGTCAATCATGTTCTAAATGTTTGTTTAAACTCACAAGATAGGAGGCTCTTCACATGTTAAACACCAGATACATGAAAAAGACAACCATTGTGTTATATAATAAGATAATCCAATAAAAAAGCCCGACATTTAAGATACAATGTGTAACAATTATATTTTTGGGTCTAAAAACTACAGAATAGATGATTTGGGTTTAAACCCAGAGGTAACGAGATGTTTTTTTACAGTCTCAATGATTGGTGGAGTATAATCAAAAATGGAAACAGTCATTGGTTGCATGCCTCTTTCTGTTGCAGTTCCTAACCTTATCATTTTAAGTTTTAAGTGACTGTAGCTTCCAGCAGAACACAGCAGTACAGTGCTTTTCAATAATGCCAAGAGATGTCGAGTAACTTCACAGCTTTAACAAATACGTCATCAAACATTCATACAGCTTGAGTCATACTGAATGACATGAATACACAGTGTAGGTTAGAGACAGTTGGGGATGGGAGGAAAAAGAGGCTAAGTCTTGCAGAAAAGAGGGGTTGATTGAAGATGACAAGGAGCTTGACACTGAGAGCCAGCTGGTGAGACGGAGGGGGTCGGGCCGACTGGAGGAGGCTTTAGGGAGAATTTAGAGACAGGAGGGGGGGGATGAGGAGAGAAAAGAGAGGAGGAAAAGGGGAGAAGCACTAAAGAAGGATATGATTAAAAGGTAATGACTTCCTCTTCCTTTCACTAGACACACAGACACATGCTGATACACACACACACACACACACACACACACACACACACACACACACACACACACACACACACACACACACACACACACACACACACACACACACACACACACACACACACACACACACAAATACACACTGATAGCCTCGATCCTAGAGGGCCTGGGCATCTCAATCCATCAATGGCTCCAATCACACTGTCGCATCACTTTTAATTAAGTAGTGCCAACGAATTAGGAGACTGAACGGAACCTCCATTACCACTTTGCTAATACATAACCCCCTCATCACATGTGCACACACACACACACACACACACACACACACACACACACACACACACACACACACACACACACACACACACACACACACACACACACACACACACACACACACACACACACACACACAACCCCCCCCTCCATCCCAGAGGCTCTGTATGGCTGGTGAGTAGACAGACAGTGTGAATAATAAGACATTAGATGCAGCGCTGCCTTACACAGGGGGGCCCTGCAGCTGTGCACTGATTTGGGAAGCAGACAAGAGGGGTGGAGGGGGCCTTAATTAACAGTCTCAAATAAACACTGATACTGTACACACACACACACACTTACACTCACACACACACACACACAATGTGATGGTTGCACCAGACTTCACAAAGAAACAGATGCAGATCAACTGAAGCGCAAATACCAATGCTGAGCACTTATAGCAGGGATCAGGCCATTACACAACGGAGCAACACATAAATATACAAAGCTCACACACGGTCATCACTGGTTGCCTGAAATGTGAAAGTATGGAGCGCCTTTGAGGAGCATGGCCATGTATGACTATCATTATGAGGAGCAGTTTGAGTTTTCAGAATGATTTTTCAAGAGTGGGAACATTCTGATCAATAATCAGTTTATTAAATGGCTGTTTGAGGGTTAGGATCCGGTTTACAGATGGGCTCGGTTTAGGTTAAGATGAGCATTTCCGGGGGAAAATGCTAATTATGATAAATTAAACGTGCAATATGTAATTCCGGCCACTCTGGGTTTCTCAATCAAGACAATAACAGAATACCTAGTCTTTGTGAAGCAGCGTGGGATCATGAGAGTTAAAGTCTTCACCTCCAATGTGAATGAAAATAACATTCACAGATGAGGTAATGTATTAAAGTTTTTTTAAGTTGTGCAGTGCCAGTGGAAGGAAAAAACTGCCAACTGGCTAACTGGCTTACTGGCTAGCAGTGGGCTTTCCCTAGGTTTGAATAATATTGGAAACATTTTGGATAATGTAAGTACACAAGTCAACAAAATATATAAATAGTTTTTAGACATTTGAATGAAGAATTGTTCCATATCACAGCATATATTTAAGGTTAGGATAAAAGGCCACAGATTGTGTCAGCAAGTGTCCTTTCAAGTATATGAATGGAAATGTGTGTGTGTGTGTGTGTGTGTTTGTAAGAGACACTGGCCTGGCTCCAGTCCAAACATATTCATCTCAGTTCATTCAGACACATGATACGCAGGCCAGTCTGAGCTGCTCTGTGTAACTGAGCGATGTGCTGCTATTCTGGCTCTGAGCCAGAGTTTCATTATGTGTAAACATGCATCTCACCTACACGGAGAGCAGCAGAAACCGTCCTATCCCACATCACGCAGTGCAGCTGTACATACGGCTCAATGAAAACACTGAGCAGTGACAACAAAGGGTGCAAGGCCAGGAGAGAATAAGTCTAATGTGTAATCCTGTTGACCTCATCAGATTAACAGCCTCTTTTTTAGGGAGTGAAATTTACTGATGCCTCTTGCAAACATTTTTTTTCTAACTTGCTCCACTATTTAGATCTGTTTGGGGGGGGGGGGGGGGATTTGAAATGTGGAGCTGTGCAGTAAGAATTTATTATATTTCAGACATCATTGTGTAAGTGCTTTCATGTTGCATGTGTGTGTGAGATTTGTGGAGCGAGACATCTGTGTGACAGGCGTGACCAGTGTGGGAGCCTCAGAGTGAAGATTGCCCTGAAAACACAAGACTCTGTTCACGGCCAACAAGCCCCACTCTGCCTCCAGCCACAGTTGAAGGACTAACCACTCACTGTACATTATACGTGGGACGTTACATTCCTCTCCTTAGAAATCCAGTCAATCGAATTCAAAGCCAGAGTTTATAAAATCCTCTATTCGGGGTAGAACAGCTCTATACTCACACTCAAACAATATAACCCGTCTCATTTAAAACACAGAAGGAGCTACCCCGATGGGGAAGTCGACCGCCATTGTCGAGATGCTATTCAAACCGGCGATCCAAACATGCTGCATGTGCTGCACAACAAGACAACAAATGGTTATGGGTAATGATGTGGTAATGATAATAATAGAGATAAAAGAACAATAGTAACGTGGCACCCAGAGTAATTCACTTCTGAAAAAAGTTAGATTTTAGACAAGACTTAAAAGAATATGTCTTACACAGTCTTATTTCCTCAGGCAATTCATCCCAGAGCCTTGGGGCCCTGATGTCCCCCCTAGCTTTCAGCCTAGATAGGAAGTGACAGAAGTTTCATATATATTTTTTATCATTACACACGAGCCAAAAATCATCGATCCCTAGAGTCTTCATGACCTCCGAAGTGAACCATGTCGACAACGTGACAACAATTCCATACATAACTTGAGCCTACTGCCCAATGACGAACAAATCCTACTACAGCTCTCACCTACTTGGCAGAAGCAGCATATATGTCCTCCAACATCTCCAGCCTTTGTGGAGAGAAGCCCTGCATCCGTGGTGTTTGAGATATGAGTGGGACAGGTGTCCCATCTGAAGCTCCCAACTCCGTGCATGGAGTCTGTCCACTTCGCTGTACGCTCTCAGAGGATGTGGAGAGATTTATTGTCTCCTTCTTTTGCATGGTTATTACCATATGAATGACCGTGGTTTCACTGGCCTGACACAGGCTTAGCCATTAAGCTCCTTGCATATACACACGCATAAACACCTTTGCTGTGGTGAGGGATAGCAGGGTGGGAGGGAGACGCTGGGTCATTTTGCATGGACACACAAAACAGCTAAACGTCTACACATGGCCACCGTGGCAATCCAATTAAAGGGTGCACACACAGATACACTTAGTGTGGTATATAGTAGTTGTATTAGAGATGCAGGCTAATGCGTCCAACTGTGTGATTGTGTGAGTGGGTTTGTTTGTGCATCCATATCTCTATGTCAGGGGCCAGGGCTAACTAGCGCAACTCCAAGTCTAACAAGCCGTGTGGCACACTCTTTTGTTCTCCGTCTGTGATTCATGACCGGGTCTTGGAGGGAAGCCCAGAGTCTGTGTGTGATTACATGAAAGCCTGTGTGTGCCTGTGTTTACTCTTTTCAAAGCACAAAAAAACACACCATACGCCCATGAATTCTTGTCATCGCTGCCGATGTGAAAGGGTCTCTTTCCAAATATACCCAGAGAGCAGCGCCGGGCCATTCAGGTGAGAGGATCAACACGGCATCAGCGCAGGTCGACAGATCAAGCAGGTGGACACACAATATGGAACAAATGTGCTCAAAGTCACTTACGCATTCAGTCATTGGTCCGCGAGCACAATCTCTGTTTTCCAACATACACAAAAACAGAACAGGCCAATCTCACCAGGCGTTGGACAGGATGACCACAAGCCTCACCTCCTCTCAAACGCCATCTGTTCCTCTTTTCAATTCCCGTCCTCTCTTCATCATGACTCCACCGGTCAAACACACAAAAATATAATGCCGAGATGTGACAAACACAAAAGTACCAGCACTCCTCCTTCCTGCTCTGTGTGTATCATCTGTTGTTCATATTTCACACTCAGTTTGCAGACTTGCAGAATATTTCCCTGAAACTTTCCAAGGAGTTTCCAAATTTGCTTGCTAAAACAATAACATTCAGGCAGAAAGAGTATTAGCTCTACAACGTCAGCTGCTGCGCCCATCACATAACACAGAGAGCAAAAGTTAAAGACTTGTCTTCTAAAATACAAATAACTGGGTTAGTCACAACAAAATTAACCATTGGTCCCTAGAACCACAGGGAAATATGTGTCACATAATGTGTTTATTCTACCATGACATCTGTGACTACACAAGCAATTGTGTTAAACACTGTATGTATCTTTCTTTCTCTTTTCTCTCCTTCATTTTCTTCATTCTCTTATCAACGGAATGTAGGAGTGACCCACCTTAATCATTTGTCACTAGATATGATCCCATGTGTGCATGTATGTATAAAACCATATGCACATACTGTACTTACACACTTTCTAGCTTGGGTATGCATGTGACTGTTATATAGTATAACATATATACAACATATATATATATATATATATATAAAAATATAAATATAGCAAGTCAGAGGATGCGTGACTTAATCCATTTAAATTTTAACACCCCAGCTCAACACTGCCCCAGCCCCCAGTTAACAAGTCCGGGGCTGACTGGAACATCTGTTTGCCCTCAGTCAAGATATTTACTACAGAAGCGAAGAAGAAGGGGTGAGAAAATAGTATGTACACTGACAGCCAGCAGTGTTGAGTTATGTATGTTGGTATGTTACATTATGGCTTGCTTAATTTTTAGATTATCACTCGGACCAACTTAGGAAAGTAAGTGTGTGTGTGTGTGTGTGTGTGTGTGTGTGTGTGTGTGTGTGTGTGTGTGTGTGTGTGTGTGTGTGTGTGTGTGTGTGTGTGTCAAACAGAGTTCATTTAAGTCTGCCTCATCTGAGATCCACCACACACAGACATTACCAGACAGGTTTTCCTGCTGCGATTAACTAGTACACGTGCCACACACATACTTCAATTGGAAACATTCAGGCTTAAATATACAGACAGTTACCCGCTCAACCCACACATGCGCGCGCAGGCAAGCACACATAGTGAACAGTACATTAAGGAGAGCAGAGGCAGCATGAGGCAGTCCAGCTGGAGCACATGTGCCGAGCTCCTCTTATAATGAGTCTATTAGTCAGTGGCAAAGCAACTGCAATTGCTACCACACACACACACACACACACACACACACACACACACACACACACACACACACACACACACACACACACACACACACACACACACACACACACACACACACACACACACACGCGCACGCACAGTAACATACAAATGCAAAAGCACACATACACACATTGTGTTATTATATACTGTACATATTTATATAATAACAAAATAAGGCGTCCTCTGCCCCTTCAGCTACATACTCACATCAACACATGACACATTCATTTCACTGTGATCATCTGATGATGCTCCACACAACTGGATAACGGTGGGAACAGCACTCCTGTCAAACAGGCTTATCGTGTTACACGATAGCATCTCACCCGTCCCACCACAGTGCACAGTGACAGTTCAACGGCGGTGGGCTTTTCTATGATGTGTCCAAAAGAGGGTGCTAGAGAGCCTAAAGACTCTCATGCCATCACTTGTCTGACTGTCTCCTCTTATTCTTCAGCTCATCCAATCTGGTCTCTTCATCCTCCTCCTCTTCTTCTCTCCATCTTCTCTTCAGCCTTTATTTATATTAATGATTTGGTTGTTTTTACAAAATTGTAAGTCCGGTCTCTTGTATTTAGAGGGAGGAATCATTTTTCAATTACTGCAGTGTAGTTGTGACAGCTCTGCTATGAATAACATCCCATCACACCACTATTTCAGACTATTAACAGCATAATTCCAGCCCTGAGCTCTGTAACAAGTATGTGGGATTTGGTTTATCTGAGGACCAGCAGTTTGCAGACAGAACCAGACACTGTCACATGTGAATTGACAAACTGAGCTGTATTCGCATCATGTAAGTAAACCCCGTCCTTATGATGTTTGTGTGTATATGAAGAAGTGGCAGCACTTAGCCTGTGAACATCTATCACAGTAGTTGTGTGTGTTTCCTAACGAGCGTGATCTGTGATCTCTTAATGAGGCTGAGCTCTGTGTGATCAGCTCGCTCCCGCAAAGGCCAAGCTATAACAAAAGTCACATGAGCAACACAAGCAAAGAGCAAACAAAACAACAGACTCTTGACCCACTCAGGCAAGTAGCAGCCGTCATCTATCCGCATGGGATTATGTTTACACCAGTGTGTTTACAGCGGGCCGCACAATGAGTGCTGAAATGATAATCTCTATTATTTTAAGAGGTATAATCTATTAATCGGTGGGTGATCTGCTGCAGGCAGAGAGCATATTCCTCTGTTGAAGCTGCACACGCCTCTACATTTGTTACTGTAAAAATGTTAAATGTTAGGAATCTTTGTTACTGAATTACTTTATTAAACAAAATTGTGAAGATCTTTGTTTAAAAGTAGTGTTGATAACCTGACATTTCTAAAAGTTTTATTGCATTTGTTCAAAATGTTCTAGTTTCTTTTTAATGTTCTACAGACTAAAACATGACAATATAACAGTATTAAAGGATTGTTAACTGTCCATTTTTCATTTGGATCAGTGTCTAAATGTTGTCAGACTGAGGCCAGCACTGATTGTGACATTAATACTGTCCAGCTTTGAACACAGGTGCAGCTACTGATCTCAAAGGCAGTAAAGTACTTCCCTCGAAATGAGCCATGTCCTTTTATGCACAAGGAGAGTGCTGAGAATGCAGATGTGAGGAAATGCAGAGACATGGGGGGGGGGGGGGGGGGGGGGGTGGTAGAGGTTTGGACAGGGAGGGAGGGAGTCAAGTGTGAGGGACAGATGTCTGATCTTTACTGTACCTACGTGACAGCGGTGCTCGTCCGTGACTTCTCCTCAAAGGCATTTACTATGTTAATGTAAGTGCACAGCTCCCTTCAGGCTGAACTGATCGGTGCAGCACTGAAGGTCATCAATGACTGATCAGCGACAAAGGGGTAGGGGTGTGTGAGTGTAGGTCAACCTCAGTTTAATGAGCATGTGTGCGGATTGCTCTGCATAATTTTGTGTTTGCTATCTTTGTGCGTGTGTGTGTATTGGTTGTCTAGCATTATCTCCGCGGACTCAATTGTTTTAGTAGAGCAGAGGGCAGTTTTTATGGCCCTGACCTGACAGGAACATTGGCCTCTGTCACTGGTGAGTCACCAACAATACAAGGTGTGTGTGCCTGTCTTGAAAGCCATAGAAAGATGGACAAGATTATGGCCTCCTCAATGTTAACAGATTAGACATGGACCTGAAACAATAACAAAATACCTAGTTATACTGCGCACTCTTTGTCCAAATGACGTCATTAGTGAAAGACGGAAGCATTCCTATCTGAGATATTTTGGCTTCATCTCTGGATCAAAGTAGAGACGTGTCTGTATTTTTTGCTCGACCTCAAAGGAATGGAAGTCAAAAGAGTTCATCTGCATGGTTCATGCTATAGAGGAGAGAGCTGCAGAACAGGAAATTTGATAATTGAGGGATGTCATTGTAAAGACCCATAGTTAAGCCTGCAATACAATCCCAACTGAAGGGAGATATTATGTGGTACAAAGTTCAGTGGCTATCAAAATACTATATTTTGTCCTTCAGGCTGTTTCCAGGAAAATGGGAAGTTCGACTACAAACAGTTGCAAAGATAGAAACTAAAAACTGAAAAAAGTAAGCTTTGTTAAACTGGATGACAGCCTCGTTGTTAGTTCTCAGGCAGAGCTTCTCTTTGTCCTCTTAGCGTGTAGGCAAACAATGCCTCGTGTTTCACCGCCATTTTTCTATACATTTCACCAAGTATGACATAATTCCTTATATGGACCTTTTCTTTTTTTTTTTCTTCCACACTCTCGTTGCCAGATAAGGTGCCATGTGTTTCCACACTACTCTTCCCCTGAGGGAACCTGGCCTTGGCATGAAACGTGCTCGCTGTCTGCAGGCGCCTGCCTGGGTAAACGACTGCTACACGAGGCGGAGACATGGCTTTGATGTCTCCGGACTAGTAGGATTCACTGAAGAGAGATGAGGGTGAGAAAAAAAAGGAGGGAGTGAACAGGAAAGGGAAGAGGTGCTGAGAGATAGAGGAAGACAAAGAAAGAGCGAGAAAAGGAGCAGAGAGGGGGGAAAGATATTGATTGAACAATGCAAAGAAGAGAGAGAGAGCGAGAGAGAATACAAATAAAGGAAGAGGGGAATTGAGTAGGTAGATGTGGAAAAAAGAGCAGGGGGCATGTGCTTTGAAGTTGTGAGCCGAGCAAAGACCTGCCTCCCTGAGGTACGGCCAGGGGAGGGTTGGAGCCATAATTTCTGAAGGCTGGATGGGTAGAGGAAAGGGAAAGGTGATGAATCATGATGTGTGATAGTGGACTTCTCTCAGTCTCCATCTTGTGTTTGTCTCTGGGCTACATGTTTTATCTATTGAATGTCACAAAACGTGGAAACAGTGGCAGAAAAAACCTAAACACACTTTTTCTCTGATGTCCTCACAGCCATTCAGTTGTTTGGCTGTCTGAATTAAGGCTATTTTTCTCTTTGCTGTTGCAGACTTTGGCAGCATGTGAGTGTCTTAAGTCTGATTCAGCCTGGCCAGCGCTGGTGATTTAAAGCAAGGCTTCCAGCATCTGCAGCATTAGTCCAGAGTCCCCTGGTGTCCAACATTGTCCGTCCCAAGCAAGGGTCACCATGGTGACAGCAGCAGGGCTCCACTGGGGTCATCCAACACACAGAATGTGAATGTGCTGAAAAAGATTGATTGTTCAACTTTCACTTGCAGAGGACGACCAAATTAAGAGAATCTAGACTCTTTTTCCCCATCGGCATCACTGAACTCCAAAACACACAGATTCTCTCTCTTAAGATCAGAAAATAAACTCAAGGAGAAATAGGATGTTGTTTACCGAGAACTCGAACAAACGCAGGTCGAGCCCTGACACATAGGGTGATGGAATAAACCAGACAAGCAGTGGAGGAAGACGGCAAAAAAAGAGAGGCCGCTTTATCTTTCCTTCACACTCCACGGCCTCTCTTATTGTTGCCAGACACTTCCTGCTCCATTGTGTAGAATATTGGCTGCATGTCCAGGAAGTGGGCTCTTTGTTTCCTCTCTCCTTCCTGTTGGTGTCGAGCACAGTGACGAGAGGAATGTGCGCAGATACTGGGAGGGAGGGAGAACACACGCACAGTGTTTGCAAGTAACCAGGAAGGAGCTCCCGGTGGAGACCTTTGGACTTGGGAGAAAACACACACACACACACACACGCACACACACACACAGTAGAGTAAAGGGTTGTACTTCACATGGTAAGACGTTGTGTCGCCTACAAACAGGGGGTTTGTTGCACAGATGGGACCATAATGGATACAGGCATTTAACGTAGGCACATGTGCAGACAGCAACATGCAAAATCTCATCAGATCAAACACCTGATCCTTACTGATGAATTGAGCAGTTTCACGACTCATCATGGAGCCGAGTAAATCATCAATGGCAGGCTCTCGGCCACAACATATGTCATGTCAGCCAACTCTATTTACCACTGTTTATTGATTCATGCCTACACAATAGACCCTGGAAATGTGGACCTCTTTTTTTTGGCTCAAAATATCCCATCCATCCTACACTTAATCTACCCTCCACGGCTGATAGCCGGCAAGAAAGGGCATATATCACAACGCTCCATCAGAGAGATTAAAAACTGAGTGGTATACGGCCCTGAATCTTTCATTGTGTTACTACAACACACTATTAAACCCACTGCTCTCTTAACTGAAGGTAAATAAAGTTTCCAGTAGGTCCTGTTAACACATATCACTCGAGGTTTTCACATTTCCTTGAAACATCATATTTAAAAGGAGGTTTTGAGGACATGTTTTGCACTGTGCACCTTAGACGTCTGCTGCAGTTTTGGTTTTGGTTTTGCGTTGACGAGTCTACAGCCAGTTTTTTTCTATGCACAGAGAGAGAGGTAAAAATGCTGCAGGCCAAAAAAAACACAGAGAAACTAGTTTCACTGGACAAACAGGGGAGAGAAGAAAGAAATGGAAGAGGGAAGGAAGCAAGTAGAGCCGTCGGTGAGATTGATTTAAAGAGAGCAGAGTCACGACAGCCCGGCTTCTCCCAGTCAGACCCTCGTTTCACGAGGCTGGCAGAGCGGGACAAGCGTATGTGTTTGTCTGCATAGTAAAATTCTCACAGGAAGAGAAGAAAATAAATAAAAAGCTGTGCTTCTCTGTGAACTTCCTGTATCTCTTTCTTTATTTTCCCCTCAAAACTAAGCTTTTAAATAGTTCAGTATTAAAAGCATCATGTCAGCTCAGTGCTGCCACTTCTTGATAATCATTTAATGCAATTAATAAATGTATTAAAGTTTTAAGCAGTGTGTTTTTCCTTCATCATACGTTGGTTGTCTCGGAAGTTACGGCAGAGAGGTACAAAGTCAGGGGTAAAGTGGCTATGATGCAATTAAAAGCCGACCAAAATGAAATGTTGCATTACTGGGTTTGAGCATTGTTTGTATTGTTGTTTTTAGACAATTTAATGTAAAATTGTACAAATGACATCTTTAACGTTATTGTTGGGCACATGTGCCTCAGGCCAATGAACTTTCCTAATGGCGTTGTTACAACTGAAGTGACCATCACAGCTGACTCAGTCCATTGTCAACACGAAACCTGGCAGCATGACACACATCCAGAGAAGCAATGTCCACCCTCTGTGCAAACAGTTAAAATAAGCAGAGCAAACAAGATGAAGCATCCACTGACAGGAATCTGGCTCAATACTGCAGTCACTTCAAGCACTGTTATACCCATTACGTCCACCTCAGTGGTAATGTGTGTGCTCATGTGTAGTATTGCACACATGTAGATTATGTCTCCTCAAAGAACTAACATTTAGGTGGAAGCAATATGATCCGGAGAATGTTTGTCTTTTTAGTGTGTGTGTGTGTGTGTTCAGGTTAGGGAACGTACTCGTTTTGTGACCTGAGGCTGAGCACCAGGATAATGAGGATCTGTAGATTAGACTACAGATGAGACAGCTGGGCCCCTGACTTCTTGGCCATCTCAACCGTTCATGGGAGTTTAATGGAGTGTGATGATAATGGCAACTAATCTGAAGGTGTGAAGGGAGGTCAAGTGACCCTGATTGACTCAGGGTCAACGGAGGAGGAGAAAAAAGGGAGAGAGCAAAAACATCACATGAAAAGGAAAGAAGAATAGAATAATGCAAAGATTTTCTATAAATAGCACACCAGGGGATGGCTTTGATCTGTATCAGCTCACTCACAGATCAATGCTGATGATGACAGACAACATCAGAAAAAAGTGAGAAAGAAAAACAGTTAGAGATAAGAGAGGTGGAGATCAGAGACAAAGTGGCAGTCGTACAGTATCTGTCTGCTCTTTGATGATATGGGAGTCTTTTCCCACGGGGACAATCCCCTCAGATGGGCTGACGTGGAAAACAAACAACTCTATTGCCTTCACTCCCTCCCTCCTTCTCCCTGTAAGGCTATTTTTAACCCTCCATTACCTCTTTTCCGAGTCTCTCTGTATTGTGCATCTCTTTGTCTTCTTCTAGTCACATGACCTTGGTCTCTAAATACTGAGGAACATAAAGGATGTACTGGAAAGGGTATACTGAATGTTTTAGTTGTTGCCTGTTGTTATAGGCAACACTTGCCTGTTTCTGACACTTTCTCTCCATTGCAATTTGTGTTTAAATAGATATATATAAATTATTCAATCATATAATAAATGAATACATATAATATATATATAATATATAATATATTCATTCTTGACATTATAGCAAACACTAATGTGGTTACTGCTCATGTAACATGAACATTAACTCTTATAATTGAGGTTCCAGCTAAATGGAACTTGTAATGATATTAGCAATTACGTATTATAAATAAAGATGAAAAATAAATCAAAGGAACTAGTAGGGGAAGCACTGCTATTTATTTACCATCTCGCACATCTGGCATCATTATTAAGATTGGTGCTATTTTCAGCTAAAGCAGTTCCTTTGAATGAACGCTTTCTAAACTTGACAAGATCCAATTGCTATATTATTATTTACTGTAAAGACAAATCAGGGTACAACAAAGTCCTGGTTGGAGCAAATCAACCGCTGCAAAAAAATTAAATAAAAGGGAATCTTAAAATTATTTCTCCACCTGCTACCAGCCACACTGACGATGCCTCACGGACGGGCACACACACACACACACACACACACACACACACACACACACACACACACACACACACACGCCACCTTCTCAAATGTCTTTGTGCATGCTCGCAGACTAAGCACACAGCAGGAAATGCAAACAGACCAGTTAATGCACATGTACACACAGGTAACTCCACTTGCCTGTTTGCACATGCTGTTTACCAGGCGACACCTTCATTTGAGATTGTAGAGGCAGAATGTGAAGAGGCAGGACCCTTCACACACGTACGCAGGCACACATCTGGAATAGACCCTAATCCTTTGTTTCACACTTGTATTTCCTTCCGAGAAACACTGAACTGATCCTAATGTAATGTGATATACTGTAGATTACTGTGCTTATCTACATAAAATACTATATGTGGGTCTGTGTATTTGGGAGGTGTGATATTTTTTTCAAACCCCCACCTAACTGCCATCCTGACTCCTGATATCATGTTGTGTTTGTTTTTGCGAACCAGTGAACCCGGCTGTGTGTTTGTGCTGGCGTCCTCATATCTCCACTGCGAGCAGAGAGTGGAACCAGCTGAGTGAGTTTACAGTCACCTAACTGTCCAATCAATGCTCACTGCTCGCTCCGCTACAATGCCTCTGACACGCGTCACGCCATCGTTGCTTTCTGTGTTGGAGGGGAAAAAAAAGTGCATACATGCAAACATGCACTATGCCACATGTATATAGCAAAATATCCATAGGGACCCACACAAGCATGTACTCATTCTCCTGCTCTCACACCACATATGCTCTATAAACAGACATGAGGGCACACATCCAAATTCCTAATCCACCCAGATTTTCATGATATGTAGACATAACCTAAATAGTGAGCGGCTTACTGCACATAGATCCCTATTAAAACCTGAGTTGTTGCCACTCAGCTGGTATTATCTCCTCTCCACTACACTGTCCAGGTCTAATGAGTGACACGGATAACACAGATCCATTGTGCTGGAAGGATTATTCATGTAAACACGTGCTCTCTGACACAGGACACAGTCGAGCAGCTTCACTGACAGACTTGATCATTTCATCTGACTGTCCAGGTTGTTGTTTTCAAATGGAACTACATTTCCCATTTCTCCACACAGCTCCAACATGACAAGCATTTAATAGTCAGCCTGTGACCAGATCTTAACACAACCCGACAGCAGTATATAAACACAGATGCTGACTCAGGTCACGAAGGTGCTACATGTGCTGGCCAAATCAAACCCCAGAGACGAGACAAAGGAGGAGGCATCGCAATAAATCATCAGCGAAACATCTCTCTGAGGTAGCCAGTGCTCTTTGAATCATCTCCTTATAAGGACCAATGAGCTGGTGATGCAACGATAACCGCCAAGTCTGCTGTAGGTTAAAAAAAAAACTGCAGTGCTTTTGTTTTTAAATAAAGCACAACGGGAAGTTTGATTTGAATAGGACAGAGAGCGGGGCGGACAAGAGGCAGGAAGACTGAGGGGTGTCTAAAAGGGCGGAAGGAAGAGACACAGGCGAAGTGTGGACACAAAAAGTGTACAAGGAAAATAGAGGGTTTAGAGGCGTTTGCAGGAAGGTGGGAGAGGAGAGAATTGAGATTAATAAGAGAAAGAGCAATACAATAAACAGTACAACAAACTAGATAAAAAATACACTGACAGGAGACACAGATAAAGGATTACAGTGCATCAAAGTGTGTGTGTGTGTGTGTGTAGACCTACTTAAACCCTGGTAAGGACCATTTTGAGCATAGACCTTCTGGAGTGAGGACATTTTGGGAAAATGAGGACATCTTGGCCAGGGGTTCCAGGGGGTTTGAGGGATTAGACTTGCTTTCAGGGTTAGGGTTGGAATTAGGGTTAGGCATTGAATTGTGATGGGGGGCTCGGGAATTTATTATCCCAATGAGTGTCCTCACAAGGTCAGAAGTACAAGAATATGTGTGTGTTTGTGTGCAGGCCCTCGGGGAAACATGCGACAGAAGTCATGGCCAGTCTACCACTACTCACTAGCCTAGTCTATACCCTCCCCCTTTCAAAACACACACACACACACACACACACCTTCGTTCTTTCATTATCTGTTGTCCATAAATAATTTACTGTGACCATGTATGGTGAGAAAGGTTCCACACACACAAAAAAAACACTGGCTACCATACCGTTTGGTGCTATGCTGCTTAGCACGATGCTGGTTGAGGTCACAGATATTTTAGATGACATCAGTGTAAAAGAAGGCTGCAGACCCGCTCTGTGTAACTTTTAACAATAGGAGGAGCAGTGGGCTCTTTTTCTCCCTCTCCCCATTCTGTCCTTTCTTTCTCTCTGCCTGTCCTCATGTAATTTCTTCACGTCTATCCATCACTTCTCTCTCAGATGAGCTGCAGAATATTAGGGCCAGTGTCCATGACTGTCCTGAAGGGAGTTATAGCTTTGCGTAATCTTTCACAAAGCCAACCTCCATCTCAACCTCCTCAAGCTGCAAGTGAGAAACTGTCTTTTGTTTGAGCTAGGCCACAGTACGTGACTCATGAAAAAAGAAACTCAGGACAGATAGAGGGAGAGACTGTAAGTCTCTCTAAAGAGGAGGATACAGCAACACAGTTTTATGGTCTTGATGCTAATGAAACCATTTATCTTTATCCCAGAATTCAATCACACTAATGCCGAGCTGCTTCCCTCCGTTTCAGCTGATACATTACAGCCAGGCTGCCAGCCAGGTGTGACCTCACTGACCTCTGCTTGATTTGGTGGGACTGCAAAGCTGCCACGGCTCATCTGTGACTATGATGGCCTTTACCTTTCCAGCTCGAGCCTAAGATTAATGCAGCTCGGAGGTGTAATTGTGTATGCGGGATGAAAAAGGTCAAGCTCAGACCATAGACTCTTTTGAAGCTGATGGCCCCTGACTGAGGCTAAAAGGCCCCGCAGCTCTGCATGTGTCACGTATATGACCTTAGCATGTGGATAGTCGGTCAGCTACAAAGTTAACATCTGAATTATAGCTGACTCAAAAGGACAGAGGTTAAGTAACAAGTGGCTGAAAGTGTTTAGAAGTTCCTAGGGGTGTAACAAATTCTAGTTTGATTTGATGCTCTGCTTTGGCATGGTGATTTCATAGAAAAATGTGAGTGTGAATTATTTTTAACCACACATAGATTTTCAAGAGATAGATCACTTTAAAACTGAAAGTAAAATACCAGCGTGACGGGGAACAGGGGTCTGATCCCTCGGCTGATGACAGAAACTTCCTCCTGGGGTCTGCCTGATAACACTGTTTACACTGGTTACCTCACAGCAAACCCCTCATCCGAAAAGACTTTCCTGCAGATCCAACCATCCAAATATATGTTGTAAGAAAAATTCAATTCCAGCATAAAAAACAGACTTCGTTGTTTCAGCATCTTGATATTATTTAATATTTTAGGAATGTATATAACCTATTCACCTATAAATAATAGTGTGATAGTCTGAATAACGTATGTTAACTTGTGTTCACCTCAATATTTTTTTTAATTAAACATTACATGATGTTTCCTTAATGGAAGAACTATGGATTTTAACATTTAAACTAGGCTGAGAGGAAAAATTATATCTGTTAGTAAGAAGAAAAATTATATTAAATGCCACAACTTTTGCTTGATTTGTTCAATTATAAAGACAAACAATGTAATCTTAAAAGATACATCCGCACACTGACTCATTAGCTAATCAGATGGGCTTTGCTACCTACTGAGGAACAACGAGGACAGGAGGGCAATGATTCTTTGGAGGATGGTGGGGGGTGGAGAGAGAGAGAGGGTGAGGGATATAGGAAGTGTGTGACTGACTGAAGCGATTGCTGACCCACGACCGTGGTTTACTTGCAAAGGGAAATGCATTGCAACACACATTCCAATCTGAAATCAGAGGAGAAACATCAAATTGCCTGAGCCAGCACACATATATGTTCACGCAAACACATACACAGTCAGACACACACTTGCGTTGCGTCGAGAAAGATTTTAAGCAGCATGGTTGAGGTGAGCAGAGGAAGAAAAGCATTTTACAAGGAAGAATGCTTGTTCCAGCTTCGAGATGCTTGACTGATCAGTAGCACATCCAAACGGTGGGATGAAGTCATTTATAAAAGGGGCCTTATCATGAGCTCACAGATTGCTTGAATGGTGCGGTAACGTTTTTTTCTTTAATTATTACTGATAGAGCTCTTGGTCTCTAAAGTTGCGAAAGTACTGAAGGCTTTATTTTTTTTCCCCAAATAGCAATGTGCTGCTCTGATTGATTACTGAGCATAGAGAGAATATGAAGTGATTGATGAATCAATCTCCTGCTAAGCTGAAACAGACAGATGTTGGCCCTTTTCATCTTTTTACTGCTGTAGATATTGGATGACGTTTTTTCTGTGTGATGTAACACAACATCGTTTTCCTCCTTAAATATACTGTATGCTTGTTAAAAATGTATGATGTTCTGGGGTGGCGCAGGTCTGTTGTCCTGTATTGTCATATGCAGACTTTGGTACCTCGGTTTCAGTCTCTGTTTCAGAAAAGTTGAACCCCTGGTGTAGACATGATCTACTTCATGTAAGCTTTGAGGGCAGAGTATCAGTTTAACATTTGAGTCTTCTAATGATGTCAGCATTAAAAAATCCTACCTCGAATCTCAAATGAACATCGCATCTACAACCCCACTGCAAATGCCTGCTGGCTGTGGTAATTCAACCACCCAGCTGAGAGATTTTATTCAGCCAGATCATTTTACAGTGAGGAGATTTCTAGCTCCTCGGCATTGCTTTGAGACCATCATTTTTCCCATCTTCGTTCAACGGCACATCCTGAGGTGAAAGTGAGACACTCACATAACCTGATGGTCTGGTCTAAAACATACACCTCTTTGTGTGTTCATACATAATGTACAGTAAATGATGAACTACAATTACATTTTCACAAAGAAGTTAACCCTTTTTTCTCACGGATCACCCTGTCTTGTGAGACACCAGAGGACTTGCTGGTTTGTATAAAACCTTCGGGACAGAGAGATAGCGATTGAAATGGATCTTTTCTTTCAGCTGGATCTAGGGCATGTGAACCTATGACTCATTTTCACATCCATTTGCTGGACCCATACACAAAGCAAATGATTCAAGACCAAAAAAGTGATTTGTAAGGTCACAGGGACTTTGACCGTTGAATACTAAATTCTAATCAATTCATCCATAAATCTGAGTGAATGTTAGTACCAAATTTGAAAGAATTCCCTGGAGTTGTTCATGACATATTGTGCTCACAATGCAAAGATGTGTTTTGTGATTTTGACCTTTGACCACCAAAATCAAATCAGTTCATCCTTGATTTCGGCGCAGAGGCATCAGAAGAGAAATGTACTTCATGATAAATGCTACAAAATCTGACAGGAGACACATTTATATTGTCTCTCTCATAAAAACCTCTTGCAGCATGTTTTTTTTTTCCAAGCTGAAGATACTCTCTTATTATTCAAACTTTCAGATTCTCATCCTTTCCTCTGTATATACTTTATCACTCTGTCACTCAGCAGCTCCCAATATCCTCCTGCCTCCCATTACTCCTGAGTCGCCCTCATTTGGTCTTTCGCTTTGCTCCTCAATCAATATCCTCCCTCACTGAAACCTCAAGAGTTATTGTCAACGGTCAAACCCCCTGCATGAGCCTCTCAGTGAAGAATCTGACACGCAGACAAAAAAATAAAACAAACCCACAAAAGATACAGTAGAGTCAAGGTTGCAATGTTATAGCCTCATGCTCTTTTGAGAATGAGAGTGAGAGACGGAGAGAAAGAAAAGAAGTGAGTGGCAATAACACGGCTCAGAGAAGCATCTCCTGAAGCTAAACTGTAGGTAAACCTTTATTCTGAAAAACAGACTATTTCAAAGATTTGGGTTGTGCCTTCAGAGAAATCCCTCATTTACATTACGCAGGTAAACAATCCCCCATGATAGGTGATCAGCATTGTATCATTCAAACAAACAAACAGACAGAATAGAGGCAACCACAGGAACTTGTTTCCTCACGTCTGTCAAACAAAAGAGCCTGCAGGCCATTTCACCAGCTTCCCGGGGTTAGTCTGCCAGCTCTCACTGCTTCCCCACACATGGAGGAAAACAACTGAATAACATGGTTGTTCAGAAATGTCTCAACAAAACCCATCCCTTTTTTCCAACCCTGCATTCCACATAAGCCCACAACTCAAAGTCGAGGCCAGCCCTCGGACCAGGCAGCAGCAGGGCTGCTCGCTGTTCTTTCCAGGACATGTGGAAGATAAGACGGAGAGTCAGCTGTGGTGATATTGTTCACGTGGCTTTTGCGAAGTAACATTAGCCAGCTGATACTGTCTGCCAACAATAGTGCAGGCTAATCTGCCCTCTATTAGCTAATGTGGTAAAGAAGCTGCCTTGCAAGGGAAATTAAAGAGTTCTAAGTTCCAAGTCCTTTGGGATTTCATTATCTGAAGTTGCATATAAACACACCTGGGTCAACTATGTGCAAATGATTCATAGCATTATTTTCAACCTGCTTGGAGAAATAGAGGTACAAAGTTTATTCATAACGAGTGCCACTAAATATTGTATTTCAAAGTAACACCCTGACACTGTGTTAACTGTTCTCATGCAGAAAGCTAAATGTGTGTGGTGAAGTAAATTGTCTAAATTCAAACCTCAGGAATCAGTGGTCATTCTTGAGGATCTAGCCAAAGGTCTGTCATGCACTCACTGCAGGAATGCATGAACTTCTTTAACACCATTGTTTTAAAATAAACATTTACAAAAATGCAATTAATAAATACCAGTCCATTAAACTAGACAAAATATCCCCTATTTATGGAACCAGTGTTGGATTGCTGGGTGGGGTTTAACTTGAGAGTTGATACTTCAAAAACAAGCGGAGCCGATTCCAGGACAAAAACAAACCCTTGTCCTGGCTAAGTCTTGTAACAGCATTTTTCACTGAGTAAGGCATTCAGTGCTCTAGACCCTCCACCACTGCTTATAGAAAAAAAGGGAACAAGAATAAATGGTCAGTTCCAGAGAGAGACAGACAAGGTCTGCTTTTGCACTTATCCTCACACACATGTAAGCCAGAGGCCAAACCCACAAACTCAACAAACTGGCTGTGACACGAGGGAGAGGGGGAAGGAGTATCTGTGTGTGTATATTCATGTGCATACACATGTACAGTATGTGTGTAAAGCCTGCCGAAAGTCAAACACACAAAGCAGATCAGGGGTCCCAGATGATCGTCTATGGGCAAATAGGGGGGGGAGCAGCATTGGTCTCCAGCCACCGACCGGCGGCCATTCCTTTTGCCCTTAAGAGAAAGTGCAGATTGATGGTAGCCCTGGTGGAGCTCTGCACTGGCCAATCATTTGTCTTCTGTGACTTGCAGGGTATACCGCACTCATCCTGATGCAGCATCAGTAGCAGTGGGTCAGAGGTCGTGGCCTTGAGGACAGCCCTGCTGACGGTTCATCTTCACAACTCTTAAAGAGGATGGAAGCGACACTAAGTTGAATATACATTCAGATGTTACAATTATTATTAATGGTTTTAGTAGCACAGCTCTTTACAAAATCCTTTAGGAGCGAATAAAACCCCAAAAGATTGTATCAACAAAACTGATACAAATTAGTGTTGTATGCTCTGCCACAAAAACCCATTACCCAGGTAGTGCTTTTAATAAAGCACAGTATTTCCAACAGTCAAGCAGTAAGGTGTGTCAGCTGTACTGTTGCTGTAAGGACACAGAAAAAGAGAATACTACAAGTTTGGATCGAGATCTGAAAAGAACAACAGTTTTTCCAAATTACTGCACATACTGCTATAAACCTTTCTTGATGCAGACAGTGATTGTTTCATAAGAGTAAATGCATTATTTAAGCATACAAAGATGGGGAATACATAGTCTTAATTCTTAGCATTGGTTTTGAACATTGTTAAAGCTCAAATCTTTCTGCATCAGGAAAACCTATAATCAGACGTAAGTCAGCCCTAAAACCGAAAGTCTGGAAATATCTTCATGTGATTGTTGCGGATATTCTGTGTCTATGTGGCAAAGTAAACCATTTAAATCTGCTACAAGCAGGTTAAAAGCAAGCAATATGAATAACTGGCAAATGCTGATTTCCCCAAGGTCTGACAAACTCCAGCTGTTTCTGTGTGAGAGAACATTTAAATCCGAGGCCTCCCACTCCTTCTTTCTTCCTCCTCCTTTCTTCTCCTACTTCAGCTGACCCCTTGGACACAGACGTGTAAATAAAACTCTTTATAGATCTGACTTGGAAGAACTGAGTTTAACCTCTGAAAAAACTGACCAAACTGCAAGCCTGGAGCTGACGTGAAAGGCATGTCAAGAAAATGACTACTTTCCTTGACATTTGGTCTGGTCACAACATGAATTTCATTCATATAATCACAACAGGCAAAAATAAAAAAAT
The DNA here is from genome assembly GCA_026259375.1 of Verasper variegatus. Classification (NCBI taxonomy): domain Eukaryota; kingdom Metazoa; phylum Chordata; class Actinopteri; order Pleuronectiformes; family Pleuronectidae; genus Verasper; species Verasper variegatus. The sequence goes on from CM048052.1 coordinate 9,695,544, forward strand.
TACATGTTTCAGAATTCACAATATTCAATGGTCAAAAGAGTTACACAAAGAGATGTGTACACGCTGGGAGCTCGGATGAATTGCAGGATTCACTTGGTGCTGTGTTCTCTGCATTGACAGCAAGCCTCTGTTGTGTAAATCCTTTCCATTTTAGCCTTATTGATCTTCATTGAACGTGGCGGTGGTGCCGGAACTCATCTTCCTCTACTACTCCCCTCTCTTTGCATTAAGTGGAGTCACCTGGTCATCAAAGCACTGGTCCCGAAGGCTAAATATAGGCCTCGCCCGACCATGACGACAGTTAAATTGAATTCAGTTTGACTCATCTAATTAGTAAAACAAAGAGGGGACAAGCAGCAACTCTGTCATGGGTTAGCTTTCTGATTTCAGGTCATATGGCACACACACACAAACACAAACACACACACAAAGAATTGGAGGCTGCAGTGGTGAGCTTCAGGAGGAAGTTTGGAAAGTGTGTGTGTCATCAGGAGCATGACACACAAAGAGAGCCCCAGCAGCTGTCTGCCACTCACTGGCATTTCAGACTTCACTGTTTGTCTCTCCTCATGATGGACAGGGTGTAGTCAGCACAGGCTGTATATCTGAGTTCACTGCAACAGAGATGCAGCAGTTCAGCAGCCCTCCAGACTTTGCTGTAAAATGTGGGAACGGTTCCTCCTTGTAGTACAAATGCAGCAACATGCGCGCTGATCAACTTGATTTATGCTGGGGGATGAAATAATCACCCAGAAACCCAACACCACAGAACACACAATCAACGCACACCAATCTGGATATTAGGACTCAAATACACAAACATAAACACAAATGTGTGTTTAATTCCCTGAAATGCTTCATGTAAAGTAGAATTTAGAAAGTTTGTGAAAGTTGGGCTCTTAAACTTGGTTATCTAATGAACTTCTTGGGCAAAGACAAAAAGGAGAGGGGACGTGAGGAATGGACATCTGATATTCAACAACTGCGCCATGACGTCATCATGGGGTGAGTCCACCACAGCCACAAACATCAACCACAGGCTGCAGAGGCCTGTGACCTCTATGGCAAGAATGCTGTGAGCTGGAGCACAAAGACGTGACAAGTGGTGTGGGTGTGGGTGTGTGTGTATGTGCGGTGTTATATTAGATTACAGGTCCGCTTAAAGTTTGAACTGTGTCATTGTTCTTCCCCAAGCGCCTGGGATTCCACAAGTAACACTGTGTTAAAAATGTTATTCACCATGTCTGTGTTGACATGTAGCAAAACTGCTCAATGCACTGAGAACCGGGTGTATTTAAAACAAAGCTTCCAGTAGCCACAAACTGTTCACGGATCAGATTTTCTCTTAAATTTATTAATGTATTTTCACATTTGTAAATTAACCCAAGCAACTTTATCAGCACATATCAGACAACGTATACGCCAATACCAATATGTCTGTGATAGGCCAATAGGCAGATTAAACCAGCCAACCGATATATCAGCCAAGCTCCAGTGAAAACATCTGTGTTCGTGCTAATGCCAGAGAAAACATCACAGTGATTACTTTAGACTTTGAACTCACATATGTGAAACCAAATTCATACATCATTACTCAGGTATGAAGATTGGATGCAATCTCCTTGGATAGTAACTCCAACGTTAAAAAGTCATTGACAGCATGGCAAGTTAAAAGAAACTGAAGTCATGGTGTTAGTTATCTTTTCGTGGCTACAGGGGAATAAAAAGAATATAAGAATATCAGGCTTCACAGGTGCCATGAGGGATTTGCTTGGTAAAAACCTGTGACTAAGTTTGATCAAAAGACCTCTTCAAACACTGTAAACAAAACTTCAGAAAGGAAAGAAAGTCAGATGAAATGAGAAGTAGGTCTTAAAAGTATAGCACCAAGCATTACTGACATTATTTTACAACTTCTCTCGAACAGACATTAAATTCTTAGTTGTCAAATGCTGAAAGTGTCTCCACAACTTGTCAATTATGCCTCGGGAGCTTTACACATAGTCTTAACTTGCCCCTGCTTTGTGTCACTGCTTTCTTTCTAGCAATCCAGGTACCTCCTGAATAACACACTGGGAAAAGTCTCTGGAGAGCAACAGCAGCAGAGCTCATCTTAAATCGTCTGTTCGCTGTCATAGCACACAGGCTGAAAACATATTTTCTGGTATGTGAGCCGAGTCTGCCAAGTTAAGTTTTATATCTAAAAAAAGCCTGGCTTTAACCCCATAAAAAAGTTTTGCTCTGTTCCTTCCCTCCTGTATTCTACTGGGACACCTAAGGGAATGAAGTGGAGGAGGGGGGAGGAGGGAAACTTGGCCTTGTTCTCTTAAAAGGCTGGGACAACCTGCTATGCTATCTGCGTGTTTGTTGTGTGTAGCCGTGCCCTCCAGCAGTGTTGGGGATTTGGAAACCCCTCTCCTCACGGTTAAGTTGATAGGTCACGGCACATTCCAGACATTTTCTGACTGTTTGTTTTCCACCAGGACGGCTCACAATGCAGCCCGCTGCTGCTACAAAGCGCGCTGTCGGTCTTTGATGTGCACGTTACACCTGAGCAGGCCTCGACATTGATTGAGCCAACAAAAAACTCCAAAGCTGTTTATTGTCTTCTCACACATCTCTTCGGTTTCATTGCTGTAAGTTTCAAAACAACTTTTACTAGTGATGTTAGACTACAGTCACAGCATGGCAACTGGCATCATTCTTGGCAACACAATCAAAACACATTTTCTGGTTTGCCCTATAAATTCTAAGTAAAGCAGCATTATGATAGGACCTCTTAAAAGCAGCCCTCTGTAGTGCTTCCTCCATACATTCACTGAGGACTGCTTGTTGAACAGCTGCTGTTACAGCTAACTTCAATGGACTACACTGCCCTGTCACATCGCACAGGCTGACCTCTGCTTGCTCCCGGCTGAAGAGGGTCAAGAGAAGCTAATAAGTGTTGATTCCACTGACCAGTACATCATTACACCACCTTTCTGGAATGAATTATCATAACCCATTTTAACTCAGTAGAACACCTCTGCCAAACACTCCCTCCTAAAGCTGAAGCAGGTGGGTTCGCTAGAAAAATAGCTGATTGTTGAGAGAGATGAGGGCAGATGACGTATGGTCTACCACGTTTTATTGTGCTTATTGTCCAACTCTCTTTTAGACTCACGTCTTCCTTACTTTAGGTTACTTTGGCAGTTGTTACCAATGCTAGAACAGCGACCTTTCTTGTAGTATTTTACGCCATTGATTGAGAGCAGGCATGTGCAGCTGCTTGGTAGAGGGGCCAATAGGAGCAGCTTCTGTCTGAACTGCCCTGTGATTGGTCAAAGTCTCCTGTCACAAGCCACATTTTCCCAAGGCTTGACACAGAGCATAGAAGAAGTACAGAGGTTAAGTTTTCTCTCAGATCACTTGGTTTACATTATACTGGAAAATTATTTTTGGAATTACTCAATTTCTACAAAATTCTATGTGTTCTTTCTTTGCCCATGTCCTGTCTTTCCAATAACTTCCATGGAAATCAAACAAGAATATAAAATTAACACTAGAGACATGAAATGCACAAGTCTTCTACTTACACTGTATGTTATTCAAGTGTTCAATCAAGAAAGAAAGATTAAATAAAACAGAGAAATGAGCAGAAACAAAGTAATACAATGAAGGAACATTGATGGATTTTCACCTTGGGCTCTGAATAAAATGCATGTAACAGATCCCTGCACAGCTCAGTGACCTCAGCCCTGCAACCCCCTCCCACCCTCTGTAATCACATCACTCTGTACCTTGAAAACACTGCAGTACAAATGTTGTGAGCTTACTGTACTAATGCAGCAACATAAATAATAGAAAACACACCCTTGGATCCAACTCTTTATCTGTCATACATATTGTAGTTGTAATTCACAGCATTTAGACTGATCTACAGAGGCCACACACACACACACACACACACACACACACACACACACACACACACACACACACACACACACACACACACACACACACACACACACACACACACACACACACACACACACACACACACACGGGTGGGCACTGGGCAGAGGAGAATTTACAACAGAAAGTTGATGCAGGCAGAACAAAAGCCATGCATGCTGGGCACAAGAATGTGGTGCACAGAGTAGTGCGGACTCTGTAATGTGTCCTTGAAACGGGGCATGTGGCTTGTTTGGTCAGCAGATCTCCCTGCCATCAGTGCCCACTATGGTGCCCCGCTCTCCACTGCACATGACATCTCTGCAAGGACGTAAACAGTGTAGCCGTGCACTAGCACAGAATTTGGCAACCATGAAAATAAAGATACTTTTAAGTGTAAAAACCAGCATGGTGGTGCAGAAATTAGCACTGTCGCATCACAGCAAAAAGGTTCTTGATTTGAATCCCACTTCGTCCGCAGTCTTTCAATGCTGAGTTTGCATGTGCTGGCCGTGTCTTGATTTAAACGGTTATGGGAATACTACAAGGAAAAAACCTTACTTAAATCAATTCATATTTTTGATAACCTTGAAGGCATGTCGATTAATAAAATGGTAACAAATTGCCAATCCCATCTAAATGAGATGCAACGACCACATTTCAAACACGGCACAAGATTTTTCAATAAATGAAAACAATCAGTCCATTGATAATGCATATTCATTAGTTGCAGTTTTAGTGATAAGGAGTACCGGAAATGTATATTAGCAATTCTACCTCAGCAAAAAAGACACTAAAAGTACTATGCTGTTGGAAACGCTACTCTGTATTCATACTTAAATAAACACATGGAAGAAAAGATACATTTCTCGATATTACATTCCCGCACTGCAATCCATTAAAAATGGTGGCTCCAATAAAAGCAGAGACAGGATGCTGAAGAACTGTAAAGAAAACAAACAGGCAGAAACGACAATAACTCTCTGGATATTAGTGTCATTAAAATGAAACACAGTTCTGTGGTGTATAAATAGGGAGGAGCACATCAACAAAGCAGCAAGAAGCACAACCCAAAAAGAAGTAAATGCACTGAAAACCACTCATGCACACACTTACATGTGCACATATACATGCAGCAGCATAAGAGAAGAGCACAATCTGAGGCTCTCCTCCACTCTGAGGCACACCCTTGAAATATTTATGACCCTCCACCTTCTCTGCTCCACTACGACAGGGGCACAACATCAGCTGTCTCTTTATCTCTGAACTGGACTTTGCAGCAGCTACAGGGACCTGCTAGCTCACTCCAAGGCTCAACATTCTTCTCTGTTGGATTCTATTACAGAGCTAACCAGCAGCCACGTACAAAGTTCTTTCAGCAATCGCCCGAAATCCTACATGTTCTCAAAGCCCTTAATGCAATGTTATTCTACTGTACATTCGTCAAATGCTTGGTTTTGCTTAACAATAGGCTTGAACTCACACTGGGTGAACCCACTGGAAGTTCTCTCTTCATGATTTATGTGGTGGGAGTAAGTGACCACATAGAGGAGTGAGTCAGGACCACAACCAGGACCAGGGCCAGGGTTTCTTGTACACTCATACTTTCCAAAAGAAAGTTTTAGGAAAGTATTGGCCACCAAATCTATCCACTACCCCCACCTCGTAAGCAGGACCACCACTATGATTCAGGTATAATAGGTATGTTTGCAAAGATATTTGATGAAACAACGCCTTTAGCAAATAAAGTTAGTTAGTCAGTGTCATGAAACTAGGAATTCAAGGTCCCATATCTTTCTTTTATTATAAAGCAGGTCTAGGTGCTCTATAAATACTGTAAGAGTATCAAATTGCTGTGTGTGGACTTCAAACTTGCTTGCTGCAACAACTATTAACTTTGCAGCCCTGGTTAAAAAAAACATACGGCGCTACAGTGGGGTTACAACCATTAACAGCAATAAGATACACTCCACCGATCATTACACCATCAAGCCTCTGTCAGTGCCAGAGGTTGACAGGCTTATGCAAGTGTGTTCATCACCATCTTATTACTGCTGTTACCACTTGCCAGCACACTGTCTGACCGCCTCTTTACCTCCAGGTCTTCTGTGAGGGAGGTTCCACCTTATCTAATCACTGAGATAAGGTGAAACTTTAATGATCTCCATGGGGAAATTGGGTCGCTTCAGGAGCAGATACTAGGATAAATACCAGAACAAATGAAAACAGTGTCTCATTAAACTGACAGGACATTATCACTGCTTTGTCAGCATGCATTAACAAAACGCAGTAGCCATGTTTTTATGCGAGGTCTTCTTTCAAACACCCAAAAAAAACAGCTGCAATTGTTTTCACAATTAATACAAATAACCAGAAAAAGGCCTGACAGCCATTAAACTACCAAAGACCGGCCTTGCTCCTCTGTAAATGTTTGCTGAACGTGAGAAAACCAGCACATCAACTAGGGGTTCGCCAGGTTCCCCAGCAAACACAAGCACCAGACTAAAAATTACTTAGCAATCAGAGTGTTTGGAGAGCAACAGAGGAGGAGGGATGACAACCAGGGAATGATAGAGTCCGCCCATGAATTACTCAGCAGACCATTTCTCCCTCTGTTCTCCATGCAGGAGATAATGGGGATCATCCATCTTCTTGGCCTCCTTTTACGCCCCATTGTTTCACCACTCATCTGCATCCAGGTCAGCTGAGAAATAACACAGGTCCTTTCCAATAACTCTGACACGTAGAATTTGGGAGGAGGGAAATTTCAGTCGACAAGAATAGTTTGGGGAAAAGCCATGGGAGCATGTCTCACAAGGCAGAATCAGCATGTTAGCCGGACAATTGCACTTATTAAAGGCCCTAAAAACATGAGGGAACAGCTGTGGTTACGCCACATGATAGACTTCTGTGTGTGTGTTTTTCTTCCTCTTAATTCTTCTCATTGTTTTGAAGTGGGCAGGGCTCAGCTGAAAAATGTTCTCAGCACCAATCATCAGTGATTGAATCTGATGACGATTGTTTGGTCATTGTGAATCAAACTGGACAACACTGCACCCACACAATCCTGCTGCTGGACAGTTTCTGACCTTTAAACTCTTAAAGGCCTAGTTTGACATTTTGGTAAATGCCTGTTTTCCCTTTAGAATGATACTATTCTGTTGTCTGCTTGGTAAATGTGTTGTTGGAACTAGCAGCTGGTTAGCTTATCATAGCATGGAGACTAGAAAAGGGGAAACAGCTTGATAAGTCGAAATCGTAAGACTGCTGGTGATAAAGTGCATAAATGAATCAAGTTATATCTATAAAAGAGTAAACAATGCCTGAAGTTCCGAACTTTGGATTTGAAAGCTTGAATTGCCTTCGTAGGCAGAAAAGAAATGAAAATCTCTGCAAACATTATATTGTATATGAGTTTTCCTTATTCCAACTGCAGCACTCCTTTGACAGTGTTTCTCCAACACATTTTCAGAGTTTAATTTAGTCACTGATCTCCCAGTGCATCAGTTTGCTTTCCAGGTTTGTAAATGGTTAGTCCTTGGAAACCCGACAGTTCGTGAATGCAGGCATTGGGGAAAGTATTGACAGAATTAACCGACATGAGCAAGATTATGCTGGTGAGAGGGGATAAATGTCAGTTGCCCAGCCCTGCCATAGACCAATTCAAAACAGTTGAGTTATTGACAGAAATAAATGCACAATACAAGTGACATAGAAAGAATAACTTGACTGGTTCAAATAACTGGGTGGTTGATTTGCAAGTTCTCATTACCACAAAAATGTATCCGAGGACTGGAGAGTGAAGTACACAGCCAGAGAAATTCAAAATAAAAGCATCTCTTGAGGAAACACTATTTATTGCAACCACAATAAGAGAGCCCAGATTGTTTATTTCACACATCAGCAGGCCTAAGCTGCTGATGCTGGAACACTACCGGGCTGAGCTGTGGACGGTCTCAAACTCATATTAATCAAATGGCTGCTTTGGCTAAACTGCTTAAGATAACATACATGACACAGCTACTCAACATCATGCATAATACAGCGTTCTTGCACACTCACACACACACACACACACACACCTATTTGCAAACTTGCAAGCTGCGTCTCTGTGGAACACAGACGTGGCTGACGTCAAATCCCTGTAAGAAGAGTTCATTGAGAAGGGTACAAAACCTCCGGGATTATCAGGCTGTCATCTCCTTCCAATAAAACAAGTCATCTCATCTATCCCGAGACAGGATGCAAAGGGGGAAGCAACCAAAGGGCATCAGCGTGAGGTGAAGAGTTCACCATGAGATGCAGGAATAGGATTTGAGAGTGAAAAAAAATATGTTGATGTTGTTTGGTCTGAAAGAGAATGACTGTCTCTTCTTTGATCGGAAAATAGAGTAAATATGGAGGTGGGGGGGGGGGGCATGGAGACTGACACAGAAAGAGACAGTGGGCAAACACACAACAGAGCATGTCAGAGGAAGAAAAACCAGAAAGAGAAGCAGAAGGCAACAGAGTCCGGGAGATACAGCTATCAGAGCTCCAACATAGCAGGATGTGACATGTGGAGAGCAGGAAGAGGAAACCGGCCAGATATAGATTGGTTTGGTAGCTGCTCCTGAAAACATGTCCATCCCTTCGGGGGCCTCAGTGGCAGTTAATGTGCTTATCAAAGCGTGCACCTTTGGTCTATTCCCAACCGAGGTATGGTCCGACCAAAGGCAACATGGAGAAAGAAAAGATTCAATGAAGAACTTAACTTGAACGGCAGTCAGTAAAACAAAACTCCACCAAGGCCGAATAATTCTACATATGTCTGGCTCTCATAAAGGGGAAAAAGAAGTAGTACCAAAATATACACAATCGTCAATCTCAACCCCATTGATATGTCTGATTGTTTCAAGATCTATGCATCATTTCCTGCGAGGCTAGAAGATATAATTATATATATATGACAGACACATGTGAAAATAGAACCTACTTGTCAGGGGTAACTATTCAGGATTACAGGGGGTTCTATTTCAAGTTGTAGGACGACACTTATTAGATTATGTGGTTAACATTTTCTCCAGAGTTGGCAAGAAATGGGGTCACACCTTGGGGTCATGTCCCAAATCTAATCAGACCAAATGTGGGTCATTCATTAGTATTAGAATAATTGTACAACTTGATAATGGCTTAAACAAAGGAGCGTAAAAGTAAATATATTTGTTTAATAAACTCTGTGTAGTGCTGTCTGACGATATGCTTGATAAAGTCCCTCTGACACCAAATATGAAACAAGGTGTGCGGGTTTCAGTTGACATGTAAAACAAATACAGGCAAATCAGTGACTGATTATTTAAATGGGGTTCCATGGAGGCAAAGCTATGTTGACACGGCTGTTGATCTGTTCTGCACATTCAGCTCTATAAATGCTACATTACAATATAAGAGAAACATAATCACATTTGTGTCTCTGAACAAATGTCAAGGAAAAAGATATAATAAGTCAATTCACACTGCTTTCTGATTGTACAGTTTCATAATATGATGTCTTGGTGTGTCTGTCAGCAGGTAAGTATGATACAGGATTTAAATATAAATAGAATAGACTCTCTAGGGCTGGGTGATAAAACAATAATTATCGCAATTTAACAAACGTTATATATATATATATATATAATACCAGTCAGATTTCTTCATTCACTATTATTGATATTGACTGATGTGAACATATTCATTGTGATAATCTTTTTGGTCATATTACCCAGCACTAAACCTGGACATACAAGATATCCACGCTCAAAAGGCCACTCTTGGCTCTTATTATACCAAAGCTCATGGAAGTGGAAGGTCACACAGAGGCTACACGCAACTTGTGCATGACACATGTGCGCCTACACAACCACACGTGCACAGATCAGCAATATCAGCCAAACTGCACATACATCTGTCCTATAATGTTATCCGTTGACTTACACAAAACTGACCATGTTGCCATTTTTCACAACAATTCAACTGATCTGCTGATCTTTTGATTCCATGGTCAGTAAACTAATGACATCTGGACTAACATCTGGATCACCAGTTACAGCAGTGAAAGAGTTTTACAGACGAGATCTTTTATGCAGCTGTGGTCTCAAAGCAAGAAAATCGGTTTATGCGGGAAAACTATTTGGGTTACTTTTATAATGAACTTTAAAAAGACCAGAAACCCTTGAGTGAAAACAGAGGCAGCAGCAGCATGGGTGTGTCGGCTCCGTCTGTGTGCGTTAGGGCCGATAGCCATCTGATCAGCAGGGTATTTGGAGTCTGGACGTGTGCTGTGTAAAAACTTCAGGCCAATGGGAGCAGCGTGTCTCCATTAGGGACAGAACAGCACACATTAACCGGTGTGGGTCAGTTTAGTGTGTGAAGCCGCCGAGCTGCAGCAGTCCAGAGGGATGAGGAGAAAACTACAGCAGAAGTTCAGCTGTAGTGAAACCCCCCCCGCCCCAGAGCGGCTGTGGTGATGCTGACATGTCCTCAAACATGCCGAGATAAAGGGCGGTGGTCGTGGCGGCTGTCTCACACTCACACAAACAAACACACACACACACACACACACACACACACACGACACCGTTTAAAGCAGGAATACACGCTGTGTGTGTTCCTGGAACCTCGCGGTGCAGCGGTTTGTGTTGTCAACTCACCCTCGGACAGCTCCAGCTCCAGCTCCGCCAGCTTCTCCCGCACCTCCGCCGGCAGGGTCATCGCGACAGCCGGCGTGGGCTCCAACATCATCGTTAGCAACCCGGTCGAGGTCCTCTCTGCCATGGTGGTCCAGTGTGAAGCGCTGGGTGAGGAGGAGGAGGAGGACGAGGACAACACCACCGGGGATGGAAGATGTTATAGAATACAACCTCCTCTTCACTCGGTCTCGGCTGGAGAGGGCGAACAGGGTGTTGGTGCGGCTCCTGTCTCGCTGCAACGTCGCGCAGATGTGGGAGAAATCTCTCCGGCCGTCATGACACGATTAGCCGCGGTGCTAGCGGACACACCTGGCTGCGGGTTTCCATGTCGAGTACCGGGCCCCGGCTGTGTGTGTGTGTGTGTGTCTCCCCTCGTCCCGCTGCGTGTCCCTGGGCACAGTCGGCGGCTGCTGCTCCTCAACTGTGCACAGAACTCATTCAACTCCTCGCTCCTCGCTTCCCACGGCGTTGCATCATAGCAACCGCAGCTCAGGCCGTGCGCGGTCACGAGAGAGAGACACACACACACACACACACACACACCCTCCCCCTGCGCGTGCTCGTGGGCCTCCTGCCTCTCCACGTGCAGCGCGTCCGCCTCCTGCTGTTTGTTGTGTGAAGGTCCAAAAAACTGACGTTTCAGTTGACACGTTTAACAAATACAGGTTGAATCAGTGAGGGATTTTTTTGTTGTTGTAATGTGGCTCAGTGGAGGTAAAACTATGCTGACAATAAAGTTTTCATATTTACATGAAACCCCTCTGCACGTTCAGCTCCATAAATGTTACGTGATAATATTAGTGACACTTACTCACATTTGTCGCTCTGAACAAATATCAAGGAACATGAAACCAAGGAAAAGGATGGTGATGATAACATACTGATGAGATGATGATAATAACCATAATAATAATAGCATCACAGTAGAACATTATAATTATAGTAATAGCAGTAATTAAACAGTAGCAATAGTATAGTTATAAGCCAGATTTACTCAGAGTAGACTGAGAAATCAGGGTCAAGATTCTTAGATAAAAAGTGCAGCAGTTAGCGTGTATTTTCAGCATAGAGGTGTAGGGTTAGGTTGGCTAAGGGTTTTATAAGACATACAAACTTCTGAATCTGAAAAAAGGGAAAAATACAAGAATTTAATTTTTTTATGTTAAAATTAAAACCAGATAAGGACAGATAATGGTTCAGCAGTAGGTTTTGCTGGGGTTGATACCCCAACTGAAACTAACATTTCCATCAAACGTTAAAACAGAAGTGATTGTCGTAATGTGCTGGAGAAAGGTTGTATAGGCTGAAAGCCCAAATTGGAAAAGATCATGTCAAAGGGCTAACAGGATAGTCCTGCCTCCTGAACCCAATGATGACACTGACATCATGTGATCCACATCAACATATAGGTAATTTCACTTTAACCTTACTGTCATGCAGCAAACATAAACATTAGCATGTTATCGTAGAAAAGTAAAAGAGAATGAGCCATGTCAAACACATTTGAAATCTTTTTATTCACAAGGGTTAAAAATATAAAATATTGTAAAATCACATTGAAGGTAATACATGCACCCATTAAAAGCTTCAAATAGCAATGGGTATATATATATATATATATATATATATCTCAAACTTTTATAAAAAAGCCAAAACCTTTAGAAAACCTTGAAAATGGATCGCTCAAATCGAAATAATGAAACACAAAATATATATAACTGTGCACGTTTCTATACAGAATGTAGAAAGTTTCTCTTTATGGTTTAGCTGCACTATCAAACTCAAAGGTAAAACACATTAAAAGATAAAAAGTTACATATGATTGATGTTGTGATTAAATGTCAGTTTGTTGTGTAAGATTTAAACATACCATAGTTTACTTTATTCAGCTTTTTTTTGTCTTGCATAAATAAACATTTGCAATATAAGGTTGTGTTGTTGATTAAGCTGTTATTGTTTTTTAAGTTGTCGATGTATGTGTGTGATGGGGGGGTGGAGAGATGTTATGGTGGTGTTACTATTTCATTATTGTTTATTCCTATGACTACTTTTGTCCACTGTTAAAGTATTCATAAACATATTTATTAATATGATTTTTTTTTTTAAGGTGACTGGGTGAGAATTTTCAAATATTTAACAAATACACGTAAGACATACTTGTACAAAAAAGTCCTTCTGTGACGTTCACAAAATGTTTTTGTTTTGACTTCATACAACCAGTAGGTGTCTCTGTATACACAGTAAAAAAAAAAGCAGGGATTTACTCACCACGCACCACCGTTTCGTTAAGCACTCCTTTGTGCCCCTGTCCATTAAAGCTCTCAACACTACCATAACATACAAAATATGTATATATTAACATTAACAATCCCTTTAAGTCCATCTATCCTGATCTTATTATGGGGAGTTGAATGAACATGATTGTACAACATCTTCTATTGCAAGTAAAGATCTTTCCGTAGAGTATGTTTCAGATCGATGTGGTAGTTTGCTGCAGGATTTCTTTTGTTGTGATCAAAGATTGCCCCATTCACCTCGGTGTGAATATCAACAAGCTTATTCCTGTCAGACCATAAACAAGACAACAGTTAGCACAATGGTTGTAGTCTAAAGCTTATATTCAAACTTTCTGATAATGGACAAAAGCTGAGAATTTGCCTCTACCTCTTTCGGCCTTTGAGCAAGGAATCTGTCAGAGCCTTCAGGTACATGGAGCGATGATGTCCTCGCTCCAGTTGACGTTCGTCCGTCCAGGAGTGGCTCCAGAACACGTCTGCATCTGTGGGGATAAAATCATATCTGGGCAGCCCATGACAGCCGTCTGTCTCAAGATCCTCATCCTGATGGTGCATCGCAGCGCAGGATTGGAACTCGGGTCCGTTGTATGTCTGGATGAAGAACAGTTTGGGCTTTCCCGCCATCATGGGGCACGCATCAGCAGTAAAAAGACGTCTGACAGTGTTCAGTTGTAGGCCGTTACTGTGCGTGTCCACACCCAGGAGATGATTTGCCCTACCACGGCTGATGATGCAACAGACAAAGGCATCGCCTTTGAGGTTCTCTCTGTCTCGGGATATGTTTCTGAGGGTTGAGAGAGTATCATCCACACTCAGGTACTTGTGGAGCACCACGTTGAAGTGAAGAGTCTTAAATGTTTGTTCCAACATGTCTGAGGGAGCAAAGAAAGATGAAAGAGAAGTTAAAAAAGAGTTTAGCTAGTTAGCAGTTAGCAGATTCATTTAATGTTGAGGGACTCACTGACTAATTGACTAATTATTTAAGCTCTAATTCAAATCAGACATTATTCTTTAGTGGTACGTGTAATTGAACACCTTTTTACTTCAGTACTGTAGTTTGTCATGTACTTGTCTCTTATTTACTATTACTGTTGAAACTGTTAAGTTTAAATAAGAACACTTGTGATTTGCCTGGGGCCCCTTGCCGTGTTCCAGATGTCTATAAGTAGTTAACAGCAAGACCAAAAAGTACTTTCCCCTCTAAACTTCTCATATTGTTTAATATAAATAAAGATATGGGGCCAGAATTAATTGAAGCCTTGAGGTTTAAATTGTTAGCCTTTGGAAGGGACTGAGTCTTTAAAGCTGTCTAGTTTCCACCTCAACTTTGCTTACATGTTGATGCGATAGTATTAATAATCTAATAACATCATATATAAATATGACAGCCAAGGCCCATTTAATTACAATTTTTTTGCTGATGATTCTCTTGTATTTTTATTTAAGTAGGATTTTACGTGCAGGACATTTATTAGTTTTTTAAACAAACTTTACTTAGGTAAATGATCTGAACACTTTCTCCACACCCTCCCTGTAGGCACCAACTGTTTGCTTTTTAATCTCACCTCCGTCATTACCCACGCAGTCTATGATAACACAGACTCCTCTGGGGGTACTGTTGAATTTGTAGCGATCCAGTAGACTCTGAAATGCAAAGGAGCAATCAGTTTCACTCATGCACTTATCCAATTAAACACACTGAAAAATACAAACTCCTGTTATAAGAGCAATCCTTACCTGAGTGCTCTGCGCCACGTGTACAGGGTGCTGGTATGTTTTCTGTGCCAAATTACAGAAAGATGATGATATTAAAAGTCAAATACAATGAGTGACCTGGAGCTTTCCAAGTGTCTTTACTGCTTTGCGCTGGTAAACCCCTTGTGAAACAATAATTGTCATTTCCTCTTCTATTGGTTTAACATGGTATTTTGACTATCTCTGGGAAATACGTGTCTTTGAAGTTGCTGTAAATTGTTAATATGCAGCCAATCTTACCAGCATGGAGGGACTGTCCTCCTCTTGTTTGCTGCAGAGAATGGGAACTCTGAGGAGTGACGGGTGTACACTAAAGAGAAGATGATTTTCAGAACATTAGATTTTATGAGAGAGGAAAATAAAAAAATTAAAATTGTATTTGTACAGTGTAATACTCACAGGAGCTCTGCACCATTCCCGTTGAGATGACTGCTCTTCAGGTGCTCCAACTGTTGAACATAGACAGAGACTCAGTTAACATTAGTAATAAAATATAATTCAAAGTACTTTGTAATTACCCTTCTGCTCTAATTTCTGTCTAGCCTTCGTCAGTATGTGCTGCTGGGGTGTATGAATAGATGGCGTTCAAAATAACACCTTGGCGTTGTGGAGGTAGCTGGGAGAGCACCTTCACCTACACCGGAGGATCAATCAGAGCAGGTGAGAGCTGTTAGCTGATTGATCCTCAGGTTTAAAAGGCAGCAGCGGAGCTGTCTCAAGAGGAGGCTCTCAAGACACTCAGAGAACACTCGGAGTCTCAGAGACACTGAGCTGCTGAGCTGCAAAGCTAGTCCCCTTGGGTCAGTTTATCTGTGTTTGTTCACGTGTGTGCTTAAAAGCAACAGTTCGGTCTCTGGCTGTGTGTGGGAGAGCCCCGTGGCATGGTAAACTGCCACAGGCGTATTTTATAGGATTAAACCAATTTGCTCCAAGCAAAAGGCTGTGCTGGGAACCTTGTGGAGAACAATTGGCTGTTTGTATGAGCGGACTGTGGAACCAACAGGTATCATCCCTCATGTGGGACGCAGATTTGTGGTCCTTGGACATTATAACTAATGTATGTCCGAGTACTAACTTTTCTGGTAAGTTCGGTTTCAATTTGTTATTTGATGCCATTAAAAACGGGGTGAAACATCATGATTGACAACTGAGACTGACTCGCGATTGGTCGAGCGTGTGTATCATCGAGACTTTGATACCGCAGCTCCTTTCCCCCGATCGCAACTGCACGGACTCTGGCTCCAAATCTTCGTATCCGGGATATTTTGGCTCTGTTTCTGGAGAGCAAGTGGAGACGCGTCATCCATCGTAACATACAGTCTATATCTATAGACGTGGTATTATCATGCGTCACGGATGAATATTTAGTTCCTATTTTCAGCATTTCCCATTTAAAAACTTCCCATTTTCACATTTTGTCAAAGTATGCTTTGTTCTTTTCATAAGCTGTGTAAACATTTGAGCCAGTCACTATTAAAAGGTATCGGTAAAATGGTCTCACCTGACCGCTTGTACTTAGTCACTTTTTTGGCGAGGTCCACCCTGCCGATGGTTGTCAAACACTGCTCCACAATGTCGACTCTTTCCGGTGAAACTAGATCCAGCCTCTCAAATTCACTGATCACATCTAGGAAATTCTGTCAGGGAAAAGAGAGAGGGGGACATCAAAAAAACTGAAAGAGACTCTGAAAAAACAAATTGTGTCAAGCGATGACACCAAAGTCTGGTGTGAAAAAATGAATGAATTCTGGTTTTGTTTTCATTCATTGGATTCCTCTGTGTGTGGGAGGGGGAGCTTTGGTGTCACATTGTCATCACTTGACACCAAAGCTCACACACACACACACACACACACACACAGAGGAATCCAATGAGTGAAAACAAAACCAGAACACATTCATTTTTTTCACCTTTGCTTTTTCCATGGTCTCACGAGGCAACGTGCTGCCCATCAAGAACTTCACATTGTTCAGATCTTCACTGGCCAAATCCTCACTTATCTGAGCCATCAATACTCTGCAGAGAGGGAACAATGATTAGATGAAGACAGATGGATAGACAGACCCTTTATTGATCCTGGCAGAAATGGGGGCATCCAGTAGCTTCAAACACACATGAAGGACAAGAAACCATTTCAAAATTACGGAGGCAAAGTAAAAGTAAAAGGCTGTAGAAATGGTCAACAAATATATGAAAATACTAAATGCTAAATAAATACTATAAATACTAAGTGAAAAAAGCATAATTCAATTATGCCATGGTAAATGTGAGTTTCTCTGGAGGAAATCAGTTTTATATCAAAAAAGAAACCCTACTAAATCAAAAAACCTAACCTGAAAACATATTGTGCATATAAGTAAAAGTGTGTTTTAATGGAGGACCGCAGTGGTTGGATAAATAATTATGACCCATTATAAAGCCTATCATCAAACATATCTCACCTGAATTCAGGAAGAACATGTTGACCTTTGGGAATCCTCTCCACCTCTGCTCTGCTGATACTGCACACCCTCCTCAGGATGTCAAATCGTCTCAGCTGCGACAAGAGCTCCGCAAGGAACAAGTCGCCTCCTTCCTGGCACATCACTCTGGATTTCAGCATCTCCTTCACACAGGCCAGGCTGTAATCCGTGTCCTCGCTTTCACACAAGTAGAAGACTCTCCTGCGCTCACTGCTGTCGAGGGCCTCCGCTATCTGATTGATGGCCTGGAGCTCGCGTTGGTCTGTAAGAGCCATGGACTCGGGTAGAGGAGGAGCGAGTATGTCCTGCACTGAAACGACATGGAGGACGGTCTATTGAATATCAACCACGGGTGTAATTACCTATTTGGGGCCGTAGATCGAACTATACAGAAAATAAACATCACAATATATCTGTAATAGAATGAGTGAAACTTACCTTACAGCGGGTAAAGCGACAAGGACGCAACTGCGATAAGGGCGAGAGAGTACAAAGTACAAAGCAGCTGATGACGCACGACCAAAAAATCCCTTTTCGGGAAGTACCTCTTACACGGTGACTAACAAAAAAAACCCTTTTGAATCGTTCACACCGAGTGACGGAAACTAGTGTAAGTACATATGTCGGTAACGAGTCTTGTTTACAGCAGAGTTATCAGGTACAAAAACCTTGATTCGTCTCAGTTCTTCAAGACGCCACAACTCACCTTCGTCGAAACCAATCTGAAAGTGAAAGTTATTGGTACGTCAGCACTGGAACTCAAATGAATTTAAAGTTGCAGTGTGTAGAAGTTAGTGACATAAAGTGGTGAAGTCGCACGTTGCAGCTGAATTCCCCTCATACCTCACCCTCGCTTTCCAAACATGAAAGAGAACCTGTGGTAACCTACAATTTGTATAATTTAGCTGAAACACACTCGTGAAAACATCACCAGGATTATTTTATATTAAGTTTCTGTCAATAGATCCCTTTCACCTAAATCGTACACACTAGACCTTTTTAAAGGCACAATCCATGGCAAGGCAGGGCAATTTTATTTATAATTTAATTATATAATTATTATCTCCATCCAAATCTATGATGACAACTTAAACTGTAGATGTGGTGGATTCTCACCTTTGGTAAATTGTGTATTAGAGAAATCCTGAAAGATTTCAAATGGCTCAAAAACATTTAGAACCTATTGATTATCAATTATAAAAAAAGGGGGAAAACGCCAACCAATTACATTTGTGACAGCTAGCAACTCAAACTGATCTATGCAGCAATTGGTAAAGGAGATTCAAACAATCATTAAAGCCATTATTTACAGGGAGTCTTTCTAAAGGGTGCCTTTAAGAATCACGGTTAGCAATCCATACATTAATTGATTAGTCAATGGACAAATACAATGATCAGTAACTATCTTGATAATTGAGTAACCATTTAAAAAAATCTAGTTTCAGCTTCGCAAATGTGAGGATTTGCTTTTTTTCTTTGTCATATGTGAGGGTACTTTAAATACCTTTTTTTAATTGCTGGTCAGACAAAAGCACAAATGAAAGACATCACTTTGGACTTTGACTGTGCCAATGTAAATTACACTTTTCACTATGGAACATGATTGATTTATTGAATGAATAATCGTCATCATTGATAATTAAAACCATTAGGTGCAGAGCAAGGCACGACAAATGAAACAAATGTGTTGTAATTATCAGGAGAGATTCTGACACTTCTGATCTCATCTGAACAGTTTGTTATTTGACGTACAGGTGCGCTCCTACTGAGATCCTGTGTTTTCCGATAGTCCTGAATGCATCACGGTTGCCCCCCCCCCCCCCTGCCTCCTGCGTATCACAGCAGCGTCCTCACTTCCGCTCGGCCTGACCAATCGCGTGGCTCTGTGGCTCAGCAGCAGCGTTGCAGTGTGGGGGCTCATACGCGGAGAGAGAGGGAGCGACTGGAGGGGAGAGACTCGACCTGGGTGACCGCTCTGGACGAACAGCACCCCCGCTTCCCCCCCCCGGACACACTCACCGGCAGACCAGCATCACCAGCCTCGGTCCGGGTGAGTGTTTTACTCGTAACCGGCCAACACTCCCATGTAGTCGCAGGGGTCGGTGGCTGCTGCCGAGTTGGAACATCATCAGAACTGTTGTGTTGGTGTGAACGGAGACCCCGCGGCGAGGAGGCTCCAGCGGGCTGCTCAGCGCGCCCACACGGGCGATCGAGTGCCACCGGAGCCGCACGGCAGACGCCTCGGCTCCGGTGGGGTGACTCGTCCCGGCCTAGTCACGACCTAGTCTCGACCGGTGGGAAACCGGGGGGGCGATGCTCGTCCGCCGCGGACACGCTAGCGGCATGCGAGCCGAGCTAAAGGTGGCTAGCGTTGACGTCCAGGTTGAGGCTTCGTGGCAGTGTCCTCACAGACGTTAGCTAGCGGTGAACCAACCGGCTAACGGAGCTGCGCACACACGTCCAGAGAACACGTTAGCCGTAGTTTGACTCAGCCTCCACACATTTCACCCTGACAACACACACAATATTTACACCGTGACACGTTGTAAGTGAACTCAACAAAAGACGCTGCAGCTTGTCGCCACAAAAGGACACGTTACTTTCAAACATGATGGGCGGAAATGTACCTTGCAGTCAGGTTTCTTTTATAACTTTTTTTTTTTTTTTTCGTACCACAAGAAAAACTCGTGTTTATCTGTGTAATGTAAGTAGAGATTTAAAGGTTCAGTTTGTATAATGTAGTGGTGAAGTTGCAGCTGGACACCCCTCACCTCACCCCCCCCCTCCCTCTCCTCTCTTCCAAACACAAGACAGAACCTGTGGAAGCCTTCAGTTGTCAAAACAAACTCAAAAGGTGTTTAGATTGTCCAGTTTGGATGACTGTAAAAAAAAAAAAACATGGCAGCCTCCGTAGAGAGGACCCGCTCCATAAAGGGTCCATTCTAGGGTAAAGAACACAACAATTCGTACAATTTAGATGATACACACTAGTGACAACATCTCTAGGATTATTTTCTGTTCGCTTTCTGCCAATAGATCCCTTTCACCTAAATCTTACACACTGGACCTCTTTAAGGGTTGGTTGATCATTCATTTAGTCTTGTATAACAAAATGAGCTTGCCTGTCACCTGGGTCATTGACTTCTGTGATTTATGTTAGTAAGTAATCATCATCACACCATGTCTGTGAGTTTGCAGCTGTAACATAGTGATTTAAATAACCACCACATACGTATGGTTATGCATAAGAATGTGTGCATGTCCAATAACTTGATCACTCTAATTGATGCAACATCAGTTGAGCAGCATCAAGCTCGGAGCCTGGTGTTGCTTTAGCTTTTCAAACAAGAAATTTCAGCTGGGTAGCTATTTCCCTGAATGGTGCTTTATTATACCTGCACTATTTGGCTAAATACAAGGTCTCACTCTTTGCCCCATAGACTTGATTTAAAGACGAGTGACATGACATCCCCTGATTCTTACTACGCAGACTCTGGCTCCAGATTACGCCATCAGCACAAGCTTGCCATGTTCATATCCAGGATATTCATTTTTGTAAAAAGAAGTAGATATGCCTTGCCCATGCAGTTTTGAATGAACTGTGCTTGTACAGATCAGTGAGTTACTCTAGACTAGAGCTGCAATTTCATTATCAATGTATCGATCCAATTGATTAATCGATGAATCATCTCCTCTAGACCAGTTATTCATTGCTTAAAGTCGCCAGCAAACCACAGTCTTTACAACAGCAACATGTCTAAAGATGGTTTTGGACATGAACTCCAGAAAATATCCAATACATTGGGTCTGGGCATTTTCCTGAGTTTGCCTTTTTACATTTGAAAAATGCAGCAGGAGATTCCCAGAGTCTTGTATTATTATTATTATTATCATTATTGTTGTAGTATTGAGCATGATGGGTAAACTCAAATCATAGCATCATGGGCTACCGCTACAGCTGAAGATCCAGATAATTCCACGCCATCTGCTTCTCATCCTCAATCGTCTCCTCCTCCCCTGTGCTGTCTTTTCCACTGTGTGTTTTGGGACTAAGCTATCATCAGAGCTGTGGTCTATTTTAGATAGAAACTCCATTTACCCACTTAATCTGTCTCTTTCTCCAGGAGTTGAGTTTCCTTTATTGCTCAGTGCAACAAATGGTAGCTTATCAAGAAGAAGGACACAAGGCTTCAAAATGTAGTAAAAAATACAGTTACATAATAGCTTCAAAGGGGTTTCATGAGAGGCAGAGGTCAACCCTTGTTAACTCTTAAGCCAGTATCTGAGCTGACTAACAATGTATAACATTGATATTTGTTGGTCACACATCTGCAGCATCTGTGAGCTGATTAAGACTTCTCCCAACCAAAACAAATCTAACCACTAACTGTGTTAAGCCAGAGAGTTTGTTGCCTCCCTCCCACCTATGGTGATGTACACGCCTAGGGGATCAGAGCTGTAATTAGCCTGCCATGGATTAACAGTGGGGACTATTTTCCACTGTACTCGCTCCCACAGAGCCAGAGGATCACACAAGCAGCAAGCCCTCTGCCCTTCCTCTTCTTCCAATAGAAAAGAAATTGGATTTAAATGCCCATAGTTTTCCCTTTAAGGCCAGCCAAATGAGAAACTTAATAGTTCTTCCCAGAGAGTTTAGACATTCAGCATCTCTGAAACTGATTATGACATTTTGCTTCATTTGTTGTCATTCAGCATCAAACCCGAAATTCTTAATGTACCAAGAAGTCACTAGTGCAGTCATTCTAGTTGCGTTGCATGCGGACGGTCTTGAGAATCAGCTGGATATGTGGTTTGGCTGTGGTGCTGCTGACTCTCTGCTCTGCCAGGTATGAGGTCTGTCTGTGTGTTGGGATGTCTCCACGATGAACAGTACACACCCCCTTTCCCCTCGCCTCCACATGCTGAGTGTCTTGTCTCTCTGTTGGCCAAACATGAGTTCATACTGTTCCCCTGGGGGCTCCGGGAGGCGGAGCAGCATGACGCAAGTACTCTCCTGCTTGTAAATTAACTAATTACTAGGTTTATTACAGTTCCAATATATATATTGGCTAATTTCTTGAGGGCTGGGTATTACCACTGTTTTCCCAAATCCATCTGATTCACAAGATTTCGACTTGATTTCCGATTCCCGATTAGATTTATTATCGATTCAGTTAAGGATTTTTAATTTTACAATACCAATTTTGCCTCGATATGAAAGAAATTCTGAGAGAACTAAAGCTGTAAACTGTGCAAGAAAACCTCTAACATGGTTACTCTGGCATGGTATAAACCAACCGCTTATTCTGCTCTGATCCTGAATCAGCAGCTGTAATCTTTCTGCATCAGCAGTCCATAGTGGAAACCCTGTATTCACACTTTTTGTCACCACTGTTTACCGCCTTATTCACCGCCTCCCCTCTCTGCCTCACTGCCCATGTGTCAGTGTATGACTGGGGGCGGGGCCTGTGTGTGAGAGTGAGTGTAAACTCATGAGATGAGTAAGAGACAGGACTCGCTTAAGTACATGTTTCCAGATTATTTTTCATCATGATTCATACTTTATTCCCTTGAAAAAAACGTTAAAGATGTCAAAGAAAATGCCCCATCTCACAATGTAGAAAAAACATCTGAAGATCTTTGTCTAGATCTGTGCCAGAATTTAGTGGGTTTCTTGGTCCTTCCACCAAGTTTTGTTGAAATCCGCTCAGCAGTTTTTGCGTAATCCTGCTGAAAACCCGACCAACCAAAAGAAAGAAATGAGAAATAAGAAATGCCAGTGTATCAATATCTAAAAAGGTGAACTAATCTAGAATATTATCAGTTATTTATCAAATTCATTAGTTAAACTTTTAATTTGACTTGTGAAATGAGGATTACTGGTTTTAAAGTAATTGATTTTAAAACAATATTATTTATGAATTTGGCTGCTAAACTCAGGTGCCATCATCAGAGTGTTGGTGTTTTGATTAGGTTAGATTAACTGTATTACCCCTTGGGGGAAATGGCTTGTTCCCATGGGAGTGGTGAACGGGTCTGTCATTGTTTTGCTGTACTCACTGGTTGTTTTTAGTTTGCCACAGTCTTTCACCCCCTTCAGTTCATTTCAGAGAGTGCTCTGTTTGCCACCCTCCATTATTAAAACAATGCTGTGTTGGCAGACCAAGCAGTTAACCTTTAATCCACAATTCTGGACTGGACGCAATGAAGAGACACATTATTGCAGATATTTTTAGCCAAATTCAAATACTCTTGATAATAAATTAAAAAAAAGAGTTCAAGCTATAATTTTTAATGTTGAAGGTAATTAGATTGATGTTATAAGGCAAACTACAAGAATGAACTTACAATGATACACAGTCTCATGATGATGCATATTTCCAGATATATTATGTCTTTTCCTACAGCTACATCAGTGTCATCAGATACTAAACGGACAACCTCACCCATTAATTCTTCGGTGTCTTGAAAAGACATTATGCAGACAAAATAGGAAACATTACTTGCCCATCAGGGAGGAACACACTGAACCAAATGCATTGTGCACACTTTTAAGTCGACTCCTGTGGCTTCCCCTATCAAAACCAGATAACACTTTGTCAACAAACAAATCAAGAGCTCACATCTGTTGATTTTACAGGCTGTGACTATTAAATTTGTTATGAGAAAGCCAACTGGTTTTAACAATCTGTCAATACAGACATTTTATACATGGTGCTAAAACAAAAATTTAGATTAATTGAATTAATATGCATATCTTACTCCTCCTTTCTACTTAAATTTGATCTCCTTCATGTTGCCGGCCAAGAGTCAGCATTAAAATTTCACATGGCTAGTTAGACACTGTCGGTTTATAAACAAACAACATGGTGTTAATCACGTTGTCATATTATTACTAATGGAATACATGTTGAATTCAGCGCCGTACTTTTTAATTTGCCAAAACTGGCTGTTCTGGAGAATGTTGGTTTTGCTGATTCGCATAAAATCAAACTGGTTTAAGTTCTTTGGACTGGACTTAGTGGGCAAAACAGGTAATCAATATATCACTATTGTCCAGCCCGATTTCCAACAAATATACAAAGCACAGAAATATTATGAATGAAAATGATTTACAGTGAAAGATAATCCGCAAATCTTCATTGGACATGCTGGAGCCTGCCAATGTTTGTCACTTAACTGCTTAATAAATAACCAACTCCAATACTGCTCTGTTGGCCCAGAGGTCAAAATGGCTGAAGTAGTTAGACTTCATACAGGTTTTGCACAATGAGACTGAACTAAAAGAATGTGTGGAAGAAATGGATTTAGGTGTAAACTTTTTTCAAGAACTTATTGCTCCTCAGAATTAATAGTCATGTCTCTGTTTATACCACCTAAAATATTCCTTTAAAGTATAATACCAGTATTGTTCTTATTTAAAACTGTTATTTACAAAAAAAAGCAGTTGAACCAGACAGGACTAAGGCTCAATTAAATGCAACCTGCAACTGCAGCACTTGAAAAGTTAACGCCACATCCTGCTGTTGACCTCAACACAGTTTGCATGAAACTGAAAAGCACCTGAACTGGTTTACGTGTGTAAGCTTTGATAATGCTGAAAGTCATCATCTGTTCACAGCCACTGCTCTCTGCTGGGCTGTACCTTACCGTCAGTCAGCTCTCTGCTCTCCTGCTCGGTTTGTTGGTCACGACTCAGCACTTGTGTGAAGTTGAGCGGATGCCAAAGCCTGGTGGATTCCAGGAGACTTTGAATTGTTGCCAGTAATTTGTTTTTGTGATATGGTGGAAAAGACAGGGAAGGAAAGTGGAGGCTTTTGCTGAAACAAGCTGTGAGAGATGTTCACTGTAGAAATGTGCCTGGTAACAAATTAGTATTAAGTAAAGGTTTAGGAACGAGAGGAAGGAGGATTTTTCTCTTAAAGTGTGCAACTTAGACAATCAAATACAGACAGTAAAAAGCCGGCCAGAAGCCTCAAAGCAACAGTTTGCATTGCATAATTCAATGTTTTCGGTGTCTTGGTTTAAAAATACTGAGAAGGACTGAGTGATTGATTGGCAGAGGAAAGTCTGGCCAGGGCTCCGTGGCTAATGCTTATTAACTTGGCAGCCGTTTTTATCAAAACTCCATCATTGTCCAGCTAGTGTAATGTCTTTACATCTGCTGCAGTGCAAAGGATGTAGCTAAAATGTTGCCCGCATTATTGCTGTTGTCTGTGTTGCAGGAAACGATTTGATTTAATAATTATTATGTGTCTCTGGGGTGGGAGGAAGTTGAGAGGCCAGGCTCTTTGGCTTGATGTTCATGGTATTCAGCAATTTTGCAGGGCCCTCAGCAACTGAGGTGGCTGTGTAGTAATCCAGCCCCTCTCCTTCTCTGTTTTTTCCTCGGCTGACCCTCTGGTCATGATGACTGTGGCCTGTGGGCAGTCGAGTGGTCTTGGCATGTCACAAAAAGCCAAAGGTGGCCCATTGCTTGGAGAATGCTGATCGGCTTATATGGCAGTACAGCACTTAACTCTACCTCCATTCCTTTTAACTGAAATGCTTAGCTCACACACACACACACACACAATAACACGCGCACACCCATCATGCACACATTGTCGGCCGCACTCAGTTGTGAATTAATGGCCACGTGTCTGTAGTTTGAACTGTCGGTAAACTTCTGACTGCCAAGGTTTTCATAAAAACAATCCCCACCACCTCATGGCATTGTTTACTCTGCATATTGGGCACACTTGTTCATTCCAATGCTCTCATGCCCATTTGAGTGACTGGTGTGGGAATGTGCACAGCTAAAGTGGAACTGCTTTAGTTGCCTGCCTGCTGAGGTTGGTGAAAAATTAATGCATTTTTTTTGGGGGGGGGGGGCAATCCCGTGGGCAATTGGCACGTTTGTCCTGGTGCTGTCGATGAACAGTGAGTGTGGCCCAATCTCAAGGTGAACGAAAGCAGTAAAGTGTGTTGCGTATTACTCTGCTATAAAGCATACTCTGGAAGTGCTTACCACTGCCTGGCAAAGTTTACCAATAACTTTGCTTTGAGAAGATTACTGTGCATAACTGAACCACTGCTGCTCTACTGACGTTGAGTCCCTTTTTGGTACCAGCTCCTCATCGGCCATGCTGTTGGCTCACTCACGAGGAATTGTTTTGCAAATATGTCATTCATGAAAGTGACCCTGTGTAAAAGAAGCTATAATTGGGCCATTCATGCCATTTAGCAATTTTTAACATGTGTAGGTGAGGTTACTCTGGGTCTTTTTGGAGAGCCTCAACACAGTGCGAGTGTTCATCCGGTCGGTAGATTTGCATACACACAACATTTTGCATTGAAAACATTTGCATGCCTCAGTTTGAGGAGCAGAGAGGACGGAACCCAGAGACTCTTGGCATTCACCTGTGCTGTTGTTTATTGTGACTCACCCGGGCTAATTGGTGGAACCCTCTGTGTCTGCGTGCTTGCTTAGTTACAGCGTGTGCCCATCCCAACACGTCTGGTCCTGCAGCTGCAGCAGAGCTAATTTTAGCCCAGGATGTGTGTACGCCTCAGTTCCCCTAGCCTAGCCTATAGGAGATGAAGAGAGGATAAGGGAGATGGAGTAGCCAATTTTTCACTGTCTTTCTCTCTTCCATTATCTGCAACTATACTTCTTTCTTTTTCTCTTTCTCTCTTACTATTAACTGTAGAATCTTTGTGTTCCTTTGGAGTATTTTTGCAGTTCTGTCCACGTGTCCTCAGGCACACTATTGATCTGCACAGGAACATATTGATTTCAGTGAATGTTGCCTGCCTGTTTCTGACCTTACTGACCAAAGTCCTTGTTCTCAGTTGGTGTCTCACTGAGGTGTGTGTGTGGGCCTGTCTGCTGCTCTATCTCTATACCTGCATATCATTCTGAATAGAAAACCATGCAACAGGGTTTTTCCCCCCACAGTGTTGTATCGGCTATAAATAAACTCAATTCTATTCGTGTGCTGACAGCCAACTACTCCACTGCTGAGTGGTTGGTTGTTGTTACGATTCAGAGAGGCACAGGGATGAAGATTACAGCAGTCTAGTTCACTGTGGTTAGGTATTAGAGCTAATCTCTTTGCCTGGGGGGGGGGGGGGGGGGGTGTGTGTGTGTGTGTGTGTGTGTGTGTGTGTGTGAATGCAGATCTAATAAAATAATTTGATTACCAAGTTTTGGTTCCCTTTTTGTGTAGTTTTGATGAACAGCATCTATTATAACAATGTGAGCATGATGATAGAGATACATGTTTGTCTGTATCATATGCAATATTAATTGTTATTTATACAGTCAATCCCACAAGAACCCTCACAATAAGGTGCGTAAACATTAATATATCCAATAGTTAAGATTAATGTATATGTTGGAATATTGCCTTCATTATGTGCTAGGGGCCATCAAATTTGGGCTTTTATATTATTATTTTCCAAATTTTCTCGGCACCCCAGGGCCTCTTAGCTGGCTACTTTTTCCCATTGTCTGGCTACTCCATATCCTTTTGGAAAGACAGTGGTCTTGAACCTGCCCCATAGTGAAAAGTACAACATATTTAAACTACACAATATTTGCATTGAATCCCTCTGACCTGGTGCTCTGACCTTCTGTTTGAAAAAGTCAAAAGCAAAGAAAACGAGAAACACCAAATGTCGTGGTTGGATATTTACTTTGTCATGGTCACACGGGCCAAACTTAAAGGAAAAGTCGTGGTGCAAACAGAACAGGGACAAACCTCACTCAAGTTCAATAATTCATGGCCAACTAAGTTAAGCTGACCTTGAAAAAATCTCCAGTGTTGGACCATTGAAACCAGGCACTGCTCATTTAGGGCAGAGAGAAGATGAGACGGACAGACACAAACACACATACACAGACGGTTCATGTGAACTCTGTCTTTCGGGAAGTTTTTCTTTCCATGCCTTGATGCAAATTATCAGCTTACTTTAGCATTTGTCACTATCGCAAAGAGCATAATTTCTAATTTCATGATGGTTTTCTTTTTCTTTGACTTCCATTATATTTATAAGCTCTACCCACTTTGACTTTACCTGTGAAGGGAGTATTTTCCTCTGCCATGAGTAAACATCTCTAAATGTTAAAAAAAGACCTATCTATAACAACAGGTAAAGCAACTACTGAAACCTAACCCACAAACTACCTTGATAATTGTTAATTGTTTGACCCTTGTCTTGTATTGTTATATACCACATGAAAAAGTTGCTTAATCTAATCATAATGGCAAAGTTCAAGCTATCTCCTCACTAAGTACTTTAATTTAGTCAGTGTTGAAAGATGAAAATAGATTTTTAAAAAGGCACACCTGGATCTTCCCTTAGCTATGATGTGTTAGCAAGGTGAAGACCAACTTTTGAGATTCTCTCCAGCATCAACAGACTATCTTTGCAGTACTGGCTGGCATCAGGTGTTCACGGCACCTTCTGCCAAAAGACCGGGACATTGCCACTCTGTTGAATGTCGACAAGCTCCTTCAGCTATTATGACCTCACTGATGCCCTCGCCTCTGAGAAACAGGTCCCACTTTCCTTGCTCATAGTAGTAGAGTTTATAGGCAGTGAAATTCTCACTGAGCAAGCTGCAGACAACACTCACCACACAGATGAAGAAAGCATTAAGTGATGACTTGCTAGAAGTGAAATACACGGAGCGGTTTGCCGCACACCTCCTGCTTTGGATGCCCGATTTATGAAAAGCTTTTGTAAAATCCGGAATGACACTGTTGATGCGTGCGTGGAAGAAGCTGTGGATTTAGCAACAGCAGTGTATTCATGCAGACAACAGCCTCGAGCAGAAAGGGTAGAAAATGAGATAGGAGAGGGAAGAAGCAGCACCACTTCCTCTTATAGGAGAGAGAGAGAAGTCTGGGTTGGCACAGCCAATCACTTCATCCGGGCACAACAAAGTGACCTCAGGAAATGAAAACCTCTATTAAAAAGGTGCTGAGGTAATGTACAACTACATCTTCCGCCCACTGACACTGACCATCTTGCTTGGTGTAAAATGCAGCCTGAAGAAAAAACCCTCCTCGTAAATATCCCAGGAAGGGCCTCTGTATTCTTGACAGGCCTATTTACCCGTACCTCCTATTAATACATTTAAAAATAAACATTTCAAATTTCAACTTTAATAGCTGAAATAAAACGTTTTGTGAAAAACCATGTAGAGTAACTAGATACCATGTGACTGCTTCATTCATACCTTGAAGAATGGATTTGAGGTCACAGTGACCTTGAGCTTTGACCACCAAATTCGAATCAGTAAGACCAAGTGAATGTTTGTGCCACATTTGAAGAAATCCCCTCCAGGTTTTCTGGACCGAATTGCAGCGCCAGAGGCATACAAAGTGACACCACATAATCTGGCCTTGCTAAAACTATCCAAGCTTAGATATCCTTAGATGCCCTACATTGTAAATAGAGTTTTCAGAATTACATTTTAAGCGATAACAAACCTAAAATAACAACTTAGTAGCCTTCAAGTCGAGTCAGCCCCCATGCTTTGCTAGAGCAGCAGGGATCGAAATCACACTTGCTTTGAGAGAATCTTCTCACTCCTCCACTGCCAAAATCTCACACTAATCGCATGGCACGAGTTTGCAAAGCTGATGATTTGACTCGCACTGAATTGTGTGTAGATAACAGTTTTGATCACAAATCAAATCCAGTTGCCTGTTGCATTTGAACTTAAACTAAATAAAAAATTAAGTGACCTTCCAGTGGTTGTGAAGATGAGGAAAAACTGTCTGTGTGATCGTACCCCTTGTTTAGAGGACTTCAGCATGCGGTAATGTCTTTTTCTTGAGAATTCAGGACATTTACTTACAGGATATGGTGAAAAGTGTTACAGCCAGTCATCACTCTTCTATATAATGCTATTTCAACATTTCCACAATTTTCCTTGTAAATGTTGCTTACAACTTTTCAAATTTGTCTTAATTCAGATACCCTTTAGTTCATTGTTTATTTCCTTTCGATCATACAGCAGCTACAGCAATGCTCAGCAATGTTTAAGGTTGTCAGTCACTGCACCTCTAAAGTAATGAATTCAGTAGCCAAAACAATAAAACGGCCAAAACTGGCATTGGAAAATCTGAAATTGTGCCCCCCTACAAAAGATAATACAACCTCAGTGTGGAGTGGTTCATTTATCTTGGCTAACACGGGATGGTTTCCTTTCTACTGTAGCTCCTAACTTCTAACTAAGAACGGATTAACTATTAAAATCTTTAGGTATCACCCCTTCCCTGAGCTGGTTACTCGGTTCTCTGTAACCTTGAGTTTGTTTATACTGATTTTAATGAGTCACTTATTCACAGATGATTGTATGAGTCATCTGTCTGTACTGAATGATGACCATTGTGCGGTGCTTGGGGATACCTGCATTCAGTAGCCAGTAGATGTAAAACTCCAGCCACTAAGGAGGAAGATTGTTTGCCGTACATTGCTTGGTTTTACATTGACTGTTGTTGCTAATAATGTGTCACGTGTTGGAAATACTTTCTTTTAGAGGCGTAATCAGTCGCAATACAGCTTGCATCCTAAAATGATCGACAGCCAATGTCTACTTTAAGAAGATTGTATATGTTGACTGTAAGGTAAACGCACGGTACACCGAACAGCAATGTGGGATTTGCATACAAGTGTGCGACTTGATTAGCATGCTTGCAGTGTTTGTCTGAGGGGTTGCACAGCATGGTGATTAGCATGCTGCAGCTGTCATTGGCCCGGAGAGGATCAGCTGAGACTGTCCCTCAGTTAGAGCTAGGGCTGTCACGTTTCCCCCAAAAATTGATCCTGTATTTTGATATCCATGGTGCCCAAAGGATGAAACCCGATGGCTTTTGCGATCTTTACTTTACCCCTGACTCAGTTGTGCTCAATGACTGACTCAGTTTCGTCATCCCTAAAATTCAGTGCTAATTAGCAAATGTCAATATGCCAATATTCTAAACTAGGATGATGAACCTAAACAGTATATCTGCTTAACATCAGTATATTAATATCATTATGAGTATGTTTGTATGCTGAATTTATAATTTAGCTAAACTCACCATACCAAAGTAAAGGCTTCAAGCATGGCTGTTTCAATATCCCTTGCTCAGTCCATGGTTTGGATAAGATAATACTACAATATTTCTTATACAGAAACAGACTATCTAACCATGTTACACAGCACTAATAATCAAAAAAGTATTAAAGCTGCAGTCTTGCAATTAACCTTGTAAATAAAGGTGTGTACGTTTTGTTGAAAGTGTTTTTAGAGATATGTAGTTCTGAGGTAAAATTGTTTTTGTTGAGTGTTGAAGCCTCTGACTTTAAATTCACAAAGGAGCACACTGTGTGTTTACTGCTACATCTTGAAACTCACTATACAAAATACAATTGTTGTCTCTGTTTCCATCTTGTGCACCGTTTAGCACATATCTAACAATGTCATTGTGATTTGGGGTTTGAAGTGCCGTAAACAGGATGGGTTGGCACTCTCCTAGTCCCTTGTGAGGCCCGCCACGGGACAATGAGCATTGAGGAAGAGCAACTCTTGAAGGAAAGTTTGCTTACTGTGATTCGCCAGGTCTCATTAGGTGTATGACATATTTAGCCAACAGTGGTGGCTGGCTGGAGAGTACTTTTGTTACTACACTGGGAAGAGATGGGTGCAGAGTGCTAAGGAATTACACTTTAGTCCCGTAGTACTGCTCCAGCTAATTATGCACTGTCGTTATCATGATGGATTGTCCCCTCTCTTATTTCATATTCTATTCCTATTAACCAGCTGTTTTTCTTATTCTTACTGTAGTTGTATAGTGATACTGTGGCTTTTGGATCTGTGTAATGGGGAAACTCTACCCCTTAGATTAGGTGTTAAGTTCAAAGCTCTTTGAGTAACACTGGAACAGCTGAATTGAAGGAAATGCACTTTTGTCCCTTTTACAGTTCAGTCATTTTACCTTGTACCATATAATTTTAAGCACAAACAATGTACTGTCACAATAAAAAAAACAGTCCACTCCAGTTCAAATAATCCGCAGAGGCATTGTCTTCAGATACCTCTTACTGACTGATTTATTAATAATATCTAATACATTTATCAGACAAAATGTGGGAGGGGGTTATGAACAAGTAGTAATACATGTCTTTGCATATTTAACATTGTCTATACAGTTGTGACAAAAGGAACAATTAAGGATTTACTAATGTTAAAATAACAATGTTGTGTCAGTTTTCTGGTAACCCAATGGTATTTCATTACACTGATGCAAAAACCATGTCAAAATCCAATATTGCCATTAGGCAGCCCTATTTGTTGACTTGCAAACGTTGCCCACAACAGAGAGCCAACATAAAATCTCCTTTTTATTGACTCACTGTATCATGATGTCAGCACTAGAGTAAGACTGAATGAAAAATCTATCATGAGGACTGAATGAGATACAGTGGATACCAAAATGAGATCAATCCCATTTAATGGAGATTCAATGTCCTATCATGTTCTGAAGAATTTGAAATATTTACCTTTCAAAAGTTATTTTTATTTCACGTTTACTGGATTTGATGAGTCACATAATGAGTTGGCTTTATCAGGCAAAGTAAAATAAACAGCTTTTAATAAATATCGAGCATATAGATCATTCTAGACTGATGGGACTTCTGCATGGTATTTTACTTGACACTTTGTGATAAAGCACGAATGTGAGGGTCCTTCAGATAAATGCAAGGCTCTCATGAAAATACTTGACATCAAATGCCGTGCTCAGTGATGTGGCACCGTCTGATTTTTCAGGGACATGCAGCAGTGCAGAGCGACCTCTCGACCGCGTCTCCCTGTGTGTCACTGAAGCCTTGATTCATTCTGCCAGACAGAGCAAATATGATGGGTGTGGATCCTCAGGATGCATTTTTAGCAAGCGACGACAACATGTTGGCCAGCTGACTGTTGCTATGCAACGATGGGGAACTTGAAAATGTATTCCTTTTGCCATGACTCAAAATAACCTTCAAAAATTGTGTTGTTTTTTTAAAAAAAAAAAAATGCATTGTGAAACAGAAACTGCATGTTATTGTTTATGTTTTACATGACTGCTATTAAGCCTTCTCTACATCACATTTTACTGTTCAAACTGCTTCTTTGGGACTTTTTTTTCAGTCAATGTTTTCAGCTGCTTTGTTCATTATCTTGACTGATTATTCACCATGTACTGTATGTTGTTTGCTTGCCATTTCCTTTCTCAACCTTGTATGATTCCAAAACATAATTTGAAATGCTGTTTCAAATTCTTCTGTGATTCCTTTTCAAAGTCACATGTCTTTAGACCTTCAACAATTAGTCGATTAATCAATTGTTAAGTAAGTTTTGTCTCCAGTGGTCACACTGACTGTCATGCTGGACACGTATATGTTTACCTGGTCAGAAATTACACTCAAACCTGGCAACGTCATGTCCTGCACATGTTATATGATTGTAGTTTAACTTTTGTTTGATCTCTTATGGCAGTTGTAACCATGATCATCTTACAAATGGATCATGTTTCCCTGTTGCAGGTGACCCTCAGTGAGTGACAAATGTGTGAGAAAGCAGAGAACCACTTTCCTCTCCCAGTGGAGATCTGAGTTCTGGGACACTGAGGTAAGTACAGGGGTTTAAAAACGTGCTTTCAGACTGCCTCATATTTAGTATTTTAGTGGTCCATGTACAGCTGAAATAATAAGTTCTTATTTTATATCTCTTATTCATGGAATCGAAATGTGAGCTTTTGACAGTTTTTGACAGTCCTTCCCCTGTTGATTTGATTGATGGATTGTTTTCTATTTAATGTTGCAGTGTCAGTTTTTAGTTAGTTTAGCACTTGGCAGGTGTCTGTCATCCAGCACAGGTTGTTTTTTCTGTCTACAGACTTATAGAGGATAGCAAGAAAATTGAAATTTTTTTCTGAGAGCAAAGTAACCTAAATAGTTTTTCTGTAAAGGACATGTCTTGTTGGTGAATATTTGCCATTGCCTTAAAGTCACTTGACTACCGTTCCCATGGTAACTGATAAGCCTGCCCTGCCAAATCGTGAATTTCA
Organism: Verasper variegatus; assembly: GCA_026259375.1. Lineage (NCBI taxonomy): Eukaryota > Metazoa > Chordata > Actinopteri > Pleuronectiformes > Pleuronectidae > Verasper > Verasper variegatus. The sequence continues at coordinate 9,729,797 of CM048052.1, forward strand.
CTCCAGTGTGTCTTTGACAGTTTGACAAGCTAGGAGAAATGAATGAGTCAGCCTTTCGCGAAGAGCTGAACAAGCTTACTAAGTGGAGCCTTTCAATTCACACAGATTGTGTGCTCACACAAAAAGATTTCACTCGTTCACATCTTCATCTCGTGGAGCAGAGAATGTGATCTCTCTCTCTCTCCTCGTGCCCAACAGAAAATCAGATATCTTGCTCCTCAAAGTCAGTTTTAAAACATTTTCAGGCTCATTACCATTATTTAGACAGCCGTGTATTATAATATGAGTCAGGGTGGAAATTGATGTAAACTGCGAGTTGTTGAGACAGAAAACAGCAAAAGGTAATTCTGGTACAATTTCAGTGTCACATTTTATGACAACTGATCAAAATACGTAGAACCTCTGAGGTCTTATTGTGTGTGCGGATTTCCTCACCCTTGATGTTTTGGGTGTGTAAGGATAATTAAGTAGTGGTGTGTCAACACTATGGCGTATTGTGGGAGAGAGCTCTAGCACTGTACCCATGTACAGAGTTAAAACATTGTTTGGTGCTTTCAAAATGGAACAGTGTGCGAATGCTTCGTAAGCAGCGATTGCTAAATCTGACTAAGTCTAGTGTGCGCATATTTCCAGTTTTGCACATACAGCTTTTTACTCTTGAGAGTTTAATACGCCTTGAATAGCTGTCTGCATAATCTTCGTGGTCTGGGTTCAGTTCTGTAAACTTGCACATGTCAAAAAGTTAAGAAAGGACTCTGACCCAGATACAGCTGCAGTGAGTTTATTTACAACACTCTTCTGTCACATGGTGCGAGCCGTGGGAGCACATACTTGTGCCAAAGAGAGGAAACCAACTAAGAGCGAGGAGTGAATTGGTCAGATCATAGATTCTGACATAACACACGATCACTGCACCTCAGTGTGAGAGCTTGTGGTGATAAAACAGCTCATCACAAACCACTAGTGGAGATTGTGGATTTCCTTCATCTTAACTGTGGCATCTAGAATACCTTACAGTCAATCTGCAGAGGCCGTTGCTTGAAATGTTAAGTGGGATTCCACTTTGAATATATTGAGTTAGTCCAAACCCATTATCCCATCAAGTCAACACCATAACAACACACACACAGTTTTTGCCCCCAGGCCCCAGTGCTGTTGTATTTGAAGACAGGTGACTGAAGTAGCACAGCAAACCTCGTGTCACTTTAAAAGAGTTTTTTACAATGGCACTATGTCCTTAGATAAGGCAGGGAACATGTTGAGGTTAGATGTTATGTTAATTGCTCTTACTGTCAGAAATGTTCTTTTGAGTCCATGACTCATTCACCTCATGGTGAGTTGAGGTGTGAGTCAGGGTTTCTATTAATCTGAAGCCATGTATAGGTCAGCTGTGTGTACGTGCTCTTAAATAAATCTATAGCAGCTCACAGGTGGTAAATTCTAGCTCAGGGTTGGTTGCATTGTCATTCGATATTTTTTGTTCATGTTGACTTTTTAGGCTTTTCACTGAGTAGATGAGAACAGATTTTCCTCAGCTCTGTGGCCTGCATAGAGCTGGCTGGTGCTTTTATCCTCTGCTTTTATCCGTACTAAAGGTTATTAGTGGAGGCTCAGTCATGATAGTGTTTGAAGGATTTTATTGTTAAACAGGAAGGATGAGCTGCTGTGGTGAGTGTTAAGGTACATCTACCTTTACATAAGAGTTGCTTGTTCCATTCTGGAAACTTTGCTCGCGGAGTGTCTTGCAAAATCACCTACTCCCCCAACACAAACACACACAAACGTGCAAACACACTTTCTCTCACACTGAGGCACATGTCTCCGTTCATGGCAAATCTTCTATGGGATTATTAATGAGTATATTTTCCATTGGATGAGGAGAACTTGTTATTTTGGGCAGTTTGCTGAAGATATTTTTAGCTGCTGGATACAGAGAACAGGGCCAAGGATGACTGTGTGCCTGCAGCCCCAGATCATAATATGTTTAAAGAAACTAAAGACTGCCTTATCTCATATCTCATCTCCTTTGATACATTATGAATATGAAAACTGGCACACCAAATTCTGATACTTGAGCTTTCTGTCATAGAGTAAAAAAATACAGTTATTTTTAAATTGTTTAATCGTATAAATTTGAGATGGAGCCGCTGTGGCGATGCCCTTTCGATATATTTGCACTCGATCAGTCACGAGTCAGTCTCAGCTGTCAACCATGATGTTTCACCCCATTTTTATAGCATCAAATAACTTATCAAAACCAAACTTACAGGAAAAATGAGCACTTGAACAAACATCAGTTATAAGAACAATATAAAATGAAAGAAACCTGTCTTTGAGAAAAATGTATTTAACGTGGGCTTGTACATGCTCAAGGTTTCCATGATCCCTGCTCTCCTTTTCATCCACTATATCTCCCATCTCTGTGTTCACGCTGCAGGCAGCCGGTGGGGGTCTCTGAGGAAGATGCTGGGTTCAGAGCGCGGTGTTGTAGAAGAATGGCTCTCAGAATTCAAGGTAAAGGCTCCCCTCTGTTCTCTGTTATGACTCATGTCATTTAAATGTGCGTTTTTTTCACCTTTTAATATTTCAGTCCATTTTTAAATCAGGATTAAAAAGTTTGTTAATGGAAGTGTGTTCTGTGGCCATTTCAGGACAGTTAAGACTCAGGGTCAGCTCTGCTTTCATTAGTTATTTGTACTTTGTGAATGTTAAAGCATTTATTTGTCTTTGGTTGTCTCACAAGTAGATATACTTTGCTGTCTATTATTTTCTGAATCATAGTCTCTATCATGCTTAAAGAAAAAGTAGCCTTTTCTTGCAGACATGTGAAGTTTACAGGCTGTTACAGTAAAACCTTAGTATGTTGTACACAACCAAGGTCTGTGTATAGCACTTGGAAATAATGTAATCTTCTTTCTGTCAAGTGCTAATCATGAAGGAAACAGACAGAAAGCAATAATGCAGAGTCATTTTCACTTATTCATAACAGAAACTCAAACATGTTGAAATGATAACTGATTTCCTGCTGTTTATTTTAACTCAAGTACGGTTGCTAAATTCAAAGTAAAACTGTTTGGATTTCACAAAGCTGATATATCAATTCAAATCTTGATTCAAGCTCAGGTAACTGTTATTGGTAATATTAACACTACTGACAGTCCATTTTAGTAATTCAAAGCCATAAGTGAGTTGCGTGAGCTCTGTACAAAGACATGTGAAACGCACAATCGTGTTAAGGGAGTGTACGTTGAATGTGAAAGGATACACATGAATATTACACATATTGACAGTTCCTCTTCAGGAAAAAACTGGTCTCTTCATAATTCTGATACATTCCATTTAAGGACACTTGTAGGTGCAATCCCAAAACAAAATCTTGTACAATGTTCTCTCCATTATACTCTTTCTTATATAGTGAAATACTGTACAGCTAAGGTGCATGATGCAGCTCTTTTCTCCACTATATTTATGTATAGTGTCTATATTTGACACTAGATTGCATCTCTGAAACATACAATTAACTTTATTATTACAATTAAAATACATGTAAGTACACAGCATGCAAGTTTTAACATAAGAATATTGTACATGTGGACGCTCCGTTTCTGACACGTGGATACTGGACACCAGAACCCAATGCGGCTGCACCTGCTGGACATCTGAGTTAAACACAGTTACACTAATGAAAGTGGGCTTGAGCCCAGAGTCTGAGAAGTCCTGAAATTGCCAGAGTACATCAAGTATTTAAAAATCATCTGTGTGAGATGAGGGGAGTGCAAAAGAAAAATGAGCCACGCAGACGAAATGCAGGAAGTGCATAGTGCGGTAGAAGCGGTGGCAAAAAATGAAACTATGAAAGAGAAAGAAGTGAGTATTATGAATAGTGAGGGAAATAGATTGGTATGACTCATGTTACATTGTGTTCTGTCCTCAGAATGTCCATGCTGAGGCTGTGCTGCGAGTGTATCGGACTTCTGTCATCTGCACACAGACAAAACAGCCATGACCATTTTAAGGATTTCCATTCAGGATATTTGATACAGTCGGATATCATCCCCCTGTGATACTCTGTGGCTTCTAAAAGTTATTTTCTGATGCTTTTCTTATGAGCGTATCCACTTTCACGTAATCTGCCCTATTGACTTTTCCCCACCTTCCCTTGAATGCTTTCACTCTGAATAAGCCTTTTTAAACAGTAGTTAGAGTCAAAGTAAAAGCAGATGGTGAGGGGTCCTATAGACTTACAACAGACAAATGGATGGTTGTTGATCACTGATGTTTAGCTTAAATGCCCTGCACACTGTCACAGGTGTTTTCATCTTGACTCTTAAATTACAGAAACAATCATTGCAGATCTTAGCACAGTTTGTACAAACCTACACACACCTGAAAAAGAGTTGAAGTGAAACCTGGTGATGTTTTTAAAAAAAAAGTTCCCCTGCATTTAAACTTCTCTGGGTGTGAACTGGAAGTGAGCATTTTTGTTTTATAATACAAGGGGAAATTATGTATCGACCTTATGATCAGTATCATCATTCTCAGCAAACCTTTTTTTCCTCCTTGCGCCAGTCCTTACCAGAAACCCACATCCCCAGCTACGCCGGCAGCCTTCATCTGAAGAAGTCCCTGGTGTCAGCTCTCTACAGAGTCATCCAGGACCCCAACAATGAGGTGATACACAGAGAAAGCAACAGCACACACACACACACACACACACACACACACACACACACACACACACACACACACAGACTCCCAAGTATGGCTGTTTTTAGCTCGAGGAAATGCGTTGCTCATGACTCACATGACGTAGCCTCAGTTGGCAATGAGCAAGAAACCGGCACACAGCTGTGTCCACAAGGTACACGTGCGCATGGAAAATGCAAGCATGCAACGCTCTGGAAAGAGTGTGATGGACAGGCACAGGCACAGCGCCAGCCACGTCACCTGCGAGATGGCACACAGTGTTCCTTATAATCTCACGTACACACACACACACAGCACACACAGAGCACACAGACAGCTTAGAACATCTGCTGCCCACACTGGTAAAGCCTTGTGCATACTCAAAGATACATCCACAGATATTGTATATAATCTCAGGTTATAATTAGTCATACTGCAACACACAAGCACCACAACGCCTATTTAAAGGAAGTAATGACACCATTTTCCAGCAAAGGCTTGAGGCCCTCAACGGGACAGGACTTTAATTTCACTCTAATGATACAGTCGGTGCCTCCAATTCTCTTCTCCCCTATGTTACTCGCTCCTTCATGGTCGAATTTGGGTGTCAGGCAACCGGGGATATAAATTCCATTAGTGTTGTCAATCTGGCTGCACAAGCCCATTAATGATTGGACGTGTGTGTGTGTGTGTGTGTGTGTGTGTGTGTGTGTGTGTGTGTGTGTGTGTGTGTGTGTGTGTGTGTGTGTGTGTGTGTGTGTGTGTGTGTGTGTGTGTGTGTGTGTGTGTGTGTGTGTGTGTGTGTGTGACACACAGAGGGAGGAGGGGGGCTGGGATTGCAGAGCGTATTTGACTGCTGTGTTAGGCTGTTGTTTCGCTGATTAAATGAGTTGCCGCTTATTTCAGGGTCAGCCACAGTACAACACACAATCCAGAGTAGTGCTGTGCGGGCACTCACTCCACTGACCCCTGGACAATATAAACACACTGGCTCAGCCGGCTCCACTGAGACTACATTTGAGCAGACTTTCATTGTCGTGATTTATCCCCTCTGCTCCTGCACACCTCCCACTACTGAGCAGAAGCAAAGCTTTCTTCCCTACAGTCCACCCTCCCCGTTATAGTCAGGATGACATCCATTCATGCTTTCAAATGAGAGCTGCAGCAGAGATACTGTCTGAGGCTTATCGCTTCGACAGGTTCCCGCTGAGACTTGAAATTTTGAGTGGAAACAAGATTATTTATTATTATCATATCTTTTTTTAATACCATAGGCATATATTAATGCTGATTTTATTAATTTGAAATAAAGATGACTTGATGATCATAGAGACTTTGTAATTTCAAAATTTTCCAGGCATTTCCTCTCGATTGGTGAAGGACTTTACATTGTCTGTAAATGTGAGCATGAATGCTTGTCTCTCTGTCTCTTGCCCAATGTCAGCTGCCTTTGGATCCAGCCCCACCATAGTGTATATTCTAGTATGGTGTCATACCTGTGCTAATTTGCATTCATGCGTTTCCTCCTCCTAACCAGCTGCTGGAGCCGGTGTGCCACCAGCTGTTTGAGCTGTACCGGAGCTCTGAAGACCGCCTGCGACGCTTCACCCTGCAGTTCCTGCCTGAGCTGGTGTGGGTATATCTGCGGATCACGGCCAGCAGGGATCGTCAGAGCAATGGCTGCATTGAGGCACTCCTCTTGGGCATCTATAACCTGGTAGGGGCATGACCTTTTAGAAGACATAGGTTTTGCTCTGTGAATATTGAATATGGTAGCTATGACATAAAGAATAAGGATTAGGGTAATATAGTCCTTATTTGAATGGACAATTTGGGATCCAAATGCTCAGACCACATTTACAGATTTGTAGGCTGCATGTGGCCAATTTCTTCTAGAAGTGTGAATGTGTCCTGGGTCACACTGTTATAAGAGGAAGTACGTACTCATTGGTGTTTTTCAATCGCTGAAGCTTGTACATCTACAGCTTGAAAGACTCTGCTGTTGTTAGTACTATCATAATGGTGATGAAAGAGCAGCAGGGATGGTCACACGCACTAGTTCTTTTATCTGAGGTTAACTCTTCAAACAAATGGCCTGTTTGCTTTCTGGGATGGTTCGGCTGTTTTATTGCTGTCAGTTGGCACAGAAGGGATATCAACTTTACCATCTCACTGGTATGATTCATTGGGTGTATTGGTGTCATAGTTAAAGAACTGCATTTGTCTTTATGGATGAATTTACAGTGGAAATTATGTTAATAAGATAAAAGGAATACATGTCTCAGAACCATATCTAATATTTTGACAACCATGAAGAGGACTCTGGGGCTCCTGGAGTTTTAAACTATTTCATGTGGGAAAAACCAGAATGTTGATTTATAAATTTAGACACAGGTGGAGCTTTAGTGAGGTTACTTGTCTGTTGACAAGAAAGACAATCTGCAGGGAAAAGCCCAGTTAATGGAAAGACCCGGGATAGATTGTATCATGAGGAAACACCCTTGGGGAAATGGGCTAAGAGCCGGAGATATCAATAGAAAGAGCTCCATGTCAACTGGTGCAGCTAAAGGTATATCCATGTATAATTTATTCCTGTATGTCTATACCACCACGCACACATACACACACACTATACATGCTCATAGCCCTCTTTTCTTGCCTATGGTCAATGCCAACCGGGCCCTGATAAACAGCTTTGCTCTCAGCAGACCCATCAGATATTCAGAGATACACTGTTAGCCACTGAAGGGCAGGACACGGCCTGAACCAGGAGTACGCTGAGGGAGAATGGCAGATAAAAGCCTTTTTGGGACCACGTTTCAAAACCTAGATTATGTGATGCTTGGTCGTGGGAATGGATTACCAGATTTTTTTTTTTGTCTAATTCATTACTCGCAGTAGCCACACAAAAAATCTGTACAATCTGAGCAGCTCATGTTTAAACAAAAGAAAAACTGTTGCAGCTCAAGCGTTAGTAGTAAATGATATATGTAATAAACCCTCCACCTTCCAACTCTGCTTTAAATTAGAGTTTTAAAAAAAAACAAAGGAATGTTACACACTCAGGAGAAAAGAGACAATTATTTATTTGTCTTTGACTCAGTCAGCAATGTCCGCCATCCTCACATGTAGTAGAAACAAGTGGTTCGACTCTTACACACCCCTGCCAATCCCCCTCGGCTGCACATAATTGGTTTACAGAGCAAAGTAGGAATAACAAGTACTTTCTTCCAATTGTAAAGTGCTCAGCTGTATATCTCTGTGAATGCACTTGATTATTATTATTATAACCATTATTTCAACTGCAGTTGTTATGCGTGGAGATAATCAGGCATTACATTTTATTAAAATCCCATCATTCTCAGAGACGTGTTCATCTCTGTTACGTATCGCAGTGTGAAATTGGAATTGAGTGGTTAGTGTGCTGGCAGTGACTTTCAATCTGTCAAAGTCAATAACGTGTACCAGCACTGAGAAGGAGAGTGGAATGTAAAGCAGATGTTCAAAGTATTCCGCTAACTGTTTTCACCTATCTCCACAGGGAAGAGCTTAACCGGTTTAAGATTAATAAAACCTAAACGGGGTGTTTTCCAGGCCTGGTTTCTGTTCCCTGAATGACACAGCTTCTCTGTCTCTTCCTCACTCTCTGGTTTCGCAGGAGATCGTCGACAAAGACGGCAACAGCAAGCTCCTGTCGTTCACAATCCCATCTCTGTCCAAACCATCAATATATCATGAGGTAGGATGCCTGCCTGTCCAATCAATCAGTGTTTTCAGCATGCCTCTCTCCTCAGTGTAATCTACTAGTTACTCCACTGCCCTTTTTATTGCTTGTTTGTCTCCTCATCTCTTTCTTTCCTCCTCCTTCCTCTCCGCTTCAGGAGGTCCATTTTCATTAACCCCACCTCCAGGGCTTATCCATCTATGTTTGTTAAGATGTCACTGTGATTCCAACATCGCAACAGGAGAGGTTTTTCACACTTTTTTGTGTGTACAACCAAAAGCTTCACTATGAATGTTCTTCTGTTGTTTTAAATGGAAGTAACTTCACTTTCTTAACTTTCATTCACTCTCAGGCACGCCAGGTTTTTTGGAAAACCCTCCCTTCTGACCGAATGCTAACACAGGACAGAGTATTGACTATTTTGTTGAGCTGGAATTCATTAGCGAGGTGTTTCACAGGACATGCTGACCTAGGACCATTTACCAAGGGCACAAAGAAGCATGTGTCTTTTATTTATTTATTTTTTCAGGCCTTTTCTATCCTGCTACCTAGGCTCAGCAAAGACTGTGCTGTGCAGTATATTTCTATACAGTTTGACAATGCTTAGTGGCTCCCTATGAGTGTGTGTGCTGTGGGAGATTTATTGCTGTAATTACAAGCTTGAGAGTGTCTTCCCTCCATGCTGAGAGAATGCGGAAAGCATGGAGGCATGAGGAGGGGTGTGTGCGCATGAATCCCAACAATCTTCCTAGGCTGTACTACGGCTCGGCACATCACATGTCCTTATCCCCAAGCCTCTCGCATTAGCATACACTCAAGTCTCTCTTTGAATTAATCCAGTACTGCCCGCCTCCACTGCTCAGAGTCGCCCAAGATACTTAGAATGGAGTATCAATTCAATGAAGAGGTGACTTTTGTTCTGCACACCATCAGAATGACGTTGCCTAATGACATATTCTCATGTGAATATAAATTTAGATTAATTTAAGTCATAACCTGTTCCTCTTCCTCTGTCTTACATAGGAAAATAACTAATTTGCTCATTGTGTGTTTTAGTTTGAGAGCAGGGCTTATTGTTTTTTATCTTCAGATTTTGCAATGCTTTCACTCAAATACCTTGGCTTGCACTCAAATATATCCTGCTTGTGCTTAGATTTGCCAGCTTCAGCTCGTCTCTTTGAGCTCACGCTGCTTCTCTGTGAACGTGTGCTCTCTGATTTCTCCTTCACTTTGTGTAACAAGTCTGTCAAAAATCCCAACCAATAGAATGCTAGGTGTAGTGTTGATGAATGAAATTGCACAAAACAATCCGAGACGAGATGTTTCACGCATGTGCAGAAGCAGCGTGAGGAGTAGAGCTAACGCAGGAACACAGGAAATCTGGCCAAGCAACAAAATACGAGTGCAAGCATACAGTTTGTGCAAAAGCAGACTAGATATTCTACCAGAAAACTCTGTTAAGCAGAAGTGTTAAAGCTAAATCATTCTGCATCTCGTATTATGGTCAGTTTAGGTGGTAGATGATGACCTAAACAAGGTCATTTGATGTGTCAAATAAACACTGTGACCTTTCTTCTGAAGAAAGAATGTTTTAGTTCATTAAAGTTTATTAGTTTTTGTCAAGTTACTACAGACGAACCTTGCGAGGCAAGGTGGCCACTTCCACTATAAAACGCTTCAGGAAACTGTTATTATAGGTGTGCAGATGCCTTTTAATAAAGAGGAGAGACTTAAATAGAAACCTGGATCAAGAATTTGAAAGGTAGTAGAGTATAAATTCTAAGCTTTATGTTGCATGAAGGAATTTGTAGAAGTTACAAGGAAAATTGCAACATATAAATTTCAGAAAGAAGTCCAGTGCTGCCAGTTACGGTGACCAAAGGTGAGACTCTGGCAGAGGTCCAGTGGCAATCTAATTCAGCTGCAATAAAACATGAACACTAATCACAGCAGTTTCCCATCTGAGCACAACGAAGGTCCCAGTTTTTCAGTTAACTATTCGAAGTGCACATCATCGCATCATCCTCGCTGCAATTTTACTGTCATGGTGCAAAAGCCGACATGGTTAACAAGTATTTGATTAACTGTGGTTTCTTTGTGTGTGTTTAGCCTTCTAGTCTGGGGTCCATAGCACTGACAGAGGGGGCTCTGTGTCAACATGACCTGATCAGAGTGGTGTACAGCGGCCTCCACCCACAGAGAGAGACCTTCACGGCTCAGAACAGGTACGGCTCCGACTCAGCCAGCTGTTAACAGGGAGTGAATGATTTGAGACCAGACTGTGTATAAAGATGGACGACATAACTGCTCCCCTGAAGTGAACTTAAAGCGTTTTGATCGCCAGCTGGTCAGGTTGGTTATATATCCTGCCTCCTCCGTGTTCATGGATGGGATATCGACCAAAACAAAAAGTCAGAGTACACGTCAAATTATCTTTTCTTAAAGATTTGTTTACGTCATATTTGGCAGTTCTTCTTAACACTGATGTTTGTTTGACAGCTGAGACTGAATTGTAATTGGTCGAGCGACTATCGACGGGACCTGGCTACCGCATCTCGATCGCACAATCGCTACTGCGCATCTCTTATTAATTTATTTATTTCATGACAAATAATGACATTTCTTTACCTTTCATCCCATACATCCCTCCATGTAATATGAAAAAGACCCTTTAAGATGATCAGAACATAACCCTCGACTGTCGCTCAGCCCCCTCCGGCCAGATGCTGCAAGCCTGAAAGCTTTTTTGGCTCCGACACTTTCTCTGCTGCTGTGGATGAATGATAATCTTGGCATAATAATGAAGCACACTGGAGTCCTGACAAAAATATGCCTTTCTGTCGCACTAAAAGGAGTAGACTCGCTCTTTGTACATTTGTTTGTTGGCAACGATGCATGTGCAGAAACGGACTGAACTACCAGAGCTGATAATGTAAGGGCAGAGCAGATGACGCAGGTCATCCTGTTGTCCGGAGCAACAGGGTCCGGATACGATGAACATAGAGCGCCATAAGTATATTGAATGGATTTTATCGGGGCCAGGCCTCATAGTTTATCTGGAAATCTATTTGTGTGGTTGCTGCTGAGATAGAGTTTATGTGAAGAAAGCCTGAAGCTCCTGAGAGGTGGCAGCTCTCACACTGATGACATTTACCTCCTCCTCAACACAGTCAATTATGGCCCTTACACTCAGGTCCCCCTCCTGGTTGTCCTTTTCCAGCCTACACACAGGCTCATGCACATATTCACACAGTGGAAAGCACAAATGCACCAAGAGATGTACAATATCGACATTTGTACCGACGTCTGGAAACCAATCAATTAAGAGTGGGTAGTTTAATTTTGCTCTCATTTTATTTCATTACCACATTTTTTAATCAGTGGTGTCTATAATACTCTAATTGGAATGCTGCAAAAGGGACCATTTTATAAAAAAAAATTAAAAAAAATCTCCCCACTTATCTCTAAAAGAAATGCACTGCTGCATCAAGTGGAAATAAAAACGTCAGTCAGTTGTCACATTTAAACAAGAATGGATAAAAAAAAGAAGTCAAAATTTAATTAACAATCGAACCATACACATATGTAAAATAATCTTTTGACTGTTCCATTTCATTGAATAAACGTGGTGGACACATTAGACTTTTTATGAACAGAGGTCCCGGACTGGACAAAATGTACACGTGAATATCTTTGCGAACCTATGCAGAGTATTGTATATTGGGTAACCTTAGGTCGCAGAGTTTACCAACAAAAACCACTAGGGCACCATACAGATTATATAAATATTCCTTATATATATATTAGGGATGTCACGATTGCAGAAATGTAGTAGTCGATACCGATACCATGAAAGGTTAAGTGATATCACATTAAAACAAATATTTACTTTACTTTCTCTTGTCTTTATAATTTTTCTTTTTTTTCTGACTGTGTTTTGCGGTTGCAGGTTTGAAGTGCTGTGTTTCCTGATGCTCTGCTACAACTCTGCTGTGGTGTACATGCCCCTCTCTTCCTATAAGTCGGTCTGCAGAATGAGCTCCAGGTAAGAGAAACAAATGCAGAACATGCAAGTCTTTTTTTTTCATCCCTTCTGTTATTAGTGACCTCCCTCTCCCCTCATCTACCCTCATCACTTGCTCTCCTGAAATGGGGATTACATCACCGCTACTACCCTGTAGCCATACACTAACCTCTATACTGACTTGGATTTGATAAGTACGATATCGTTAGAGCTCATGTTGTGCTATTGGCAAAATGAAAGCATTACTGGTGGATACCTGTCTGTCTGTGAAATGCCCTGTTGTTAGAAGAAAGGATCAATATGGTATTCACAATATGAGGCCCTGTACTGGATCTTCAGTGTGAAGACGGTTCAGGATATGAAGACTTCCCCTCTGCTCGCGAGCAGATGAATGCCTGAAGCAATCTCTGTCTAGACAGACTGCAAACTGTGAAGGTTTCAGAGCACGAGAACAACGCTCCCTCTTTCAGTTTCCGATGCAGAACACCCCGCCATCTAATCTCACCTGACCTCAAAAAATGGCTTCCCAAGCTTGCTGTTTAGTGTGTTTCATCTTAAGCTGTTCTCCTTCTCAACCAGGCTCTGTGACTTCCTGCAGCCTTCAGAGGATTTAGCGCACAGAATTTTTAAAAGCAAAATATCTCTAAACCTTTGTGTCTACTGCCTTTGTTTGACTTTACTTACCTTTGTCATTGTGTGTGTGTGTGTGTGTGTGTGTGTGTGTGTGTGTGTGTGTGTGTGTGTGTGTGTGTGTGTGTGTGTGTGTGTGTGTGTGTGTGTGTGTGTGTGTGTGTGTGTGTGTGTGTTCTCCCTCCTCAGGTTGTGTGTATGTGGCTTCCCTCGGCAGCAACAGAAGCTTTGGAGGGATCCATGCAACCGTGTGCTGCTGGACCCTGAGTTCATGGTGCAGATGCTGACTGCCGTGTATCATGCCATGTATGTATTTTTTTAAGCTGAAGTAAATAATAATAATTGTCAACACAACACTGACATACCGTCCATTAAAACTACTTAGGCAAAACAAAAAAATTTAAAGATTATGGAAACAACACCTTTTTGAGAACCTTCCCTACAAGTGTGTCAGACAGTAACACAGTCCAGTCTCTGCAGCCAGTTCCTTTGACCTCATGGATTGGTATTTACAGGGAATTGTCAACAGTGAGACTTTTCTATAGACAGGTGTTTACCTTTTTAAGATCATGTCCAATCAAGTGAATTTATTTTAGGTAGACTCCAATCAAGGTGTAGAAACATTTTCAAAGATGATCCAAAGAATGAAATGATTCTTGCTAAAAAGCTCTGTAAAGCAGGGTGGAGCTGCAGATTGCCTGTAGGTTCATATCTACAAGAGACTTTCACATCACCAAATTGATTTGTATTTTATTTGTCATTTGAATCATTGTTTTTAATATTGAGTAAACCCATTTCAAATGACTTTAATCCATTTTTCTTCAGACATGTGTAGAGAGTTTCTAGAGTTTTTCACAGTTTGCCTTTGTGGGACATTTCTAATGAGAGTAGTCTCCATTGTAGTTTGCTGTGGTCTACTGCAGAAAATCTCCTAACAGCATATGCTAGCACTCTACCAAGGACAGCGGCCCCCCACTGTACAGACTGACTTCATCAGCAGTGCATTGTGGGAGCAGGTGATTTCATCCTGTCATGGGGACAGTCGTTGCAAAGCTGATTACGGCTCCTCGATGACAGCTCATCCTCAGTGAGGGATCCCCTGATACCATAGTGTCTGGAATCACTGCTGTTAAGGATTGTGTAGCAAGGATAGTGGGAGAGAATGAGGGTGCGTACTGTCTACTGTTACCCCCCCCCAAGTGAAGGTACGCAGCACCAAACAGGAGAAGTCTGTGCCTCTGTGTGTGACGCAGAATATTAGACTTTTTAGTAATCCTTACCATAGGTCACCTCATTGCCAGCTTGAGCTCTCATATTCACCCTTGGCCTGTGCAGGTGCACGTGAAGGGCAGACAAACATGAATCCCCGGCTGCACACATGCTCGGGGACCTTGGCAGCTTGGAGGATACTCTGAGATTTAGGTTAATATGTTTGCTAATGCCACATGAAGAGAGAGAGGGTGACGTGCAGGATTTATCCGAACAAATACTGTTATGGGACACTCCCAATTAAATGTTATCTATCCAGCAAAGAGATGAGGGATAAAAATATCATGCGCTTTTGCATATTTCTTGAACCGGCTTAATACATATTTGTGGAGTATAATGGATACGTGTCCAACCTCTTTCCCTCCCTCACTGTAGCTGGAGACATTATTAGGTAACTAATAATAGTTCAGGGGGATGTGACTCAGACATCAAGGCATGTTGTCAGACACTCCTGTTTACTCCCAAAAGATAATTACTTCACAACATGACGTCTTTGAATACCAATGTGTGTGTAATTGTGTCCTGTTCTGTGTTGTGATTTCCAGATACAATGGAGAATGGGAGATGGGGCGGGAAGCTCTGGAGGACATTCTGTACAGAGCTCAGCTGGAGCTTTACTCCCAACCTCTCCTGGTAAGACCAATAGGATTGTGTGCATGGAGTCAATTACACACAGCACAGTACGTGTTGAGCCTGAGTCAAAAATTAAAACACTAAAGAAGAAGAATGCTTTTGATCCTCCATGTTTTTCTCTTTGATCTGCATCTGTTTGTGTTGCCTCCAGCTGGGGAACGCCATGAAGAACTCGCTGCCAGAAAGTGCTCCCAACGAGTCACAGGGGCGCAAAGTGCTCCAAGTGGAGGTGACGCCCACCATTAGCCGCATCTCCATCTCTGCCATCACAACTGCCTCCATACGGCGCCACCGCTGGAAAAGAGAGGGTAAGACGAAAAGCACCGGGAGACGGAGGGAAATCTTGGACACACACACGCATCGAAGTGAACCAGGCCTCAATGCAAGAGAGATCTCAGCAGAAGAGACAGCACAGTGTTTCATTAGTAGTTTGGAAAGGAAACGAGGAGAAGGATCAGTGATCCGTTAACCTCACAGGCTGTTCCTTTTTTTTTTTTATTAGTAAAAGGCCACAAGACGGATCTATTTGGTGAGAAAATGATTTTTCTGGTGTTTGTCCTCAGCAGTGAGAAGAAAACCTTCTCTTGTAACCCAGTCACACCATGAACATCGTCCAAATGGTGTTTTGTGTCATTTATAATATGTAGTTGTGGTCATGTAGTCTCTGTGTTGCAGTGCCTGTGCCACCCATTTTGTCTTAAGTGTGCTCTGTGCTTTGTATTTCAATTTTACAATGACTGTTTGTGGTTTAAGAGAAACTTCAAAACAAAATGGTGCCTGTAGAGTCTACTGACTCCATTTTACCCAGTAGATGGGCAATTAATGGAGCAGTTATTTTTTAAGATATAAGTTCTATATTTTGTAATTTACACACCTGCTGTGCCAATGATGAGACCCGACTCGTTTGACGCTTGCTGCCACTAAAGAAACGCGTTTCCCCGTCTGTGTTGTTGACTCCCAGATTGTTTTGACTACTCAGCCGATGCAGAGTTGAGCTTCATCGTCAATCCTCCTAGCCCAGTCCACCACCACCACACTCCCTGGGACGCAGCAGCCAAAGAGGAAAGGCGAGGGCGAGCTCACAGCCACCGCAGCAGGAGCAGCATCATTCCCCCGATCACACTTGAGGGTAGGGGACAGGGGCGGACACTCAGAGAAGAGAGGGTCTCAGGAGGAGGTGCCCACTTCCATCTGTATCCTCCCCACCCTCCTCTTCCTCCTCTTACCCCTTCTCCAAGTCGAGGGGCTTAACTCTGCTCTTCCCATTTTGGCTTTTTCTTCACTTCCCCCAGAGTATACTAACTCATCCAGTTTATAAGACCCTCAGCCAACAACCCCTCTACTACCAGACAACTACTGTTTGTCATCTCACAGAAGAGTGGAAGAGTCGCCTATTCTGGGTTTGAAGGAAGTGTCGCTAGTGGCCATTTTGCATGGGCCTGTAATCATGTCATATTCTGCCTCTATCCTCCTCATGCATCCTCCAGCGTCTGACTGCTAGACTGCTGCCCTTGTCACTCACTGAGCATGTTCAGTGCCCAACCTGCAGCATAACCTTTTACTCTTGGGTTTTCTCAACCCTCCATGTCTGTTAATTGGCTTTATGGATTCGATTTTTTTTCCATAGTGTTAACCGGAAAAATATATTCGTTTTACAAACCCGGCACAAAGTACCCGAAACCTTTTTCTTGCACTGTCCCCCATGATGTTTGACAGCGCCATAAGTTTTGGGTCACTCAGGCCAACGGCATCCATCTGCTGCCACCATCCTGCAGAATGAGGCCTTCCTTTTTGTTTTTTTTCCTGTCCAACAGCTTTATTGTTTGCTCATTTTGTGTTGCATTTATTTTTCCTCCGCTCAGTGAGTGGGAACGAGCCCTTGATCATGCATGCGCACACCACAGCAACCTTTGATCTTTTCTACTAGAACATGAAACCCTGGAACACTAACACTTGAAATGACAGGACCGGACAAACCAACATAATTCTTGGTACAACTAAAGCTATTGACTTGACTACCTGCCAGGACCTCTCAAATGGCCCGTTTTGTCTTGTTGAATGTGTGTGTCTGTTTCCATGTGTGGAATGTCGAAAGTCGAGTCCCATTCCCAAACTTTATGGTCAGTGTTTGTCTGGAGCACCATCCCGTCTTCTTCCCATGATCTTTCAAAGAATTCTCACATGTGTTTTATTGATAGAAATCTGCCAGTCAGCGAATAATCTGTGCACTAACTGGACATTTTTTTGCAGAAAGAAATTAATAATAACACACAATTTGGGGGCTGGTGTTACCACACTGGTGGTTTTGCAGGTTTAATCCTGTTAACTAAGATTGTATTTTCTTTGCGTAATAACCATTTGCACAGGTATATCATGTTTTTTTTAATAGATTTTCCCTTGATATCTACAACAGCGCTATTGTAGGATAAAAAATAATGGCATGAGGGGGTACCTAATCAAATTATACTTTGCAGTTAGATGTAACTGTAAAGGAATCCTCATGAAAGTAGCTCAGTCACTATATTGTGGTAAGCATCTGGACTTTAAATTACAAAATTGTAGCAAAGAATAACAGTTTATTGTCGTGGATTAAACTCTGCAGGCTGATTTTCATAGCACAATGAAATGACTGGACACCAGTAATGAGCATTACGTAAACAAACTGTAGTCCAGGTTAAATCATGCAAAAACACTGGTTCAGTCCTTTTTAGTTGTGCCCATGTTTGTGACATTTGGGATTGGGTTGGTTTGTGATGGCTTGCAGACAGGCCCCCTTTTCAGCCTTGTGGACTGTCAGCCCTAACTGGTTTGCTATTGATCTGATGAGGTTTACGGACTCGCCTCAGCGGGCTCCGTAGGCTCGTCTCAGCCGGCCAAACCATGTGACCACCAGGCCAGCGTTATGGGAGAAAGGAGGGATGGGGCTGGAGGGGAGAGCATGTGTCTTCTCTCCATGTTATGTGCATGTCAGTCCTGGTGCTGCCTGCGGTTCCCTGTGGTCCAATTTCTGCTTGTTCCAACAATGCATGACGGAGACACAAGGCTGATTCTCTGCCTCTTCTTTTAACAGATGTTTTCCTCCATATTGTATGTCAATAACTTTAGATTTTTTTTACCTAACATAGTTTATCATCTTTTTCTCTTCCAGCTTTCAAACAATGAGGTCTTAAATGGACTCGGACTGTTTTATTGTTTAGATTCACTGATCAAGCTGGTTATTGAACCCACACTTTTCCTAAACATACAGCCAGTCATTCTTTTAGTCAATCTGGATTACGTCAGATCATCAGACCTCAAGGTCATTGTGCACTGTATTGAATTGTTCTTCAGTCTGGTACAAGAGTGAGCTAATGAACCAGTACGCTCTGACAAGAGGCAGTGTTAGTGCTGGCATGCTAGAAGGCTGATAAATTAGACGACTCCTCTGCATTGTTTTAAACACTTAATGTTGCTGTCACTGCTCAGTAGTAGCTCATTAGTTTATTGCTGGCCAGTTGACATCACAATTGATGAGAATCAGCAACAACATTTCCGTCCTTTCTCTAGATTACTGTGAAATTTTGCATACTTTATTATTTATAGCTATTTAAGTATTTTAGAAGTTAATTTCTAAAAGTACAATTTAACTTTGCTCCACAGGACTGAAAGCAAAAGGGTTAAGTTTGCATCACAGTCAGATATTAGTCAGATTTGTCATGTGTTGTCTGCTTCACCCACTTCTCCGTTTATCTATCATCCTTCATTCTTCCTCTGTATGTTCGTGTTCAGATGCTGATGGGATGAGCGGTGGGGAGGATTCCTTCAACGTCAACGACCCAGACGAGGGTTTCTCCTCCGGGGCTTCCAACAGCAGCCAGCCCAGCGGCATCAAGGCGAGCGGCAGCGTGGGGCCACGGGGCGGCAGCCTGAACAGCAGCAGCAGCAGCATCAAGAAAGCCATCACAGCCCGGCTGTCACGGGACAAGGAGAGGAGAGGGAGAGGGAGAGGGAGAGGGAGAGGGAAAGGGACAGGGAGAGGGATCGAGAGAGAGCAGCGGAAAAACAGGCCGAATTGTCTACTGATCACCAGGCAGCTGTGAGGAGGCATCACCAGAGGCAGCAGTCGCCTCCAGCCAGTATCACCTTGGATGCCATCCAGCTGAGCCCCATTAAGAAGAACCTGAGCTTCCCTGTCGGGCCCACGCTGGTGCGGACTGGAAGCACCTCCTCCAGTAAGTCTTTTGACTGCATGAATTTCAACCTGAACGGAGGACAAGGACGAGCGAGAGGAGGCCCTGGGAGGCTCAGACAAGGAAGGGAAGCTTCCAGCAGCCGGCTCCCACCGCCACTCCACCATTAGCCTGCAGGAGGAGCACCTGGTCAGGCCAGAGGATGCCCAGGACCTCCTGTCTCCTGGAGCTCCCCTCACCAAGCAGTCCCGCTCCCCCAGCTTCAACATGCAGATCATATCACAGGTCTAACATGCAGTGCAGGGCATAATATACACACACACACACACACACACACACACACACACAGACAAAACCTAACCATAAAGGCGTGTTCACACCGAACATGCCGTGATTTCATACAAAGTGAATCGAGTTGAAATATTATAACACTCAAATTCGCGTAATGCAATGTTACGCCATCCAATCAGCGCTGAGAATGAAACTCCGCGGACTCAGCCCTGGGACTGACCTGAGCTAGAGAGTGATCAGACCCTTCACTAATCAGCCCCAGGTGGCCATCCAGACCAAGCTCCTGTAGGAGCCGGTGACAGTCCCCGAGCTGTGTGCTGTTCCCGGGTGGGCTTGTGGACCCACACACACACAACAGCGCTGGCTTCCTCGGTGTTTCCACAACATGTGTACGCGATTAACCCGAATAAACACAAATGATCCGCGTTCGGTGTGAACACACCGTTACAGCCTGACTACTACAACTCCTGTCTACCTGTGCGTTAACGTGTGTGTGTTTGGGAACAAACCCTTTCATCATCCATTAAATAAGAATTGGCCTGCAGTTACTGAGAATGCAACAAGAAAAGTAGTAAAATCATAACAGCCCACTTCTGTAACCACAGTGGAGCATTAAAGAGTCACTGCTCTCTTTGTGGAGAGAAAAGTCGTAGAGCGGCCACGCTAGCTGAAGGGGAAGTATGACATTTCAGATTTTTCTTCAGTTCATGAATCAGCAATAAGTAAGAGTTCTCTTCATTCCTTCCCTGTCATTCCCGGGCTCACGTGCAATCGTTCTTGCCGATTATCTTCCTTCTTAATTGCTGTTTGGTGGAAATGGTTTTACGGAGAAAAATAAATCTTTAAATATTTAGTTAATTACAATCCAAAGAAGATAGATTTTGTTTTCGTTCACTTTGCTGAAGTCAGATTTTGTCGGATCCAAATGATTCTCAGCCCATGACTTTAATTTTATTGTGAAAATTATTATAATAATTATGATCTGATTTGATCTATAAAACTTTTAAGTTTGTTGTTCAACCAAACTGGAATGTGATAAGGGTTTTGTCTTGTGCTAGACTTTTAACCATGCAAATCACTACTGTGCAGCTACAGGAGGAAAGAATTCCTCTTGTGATTTGATATAAAACCCGAAACTTGAGTAGGAACTGGATAAAAACATTGAGAAGGTGCAGGTTTGTGTCTGAAGCTAAAGGCAATGACTGTATTTTATATTGGATTGTTTTTTCTGGTTTAAACCGTTGCAATCTGAAAGCACTTGTGGGTGTGGAGGCTTGTGCGTGGCGTTGTCTCTGATCCGTTGAATTTGTCGCTGGAGGCTCGTACTAGTCACTGTGCATCAGCAGTAACCATGACGGTGGTCTTGTTGTGCTCTGATTGGATGCTCATGAAACATTTTGTTCTACCTCATTGTGTGTTCACCTGCCACTCAGACACCTGTCTCCCAATCAGATGCAGGATTAAAGACCCCATTAGGTTAGAAACCAGAGCGCTCGACCAGTATAGCGAGGGACCAATATTGGTTTCACACTGCAGCTGTAACGACACTGATGAATCTGACTGAATTTCTGGTCCACACATTTCAGTTCAATCACATTGTGCACAAACTCGCGCTGCAAAACGAGAACACAACCTCTGTCTTCAGGTTTTCATATTCTCTGTCATATATCAAACAACCACACTGGGGGTTAACCTGATAATTTACCAAGAGAAATGTCCTGCTTATCTTTTTATTTATGTAATGATTTTCAAAGTGCAATTTTGTTCTCCTCACGTGCATGGAGTTGGATCTTCTCTGCTGATAAATGCCTGCATCTGCGCGCAGTGCTAGCTAGCCTTCTGTAGTGCTCCCTGCCCAGACTGAGTGATTTTAAAACATGGCGTGCTTGTCTGCATGTTTCGTTCCCTGCAAAGCACTGCTGTTTTTTTTTAGATGCGTGATTTACGGCCAACAAGTCAAACCCAAGTCTTGTCTTCTGCCAGATGTGCCAACACGCATCCTCTTAATCTTTTTTCGCTTGGGTGTCTTAAGTTAAAAATGCCTTTTTTTTTTCTGTTTACTTGTCTTATTTTAAATTTAAGGCACAAAAAAAGGGATGTTTGGACGTGTGGCTCAACGTGCCCTTAGATGCGGCTTCACCTTTTTTGCCATGAACCATCTTTTCACTCGTCACTCGTGTGTGCGACACACTGTACTTTCACAATCATTACTAAGCATTGCTGTTCACGTTAAAAAGCAGTATAGTAAGCGTCTGTGTACTGTAGCCGTCAGCTGTTGTATTGCATTTCCCCGAGTCTTGCTTATGTGCTCGTTGAAAACGAGGGTGAATGATTAATGTATATAAAAGTCAGTTGTCTGCAGTGAAAATGTCACACACTCACGCTCCTGCTGTGCTGAAAAGCCGTCACGCGGCCACTGCTCCTTTGTGCGCTTCCACCTTAAACATTTCAGACCAAACAGCGTACGATTGCTGGCTCTTTGGCCTCACAGCGCTCCTCCTCTTCCTCCTCCTGCTGGACTGGACTGCGGAAGAAGAAGAAGAGTGCAGTTCACGCTCTCACCTGGTCTGTCTGCCGTCATCCTCTGCTGTGTGGCTCCCAGCGAGCCGTGTTACCATTTGCTGTATTTTGCTGTGAGTTGAGTGGCACCTTTTTGCTGTTTTTAAAACTGGTGACGTGTTCATGTCATTAATATATGAGTGCCCCTGACCGAGATTTACCAGCAGCCATGTTGGTACTGTATGTTGACTTAGAGTAATCCCTCAGTGTCTGGTGTTATTTGCATGTGATCAGGGCGGGAAATGAACGCCGGCTAGTACACGTCTGATTGGCTGTGGCTGATTATTTTATCTTCCATTCATTTTTGGCAGAATTATCAGCTCAGAAATCCTCACATGGTCCACTCACATTTCAAAAACAGAAAACCTCTTCAAGGTTGTGGAAATATTTCGTTAACTTCGTACCAGGTCAGCTGTTGCTGCTGGTGGACAACGTTCATTTCCTGTCCTGCATGTGATAACTGGGCTTTGTTTTCATACAGTATAATGCACTTTAATCCATCCACCTCTCTCCTCAAGATAGTTATAAATGATATATATATATATATATAGATGTGCAAATGTGTATACACTAAATGCAGGGTTTAAGTCTCTTTAAAGTAGTACTTCTATGTGATGTCACATCCAACACAATGCTATTTTTGTTAGTCTAAGGGTACAGCTATCTATTTTTATTTTTTCATTTCAAAACCAAAAAAAAATGTTCCGTGGTCTGGAAGGTCTCAGGAGATTATCAAAATGCCACATTTAAAAATGGCAGCACCAAAATTTCTGTTCTTGAAGTCAGAATTGATTCTATGCAACATTTTTTCCCCTTTTGTTCCTTTTTGTTTTCGGTTCTTGGTATATGGGCTCTCATTAATCCTCGTCGGGTGGGATGGGGCTGATGGTTTTAAGCTGATATTTACGGTGCGAGTCCTCAACAGCATCCTCATTCAACAGTTCTGTTTGTACACCCTGTTGTGGTGCCACAGAGTCAGCACCTCATGTGGGTAAAATACGAGAGAAAGCCACATGTGGACTTCTGATGCATGTTGAGCCCTCATGTCAGTTTGCTCCTCTGTGGCTCAAAGACGTCGGCCAGTGTATGAAATGTAAACAGATGATCGGTGATGAATCTAATATTGATGCTTTCGAGGGAAGCTGCTGTAAGATGTGATAACACTGTACCACTGCTGTTGTATAAATGGAGAGAAAGACTTATTTTAAATCTTGTAAATATCGAATGTACAAAGGTGAGAGCAAGGTAAATTTAAAAAAAACAACCGAGGATCAGTCTGATATGTAGGGAGAAATTAATCTGTATATTGTTGAATAAATATTGTGCCGTAAGGGATCCAAGTGTCTCTCTGCTTTGTGTGTGATTCAATACGATGTTGCTCATTCTCACTCATCACCATGATGCAGCTCTCAGTCTATTTCTACCACATAAACCAATATCCACAGTACACATTTTTATGCTTCTGCACCAGTGACAACCACGAGTCTGGAAATAAACTGATATAAACTGAAACTGCAGTGGTCGCTGTCAGCATACAACCACACAGAGGGAGTTCTGGTTTTAATCTTAGTTTAGTCTCAAAAAGATCCTAGTTGCTAATAATATGTGACAGTGAAGTTATAATTAGACAGTAAGAGATACAGCTATTAGATTTAATAAACAGAAATAAAGAGTTTGCATTTGACACATTTCTCAATTATTTTGTTTAATCTCGTTTAAATATGATTTGTTTCTATTGTTTAGTACTAAACAAAATATTTTGGGGTGTTGGACTTGGATTCAGTTGGTGATTTATAGGAGTCACCTCTGTGTTTGATCAGTTATATGCAAGTTAATTGTAATGTTTGTGCAAAAGGTTCAACTGAACATCTCCTACATGGAGCCACAGTTTCTTTTTGATAAGCTCTTACTGTCACAAAGAAAATCCTCGGGAATCACGTTTCATTTCAAAAAGGTGTCGCATCTCTCCTGCAGAAAAACTCGTGACCAGCTGTGATTGTTGGTGAGGTGCTGACATCTGGTGGTGGGACTTCAGAACAACTGGGAATTCAGATTACACAAGAACAATTCATGAAGGTCTGATGTGTAATTCAATGTCTTCATGGGCAACTGTGGTGGTTTATACCACATGAGAGGTAAGAATTCTAGTAGCCTGCTCAAAAACTGAAGGATCAGACAAACTTTATCAACAGGTCAAAGCAACACTATGTAACTTTTACTGCGAAACAGCGCCCCCTGCAGCCACACGTGGTGAATAATACAAAATAAATAAACCGTAATTATCCTAACTTTATTCAGGATCTCCTGGTCACTCTTTCTTAATGAGTTTTCAACACAGACACGGTTTTAACACCTGGAAACCAACCAGCGCTCCATTCAGTAACTAGATCCCCTTAGTACAATACTCTGAAGGTGTCACCTGGCAACAAGTTTTTGTTTGACAAACTGTTGTAACGCCTGGAAAATGACATGCAACACAAACCACACCACTGAAAGTGTGTGTTGCTCAAGACCCAGACGCCAGAAACCCCTTCATGCTTCTGCTGTCGTTCGTCCGAGTGAGGGGAGCGTCTGAAGACAGTAAAAAGGGTAAAGTTATCCTATGACTAAACTTACCATAGCTGTTGACTTTAAAATGACTGAGCTTCCTTGTCTTCTGGAATTATTCAAAGTGTGTTTTGCTGACTCACCTTCTTGGGTGTGTTGAGCTTAAATATTTATATATAGATATCTCAATCTTTTGTTTTGATGGTGAGGTGGAAACTGACTGGATGACAGCTGCTCTGTCTTATGACAGAGCACATTAGAGCCACTTAAGGGGGGGGGGGGGGACATTTGATTTGATTTTCAAAAAAAGTTATATTATGAGAATAAAGTCATATTATTGCATTAATAAAGTTGAAATGTTACAATAATTAACTTTTAGTACAATACAAGTAATTACATTAAAATAATAAAGTCGTAATAACTAAGATAATGAGGTAGTAGCTTTACAGGAAAAACGGATTATTCTATTGCCTGCGTTGAATTGAGGAATGTGGATTACTTGTTTAGTTCTGCTTTCGTTTAGGTATCACAAGTAATAAAATAATGAATCATTTGGCTCATCAGCACCATATTTTCAGAAGTATCCGGTCTTTGAAAGGATTGTGCAAGAAACTGTCTATTTGGCCTTGTTTCAGTTTAGTCACATTAGACTGAGAATATTACAACATTGTTCTTGGGATATTACAACATTATTTTAGAATTCTCAAAATGTCTTCATCGTGCTGTCCAGCTGAGTCATCACGAAGCATTTGTTGCCACTGTAGAACATGGTGGCTGAATCAGTGGGTCAATGTGGACTTTCAAATCCATGTGCTGGAGATGAGAGCTGCTTTCTCGCTGTTCAAGGGGCCTCGGTGGAGGAAGAAGCGAATAATGAACAACAGATCACATGTCGGGGAGATAAAAGCATACGTCAGAATACTGAAGCACCATCACTTTTTATAGATGACTGTCTGCCTCTACCTCCAGTGTTTGCTCAGAGCAGAAGCTTGCATCTTATAGTCAAACCTGAGACCTTTTGTTTGTGACGTCTTCAGAAATGCTGCCGAAATCTGAGAACAAGGTCCAACCAGAGGGATTGATCAAGCAGCTGACGCAGAGCAAAGTTGGAGTAAATCAAGTGGTTTCTTGCTTTAAAAGGGTGAGTGTTCGCCTGTTATATTTCTACTCATCGATCAGGGATCATTGCTAAACAATTACCATGGTGAGAAGGTACATTTATTCACTAGTAAACGTGACTGTACAGCAATGGATGAACCAAAGATTAAATAAAACAAGTTAAAAAATTAAGGTTTTATTCTAAGTGCCTGTGGGGAGTAAAATAAAAGCATTTTGTGGGAAATAAATGACCCGTGTCTCATTTTCCATTAAGAAAGCAGAAGAAGAGTCTGATACGTTTACTCATATTGAAACCATTGGAATCGAGATGCGGAGAAGAATCAGAAGACCAGACAAAGGGTTCGGTTCAGATGAGGCAACAAGAAACGGACTAAATCCACAGTCCAAAAACATGAATACAAGTCGTGAATGGGTTAGCAATGCTCGGAGCAACACTTGGATGGGTGGACGTGAGGGTAACAAGACAATCTGGCACTAAACTGTAGAGAGGGGAGTTAATAATATTCAGGCTGTAGTGCAACTCGGGATGCAATTTTCTGTCCAGTATGTTTTGTGTTTAAAATATTAATATATAAGATGTTAACAAAGAGGGTAAAACAGTATTGGTATAAATCATAAAATCAAGAGCACCCCAAAACTGTACTTAGATACACTACTTGAGTGAGTATACTGTATCTTTGCGAAAAACATGAATTATATCCCTTAAGTACAACAAATAACTTTGATCAATATTACAAACTGCAAATGTTTCATCTTTTAACAGAAAGAAACTGCAGTGTTTTTGCTGTGTCATGTTATTAATCCACTCTCAGTAATGCAGTAATGTATTGATCCAGAACTGGTGTCGGGCAACGTTCTGCCCGATGAGGAGGAGGTTCGGTCCGATTTTGCTCTGGTGTAGCTCAGCACTGACATCACTGATGCAGTGCTGAGCCAGCACCCACAGCCCCCGGCTGCAGAAGGCTCCTCTCTCCTCTCATGCTGCCGGGCTGTCGGCCTGCGTGGGGCAGATCTGTGCAGCGTGGCCCTCCCGTGTTGTGATGGGAGAAGCTGAGGTGGAATCGGAGCTGGTTCACGCTCTGGCAATCAGCGTAGCCAGACCCTCTAAGCATCTGTCTCTCTCCCCTTCATTCCAGCGCTGTGCATTCGGCTCCTGGATCAGGGAAAACATCTGCAAGACGGAATGTCGCCTCTTTGAAAAAGGTGTCAGGTAGGCAGAGCTGCTTTGTGCTGTGTTGGGTTATGTGAAAGGCAGAAAGGACCTTGTTGATGTTGCCAGTGCACAATGACACAGAGATGCTAAAGAAAAGCTACATGAATGAATGTATTAGTTCTCTCCAGCAGCTGCTACTCTTATCACACTGTCTGCTGAGGAATTACATATCAACACTGCCAGGTATGTGCTCATGTTATGCCCCTTTGTCCTCTGTGACCCACTAGAGAGGATGTATGTAAGTGTGGTTACTCAAAAAACGATCATGTGGAAGAAGCCATCAAGCCAGAGGACTTCACTGGGGAGTCGTGGGACAAACACAGACACGTTCGTGAAGTCCCCACCGATGCTTACGGAGACATCAGCTTTGGTGGTTCGGGCCCAAAGACAGGAAAGGTGACCCAGTCCATTCTCTCCACGATGGCAACATGAGTGAAGTGCCTGTAAATGTGTCTTCATCCTAACCCTAACCCTTTTCTTTCCACCTGTGTCCATTCTCAGTATGTGCGAGTGTCCGCAGACACCAGCCCTGAAGACCTGTACCACTTACTGACAGAGCAGTGGAAGCTTTCTCCTCCCAACCTGCTGATCTCAGTGACCGGAGGAGCCAAGAACTTCTATCTGAAGGCTCGTCTCAAGAACATGTTCCACAGAGGTCTGATCAAAGTGGCCCAGACGACAGGTCAGTCAGCCAGAGAGAGAAACGTGTGTGTGAGCTGTCCAAGTGTAACAATGATGTTAGGCAGTAACAAATTAAGTATAAAATCATTGGGGAAATATTCAGTATTTTTAATAAGTCACTGTTTGATTGACATTTGTAAATCAGGTCATTTCCTGTTGGTTTATTGTGCAGTAAAGCAGGGGCGGATCTGGGGCAGGGCCAGGGGGGCACGGGCCCAGGCAAAATATTCGGTTGTCCCCTGATTTAGAAAATCCTCGAACCACACTGTAGTAAAGTAAAATATTTTTACACTAGATAACAGTGTGAAGATTAGCTGTGCAGTAGTAAACTTTATAAATTATATGGACCACACACTTGAGGCTTGAGGTTTTTAAATCTCTGTGGCCGGAGGCACTTTGTTTTGGGTCGTTTGTCTGGTGTTTGTCTGAGAAAAAAAACTATAAGCACTTCACCGAGTTGTTTGTCTGTCCTTTCCATTATTGCAAGCATGATATCTCAGGAACGTCTTGAGGGATTCTTTGAAATTTATTTTATCCATTTATTTATTTTCAAATTTGGCGCAAATGTTTACTTGGATTCGAACAGAACCTGGTGTGATTTTGTTGGTGGAGGTTTTATGTTGGTTTCTCTGGTTTTATTTGCCTGGTTTCAGCGACGTCCCCTCCAATTAAATGAAATCTTAAAGCTGCAGGGTTGAATGATATTTTAGACAATAGAGGGAGACAGTGAGCTTCCAGTTTGGTTTCAACGTGACAGTAGCCTAATGCATACAAGTTGTACCTGAAGTAATAGTTTTACCAGTTTGATGTGGAAGAACCATGACCTGAACCATATTCAACACATTTGACACAGCGTCAAAGAGCACATATCTCTGCAGACTGTTGATGAACAGTAAGACGAGCCGATACTATTGTCAATGACACAGCTAATACTCTGAGTATGAGCTGCTGCCCTCTGGTAGGAGGTTGAATAGATTTAAAAAATCATTTATCCCTGTACTGTATCTATAAAGCTTTTAAATAGTGGTAGATAAAGCCAGATACTACTTACTCAATTATTTATGTTAATCCTTTTTTGTTGGATGTTATTTATCTATTTTTAGGATTTTGCTGACTGTATTTATTAGAACCCTGGTATATGAATATGTACATGTATTTGCAATATGGTCAGGTACGCACTGTAAAGTACCATGTTATGCATCAACACATCTTCAGGGTAATTGCGATGATGTTTGTTGTATAGCATGGGTGAAGAGATACACATTTTCCACTTCCCGGGACAGTTAAGTTTATCTTGGATCTCTTGAATGTTGAGTAGCACAAAGTACTGGAAACTCAGGAAGTCACCGCAGCCCCATTCCACTGTCCCGTGTGTTAAACGTGAACCTATTCTTCATCACATTGTTTCTCTAAGATTGAATTTGAAGATGTTGTGTTGCTCACAGGTGCCTGGATCATCACCGGTGGCACCCATGCAGGTGTGATGAAGCACGTGGGGCAGGCGGTGAGGGACCACGCCCTAAGCAGCTCCTCCTCGCAGGGTCAGATCGTAGCTATCGGAGTCGCAACATGGGGAGTGATTCACAACAGAGACGCCTTGGTGAATTCAGAGGTGTGGAAAACACACTTAGATATGGCTTTTCTTTCTCGTGAGGCGCGATACGTCTTCTTGTGATATCATTTCATTCCTCTTATGCCACCAACTTCACTGCAGGGTTGTTACCCAGCCCATTATTTGATGGACATCAATGGCCAGGGCCGGCTGTCCTGCCTCGATAACAACCACACCCACTTCCTGCTGGTGGATGATGGGACCAACGGACGCTACGGTGTGGAGATTGAACTGCGTAGTCGTCTGGAGAGGTGCATCTCCGGGAAGCATCTCGGAAATAAAGGTTAAAAGCAACTGATGCATTGTCTACAAATGCAGCAAGCCACTACAGATAGCATCTCAAATCTGTTCCTTCTCATCTGCCCTGCTTTTAATATAGATTTTTTTTATTGTCCAACCCACAGTGAGCGGTGTGACCATCCCTGTGGTGTGTCTGGTTTTGGATGGAGGACCAGGCACTCTGAATGTGAGTCATCAGTTTCAAGCCTCCTTGTTGTTGTCTGTCTTGTCTGAATTTGCGTCTCCTTTCAGACCATCTATAATGCCATGATCAATGGTACACCTTGTGTGGTCTTGGAGGGCTCTGGGAGAATAGCAGATTTGATCGCCCAAGTCGCAGGACTGCCAATGAAGCGGGTTACTATTGCCCTTGTCCGCCAGTTGATGAAGAAATTCTTTGGCCAAGAGGAGGAAACACAGGTCATAACGTGGACCAAAATGGTACGTGATCCGATCAACACCTTACCAATTAGAGATGAATTACTGCTGTTTATTTCAGTAGTTTTATTTAAAACTGGATTCGATCTCATCATAGCCCAGAAACTATGCTCCAGAGGGTCCCCAGGGGGCTTTACTGGACCTCAGTGCTGTACTTGATTTGATGCAGTGGACCATAGTGTGGAGGATGGTGGATCACTTCATCCTCTACTGTTCATCTAACTTCCTCTTGGACACATCATTGGCAAATATGATAATCGTCATTTTTAGGCTGACGACATTCTGCTTTACGTAAATTACAACACATGAGGATAAAAGCCGTCTTGTTACTCCCATTCACTGAATTAGCGACGTTGAAAAGAGCTATGCCAACATAATGATCACTTGTCAGAAGGTTTGATTGCCTTGCTGCCCACACCCGGTTCGTTGTCTGTTACAGATTCAGGACATCATCCGGTTGCCTCACCTGCTGACAGTGTTCAGAGTAAGCGAGGATAGCCACGGGGATATGGATGTTGCTATTCTTCAAGCACTACTCAAAGGTAGGAGTATGGTTTCAACAAAATATGTAATAGCTGACTGGACTAAGTGAAGTTGCACAACACAGTATTAAAAGCATCAATATACCAATAATGTAATGAAACAATAATGTTGCTTCTCTGAGAAGTAGATGAATGGACTGAGGTATCAAATGCGGCACGTTTGAAAACCAGCAGACATATTTTTTCTGATATTTTTTACTAGACAATTTCTTTTAGTTACAGTTGCTACAAATGATCAATTATAGAAATGAGTATGTGTAAAACACATTCTGCTTTGTGAGTGTCTAGAAATGTTTTTATTTATTCAACCCCTGTAGAACAAGCTGAATGCATTAATGAAAGCTCAGCCAAATGCCCTAAAAGGAAGGGAGCCCTCCACCCGAGATTCTCACTGAACGCTTTGACCATGATGAATCATCACTCTAGCTGAACTCTGGTGTACATTGTTTCCATGAGTGAGCTCCACTGCAGTAATTATAATGCATTTCCAGGCAGTGGTCCTGCTCACTCTGCTAATGTAGATCCATAGTTTTGTAGTCACAAAGTTCTCAGTACATCTTTGTAGTAGTGTAAACACAGCTTTGCAACCCGGACAATACAGATGCACACGTAGCACTTTACTGTGTAGATAGTCAAATAATCGATTTGTCAACTGAGGGCAAATTTATCAGCAAATTTCTATTTTTTTCACAATGTTCTGAGATGTTATGAGTTTACAATAAATCAAACAATATACAAATTATAATGAGCATCACAAACAATGAAACTAGCTGCTGGTTTAATCGTTATCTAATGAAAACCTGAGCTCTGCATCAGTCAATCCAACTAAATCTAAGTTCTCTAAATCTAAATATGAAATGGTGTCAATATAATTCTCTGCTCAGCTTCAAGGACCAGTGAGTCACAGTGCTGGAGGAGGCAGCTGGAGCTGGCTATTGCCTGGAACCGAGTGGACATAGCTGAGACTGAGATTTTCACTGAAGAGAGCCAGTGGAAGGTGGGTCTGTCCATTACACAAGATAACAACGACACCCATCTAGCCTTCTCATCCCATCATGAACTGACTGTATATTAAGATAGACGACATGACAGCTCCCGAAAAGTGAAGCCAAAGTGTCTCAATCACCACCTGGTGGCTGGCTGCAGTATAGAGACAAAATAAAAGGGGGTCAAAATACACATTTTCTCATCGATGTTTTTTTTAGGAAGTTCTTATCACACTGATGTTAATTCAAGTGCTAATTTTTCAGTAAATCTGGTTTAGTTTATTTGATGCTATGAAAACGGAGTGAAGTATCATGATTGACAGCTGACACTGACTCACAGTTCTTTGAGCGTGTGTTTTGATGGGATCTCGCTACCGCGTCTCCATCCCTCGATCGCCACTGCGCAGATCCAGATGAACAAGTTCGTATCCAGGATATTTTAGCTTTATTTCCGAAGAGTGTGAGAAAGTGGAGACGTGTCGTCCATTTGTATATTAAGTCTATGATTTCAACTTGTGGCTGTGAAACAGAGAGGACTAAGTTGAAAGGAGAAAATATCGTCATAGCAAATGGAGATTTAAGAATACAAGTAAAAACGATAGATCGATTTTGAATTCATTTATTTTTATATCTAAATTTTGTTCTTTGTAATACTTGAAAATAGTCAAATGTTTTATTTGTAAAAAAATGTCAAGCATCATCCGAATATTAAGCTAATAACCTCATATCATAAAGACTTTAGAATACAAGGGGCAGAGAATATCCTAAAATAGTATGAATGATATAAAAGTTATGATTCTTTCTCCCTTCACACATGAACCTGACATTAAAGAGTTACCAGTCCCTTCAATGAAACAAGCAATCAAATTTCTCAAAAATAGTTTATCACACAGAGTACTGGGATGCTGATTGTGCCTTGTGATCTCGCTTTAGTCCAGTGACCTCCACTGGGCCATGCTCTCCGCCCTCATCGGCAACAAGCCTGAGTTTGTGAGTCTGCTGCTGGAGAACGGCGTGAGTCTGCGGGATTTCCTGCAGGACGAGGAAACGCTGTGCGAGCTCTACAAGCAGCTTCCCGGCTGCTTCTTTCTCCGCAGGCTGGCCAAGCGGGTTCAAAGCTCCAGCAGAATCAGGGGGAAAAAGTTCAACATCAGGCGTCGAACTCGCTGCGGGCAAGCTGAAACAATCTCCATGACTCACGTGTGCAGTGAGGTGCGTCGCCTGCTGGGCAGTTTCACCAAGCCCCTCTACCCTCCTCCCACCAACATGCCATACCACTTCAACATGGCTATTGAGGAAACGTCCACATCAGTGAGTAGGTTTGTCCATCGTATATAGTCTCTTCTCAAAGAGCAATCTGGCCACCAGAAAAAAACTGCGATTGAATAAATGTAGTTTAAGAACCACTCAAGGTTTGACATTTAAGACAATTACACCTGAATAGTTCTGAAGTCATAGCTACAACCATTCATCAATTAATGCAACACTTTCCTTAATGTTTCCTCGAGCTGTCTAAACATCAGTGGGATTCCGGAGGTCCACTCAGGGAGGACAAGACTGAATCACAGAGGGACCCAGGCACACACCTTTTCCTCTGGGCTGTCGTCCAGAACAATAAGGAGCTGGCTGAAATCTCCTGGGAGCAGGTGATGAAAACAAACTTGTGTGGACAAAGTTTTAAGGTTGTCATGGTTTTCTCTTTATCTGTATCTGTATCTGTGTTTGTGTTTGTTTGTATAGTGCAGAGACGGCATTTGTGCCGCTCTGGCCGCCAGCAAGATCCTGAAGAATATGGCCGAGGAAATTTGTGATGCGGACGAGGCAGAGGCCATGCAAGAGCTCGCAGATCACTATGAGAAACACGCCATTGGTAATGATACCGCAGACATAGTGAGTGGCTTTACTGTACGGAAAAAGTTATTTTATCAGGTTAGCATTTATCTTCATTGTGTGTGTCTCAGGTGTGTTTAGCATTTGCCACAACAGCGATGAGGAGCGGGCTCAGAAGCTGTTGGTCCGTTCATCACCATTTTGGGGAAAGACGACGTGTCTGAGGCTGGCACTAGGAGGCTAATGATCAAAGCTTTGTTGCTCAGTCAGGTGTCCAGGTACAACAATCTGCTTTAGATTTGTTCGAACTGATCATTTCCCCCTTTGATTTGTGAATTCATATCTCGATGAATGAGAATGAGTCTGCTCACCTTCCTTCAGGCTCTTCTGACTCAGATCTGGTGTGGTGAGCTTTCAGTGGACAACCCTGTGTGGAGGGTGATGGTCTGCATGGTCTTCTTCCCCCTTATCTACACTGGCTTTCTGGTTTTCAGGTCAGAGTAAAAGTTTGCACAAGATGTCTCTATGGTTGGTGTCAGACATGAACTTTTCCTGCCAGCCCCCTACTAACATGACATTAGAATTCATAATAGAAGATCCATATATCCATATAATCTCGCTGTTAATTTTTGTAATTCATCACACATTTATCAAAGTTGAACATGATTCGATGTGAATGTTATCTCAGTTTACAGCCATGTCATTAACATGTGATTTTATGAACACATTTGTGCACCACATCTGTGACGGTTATTAGTGATGTTATGATTCTCACTCTAGACGTGATGAAGTCATCCACAGAGAAAACGAGAAGAAAGAGGAGATCAAGACAATCGAGACTGTGACAGGAAGTACAATAAGAACTAACTCTCGTGCCTTGTAAGTACTTATTTGTTGATTATAATTTATTAATACCATGATTAAAGCTAAAAATGCCACTTGGGTATGATCAAAATATATATAACCTGAAATATAATCTGTATAATACCATTCTGTCCACAGTGACCCCAGCCAGCAGCACCTGAAGCCTCTGAGCAGCTGGTCCAGACTGGTCTGTCTCTACAGCTCCCCACAGGTCAAGTTCTACTGGAATATTGTGTCTTACTTCGCCTTCCTCTTCCTGTTTGCTGTGGTGCTCATGATCGACTTCCAGGCTACGCCCTCTGTAGGGGAGCTGCTGCTCTACATCTGGCTGATGTCTCTAGGTGTTTGAGGAGATCAGACAGGTGAGAGGCTGCAGCTGGCACACACACACACACACATAGGAAGTTTGTCTTATTCTAACAAATATATGATTTATTGATTACTACATCTTCTACAAAATAATTTGTCCCTCTCTCATCTCAGCTCTTTCATGATCCTGATGGTTTTGGGTTTCGTAAGAAAGCCAAGATGTACATCCACGACCTGTGGAATATTTTAGACGTCCTCTCCGCCCTCCTGTTTATTTTTGGCCTTGCTTTTAGGTTAGTTTCCTTCCTGTCAGACAAAGTGCTCTCGCTGCGCTGCATGGGTCATCTGTGAATCACTAATGTTTTCTATTTCAGGCTGACGTCTGAGCTGTTCTACGCGGGTAAAATCCTCCTCTGCATCGACTTCGTGGTCTTCTGCCTCCGCCTCATGGCCATCTTCACTATCAGCCGAACTCTGGGACCCAAAATCATCATAGTCAGGAGGATGGTGAGGGGGTTACATGCTGACCTGATGGAATATGCTCCAAATCTGACAATGATCTGACACAAAAAGAGTCTCCACTGGGCCTCTGTCTGGTGTCTGCAGATGAGATGGGCTGTTTGTGTTGAATATAAGGTGTTTCTGTGTTGCAGTTGCACTCCGGTTTTCAGTCTGACCATCCTCAAAGATGGAATATTCATTCAGCTAGTTTCAGTTATTCCTTTCATGATATACATGACAATATTTGAGCTGCAGTGCAACCTATTGAAACTTTTAGCAGCAAACACGTTGTTTCCTCAAGGACCGTACCTCAGTAAAAGTCAGCCACCAGATGAAAGTCACCACTGTGCATACTTCACATGTCACTCGTCACAGTATCCAGATGTGTCCATTTCTTCTTCTGGCTTGTGACTGATGTGTCTGTTTGTCCTCCAGATGATGGACTTGTTCTTCTTCATGTTCCTGCTGAGTATCTGGGTGGTGGCGTACGGCGTGGCCAAACAAGGCATTCTCATCCACAATGACAATCGGCTGGACTGGATTGTCCGTGGGGCAGTTTACGAGCCCTACCTCATCATATTTGGAGATTTCCCCTCCAATATTGATAGTGAGTGAAAATGGAGAACCTGTGTTTTTTTTCTAGTCTAAATATTTTGTAGTTTTAATTATTCTTTGCATGTAAATACAGTTATGCCTCCACGCCAGAGACAGTCAATGGCCGGAGGCATTATGTTTTGGGGTTGTCCATCCGCTTCATTCTTTTGAACACAAGACAACTCAAGGGAACGCTCACTTGGACTCACGGATGACCTGATTAGAATTTGATGGTCGAAGGTCAAAGGTCACATTGACCTCATTTGAGTCTAGGGGGAAAAATGTAAAGACTGAAACTGCACTGGTTGGTGGAGGAATACAACCACAGGGCAGTAACTTCAGTTTTACAGATGAAATGTAGATTCCATACACCAAGGAAAACATTCTTTCCTCCTTTTGACATTGAAGGTTGTTTGTTTTTTTAAGATGTTACCGCAAAGAAAACAATCTCTTTGCCCTCTGCAGATACTGCATTTGACATAGACTCCTGCACCATGGACGGCACCGATCCCCTGAAGCCCAAGTGTCCAGTGTTGAATGAAAACCAAACGCCAGCCTTCCCCGAGTGGCTCACCATCATCATGCTTTGTATTTACTTGCTCTTTGCCAACATACTGCTGCTCAACCTGCTCATAGCCATCTTCAAGTGAGTCCCCCTCAACACGGCTGTCATCATTTTATGAGTGAGACATTTTCCCTTGTCACTTGTTGCATTCCTGCGTGTCGTGTCCCGTTGCTTTCTCCCGCAGTTTTACGTTCCAGCAAGTGCAGGACAACACCGACAGAATCTGGAAGTTTCAAAGATATGAGCTCATTAAGGAGTACCACAGCCGCCCAGCCGCCCCTCCTCCCTTCATCATCCTCGGCCATCTCTACCTCTTCATCAGACACGTGGTGCTGTGCAAGCCGCCCGTCAGACCCAAGGAGTTCAGTGAGTATTGAGTTAATAACTTCAGACTATTGACTCTTGTAATACTATGCTGCAGACTTCTATTCTTATTTTAGCTTCATCAATCTGTAAAAAAAAAATACTTTGATACATTGTGATTTATAGAAAACAGTGGTGTTTTCATCATGAGACCAATTATAGTCATTTCATTGGATATATATTCCCTTTCCAGTTTGACTTTGTTTGTCTTGATTAGCATTTCTGTGTCTATGTGTATATGTACAGAATTTGTTAAGGTCGTGACGCTGACCATGTGACACTGTGTTTCAGATAATAAGCTTTCTGAGATAGAGGACGAGGACCTGTTGTCCTGGGAGGCACTGATGAAAGACACATACCTGATATCCACAAAGCAGGAGCAGAGTCAGAGCATGGAGCGACGCATCCTGGACACAGCCCAAAAGTAAAGTCCCACAGGAATGTAGCTGCAGAATAATCCTCTATAGGATACTGTTGTCTATGTGAGACTCTCATCACTCCTTTAATATATGTTGTGAGCAGATCAGACAAGGTTTGTAAAGCTAAAGGTTACCTCCCCAAATTGTGGGTAGAGACCAAAACAGAGCTAAAAGGAAACATGATGATGGCCTCATGTTGCTCTGTAACAGCTGGATGTGCAAAAATCCAATGATTATGTAAAGAATTTGCCACACCCACTTAAAGATACAAAAATGTCAATGTTTTGTTTACAGTTTGTTACACTGCCCTCTAATGGTCACACAATCCATTAATACAGTTCTAAAGGCATAGTTTGTCGATTTGGGAAATATATTCATTCACCACCTAGAATTAGGTGAGAACATAAACGTCACGTTCACGTTTGTCCATCCTAATAGACCGGGAATGATATTCAAACAAATGTTTCCGTAGGGTTACAACCATAACAGATCGGTTGGAGAGGGAAGAGGAGCCGAGCTCTGCTGCCATGGTGAAAAGACTGGCCCGGCTAGAGGAGCAGGTTGTGACCTGATTTTTTCTTATCACTACTGTTGCACCTGTGTCTGTGACATTTCACATATTCTGTGGGAGCGAGGGCAAAATCGGTCATCTTTAGCATTATATAAGCAGTCATCAGTCAGTATTTGACCCACTTCTGTTATGTTTCATCAGGTTGCCCAGTCAACCCGAGCCCTGCAGTGGATTATGGACAATCTGAAATCTCTGAATCCTGCCACAAAAGAAGCACAATCACTGAGTCAGGAGCCAAATTCCCCATTCACCATTATTGTCGATTTAACTATTGTTGTTTTGCAGTTTTATTTTGTGTTAAATCTCCTTTTGTTTGCACTCATTGTGATTCTGCCCTGCAGCATCAACTACAACAGATGAAACCCCTGACACTTTGATAAATGTGTCAGAGAACGAGGACGGGTTCCACGTGAACGCCCGTCAGTTTCACTATCCGAACAGCAAGATCCGGCCGCTTCCCTGTGCCTGAGGAGAAAGTGCAGTGGGAGGTAATTCTCACACAGCGCATCTCTACCACAGAATCATTAGAGCTCTGCACGAAAAGATGGTCTGGGTTTGTTGAATCCAGTTTGATTTCATGTCCTCCTTTTTACAGGTCAGTTTCAGCTCATACAACCCAACTCATTATGCCTCTGAAGACAGTGGGGACCATGTGGACGGGTAGGATTTAGTTCATTCATGATGTCATGTCCCTATATGGCTCGATGTGAGGATACCTTTTCGCAGCTAGGATTAATCCCAATTAGTGTTTTATCAAGATAACCAAATATTTTCTTATTGAAGGGGACCTATGTTTTCTCCAACTTTTCTTTCCTCTACTGTGTTATATAGTATTTTTTTTAAGTCTGCAAACTCTGCAGTAAAGGAGGCTCCCCTCCCCCCCCCCCCCCAGAAAACACTGATCCTAAAGCTCCTGAAACGCCTCGTCAGGAGTCTATGCGATCATCACAATGTTCTTATGTCCAACATTTGTATAACGCATGCCTAGCTTGCTAGTCTGGCACCCCCCCTTACAAAGCCACGTAAAGCAGGAGCAGAGTCCGATGTTTCCTACATGAGCTTGTACTGGCTGAATAATAATATTTAATCTCTTCCTTCTCGACACAGATTGGAATCCGAGGCAATAGATAATTACAGGTGTGATATAACATAAGAGACATAAAGCATCAATTGACACTTGTCATCATACATCAGTCTCAATGTCTGAAATGTATCTCCTCTGTCATCAGAAACCCAGGAGGGAGGACTGGCATCAGGGGACGAGGTGCACTCAGCCAACTGGGTCCAAATCTGAACCTAGACCTTATTGTTACACGGTAGGTCAGCTCGTGTGTTCCTGCAATGCATGTTTGCCTGCCACTGCATTGTATGGCATGATCTGTGGTTTTGAAAGTATTTTCTTTTAGCTGGCGAGACAGTGAGAAATCTGTTTTGGAGTATCTGGCAGTCTGGGACGAGAGCCAAAGAACCCTGGCTTTTCCTGGGGTGAGTCCAACTGTTTGTTAACTTCAGGGTTTTTTTATCTTTACTTTTGTAGATGTTCAAATAAATCTAAAGACATTTAAACCCTCAGGGACCCGTCCAGTCTGCTGATCTGCTGCCTGTGACACTCAAGAGAACCATGGGAAAGACGCTGTTTGAGAAACTAAATGCAAAAGTGTCAGAGGGAACAAAGGTGGGTCTTTTCAACACATTGTCTTTTTATAATTTAACACTGGATAGACAAGTTCACAGACAGCAGTAAAGCGAATGAAAAAACAAGTGGAGCAGTGAATAAATAAAACAAGTTCGAAGAGGTGAAGGGGTACACAAAGCAGCAAGGACAAACTAGACACCAGGGGGCAGTCTTGTATGCAGTCATGTGCAGCCGGTGACAGGAAAAGTTACATTTTCATGAAAAAATAAAAGACAGTGGTTGATTAAATAAAAGTAAAAGTATATAAAGATGGATGATATGAAGGCTCCTCAATAGTGAAAACAACTCCTCTTGATGCCCCCTGGTGGCTGGCAGAAGTTCATATATACATTACTAGCTTCACAACTGAAAATGAACATTGATAACATTATACTCCTAACTAACATTATATTATCACTCAGTCTTGCACTTGCGAACCCTCGGCTCTGAGAGCTTTGGCTTCAGGCATCACTGGTTCGAGACCACCGTTGTCCTCCCTCGCACTAGTGTCAGCCTCAGGGGTTTTCTGAAGGGGTAAAGAACTCCACCTCCAAAGAACCCTCAGTGGCATAGGTGCATTATGCTCTTTTTCTAAAGCCTAGTAGGGATGTCACCGAGCAACTCCTGCCTCACACTGACAGTGATGAACCTGTGACAGTGATGAACCTGTGACAGTGATGAACCTGTGGCAGCTGTTGTGTTACTGTGTTTCAGGTGTCTGAGGGTTATGTAGATGACTGCAGGAACACAGATAACGCCTGGGTGGAAACCACCGTCCTAAACATTCACCTGGACAGAACCAGCCAGGTGATGGTAAATATCAATAACACGGTGGGAACATCGCTACTGTAAAATATGTAGAGCAGCCGTTAATATGCCTCTGCACTGACAACAACCGCTGCCTGCAAACATACACTTGCAATATTTGGTTTCTCTGCATTCAGGTGATAATTATGGACAAAATTCAGCTAATGAGCTATAATGATACATAATCAATTATTACTGTGTTTGATCATCTCCTTCCTCGTAGTTGCTGAGCGGCCACGGCTTTCCTCAGTGGCAGGAGGTGAGCAGCAAATCCAGACTCGGCTCAAACCAAAGAGACTCTCTGCGGCAGGTTGCTGGGCTGCACAAGATCAAGTTCTGATCTTCACTCGGCTGTAGCTGTCAATGTGCCTCCTCATCCACAGGTTTACAGGTTCATTCTGCTGCAGTGAAAGCAGCAGAGGAAAGAAAGGACAGAGGCTAAGATGCTGTAAAGCCATAATGTATGAATGTATGCTGCCGTGGATGATTTTTTTTTACAGATGTCATATGACATTAGACTGAATGTTTAGTTTGCACACTGTGTCGTTCACTTAATGCAGTGACATGAGTTGACATATGAGAATGTATAGGGGGAATTCAGGTAATCTGGGACATTGAGGGACACCTAAGCGTCAGTCTGTTTATTTCCTCTTCCAACAAAATCTCGTCAAAAAGACTTTTACTATAGGTTAGCATGGATATCATGTGACTGAAATCACATGACTTCATGGTGGTGGTGTCACAGTAAAGGTGCTGGGCAAGTGTCAATCAGGAGCCCGCCCCTTGGAATTGATCCGACCTGAATTAGACAACGTTCCTAATTGTTATGAGATTATGTTTGAGGTGTATTCAAGCAACAAAATATGCATTGACTCTGGTTTTATTTTTTAATTTTATTTCCAAACATTTTTTAGTTGTCCCACTTTCTCTAACCTGATTGATAATGTGGGATAATGTTGAGCGTGCTTTGGGTAATCTGGGTTATTGAAGTTTTCTAAATGGAGGAAATATGCATTCAAAGACTGAAGTAAAAAAAGATAAACTAAAGAGATGTAGCAGAGGATCTGCAGTTGTCAAACAGGAGTTAATGGTAGATACAGTCTGTTTAAACTGATGTCTGGTCAGTTAACACATAATCAGTTAGCTCTCTAGGACAGAGATGATCCAAAAAGCAGAGAAGAGTCTGTCCTGTGATCTGCAGCCATGGTTTCACCAAACATGTGGAGAAGACAATGGGCTGATCGATGACGGGCTCTCACCTGAAAAGACTGTTTGTTCCTTGAGTCGCACCAATAGAATGGGTGATATTGAGCTTGGCATGCATAAAGCAAGGCAATTTAGACATTTTTTTTAAAGCCTAATACAAGTGTCTCAGAATACAAAGTGACCTGTCCCAGATGATCAAATCCAAAAAATGTAACTTCACCCTACTATAAATTGTACTACAGTGCTTCGTACTTCTACAACTCCATTCCAGAGGGAATATTTAATTTATTATTTCACTGTGTTTATCTGACAGGATGGTGAATTATAGAAATGCAGATTACAATGTATTATAAATACAAAACAATACTACTACAATACTACAATAATATGACTCATACATACATATATACATCTGAGAAGAAGTTACTTAATTTTTTATATATTCAGCTGCTACTTCTCCACTTTTAATGCAGGGCTTTCACATGTATTCAAGTACAAGATCCTCTGAGATCTTTATTCACCACTTCTGACAAACTGCACCCAATATTCCTCTTGTGTCAGGCGCTGGTATATGTTGCACTTTATGTCACATGTGACCTTTATCTAATCAACCACTCTTGACCTCTGAGATGAATAAAAAACAACCTACAACTTTATCATTTGTCTCCACTGCCTCTTCTCTCTGCTTGTTTGGGACACCTCAGTGTTTTGAACTCATTCATTACACATGTTACACGTAGGGGTTTTCTGCACCTGCCAGACATGCAGCCCTGCTGTGGTTTCGGAGCAGCCTCTGCCACCTCTGATTGGCTCAGGCTGAGGTGGCCACATGGCGCAGTATCGGTTCCACGCCCTCCACATTCCCCTGTTTGCTCCTGGTTCAAATTAGTCCTGGGCCGGAAAAATCAAAGATCGTCTGCACAGTCCGTCAAAACCGCTCAAGAGTATTCAGTGGTTACAAATTCATGAATTCATCTTTTTAGATGAAACTTTGTATACACTCATCTCACCAGCAAAACATCTTTATTATTATTATTATTATTATTATTATTATTATTATTATATATATATTATATATATATATATATATTATATATATCCCCGGCGGCGCAGCTCTATCTAAAATATACCGAAGCTATTTTTAGCCATAACGTCAGAGAGTAGAAAAAAAGAGGAGCACCCACTCCGCTCTTTCATAGCGCCGCGAAAGCAAAGCGGACACATAAACAGCTAGTGATTTGGATTTATTTATTTATTGTCAGTCACTTTCTCTGTTGTTGTTTAGTTGAGTCAACTATCAAACCAAATCGATATGTTCCGTGGATTCTCTTGAAAAAGCTCCTGAAACTGCGGCTGAAAGTCATACACTGAACTGAAGTGGGGTTGCTTTAAAAATGAAATCCAATCAATTATGAGGGACAATCAACATTGTCATCATACTCACACACGTATTTAGATCCTCCAATACATACACTGATAAAACATTACATACAGTTTGGTGATGAAATCGATTATTAGTGGATTTCTACATTGATTCATTAATGTATTAAGTTAGTAATTTCTTATGAGATCAACTTTTCACCTCTGCGAGCCTTTCACAGTCATATCTGTTCCCTTAGTTCCATTATTTAATGCAATTAAATTATATTATATTTATAATATTTTAACTTTATTGAAAACATTATAATGTTTGTATTAAGTGAGCGGTTGAGCTGTTCAATTTAGCCCCAATTACATACAGTTTCTTTTACTTACCAAGTAATTTATATGTACTTGCACCTTTACTGAATTTGTACTTTAATGCAGTAAATCTACGTAGTTATATTCCACCGCAGACTAAAGGACAAAACTCTCCACTTGTGTCTTAGCTTGACCAAACAGGCGCTAGCCTATTGCGTGATGACCTGACCTCTTCCAGCAGCAGTGTGAGTCATCTCTCCCTTAGACGATCTTTGAGGACGCTCGGGGTTCACAGGTGATCGGGCCAGAGTGTCCGGAAGTGACGTGTGACGCTCGCAGGACTGAACCATAGCGGACTGAACCACTGTAGTGGACAGTAAACAGAGGGAGGGGACAGCGTCCGGACGTCCGAGAGGCTCCAGTCGGTAAGAACGGTTTTATTTCTCGACATTCAAACGCTCACATTTAGCGACAGTGTGACCGGAGGCGCTGTGGCTCGGTTCGGTTTGTTTCCCCGGGATGAAGCGGAACGTGCTGCAGCTGTCAGGGTCCGTGAGCACCAGCACGACGGTGGGACTGTTTATGAATGAATCCTCTGCAACACAACACAACACAACACAACACAACACAACACAACCAGCCTGCAACACTAGTTTGACTCAGTGTGGACCTGTTCTAATTATTATTATCGTTATTGTTATTATGATCAGGTTGTGCATTATTATTATTATTATTATTATCATCATGTAACTAGGGACAGTGGTGTTGAAGAGAGGCTCCAGAGAAAACGACTCTTTCCTGGTCTGTTTTTAAACCAGGAGGAGTAAATTACAGGCTGCTGCAGGAAAGGAGGCGAAATTATACAGAGAGCTGGAGAATTGTTTGCTTTTGCAGATAGATGCTCACGATGCACTCTGTGACTCTTGACTACGTGGCTTCATAAAGAAGTGCAAGCAGATCGTGGATGGGCAACTGTCCTGGAAGAAGTACACAAGGGTTATACTGTTCAGTTCGATGAGCGGTGTTTCACATTATGGTCATTATGGTTTAGAGTTATCTTCACCACATTTATCTCAGTAAGGGTACAATAAATAGTATGAGATAATGCAAGTTATAACTTAATTTCCATGGATATGATAAGATAAGATAAACTTTATTGATCCCACACCAGGGGAATTCTCCAGTAGAGAGGTAGACAAAAGGGAAATTGAAAGTACAAAATAGAATAAAAACAGGCAATAAAATACATTTTCAATAAAATATAAAATAAAGTATATGTAAGTAATGTAACATTTCACTACAAAGAGAATATTATGGGTAGAGAAAGTAATAGAACAAAGGGCAGTGGCACCGGATGATTCCAAGTTATTGCACAGATTTAACAGATATAAATAAATATATAAATATACAAGTAGGTATGGTGTACATGTATAGTATCATATACATTTACAAGTAACGTACATGGTAGTGATGAATCTTATGTATATATGACAGTGACATTAGTATAGTAGTGGGTGAGTCAAAGGGATATGTAACCTGAGCTGAAGAAAAACAGTGTAAGTAATAGTGATATGAAACAGTTCGACGTTAAAGCTGAGAAATGTGATGCTTTACTTACTTCTGTATGATAGTAAAATGTCCGTTGAGACGTAACCTTGGACTGTGGGGATTTTTCTCTTTGTTTCACTGTTATCTCACAATGTATTGACTAAAGAAATC
The DNA here is from genome assembly GCA_026259375.1 of Verasper variegatus. Classification (NCBI taxonomy): domain Eukaryota; kingdom Metazoa; phylum Chordata; class Actinopteri; order Pleuronectiformes; family Pleuronectidae; genus Verasper; species Verasper variegatus. The sequence goes on from CM048052.1 coordinate 9,774,302, forward strand.
TTAGATCAATATGGTGGAAATTATCTGCAGATGAATCAAAGGAAATGGATCTATTGGCCGAAATTGAATACAAAATCTTCCTAGTGTTGTTTTCACTAGTGTCTTGCATCTAAATTGTACGAATTGCTGTTTTCTTTAAATTGGCCCTTTTTATATTGAAATACTTTTTATTTACATCAGGAGCGGGTCCTCTCTATGTGTTTTTTACAGTCGTCCAAACTGGACAAACTAACCACATTTTGAGTTAGTATGACAACTGAAGGCTGCCACAGGTTCTCTCTGTCAGATGTGGCGCTGGAAACACTTGAGCCTGCGTGATCGCTGTGCAGCAGTGTCCATCTGACACCAATCACAGACGATCATTCATCTGTCTTTTGTGAGGACTCAGTGTCACAACAGTTTTATGGCCGGGCCGCTTTCCATCCCTGCACTGCACACTTTTGACAGTCCGCCGGCAGTGGAGAGCGTTACGTGTGATTGGCGGAGGCTGTGCGCTGTCACGGCTGCAGCACTGTGTTCCCGCCCTCATTGTGCTGAGTGCTACCGTAGGTGTCCACGTGTGTCACAAATTGCTTCGCCTCTCTTGTAACCGCTGCCTGACACTGTGGTGCAGCTACAGGTCACACTGCAGCTCCAATCAGCCAAATGTAGTCGCCCCCCCACTAACACTGTTGAAGGCTACACCTCTCAGGTTGTCTTTGTGTTTTTAACTATGGCACAAAGATACCTAACACCAGGGCTACACTAAAGTGTGGGCAACTACACATGTGGGCCAAGGTGAGTTATTGGCTGTTTTCTAAATGAAACATGTCATCTGAATACATCACAATGGAATTCTTCACTATCTTTTTTTATTCAACAATTAAGACTGAATCAATAATTGATTGGTTATTTGTTACTAAAAATTCATGGTTGTTTAGTTGCAGCATTCATTTAATATTTGACAAATCCCATGAAAACGCAAAATCCCACTTTACCTAACAGTGTATAATATAACATATCACTCTGTGCCATGGAGCTTTATTGTTGTCCAGAAATGATTAAATACACAACAGAGAGCTACACTGTTTCACTGGCTGATATTTTCCTTCATTATCACAAACATGGCCAATGCTTATATTGGCTCAGTCCCACACACATAATCCTACTGCAGTTAACGCTCAAGCACCAATTGTGTATTCTTCCACAGTTGAAAATAGTCCACAACAACATAGCGGCCTAACCAATTGTTGATTTTATCCTGCATGGCCTTTGGGATTTGTTGGCGATAAGAAACCTATATAGAAAAACTGTTTCATCTGTTAAGTGGTTAAACTCCCAAATTTCATCTTGAAAAAGTGGGTCACTGCAGCGATGCTGTTGCATAGCAACACGGTGTTTATCCAGGTGTCAAGACTCCGAGCCGTCGAGTTGCGAGTGGAGCAGAGCGTCAGTGGAGGCGGGATCGTCCTGATGCTGCCGTACAGCGACAGGAAGCAGTTTTTATGTAATTGACATGTGAGGCCTTGCAGCAGCAGTGGAGCCTTGCAGCTGTTCTGATCTCTCTAATCTCAGCCCTGCAGACTCGGGCGCTCCCATGTTTAGGGTCACATTTACATGTGGCTTCGGTCAGACTCTTGTCCTCAATGAAGACGGTTGTCGTCATGTTTCATAAGCTGTAATGTGTAATATTTAATGTGTCGTAAATTGGTTTACTGATAACGACCCATTAAATCTGTCAGCTGTAATACTAAACACTTTTATCTGATTTTAAAAGTTCCATGTTTAAGTAAGTGGTTTATAATGTGTACATTAGTTACTCAATTAATTGATTAACTGTTGATTAACTAAAACTATACTAATTACTTTTAAGTACCTTGAACAATGAGGCACAGAGTTATGGAAGATACATAGAACTGTCAATGGAAAGAAAGTTAAGAACAATTCTGAAAATTTATCAAACTGAGAACATAATCAGGGGATTAATTGATGATAATTAAAACTAAAAAAAGTGTAAGTTTTGCCCCCATCAAATTTGTTTTATTCAGAAAAATTCAGCTATTTTGATAATTAATGATTGTTGAAGTTAGTTATTAAGCAAAATGGATTTTTTTTCTCTTAAATGTGAGGATATTGGACACTTTGAGGTTTAGTCTGGACAAAAACAGTATTTTTACATCACTATAGTTTTTTAGATATTCAGATTTTTCACGGACGATAACTTTTCTGAAAGCTTATTATTTAAGTGCCTGGTATAGAAAAAAAAATCATCTCTTGTGTTGCTGTGGTCGTCTTTGGGTTAAATCACTGACCGTGCACCACAGTGTCCCACTTCTCTCCCTTCATATCCCGTCACCTTGCCAAAGGCATAAAAAACACAAAAAGATAATTCTGCAGCTCAAGTGAAAAGAAATCAATATATTTGATATTATATTCTATATATAAATATAAACAGATTTTGGTTTGTAGTTGCTCATAGTTGACATAAATTAATTACTGAAAACAGTGAGCATCTGGAAATCGACATTCCACAGAGAAGGTTTACACACACCGCTGAGTGTTCACGTTGCGTATGCGGCAGCCATTGAAGGTCAGTTGAGTGGAAAAAGCCAAACAATAAACGTTGGGCTAAAGAAAGGATGTGAACATGAAAGTGTTGTCCCCTTTCCTCTCTCTCCCTCTTTGTCTCCATCCTCTTTCTCGCTTGCCCTCCCTGCTTCCTCCTCCTATTCCTCTCCTCCTTGGGGCTCTCTCCTCCTCTCCTTCCTTCTGACTGCACTGTCTGCTCTCCACAAGTCCTGCCTCCATCTCATGCTCGTCTTACTGTATCCAACAGTAGAGCCTCACATCTGTATCACACCACTGGAGGCCAATGATCACAACTCAGCAGCTCCATTAGGACACAAGTGTCCCCCTCACGTTCTTTTGGCAACTCCTGGAGATAAAGTTGTCGTGTGGTTTTATTGGACAGATGCTCTGATGGTCAGCCGCCCGTTTGGGGACTGGGATTCTGTTGAGAAGTGGGTTAAGCCCCTCATCTCTTTATATTTGGGCAGGGGTATTACAGTTTTGACTGTGTGGGGGTTAGATTAAGCCGGCGTTGTTGAACCCTAAGTGCGCTGCCTGGACTCTGCCTCTGGTGTTATGCAGGATTTGCTTGCGGGGTAAACTGGTGGAGCAGTCTGTCCTTGCTGGTTATTTCAAGTCCACAGTCATATTTGGTAAAATGACAAATTTATCTGCACTATTTAAGTTTTTACTGGAGCCACACATCATGAAAAACCTTTAAAGGAGACTCATTTACACGAGAACGTGGATCAAAATGCAGTTTTATTTTCAAATGAAGTAACTACAATGTTTTGGTTCTGTGTGTTATTTGGTACTGTATTTACACAGTTGTGCGCTTTTTATATACTTCTCTCGTGTGATGTTTCTGCTATAGCCGAGCTTCTATAATTACCACAGCCTGCAGCGCCTCATGGGGAGCATATTAACACACACGAGTGGAGGAGCAAGAGCCAGAGCACATGCCCAACTCTTTTACTGACTGTGTGTGTGTGTGTGTGTGTGTTATCTCCAACCTCTGATCCGTGCATCTGTGATATTACATGAATAACAGTGATGCACAGTTAATCATAGGTCATGGTATAATGGGTTTGTAGCCATGAGTAATGCTCGTCCAATGCAATCGGGATGATTTCTCTAAATCGATCACAAGGAATGAGTGTGCAGAGTTCACCGCACGTGATCAAGGCAAATGTTAAACTGGAGCAGAGACAAAGGCCGTAAATACACTGTAGCTTGACTGATACAGATTATTTCAAGTGGTCGAATATAACAAGACATTTGAATATTTCATGTGGGCTGTAAGAACTGGAGGTGGAATTTCCTGTATTTTCCGACAAACTAAATAATTAAACAGCAAATTTTTGGTAAAGGACCAGTCTGGAAGATTTAGCTGCATTTAATGTTGAGGATGTGGATGGCAACTAACCGAATACCCCTCCCCTCACACCTCCCTTTACAAGTATGTATAGGAGAAACTACGGTGGCCTTTAGGTAACGTATAGAAACACAAAAGGTCCTCTCTCTTTTCGGTATGTCCATTCTGGGCTACTGTAGAAACAATGCATCATGGAAGAGTCCACGGAAGAGGAACCACTCCCCTTATTATAAGGTCACAAAAACACATCAATTGTTAGTTTCAGGTGGTTCTATTCTAATAGAAACATTTAATTAAAGCAAAAATCTAATATATACCTGATACCAAAATATCTGAAAAAAACAGCTGAGAGAAAGAAGATTGGAAAATAAATACATAGTTTTTAACGATATATGAATGATGATAGCTGGTGTGGATTTTTGTTTGGTTTGAGGTTGTAGCAGCACCCAGCATAATAACTAAATTATCAATTTCAGTTTTACAAACAGAGTGAAAATTGACTGTAAGTATAAATTAAATAAATAAGTGTGAGATAAACTAGGATTATCTTGCCGTTATCTGAGAAATGGATTCCGATATAATTTCTCCAAGCCGTATGCACAGTGCACATGTGCAGTGTTAGCTCTGCGGTCTCCCATTGACTTTGCGGAGCTCTGACCTCACAAACTGGTCTGACCTCTCACCCCAGCAATTGCAGGCAGCAGCGTGCTCCCCAGTAATCTCAGGGCGACCACCACTGCCTGCCACCCACTTCCTCATATCCCTCTCCCGGGGATGTAGACGGAGGAGGTGAAGTCTCATTTCCTCCCGCGTTTGTAATTCTCTTTATGAAAATAATTAGCAGCAAGAGAGCTGGAGAGCCCTCATAACATTTTGTGTTATCTAAGAGCGGATGCTGTGTTCGGCATTATAGCTCTGCACACAATCCCATAAATCATGCTCGGGATTACCAGGTGCCTTCAGTGAGGAGGGAGGACGGCGGAGACCTTGGCGCTCTGTCTGCTGCTCATCATCTCCGTGCTCCTGCGGTTGACTCTGCAGTGATGATGAGGAGGGAATGAGGGTGGATGTATTGTTGTGGTGGTGCGGGGCAGAGTCCTCCAGGAGCGCTCAGCAGTCATTGTTATGTAATTTCCTCTCTGCCCGGATTGGTCTGGCTGTGGGTTGTTGGTGGGCTCAGCATATTAATCTCACAAGCATTATCTGCCTCTCGGAATCAGCGGTGGCTGTGTGCGCGACTCGCTCATCCGTGGATGCTTTTTGTAAAACCAACCAATCAGCCCGGGCCAGCCTCTATCTGTCATCTATCTGTGCCAAACAGGTTTGTCCCTGTGCATGAAGTCAACACACGCATCTCATCAGCGTCAGCATCAGTCTTTTCTCAGGAGTTCAGGTGTTTCCCCGACTCTTCTGCCTCCTTCCCTCCATTTACTGCAGTTTATCTCAGTGCTGACCAGGCTGATGCTGGCACTGTGTGTTTTTAGGATGCAAGTTAAAAAAAGGAGTTGAGACAGTGTCACGTCATAAAATTCTGAGCAATTTCAAGTTTTGGAACTTACTGTGGAGAAAAAACACAATCGACTACATGAAAATGAGCAATCTCTGTTCTGGAAGCATTTCCTCTATCTCAGTGCAGACCAAAACAACAACTGACCTTAACACACAGCGGCTGAGAAAGACTTTTATTGACTGATTGTGTTGCACATGATTTCCAAGTTTGCTGGTACCTTAATTTCAAGTTGAATCATAAAACTACTGAAATTGGAGTTATAGAAAGGATAGTATGTAAGTGAAGACAATACAATAAGTAAGTACAAAATTATGTCGTCTGACGTTGTATAACGTTGTATAACGTTGTACAACCACCACACAACTGAACATGTCAACACACTGGAGGACAGAGCAGGCCTTCTCCATTGTGTGGTGGTATGTATTAGTCAGTAGTCATAGCTGAACCTGTTGGCCGGCTGTCTGTGCAGGGCTGCTGCATGCGATGGCAGATTGGAAAGGTAAACCACTGTCAGCTTATGTGTGAGATGATGCTTTTGTCTTATTAATGCAGGGGACACAGGAGCTGTCAGCGCTGCTGTTCCGCTTCTGGTGAAATAGTAATGAGTTTGTATAACAGAGCAGAACCAGTGTGGTTTACGGCTCTGCTGCACTCGGAGGTGAGGGCCACAGGGAGCGCTTGCTGTCCGTGCATCTGGTCCATGTGATGGAGACGGAGCAAGAGGCTTTGGTCACCGCTGGAATAGAACCAACTGAGGTACTGAGGTCAGACTCCTTTTTAAATCATTGGTCTGGAGATATTTAACGGTATTTATCGCTGCAAAGACACAAAGTGAAGGAATTTATCATATTATATGTATTTGTTGAGGGGCTTGGAGAGCAATTGTTTGAGTTAAAAAACTTTTAGGCTCTCTTTCACGGAAAAGTTGTACATTTTTCAAGATCAACTTAAAACTCATGTGGACATATCATAAGGGTGATCGTGGACTTGACTCTGACCTTAAAGACTGTGTGGCTTCATGATCATTTCATTCTCAATTAACCTGCAGATCATTTTTTTCAATTCATTGATCAGTCATTATTTTATGAAATATTTATTTGGTAAAAACAAAGGGAATGTTTTGGCCCCAAAATTCGTTTGGCCCCAAAATTGACGCAGTGGAGAATTAATTGATTTTGAAAATAGTTAGTGTTCGTTGTAGCTTATGTTCTAGTATTAAATAGTGATGTAAATGATCGTTATCTGCAGTCTTTGCATGGACGTCAGTGTTTTGAAGTCATTGTAACGTGTAGACTGACAAAGCTCTCGAAAACTTCGCCCACTGATTCTGATTCATGCGACAGAAACAACTGATGCTCTTTATAAAGAAGTCTCGTGCCAGTTTCATGCACTCTATACTCAGAATGATAACACCTTATTTTATGATAGATACAGAGTTGTGATACCATTTATTTTATGATGCTTAACAAAATTGTGAGTAGTTATTGACTTTCAACATCTTGGCGGCACTGACACAGTTTGAAGGAAACTGAGATACAGCGCAGAAGTCTTTCTTGTCCAGCAAGAAGATGTTTGGTTCAGCAGACGTGTGTTGGGAGGGCATGAGCAGCTCTGAGTGACAAAATCACTCTTTGCCATAATGAGCTTTGTTTTTGGTTTGTCTTTAATGCTGTAGCCTGAAGAAAATGATCATTTGTTCCCCTTTGTCAGTCTCAAATGACGAAGGGAAGTTTTGTACCGAAGTACCGAAGTTTCTAGCCTGGAGAGGCTGTGATCAGAAACACACAAGCTCAGATTTCAGCTGCTCTGCTTGTCACTCGATACTTTTAATTAAAGTTAAATGAAATAAATCATCCTCATCAAAATTGCAGGACGGAGGAAATAAAGTGAGATACAACTTATAAAAACTTATAAAGGGCTGGTTTCTTCAAGCTCACAGGGCTTCTCTCTCATTCCTGTTACTTTTTAAGGTGAATGACTGATTAAAACGTGTTAATACAATAATAATAATACCTTTATTTATATAACACCTTTAAAGACACGGTACGTTACAATTTATAAGTTACAAGACCTTTCAAAAGGATTTAAAAGAAATAAGAGGATGTGACTTGTGCTTTTTCCCCAATAAACCTGTGTGATGTTTTTGTTGAAAGTGGTTTTACAGCCGTCTTATTAAAACTGTTTGAACACAGTTTGCTGTCATGGCTATACATGGTTTTCTTTTACATTGAAGAGTACTTGGCTGGAGGTGTTTCAGGTTTGTTTTCTTGATACAATGTGGCTTTACTTGTTTTCACATGTGCACACAGGCTTATAATCCGCTGACCTTTGGAATTTGGGCCATAGAGCAGAGCTCTGTGTTCCCACTAGGCAAACAGGTCAGGAATTTGAATTCCCCTGCTCCTCTGGATATCTGAAGTCTCTCTCTATCTCTCTCTTTGTCAATATTTAACCAGAGCTTTATTTTTGGGAATCCCCTTGCTGTGTGTGTGTTGTTTTTTTTTTTTATGTTCTGTACACAGTGAACTTATTTACGTGGAATGTGTCTTCAGAAACGTAGCGAGGACTTTGCCTTATGCCCACTCTTGTTCTCTCTGGGGCTACAAGAATCCTTGACACCGTGTTAATTCGGGACTTTGCATGACAAAGGTGTAGTTTTCACAGATCCAACAATCAGCCAGCACACTCACCATTCCCTCCTGTCAGTCCCATTAGAGCCAGCATCCCGGCCATCTGTGCCGTGACTCATTTGACTGTCATTTCACGCCATTTATAGGCAGTGTTTGGACACCTCTGCCGCCGCGCCCCAAGATACCGAACCTCCTTCTCTGCCAATGTCCCCTCGCATGTGTGCAGCCCGAGGGTGGATATTGGACTCCAATACCCACCCACCCCTCTCTCTCCATGCATCATTATATTCTTACTGCCCCGACCCCCCCCCCCCCCCCCCCCCCCCCCACACACACACACACACACACACACACACATACACATCACCTTCCCCAGAGGTTTGGGCCTCAAACGAAAAGAGGGGGGTGAGCATCTGTTCCCCGTGGCTCTCCTCTCACCCACAGGCCCTCCCTCTCAATCAGTCTCTTTTGATATCTCCTCTGGTCACAGTCAGTTTCCATATATCTGCCATTAACACACACACACACACACACACACACACACACCTGGCACCTCCTGTCCTCATAGGTCTCTTGATTGTCTTTTGACCACTCAATCAATTTCTCAATATCACCCCAGAAATGTCGGCAGATTTAATAACAACAATGTCATCTTTATTCATCTAAATCTGTATAACGTTCAACATGTCACTCATATGAACTCCCTGTTCTGTGTGTGTGTGTGTGTGTGTGCGTGCGTGCGTGCGTGGGTGAAAAGCAAGACGAAGCTGAACCTGAGCACACCTCTCACTCTGCAGGCCTTAGTTATGCTCACAAACCACCTGACAGGTCAGCACATGCACACAAACACACACACACACACACACAAACACACACTCGTGCTGTGGGCTTGAAAGGCAAAATAAAGAGGGGATTCTTTATAACACAAAGCACAAGTGTGAGATGTTGAGAGAGACGTTAAATGACCTTTTAGGGAGAGAAAAGAACGGTTCTTCTGACATTGTGGATCTGACCTTTTGATTTTTCACTGTCAGAGTTCTCCAGGCCGGTACTGGTCGACACTACAAGTCCCATGTAAGCAGGGAGAACACGTATGGTCACAATTGTTTTTAATGCTTTGTAGAAACACAGGAGTTTGAAGTCTGTCAGTCTGCAGAAGAAAATGTATTATTTAGTATAATTACACTCACGTGTCCTTAGTGTATTTAACTATGAGAGTAGGTCTGATCTGTGTGTGAGTGCGAGCTTTGCTTCTCACCTGCACACATGCACAGAGAGAGAAAACAGGGAGGGGAGTTCTTATGAGTGACATGTTAAACATTATACAGATTTAGATGAATAAAGATGACAGTGTTGTTATTAAATCTGCTGACATTTCCAGGGGGATACTGGGAAATTGATTGAGCAGTCAAAAGATAAGCAAGAGACTTACGAGTACAGGGGCCGCCACGCGGATTGCTTCAGCATCATGTGTTCTGCAAAGGATCCATCACTACACAATGATAAAGTAATGCTTGGTGAAACGTTTTAAAGAAAGCAGAGGCTGTGTGTTAAAGTCAGCGTGTATGTTTGAAATTGAATTCGTCCGGATAAGGACACAGGACGAAGCGTGCAGTTGTACGTGGTGATGCTGATGTACGCTCGGCGTGGTGAGACCTGATGACTGATCGGGAACAAAGTGCAGAAAGAGTCATACTCGTGTCCTACTTACAGAGACGCCACCGCAGCCTATAACCTGCTGCTCCCAGCTGCTTTTGCTTTGAAATATTCGCCCCCCCCAACCCACCCACCCTCTTTATTCTCCACTCTCCTCTTCATCATTCGTTGCACCTCCTCCTCCTCCTCCTCTCAGTCTGTGCAGAAAGCTCCACCTCCCCCCCCCCCTCCCCTGCTCTTTGAGTCGTGTCCTCTCTGCGTCAGACGGCTCCATTCATGAAAAGTGTGACGTGAGCAGGTCTTTTAGCGAGAGCCGGTGACGCTGCCGCCCACCCACTCACATTACAGGTGCTGCAGGAGTTGAGTGTCTGTGCGTCTCCGGGCCTCTTGTCTCCCTCTATCCCTGGTTTCTTGCTGTTTTTCTTGTCTTCTTTTTTGGATCCTGACCACCTCTTCAATCTTTCTTCCTCGCCTTACTCCTTTTTTGTCTTTTCCCCCCCTATTTCGTCATCCCTGCCTCAGAGCTCGGAGCTGAGAGAGGACCATGAATCTGGGCTCTGTATGCTGTGAGTAATCTGCAGATGCTGTTGTCTTCTCGTCCTGCTTGTGTGTACGACCGCTCTCTTCCCTTTTTTAGTATACACGTGTATGCGTCTGCAGCGAGACATCCCCACGTCTGTGTGTTTATGTGCTATTTGCATGAGGATCAGCTGTCAGTGCTTGTACAGGAGCGATGCTGCAGGAGTGTGTCGAGTGTTCGTGCGTCGGTGCGTGCAGGAGCTATTTTAGGCTCAGCTGTGATGATGCTGCTGCTGCTTTTTGATGCAGTGCCTCTCTGTGCCCTCTGAAGGACAGGTTGAGATGTAGGAAGAGGTGTACGAGTGGGCGAGCGGACGTCACCCTCCTCCACGTTTACATTTAGCAACAGAATCAAACAAGCGTGACCTCTGAGGCTTCACAACGCCCTGATGGCCAGACTTTCTGGGGCGCACGTGTTTATTTGTCCAGCCACGGGCACTTCTGCATGTGCACGCACAAAAATCGCACTCACTTTCCCTTCACTGTCTCTCATATTCTCTTCCTTTACTCCACACCACTCGTTCTGCATATTCTCTCTCCCTGCCTGCCTCATCATCTTCGACTTTTCTCTCCCCACTCTGCGTCCTCATCTCTTTATTTACTCGGCTTGGCAGCAGGAGCGCTCTGTGTGTGCCCACCTCTGTCCTCTGCTACTAAGCGTGTTTATATAACGGCAAAGGATGAGTAGCCGGCAGCCGGGACTTTAGAGGAGCGGAGGGGGGAGGAGGGGAGAGCTCCATCCCTCCATCCTTTTTCCACACAGTGTTTGAAGTATCGGCTGCAGATCCAAGAAGAGTTTGCCACTCGGGTTTCCTCTCAAGCATCTGACTCCAGCAGCTTGCAGAGAACATGATTTCCTATTTAACTGCACATGTTGCGGTTATTTTAAGAGCAAGCAGGGATAGTATGAACCCGGGAGCTAATAGAACCACTAATGCATATTGATTTCCCAGCTTCCCATCTATCTTCAGGCAAAAGAAAATAACATGTCATACAACACCCACTTCCTCCCACATGCTTGTGCTTATTCTTTTTTCTTTTGCTCTGTAGATTTGTACACTTTGATAACGCAGCCATTGAAACAGTGTCAGTCGCAGCCAGCCTCCTGCAATATGTGTTTGTCTGTCGTGTCGCTCCTGGTGTGTGGGTCTGTATCTGTCATCGGCCCCTTGTTGTTGGCAGACCGAGCAGGCCCAGGCCGTCCCCTATTAAAAGAGCACAAGGGGGATTGTTGTGGCAGCAGCTGCTCTGGTGTGCAGTGTTCGAGCGTGCGTGTTTGTCTGTGTGTGTATGTGTGTGTGTTTCTGCTGCTGTCTCCTGGCCGTGCAGGGCAGACGGGCCCAGTTCACACGGAGCCGGCTCCTCTTGTGTCCTTTGTTGTCGCTCCGGGAGTCTTTCCCTTTGGAGCGTGGTCGTGATACAGTATCACGCCGCAAGCAGCCACAACCGCAGCTTTCCTTTTCCTTCACCTCATCCCTATTCACATCCCTCCATGTCTCCTTTCTTTCCTCCCTAATCTGCTTTTCTTCCTCTACTTTTCTCTGAGCTCTTCTCTCCGTCCGCTGTCTCCTTGGCCCCACCGTCCCACTATGTCTGTTTGCATTCATCATATCTGGATGGATCTCGTTCATGAACGGAGCTCTGTTAAGCGTCTACATTAAAGCATCACTGGGAACAAAAAGTCTGCTTTAACTGCAAAGGCCAACGTTGAGACTGTTTGAGCTTTTCTGTGGAAACCTTTTGTGATATTTGCAGATTTTCTTTAGGAGGCTGCGTGTCCTGGTTGCAGTGCGGGCTGCAGCCTCGCTGAGAGGCTGGGAGACTGAAGCTGGAGGGGAGAGTGTGTGACGTGTCGATGACGCACACTTTTTTCTTCAGTTATTTATTTTCTCCAGTTCTGGCTGGTACTGGCTGAGGCTATTTGAGGAACAACTGTGGAACAACTGTGTGTGTGTGTGTGTGTGTGTGTGTGTGTGTGGGTGTGAGTTTACCCCCATGTATCTGAATTTGAATGCGTTATTCCTTAATTGAATTTGGTTTGAAGAGCTCTCTGACAGACCTTGAAGTCATACAGACAGACACTGACTTTAGAAAAAGAGGAAACTGGGGCTTAGCTTGTTTGTACGCACTCTTTCAGCCTCCTGTCAGTCAGCTCTCTCTCTCTCTCTCTCTGGCAGTTTCAGTCATCCACCTGACCACCCTCCTCCTCCTTCTCCTCCTCCTCCTCCTCCTCCTCCTGTGAAATTCAGCCTTCACAACAAACTCTTCATATTCCACATGATCCCACCTGGCACTTTCCCTGTGGCTTCAGCATGTAGCTCTGACCTTGTAACCATTAACCCAACAACACCAGTCAAACTCTGAGCCGGCAGGCAGGTGCATGCGACCTGCTCACCCCTCCGGCCACCACTAGGTGTTAAAATCAGCCCAGGTGAGTCACTGGAGGGAGTCAGAATGTGAAGAAAAGAGGAGATTGTAACAAAATGGCAGCCGCGTGATGGCAGATGTCTGAATGCTTAAGCCAGAATTAGTTTATCTTTCCCTTCCACCGCTGAGACCGCACCAGCAGATTAATACATTCACCCACCTACAGCAGGCCGTCCAATCGACCCGCATCCTGACAACAAATAAGGACGGGGCTGCTCTGGCGGCAGAGTCATACCCCCGAGGTCTCTGCAATGTGATGTTGCAAAATATGTCATAAGGGTGTCTGCTTCAGTGACAAGAAAGAAATTCATGTTTCCACATTTCTGTTTCATAACAGTGTTTATTCACACAGGAAGCATGAAAGTCCATAGTCTGCACTGACTCCAGAAACAACCAGAGTCCAACTGTTCAGCTCATATAATAACAGAAAGTCACAAGGGTAGTTTCGAAACATAGAAACCCCTCATGAAGAGAGACTCCTGTGTTCGTCCAAGCTCTTTGGATTTTACACTGAAACTTAACTAAACTAAACTTCTATTGCTTCCATTGAGTTGCTCAGTGGGGACGATGATCTCTCCTTGCCTTTTTTTGGTTGCATTTGTAAAGAAGTAAAGGAGGTGAAAAGCGAATTAAAAGGCCTGGAAAAGGCATTTATCTTCGCACCCGGCAACAAGCTCTGCAGGGTGAAGCAATGGAGTCGATGAAAGTGCTTGATCTTCGACAATGCTTTAGTTCTCTGAGGAGATGAATGTCAGCATTTTTATTTTCAAGTACAGGACAGGTATCGCAACACAACTACAAACCTATAACGCAACTTCAAATGCCAAAACACAGCTACAAAAGCCACAAAACAACTGCATAAGTGACAACACAACCACGAAATCCCCGCAACAGAAACACAACCACAACTTAAGTGAGTGACATCCATTGTGTTGTGGCTATTGCATGTGTGTTTTCCGTTAATGTGATATTGTGTGAGACGTCTCGGTCTCCATATCTGGCGTGTGTGAGATGCTTGGTGGATACATCGCGGACTTCTAGGGCTTTTGTCCTCTCCAAACCTGAGAGCCGGATGAGAGGGAGCGTGACTGGGAGCAGAAGGTCAGGATGGATGCTGTGTTGACATGGTAACGTGTGAATGATGAGGTGGGACAGGGTTTAAATTGGTTCATTGTTGGTGGCGCAGCTGTCACCCAAAGGGAGGTTCCCCCTTTGGGGCACAGCAGGGCTTCCCTTAATGAGGAGCAGAGTGATGGAGACACAGATGCTGCTGGTGGTGCGGTGCGGTGTTTGTGGGCCTGAGCATTAATTCGGTCCGTGTCTGTTTATGTTAAAGGTCGGCCTTTTGCTACAGTATGTTGTGGAAGGTACAAGATATTGAAACACAATCTAAACCACATCAATGTTTGCGGAGTGCCAATCCCCAGTGGATTGTTGGGAGTAGTGGGATTATTCCGTGTGTGTGTGTGTGTGTGTGTGTGTGTGTGTGTGTGTGTGTGTGTGTGTGTGTGTGTGTGTGTGTGTGTGTGTGTGTGTGTGTGTGTGGAGGGTGGTGTTCTCTCAACCTGATCCCCCTGCAACACCAGCTGCCATGTACACTCACACACACATTTACAATATCAGTTAGGTCTTCTCTGGCAGTCTTGCACATAAATGTGTGTTCACAAACTAAAAAACTACCATAATGCATTGTGCTATTGATCGCCTTAAGAGGAGGCAAGAAATGAGAGGAAGTGTGGAGAGGATAGAGGGGGAGGACTGAATAGGGTGTGAGTTTGTTGAGCTTGTCTCTAGAGCCCTGTAGAGGGATTAAAGGATCAGCCCCTGATCATTTTTCTCTCTCTCTCCCTCCATCTCTCTCTCTCTCTCTCTCTCTCTCTCTCGATAACCCTCTTTCTTCATTTCATCCATTCTGCTAAATATCTGTATTGTGTCTCGTTCGGCAGAGATATCTACTTTATACAAACATGTAACACAGTCATTCTGAGCATCAGATGGACGGTGTGCGTTTGCACTGTCACGGCGACTTTCAGAAAGTCCAGTAAATAAATAAATGTAAACGAAACCTCGCTCCCGTCTCGATCAGGCACGGACATTATTCATGGGACTCTATGCTCCTAGAGATCGTACATTAGAGATTAATGGGTGAGAGAGCGAGAGGTTTGTTTCCTGTTCTTGGTGTCCCATGTAGATGCAGAGACTCAGTCCAGATTCCGCCTGGCAGGAAAGAGGAACAGAACAAACAGATGTGATCACAATTCAGTAAACACACTTAGGGTGTCTTATTTGGTTTATAGAAGTTACTGTGCGTGCAGGGTTGGGTCTTCACATGTGTGTTTCTGTCCAGCCGACCACATCCACCCACTGTGGCCCACGTCAGAAGCCCCAGCTCTGAGAGTCATCCGTGGGGTGGAATTACAGCGTGGGCCTCTACTCGCATGGCTCAATTGTCTCTGCTGTGGAATGGACGGATTTATTGGATACCTGAGAGAGCATTCTCTCCTTCCCCTGCACTCTCAGCAACCTGCTTAGAGACAGACCTGCATTATAGATGAGGCCCTGGCAGCCTCCACACTCTCACAGCGCTCAGGTTTCCCACCAGTAGATATACACAAATACTGTAAATGTATTCATACAAACACGGAGGCCGCATTCGTGCAGGCCAGCAGACCAGAGCACACGTAGTTGTGAACTTCTCCAGTTCGAAAACCTTGAATGCACATCATCCTCCTCTCTTTTTTCCTAATTTTTCTAATCTTCACTCTATTGTCAATTATCCAAAATGGCGAATACAAATACATGATCTAGAAATAACATGTTGTGATATCAAATCCAGGCCACAGAATGTCAGCAGCAGAGTTAGATCAGAGGGATCAGGGTTTTGATTGTACTTTGGCCTGTGCCAAGTGGGAGAGCTGCGCTTTTATGCCGGCGCTGCCCGCAGAGGGCAACATAAGCACTGTGTGTTTCATTGGTCTTCATGACCATTCCCTGCCTGTCAGGAGACTTCCACGTAACACAGAGCCAGCTCACTGCTCTGCCTCCGTGTCTCCTCCCTCCTGGACTTTGGTCTCCTGTTCTCCACTGTACACACTGTACAACCTCTCTCTATATCTTCGGCTCACTGTGTCCTGCACTCTGTAGTTTCCATGTATGTTAAGGACATTGTCTGTGTCACACATGGCTGTTAAGGGCCATGTTAATTGAAAAACACATTTTCCCAGTTTGAATTCTGTATCACTGATAATTACTCATCTATCTCTTGTTAATTGCTAAATATATGTCAAAAAAAACAACATTATAGTATTTTTTACATTTAAATCCATGTCCTGCTGTCGTCATGACTCTCCATGTTGAGCTGCTATAGTTACTGTCAGCATTTCTGTAAGGCAAGATGCACATTCAGCGCTATTGGCTACTGTAAACGCAAATTAATATCCAGGACGATTCCCTCTATGACTGTGTTTTTACCAGACACATTACCATGAAAGTAGCAGTGCATAAATGATTTATTCCTGTTAATAATCCTGACATATCATACTTGGGTGTGGATACAAAATTAAGCAGAACGATACAGTCTTGCTGTCGCTGTATTTTAAATGGAATGCCCGTGCAAACCAGTTCTGATAAATACTCCCACACCTCAGGTGATCATTTGCCGGTCTTGGAGCAGCAGCTCGCTCTGATGTGGAGAATCTGTGCTGTAACCGTGCACGGTCATCTTTTCAACACACCGTTTTCATAATCACTCTCAATGACTGCCGCCTGATGTTTCCTCTCATGTTTCTCATCCCCAAAGTCAACACTGAACTTCTTCTGGTCCTCACCTGGCGAGTTTAAAGACGATAGGATCAGCAGCTGTGGAGAAAATCAAAGGCATCCAAAAACAGGCCAATTTACGAGAGGGATGACATAGTTAGAAGTCACGAGTTGGAACACACCCTTCTTTGAACTCAACCTTTTCTTAGTTCTCAGCTGCACACCTGTAAAGTTTCAGGAAAGCTCCTCGCACACACAGACATGTAATCACCTGCTGAAGTACTTAAAACTGCCTCTGTGGTAGGTCCCCTGCGTACACACACACACACACACACACACACACACATAACACACACACACACACACACACACACACACACACACACACCACACACATAACACACACACACACACACACACACCGGTAATCAGTAACAAAGGCAAGATCATCCAGGACTGCTCAGACAGATAGACTCCATATTAATTGGGTCTAGCTAATGTGATTAATTATAAAGTTAATCTGATAATTGTACCACTGAAGTACATCATCTATGACACATCCTCCATCTTGTGGCAGGAGTCTTTAATACATGTACTTATACACATAATGGTAAATGTATACGTCTGTGATAATAGTTTCAGATGGTTGTTTTCTGAAATATATCTAGTTGGATATATATCTATTAGTATTCTTTTTATTTTCAGGTTTTCAGGTCTAAACACAGACACGTGTCTAAGTTATTTAATCCATAAACTGTTTTCCTATTGATGTTCCAGAAAATGTTCTGTAACACTATATTACAATCACAATATAGATATCACAGTTTTACATATACATTGACTCATATCACCTGACAAGACGTGAACCATTGTCTTGTGTAACAGCTTAAGACTGTATAGTCTCTCCTGGTGGCTGAGTGGCTGAAGAAAACTGTGGCTCTTACTGGGCAGTTATACTGTATGTGGCAGCTATGTCCTGGCCCTGCTGGTTAATCAATGAGGATGGGCCGTGTGTGCCAGATGTTTTGCTCTCAGTCGTCCTAATACACAAGTGACCTTTAATCCCCCTGCTATATGTTACTGCTCCACAGAGATCATGGTAAAGCAGCAGTTGTGTTTGTGTGTTGAGTTCAAGTGTTTCCCAGATGTTTACCAGAGATGCATTATTTTTTAACTATACTGCAACATCTTTCATGCGGAAACTCTTCGTCTCTTGTGCACTGATTTAAAGCTCGTCTGAAACGTCTGACCTTTTCCACTCTGCGCTGTTTGCAGTAATAATAATTAACGTGAGCTCTCTCTCAGCCCTGGATCAATGAGAGGAAGTGAGAGGATTGCATTTCTATTTGTGGAAGTAATAGGGTCCTACTATGGCAGCAGAAATAATTGTGTTTGTGTTGTCTCAGAGATGTCTACGATCACCCAGATTGAATCAACGTAGCTTTTTTATTTTAATTCCATTTTCTATGGTCTATAATTTAGTTAACCTGTCTCTCTTTTTCTCTCACAGGTGATTTTCAGCATCCAGACAAACCAGTGTGTTAGGACACGCCCCTCTCATCATCATTGGGCAGCCCATGCACACGCACGACACCATGGGTAGCTCCCCCGAGGTGCTCTCCTGGACTTCCTGCCCCAGTTTGCTGGTGGGCAAGCTGAAGGAGGAGCTCAAGCTCACTGTGGTCGGGGACGCCATGAAGAAATCCAACCAGCCCAACTCCCAACCCCAGCCTCCTCAGGCCCCTCCCTCTAACCTACCTCCTCAGATCATCACAGACCTGGCCCCGCCAACACATCTGCCCGTCCCCGGGCAGACGCTGCAGACGCCTGGCCAGGACGAGGACTCCATGCTGGGGGGCGTAAGCCCCCCAAACACGGCACTGAGTGTGGACTCCATGCGCAGTGAGGGCGGGCACTTCGACAATAGCGTGCTTCAGCTGCAGGAGCAGGACCAGGAAGAAGCTGTGTCGCCGGCATCCTGTGAGCATGGGTGTGGCAGTGGGATGGAGGAACAGATGGGAGAGGGGGACTGTCCCATGGACCACAGTGGAGATGGGAGACAGAGCCACCCACATCACCCTGATGACATCAAGCTGCACTTCCAGAGAGCAGGGCCTGGGTCAGGGGGCTTCTTAGAAGGGCTGTTTGGCTGTCTGCGGCCGGTCTGGAACATTATAGGGAAGACGTACTCAACAGAATACAAGCTACAACAGCAAGGTTTGTTCATGGATTTTTGTCTTTCTGTGTTTAATCCAAATGTCCCTGTATCTTTAAGACCTTTGAGGGACAACCTTTAGATTCCTGTTTCTCCTAATGTAGCCTGAAACCGTAACTCAATAGCCAGCCCTAGCTGCACTGTACTGCTGATGTGGTGAGTCTCTACAGCTGTCAGCTTCAACTGAGGTCACGGTAAAGGTAGTCTCACCTTGCTGCAGGCCTGCCTGATCAGGTTGGACACACGGGCTACAGGGTACGATTGGAGGTCAGACAGAACATGCCTAAAGATTTTATCTTCGACACTGTTTCCATCTCCCCATAAGGAAGGAACAGCACGTGACCCACCTCCTGAAGATCTAAGATGTTTGGAGCATTTTGCCTTCAGGGCTTTAGGTTTATTTTTGCTCAGTATGACTCATGAGCCGCACGGGAGAAACAGAACTTGTTGTTTTCATGATTCAATTTTTTATTAAATAAACAAACAACATGCTGTTTATTTTAACCAGTTAACCTGGCAGTTGCCCCCTATTTTCCACTCGTTATGCTAAGCTAAGCTTTAGCACATCTATATCTTTCTCAGACATTTTTTCATGTTGTTCTTTCACATAGTTATTATAATAATAGAGAACATATAAAAATAGGGTCAAATACATACCAAGGTGCATATATGATGAAAATGTTCTATCCTGTAGGGGGTCAATGGCTGAGAAACTAATGACAACCTCTGCTTTAAAGTGCAAATGTGACAGAACATAGAGTAAAGACAGACAGAAACTCAAAATTAGACAATCATATGCACTTCAGAAAGTAACATTAAGTTGCATTCATTCTGATTACATGTAATCCAGACATGTGGGAGGTTCCCTTTGAGGAGATTTCGGAGCTGCAGTGGCTCGGCAGCGGCGCACAGGGAGCTGTCTTCCTGGGCAAATTCCGCTCTGAGGAGGTGGCCATCAAGAAGGTGCGCGAGCAGAAAGAGACCGACATTAAACACCTGCGGAAGCTCAAGCATCCCAACATCATCAGCTTTAAGTGAGTCTATGACAACTTGGCCTTGTTTATCACCTGATGCCGTCCTGTTGTTTTCAGAGCTGGTTCGCTCTGCGGTGTGTAAATGTGGTTCCTGTCTTTTACCCAACCCAGGGGCGTTTGCACTCAGGCACCGTGCTACTGCATCATCATGGAGTACTGCGCCCAGGGCCAGCTGTACGAGGTGCTGAGGGCGGGAAGGAAAGTGACCCCCAGGATGCTGGTGGACTGGGCCTCAGGCATCGCCAGCGGAATGAACTACCTACACCTGCACAAGATCATCCACAGAGATCTCAAGTCTCCCAAGTGAGCTTCTTGTTTAGCTTTTTATTATAAGACCAGAATATAATAGACTTTGTTTTTAATTCTCATTCCTGTCAACTCTGCTGCTATGAAAACGATCAACCTAAAGCATTGCTTACGATTAAAACTAAAATTAGGTCAAATCAGGGAATGCAGAACTATAAAAGTACGTTTGAAGCTTTCATTTAAAGGAAGCTACTGACTCAGCCTGCTGTCTTTCCTCAGGCAGGTTGTTCCAGAGCCTCTGAACTCTTGTTTGGAGAGGATTCAAATGAAAATCATTCTCTATGTGAAGCAGAAAAAGTGACACACAGTATGCTTTCCTGTTTTTTTTAAAATTTGTATTGTTACAGTATGTGGGCCCATGTAAGCGCTGTGGTCTCGTTCTTAAAACTAACCTCAGTAAAACAGCCCTGTAGTCTGATCCAAGATCTCTTAGCCCAAACATCAACAGCAACTCAACCTTTCCGCTCGGAATATTCTGACATCAGCTTTTATTCTGACATTTCTCATGAATTAATAAAGCTTTAATAAAAGAGTAAGACAGTTTCCCGTCCTGCTCCTCCTGCCTCATCCTCTGCACACTGTAGCCTTGTTACTCTAATCGATATCCTCACGCTGCAGCAGCAACAAACAATGTGTGAGTCAGCAGATGAATACGCCAGAAAAGGTCAGTCATTTTAATCAAAACCTCTGTGCTTTCTCTTTTTGTCTCTCAGTGTTTTGGTCACCCACGACGACACTGTGAAAATATCTGACTTCGGAACGTCCAAAGAGCTCAGTGACAAAAGTACAAAGATGTCATTTGCGGGTACGGTGGCCTGGATGGCCCCAGAGGTGATCAGAAATGAGCCTGTGTCTGAGAAGGTCGACATTTGGTGGGTACTGAAATGCTTAGTTGAGTCATGCACGAGATATAGAAAATATAAATTCAAGATATGTAGCTGAAGCTTGTTATAGTTTAGAGTTTGAGTCATATTACCTGTATGCTTCATTACATTTGAGAAAATTAAGTCATCATGCTATTGGTATTTGTCATCGATATTTTCTTATATTTTAAAGAGTCATCTGTTGCTGTAGTGAGACCTTTTTGTCTTTTACTTGTATGTTGCAGGTCATTTGGAGTTGTATTGTGGGAGCTGCTGACTGGTGAGATTCCCTACAAAGATGTCGACTCCTCTGCCATCATTTGGGGAGTTGGCAGCAACAGTCTTCACCTTCCAGTCCCCTCCACCTGCCCAGATGGCTTCAAAATCCTCATGAAACAAACATGGTGAGTTCGGACAGTAAAGTGTTTTTTCACAACTTCTGATCCCCTCTCAAATTTTTTAAATAGTTGATCACATCCCTCCTTGTTGTTTTGTTTTTTTTGGGGGTTGATTCCAGGCAAGGTAAGCCCAGGAATCGGCCTTCGTTTCGTCAGATTCTCCTGCACCTCGACATCGCCTCCGCTGACATCCTCGGAGCTCCTCAGGAGACCTACTTCAAGTCTCAGGTCTGCAGTGGAAAATCCCAAATTACCTTCATTTTGTATTGATCACAGGGTTTTATACACTTATTTCCTGTCATACATTTGGTATGCACTCAAAAGAAGAGCACTGCACTGCAGACGGCAATATTTTCTCTGCCGTAGCATTGATAGCAGTGTGTGTGTGTTGACCGCATTTCCATTGTATCCATTCACATTACAGTCTGAATGGAGGGAGGAAGTGAAGAAACATTTTGAGAAGATCAAAAGTGAAGGAACCTGCATCCACAGGCTGGACGAGGAGCTGATCCGGCGCCGCAGAGATGAACTCAGGTGAGCATGACATCAGAGCTAGTGGGAGTGATGTAAACGTTCAAGGCGGCTGTCGTTCAAGAGGTCGACCGAGTCGTAACTAACTTGCTTGTAACTTGTGTGTCGGTGTTTCGATCCACAGTTCCTCCAGTCCACATAGCAAAGTGTCTGTCCGTCCATGTCCTATTCCGTCAGAGACAGAATGTGAATGTGTTACAGAGATAGCAAAGCTGTACGAGTGTGTGTGAATGGCTGAGTGTGACTAAAGCGCTTTAAGACAATTTGTCCATTTAACATAAAAAAGTAATTCTTGTATTGTATTAAGCAAACAAAAAGTGGAGTACCCTTACTTGGCAAAACTATGCGGAAGTATCATTCCCGGATGGGCATTTATGTGGGGGCCAAGGTCTATCTTATTTATGAGGTGATAAACAAGCTGTTTATTGAATCATCCGTATCATTCATACAAACGTGAATTATATGACATCACAGATTGTCCACAGAGAATCCTAAGTACGTCTCTATTTTAATGGAAATTAAGTGCTTTTTCAATGATTTATTACTTGAAATTGAAGTCCCTGGAAATACACATTTTGCTGTATTTCCTGTCGACCCTCAGACACGCACTGGACATCCGGGAGCATTATGAGAGGAAACTGGAGAGAGCCAACAACCTCTACATGGAGCTCAGTGCCATCATGCTGCAGCTGGAGGTCCGGGAGAAGGAACTAATGAAGTATGTAAAAGAAAAAAATCACATGTTAGCTCTTTCCATCATGATCAGAACTTGTCATTATCCTATTCCCTTCTACTCAAAGGTATTACTTCTCAAAGGTAACACCATTTGAAATGATAACAGTGTCCAGGCAAAATTAACTAAACGTTATCTGCAATTTTTGAGTCACATCACAATCTGTAATATTCTCCTCTTTCCCAATAAATATAAGAGTGATCATTATATTAAGATTATTTTTTTTTTAGACAGTTTAGACCAATGAAAGTACAACTCTGTGTAGAAGAGAACGTTAATGATGCTCCCAGTCACACATCTCTAAATCAGTTCTGCTGCCCCTGCAGGAGAGAGCAGGCAGTGGAGAAGAAATATCCCGGGACCTACAAGAGGCATCTGGTCCGACCCATCGTCAGGTCCAACGCTGTAGAGAAGCTCATCAAGAAGAAAGGAAGCATTTCCCACAAACCTGGGGTTCCCCTGACCAAAAGGTCTGACGCATTTCAAAATATTTATGCACTAAATAAGTACGATGAATGGTTATATTTCCAGGTAAAAGAAGTTCATACGAGAATCAAAGTAACTTAAATACAATATGTTGATGTTGCTGGATACTCGTTTACAGGCCAGACTTGCTTCGTTCTGATGGCATCCCCAGCGTTGACCCCCTCCCCTCCCCCTCGCCGCTGTCTGCCAGCCCAAAGGTCTCCACACCTCCCGGTAAAGCCCGTTACCGGAGCAAGCCTCGTCACCGCCGCGCCAACAGCAAAGGAAGCCACAGCGAGTTCCCCGGCGTGCTGAGGCCTGTCGCTGGGGCCCTGGAAGACACCCGGTCTCTCCAGGCGCAGCCGTTCCACTATCTCCACCACCACCACCTCCTACCAAATAAGGGGCCCTTACTACCCTTGAAGGGCCGCGAGGAGGCTGTTGTCAACTGTGCCAACAACCTGCGCTACTTTGGCCCTGCCGCTCCCCTCCGCAGCCCTCAGACGGACCACCTGCAGCGTCTTGTGTCTGGTTCCGGCCCCGACCTCATTTCCACTGCTGTGGATGCAGACACGCGACAACGGACTTCATCCACTGGCTCCAATCCTGTCTCGGGTGCTGCCGCCAGTTCTTTGTGCCCCTGCTGCCAGGCACACCCCTTCCCTGGCTGCCTGCACTGTCAGGAGACCCCGCCTGCATCCAGCAACCCAGAGCTACCCAACTACTCGCTGCTCGGCACCCAAGAAAAGACCCAGTCTTCTTTAGGGGTTCCCAGCAAGGATCCAGCGTCGGACGGAGAGGCCTCAAAGAAGACCGAGCTACAGGAACAGGAGGCATCCCAACACGCACACACCCTGCCCACTGCACTGCCACACACCCTCAGACCGCTCAGGAAGGTAAGCACAGCTCGAAGTCTAACATCAGGGAATCTGGGAAATGTGATTGTGTGAGGAAACTGAAAGATGATTGTTTCTCTGACAGGGTGATGAGTCATCTGAAGAGGAGGAGGGAGAGGTGGATAGTGAAGTGGAGTTTCCAAGGAGACCGAGGTAAAATACAGTTGTTTCTTCAGTGTGCATACTTAACCTTCATTATACTGTAACACTATTACATCATGCGGTACAATAACAGAACCATTAATATTATCAATACAAATATTTTTAGCCTACAATAGGTTTGTCACTGGGAGGTGATGCAGGTTGGCATTACGGGCTACTGCTAAATGAGGTGAATCTATATTGCCAAATGTTTAACAGACCAGTTGATCAGGTGTGGATAGCAGGGGATAGCACATTTCTTATTGCTAGCACACCACTTTGTATTCTCACTCAAAACATCCAGATCAGCTATCATATAGCCACATGCTCTGTCTGCCATGTAAAGTAACTTTGCTAGGAAGTTTGTAATAAATGGGAACTTCACCTGGAGCTTGTTTCATTGAAGCACTGGCACGTTAAAAAAAGATCTCCTCCTGCACCCAGCTAAGCGGCTAATTGATTGTCAGGACGGTCACTACAGCTCGTAGTATCGACAAGGTCTAAATACACTGAGCGAGTTATGAAACTAAAAGGCATCGGAAATCTCCTCCCCTGCTCCCTCACAGGCCTCATCGCTGTATGAGCAGCTTCCAGTCCTACTCCACCTTCAGCTCAGAGAACCTGTCCGTGTCCGACGGAGAGGAGGGAAACACCAGCGACCGGTCCCACAGCGGGCCTCTGGAGAGGATGAGCGCCAGTCAGGAGGAGCACCTGGACGAGCTGCTGTCGCACACACCGGACATCCCCATCGACATCTCCACCCAGTCAGACGGCCTCTCTGACAAGGAGTGCGCTGTCCGCAGGGTCAAGACACAGATCTCCTTGGGAAAACTGTGCTCAGATGAACACAGCTACGAGGTCAGTACTGTGGATGTGAGGGGGGTTCATTTTACATCCCAAACATCTATGATTAAAGAGATACTGTGTTTTTTTTTTGTTGTAAACTAAATGTAATGACTGTTCTTACATTAATGATTACATTTATAAAAAAAATCTACATCTATGGGTTGCACATGACTCATAAAGCTAAGTCTTAGGGGGTGAATCTGAGCAAAGTGAACACCAGGTGTGTGATGACGCTTCTCTGTTTTCTGTCTCAGAATCCCCTGCAGTTTGGAGACTCAGACTGCGATACGTCAGAAGCAGAGTGCTCCGACGCCACCATCAGGAACAACAAAGCCGGGGCTCCTTCCTCGTGGTGAACACACGCCCCCGGGGGCTCCGTTCTGTTTTTTGCCTGGAGGCCGCAGCGCCCCACTCTGCCCCGAAGAAAATAGCAATAAAAGGACGACCTTGTAAACATAGCTCCCTATAGCAAAGCCCCATGCAACCTCTCCCAGAGCCTCCCCCAAACCCTTCCCTTCATGAGCCCCACTCCCCCTCCTCATCTCTAGCACAGCATCCAGGCAACCCATGGCAGGGATTCCCTTTTGAATGATACTGTACAGTAGATAGTGTGACATTCATAATTTATTTTTTGTCTTAGTTTTGAAGGAAAATTCAGGATCTCTGTACGTTCTCTGATCCCAACAGAGAAATAAAACTGACATTTTGAAACATGGGCTGACTGTGTGTGAGGGAGAGACTGGATGAAGATGCAAGTGATGATGAAGGATTTTGTTCTGATCTATCTGAGGCTGACAGTTGTGGGACGTTAGATCACCGCGATAGTCGGCCTCTAAACGTCTTTACACGTCTTTTGATGTGGCCGCAGTCAGCATCTTACTGCTTTAGACCCCAAACGAACCAACCAGGCCCTCTCTCATACGACTGTCCAACTTACCTGCTTCATCATGACTTTACAGTACAGAGCCCCAGTGCCCTGCCTCGTTCCCACTTCCATCCTGTACCCAACGAGGGCACAGGGGGCTCATGATAAAAAGCGTGAACACCAGCATGAAACAACCTGCCTCGCAAACGGGACTTACTTCTCCTCCTCCTCCTCCTCCTCCTCCTCCTCCTCCCTAAAACCAACATTTGTGCAGACCCCACCACCCGCTGAACAGTCCAAGCATGTCCCTGCAGCTCGCTAAACGCAAAACGCTGCCAGAAGACTGCATGACGTGGACGAGCTAGCAGACCAACGGGGGATGAAGACTCTTGTGACAGCAGATAAAAAAAATAAAAGAAGAGACTCTCCCTCTCTGCCCCTGCTCATCCCTCTGTCAAAGACAAGCCATCGTCATCATCATCAATCAGATGTCATGACCAGAGATATCGAGGGCATTATCAGCGCGCGTGTGTGAGTGGGTTCACGTAGCCCTCTCCCCGCCATTAGTCATCACAGTTTCAAGTCTCATCTCAGGATCGTTGGAGGATTTGAGAAACCAGACTGGACCAATTATTGTACGTAGGAATGTTCTTCGAGCGGCTCGTATAATGGACCATGCAGGAATATTCAAAATAACGGTCTTACAGATAGCCTTGATGTTCAACTCTATATTGCTGGACATTAATATTATATAGAAATGTAGTGTTTTAGTCGCAATCCAGGTGCGGTATCCCATTTCTTGAAAATCACGAGGTGTAGAGTCTCGTACCATTTTCTAGCAGGATTGTTCACACCATCGTATGCGTAGTGTCTGAAAGAGGCAAAAGAATAATGATGTGCTGTGCAGACTAAAACAGCAATAACATGAGTTGGTGCTCAGGTGAGAAAAAGACGTTGCTTGCTCAGGATTTGGGGGCGTCTAGCTGGCTAGACACAACACAGTGGCTGTTGGCTAGAGGAGAGCAGCGTGTGTCAAACTCTTTATTATAGATGGTATATTTTTAGATTGTCCCATTTTTTGTGAACTCACCTCTCCAGCGCTCAATGCTCAGGTTCAACGTTGGTAGTCGAGAGCAGGAGCGATGCATCAACAGCCACTAGATGGCGACACTTGCAATGACCTACTTTTGCCTTGTGTAATGGCTTTTGGTTCCTTTCCAAGTTATTCCCCATCTAAATCCCAAAATGACAGTAATATTAAGTTTTTCGTGCGGTTGCTATTGAGAAGGGATACTGCATCTGTGAGAGCTTTATTTTTTAGCCCCGTCTGAGTGTTTGTCATTCACCCCAATGATTTAGCTCGAAAAACAATAGCCAGCCAGGGTTGAATTTTAATGAAAACGATGTCAAGAATGCTCAAGTGTATGCAGACAGCTGAGATTCTACATAAGGAATATAAGCCAGAGACAAGGCCAGAGAGCAATGAAAGCTCTTGGTTTTCAACGACCTCATCTCAGTATTATTGTATATAAACACCTAAATGTAAATGTAATGTGACCTGTTTTCTGTCCCCTCTCTCTTCAACGTATATATCGCACAGCTCGGACCGAGCCTGTCGCCGACGACCAGCAGACTGGTTGAAAATGAGCAGGAAGTTCTTTAATCTGTATCACATCAGTATTGAGCACTGCGAGGGGGGGGGGGGGGTGTCATACAAACCGAGTAGCACAAGGTGAATCTAAACCTGTACTGATGGATAAATGAGCTTTTTGTGCGTGAAAGCTTCGTAAAGGCTCACCCCTGGTACGGAGAACAGCTGCTGCCGTTCCTCAAGCCTCCTTTAACCTTCTTCATCCTGTTTACGTTTGTGTGAAATAACCTAGTGTGATGTAATGACTGGGTAAATCTGATCAAGCTGTTATTAACGTTGTCTTTCTGGCATATATCCTGTGAAGTATGATTGTTGTAATTTAATTTTGATTCTTTTTTTTTGTAGCTGGCCTACGTGATTATTGAATTAATTTATTAAGAATGACTGGTAAGGTGCATTGTTCTTTTTATTTTCAGGCAGCTTTAGAAATGTTGTGACCTATGATTTCTCCTGAAAAGTATTATTGAAAGGAAGCACAATGAATTGGTGTGGGAAGAAGACAGTATTTGTATGCGAGAACAAAAGCATTGTCATATCATCGACTCTGCAGGGGACCATTCATCATTTACATCATCGCTGCGGACAAAGTATTGATTATACAGACTTTACATCAGTAATTAGTAACACCAAGTGTTCCTAAATCTTTTTTTAATATATCGATATAGCTTCTATGAAATCACCTCTGTTTCCAACCGAAAGTCAAGTGACTGTCACAGCAGCAGAAGTGAGACTTCAAACCTGAAGTCACGAGTTCTGCCGATTCTCGAACTTCTGCAGTGATTCCCTTCCTCTCATTTTTAGTCAAAAGTACCAGTTACTTACATCTGAATATCAGTGCAACTGTCTCTAACTGTGGACATCATGTCGCCTCATCCCATGCACCAAGCATCTGTTTCTTTGTGGTTATCATTTCCGACTCCCTCATCCTGTTGAATGGCATTACGATCAACCAATCCTGTCCGTTTCCTGTATTATCCAGTGTACAGTGCAACGGGTATCTGGGAGAATAAAATCAGAGCAAACAACTGCATGGAATAAATGCTGATGTACTGTACCCAACACACTGTGGTCACTCTCTTCTGTCCACTACAACATTATTGTTGGTTTTTATTTTTATTTGTTTTTATTATTTGTATCATTGATAGAGGAATCAGGTAATTATTTCAGCTACAGTCACATTTTGAGATATTCTCCCCAAACAATATCAGACTACTAGTTACTAGTTGCTATAATATGATATAATATAGCCTATATAATGCTGTATATTATAGTAATTTAATATTACTAATATTAGGACAGTATTCAAATTCCAAGAATAAATACAGATATGACAGGTTGCTATAGCCCTGATTATGAAATAAATTAAACATTTTCCTCACCAATATTACTAGTTTTTGTATTTTTATTTTATTGTTGTGTATACAGAGCATCTTTGAAACTGAAATATCCACCACACCCACATATTCAGCTAATTACCAGCTCTCATGCAAGTTCAGGGAATACCATGTCAGTATTTAAATAGAAATATTAAACATAGAACTAATGAATGCATTTTATGTACAGTGGTAAAACTATGGATAAAATAGGTATACACATCTACAAATAGATAAAAAAGTAGCAATACCAAAATGTAGAAATACTGTATTACACTTTAAAATCATGCATTCATATTTCTGTACTTAAGTATTATAGCGACAAATTATATTTAAAACACAAAGTTTATTTGTGTATATAAAATACAAGAGTTATTCAATTTTGGCAACATTTTTAGAACATTTTAAAGGAAATGTTACATAAGAGTTATAATTTTACATACAGTATATAAAAAAAACTTTGTATCTAATCAAATTTAAGCCCTTCTTAATAAACATTTAAATCAGTGGGCGGGGTTTAATCCTAGCTGTTTCCTGGAGTTCGTGCGGGACGTGCTGCGGACATTTCCTCCTCAGCGTTCAGCGAGTGGGCGGGGCTTGTAGCTTCTCGCGGAGCTGGGTTGTAAAACAAACGCACGGTGCACTCCTCTGGACAGGGCGGAGTCAGACACTGGAGAAGGGTAAGGGCGGGTGAAGTGCGTCTACTCACCGAGGGGGCTGAAATAACCTTCCGCCATCGAGGAGGAAACATCTGGACTAACTAACAAACCGAACCCACAGCACTTCACACAGACTCTGCACCGCCTCGTACTTTTAGTTCAAACATGTCCTCCATGGACCTGGAGCGGCTGAAGATGACGGGGGCCGGCCGGGCCATGGCTGTGCTGACCAGCGGCGGAGATGCGCAAGGTGACGTAAATAATTCAGATAAAGTGACACTCAAACGCAGCGTGTTGCCTTCAGGTGCATGTGTAGGGAGGGAGGTCAGTGTTGAGGCAGGAAGGAGACAACAGGACCGAGGGGACACTGACAGTAACCATAACTGAACATATGTTCACAGTGTTTCCTGTTTTTAACCTTCAGATCTTGGATCAGGGGTCAAAGGTCATGTATGTGCTGCAACACACATGACCTAGTTAAGTACTGTATGAGGTATAACTTGTACTTTTATGTGAGTATATCACGTTTTTGCTAGTATAATAATGCATCATTTGGGTAATATACTTATACACTTATACTACAATATTCAGGTAAATAATGTGAAGGTAAAAGAACAAATACTCTTCCTACTGTGGGTTAGGAAGAAATAACACTTTCTGGATCCACTACCCTGCCGTGTATTACGTAAATAATATTACCCCATCTTTTTTTTATGTGCTCGTTATTGCACCAGTAATTCTAATCCAGTGATATAATACAATATTCAGAAGTTAAATAATTTAAATAACTTGATGTAAAGTTTTTAATGTGTGACTTGTATTTTTAGATTAGTAATTGCTACTTTTGTACTTGAAGATACCAGTACTTCTTGAGTCATATCCTCCGCAGTATCTGATTTCCTCATTTAGGACCGTGGTGTAACCACATGTGTGTAATCACTTCAGAGTCAGATTTGAATCTTGATGTTTTTATGCAATTGTCCTCGACCCAGGGATGAACGCTGCTGTCCGAGCTGTGACCCGGATGGGCATTTATGTGGGGGCCAAGGTCTATCTTATTTATGAGGTGATAAACAAGCTGTTTATTGAATCATGTTCATGACCATATTAACTATACACATTGAAT
This sequence comes from Verasper variegatus, assembly GCA_026259375.1. Lineage (NCBI taxonomy): Eukaryota > Metazoa > Chordata > Actinopteri > Pleuronectiformes > Pleuronectidae > Verasper > Verasper variegatus. The sequence goes on from CM048052.1 coordinate 9,804,887, forward strand.
TAGTCCTGTTTTCTTACTTGACTGTACATATCTGTACTTTGCAGGGATACCAGGGCCTGGTGGATGGAGGAGACAACATCAAACTGGCTCACTGGCACAGTGTGACCAACATCATCCAACAGGTGGGTTGAAACATTAGCTTCGGTCACTGCTCCTCATCACTCCAGTTGTCGGACTTTTTCATAGTTTTGACTTACCATAGTAGGAATAATACATTAATAGTGTTATAACATTATTGATATAACAAGCTATGCTATTAGCACATCAGCATGGCCATAATGGATGTTTATTCTGTCTTTTCCTACTGTCCCGTGTCAGATCTCTTCTGTAAAAAAGGGACATAGAATTCGTGTGTCTCTTGTGTCTTAAATCTATTTCTTTATTTCTCTTTTTATGGTTTTCAAAGGAAATTTTATTATCTCATCCATCTCCTCTGATCTGTTTTCCCTCTGCCTGTCTTATACTGGTAAAAGCCTGGTAAGGAGTCTTGCTGCATGTGCTTCAAGCAGCAAGCTGCTTTCTACTCATGAGACAGTTATAAACAGTCTCTCACTGCACTGACCAATTGTGTGAGTTTTCTTGGATTTGTGTAGCTAATGTGTCGATGTTCTACCCTCTCTAAAACTGCTTGAAAGGTTGTGTTTGTATTGTGTTTAACTTACATCCTCTTATTGCCCTGTTCATACCTAGTATCCTGTATCTAGCTGACTGTGTTTTGCATCACAAACGTGTCTCTATAGGTAACTAATCCTGTTGTAAAAAGAACGTTTTCTGTCATTTATCAGGACATTTGTTATTGACAGATGACAAAGTCCTTTCTGTCTGTGCTGAACTGGTCTCGGACTTGTTAGTAAATGAGGTCTCTGCTGCAGGGTGGGACTGTGATTGGTAGTGCCAGATGCAAGGTCTTCACAACGCGGGAGGGCAGAGTCGCCGCCGCCTACAACCTCGTGAAGAAAGGCATCACCAACCTGTGTGTGTGTGGTGGAGACGGCAGCCTCACCGGAGCCAACATCTTCCGCAGTGAGTGGAGCAGTTTGCTGGAGGAGCTCGTACAGAAAGGTAAAGTACAGAATCATTCATGTCATCACTAGTTCTCTACATATAACAGTAAACCAATATTCTAACATTTCCGTGTGTGTATGACTTTAGGACGAATCACAGACACTCTGGCCCAGCAGCACGATCACCTGAACATCGTGGGGCTCGTTGGCTCCATAGACAACGACTTCTGTGGCACTGACATGACCATCGGAGCCGACTCGGCTCTGCACCGCATCATGGAGATAATTGATGCCATCATGACCACGGCACAGAGGTTAGGCGCTGTGTGATGTGGAACAGTGACAGCTGCTGTTTCATCAAAGTGATTAATCCTTTGGTCACTGATACTTCGATTGAGAAACTGTAAATAGATTCATTTATAGCAGTAATAGATATTCTGCTATCAGACCTAAAAAAACTAAACTATATTAGTTAGGAAATTAACTATAGATCACGAAACACTCTGCAGTTCCAGATTCTGAAATGTGACTAATTGCTGATTTCCTTTGTCGTATATGATTCATACAGGTTACACACATATACAGTAAGTTGTATCTTTGTGTTTGGGACTGCTGTGTGAACCTTAGACTGTTTATAAAGATGAATAACGCATCTCCAACTATCTAGAAATGAAACCAAAATATTCCCAATACTAACGCTACCATCTTGTGCTTTTGGAGCAGTGCAGTATAGATCAGGGGATGGAGCTGCAGTAGTAAAATCCTGTGGATACATACGCTCGACCAATCAGGAGTCAGTGTCAGCTGTCAATCATGACTTTACACTCCGTTTTATAGCATCAAATAACTAATTAAAACCGAACGTACTGCAAAAATGAATGCACACTTTGACATATATGATAATAAGTACCTAAAATGACTGAAACCATCTTTAAGAAATATATATTTTGAGTTAGTTCCATGTCCCATCCACTAACATGGAGAAGGCAGGATTTAGAATATATACTGCAGCCAGCCACCAGGTGGTGATCAAGTACTTTGGATTCACTGATTGGAGCAGTTACGTCTTCTATCTTTTTAAACAGTCTATGGTTTGCACAAAACCTGCAATATGTAGTTGATGTATTGGAATGCGATGATCGAAGCCAAGTTTTGTTTTCACAGAGTTCCTCCATTCAAGCCCGTTTGGCATGATTACTATGAGCTTGTTCAGACTTGTACTTTTTGCATCTCAGCTGCTGAGCTTCTGCAGTCTGAAAACTCTCACGTGCTATGTTCACATTAGTTTGTTTGACCGTAGCTGTTGTTTACTTCCCCCAGCCACCAGCGCACTTTTGTTCTGGAAGTCATGGGTCGACACTGTGGGTGAGTAACACACCTAGATACATTTTGATGTATTTCATAAGAGGCCACTAAATAAAACATAAGTGATTGTGCTGTTACTCCAGGTATCTGGCCTTGGTGTCAGCGCTGGCATCTGGGGCCGACTGGCTCTTTATTCCAGAGTCTCCCCCTAAGGAGGGCTGGGAGGACCGGATGTGTTCCCGTCTAGAAACGGTAAGACACAAATACTGTACTACAATGAAAGTTAGGTCTACAAGCTCTTCAGGTACTTGGAAACAGGATTATGTTCTTGACTTACTGGTTAATGCATGTGTTTCTGTTTACCTCCAGAGCCGTATAAAGGGGTCAAGACTGAACATTATAATCATCGCCGAAGGAGCCATTGACATAAATGGCAAACCCATCTCCTCAACTTATGTAAAAGATGTAAGTATAAAGGTTTAAGGACTATATTACGCAAAAACTACTGAACACATTTCCGGGGAATTTGGTGGAAGGATGGGACATGGCCCAAGAAAGAAATTTCTTCGACATTACAAAATAGAGCAGATTCTGTTTTGCATCTTCACCAATTTCAAGGACTTTTTGTTCTGACAGCCTCTCTGTTGTGTTTGGTCAATGACAAAGACATAGTACACTGAAATGCTTCCATGTGTGTTTGAAGCTGGTGGTGGATCGGCTGGGTTATGACACCAGAGTGACAGTACTCGGCCACGTTCAGCGAGGAGGAACTCCCTCGGCCTTCGACAGAATTCTGGTGAGTTGAACAGGATATTCTACATGCAGTTTGCCTTTGACACATGCACAACACAGCTTGAGGTTTTCTGCACAGACACGTTCACAACAGCAACAAATCCTCATTGTTCAGATGAGAGGTGGAGCAGCCGGGTGCAGCAGACGGAGGCGGGAAGTGACGTATTAACTCACAGAATGTCTCCCCTTCGGTATAACCTCATTGTGGGGTCTTGAACTATGTCAGGCACAACCCCTGAAGATACAGCCAGAAGGACATGCTAGTCTACTGTTTCCCAGCCCTCATTTAGACACATTATATATACTTGTATATTTAAATGGACACGTACGTATGTGTGCTCTTTTTTCTCCAGAGCAGTAAGTTGGGTGTGGAGGCTGTAGTTGCTCTGATGGAGGGCTCTCCTGAAACTCCAGCCTGTGTCATCGGCCTGTCAGGTAACCATGCTGTTCGTCTTCCTCTAATGGAGTGTGTGGAGATGGTGAGTCTCTTTCCTCGCTTCTGTAATTGTTTTTTAAGGACATGAATGCAAACAGTGGGAGGTGGCTGTTTTTTTTCAACTTTTGTTCACATTGTTTGCAGACTAAGTTGGTGCAGAAGGCCATGAACGAGAAGAGGTTCGATGAGGCGGTCAAACTGCGAGGAGGGTGAGAGAGGAGATTTGTTCATGTATATTGAATAGTTCTATCATTCATCTCCATTATACAAATATGCCCTATAATCCCTTGTAAATGGTTTTATGTTCATTTTATCACGAGACCGTTTCATTTAGTTGTTGTTGCTGTGTCAATAAAAAAAGAGATGATGTTCTTGTAGGAGTTTTGAGAACAACTGGAACATCTACAAGCTTCTCGCCTTCCAGAAACCTGCCCAGTCTCAGGTGAGTCTCTCATTAACATGAACACACGTACACACACATACTGTGCGGTATTAGATTTAACACGTGTAAAATCACATAAGTTATAATGTGAGACTCATGTTCCCACAGAGCAACTTCTCTTTGGCTATTCTGAACGTTGGAGCTCCCGCTGGAGGGATGAATTCAGCCGCGAGGTCGGCGGTGAGATTAGCCCTTGCTCACGGACACAAGGTCTTTGCGGTCAACGATGGATATCAAGGACTTGCCAATGGAGAGGTTAGTCCAACTATCTCTGCATCTGTACCACACTGCAGTATGTTTTTAGTACTGCATGAGACTGAGAGGAGACTGTTCTGTACTGTTGGCAGGTTTTTGAAATGGAATGGCACAGTGTGGCCGGATGGACAGGGACAAGGGGGCTCGCTGCTGGGAACAAAACGGTGGGCTACAACCGCTAAGCGTTTTATAAAATGGATGGATTTAACTATTTTTAAGAGCACTCAAACTGTACCCACATTTCTAGTACTCCACTTCCATGAATGTTAATAACTAATACATTATGGAGTAGATATCGTTTGGCAACAATATGTTTTTTTTAATGTTGTATCCTTGTTATATCTCTTGGTGTATTGGTTAGTGTGGGCAATGTGACACATCATTTAGCACCTCTGCATTATGGCGTGGCCATTTATTGTCCATATGACTCTCATTCTGTTTTGATTTGGGGGATTTTCAGAAATTTCTGAAATGTATCTGACCCTCCAGTGGTATCTAGTTGCGCCTCACTACAAATTGCACGGTGTGTGTCTAGCTAATGTAAATTTGTTGGCGTTCCCCTTTAAGTGATTTTGAATGTCTGTTTCATGTCCTCCCTCAGGACGCTTCCAAAAAAACACATGGAGAAGATTGTGGAAACCATTGCCAAGTTCAACATTTCGGCTCTTCTTGTAATTGGAGGGTTCGAGGTAGAGTATTGATTGGTTATAGGTAATAATCTGTAATATCAGCGTTACATCAGAGTGGTTTTCACTGTACCACTTGATGTTCAAAGGCGTACGAAGGAGTGCTGCAGCTGTTTGAGGCCCGGAGTCGCTACGACGAGCTCTGTATACCCATGTGTGTAATCCCTGCCACCATCAGCAACAACGTGCCTGGAACCGACTTCAGCCTGGGAGCAGACACTGCCGTCAATGCTGCCATGGAGGTAACACCGAGCAGATGGCACATTAACTCGGAGACTTTGATGTTTCAGGATTAAGATTGATGAGGACTGAACCGTCACATCAGAGAGCATCACATCAGATATGAGCTGTGTTACAGAGCCAGACTTTGAACTCCTCACACATATTTAAAACAGAGGATGGAGATTTAGTTTTTAATTATTAGAGGACGGAGATTGAGGCAGACGGCCCTCTGGTTATTCCCTGTGACTTTAAATACTGTACCTGGTAAAAGAACATAAATAAGACAACAGCAGCTTTCTCCAAAAACCCTTCCTGTGTATCTGTTTTCTACGCTTTCTAGAGGCTGCATAGTCACAATAAATACAGGTGATGGTTAATTAGAAGTAGATTAACGCAACACTATGTAACTATGTGACATCAGTCTGTTGACCAGAGCTATGGCTGTATAGTCCCACTCACTGAACTGAAACACAACTGAACTATGGATGTTACCCATGATCCCCGGCTTCTTGAACCAGGGGAGCTGCTGCTGTAACAAATACAACAAACTCTTGTTCAGAATTGTTAATATTTATTACGTTTAATTGCTGAATATTGGAGATAAACACTAGTTTCCAAGTCTTTAATTGAGCTACAGTTCAGCGTTACTGTTAAACTCGCTGAGCCTGATTGTGGGTCTCAGTCAGTTACACACTTCTCACAGGAGATTGTAGACACTCTAGGGTGAGGAGTGGAAATGAGAGTGGAACCATTCTCGCTTTTCCGAGAGTGTTAGTGTACCAGTCGAATACATTTTCACACTGCAATTTGAAGGTACATTTTTTTTACTGTTGCTTGGAAGCTGAAGTCCCTCCTTGACTTCCACACCCACACTTTGACCCAACTTTCAATACTAATTTTTATTTCCTCATCAGGGCTGTGACAAGATAAAGCAGTCTGCCAGTGGGACCAAGAGAAGAGTGTTCGTGGTGGAGACTATGGGGGGATTCTGTGGCTATCTGGCCACGTCAACTGGAATAGCTGTGGGTGCTGACGCAGCCTACATCTTTGAGGACCCCATCAACATCAATGACCTGAAGGTAAGACCGGACTGTGCTGTGTCTATTCTATATTGGTATTGTTAACAGATTTCAGCTTATTTATTTATCTGGCCTTTGACAGACCAACGTGGAGCATTTAGCTGAAAAGATGAAGAAGGACGTCCAGCGGGGTCTGGTACTGAGGTATGTAACAGATTTTCATGCTGATCCGATATCTATACAAAATGTTCACATGCTAGCACGCTAAGCTAAGGTGGTGATCCGATATATATATATATATATATATATATATATATAAGTACAGCTGTAGTATGATGGAAATTACTTTAGTTTGCAGGGACGTAGTCAATAGTTTTCGGACAAACTAGGCATTTTTGCTTTAAGTCTAAGGATCATGAATGTCAGGAGGATTTATCATCTGGGGCACAAGATTTCATGGCAACGCATCAAAACATTGATAAGTTTAACCCCGGACCAAAGTGGCAGAATGGCCGAGGGACATTGTCATCCTTAAAAATAAAAGATTTCACACTGATTATTGTGTATGTCTGATTTTCCCACGTTGAACTTTTCCTCTGTTGCAACAGGAATGAGAAATGCCATGAAAACTACACAACAGATTTCATCCATAAGCTGTATTCATCAGAGGGGAAGGGCATCTTTGACTGCAGAGTCAATGTGTTGGGACACCTTCAGCAGGTGAGGAGCCACCGTGTGATCTATCCACTCTGGCAAAACACAGCTTAACAATTACAAATGATATCAATATAAGTGACAGTCATATACTGTAAAGCAGAGGTCCCAGTTTCCAGGCCCTGACTCCCAAAGCGTCAGAGACTTGGGGACCCCCATTCGCCCATTATTGATTGGGGGAAAATAAAAAGACTTTGTGCACATGTCGCAATGTTTCTTGTTTTGCTGTAAACTGACCTCAATGAAACTGATGCTGTCACTAATTTGAGATATGATATTTGGGGTCATGTGCTGATGAAGACGATCAGAAGATGACAGGGGGTGTCGACCCTACTTTGGGAACCACTGCTGTAGTGTAAGTGTCTTGCTACATATTTATACTCAAGTTTGTGCATTTGTGCTCTAGGGTGGTGCACCTTCTCCCTTTGACAGAAATTTTGGCACCAAGTTGGGTGTGAGGGTGATCCAGTGGATTTCAGAGAGATTGACAGAAAACTTTCGACAAGGTAGAGTTCCTGCATGAAGTCATATTTATATGAATAAATTGCTTAGAAACCTAAGTCAAACAACAGTGATGTCACGATTGTGCCATTTTCCCCACCAGGCCGCGTGTTCACCAACTCTCCAGATACAGCGTGTGTGCTCGGCCTACACAGGAAGGTCATCAAGTTCACCCCTGTCGCTGAGCTGAAGGCTGTGACTGATTTTGAGTAAGTAAATTCATGGTGCTTATCAGGTGATATATGTTTTTGATCAGTCTTAATATTTGACTGTATGTCACTGGTTTTCAGGCACCGGATGCCCAAGGTCCAGTGGTGGTATAATCTGCGGCCAATGCTAAAAATGTTGGCCAAGTATCAGACCAGCTTCTGTGAATACGTCCCGGGAGAGATCGAACATGTGACTCGACGATCCCTCAGCATCGATTCTGGGTTCTAAGCTCTCTGAGTCCACAGTGTATTCTGTCCATCTTTAGTTCCCACACAGATTTCAATTTGCTGCTGTGCACGTTCACTGGACTGAACACAAGCCAGCAGATACTGTAACTACTGAACTGTAAATATTATAAGTGTACTTCAAACACTCATTTATTGAATGAGGCTTTTTCGCAATTCCATGCGCCAAACAAAGCAATTGCAAAAGGAAACCACTGCCATAAAAAGATGACACAAGTCTGTCATTAAGTTAAAATGTACTGCGCAATATAATATAAAGTACATTGTGTGTGTTGTTTGCTTTAAAATCACATATTTTAAGAAATTCTAACTTCACAAATACTGATCCATTAAAATATGACTGTGTGACTCGTGGGACCTGTGAGATGTTCATTTTATTTTTGCATTGTATCGGACTGAAACACTGCTTCTGTCTAAGTAAACTAAACAGCTAATCACAAATTACCAACAGGCAGTTTATTACACTATGTAAAAGATAATTACAACTACTGCACTTACTACAGGGAACTCTGTAAAGAAATATGGACTTGTGTATTGTGGTGTTACTAATACTATCACTGTATCTTCAATAAAATGTTATTCAACTGTAGTGCTATTAGAAACATGTTCACTGAAATGTCAGTAGAAATGAATAAATAAATAATTGAATTACACAGACAAATACATAGAAACCATTTAACAGGGTAAAAAATGAAAAATGCTGTGAGAAAAGCCAAAGTTATATATAAAAAAATGTAACCATTTAATCCATAGTCCACTAAATCAGAACATAACTGAAGTTAAACCAGGAACAGCTCTTTGAACCAAATAAACCACTTTTGTTTGTTACAACTCTCAAAAGTTGAATGAAAATGGAAAATCCTCCCTGCTCTTCTCTTTGGTAGTTGCTCGAGGGCTCTTGAAGTTGAAGGCAAACTGAAAGTCCTCACCTTGCTCTGATTGGTCAAACAGGAACTCACCGCCTGAAAAACAAAATCACTTACACACTTTTAGTTGAAGGAAGGTAACACGCATCACACAAATGGAGATATTTGATTTACCACTTGAAGACTTGGTGTCCGTGGTTTTCTGAAAAATTATGAACAGATTTTGGTGTCATTTTTTTAAAGAGTACAGTATGAGAAAAAGAAGTGTTTCAATAAAAAAAATCTACTCTACCTTCTCGTTGAAAAAAGGGCCAGTGAAAGCAAAATTTGTGTCCTGCAAAAAATTCGAAAATTCAAAAAGCAAGTTATTACAAAACCAAGAGACACGGATTTCTTTAAGATTGTTTGTTCCTTCTGCTCGTTCCTCACCTCAGCCTGCGACGAGTCAAATCCAAATCCAGAGAAGCCGGGGGTGCTCGGATCAGAGTTCAGAGAGAACAGGAAAGCTGGAGATTTGGTATCTGAGGTACCTGCTGGCAGGGCTGAAGCTGAAGTGAGCACATGAAAGACTGCTCTCAGTGGTTATCTTGACAGTGATATAAAGTGTCGGACAACTTGGATACAAAACCTTACTTAAATGGAAATGCTGCGGTTGAAGGTGCAGCTGTCGTCTTTGCCAGAGAGGACTGAGACTTAGTCTCTTCGCATGATGACTGAGGAAAAGCAACAAGTTCCTCATTGTCCTTTTCACTTGATGTCTGCTCTTCATCTGTTCCCACTCCTTCCTCTGCCTTGTCCTCCACTGCCTCCTCTTCCTCTGACACATTAGATTGCTGTTCCTACACACAAAACACATTGAGTGTGAAAGCTTTTCCAACAGGAGTGGAACCTTTAAAAACAGCATCTGCAACATAGACAATAACATCACTGTTGTTATTTGATACAACATTTTTTCGCTGTTTTCAGTGGTGGTAGAACATTTGGAGAAGTGACCACAGCAGGTCATTCTTATGGTCAAGGTTCTCTATCTATCCATCCATCTAGTTGTAAAGCAGACATTACCAAGACTTGTTCCTGTAGTTCAGTGTCCTTTTCCTGCTCATTAGTCTGCATCTCCTCTGTCCAACTTTGTTCTAAAGAGATATAAATATTTAGCTGATGAGGTTTTGTGCAACACACCGAAACACGAAGACCACCGTGCGTAAAGATGGAGGCATTCACTGAAATTAATGCGTTTCTCTACTTACCATCCAGCTCTTGGTGAGACCACAGCTCTCTGCTTGCTTCCTCTGGGTAAGTGCTGCAGGCGGTCGTATCCTGGACCTTGTGTTCCTCAGGGATATCTGCACCACCTGCCTCTACAGATACTTTATCTCCATTCTGCAACATCTGTTCATGTTAAACCGTTTGGTTACTTATATGATGAACTTATAGACAACTATGATGCACAATTAGTTTCGACTTTTTTCTTCTGAGTACCTTTGTCTGGTTGAGATGAAGACAGAAGCTGTCGATGGCAGAATCACAGTCCTCGGTCTCAGGATCTAATTGTTTCTCTGCTTCTTCTTCAGGCTGTTGACCTGTTACACTAGAAAGAAAAACAGATTCGATTGGAGAATAATACAATAAAATAAACATGTGTCCTAATTATTTGTTATTTATAAGATTCAGAGAGAGACACCTGTCCAGTAGCTTCTCAGAGGAAGAGGCAGTGACTGCTGGACCTGGTCAGACAAAACCAGAGAAATCAACTGCGTAAAGAGGAATTTCAATATTCTCAAGAAGAGCAAGTTACTATGGGATTAAAAGGGTTATTACCAGTGAGATGGTCTAGCTCTGCCTGCTTCATTGTAATTTGATCATCGCAGGCCTTGATCCTGCACTCAATCTCCTCTTTTTCGGCCTGCAGCCTGAGGAGCTTTTGAGCCGTTGGATTTTGCAAATAATATTCTTGATGTGACTGAAATTTCTTCCTGTAGCTTGCAATCCTATCTTCATAGACTTCCCTAGTTAGGTAACAAATACGGAACAATTCAGTTTTGTTATCAGAGCACACAGAAGGACGTGTGACTACACAGCAGCCAGTTGGACCCACGTGTCGTGGTTGAAGCTGTCTTTTCTGCTCTCAAGGTCAGCTTTCAGCGTCTGCTCGTACTGGAGGAGCAGGACGTTGGTCGCCTTCATGCTTCAGTTACATGGACGACAAGCAGTGAAAGAAATTAATATCTTTATCCCATGACACAATGCGATCATGTCTCCATCCACCATGGCTTGGCTCTGTCATCCTTTACCTTCTTGCGTTAGCTTTATTATGCATGGCAGTGCTCTGCTTCCCCCTGGTTTCTTCCTCCAGTTTCTGGATGTTTCTGTGAAGTGTGTCGATGTAAGACCTCCTCTCAGCAATGTAAGCTCTGCAAACTGTGCACACACACAGAAACACTAGAGTGACACCGTTCAACACAACACCAAAATGATTTAACATTATAAACTGTGAGGTCTCCATCACATTGCTAACTTACATGGTAGCTAATTTAAGCTAGCTCTTTATTTCACTGTTGTCAGTGGTTTCTTTTACTGGCTTACCTTTAATTCGTTGGATGAATTCATTCTTCTTTTGGGAAAGCTCCCGAGTCTGAAGAGCTATGAAATAAGAATTAAAAAAAAACCAATTAGCTTATGTCTGAAAAGGTGCTACCATCTTGTGAAGTTGCTAACTAGCTTAGGTTTTCAGCAGCTAGCTTGCAACCGACATCTCGTAAAAAACACTTTACCGAACCTTAAACCTTTACACACTTACAATTACAACAAGGGTAAACCGTTAAGCTCAACAAAACTCAAAAAGCAAACTCACCAGATTGACAGAGGAGGTTGTCGATGCTGTTGAGTGAATAATGGTCGCTCATCTTCGCAGCAACTTTAGCAACATTAGCTGCTTCTGGTCTCAACTGTCACTGTCACCGTCAAAAGAAAATGGTTCTTCAAGGCTAAGTCTTGAGGGGCATGAAAGGACAGAACCCCCCTGGTGACATTTGGATAAAAAAAAAATTTCTTGGCCAGTACATAATAATGTGTTCTCATCTTTTTGTCCTTTAACATTATGACTTAATTCTTGTCAAATTACAATTTTAGTTTTGTAAAATTTGAACATACTTCTTTTATAAATTATGACTTTTTGTCTTTTGATATTGCAATTTAATTGTCACAATCTCAGATGTTTCCCCTGTAAGTGGCCCTAAAACTCTTTTATATGCTAATGCTGTTGTAAAATGATTCTATATGATTCTTGTTTTAAAAATGTTTTGATAAATTCAATAAAATTATTTTTTTGTTAGAAATTGCTAACTTGAACCGTCCAAGTTATGAGGTACGTCCAGCCAGTAATTGTTTTTGCACAAACATGTACGTGTTACCCTGCTTGGCAATAAAACCCTATTCTGATTCTGAACTGAGGCCATGTATGATACTGCTGCAACCTGTGCAACAAAATAAAGAAATCTTTGATTAAACGATTCCATATGCATTTTTATATGGTTCTGTTTTAAAAGGATTTATGATTTTCTTTAAAAATCGTTCTTTATTTGAAAGGGGGCTTCTTTATTCGTCATGTGGAGCAGACATGGCGGGTTCCCGTTCACATGACGGTGGGTTGGCTCGGGCAGGATTGGTGCGACAGCGGTTCGAGGGGCGGGTTTAGTGCTATTCTTCAAATCGCTTTGCGTAGCGCATCTGTATCGGCGAGAACTCGGCGCTGCGATGCTTCTGCTCCTGCGATGTGTCACAGGAACTCGGTGATTTATCCTCGCTGCTCTCACTCCGTCTCCCCGCTGCTCGTCCTCTCTGCTTCAGGTAAGCTCACATTTTAGCTGCAGCTCTGGTTCCTGTACGTGTTGTCCGCCGGCTGCCTGTCTGCAGACAAAGAGCGGACATGGGTGGGATTTAAATGGGAGGGGATCAGCTGTGGGAAGAATGGGTTGCATTGTCAGGGCTCGGTCCCTCGTGTATCTTATTATATAAAGCATTGATTTAAGAAATTTAAAAAATTGCGGAGTGTGCAGCTCTCGTGTCATCATGTCTGCAAAGAGGAGGACAGGAGGAGTCGATGCATTTCCACGAGAGTATCAGTGCGCTGTCATGCAAAAGAGAGACAACCCCCCCCCCAGTTTAAGGGAAATCCATCACGCTTTGTTTGTCATCCGTCTGGTGCTTCTTGATCTCTGTGTTCAGGTGTTTCAATGCCATGCGATCAATAATAATAATAATGATAAAAATAATAATAATGATGCGTCCTGAGGTGGGTATTAGTCATCAGCACCGACTGACCAGGATCTAGGCCATGCAAACTCAATGCACATGCAGGATTATTCTGACTGTCACCAGTTTTTAATGACGTTCTCTCTCCCTCTCTGTGTTTTCTTAGATTAAAAACTTTTGACAAAATGGGTGGATGTCGTTTGTGCTGCTCCAGACTTCACTAGTCTCCACATACAACCCAGCAGAAGGTAGAGCTTTAGAGTCTTTACTGGGTCAGGCGAGGGGATGGCACAGGTAGAGGAGTCTCATACCGAAGGAGAGGGCAGCCCCCAGTTGATCTCCCTGAGGTCAGACGCATCGGGGAACCATGTGGACGATGGAGAAGCGGGACCCTCTATAAGGAGGAAGAGGAGGAAGAAGAGAGACATGCGTCCAGAGTCCATTATTGTGTACCGCTCTGACATGGAGCCGGTGCCTGGAGAGGACCCAGGCAGCGAGGAGGGAGCAGAGAGGAGCGCAGAGGAGGGAGCTAAATTCCTCTGCACGCCCACGAGCGATGGTGAGACAGGTGTTGTATTGTGTTAATATCATGAAGCTAAGTGTATATGTTCTATCACTGAAGTAAAAAGACATTTCATTGTACATTTTTGGTCATGTAATCGATATACACCAAGCATCTGAACAAAACAAAGGAGGGATAATTGTAAAATGATGCACTTCAAGTGTGACCATGTGTCTACACTAAAGTAAACTGCATAGGCATTTTTGAGTGCTGCAGGCAAAGTGTCCATGGTCCTAATCTGGATTATATCTAAACAGGTGGAGGCTGGAGCCTTCCTCCAGACAGCCGTTACGTGACCCTGACAGGCACCATCACCCGGGGCAAGAAGAAGGGTCAGGTGGTGGACATACATGTCACTTTGACAGAGAAGGAAATCAGGGATCTGGCCAAGTCGAAGGAACGCCTCAATGCAGAGTGTGAGGCCGGGGAAGGCTCCAAATGCACCTGCAAATTAAGTGTGTGTCAGGGACCCCACGTTGTGCTGTGGAGCATCTCCTGCGCCCCTGTGGTTTTCCTCCTCTCCTTCATCACCTCCTTCTACTACGGCACGCTCACCTGGTACAACGTCTTCCTCGTGTACAACGAGGAGCGGACATTCTGGCACAAGATTACGATATGCCCCTTCCTCATCATCTTCTACCCCATGCTCATCATGCCTGTGGCGTTGTCTCTGGCTCTCTACTCCGCCGTGGTACAGGTGTCCTGGGCCTTCAGTGAATGGTGGCAGGTGGTGCGAGACTTTGAGAAGGGCTTCTGCGGCTGGGCCTGTGGGAAGCTGGGACTGGAGGACTGTTCGCCCTACAGCATAGTGGAGCTGCTCGACTCTGACACCGTTTCTGGCACCCTGCAGAGCAAGGCCCCCAGTGAACTCGCCCAGACATCATCAGTGTGAAACAGGGTGAGGCCGAGGTCCAAGGCACATAGTGAGGACGGCGTCAAAGTTGCAGGTGCTTTTACTAATTTGACTGAAATTCAACACGTGAGTTTGGTTCAGTAACAAAGGACAAACAAGTGCCAGAAATTTAAAGTTAATCAAAGAAATTTGAGCTTAAAGGGTAATTTCTGTCAATGGAAGCAGTTTGATGAAAGCATCATCTCAACCTTCTTGACTTATTGAGATTTTGCTGGAAGCTCCTGAAGAAACAAATTCCATTGAACTTCTTGTCAAAACAGCAGGAAAGTATTTTTAGCGACTCCACCGTGCTTTAAAGTGGAAATTATTATTTATTGAACACTGTCTGAACTGTCCTCGGGCCGAACTATTGTTAAATCATTGAGCTCTGAGCGTGGGAGTGGTTATCATTGGTCTTTTTTTTTTACGTACATGTAATGGTCACAGCTCCCTCAGATCACTAATTAACCTCAAATAATCACAGAACAGCAATGCACCTCAAAAGAAGTTGGAGCTGATACAGGAGTTACTGCAAACTTGCAAGTTAGATCATTTCACCTCATCTGTAAATATGTGTAATTATATGCATGTGATCACTGTGCTGTGCTGTGCTGTGCAGCGACATCGAAGGCCACATTTTATATGCTCAGTTCAATCCATGAAGTTATAGTTGGAAAAAGGCTGGAACACCAACTGGGAAAATTGGGCAACCACCTCAGGGTCACAGATCCAAGTTGAATGTGTGTCAGTTACTATTGGAATTTGCATATAACTGAGTTATGGTCAACACTGTAAATTACTAGGATTTCTAGACTATACAGTAAGTGACTGAAGATGGGCAAGGTTTTTGAAGGGACTCTGTCACCTCCTAGTTTTTAAAGGGCAATGCTGGATTTCCTCTACTTTTCTAGTTGTCAACAAAAAAATGAAGATGTAAAACGTAACGTTATTCGTTCTGATATTATGCTCAAATGATGTCACCAAACAAACTGAAACACATCAAACTTGGTCTTCTAACATGTGAGTACTGGTTGGTTTCTCCAGTTATAGGGTAATGAAGCTGCGATGTGCTCTGTGCTTGATGGCTACTTGTGGCACACAAACAAGAAATCAGAGATTGGGAGAAATGGAGGAAGCCATAGTCAGAACAAGCTGACAAAGCATTTCTTTGGTGTAATTTAGTTTTTTTTTCCAATGTCATGTGTTTTGAGGCACTATCAAAAAAAGATGTTTGTAATCGGCCTGGATTTGGGCCGATACTACTTGTGTTGTCTTCACAACTGTGGTCCACACACACGAGTAAAATATTTTCTGTAATTTTCTACCTGACAATTCCTGCCCTATTTCATTACAGACACATTTTAAATGTTGCTTTAATTTATTTTAGATATTTAAGTCTAGTACATTTCTGGAATTCTTGTAGCAAGCTACTTTTTTATTTTTTCTCTTACGCACTTTGAAGTACATGAATTGCCAACAGCTATTACTGACTCGATGAGATACAAACCAATTAAATGGATGAGGTGGTTTAAATATTTGTTGACTCAAATGCTTATAATTACACCTGGGAGGGTTTAAAAACATGAGTCAGTGGTTGTGGATTGAATCTGTATTTCACTTTACATGTTGTGAATTCTCGTGATGCAAAATAAAAAAATCACACAAATGAAATAAAGTGTTGTATCATTTACATGGCAGCTATGTGCTCATTTCTTCATTTATTTTGCAGAGCAACACACACAGCTATCAGAACCCTGGGAAAACAAATCCATATGCTCTAATGCAAGGTCAGCAGTGTACGAAATACAGTCAGTTAGAGTAAAGCACCACTAATATTGCTGAGAGCCTTACTTCCTGTTCAGTCCCAGGAAAGTAGGACTCCATTTCTAAGCCTTTTAGTGGGCTGGATTGGAGCCTTTACTCAACCTCCTCTTTCATTGCTGCAGTGAGTGAAACCTCTTTTGATGATTGTGTATTATTTCAGTAGGTTACTGACATGTGTTACGTTGTTGGTTTTTTAATAGTGAAAATGATTTGATTGTTTATTTTTCAGCGTACCTACTGTTTGTTATTGCTTTCATCTGTCTCGGAGCCGTTGAAATCATCATAAACAGACAACTACTAGTGGACTACTGACACTACCTTTATGGAGGAAAAGAAAACTTACAGAAAATGTGAAAGTGCAATACAATTTTAAATTCAACATTTTGCATTTAAGGGGTGTGAGTAATTTGTATCTATCGATCAATATAATACTATTTAAACAAATCTTTATTACTCTTATCTAATATATTTCCTTATTTGATTATTTTCATTTTTTTACTTATTATAAAAATGTGCCTTTTCGTGTATTTATGTGTGTATCAGTATTTTAGTTTGACCTCAATATGTGTGGCCAGTCAGTCAGTCGATGAGTCTGTGCCGTGTGAAACTCTGGAGGGCGTGTGACCTACATCCACAGACTGTGTACATCTTATCAATACGGTATCCCTGCAGCTCGAAGCACCACATGTCCACAGAAACAACCAACTGGTATTTGCGGGTTTACGTTGAGGAATCGACCGTATCGACGGCTTGAGAATACTGCGGAACGATTCTCACCGCAAACCAAGAACCTCACAGTTCCCCCCCGGAGCCATAACACGGTGACACACCACACTCAGAAGAGGGACGAAATGGCAGGATCGAAAGTAAGTTACTGTTCTCTGAGGTTTCTTTAAGACATGAACTATTTAGTCTACTCCTTCCATGTGGTTAACGCCCCTTCACAAAACACAGCGAGGGGACGGTAATGTGTTGAATAAGAGGTTTGTAGCTCCATTGAACGAGGGAGCGACATGTTGAGACAATGTCTTTATGAACTGAATGTCGGGCATATATCAAAAATACATTGTGTTATATGTATAAAGGCAGGTATATTTATATATTATAACATACCTGCCTATATACTTATAACAGTTTATATGTGTATACGTCTATTTCAATATTTCATACATTTTGTTCAGTTACAATAAACAACCTCTGACAATCATCGTGCCACTGCACTTCACTACAGTTTTTTTTTACTACAATTAATTTTTCTGTCCGCAGTGAAAGTTGTTTTCGTTTTGTCTATTTTTATTTAAATTCTTTTTTATATTACTATTCTACTGCCTAATTTATTCAGTTTTACACTTTCATGTGTTCTCTTCTCTACCTCATTCTAACGTCTCTGCTGCTTTAACTGAATATCCCACTTTATTGTGGGATCAATAAAGTTTATCTTATCTCATCTCAGGCACAGTGAGGGGGTACAACACTTTGTTGATCTGCCTCAGATTTGTAAAATGTTAGTATGTTCTTCAAGTGTTTTTTTATTCTTTGTACATAAAGAAGAGTTTAAAACCACAACCTTCACTCAGGAGCTTCTTTACACTTAAAATAAATGTTACAGTTTTTATCAAAGTCGCATTGAGTTAAAACCTGCTCTGTATTAACAAAGTGTTGTTTTGCAGTCGGCTCTGGTGCTGTGCATGGACGTGGGCTTCTCCATGTCCAACTCTGCCCCGGGTGAAGAGCCTCCCTTTGAACTGGCCAAAAAAATTGTCCAGAAGTTTGTCCAGCGTCAGGTACATTTACACATCTATGGAAACACTTATCAAACCAAAAGTACCCCATCATTTTTTTTACAAATTAAGTTGCTGCATCTTTTTTCTTTCGACAGGTTTTTGCTGAGACCAAGGATGAAGTGGCTTTAGTCCTGATTGGTACAGATTCCACCGAAAACCCTCTGCACCAGGACGACCAGTACCAGCACATCACCATCCACAGCCACCTCATGGTAGCCGGTTTTGAACTACTGGAGGAAATTGAGAATCAGGTCCATCCAGAGAGTCAGCATGCGGATTGTATCCTTTTCAAGATAAGAAAACATAACTCTTTATTAGTCTCACTAATGCACTTGAGCAAAATGGATTGTAAAAATAGACACCCAGTCACAGAGATAAATAAATAAATATACAATACAATTACAAGGAAATATCAAAGTAAGATATATTAAGTGCATTAATCAGTTTATTAGTTAATATCAACATCTAATGGTAACTTTCATGTTGCAGTGGAAGAGCTGTTATTATGCAGATTCATAGGTATCATAGGTACAAATGACAATTTTGGATGGGACTTTGAGATTACTTTTATAGGAGTCACTTCAAGGTGCTTTTTGTTTTATGTTTTTTGTGACACCAAAGCTAATATTTCTCTGATTTTCAGGCACTTTGGTTTGGTTATTTTATCCAATAGTATTTCAGCAGTCGTTAGGGTTAGTCAGAAAATGTGTTCCAACAAGATAAATATTGATATTTTTTTATTTAATTTACATTACTCAGGTCCATGTAAGGGGCCTTAATTCTAATTTAAATATTTCTGAGTAGATTACTAAATAGGTCAAATAGTTGATTGGATAGAACAGGGATTTATATGAGCTTGAATTTCTTCCAACATTTGACAGGAAACAACCCAAGAATGGAGATTTATTGGTGAGGGGAATATTTTACTTGTAAAGTTCACTTTTCTGGCCATACTCAAAAAGGAAGATTTGTAATTCAATACTATATATGACCTAAGTGAAGGACTGTGGTCATGTCAGTTGAAGGCTTAAAGGAGAGGACTTTGTATTGATAATATTTACCACAACAAAAATATATAAACATTTGACTGGACAATATCGTTGAGAGTACATTTGCGACACCCTGTTTTAGCCTAAACACATTGATCTAATCTGTTTTTGCAGATGATCCCTAAAAAGGTTTGCTTCAGAGTTGCTACAGTAAAATGAATCCTTAACTACTGTTCACCAGGGCTTGATGCTCTTGTTGTCTGCATGGATCTCCTTCAGACAGAAACAGAGTAAGAAGCCGCCTGTCTCTCATAACTCACTTCTGGTTGTTCATCAGTTTGACTGAGGTTGTGTTTTGATTTTTCTTTTCAGTGGGAAGAAGTTTGATCGTCTCAACATCGTCTTCCTGACTGACCTCAACTCCCCAGCCAGTGCAGACAACCTGGATGCAATTATAGAAAATCTGAAAAAAGCTGGCATCACTTTACAGTTCTTGTAAGGTTCAAACTTACTGTATTAACAACAGTGTATTTCCCAAATTAATATTAATTACTGTGTGTGTTACAACCAGGCTATTTGAGGCAATTAGTCCATCCTACTGATATATTGTTTTCAGTTTTTAAAATGGCACACAGCACGAATTGTATTTTGTTTGATATTTTCGTTTATTTTATATCTTCAAACATTGATACCTTTGTCTTGATTGGCCTAAAACTTCATGTACACCTATCAGAAGTCACTCTGGATAAAATGTGTTTTCTTATCAAAGCTTTCGACGTTAAACGGATATCTTGGGCAGTTCATTCAGGCCGACTTCCTGACATTTGGTCACTCTTATGAAACCGTATGCCATTTATGTTCTTTAATCTGGCTTTGATTGTGATCATTTGCTTTGCCAGTCTGCCTTTCCCTGTGAATGACCATGACAAGGAGGGAGGTGGAGGAGGGGATGAGGACAGCACAGGTCCTGGTCACCCAGGTACTGGCAAAGGTCTGTCCAAGGAACAGAAGAACAGCCTTGACATAATGAAACACATCATGTTAAATCTGGATGAAGATGAGGGCCTGGAGGAAGTTTATACATTCAGGTCAGAAAACTCTTATTTAACACTGCATGTTAATTTATTTTTCTGAATCACATGGGTATGTCTATACATACACACACACACACACAGACACGTATATATGTGTTAGTATTGTGAGTTTGGTTTCAGTGGGGTTTTGTCTTTTGTAGGAATGCAATCGAGCAGCTGTCTATGTTCAAGCGTATCGAGAGGAGACCAATGGCCTGGCCCTGTCTGCTGACAATCGGCAGCTCCCTGTCGATCCGTATTGTAGGATACAAAGCAGTAAGTTTAAGTGTACTGGATTAATCTGTTTTTCTCCCCTGTCCATTTGTATGTCAGCAGGATTAAACACTACTGTTTAACTTATTTCCACGAAACTTGGTGGAAGGATGAGACATGGGCCAAGAAAGAACTTGAGAACTGGATCAATTATTCAGACAAAAAGGCGGATCCAGGAAATTCATTATTCTTTTTCGCAGAGAATAATTCATGGATCTTGATGGAAAAAAATCTGGCACAACTGGGGACCGAAATGTGGTTTCATAAAGGGTGAAGGCTTTTTTCAGCCTCTGAGAATCATAATGTGGCCTTAGGTATAAGGCTTAATTGAATTTAAGGGGACTGTTCTGCTTTGGCAGAGGTATGTGCTCTAATGAGTGCAATTCTAGTTGTTTTTGTTTTAAAAACAAATCAGTTTATGAAACCCTCACAACAAAAATCAGTGCTGGACAAATTCACCATATGGTTCATTATAAAAACAGATGATAGCTCATCAATATAAGTGACACAGCCTTGCCAGTGAAGCCAAGGTTTTTCTCATCCTCAAATACTACTTATCATGCACATCAGGTGACAGAAGAGAAGCTGAAGAAGATATGGTTTACAGTTGACGCTCAAACCAACCAGAAAGATGACGTGAAGCGAGAGACTGTCTACTGTCTGGATGATGACAACGAGACTGAGGTGCAAAAGGATGACACCATTCAAGGTGAGGAAGTTGTTTGACATCCGTGTGCTCTGCGGAGGTCGCTCAGCCAACCACCTCTGCCACAGAGAGACAGACAGAGAGCTGCCACTGGCAATCGTCAATGTGCAAGAGAGAAGCAGGGCAGATTTAGTTTTGATTCATGGAATTTATGTTTGATGTATAGTTTTCTGTTAATAAGAGATCTATGTCCGGCTGGTGTTGGGAGACCTGCAGTTGCAGGGGACTTTGCCACACGCTCATGTTGTTGTTTCACCACAGGGACATCACACACTGAATTAATTCATTATTTGAATTCACTTCTTTTCTGTTCACAGGTTTCCGTTATGGAAGTGACATTGTTCCCTTCTCCAAAGTGGATCAAGACCAGATGAAGTACAAGCATGATGGGAAATGCTTTGCTGTTCTAGGCTTCGCCAAGCAGAGCACGGTATTTTCTTTTTTTCATCAGTGTGATTGAACATGACATCTTAAACAGTATTCAAGTAAAACAGATGTGGTCTAAACTTGAGCTGGTTATTTTTCTTTACATTTGGTTTCTTTTTTACCGTCTGCATGCCGCAGGTACGTCATCATCAGTTCATGGGAAATCAGGTCCTCAAGATTTTTGCTGGCAGGGATGATGAGGTGAGAACACAGAGAACTGGATGTACTGCTTGTGACTAAAATGTTGATGATGTCATGATTGTGTCTGTTTCTACGCTTTCTTAACAGCATGCAGGAGTGGCGCTGTCGGCCGTCATCCGGGCGCTGGATGAACTCAAAATGGTGGCCATTGTGCGTTATGCCTATGACCGTCGCTGCAACCCTCAGATCGGGGCAGCGTTCCCTTATATTAAGCAGGACTATCAGGTGAGATACCAGACTCCTACACACGCTGCTTTCAAGTTAATTCACTGAGTCTGTGTTAAATAACGTTCCATCTCCCACCCTCCATAGTGTCTGATGTACTTCCAGATGCCCTTCGCAGAAGACCTCAGACAGTTTACATTCCCTTCTCTTGAAAACAACAAAAAGTTCACACCGTCAGGTACCGTTTCTTTCACGTCGTTGTACGTGTTGCTTCAAATTTACCGTCAGTGTTACACATCATGGGGGACTTCATGGTTATTAATGGTCACAGCCGTTGTAAATCATTTCTTGTACTAGTCCTCCACAACAGCTGTTCAGACCTGCTTGTGTAAACACATTCATGTTTCCCCCACACAGGCACAGGAAGTGAAAGCTGCTGCAGTATTATCACACTACTTTTGTTGCCTGTAGATGGCACACAACATCATGTTGACACGCAACTGCTGTTACTTTGCTCGGCTACATCTGACACAGATTCAGAACTGCAAACCAAAAAGGTTTATACTTAATTATAAGTACCAGTACAGCAAAACAGTAAAAAAAATAACACCATTATAAGGAGATGTCCAGTATTCAAAGTTGGACTTATTTAAAAGTACACAAGTCTTGGCAGGAAAACCTTTACTTTTAGGTATTAAAAGTAAAATAACTAGATATGCCAATACATTTGTTAAAAAGTCTGAGGCCACTTTCCTATTCCTATAATAACATTTTATGTACTAATGATATACATGTTGTTTATATAAAATCTAGAACTGAAAAGTAACTTGGAGTCAGCTGTCATATAAACGTTGTGAAAAGTACATTTCCCTTGGATATGTCAGTATTAGTATAACTGAAAATAACATTCAGACACTAAGTAAATGTGATCAGAATGTCGTCATGTACTGCATCACTCCTGCTGGCTATGATATTTGCTGGGTCTTTCGGTGGTATGCATCACTCGCACTGTGTATCTGTGTTAAGAGCATAGGTTAAGTACATCTGAAGACTGCAGTGAGAGATGTGTTAATAGACTGGACTGTTGACTGACATGTGATTTCTACAGACACACAGCTGTCGGCTGTGGACTCTCTCATTGACTCCATGATGTTGGTTGAGGAGGACGAGAATGGAGAGAAAAAGGACCTGTTCAAGCCCCACCACATTCCCAACCCTGCATTCCAGAGGCACTTTCAGGTACAGCATCACAGTTTGTTTTTCATACAGACAACACTGTCTGTTAAACCTGTTAAACATCAGGGGGAAGAAAAATGGCCTTTAACTGCCTGACAGCTTCACCGGCTAGCAGCTGTTATATCCTGTCTCACTCCCTTGACCAAACCTTCTTTCAGTGCCTGCATCACCGAGGAGTAAGCCCTGGTACCCCTCTTCCTCCAATAGAGCCATGGTTGAAGGCTGCTCTCGAGCTCCCTGAGGTCATCAGGGAACGCTGCCAAGTTCCACTGGAGGAGATGAAGAAGAAGTTTCCTCTCACAGAAGTGGAGAAGAAAAAGAAGCTGAAGACGAGTGCTCAGATTTTTGGCAAAGAGTATGTTTGATTCAGTGTGGTCTCTAAATGTCACGGACAAGGCTGTTTGGCACTTTGATTATAACACGGATTGCATGTGGGGTTGAGGTTTTTCTCTTTAGTTTCTGAAAATGTGTCCTGTGTTCTAACTGACCTCCCTGTGATTTATAGTGCAGACGAGCTGGACGCCAAGAAAGTGAAAGGAGACGAAGAAGAGGAGGAGGAGTATAATCTGGCGGACATTGCTGAAGGCTCTGTTACCTCTGTAAGATTCAGGGATAGCTAACCGCTTCCTATAAAATCCGCTTTTTCAAATTAAGTGTTTCACCACTTGTTTAAACAGGCACACTTTAAATTTTCAATTTCACCCAGGCCTTGAATTACATGAATTATTTCACCAGGTGGGAAGTGTTGATCCAGCCCGAGACTTCTGCACTCTGATCAAGAAGAAGAGTCTTCCATTCGGAGAGGGTGAGCTCCAGTCACTCTCTTATTTTCTCATGAACTGGGCTGATACAGTTTTTTCCCCCTACTTCTGTTATAAACCATCATGACTCACGTTTATCCCGTGTTTTTGTGTTTCTCTCTGTTTGGTTGTGCTGACCCCTGTGTCCTTCCCAGTCTGTCAACAACTGACTCACAGGATAGAGCAGTTGCTTAGCAACAAGAACACACAATACTACATGAAAAGCATCACCTGCATCCAGGCTTTTAGAGAGCAGTCTGTTAAGGTAAATAAACATTCACTATCTTCCATTTGGGAAATTCATGGTGATGTGGGGGTTTTGAAATAACCTTTAGATAAAAGACCGCCAAGAGAGTCAACATGAGGAGATTACGACATGTCTGTTTTTTTTCTCACAATTTGAACTGAAGCCAGTTCTTATTCGAGTTTGCTTATCTCCCTGCATGTAGATGTGAGCTTTTTAGGAGACTTATAAATGTTTCATCTCTTTCGTAATTCAGCTTGGAAATGCTGATCTGTACAATAGCTACCTCCAATCCTTGAAAAGGAGCATCCCAAACAGAGGGCTCGAGGTCTTCTGGGACCTGCTTGGTCAAGGTATGATAAGCCTCTTTACACGTTTATTGAGTTTCTTGCAAAATAAGTGAATAACACGAAAACGGGGTGCTGACTGATTAACAATGCCCTGAAACACAAGTGTCCCGAAGCAGTTTACAGGACTTGATTATTCCTGTTTGACAGATGCGTTAACTCTGATCAGCAAGGACGAGGTTGAGGGAAGCACTGTGTCCAAAAGCGAGGCGAATCAGGTGACTTAAAAAAAAAAACCCTCCCCTTTTAACCTCTGTGAGCTGTTGAGGAGCAAGCGATTGAACCATTTTCAAGTTAGACGATCCTGAGACATGATTCTTGCTGACTGATTGGTACTTTGTTCTAAGTTTCTGGTTGCAGAGGAAAAGAAAGAGGAGACGGCTGCTCCACCAGTTGAAGACGCAGGAGATGTTGATGACTTGGTGAGTATCAGTGTCGCTATTTTCTGTGACAACCCTTTTCAGGTTTTAAATATTTAACTGATGGACCCCAAACTCATGTTAAAGCTACTTCCTGTATATTTGCAGAATATGCCCCAGTGGGTATCATGTTTCCTATCCTATTGAGACCTCTGATATAAACTCTCTGGTCCCCCCCCCCCCCCCTCTTCCTGTGCAGCTGGACATGATGTAAGATGCAATGGGAGAGTCTGCAGCAGACGTGCAGGAAGAAATGAGAAGAACGCGATCTTTCATCCCGACCAGACCAAACCAGTTAAGCCGTCCAGTGTTCTGTCTCCCACTTGGTGAAACTTTGCAACTGGTGATGTTGAGTATCTGCATGCAATGCTGCAAAAAACAGGATTTGACAGAACTAATGTTTACACTAGTACTATAATAAAAGGCTACTCTTGTCTTTACAATTTACAAAAAACATGGTGAGGGTTTAGACATGTTTAGTCTGAAATGTCAGTCTCTGTCAAGTTAATGAATGTCTTGTAATTCCTTTGTAATACGCAATAATATTGGATACAGTGAGTGCTTTAAATGTCAAGATTTATGTGCATTAGGAAACTTGATGACGTTACAGAAGTCATCACTTCTTCTGACAGCATCCAACAAACTTTTTTTATTTTGATTATTTAGTTTACCTTTGATCAGTAAAGTTTAACTTTTGGAAAATGCTCAACTCGTACTGTGTATTTGTTTAACAAAATACTGGGGATAAATACAGTTGAATCATTTGGAAATTGTACAGTGCATAGTAGAATCATAGTTAACGTATCTCATCTTTAAGATGCTGGATTATCAGCATTAGCACCGGCATGATATTCATGTCCACATGAGCATGGTCTTTCTTTAACATACCCACTGTATAAAGCGGTCAAATAACCCAGATTTAGACACATCAGAGAAGTCCTCTCCTTTAAAGATGGCGTCCTGGTCACCCATAGCCAGCTTCATTAGGACGTTTTGGTCAACGTCACTTCTAGTAGCTATCACTGTGGAGACAACCTGTGCCCCACGCATCGCACTAACCGCCTCCTCCAGGTTGTTGGTTTCAGTGATGCCGTCCGTAATGAAAACAAATGAAACCTCTGCATTTCGCCGTGTCTTGCGAGCATTTCCTTGACCCAAGACGTTGTTGATGGCGTGGATGATGGCAGGCCCCACGGTTGAGGAAGAATCCAGATAAGGCAAGCGTGCGATGCCGTTAGCGATGACGGTAGCGTTGTGCGTGAGAGGGAAGGCCATGTGGTTCTCATTCTCCATGCCGAATTCCATTAGTGCCAAGCGTGCTCGCATATGATCAGTCTTGCCCTCGGCGAGTTCTAGTCTTTCTGACACTTTTTGCACAAATTCACGAACTTGCCGGAAGTTCTCCGTCCCAAGGCGCTCTGAGCCATCGAGTAGAAACACCAAATCTACTGCCCGTCCGACACACTGGGCTACTTCAGGTTCTATAAAGAAAAGAAGAAGAAATAAGGTATGCTCTATGAAGACACTGAACATAGACTTAAACCATGAACAACACTTACTACTTTTGCAGGGGAGATCAGGGCACACAATGACTGGCTCTGAAATGGAAATCACATGGACGTGAGTTAGCCAAATGAATGAGAAGGACCAGTTTCATCATCCTGCTGAGGGTAGTGGAACAGGCTTACCTGGACAGAGCACAGTTTCCATTGTTTGGATGAAGGATTCGGCCACCAAGTCGACATAATGATTCATCTCAGTTACCCGTTCCTTCTTTCCGCATGCTATCGACCCCAGGATCTCATTATCCTGCCCTTTTTTAAAGATGTCACCAACTCCAATGGCATTCACCACCACATTAGCGTCTTTACAAAGGTAATTCAGCAGATCCTCATCGTCACGCGGGTCAAAGCGGCCATCTGTGATCACCACCACGGATACTTTGGCTCTGGCTCTGGCTCTCTTGCTGTCCTGGATGAGGGTATCGTAGGCAAACTTGAGAGCGGACGGTGTGAAGGTTCCCCCAGCAATCCACTGTAGATTCTTCACCGCAGTTTTGAAGGCAGACATGGAGTTTATGTTTGGGTCATCGAGACGAATGGCCTCAAAGGTCCCGTTGTGACTGAACTGTACAACTCCGACTCTTGTACCTAGAGGAGGCCGACATGTCAGGCAGGGCATTTCCAAGTAAATTATTTCAGATTTACCCTTAAATTTGAACAATGCGTAACTAATTCCATGAAAAAACTTCAGGAGTTGTACAAGTGCACACAGGCAATTGGACTTGTTTGTGTTTCCTGAAGACGCATCACCTCTCATCTGAGAGGCTTCTTCAGTTCTAACTGAACATTTCAGTCTGAGTTTACAGTGTACAGTTATTACCTCCACCAAGGAGATCATTTGTTTCCCCCTGTCTGTGGTTATTGGTTGTTTGGCTTGTCAGCAGGATTATGCAAAAACATCTGAACCTATTTCTATTTTATGACTTTTCAGTGAACTTAAAGAATGTTTAAACATGATGGCTGAAAATAAGTCTGTGACAATCTGTACTTTGTCGTTACTGTACAGTCCGTGTTAATGAAGAGTACTGGGCCAAAGCAGGTGCCTTTCCTAATATTGTTGGCTTCAACTGTAAATTCACTGGTGGATTAAGTGATTCAATCTTTGGAAATTGTTCATCTTTTATGGCAAACTCTACTTTGTGTCATTTGAAACTCTGTCTGCAGATTTACAGGTGACGTCTTTGCTCAGTCATACCGGTCAGTGACTCAGGGTCGTTGGCCATGGAGCCCAGTCTGTTGATGGTGTTGATAACAAAGTTCTTTTCCATGGTGAAGTTTGTCATCCCAACACTCTCGGAGCTATCGATTACAAACACAATGTCCAGAGCTCCACAGTGCTTCTCACAGTCTGAGACAAAACACAACGAACAGGATTTACAACATTGAAAGGATACTAACAACAAAGCTTAGTTTGATTCATTAACCTAGCACTCACACTGCATGTGTGCACAGTAGTAATGGTATTTGCTTACCACAACAACCACACGTCTCCCTGATGTAAGTCATGACATCACAGTCCTGCAGTGACAGGTATGCAAGTTAGGCGCCATACAACCAGGAAAGTTTAGATAATGTAGTATTAACAAAGCCATAATGTTTACTCACAGTAAGTCCAGGGTCACCCATTGGTCCTGGGTCCCCCTACATACACACACACACACACACACACACACACACAAAGACGAATGCAATTGAATCTCAAAATATGCATGGGTGGTCAAGTAATTAGTTGAGCGAATATGCTGTTGCTTACATCAGATCCTGGTTCTCCTCTGGGTCCTCGCTCTCCTAGCTCACCAGTCTGACCCGGTTCTCCCTGGAGAAGAAACATCTTTCACTGGAACTAACCAACTATTTTATAACTACATTTTCTATGGAAGTTATGTTTTTAAATAGATTTCGGCCTCTGTTGAACTCAATACTATATTAATGTTGCTTATGGGTTACACAAAGACATCAAGGTACATCACACTCCACCAGAACAGCTGGTGCCACTCTTCTGTTGGGACTTTGGTTTGTGTTGAAATCAGAAACCGCAGCTGGTAACGTCCAGTAACATCCCAATTTTATTCTTCATATAAATTCAAACAAGTCTTTGTTTTCTCACTACATAAGATTTTTCAGACTTACAGCCTCTCCTTGTAGTCCTTTGTTTCCAGGATGTCCTTTGGCGCCACATTCTCCTCTTCCTCCCCTGGGTCCTTTGTTTCCTAGATCACCTCTGTCTCCCTGGAGAAGAGTTTAGACTCAAATAAAGACTTGAAAGCCACATGAAGGAATATCAAGAGGTAAACAGAAAACCATACAGTGGGTCCTCTAGCTCCAGGATAGCTGAATCCGTGTCTTCCCATGTCTCCCTTTTATAGAGAAAGAAAAAAGTATTTATTGACCACACGGCAATTTCTTTTGGAGAATTTGATGATGACGAATGTTGAACTCTTTTCCCACCTTTGGTCCAGAGGGTCCTGAGTCCCCC
Source organism: Verasper variegatus (assembly GCA_026259375.1). Lineage (NCBI taxonomy): Eukaryota > Metazoa > Chordata > Actinopteri > Pleuronectiformes > Pleuronectidae > Verasper > Verasper variegatus. The sequence goes on from CM048052.1 coordinate 9,833,814, forward strand.
CTTGGTCCAGGATCTCCTGGATGTCCCCTTGTGCCCTGCACAGAGGGTGAGATGTTTTGTTACAGTATGTTTCTTACGCAGATTTAGTTAAGAATACACTCAGAACAAGAGCAACAATTAGAAGTAGATGATTAACAACATACATTTGCTCCGGTGGCCCCTGGTTCTCCCGAACGACCCCTCGGCCCTGGTAGTCCTTGGTCTCCCTGGAAGAGAGAGGGTGACAGACAAAAACATCACTACAGGGCATCACCTTCTCTCCAGCCCTGACAGAATAACTTATGCTGCTGATGTGAATTGGGCAATACATAGTGCTGGACACCTTTTTTTTTACAAGAACAATTTCCCTGGAACATGTGTTATTGATAACAAACTGAGCTCCGGCTATTTTGGCTGGATACCCAGTACAACAACACATGGAGGCGTGAGATCCTCTTTGCAGAGTTCTTGGAAAGCTGCTGAGTCATGCTTCCAGCTAAATCCACCCACAGCTCGACCCCCCCCTCACCTTTGCGCCCTTCAGTCCGTCTTCCCCCGACCGACCTCTGCCTCCCTGCGGACCTCGTTCTCCCTCGAAAACAAATGAACGTGTCAGGATTTGCACCACAACATTAATCATCAGCTAATGTATACAAAAAAACACAAACAGGAACTTAAGAGGCATTTCAGGACACTCCTCACAATCTAGTTAGTAAATATCCTATATCAGCACAGAAGCAAAAATAATTACTGATCTTTCTCTGGAAGTTCTGCAGTCTGTCGTCGGGAAGTCAGAGTCCACTGTGATTTCTCAGAGTTTACGTCACTTTAACAACAGTGAGTGGAGTCATAGTTGAGATGGAATTCTGTAGAATTTCCTGCTAATTCCCCTTTGGGTTTTAAAAATCCTCACAATCCAAAATGTAACAAATACACACAGATGACATTTAGCACATACAAGAGCACTGAACTTACCTTCTCTCCACTAAGCCCATCAGTTCCTGGTAGTCCCTTTGCTCCAGGGTTTCCTCTTCTTCCCTGTTAACATTTATTTTAAAATAATTGAAATAACTATGACAAATATATTTATATATATATTTGTTCTCCATAAAATAAAAAGTGTTTCAGATACCTCCTCGCCTCCAGGTCCGGGTGAGCCCTCACGCCCCTGTGGGAGATTAATTTTATTTCAGAGCTTTGTAGAAATACCTTGTAGCAGCAACAGTATTTGTAACAAAGAATACAAATTGTCTTTGGTACCGGAGTTCCATTTGCTCCTGGTGGCCCTGGATGTCCAGGATTTCCTCCTTCACCCTGCAGAGCAAAGACTCAGACCAGTGATTCTGTTTTTAAAGTAAAGACAACCTTCATTTTTGGATGATGCTTTCTGTCAGGTTTTAATTTGAAAGTTACCTTTGGTCCTGGTTCACCATCAGGACCAGGGGGGCCTGACTTCCCAAGACGGCCCTGGTCTCCCTGTGGACATCAAATTAAAAATACATGACTTAAGACCTATTGAATGTGAAGACTCTAAAGAATCTCTTTATAAACTGAACTTAAAAAGCCAGCAAATTAAGGGTCATATCAAAAAACGCTGTTCTGTGTGGGCGGTCAGACATGCGTCACTGCATGTGGTTGTAGGTCAACAATTTGTTGAAAGCCTGAAAAATCCTAGATGAGAAACTTGACATCGCATACAGTAACAATAGAGGGTTTAAAACACATTACATTATATTCTAAAGTTAAAACGGCCTGACATAGATTTTCCTCCTGGTTTTTGTCCTTTTCAGGTCCTGTTTTTTTTTTATTACTCTGGACCAAAGTGTTGGACTGATAAACCCACAAAAACCCCATCTGCTGTGTGCCACCTCCAGAGCCCTAACATGGCCCATTTGAAGCTTTGCTGAATGTTTTATTTTTGATTGCTTCAGGGAGAAAAAAGATTCTATCTTTAATTAATACAGACCCTTTCTCCCTTGTCACCAGGAGGCCCCGCGTCACCAAATTCTCCAGCGTAGCCATCTGGTCCCTGTAAGAGACAAGAAAACACTTATTCATAACAACAGTAATCCATTGAAGCAATCTTCACAGCTCTGTGGCTGATGGTGGGTTGTACAATCAACCAGCAACTTCATTTATTTTATTTATCAATTATTATTAAGGAAGAGTATTTGGGTCAGCCATGAGAAAAAAATAATGGACTACAGAGGTTGTTTTTTGTATTTTGAGAATGAAGTACAAAATGTCAAGAATATATCAAACTACTAACAATAGCCCACATGACTGTCTCAATACTAAATACCTTGTGTCGATGAATTTTAATAACAATACTTAATCTTTTTACACATTAAACCAATATGTTAAACAGTTGCTCACATTTCCACTTTAAACTCAAAATCCCCCCCCAAAATATTTTCCTCTGTTTTAGTTGGAATTTATTCTTGACATTTCCACTTTACTCTTGAAATGCAAAAGGAAAAAACAACGTCCTCGTCTCATTAACTTTTTTTATATACCTGACCATAATAATCCTCCGTACAAGACTTTCTCATTCGATCAAAGTGCACCACATATAACATGTGTAGCAGCTGTTCTTCGTGATGGTGAAAATTAGCACTTTGAGAGTAACCAGTGAAAAATTGTTTTGTATAAGATGGTGACTCACCTTTTCGCCTGAATCACCTTTGCAACCGGGAGCTCCAATTCGGCCGACCTTACCCTGAAGATTTCACAGAGACGATCACATCAGTATCAGCAAACTGCGTCATGGATGTTCTGCACATCTCACATTGTCGTTTGAAAACTCACCTTTTGGCCGTCGGTTCCATTCCTGCCATGTAGTCCTGCCACGCCCTGAGTGTTTGGACGTGATGACACAAAATTACCTACACATCCCAGTAATCAATGTAGTAGATAATACAGAAAATGTATATGGAAGCATAAGGTCGTAAAATCATCATTTACCTTTGCTCCACTCGCTCCGATTTCTCCCTGAAGGTAAAACAGACCAATTAATCAAATTAAAACGTCTTTCAGTTTGAAAGATCAGGAATATAAAGATTTAACTCTCACCTTATCACCTATCAACCCAATCTCTCCCTGAACAGAAGCACAGACACATGTGTTACTGTTGCAAAAAGAGAATCAACACCTTAGAAACCTATGTAGTGCGAAAAAAGAATCATCAGCCTGAGAAAACCTTTGGACCAGGTCGTCCGATTGGTCCCTCGATGCCAGCATCACCCTGAAATATGGACAATTAATATTCAGCATTAAAATCACAACACTGTAGATATTAAAATAAAACATTTATGTTATAAAGATTCTTTGTTTATGAAGTTGAACAAAACTTCTACCCACCTGTCGACCTCTTCCCCCTTTTGGCCCAGCATAACCTCTGTCTCCTTTTACACCCTATAAATAAGAAGAAATATTAACATTTAAACAAAGCAATATTTATTATACATACATATACCATTTGTTTTGTTTTATTTATTTATTTTTCCATTTTTCATTACTCACTTTTGGACCTTGAGGCCCTCTTGGTCCAGGGATCCCAGGAGTCTCCATGCATTTAGGTTCATAACACTACAAGATCAATGAGGAAAATAATAATATAAAATGTGGTAATGCATGAAAACAAGGGAGATGTGAAAGATTTTTAAATTCTTTTCTTTCTTACCTGTAAATACGCTTGATATTTCTACAAAGAAAAGAGAGCAGTAAGTGAAAGGTACCTGAAATTGATACTGTCATGAAATCTGAATCAAAATAAAAGCATTCAGGACAAGAAAAAAGAAAAACTTCACCATGACTTTTATGATACGATCGATGGATTCAGTCTTTATCTTCGGTCGCCCGTCAACAATGTCCACAGCGATGTAGTCATCACGGTAAAGTTCAGAGGGATAGCTGGAGATCTCACTCATCCCCACATCGTCAATGTTCCTGGATGCTGCCACCGAGAAAATCTGGATCTTTTTCTCTCGGGCCCTGTCAGCCATCTCCTTGATGCCCCCGCATGGATTACCTGTCACGTGGCCGTCAGTGATGACCACGGAGAAGAGCACGGCATTCGACCCTGAGTAGTGGTGCGTCATCTGGTAGGTCATGTTTTTCAGGGCGCAGTCGGTGTAGGTGCCCTTTCCCAGGTAACTGATCCCGCCTAGGTTCCTGATGAAGTTCTCCCTGGTGGTGAACTGGCTGAAGACGTCCTGTGTCTGGGAGAAATGCAGGCCTCCGATGGACCAGCTGATCTGGATCTGGCCCTTGTACTCCTCGTCGGCGAGCCTCTGGGCAAAGATCTTGGTGAACTCTTTAATGTTTTCCACCAGGATACCAGGCGGCGACTCCTGCAGGGCGATGGTTTCTGAGGTGTCGATGGTGAAGAACAGCTTGATGGGACAGTCGATTATTCCTGCTGCAGGAGAGAAGAGTGACTTGACGGTAAATACCACAACTCCACGTTCTAGCTATTCTAATTTTTGTCATTTTTAGGCACAAATGTTATTTCAAAGTTCTAACTTTTCATTGGAACTTTTCATTTTCACATGAAGAATCACTGCTCATCCATGTGATCTTGTCAATATTTCTAATGAATATTATAATTTGTAATTTACTTTTGATGCATTTGAGGTTTGGACTATTGATTGGACACACACTGTGAAAAAAAATTCTCGATTGCAACAGTAAAATGATCTGTTTATTATATTTATGATAATATAACATTCACAGGGGACGGTCTACCACAAGATCATTTAGTTTCCAGATTATACTCATATACTTTTTGCATTTCAATCCAAGACTTACCTGTAATATATACATATATGATCTCTAGATACTTTTTCCACCACTGATTCAAATGTGACTTTGAGGTACTTATTCACATGACATTGACAAAGTTGTTCACACCATCATCACACTTGATTCGAGTTGGAAAACAGTTGAGGGAACTCACTCTCACAACCTTTAGGTCTTGGTGTGGGCTCAGGTGGAGGTAGAGTCGGATCCGGGCCGGTCCCCTCTCCCAGGAAGCGGCCTGGGCCCGCGAGGGGTCACACGTTGAGGGACCGCAGCTTGGAGCATGCACAGAAAAATGAACCCTGAAATCATCCCCATTTTTGCTGCAACCCCTAGAAAAAATAAGGCAGAGAGGAGTGAACAGTTGTTGTAAGCTTCACTTTTATCTCTGAAGCTCGCTTTGAATGCAGGAAATAGCTGTCAAACAAGTGAGTCTTCACAGAAGGCGTCTCCACAGAGTTGAGGAATGTTTATCTCCGTTTTAAACAATGTCAGTGAGCAACCATGCTGTGGAAAAAGAGCACGATATTTAAAGTGTTGCATCCCACCTGTTAAGTGAGGCTGAAAATCCAGAGAGGGGGGGGGGGGTTCCCCAAGCTATTTTATGTCAAGAGCCCTGAAGCACAAAGGAGACAACAGACCATAGGTGATATGGATGTGATTGAATGAGTTGAGCTGTTTGGTGTGAACTGATAAGAGTCAGCTGAGGAGTACCCGAAAGGCAAAACATTCCCTTAACCCAACATTAACAAAGAACAAATTAAAGCTTAAACTGACGGGTTAGTGAAAACTCCGTCCACAGCAGAGGGTTCCCAAACGATCTCCCGTGAAGAACATCAGAACTAAGGGATGGGTCGGGAAAGTAAATCCAATACGAGCTTAGCTGTTGGACAATAAAGAAACATTTACTGAAGTTCAGTTTTTTTAAATAAGATAAGTCAAGTTCAGTTAAATGAAGAATAATAAGTTCGGATAAGATAAGATTAGTTATGATACAATACATTAAGTTAAGTTATGTTTTGTGAAGATAGACACGCTATGTTTAAATACGATATGTTTAAGATACGATATGTAAGGATTCGCTAATATATGATACATTTATATTACGTTAATACAATAGGTCAAGATATGATACGATACCTTAAAATATGTTAAGATATACAATATTATACATTTAGATACAATACCTTAGGTTAAGATACGATAGGAAACGATACAATAATATATGCTACTTTAAGATCCGTTAAGTCCCACAATAGGAAATTTCACATTTTACACCAGCACAGAAAATAAAAAAGTAATAGTAACAAATAAGTACACCATATAATATATAATTGGAAAATATCCTTGTGTCTTCTATTTCATGTGTCACTTTTTTACTTTTCCTCTCCTGTATCTCAGAGTGAAGTTATGTATTTTTTACTCCACTGCATTTATTTATTCAGAAAGTTACTAGTTTCTTTACAGTTTACATCCAAAAGATAATTTATCCTTTATCTAACCAGGAAATTCCAATTGAGATACAATATCTCATCAGTCAGGCAGTGCTGGGCAGCATTTAAATAAAAATATTCAGATATAAATACAAGCTGGGACAGATAACACACACAAAAAAACTATACTAAAACACAGCGATCAGACTAAAGCCCAGGATCAACACAGGGATCATTGGCAAAAATGTATTATTATTATTATTATTATTATTATTATTATTATTATTATTCATTGTTTTATGAAAACTGATTTAAAACAAATTTTCAACGTGCCAAGAGAAGGTAAAGATTCCACGTTTAGATGCGTCTTTTAGTGCATGAAAGCAAATAACCAGCTCTTTTTGGTTTGTTGGGACCTTAAGGAGAATTGTCTCTGATAATTTGGTAAATTGCGGAGTAAATAATGAATTTATAATAAATTACAAGTCATAATAAATATGTAACAAAAATGAAAACGTTGTCTGATGTCCACTGAACCATTTCATATACATGACAGTAGTTGTGTTCGAGTGGTTGTGCCCGGTACGAACCTCAATATGAGCTTTCAAATATGAGGCAAATGTACAGAATATATTATCCCAAAAGAATATTCAAAAACTGACCAGCCACAACTTTAAAATAGTTCTAGTCACGAACAACACAGAACCAACTGTGGTGCGATAATAACACTATACATGGTCATTGTGGAACATGTTAAATGTTGCAGCAAATACTTTGTACTTGTATATAACAGCCTTTCTCCCATCAAACCATGTTAAGACCCACAGGACTGGTCTGTTCTATCCAACACAGAACTTTAAATAATGTTACTCTTCATTTCCCAACATCACACTAGTCAGCTTTAATGTGGAAACGAGACAAACAGATGATGAAAATGTGTGATATGTTTAGCAGGGTTTGTCACACACATTATCCTCTGCACTAAAGCCGTGTAACAGTTAGAATAAAGCGCACTCACCGTGGAAACACCGTTAGAAAGTAAAATCCAAGCTGAGACTGCAGAGGTTCAGGCAATTTCCAGAGAATGTAAAATCCAGATAATCATCTCATTCTCCAAGTATCAGAGATCTGGGAGTGAGGGTCAGATCCTGGTCGAGGGGGCCGTCTGTTTTATTCCCAAATGACACACCAGCGCGCCTGTGCGTCTGTGCACTGCAGAGAGACAGCTGTTGATTGGCTGGTGGTCTGCTGGACTGAGGGAAGACAGCTCAGTCTCCAGAAAGCTAGACAGAATATGTGGAAGATGAGGTGGAGCTTGTGTAAATACAGCAGTCTATTTATCTGTCTGATTTGACAGAATAACTGTGAGTGTCACACACTGACTCTGTGTGCAGCTCCACATCCTTACATGGAGAGAGCTGCTTACACCCGCTCGTGTTTATGTCTTCTCACCATACAGCAACAGAGATGTCCGGGTGGAATTCCACAGCTGACACAAGCCAGAACTTTACTAGGAGGAGATTATTCAATAATCTGAGCAGAAAAATGTTATTAATCTGTTTTAATTGTTATAACTGTATTAATTTATATGAACCAAAAGACTTGAATAGACCAACAAATTAACATAATGTTGACTTGACCTTGAATCCAAGATCATATGAATTTTTGTCATGTTGTTTTCTTTACCCTAAAATGGGCACTTTATATTTAAATACTTTATTTACATCAGGAGCGGCTCGTCTCTACGGAGGCTGCCATGTGTTTTACAGTCGTCCAAACGTTGAGATTTTATGACAACTGAAGGCTAACACACAGAGGGGTATTCAGCTGCAACATGACACTTCACCACTAGATGTCACCAAATGCTACGCACTGAACCTTTAAGATTAGGTTAGGGTTAAGGTAAGGTTTAGGTTTAGGATTAGGATTAGAATTAGAATTAAATTAAACTAGAGTTAAGGTTAGGTTTAGAATTAAGTTAAGTTAGGGTGAGGGAAGGAATCATTCAATACCTGATTTATATCAATTAGTTAATAACCCCAATTCAATTTAATCAATTTTCTTTCTTTTTCAATAACTGAATATTACAAAGATTTGATAGAATACGTATTTATATAGGCCCACTGCTTTTGAAGGCATAATATTGATGCTGCAGCACAAGCTTAGCTCCCGCAGCCAATCACTTTTTCATTGTCTAATGAAGGACGTTCTTTCAGACACTGTAGATTATTACAGATGACCTGTCTGTCTTTTCATGCCTCTGTGATTTTATTCATTTTTTAATGAGTCAAGGGCAGAGACACCTCTCTGCAGCGGCTGTGGCGAGGTCGTCCTCATGACTACAACTATATGCTCCTTTTCACTTTACTATTTATAAAGCATGTATATACAGACATGCTTTGATGAAAACATTTTGAGAGGCACTTGAAGACTGTGAAGTGTGTAATTGCACTGTTTCCTTACAGCCGATCAAGGACTCCCTCCATTACAATAAATCTGTTATGTTTTTGCACTGGGATGCAATTAGTGCTGTAGTGCAGCTTTTTTAAACCGCAATTATCCATTCCTTTTTGTGTAACCACCACCTACTGGTGTCTGTTCATGTTGTTTATGCTGGGGAAGGAAAAATACATATTCATGCTCAGCAATTTGCAGCATTAAGGCTAAAACTGGAGATGTGTTCAGTGGAGATCAGGAGAGAGGAAGCTGCAAGCTTCAATACAAGGATAGTAGAGGATATGAGGAGACCTGACCCTCACATAAACCATTTGTTCTTTATCTAGAATCCTGCAGATGCATTTGGTGCTGCCGCTGTTTACACTTCAAAATACCTGAACTCCACAAAAATCGAATCCTTCTGTCCTCAAGTGCATAAAAAGGCTGGGAAAACGGACAGGATTACTGCCTATAAGCCTTCAATCTGGAAATGATAAAATGGTTTACACCCAAACCAATTAAAAAGGCCAATAAAGCTGTTGTTTTGAACATGCTCCCAGTCATTAACTTTGGGAACAAAACAAGTTCAGCAGGGGGGAAGTGTGGGAGTCTTTAGGGACTTGATCTTTAAAGGTATGTTTAAATCAGGCCACATGCACAAACACACACACACACACACACACAAAGAGTTGCATGACACTGTGTAACTATCAGCAGGAATGCATTAGTGCAAGCTCCTCAATAGGGGCTCAATTAAAGAAATGCATCCTTACATGTATTGACGTGCTCAAAGGGCACTGCTATTTATAGAACACACAAGTGTTTGTGTGTGTGCGCGTGTGTGTGTGTGTGTGTGTGTAAGAGGTGGGGGTGCATTCCTGAAGAGATGCTGAGTGGGCAAGTGAGCGATAAAGAGCGAGGCAGGCAATCTGGGAGTGTTTTCCCTGAGCAACATTCTTTTTTTTTAAATGTTTGCTGCATCCAGATAAACATTCCCAGGTGGAGAAGCTGCATCATGTGGTGAGGAACAAACTCACAGGGTTACAATGAAGATTAATACGTCTATGACCCTGATAAGTGTTTGGAGATTAATGGTGATAACTGCTGATATATATTATCACCAGTATGCTTGGTAATATACAATTAAATACAAAATACTGAAGGAGCTCTTAAACTTGTTTGAACATGCGATTGAAAGTATTTAACAATTTTTTTTAATTGGGTAAAAGTAAAACAATATAAATAGATCCAGGACTTTATTGTTCCCGCTTGAAAATGCCTTTGCATTAGTTTTTATAGGGCTGGGAAACATGGCCCAAAATATCATATCAGTCGATATCAATAATCATCACGGTATATATGTACATTATTAATTATTTTAAGTTAAAAGACTGACCTGAGCAGAGAATGAACAACAAAAAAATGTTTCACAAATCTAAGGTAGGTCAACAATGTGTCATATCTCCTCACTATATTGATATATATTGCACTTTTGTCACATTGATATTAATGAATATGATATTGCAACAATTACTGCTATAGCTTTATTGCCCGGTCCTCGTTATTTATAACATATATTACTACTGTCCATAAATGTTAACATACCACAATACTACATTTAAAAGTTTTGGTTTTCAATTGATTCAGATTGAATTAGTCTCAGTTGATAATTAGATATTCATAGAGAAGAGTGGCTCCAAGTACCAAAACATAGAAGCACAAAATGGACAGAAGTATCCAGATAAGACGCAGACGCAGATGATGCGGTGTTATATAATATTATACCGCTGGTGGAAGTGGAACAGCAAATTGTGTTAGATGGTTTCACACAGACAGGAAAAAGCTATTACAGTTGGCCGTCATCTTAAATGGACGGAGACTCAATCATGGTGCTGCCTGCCGGTGAAAGACTTCATCCTTGCAGGTGTCATACAGTACGACACGTGGAAATAACCTAAAGGAAGAAATTAAAACAGCTGCTTGTAGCTGTAACTTCATTAAAGTAACTGTTGAAAGAAAGTGAAGGTGCAGAGTCGCCTGGTTTCACACTTTCAAACTAAATTTGCCACTGTCAAGATAGTAATAAATACATTGTGAAGCCAAGTCTTCAAGAGCAGTACGCGAGTCAGCCACCAGGGGGAGAGCACAAGCTGCAAAAACATGCCAGTGAGATTCATGATGCCTGACAGCTTTTCAATTGGTTCCACTCCTGTTAAAGTCCATTAAAGCGTAATAAAGGATCCCAGATAAATAAATGATCTGAGCAGATTTTCACAGAGTGTTGAAAACTTCACTTCCTGCCCTGCAGTACCAGGGAGCTGGCTCCTCAACCAATTAGAAGCCTGGATCGGGGGCCTGCACTCAGCCTCTTCCTATGTTTGCTGCAGCATGTGAACGTTCCTGTGACTGTGTTGACTGTGCATCAGGTGTATTACTGATATTTGTTGAGTTGTTGCTGTTTTTTTTTTAATTTCTTTGTCTTTCCTTTTTTGATTATTGCTTTCACTTGTCTTTAAGCCATTTTAATCATCTAGAACAATTAACTACTTGTAGGAAACCTTTGGAAAAAACAATTGGAAAATAAACTGTTTAATGTCTGTTCTCTGGTCCTGATGCAGAGGTTCTTTGATTTTCTAGACTGAAATACATGCATGGTGGCAGTTCAGTGTTTTTGTTGCCCTGTCATCTCACAGCACGGACCTCAGCTCTAGATGTCCTGTTGCTGGAACCTCGAAATCGCTCACTCTGTATACGTCCGTCTCTCTGTGTTGATTTGCCCGATGATTGCAGCATCAGGCTGCAGCAGCCGCCTCTGACCCTGACCAGGAACAAAAAAAACCACTGACAGATGAATGTCTCTGCATTCTCCAAGAAGCAGAATCTGACCATGAGCATTAAGGCTGCCATCTCCTCCCGTTTCTCCAACCACTGTCATTCACTATCAATGCGTCTAGCTCCATTTTATACTACCTGTCATTTCATTTCATCTTACCTCAGCACAAAATAAGAGCAACTCCTTTAAAAAAATGCTCCTTTTCATTTTCAGGGGTTTAGCAGAGGTTGCAGGGAGGGAATGCATCGTGTTCTACGACTTCACATGACCCTGCTTGAAAAGCATATTAAACAGTGAGCTAGTCACTCTGCATTCTCTGCTGTCTGCACAAAATCCTTTTTTGGGGTCAGTTTTCTGCAGATGAAAGCAACGTGCACAATGGTTTTTATGACAATGAGCACCATCGAGGAGAAAGACAACTCCTCTGAAATCACTGGTTAGTATGAATTTCAAACAGTCATGCTTTGCAGAGGGCCTCAATTATTTGCTTTGGCTGAAACGTTTGCATAATCAAAAGCTTTGAAACCAGAAAAAAAAAATAGTTGAATTAAAGGTTTAGTTGTGTCATGATTCCCTCAAGCTGAAATCTGACAGATTGGCTGCTGCTTTGGATTGTTAACACGCAGCATACAGTTTATTTGAAACAGACATGATCTCAATATTTAAACTGCTGGAGACACGTGACCCATATGAATCCTGAAATAGGCGATAAACTCCTGTTTGCTTGTTTTCTTTTTTTACAGTTAAGTTGGATCAGAGCTATGTGTACGTGCTTGTACACTCAAAGAGACGAATGTGTGAGGAGAACTGAGGCAGGCAGATTCACGGTGAACTCTCTGCAACCTCTCAGCTCTTTGCAAGTCGCTTCTGTGCGTCAGCTCCCACCCATTGATATCAGCACTTCTTGCCTTAAATAATTCATCAGAAAAAACTCACGGTGCTACCTGTATCTCTGCAGATACTGTACACTGGCATTTGATGATAATGATGAGGACCAGCGGGGGTTGCAAAACAGCACATCCAACATTTACTGCGGTGATTAATAATAACGGATAAACAAACTCTCGGTGATGCTTTTTGGCAGCTGAACTGCTACTTGTGTAAACCTTTATTACCTGTATTTATTACTTCATTGAAGCTCTTTGTCAGTGCTGTATTGAAAAGAGAAGCTGTACATCTAAAAACAAATTACGCAGCAGCATCACTTGTATTGATGCATATGATTCCTATCTGGTGTATATTTATGATAATGTAGGGTTTTAATGTGTTGCATATAGAAAAGGCTCAAAGGAGGACAGAGCGTCTGAAATGTGTTTCCCTCCATTATCAGCTTTGGCTCGTTCGCAGTCAGATGATCGTAGGATCACGTTGAGCATCAAACAGTGTTTTTTTTAGCAGACCGCATCCAGATGAGAAACTGTATCATCTTCCCTTAACATTAATACCACCATCACCCCTCCTCCCCATCTCCACCCAGCTATGAGCATGTTTTTAACCAGTGTTTCTTCCCTCCAACATGCTTTGGAGATCTGGTTCCCCCTGGGATGAAGAACTGATCTTTCATGGACATGGGAGAGAAATATCAAAGAGCATATCTGAATGTGAAAGCCAGAGAGATGTGGAAAAACCGCCGGCTTTGTGTGAGCCAAAACGTGAACATGAATATGAACATAATGGAGCTGCGAGTGACGCCCCGGTGCCGGTGATAGTGGCAGAAGCAATTAAAGCAAAGTGTCTGATGAGTTTCCTTATTATCATTTCTCAGTTGTTCAGATGCAGAAATACTGGTGAAGGCGTCATGTAGAGACGAGGTGTTCCGAAAAGACCAAATGTGCTCGATTAATTGCTCAAAACTCCAAATAGAAGCAACATAATCATATAACGGCTTCTGAAAAGCTGCTCATTAAAGACACAGACAAACAAACTCGCACCAGTCCTGTTAGAATCGTATTTCTTGCCTGGGATTAGAGTTTCACCTCAACAGCTGATCGACAAGTGGAACCTCAGACCACCACTATCCCTGGTGTGTCACTTTACATGCAACTTTAATCTGATAATATGGTTAAAAGCTTTGTGCATTTCTACATTTTCACACAGAAAGGTTTTTCTCTTGATTAGTTAACGGTGATTTCAGTGGGATGTCTTGGGGAATTGTAAAAAGAGCAGTTCAAGGAACCAGAAAGTCGCTAAAATATACATCAAGGTGAAGTTTTGATCCCTGCATCGCTGCATTTGCTGTTTAAAACTCTTAAAAGTTCGGCATGCTTAGTTTTTTTTCTTGACAGACGGATCTCCATGAAGACGAATAAAAAGAATCTTCAGCAATGTCCAATATCCACTTTCAGTAAAGATCATAATGCCGCCAAGGCCCAACACCCGCCCTATGATACCACATTAAAATTCCATAGATCCAGATTTTTTACTTGGATCTGCACCAAATTTCCCGTACTCATAGAGATCAGTCCCTTAAATATGACTGATATTTTTCATTGAGATCCATGAATTGTTTTCTGATAGATCAGTGAAAAGATGGAAGATCTTGCAATGTTAACGAAAATGAAAACAACTTGCTGGATGTGCCCCCTGATCTGGATCTGCAAACTGCCTCCTTAACCCAACGTTCGTGGTAAAGTCCGAACCAATACAAAAATGGATTGGGGTGAAAACATAACTTCTTTTGGCAGAGGGTAGGATGCAGTTAAAAGCTTTTGATCATCACAAAATAGACAATGTAAAATCTATTAACCAGGTTAGTTTCCAAAGATCAAGAACGATCTATGTGTATCATTTCTATGACACATGTCATAGAAATTATACTTAAAATAACCATTTTCCAACCAATTCTGAAAATCAAACAACTTTGACTTTTATTCAATCCACGTAAGGACATCAGAGATGCATTTGGAAACAAACAAGAACATGGTATTATTCCAGTGCAGTTAAGATTAGATGCTTTTTTTTCAACTGTCAGCTGGTTCAGAAATCTTTCTCCTCCACGTGAGATAAGGCCTGAACTTACTCCTCAGACTGTGGTGACTCGCATGACCAGCTCTCGTGTGCTATTGCTGGGTTGGCCGCGGGCCTCCGGCTGCCTCAGCTGGCTGAGGAGGTGGAGGATGTTGTAGGGACAGTGTTGGTCTGGCACTGCGCTGCCACTGGTGGGGTCCACGTGTGCTCCCAATCCTCCCGCGGCCGTCACCACGGTTGAAGAGGTGGACCCGTCGGCCGTGGAGGCGACCACCATGAGCGAGGAGTTGGAAGTGGACACTCCGAGCCCAGTCTGAAAGCCCTGACTGGGCTGGGACACAGTCCTGTTTAGGGTCGTGTCCTTCAGGTCACCGCTGTCCATAGACTTATCGTAGTTCAGGACTTTCCACTGTTGGTTCACAGCCTGCCAGCGGTGGAAGATCCGAAACACAGATGGTCCCTCGTGGACTATTAGTGCTGTGGAGCAGAGCATCATAATGACAATGTCACTGTCTGGCAGCAGTCTTAATGACACCACAAAGCAAACTATACCTCCGCATGGTAGATTCTCTGTACTAAAGCCTGCAGAAAGTATTAGCCGGGGTAGAAGCAGAACAAAACAACTCATCTTTAAAGTGTTGCACCATAACCCCGAGATAAGATCTTCACTTCTTACAAAACCTGTAGACACGGCACAAATTACACAGATACTCTCCACTTCTGGATTTAGGTTAGCAAGAGTGATGCATCTGTTCTCTGGGGGCTGTTCGATAACATCTTATCACGGTTCAAAATTACTTATTGATTTGTTCATTGAACTGACCATATGAAAAATTGAAATCAATCTGTAACAGTAAATGCTTGGAACCGGCGATTTTACAGCTTTTTTTCATGTTACAGTCATGTAGAGGGAAATAAAGAATGTACAGTTTGTATTGTAATATATATAATCAGTTATTTCACATTCTTAAGCAGCATATAAACATTTAACAATGTTTATTGATGGATCTGTCAAATCCTTACAAATAATAACAACACACAAAGTTGAAATTATATAAATAATGTCTTTGTAAGAGAAGTTATACTTTTTAAAACCACTGTACATTGACAAATGTTTTTGTTTTTATCTGCTTACAACTACTTTATAATGAATTTATTATATGTTTACATAATTAAATACTAGGAGTGGTTAAAGAGGTAGTATACATTTTATATACAGCCAACAAATTATTAATGATAATGTACTTATAATTTGAGTTATAGCTTAATTTGTCCTCTGACATAAGAGTTTACATATTGCAACAACTACAGTGACATCAGTTTGCCACATGTGGACATGGATTACATCATATCCTGCAGAGTTCATTGATAAAATCCCACTTCTTCTCCTCCGTTTTTCTTCCACTCCAACTTTGTGGATAACTGAACGTCAGGTCTTAAAATCTGCCAGGTGACAAGTTAATCTCTGTACAGTGCAGAGTTAATGTCTCCACAGTCAACCCTTCGTCATCAAACCGGAGAGGATCAATCTGCTCTTCCTCTCATCCCGCTCTCTGCTGCAGAGGCAGTTAAAGCATTTTGATGCGACATGCCATCATAACAGTCATCCAAATCACGAACAGGCCCTCGGGCTCCAGAGGACGACGAGTGGATGCTACAAGTTTTAGTTTGGATACACAAGCAAATTCAGAAGATAATAAAAAATGCTTCAATGCTTCTTTTATTATTTTTGGACACGTTGGTCGTCACTGTTTGCGTCAGATTTTGACACAAACAGCTTTTATTATAAAGTCAAATGTATTTTAATGCGCACAGTGAAAAACACTTCAGTTGCTGCAAAAGCTGTCTTTAACATTTAGCATTTGAGTTTAATTATATAAGTTAGTTTCTTCGTTAACTTAAATATAGTAACTGTTTTGTAATTATATCAAGACTGAGCAAACAATCATCCAGGCAATATTAATAATGAACCAAAACACTCAATATTGATTTTAGGTTGTTGGATGTGTTATAGATGGATTATTAAATGTCGATAGAGTGAAAACGGTTCATGGTATCCTCAGTAATTTGTGCACAGCCAGCGGGTATAATTATTGACTTTACTTAGGTTTGCTTTTTGCTGGTTAAATGCATAAAATAGCTTGAATAATGTGAGTGAACTGGACACACTTAACATTACTGTAATAAACCAGTGTTGAATGTAGCACCTCACCGATGCACACGACATCCATGAAGCCGTACATGCCGTAGCAGATCTGAAAGAGCAGGTCCTGTCGCTGCCAGCGGGCCGACGGGCTGAAAGACGACCACACCAGCCAGGAGATACTGGCCATCAGGAACAGGGAGCCCAAGATGGCTGCTGCTATCTGCACTTTCTCAATCACTGTCAGGGAGATGGCCTGCCACTGCAACAAGACAAAGACCACAGTGCTGCTTATCTGACTCTTATTTCACTTTTAACTTGGGAAATCATCGCTGGAAAGATGCATAAAGATAGAGATGCATGCCATAACAATTAAGACATTCTAATTCTGTAATAGAGATCGGAGGGAAAAGCAATATTTGAATTACTCAGGAGCAAAATCGGAGCTGCAGTAAACATTTTCTGAAAATGGTCTTTTTACAGTTTCATTGCAACCTAATATATGTATGTAAACTAAAAGCATATCCACATGAGTCCCACATGAGTTGGGGCTAAGAGCTGTCTCCCCCTTTCTCCATATAACACAACAGGTCTCCTGACGACCTCAAAAAACACACATTTCAGTTCTCAGTGTTTTTAATCTCACAGTTAACTTCCACTGTCTGCTGGTTTCAAGCACAGACCGTAAACATGGATGATGTATCTCCACTTCCTCCCACTATGCAGAAATGAAGCCAATATATCCTGAATACGAACGCAGCCATCTTGTGGAGCCAGACTTTTTCGCAGTAACGTTTGGGGGATGGAGCAGCAGTAGCAAGTTTCAATCGACCAATCCACAGTTAGTCTCAACTGTCAATCATGACATTTTTATAGCGTCAAATAACCAATTAAAACCAAACTTACCTGGAAAAGGAACATTTAAACACACATCAGTGTGATAAGAACTACCTAAGAAAAATTCAGTTATAATCACACAGTCATAATTCAACTTGTAAACATTTTCACACACTGTGATGCAACCTTGAAAGTTTTTCATTTCACTCTTTTTCATTTCCATTCCCTCGGAGCTTTTCTTTTCGCACACGTCTCACCTGCAGTGGATTCTTGGTGCTGATGGCGATGACCTGATATTTGTAGTAGCAGAGCTCACAGGCCCAGGACCCTCTCTCACTGATCCACTTGATGAGGCAGGGCTGGTGGGTGCAGCGTACTGACCCACAGCACCGACATGGGCTCAGGAGCTCCCCCTGCAGGAGAGACCAAGCGCCAGTGAGTCCTCGTGAGCCCCAGACAAGCGTTAGAAAACTATTTAATTCATTGAAATGTGTAAATATTTTAAGCTATTTTAGATTTTTGTTTTGTTACTGTCAGGAGATATCTTGCACAACAATCTGTGCTGCCAACTGGTGAAACAGGAATGTACCTAACAACCTGAACTGAGCTGTGATGGAAAGTTCAGGTTGTTACATTTTTAGCAGCAGTACAGACAATTCAATGAAAGAAAGAGAGAAAACATACTGTAATGATCAGCATCATAACACTGGAGCCTATAAGAGCAGGAAGAAATATCTTCCTTTAGTAATCTCAGACTGATAATCATTAGTTTTCTTATTTTATTAACCCACACTAATATGTGCAATACTGCAGGTTACGCTATACACATTGCAGTTCTTGCAGTTGTTTGTGCTGGAATACTGATTTTCCAGACACACAAATCTTTACTTTCCTCTCTGCCTGCACCTGATCTAAAGAGAAAATATAAAACTCTGCCTCTGCCTGGATGTCCTATATTTCTCAAGTGTTCATATATATACATTTTAAACAAGATCCAACATTCCGTGCAGGTATGGTTGCTGAACTGTTTATTTTATAATGTCACTAACTAGTCAGTGAGTCATGGTGTTATGATGACTGGGGGCATGTCAAGTGCCCCCTGTCCTCCTGCTGAAGAGCCTGGAATGCTCAACAAAACAAAACCTTCACCTCCACACCTCAAAGTTGTTGGAGTAAAAGTCTGTTTATGAATTGAATTTGAGCAAAGCAATATCATCAACTTGCTGTTGAATGGATTCTGATTGGTCAGCAACAGTATTTGACTTGTGAACTCTTGTGAATATTTATCAGTTTTGCATTTATCAATGCTGTCAGGTAACAGTGCTGAGGTGTAGCAGCCTTATTTTTAACTTGACCAGTATTTCAACTTAGACAATGATGTTTGAGGGTTTTTTTCAGCCTAAAAGATTCTGGGGCTCCATTTTAACAATCTAAGTGCATGGTGGAGTAAAGTGCATTTAGGGGCCAAATCCACTTTTGTCAGTTTAACTGCAGAAAAAAAGATTTTTAAAGTCTAATTATTCAAAAGCATTGTACTTACAATTCCTTTATAATCATGGGTGTGTACTGGGTGTAACATGCAATAAACCAATCAGAGTGCAATCTCCCATTCCCTTTAAAAGCCCCGTGCACTTGCACCTTGGCAGATTGCTGTTAGACGGGCAGATGTGCCAGGTAGTGAGAGAACGCTTCTCTGCAGAGGGAACGCTTTCACTTCACCCACGATCCAAACCATCTGTGTGTGTAACCAGCAGCTGTTGTTCACCTGCCTATAATGCTGCCTTAAAATAACAGTGAAATTCTGCAGCACTGACTTCAGACCAGGTATTTATTGGTCAAAAGAAAGATCACTTTCCTCAAGATAGAACTGTGACTGATCACACTGCATTTTAAGAACAACTCAAATGGACACCAGTTTACACAACATGGGCGCTGGACCAGAAAATGACAACTGTGTCGATCTGAAACTAACAGGGACCCCAAAAGAAAACACATCAGCAAGAGAAAATGACGCATTATAAGATTTTTACTTTACAGCAATTTGTATTCAGGCATATTCTTTACCCATCATTATTGTCAAGCTGCATTCAGTCTGAGGAGCACATGGGGGACCTATAATCTCTCACCATGGGCTCCAAGCTTATTAAAATACATCAGTAGTTTTGTCATAATTAATATAGAAAATTACTCCAAATATACAGGCTTAGTTGCCACCATTTTTAGGTCCTGACCTTCAGTTTAAGAACCTTGGATCAATAAAATCTCAAATTCAAAACAGGACCTTCTTGTTCAGATGGTTTAATCTTAATGGGCCTGAACAAAAAACATGTATTTAATGGAAAAATAAATTAGCCATCTGCTGCAAGAAATCTCTCCGCCTCAAGCTGTGGCGTTCAACCCAAGGTATTGTTAATTTAGTATTCAGTATTCGCTCTTGCTCGATACCAAGAACATGGCACAGAGATTGTAGGAAAAATTCCGTGAGATTCCAAATTATTTTTTTCGTGGCGTCATTGTGCTGACAGACGGAGCAGTACCGAGGCCGAGGAGAAGGGAGGGAAAAGAGGGGAGATGGAGGGAGGAGAAAAGGCCCCTCTACAGATGGCCGGGGTGGGAGTGTATTGGCAGGAGTACCAGAACACTTCTGCCGTGTCCAGTGGGACTCAGACTGCTCACTGTGACCGGCCCGATCACAGCCAAGAGCTGACACCCAGATCACTCCAGTACAACTGAGGCTGGAGAGGAAGCAAGAAAAACCGATTACAAACGTGGCATTGCAGCCCACGCGTACAGCAAGTGGCACATAAATGTCCTTTTGTTGATCAAACAGTTATGATTATTGGAAAACAAAAACACACACAATACATGTATTGAAAAGATGACAATTCTGATCGCTTTGGTGGTGCAATTATCCTAAAAACACCCCAGTGCACCCAATTTTCTATGTGTAAAATTGGATCCACTTTCAATGCATATAATGACACGAGGCTAAATTGGAAATGGCCATTCACCATTCTTAAGGGTCTGGAATCGATGCAAGTGAACTCCATTAACTCCAGGCGAAGGGAAATCGTGGTATAATAATCTCGCTGCCACAGAAACTGAATGAAAGCGATTTTTACGACAGCCAATGACATTCAGGCCACGAGCATTTCTTTAATAAGACGCTGCAACACTGCAGTCATCTGAGGAACAGCTTCACATATGCATTTTAACTATATTCAACAAGTTAGAGGGAAAGACGTCTCATCACTGGGAAATGAAACTGAGGGTCATATAATTTCAAATTTATTTACCTATAATGACTGCACATAAAACATATGCTGGGGCACCTTCCTTATTGCTTATTTTACGGGAACCATTAGGCAAAAAGCGACAGTTAATGGACCTTATAAAGAAACTGAATAAACCAGGTCTTCTAATTTGAATTTAGGAACTCGAAGCTCCTGTCTATAGACTTCAGCATTGCCAAAAAATGTTGTGTGTTTATATCTCATTCCTGACAACTGGCAGAGGAGCCATCCTACATATGATGGAACACAGAGAGCCTAGTGCGTCGCCACTGTGGGGACATATAGAAAAAAACCTGATGCTAACTTGACCCCTGGAGGCTTCTCATTGTGCTGCAGACAAACACACTGTGCAAGTGCATTATCCGTGTTATGATTTAGAAGGGGAAGCTGACTTTATTTTCTCAGTAGCAGGGACTCCCATATTCTCGTCATGCAGCTGAAGTGAAGGACAGTGCAGTTGCAGCATTAGCCCCAAAGGCCACTTCAATGTAATAGCGCATGACACTTCAGAGAGAGATCCCTCACACGCAGACCTACTCCACCATTTTTCTTCATATATTGCTTTTTAAATGTCCCTTTTATAAGTTTGTGCACAACAAGACTATTTTCTGAAAAACCTCTATAATATGAAAATACAACAATGCAGAGAAGTTGTTTATTCATCAAGTACCAAGGTCGAGATTGGTCTGAAAGCACAGGCTCAAATAAAGCCAATGCTCCTCGCAAGCGAGCCACAGTCCTCTGCAAAGCCTGTCGCTGCCCTTTAGCTCAACTGAACGGATAATTCAATATAGCTGTAAATTCAGAAAATAAAAACCTGATGAATAGAGGTATTTATGTTACAGACATAAATTTATGTTCTTTTGTCTGATATTGACTCAGCTGCCCATTTTTTCTATCTATTTCAATTGAATAGAATAGAATAGAACATTTATATACTGTATATTGAGAGACTTACTTAATTCTTATCCTTTCCATACTGACCATGGATAAATACATTTGTTTGTGATTCTACTGTAAGAGATTGAGAGAAGAATCAGTTCTTGATTTGTGCAATCAAAAGTATTATTCAAAGTTACCATCTAATTATGGAATTGCGAAGAAAGGATAATAAAATGTTCCCTTAAAAGACTGTTAATTTGGAAGATATCCAGTTGATTTGATTTACAGGCGGCTGAAGGGGTGGCTTCCTGTCATAAGGAGAAGAGGAATGGGTTAGAAAGAGATACAGAGACCAATAAGTCATTAAATATACATTTAAAGATAAGAAATATCCTATTGAGGATAGATAAAGATGTGAACTTCAAAAAGAACCATGTCACACTAAATCACAGTAAAATACATTTTCAAATTGTTGACTGTCAGGCCCCTTTTTTTGTGACATACTTAAAGAAAGCTGTCTCTCGACTTGAGTATCTGAGCCTTGAGGGTGGAAGTGTTTTGAAGGTGGATTGTCAGATCAGATATTGACTACCTTAGTCCATGTGACATCCTAACGGTTACAGGGGAATAGAGGACAACTAATGTCACCCACTGCCTGTATCACACTGTGACACACTGACAGTCCACTCATTCCTCTTTTCAAATGGACCCTCATTCTCCTTGTACCCATTTACACCTCAGCAGATCCATACCTGGACTTCGCCCAAACCAACAGCAGAGGCGACTGGGAATAAAGGAAGGCCTGGTGATAGATAAGAACTTGCATAATGATAGGATGGCATAAAATCAAAAGGTTATTGACCGGCTGCAGTGTCTTGAGCAAGCATTGATGACATGAGCTGGAAGAGAGCATGGGAAATACGTAAAAA
Organism: Verasper variegatus; assembly: GCA_026259375.1. NCBI lineage: Eukaryota > Metazoa > Chordata > Actinopteri > Pleuronectiformes > Pleuronectidae > Verasper > Verasper variegatus. The sequence goes on from CM048052.1 coordinate 9,856,346, forward strand.
TCTGAAATCGGTAGTTTTGTATGCACTGCTGAATGTGCTGACTGTCTGTCGAGTTTTTTAATAAAAAGAAAAGAAAAGCAAGGATGAGGCCTTGTCTTCTAATCTCATAGGTAGACCCATGTCAGAAATAATTACAAAGACTGAGCTCAGAGGTGGATTGATGCACAGAATCACTGTTGGAGTAATGAGTTGATGAAACACAGGGAGATTAATGCAATGACCATGAAATCATACACTAAACCTGCTGCTCAGGTAAAGGAAAGTCCAGAGTGAGAACAGACTGCTGGATACAAAGTTATGTTCTACACCTCAGCTGCTTCACATTCTTTAATAACCTCCCATCCTCGATTACATTTGGTGAGGTGTGACATATTTGTCAATGTGGTTTCAAAGGCTCTGTCAAACAGTGTAACTAATGTCAGCAAATTGTTAAGCGCCTGCTTCTCTGTTGTAATTTAATATTATTTAGTGCGTCATCTTCTCTCACAGTTTCCCTCGGCTGATTGATGTAGTGTGACATTATCATCAATACGGCCCAAAGGGTGAAGGTACACAGGGAGATTAACTAGAAGGCTCTTCCCTTCTGTTCCGTGCACGTCATTTCTTTTTTGCTGTTTCCAGGTGGTGCATTTGAGCAGCAGTGTGAGACATATTGGTTGATTTTGATTCAATAAGGATTCCCAGTGTTTGGCTATAATGAGTTGTTACTTCTTCGCTGTGTATTGTCCACACTTGTCAAATGGAGACAAGGTCTTTCATGATCCTCCCACCGCTATAGCTATGGCTGTCTGTTCAGGGCATGAAGGGGGAGGAGAGCAGGATGCAGTGGGATCCCTGCTCAGAGGGTTCTCCAGCTGTGTGGCTGCATTAACAAGACACAGGGAGTGGATGCTCTCACTGGAAAAGAGGTAAATCCTCATAACAGGAAGCCTGCAAAGAACAGATGCTAAACCAGGAAGGATCTTCTGTAGACTAGTTGTACAAAGTGTGCAAAGGCAACTGGACTTGCTTGTGTTTCATGAACACGTTTCACCTCTCATCCAAATGGCTTCTTCTGTTCTGGAACACTGGAAAGTCCAGTTGCCTGCTGACAACTTCTGACGAATCATGACCAATGTGCAACATTTCCGTCTTATAACCTATGACTTTGTCGTTGCAAATAGTTGGAACAGTATATTTAGATAAGGCAATATCAATATTTTTTTACTTTAAGAGGATCTCCATAGGAGAGCGATTGATAAAAACATGAAAACAACAGCTTTTTTTAACAGAAGGAGCATTTGTCTTTGACTTACATGCTCTGGTCCCTGGAAGCAGATCCTGCACACAGGCGTCCTGAAGCCACTCTCCGTGTAGCTGGTGAGGGAGAACCTCTCCTCCAGCTTGCCTTTCGAGCAGTCGTCGGAGGAGCTGCTGCAGCCGCGCAGAGCCGCCGACAGCTCCGCGGCATCCACCCAGCCAGCTCGCTCTCCGCCCGGTGGCCCCGCGGCCCCCGGCGCAGCAGTGGGCAAAGCAGTCCGGTCCCCTGCTTGCTGGTGGCTCCCTGTTAGCGTGTTGTTGTTGTCGGGGACGGCGACGCCTGTCTCATGGCTTTCCGCGGTTTGGCCGCTCATCTGGGTCAGGGGAGGTAGCGGTGTCAGCGGCGCCGGTGGCCCGAGCAGGAGCACCCTCAGGTCACCGAGCAGGACGCAGCAGCGGCTCTTCAGCATGCCCTGGCTGCGCAGCATCAGGCTGGCTCCCTGGCCACAATCTCACGGCACCGTGCAAAGGTGCTGGAAGAAAACACCAAGCACCGTATGTGTCCCCGTCATGAGCAAACACTTCTTCATATGTTGTGAGATGGGATGGTGGGGGCAGGAGGGGAAGTCTTTTCCAGCGTTTGTTGGGGTTTTAAATCACCCTTTTAAGTTTTCTTATCTTCTGACTTTTATTGTCTTCCCACGAGGATGTAAATCCAAAGGGCAAATAAATCCCATGGATGCAAACAAGTGTCTGAAGCCATTAAGTTGAATAGACGCTACAAGAGGAAAGTGGAAATGTTAGATTGATAGGAATATGCATTCAAGTAATAAGGCTACGGCCCGTCCATTCAGTGTCCACTGTCATTTAATGGCCTGAATAGTGAGGCTGCTCTGTGCAACATAAACTATCCAGACAAGCTGCTCCCTCCACATTCACTCAGACAACCAAGAATCACATTTGCCTAGAGCAGTACAGTCGATTTCAAATAGACTACAAAACAAAATGTCAGCGACCCGCTCTTAAAATTCAAATCCAACAACAGCGCATTTTAGAAACCACCAGAGCTCCGATTACTCTCGACGTCTTGTGAGGATTTCACAGAAAATCAAATCAATCGATGGCCATGTTAGGAGGCGAGATCTGTCTTACCTGGCGAGCTACACCGTTTTCTACACGACTCACTGTTTTCTCCCCCTCCTTTTCTTTTCACGGGTATCCAGCCAGACTGCAGGTCGCTGGCAAGTCTGTGTGAAGCTTACATCCCCTCAATTATGGAATCGCCCATGTGCCAGGGACGAGCTGATGGGGTTTTTACATCTCTCGGTTAAAATCCACCAACGCGATTGTCGGACTGTCCTGCTCCGGGTGAAAGCCTCCGTAGCCCCGCATCCTCCTGTGATCATTGGCTGCTGGCTCGGTGCTGCAGCTTCAGCACCATGATTCCTGGGACAGCTCCCAGACGCCACACGTCACCAGCGCACGGTGATGCAAGCAGCCAGCTCATTACTAAAACTGTGCACTGACACACACACACACACACACACACACACACACACGCACGGGGATTAATTACTTGTTGTAAGTCACACACCTATTATTATAGTTGATTATAGTTGTGTTAAAGAATTCATGTTTTTTTTTATCCAAAGGAGATGTTTGCTGTTTTCCATCATGCAGGCTGCAGATTAATTAAGTTGCCATCAATTATCAATAATTAAACAATTCAATTATCAGGGAACACAAAGAAAACACAAATTATTCATAACAGCTCAGTACAAATTGTGCCATTATTTGGCCAAACATCACTTACAGCTTGAAAGTGGCTGAAACCTTAAAAATCCTCATACTCTCCAAAAGCACCCCATTCCTTCAGTGTAAAAAAGAAATAAAAACAGTGTTCAAACCCAGTGATGGAAGAAGTACAGCCCCATTTGACTGCAGCAAACGTATAGCAGGGCTTCTACTAACAGTTTTACTTCCACTTTTGATTGATCTGTTATTAGTTTCCAGCATGATCGATTGAGTCTCTAAATGTCAGAGCCTGGCGAAAATGCCCTTCACAACTTCCCAAAACCCAGGTTGGCTTATTCAAATTGTTTATTTTGAAGCTCAGTTCACCAAAAGGAAAGACCATAAAAGCCAGCAAATAGTCACACTTGAGATGCAGAGAGTTTCTTGTAGTTTTACATGAAACATAACAAAGGATTAAATGGTATTTTAACTCGTTCTCTATTATTCGTCTCATTTTAGCCAAATAATGAGCAACACTAATAATAAACATTTGACAATTTACTCATAATGCAATATGAACCATATGAACCAAGTAAGCATATGTTTGTTTGAAATGTGGAAGAATAGTAAAGGTAGCTGTCAGATAAATGCAGTAAAGTAACATATTATATATATTACTATAAACAATATTTCCCTCTGACATGCAGTGAAGTAGTAAGTAGCACATGAAATACTGAAATAAAGTGCAGGTAGTTCAGAATATGAAGTGATGTAAGTAAGTAAATGTGCTTGGTTAATTTTCACCACTGATGAAAGATACTGGTTGTGGGGACACACATAGAGATAGAAAAGGGTGAAAATATGATCAATTTGTTAAAGCTGGACAGAAAAGAACAGACTTTTCAAACACAGTTTACCGGTAAGTTCAGGCAGCTCTGAGCAGCTTTATTTAAAAAACTGCAATGAATGCACTGAGTGGCTGGACTGCATCACTGAGCAGAAACATGTTCCCTTTTTTGTCCGAATGTATATAAGAAGGTGGTCAGGCTATAGTGCCCATGGGCTGTGCATTTAATGGATTGCTAGCAGCGAACTGACAGATTAAACTTGTAGCTCTCACTCCTGCTGGTTTTCTATTCTGGCAGATAATTGCCAGTGATTGCTTACATGGTCCCAGAAGTAAAGTAGTGCCTGATTAAATAGCTATTGAAAAAGATATAGCTGCAATTTGCAGGTTGAAACCTTTTTGTTCAACATGAGAGAAGCAGCTATAGGTGCCTGATATTGTGGCCCCGAGCAGCAAATGAGTGCAGTCATTTTCAGCTAACTCTGTTTAAAGAAGTATTGAGACCAGGCACATACATACATAGAACTACAGCAACAACCAATGATACCATGCTGAGTGTGACGCTGTTGGATGAGGCTCTCGAGAAAACTGGATTAACACAGGCCAAGTAATCAGCCCCTATAGGCAGGCACATTTTAAACAGGCAGCACTGAATATCACAGAAGAAGACAAATTATAATAAGCCTGGCACAGACTAAATAGGGTGCATCCTTTCAGGGTTTGAAGCCTAATAATCAAAGCAAGAAAGCTCCTCATTTTGGGCTACATAAACACATCAAACACAAACTAGAACACTTGAGTGTTGAAAGAAGTATTCATAACCATTACCTAAGTTAAATATCAATACCATAAGGTAAGAATACTCCATTGTAACCCCTAACCATACACCATATTCTATTTAATGATCAATATGTTAAATTAGTACGTCATTTGCAAGGTAAGAATTAACTGGTTGTTGTATGTAAAAATATGCAAAGATTATGTGTTTGTTTATTTTGTTAATTAAAAAGAGAGAAAACACAGCCCCGGCAGTAATTACAGTTTTTTGTTCTTCTTTTAATTTCATGAAATAAAAAGTCACATTGCATTAACATTTGGTGACAGGTTAATTTTTGTAATATCTTTGTGCTGCAGCTGTCAGGAGACAAATTAACTTCTTTTCACATCACATTTCAACAAAATGTGGGCTGAAATGTTTGGATTCAACTGTGTGACTGTCGGGTCAGTGTAGTGGAGTAAAATAAAAATACAATATTGACTATGGAATGTGGTTTGTAGAGATGTAAGCCAGTTACACATTATCGAAAGTGCAACTTAGTTTCCTACAATTTCTATTTAACAAATGACCCACCTGAGCAGGGTTGGGCTAATATTAAACACATCTGTTAACAGCAGCATCTCGTTGAGGTAAAACACAAGAGCCTTTAGTTTTCTCTTAGCTAGTTAGGCTTAACTGTTTTAATTGGAAAGTTTTGAAAAGAAGTTAAATCAAGCTAATGGCTGCCCTCTCCACGTGCCTGCTTGTTTTCCTACGTCACTTCCTGCGCGGCAGATTAGGAATGTTCCAGCAGTTTGTCAACCAGCTAGCTGGATGCTAACTTCACCTATTAGCGTTACGACCATTCTTTGCCGTCTGTAAACACCATTGCTGACCGGCTGCTCTTCGACGAATGGCTGCTCATGTTGACCCACCACCGCTGTGACGCTGCCGGTACATTTAGGGTGTTTAACGGTTTTTTAACTGTTGACGTCCAGGCTAGTCTCATTAGCAGCCTGCGTTAGCACCAGCAGTGAAGGGAGTCAGTTCTAACGTCTTGCCTATGGAAGCACACATGGGTTTCCACGGATCACTTGCTAGCAGGTAACTAGATGCATTTGTGTATGCTAGTTAGCGTTTAGCTCAACATGTCTCATCAGTTGACTGCAGAGCAACAGCGTAAGATCGAGGAGAACCGGCTGAGGGCGTTGGAGAGACGAGCCCAGAGAATGGGACAGGCTCCCAGCATCAATAACAGCAGTACTTCAGTACATAGACAGGCCCCTGCCCAGAGCCTTGCGGTGCATCCTGCAGCTCTTGTCCATCACAGAGACTCACCCAGCAGCTCAGTCTCTGCACCAGATGTTCCACTCTCCAAACATCAGCCACAGGGCTTCAACAACCAAAAGCAAGCTGGGCCAACGCATCATCAGTCGTCTGCTAATGGCAAACAGGCCAACCAGAGTAGGCCGTGTAACTCTTCTCCATTGAGACAGGTGAGATGTAATGTTGAGTCATTTATTATTTGGATGAAACACAACTTATCATTCACACCTTTTGCCGTCTTTCCGCATAGATCCAAGTTATTGACCCACTTCCTCAGTCAAGAAGTCAACATGCGAGCAGCCCTGTCTTGTTAAATGGAGGAGGCGTTAGCGGGAGACCAGCTCAGTCCAAACCTAACCTCTCCTCCGGCAGCTCTGGTGGTGGTGGTGCAGTCAGTTCTTTCTACAAGCAAGCGACGACTAAACCTGCCCACAGTTCTGTGGCACAGCTTCCCTCACGCTCCTCCACCTCCACCTCCAACGCTGTAGCTGCTAAAAAGCCTTCCATCTCCGTCAGGGGAAGATGTGTCCCCCACACAGAGGACAGTCGCTTCAGGGTAGAAGTGGGCTACCACGCAGAGCTCATTGCTGTTTTCAAATCCATCGCCTCCAAGAACTATGGGAAGTATCTGCCAATGTAACTGTGTTATTTAGCACTTTGGCTTTTGAGTCATGGAGTGTTGCCCCTCATTTTTATGTATAAATGCATTTTTTAAAAGCAACATTTTCTTTTAAGTAACATAAACCCTGTCAGCATCAATACATTTTTTTGTAGTACAACTGACAATACCTGGGCAGCATTGTAAATTCAAAATTTAGCTTCTACTTAAACACAATATTCAAGAGAGACAAGATGTGCATAAAAAGTTCAATAGTTTTCCTTTATTATGTTCTGTAGCAGCTGGTGTTGTAACTTTCAAATAATACCAAGCCTTAGTGCTACAAGGCATCTGTGCCCCTAGTCAAGATAACCTCCAAGGCCATACAAATACTGAATGTGCTAAATTAAAAGCAGTATAAACTATTAAGTACTGAACCTTCAGTAATTTCCTTTGTTGAGCATGTCAAGTTTAAAAATGTTTCATCCCTTACCAGTATCAATGGAAAAGCAGATTCCAGATTCCTTCTGGGATATTAAAGTTGATAAAGTATTCTTCTCTATTTTAGACCCTGCTACAAAGATGTGGAACTTCAGCCTGGAGGACTATCAGCAGCTAAGTGTGTACATTAGGAAAATAGTCATGGAGACGTTCACTGATTTTAAATTTCTCTCAGAAGTATAATAACTATTAAGGCATGACAGAGTATTTATTGAGTCTGACTTGCTGCCGCATCTCCCCCATCTTGACTCTGTTGCAGTGGAGGAGGCAGCCTCTATTGCCTCTGTGTCTCTGAGGCCTCTGGAAGGAATGGAAGTGGTGGATGTTGCTTCCTGCCGACCCCATAACGGTGCAGCGCTGGGGGCGCTGCTGAAGCTGTGTAACGGCTGGCAGAAACCTGGAGCCACTCTGCAGGGCCAGTGCATCTTGGTGTCTCCGAACAAGTTTGAGGTTGACGTCGGTTACAATGTTGATGTCATTGCAGCATTCAAGCAAATGCCAACAAGCAGTTATGGTAACAGTGACTTCATGTGATAAAATGTGATTTTTCTGTTGTATTGACACTTTACAGTCTTTGATGCTGAATTGTCTTTGTCGATTTGTGTGTGTGTCCAGACATGAAAACAAGAAAGTGGAGCTTCTCGCTTGAGGATTTTAAGAAACTCAGTGAGTAACAACATTTGCTTTATTAAGCGGGTTAATCTCTGTGTTTTGCTTCTGTTGCATTTGCCATCTTGTCTGACCAAGCTATGTTCCATACCCAGTGGATCTCCTTGGTGGGATAGCAGCAGTGGAGGTGGAGCCTCTGCCCAGGGCAGTAATCCAGGCTTTCTCTGCCAGGTTTGATGGGACTGAAGCCAGGTCTTTGGACGTCCCAAAGGCAGACCTCTCCGCTATCGAGCCCTCACTCACCCACAGCCTTATGCCCTTCCAGAGGGAGGGGGTCAAGTAGGTGTCTTTGAACCACCATTAATGCTTGATCTGCACGCTGTAGCCAATTACTCAATACTAGGAGATGGCTTCTTATCTACAATTTGCTTGGTCTTGTGTAAATGAAGAGATGCTTATCATAATGACTCAATATTTGTGTGCCATTCCTTTGTGATGTCAAATGAGTCGATGATAATGGTTTGATCTTTGTGAGTTCCTGCTGTAGCTTTTAATTTTGTTATTTGCTCATGTCCCTGTAGTTTTGCTGTGTTTAAACAAGGCCGCCTCCTCCTGGCTGATGACATGGGTCTGGGAAAGACCGTGCAGGCCATTTGCATAGCAGCCTATTACAGGAATGAGTGGCCCTTACTGGTGGTGGCTCCCTCTTCCGTACGATTCACCTGGGCGGAGGTAATAAAATCAGCTGCTTCTGTTACTTCAGCTCATTACCTACTGGGTTTTAATAGTTAATCACTTTGTTTCCATTTCATGGTGTCATTAAGTCAGCAGGCACCGTCTTAAGGATATCCTTCTAATCTCCTCTCACCAGAGCTATGCTTCGACACATTATAATGTGGCTTTCTGCTTAAAGCTCTCTGCATTTGAGGAATGTTAATACTGGTCCCAGAGGACTGCTTGCACTCTGTTAGGTGCTTCATCCTCAGTAAGAAAGATGGTAGTATTGATTTTCATGCTTCCATTTTTCTGTCTCATGGGGTCAGTTGTGTTGCTAGCAGTGTGAAGCATTGATTTTTGATGGAGATGCCAACACAACAAATTTATTTAGCTACTTTTTTTTATTCTCACTCACTAATAATCAGCTTTGCCTGACATCAAAGCTGTCAGGGAGGTTTTCAACCCTGTCTGTCTGTTGGTTTGTATGTGTCTTTGTAAGTAAGATTACACAAAAACTGATTCATTGATTTTCATGAAATTGGTGAAAAGATGTGGTATTGGTCAGCAAAGAGCCCATTAGAATTTGTGCAAATCCAGATCAGGGGGCAGATCCTGGAGAATTTTTCAATGTTGTCACAGTTTCCCCAGGGATCATTCATGGATCTAGATGGAAAAAGGTATGGAGGTATGGGCTCTACTCCAGGCCATTGTAGTTTACTGTTGTTGTTAGTGTTGAACTAATATATTAATTGTGTCACAACACAAAAAAATTGTCATTTTAAGAGCAAGATGTTCATTAACTCATGTATTACAATGAAAAAGCTGAAAATTCTCACATTTGAAAATGGGATATCAGCTAATGTTTGACATGTGTACCTGAAACCAGAGACTAAAGATAAACAACATGTCTCCCCTTCCTCCTGTTGTACAAAAAGAAAGCTAAAATATCTTGGATACAAACGCTGCCATCTTCTGCTATTGATATAATTTGGAGCTAGAGTCTGCTCAGTAGTGTGAGGAGTGCAGCCACGGTATCGAGGTCCCTCTGATACACAAGCTCAACCAATCGCCAGTCAGTCTCAGCTGTCAATCATGATGTGTTTAAGCATAAAATAACCAATCATATATTAAATATTAACATCACTGTGATGAGAACTACCAAAAACAACAGAAACCATCTTTGAGAAAAATGTATTCAATGTGTACTTTTGACTTTCTAATGTGGTCCATGTCCCATCTGCTAACATGAAGGAGGAGGTGGGGTTTATGACAGCCTGCCAACAGGGGGCTTTACTTTTGGGAGCTGTTATGTAATCCTTGTTTTTACAGTCTGTGCTTGAAACAATGAATCGATTATCAGAATAGTTGCTCTTCATTCTTTTTGTCATTTGACAAAAATATGAATCTATATATAAATATTTTTTCAGCACTGCAGTTTGAATACTTTTTCAGACTTGTATTTAGACTTGTATTTTTGCAGATGGTAGATACACAGACAGGTTCACACCTTTTGCCACTGTGGCACCTCCACACTTGTTTGAAGTCTTAGTGCGCTTTTGTCTGTGTTTTCCTTTTACACTGTCAATACTCGCCCATTTCACAATTCTTCTCAGGTGTCTGTTTTTTGTCCTGAACATGTCCCATGTGCTGCGGCATCTATTTTCTGCAGCAGCATTAACAGGCTGCAGTAACAGAACATTTTCAGAAGCGCTCTACTTGGCCTTCTGTCTCTTGACGAGACAAGACAGTCTGTTCTCTAAATAGATATCTTGGATCAAATACAGTCCCCCCCCAATCAGGAGCTGGAATCACAGAGCAGAGTTTAGTCACTGGATGTAGACCCATTAAAATACACTTACTCTGCCTGGCTTGTCTCTCATCTGCACTGTTAGTCTTAAGCATTTGGCCAAATCTACTGCAAAGAATGCGAGCTATGACTTAAGCCAGGTTGACAAGGAGAATGAGTTGTCAGAAACATTTGGACCACAGCGTTTTTTTTCTTTTCCAAACTACACGATTGATTGTCTATTAACCCAGACCCTGTGATAGTAGCTAGGATGAGCTATGCCCTTCAAACCAGCTGTCAGCTATAAGATCCTTCTCCATGATGTTTATTACAAATTGCACAGATTGACATTAGCACTGCTGGAAAATCAATAGTGTTAGTCTGGTGAGTTCTGGTTCACTCTGCGTCTCTGACATGAGTCTTACCTCTGTGTGTAGGCCTTCACACGCTGGCTCCCCTCCCTCAGTCCTGACTGCATCAATGTAGTGGTGAAGGCCAAAGACAACCTGCACTCCGGTTTGGTCAACATCATCAGCTACGACCTGCTGAGCAGGATGGACAAGCAGCAGCCTGGAGACCCCTTCAATGTTCTTATCATGGTCAGCTGTATATTATTTATACATGGCTCTGAATCCTTTTTCACCTCTGTCAGTTTGACTTGTTGATTTTTAGAAACAAATTTCCCCTTTATAGCAATAATGTTATTTTTGTTATTTTTGTCATTCTGTGCAGGATGAGTCCCATTTCCTGAAGAACATAAAGACGGCTCGGTGTAAAGCTGCTTTGCCTCTGCTGAAGGTGCTTTTCTTTCTTTTCTCTTATCTAAAATTGCGTTTTACAATCTAAATCAAAGAAGTTATATTTTACCTGACTCTGCAGCAAATATGAGCGGTATAGATAATGGATGGACGGATGTTGACAGAGGGATGTACTCTGTGAAGTGTTTCAGATTTGAATTCAAACGTTCATATCCTTTAGGACAGTTGTTGTGAGTTTCCATAAATGATCAAATACTATTTTATACCCAGCAATGTACAAATGCATAATTATGGCTGTCACTGTATTAAGGGGTTCCTTATAGATTTGCATATATTATATTTATAAAAATAAGTATATATTAAGTTAAGTATGTATTCAAAATATTACAATATATTCTAAAATAATTATATTTATCTTGGTTGAGTTTAATTTCTTGTTCTGACTCTGAAACTCTGTCAGCAGTGATATGACGAGTTGTTCTTTTCATCCTCAGGCAGCAAAGAGAGTGATTCTTCTGTCAGGGACCCCGGCAATGTCCCGACCCTGTGAGCTCTACACCCAGATTCTGGCCGTCAGACCTGCACTCTTCCCTCGCTACCACGATTTCGGGATGCGCTACTGCAACGCCAAGCAGGTAGTTTGATCCCGACGGGTCCTTATTTGTTCCACTGCGATGTACGGCTGGCCGATATGATTATTTCAAAGTTTTACCTCGATTACGTTTAATGAACGAGACAAGCTCACTCAATAAGCTCAGAGAGAGTTATACGATTGTTGATGTAGACTTATTCAGCCACCTACTGGCCAGGCATTGTTTGAGCGTTAGTAGTGTTTTTTGTGTTCTCATCTGGACGGAGATATTTTGTAAATCGAAGGTCTTCAGACCAGAGATTATTTTTTATAACTGGCAAATATCCTTTCAAAAAATATATGCAGTAGTGTAGGCAGGGCCTATAATGATAAGAAGCTGAATGTATTTATAGCTCTTTCCCCACACTACCAGTTAAGTGTACTGGCCAACTGCCACATGTCCCCTTGTAGCACATTTCTTCTCTTCTTCATCTTCCTCCTTCCAATCCTCTCCAGACGACTTGGGGCTGGGACTACTCCGGCTCTTCTAATCTTGGGGAGCTGAAGCTGCTCTTAGAAGAGTCTCTGATGTTGCGCCGTCTCAAATCCGAAGTCCTGTCCCAGCTTCCTGCTAAACAGCGCAAGGTTGTCACGGTGACCATAGATGGGATCAGCACCCGCATGAAAGCGGCGCTGTCAGCTGCTGCCAAAGAGTTGTCCAAGGAACATCGCAACGTAGGTTACAAATATTTATTTGAAAAATGAATGAAGTATTATCCAGCCCTTTTTATTTATTTCTCAACTCATTTCTTTAAAATGCTCTCTGTGACAAGCCGCACAAAACTAACACGCATAACCAAAGATTTCATATTAATGAGTTGTCCTTGTGTGTTGTTGTCACTGTTTTCATTGTTTAATGATGTGTCCTGTTTGCTAGATGTTGCTCTGTTGTTGTTTCATAGGACATGTTTTGAGAGTGTGAATGTGGGTGTGAAACTGAATTTCCTCTATCAGAGAGAATTAACGAACTTCCTAATTTACCCAAACCTAAATAGAGTGCAGGTATTTTTGGCAGTCAGGAATTGATGTAAAACAAGTCAGTCGTCACTTTATTTGGTAGAAAGTTTGAAGAAATAACATATTGGAAGAAGTAAAATACCTATTAAAAAAAAAAACCCATTGCATCAGTTTTTTTTAGTTTTTTTTTTTAGAAAGACCAGGGTCAGTTCTGTTGCAATAACTACAGACACTGTAACATGCTGTTGCTCTGAGAGATGTCATAAATGTCTCTACCAGATCGTTTCGAAATGTTGGGTCAAAATGGTTTATCCCTACCTTTTGAAATATGTGACACCCAAACTTCAGGATACAATGTTTCTGATATGTCAGCTGTCAACCATAAAAACATTGCACATATTTTTGTCAAGAGGTGGATGGCCGTGTCATGACATGTACGATTTCAAAGACTGAGGTTGCTTTGACATTTCATATCTCTCTAAATATCTACCATGATATGGAAATACTTTTAAATATACTAAATGTGTTGTAGGTATATCATGTTATACTTCCCTCAACAGCACATAAGTTCTTCTGTTTCTAAGGTAATTTCTACTTTCACTCTTTGTGATTAAAAAGTCATCACAGTCAAGAAAAGGCTGAAAGACCCTTGTTGAGCCCAATGAGTCCTTTCAGGCCTCAGACATGTACAAGTTTTAAATTGACTCAGAATCCTCCAGAGAGCTTTGATTTAAGTGTTCACACACTCAGACGGGAACGAGTTGCTGAGCTTGATTGTACATAATCCCACTGCTCCTCGGAGTAATAGGACTCCTATCAAATCATCAAACACAATCCTGCCAGTTCTTATCTTATGTCGTTTCTTATCTGTTTCAGAAAACGGAAGAGAAGGAAGCCCTCCTCATCTTTTATAACCGCACCGCTGAAGCCAAGCTACAAGCGATTATGTAAGTGCAGACCCCTTAATGATGGGTATCAGTTCAGCTGAATCATCTTAGATTTGGTGAGCAACGAGAGAATAATGTGAATCTGATCAGAATCTTTTGTCGGATCGTTGCGATAGTTCTGGATTTGAGATCATGTGAAGAGACGAAGACAGAATATTGCAATGTGCCTCTTTAAAAATAGTGGAGAGCTGTGTTTGTGTCTGTCACTGGCAGGGAGTACATCACGGACATGCTGGAGTGTGGGAGGGAGAAGTTTCTAGTGTTCGCCCATCATAAGTTAGTTCTGGATCATATCTCCTGTGAACTGGGGAAAAAGGTGAGTAAGATATTACTCTACAAAAGGCTACATAAATTAATAAGAGTTAAATTCGTTTGTTGATTTGTTCTGGCTTTAAACCATTCGACTCTGTGTACGTTTTAAGTATAATTGTTGAATAATTCTACGGAAAATGTTACAAGAAACTACAATGGTCTTTTGCCGCCGCCCCCCCCCCCCCCCCCCATGCAGAATGTCCCTTTCATGCGTATTGACGGGGCCACGCCATCACTTGAGCGACAGCAGCTGTGTGAGAAGTTTCAGCACTCGACCAAGACGTGTGTAGCTGTGCTGTCCATCACTGCAGCGAACATGGGTCTGACCCTGCACTCCGCAGACCTGGTGATCTTTGCTGAGCTGTTCTGGAACCCCGGAGTAAGCCACATCATGATGTTACAGAAAAATACTGCACTTTCTTTGAAACTATTTTATTGGGAACGCAATTTAGGTTGAGACTGACCAGTTAAAAAGACCAAAGTCATCAAAAAACAGCATTTGTCCCTGATATTCAGTGAGGAAACTCTTTAAAACATGAAGAATTTCACACAGTTTGGTGTATTTGTTACAGCAGTAGTCCTCTGGTTCCGGAAGCAGAGAATCATGGGTAACACCTGCGTTTCGTTGTGTTGCAGTTCAGTGAGTGGGTCTACGCAGGTCGAGAGATTCTTCTCTACATGAAAACTGTTTAATCGCTCGAACATCAACAGAATGAATCACCACCTGTGGCTGCAGAGGGCGCTGTTGCTCAGTAAAAGTTACATAGTGTTGCTTTAAGCTCTAAGTGAAGAGGACTTCAGGTGTTTACTGCTGTTCTGCTATTATCTTTAGAATCCATTATTATTATAATCCTATCTAATGGCTTGAATAACATCAAGGCTGCACATCTGCAGCTTCTGCCCTGTGTGAAAATGTTTGGTAGTAAACGGTGGTATTCCTTTGTGAGTATAGAAAAACCAAGGACGAGTCATTCAGTACCCAAAATGCAGCAGAACTTCTCTCTATTTGGCAGCCAATTTTCTTTTTTCAATTTAAGGTTTGACATCTCCTAGAAATAACAATTTCACATTGGAAAAACATTCCACCTCTGTCTGTCAGAGGAGCTTGTTCACACCCCCGCACTCTCCAGGCTAACAGTGGAGTGGGAAGTGATGTGACATGGAGGCAAACCTTCCATTCTAAAATAAGTGTTTAAAAGGGGACAAATCTAGAAAAATCCTATTAGCATTTTACTTTCAGCTGAATTATGAGCCATTTTTAGCTTTGTTTACCATTTTCATTGGAGTTATTGCACCTGGATGAGGACAGTAAAGATTCAGTAATGCAAAACTTCAGGTGCTAGTTTTTTGTTTTGCCTTTTCTCTGCAGGTTCTCATTCAGGCAGAGGATCGGGTGCACCGCATTGGCCAAACCAAGAATGTGAACATTCACTACCTGGTTGCCACGGGAACTGCTGATGATCACCTGTGGTATGTGTCTATCCTGACGTGTTCCATCGCTGAAGATTATCCTGTGTTCAGACTGTTTCCTCTCATTCACCAGTCGTCCACTGCTGCAAGACACTGAGCCAAAACTGAACCAGCAGGGGGGCAGCTTAATATGCATACTGAGAGAAACAGTGAATTAAATGGTGTCTGCTCTATTATAATCATTTATTTATGTCTTGAATCAGGCCAATGATCCAGGGAAAAATGAATGTCTTAAAACAAGTGGGTCTTTCTGAGTCGAACTTCTCAGGCAACGCAGTGAACGCCAGCTTCCACTCTAAGGTAAATCCTGCATATGTATATAAATAAATGACATGTAATAATGTTCATGTTTATGCATGAAATACATTAACATGAGACCACCCAGGACAACAGAACTTACATAGCTGTATGTCTGTAGTATCTTGAACATGATCATTTGGGTTTGTTCAGGACCCGAAACAGAGGAGCATCATGGAGATGTTCCAGAGATCGTTCACAGCTGAGGACGACATCGATGAGGCCATGTTACTGGAGGCCGCAGACGACTGGGACAACGCTCCCCCCGAGGACACCTCTTGACAACATCATGGCCCGATCGGACAAAGCCCCAGCAAAGGGAGCGTCGAGGAATATTTCAGCAGAAGGCTTTTGCTGACAAATTGTTTATTTTTGTCCTCTTTTTCTGTTGATCATGAATGAACTTATGTACTTTTGCAAACATGCCTCAAATGTTTTAGAACACACACAATAACAGTCTAATAATCCTTTTTCTTTGCTAATAAGAAAAATAAATAAATGTGACTTAAGGTTTTTAGAATCCTTCTTAAATCTTACTGCTCACTGTGGTGACTGGATTCAATGTTTAGGTCATTCAAGTGTGTTTTTATGGAGGACCACAAGTATCACTGAAATAATAAGAATGAAGCATCGAGAAGCTAGAAAGGAAAAACTCAAGGAGCATATCGATTAGCTGACAAAAAAGGAAAAGCAACTAGGGAGATGGAAATGCAAGTAGAAAAGATTGTCCTTCTGAAAATCTGATCAAAATCTATTATTTTTCGATTTGTGAATTACATGACATTATTAATTGATGAATTATTTAATGTACTTATTGGCTGTTTTGTTGTTTTTGTGATCCCTATACTTTATTTGACTCACCTTGTATTTAACCAATTAAAATGTCAAATATTTACTTTGTAATGGAGTCTATTTATTTATAGATCAATACATTAATTAGTTAACAAATGTATCGATGCCTATGTTATTGTAGTGCCTTATTCATTTTGTGACACTTGTGGTTCTCCATACTAAAAAAATATACAAGAGCCTGGTCATTCTTACTCATTGCCACAGAAGTTAAAACAATTTATTTTAGGTAATTCAAGATAGACTGGTGGTGACTGAGTGACCCTGCAGTGTTCTGAGAAGTGAACCCTCTGTCACGTGATACTTATGATTGTCTGAGGATTGAACGGCCCCAGAATGCCACAAAATAAAGGATGGAAATGTCAGATTGATCTATTTATTTTGTCATGATTTATAGAAAACATATTGTGTAATCGTAATGTTGCGGAAGTGGCCAATAATAAAAAGGAAAACATTAGGTTCAGGCTGAGCGCTCTGCATCGTCATTCTCTCCCGTCTGTGGACTGCAAGGATTTGAACTTTGTGGGTCGGCTGTAAAATAAAGAGGATGATTAGATCAACTGAGATAGATTCTGTCGATGCTGAAACCAAAAACATTTCTTGCATTGAATGGCTGAAACTGATCGGCTAAAGAATTTGCTCAGGTGCAGCATTTTATCTCACAAACCATTTATACTGCGATCACAGACAGGAATTGTACTTATGCATTGAATTTGTCCTTAACGGTGCGGTGCAACAGGTCAAGATTTACTGCACTGTACCATCTTCTTGTTGTTGCTGTTGGTTATCAGACGTTTCTTCACTCGGAGATTGTAACATCGCTGTGTTTTCATCTGCAGAAGAAACAACTCGTTATGTCAAGCAGAAACAATATGGCTAAATTTGGCTATTATTTCAGGCAGAAGCAAGAACCAAGATGTAAAAAATATCAGAACAAAATTGTTATTTATCTGAAACCCGATGGAAATGACTCATGTCTCATGCATCGGATCATTACCTGAAATTATCCCGTCACTCTGTCCAGCACCGTTGTTGGTCTCTGCCTCTGTGCAGATTTCCCCGAAGATGAAACGGATCTTCTCCGCTGCGTGCTGCTCGTTTGAGGCGCCGTGGACTGAGTTGTGGAGGATGTCGCAGGCAAAGCGGGCCCTCAGAGAATTCGGGGAAGTCTCCTTAGCCTGGTCAGGGTCTGTGGGGCCCATCATGGCCCTCCACTCCTCAACTGCATTTTCCTTAGCCAGGAGAAGCATCATGCAGGGCCCCCTGAAACAAACAAGGACAGGATGCTCATATACATGTAACAGACAGAATGTTGGGTCATGGGTAAAGCCTGACACACAGAGAACTGTACTGAAATAGCTTGTTGGATTATGAGTTACATTTTATATGACCACTGGCTGCTGATGGATTTGGGAGATGAACCTTCACCTTCACTATTAATGCATTTGACATCTTTCAAACAGTGAAGCCGGGAAGCACCTGTCAACCTTGTTATTCTTTCTGTTTAAATTTTGCGGTCTGCAAATCTGGGTCAAAAATGAGATGAATTTACTTAAAACGTGCAAATATCCTGGGTGCCTGTGTTAAAATAATTGTTATTACAGCATCACTTTATTTACCTCTTTTTGCACATCAAGATTATGCAAAAACTATTATGCAAAGACAGATTACAACAAAATCTGGTAGAAGGATGAGGTATATTTAGTTTTTTTAAACATTGTTAGATATGGTGTTTTTCAAAATTTTCTTCGATAATTTATGGATCTAGATGAAATAATAATTATTAAAAAAATTAACGTGATATCATGAGGTGTCTATTGGTCCTCGGTGGAGGCCATTGTAGCTCAACTTCAATGGTCTGCTTCATACTAAATGTAGTAGTTAAAATGCTGTTAAAACAATGTCATAGCTAATCTGATCCACACTACGCCAGACGACACTGGGGGAAAAAAGGCTTTTTTTATTTTAACCTTCCCGAGTTTCAACCTCTAAACCTGTAGATGAGAACTGTAGACATCAGCGCCTTCTGGGAGATACTTTAACTGCATTGTAAGTGTTACCACAAGCGGTCAAGGCCATAGAACCCAATATATAACCACTAACTGCAGCCTGGAGTGTCCCTGGTGTGCGTCTGTCTGGAGACATTTGTTGCTTGTCACTCTCCTTAAGAGCAGAGATTCCCCAAAATACTCCAAAACAACAAGAAAAGGAAGAATTAAGGCTAAACCTGAGCTTACATTGGGAAATCGTATTGGTAAAGGTAGTTTCCCAAGCTGAAGTGCCCAGCTGCGCCCTTCTCTCTGCCCATTGTGTCCGAGCAGTTGTGTAACTACCAAGTAAAGGGGCCCATCGGAGCGGAAGATAACTCTAAAATCTAGATGTGCTGTAGAACTAAGAATGAAATTGAGATGGACTCTCTCGCCAGTTGCCCGAGGCCGCCTTGATTCGGAGCTGCTAGGATGACTGTTCAGAAAAAGTGCAAAACTTGCAGCCACCCCAAGGATGAGGCTGCGTCTGCTTTGGTCCCCTCGGCCTGCTCCTGAGAATAGAGGTCAAACTAAACGACAGGTGAAACTAACCGGCACATGAACTCCACCAGCTGGCCGAAGAAAGGCTTCTCCCTGTGGTCTTTGTAAAACTCCTCGGCCACTTCCCTGGACAGCACCGTCTCCTTCAGCTGCGTGACAGAGAAGCCACTGGCATGGATCTCCTCCAGAATCTTGTCTGATAGAGGGAACAGAAGAAATGTTCCAAAATGATATCATCATCTGTGCATCTGTGAAAAGAAGTACACTTATATATAATAAGTATATTTGAACATTTCTGTATTGTTCTACATGACCAGACAGAACCTTTGTGCTCCTCCATGGCGTCCGGTTTGATAACTGCCAGCGTCCTCTGCTTGGGGAAGAAGAAGTCGATCTCCCGCTCTGCCTCTTCTTGGGTTCTACTGCCATGCAGCTGGTTGATGGTGTCATTCTCCACAGCGAACTGGGCCCTTAGACTGAGTGGTGAGCGAGGCACACAGAAGCCAGAATTACATTATTTTATTATTGAGCTTTTAATATTTTCAAGATAAACTCCAAGAGGTGGAGTGAGAAAAAAATGACACCTGTATAGGGGCCTGAACTACTGTTTGGAAAATACAGGGCTGTCTAGTTGGTTTCCTCCTGTGTGATTGTTGAATGTGCAAAAAGGTGACGCCTTTTCTCTCTTTAAACTTCACCCCCAGCTCTGACACCAACTCCTGGGCAGGGGACTGAGGGGGCGAGGGAGGCGGAGCTGGATGTCAGTGACACTGTCAGTGACGTCCTGGTGACGGAAGCTGCCTCCGGATCAGCCAATAGCCAAGTTTAATAGCTGGGTTTCAACCACTAGAGGGCAGTCATTATGATGGATAGATGCACTAAAATGTCACGATTTGAACTTGAATCAATCAGCAACATTGCAAAATACCTGTATCCATTGGTTTTCAACTGAAAAGGGGTGTGTAAGGGTTCAGTTACTCTTTAAACACAAATTTGTCTAAACTAATCTGACAGGGGTTCCACCACTCACCAGTCAGGACTCTCCTCTTTGGCTTTATTAACGTCAGCAGGACCAAGGATGCTCCTCCAGTGTTCGACAGCCCCTGTTCTGGCTAGAGCCAGAGCTAGCACCGGCCCACTGTAAATAGACACATGTTAAATCAACCGTTGCACTAGCAAGCTGAGATTGCATGTTTACGTGGGGTTAGACTAATTGGAGACACTAAATTGACTGTAGGTGTGAATGTGAGCATGAGTGGTTGTTCGTCTCTATATGTGATGGCCTGTCCAGGGTGTACCCCGCCTCCCGCCCAATGTCAACTGGGATTGGCTCCAGCTCCCCCCACAACCCTCAATGGATGGATGGATGTGTAAAGTACCTGGTCATGCTTCTCAGCAGTGCTGGAAAGTAGTCCTCCTCAACATGTTGGAAGTAAAACTGTCTGACCTGCTCCTCTGTCAACATCACCTCTCTCTGAAGAGCCACTGAGAAACCTGACTTGTGGATTTGGGCCAGGACGTCTCCTGCAGAACCACAGATACCAACCATGTCATTTACAGAGTTGATACATTCTGAAAGAGGATCTGACGAATCAGGGAGCGGTCCCACTACGCTGACATGATCCACCTTTTGTGTGTATCTGCAAACAGTGTATCTGTTTTTGTATTTATGCGTTTGGCACGGGCCCCACCTCTGTTTTCTCTGGCAACGTCAGGCCGGATAAGGGCCAGCGTCCTCTCCACACGCTCTTCCTCCCCATCCCGCTGCTCCGTTACCGAGGCCGTCCTGAAGTTGGGGAAGAAGAAGGCGAGCTCCCTGCTGGCCTGGTCGCTGTCCTCGCTGCCGTGCACTGCATTGAACGGTGGCTGTGTGCAGTATTGTGCCCGCAAGCTGCAGGAAGCCAGGGGGGAGAGAGGAGAGCAGAGCAGATGGTTGCTCTGCTGGTGCTCGACCAGAGAGAAGCATTATGTTTGGGTGTGTCTGACGGAGCGGCTGAGAGAATGTGCTGCTCGTTCTCTTTCCCAGACTTTAGATTGAGATTGTTTCACACTGTTGCAGTCAATGGTGCATGAATAAGTGTCTTTACAAACAAATATTTGTTGTACCAATGACAATTTTCTTCATGCTGCATTACACTGTGTAATGATGTTGATGTTTTCTTAACTCGATTTTCTTCTAAAAGGAACGTTTGTATAATTTCCAGTAACTAACCTTTCTGGCTTTTCTCTCCTGGCTTCCTCGATGTCTGCTGGGCCGATGAACTCACGCCACGCCGGCACAACACTGGCAGAGCCCTCGACCCGAGACAGCACCAGAATGTGGGAGGGACCGCTGGACATAAACTGCACCAAGTCCTGAAAGCAATCCTGTGAGCCAGCATCATATACACACACACACAGGCACACGCAGAGACGAGGACAGACGGATACAACAGACGGATACAACACGTTAATGTCACGAACACAACTCCAACCCATAACCCTAACCCTTCACCCACACACACAATGGATTCATTTGTCTGACCAGTTCATCAGTCCCTGCAATAAACCATAACCATGAGTCTGTCAGATGTACCGTCACTGTCTTGTCATCCTATATATCATATATAATGTAGTTTTTACATGTTACTTTTACTCACATATGATGTACTTTAAGGTGTTTGTCTCTCCTGATGCAATTTTAACACTTGGATTTACTTTAATTATTCATGTGCCCATTTATGATATATTGTAAGGTGGGTGTCTAGAAAGGTGTCATGTCAAATGTATTATTATTATAAGATGTCTATTCTCAGTTTCTTTTAGTTCCCTGTATGTTTACCTCTGCTGCTTTGTGTTGGTAAAAGTCTCGAGCCTCATCCTCAGTCAGCGTGCGCTCCTCGTGGGCCAGGATCTCAAACCCAGCGTCTTGAATCTAACCAGGGGAATCACGTCAGAGCCTAATGAAATAATATCAGCAGGACGGCTGGAGACAATCTTGTCTTCCCAGAACGTGAGCAGTGTTTGTCTCTGTGTACCTTCATAATGATCTCGTTTGCCTTGCCGTGAGCAACAGCATCTGGTTTGATGATGGCGACTGTGTAGGATTTACTGGCAGGAACTGGAGGAGAAGAGAGCAGTTTGAAAGATGGTCAGTGAGGCGGATATAATTGAAAATGGTTCACGGAGATGCCAGTAAATGACAGTCATAACATTAACAACAATAACAACACCAATGACAATTTACTAAATGACCAAAAACATGATTATACTATTTCCACAATACCAGTTATGCTTTCTTCATTTCCTGACTGCTGAGGCGCCTCCTCCTCTTCTGCATTCTCATAAGACAATAGACCGTTGTCCTTAACCTGAGAGACACAACACATAAAAACACTCACTGGACATGGCTGTCTATCAGACATATGTGTGAGTGGATAGCATGTGTGGGCCTGTGTGTGTGTGTGTGTGTGTTAGTTCTCACCACTTTGCGTTCACCACCTTGCTCCAGGACCAACTTCTCCTTGGCCAGTTCCTCCACAATCATCTTCTGGAGCAGAGGAGCGTTGGCCCCTCGCAGCACAGCCACCAGCTCCCCTCCCTTTTCATTAGACAGAAGAAGGATACAAAAAACGACGAGTCAGGACAGAGGATAGCACTGTTAACAGAGATTTAACAATAAGCATGAAATCGTGTGCAAAAATATTGCATCACCACCAGAGAGGTTACAGCTCTAGGCGGCTCTGTTTCCTGGCCTACATCGTTAGCACCTGAGTATTGGAGAGTCAGAATAAAAATAATAAAAACAACCAAATACGTACAGACAGAGATCTAGATATATCTATTCATAGTGCAGCATCACAGTTTACGGTGTAATTTTTCTGTCTAAATCAGACACCAATAACATACTCTTACTACATAATCTAATTTCTAATTTCCTCACAACTCCCTTGTTCCTCGTGGTCTCATTTTCCTCCACAGTGCCCACGTTTCTCTACGTCCCCTAAGTATTTTATTGGTGCCTGATTCAGAAAACAAAAATAACAATTTTCATCATGAGCTGTAATGCAACATCTTACTTAAATAACTAGAGAGGCACATTTTATGGAAGAATATGTATCAAACACACACACCTGATGGCTCATGCTATATGTGATCAACCCAAAGACACATTTACAGTAAAAACATGTATATACAGCAAGTGCACACACATAAACACACACTCACCCCATAGAAGAGGAAGGTGGGCTCACATTTCCCCTGATACCTCTCCAAAGCATCGATGCTGTCTGCCTCGGCCTGCACCACACACACACACACACACACACACACACACTCAAGTTTAGGGATTCTTCCTCACAAAATATATTTTTTAATTCTTCCATTTTTTAAAAACATGTATTTTTCTTACTGTGGCAAAATGCAGTAGATCATCAGCCAGTTCGTTCTTTATTTTTCGCAGCAGACTGACCACAGCTCGACAGGGACCACACCACTGCTGGTTCACATCCACAACTAGAAGAAGAACATGTTGCACAACAAGTAGAAACAATATAGACGATGTAAACAAAGTCCAAACAGTCTTTACATCATATTACAGTGACCGCAATTCACTGAATTCAATCTGCAGTTATCTCAGTGAACACAGGGGGGCAGCAGCACACAGTAAATCACACACAGTTTGTTAACAGCTGTTTGCAGTGATGCGTTCAAGTCAAATAGGACATCTCTATTACTTGTGAGGATCCTACCTGTTAAACCTTTGGTGGCGAGCATCTCCTCCCACTGCTCTTGGTTTGTGACACACGCCTGGACAAGAAAACACAAATGCAAGTGACTAAAAGCATCTTAAAGCATCACGGGAAGAAGAAAAATGTTGTGTCCAACCTGCAGACTCGCTTCTTTCTTCTTTGCTGCCATTTGGTTGACTCGTCAATTCAACAGAGGTATCTACACAGACTGATCGAGTTGTGCGTTGTACGGTAAACAACAATAATTAGCTAATAAGCACAGACGCTAATGTGTCACGTCTCCTCTGGGGCCGCTGCTCGCGCTTGTTTGGACCCCGTCGGTTGCTTAGCGACGGCACCTCACGCCTTTTGGAGCCACGTGACCTTTAATCACGAAGCTGAAAATGAAGTTGAGTTTTTTTTTCTGTTTATTATTACACTATTATTATTAATTATTAATTATTATCATCATTATTAGCGAAGAGGGAACAAGACTCGTTTTCTCCCAATGACTGGTACTCTCTCTCTCTCACACAGCCGCCTCCCATGGGTTACTATCGGTACTGCAACGTCTGCACAGGAACTAAAACTTCACGTGAGTTACCTCTATCTATCTATCTATCTATCTATCTATCTATCTATCTATCTATCTATCTATCTATCTATCTATCTATCTATCTATCCATATATCTATTTTACAACCATGAACTATACTGGTATAGATCGAAAGAGGTGGACTGTTATTTTTCATTTATTGTTTATTTATTTGCACAATCAAAATGTGTCTATTATACGAAGCACAAAGACCTCTCTGAAAACTCAAGGCAAAACAGAGATAATGGAATTATCGTCTTTGTATATTTTTATCAGTATTATTTTGCACACTGCTACAAATCTTCAGGGCTTTCAGACAGTATATTATTCACAAATTATGCTGTCAAGGCTGTGCAGTGTTATTACTACAACAGAAAACTCCCCAGTCTGTTGTCAGTATTGCGCCTTGAATTCTAAAAGGTATTAAATCTATCAGGCACAGTGTTGCCAGGGATTAAAAGCAAATAAGAATATTCAAATACAGTTTGAGGTTCTTATTGTATTCCTGGTCCACTACATGTCAGAAGAGTGTATTGTACCTTCTGTGTTTTTTCTCTATGGTTATTGAAAAGTAATATTTTCTACTGACTTTTCACATTAAGAATGTATATGCAAAAAATGTAATCAGTTTATAAAACAGAATATATTGTTATAGCCAGATAAACTTTTCTTGACTAAATTAATATTTAATCATAAACTTATCTTTACTTTTGCAGGACTACCTCTGAATTTTTAACACTCATCTGATCACAATCACATTCAAGCAGCTACTTCACAACCAAGTCTCTTGTCCGTGTGAGCTTGTTGCTGCCAAATGACTATTGACCAGTTATCAAATCCAAGGGGTTGAATTATTGAGTGTGGTGTGTGAAGATGACCTTGACTCTTCAAATGCAGCTTGTGGAGGAAATCATATCCTGAAGGCCCTCTTGTGATGTAGAGAGGGTCAATGCCCCAGAGCGATATGTGACCCCCCCCCCTCTGTGCGAGGTGTTTTCACCTCCAAGTAACCATCAAGTGCATCATGGTGTACCTAGAAACTCAGAAACCAACCCACTGCTATGGTAACATGCATAATGTGCAGCAATGATTGAGTGGTGGTTTAATTTAATGGACAATCCAAACCTTAAAGAGAGGATTACAGCTGCAGCAACACAATGAATGGATTAGTAGACTGATATATTTTGATAATTCAATAACTCCGTCAGTCCTTCCTCATCATTCGGTGGTTTCAGGTTCTTCATCATGATGATTTTCTGCTTTTCTTTGTCTTCTCTCATAAGAAACTAAACATCTTTAGGTTTTAAGTATTCATCAGACTAAACAAATCTTGATGATGAGGGGCATTTGGCTCTTTAAATTATCAACCGATTAACCAAGACAGATTAATTAACAATTAAAATAATCATTAGTTGCAACACTAGCTGGGAAACTGGAAAGATTTGTGCCCTCACAAGGAAGGAGGGTGCAGACAAAAGATGCTGGAAAATGGCATTATGGGAAGTGTGGTGGCCAGTATTCTGGAGAACCTCTGGGCCAAAAGTTGGAATATCTCATCCTGTATAGATTTCTTTCTTATTGTCTCTCTAATAAACACCTAAACACTTTAGGTAGGTGCATCTTATACTGTTGTAATACAATTGACAAATTAGCTTTAAAAAAATACTCCCCTACGAACAGAGAGCCTTGGCTACTCCTTTGTACATATGTGGTGGTTATAAATAGTAGTATTTTATTCGTTCCCCTAATATGCGTCAAAACCTCCCTGTAAGGAGCTCGTACAAAGCAGTCGCTATCCTTTTACAGTTTGCTCTATGCCCCAATCTCTTAAATGCTTGTTTTAATGAGTTTGTGCGAACTCAAAGACATTACCATCATAATGTTGCACTTATTTGTGTGTGTAATATATGCATCTTTAATGGAATCAGGTGTTCACTATAGGTCGCAGCCTACGGTGCTGCACTGAGGCCTCCTCCTTCTCTAACATTTCATTTGACAGTGAAAATTGGCCCTTAGAGGAGATCAGACCACTTTTGCAGGTTCTTGAATATCAATGAACTTGAGTGGTTCGGCTCCGCAGCCCCCGTCGCTCGCTCAGGTGGCACCCAGAAAAGCACAATTAGAGCAATTTTGGAAAGAGACAAATCACAGTGAACTGTGACAGCAGGTGAGAGAGGGAATTATAAAGTGAAACACTCAAAATGGCAGAGTCCTTTATTTTTGTCGACTACAACTGCACAGCTTGTTTTGCTCCCACCGTACAGCATGTATCATATGATATTTCTCTATTAGCAACCCCCGTGTGTCACTCCAAACGCATTATGCGTCCAGATGGGAACAACAATCACCGCCCCTCTGTCATGGCTGCGGTGACGAGGACCCAACACGACCCTTTTCCCAGAGAAACAAGATTCATACAGTGGGTGTGTAATATGTAGCCCTGAGTTTTTGTGCTGCTTCTCATCACCGAGATGCATGGAAGTAATTGCTTTTTTTTCCTATCAAGTCAATGACAAACATTGATTTGATGCTTTTGTCCCATGTGTCCGATTCGAATATTAGGCCTTGAAATCGTCATGTCATCAGTAATGACTTCTGCTGCTGCCTGTAGCTGACTCATGCATGCTGAACAGATATGCAGGCCCACTCCTGCAAACTGAAATGCGACAGTTCTGTCCCAGGGGCACGCACTGACAGAAGATGGTTGGGGGTGGGTGGGTGTATCTACCTTCTCATTCAAACCTAAGAAGATGCATGGATCATTAGGTCCCTCTGTTCATATGAGGAATGAATGTAATTAGAGATTATTGTTAACATGTTCATTACATATTGAGAAAGGTTGAGACATCATATCCTTAGACTTTGTTTCCTCAGCCAAGGAGGACAAACTGTTGCCTGTGTTTGTTTGTTTGTTGATTACACAAAAACTACATAACCAATTTCCTTGAAATTATTTGGAGGGTTGGTGCATGACCAAAGGAATAACCCACTACATTTTGGAGCAGATGTGGATCAGGGGGCGGATCAAGATTTAATTTTGCATATCGTTTGTAGGAGATAGAGCTTTTTTGAATAATTCATTGAACAAAGAGCAGCTAAACGTCTTTTAAAATAATGTCTGACCTATAAATATTAATAATGTCTGACCTAACGTTCCTCATGAAGCCACTGACAAACATCTGTGTATATGTTTGCTTATAAATGATGTCTCAAAGTCAAGACTTCTTTAACACCCTGCCCTCAAACATTGTTTCATAACCATCAAGTAAAAAACCACTGACCCTGAACTGAATTCAGAGAAACTCAGGATGTTAAAGGTTCCATCTCGGCTCATTTGTTTGACAGAGTTTCAATGTTTCGGCTCAGCATTGGTTCAGGTTTCCATGGTACAATGGTAATTCCTCAGTCTCCCTGCAGGCCTTCAGTTCCCATGTGAACTTGAAGAACCACTTATCATCTCCCCTGGTGGATTTCTGCTAATCTCTCCTCTTCAGCAAGGGACACAGAGGATTTGATGCTGTGACAGTGCTCAGGATTAATCTTCATTAATGCATCTTAAGCACAAAAGTCATATTTAAACCCCTCATTAAAGAAGAACTCCATTTGTTGTGCTTATTTTTCAAGAAGGTTTTATCCTGCGATGCTCAAAGCGAAGGCCCGAAGGATTTCACTCTAATTATTGAGAAACAAATGGTGAAAAAAATCCCAGTCGGTCTGTGGCGTTGTGTCTTTGAGGAATTCTTCAAAACAAAGAAGATATCTCAGTTTGTTTTCTTTGTATTATTTCCTTTTGTTTCAATCAACTAAATTTAGAGCTGTGGCTAATGATGACTCTCATTATAGATGAATTATTTTTAAAAACTCGCATTAGATCAATTATTTAGCCAATAAAACATATGAAGTAGTGAAAAAAGATGATTATATTCCACTAAAAGTCAAAGAAGCTTCAAAATATCTGCAGACTAGTTTCTGTTGATCGAAAGTGACAAAATGACCTTGTCCAAAATGCAGATGTGTAAATGTGTGAGAGCTAAAGTAGGTGATAAGTGAAGCTCATAAGTGCACAAATCCACCCGATTAGACTCTCCTGGTTAGATATGTGGCAGGATAGATAGATAGGTAGGTGGATGGATGGCAGGAAGGAAGGAAGGAAGGAAGGAAGGAAGGAAGGAAGGGCATTGTGGCGTGGGTGGACAGTCTGCTGTGGATGGGCTTGATTCAGTATATGTTAATGAATTATAAAAAACATATCTTCAATTTCACCTATGACAAAGCAGTGAAAATAAAACATTTTATTGAAAAAACACTATTTTTAATGCAAAAATTCTCTATAAGATATCAAACAAGTAAAATGTTTGAAGGAGACAGATAACATCCAACAGCAAAGAGTTTTTTTCTTTTAAACAAGAGGGCACTGTTGCCTCGACATTAAACCACCCCGCTCCTCCCCACCTCTCTGTTTCCAGGACACACACACACACACACACACACACACACACACACACACACACACACACACACACACACACACACAGACACACACACTGCTCTGTGATTTTTTTTTCTATGCAGGAAAGCCCTGTGCTCTCAGTATGCTAGCTGCATGCTTATCAGCTCCTCCAGGCCTAACACTTGTAAGCAATACAGCAATTGACTGCAGAATAGCTTTATTTTTGCTGGTGTATTTGTTAAAAGTCATGGTGTATAATGTCAAGTACAAACACTATTTTCATACCAGACCATTTCACCGGGCTGCGTTTAGGAGTGGCAGCTGTGCTTCTAGTCTGATGTGGTGCCAGATCAGAGACATTACAATATTTCTCCATTTTTCCTAGACCTCATGATAACCGTGACCCTGTGCCTTCACACACATGGAGCAGTTCAGCTGAGAGACGGGTCTGATCTCCTCTTTGCTGCATTAATGTAGAATTTATACCGGCCGTCAGTCAGTCAGTCTCATATTCAGGCAGACAGCAGTAGTGATTGTCAGTCTGGAGAAAGAGGAGGGAGCTCTCTTCTCTTTTACACTGACAGGCGGCTGTGAGAGTGACAGAGGAAGCCAGTACGGAGGAAGTCATCTGCATCTAAATAAAGACCGCCAATGGCTTTATCAGAGTCCATTAAGCAAATTGCCATATTTGATAAATGCATCTCCCGTCTCTCTCTCTCTCTCTCTCTCTCTCTCTCTCTCTCTCTCTCTCTCTCTCTCTCTCTCTCTCTCCTTTTTTTACACCCATTCGTGCAAATCACCTCGAAGCAAAAAATGGCTTGGCTTTTGTTTGCTGTCCTAAACAGGGAGAACATGCAGTGAGCCATGAGAAAAGATTCAAGTGAAATATCATTTTGATGCGAATGGTGATTGATTTGTGCATTGTACGACGCACGAGACGCCTCACATCATCAGGTGCCGATGAAAGAAAATCACTCAGAGCTATATAGCGGTATTAATTGAGAATTGGAAATTTGTGATTTCTTTAGCATGGATTCAGGGTTGGAGCTTGAACATCGGTCTTGTTTAAACAAGGCAGGCAGCTAATTTTTGCTGTGACATCATTAGAGGCAGGTCTCTGTTATCTGCTAAAGCTGAAACAACTCCAGATTAATAGCTGCTGTCACTCAGTCAACTAATTCAGCTCTGCTGCTCCCACAAAGCCTCATTTAGCAGATCTGCAGCTCTCATGCAGCAAACTGTGTTTGGTTAGACTGGACTCATATCCTGCACTTCTATATATTGTATACCCAACAATATTCTATATATACCCAACACTATTACTTCATAATCAATTTGATTTTGGTGTAGATCCAGATCGGGAGGCAGATCCTGGAAATTATAATTTTTTTCACTGACTTTAACATTGCTAGAGAAAAAAATGGTGATTGGCCTGTGTCCCTGTTTTCTAGACAAAATAACTAATCAATAATGAAAACGACTGTAAGTTGCAGCCTTTAACAGAAAATGTAAATAAATATACATACAAAATATATGGTTAAGGTTAATTTATGGTTAAGGTTACAATTATCTGAAAAACACACAAAGAGCGAAGTGATGTCTTCTGTGAGTCCATGTGTCATCAGCGCTCCCCGTACACCGACACTGAAGCACACTATCAGGACATCCAGGAGAATTGGCTGGCCCACTATCACAGATGTGCCTTCAATACTGATAATTCAAAGTGATACCTTGTTCTGGCTGGAGAACAAAAAAAGCCCCAGGGCAGCAACGGTGGTAGGAGAGGAGAAAAAAAGAAGAAGTCAAATCAGACCTATTAAGTGGATTACGAGTTATCGGCAGCGCAGCGTGTAATTGGTTTTGTGTTATCGTTGTGATGTCAGATAGGTGCTAATTGAAAAGCCAGTTTATTAGTGGGTAGACGGCCTTCAGAGGGTTGGGCTGTGGTTTAAAGGTCTTGTTTCGGATAGCCTCCCAAATGATAACGGATAATAGACTGCTCCTATTGAAGCTTTCTCTTCTCCCAGATATAATTCCCCCAACAGCTTTCTGCTGCTTTCATTTGACTGTGCCTGCAGGTCTTGCGAGAATAGAACTCAATGTGGTGGTAATATTATGTTTCTGATGTTATGATTTTATTTGTAGTTTCGTACACTTCAGCATTTGTTTTGCTCTGCAGGCTTCATACAGTAGCACAGCTCCGATGTACTTGACAAAAGCAGTCTGTCGGAGGCCACTGTGACTCATGAAGCAAAACATGAAAAGACTGTGTGAGGCTGATGATAAAGGCCTGTCACAGAAATGTTACTTTTATTTCTTTCAGTTGGAAATGTGTCTTGAAGCAGCTGTGATAAAGTCCTGTGAAACACTCTCACATACACTGCAGACTCTTATGTGGCTGCCAGGTTCTCCATACATGCTTTGGCTCACAGGTGATGTGTGCGGGGCAGCAGTGGATTTACAGCACGCCAGACTTATTTGGCCATGACCTGTGCAAAAGAATGAAAGTCTAAAACCCAAAGCTCATAATCCCCGCATCTCAGACAAAGCTGCACCAGTTGTAAGTTGTGAAACATGTGTGGAGATTGCGAGAGGTCCTCCATCTCGCTTTGTCGAACCGCGGGAAGGGCAGATCCCTGATCCTTTTGATAACGACGGCATGCATTTGTAGAAGCGCGCTGGGATTTCTCTGAGGTCGTGTAACCTCCCGGTGACGCGTCTCACATGAGCTGTGCAGCCTGAGTGCTGCAGATTTCACAAAATGAGCTGTGAAAATGGGGCACGGAGCTGTGATCTTTGACATCCAAATGCAGAGAGAGAGCTGAAGTGCTCAGCGACCAGCTCTGTGCTTCATCTCTGTGGGCTGCTCGTGCTGTAGCAGAGAGGAAGTATAGTGTACTGTAGCTTCTCTGTCATGACAACCACGGCTGACAAACTCCTCTAAAATACAGAAACGTTCAGGTGGCAGTGTTCACTTTCTCCGACTTATTTTGGGGGCTGATGCTGTAGCAACACTGTTTCCCGTGGCTTGTGATTTTTTTTGGGAGTCGACGGGTGCAGATGGGGTTTCTTGCAGTCTGGCTGCGAGGCGAAGAAATGCCATAGAGGCTTGTGCATCCTTTGCTGATGCATGTGGATAGCTGGCATGCATTATTCAAAGACTGAATGCAGTAAATATGAGGTGCCTGACTCACACTGGAGGAGGGACTTCCACTACAAGCTCTTGTAGTCAGATGTTTCCTCCATCAGCAAAAGAAAGCTTTCATTTAAGGCTTTAGTGATAATGGTCCAACTAAATCCCAACAACACATGTAAAAAGGTTTTTCCTGAAAATATATCATTTAAAACACCCTTTCATCAAATAAACATGCAGCAAAACAATATAAATATATCATATTCAGAGAAGCATTTGAGCTTCCTACACTGAGCTTCAGACATCAGAGAAAAATGGTTGACGTGTGAATATGGTCTATGGTTCTCACAAATGTTCTGGCAAGCCCCCTCTACAGAAGGCGAGACAACTTCACACACCACGATTTAATAATGATAAAAGAAGCTGCTACTAACAAAGAATATAAGTTGAGTTTTATTGAAATTAAGGTCAACATAATAGCATCAGCATTTTTTTTTTAATTTCCCTGAACCAATTAAATCATATTCAGTCAATTTAGTAAGACTCTCCTTCAGTGACTCTATCTATCAAATCTCCCTCCTCCCAGAGAGACCTGACCCCCAGTTAAAGAGCCACTGCTATAGGTGCTGGAATCACAATGTAGCTCTAGAACCAGGAGCATTTATTCTCTTTCTCAGCAATATGCCAGCTACCATTTAAAGTGCATGTGTGAAAAAGGAAGTTTAATTGAATTAACTATATCTGTAAAGTGAATCACTAAAATTCTGCCGGGTGTGCATTCATCATCAAATGGAGCCTTTAGGCTGAGCTCATCTTTTTATACTTCAGCCCTAAAAGGTATATCCTCCGCTCCGTAGTGCTGCATTCACAATGCCTGAGTGTTTAAATGGTGACATGTTGAAGTGGAGAAACTGGCTTAGAGGATAAAATATGCCCGAATGCATTAAAGATCCCACTTGCAGTATATTTGCTCTTATTATCAGGCTACAAACAGCTCCACACATATTCATCCTCTGTGGACCCTGTTCCCATTTGAATAGATTCCATTTTATGCCTGTAAACAACCATGAATTAAAAAGTAACCACATGCATTATCTGTAGTAGTTTTCGGAAAATAGGAAATTCAAGTTTTAAATATATATAGGAAAAGCGGTACATTTTCAAATCTCAGCATATGTCAGTCGTCTGTTTACAACTAACCTCAAACTGTGTGTATGACTGTGTGTGAATCATATTTTGATTTACAGATGTGTCGGTTATTCTGTCCATGGTTCGTCCCATCTAAAAGAAATGATATTAACATATTATTTATTTGTTAAGAAAATTATGTTTGGTGAGGAAAACATGCACTCCAGTTTTTAGGTAAACAAAAGTTATATTTTCATTTGACGTATCCTTGAGATCTACTTCATATGGTGAATGCAGTTTCTTCTTGATTAAATATTTGCAGAGCAGTGTACAGTTGTATTTTAATTAATTGCAAAGCAGTGTATTTTAAATATTAAAATTCCAGAATTCATGTTTAATTTCAAGAACTCTTCTTTCTTGTATTTTCCAGGACATTAGTATTTTTCTTTATTCATAAGAGTATCAATCAATCAAAGCGAGGGTTTAATAGAGCAGTAAGGGACTATGTAAAAAAAGGGACTGAGGAAATGCTATATCACCTACTTACAATTAGGAAAGACTGGAGGCAGAATTAAAAAAAATAAAAGACCAAAATAGCAATATTAAAAGAACAGTGGACAGAGTATACATAAAAAGATATATACAGTAAAAAGATGATAAAATAATAAAATCCAAAGAGAGAATAGATTTATTGAATAAAATATACTCTATTAAAAGGAAAATAATATCATCATTAGTATCACAATCAAGTGTCAGTCAACTGTAAACATGAAACCATTGGCTGGATGCTGCGTGCCTATGTGCCTATGCACGTAAAAATATTGCTCCATAGCACTACTAGTGGTCAAAGCATCACATGGTTGTTTGGAAACATTAATCCCGGGTGACATTACATTTATACTTAGAATGTATATTTGATCATTTTCAGGGGTTGCTTCCCTTTCTCTCCTGAACAAGTTCCCTACATGTAGTAGCAATCTCTCCCTGTCTGTTACCGACACCTTTTGCTTCAACTGTGTCAAATTAAACAGGATGCTCTCACACTGCTGTTTCACTGTGATTCAGCGGCCGTTTATCGGGCTTTGTGTTTGTGCAGTGACAGCAAGAAGTCCTATTCGGAAAGACTGCTGTATCACAGAGAGCAACAATCAAGCCTTTTCAGAGGGCATCCCTGGCTGACTGTCTGATTATCTGCTAAAGTGCTTGTCCTCCTGTGCTCCCTCCTCTCCTGCTCCCCCCCCCCACACACACACACACACACACACACACACACACACACACACTTACCATCACATCGCTCTGAACTCTGCAGCCCTGGAAGTTCAAGGGACAATCAGCCGCCATCAATCACCGATGCAGATGAGAGGAGCACGGCTCCCTGGAGCAGCTTAGCCTGTTGAACATCACACAGCATCGAGCAAAAATCCCTGAATGCTAATCATCTTCAGTGGATCGCTAAATGAAAAGAGCCTTCCTTTCAAGAGTGCTCAATAGTTCCATGCTTTTCAAAGGCTTGTGCCCATGTGTGCAGTTTAATGATGAAAGTCAGGAAGGTGGTTGTGTCACGGGGAGACTGCACTCTGCTCGGCAAGGTGGTTACCATGACATTTAGCAACAATGGGCTCATGAGGATGCTCCAACGTGCCCTTTGGAGGAGTTTAAGGTGCCGTGGAAGATGTCACAGTTTCATTCTTATTTAGATGCTTATACCCTTGCTCTGCATCCTCCCTGACTGCTGGAGCTGGTTAGGTGAGAGTTTGCTCATGAAGAGACGTACCTGTGGGGAGCCCTTGAAATTGGTGTTTTAATTCGGTTAAGTTCTTTAAGTGTTTGACCTTGCTGCCTCTGCTGGGAAGTTTTAAGAGCAAGGTAAATCGCTTCTCGCAGGACTCCGGCCATGTCCAAGTAATTAAAAAGTGCTCCTCCAGGCCCAAACCTTATAATTGCAGCCTTGGAGAAATACCTTCAGATGTTCCTAAGCTCTCCTCCACGGGCCAGGGCAAGAGAGCCTGTTTCAGAGGGAGAGATCTGGGTAACTTTACGCCATGTGACATTTGGAAAGCTAAAAGTAATTCTTATTAGAGGAGTAGCCTCATTTTCTGGCTTTTCTACAGCATCTTTGTTCTCTTTAGCTCCAGGGTACAGCATGTTTATCGTGCCGACTTGCACTCAGTGAACCTCACAGGATAGTGACATAATATCTACACAAAACATGGTGGTGATGCTGTCCAGGGACCAGGCTGCACCATGGACTCTGATCCTGGCTTTCATCATTAATACAGCAGCAGAACATGAAAACACTCTGAGACAACATTTCTCAACATGAAAAGTGTAGGAGTTGTTCCAGAGAATGATCCGAGTACACATCCTACCACGTTACGTTGCTACGACAACTCTGCTACGTATACGTGTGGCGTTCACACCATTCCAGAGTTTTATAACCACTAAAATGGAGAAGCTTCCAAACGCTGCTTGCCCCGTTGTACTTCGAAAGCTCAGAGGCTGTGTTTTAGTCTAGACCGACAGAAACTGAGATGTTTGGAAACAATGATGTACACACACACAGCTGATTGGGGTTGTATTTCTATTAACAATATATTTTACAGCTGAAAATTGGTCATTAGGTGAGCAACTTAGTTTTTTTTACACTTTTATAAAGAAACTTGTAAATATTGCTGAAATGTATATTTGCATCTTTTTGATTAAAAAAACAACCTTACATTAAATCACAACCTGATGTGCTGCTAGCAAGATTTCTATGCATTTCTAGCCTTTATGCTACTATAAGCTAACTGGATTCTAATATTTACCATCAAAACAAATAAGGCCATTCCTGTAATCTTGAAGAACGTCTTGGTCTAATCTCTTATCTCATATCTGTTTACTGAATCTTTTTGGAGTTCTACATAATTTGGAATCTACTGTTTATGCTCAAAGTCACATTCATTCACTCACAGAGCTCAAAGACTAAATGTTTAGAGGCACAAAATTATAATCCAGTATCCAGAGTTCAGGAATCAGTTGTGAAAGTCAGAGCGGGGCTTCCCTCGTTGTTCCTCTTCGCCTTGATATGAATAATTGACTTGAGAAGCATCTGAGAGTAGAGACATTAACAGTGCACTAATTTCTATCTTTGATGCAGTATATGTTGCAGCCTCATGCATTTTCTACATGCAAGATAAAGAGCCCTTGTCTTGCGTGTCATTAATTATTCATCAGAATATGAAAGATAATGTAACGCTTGCAGGCACTTTGAGAGGTGAACTAATGAGGCCACCCAAGGTTTTAATGAGGGTTCAGGCAGAACGTCTCCTACATGGCACAGGACAACCGGAAACAGAACACCTGTGGATTCAGTCACTCCAATTGAGAGGACTCCCGACTATAATTATCTATCAGGAAGTACGTTGGTACGCGCGTGTGTGTGTGTGTGTGTGTGTGTGTGTGTGTGTGTGTGTGTGTGTGTGTCTGTTATGCTAGCTGACATTAATTAAACTTGTTACCAGGTTTCCAGGCCAATTAGTACTCTGTGTTTAGCGAGCCTTGCCGCACCGGCATCATCTTCACACCTTCACTACTAATAAAGGAAAATGTAGAAATGGAAGGTCTTCCTGTCATTAACCTCCTCACTCGCTGTTAAATAATCACTTCACATGTGTGATCAGTCTGGACATTATGCGTCCTACTCTGCTTCTGGAAGAATTACCTCGTGCTTACCCGTTTAGAGACCAGCGACACCCGTGATCAATACGGTTACCGTGTGAGAGGCAGCCGTTGATAGGCAGACAGGCCACAGATGAGGAGATAACAGCCAATCTAAAGCCGCTGATCTAACTCTCACCTGCTCCCGGAGACGGAGGGAAAGGCTGCACGGTGAATTACTGTCGACGGTCTCCTCTCATCACCTTCGCACAGACCTCAGGCTGCTCCAGAGTGGAGGGGAAGACGTTTGAAATCAGTGGCGTGACAACTGTGACAGCCCGAGCTGCTGTGGAGGTGATTACCTTGGGCTTTCATCAGTTTGGTCAATGATTGTTAATCTGAAGGTGCTATGAGATGCAGGTTGAGCTGAGCAGTTGCTTTTCACGCCTGAAAACCACCCTCTGAACGTATTACTATTTCTTTAAACCTATTTTAATAGATTTTTGGCTTCCTCAGAACAACGCAACAAGATGCAAA
Organism: Verasper variegatus; assembly: GCA_026259375.1. NCBI lineage: Eukaryota > Metazoa > Chordata > Actinopteri > Pleuronectiformes > Pleuronectidae > Verasper > Verasper variegatus. The sequence continues at coordinate 9,893,402 of CM048052.1, forward strand.
CGCAACACTGCTGCAATAGCTTTTATTTAGAGGCCCATGTCGATTCCTTGAGGAAATCTCTTTCAAAGGTAAATGAATCAATATGTTCAGCAGCTAATTACTAAGCTGTGGTTGAAAAACCAAAACAATGAGCTGAAAGACTCCAAAGCACAACTAAGGAGAACTGTTTGATTAGCGCAGCTTTAATCTGTAATAATTCTTCATTAAAATTAAGAAAACCTATGTTTTATGCTTTGTTGACTTGTTTACGTTATTATTATCTAAAAAGGTTTCCTTAAAATCCACAATTTTATTCAAGGTAACGGGATATTTCATACTGGTCTCCTTTTAATTGCATCATATCCTTTTTACCCGTGGCTTTGTTCTTCTCAATAACTTCTGGGGCAAACGATGTATGACAAAGGAAAAGCACACTGCATGCCTTTTAGCCAGTCAGCTGTTTGTATTGGTCACTTGATGATTTTGTCATTGTCGTTTGCTGCGCTCAGCTCCTGATTTCTTCTCTGACTTTCCGACCACAGCCTCGATCTTTTGTTATTGTTTGATTGAGAAACCCTAGTGACCAAAGTTGCGTATTGAACATTTAAATTGACTCTATTCAACTGCAGACCCATTTACACATACAAAAGAATTGTTTAATCATCTTCTTGGTTTTGTCCCTGGCACATATTTCAAAAGAATGCTCTGTACGTAAATAACACTGGGTCATCAAACTTGTTTCCATGGTCATAGATTTTCTCGGCTCTGCTCGCCACCTCAAGGTTGTTCCCTCTTTCGGATCGTCTCAAGGGGTTTCGCTGTTTTTCATATTGCCAGTTACTCCCACCTGAGGCAGCAGCAACACCAGGGCTTTGTGTGAGGTGTTGATAAATGTGACGGCCACTCAGACTGTCAGGGGAACGTAGCGAGATTCAAACAAGTACAATAACGTCGCAGCTCACCTCTTTATTACCTCTGGGCGCAGGGGCTCAAGTTGAAGGCTGCTGCGATAATATTACATTGATGATATTGGATTATAATTGATTCAAAACCTCAGCTTGACGCACACGGAAGAGATTTTCATCACATATAGAAATATTAGTGGTAACATGAGGTGACGCTGTGTCTTAATTTGTTTGAATCAGGCTCAGAAAGCATCGTACTCCATGTTTTGTCTTCACACACAGCAGGTTTTCTATTCCACTCTCTAGCAAAGCTGCACTTAACATGGAGCACAATGAGAGTAGCTTCACTTATTCAAAAGCACATCACAATGCTTTAATTAGTTAAATAATTCAAAATCTATCACAGCATGTGAGGAAGTGACATTAAATATCTACAACTGGAGCTGTTACATTAACCGAACAGAAAAAAGATGAACTAATGGAAGTTGTACTGAAGGAACAAGCTTTCTCATTTGATCTAAAATAAGGACATAAATCTTAACACAGTTTATTCAGAGTAACTAAATAAAAGATCAGTCTTTAAAAATTGCTTGGTAATTATAAAAAATGAATGTGATGATATATTTTGTTATTTGCTTGTTGATGTTGATGCTGTCAACTAAAGCTATTAAGGCTAACTTAAGAAATGTAACAATAATTGAGCACTTTTAAACTCTAGCCTGGTTTAAATACAAGATATAAAAAACACCTGGTGTACCTGACATCTGAGTGGAAGTAGATCTGACATATAAGGATAGACAACATTGTCAGGGCGACGCGCTTTAATGTTGTTGGACCTGCTCTATATGTTCATGTGGATTTCTGTGTTTTTACCTGATTAAGATTTGGTGGTCAAAGGTCAAGGTAACTGACTTTAGGGAATTTCTTCAAATTTTGACCAGTTCTCACTTGGACTTAAAGATGAACGTATTAGATTTCAGTGGTCAAACGTCAAAGGTCAACGGCCATGGTGACCTCATGTGAAAAAATTGATGGTGAATGAAACTGCACTGGCGGAGGCATACAACCACAGTATGGTAATTGTACTTGGTAACAGTACTTGTTTCTGGCATACATATTCATCCAAAGCTGCCAGGTTCATTAAGGTTTCTGCAAAAAGCTGTTGGATGCGTGCATTAGGCAACGGGCACCACCCCTGTGACTAATCTCAATTTAGAAATACAGTGCAGTCCTGTGAAAAAACGGAGGCAGGCGGGACCTCCAACAGCTGTTACTCTCTGTGAGGAAGAAAATTCACTCCAGAAAACGACTCCCCACCCCCGCCACCCAAGATCAGATATGTAGATTTTATTGGGGGGGGGGGGGGATAAACTCCCTGGCAGCTCCATCTCACTCCCACGCAGCCAAATTAGCTGTCACCGAGGACATTTAGCTGTCATCTTCTGAGGGTCCCCTCAAACATAGCATATACAGTGGATGGATAAATATATAAATAACACTTAATGTGATGTTTGCAGCCCTACTGTCTCGAGTGTGCAACCAACTGCAGAAAAACAACACCTACCCCCCGAGTCCACCATTGCACAGTAACCACTACAATGGCGGTGCTTGAGATGAAGTGCACCTCATTGTGCATACTAATGGACCAAAATAAGGCTTTGAAAATGATAGAATTGCTCTGTTTCGGAGACGACGATTGAGTGATTAAATTGGTTTCGGCCTCTGGACACATCTCCTCCAGTGGTGATAATTACGTTTATGCATCAGCACAAAACTGTAAACAAAGCACTCAGGTCTCTCTGGTGTGAGGAAATAATGTGTTTGTCGCTGCGGAGATGGCGGAGGATGTTTGTATTTTACCGCAAAGAGGTTTGATCTGAGATAGCTAGAGAAAAGCTGCTATTATACATGACGTTGCTCTTAATCGGATTTACAGTGAGTGGCACTGAGATGTTTGCTGTCGTCTCAGGACCAAAGAAAAAACAGGTTTCTGCGGTTGCTCAGTTCTCAGCTGATGTAACTTTGGAAAGCAAATGCGTGACGTTTCCCTGGTGACACCTATTGTTTGCGTCTCTATATCTATCGGAAGGAAACTGGTAAACACAGGATGTTTTACCAAATGAACTTCTCATCCTTTCCACTCATCCTGTCCTCTGTACTGCCATTATCAGGTTAGATAATGATGTAATAACCAAAGCAGCTTTTAAATGTCAACAAAACCTCCCACATACTTTTAAAATTGAATTGTGTCACATAAATCACATTCCCTCCCCTCATTCACCTTTGCCTGGAAATAATATACAATATCCTCGACCTCCTCTGTGACTATATATTGTGTGAAGCTCCAGGGTCGTTAATCTTGACAGCAGGTGGAAAAAAAAGGTCACATCAGATGCGCTGGCGGCAATGGGCCTGTATCAGGCTGAAGACGCTGATCTGATAACATCCTCATTAGCTGGCCTCGGCCCAATGGAAAAATCCACAGCCGAGAGCAGGAAGTGCACTCTGTTGGTGACAGCCACCGCCTCAAGGCCTTCCCGGGCCAGATGAGCCCCGGATGGCAGCTCACACACCTCTGGGCTCCGTCCGTCACAACGTATCTGCAAGAAAAGAGGAAGGGCTTCTGGTGTTTGAGGGTGACTTTGATTTTTTTCTTCGAATCAATGTGCCATGTCGATCTGAGACTGTGACAGAAAAATACCGCCCTCAGTGTGTTTCAAGGCAAGAGATACAGTATCGACTCCGTGTGCTGATGCTGATCTTTCTCTCACATTTTTGAAATCCTGGTTCCTATTACATGAATATGGCAAAACCCATTTCGGCTCTTGCTTCCCCCCCATGGAGCATCGTATGAATCGGACACCCAACGGGAAATCGTACCAGCACATCTGGTGTTTCAGCCTCATGTGCAGACAGTATAATAACCAAGTATTAAGCTCCGCTGTGGCAGTGATTTCTGCTCCTGTGTGTGCAGCTGCATGTGCATCTGGTGAACCGGCTTCGTACCTCTGGTGGCAGAGATCAGTTTATAGTCTCAGCGTGAAACTGTGGAGGAAGAAAGATCACACCTACCTCTCTGACTGGTGGGCCTCCGAATTCATTTCTGCTTCCAGCAAAGTCAGCATGAAGAGATGCTCCCCGAGCGTGAATACAAACATGTTTGATGCTGCAGGATACCGCTGCTACTCTTCAGCTTGGCAGAAGAAAAAGAGAGAGTGATGTTTTTTTAGAAATAAACAAACAATATACTACAAAAAGATAGGGTACAAATATTTTATTAAACTCCCTTTTCTATTTGCTTAAGACTGCGTTTAAAATAGCTGATCAAGATTAAATTAATTTCAACAATTTTGATGATCATTTCAATTATTTATCTTGTTAAAATTACTGTATATTTACCATGTTTGGTATATACACGATATTCTAAGACTCACGTTGGACTCTTACTATTTTCTATAATTTCACAAACCAAATGATTAATCAATGTCTTTTAATTTTGTGCAGTCTACTCAGGAAAGAGTAGAATAGGAACCGGATAAACTGAAAATCATTCTCTGATTGTGCTTGATTGGTTTCATTAGTATTTTTATATACATATAAAAGATGAGTGAATAAATCTTTCCCCTGTTAAATGTGGCAAAAAAATTAATTTGTCTCCATTATGTGAGATCATCACAAATTAAACTTAAATTAAATTATATATAATGATGTAATAATAATATAATTGGTATTGGAATTGTGCTTCTCATCTGAATATTTCTCATGTGCTACTTTTAAGTAAGAGAAAAACAGTCTCGGGTAAATTGATTAGCTCTTTTGGAGCTATCGATCACATCCCATCAGCAGATGGGAGTTTTCGTGGATCTCATGGAAATGCACATTTTAAAATTTCCACCTGAGCATTTTGAGGATTTATGGTCCATTAACGACTCTAAGGTCATTCTTCGCCTTGGGGACCGACGCTCAGAAGCAGTGTCACCATGAGAGGTCCATTGAGTGGATGATTTATTGCTTCATGATGTTCACCTGCAAATTATGTTTGCCCAGTTGCCATGCATGTTCCAAACCATTGGTGTCAGGCACAATTGAAAGTTGAGCAGATAGCTACTTAGGACATGCTAAGAAAACCAAAAAAGTGTGGTTTTCTATAATATGATCAATGGTTGAGTGAAAGTATTGAAAATACACACACAGTCAAAGTATTGAATAAGTAAAAATACAACATGTAAACATAAGAAACTATAAAAAACAGATGATAACATGTAAAATGTAAACAGTATACAGTGGAACAGTGTTGCACACGTTGACATTGCACGGATTCAAATCGTTATGCAGGTTAACAGTGTTGAAGACTCTTCCAAACAGACAGTGAAAAAGAGGTGGAAAAAAATGAATTAGAGTCGTCAGAATGCTCGGCTCCTCACTTGACTTCCCCCCTCTCGCTGCTGCCTGTGCTGAGGTCACTCCCTCGTCACCCTTGACTGACGCAGTCTATCACTCGCTGTCATGCCAACGTCATCCCTCTGGTAGATTTGAGCCGCCAGGATTAGCAACAGTGGACTTATAACATCTGCTGATCAACAACCCTGATCATTTTTCAATTCTCTGCCCCCTTGTACACTAAAGCCATGTGAGAAGATAGATAGCCGGCTCCTGATCGCCCATCTGTCATCGCCGGCCTGCATTAGCACCAAATACCCTGGGCTTACAGTGACTCTAGGGGCTATAACACATGAGTTACAGTGATGCTGACATAATGTTTCCAGGCAAACAGTGGGAGAGGCCAAACAGCCTTTGTGGTGAGAGGAAAACCATGTAGTGAACCATAAAGCTCCAAGTGTGATTCGGCCAGCCAGCTGATTTTGTCGGCAGGTGTTTCCATGACATCGAAAGATGTTTTTTTTATGCTTTATTTCCCTTCTTTTCCACTTTTGTTTTCAAGCCAGCACCAGGGAAAGGTGTTGCTAATTCACACGTCCGTCTATTTTGGTCCTGGCACTTAAGTTGTAGCCGACTGTATTTCAGCAAGTCAGTCGTGTTACCCTGATGATGTGTGGTTGCCCAAGCTTCTGCTGGCACAAGTCATGTGATTTTACACCGCGTCCGTGGAGCTGTCAGCACAAGTCATTTGTCCTTTTTTCCCCCTTTTTAATCCAGTTATCGCAGGTGAAGAGCAGCTAATGGAAATAAGACTGTGATATGAAAATGTATTCAGACATGTAGCAGTGGGTTGATTTACTTTGGCAAAGATATAACCAGCCAATAAAGTAAACAGTGCTGACAACCTGTTTCACCTTATGATGATGTTCTTAATCCTAAATGTATTTATTCCATAGACTGTATATAAAGATGAATGACGTGTCTCCACTTCCTCCCACTCAAATGAAGAAAAAATATCATGGATTGTGCATTTGGAGCCAGAGTCTGCACGGTAGCAATCAGGGGAATCGAGGTCTCACCAATACAAGTGCTCGACCAATCGCAAATCAGTCTCAGCGGTCAATCATGACGTTTCATCCCATTGTCATAGCATCAAATACCTATACTGCAGCCAGCCACCAGGTGGCGATCCAGACCCTTTGGCTTCATTTTTGTGGAGCAGTCATTTTAATATACAGTCTATGATTTAAACATGGTGGGATTATTAAATCAGGTTTTTCTCCAAGGTGAAAGTATTTACCTGAGTTTTCTGCTGCAGCAAAACCTTCAATAGAAAACATTTAAACTAAAGGACTGAGTTTGTTGGGATTCAGCAGCAACTGTGGTTGAATACTGAGAGAAAGATCTTTCATGTTTCAGCCCTCAAAGAATTAATGTGGTGTTATTTTACATTTTTCTTACTCTAAACCACCTGAAAACTAACAATTAATTGGTCAACTAATGACCGAATCCCACCTGTTAAATACTCACTGCGTCACCAAATGTGTATTAATCCATAATTCAGGAAATCACAAATCACGTGTATGTCATTAATAAAACAGTATTTGAGCCATGTGTAAATATTTTACATCTTCTTCGGTTAAGGGATGAGTGATGCATGGTGGAACAGTGATGCAGGGGTTAGCAGTGTTGCCTCGCACCCTCCATGACAGCTGGGATTGTTTCCAGCTCACCACGCAACCCACAGAAGGATAAGCAATATTATGATAATAATATTATTTTGAGAGAAATAGCAATGAAAGAGAAACTTCACCGTCGGGCTGCCATCAAAACAAATTGTGTTCCACACTGAAAATGAGTCTATAAAACACATGAGAACTTATGAACATATTCTGTCATATTCTGTGAAGGTTTAGTGGTTAATCACATAGTTGTTGTATATATATATAAACATTCTGAATGTTGTCTCCGGGAGTGAAAACAACCAAGTCTGAACATAAAATCCACAGACCAATAAATCTGATTTCAATTATTTTGCTCACAGTATGTGAAACCTTTTCCCGGTGGAGGAGCGACTCGCTCTGCACGCCACGTTATCGCTGCCCTTTTAGAATATAACAGCTGCAAAAATGTCACCTCCGGTATCTTGCTCTGATGCTGTTTGTAAGATTGGAAAAGGTGATCACCTCCCCTATCTGCACCCGTTTCTAATGCCCCTGCATCAAATGTCTCTGATTTCTCCACCGCTTTCCCTTCAGTCAAATTAGCACTATGAATATGACATTATTTATCAATCAAATCAATCACATTTTATTTGCATAGCCCATAATCAGAAATCACAATTTGTCCGATAGGACTTAAAGGGATAGTCCACCAAATAATGAAAATTCACTCATTATCCACTCAATGAAGGGCAAGTGTTTGAGTCCACAAAACACTTTTTTGAGTCTCAGCGTAAACAGCATTGCAGCCAAATCCAATACAATTGAAGTAAACAGGACCCCTTTCTTCAGACTGTAAAAAAAACAACAGAAAAGTTTGCATTGCTACATCAGGTAGCATTGCTGCTTCCATTAGTGGACAAATAGGCTAAAAACACAGTGTAAATGATATTGTTTCGAGTCGAATTCGAACGTCTGGGCTTGCGGACACTTGGATGACACCACACGAGCAGTATGGAGGCATGTTAGTTTATTTTTTCTATTGTTTTATTACTTCTGAGGAAGGGGTCACTTTGGCTGCAACACTGTTCACCCCTGAGACTCCTGAAGTGCCTCCATCGGCATAGTGGTGAGAAGATATTTCCTTTTTCTTAACCCTCAAAAAAGAGTAAGGAGTACTACCCAAACAAATCCTATTAACAGGGGAAAAAGAAACATAGAAACTTCAGAGAGCCACATGTGGGGGATCCCTCCTCCAGGGCGGACAGCAGTGCAATAGATGCTACGTGTAACTGAACACATCAACAAAATTACAATATTGACAACATGGATTAGAAGAAACAGTTTTTAGCAGAATGGAACAGTCTGTCAAGAAGAAGTCAAATCAGTAACATTTGTTGATGAGACATTAATGTGATAAAGAGGGAGAAAAGAAAAGATAAGCTCCATGTGTCCCCCGACATTCTAGACCTGCAGCAGCATAACTGGTCCACGACAGACCTGAACCAGCCTATACTCTTAAATGTAGACAGTGGCATGATATGGTACGATGAGCTCTTTAATGTATGATGGTGCCAAATTATTAAGGGCTTTGGAGGTTAGGTGTTGAATTTTAAATTCTGTTCTAAATTTAACAGGATGCCATCAGAGAAAGCGCTGTTTTATTTGCAAATGATTTGACCTTGATTTCTTATGTTTGATTATCTTGAGTCACATGATCTCAGCCAAACACGTCTTTGCATTGTGAACATTCACATCTCTGTGTAAGGGCTTTTCCCTCGGGTTCCCCAGCACAGTAGTTGATATAGCTCATAGTTATTCCTGCTCACTCGCTCATGCAAACTCCTCCGCACTCTCTTGCCTTTCATATCTCCCAATATTCCCCCCTCTACCTCCATCACTTGCTCTCTGTTCTTTCTTGTCTCCAGCTCCCTCTTTTGCAGACCCACTCATCCATGGCTGGTACATCGGTGGCCATCCTGTGTGTCATGCCTGACTCTGGGCTGCTTTCAGATCTCTGTCTCTCCCCTAAGCAACGGCACAGATTAAATACTTAACTTGGTTCATTTTTTTCCCCTATCTCACCCTCTCTCTCTTGCCTGGCATTAAAAATTCATCCACTCTGTGTTGTGTTAAAAGCACATTACGCAAGACTCTACCCCCTCCCAGGCAGGAACCATTTGTCCCTCACTGCCTGCACGTCTGTCTTTGTGTGTGTGCATGTGTGTGTATGCATGCATTGTGTGTGAGAGACAGAGTGTTTGTGTGTGTGTGTGTGTGTATGTGAGCTAAGAGCTGATGTTGCATCTGTTATATCTCTCAAATCCCAGTGGGAGGCCAGCTACAGTGCTCACGGGCAAGTCCCTCAGGTAGCGACCGGATGATCCAGCAGCCTGACAAACAGGTAAGGTTAAATAAGAAGCTCTTGAATCAACAAACACTTAAGCCTATTGATTTATATTCAGCATATGTTTAATATATTTTCTCCTGCATGCGATGAGGCAGCAGGCTCGACCACGAAAGGAGCCTCTGTGTCTCGTTCAGGCCGTGCCCTCGCCTCTCTCACCTACAAGAGGTTATTATTGCAGCCTTGTTTTTCTGACGTGGTCACTCTGAAGGCAGTTTACCACGTGCAGAGAGGAGAGGAGAGAGCTGCTGTGTGCGCCCGTCTCTCCTCCAGGCTGACCTGCCAGTCTGCCTCCACCAACAAAAGCTGACAGCTGAAGCGTTTGAAGCTGCCTCCCCGGATGAAAAGCCCCTGTAATTGGCTGCCATTACAAACTGTGAGCCATCACTGACAATGGGGGTGAAAGGAAAGGAAAGACGCATGTTTCCGCTGCCGTTATTTGAAATAAAGTTCATCGTCTGTATTAGTGCGACAGTGTTTCTATTGTGATGCTGCTTTCAGGTTTGTTGTTGGTGTGTATAGTGTAATTACCTTAATCTGCTGAGATGAAAAATATTCATCACCAGGTGCCACTAAATCCTCCAAACTGAAACACAGCTACAGTGCTACACACACACACCCACGCACTCCCACACACTCCCACTCCTCTGGTGTTCTGTGCAGCGTTATCTGTGGATTTTCCCCTCAGTATTCTAGATCTAACCACGATGAATGTCACAAGCCATGGCTCTGAGAGAATAAGGGTTTGTTCTGTTTCTAGCAATCCACTCCACATATGACATGTCATGCTTGCCATTGCCTCTCCCCACAGAAAACACCTGCCAGCCCGCACTGATGCGTGGCTTTCCTAACTCCATCGCCATCGCGAACACAACACCTGTGATCTACAAAGGCGAGCCAGCTGCCAGGTTCCTCCCGTGGCGAGACGTACGTCTGTCTTTCTCTCTTTCTTCTTGTCTCTTTCTTTGTCGCCTCTTGTCACCAGGTGTGTGTCTGCTGTAGTGTGACACTGAGGGAAACTGTGTCGCTTGCAAAGAAGAGAAAAGAATGAATGTTTACGACATCCTCTGTTTGCTCCACATTTGAAACAGACCACCCGGCCCTGCAATTAATGAAGATGCAGAGACTGTGGATTTATGCTGCAGTGCAATTCCAAGAGCGTTTATTCGTGAGAGGAGGCCCCACAATATAGGAACATCTGGCCCCTTGTGGCCAATTCGTCTGCTTGTGCACCTCACGCATTCGGTGTCCCCTTCCTTCCTCTCCTCCGCAGAAGGTGTAGTAGTGAGTGACAGTAGTTTGCTGCACGTTGGTCTGTTCTAGCTCCCCATGGGTCTAATTTGTGCAAGCTGCTTTTTGAATTGTTGCAAAGAAGATGCAGGAGCGCAGCCAGCTGAGGGGGGCTGGGGCATCCGGGACCTGCTGTTCCTCTGTGCCTTTAGTTCTGCTGCCAATTCATCTGCATTCATCAGTTCTCCTCTGCACTCCTGCCTCGTATGCCTCAAAGTGTTTGTACTGACTTCCTGAGAGAAAGGTGCGAGGGCGAAGAGGTTAGTGGGGCAAATAAGAGTGTGTGACTTCTGTGCATGACTCATTGATAAAGGCTTTATTACTTTGCAGCAACATACGGAACCTGCGTACACTAATTAGTACGTCCACAGCTTTATCACAGCAAACAGTGGTGCGACTATCTCCTCTGTCTTTTCTTACAATGTCCTTTTCCCCTACATCGTCGTGGCATTTGCATCAGTAACTAATGTCATCCTTCCAATGACTAAGCCGTGACTCAGAGGTTTCTGCTCCTGAGCGCAGAGCCCTGCTTTGCAAGTACAAGTGTCATACTGTAGTTATTTTCTCTGCAGGGGGACGGGATAAATCAGCAACATCTGAGCTCCTGCAGGAAAAGAAGTCAGAGGAATGAGCTGAGAGCTTTCAAAGTGTCACTTTATAGAGAAAAAGAGGAGCTGTCTGTTTGACAAGTGAAGATCAGTCACCTGCAACTTTAAAGGGATCGGGGCTGTCGGAGCCTCAGCAATAAAAAATGTGTCATTCCTCAACCCAAGGACAGTTCAGGCTGCCTTTTTGTGTGCGGCCTTTTCACTCCCCCAATCCCCTACAGCAAGATGGAGGAACTGTCCCGACACCGAATCTGTAATGACATGCCAATTTACAACTCCCCAAGGAAGGAATTAGCAGGTTGCAGCATGCAAACTAGAGCTGTGACAGTGCTCAGCATCTTTCGACCAGGGAAGAAGAGAAGAGCATAAGGGTCGATGAAATGTTTGAAAAATGTAGACTGCGATAAATCTTTAGTATTTGAAGTCCAGAATCCGCCATTGTCAATACAGGGTTATATCTGCTACAAGATCATAGCTCATAGGATTTAATTACCACTGAGCATTGTGACTGTGCCAGTTTCTAACATAGACTGAATGCATGCTTATTAAAAACAAGAGAAAATGCAGGACTTACCTGAACCTGTGGGCCAAATATTAAATCGGAGGGAACTGGATTTGCAGAGAAGCATGTTTGAAATTCATAACTGAGAGGAAACAACTGTGTTCTGTGTACAGTATCATAAAATGTTGAATGTATTAAGCATATTAAATTTTGGTTTCTTGGCCTTGTTTTTGTATTGTTTCTAATAATAATATGTTTTCCAGAAATATTACTCAGCTGTTATGTTGATAATAAAGGCAGCCAAGGCAAGGTATTATAGTGATATACTCATAAGCAAACAATTAGTTTCAACTATCTTTAACTTGGCAGATGTGTTATTAACATTAACATTAATCTGAGAGAAAGATATCTGCTGGTGTAGTTGCATAAAAAACACAATTTTCCAGGAGACAATTGTTGAAGGACGAAACAAAAACAAGCAGTAAAATTATGACCAAAACATCCATCACATTTTAAACATTGACCGCCTGGTTCATCTTTGACCTACTGTACTTATCATAGTTGTGCAGTGACATAGTTTCCCCTGCGGGCAGTGAGGGATTATTACTCACATTACGTGTCTGGTCACTTTTCCCAAATACAGTGGTTCAGATAATCTGATAATCTGGCAAAAGTGTTTGAAGGTTGCTTCATCATCTGATCGCTGCTCCATTGAATTTGATGTTGCAGTGAACATTTCCACAGATATTAACTAAGCACATAATCCTTATAACTGCCAAAACTATATGAAAAATAATCACTTATTACTTGTTATTAAAATGTCCAGTTTTTTACTGTGGCATGATGTACAACAGACTGATAAGACTAACTTTAATATACAGCATATGAAGACACACCATGTACTGACGTTAAAATGGTTAATACTAATGTTCAGTATCTTAGAGACTTATGTCTTTGAGCATTGTTTCTCAATCACTGACATCCTGACTCTTCCTTTCCTCTTTCATCAGTGACCATCTAAAACAGTGGTGGGTGGCAGAGGAAAGAAGAAAAACAGCTGGAGCAACCAGTTTTAAAAAGGTTTATGTCACGGTTTGTTCTAGTTTGATTTTTGCCACTTAAGAGTGTTTTCAGTTTAATCATTATTTCTGCCTCTTGTCATGTTTATCCCTGTATGTTTGTCTGGTTGTTTTAGTTGTTCCCGTGTTTCGTGTTTTCACACTCCGTGTTCTGTTTCCTGTTTTATTTTGTAGTCTCACAGTGTGTTTTCTAGCTTTACTTCCTGTCCGTGATTGTCTGCACCAGTCCTGCGTTTCACCTGTGTCCAATTGCCCCTGCCTTCCCTGTGTGTATTTAAGCCTCTGTGCTTCCCCTTGTCGGATTGTTGTTGTATGTAGTGGTGTTCTCTGTCTAATCGTTGTTGTCTAAATTGTGGTTATGTCCTGTCCTGATCTCCTGTGCTTTTTGTATCATGTGTCTCCTGAGCCTCTGCATCCCCTGTGTAAGCTTCCAGAGTTTTTCCCTTCATGCTCTTGGTTGTTTTGTCTGTCAAAGGCTCATTCTTTTCATTAAAATTACACCTTTTGTTAATACTCGTCTGCGTCTGGGTCCTACTGCTTCACCGTACCCTGACAGTTTAATAGGCCTGGTGTTATCCGCAATGTGTGCATCACAACATAAAAACACACACACACACACAAGTCTTTGATTTATTTTTTCAAGCCATGGACGAGAAAGTAAATGAAAGCCAGAAAGATGCTGGGAGGTTTATTACAACATCTGTAATGATGCATGATGGTGCAGAATAGAAAATAAATCAAAGAGACTTCCAGCTAAAGACAATGGGAAATTAAATTGGGTAATGGAGTGTGGGGATATGAGGCAAAGCTTGCATCAGATTTCAGCGTGCAGACAGAGCAGTCCTGCTGTGAGGCCGAGATGTTCCTCTCTGTCTCCTGCCTCATCTTTTGATCTCAAAGAAACAGCACTGGGTTTGCAATTAAAATGGATGCCACACCTGTCCAAAAAAGATAAAGATGATTCAACGCCAGAAACAATATGTACACAGCACCTGTTTCGACAAAGTGTGAAGATTTCCAGGCTTTACACACTTAACACTTCTGCATGGATTCTGAGTCCTGCCTGTTTTTTATTCAGCTGCTTCATTTCCAGCTCCAGCCTGCCTCTAATGATTTCAGAGACAAATTGAGACAGCCGTTAACAATGGTCCCTTGTGTCTGCTCTCCGCAATAAGCACAGGCAGTGCAAGATGTCATCCACATGACAAAAATGAGCCTGGCATCTCCGGAGAAGTATTACCACCAAGTATTATCTCTGTTTGTGAGGGTAAAAACTGTGAGCAAATCTGCAGGCCTCATTAAATAAATTGCATAATCCTCCACATGTATAGAATAACGCTCTGTGATTTTAATCAGAGGAGATGAATGGAGGAGAGGGAGAAACACGAGGAATGTGTTTTTCCTCGTCTTACAGATCCCTCTCCTGTGCAGCTGTCTCGTGGGCCTTGCGAGAAAGCAGGAAAGGGATGAGACGACACTTTCTGCATTATGGAGACATATCTGAGGAACACACACTGGTTTAGTCTTCATTAAGTGTGTCTGTTCCTTTTTTGCACCCAGAGGCAATTCCGAGTAAATACCTACTGATCCACAGCAACCTTTGCGACATGCATCCACACCGCCTGTTGTGGCGAGAGCGCTGGGGAGCACAGACGGGAGGTTTGATAGGACGGTTCCAAAACCGAGGAGGAGGCGATTGGCGATGATTAGCCGGAGTGAGAAGAGTGACAGCAGGCCCCCAGACAGTCACCAGACAGCCCCCGATTTGGCATTTTGTCAGTTTGAAAGGACACACTGCCAGCACTTTGTGTGTCTGTGTGTGTGTGTGTGTGTGAGTGCACGTGGAGGTGTGACGGTGGGTAAAAATGTTCAGTGTCCTGTCATTTTGTGTTTCAATCTAATGACAGTATTAATTAATGGGTGCTGGTCTTCCTCTGCCTTGAGCACTGCGGTGTTGGGTGTGTGTGTGTGGGGGGGGGGGGGGGGGCTTTGGATGAGGATTAAAGGGAAGATGAGATATGAGCTTTCTCTCTGGACCTTTTTACTCTCGCAGTTTGAGTTATACAGCATGAGCAGAAATGTAATTTGTTTTACTAAGTGAGCATTTCTCTGACCCTATTGATCGTCCTGCAGGAGCAACTTTGCCACGTGTGTGTGTGTGTGTGTGAGAGAGATCGAGTGTTGAGCAGCTTAAAGGGGCAGTGTGTAAGAATATAACTGTCAAATTCATATTCATAACAAATACGGGGCAGGATTCTATATATTATACATATATCAGGAAGTTGGACCATCCACTCCTGTCCATGCTGAACAGGACAGCTTGAATAGAGCTAACCTCAGCATGGGGTAGTTGTTGATATGCTTCCAAAATGTTTTTAAGTAACAAGCATGGCTCCATCTTAAGCACACGGTATTATGTTATATGTTGTATAATTGACTCACTCAGACGTGGGTGATGGATGGAAAACAAAAGATAGAAATGGCGAGGTGCTGGGCGCACGCTCTTCTCAGGGTTGATTGGTCATGCATTACACTACACTTTCCACAGGGGACATGTGTGTGTGTGTGTGTGTGTGTGTGTGTGTGTGTGTGGCAATGGCAGCAACCCAAAAGGCAACAGAGGTTGAGACGAGGACTGAGCTTCTCTGGACACACAACCGTCCTTCTGCTGTCACCGGCGTCATTTGCAGCCGAGGTCTCTGAACCTGATTCCAGCCGTGTAATAAAGCCACAGCAGCCAGATTTCTCTGCTCGTGTTATTTCCGGCTGCCGTGTCCCAGCTACCCTTCTTGTCGGGCTCATGGGACACAGAAGCGAGTCTGTTGGGTTCCCTCACAGATGACTGCTGTCTCTTAAATAATTCAGTGCAGCCGCAGAGGGCTCTGAGCAGTGAAGGACAGAGGCAGTTGCAGAGCAAAACTTATGGCACTGTATCTACCAGTTATTTAAACCCCATGACTCCTTGTCTCTCTCAAGGGTTCTGTGGAGTTGGGCAATGAGTAAGGAGTTTCATATTTGTGTGTGTGTGGCATCATAACAAATGAAAACCACAGTGAGCGTCCTCTCAGTTGAAATATACTTTTACTTTATTTCTATACCTGCAGTTATATATCGCCCAGAGTGTCATGACTGCAAAAACACATTCTGATTTTGATGCCAACAAATAAAACACAGACTGCTGTTTACTTGATGTAAACACAAACCAAATAAATAAGCCTGTGCTCGTCTCTGACTCTGCTCTAAGGGAGCTGGGGAAATTAAAGGTTTGTTTTTCATCTGACTGCTTCAACCCACGATGATGACACACTGTGAATATTGCACATGCAGGAAATCTGAGTAAAGGCAGGCAGCCGGCTGGACACAGTCGGGTGCATCTATACTGCGTTTCTGCAGTCGTCAGGATCAGGGTAAGTAGAGGTTGGGTCGAGCTGCTCAGAGATGTGAGAGAATAGGACAAGCTAAATTACACATTTTGGCTTTTATTCGTATTTTAAACAAATGTACTTTAGTATTAGTAAAAGTGCCACATTAAGTTTTCTACTTGAGTAAAAGTAAATAGGTAATTGCTTTTTAATCTACTTCAGTACGAGTGTAGCCTATTCCCTCATGCACCAGTGTACTTCATCATTATGGTCTCGGTGGTGGCGGTGGCATCGCTGCTCTACTCTTCTTCATGCATTTTAAAATGTAGTGGAGTAAAGTACAGATTTGTGTTGATAAATGTAAAGAATGAAAGTGAAAAGAATATATCAACTTAAGTACAGATACATAAAAACTATTTCAAGTAAATGAATGAAGTAAATGTACTTACTAACATCCCCCTGGTGACTTTATATGTTTCTGAGTGTTTGTTGTTCTGGATGAAGGTGGACGGGTACAGCATATGACATTCATTAGGTTTTTCCATGTTTGCTAATTTGTTTGCTTCTGCCTCAATAGCCATGTGCCTGATGGTTTTGGTTAAGAGAGCATTGCAGCATTTGATAAACATTTGGGCCTAATACTCTGCAATTAATCAAATTTATTGCCATTGTGCTCATGAGCCCCAGTGTGCTGCGCAGTAATGTGGAGTGACCATTTCGAGAAAAAGAGGCAGGAAATGGAGCGGGAAATAAAGAGGAACTAAAAGCTTTGAAAGCGGTGGAATCAAAAATAGCTGCTTGCAGAACAATACGTTGCTGTTGTTTGCAGGTGAAGATGTAGAACTGGAGACGGATATGAAAAGTGCCCACAGCATAAATCTGCTCTTTAACCTGAATGAAATGATGAAAAGTGTTTGTGTAAAACAAAAGTGGGAACAAACTGAGGTCCCTTTACAGATTGTATCAAAAACAAATGGAGTCGGATGCACTGTAGCAGTGCTTGTTGATTTATGTGCTGCTCCAGGCTCGGTTCAGTGTTTTGTTATGTACAATGCATTCCTTAAATAAAAGTGAAAAACTGCAACAACAGAGCAAGAAGAAAATCTTCTGTCTCTATGTTATGTTTCGTGATCATAGATACTCCTGTGTGACGCACTGTCGTAAGAAGCCACATCATAAAGATGGACGACGCGTCTCCACGTCCTCCCACGATGCAGAAATAAAGCCTAAATATCTCGGATGAAAGTGCACAAGTGCCATCTTGTGCATTTGGAGAGATGTTTGTAGTCGTGGTAGCGAGGTTGCGCCGATAAACACGCTCGACCAATCACAAGTCATATTCAGCTGTCAACCATGACATTGTGCACCATTTTTATATAAGAAATTATTTGACGTGTGCTTTTCCTGTGTTTATGAACTATACCGCAGCCATTCACTAGGTGGCGATCAAGAGGCGTTGGCTTCCCTTCATGGTGAGCTGTCATGGTAGATACAAACATGGTGTCCTTGAGGCAGCCGCTCCTCCTTCAGCGCTGCCTCTTTAAGAAGTGGTGTGACTCTCTATGACATGAGGACCTTTGATATTCATACCATAACTCAAGCCAACCTGAACTCACCACAACCGACGCCCCTACCCCCCCACATAATCCCACAACAATGAAGAAAATAATATCAATGCGCCGAGAAGCTGGAGGTCTACTGCAGCCAATCGGCACCCACAGGCGAAGGGGCTCAGCTGCCATTTACATGCTAATAGTGTTAGTGGAGGCAATGAGAATGAGGCTGGAGCGGGGGCCCATGCTGGGTAGCTGGTTGAGGAAAGATCTTTGGGGGGTAGGGGGGAGCACGGAACAACACGGCGCAGCACAATATGACCCAATAAAACCATCTGCTGGTCCTCATCTGGTCCAGCCAGCAGGTCCATTTACACACTGCTTAATCAGACGTGTCTGTGGGACATTCCCCCTGCTCTTACCTCTCACCTCTCACACACACACACACACACACACACACACACACACACACACACACACACACACACACAGCAAGGCCTCTTTTCAAACGCAAATGAGTCTGTCTGATTTCATACTGGTGTTGTACACCTTGCTTCTGTCGCCATTAAACATCTCATCGTTCCGAGGCTTGGCTTGTCTGTTTTCATTGTTAGCATTATGTTTGAGCTGCAGCTATTGTTTGTGGACCATATGTGTTATGACTTGAAACAGACAGATTACATTGTCCTTTTTTAACACATTGTGCTACCAGGGCAGAGACAGAACATGAGCAACATTTATTTCTCTTCCACATTCTGGCTGTGTAATGGTGTAGGTGTAATGTCCTCTATTTAGATGCAATTTAAAGGTTGGTGTGGGTGGACAGTCACTTTAGCCACCCAGACAGAAAATAAGAGAAAGACCAAGAATTGCCTCAAAGAGAACTATCAACTGCAATCACTTTTGAAACGACCAGTTAGGTGGAATGCTAAACACGCTGACATTTTAGAAACTTTATATCAGGAAAGTCCTTATTTCAGCTTTTGGCTCATACCTCTTTGGGATTACAAGACCTTTGAGCGCCAACATTTTATGGGTTCATCTTTGAGTCCAAGTAAATGTTTGTACGAAGTTTGAAGAAATTCCCTCCCAGTGTTCTTGAGATATCTTGTTCACAAGGATCGGACGGACGGATGGACAACAGATAAACATAATGCCTCCGGCCGTTGACTGTAGCCGGCACAGAGGCATAAAAACATAAGACACACACACACACACACACACACACATATACAAACAGAAATCCAAAGAAATCCCAAATGAGCTTATCACATACTACATATCTATAAATGTAGCCTTTTTTTCTCTTCTCTCTCTCCAAAAGTTTCTTAAAGTTTCTAAAACAAGTTTCCAAAACCTTTGTGGTTGTTTTTCATTCTTGACTTTAAGCTTGATGTGCTTTTTAGGACAACATTTTCCTTCAAGATCTCCACATCCTATTAATGGATCTACAAAGCTCGCCTCAGGGCGCCTTAATGGCTAAGACCTCATAATGCAATAATTCCCCGAAAGCAATGTTTTTTGTATGGTTGACAGGCAGCAGGCATTTAGATTGAGAGAGCTTACATCCCCTTTTTTACAGTCATATCTGCTAGAAGCAATCTGGATCCAAGCTGGCCTAGTTCTGTCCCTCTATTTCGGGCAAACCCTTTGGAAAGTATTAAACAGAGGAGAACAATGCAATTTTTGAGTGGTAGCAGTTATGAAATGCTCTCGCAGATGATGGCCACATCTGTCCAAAGTGATGTGGGGGAGAACTGGAGAGACATCAAGTGAATAGAGAGTGTGAGAGCCGATGAATCAGCTCTCGACTGTTTCAGGCTGAGGACAAAGAGACCCCATGATGTTGCAGTCTCTTAATGTCAACATGTGTCATTTCTCCATTGTTCCATTACTGTGGTTTGGGTACGTGACTTGGCATGATTTAAAATTGCAGTCAGTGTGTCCTCAGAGTTCAAGTGATTGAAAATCACTGCTGGAGGCTTTTGATTAGTTACTCAAGTGGTTTTAGCCATGTGAACCTTTGAATTGAGGGCCCTCGAAATGTGCTGTGTGGCTTTTCTGAGATATGTGGATGAAAAAAAACAATAAATGTTCACTAGAAGACTTTGTTATCAATATACATTTCAAAAATTTCATAAAAAAATCTGTTTACCAAAAAAGAGAAGATTTAGATAGTTGAGGGAGACAACGTTTATCTTGTCTTTACACGAACCTTAGAAAATAAATACAACATCTGCCCACTAAGAAGTCAGTGGCGGATCAACGATCTTTTTAAAATCAGGGGCCATAAAGGGGGCCACAATTTACACAAAGGGGGCGAATTGTATGCCACACGTTATTAACAACATTTAAAAAATTGTTCCTAGTTTTAGCACACGTGTCCTTTTAAGCTCAGAAAATGGAAATTTTTCCAAATTTGTTATATATATGTTTTTATATCACTATGAAAATGTTTTGTTTTATTTACTGACTATCTAGAGAACAGGGGCATTTCAGGGGCCAATCAGATTTTTAGCAGGTGGCAGGGCCCCACCCCTATCAATGAATGTTCCATTATTCCTGCTTTTTAAAACTGAAAAGAGAGAAAAAAGAAATCATATTTATGGGAGAAAAGACTCAACAACCAGAGAGAAAGACTCTGGAGAGGGCGGCCATAATGACTTAGCCTGGATGGGCATCCCCGACATCCTCTGCCTCTCTAATGTGATTAACATGGATTCAGACTGGGTGCACAAAGACCACTGCTGCTCTTTCAATGGCTGCTATCAAAACCCAGACAATGGCAAGGAAGTACAAAGACAACAGATTTCAACTGAGGAAATATTGTGAATTTTTTACCGAATCTGATTCCGGATCACTGTGAGCAATTAGTTTCATCAGAGCCTCCCACTGGAAAAGGAAAGTCTGATATTTAAACATTCAAAAAGTAGTTTTATGTGAAGCTTTTTTTTTTCCAACGACAGACTATTCCAAAGCAACAAAGGCAACTAATCACATCAAGATAGACCACTGTGAATCACTCTACCGTTCTGCAAAAAAGAAGAACTCACAGGCTTTTCACCACAAGGAGTGAAGTAGCTCGGAGGAAGAAAAAAGGGGGTAAATACTTTCAAACACAGTCCTGCCCAGTCAACACTAACGCTCAAAGCTGATGTCTGGAGCGTGCAGGGAGAAAGTCACACTCTGTGTCTGAAAGGGGGAAAAAGTGCTCCAAATCCATTTTCAAAGACGAGGGCAGACAGTGACGGAAAAAAGTAATGAATATTTTACAGGCAGGGAGTGCGGAGCTGCACTCCAGGTGACACCCACGCTTTTTTAGAGCTTCTTGGGAAGCTATCACCCACGAGGACGACCGGGGAGAAGTCGTGCGTGTGTGTGATTGTTTAGCAGCAGCCTGCTGGTTCCTCTGGTACCTGCACATCGCCTGCATCAGACCAATCACAGGGACAGTATGATGTTAAATTGGACATTAAAATGCTTTTGAAACGGAGTGCTGCTGCTGCAGACGTTTGGCTCTGAATGTTTCAGATTAGAGATGGGACATATGAGGAAGCTGTGTACCTGCAATATGCTGCTGGTTCCCTGTAGGCAGCTGATATGGATTTCTGTGATGTGGACTGTCAAATTATAAATTGCATTAACTCCTTAACCTTCAGGTTTCCACTATAAAAAAAGTTGTCCCACAAGGTTCAAGTTTAAAATTGAAACTCTATCTTATTCCACTCCTGTCCAAAAAGATCACACACTATATACAGGATATATCGGTCAGCTTGTTGCAGCTGACTGAGTGCGCAATTTCCAGAAGAGGTTAAAGTAAAGCTCTGAGGATTTAAACAAAGTTCGGATGTGAGCGACTATTAGGTCATTGGGGTTAACATTTGCATATATATATTTTCTATGCCCATTATTCCAGGTCCCTATACCTTCTAATAAATGTCATTTGAAATCATACAATAGTATAATACCAACAAATGTGTGTTATATTTGACACTTTACAAGAAAAAAATATATTTGACAAGTGAAGACTAACTTTTACACAGGCTAATATATTTTATGATTATACACAGCTTGAACATAATGAAGTGCTAATCACACTGCCTGATGAATGGAACAACACAATTACTCACAGTACAAATCCCTGTCACCGGTTATCTCCAGCATGGACGTTACCAAACAGGAAAACACAACGTTATCTGCAACACTGAGAGAAAACCTTTTATGGATTAAAGCTTTTTGACTCCATAAAATAGCTGAAGACAAATAGTTTGATGAATAGAAGGTCTAGTTAAATGCTTGATTACCACCGCCAAGGGAGGTTATGTTTTCACCATTGTCCGAAGAAGATTACGCAAAAAAACTCTGAATGGATTTGCACGAAACTTAGTGGAAGGATGAGACATGACAGAAGTCCTTAACTTTTGGTGGGGATCCGGACAGAGGGGCAGATCGAAAATAATTTTGGGGCATCTTGGCGGAGGTATGCCATGATGTAGGTTTAAAGGTCAAGGTGGAGGTCATATATTTTTGGAGTGACTCTAGTCCCAGTTCCTCCTTATGCTATTCCATGTACTCTGCTGTTACTCCATATCTTTAAATTGTCTCTTAAAATCTCATCTGAGTGTGTAGGTGTTACTCGTCTAATAACGTGCCCCTGGAGAGAAAACTCATTTGTATGAGATTAAAAGGAAACCTCCTCAGCGGGTTAATGTGTTTGAACGCAGATGAAAAGCAAAACGAAGTAAAGCTGACAACGTTTCTCTGCAGCTCGTGCGACTCGTGCTGTGCCAGCCCTGCTTGTGCAGCAGTCCTACAACAAGGACGCTTTTTGATGTGGTTCATATCTTCTCGTGTGTGTGTGTGTGTGTGTGTGTGTGTGTGTGTGTGTGTGTGTGTGTGTGTGTGTGTCCCACGCTGCTCAAGGTGCCTGCCAGCTGATTGACTTTGCTGCAAGGGATTAGCAGCAACATTGATCTATCTCTTCATGAAATCTGTCTGTAGTTTATGAAAAGAAAAACGGAAATTATTTCAAAATACTGAAGTACACGCAACCACATGTGCCACACACACACCATCCAAAGACTTTACACTGAGCTTGCATCATCGTCCTTTTCAATTGCGCTTCTTTTCCTGTGCCTCCATACACTCTCCCATCTCTCCTCTCCCACTCTATGCTGTCACCCAGGCTCTCCGGCTGCACACACTCCTCCTCTACATCACCAAGCAGAATATGTGATGTATATTTATATAAACTGATTAGCATTTCATCTCTGCCTTTGGGTTTTCTTTTTCACACTGGCGGAGTACAAAGAATCGATAGACACAATGCAGGAGGAAAGGAGAAGCGTGGAGAAATCAATCTGGCCTGGAAGTCAAGGTGAGAAAGAAGCTCGCATGGCCTCTTATAAAATCAGCTGCGAGACAAAGTGTGGGGGAGGACTGTGGGACAGAGACACAGAAAGAACAACATGGCAGGAACGGTTTCTGTCATTGGTGTGGATCAATAAGGGGAAACACCGCACGAAGGTGCAGAAGTCTCACTTGAACAATATTATGTCATATTTTATAGAGGTCGTATTTTAAGCTACTTTAGGTTTTCATTTTCCTTTTGAAGCAATTTCTCATATGTTTTGTGCCAAAAGCAGGAAACAGAAACACTAAAAAATAACAGCAACATTTAAAGTAATGACTCAGTTTTAGTGCGTCTCACTCTGCGTCCACCAAATCTCTGCTGAGTGTTAGTCATCACCTCTGACTGGAGAGAGTTTGACTTCATTTCAAAGATCTAAACTTTCTCTCCGCAAAACCATTTCAAAGATCAAACAAAGTGAGTTTCATTATAGGATTTATTCATATGAAAATAATATAACAATAATAGGAACATAAGACATGTTTCAACTGCATTGCTGTAAGCGGGACTGTGTTCAGTGTAAAGCCAAGGGCTGTCCCTGAATAAAACAGATACAGGATTTGTGCTCTTTGAACACTCCATTGTTAAATTGATTTTTGACAGGAGGGACTTCTGCAAAGAAATGCTACGATGGAGTATCAGGGCCATATGAAGAAAATAATAATTGAGAAGGAAGTTGTAATTTAATGAGAAAAAGTTATAATTTACAAGAAAAAATGTATTCAATAATAATAATAACGTGATTTTATTACTAAAATTAAAAATTTATTTTTACTAATAATTACAGATAATTTTTTCCCTTTAAGTGGCCCTAATACTCTGTCGTAGAATGCAGTCATGCAAAAGGACTTTATTTGTTGCCATCCAGTGCTTGTAGCGTTGCATCAATACATATCTGTGAACATTTTAGTGATTTGTTTGCTGAGAACGCTCCAGGAAACAACTCTTTAAAGATTGAAGAAAGAAAAGAAAAACGTCAGCTGACCCAGTCCAGCTTCATTTTTACTAACTGACTAATAATGGGCTAATAATCTCACTATAGTTTCATATTCGAGTGTATTTCGCACAACATTATGTCCATCACAACATCAAAACACCTATTCAACAACCTACTCCAAACCTACTGTTATCTCCTTTTCAAAGGTGTGTTAAGTGAATTTTCCTGCCCCTTCGTACAAAATAACTGACATAAAGTCTAACCTATTCTGAACACCTCTCTCGGGATCCCCTGTCAGCCTTCCCTCAAACAAATAACGATTCAGTATTATTATTTTAATTATTTATAAGTATATGTTGGATATATTCCCTCTTCACAATAGTGGTCTTACTAGTCTCTGCTGCGACAACATGACTCCTACTGCCGCTGCTGTCGCGGTGCCAGAGACACGGCCGTGCTTCTTTAAACTTCCTGGCAGCTAATGGAGGTCAGTGCGGGTCATGTTTTGCTTAACGGCCCATTAAACCACGAACAGCACTGCAGTTTCCATTCGGCCCCGACCAGACAAAGCTGGTCAGAACAATGAGTTTGGGTCTGTGATTATCCTTGGTCCTCACTGGCAGGTACATTTATAGGAATGTGCTTCTGTGTAATCCTTGATTGTCGAACACTGTCCTACCTAACTACTCCTCGTGTTGATGGTGTCAGTAAAGTGCAGACAAACTGTGAGCCGGCTAGTCTCTCTCTCTTTTTTAAAAATGTATTAATGTGATAAAAGTGGAGTTGTCACAGCAACTTAGTAATTAACAGGTTAAAAGGCTGATGTGCTTTAGGCCCACGAGAGGTAGCTGGCCTTGTGGTTATTATGTTGAAGTGTCAGAATTGCTAACGCGTGTGGGTGGAGCCACTGACCCGAGAACGAGAAATGCCACGCTTATCTTCCTCTCGAGCGTCGAATTAGAATAAAGTCTGACGGCCAGAACGCCAAGAACTACCTAACTGCTTATTATCATCACGAAACCTACTCATATCTCCTCTGATCATCCATATTTTAGCTCTGGCAGTTTTTTTTTACAAATAGATGTTTTGGCAACTTTTCACTTTTTCCTTCCTCCCTTTGAAGGAAGTGCACCCACTATAGATTCAGTTGTATTTTCGGATTTTTCGCCGTATAATTGGGGCCGACTTGGGCCACTGTGCATGTGCTTGATATGCTTGTGCTTCCTGTTTCTACTTTATTGTAATGAGTTGTAAAAAAATTCACTCCATGCAGGGTTAGTGGGCAGAGCAGAGGCTGTGTGAGAGTGCAGACGTACAGTCCTCGGCCACCTGCAGGAAAGCAGATTCAAATTAAAACAACCCAGCGCAGCCCTGCTGAAGCGTTACAGAGGGGCTTTGTTCTCTATTGGTCCACGTAAAATGAATCCTCCAGTGTTATTCTCATGAATATGCTTCAGCGCTGTGAATCACGCTCCCCCTCAGCTCAGTATCATGACAGTTACACAGTTGTTTCGATCTTTTCAATGATCTCTATCATAGACTTGGAGGGAGAAAGCACAGAGCAGTCGTCTTGATCCCAGATGCTGCCGGGGCTCGAGTTCCCGTCTGAGCTCAACCCGTCGTCCTCCTCCTCCTCGCTCTCCTCCTCGCACGACTCCAGGTAGTGCAGACCCAGCGCGTTGATGCCAGAGTCCTCTGAGCTGGACGGAGAGGAGCAGTGGTCCATTTTGGGGCCCTTTATCTTATCCACTGGGGAGAGGTGTTTGTGTTCACTGTACACCTGCTGGACCGGCTGCACGGGCGCGGCCGCAGCTGTGTGTTTTTGGGTTGGCAGCGTTGGCTTGACCGGTGGCAGAGGCTGAGTGGAATTTTTGGGCAGCTTAGACGAGGCTGAAGCCGGTGGGGAAGGGGTCGGAGCATGAGGTGGTTCTGGCAAGGGAGGCAGAGGCCGCTGCACATAGCACATCTTGCCACTGATCCGCTTCACGATGTAGTCGTCCACAAACAGGTCGGCGATGACGCAGTATTTCGGGGACTCCAAGTGAGGCGGGGACTGGAAGCAGGGGGCGAGCTTCAGGAAGCGCTCGGCCAGGGAGACGGACAGGTCAATGGTGTCGCTGTACTCGGAGCCGACGAGCGGCACGG
Source organism: Verasper variegatus (assembly GCA_026259375.1). Lineage (NCBI taxonomy): Eukaryota > Metazoa > Chordata > Actinopteri > Pleuronectiformes > Pleuronectidae > Verasper > Verasper variegatus. The sequence goes on from CM048052.1 coordinate 9,919,620, forward strand.
TTGTGCTCGGGAGCTTGCACACATTGGTCATGGGCTGGTACACATATTTGCCTAAAGGAGATGGGAAAAGACAAAACACAGAAAATCAGTTTCATTGTTAGATTTTACTTTATGACAAAATACTATGGTTCAGAAAATCACTCATGATCTCTGGTACATTAACAATGATTCAGATGCTTATTGCATGTGAATTATGTTGTTTATAAACTTTCCATCGCACAAAAAATTACCACCTGACTCTCCTGCAGTTCCCCTCAGCACTAAAGAGCATTTGAGAATATTTCAGCTTATTGATTCAGTTTTCTGTCTTTCCGAAACTTTGCTGCTCACTTTAATCACCGGCAGCTTTTTCAGCAAAAAGAAGAAAAGAAAAAAGCTCTTTAAGAATCTGTGCATAACCTGCTCAGCACCAAGCAGCAGAGAGACGAAGTAAGAGACCAGCTCGAGAAAATAGTGCATCATTTAGCAGCTGAAGACCTGGAAATTTCCCTTAGGATTTGGTGGAGATCAGCACAGACTCAGAAGAGAAAGTGGACAGAAAAAAGACTCTTAATGAATGCTAATGTTTCTACTGTCTCAACCTAATGTTTCAAAATCCTGGTGGTTGCTGATATGTTCACAATATTGATTTGAAATGCGATAAAATGTCTTCGGCCACAAGGATCTCTCAAACAGAATTTGATCTAATTTGATGACGTCGTCAAGCAGAGTGGGATAATGGGTAAAATCGACCTGACTCAAATCATGTTCACCACAGGTAAAGGAGACATGAAGCAATTAGAAGGCAACAAAAAGGAAACTTCCCATTACCTTGAATACATTCTGGGATTTCTCTGCGTTTGAACATTGCAGGAAACATTTTGGAGAACGTAAGTACACAAGTGAAAAAAATATATATAACCTAGGTCTGGTCATTTTTTGTCATTTTAATAAAGAATTGTTACAATTAGATGCTTAAAGGAAAACGGAAGCAAAAACCTAGAAACTGCAATTCGTGTCACAGATGATAAAAAAAATATTTTTCTTTCTTTCCAGTAAGTTAATTATCGATATAACACAACAACAAAACACTGCATGTCTGTGTTGCACCTATGTCACACATTACGTTCTTAGGTTTTGCTTTACCAATAAAATAATAATAATAATTTTAAAAAATAAAAGTGAATTTCATGTTTCTGTGGGGGCACATTAATTCATCTCTTCAAGTATGAACCCTTCTCATCATATAAAGCCACGCTTGTTCCTTGGGTGACAGTAGCAAACAGAGCAACACAGCAGCAGCAGCACAGTCTCAGCCAAGGACACAGTTTTTGATGTGGGCTGTGAGTGAATACTGTGTCTGTAATAACCAACCATGTGTCCGTCTGCTGTCAGAGGGAAAAATGTAGAAAACATCTTTTTCCCTCCTCCAAACTGCTGCAAGACTCATTTGAAAAATGACGAAACTGCATTTAGAATTACGTTTACACCTCAGAAATCCTGATGCGGTGCTGAATTACATCTGGACCAAGAACACTGAACAGCGTCACATCAATCCTGGCATAAATACATTTGTTCTGGAGAATATTAATATATTAAACACTCCGTCCGTGTGAGTTATGCCTCATGTACTGGGTTTGGTGTGAAAATGACTTGCTCCCGAATGTTACTCATTGTTTTGAAGCCCGCAGCCTCAAACTCTCGAGCAGTGCTGCCTGAGCAGTGTGGCTCAGAAGTGTGTTTAACTGGCTCCCTGGAGATGGAGGAACTGCAGAAGATGACAGGCCTACGCATCGCTTCCTCTTCGCTCCGCGTCCCTGTCTTTTGTTTCAGCGGCTGGGGGGACCCCGTCAATCAATCTCATTTCCCAGGTTACAGTGAACACGTCATAACTACTCTCAGACTAGGAACGTGTGTCTGTTTAGCTGAGTGGACAAAGAGAATTCCTAATGCTGATGCAACATTTTTTCAGTATAAAGTCAAGTACTTTCACAAAGATTCCCATGACCAACCTCAATTTCTAAGTCACAACTTATTGTCCACCGATATGAAGCGATCAAAGGAGGCTGCGACTGAAGTTTCATGTCCGTAAACATTGTTAAAGCCAAACACGAGAGCTAATGTCGATAAAGACAAGAGGGGAAATAGTCGTCGTCCTCTGTTTTAATGAGAGAAACTCAATGGCCCATGTTCAGCCGGAGACGAGCCCATTCAGGCAGACGAGATAGAGGCAACAAATGAGTGCTAAAGCTGCAGAGGGCGACGTGTTGACATTTAGTTTTTAGCATATTACATCTAATTGCACTCATCCATCTGGAGTTTCAAATACAAAGAGCAATACTGAGGGACGGGCAGATGCTTCAGCAGACAGTAAAACAGACAGGCATATGGAACTAGCCCCACTCCAATGCTGGCCGTCCTCGCCGGCCTTGTCAGAGAAACACGGGCTGTGTGTAGATTTAAAAAGGGCGTCTTCAGAATGCAGAATTAGTTTCGCATAAAAAATATAATATCATTGTTTCTCTGAGTCCCCGAGGAAAGTCCACTGCATGTGAGATTAATATCAATTAGTTTGGCAAAGAAGGAATCTGAGAATCCCCATCAGGAGCAAAAATACAACTTTCTGCAGGCTTGAGATACACAAAGCTCACATTATTAGAAATGTTATTCTGTTACAAATGCTATTATTATTATTATTCCAACAGCCACCAGAACCATCATGGAGCTGGCTTTTCACAGCTCAGGTCCCTGTTTTGTTTGCATCATGCTCATTCATGAGCATTAATGATTTAATATTCTGTTATAATATATTGGTTTCACACTATTCCTCTGATCAACATCTGAGGCTGGTTACACACAAAGGACTGAATGTACGTCAACTCAAAAACAGGATGATAAAGAAGTGAGATATCAATGTCCTTATATTTTTATCATAATCGGTTTTATGTATAAATATTTAGATATACTATACTGAGGATTGAAACCAACAGCAACTGACAGACAGCGAACACTGTCCGAGCAGCTTTATTGATATTCAGTTGTACCCTTCTGTGTTCCCCAGTGCTGAAGTCGACACATGACAATGTCAGATGTAAGGCAGCCTCTGCTCGCCCTCCCGGCCGTGTGCGTGTGTGTGTGTGTGTGTGTGTGTGTGTGTGTGTGTGTGTGTGTGTTTCTGACCTAACGAGGCCCAGTCCTAACAATGAAAGAGAAATTGCAATATTTTACCATCCTGAAGACATTCAGTCGAATCTCAGTTCTTAGTTTAGGGTTAGAACAAATATGATGAAAAATGCTGAAATTATGACATATTTTTCTTGCTGTCAACACAACCCAGAAATGACCAGAAGCAACAATACTTTATGGCTCAAAACTTTCTGAGTGCATCACCCCGTCTGTACCACTCAGCCAAGCCCATAATTCCCAACTGAAGGAACAGGTCACAAAAATTCAAAGTTTAATCAGGCGTTCCTGAAATATCCCGGTCAAGAGTGGATGTAATGCTAAACAAAAATGATGACAGTAAAGGACGCATGAAAGTATGTAGGCAGCGACGGCTACATCATTTGAAACGGACGCATCTGTTTTTGTACGTAAAGGCAGCATAAATGAACCTTTACTCAAAAAGGACTAAATAGGATATTTGGTTGGGAACTTTTTTCAGATGGGAATTTGGTCTTTTTGTAGGATTTGTTAATAATAATAATAAAAAAAACATTGAGTATCATCAGATTATCTTTTTTCATAGTGTCGGTTAAAAAACAAATCCACCATCAAATGGTAAGAAACAGTTACTGGTAATGTATCTGGATTTGACATCCTTTTTGTTGTTTTGCTGTGCATTTTCTTTTTCCTCGAGATAATCGGCCAAAGTGATGTCACAAGACATTTCAAGTCTTGCTACAATAATGATTGACAGAGTAAAAAAAAGTGCAATCTGCAGCATTGACAGTAAAGGTCAGGGTTTTGAGTCAGTGCTGCAGAGTCAAACAGTCGGAGCTACGCTGCAGACCCACTGCTTCACACCCACAGTCACACTGAGACAGAATCAACAGCAGAGGAAAGTCAGACTCAATGTTTTCGACTGACTGCAGACCCAACTGACCACGCAGCCACAGAACATGTCGCCTCTTTGAGGAGAAAGAATGATTCCTACTTCTTTTCTCTTCATTGGATTAAGCCTTTTCATTACGTTAACATTAATGCCGAGGAGTTCACTGAGGAGATCAGTAACTGAAGGCAACAGAAACAAGGCTGTTGGATACATAGAAAATAAGCAAATAACCGCTTTTCAATATGAGTATGTCATTATGCATGCATGACCTCTGCACTTAAAAGCCATGGAGGTGAATCTCTCCTCTACTTTACAGTTAGGGTGGGTGAAGTGTCCACAAAACCCTTTTGGAGTTTCACTGGTAAACAGCGTTGCAGCCAAATCCAATAAACAAACAGCGACCACTTCTCCAAACAGAAAAAAACTTTAGAAAGAAAAACATAAAATGCCTCCATCCTGCTCTTGTGGTGTCATCAAGTGTCCATATGCCCCGACAGTCATGAATTCTCACAAGAACTGCAGCAGTAAGTAGGAGGAGGATAGTGGCGAGTAGATAATGAGGGCATTTTTAATTTTCGGGGAACTATCACTTTAAGGGAAACCTGGGATTAATTATTATAGTCAGAGTTAGAATAATTCCTCTTGGAACAAGGAGGTAGAGAACATTATATACAGCCAAAATATGTTTTTTTAAAAGATGATTCATGGTGAAAATCAGGAGTGCAGGAGGTTAATGAGAACGCGGTAGAACAGGCAGCTCACTCCTGGGAATTTTAAAGATTGCTCTCTGGAGGAGCGGAGGAGGAACGAGGAGCTCCAACTCCTCTGCCTCCACCCGTCTCCATCCTGCAAACCTCATGTGTTCTCTGCGGTGTCTGGCCGACAGCTGCACAGTCTGCTTTAATACTGGAGATAGTAGTCTCCCTTAATAATGCAGCATGTAGCCCATCAGCCGCTCGCTCTCCTTCACAGAGCTTCCACATCGCTCTGGCTCTACAGTCTGCAGCTGGGAGGAGACGCTCGAAGGCCGAGGTTTGTTGTCAACGAGCTCAACGTGTTGTCAAAGATGAATGAGCACGACTTGTCTTTTTTACGGATTATGTAATTTTGATAGCAGTTTATATCAAAGCCTCACAGAGACTGAGTCATTAACAACCCCCTCAGTTTTGAATGTATTTGTATGTTTGAGTGAAAACCAGCTGCCTCATAATGCAACATATCAAAGATGTTGGAAAAATGTGGCTGTATAAAATTAATAATCTTAACAGACTCATTCCTTATAACAGCTGCTGCACCCATTTGGCTGGTGCCGATAGGGTCTGGCCGCACGTCCGCAGCTCTTTGTGTTTAAATCTGTGCAAACAAAGTGAGCTGCAGCTGCAGGGGCAACAACATACAGCAAGTTTCAGGTTTCAGCGAGAGGGGACGGCCCGACCCAGCGTCACGTGAAACTCCTTTTCCTGTTTCGTGGCTCCAGAGGCCGAGGCTGTTCCTGATTTACAGCCAGTCAGAGATCCAGTGTTTGTCTGTCACCACAGTGAAAGAATGTAACCCTCAGAGCTGTTTTCACAGAGCAAACACAGAGGTTCAACAGCTGTAAACTCAGGTCTTAGAGGAAAGGTTCAAGTCCCACACAATAGTAACACGACCATATGAGAGTTATTGGTCAATGTAGTTATCCCTCCCTGCCAATACTGATGCACCAACGTTAGTCGGAATAGGTGACAAAATCCACAATCCTCCATTTAAATACATTTGAATTTGTTCTTTAACTATCATACCAAATTCAAAATGCACTGTGTCAGGTCACAGGGCTGTGACACATGAGGGCTGTTTGTAATTCACATTATCACACTGGTCTGCTGATGCTTTACCAACAAACAGTGGGTAATCAGGGTTTTTCCCTCGCAGCAGACATCTTGACTAGAACTCTGGGAAAATTGGGTTTCCAGAGTTTGCCTTTCACATATGACGACAGCAGCAAGAGATTGTCCGGGTCCGACAGGACAATGTCCAGAGAGTTCAGGCGAGGGGTTGTGCCAGGGTAGATCACACAGGAGGGAGGACAAGACGTATAATTCCTGCTCATCAACACCAGCGTCGGCCCTTTTCACCAACAGCTCTTGAATCTCGTTGTCTTTCCTAGTTGACATCTTCGCCGGTGTCTTCTACGCGTCTCATCCTGAGATATTTATGTTCTTCCAGTTTTGCGCCCGTCGCATGTGAGAAACGTCATCAACAGCCCACTCGCTCACAATAAAACTTTCATGCTGTATTCTCACATGGGCTCACTCAGACATTTTTTCCAGACATTTCACTCCTGGAGGGGGGATGTGGGCTGGCAGGCAAAGTTCCAGAAAATGTCTGGAGCAACTGACATTTGCGTGCTCACATACAGCCTCTGGCATTCAGTGCATGTCTGAAAGCAGCTAATGTAGAAAAAGCACACGGCTCTGTTCCATTCGGATCAGGACTGTGAACAACCATGACGATACCAGGACCCTAAACCGGAAGGAGCTTTATAGCTATTTTTTTTTTCATCTTCCCACTGTGACCCGTTAAAACCTCTTCTTATACAATTGTTGGTCTCTTTGTTAATGCATGATGGGGGGAGCTAACGAGCGGCTCTGGACCATGTAATTATATGAGGGCAAAGTGCCTGCGTTTCGATTCAATGCCATGAATGGAAAGAAATAGCAGATACAAGGTGAGTCCGCCTGCTGCCTTTCCAAAGCACATTGCCACAGCAACTATAATGTGAAGTCACCCGGTATCTTTGTCACGAGGTGAATGAGTCTGCGACGAGGCTGCGTGGGTTTCATTTGGACTAATTACACGATAGTCGTCTTTCCTCAAAGTCTCCTCTAAAGTTCAGCTCGGAGTTAATATGAGGCTTATTCCAGTCGTTTTAGCTTCAAAATCCTTGTTGCCTTTGTTTTCTCTCAGTTTTTCTCACTGGGCTGTGATGAGGAGACAGTAACACAAACAGAAAATGTGCCATTGCATTAAGGGAGACCTGAGACAATCTAAACCTTTCCTTCCAAACATAAGAGCAAAGCTGTCTTACTTATATTTCGGTGCTTGCATCATTGAGAGACCTGCAGTTGGAGCACTGCAGCTTCCCAAACACGATCAATCGATTCAAAAAACATCCTCTCAGGCCTGTGCCGACAATGTATTGATCCTTTAATAACAGCCGAGGCTCGTTTCTTTATGATTCAGCACTGCAGTTAATTTTGATTTGGTCTCCATATCAATCAAATTAAGGTCAGAGCTTTACCCAATAAACCTCCTTATTTCACTTTAGTAAGATCTGCAAGCTCCAGCTGATGTGACAGACGAGAGCACGAGAGGAAGTCTGACAGACAAGATCCCACTTTCTTGTATCTACAAGCTCGGAGGAACAAAACGAGAGGAAGTCTGACAGCGAACGAACAGACTGACAAGACCGTTCAGGAGTCATTAGACTTTGTTAGATTTTCTTAATGAGTAATTCATCGCTCTGCCTGGTAATTGTAATCAGTTGGTCGAGGATAAAGAGAAGGACAAAAAAAAAAATACCATTCAGACCAGGTGGTTCCAGTGCTGCTGTGAGCAAGAACCTCATCAGACATGACATATTGGCAGTGACACTAAACACAGCTAATTACCACAAATGAGAGGCTTGGACTGATGTTGTCACCAGCTGGGAACACCGCCTCCGCTTAAATCCAATTCCATTTTTTCCCCAGTTTCTCTGCCAGAGGTTTCCACAAAGCTTAAAGTAAGTCAGAATGACCACAAGGCCCATCTTGCTTCAGCTGATTTGTGACCTGCTGTGAGTGCAGGAACCAGAATCGTGTGACACACTGTTCGGTTTGCGGCGGCACGTAGGAAACAGGAGAAGCCCCAGAACTAAGTCGCAGGTAATTACTGCACACGGCTCTAAAGGTAAGAAAACACACATAATTTGTGTTTGAGAATTTAAATGCTGAGCCGAGTGACCTTTTTGTGTTTGTTTCGCTGGAAACCTATTAAAAAATGTAATTAAAAACGCCGCCTTGCCGGGCTCCCTGTGGTGAATGCACAATTATCAGCTTCAGAACAAGTTTGTACTCCAGGCAATAGGCGTAGGCACATTCAAAATGGAAAATTGCAACATTATTATGCTTCTCTAGAAAGAAGGCCGAGCAGGCGTACCTCGCATGCATAAGCACGCCATTATACTTTCCTCACTGGGTGTCCTGGTTGTGCCTGATTCAGCAGTCTAAGCTGGTTTACTCTCATCGTGGTGCATGCGAGGGGAACCTGTGAATTACAGGGCAAATGGATGTTGAAGGTGAGAACGCTCCTTTGTGATGTGGCTGGCTCCCTCTTCAATAGCTTAACACATCTGAATTATAATGGGTACAAAGGGCTGTGTGTTCATCACACAGCACCTTATGAGTCGGAGGGGTGAATATTTCAGAGCAGGGAGGAGGAGCGAGCCCAAATGTTTACAAATGATGCAACAACTGAGCAGGCTTCTGCAGAGAAATCACAAATTTTCCGTGTGTGGCTCGTCAACAGACACTGGAGAGAATTCATCATTCTTCTGCCACATCAGATATTTCAAATCGCTTGGCTCGCTCTGAACGGAAGCCGGCATCTAAATCCAATGATTACATGGCAAAGATTACAATGTGACGAGTGCAGTTGTATACTGTAAGCCCCCCTCGGCTGACGGGTGCAGAGTGGATGGTGATTGTGTTTTACACTGATCTGAGGATTTTCAGGGCAGCCAGCGATGAGGGGGTGGGGGGGGAACTAAGGGGATGGACGCCCTGTTTGGGGGCATCAAGCGTCACGTCAGAGACGCAGTGTAAATGGAGACGAAATATCTGAGGTATATGGATGTCAAAAATACGACATGGCTGCTGATTTTGTCACTACTTGACTTTAGCCCTTTTCCACTGGTCAAAGAATCCACCCACATCTGGCTTTTATCTGCAATGGGAATAGATTCGATCGGCAGCCTCTCCCAGGTCAAATGACTCTGCAGTAGACAGGTTTTAATCGGCACCAGCTCGGCTGTAATGGAAACATGACACCCGGGTGAACGTGCTAATTTGGCGAGGACTCTAGGCGAGAGAGCGCCTCAGTTTTCCGTGCATTTGTTACGTCAAACAATTACACACGGGGAAAAACAGAAGGGCAAACACTCGACTGGAAAAGGGAGAGTAAAAGAGGCGTTTGTCTACACATGTGATGTTATTGTAGCCAAAAAGTAACATGTTGGCATTGTTCTGCATTCTTATCGAATGCCATGAAAAGACCAAGAGAAAACAGAGTATCCTCATTCATCTCTTTCAGACATCCTGGCACTGTCCATAGAACTCAGTCCAGAGCCCATTCCTTCCTACTGAGGCTGTAAGTCTTTCAATTTGGGTCACGGATGTATAATTCATTATTCAGAAAGGGAAGTAATTTAATAAAAAAGCTGGGCTGTAGTTCTCAGTAATTGTTGCCCATACAAAAATGAGTAACACATATTTAGGGACTATTTCCAGCTGTGGATTAATACTCACTTGGTGCCCTGGTAAGTGCCCAATTGGATGTCTACGAGATTGACTCAAAAATAATCTAGAGTGCCCATGTTCATCGCGATGTGTGTGTTTTATATAGTTTCTGAACAAGCAGTGAAGGTCTGTGGCTGGAGAGGATTAAGCTACATCAGGCTTTAGCTCCACGGACACAGTACTTTACTTGTTAGTCGTATCAGCACATCGTCTTTTCAAGGGATTTGTTGATAGTAAGACAAATGTCGAGCGTCACAACGTTCTGAAAGCACAAATGAAACTGATGACTGAAGTGATGCATGTCACGTCACACAACAATTTCCAGTAACTGCGAAGGAAAGCAGGGGCACATCCAGGGGTGGGGTGAGGGGGGCACTGACCCCGACTGAAATATGATTGGCCCCCGAAATTTTGTTTTCATTTATTTAAATAAACGTATCATTTACTAACAATGTTATTTTCTAAACTTTTTTGAAGAACACAATGTGCTTGAACAAGGAACAATTTAAAAAATGTATCGAATGATGTGCGGCTTTCCTCAAAGCTATGGCGCTAACAGTTAACAAGGAATGACTTAAATGTGCACCTTACTGAATCAGGAATTATGCATGAATATTGGTAGTAGACTCTTTTTAAGGAAATATTCTTGATGAGATATAAAACAAACCTGTTATAGCCAGGAATACACACAGACTAAGCCCCTTTCCCATTTGGAGTTCAATAAAAAGTAAATTGAAAGACACAGGATATCCAACATTAAGATTAATACTGTTACCTCCACCAAGGATGTTATGTTTCTGTCCCTTTGTTTGTTGGCTGGTTGGTTTGTTTGTGAACAAGATGACACACAAATAATTGAATGGATGTCCATGGCACTTGGGGGAAGGATCAGGGGAGAACCCATTTCATTTTTGTTGAGGATCCGGATCAGGTGGCAGATGCAATAATTATTTTTTTTTACAGTTTTTAACACTTTGAGATGCGTCCTTTTTCCAACAGTTTCATCATAATATATCATTGATCTTGATGATATGTAAGTGTATGATATTTGGTGCAGCCTGATTGGATTTACAGCGACTGTTGGGCCTTGTAATTTGTGGATTTGCAGAAAACAAATCTAAAATATACATATTTCCAATTATTTCTTTTTACTTTGAACATATCATGAAGACTAATGAAGATACACAGAACTGTATTTTGTACATGCAATTTGCAAGGTCTGTCCTAAATATGTAGAGTTTACACTGACTGGGCTGGAAATCAAAATTCAGAACAGTTTACAGAACAGATACAAGTAAATCCAGATAAATACAATGAAACACATGAACCGTGGTCTGAAACATTCATGAATATTTCAGCCTACATTGTTTAGACCACATCAACTATTCATATGAGGGTGTCTATTTGTAGGTTTGCCTCTCATTAAGAATATCTATATAGGACTATGATGTTATACCTTATATATGCAATGAATACTAGACAAGACAGTGAGATGAATTTGAAGTTTTAGGGGAAATTAAAACAACAACTGCTGCCCCAGTGTGTTTCCTGCGAGTGTGTGGAGTCAAGTGAGGAGACTTTATATAACCTCGCATGAGTCACATCAAGCCTTTAGTAATACATTATCCATATTTTCTATCAATACAGAGTCTGAGCATGTGGATTCCTGACATGGCGGAGAGAAACCAAACCCAGCATCTGTTTTTCTCATTCTCGTGCCAGTGAGATGGATTCCTGGCGATTCACCGAACTTATTATCAAAACCATGCAGACAAAAAAGGACAAACTTACAGTGACACCAGCCCAAGTGGCAGCACCAGTGCAGCTTGAAGCACTTCCCGTGGCTGTGCGTCGCGCAGATGGAGAGTCCATCACACGGCAGGAAGTCTGGTCTCCCCGCGCAGCTCCTGGCCAAAGCCTGCGCCTCGTCCAACTTCTCACTCTTCGGACACTTGCGCGCTCCCGAGGCGGCCATGCCAACATTTCCTGGATCCCCCTAAACGCACACGGCCAAGTAAACTACACCATTTGCCCGTGAAGGACCGAGCCGAGGGTTTGAAACGGTCCACGCAGCCCCTGCAGGAAACCTCTCAGCGGGGATCTCTGGGATATCCACTGGGCTACAGCGCAGGCGGAGAGGAGTGCGAATAAAGGAGGTGTAGAGTCATATTCAGATCCTCCCGTGGTCGTGATCCACGCATCTCTCCATCCTCTCCTTCCTTCCTACCTTCCCCCTCGCGTCGGGAAGCTCCTCTGCTCTGCTCTGTGCGCTGGTGACGCGCGTTTACGGCACAACGGCGCGCGTCTGAACTTCCTCACACAGCGGGAGGAGTCCGCCAACACAAAGCCAGCTGCTGTGCGCACTTCAAACAAACACACACACACACACACACACACACACAAAGCTTTCATCAGTCCCTCTGACTACTTCAAAACGCCAAGATCTGCATCCTGAAACGAATTCACACTCAGACTGACCTAAAAATAAGCACTCATGGGTTTTATTTGAGGATTGTATGCAAATTGTACCACATCTGCTTACAGTCATATAAACTCATATTGTTGGTAGTGCATTAAGCTTTCAGGTTTAATACATGATGTATGGTACTTGCAGGCAAGACATTAAACATGAGAAGAGCATATGACAATAGAATCCAGCTGCTCTCTCCCTCCCTCTGCAGCCGCTAGGTGGCAGCTCGAACATCTGCTCAGTGCAGGGGCGTGAGATTTACACGAGCCCATTGATTTATATAAAAGCATCCGAGAGTCGTGTCTCAGCCTCCATCTCCTCTGCAGCTGAGTCAGCAGGAAACACACACCTCTGACACACACACACACGCACACACTCGAACATCACTTCACTCCTCCAGAAATAAATATTTCACCTATGACCTGAAAGAACAAGATTCCCGAATCCCTGCATTGGGGAGATCTGAACATTAATACAACTAAAGCCAAACAATGGGTAAAATCAATACAATAATATTGTACATGATGCACACACACCAAACTAACACATGAGTATATAGCATTTCCTTTATTGAGGCATCAGATGATAGATATTATACATTACATGAATTATAGATGACAGCTCAATATAAGACAATCAGTAAAGAAATCATCCCTTTGATATTATATTTATATGTTATTCTGAATGCGATTCTTTCAAGATTTTACTATATCTGTTCAGATCAGAGTTTAATCACATCATTGTATTTTTTGTATATATGGTGTTTTAAGAACTTGCACTTTTTGGTCAAAGCAACTTAACAGCTCTTTGGTGTTTTACTTTGTTATTATTTGAGTGTATATTTGCTTCTTTTAATTGACCTGAGGTATTAATAAAGTTGCATCGCATCTCATTGAGTTACCAGTTTATTAGGTACATCCTATTCATTCCAATACACTTGAGCCCTCATACATTCGATTGTCAAACCTAAGTTGAGTTCTGTTGACACTATTGAGGTGTTTTCATTCAGCTCTTATCACTTTGGCAGTAGTTGCAGTGCGTATCTCTAATATTTTGTTAATACCCATTTATATTCATGAGGCAGATAATGCATTAGAAACAAGAATACAATCAGTATAGTGTGAGTTGAATGAAAATCCCTGATAAAGCATTGACAGAAACAATAAGCTTTACAAACATTGGATTTGTAAATCAAGTTCATAATGGTTTAAAATAAGTGTATTAGGATATTAAAGCTGAGACGTATGTCATTTAAAGCTGACTGTGGACTTTCTTCACAGCTTCCCTCCACCTGTGGACAGGTGGGCTGCCACTGGCCACCAGCCTCCTCAGCAGGTTGCAGGGCTGCAGGTAAGGCACGTCAGGGTGAGCCTCATGGTAGAACTCCAGCCTCGCCAAGACCTTCTCCAGCCCCACCATGCTGGCGTAGAACATGGGGCCTCCGCGGTGCCGGGGCCAGCCGTAGCCAAACACATAGATGATATCTATTTCTTCAGGTCCTGCAGCTATTCCATCCTCCAGGACGCGGAAGCCCTCGTTGATCAGGGTATAGAGGCAACGCTCCAGCACCTCCTGGTGGTCTATGCGGCGTGCCACCAGGCCGTGCTGGGCTCGGTACTCCTCCAGAAAGCTGTGAAGCCAAGGATCAGGCCTGGCGACCCGACCGCCGGGTTTGTCGTACTGATACCATCCCCTGCCTGTTTTCTGACCAAAGCGTCCCTGCTCACAGAGGAAATCTCCCAGGGGGCTGTACCGGCTGCCATGTCGTATTCTAGCTTGTTGCCCTGACGCCCCAAAAGACTTTCCCAGCCCATCCGCCTTCCTGATCCTCCAGCCCACGTCGAGCCCAGACAAGTCAGACATTCTGAACAAGCCCATGGGGAACCCAAAGTCCTCAAGTGCATGATCTACAAGCTCAGGCGTGGCTCCCTCTTCTAGCAGGAAGAAGGCTTGCTCACTGTAAGGCTTCAGCATGCGGTTCCCCACAAAGCCCCGACAGTTTCCAACAGCCACACTGACTTTGCCCATTTTCTTTCCCAGCTGCATGGCAGTGGCCAAGGCTTGAGGAGAGGACTTGGATCCATACACCACCTCCAGCAGCTTCATGACATGGGCAGGGGCAAAGAAGTGCATCCCCACCACCAGCTCCGGGTTGCGTGTTTGAGAGGCCAGGTGGTCCACGTCGAGCCCAGAGGTGTTGGTGCACAGAAGAGTGCCTGGTTTACAAAGAGCAGACAGCTGCTGGAAGACTTTCTCCTTCAGAGCCATGTCTTCAAACACAGCCTCGATGACCAGGTCGGCATCAGCAACAGCCTTGATGTCGTGGCTGTAACAGATCTTATCAAGTGCAGGGGCCACACCACGTCTCTTAGCCCCTCGCTCTAACATGCCCGACATCTCCTGCTTGGCCCCCATCAACTGCTTCTCCTGGGTCTCCACCGCAACCACAGACAACCCCGTCTGAGCCAGGGCCACCGCTATGCCTCTCCCCATGGTGCCAAGACCTTAGAGGACATAATCACATGTTGGCTACAGAAAAATTAACAATGGTCGACTTTAAATGGTTTTAGCCTGGCAGCATATATATATTTTTTTTTTTCCCAAAGCGTGCAATTTTAATGCACAAGCTGCTACATTCAGTCCTCCCTTCAGGGAAGAGAGAGTTCATCCATCTAAACTCGGCTGAACTGCGAATATGGGCTTAGCATTCATAGGCAACATGAATTTGGACATGCCACACAGACAGCTTGATGACTCTGTGTTCCTTACTGACAGCTCAAACAACTGGAGCTCTAAAAGCACAAAAGCTCTTACCGATGACAGCTGCTTTATGCACCGGCCTAGGCTTGCTCGTGTCCCAGCGGGCTCCACTGGGCATGCTCCACCTGGCGACGGCCCTCTGAGCGAAGAAGCTGTACTGCAGGGCACGGGCCTGGCCTGAGGTGAAGAGACTGGCCATCAGCTCTTTCTCCCGCTCCATGCCCTGATCATAGGGCAGGGTGGCGGCCGCCCGGACCGCCTGGACACACGCAATCGGTGCTATGGCTCCGCGGGCACTTTGTCGCACCTTCTTCATCACGCCCTCAAACAGAGCATCAATGTCGGACGGGCGAGGACACGGCAAGCTGCTTATACGGCGGCCATCCAACGGTTTTCCTAAGAGGGAGACATGGAAGAAAAGAGGCTCCAGAGAAATTACTTTTTTATTTGCAGTTCTGTGACCTTTGCTGCCCATTAAAAGTTTAAAGCAAAATTATTTTCATTTTCAAAGCGTAAAATGCCATTTTGTTATTCTATTGGTACCACTTTTTTTCCCCTGTCCTCTATTTGTCAGTCGGCACTCAGACTGGGTATAATTACTGTTTCAGGCACACTTGTCCAATCTATCACTAATCACCCCTTGAGCAGAGCGGTTAAAATACCTTTTCCAAGATACATGGTAGAACTCTTCCAGTGCACTTGTACAAGTCACCTTGAATAAAACCAATCTGAAAGAAAAATAAAAAGCAACTACTTTGGCTTTGGGCAAAATAGTTGGTAAGTTTCCAACTCTGGAAGCAAAAAGGGCCAAGAAATTTAAAACATTTTCTGATTTTCTAGCCTCTGAGCAACCAGAGCAATTTTCCAGGTGAAATTACATGAGACGATTTAATATTGGAGCCCGGAACCGTTACAACACAAGATTTCCTCTCTGCGGCCTGGGAACAAAAACAGTGAAACCTTGTTAAAAGCATCTTAATTCTCATTCCTGTGCCGTCTGACATGATTACATGAGACAGTAGTCAGAGTCCTTCACAGCTCCACTGAATTACACTCCGCTGTAGGTTCGGGCCAGAAACTGGGTCACCGTGGCAAAGCTTAAAGAGACAGCCGCTGCATCTGATTCACAGAGTCCACTTTGTGGGATCACAGACAGTTTTGTCTGATACAATTGTTAGTATCAATATATCAGAGCTGAAGAATAAAAGGCGTGGGTCCTTTCAGGCCAGTGAAATGTACACTGTCCACAATGAAATGTCAATGTGTGTGCAATGTGAATCCAATGTACTTTCGGAGGGCATTATTGCAGCAGTTAATCTGTAAATGGTTGAGCTGTGGATTTGTTGTGCAGCGAGTGGGAAGCCTGGTTGTTCTGACAGATGTAGCGGGCAGATGTTGCAACTGCCGGGGTAAAAAAGTTAATCTTGTCACCAGCAAGACTTGAGTCTGTGCACGTGTGTGTGTGTGTGTGTGTGTGTGTGTGTGTGTGTGTGTGTGTGTGTGTGTGTGTGTGTGTGTGTGTGTGTGTGTGTGTGTGTGTGTGTGTGTGCGCTTGAACCCTCATGTGTATTATATTCGGAATAAGATTGACAGGTTAAGGGTCGAGCTGGGTTGGAGTATTGGTTATGGTTACTGTTAGTATTCAAGGCATGAATCTAAGTTAATACAACTTCCCTTGGATTTGTTTGTGTGTACTTGTACTAACGTCTTTTTGGGGAGTCATCATTTTTTAGCATCAAGATCTAAGCCATTTTATTCTGGAAAAACTGTGAGTCCCTGATCTGTATCTTCACAAAAGAAAAACACATCCTTCCACCAATTTTCCCTATGGAAATCCATCCAGGAGTTTTTGCATAATCCTGCTAACTAACACGGATAAACACATACCCTCCTGGTAATGAGTGTCCTCACGAAGACATTAGTACAAGAGTGTGTGTTAGTTTTAGTGCTTCTTGTATAAATATATATCTATGATCCAACACAGTAAAACTAATGCTGATAGACTCACCAGCTGTGCCGCTCCCCACATAGACACTGACACTAGTTTGCACATTTAAACTCACACTTCCTGTCCCCATTCAACCCACCTGCTAATCAACTCAAGACCGCCGCCGCATCCGTCAAAATCTTAACAGCTTTTAGTTCTATCTCCCCAAATCTCCCTTCTCATGTGCTGCTGGCTTTTCTGTCTCACTCATGTCTGAGCCTCAGCTTTACTAACAACGCTCACTCTCTCACCCACTCACAGTCATCCTGGCAGTGTTTGTGTACAGGGGGGAAAAAAACTAGCATTTCTAAAAAGCATAAGACAACAATCATCTTTTGAGAGTGAGTGTAAAGTGCTTTTTTTATTTCCATGCGCTCTCTGAGACTTGCTGTGGACATTTTAATAGTGCGATTGTTTGCTAAAGGCACGATATTGGGCTCAAACGTATTTCAGATGAACTTTAATGTCTTGAAAATGAGCTGCTATTGCCAAGTATGTTATAGCATCTCCTCCTCATTTCATTCAGAATCAAAGGCTCTTGTACCATCAAGGCAGTGCTCAGGCTGTGCTGAACAGAATATAAAACATCCTTATGTGCTCACACAGAGTGAACACTGAGAACCACATAGCAGAGTGGGCGGTTTGTGCACTGGCTCACAACACCAGAGAGGATGAAACATTCTTGAACACTCTTTTTCCTGGGGAGACTTCGATAAGGAGATGCAAACAACTCTCACGTCTGTATGATGAAGCTAAACTTGGGTTAGCACACAGGTTAGCGTAGAGCCTGGAAGCACATGGAACCAGATTTAGGTCAAGTTCAGACCTGGTATTAACATCCGTCCTGGGAGATCCGATCATAAGTGGACAGTGTAAATTCGTCTGTTCACACCCGATGTTAAAATGCCTCCTGAATGTTTCTCCTATTCCCACTTGTGATCGGATCTCACTTCTTAATTCACTTCCAGGATCGCAGCTGCGGCCACATGGTGGAACGTGGTGGCAGCTGATCATGGATTATGATTACAGCTATTACAAGGATTAGATATATACACTGTTCCTGCCCACATGTTGCAGTATTACTGTCATGGCTACTCTGCCTTCCATGCCCCCCCCCCCCACTCTCCCTTCATCTCTGTCAGACATTTTCTCTTTGCATAAATATTTTAAACATTGATACACCTTTCCATTTATGTTGCGATTTTCCCTAAGGTTTCGGTGTTTTTTCCCGTGTTAAAGGTTGGAAGTTTTTCCTCACTCTAGTCACGGGCCAAGAACAGAGGATGTTGCACCTTGTTCTGTACATTGAGTATTTAGTGCAAGCATGGATATGTGTGGATAAGTGGTTCTCCATTTGTCCCGCAGGAAACAATTGTGTTCACACAGTGAAAAAAATGTGGCCACGTGTGATCGGACCTCAGGATGGATGTTAACACCAAGTCTGTACAGGGTCACAAAAATTGGGAAATTCTTCACATCTAACTCTGAGCTATGAGGTGAATAAGCATATTTAGGCACTACTTTAAGATAGTAAAATTAATATGAATATGGCTGCTGTTCTGAAAAACAAGATGTGGCTTTTTCCTTGGAGCACAGTAAAATCATTCTTAAATGTAGTTTTATTTCCCATTTAATTTTCCAGTTTCCAGCATATTAATGTCAGTGTTATCAACATGTATAGATCTGAATGGGTTTTCCCTCAACACAGACTGAATTCAGAAGTCGCTCCTTGTAAACTGCAGGGACGTGGCACACTTTATCGACCCATCGAGTAAAGCAGAGAGCAAATGAGTCTGATTCAAGATCGCAGGGCAATCCTTGTGTTCATAAATGGCTGGTGAGAGCTTATTATTAATATTCTAGGAAAGTTTGTCCCTTTTCGCCCTTCTGAATAATACAGCAAAAGCGGTGAAGACATCAGAGCACATCTGACAGGGCCATGAAACATTTATGACTTCTGTGTTGGAGGATCTGCCTGCCACGTTCTTTCTGATTCCTTTGACTTTCCACACATGTCGACGCTTCTTCACGCTTGACTCGTCCCAAAAGAAGTGCTCTAGGAGGAATCTCTGTTCCTTTGACTGAGTTAATCTTTAAACCAGTGAAGAGTGAGTAGATTTTACACCAGAAGTTCCTTCTGTTTAAAGTTTTTTTTTTGGGGGGGGGGGGGGTTCGGTCTCACCTGCAACACTCAGAGCAAACTTCACTGCTACATCCACGGTGCTGTGAGCAGTAACCTGATCCACTATTCCAAGTTGCAGGGCCTCAGTGGCAGTGATATAGTGGCCTGTGGGAGACAAGAAGGACAAGGGTGTGTATGGGCGACATGTGACATTTCACATTATTAGATTGACTGTAATAGAAGAGCATCCTGTGTCCTTGTGATTAAGACATAAACTGTATCACTGCAACCTCCCCTCGATATAGCCTTTATCAGATACAATGAAAAACAGTGCTTGAAAAGAAGAAAAAGATGAATAGCTACAGTTTGACCTCAGTGATTTGTTGAGAAACCTTCCAGTTAAAGACACAATAGGTTTCATAGGTAGTGATGATAATAAAAGTGAACACATACTGACATCTGCTGGTCATCAGAGTAACTGCTCTAAAGCGCCTGTACTCCTGTGTTTATCAACGATTGTGCATATGGTGGTTTCTACATATTTACTAATGTAAACCTATACTTAGTTGAACAGTGTAAAAACTGTCCACACTCCATAAAAGTGAGACAAGGTTAACAGTCTCTTAGCTACCTGTGGTGATGAGGTCTAAGGCAGCTGGGACCCCGATGAGCCTCGGGAGACGCTGGGATCCCCCTGCAGCTGGGAAGCAGACCCAGTTTCACCTCTGGAAACCCCAGTCTGGCCTGAAAGGACACAAAGGATGAGTCTGCATGAGATTCTCAGAAAGCCTCTTGAATGTAAAGGCCTTAGAGAGAGAGAGAGAGAGAGAGAGAGAGAGAGAGAGAGAGAGAGAGAGAGAGAGAGAGAGAGAGAGAGAGAGAGAGAGAGAGACTAACTTTTGAGTGTGCAATTCGATAATGGCAGCCAAGTGCCAGCTCAAGGCCTCCTCCGAAAGCCCCCCCCTCTATGGCCGCCACCACCGGTTTGTGTGCAGCCTCGATGGTGTGGATCATCGGCACAAGTGGAGGCCCGGACATGGTCGTCCCAAACTCCTTGATGTCGGCTCCTGTAGTGCAAATAAAATCATGAAGTTATCAGTGGTATGATGCGTCTGGTTCAACATCCTCCTGGTTATCGTCTTTACACAACATACCCAGTTACAATCACAAACTACTGATAAGAAACAATTTCCTGAACAAAATCTGTCAATAACTGTATTTTTCCTTCAAGATTCCATTAGTTTTCTTTAAGATAAATATTGTTTAAGCGTACATATAAATATATTTAACTTACTGTATATCTTATGAAAAGATGAATTCATAAAATGTTCTAAACTGTTTTCATTCTCTTAATTATGTTAAAGTTTGGTATATAACAATTGAAACAGTACCAAACAAAATTAATTTGGCACAAAAAATAACAATGTTCTTTAAGTGTACTAGATATTGTCACTCAAGTTAAATCAGATTTTACCTGGTATGGCATTCACTTCTTTTATTTCAAATGAAGGATATTTACGTTCAGTTGTCCTTGTTCCTTTGTTGAGGACCAGAGGGACTCAATGATACATTATGAGAATCAGTGAAGGGATGACATCACAGTGTTTGCAACCAGAATGTCGTGTTGCTACGGCAATTGATAAACCAGTTTTCTTCTGAAAATGACAAGATATGTGGCATAACTGTGACATTACAGGAGATAATGAAAAAAGATAAAAAAAACATTCATACCCCCACAGAAGATTCCATTCTGGCCACAGACAACCACCGACTTCACCTTTGGGTCACTGAGGGCTCTCTTCACCGTGTCAACGATGCCCTGTCTCACCGCCGCACTGTATTAATAACACATGTATTTACATGATAGAGGGTTTACAGTATTAGTAAAATTAAGTTTAGGCTTAAAGCAACACTATGTAACTTTTACTCATTAACGGCGCAGTCTGTAGCCACACACGTATTCTTTTGGGCTCTGCGTTTGAGTGATGAAGTAATTTTCACACAGAAAAAAAGTCCTACCGGCATAAAACACAACTGAACGGTGGATATTACCCATGTTCTGCTGCTTCCTGAACCAGAAGAGCTGCAGCTGTAACGAATACACCAACCTCTGCATATCATTCTTGCTATTTTAAAAGTTTTCTTGCTGAACATTAGAGATAAACATTGGTGTATGTCTTGCGCAAGGTTTTAAGTTTTTCCCTGTCGAATAGGCTGATAAGCTGAGTCTGAGATGCCCTCAGATAAACCTTATTCAGGTGAGAGGTGAGAGATGTAGTTCAAATGTAAGTATTTGTTTTGCAGCAGAATCGGGTGACGTCATCATAATTACTATAAATGGTGGCAGGAAAAGCCAAGGTCATATTACATCTACTTGACTGCAATAGTGTTGTTTCTGTCTTGAGCCCACAAAACCAAGTGAATCTCTTCAGTGTGACACACGGAGCTGAAGTAAATCCTCCCACAGAACAAATCTAGATCTCACATCAAGAACTTTGCAGCCTTGTTTTGACACCTCAGCTCACCTGAGCGCGTTGACAGGCGGACTTTGCAGAGTAATCAGACCAACGGACCCCGAGACACGAGTGAACTGGGCCATGTTGTCGACTGAACTGTGTCGACGCACTTCTGTCTGTCGTGCAGGTTGAACTTTGAAACTTTCCCTGCATCCACGTTACACATCACACATTGCCCAACACAACGTCTTCGTTCTCTTAGCTCCCGCGGTCAAACGACACACTACCGCCTCCACGTGGCCCGGAGCCGAAGTAACACTCTGAATTATATTAGTTTCTCTGTATTCTGTTGATGTAGTGCTTACAAATAATAATAAATAAATAAAAGACGTTTAAATAGTTTTATCCTAACGAGTCATTCAACAGCTGATCGATAACGTCACATATTTGAGCTCAAATATAAAATAATTGCGGTTCATACAGGACGTGACGTCAGTGCAGCGGTTGTCCTCTTTCTCGCTGACAGCCGGAAGCTGTGGCTTCGTGTGTGTTTCGCTGCTTGTTGAAATATGCGCTCACTGGTCGGACTCATCGCTGTGGTCGCCGCAGCCACTTTGTACCTGTACTCTCTGTCCCTGTACCTGCCCCCGGGACCCCGCCGACCCCCTGCTCCGCCCGCTGCCCAGGGAGAGCATGTGGACCCGGCACAGAGCCCTGACAGCGCCGGGGAAGTCAGCGGGTGAGCGACGTTAGCTGGTAGCAACAGGAGATAGAAGTGCTTCCATGTTCAGTGTGCTCTAGCTGCGGTATTTAGAGTTGTGTATAAAATGAAAGCTTCTGTTACATTACAATCGCTAGTTAGCTACTGTTAGCATGTCCTCAGGGGGGATACTGAATGACATGATGCATTTCCAAACCTCTTACCTTAACCATCACAACTACATGCTAAACCCCAAGCCTTATCCTTATCCTAATGCTAACCTGAACCTTGAAACCACGTCTCAATCCCAACAGCCCTTTGAAAAATGAGGAGTAAAATGCAGATATTAGTGCAAACACAATCAGAAACATCAGTTATAGTGATGGGTAAACTTTATGCTGTCCCATCTATTCTATATCTTATTGTTTTGATTGTATGTTGTGTACCAGAAAGGGACAAGTACCCGTATATACAAATTATATAGGATTCCTCGACTTTTCTTTCTTATCAGCAGCAAGAGAAAAACAATCTAAAGCTGATTAAGATTTTAAATTGAGAAACGTGTTAGACTACATGACCTTGTTCTCAGTAAATGCTAATTGTTGCAAGTGTTTTGCTCACTTTCAATGAAGCAATTTTGAGCATCCTCTTAATTTACATTGCATTTGCAATAGCTGTTTATAGTAATACATGATAAAGCATTTGTTGGTACATACACTTCAATGTAATGAGTGAATGGAGGATGTCACAAACGTCGGTGTTCCATGTTCCCACAGGTTGAAGTTCCCTTCAGACTTGGACGAGCTGAGGGAACTGGCCGAGCTCCTGCAGTTTTACAAGACGAAGCACACTGGATATGTCCTGCTTCTCTTTTGTAGTGCATATCTGTACAAGCAGTCATTTGCCATTCCTGGATCCTCGTTCCTGGTAAGATCATTCTCAATGTACTGTAGCAGGATGAAAACAATATTGAATATATATATATAATCTTCCATGCTTGGTATTTATAAAAAAAAGTAGGCTTACTTAAAGGAAAAGAGAGAAGGTCACTGGACCTGCATGTTAAGTGTGGTTTAGCTTTCTTCTTTAAGGACACAACATAGAGGATACAAATATCCATCTAGTACAAACAACAAAGGGATGTCATATTTACTTTTGCATGGCAGCCATACTGGACTGTTACACTGCTTACTATTGTATTTGCACAACTGAGTGTGCAGCACATAAAAAAAGCCCAAGACCACAAACCACATGCAGATTAAATCGACTCTCACCCAGCGTCTTTAAACCACTATGAGATCACAAAGTGTGTCAGAGCTTATCTCTACACGTACACTGATGATGTTCTTTGGTATCCGCTTGTGTCTTTGTGCAGAACATTCTTGTAGGAGCAATATTTGGACCATATGAAGGACTGCTGCTAGCCTGTGTGCTCACCACTGTGGGCTCCACCATGTGCTACCTCCTGTCACAGGCCTTTGGAAAAAAATACATTGTGAACTTCTTCCCTGATAAAGTCTCCATGCTGCAGGGGAAGGTACATATGCGACAACATTGAAACAACTGTTAATTCAAACTAAGCCTGTAAACCAGACCAACGAGTGAGCTCATGTTTACTCACTCCTACAGGCGAGTGGTCCCTCTCTTCATCTGACCAGAGGTTCACTGAATCCTCCCTCAGCTAATCCATAGTTTGTCTCTCCTTTTCGAATGGTTGTCAAATGACCTGTTTGCCGTTCAGTCCCAAAAGCAGAACATGCATAATGAACTTTTCTCTTTTCTGACCTGATACTATGTCAACCTTCCCGCTTGTCAAACAATCATATTTACTATTACTATTATATTTACTAACCAAGATGGCTGCTTCGGATGTGGATCTATCTTTAAATACTCTTGTGACAATAGTACTAAGCAAACTGGATGGTAGGTTTTCTCTTCAAGAAGAACAAACACCTGCACTTACAGCAGTGGTCGATGTGCTGCTTCACATGTTCACTGCTCTTATTATTGTAGGTTTATCCAGAGAGGTTTCAGATTGATGGTGCTTTTTACATTCCTGTTAATAAGCTTCACAGCTTGTACCGTCATTGATGCTGGACTGAAACTATGTGATATGACATTAACAACCAAAGGATAAGTGCAGAAATATGGGTCTACTGTCCCTTCATAGATTCTTAACATCTGATGTCTCTCCCAGGTGGAGGAGAACAAGGACTGTCTGTTCTTCTTCCTGCTCTTCCTAAGATTCTTTCCCATGACACCCAACTGGTTTCTGAACATGTCTGCCCCGATTGTAAACATCCCCATCACCTTCTTTGTCGGCTCAGTCTTCATTGGTAAGCTCACATGGAACAGCTCTTGTTATAGAACTGTCAGTAAATGATGACACACTTTCCACATTCTTAAGTCACACATACTTTTTGTATTCATAAATCAGAATAAGACTGTTTTTCAAAAGGTTGATTGTCGGATGCCTGTTTTTCTTCTTTCACAGGTCTCCTGCCGTACAACTTCATCTGCGTTCAGACGGGCGCCATGTTGTCTGAGTTATCGTCACTGGACGACTTGTTCTCCTGGGAGCGACTGCTGCAGCTGCTCGCCATCGCCTGCATGGCCCTGCTGCCCAGCGCCCTGATCCGCTGCTTCAGTCAGAAACGTCTCAAACTGGACGTCCGGTCACAGAACGGACTCGAGACTGATAAAAAGGTCCAGTGATTTGTTCTGGTCGTGAGTTTGTTCCTTGGTGTTTTGATAAACACTTCCCTCAAGAATAATTGTATCAAAAAGTGAAACACAGACGATTTCATGTGGACTGTTTTAATTCTTTGGAGCCACATGGACGTGGAAAAGGGATCTCGGCTTTTAAGACAATGACAAGACTGTCATAGTGCAAATTAAATGGGTGTTTCTTTACCACAGCTGCTGGAGGCGTTGTTTATACAGTTTGTGGATATGGAAGATATATGAATGTATTATAATCATATGACGAAAGGTTGCACTCTTGTTATAATATGAGTAGGACTTCAGTGGAACCACCTCCTGTTCAAAGTGCCTGACATGCAGTTAATGACTCAAACTTCTACCTCCAGGATGAACTTTTTAAAAGGTCTACTCATGTTTGTGATTGTTCATATGATTGTTTTGTTGGGTTTGTGTAAATTATTAAATTTGTAACTTAAAGACTGCTTGTATTTCAGTATATACTACACAACTTGAAGTTGAACTTTACACATAAGTGTTAATGACATCTTTTTACTATTTTTCATCTCTGAACTGAAAGTTTTGTAATTTAAGGACCAGCAATTGAATTAAATTATTTTTTGTGACCAATTGTCCAGCCCTGATTTAAAGTCTTGACTCTAATAGCATGGATTTTCATTTGATTGTGCCATTCATTGATGCAGTGTGAGGATTGTGTTTTCAACACAATCCTGGTCCTGCAGCATCTGTGCTGCATCCAGTGTTATTTTAAAACTCTGTCTTTGAGGGTTAAAGGTTCAGTGTGTACGATTTAGGTGAAAATGGATCTATTGGTGATGTCTTCACTAGTGTTTCATTTGAATTGTACAAATTGTTTTCTTTACCCTAGAATGGGCCGTTTATATTTAATTACTTTATATTTACATCGGGAGCGGGTCCATGTTTTTTTTTTGTTTTTTTTACAGTCAAACTGGACAAACGAAACAACTTTTGAGTTTTAATGAAAACTGAAGGCTGCCACAGGTTCACTCTCACTTTTGGAAGGGGAGGGTGAGGTATTCAGCTGCAACATGCAACTTCACCCCTAGATGTCACTAAATTCTACCATGTTTTTAAAGTTTAGTTTCACTCAGATAAAACAACAGTTTTCTTTTCCCAGGAACAAGTTATTCTCCGCCACTCCAAAACAGCTGTAGTGCTGTACGGCAACTGGCAAGTTCTGTTTTTAAAGTGGCAAAGAATATGTGATTATCGGTAGTGTAGCATTAGCCAGAGCTAGCTAAAATGTCAGCAGTTTGGCAATATTTCATGCTGGAAAGTCCAGATTCAAGGGATGGCGCCAGTCTTCTGAATTATAACACTAAACAATCTCATGAAGCATTTGAAGAACCATCACATGAAAGACCACAAGGAGTTCACCAAGGCGAAGGGAAAAAAGTTTCTAAACCACATTCAAACACAGCAAAGACTGCCACAAAGCAAGAAAGATAACATAGGGTTCATTGTTCTTTTTTTTAAATGCACTGGAATCAGATTGGTTCTCAAAATTGGCCGGTATTAAAAGTCCAGGTATTGGAATCGGTATCGGGAAGGGAAAAATGGTAATACAACACCTCTATTATTTATTTAAAATATAATATAAATACATTCTGTGGTTTGTTGAATCACAAATGATGAGGCACCCCGTTATTTCAGAGGATAAAAACTTTAAAATGATAAAACAGCAAACATGGAAAAAAACAACACTTTTCTTTCAAATATTCTTTATTGCTCAGATCCAGGTTGCTCAGCAATACAGTTCACTCACAACTCAAAACAACAGCATGGCTGTTTACCAGAGAGGCATGGATCCACGAGATGTGTTAAATAAGGATCATATGTCTGTCCGGCGCACAGTCTCCAATTACCTTGAGGTGTCTGGGACCTTTAGGCCCATGGGAAATGTAGGATTGAGGGAGTTTTTGACCTACTGAGGAAACAAAAGGAATTTTCCCAAATGGTGAAAAGCAGTTAAGAAATGGATCCATGTAAAACCACTACTGAAGGTCTAGTGCTATATGAAGTGTAATACGTACTGGATCGCCTACAACAGTCTCATGCAATGCTTTGTGTTTTTTCTTTGAACAAGAAGATGGGACGAAAAAAAAACAACACTGCTCTGGTTCTGCACACATCTGACCAGAGGTTCACTGAATCCTCCCTCAGCTAATCCATAGTTTGTCTCTCCTTTTCGAATGGTTGTCAAATGACCTGTTTGCCGTTCAGTCCCAAAAGCAGAACATGCATAATGAACTTTTCTCTTTTCTGACCTGATACTATGTCAACCTTCCCGCTTGTCAAACAATCATATTTACTTGATTTTTTTCTTTTTTCTGATTCCAAAATATGTTGAAAACCCAAGCTAGGATCATTTTTAAAACCACATTTTAACAGCTAGTATTATTGATAGTGATCAAATAGGAATGAATATTAAAGCAAAGAATCACATCTACTGCCCCAGACAAAAAATAAAAAAATGCATCATTAAATCAGTGTAAATGACGAGAAAAACCCCAGATCAACAGAAGAAATTAAATGAAATAAAAGCCTAAACTATCCAACCACTATGTGATATGACTAACAACACTGTACATCTGCAGTGATGTGTGTACTTTGTGTGGTTTTTCTGGTACTGAATATTAATGCCTAGCAACACCCCACAAAAACCTAGAAACAACTATCCTTGGATGTTAAAAGTTTACTACCATCCTGACAAGATTCGCCTCAGAAAGCGGCTGCCTCACCTGTATGAACAAACAGGATGCCGGAAAACAAACACGCCGGGAGGGAAACCTGCTTCTAAAGAGCCAAAAAACACAAGAGAGACAGAGGTCTGAACCGAGGAGGCCTCAGTGATGCAAGAAAAGGGCCTCCACTTCAAAACTGCTCTAAAAACCCAAAGAAAAACTACTCCTGACATTTAAAACAAGCCGTGACAGACAAACTACAACTTCCAGTGCTACTGTGAAAAGCCGCTTCTTCCTCGACGGGCCCTACGAGAAGAAGCACCGCACTGCATTGGCGTGGGTAAGGTCGGGGTCTTGTAATCAGGTCTGCTGAGCTATTGTCATCAGTATGAGGTACTGTACTGGCTGCGGGGAGGCTCGCTGAGACGGCCTCAGGCATTGTGTGAGTTCCATAGACCTTTACGTTTTTGTTTTTAGCACTGCTAGTCTGTGTTCACTGGGACGAAGAAAAGAAGAACCTCATCTGATGACAAAAGTCTGCCCGCTAAAACAGTTAAAAGAACTCCAAAGACAAACACTAACTTTCACTATATAGATCATTCATTTATTTAATACTTTTTCTTTCTTTATTTTTTTGCCCTACATTGGTTTTTAGTAACTAAAGTCAGCCTTGGATTCTGAGAGGTAATTCTGAAATGTACAGCACAAAATAAAAGAATGAAACTAAAATGGGCAGATGGGTGAGAACGGCGTCCAGAGGTCAGTTTTGAGGGAAGCTGTGACGCTCCAAACGCCTCCCACCATCTCTCACAATGCAGGTGCAGACTTGTATAAGTGTTATAGAGAGACAGAGAACGATGCATTTATGTGTGACTCTATTGTACATGTTTACAGATATACAGTTATCTTTTTCGTACACAGTGACATCTCAACGACTCTACATTCTACACAGAAGACGAGGATTTTACACCATGTTCAAGAGTCCTGTCAGTGTATTTTTGCAGCTTCGCGTTGTTGTTGTTGTTGTTTTTTTTCTTCAAATCAACCCCAGAGTTATGCTGTTATCAAATAGAGCTGGTAAGATCGGTTTGGGTGATTATAAAATTCTTCTTTTTTTTTTTCTTCTTACAAGTGAATAAACGTCATTGTTTTTTTTTTCCTTTTTGTTTTTAAGTCTCAAAAAAACCTGGAGGTACAGTTGGGAAAAACAGGAGGTACAGTTGGTTAGTCTCTCTATCAACCAGTTTGTATGTTGTTGTTTTTTTTAAATGGTGAAATCAGTACACAACATCCACATTCAGAACCACTTCGGGCAGGTATGTACCCCTTAGATCCTGCACTTCATTCCTTCTTAGCAAATAAAAAGAATATGGACTTGGAAATCCTTTATCATTAAGAGGTCGTTTGGCGTCCAGGCAAAGACAAGTCCAACAGAGTTGACTACGGTTTACAAAGTTTCACTAGTCAGCTGGACCTGAAAAGCTTAGAGATTACTGTAAGATCTTCTGGTTTGATCTCTTTTTTTGTTTTCATTAAAAAAGAAAATTAAAAACTCTCAAAATGATCAACAAGGTTAACAAGGCATACAAAATGTGGAAAAAAGGGGAAATGAAAGATTGGACTGAGGTACCCTGAAGCCTGAGGTAGATCACAATACTGACATGCGCACTGTTCACATCCTGACCAAAGTTAGCACGGTCGTTCACGCTGCTGTTCTCCTATTTTTCAGGTTTTTCATTTATATTATTATTCATAGTCTAGTTTTTCAAGAAAATAAACGCTTCCCTTCAAAATAATATGGCAGTGTCCCACTGAGGAAAAAAAGAAAAGGACTTTGTTTTTCTTTTTGTTTCTTATCAATAGCTCTCATCACAAAATAGGAAAAAAATAGATTCATAAATATTACTCTCTTTTTATATATATACACACACGCACACACACACACACACACACACATACACACACAAGGAGGAGGCTGTGCGTATTGGCAATAACCTTTTAAGTCTGGAAGATGAAGCTGATGGGTCGTGTGGTGACAAAATAAGGCAACAAGCTTCCACGGTCTCCAAAGTAAAAGCACAGAGGGGACACCAGGACATACCTGCGTGCCCAGCGTGCTCGCACAGCAGCCGGCCAGCTCGCCGAAATTAAAACGACACACACACACAAAAGTGAAGTGAAAAGAAGAAGAAGAGAGCGAGGAGTGAGGATGACAATCTGTGTGTCTGTGCCTCTGGCCCGGCCCCCGCTGGACACGGCAGGGGGGTGACAAGTTTTTCTAAAAAAGGCTGCATATTGTACATTCACAGCTGTCCTGCCGTTTTTAGAAAGCTCCCTGACAAGAGAGGGTTAAAGCCAAACGCGGCTGCGGTCACGTCTTGCGGCCTTGTGTGTACCACGGGTCTTACAGTGCCTCCCTGTGACAACCCCACCCACCCACCCACCCCTCTACACCCAAAACCTTTACCCTCACTGCCACTCCACACACCACAAGTCTGCACTCTCCCACCCTCTGCGTCCCGTCCCCCTTTGTCCGGGCCCTCAGCTCACATCTTGTGCCGACCCTCCAGACGTCCTCATAAGGCCGAGCGTGTGGCAGTGCACATTCAAAAAAAAACCGGCCGGTCGCCTGCTTACAAGCAAAAGTGCACCCTTTTTCTTTTAAGACGTCAATTTTTTACTCTGATCGTCGAGGACAACGCCTTCACAGACATCCTTTGATTTTCTTTTTTTTAAATAGATATATATATATATATATATATATGGGCAGCAAGCATTAATGCAGATATACTCTACTTCTATACAGAATGGGAGAGTGAAACCAGTTTACTGATTCAAAAATGATGAAAACCCTCGGTGGCGTCTGACCTCTGTTGAGCGAAAGTGGCAGTCAGTTCACTGTTATCAAAAGGCTACGGGGGGAAGAGGTGTTCCTCGACGACAAATATTTTTTATCCTATTAAAAAGTCATGATGCCAGATGAGAGAGAGTGATGAGAAAGTGAAGCGGAGAGGAGAGACATAAAAAAGAAATATGTGTAGCATCGGATATGTATGGGAAGAGACGTTTCAAAGGGACGTTATCTTTTGTGTTGGCACACACACAGGCTTGTTACAAAGACTCAGAACCATTCACCATTATGTTAACTTATAGGGGTTTGCTTTGTTTTCTGATTTCAGTGGCCTTAAGTGTGAACAAACAAGGGAAACCGTTTTTCTGTTTTGTTTTGTGGCTGTCAAGGTCCGATCGATCTCTGGAACAAGCACGATAAAACATTTAAAAACTACACCAAGCTGTACTGTCATTTAGTAGAAAAATAACAGTGCTTACCCTCAGTGTGCATCAATATACTTCTCTACTCTGTATTAATAATACTGCTAAGGATAATTAATCTTGCAATCTGAATATCTCAAAGAGAAGGTCCATTGTCACTCGCTCTCATTCTAACCCCAAAAATGTCAATCACAATGCCTCGTATACGTTTGTGTTAATACAGTTGCTTTATCCGTTTGTTAGGCCTATGTTAGTCCAACTAAAGAGATAACGTTATGCAGGGCAATGTACTATTTCCTGTTGACTTTGTTTAATGTGAAGACAACAGCTCAGTTCCAATTCTCTGCCATTTCCATCTCTTGCAGATTCTTTATTTTTTTGGCCTTATTCTTTTCTTTTTTTTTTTTATTGTGTTATATCAGTATGGTTTCTCCTCCTCTATCTGCGCTCACAGGGCTGGCAGTGCACACACAATGCCTTCAGCCTTTGGCTCTCACTTGTTTCCCCCACAGTAAAAGTTCTTTGGTTTTGATCCCGGTGCTGCTGGTCTGCCCTGCATGTCCCCCTTGGGCCTTGGCCTTTGCCTAGGTAGGTCTCTGTCCATTTTGGGAGGGGCTACATTCATTGGCTGGCGCCCGCGGAAGTCGGCCCGCCAGGTCACTTGGAGTGGTGCGGTGACACAGCGGCCCCCTGCTGGTGTTTCTGTTCCTGCTGTTTGACCTGCTGTATGATCTCCCGGATCTTCCTCTGTGCAGTCTGTGGCAAGAGAGGGACGAGGTTTTAGCTGAGCCATGACACGGTGGGTGTCCATATGAAAATAATAGACGATGTAAAGGTGTATTAATGTATTAAATAAAAAAGTATTATATTATATATATTATAAGTAGTAAATTAAACAAAGGTTGGCATCATTTTTGCTCTTGGAAATGATTTAACAAAACAACCCAAACCAACTCTTACTTACTTACATAGTGTGCCTAGTTGCCATGGAGACAGATTTTCTTTCACACATGGATCCATCCCCATGACAACTGAGCAAACTCCATCTGCTGACAAAGACCCTGTGATATGTTTTCACACTCTTCATGAGTTGTGATTGTCAAAAAAGATTATTGTCATGAACCTGCAGCTCGTTGTGTTTCCTGAGTGTGTGTGTGTGTGAAAATAATTTGACACTATTTTCATTGTTTTCATACTCATGATCAGAGATCTGCTAAACCAGATTAACTATAAACACATAGTGTTTGTGAAGCTCATTAAACACAATAATGTAAAATAATGACATGTGCGACATAATAGTTTTACTTCCTGCATTTATTAGTATGTTTTTATTTTCAATTTCAATTGACTATTGCTTTCTGTGCCGAGGGGGTAGAGCGGTTGTCCAGCAGGTCAATCCCAGTCTTTCCCGGGAAAGAAAGTAAACCCCAAATTGCCCCTCATAGAAAAAGTGTTGTATGAATGTGTGTGTGAAAGGGTGAATGGCAATAACCGTGTACTGTACAGCGCTGTATGTATTTGACACCTGCAAACTTATCAGCCGAAATAACTGGAAATAAAAAACATTTCAGGGATATAAATGTTTTTCTTTATTTTTCCTACCTGGCTGGCAAAGAAATGCCCACTGATTTTCACAAAGACCTCGTCGTTCTCATCTGGAGTTTGGTCCCGCGGCACGATGACCTCCGCACTCGTTAGGTTTTGTAGATCGTTGACCTGAAACACAGACGCAGACGCCAGGGGTCATTGCATCAGTCTGAATGTCACAGAGAGCCTCACTGAAACTCACTGAGATCACTCACTGAGAGAGGAGGTATCCGATTATGAAAAACTGAGATAACCACAGATGAAACCATGCAAACAAGCCGTTACTTCATACACAGTAAACACCTTTACTGTTACTTTATTTCAAGTAAATGCACAATAAATAAGGCCTGTGGGTAATTTCAATAAAAAGTTGACAAAATATACTTTAAGACTGGAACTGATAAAAGTAGAATAGCATGTCTCGTATTTTTGTAAGTCTCCAGCGAAGGTGTCAATTTACAGGAAATATGGTCACAATATCCCCTGTTCCTGAGTAAAGATGTTCAAAATCAAAATCAATCAAATTTTATTTGTAGAGCCCATATTCACAAATCACAATTTGTCTCATAGGGCTTGAACAAGGTGTGGCATCGTCTGCCCTTAACCCTCAACAAGAGTAAGGAATAACGACTGAAGGGGAAAGTAAAATAATGAACAGAAAGGCATTATTGACCAAAATGTCCAAAAACATGTTTTGTGATGTATTTACATATATAAACATATTATATATATATATATATATATATAACCTAAATTCAAAAACCACAACCTTGCCAATAAATCAATAAATTTGTCCAAAACAAGCTTGGACTCACCGTCTTGCCTCCTTTACCGATGACCCTGCCGGCTGCAGTAGAGGGAACCTTGATGTGGGTCTCCAGTTTGACCTCCTCCTTTGCTGTGAAGAAGTTCTCCTCCTTCAGCTTCCCAAATATCCGACCCTGGGCCTGGAATACAGAGGAGGGTATGAGGCAAGGAGAGACTGGGGAAAATGGGGACACACAGTGATCCACTGCTGTTTACTATGAAACTGTGCACGACAAACATTTATCAAGTTTCAGGAGCAGCTTTCTGACTGAACTTATATCATATTTTGAAGAAGATATATTCCTGTGTTTTACCTTAAACTGAGCCTCTGGAGTTCCGGTAATGATCACCATCCTAACAATGACATCAGGGGTTTCGGGTGGAGCAATCTGACAAACACAAACACAAACACAACACACACACACACACACACACACACACACACACACACACACACACACACACACACACACACACACACAGGTAATGGGAGACAAAGAGGGAGAAAATGAGGCCAAAGGTTGATGATCGTGTTCTGTGGTGATTCACTGCAAACCAGTGAATCATGGGAGAAGCTGCCTGCTGTTACGTTATGAGGATTCATGGAGCAGCTGTCTCACCTCTCCAGACGGAGCTTCAGGGGCTTTCTGAATTGTTCAGCTCACTAGTCATCTCCTCTCGTCTTTGTTTCTGACCATAAATAACTAACATCCTCAGCTGTGGTGCATGAAGTGCTGCTGACTCAGCCGGTGCTCATTTCTTAACTTACTGAACATAACGCTCAATGTGAAGCTTTGAAAAATCGCATGTGTATTTAAATTGACACTGTTCTCGAGGTTTCAACGAGTCAAAGTTATGAGCTTGTAAGCCTCGTAGAGAATAACCTTTGAAACGCCATGTTATCTCTCAGACTACAGACAGAGCCAGGAGGTAGATCTAGTCTTTCAGAGCCGAGGGCACTGATATCAGTTCTGACGGGGGTGTTAGTAAACTCAGTTATCAATTCCACATTGGCCTTGTTTGTAGTTTTATTACAACATGCAAATATTTGTATCATTGAGAAAGAACTTCTTCTCGTGGACACATACAAACTATGCCGGCCACCAAAACAATTCACAGAAAAACTAAATAATAATCATTTTCAAGCATGAGGGAAGTAGCATAAAATGAGCAATAAGATAATTAAGACCTTCCTAAACATATTTAAGACATAAAACATAACACTTTCACATATTATTACACTTTTAAAGTCCTAAAATTCAGATTATTGAATGTTAAACTATTTTTAGACTCTGTGGAAACTCTGGTTTAACTGGGGTTTGGCAACTCAATGGCCCAGTTTAGATCAGGTATTAACATCCGTCCTGAGAGATTTGGGATCACAAGTGGTCAGCACTAAGTTCGTCTGTTCACACGTTGTGTTAAAATGTGTTCTGAATGTGTCTCCTGTGACAACTTGGGATTGGATCTCACTTCCTCGCTCTACATGTAAATAATCACATACAGCATTTGTGTTTGCAAAGACCAAATTATGTTTTCACCCAGTCTGGGGATTACACAGATGTGCAATTCTTTGGAGGTGTGTCAGCACGAGCGAGAGAGAAAGAGAGCGAGCGGAGTCCGGAGGGACGGAATGAATGAATGTGCAGCTCTGCTATGAAGAGAGACTTTACCCATTTAAAATAATAGAATCATTCTATTTCGGATATGCAACTCTGGATGGATTTGTCATCCAAGACCACCTCCCAAAGTGGTCTGAGTGATCGGATATTAAGACCCGAACTTAGCACTGACCACTTGTGATCAGACTCTTCAGGGCGGATGTTGATACCAGGTCTAAACAGGCGGGGCAATGAAAAATGGTTTGACCCTTTCTCACTGAAGCCCAGTGACGCTGTCAGACCCACCTTGATGGAAGCTCCGGCGAAGTGGGCGAGTTGTTTGATGTGCTGGCCCTTCTTGCCGATCAGGGCCCCGACTGCCTGAGTTGGAATAAAGAGGTAGGCGACCTCCTGTTCTGGAGCCTGTTGCTGGAAAAAGAAAGACAAATATTCAACACAACTTTGACTAAACTCTCTTCCTGATGAAAAAATAGGTACTTTAAATAGTTATAAACATTTGTGACTCAACCTGTCAAATACTTGAAGAGCAGCCGAACATGATGTCACCACATGCAAGGAAAGTTCTTCATGAGGGCACACATGACCACTTTGGCCGAGAATGAATGGAATATTTCCTATAAGGGCAGATGGCCGCCTGATGTTTTTGTTTTTCTGAGCCGGGAAACACGCGAGTACTTGACGCCGATGAATACATTTTTGCGAGCCACAACTCTGGGAGGAAAAGTCCCCTTCTAGAAATATTTGTGGTGTTCTGGCGACTGGGGGATGGTGCGCAGGAATGTCAGATCCACTGTCAAACACAGATGACGACTGCAAGGTTGTAATAGTTAAATATGTCTCTCTCTGTCTCTGTCTTCATCAGTCCTATATGTTCCTTGAGTTGTTTATTCTGTAAAAGCTTTAAAATAAGTGGGTGGATATTTTTTAACGTAATGTGTAGAGTGCATACCCCAAACAGTCCCCTTAGAAAACCACATTTAAATTCACTAGATCCGGATTTTTATTTGGATCTGGACCAAATTGCACACACTCATAAAAATCTGTTCCCTTAACAAGCCTGATTTCTTTCATTAAGATGCCGTGAATTATTCTCTGACAAATCAATTAAAATATTGAAAAACACTCAATCTCACAATGTTAAAGAAAGAGAATAAAGGTTCTCGGATCTGCACCAAAATTTTATGAGTTCTTCCTTGGATCAGGCCCCACCCTTCCCCAGAATTTCATGGAAAATCGGTTGAGGAGATTTTGCATAATCCTGCTAAATAACAGAAAAGAAGGAAGAAAACTGTTACATCTTAAACGTGACGGCTGTTCCAAAGCTTCTTGTGTGTTTCAAAGTGCCATCAAATATCACAATAATTCTCTAACAGCACAGAACACCATCTCTGATCACCAACATTAGCTGCGGGGCAGATTTTAGGGAACATACTGAGTGCTGGTGGGGGATGGCACTTGCTGGAGGAACCCCGTACAGGCCACTGAGATGTGAAGAGTGACTCTGAAAGTGAAGTGACAAGCAGACCGATCAGACGGCACAGAAACACACAATTAAAGCACGCACACACATACACACACTCCTCAGAGGACACATGCGTGTGCACAACTCTAGCTCTTGCTGGGGAGAATTTCAAGGGCGTAAATTCACAGTGAATCACACGTTAACTCCTTTGACTGAAGAATGCAGATACACTCACACACACTGGCTCGCACTCATCTGATGGTGAGTGGAGACTTTTGTTTTAAAGACAAACTGACTCATCTCTGAGGGAGATGGGGGATTTCTGGTTGTTGTGTACAGCATCATGCACGAAGGCCTGAGTCAACCCGGTGTTGTTTCATTCAGAAACCACTTCAGGAGGATGCTGGTTTACTATGTGTTGGATACAAATTCCTCAAAACCAATCCGCTGCAGGAGCCGTGCATGTCTCCCTAAAAGAAGAATCCGGTAATGGGCAGAAAACGGTTCATACTCACTAAGAATGGGCTGTATCCTGCTGGTGCCACAGCGGGCACTGCACCGCGTGGTCCGGCAGCAGGGGGCAGCATCGGCAGGCCAGAGGAGAAGATGCCCAGAGCGTTCAGGTTCAAGCCTGGGAATCAGGTTGGCCTGTTGCTGTGCAGAAGAAGAAGAAAAGAGACAGCGATGGGATTTAGTCATGAGAAACTGGAAGGGTACATTACATTCTCACACATCTTAATTTCCTTGGTTGTTTTGTTATTGCTTTTTTTCCTTTGACACTTTTTTTAAAGAGGCAAATTAGTTCAAACTGACTCTAAAATGGATTTTGTCTCCAGACATCCATGTTATATTTCCTACAGCAAAACGATAATGACCACAACAGGTGGCAGCAGTCGCGTAGGCAGAAATAATATTTTGGATGGGTCCGTACAAAAGTATGTGGGCTTTTCCCACAAAAAAATGACATATAGAAATTTGGGATTAAAAGCAGAAGTAGTACAAAGGGAAACAAAGACAAATTTAAGAAAAACAGTCCGGGTCCATCAATGGCTGCACGTCTGGATTACAAGTCGAAAAAACAGGCCAGCAAATCTACAGCTAAAAGGAAGATGAGAGTGAATGAGAAGAAAACACAAACCAAAGTAAGTAAATTTTAACCTGTTTTTAAATTGAATTAGATTAAAATGATTCTCCAAACTGTTTTTAATCTCTACATAAAATCTGGGGTCACAGAAATAAAAAGAAATGCTTTCTCTTTGCATCACCATCAAGGTAAAACAGTTAAATACAACCATGAGGTTGAGAGGTAAAGAAAGTCGTCAGCAACAGTTCTGATGAACAAGTTATTGTTTAAATAAATTATCCTATAAAACAGTAAAGGTCTTTGTTGCTTCTCCCGGTTTCCTGTCACACTAAATTGAATATATCCATAAACAGTTTTCGTCTTGTTGTTTGTCAAGTTAATTTCAAGTTACAGAGAATTGAAATGGCAGATTAAGATATTTTGATGTTTCAGATAAAATAGTTTCTTTATGGTTCCAGTCTTCAGATAAATAAACCATTTGAGAACCAACTCAACTATCTGAAAAGTCACGACCTGCTGAAAACCAGACTGACATTTGTCTACGCTTGAGAAAAGGACAGTTTTCCATTGTCACAGCAATGACTAAAATATTCTTTCCCTTACAGTCAGTCATTCAGCTATTCTGGTTTCCTGGCCATGCCGAGACACGCGGTCTCCTTTCACTTCCAATGTAATATCCACTGTATCACGCTAGATGGCCCTCACCGCTTACGGTAGACGCTCGTGCCTGGCAGGTGCCAGTATTGCTCGCAGCAGCCACAGCGATTTAACCACATCCTGCGTGCTGCTTCCTTATGATTGTTCCCCCGCCAATTTTTGTAAAAAATTTAAAAGAAGACTGACATTGTGAAAGTAGAGAAAAAGCATGTCCCAGGATACAGATTCTCCCTCCACAAGCTCCAGCTCTAACATTATCGGCGTCCATCACTGTGTTGTGCGTGCAGCGTGCAACATCATCACTGCCTCTCTTCCTCTGTGGTTGACCTTTCTGGCTGCAGCACCTGTGATGTCATCAGGGCAGTGTGAAAGAGGAGACGGGAGATTGGGCGGCCTACAGATATCAGATGGATGCTGGGAAACGCAGTGTGTTACGGCAGGAACACAGGAGACACACGCACAGCGGGGAAGCAAGCATGAGTCAGAGGCTCTGAGGAACACACACACACACACACACACACACACACACACACACACACACACACACACACACACACACACACACACTCGTCCACAGACACACTCTACTCAAACGCTTGAGTCACTGATGAGCTATTCAGCGATCGTTTACTGTTATCAATTTACCGAGTGCACAACGCCAGGTATTTTTAATCCTGCTGGTAACATGCACTGAATGGAGAGGTGATATTATCCTGGTGTGTATCATCGCTTCTCACCTGTCACTTGGTGTGAGTCAACCTCGAGATCGTGACACACACACACACACACATACAGACACACCGGGGATGAGCTTACGTTTAAAGCAGCAACGTCGTTCTCGTAGGCTTCCCTCAGTTTCTTCATTATCTCGACCTCGGCTTTATGACACGCCTCCGGGCTGCCCCTCACTATGATGGTCCTCTCAGGGTTGTAAATAGTTAATTCATGTAACCTGGAAGGGAGATTGCAAGCAAACACACACACACACACACACACACACACACACACACACAGCAATGAGTACATGCATAACAAGAAAAGTAACGAGAACAGCTACGCTCGTATTTTGCACACGTCTTCTCAGAGGGTGAAGGAGACTGAGGTGTTTCTAATTGGATTTCCTGTTTTTGCAACTTAAGTGTTAGTAGGAGATCAACATTTCTTGCTGAGCAAAAAAGCTATTTAATT
Source organism: Verasper variegatus (assembly GCA_026259375.1). Lineage (NCBI taxonomy): Eukaryota > Metazoa > Chordata > Actinopteri > Pleuronectiformes > Pleuronectidae > Verasper > Verasper variegatus. The sequence continues at coordinate 9,958,791 of CM048052.1, forward strand.
GGGGGATGACTCAGAAGGTTGAAGCTTTGGTAAAAGAATGGTCAGAACCGAAGATTAGATACTTTGATTTCAGGTTCCTTAGTTTGGGTTAAGCCCAAAAAGCAAGTGGACATTTCGACCACATTTATAGACTTTTTCTCAAGGCGATCCTGAGACCAAATGCATGTTTTGTGAGGGTGACAGAGATCAGTACATCCGTGAGTCCAAATTAACATTTGTACCAAATTGGACGAAACCTCAAGGTGTTCTTGAAATATCGCGTTCACAAGAATCGGACAGACGAACGTACGGACGGAGATACCTGAAAACATAATGGTCTCCGGCTGTTGGCTGAATGGGATAGGTGGTGGAGTTAATGAAAGATTATGAGAGTTAATGACATTATCATCAGACAACTCAAGGGCACGACATGATTTCAGAGCTGATGGTATAACCACAGTATTCTGATTAACAGTGGGTTCAATTACACTGAACAACAGAACACAGGACATCCGCGTTTGTTTGGTTTTCAAGCTCGTCCATGCAATTAAGCTCCCAGTAAACAATAATGATCAGCGAACAACACTATTTATCTGTTAGAAACCGATAATTATAATAACTCTGCTGTAAAATGAACATGTAATTAGACTTTTCCTTGTGAGTCCACGTCGCTTGATTACTACTTAGACTTTTAAAAGATTAAAAATGTATATTATGTGTATTTAAAGTGTATTTATGAGATTTACCACAGCTTTTCCTGTGTATGGATGGGGCGGTGGGTATTGTTTTTATTGATTTAATTGTTTTTATTCTGTAAAGCACTTTGTGTGACATTGTTCTTATCAATCTTCCCCTTAATACTGTCGGTTCTTGTAGCTCAGTCACTATGATGCTTTCTTGGATTTGGAAACTAAATCTTGATGACAGTGTTCTTGAGAAAACAGCCCAGTAGTCATAGTGAAACTAAAACTTGTTTCACTTACTCTGAAAAAGAGAGTTTAGCCTGTTTCCATGAATCATACAGGCGATGGCTGCATAAAGCAGTTTGCTCGGACAATGCAATAACACCTTTAGGCCTTTGTGGCAAAAAACCTTTCCTTTCCTTGGTGTCGCGGGAGGTGGAGAACACTCTCAAAGGACTTCACAGGACCATTGATGCTCAACGTATTGTTTGCCTCTTCTCAAAAGGTGCCTCTCATTCTCTCTTGATCTCTGTCTCTCCTCGAGGCTCATTACGTCCTCAGAGCTCGCAGAGACGCAGCGACTCATTAGCCCTGAATGATCGCGCAGGTTGACGAGCGCAGTTCGTTAATCGCCACCTCGCTCTCTGCTGTCATGTGCCGGAGTGAAGGAGCTGTTATCAAGCTCTCCACATTTGTTCTGTAGCAGTTGAGTGAAACCACACGACAAAAGGATAATGAACAGCAAGGGAGAAAGGTGCGGCACCAGGAAGTTGAAATCAATGCATGTTATTCGACCCCCCCTGGTTTCACTGGAAATAGTCAAAACTTCATCTCTGAAATCACAGAGGATGTCGCTGCTGCTTTTCCACAAGCGCCCCAGTGTGTGTGTACGTTTGTTTTCCTGGAGGTGTTACACAGCTACTATGTAACTGCAGAGCACTGTGGCGGCGTGTGAAAGAGGAACGGTTCGAGGCGACTTACGAGGAGATGGTTATCTTGGTCCCTGTCTCCTCTTCGATTTTCTTCAGGTTGCGGCCCTCCTTTCCGATCAGCCGGCCAACCAGGCTGTTGTGAGCAAGTATTTTCAGAGGGATGTCCTCCGTCCTGCACAGACACACACACACACAGGTTAGACAAGAGGACCATGTTCAGCTGAGTGTCACTGATGCGCTGTGAGGAATGCAACGCTGTGATGGGGGTGAGCAGGAATGTGGACAGCTGCCCAGCTGGAAGTGCTGCTGGGAGCACAGAGCAACCGCGTTAAGACACCAGCGTAACCACAACGTACCGTTCACCCGTAACAGATTTCACAGGAAAAATACCCCGATTTCTACAAGAAGCAGATGAGTTTTCATGCTGACTTTGTGTTTCTGTGTTGTTGTGTCTCTAACTGCAGGAAAACAATCATCACAGCCATTTGCAATGAACAAGGTCTGATTCAACAAGCACAACTTTGTGCCAGTGTAACTCTAAGCAAAAACACTGAGATTTTGGTATATTTTTTTATTCACTTTAGAATAAATGTGATAATTTACTGGGTTAAGTTTAATTCATCATATTTTATTTTCTAATACTTCAGAATGTTTCCTTGAAATAACTTAGTTTATCCTAAATAACAGATCAAACTAGCATATCTTACATATATGCAGAGCAACGTATCAAAGAATAGCAGTCAGTAAAGCACATATCTCGGCCAAAGCCCAACAGTCTCCTTAAATTCTATCAAGCTGCATTGTACACACAGATATCAGATTTACTAAATTCAATATCACCTAATAAGCCAGATTTTTTAAATCTAGATCCATGAATTAATCCTTGGACAATTGGTGAAAACATAAAAATAACGCCCTCTTAAAAGAGTGATAGAAAGTTCCTGGATCCGCCTCCTGATCCGAATCTGCACTAAAATTTGTTGGGTTCTTTCCTGATCCATAACCACATCCGTCCGACAAGTTTTGTGTTAATCCACTCAGGCAGTTGTTGTGTAATCCTGCTAACAAGGACAAACAAACCAACATAACCTCCTTGACTGCGATAATAACATCTTTTATCAAAACCAAAGTTATGGACTTATCAGCAAATACAAACTTGACCCTGAATCATATGTTGTATTTTATTTATCTGGAGGCCAAAGTTGCACAGTTATAAACTGTTGAAAATTGTTGATGTAGGGAAGAATATTCTGAAGGAAACAGATTGTGAAAGCTGTGTGATTAGGATGTTGTGTAAATTATGATGATTTAAAGTGGTTAATTAACCCTGACATGTTCTGGTGTCAAGATGAGCAGAATGATTGATTCTAATAGTTTAGTCTCGAGCTTTGATTGAAAGGCCTTGAAAAATGAAACAAGATTTTTCAGGTCATTCATAGGCGAATATGAAGGAGTTGACGAATGTTGGTATTATTGTTTTCGTGACACAAAAATAAATGTTTCATTCGTCTTTTGATTCATTAATTTATAATATTGTAAATGATTATTTTTCTAATAACATTTTTCTGGTCTGCAGGGAAATTGAGGGGTGTGTGTCTGTGTGTGTCTGTGTGTGTGTGTGTGTGTGTGTGTGGTGGTGGGGGGGGGTGTATCTCAGGGCATGCTATGAAGTGTAAGTGTAGATTTGTGCTGGGGTGGGCTGTGGGACAAGTAAAGGGAGATGATGATGATGATGATGATGATGATGGTGTTGGTGGTGGTGGTGGTGAGTTTAGAGGTCAAGTTAAGCGGCTCGGGTTTCGCTTGGCGCTTTCGACTGAGCCAAATTCACAACAGTTGTATTGAAACGCAAATGGAACAAGCCAAGGATGCTGTTTAACATCCTGGTCATTCACCTGCCAGCCCCCCGAATAAAAACACAGCAGGAGATCCTCCGGAGGAATCAGTGCGAGCGAGTGGGCGTGTTGATGACATTTGACATTTGTAAACAAAAAACTAAAAAGACTACAAATATCCCAGGATGAAAAAGTGGTTTCATACATGTAGAAGATGCCGACAAGGAGTTTTTGGAGATAAGAGCCGATGCAGGTGTTGATGTAATGTAAAGAAACATGTGAACTCTACAGAAGAATTAATAGTCACGTCCTGCCCCTGCCTGCTGCGCCACCTCTCGCCTGAACGCTCCGGAGATTTCTGTGTTGTTGCGAACGCTTCTGACCAGAGAATCTCCTTCTTTGTTCTTTATGTGAAGGCAAACTCACACGGCTTATGTCTTTTGCTTTTTGTATGTGTTTTTCTAAATTCTAATTTAAGAGAAAATACTGGAGCTCACTTACTCCAGTCTACTTGAAATTCCTCTGAATGGTTTGATTTAAAGCTTCCTTGACGTTTACAGTTTCTCCTATTTTTCTAGTGTTCAGGCATATTCCCCAAAATGTCCCAACATTCCTCGAATATCATCTGAGCAAAGGAAAGAGGATGACAACACAGATGTGACATAAAAGTGTTAAGCCCCCTCTTCCTGTGGATGTCCACATATTGACAGGAAGCAATCGCAGCAAGAGGGGAAATATTTCTGATTTAAACCCAAATATCAGAGTTGTGAATGTATATGTCTAAGATTGTGCACACTGGGTACAATACACACATTTATGCAAAAACACCAGGCTGGATCACACAGCAAGTCAAAGTCAAGTGTGATGTTTTTTCACTAGGAGGCAGCCTCTTGTGCAGATTGAAATGAAAAGCTGCGGAAACATTTCTATATTCAAAAGTAATCGTCGTCTTCTGAATCTCTCGACAAAAACAACACACACACAGTGGTATTTATGTATTAAAGGTGTGCGCTGATCCTCAGATCGAGCAGAAGAGTTTAAAAGGTGCAGTGTCTTGTTAAAAGTGTCATGCCCAATTAGATGCCTTGGCCTCGTTTCCTCAAAGCTAATCTGCGGTCACGTGTCGGACTGTGTGCGCTGTGTTTACTGTGTTAGTGGGTCCCAGCGAGAGAATGCACAGTGAGATTAAAAGGTGTGCACGCAGGTTAAAGGATAAGATTATGGCCCTGCAGACATTATGGCTAATCTGCCCTGTGGGAGTGTATATACTGTATGTATGCTCTGTATATAAGCACATCTGAGTGGACGTTGGTCAACGTTGGACGTGCACTCTTACGTCTTGGTCTCGTTGGCCTCCTTCTGCATGATGTCCAGGATCATGCGGCAGGCGGAGGAGCAGCCCTCGGGTGTCGAGTGGATGGTAATGGGCTTTTCTGCCGCACCTGCATTTTCCTTCCGGTGAATGTCCACCCTGAGGAGAGAGAGGGGGAGGGGGAGGAGAGAGAGAGAGAGAGAGAGAGAGAGAGAGAGAGAGAGAGAGAGAGAGAGAGAGAGAGAGAGAGAGAGAGAATCTTTTATTTGAGAATGAAAATTACCCAGTGCAGTGCAAATTAAAACCATTAAAGACAAGATACAGAAAAGAACATCACAATAACAAGACTAGGATTAAAAAAGAAAAGAAACAGTTTTTACAAGAAGCCTCTAATGCAACATTAAACATGCAATCCTCTATCTATGAATAATTTGTGGCCACTTTTTCAGTATAGCTCAGACAGTTGGTTTTCAAAATGAAATGAATGTAAAAAAAATTAAGCTGTCGACCATCTTACTTGGACTGTGTCTGTTTGGTGACATTCTTGATGGTCAGGCCCTCCTTGCCGATGATGGCTCCCACAAACTGAGTAGGCACGAGCATGCGCAGGGGGAAGTCGTGTTGCCGGGGACGTGGGGCGCCAAAGCCCCCCGAGGGCCCAGGCTGGCAGGGGCCCTGGTCCCGGGACGATCGCCCCCCGCGCCGAGTGCGGGCCACTTGGACAGGCGGAGCAGCATCCATGTCCATAATGTACGACACTTTGAAGGAGCAGTCGTCGAACTGTTGTCCCGTCAACTTCTCAATGGCTCTGGAGAAGAGAGGAGGAGGGGAGATGTAAAGAAAAGCTGATTTCTGAAGGCTCTGACATACTTGCTTTTACCTCTGTTTGTGTGCTCGTGATTCGTCCTCATGTATTCTGCCTTTCTTCAGAGCACTGGTTTTGTGAATCCTAAGAAATTCACACTTAACTTCTAATTGATGCATTTAAGCAAATAAACACTGGATAGATTTGAAGGTGTTTTTTAAAGCCTGAATCTACACTAAACTTGTAAAACCCTACAAACCCTAACCCACATCACACCTTACACCAGCTTAAGGCTGGAGAATATCTCAAACAACAAATTCACGTTTGGTGTTAAAACAAACCAATCATGAAAGGTGATTCCAGAAAATTGGAAACTCACAGAAACTAGAAACTAACTTCAGAATAAAGGCACAGTCCCAGATACAGGAGTGCGAAGTGAATGTCGCAAAGTTGACCTCCGCGTCCTAAAAACATACATGGAGGCAGACTGTCGGCGTCCTCAGCTGATCATCAACGTTGAACAAACTGAAATGGAACCATGTTTCCGTTTTTAACCCAATTAGGCAGCATCCGGTTGGTGGCGCTTCCCAGTCAGCTTGCTCTCATTGGATAATGTTGTTTACGAATCGAAATCGGAGCGGCTGCGATCGAATCTGTGACATTAAGATTACGTTTGACACTACGGGATTGTTTAGCCAGATAATCTGTCCAGATCAGATCCAAATTGGCAACGCTCCCGCAAGTGTCGGTAAGGCTGAATCGGATTGATAATCTCCTAGTGTCCAGCAGGCTTTAGTTTTTCCCGCTTTTCAATTTAGCTAATTAAAAACTAATTTGGACCATTTTAGAAGACTGTGCATCTGATTGAGAAAAGAAAAAAAAAGTGTGGACAGACGGGTTCAAATGAAAAGAAAGGGGCGAGTTTTTAGCAAACTTTCTCCAAATGCCAAATTACATCGTTGTTTTTTTAATAGTTGTTGCTGCTGCTGCTTATTTCCTTCATCTTCCCTCCTTGGCTGTCAGCATGTTTAATTACGCACACACACACACAGGTTGATGCTGCTTATTATTATTTATCATTATTTGAGCTGCTTACACTTTAGCTTCCTCCTTGGTTGCGTACGTAACATTCACCACCGCTGTTTCTGTGTCAGTGTTCACTGTGAGACAAGAGAGAGAGAGAGAGAGAGAGAGAGAGAGAGAGAGAGAGAGAGAGAGAGAGAGAGAGAGAGAGAGAGAGAGAGAAAAACTTGAGTTAGGGACATATTTCACACATGCACAGGTCTTTGGTTGTCGCCGTAGGTGAGTCAGACACACGTCCAGGTTCCCGTGGTGACCCGGAGAGCCACTTGTCCGTGTGAATCCATTACAGCCGTCACCACGCTGGCTTCCCTCCAGACCCCGCTGCGGCCGCTACACACAGGAGCTGCTCCACACAATAGACTCTCTGCCTCTCGCACAATAACCCATTTAAGTTTCTCATGACAGCCCTAAACAGAGCTGGTAATCTGCGATAGAGTGAAATGAAATTCACAACACAGACACGGCTCAGGAAAGATGTGTGTGCTCGTCAGTGAGGAAAGAGCGGCACCGACTCTGCCACGGCCACAGGTTTGATTTCCACAGGGACCACATGTGCATGAATGTACAGCACATATAAAGAAAATATATTGGCAGCAATTTGAGCAGAGCTTTTATTAACATTTCCCAGTTTTAGCTGCTCACTTGTGAGAATTGCTCCACTGCAAGGTTTGGCAAGTTACCCACACTGAACAGAAAAGTGACAATCACCAAACTAAATGAGCCAGGAGATGTGGCGCGCAGTGCCAATATCATGTGAGAATATAAAAAAAAAAAGCTTTTCCTGTCAAATTAAAATATTCAGCAGAGCGTGTCACTCTCACTCTCCACTTGTCAGTGAAAACAAAAACTTTCAAAGCCGCTGCCAGCCATGCACCAGCAGGTTTGGAAGGGTTAAAGCCAGAGAGAGCGCCCAGCTGGCTTAGGGGGAGGCGGAGTGGGCAGAGCCTGGCACCACGCCCGGCTCTGTGGCACTCACAGCCAGCTCTGCCCCGCCCCACCTCGCCTTGCCCTGCCCAGCCACCGGCAGCCTTCTTCTCCGTGCCACACAGGAACAAGGGACTCCTCCAAAAAAACCCTCACCCAGAGCACAGGCAGGGGAAAAGTGACTGGGCGGGAGGATGAAACGGCAACTCAGACGGGGAGAGAGCCACAAGCGAGGTGGCTCATTGGAAGTTTTGATCGTGTGGCGCAACTGTGTGACTCTGACGCCTGGATAGCGGAGGGATAAAGGAGGAGGGAGAGGAGGAGGATGTGCTGCGCTGATCTCTAGGATGGTATGAAGCAGCCTGTTTTACAGCAGCGTCTGGGAAACTCTGAGTGGAGTAATTTCTCTGCTGGGTTCTCTTTTAGCACCTGTCATGACGACAGTGGGTGGTAGTTGGTCTTGGCTGGTTCTATGCATAGAGAGACTGTGTGTGTGTGTGTGTGTGTGTGTGTTTCTCCCCATGTGTGTCTACTACTCATCCATGTGTGTGTAAACAGTCAAAAGTTCCTAGGCATAGCTCTAGTGCTGACTACTATGTACACACACACACACACACACACACACACACACACACACACACACACACACACACACACACACACACACACACACACACACACACACACACACACCCACGCACAGCACACACACACACACACACACACAGTCATACACATAAACACACACATGCGCTCCTTCAGACAGAGCAGAAGCTTTACCACAGGCGCCTACCGTGTCCTCACCAAATTACCACGATGCACCTCCCCAAAACAGACACAGACACAAACACATACAGGCACAGACACACACACCCACACAAGGATACATTCCTAATGGACGACTGCCATGTGTGCCCACTTCAATCCATACGCTGAGGCCAGGGGGAGTTGTGGCATTACACAGTGCTTATTATAGAGGCTGCGTGTAATTCAAACTGTTGTCTCCCCAGGTCGAACTTACAAGGCACACACACACACACACACAAGATGATAAAGGCAGATTTATATGCAGAGATGGGTTATGTTTAGATAATGGTTGTGTGGGTTGATGGTAATGAGGAAGTCAAATCACACAGGGAGACTTGACTCACTGGGAGGTCTCTGTGTGTGTGTGTGTGTGTGTGTGTGTGTGTGTGTGTGTGTGTGTGTGTGTGTGTGTGTGTGTGTGTGTGTGTGTGCCTGATGATGATGAGATGAGATGAGCAGTAAACAGGGTTCTGTACCTTGTTCCACGTTCTCTACAGTACCATACTGAGCAAGAAGGCCGTCCAAAACCTGAGGGTGAGACCACAGCATGAGTTAGTACGACAACCACTGATGCAAAAACACACAAGCACACTGATGCACACACAAACACACAGACAAATTAGAGCTGCAGAACCTCATTCAAAATCCCATTAACCTTTGAGGGAAATTATCAGAGATCCAGCTCTGGAACATAACATAAGTATATTGTGCAGTTTACTTTATATGCTGAAAGATTTTTATAAAGTGGTATAATTTTGCTTTGGTGCCTTTATAAAAACAAAACTGTTCCCATAAACTGAAGATGCCAGTCAGTGTGTTTCCATCCTCATGTTTTTGTGCTCATTTTTAATATGGGCATTAAAACTGTGGAGTGGAAACTGTAAATTGCTTCGCCTCCCCAAAAACTTTTTTGAGGTTGTTTTACAGCTTGTGATACTGCATAACTTCCTGTTTACACAGGGGATTTCTTTATGTTTCCTAACAACCAATTAACACTATATGCAAAGTTTTTATTAGCTAAAACAAGGTAGGAGTCAAAAAGACTAGTGAGTTTCACAATATCTCTTATTCAATACCTTTAATTTAGAGGTCAAGGGGCAAGGTTGCAACCTAACTAAGATGATTCCCACAGGGCCAATATACAAAACTACAATTATTAAAATTATGAATGTGTTTTTATGGTTCTAAATGGTTGTTTATGACAGTCATGTTAATCGTCTATGAAACACAAAACGTTGATTTTCATATAGAACAAACTGTTCACTTCGTACAAAAGGTTTAGGTTTCATTTTACACAGATGAATTCCATGTTGACCAGTTTTGTGATTCTGTTAAACTACTTCCACTGATATATAAAGAGGGTGTATTAGGTTTATTTTAGATACTGTAAATGAAAAGTAATGGTCGTCAAATAAGTGTGAAATAACAAGTTAACATTGGAGACCAATGGAAATATTAAAGAAAAGTTCATGCTCTTAATAGCTGTACTGTACTTGAATAAATGTAGTAAGTTAATCAGCTGCAGGATTTCTTTTATAAAACAATGGTTCCTAGAAGATGCCAAATATAAAGGATTGTCAGTGGGATCAGGGGATTAAAACCATAGAGATTAAAACAGACGTGTCAGCATCATGTGAAACAAAGACGTATTTGTCCTGTGGTGGATATTTCTGGTTTCTGAAGCTTTGTGAAAGAAGTGTAGCATGAAGATAACTTACAGGAACATCAGTGACTCAGACAGAAATGAGAGTCAGGCAGAAAAACAGCTTGAACCCAGGCAAAGTTGTGTTGATACACACTTACAAACATGTAGATACAGACATAAACATGCAAACACAATCAGTCCACAGAGGAATAAAGGCTGGTGAGTCATTGTCAGGAAACTGGTTTCTGTGCTACCTGGTGCTGTTCAACTGGGCATCACTGTCACACACACACACACACACACACACACACATACATGCAGAGACAAACAACTGACCTCCCACTGTAGATGAGGGGGAATGTTCCGGATCTGGATCTTCCGACTCCTGCAGAGACAAAACACACAGAGTGGATTTAACAGACCTGAACCACAAAGTAACACACACACACACACACACACACACACACACACATAAACACAAATGAGCAGCCATCTTTGTTGGGACATTGCAGTAACTTCCATTTCTTGTAAAGGCTGTCTAATCAAGACCTTATCCCCAACCTTAACCAGGAGCTAAGAAATAACGTTTTTTGCCTCATTAGGACCAGATTTTGTCCCCATGAGGTCTACTGGTCCTGACAAAAACAGTGCTTATCCTGGAAAAGTTCCTGAAGAGGCAACAAAAACGAGTACACACGCACACACACAAACATACACAGACAGTTGTATTCTACGTTAATGTAACAGTCGGTGTAATCTTACTCTCTACATCCACCATTCACTGCAGATGTGCAGAAACAGATCTTATATCTCGGTGTGTAGGTGAGGACGTTTATTACACAGCAGCTACAGTCTCCCAGCGTGACTCCCAGTAACAGTCTCCCACGAGTCCTATTCTTACTCTCACTAGTACTCTCGGTGTGAAACGTGAAAAAGTGACACAACCGACCCGCAAACACAGATTGTTAATAAGAAATGTCTGTCGTATATAAGTTCAGAGAACCGAAGACGAAACACTGACCGCAGAGACGGACCTCCGACAAGCAGTCTGTTCATCACAAGGTGTGTTTTTGTTTTTTTGGATAAGTGGATTTTAAAATAAGAGAACAAAAGAAGGAAAAGACCAAAAATAAAAACAATAAACAAGATTTTAAACAAAAAAAATGTATTCATAATTAATCGGCGTTTCCAATTCAGATTTGTATCCTTTTTTCTTTTGCAACAAAGATGTTCAAAACCTGACTTGTCAAGATCATAAATAACAGTTGATTTGAGTTTTTCAGACGGACACACAGAGACAGTTGGGATCGTGTCCCTCCGAGTCCTTTGGGATCCAGAGCTTTCACACATGCCTCTCTCTGCCTCTCACTGAGAGCGTCGGGCTCAAACAGCAAAGCCACACAAACCGCCTGGTGACCACAAGCTGTTAACAACTGTAACGTGCGAGAGTCCAGCTCAGGCAACGAGAGCGCTGCTGATTTAAAAAGCAGGGAGGCTGGGTGGAGAGAGAAAGCCGCACCGCCAAGCTCACGTACCCCCCCCCCCCCCCCCCCCTTCCAAATAAAACAATTATTAAAGCTCACGATTAGCAGACAACAAGACTGAGGGATGCTGGCCTATCGATGATGTGGAGAAGGAGACGTAAAAAGAAACGATATTTCTACGCAGAAAGTTATTTTCTCTCCGTATGCGCTCACACACTAACACACATTTCTTCATGGAGGTTGTGCATCTTTCGGAGAGAAAAAGAGTGACGGTCAGAATTTTCCTGTCAGCAGCGAGTAGAGAGGACGAGAGGAGCTGAGAGGAGCGAGACGGCAGCTGGACATGAATGAATGACTCTGATTTTGCCTCTCCTCTTCCTCTCCTCATTCATCCATCCATCTTTTCTTCAAGCAGCATTGTTGAAATATTGAGGGAGGTTTGAACTCCTCTCCTCTCCTCCTCATTCATCTATCCATTCATCCATCCAGTGCTTTAACTCCTCCTCTCTCCTCTTCTCCTCATTCATCCATCAATCTTTTCTTCAAACAGTATTGTATAAATACAGAGTGTCTGGACTCCTCTCCTCCCTTCTCCTCATTTGTCCAGCTATCTATTCAAGCAGTGATACAATCTATCACAAAACAGCAACATGACACAATCAATCAACTTTGCCTCTTTAAATCTGTATCTGTGACTCAGTTTATATCAACGTTCATTAATAAACTAACAGAAAAATGAATGAGGTCTGGTTGATCTTCTGACATCTTACAGAAAGAAACAAGAGACACAAAAGTCCCAGAAAAAAAAAAAAATCAAAAACTGTCCCTCTGACCACACGGTGGCCTGCAAAGCGTTCCGCCACTGATGGTGGTTTTCGATGAAAGACATCTCTTGGTGACAAGTATCAAAACAAGGGTAAACCGATAAAAAAAAGTGTCTGTGTCACTAAAACATCTCACTGTTTTCCAACATGTAGCAAACAACCTTCTGCAACCCAAAAGCGGCCAATGGCTGAAAAGCATTTTGGGCCAATTTAAAACCTCAGAACAGCCCCAGACGCTGGCATCTGTGAGATGCCCAAGATGGAAAGTAAAAAGCTCCTTTCATTCAGCCACGTGCGCTCACACAGCCCTGTGAATTCTGAAGGCCCAGGTCTCTATTGTGTTGCTGTGGACTGATTTGCCAACTGTAACCTTGATGTAACTTTGGAGCACATGACACTGTGCTGTTGCTGTTAAATAGTAATAAGCAGGTGAGGCAAACTCCTGGAGGACGTCGCCTCAGTGCGACAGCAGGCATGCACTGATTCAATCTAGTCTCAACATCTCAAGGCAGCTCAAGACAATCACTTACGGTTGCACAACTTGTTATGTTTTATTTTCTGCAATTAGAAAAACAAACTATTTTCAAATACTAACCAACAGATTTTAAATGTGTACTGACTGCAGAGCAGGAATTTCACTACTAACCTCGTCCTACTCGTACGAGCAGTGTAAGGACCCCGACTCTGCAGCTTTGCAAAGATTCTTGAAGCTCAAGTCAAGCATGGGAGCCCAGGGCATTCTGGGAGTCCCTTTTCCAGTCATGTTGCACTAATTTAGATTTTTTTTTTTCCCCCATCTTCCAACTGCATAGATTCACAAGTTCTATTAGAAGGTTATCATCCCAGCCGTGAATTATTTCTTCAAACATGAAACTTTATAAAGTTAATTGCAGCAAACACTTTGCTAAGTTCACAAAGCCAATGCATGTTCTTTGCTCACTATAAATTCATAATAAGCCAAGCAATTTAAATTTTTCATGTTAACAATGTGCACCCCTTCCTATTCAAACTAGACGTCTACTTCTATTTTCTTTGTTTCCCTCTCTGAGGCTCGCACACGATGCAAAGGTCGCTCGCCTGTCTGTCATTCTGAAATATGCAGAGGGAAGCTTCCTACAGCGGACATCTCTCGGAAAAAGTGACACTGCCACCCGACAGTTTCAAGGTCTCATTTTGAGCGTGCGCTGTGGCCACAAGCCGACCATAAGATCCCTGCTCTGTCCATCTGTCTGCAGGACAGGGAGAGGCCATCCTGCAACATGCTTCTGTCTGTCTACAGTGTTCAGGTTCGAGCCGCAGACATACTGTAGATCCTGCTTCATAACCCAGGGAGTAACCCGGAGGTTTAATATGCATCTGCTGCAACTGTTTGTTTGCAGTCAAGGTGAACTCAAAGCCCTTCGCCTGCTTCTCCTTTTCCTCAAGTCCAAAACGAGCCACAGTAGAAGATACAGACTGAAGTCGATGGTTACTTAATGTTTGTTGAATGTAACCGAGCCGTCTGCTGCTGGTCTGGAGCCGGCTGCCAGGGGAGGGGAAAAAAGCAAAGCCTCTCAATTTTGAATTTTAAAATATCTGAGGGTGGCCATGTTCATTTGAAAAGCTAATATTTACTGCACCCACCTGCACGGGGTAAGAGAGCGTGTCTGTGCACGCGCGCATACTAATAACGCGCGTGTGCATGTGGAGCAGTTGAAGGAATTTCAACCTCTGAGAGGGCAGCGGGGTGAGAAAGAGGGTATTCACCCCTCACCAGAGGGGAAAACCTGTTGTTTTCTGAGTTTTGTACTTTTTAATCATTGTTTCTTCTTGTGGTCTATATTTTAACAGCTTTGTGTCTGTGGCTTATCGAGGCAAAATATCTGCCAAGAGCATTTTGTCGTTAGTTGACTATAAAGGCAACATAAGGCATTTCTTTAAAGTGTTTTTCTTTCTGTGTTCCAACCACAAATCTTTTACACTAATCACTCACTGGTATTATTGTTATTCTATTAGTCATAAAAATCTGTGTACTTTGTTTGTCAAGCGCCGCCACAATAATCAAAGTACAACACTATAACACAAAGAAGACAGTGTCTTTGTTCAGGCATCTTCACTGAGGTCAGCATCTTTTTCTTTTTTTAAACAGGAGTAAATGATTAAACGCTTCCTCCTTCGTTCAGAGATTCTGTCTAATGAAGCCTCTAAAAGCCTTGTTTACCTTCTTCACCCTGCTCTGTGCGGATGCCCGGGCTGTCAGCGGCGGCTCACACGGCTGTGAGCTGTGCCCAGTAAAGAGGTTCTCTCTGGTCGAATAAAGAGTCTGCCCAAATAAGTGCCTTTCGGACCACCGGGTCTGCCCAAGCCCCGCTGCCACACAAAACTCCAGCAAATGCTTCTGTACACACACACACACACACACACACACACACAAACACCAGCCAAGCTCAGACCAGATTCTAAAAGATCTGATCACAGGTGGACAACTCTGACTGCACTGACTGAGGACACATTTGAGATCCCATCACTCAAGAGGTGTTCTGGAGACACGTGAGCACACCGCTCAGCTGTGTGAATATAAATGCCTCCATTGACGGACTCAGCTGACGTCCTCTGACCCGCTGCAGTTTCACAATGAATCAAAGGCATTTTTTCACTTCTCAGTGTTTCCCAAGCATTGATTTATCTGTGGCCTCCAACGCAACATCAACACGGATCCACACATATTGATGTTCAACTTTTTTTTCAAATGAGGAAAATCTTATTTCAGAGTGGAGCCGCACGCGGCGCATCGATTCGCTCGGCTCGTCCTGCCTCCTCTCTTTTTCTCTCACACACACACACACACACAGAAACAAACGGACAACAGACACATCTATACAGTCAAACAGGCTAAAAACAACATCGTTTGGTCTTTGTGAACAGAAATGAAACCAAAAACAGGAATGTTCCAATACTGCTGGCAGCATCAGTAATGCCTCTGATACTGCCCGAAAATGCTGTGGCAGGCATCGGTGAGTACAGGAATCCACCAATCGGATACGATGTCTTTTAAAGTAAACCCAGATAAAATTGCTATTTTCTTCTTTGATGCTACAAAACTGAAGGTACGCTGTTCTGCAACTGGCAAGTACCATTTTCGGAGTGGTGAAAAAGTTGTGATTTCCAGTGGTGCTACCTAATATCTAAAAATGTGGAAATATTTCACGCTGCAAAGTCCGACAAGTTAAAGTGGGGGGGGGGGGGGGGGGGGGGGGGGATGCACTTTAGCAGCTATTTACAGGAAGTAATTATTGTGCATTCCTCAATTTATTCATTTGTGTTGTTTATCAGTTGTGACAATGTCAAATGTCAAACTAGATATTAAAAGAAGTCTATTGCATTTATTCGATGTGTGTATTTATTAAGAAGCCAGTCCAAACACCAATGACAGCAGTCATCACTTCCATACAGTAGCATACAGCTGTTAAAATATGATGTTTTATGTACAGGTATTAGATCTGTACTCTGTATCAGTGTTTATGCAAAGTCCAGGTGTCGGAATCTGTATCAGGAAGGGAAAAATAGTATCGGAACATCTCTAGTGCCAATTGACATATTGAGCAGGCACCTGAGATCCAATCACAAGTTATCGATAGAAACACATTGAAACCAGCCTGGTGTAAACTGATCAATTTGGATTTGTGACGGGATCACTCAGAGCAGATGTTAAAACCAGGTCTGATCAGAACCACAGTCACCTCTACAGAAACCACACTTCACACGTTAGCCTCTCATCTGAGTCTATCTAGCCATCAACACTGCAATGGACTACTTCTCAGCACAAAACCCTACAATTATTAATCTTTATTTCCCTGCTGCCTGTGTCTCTCCATCTGCCTGACGAAGCGCTTTGTTCCCTCTGACGGCCACGCTTAATGACACAACACACACAGGAAGTCCATATTAGTCCAGCGACGGTCCAAGGGAGGACTTCATCTCACAGGAGATAATTGATGACTTCTGAAATGAAAGATGATCTGGCCTTCGTCCTGTCCATACCGGGCAGATGAAATAGGAAATGAAAACCTCGGGGATCATAAATCACTCCGCCTTGGCCGCGTGATTATGCACCTATTACATGATCATATTACGAGTCCAGTGATATAAACTGACGGCAACACTGCCTCTTTCATGAGTGGCAGTGTGATGCGTCAGTGCTGACTGCAGGATAATGTGATCGTCTGACAATCGGCTACATTTACTGCTACATGTGACGTCCTATTGTTCCTGAGTCACCATGAACTGTAAAGCCCACGCCGCTTTTACGTCTTCATCCCAGCCAGGGCGGACAAAGACAAACCTCTCCAGTCTTGAAGTGGAACAGTGCGTTATTATATGGGTCAGTTCGGGTGGGTCGGTCAAATCGTCTGGTGGTCCTTATACGCCAACCGCAGACTCGTCTAATCTGAATTAACCCAATTTCTAGCTTTGACCCTTAAGCTCTTAAGCGCCTAAATGCTCTGGAATCTCAGCGAGGAAGCAACAAGTCAACAATATTGAGTAAAGCCTTCGCTGTGTGGAAGACGTCTCTCCCTGCTCCTCTTTTCCAACTCTGGCCCACTCCCACTGCGTCCCACACTCTCTGCTGCAGCTGGATTAGCACGGAGCTCAGGCCGTCTCTGTGTGGCGCTCCTAAGCACTTCTCGAAAGGCCCATCCAACTGTTGTGGAGCAGAGATAACAGGATTTGTATGACAGAAGTGTCCGTGCATTATTATTGTCCTTCAGCCTCGAAGGATTTGTCGCTGTTTGTTCTGCAGAAGGACAAATAAATCCTGATGTGGTTTCTGCTTCCAAAGGCTGATGCGTTACATATACATATATATATATATATACGTATATACTGCAGCAGCCTGTAGCATAGACTTCAAATAATGTTTTTCCATTAAATGTGGCTGTGGTGTATGAGCAACGTCAAAATGCATGAGACCACAAAAGCAAAACATATTCATGATTGTGTAATAGATTGTGGTGTTTACATCCGTAAAAAGAGGTGATGTTCTCATCTGCATTTTTTGTTTGTCTGCAAAAACTACTGAAGAATTTCCCACAAACATTGATGGACGGATGTCAGGAAAGAGATTTTTGTGCAGATCCCGATCTGGGGGCATATCCAGGAATTTCCTTTCCCACTTCCTTTAATATTGCGAGATAGGGTGGGTTTTTTTTCACCAGTATTTCCCCCAATAAGTGATAAAAACATATTTAGGGAGCTGATATTAATGTGTGTGCAATTTGTTTCAGATTTTAGATATATAATGTTCCATATGCCCCAATAAAAAAAAACTTGAATACGATGTGGAAAAGGTTTTACACACAAAATCATTGTTGCTTTGAGGGGGAACTGCTTCTCCTGCTTTACTAAGCTTTAAAAGAACAATCACCCAAAGCAGATCTGAAACAAAACAGATTCAATCTTTTGTTCAGCAAAATAAAATAAAATGATTTTCATGGAAGTAATGCTAGTTACCAGAGACAGTTTGCCTTACTATGAATTTCCTGAAATTATTTTTATTTGTTCAGGCGTCAATTCATCAAAAATCGATCCCGTGTGAGAAAACCGTCCGTGCATCTGCTCCCTAACCCCATGTATTCTCACACTGATGCTGCAGATTGAACAGAGCTGCCTCTCCACACTCCACGCTGCTGCTAACCACCTCATCTCAGTGTGCAGGGCTCAGGTGCTTGCTTCAGCTTTTCCCTCCCAGCCCTCGGCGGGTGAGAGCTCATCAGAATTCAGCGGGCTCACCTGCCTGCCGGTTTCCCTTCAACGCGGTTGTTTTGGCTGCGGCACTGAGGCAGGGAGTCACGGGCTGAGAGGCAGGCGGGCAGGTAGAGACGCACGAGATCTAATGGAAGCCACAGCCTTCCTGCTGAGCGTCTGCTCCTCGCTGTCAGCGCTCACTCAGCTGCATCATAGAAAGATGTAAATAAGGAGACGCTGCACGTTGTTTCTTCAGCCGTTACATTTAGCACTAAGTTCACTGAGGAGGTCTATGGCTGCACAGGGACATTTAAAGCAGATTAATGTCTCGTATCAGGGAAAGATTCAGTGTCACATAATGGGGTTAATTACAAATGATTCAATTTCAATGACTCAGGCCAAGCAAGTCATTTTATGTTTGAGATTTACGCAGCGTGAGAGATGATACCGCAGCGTGATGTTAACACTGATTCACACAGGCCTCTGCCACATGAGCATTTACAGAGGGTGTTAGGATTTTTACCATCAACTCAAAGACGTGCACACAAAGAAATAGGAATAAAACAATTACACACACACAGACACAAAAATCAGGTAACGCACATACAGCGTTCTTGGAATGACCAAAGATACTTGCATAGTGTTGTAGGTGTAAAATGATTTTCAATTCTCAGGTGAAATCATCACAAATTAATTTTCAGTCCGCGCTAAAATGCCACGGGGCGCCGGGCTGACACAAAACAAATTTTCTCCCGTTATGCCCATTAAGCCAGTGAAATTAGTATTTCAAAATGTTCCAATTTGCCATCACTGGGACATAATGCATTCCTAACAGAGCGATAACACAGTGACTGAGCCCCTCGGTGCAACATGCAATCACATGTATTTCAAATAGAATCCAGACATTTATATTCAGTACAACATGCATCCATCTGAATACATGTTACAGGAGGACTCTGTTTTCATAGATGGGAACAACAAGTCAGAACTGTACAGCGAGGAGAAAGTGTGATAATGTGACACTGCCAACACAACAACGAAGCATGACTGCTTCATGCAGATGCAGACATTTGTCCGTCCATCCATTATCTACACTACTTAATAATTTGATCATAATTATTTAAATGTGTTTACTTTTGACTTTAAAATCAAATCAAATTAAATCTTCTCCTGCAAGATCCAGAATCTTTTAATATACTGATGTTCGTTTCGACACAAGATTTACACAAAAGCCACTTCTTTGTGTATCTGCATTGGACTTTTCACATTTCTTCACCACACCACAAACTGGATCCATTATGGCGTCGAAACTAAGTGTTACATCACAGATGATGCTCGCACGTGTTAAACTGAGAACTAAGGTGAGCACAGAGAAACGCACAACAGGTGAATGTGAAAGGTGTCAGAATGCACACACATCCTTCTGTGAAGTAACAATAACAGTGTAGGGTAGGGGGGCTATAGACTCCATAAATATATAGCTACAGATATAGATATAGATACACCAAGAGGACCTGCCAACAGCCTCAAACAGTATTATTAATGCTACAGCTACAATAGAACTGTATAATTAACCTTGTATACCCTAATTACTGTGATGTGCATGTTACATTATGTTTAATCCTGCACTGAAAAAAAAGAAAACTGTTGAACCAACCTAAAAAAAAACGCTTCAGTTGTTAGCACACAAAATGAATAAGGTTTGTTCACCTTAAAGTTAACAAGTTGTATTTCTTTAAGATGATGCACAGTTTTCTTTTTTCAGGCTTTACTGCAAATCCTGCAAACTCAGGCAAACATTCAATCCTTTTAACACACCGAGCCACAAAATAAAACTGAGACACAATCAGACAAAAAAACTAATAAAAAACTCACAATAATAGTAAAAATAATAGAAGGCTGATTAAAGAGGACTTGCAGAGTTGTGTGCTATTGCTGCTCTGTCTTATCCTGCACGTATCAAACCCACGCCCGCTCCTTCACTAACTGAGGACTCCTCTGAGACCCCGTCACAAAGCACGCAGTCAGCACTGTCACTGACAGGCACACAGCAAGCCTACAGGGACACAACTGACACGCAATCACACACTCACACACACACTCACTCACACTTCTACAGCCAGGCTAATGTACAGCAGACTCTCCTCCTCAGAATCCCAAACGCTGAAGTATTTTCTGTGTCTCTCTCGCTCACGCACACCTCAGTGCTAATAGCTACTGACAGGTGGGTACCAGTTCATACTGCGGTGCTGGTGGAGGTGCTGGTGGTGCTGCTGGTGCAGTGTGGGTCCGCTGCTAGCTGTTCCTCATGGCTGCTTTATGTTGAGTCGTGCAGCTTGTTCTTTGGGTCTCATCCTTTAATCTGCCAACCACACTGTAGCTGCAAGGCTGAGCACGCCTGCCATATAGGTGCAGGTCCCTGCAGGGTTAACCTGGATCAATACTGCACGCACATCACTCAACATTACGCAAGACTGTTTGCCTGTCTGTCTCCAGCCCCTCTACTGTCTGTCGCTCATCGGCCCCGTCTAACGGCTCCCACCAGCTCCCTCTGGAGAGTGAGCTTTACTGGTTCTCACGCACGCACGCACGCGCACACACACACACACACACACACACTCCTTGCTCCCCTTCCCACTGTCTGTAGGGAAGTTAGCAGAGAGTGAAAACACATAGAGGAGGTGAGTCAGAGATTCATCCTATGAGAGAGACAAACACACTGGTGGTGCTGGTCAATAAGCAGAATATTTGAAAAACACTCCTGTCAGTCACAGCTGCTTTTTCACTGAGACGTCCTCCCCCTGAAAAACAAAGCCTGAGGAAAATGCAGAAACACACACACACACTAGGTTTCTGAAACACAGGCCAGGAGACTCTGCCTGACACATGCATGTGGTTTAGAATAAGTTTAATTAAAGCTGCATGTTTGCCTTTAATTACGGAGCCTCTTAAAATGGCTGCTGGTGAGATCAAGTCTGTTTTAAAAGCAGTCGACTCTCTCAATGTGTTTGCGTTTAAATGTATTGTTTTGAATATATTTTAAATCTTTTGGGGAAATCCTACCTGCTCACACATCTGTACTTCTGTAGCCAGCATCAGGTGTCTCAGCCTCATTGTCTTGTTTGCATTTATTTATTTATTTTTATTGCTTCCTTTATGATAAAAAAAAAACAATACAAGACTTTTAATGTAATAATTGTAATTTTATGGGAGCAAACTCTTATTTAAGTTGTAATTTAAAGGAGCAAGTAGAGATACAAGTAATTGTATAATTACGATGGTTGTTTTATTATTTATATTTAGAGAGAGATAAAAACAAATCAGCTGAAAATTAATAGTCAACCATTTTACTATTAATAAATTCTTAACTCTTTTTGTAACTCTTTTTTGCTGGTTCTCAGTCTTCAATGTTGAAGATTTTGTATATTGAATATTTTGGACTTTTGCTGCTGGTCTAACAAAATAAAAACACTTTTTTCAGTGTTTCTAACATTTTATAGCTCATATAAAAATTATTCATGAATCAGCAGATGAACTAATAATACAAAATAATTGTGAGTTGCACCCCTGAAATAATTATTTAAACGTGTCAGCACGTTTGAAATAATGTCCTGATGTTCAATAATAATTAATGTGGGAAACAATTCAAACAATAACTAATGATCAATTATCTTTTTATCAAAAACAAATACATTTTTTTTTCTTTGGGTGAGCTACTTTACATACACAGATTTAATATCACAAATCATCAGAACACCCAAAAGAATAACAACACAAGTAAAGAAAGAACAAAGTGATTGATAAGAACAGAATAAAAAAGATTAAATGAATTTCACATAAACTTTGACTGTGTACAAGTGGGTGAAGTCTAGTAAAGTGAATAAAGTGCAGTGACCCTGATAAGCCATCAAGAGATAAAGAGGGAGGTGGGATTATCTATATAGGACACACTTGTGCGGGACAGGGGGACAGCACAAACGGGTTTAAGGTTAAAATGACAGCATCAGGCAGCTCTGAGCAGAAGAGAGACGGACTTTTATTCAGTCTGCGGAGGACGAGCACAGAGTGCACGCGCACTTTTAAAATGTGGACGGGAAAAACAACTCAGCGGCGTTTTCTTTACCGTCGCCTGCAAAAGAGCAGTTTTAATGTTTCTGGGTGTCCAGCTCGACGAGGGGTGGAGTCAGATGGATAAGAGCCTCCAACACATTAATTACATTATAGTGCTCCTCCCAAAACCTTAGATCATCTCGTGTCACATGACCCACAAGTGGCTGAAGTGGCATTATCCCTGTCAGACTTTAATCCTGAGGCTAAAATGGCTCCTGACCTACTCTGTGAAATGAGGCAGGGGGCTGGACAGCAAGGTTGGGGTTCGGTGTGTGTGTGTGTGTGTGTGTGTGTGTGTGTGTGTGTGTGTGTGTGTGTGTGTGTGTGTGAAGCTGTTGTTGATGTTATCGTGGATAAGGACGGCAGTGGCTGTCTTTAGGAGGATGCCTGTGTGCTGTGTGAGAATGTAATATGCTAATTCAATTATCAGAGACACTCACAGGGGTGTCAGAGCCGATCAATACCCAATCTATACTTGAGGAAATATTCCGAGCTGATGTCGATGGCTCAAGTTAGAGAGCCTGAGCTGCACGGCAGAGGGGGCGTGGCTAGAAATGCTGCTGTTGTATGGGCAGCATTTAAGAAGATCCTAACGCCACCTAGTGTTTTCAACCATCTTGGACCTTGCGAGGGCGATGCTGATTTAATATATATTAAAGTTAACGTCCTCTGATCAAATGTGGGTGAAATGGTGTTTATAAACAACCCTATCTGGTTTTATTCCAGTCGCAGTCAACATCACAAACGCACAGAAAACTGAGGTGCTCTCTCAGCTCGCCGTCTCGCCAATTTAGCACGTTGCCCCCAAGTGTCACATTTCTATCACTGGATGCCGATTAAAACCGGTGTCTATTGCAGAGTCATTGGACCTGGGAGCGAATGCTGATTGTAGCCATTCCCTCGGGGAAGCCAGATGTTAGTGGGTTTTTAAGAGGAGTGGAAAAGGGGCTTTTGGGAGACAAGCTACTGCAGCACACGTGTGGGTAAAGGACATTATTGGTAGGGGTGACAGTGTATTATGAAAATATTATAGCTTTACAACTTATTCAAGCGTTCGCGGACATTAGCTTTCTAACTAACATTACGTTACCCTTCTGCCCCCCACTCTCTCTCCCACTCGGACCATCATGGTCCTCCCCCAGACTGATCCACTTCACCCCTCCTCCATCGCCCCACTCACCCTCTTAGACCTCTGCCCAGCTTTTAGCGTTTCTCAACATTATATTATATTAAGTAATTGTGGAAAAGGCTGATGTGAAGGTGTGTTTCTGTCTCTTATATATGTGTGACTAGAAGTCACTCAGTAGAGCCAAACGTCTGCCAAGTTGATGTGATTCATCAACTAGCGAAAGCAAATAGTAGTACGCTTTAAGAAAAAATTACATATCAGGGTGGAAATTTCAAAATCCAGGAACCAAACGTCTGTCAAAATGCATTTGCTTTTCTGCGGGAGAAACAGAGATTGAAGCATAACCTTTTCTTTGTAGGATTTCCTCCAGCTCAAAATCAAAAACTAATAATAATTTGACGAGATCTCTTCACTGTGTCCAACTCCCCCTCCACACAAGACACACCAAAACAAATCTGCGAGCCTTAACAGGCCGGCTGCTTTCATCGTTCCTGGCAGAAGACACGCGAGGCCGGTTCCCCTCTTTTAACAAACACCCTGTCTAAGTTGAGGGGTTTTTTAGAGAATGAGCGCTGGTCTTAAAAAGAAAAACAACCGAGCGCTTTGAAAAGCACTGAGTCAGTGCGACATCCTGGCAGGATCTGAGCATGTGGCACACACAAAGCAGCGATATTACTCATCCCAATCAGAATTCATCACGGAAAAGGTTAACATCTGTAGTGCTGGATAGCATCATATGGAGATGAGCGGAAAGTAGCCAGTTAGGTATATAATTATATATTTTTCTGATGGCATTTCTGTTTTTTTGCATTGGCATTTAATCAAATCAGAGCCAATCTGTGTGTGTCGTGATTCACCGGTTGTGATGACGCGTGCCGACAGGAAGGAAGCCAACGCCGGTGCTCTCTGAACGCCTGTGGTGACCGTGCATCCATCAAAGGGCGCAACAGTTGCACACGACAGAAAGGGGTAGAACAAACAACAAGCCCTGTTAAATTATACTTTTCTTCAAGTGCAGCACATATTTGATGTATCATCCTCGCCGGCTCCACATCCACGCCACCGCCGCCCCTTTGACATTAAACCCGCCTTTGAAGCCTGTCATTCTATATCTCTGTAATTTATTCTCCCGCAACGGCGAGCGACCGGAAACCCGGGCCGCCTGGAGTCACTCCTCACACCACTTAAAACAAAACCCATCTTAGCAACCATCTCTGAAATGAACTGTTGCCTCCCGCTTGGGGAATGGAAGGCACACAGAAGCACTCTACACACACACACATACATGTAATGACATGGACACGTGCACACACACAGCTCGACTGCTCTACTGTAGTCAAAGAATTCCAATAGCGGTAACCACAAGTCTACTAAGAATAAAATGCCCGTCTCTGTTTCACTATCTGATAGGGTGGCTCACATTCAGCTTACAGCACATAACATTCAGTTGTACAGTTATTTACACCCGCTCGTGCTAACAAACAGCCGGCTTCTTTCTGCACCGCCACGCTGGGCCAGGGGGAGGAGTGACATTGTGAGCTGCAGGGAGGAGGGAGGTGGAGAGGCAATCTAGGTGGTACACATGACACAAAGCATGCACATGAGAGGAGGAGGAGGAGGAGGAGGAGGTGGAGGGGAAGACAAGCAGGAAATGCTGCAGTGTAAAGAGTGTGACTTTCCCTGGAGGTGAACTGCAGCTGCATCTTGTGGAATTCACCATCGGTAATATTGGAAATCACAGAACGAGCGCGTGTCGATGTTCAGTAAATGTTTCAGTGAACCAGTTTTACTTTGCTCAACGGGCAGAGACCCCATTAACTTTTGCAACCCGCATGCATGGCTGCTTCAGCATCAAATATTTACCAACCTTGTGCGCTGAAGCTGTCCACGTTTCTCTGCTTTTGACTTTAGGTTCTTACTTTTTTATTCTTTATTATTTAAACAAGATTGTGCTATCTGCTGTGGACGCACACTTTAATTTGAATTGGGTCTGTGTCAGCGTGCGCTTCATTTAACCTGACAGGGACAATCAATTCATCAGTCAGTGTCATCATGTTTGCACGTGTGACACAAGAGGTGCTGCATTGCTTTCTGGGAAAAAACAGCGTGTCCGCAACTGCTGAAAACAGATGGCAGCAAGGAACGTAAAGAACGAAACACAAACGCCCAGTCAATCAATCAGCTGGTTTCCTATAGCGACTCGTGACATTTGGCCAGTTTTATGTCCTGTTTTATACGTGAACAGAACCAATTCAATAACAAGAGCAGAACAAGTTATAAACCTCAGGATATAGTCGTCCTCGTGCACAGTGGTGCACTGCTACCACAGCAGCTACTGCGCCCGTGGGAAATCCTGAGTATGGGCTGTTTAGAGAGACATGCACAGATTGAACACTTCACAATAAAATATTCTGCTCCTCCAGGGAAATATTACTGAAGGGTCAGCAAGATAACAACTATTTACAAACAGCCTGTTTTTCGCATTCTGCTCCTGGCTCTTTGTGCAGCTCTGCAGTGGCTGCAAGAAAATACCCCTCTCACCGCAACCTGACGTTCGGTGTGATAAAATCAAAAAGGACTCCCACAGGGTCCTCCCCCCTCCTGCCTTCTATTCTTTCTCTTTCTTTCCGTCGTCTCTCTCGCAATCTCTCTCTCTCTCTCTTTTGCGCATACATGCTCTGTCTGTCTCTCACACTGCGACTGACACGGGCACTGGCATGTGCTGGGTCACTTGGCAGAGAGGCAGGCTGCTCTCTCCACAGCACCTGCCCTGCCCACATTACGCCACTCATCTCTGGGCTCAGCGAATCATAGGCAGGATCAAGCACAGCTGTGTTGAATAACACAGACATATCGCTATTGCCAAATATTACTAAACACTACACCTCTGGTGAAACGGTCAAACGCTGCCAAGGCTCCGTTCTGAAGAGCACAAGAGGGGTTATCGATGTGGAGTAAAAGATGAACACCTAAATGACATGTATTTATCACATATATTCATATTTAATGGACAGATATGAGAGTTGTTTTGGCATGACCAAACCCACATATTCACCATTCCACAAGACACCTACCAATATGGATATAATCTATCATTTTATAGAATTCCAAGCGAGGCTACAGAAATCTACAAAACATAAAAACACACTCACAGCAACAGTTGAGCGATAGCCAACAGCACTGGGATTTACTGGGGCAAACCTGACACCTACCGTCAAAATTCTTCAGAAGTGAAAGACAAAGCGGGAACAGTGAGGGTGCAGGTTAATGTGAATGTTTCTCATCTCATCTGGAAGAATAGAGTTGCTTGTTTCCCAGAAATATAATCTAATGTGATATTAAAGCTGCTAACCTTAAAGAGCAGTGCGATAAGGTCGGAGGGAAATGCACGTTTCCATGGCTTTAATGTGGAGTTGAAATTGTTAAATTAAGTGTTTTAGAGAGAACAACCAAGTCAATGGTCCTTAGGTAATGGGAGTTGAACCTCTGCTTTTAGAATTAATCCTGCCGATTGTGGGCTGGAATATTTCTTTGAGACGTTAAACTTTAATGTCAAACTCTAATGGAGAGATCACATACAGTTAACCAGGGTAGAAACCCAGGGAGATAAAATCAGATGATGGGTCAATAGAAGTAAAGATAAAGGGCTGATGTAAGAAAAAAAAAGATGATTTCTGTGTCTCTTAGTCTCACACGTGCAAACCTCCTGTTTGTGAGTAAACCTGCCATCGTCTGTAAGGGACCAGTAAAAGCACTGGGAGCCACTAGCAGTGTCTCACATCCCTGCTGGAGAACCTCAGCCAGAGGGGGAGGAAATGCTGCCCTCTATCAGCCCCTCATTTCTCCCCCACACAGGAGCAGACACACAGCAACTCGGAGGAAAGCCGTAAGCATGCGCGGGCCATGCACGTGTCTTTGGAAGTCATGGAAGTCCGCTCCGTGTCTTCCTCTTCCGTCAGAGACAGTGCGAAACAGAGGAAACACAATGGTCAGACTGTGCTGCAGGTCGGGCCGAAGGCTCAGCTGTGCGAGGACCTTACTGTAGACGACTTGTTCTGTCCAGAAGTGTGTGTGTGTGTGGTGGGGGGGGGGGGGTGGTCCAGCTTCCGTTGCATCCATATGGAAACGGATGGAAATGAGGGCTCAGTGTGGGTTTATGAATAAGAAAGGTCACAAAAGGGCTGCGACTGTGACATAGACGGACAGCCCACTCAGCAGGTTTTCCCTGCTTCGCTTTTTGGAATGAAACTCAGCACTTGAACATTTGAGCTTCACACAGACATTTGTATTGAGGCACCTTGCTAGGTTATGTATTCCCTGTCGTAAAATCAGCACCCTGACCACTGCGCCGCCCATATAGTGAGAGGCACCAATACACAGTCGGACTGCAGTGTGGGGCTTTCAGCTATAACTGGTAGGCAGTCTCCACTCCCCGAGGACTGGGTGAAATTACAGGGTCCCCACCCCCCCCCCCCGGACTGACAGCAGCTCATAAGAAACTTAAGCTGTAATTATAGGATTGTGACCGTGATATCAAAAGATGTTATAATGATCAGTTGTGGGGTGAAACTCAGGGTGTTGTGTGCAGCAAACCCAACTTTTGTTTTTAAGCTTTTAGCTTCTGTAATGCGGAGGACTTTGGGTTCATTTTCTGAAAGCCTTCGCCGCTCCACTATAACTAAGCAAAACACTCAAAACTGGTTCCTATGGCAACGTGGAGAACCTAACCTGGAACTGTTGGAGTTGAATACAGCGCGAGCTGTAAACACACGGACACACAGGCGCGCACACACACACACACACACGTACAGAGGCACAATGGCAGAGTTTTGGTCTCCCATCTAGATGCTGTGAATGTCACAAGACTGTACCTTTTGACATTTGCTGCTTCAAAGACAGATGACGCATATGTCAAGAGACATTCCTGCAGTTGCATAGCAGGAATAAAAACACTCCATGCATGTTAGTTTTTTAATTAAAGCATTTGTGGAATTCCCTGAAAGCAGGGGCAGGTTTAAAAACAGAATGGGGGCCAGTTTTAAAGAAGGGGGGCTGTTTATAAGTGTCAAAATTTAAGAAGATCAAATACAATTTCGAGTTTTTGTCAATAATAAATGGTACATGATCATAAGTCATTTTGATTCTTGAGTGTAATAAATGGATGCCAAATTAAAAAAAATTTAAATGTTTCAAAAACTATAAATGTCTGGGTCTCTCTTTGTCCGCTCATCTCATCGACTTCATACTTGGCTTGAATGTGTGGCTGAGGACCTGGTGAAGTGCAGTGTCGACAAATTTTCCCAGAAAATTCGAGATTCCTCCATGTGTTTTAAAATGCACTTGATGTAACCATGGTAATAAAGTGAACTGAGATGCAAATCTTTGATGATGTCACTGATGACATCAACATATGTCATGCTCCAGCTTGATGCGCACTGAGAACTAGTTGCTTTTGTAACTGCAAACTGCCTAGAGGCAGAAAAAAAAGACAGACAGACATGTAAGAGGCTCCACTGCTCCTACATAAAAGCAAGGCACCCAGTGTGTTTCTGGCCATTTTATTTCTCTTTTAAAGTCCTTTTTGTGGTCATTTTGTGTTTCTTTGTGGTCATTTTGTCAACTTTATGACATGAAATGTTAACAATCACTTTATACCTGGGATCGGCCCAGGATGCCGTGGGTGTGCACCCAGCAGGCCTGTCCAGTAATCCATCCATGGCACTAAGAAGCTAAAGAGAGGGGCAGTCAGACTGGAGCTTGGGCCTGTGTCCCCCATGGCCACTCCCCTGGCTGGGCCCCTGGCTTTATATAAGCAAGATAAGAGAGTGAGAAATGGATGGAAGGATGGAAAAGGTCAGGAGGAAGAGTTTAAAAGGACCATTTGACCTGAGGAGAGCTTTGCGCCAACAGTATTCCCTGCACGAGGCTCTAAGCCAATGTCTGCTTCAAGAGCTTCGCTTCCAAGCGCTCGAAGTGGGATTGGCTGCGTGTGAGCATTTTACAGCCGACAACTCACTCAGTGCTGCGCTCTGATTGGCTGGTTAGCCGTACCCACCATATTCATTTCACCTGTTCAAGACCCATCAGAGCTCTAAAGTTGCACATGGGTAGCAGGGTTGTGTGGTGTAAGGAGTCGGACTGCGTGAGCAATGCCACCTGCTGTGCGCCTCAGCTGCCCACCCTTCCATGGAGACCACACCCTTGGGTGCCCACTGGGAACACTGGCACACAGAGGAGCGGGAAACATTAAACTTTACATCCGGCATGTAGCTTTCAGCCGGGAGTCACGACAGATTTTCTATTTCTGCGGTATCATCCTCAAGCTGTGTGTGAACATATCTACATGTGTGCGCACACACACACACACACACACAATCATAAGAGAAGCAGACTGAGCAAAAGAGCAAAGTAGAAATGGAAGAGGACACAAAGCAGCTGTTACATCTTGAAATTACCCCCACCTCCCCAAAAAAGAACTTGGGTACAAACTGCTCGACTCATAATCAGGATTTATAATTCATTAAATATTCATCTGCAGCACATTTAAGTTTCTGGCAATTAATCAAACGCTGCTTAACAAAACAGCGTCCTCAAACATCTGCTCGAGACAATTCTTCCTTTCGAGGATTTTTTTTTTTTATACAAACAGCAAAATAGGTGTTGTCTCGTGCACCTGGTGAAGAGGCGTGCAAGAAAATGAAATAATGCAAAAGGACAAGTTGAATGCTCACAGGTTGCTGGCAGTGAATTTATTAGAAATACAGTGATAATAGTATTTCTATGTAGAATGTCTGATAAATTCTGACAGAATGTGGGTGTTCATTTTATTCTTGACAAACCGAAGCTGACCCCACTGAGCCAGATTCTCTCGTTGAGAAAAGGAAAACAGCATCAATAGCTCAGTTCAAGTTGTCCTAATGGCTCTCATCTCTAATCACTGAGGGGTTATCTTACTTCTGCCATGAGCTGTCTCTCCATTACTCTCATCATTCAATCGTACAATCTTGAGAGAGGCATCTTGAAAATGTTGGGATCACAACTAAAAACGCAGGCAGAAAAAGCTTTCCTACTTGGATGAGTGGTGTTTTTCTCAGCTCAAACTGCTATTTGTCACTGACCGGACACATCAGCAATTGCTGCTCCAGTTCTGTCACTTCCCTTAAGGTCAAACCATCTCCAAACTGTGCACGCTCACGATTAACTTCTTCGGTACATTTCAGTGACTTCAGCAGGAAAAGAAATGTGAGATTTATGGGGTTTCCGGCGTAGAGACCGGAATCCTCCTCTTCCAGACCACACCCTGCACACCTCGTCGCTGCCACTCCTCCGAGTCACCGAGCTGATTACTTAACTGCTGCTCGCAATCAATGCACTGCTGCTCCAATGCATTAGTCATGCAATAGGTTGGAGTGGAATGTGAACGCCGGCTTACTGAGAATTGGATCTCTACTGTTGCTGCGGTGATGTACAGCACACACGAGTGTCTGGTTAGGGGAAAAAAAGAAAGAGAAAAGGTGT
The DNA here is from genome assembly GCA_026259375.1 of Verasper variegatus. Classification (NCBI taxonomy): domain Eukaryota; kingdom Metazoa; phylum Chordata; class Actinopteri; order Pleuronectiformes; family Pleuronectidae; genus Verasper; species Verasper variegatus. The sequence goes on from CM048052.1 coordinate 9,989,585, forward strand.
TTCCAGCACTCAGTGAGCTTAAACAGAAATCCCACCGGTCTGAAAGACACACAGTGAATTGACAATTCTCTCACATCTAATCTCCTTGCTCCCCTCAAGCTATGTGCTCAGTTGCACTTGCAAATCAGTTATCACTTCGGGAGAGGAACACACTCCTGCGCTTTTGTGGAAAAGTTGATAATTAAGCAGTGTTGTAGAATTTCAATGCAATGGCTTCCACAAGCCCGAAATAAAAGCCCTTAGATTAAACAAGACAAGTAAATAGTGATTTTTCCTAGAAGTGCTGATGGAGAACTATCTCATTTTATTCATTCTTCATCCTCATTTTTACAGCGAAGAGGACTCAGCCAAAGACACATGAAGCATCCTCCTGTTCAACATGACTCAAAAGCCTGAGACGGACCAATCGAGAGTGGAAAAGACTCCAGATATGCTCTTTAAGGCAGAAAATGAACAGAGTTGAGGGACACTTTTTGGCTCCTGCTCCTCAAAACAGATGCTTTCAGTGCGACGCCTCCTCACAGACAGGTGAGAGGAGACATGAGGAGTCAGGGGAGAGGGCACAGCGGATGTGGCTCCAGAGGGGAGCAGGGTGCAGTGACTCCAGCCATCGCTCCGGACCAAAACCTGAGCCCGGGCTGGAGAGCTTCCCCTTCACCCGCAGATCAACTGGGGAGTATTAATGGATTCGGAGTGGATCCACTGATGGCTATCACATTTCACTGTTTTGACTCAGCGTGCACTGACTACCCAACACAAGCATCTGCATGTGCACCACTGTGGTGCAATGCAGATGTTTACACCCATGTCTTGGTTGGTAAAATCCTTTTGTATAAGAAAAAATAAGCTCTTGGGATCAATTCAGCTCGATCCAGCAACAGTTTGATTTGAGTTGATTGTGATGGAGCTTAATGGAGTGAAATCCCTCCTGTTTTCTTCCTATTTGACAATGTTTTCAATTCAGGTGAAGTCAGAGGTGGACGGTAATTACAAGGAACTGGTTGAGTTGCTCTCAACTGCTACACAAGCAGGTAAACAAATCTGTGTTTGTACCACCACAACTACAACAACAGTCTTCACACGTCAATACAGATAAAGTGAAAATTGATCATATCCACAGCAAAGAGCTCATGCTAGTCACTCTGTCCATATCCTCTTAACTTATTTCAAAGTCGCGCTGCATTTTATTCGTGTAGCACCTGCATCATCTAACACCAAGTCACAACCTGTACACAGCTACTCACCACAGGATTTAACACAGTAACTTAATAAGCATGAGAAAACTATTTTTTATTTCAGATTTCTGGACTCAAGAAAAGCCTCCATTAAAAACTTCCTGAGCATAAATGTAAAAATGGTATTTAGGTTTGAGGAAATGAACGTATTCTTTTCTTTTTTTTTTAACTCTTTTTTATTCTTCCAATCAGAACATAAATTATATAAGTAATGGTAATAATAATCAAGTTATTATAATAACAATTCTAGGTCAATATATTTGTTTTCTCTACTTTGTTCTCTGAAGTATTACACATCTGTTAATTTCTATCATTATTTGCTTTATACATCTTTTTGGACTTGTCTTTTGTACCTTTTATTTAGTTTTTCTTTTCTAAAACATGTATTTCTAACATTCTACATCTAATCTTGTTTCCATGCTGATGTTGCCATGATTCTAAAGCACCTTGGCTCAACTCCTGTTGTACTTAATGTGTTAAATATAAATAAATCTGACTCGTCTCAAAAAGTTCTCACTTTCAATGTTTAGCAATCTTATGTGATTATAAAAATCAACATACATGTAGCTGAAATATTTTTAGGTTTTTACTCGCAAACAAAATTAATTAATGTGAATATCAGTTTTCTCAGTACTACATTAGAGCAATATTCAAGTGATCAAATCAACCCCTTTTAATAGAAATAACTGTATTAATATTTTATAACCTAGTTTTAAACATTTTCAATAATGTGCAATTAATTATTCTGAATTTTCCATGATAAGAAACTTCTAAAGCTTTTACAACTAAAACCCCCCAAAACAACTTTACTTCTTATTGAATTGCTCCAAATACAATTGTGTTCAGGTTGGTGTCTCTGAAACAATTTTAAATGTCAAAATATGAAATACATATCAGCGAAATAACATTTAGAAGATGATTAAGATATTACAACCTGTACAAATAGGTTTATTCTGTGCATTTTTGAATAACCTATTTAATAGCATTTAACAAGGCCCAGAAAAACAAAACAAATTCCAAAAGTACAATAAATTACAAATCTTGATAAGTCATCATTCCTTATCATTACAAATAGACATCATTTGATTGTTGATCCCATTATGCCTGTTTGAAAACTTTACACAACTAAAATACATTGTATATATATCAACAAACAGCAGCTGAAACTACAGCAGCTCCACAAAACCAAGAGAAGCCGCAGCAGGCCTGAAGGTGCTGAGCTCACACACTGCTCACATAAATGACTAAAACTCAAAGTGATCATCTGTTACTTCACGTTAGCAACCATATATATTTAAAATCAAATGCATAAGAATAACAAGATTCATATTATAATTGAAATGGGTTGTTTGGAAATAACATAAATTAGGGAAATGTAATTTGAGTGTTTCATTATTAAATGCAACTTGTTTTCCTTAAAATGCCTGGTACCACAGACTAACTCATAAAAATCGTTATTAAAGAATTAATTTGCATTTTCTATATGAATTATGACAGCTGCATTCTACACTCTACAGGACGAAAATACACATTTTAAAGCTTTAAACGTTTTTTACAAAAGTTAATATTTATGCTATAAAAGACAAATAGGCCAAAACAGATAGTGTACAACTCTCAGGAGGTTTAAAAATGGAATGAATTTATCAATTAAAAACACATTTGAGCTAAATAATGTGAAGTTACGCCTCCGCGTGTCACGTCGCCCACTTCACATACAGTTTCAAAATGAACACCTGTACGTGCCCCGCGCTGCACGCACGTCCACAACACCAACATGGCGAGGGTCGTCGCCTCACGGGCCCGAGCACAACACGCACGAGGGGAACTACACGCAGCGATTGGACCCGAGCACGGACATTTGCTCCCATCTGATTCCGCCCTGCAGCGAGCAGGCCCATCGTGGCAGCCATTATGAGGCTCTCCCAACATTTGCCATGGCCTACGTGCACATGAAGAGTGGGGAGTGGCGCAAGGCTGCTCTCTGCACCATGTTGCGCGTTGCAGCTGAAAGAAAGCCGCTCTCAGATCGAGCCACATCAGAGCAGATCGCTCACTGCACATTTTCAACATACACACTTTCTTTGTATTTTGGATCCGCAGCGTTTTGCACACGTAGCACACAAGAGCGAGCAGCGCAGGGAAAGTGTAGCCTGCACTCGAGGGGGAGGACCATGCTGGAAACGCATAAAGTGTGGGTCACGTGTTCCTCCGCAAGGGGCTTGAATATTTACCTTTTTGTCACGCAATGTAAGTCCCCCCCCCACCACCACCACCACCACCCCTCTGCTGCCGAAGGCATTGTTAAAAGGAATGTCATGCAACTATACGTGTAAGTGCGGACATAGGATCCAGAATCTGGTGCCTTTTTAACGCATTACGCACGGAAAACGCTGCCTGTTTTAATTTTTATAATTAGTATCATTATTTCAGGGGCTCATTAGCAGCTCGTGGATTTCTGTGTGTTTGTAAAGTGAGGCTGGTACGCACAACAACAGAGCAGTGACGGGATTTCTGAGCAGGCCATATATACGTTAGCTCACACACCACCTCTCGCTTTGCTGTCTCTCTCTCTCACTCACACACACACACACACACACACACACACACACACACACATACGTATGTAACCAGGGGAGAGGCTCAGCTGATTGGTATGCATCTCATCGTACATTGCAGTGTTACAGTCAATACGGAAACTTAGACGCCTACATGTAGGGAACACATATCCATTAAGATATGCGTGTGCAGCAGCCAATAGGAAAGTTTGATGATTGACTATAATAGGTGAGATTTGATTATTGCCTCTGTGTGTGTGTGTGTGTGTGTGTGTGTGTGTGTCCATGTTGTACGGTGGGATAGGCCCTGCTGCTGCTGCAGATCACGCGATAATGGCAGCAGCCACCGTGTGTTCTGCGGATGTCGGGACTAAACTGTTTCCCTTGCCGCTTTCTTAGCAAGCAATTGCACAACTTACAGAGGAAATAAAAACAAACAACAACAAAAGCGTGGTAGAGATCACACACAGAAGCAGATAGAGAGGGGGGCAACGTGCTTGCTATATTTCTCGACGGAAGCCTACAGGTCACACACAGTCTGCCATGGGGCACAGTGGTATATGAGGCGTATGGGCGTATGGTACAATGTGAGTGGGTACGTGTGTGTAGGCCTACCGTAGTCTTTTGGGAACAGAGTAGTCTACCTCTATCACCTTCCCGTGCAACTCAACTTTACCTGTAAGGATGAGAATGGATAGTGTAAGAGAAGCTGTGCGTTATGGCAGCAACAATGCAGGCTGCTGCTGGTGTGTAGGCCTCCACCATGCAACACTTTGAATCACTTCACCCAAGTAGGTGCGTCCCCATTCAAACAGCCTGCCCCTGCTCCACGAGGAGGGCGCTTTACGCATGACACGCACGCATAAACTCTACATGTTTACACCAAAGCAAGCACAATGGGCCATTTTTGTATGTGTAGGGTCACAAATGGAGGGAGGTCGGCGGCCAAATGAAGCATGATAAGGTTATATATACATAGTGTATGTGAGGGGGGAATGGGCAGCCATGCTTTCCACTCCCACAACCCTCAGTGCAATGAGGGGTGGTTTTTTTTTCAGCTCCCAGTAAAGAATGCAACACGTAAAGAAGAGATGGTGAAAGGAGGATGACTTGTCCTCTTTTTTTCTCCGCTGTACAGTGGGTTCGTTCTCCAGCCCTTTTAGAAGCAAATTGCCTTTGAATTTGCCTTTGATCCACTCCTCGGCGAAGCTTGCAACACGAGTGTTTTTCCCCCCTCTCGTTACTATTACGAGTGGCCTGGCGCAGCACGGAATTAGCGTCTCACCTCGTCCCCCCCCTCCAACTCGGCTACCTGTTTATTAGCTCTTTTCCTCCGGACCCCCGTGACCCACCTCCACGACACCTCGTAAAAACATGCCCAGACACCGGGGGAACACGGATCCGGCAAGTTTTCCGCGCTCGCATCGCCGTGCCGCCTTTAATAAAATCAGGATAAAAAATAAGTGAAAAATAATTATGCCTACCCACCGAAACCAGTCGCACCATCCCATACATTCCAGCGGGGCGATTTGCGAAGTAGCGCCCCGCACCATCGGAATCCCCCCTCGAAATTATACGTTAAATGTTGCGCGTAAATGTGCGTTCTCGTGTCTTTTTTCTCTTTAAGGGGCAAAACGAAGCCCCGAGTGTGTCCCCATGCTATCGATCATATATCCGATTCCTGTTGGGAGAGCGTGTGCATGACTGAGCGTTCATATAAACTCTCATGGCACAAAATAAAAACACAAGAATAGAAAAAGAGGTCTAGCAATGATTCAGTATTTCACAGTTTCGCACAACATGCGCTCTTTATTTATTTTTTTAACGGATCTGGCAGTTTCGGATTCGTCTTCCTCCTCTGTCACCACCAGCCAGCATCACTTATCATAAAAAGCCAACACTTACCAGAAAGAGTCTCTATCGCCTTTATGGCCGAGTTCTGATCGGGGAAGTCCACAAAAGCATAGCCGGATTTCAGCAAGACCTGCTCGGCCACTGGCAGCTTCCTCTCCCCGAAGAGCTGCTGCAAGTCCTCGACAGTGACCGAAGGACTTAAATTCCCAACATATAGTTTGTTCATGATCTGAAAAAAGGAGGAAATTAAAAAAAATCTCCAAGGGGTGTCAGGTCTTGCGGAGTGAGAGAGCGAGAGGCGATAATCAGGACAGTAGAAAAAAAATAAAGATTAAGATAAAATTAAAAAAAATAAAATTAGGGGGAAACAATCAGCTGGGATTTAAATAATAAAAATAAAAAAATGCAGCAATCACCCCCCAGGAAATAACCTAGCAGTATGCGACCCCCCAGCACCAACTCTGGCCCTGGTCAAACTCTTTTAACAAGGACTGGGGGGGAGAGAAAAAAGTGTCGTTACGACGCTACTCTGGAGCCAACAAGCACCGCCTCTTAATAAAATCTCCCTTAAAATCACAAGAAAACACACACACACACTGTTAGTAGGTGCATGTGGGATCACTCCTGGTTTCCAGGGTATGAAAGTGGCATGATGATGATGATGATGAGGATGATGACATGGGTAACATTCAGCAAAAAGGATGGGCTTAAAGGAGGTGATATGGGGTTATACCGTCTCCATCAAATCATAATAAGGGCACGCAAATTGAGTTGGGGGAAGTGAATGGCAATATTTTTTTTTTTTTTTAAGGTCTTTTGAGAAAAATCAAGTCGCTGTCACTGTTCCTGTCAACCCCAAACACTGTCACCGACATGTGTGTATTTGACTTATTTATGGGCAACATAGAAATATGGAGACGGATAGGGGAGGCCCCAAGACTCCTGTGTGAGATGTCACCCTAATAAAACATGTGACGTGATCATGCTCATGATTTTTGCAGAATTTGGCTGCAATTATAGATGTTAATAAGTAAAGAATGCAGGAAGTGAAACCTGAACACAGCCATTCTTGTAAACTCTGACCTTGTGCAGAAGTAACTGTGAAATAAGACACTCTACATTATTCCCATGGGGTCACAGTTTGAGGGCACCGACCTTTAGCATGCAGCACATGTCCCATCGAATGTAAATACTAAATTAAATGCGATGACTCTTGGTTTGCACTTCAACCTAGTGCTAGTGCTCCAACGTGCAACTGTACAACATGCAAAATTGAGCAAAACCTTTATTTTTAGAGGCCGATAAGGAGAAGTGAGGGGATTCCTGAGTCCTGTGCAGAGAGGAGGAGGAGGAGGCGCCCTCTACGCAGTGTCACTCACCCAGTCTGAGATCATACTCCCAGGCTACAGATATTGTATAGCATCTCCTTTTTCTTTTTTTCCTATTTGTTGATGTAGGTGTGTACAAGTGGGAGTGTTGTGGGAGGGAAGGGAAGGAGAGGGGGGATTTTCAAAATAAAAGCTGTAGGGGAAAAGGCTGGGGCTGCATGACAAGGAGGTGGAGGGTGGTGAGTGTGTGTGTGTGTAGGCAGGCTGCAGTGCTCATGCATGGATGTGTAGTCTTGTACCTACAGTAGTTACCAAGGGGGGGAGGAGCCTTTTCCCCTGCAGCACTTGAGTGTTTTCTACATGTGACTGGCCTGTGCATTGGTACATTACTGCCACCCCACTGTAGTGCAGAGAGAGTGCCAGCAGCAGGAGTGAACATCCACTCTCCTTGTTTACGTCAGCGTGTGCACAGAGGAATGTCCGAGTCTATTTACAAAACAGCTCTTCAGTTACTTTTCCCGATGACATGCTGACAGCTGAGAGTCATTCAGACATGAGGTGGAATAAGAGCCATTCATTTAAAAAGCCATTGACACCACCAAATCATCTCTAAATTCATTTTACACTGTGAATTATACAACCACTGCTTTAATATGAACTTATTTGACAGTGGATTTCAATATAAACAGCGACTTATTTCAATAGGTTTTCTTTTGCGAGTAGATAAACAAAAAAAGTCACAACACACTCGTCCCTTCCTGTGCTGTCAAATCCCAAAAAATGATTTCCACTGCGAAAGGAAAATGAACTGGGACTGGGAGGGATGTGACATTTGTGGAACAGAGAACAAACAACACACACATATATGTGGTACAAGATGGAAATAAATAGGCGTGTGGAGTTTCCAAGGTGGGGATAACTGTTCAAAATGGGGGCATCAGGTAAAAGAACCACCCGAACGAGATATTATTCAAACAATGATTAAAAGGAAAATTAAATTATAGTTAACGCTCTTCCAAAACGTTCTGTTTCCACCCCCCTGTGAAATTATGTTGACCATTAAAACTAAGAGTAAATTAACCATTTATTTCAGTGGTTTTGATTGAACTTTCCATTTCTTTTACCGCTTGTAGGAAATCTTTATATTTATTTCACATTTTTTGTTTTCCAAGCAAATGGGGTTTAAAAAGACATAAATGCAATAAATAGAACACATTATATTACATAGTGCATCATTAACATATTTACTATAGGAACTGTTTTTTTTTGAATGCCAATACTTTTATTTAAATGATAAAACAAAACTAAAAATTGTAAAATGTTTCAAAGCTATGAGCCCCACCAGTGAAATCCATTGATCTCCTTTGTAATCAGCTCTCAAGAACATATATTACAAATAAATCAAAATATGATCTGCATAGTTGGACCCTGCTACAGGTAAGGAAACATGTTTTGAATAATTTAGGGTGTTAAAATGGAAAAACTACAGCAAGCAAAGACTCCAACAGGACATAGTGTGTCACACAGTGTACTGTACTGTATGTCATGGATGCTGGATCAAGTTTGGACTCCTCTGTGCCCAGTAGGGGTAGATGTTGGACTTCAGTTCCTCACAGCCAGACGCTGCTCAGCGGGTCTCACTACACCAGCACGGTGAGAGAACAGCGAAGGAGTAAACACTGCTTGGTGAAATCAACTCGCTTTGTTCAGCCATGTTTAGTCAGGGATAGGCAATAGACATAAGCTTCCCTTAATATAGAGAGTACTTTGAATTCATCATATAATAATGAGGACATATGAGCCTGACATTCAGACTCAAGTCACATTTGGTTTCACAACATTAAAAATAAATAAATAAAAGATATGGACAGTGATTTAGTCTGACACTTTATTTTTTAAGCAAACTTAACTGAAAATTCATGTTTAAAGTCGTGTTTGGAAGTGATGATGGCTATTTCCGATGCTTGTATCAGTATTGGAACATCTATAGCTGTAAGCCAAGTGTTGACGTGCAGTAAGAAGGGACACAAGTCAAAGTGGAAAAAAAGGATCCTGATTTTAATCTGTTCAAAGTTGTATCTTCACTCAAATTGTATCCAAAAAAATCAAAACATTAATATGCCGGCTATGGCAGGGATCGTCTATAGTTCAAAATTAAAAACATATTAGGGACAGCTCAGGTCAGTTTACATTTACTGGTCATGAACATCAGCAAACAAATGTGAACATCACCTCATGAAAAAACAGCTGTTCTGAAATCAATCATTCCACTCAAACATTTCCTCCTTCGCTTGGGAAGACGAAGAGTTTTTGCTTGACGGTGACATTCAGTAACGACCTGTGAAATGAAAGAGTCATAAGAGAAATTCCAACACACCTGCAACCTGTTGAATCATTATGAGTGAAACAGTGGATAATTCAAGAGAAAGACTCACGGGGAGAATAAGACCGCGATCTGGACCGAGACCTGTAAGCACCTCTGTAGTACGGTGATGGAGACCTTCTTCTGAAACGAGACCAAATAAAAAATGTTTTCCATTTCAGATGGTATTGAAAAAAAAAAAAAAAACAGCAAAACCAAAATACAATGAGCTGACATTCTTTTGGTTTTCATCATCACCTGTATGATCTGTAGCATTCCCTGTCGTCATAGCGATCATAGCCACCTCTCTCATACCCGCGCTCATACCCGCGGTCAGAGTCACGTGAATGACGCCGAGGACCACTGGGACCTCCGCCTCCGCCACCGCCTCCGCCGCCGCCGCCACCTCCGCCGCCACCTCCACCGCCACCTCCACCACTAAACAGGAGAAGGAAAATATTGAGTTATAGGTCTTATTTTACTTCTGCAAATCTTACTGCTCTTATCTAATCATAGAAGGCCAAGATACTCCACATGCGGCCCACTGTTTAGCCATTATGTGATAAATACAGGATAATATGGGATATTCAGAGGGCCGTACAATACTTTGTATTTTTGGAAAAAGAGAAATACAATTGAAGCAGTATTTAAAACGTTTATCATTATATTGGTTCAATTATTATGAAGAAAAAAAGTAGTCTTTAACACTAAAAGTGAGAAGCACTTTTTTCTCTTTGAGGGGCTACATTTAAAATGGATAAAAAAAAAATTAAACACCACATTAAGAACATTTGTACAATAGAGGAATGAAGATTAAACACCACAGGAGGGGTTACAACATGAATGAAAACCTCTGTATGGTGCAGATGGCTTACTATGTGGGTCGGCCCATGTAGATTCCAGGGGTTGGGGTGTGAGGTCTCTTTGTGATGGAGAAGTCAACCCGGATCCTACGACCGTCCAGCTCCATGCCATTGGCTCGCTCCTTTGCCTGGCAGCAGACAAACGTATGAATTACTGCTTAGCACCCATAACATATATCAGGAACCGTTTGGACTAAGGACTCTGTCAACGCATGTTCTCACACCTCTTTGGCATCATTTGTATTCTCGAAGTAAACAAAGGCAAAGCCCCTGGAGCGCCTCGACTGCTGGTCACACACAATGCTGACATCCGCCAGGGGGCCGTATTTGGAGAAGACATCCCTCAGATCCCTCTCTGTGGTGTACAAGCTCAGGCCAAACACTCCCAGGCAGGCGTTTGGGTCAGGATTAGTCTACAGTTGGAAAGACGTCAAGGTCAAGTTGCTGAACAAGCGTTTGGAAAATAAAATGGACGATAGATAGATTTGCCAAATAAAGAGCCATTCAAACATTTACACGGTTGCCGATGTGCCTGCGGCGATTGGACATGGGGGAGTGGCTGTGGCTCCTGCGACGACGCTCTCCACTGTAGGATCTACTGCTACGAGACCGACGATGATGGGACCTTGAGCGGGAACGAGATCGACTATAGTGTCTCCGCGAACCACGGTGGGAATGGGACCTGTACAGACGGAAACAACACATCCACATTCATATTAACACTTCTATGGTTGCTTCAAAAGACAGACAAGGACCTTCACATCCCATCTGACAGTTCATAGAATAGAGATTATGCTGTTGTAATTCCATAAACACATTCACTCACCCAGACTTTGACCTGGACTGGGACCGAGATTTGGAGCGGGAATGGCGGGAGCCTTCTTTCGAGCGAGCTGGGGAGTGGCTTGCGGATTTCCCCGAAGCCGCTGGGCTTGCGCTCCTGGATGCGGAGCGAGACTCCTGAATTGACCACACACACCAACACACATCCTTTAAGTACCCATGTGAGGACAAACTGAGAAATTTGCCTGAATATTTCTATGTAATCAAGAATCAAGACTATCCTGTATGGAGTACAGAAGAGAACAGAATTTACAATTGAGAATTAGGACAGAAGATTAATATTTTGTGTAGCCATGGATATAATAACATTGATATGATTACATTAATGTGTATAATGAAGAGAAATGTGTCAGTTTTCTTAAAACTGTAATGATTTAAACTAGTATGAGTGAAAAGAACATGCACGCAATTGACAAACAGACCAGGAAATTACTTAGCGCTGTGATCTTAGGCAGATTACTTCCTTAACTTCATTTCTGTAACTTCATTACTTCTTTCTTCAATTGTCTTACTTCTTCTTACTTCCCCCATCTCACACACTGCCCATACTTCTTCCCTCGTCATGTTTTAGCATGCATTCAACAATTCAGCTTCACACATCTGAGCTTCGTATTATAGAAAATAAAGTGGACATGAGACTTCTTCTGCTTTTTCTTCGTCCAACCTTAACCTTTATGAAAAAGAAAAGGATGAAGAATATATGACTACAATTAAAACTGCAACCTCATTCAACTTTTAATGTGTCATTTATAGGATCTTAGACATGCATGGGAATGTTTCACATAATGCAGAAATCTTCAGTGTTCATTTTACAAACGTTTCACTTTCAGTGGTTCTACATTCACTGTTGAATCCGTCAGCCACTTTAAGACACATGTAAAACATTGTAGGTGCAAAACATTTCATCCCTGTTGTGTCTCGACACTTTGTTACGTCGTCAGGAAAACAGAACAATTACAACATACACCTTCACAAGATGGCACAATTATGATTACATTTGATCTTTTGTAATAAATACATTGGGTTCCTTAATAAAGTGGTCCAAATTAGTCCTGTTGACATTACTTCTTAAAAGTGGCCTTTAAGGCATCAAAAGTGCATTTCAAACCACTGAATGTGAATGTCTGCTGAACAATGCTTTTATCTATTTCAGATAAATTCTGGCTTTAAAAAAAAAAGCCCAAACGACCTCAAGATTCTCGCAGTCACTCATTTGTACTGTCTTTCGTCACTGATGATAAAACAGCCATGAAACATTCGGCGCAAATTTTGCAGCACATAATCCTTTAGTAAACTTGCATGTTCATCAAATAGCCTCTAAATAATTCACTGTGATAAACTGTTTCATAACATTTGAAGATTTCCCATGAGGCAAAACCACTAACCACACGAGACCACTTCTAGTTGATCACACTAGTGGAAGCTGGTGTGCAAACAAAATAGGTTGTTATGCCAGCAAGCCACTGCAAACTGCATGTCCACAGTCAATGTGTGCAACAGTGTCTACAGGAAAACACTTGTCTAACAAACCTAAAGGTTATTTGACAAGAACAAGAACTGTGTCCCATGCACATAGCTTGAAGCAGCAGTACGGAAAATATACTAATAATCTCCCCTCCCAAAAAAATATCACCCATTTACATGTATTCATTATTCGGGCCTGTGACCCCAGCCATATGCAGGCAAAACTCAAACATGTACAGGACAAACCGCCCCACATGTTTGGCTTAAATCTGGTTATTACAGTAGAGATGTTCCGATACCTATGCCAGCCGCAGAAATGCCTTCAAATCTGCAAATGTCAGATCGCGCATCTGCGAATACATGAATCAATCTACCATTTCGATGTCCATGATTTTACCGTGTATTACTTTCACCCAGAGAAAAACCTGCAGTTTTCTTTTCCTGGAAATCACTTATTCTTTGCTGCTTCAAAACGGCAATCACACTGTTCTGCCACTACTATTTTTGGAATGGCGAAGAAGAGGTGATTTCTGATAGCGTGGCATTTGCCAGAACTAGCTAAAATATCTCCAATTCAGCAATATTTTATTCTGGAAAGTCCCACACGGTAAAACTGTGACATGTACTGTATGCAAGTCTTTATTTATTGGTGTTCTTTTTCAGTTATGAAATTGTTCTTTGGCATTCATGCTCTGTATGCGTTTCTATATTTCTAAGAGTTTAACTATGTTGCCATAAAACAATGATAGCAATCATCACTTCCTCACAGGGTTAGTAGCATATCGCTATTAAAATGCACTGGTATCATTACTCAGTATCAGGAAAGGAAATGGTAGAGGAACATCTCTTTTCTATAGGGCTGTGCCTGCAGCATGGGGCTTTCACAGAGAATATATACAGAAGTGGTGGAAATCACATTAGTGTTTTCTATCGTGCACAGACGAGCTGGTCAGTCATCTGACAGAGGGAGGGAATCGAACTGTGACTTCCAGCCAGGCAGCACACATTTCATATGTTGCCCCTGAGATCTACGGCAATGGTTGAATGTGCGAGTTAATACAAATGAGTGAGAGGTAATCTTGAGGCCGTTCGTTGCTTTTCTCAATTGTTAAGATGTTAAGCATTATTAATTATTGACTCGGGTTACCACGCCAAAAGAAACACACAGTGATTCATGCTACTAAACATAACCCTCCCCCCCGAAAAAAAACACATCACTACATGGATATCTGAACGCAGGTCACCAGCATTTTATGATCGCTACATCAAATCCCTTCTTAATGTCGACAAAGAAACATCGGCCCCCTCGGTGTCTGCAGACTGTCGCTGTGACTGGCTAATTATTCATCAACGTGCCCGGCAAACTTTTAAGAAACATGCTAAACATCAACCTTTCAAATGCTTCACGTTAACAATAAACAGAGACACTTCCCCTCGGACTATTCTCGGGTTTGTTATTTTTAAACTGGTTAATCCGTCGGGTTAGGGTTGACATTATCGTCGCGGTGCCTGCGCTGCACGCCTCCTCCTCTAGGCCCTGAGGACTAGCTAACACCGCCAGATAACGTTAGCCCGTTAGCTAACTATTATAATGCGTATACACACTGTACTGTGCTTTTACTACACCTCTGCTGTGGGTGTATATTCGTAAGATAATATTGGCTGATCAATATTATACGATGAGAACGTATGTTGTATGACTATCTCACACGGACCGCATGATTAAGCTAGCTAGCTAACGTTAGCTAACCAGCACTAGCTAAAACAACATGACGACCCGCTCCACACAGACGAGTCACTTCAACGCTCCAGATGAAATGACACAGACAACGCGTCAATAAAAGCGCATACGTACCCGACCCTTTCCGTTATCACTCATTTTAGAGACAGTGAATATTTTACAGTTCAGCTAGCTACGGTCCACAATGTGTGTGTGTGTGTGTGTGTGTGTGTGTAGCAGCAGCTGCGTGGATTTAACGGTAGCTCCTCCCACGAGCTCGTGAGCGGCTACCACAGACTCTACACTGTAACAGAGGCTGCTGCCGAAGCTCGTTAAGAAAACCACATATTCACGATTCAATCGAAATAAAACCGGTGAGAGCGTGAAATGCAAGCGACCATCGGTGTGAAATAGATGAGACAACATAACGGCTCCATTAGAAACAAGACATACTGGACACATTTCAGGAAGAGGCAAGAGATTCCAAAGATCTTTAATGATAAGTGTGCCTGTAGATATAACAGGGAACACTTAAGAATATAAAGTTAAAAAGGATTAAAACAATAAATAGATAAAAATCTGTATAAACAAGGAATTAGAGAGACTAAAGTTTAGTCAAGGAGTTTCCGTCTCCCACCCAGCCTCAAATTATCAAAACATTGCTTTGTGCCTTATGTAAACATGTATGTCTGAGTAACATATCCAAAAACCAACTATTTTAATTTAACAGTCATTAATATTTGATTTGTATCAGAGACACCACTTTTGTCAAGTCCACTCATCACGATGGAAAAACGTAGGCATTTGGCTGATGTTCTACAAATGTTCTTTTGATAAAAAAAAATACAAAATAATGATCTATATGGAACTTCTCAAAACAACATTATAAAGTGCTTAACAAGTATTAAATGATGTGAAAAGAATAACAGTGTGAGAAACTTAAGCAGGATCGACCATTAAAAATAAAAAAAATAACATTCTGTGAAATCAGAGGATTGCGGTACAATTAACGGACATTTTAAGATTTGGTTCAAAGCTGATCCTAAACACTTTTAATGATAACAAATAAAGATATTGTTTTTTTTGTTTGGAAAATCATCCCGTTAACACCACCCCTGACCATCTGTCCCTGCCATCTATATTCCTCACCTCTTTTCTGTGTTTCTTTGCCTTTTCATTTCTCTTCCCCTTCAGTTTATATTCAGGCAGTGAAGAGGAGAAAGTGATTTATCCTGTGGTTAAAGAGGTTGTGCGCCTTGCTCCAGGCACTCAGTGGATTGTATAGTTGCAGTGGTACAGTGCAACACCTCAGACTCAGACTCATGTATCTGGTTTAAAACTCTTGAAATTTACAGGGTTAAGTTCAGCGGAAGAAATATGAATGAAGAATAGCTTTGGTTTTTTTTTTTCTCTTGCTAAACCCCTGATCATTCCACATGGGTACGTGCACATAAAGGGAGCTGTCACTTTCAGATTGGTGCGGAAAGACAAAGATCTGATCGGTCTGACATTCTTTAATACCGTATATGTTCTATAGGGATCGCAATGTCTCTGCAAGACATAGTAAAACATTGAGACAAACAGAACAGAATTATTTGTGTTGCACTTTCTTTATTTAAATTGAGCAGAAGCTGAGAAGGAGGCAGAAATGGTACAAACTGGTTCAGAGAAGACATGCTGTGAATTAATTGTCAGCAGAAGGCACATGACAAACTGGTCAGATTCAGTCCGACATTAACACAGTGATGGTTTTCTTTATGTTAGAGAAACGCTGCTTTCAAATTCTTACTGGTCTATTTATTTCATCTAATCACAAGATTAGTAGATTGTACTGAAATAACTGAGTGGAATTTGTGATAGTAATTCAAAAGTATTAATGCAGAAAAATGAAATAGCTAAAAGTTAATGATTCCCATGTAATATGCTGAAGATTATGACCTTAGGGTAGATTTAACAGAATATGACAGAATGACCGATTCAACACTCTGGATCCAGCTACTCGTTGGCACCTATAAAGAGGTTGAAGAGAAAAAAAGAATGAATCAGTCATTTTGAATGGAAGAAATACTTTTTTCATCAAATGCCAGTGTACGTGTTCACCTACCACAGTTATAAAGGACATTTATTTTATGAAGGTCGAGAGCACTGGGTCCATCTCGCTGGCCAATGGGAATGTAAGGATCAGGTCTGGGGATTATTGTTGGTCCACCAGTCTTCAGAGAAGGCATATCTGCATCAAAGATTCATAAAGTATATGTTAGTAATGCATGAAAAACCCTGGCAGTATGTTGCCACGGAGAGCAGCTCACCTTCCATAATGCATGACAGAATTGTAGTCGTATGGGCTGTTGAGATTGTTCGTAAGCTGTTTCCTGAAGTTATGCATCTGGTCTGTCAGAGCACATAAAACACAAAGGTCAGAAGAGGGCAAACTAAAAGGCTTTCTGAACAAAGTGACATGATGATGGGAGGTGATTATTTTATCCTGACCTGCCACAATGTTTTTCCATACAATTGTTACATAGTGGTCTCGGTCAGAGCGGGACTTGCTCGTGCACAAAGCCGAGAGCGTGCATGAACTCGTGGGCAGCCACTCCTGACCACATGCATCCAGGAGTCTGCAGTGACAAGGTCTGGCTTCCCCCAGTCTGCCCCAGAAACGACCAGCAGCTTGGGGCACAGAAAGAAAAAAAAAACACATCAGTACTAAACCACGACAGAAGAAATATATCTGAACAATATGTAAAGACAGGTATTACATTTCTTAACTAGAAGGGCACTCAGTAGAGTGTATATCTTAACCAAGGCCAAACACTTCCCTTATGAAACCACATATAAATTGACACTATAGATTGAACATGTCTGACTTTTTTTTATCAAGATCCATAAATTATTCACAGGGAAATAAATACAAACCTTGAAAAACCTTTAACTCTACCAATTTCACAATGTTAAAGAAATTGAAAAGAAATGCCTTGATTCGCCCCCTGATCCAGATCCACAATTAATCAACAGACAAACAAACACAGATTAAATGAAAACATAACCTTCAGGGTGGAGGAAGAAATTTGTCGCAATCCTACTCACCCATATCTGGGCTGAATATCAAGGAAACTGCCTTCATGCGTGCGTTGAACAAATTTAACACATGTTCCAGAGGAAATGTCTTGCATTCCATTTTCTATGGTGATTCTGTCCATGTCGTCTGCCATGAAAACAGTAACATTTGCGTAAAAATTCAAACTCTAAATACACTTGTACAACACCCCTTTTAATTTCTGGATTCTTACCGTATAGTGGGGAGAGGATGTATGGTACATAGACAAATCCATCAACTGACTTAGGCCACAGACAGGAGTTGCCAGGGCAGGTTATAGCACTCTTTATGTATGAACTGGCAATATCTCCCTCTTTGAACAACAGTCCTCGAGGGGCTGGAAACCCTTATGAGGAACAAAAAAACATTTTATGGAGTCCACAGCAAATTAAAAAAGCATTCATTCATATAACGTACAGTCTACTTACTGCTATTCATCTGCAGGATTTGATCCATCACATTCATTTCGTCCCATTCAGGAAATTCATCTAAATGCAAAAACAGATAAAGTTTTAAAAGTTTTTTCTATATTTCACATAACAAGAATCAGCATAAAAGTGTGAAGTTATTTTCATGCATGATGATGTAGCAATAAAAGTTGCCTTTTCCCTAAGAGCCTACCTGAGTATTTCCTTTTCGACCTCACTTTTCCCTCATGTACTCCTGTAGCATTCTGTAATGCAAAAGTTCACGTTAATATGGTTTAAGGCTAAAACGGGGATCTGACCCAATAGTATTTTCTACTGCTACTGACCTTAACAGGAAAAGAGTACACCTGATTGAACAGGCCAAGGAGGAGACCCAGGAGGATCATGGCAGAATGCATTGTGGCTTTTCAGAGTGGTGTACGAGTTTCCTTCTGCGGTCTCCAGGTGCAGTGCACGAGCTAAATGAACTCCTCACCTCCCCTGAATCTATATACCCACTTCTCCTCCTGTTCCCTGTACTGATTGGGCACGTGTTCCATGATGAAGCACGATTAAGACCCCCTCATCAAGCGGTCTATGTAATTTACTCTAGTCCAGTGCTGAGCCGTAAAAGGTGCTCCCTCGTGCTGACCTTCACCGTACTTATCTCATGTTCACATTCAGCACTTTCACAGATGAGACACTTGGGTGTTTTGCTGGCAGATTGTGCAACGACTCAGCAGATGCCACCGTGAGAATAACTGGTCAGACAAACCAGCAATTTGTGTCCTACTAAACCGGTAACCAGTGATTTTGTGCTGAACTCAATCATTTTGTTACATTGGTAAATATATAAAAACCAAACATTATCCTTCTCTCTAGATTATTTGTAGGGGCAAATTTGAAGGGCAATGACCGAGTGAAGAAATTGATGTGGCTGCAGTTTATCAAATCTTGCCTCCGTGGTTACTGCGAGTAAATAAGTACTACAAAATATCTGTATCTGAGTAAAAGGTTGACTGTTTTAAAAATGGATCCTTAATGTGGTGTGAACTGGTTCAATATTAACCCAATGGAATGTCTTCTTTAGTTTTCTTCTGATTAAAAGGGACGACATGACACAATTACATTTTTTTTTTAAATACTTTAATTCACTGCATAAAGTAAGGATGCAAATAGGAATACAACTTCTTTACATTCGTGCAATCTCAGACCAGATATGAAATGACCTATGCTGTGCATATAGGGTAGATAGTCACACCTAAGTCGTAATGAACCTCAGTTTTCAGATTCTGTCGCTCCGCTCACAAACCTCTTTACTGAAACTTTCTCAACAGAAGCAACATGTCTTGTTTAAACTCACACATTTGTTTGCACACAGAGGAAATGCTGATAGGAAGCTTAAAATCAATATTTATTGGAGCCGTTTCCATTATTTAAAGTAGTTTATTTTATTAGCTTCCTGCTCAGTTCTGTTTCATCTCCACTCAGTTGAGTTAATTATCATCCATGTCACCTGTGGGACAGAGACAGAAGGAATCAAACATTTGACAGTGACGGACATCTTTAGTAATATTTGCACATTACAGTTACTAGTTCCTCTACCAAAAGGTAATTGCTGGAAGTTAGTTCAGGACATTTGTTACCAACCGCATTGGTAAAGCTTATTGATTTTCATCTTGTCAATGTAGCTGAGAGTTGAGGCCTGGCCCAGCTGCACCTTGCTGTTCTTAGGTATGATGGTTGGTTGCCCATCCTGAGAGTAGGCATACCTAAACATACATATATAAAATACATTGTGATGCATGAGTTCGACCATGACAGTATTCACTGATCTAAATCAAAGTCACAGTACTTACATCCCAAAGTGCATGATTGAGCTGTAGTCGTATGGAAGGTCCAGATTGTCGGTCTTGAATTTCTCAAAATTCCTCACACGATCTGTTGGAAATTTAATAATATTTTTTTTAATGCTTTAAGCATTTGTTCAGATTTTTGTGTCATTGTTTTCATAAATACAATGTAGAGCATTTAAAATATCCGTTTAGTAAATTGCTGAAGAAATACAGTTAATTATGAATAGTCTTTAATTTACTGTTTGTAAAGACCTCATTCCCCAAGGCCACCCCCCTTCCCGCCCCTTTGAAATTACCCCTCCAAATGTTTGGCCACATGATGCTGACATAGTTGTCCCGGTCAAAGCGAGACTGCTCGTGCACAAAGCCCAGGGCATGCATTAGCTCGTGGGAAATCACTCCGACTTGGAGGCAGCCAGGGCTCTGGAGAGATACGGTCTGTCTTCCACCACGTGCACCAAGGTAGGACCAACACCTGGATTAACACACACACACACACACACACACGCACCAAGACAGAGAGGGTATGATTCGGAAAACTGCTGCCACTCAACACTGCATTTCAGAAGAAAAATATTATACCAAAAGGAGCAACTTTTTTTAGTTTAAACAAAGACAAACACGTTATGGTATCAAACTTTCCAGGCGAAAGCCCCTCACCCAGACTTCGGCTGGATGTCGACGTAGTCTCGCTGGTGAGTCCAGGGAACAAATCGCACACAGGTACCTTTCTCCGTGCTCTCCATCCCTTTCTTTATCAGCTTTGTCTCCAGTTCAGCTGTTGAATAGTTTACACATAATGGAGAGCGGTTGTTGGTAAATATCAGAAACATTTAGACTGTCATAAATTAAAATTTTTAAATCTTAATTTAAAATAAATAAATAAAAAAAACATAACATACAGTATTGAGGTGATAGCCTGTATGCAATGTAGACATGTCCATCCACTGACTTCGCCCAGAGGCAGCTCCGTGCAAAGCAGACTTTGGAGCGCCTTCCAGGAGAAACAGCAATGTCTCCCTCTCTGAGAGTGGTGGTGCCCTCGATGATTCGGGAGGCTGAGACAGACATCAGGGAAAATTTAATCATTCTACAGCGGAAAAGAAATTGTTACAGGGTGTTGTGTGAAACTTACCTGGGAACTCATTAGCTTTAATGATTTCATCCATTGCTGTTCCAACACCGTGCTCTTCACGCTCTTAAAAAGAAGAGTTATTAATCAACTGTGTGCACTTGGTCTTATATTAACATTTTCATTCAAATCCAATTGTATTCACTGTACCTTTATAGCTGATGGGGCCCCATTTTGGGCTGAACAAAAATTTCTGCAAAAAAAAAGACAAAGTGGTTTCAAATTTGGTTATTGCTAATCTCGTTTAAAAGAAAAAGAATCTGTCCCACTGCGATCCCATGCACATTTACCTGGGTATGTACGGCTGAGAGACAAGCGGAGACCACACACAAGAGGATAATCCGGTCCATCTTTGCAGGTCAGATGTCTTCTGTGTTGCCATTTAACCTGCGAACGCCAAGCTTTATATGTGCTCCCAATCACTGTGCGGAGAAAACACCCGTGATTATCTCTGGTAAATTACACGGTTAATGTTTCTTTTTTGCTCCTGCAGGCGAGTCTAATCCCCAAATTAGTTTGATGCTTTCACAAACAACAACTCCAACAGTAGGATAATGTGAGGTCTCACTGTGGGTAATAACAGCTCCACTGCAATGACCAGCTTTAAATGAAATGATTTAATGTGTGGCACAGGTACGGGGCAATTTTAGGCTTTGGGGAGTATCATCTAATCGCCAGGAGTAGTGTTTTGTTTCTAACTGATAATCTCACCAACAGTTGATATGCACTGTTGTCCTGCATAAATCGAATGACACGTATCTGTCGAACAGTTTGTGTAAAAACAACATCAGCTGAAACTGTTGTTTACTGTGAAGGGAGAAAAATACTACCGCCCGAACAGGGACTTGAACCCTGGACCCTCAGATTAAAAGTCTGATGCTCTACCGACTGAGCTATCCGGGCCCTGAACGCCGCACCGGAAGTACACCGCTATATAGATCTGGCCCCATCTACTATTCTGAGTTCTATGAATGGCAGTTCGGTAAATCTCGAGTGTTTCCGAAGAAAAGTAGATCATGAGCGACTGTCTCGACCTCACGTGTCCACCACCACATGGAGAGTTCACGGTAGGACGCAGTTAATGTTGAAGACAATTTAATTTTCTGACCGAATAGTCAACGTTCACACTGAGCGTTGATCTTACGAACAAAGTTACGCTGTTGACGCTGTAATCCAGCGAGTTCAATTGCAGGAGCAGATCATGGGGCGGCAGCGAGGGATTCACGAACACAGAGTGAAACTGGAGGACGCCCAGCGGCAGAGGCAGCGTATCGAGCAAGAGACACTTCAGTGGTAACACAACACTAACTCTTCGTTATTTTATAGAACCTTAAGTGAAGTGGAGCGAGTGTTTGTCAAGTGAAAAGAGTTTGATCGGAACACGTGTCCTCTACGCTGGTGGTTGTCGATACGTAAATTAGTTCTGCTCCGTTTGGCCTATGTTTGAATTCAGGTTAAACTAAACGAACTTTTACCTTCATCCAAAGGGACGACTGTAGGGATTATCCTTGAAATCTCTCTCTCTATATATACATATAGATATCTATATATATATGTCAGTAGTCTTACCTGGAGAAGAAAGACTCGACGTCACCCCATCTGTTCTCCATCCATCCCCCTGGTGGATACTAATTAAGGATTGGGGCCCTGCATATCAATTATCTGTAGTCACAGGCATGTTTAAGGGCACCTGTCAGTTTTCAAAATGGTAAAAATTCAAATATATCACAGTAAGTTTTATCCATCCAATTAAACACAACTGAAACTACAGTAGAATGGCACTCAGAGAATATATATACCCCAGACAAGGTCCCACAGACCCCTTGAATTCAATCAAGCTGCACCACATTCCACACACCCATAAATGTGCTTGACCCCCCCCCCCCCCCCCCAACAAGACCCATGAATTATTCTCTGTGAAAACTCTGAAAATGTTGAAAAACACCCTATCTTCCAGAATTACAGAAAGTGGAAAAAAATCCTGGACCGCCTCCCGATCCAAATCTGCACCATACTTTTGAAGATTTGTGTAATGCTGTGAACTAAGAAACAGCCATGGTCACAGTCCCCTGATGAAACCACGTTTCAATTTGTCATATCCAGATTCTTTTGTTTGGACTACTAATGAACTAACGAACTAACTAACAGCACAAATTAAAACACAACATATTTTTCGCTGGTAACAATGTGGCCAATGTTCCACAAGCAGCAAAGAGAAACTGTGCGTCTACAGCACTTTTCTTACCATATCAACACTTAAATTAATTAATCAAAACAAATTTGAAATGCAGAGTTTATGCACAATGAAGAAATGTTTGGACAAGATGAAGGAGTAAATGCAAAGTGAGAATAAAGTTTAATCTTCATTTATTAAATGTCTAATGAGTCCTGCACTCACTTGCAGCACCAGAGAAACTGAGCGGAGGGCCGAGTTGATGATGGATAAAATCAGAGTCGTTGATGTGTTACAGCAGCTGAGTCATATGCTGCAAGAGGAAAGGGATCTTTCTGAACAACTGAATGGTCAAGCCCCTGAAGACAGGTATTGTACCACACCGTGTGCACAGAGAAAGAGAAGACACAAATGCACAAACCTGCAGTGTACATTGTTTAGTTTTTTCTTTTCAGAAATCAAAAGAGGGATTTAGAGGAAAGGAGTGAGCGTCTTGAGAACAAGGGGAAGGGTCTCGCCGCTGAAATTTTGGAGGTGAAACAGCGGCTGGCAGAGGCCAAAGCTCGTAATGTGGCTGGTAAGGGGAACATGAAGGATGTCTACTGGTCAACTACTATTTGATACAGTTTGTAATATACTGTCTCTTTGTTTTGCCATCAGCAGAGGCTTCGATCAACACATGAACCAGCGTTTCACAGTGAAAGAACATTTGTTTTAATCCTAGATTTCATTTAATATTTGTAACTGATTTTGTATATATTTTGTTGCACCTAATAAAGTGTTTGAATTGATAGTATCCCAGAAGTACTTGTAATTAATGGTCAGTGATGTATTGACCCCCCCCCACACACACATTCATTCTAGACACAGAAAATCTTATTCTTGGATAATATTTCATATTGTTTATTGTATTATATCTTATTCATTTATAGTGAAATTGACATTGTGCCCCTGTCAAATATCAATTAAATATTTCTGTATAATCATAATCAAACATATTTGATCTATATAGTGGTTTTAACAATGCTCAAACACTTTGCACAGTTTTAAAAAAAAACAAATAAAAGGAAATACCAAGACATATGAAATACACAATGCTTATATATTCATATATAGTGAAGTGTACAATGTGCCCCTGTGAAATATCAATTGAATTTGTATGTATAATCATATTAAAATACATTTTAGTGCTTCGAACTAAACTCAGACACAGCAAATACAGGAACATAACTATATCCACTATTTTTTATAACTATAACTAAGTATACAAAACAATCATAATCTATAGTGACGAGTACAATGTGCCCATATAAAATAATATTTATGTAATTTCTAAAATCTCTCGCCTTTGAGCGCTTTCTCATTTGGACCTTTTTGTCGCACTGGGGCTTCCGTAGATGTAAGGGGGAAGCGTAGTGTACCGAAACGTCAACGAAGCCTCATGAGACCTTTTTATGGTAAGTTGCTATTTTTAAACGATCTCATCACAAATGATATTATATGTAATTTACTTAAAACCCTGTTAGAGAAGCGAGGAACAGAGTGTACTTTCAAAATAAAGGCAACAGTCGCTGCTAGTCATCGCTACACGTGTCGGTCACAGGACAAATAAGTTGGCATCAGCTAAAATAACATTAGCTGTATTATAGTGCTAAGTGCTGTTGCCAGCTTGTGAGTCTGCTGTTGTCACGTCGGACATAAAGAGGAGTTGGAGTGACTTGTAAACAACAGCGTTGTGTAGTTAATGATGGTGTGTGTGTTCCTAATGAAACGTGTTCTTGTGGACAACACTGCGCTCACAGCAGGTTTGTCTGTTTCTGATGCTCCAGCAGATCATGACGACCAACACTGACCACCGCTCCATCTTCGATTTGTGCCCAGATGACGAGGCTCTGCTCGGACTGAGGGAAGTGAACAGTGTCCTGAAGCAGCCTGTGATCACCGAGCCAGCCTCACACAGTGTGTATTTATTCATATACAGTCTATGGTATGAACATGGCGATGAAACCCTGTGAAAATGTCTTATCGTGATTATAGTGACGAAAGATTATCACGGTTATCGGTATTATCGCAGTAATGTTACCCCAATATTTCTATGGAACATCTAGGAAGCCAAACTGAGGGGAAGGTCCAGTCCAGTGTTGCCAACCGGTAGGGGGATATAGGAACCCAAGAAATCACACACAGGGGTTCTGCAAAGTTTATATAATTTCATATAGATCTGTGATAGCATTGATTGATACAGAAGCAGATGAATGAGAGGATCATTTCAGTTCAGTGTGAGAATCATCCACGTTTCTCTCTAAGTCGACTGCCACACATCTGAAAGTCAAAAACAATAACAGTGTGTTAAACCCACACAGTGTACTGACAGTGGATGTTGGTAGTTGCTAGTGACGACCAGCTCCTTTGTGTTTCACTGCCCGCTGGTCATTCTGCCATCTTTCACCACAGATAACAAATCTACGCTGCTTGCTGTGTCTTGGAGACCACGCATAACAACTCAAAACTGTTACCATGACTTACTGTGAAACTGCTTGACGTCTGATCCCTAAAACTGTAGCTGTAAGTTCATGCATGTCATAAAGACGATCCCCTTCCCTTTCCGTCTGTTTGAACCCCCAGACCTCCACACAGGGCTGGCAGATATATGCCCGGAGGATGACAGGCAGCGGGAGTCCAGCCTGACTCGAGAGGTGTCAGACAAGATGGTGTGCTCAGCCTGCAGGTGCCCTTTTATTCATCGGGAGGAGCAGGTGATCGTCAAACACTTCTCTGTTCGGATTAACAAGAATGGTGCTGATGTGATGAAGGCTGACTCTTCGTCACCACTTCTTTGCTTTTCAGACGGAGCACTACAAGCTCGACTGGCATCGCTTCAACCTGAGGCAGAAACTGTCAGGCCTGCCGCCAGTCACTATGGAGGAGTTTGAGATGAAGACTGGAGCTGGTGAGGAAACCACAGTCCTACATGTACATGGTTTAACCCGGAGAAACAGTGAATGTAACAGCTGACTGATTTTAATCACTTTACAGGAGACGTGTCAAGTATCTCAGGCTCAGATTCCGATTCAGAGGAAGAAAACTCAAATAGCGACAGCGGGGGAACGAGCAGTAACGTCACCGGCACGGATAACGAGAGCTCGTTTGAAAATGCTTGTCGGCTCTCCAGCAAAATGGTTTTCCAGAACTCAGCGGGACAGTATCTGTCAGTGCACCGCTGCATTCTGCAGGGGAAGGTGAGGCTCAGCAGGTACAGTACAGCACAGTTCTGTGTGTAATCTGTGTGACCTTTGGTTGTTGTGATAACTTCACGTTCTGTGTCTGCAACAACTTCAGTCAGATGCTGAGCAGGATGCAGGATCCTCTCTGATGGTCATTAGTAAGGAGACTGTCTGGGTCATTCTGATGACGGGTGGAGGCCACTTTGCTGGTGCTGTATTCAAAGGGTAGGCGGACAGCTTTTTTAAATATATTTGTTGGGTTGTGGCAAGAAGAGTCAGAGTAATAGCACACACTCCGTGATGGGCAAGCATTGGCCAACGCAGTTTGTTTGCGTTACAGAAAAGACATCCTCCAGCACAAGACCTTCCACCGATACACGGTGCGAGCGAAGCGGGGAACAGCTCAAGGACTCCGAGACTCTCAGAACCGCAGCCACGCGCCGAAGTCCGCAGGAGCTGCTCTGAGGCGATACAATGAGGCGGCGCTTGTCAAGGTGAGATCACAGTCCATTCAACTGCACTTTGTTTTGCCTCTTCAGCTACAGCCATGGAAGGTTACACTTTATTTACTGAATACATACAAATTAAGCATAAATAAGTTGAAGAATGATGTTCATTCAGTCAGTGCATCTAATTTATCAGTCGTAAGCTTTTTCCCCTGTGCAGTTTATTCATACTCTAACACTTCTGTAACTTTTTGCAGGACATTCAGGATCTCCTGATGACCTGGGCTGAACATTTGAAGGAGGCGACCGCAGTATTCATCCGGGCGTCAAGCTACAACAAGACCATCTTTTTTGCCGGCCGGTCAGCTCCCCTCGACAGAAAAGATCCCAGGATCCGCACACTTCCCTTCGCCACACGAAGGGCGACGTTTCGAGAGGTGCAGAGGGTGCACGAGGTGCTTTCCACGGTTCATGTTTATGGTAAGCTGAAAAACACACTTGGGAATAATAGCATGTTGTGTCCTCACTGTCATACAGCCAGGGTATAATTAGAAATATCTTAATGCAGGGAGAGACGCAGACATGTCTGCAGTCTTCAGTCCATCTAAGAAGGCGTGGAAAAAAATGGGCAAACTGGTGGCACCAAAAAACACTGATCAGGAGAAAGGTAAGTTTAAGATGTTGATTCAATGTCCCGACGAAACGGCTTTCACAAATTAGATACATTTATTGTTGTGTCCAGAGTAAAGTTACAGTGAATTTAGTTTTTACAATGCATCTCTATTTTTGGCATCAGCTGAAGAAAACCCTGACAGCTCAGAGAAAGAAGAGGCAGGAGAGATCCAGCTGGAGATGGAAGAGATGACAATAGGAACCCTGGACCTCAGGGAGTATGAAGTATATCCCCCCAGGCACAGGAGGAGGAGGAGGAGAAGAAGGAGGAAGCCAAAATGCAAACTGAGGGTAGGTCCAGTCCAGTGTTGCCATCACGTAGGTGGATATAGCTACTTTATAGGAACCCAAATAATGTTTTATTTTCCACACAGAAGTTCTGATTGGATGAAATTTCATATTGATCTGTGACAGAATTGATTAATACAGAAGGAGATGATCAAGAAGAAGAGGAGGAGGAGGTACCGGAGGCAGCGCCAGATGAAGACACTCTGCAAGAAACACAACCAAAGAACAAGAGGAAGAAAAAAACACAGAGCAAGAAACAAGTGGAAGGTGTGTGAGGGCTTCTGTTGCTCCTTGTATTGCTCCTGTTTCTCACTCTCAATACTCATTATGCTTTCTGTGTTTTCATAGAAACCGTGGATGAGTCCTGGGAGTATGGCCTGAGGGATGCCCTCTTTACGGCCTGCAAGGTCGGGGACGTGGACACTCTAAGTAGACACCTCGAGCCACTTGGAGATACAACAAAGAGTGGAGAGCAGTCGGTGAGCAGCCCCTCTGATGCGCCGAGTCCTCGGACTCTCCTCAATAAGCCCATAGACTCGTCAGGGTTCACTTTGCTGCATGTTGCATCAGCAGCTGCACAGAAGGCAGCGGTCAGGCTGCTCCTCGATGCAGGAGCTGACCCAGCCTGCAGGTATGAAAGAATAGTACAGGCTGTGATATAGTTTGCAGAAATTAAAGTTAAAGTAAATAACGCTTTTATATGCAACAATCCTTTACAGGGATAACAAAGGGCAGACCCCGTACATTGTGGCCCCCGACAAAGACACAAGAAATGTCTTTCGCAAATACATGGGTGAGAATCCTGACAAGTACGACTACACTAAGGCACAGGTAAGAGTCGGTGGTGTAACTTCTAATGCATCACATGAAATACAAGCAGAGCACTTACACCTGTGCAACTCAAGGTCCCCGGGCCACTGACGGCGGAGATCGAATCCAAAATTACGGAGAAGAAAAAGGCTCAAAAGGCAATGAAGAAACAGAGAGAAAGGGAGCAGAAGGAGGAGAAGAGGAAACTAGAGGCGGAGGCAGAGGAAATGAAGAGGTTTGCATCTCTGACTGACCGTGAAAAGGTGAGTTAACGTGCACTCAATCACTGATGTTCATGCAAAATGCGGAAATGCTCACCGTGTGCTTATTTCCAGAGAGCTCTGGCAGCAGAGCGAAGGTTAGCGGATCAAGTAGCTGCAGCAGGAGTCGGCCTCTCTAACACCAAGTAAGACCCACAAACGCCCCCTCACTTTCCACTAAGCAAAACTGTTACTGAAATTCAATGCGTTTTCATTTGCCACCAGGAGGTGCTGGCAGTGTGGGGAGTCCCTGCTCGGGAAGACCCCTTTCCAGTACCTGGAGTATTCCTTCTGCTCCCCTCGCTGCGTTCAAGCGCATCGAAAAGCAAATGCTCCTCCCGGCAAGACCTAACATCCGCGTGGAAATGTACAGTTGGAAGGAAACTACCTCATGAAATGTACAATTGAATTTGTGCAGCCATGTTAAGACTTGACCACAGTGCTAGTTTTCATTTTCAACTCCACACACATTTCAGATATTCAAATAAAACTACGGACAATGTTCGTACTGTTTAAAGATGTAATGAATACATGTATTAATTATTTACATTATCTGCAGTTATGAAAACATAAAGCAACTATGGAATAAAAAGTATATTACAATTTATGGATCAATCCTCTTTTTTCCACAGTAAATATTAAAACCGAAAGACAAAGCTATGGTCAGATCACTGTTTGGGAAGCTGATGTTTACCCTGGATTGTGACTGATAAATATAGCTGCAAAAGTACAGAAATATGTAAAGCACAGTGAACTGTTCCGATGAGAACTTCCACTTTGCCTGATTCAAACCTTAAAATTTGTAGTACAGAACGATTTGAACAGTTTATGTTGTGCTACAGATTTCAGTTCAGATTGTTAAGCATTGAAATTGAGCTGAGGCCGATCCATAAAGAGAACTCGTAGGTGCGCTGGCGCCCCCTCCAGCTCCAGCACTGTGATGTTGTTGGGTAACATGGTGCTCAACAAGGGTCCTGGGACGTAAAGAGTCTGTTGAGGACCCCTGGCTGGCCAGTATCGCCCCAAGTTCACACCATTGATCCAAATCTGACCCTGATATGAAAAGGGAACAGTGTTAACATCGGGAAAAGAGGAGGTTACTTTATCCCCTGGAATAAAGAGATAAACTTACCTTTGTCCATCCATTGAGCTTGATGAAGGTGTCCCATGCCAAACCGTTGGGCTGTAACGTCCCCATGTAGAAGGCAGGTCCAGCTGAAGATTCCGTCCGAGGGTTGGGGAAGGACTGTTTGTCTGAATGAGGCCATCCACCACTGATGGCTCCATCAATGTCCAGCGTGTAGATCATCCAGTCAGTCAGTACGTCTTTGCCCAGGATCAGATTGCTCAAGAGGCCCTGCCGTACACAGACTGGTTGTCACCAACTGAACTCTGTGTCAGTCACTTTTACACACAGTAACTAACACACACCTTTTCAAAGTAATTTTAGTATTTGCTATCAAAATAAAACTGGAATATCTGTGGTGCTCACTGGTTTTAGGAGGTTGATGCCATATTGATATAGTGGAGTAAAAACTTTTCGATTATATATATATGAGTAAAATAATTAATGAATTGGCCATGATTCCTTTATATGTATGAATAAATTAATTAATTGGCAATGATTCCTAAGATGGAATTATCAAACCATGACAATAAATGAAATTAATGCTTGATATTTTACTCTTTACTTAAGTTTTTAAGGCCGACTCAGATGATTACATTTTCAGGAATTTTCAGGACCAGCCAGAAACCCTGGTCAATATCTAGAATAACATTCATAACAATTTTGTAGATTAGTTTCCGAGAAAACAAAAAGAATATTGTTGTTTAGATTTATCCCTTTTGAAAAATGAGACAAGAAATATTTTCCTGTTTGGTGTAATACCAATGACTTGTACTTATGCAAGTTAGGACAAAGTTTTCTTAAATTACAAAAAAAGAAAAGAGGGACTGAACCTTGTAGTCATTGATTTTGCTGCCAAAGTTAACTCGGCCCATGTTCTCCACAAGTATGTCCACTGTCTCCCCCTGCAGTCCAGTAATGTTCATCACCAGCACCGTGTCTCTCTCCAGCAGGCCCTTATAAACCTGGTCACACACACACACACAGTCACTGGTATGAACATTTAAAAAATACTAAATAATTGAGTAATCCAAAATAACATTGGAGCACAAGCATGCAGGGATTTATCCTGTGATGTTTCCCCCATACGTGACATAGAACTCTGATTGGATAGACAACAAAAGTTCATTGTGGAGGCTCACCCCATTGACGGACACATATGCACGGTCATGAACCCCATTCAGTGGAGAGATAAGTGGCGTGGGCTCCGAGAGGTCCCGGGGCAGCGTGGTCCGATACAGCACGAATCCATAGTACTGAACACAATAGACATGACAGGTTGCAGACCACAGTCTAGAAGTTCTCCATGTTTCAAGAGGTTTACGGCCTCTACGACAGCGGGCCCTCGCCTGTTTTTGACCCCACAGACACACCGTACCTGTTTCATCTCCTCAAATGTCAGAGGATGCTGAGATTTCACTGGGCCCAGAGACGAGAGGGTGTTCAGCACAGCACTGATGTTGCTAACCTGTAAAAGGTTTCTGCTTCATTAACATGAAAATGCAGCTTAACATTTAAAGAGGCTTCCCTGAAATAATACAGCATTACCTTTCTCATGGTCACGAAGCCGTAGGCAAACTTGGGAGTTTGTGGTGGCATGGGTCCGACAGGAATCTCTCTAAACTGCAAATAAACAGCAATTCATAAAATCAATCATATCTCAGACACATGTACAGTTCCAATTAGATCACACCTTTCTCATGCACTCATAAGATGCACCAATGCCACCTACTGGTCATTCTTTGTTTTGCTGATTAGACATAAAAACGTGTTTATATAGGCTAATGGACTGGTAAAACATTTGAACAGGCTGACATAACTAAAAATGTATCCATCAGCTATACAGTATAGACCATGTATATATATTTATCTAATCATTCCTGACATCTTTTGTCTTTCTGAACTTTTCGTCTTAACGGCTTGACGCTGGGTATGTGTATTGTTACGGGTCCAAGGACGTGCAGTGTTTGGTCCCATTTGGACACAGGATATGTTCAATATTGATAAACCTCGAATGAACCAGCGACCAGAGATGTGTAGCAGCAGTGGCTGGGACTCATCAACGCCAGTGACACTGTCGATCACAACAACAGAGCGACAACTGATTCTCCTGTCTGGGGTTTTGCGTACTGAATTTTGTGAACAGCTCTTTGTGCAGCAGCCGAGGCGCAGCCTCAGGGTTCTGTGGACTGAACCAGTCTTTACTTGCTGCAGCTCAATTACTGCAGGTCACTTTTACAGTTTCAGAAAAAGAGCTGTGACCAGAAAAACCACAGGACAAACAAACAGGCAGGTTTAGAACAGGCACTGCTCTCGTATGGTAGTGATAATAGTTTCCTCCAGACAACAGTAGGTTTGGTGGTATTGCTCTTGAGAAATTTCTGTTCATCATCCCTCCTCTAATAGTTAGATGAAATATCCACTCTGGTACAAGTGTAATCAGGAACACAACCTGGGTGGGCGGCTGGTGAATCAGACGTACCTTCTTAATGACGTCTCTGATGGCCAACAGCTTCTCTGTGGGGTCCCCTGCCTCAGACAGCGGGGCGTCGTAATCATAACTTGTCACCACTGAGCGGAACCTGGTGTCATGATCGGCACCTGAGAGAGAAACAAGAGTTACAGAGATCAGACGACTGCGCCGCAACACTTTTATCACCCGCACTGATGTAGTGATCATGAAAAAGGACTTTACCATTCCAGTAGCCAAAGTTAGTGCCTCCCTCAAACATGTACCTGAGAACAGAGAACGTGGGGCTGTTAATACTTTAGAGAAATCGACTGTTCTTCAAACAGGTGACTTTCACGTGTCGGGAGCTCAACTTGGTGACTGGTGCATCTTTTAAGTTTGCGGCTGATGATTTCTATTCAAGAAATCCAATTAAACTGATTCCACTGGAGAGTTCTGTCTGTGCAGCTACAGCCTGTTATAGCTTATTCCTCTGTGCCATAGACCTGCCATGTTGTCCGACCCTTTAATGAACCACACTGCTGCAGTTGTTATTGTATTACGATGAACACGGGGACTGTGTGTGTTTATTTCGACACATTACAGAAAGTTATTACAGTGAGAAATTCATCAGTGTATTTTATTAAAGCGGTAGATGAACATTATTCCAGTTAATATAGTCTCTTCTTATTTGAGTAAAGTTAGAGATGTATTGTCAGAAGAAATTAATAGAAGCTAGAAAGTAATAATTAGACTGTTTTGGTCTTTTCTTTGGACCTGCTTAGACATAGATTGTATATAAAAATGGATGATGTGTCTCCACTTTCTTCCACTATCCAGAAATGAAGCCAAAAAAATTAACACTTGGATATACAGTACAGCAGTGTGATAAGAACTAGCTATAAAATGTTATTAGATGTCCCATCTGTCAACATGGATGAAGCAGGGTTTATGATTGTACTGCAGCCAGCCACCAGGGGGTTATTGGGATGGTTTGGCTTCACTTTTGTGGAGCAGTGATGTTATACATCTTTATATAAAGTTTATGGTTGATAATAAGAAAAAATGTGGCAACGAGAGCTATATCTTTTCACCAAATCTTTTCAGAGGATGAACTTTGGATGGATGAAGAGTTAGGGGAGACATACATGTTAACGTTGGCGCCCACGGATAGCATTTCTTCTAGCACTCTGCTGACCTTCTGAACATCAACCACGGAATGCTGATCTCCCCAGTGATCCAACCAGCCGGTGTAGAACTCTGAGTTCACCTACGAGACATTTGTTCTGAGCTTAGCTGGATGAGTCAGCAATTACTGAATGGAAGTATTTACAAGAGTTAACGCGCAACAAACCAGAGGGCCCCGAGGTTCAAACCGTCTCTGTCGGCTGAAGGCTTCAGTGATGTTGGTGTCTGAACGAGGGAAGAAATGGAAGAAATGACATATTTCTGTATGAGTAACTTCAAATAAGCAGCTGCTGCCATCTCCTGAACCCACCTGTGCCGAAGTCCACCGTGGCATATAATCCCTCCAGAGACCCGCACATCATTTCCTTGTCCGTGTTTCCGTCGGTGGTGAACAGAACCGTGTCTTCGCCGACAAAGAAGCGGAACAGAGTCCGCAAGTGACGCATGTAGTTGTAGTCACAGGCGAAGTAGCTTCCATATTCATTCTCCACCTGCAGTAAAGGGAGAGAGGATTAATTCAAACTGAAGGTTAAAAAACGAACTTGAATAAAGAGTGTAACCGTCAGTACTCTACCTGCAGACTGATGATGTTCCCGCCATTGATGTAGAGCCAAGGCTTCATTTTGGGGAGGAGAACAGCGAGCCAGTTACTGACTGCCTGCAGGTAATCTACAGCAGAGGAAAACAAATCAACGTTGGATATTATGTTTCAAAGACAAAGACACACAGGTGCAGGTTGCCACGTGTGTATGTACCTGTGTCAGCAGAGCGGAGGATGATGTTTGGTTTCTGAAGGAGCCATGCAGGCAATCCACCCTGGAAGAGAGAACAAGCTTTTAGAAGAAACACTTAGACAGGAAGGAAGGACAGAAATATGACACGCTGCAGATAAAGATTATGTTCCTGATTTCTTAGATAAGTGACTAATAATAGTCAAAGTCAGTTTCTCTAGATCTAAAGTCTAGACTCTAAACATGTTTGGTAAGTTTATTAATATCTTAAAGTAAATAAAATGCACTTCAACTTTGGTAACACATAATGTACGGTATATGTATTTTACAACTAACAAACTTTAAATCAAATTTAGATGATAGAAACCTCAGTGTGTGTTCAAAAGCAACATTATTCTTCACCTTGACCGTAAATTTCCACTTTGTAAAATCTGTGTTGGTCTGAATGGAAATTTGAATGTAGCACTGACAGAGATTTAAACAGTACTGCTATAAAAAAATGAATCTATTTGTAATATGTTTGTGTTTTTTCTTCTGTGATGTGACCTGGTAATTTTAGCTTTAAGATACTTTATCATTTCAAGACTTTTATGTTGTGAACTACAATTAAAAACTGAATTGCTAATTAGCCATCATATAATCCCTCATGGGGATCAATAAAGGATTTTCTTAGAAAGCATGATCTTATATATATATGTTGTCGTATACAAAGCAAAGTTGAGTTTTAACACCATTTCCCATTCTGCACAGATGTACGGTCCTGGACGCAGGATGACCAGGAGTCCTGTCTGCTTGGCCAGATCCAAAAACCGCTCCAAGTCTCTGTCGCCCGTGAAGTTGTAGACCCCCTGAGCAGTTTCATGGAAGTTCCAGGGCACATAACTGTGGGGAGGCAGTCGAACCAATTACAGAAAACTGGTAAAAGTACACACAGTATAATTTATATGCACAGTGTGTGTTCAGCTTACACTTGGATGGCATTGAGACCGGTCATGTACATCTTAACAAGCCGGTCCTTCCAGTACTGTTGTGGGATTCTGGAGTAGTGGATGCTGCCTGAGATGTACTGGAACGGTTTCCCATCTTTGAGGAAGCAGTTGTTTTTGTAGTCTATAGAGAAGGATCTTTCTCCAGAGGCCTGCAAGAGATACAACACTGTTTCTGATCTGTGAAGCAAAGACTCTACCACAGACCGTAAATAAAGATGGACGATGTGTCTCCACTTCCTCCCACGATACAGAAATGAAACTAAAATATCCTTTATATGAACGCCGAGATCTTGCACATTTGGTGCTAGAGTCTGTGCAGTGGCGGTCTGAGAATGGAGACGCGGTACTGAGGCCCTTTTGATACAATCGCTCCACCAAACACAAGTTAGTCACAGCTGTCAATCATGACGTTTCACCTCGGTTTTATCGCGTCAAATAACTAATTAAAACCAAGTTTACTGGGAAAATGAACAGTTGAACACACATCAGATGATAAGATCTACCTACAATGACAGGAATCATCTTTGAGAAAAACTTGTCCAAGACGTAAACAAGGAGGGATTTATGACCTATACTGCAGCCAGCCACCAGGTGGCAATCAAGACGCTTTGGCTTCACTTTGTAGGGGGCAACTATGCCTTCCATCATTATACACTATGTCTATGGTCTGTCGTTTAAAACTGGTATAAGTCTACATTGACTTATAACATTGCATATACAGTAGAGTATCTTTGCAGATGTTACATTACAAATAAACTGAAGTAGCATCCCCTTTAATTCTAGCAGAATGTCCCCATTATAAAAACAAAGTGAAACAGGAAGTAGTTTCTAATCTAACTGGCAGAAAACTTTCCAGACCCATGAGTGATCAGGTGACCTCTCTATTATTAACTCAAGTCAACTCTTGGTTTCCATCTCACCAGGTTTGCACAGACAGATAAACAGGCGACGACGAGTAAGACTCCAGCAGCCATGTCCACCGGCTTCCTTTAACACCTCCGCCTGGAACTAGCTCATCTCCGGTGTATCATTCCGCCTTCACGTCCTGCTGGGACTTCGCATTCGGCCTGTGGCTGAAACACTTCTCATCTCATCAGCCGTCTCCTTCCCCGCATGTCTGTTCAATGGTGAGGCCACGTGACCAGCGGCTGTCATGTGACTGTCCGCGGGGTCCTAAGCACACCACGTTCAACTCGAACCATTCCTGCCGAGCTGAGCTGCTTCATAATCTTCACTTACTTCAAAGAACAGACATGTTTCTGCTCTCATTGAATATAAAAGCGATACAATACAAATTAATTTGGTTCAGGGCAATTCAAAGAAGACTAAAATACAAGATGCACTGACAAACATCCAATAACACAACAAAACACCATGAAAGGGTTGTTCAGGTGCACTGAGCTGCCAGTTATTTTAAGGGGTTTAAAGGTAATTTAGCTGTATATTCTATCTTGTGTATCTTCTTGTCTTTTCTTATAACAAATCAGAAAACTGTTATTTGGAAGAGAATGGTTAAATAAATATCTGATGGGGAAATTGTCAATCAATCATTCAATCATTTAATCAATCAATTGTTTATTTGACAGATTTGAGCAGAATGGAAAAAAAGAGCTTTGTTAGCTTAATATTTAAAATAATTTACACTTAAATGTGTTAAGAGTTTGACCACAAGGTATCACCGTTGGGGCTGGACCATTCATCTTGATTTGAAAAATAAATAAAAATAGAAATAGAAAAAATAAATACAACCAAAATAGAACAAAGTTAGTAATAGTAGTCCTGAAAAAAAGAATCTCTAAATAAATAATGTGAATTAGAGTTAAACATTTATATATCACAGTACAAAGTGAGGACAAAAAACCCAGAATACAACTATATGATAAAATGTTTTTACCACACACTGTCATTCCATGCATTGTGCAGACTGAGAGCGATTCCCATTGTGTTTGTCGTTTCAAGACAACAAAGCAGCCAGTTCAGGAATGGTTCGCTTTATTGCAGCTGCACGACACAGCTCTGTGTCTGTGCAACTTTTCATGTTGAGTCAATGATGTCGGCTTTAACAATAAAACTCATTCAAAGATTTATAACTGTCTTATTTAGATTAATGTGGACTTTTGATACCAGAGCAACACACACTTAGTTTTGTGATGAGATGTTGGTGGTGGTGAAATAATAATAAGGTGATATTTTCACTGACGTCTGTTCTTATAAAGGACACTAGATGGCACTTCAATACTTTAAGAGAACCACACTGGGCAGGAAGTATCACATTATATTATATTGAAACATTTTTTAAACAAAACGAGTACAATTTACAATTTATCTCCAAACACTATATTTATCTATAACTTCACACTGATGCTTAAGTAATGTGTTTCATAAAAGCATGTCTATCAAAGTAGGGTGGCATGGTGGTACAGTGGTTTCAACAGTCACCGGATAACAGTTCGAAGCCCAGTTCTCTCTCTATGAAGTTTGTATGATCTCTGTGGAGTTTTCCCAC
This sequence comes from Verasper variegatus, assembly GCA_026259375.1. Taxonomy (NCBI): domain Eukaryota; kingdom Metazoa; phylum Chordata; class Actinopteri; order Pleuronectiformes; family Pleuronectidae; genus Verasper; species Verasper variegatus. Next base: position 10,027,163 of record CM048052.1, read on the forward strand.
AATCCAATTGCAGATTGGCGTAAAGGTTAATTTGAGATAGTTAAAGTTAATTTTAACATCATACCAGGTCACAGAGGGCTCTTGAGCGGGAGTGAAGCAGAGGATGTTGTAGTGTGTAATGGAAACAGCAATTTGTCAAGTAAAGACAAAGCCGCTAATCCCGTTAATTTGTGTTAATAATGCCTGCATCTGCCCCCCCCCCACACACACACACGCATACACACACACACACTTCTACAGATGATTTTACCCTCCTTTTATGTGTGCTCTCCAGCCCCTCTGTAGTAATTATTGTCTATATAGTAATTTCATTTCCTGTGTTGCCTCTTTATCCATCAGTCTCCATTTTTAAGAAGACTGGAAGCCCACGATTGCTAATGGCAACTGATTTCACCAGCAGATAGGACAAGTGCTCTGTGGCTCATTAGCCCACTGTCAGACCCCCTATATTGTCTTGGGAATGAGAGGAGAAACAACATACATGGGCTTGTAATTTGGTTATGAGCTCGTCAGTATCTTTCTCGACGTTCTTTGAAGCTTGTGGGAAATGGACGTTCAAACCACAAAAAATCCCACTGACTAATGCACTGGAGGGAGCACCACTTACCGAGGCACTGCAGCAAGAGTGCACATCTTACGGAAGTGACTGACACCATAACTATCTCATTAACTCTCGTCATTTTTTAAATACTCTATTTGTCTTGCAGAGTACTGTTGTGTTTATCCCTTTTAATTGCTACGCGAAGGAGCAGACCCAGACCCGCTCACTGTGATTGGAGTGGCCAGGCCCTGATGTGATGGGAGACGCAGGACAAACACTCGCCCTTGGGTCGGGCGTCACCCCAGTGAAGTCATCTCCCCAGTGTCTGTAATTAGATTGGACCATTCCCCTTCTGTCCCTCCACCTCCCCCCTAAATAAGCCCCGTAGCTCTTTGTTGTCTCTGGTGGAAGCAGGTGTATTCAGATGCCCCCTGCCCCCACCTCCTGGAAATACAGTGCAATTCACTTGGAACAGCTGACGGTGAAGGGGCACTCCACCAATTTAATCTAATTTACATTAAAAGGAGTGTTTATTTTGTCATGAGGACAGTTACTCAGCCTTTTTACTGTACTTTTTACACCAAAAGGTATTGGAATATCAAGAGTCTCTATTGTCATTTGCCCACCTTGTATGTGGTTGTATGGATTTTAAATCAAGATGAATGGTTCACTCCTAACAGTCATATCTTGTGGTCACCCTCTAAACGTCGTTTTAATTATTTTTAATATTGAACATTTTTGACAGCGCACATTTTCACCACCACATTTCAAGATTCTGTTTATTTTGTTTCCATGTTTCCATTCACATAACAAACGGAATATTGTGACAATGCATCAGAAATAGAAAAAGACAGCAATAAATTACATTTAAGAGTTTAAAGTATACCGGTATAAATATGTACACGTGGTGGATTTGCATTGTTGTGCAAAGATCAGCAGCAGGAGTCAATTCGGCGTGTGCATTATTGCAATAGGTTGTTGTTGTGGTGCAAATATGTCTCTCTTTCCCCTGTGCTTGTACAGTACATGTTCACACCTATGTGTTTGGTAGAGATGTCATCTCACCTCCTACTACTGCATTAAAACCGGCTCCACTGCCTGATACCTGCAGTTGGAGTTTGAATAAATGTATCTATTTACCAGACAGGGCTGTCTACAGGGAGATGCTACTGAGTTGCATTATGGGAAGTGCGGGGGCCAATGATTTTAAAGCATAATTTACTCTAGGGATTACAAATCAATAAATATCAGGTTCTGCTTCATTGATTTTGATAAAGATTTTCTAAATCTGTCTCTGAAGTTAAAGGAAGAGCCAAAATGAAAATGAAAAAGATATTATTTAACGATTGCAATTAGCTTTGTAATACACATGTCACTGTAAACTTTTGTGTAAAAATACTCATCAGTCAAATATTTCTATTCATTAGGAAAAAAATGTAATTTGGATCATTACTTGTAACACCCCCATGTCTGTCTTTACCAAATGTGAACATATACGGTAAATCTCCTTGATTAGTGGTGTAAGGTGAAGGTGATTCACACAGTTGAATCATATGATATGAGGCAGCCCTGCAGAATTCCCATCAGCCCTCCGTATCAGGCCCTGTGAGTTTTCTCAGGCTCTGGATGACCAGTGAGTCACTGCTGGACTCACACAGGTTCATAATCTGAGACTCTGAGGGAAAATTGTTCTGAGAAGCTTCAAAACAATAAACAAAAGCATACCACCAACATGACAAGCGTCCACTGGAATGTTTGCAGTCAACCACCATGGATTCAATAGTATATATACTTTTTCAGGTTACATAAATCACACATCAGATCGGAGCACATGGAGAGTTTATAGAATAAATACAGTCTTTACTGTGGGAGTAGTGAAAAATGAAGCTCCATTAACAAACAGGAAGTTGACAGTGCAGGGGAGCATGGGAAGTGTGTGAGCGGGCACTCGTTCTCCAGCCTTAAGGAAGGTATTTAATGTGTTTGGGAGTTCAGTGTGCCGGAGGAGGAATGTTTGTGGTGAGATTTATTGTGAAATCCTTGTGCTTGGATCCAGCCGATGGAGAGGATCAGTGCGTGACACTAATCACAGTGATTAATGTGCGTCTTCCGTTCCCTCCTCTTCCTTATCTTGTAAAAGTTAACTGGCAAGGCAAAAGCTTTCTGCGTTTATTTGTACCTTCTTTTTTTAGCCACGTTAGTGTAAGGGCTCCACTGAAAGATCTTCACCGCTAAAATCGCTACAGTTGAATTTTGAATTGAAGTTGGTTTACTGAGTCAGACACTGACCTCTTCATTGAATCCAAGTTGTCCAGATCATGTTGGAACTGCCTCATACAGTCATGGTGGTTACACATAAGTCAGTTATTATTAAATTATATCTAACACAACTCAGTTAGGTGGAAAGTGTTGACATGAATATTTTTTTGTAAATTTTTGTGGTGACTGGATGGATAATGACATGGATAACAAAGCATTCATGCTCCACAGAGGATGAACCATGCAGATCCTGATGATTCTCTGACTTTTTATTCAGGTCAAGGGTTTCCGTTTTTTAGTGGTGTAGGCTACAGTGTATCTCCACGTCTGCGAGGTGGATATAGACATAGTTTACTCTTTCATCAGATAGAAAGTTTAACGCGTCAAATAGTTTGGATCAAATACCTGCAAAACTAATGCCATTCTCATCAGCCCCATTTGTATCAGCAAGCATCCCTGCTCCTGTAAATCCAAACACTGCAGGGCCATGATGATGTTTTTTTGATTGTAACTCTTTATACACATTTTATTCAATGTGTTTAGATTTTAGATTTGCATTGAAATCTAAATGCATTCGAATATGGTAATATATTTCCTACGTGTGCATCTTCTTTTCGGTAAACAAACCCCAGTATAGAGCGTGATAACATAAGAACTATATAAGCGAATCCTCTGAATCGTTTTTCTCTTGCAGGATATTTTTGTCCCATCATCTTGTTGTCTCGTAAAATAAACAAAGCAGAGACATTACTGACATGTAGGTGTGAGTAATGCATTCAGCTGCAGACCTGTTGACTCTGTGGTGTGCCACATAATCTAATAAATGTGGCATCAGGATTCGTCATTGGCCATATTTATACATTAATGTGACACTGCCGGTGAGAGTGATCCGATACCAATCGAATCATCTTTTGTTATATGTTCCATTTTCATCCGAGTGTTTGCTTTGTATTCCTCTCCTTTTCTCATCCATCTCAGCAAAACTACATCTCATTCAATCAATATTAAACCCTGTCCTCCCTCTCCTCCCCCCCTCCATCCCTCCCTCCTGTTTGCTTTGTTCCCTGGGTGTGTCCAATAATCTCCCCCCCTGCGCTTCCCTGAAGACAAATAAGCACATCAGTTTAATAGGTGTAATTGAACAAGAATAATCCTGAGAGATTTCAAACCACAATTTTAGTTAATATCACATCAATAGGCTACAAGTGTGTACATGTGTAATATTTGTAATTTTTCCAGGTGAATAACATAATATAAGTATAAATCATAAAAATGACTGATAATGCAGCAATGTGTGTGTATGTATTTTAGCTGGGACTCAGGTTTCAGGCAGTAATACATGGATGGGTGCTTTTTACATAACTAAACCAGCGCCAGTAATTACCACGGCCTGGTTGTGAGCAGTGACTCTTGGCTGCAGAACAAACTAATCATTCGCTCTCAGTGAATGGGACCTCTGCACTTATCTGACATGACATGAGGGTGCACAAGGGTCTTCACCTGACCTGAATGACTTTGCCCGAGGTCTTCTCCGCCGCGACATGTGACCGTTCATCACATGTCATTTTCTGATTTCACGCTTAAATAGACGTTTATATAATGGAGCCAGATGATTGATCCGATCTGGACACATGACCCTGGCTTTTGGTCCCTGTTTGGAGGAATAAGGTTAAATCGCAGTTTTTTTTTTTCTTGCCTGAGGTGTATCTCATGCCTGACTCTGGCTCTGTCTGTTGTTGCCACTGCATGCAGCTGTAGTTTCAATGCTTTAGTGAAGTGAGTACAGTGAACACAGTGTAACACAATACACAATAACTTAATAGAACAGCACAGAGACTTTCACATCCACAAAATAGGGTGAAGAAAGCAAAGTATGAGTACGTATGAGCGGGCCTACATGTACATAAGGACAATGTTAAAGTTACAACTTTCTAAAAAAATCGGAAAGAAATAGAATTTAGGCTTTATAGGTCCCAGTTTAAAAGTCCCAATCAGGAGACACTGCAGACAGATTCTGGAAAATATTCCAGAAGAGTTTTGTTCCATTTTGTTAAAAGGAGCCTACTGATCCTGAAAGGGTGAACTTAATATTCCCCAGCTGAAGGAAAAAACAGAGACCATTTCTGAAGCCACAGATTTTTTCCACAAATAAACCGCACGCTGTAAGAGCAGGAAGTGGGGGCAAAGATGGTGCAGCAGATCGGTATGTGTGCAGCCTCAACCATCTTTCATTCTGCAGCGACGCCAGAATGCTTTTTAAAACCTTCATGTTGCCATGTTAAACCTTGAACAACCTTGTTCTCTCTATCCTTCGTCCTTATTTCAGTCTCTGGTAAATTTAACTAATATGAAAGAAATCAGAGCTGCTGGTTGCCTCTAGTGGGGTGAAGGACTGATAATTGTCCTCTCACACTGGAGACATATGTTTAGTCTCTTCCGGCAGACCTGACACTCAGCTGATCTTTTTGCCAGTGTGGGGTATTCTGGTGTCACACTGGTATGTAGGGTCACTGGTCTGTTTTCTCAACCACCTCTGACAACTTTAAATACAAATATCAACTGTTACATGTGCACTTATCCATATGTCTCCCCGATGCTGACGACAACGTGTGGAAAACCCTGTAGATACGAAGAAAATGTAAATGACTTTTAAGATGTAAGTGGAGAATAATAGCTTCTGCTGCAATCAACATTTGCGAAAGACATTGTTTATATCTATTATTATTTAAAGAGGTTTAAATGGCTAATAATGGTGTTGTGCTTGGTCTGGAAAGCACATGGGAGGTGTTAGCCTTCAGGGCTTTCTACCAGAAAGCTATACCAGCAGGAGCTTCGGTTTTCAGCTGCAGTTTGGTTAACGTTGTCAACAAAACTACTGGGTTAGGTTCAGGAAAGGATCCCGTTTTGGCTTGACCGTGTGGAAAGGCTTTGTTGGCTGAAAAACATTAAAGGCAATCTTCTCCCACAAGTGTTAACATCACGAAAACATTTATTTGAACCCAAACAATGATCTTTTCCTAAACTTAAACTTAACAAAGCAGTTGTGTTTCCTGAACTTAACAAAACTGCGACTGAAACGTAAAACCTGACATTATCATTTATTTATTTACAGCATCTGGAAGTTATGAGAATTTTCCTCATTAAAAAGGAAAATATCTTAAATAATTTCCTAATTTCTAATGAGGAAAACTTCTATTAACAGTGTCTTAAAATCAGGATGTTTTTCCTCATTATCATTGTATACAATCGTTCCTTTTTTAATGACATGTACATTTTTCCTGCTTCCATTGCTCAGACATCACCTGTGCAACTGTTTTCCCCAAAGGACCAAAGCAGCACATAGACCTGCGGGTGTGTGATTCTCGTCCCTCCCCCCCGTGCCTCTGGGGATCATCATGACCGAATGGATGTTTTGTTCTTGTTCCCTTTGTCCTCTCAGGTAGACTGAAAGAGGGCTTTGCTCTTAACACACAATCTCTCTCTCTGTCTCTCTCTCTCTCTCTCTGACTGCCAACTTGCCACAGTTTAGCAAATTAGTGACTCAACCAAAAAGCAGTTCTTTCACTATTGTTTGGATTTGGCAAATGTGTAATGGCTGATGTTTAATCAGTGTAATGCTCAGTATCCGCAGCAGACCACCTTTGGCATTCATCTCTGATTTTACAACTTGCAAATCACCTAGGACATGATGTGCACTGTTCGCTGCGAAAAGCTTATTCTGACTTAAAATGTACACATGTATACTGCTCAATACTTTGTTATATACACAGTTTGACAGACACTCACCTTTTATAAAACCCAGTAAAAAATAATGATTTGAAATTCCCTGTATAAAAAAGCTTCTATCCTTATAATCAACAATTATGTATGGGTTGCCCTTTGGTTTATTAAAGAAATAAAGGACAACCCTTATTTTATTATTACTTTACTCATAATACAATATTTTTGAGGGGGCTTAAGGGAGAATTAAGGGATTCAGTTCCTTAAAAGAAGTTGAGCCTCTTTTGACGTTACATAAAATAGTATTATGAAATATACAAGAGCACAACAAACTGTTGTAAACACATCCACAAAAGGGAGAAGAAGATGAATTAGGAGAAACAGTCAGACAGGATGACACCATGCATCGAAGCCACTAAACAACATCAACAAACAAGTTTCACAGTGACACGCAATGTTGCTACATTAGCTCTTGCACAGTCAACACTGATGACATAACAGACACAACACAATTACCCGGACAGGATTTCTTGCATGACTAATGCATATAGATTATCTTGTCAATCCTCTGTTATCACAGGTCAAGACTGAGCGGGTGATCTTTACTGGCATAAGGTCGCATGCAGCTACAAGTCCTCGTTTCTCATTTCTCACCATGTATTCATTCAACACGAATGAGTGAAAGTACAGCACAGAGGCAAACAACCGCCTTGGGAGCATTATTGACAAAGAAGTAACACACAGCAAACCACAGCAAACTAAACAGTAAATATTTGAGGGTACATTCAAGAGGAAACGCACGTGTCTTAATCGGCATGATTTAAAAAAAAAATCAAGATCCATGCTTCATTCCAAGGGAAAGAAAAAAGGTCACAATGTTGGCCTCATTCATACCAAAATGTTATTGTCCCATCCTTCCACCAAATGTTGTGGAAATATGGTGGAGATCATTGGCTTTTTGGACAGTTTAAATCCTGATATCCAAACGAAGAATAAGTAAGAATCTCAGTACTTTTCAGTACTTTTCAGTACTCAGTACCCGTCAATTTGATAAAGGCTCATCAGGTGTGATACTTCAAGAACAGTTCAAGTACACTGCAACAGCCAGGGTCTCATTTACTATACAAACACACACACACATCCTGAGACCCACATTACTCTGTAAACAACCACAGACAAAAATAAAGCTGGCCCACTCGCCCTGATCTGCCTCTTCCTCCTCGGTTTATTTTTCCCTAAGGAGGAAGTCAAAATAAAGATTATCTTTAGTCTGACACACATACATAGTCAGATAACTGGGAGGGAATTCACTGTGCTGAACCAGTTGACCTGATATCTTTCAATCTGCAACAATTCCTCCCTTTGTACACTGATTCCTGTCCTACATGTTTCTGTCTATCCCAACCTTAATCTTGACCCTGACCTCAATCCCTCATCTGGACCCTGGCTTCTACCCTAACCCATGTCTAACCCTAACCTAAATCTAAAAGTAACCCTTTACCCTCACCTAAATCTACTCCGAACCTTTCCAACCTCTGAGGAAGTCTGAGGAACTTCACCACCCCCGACTTTGAAATCCACAATGGCTGCCCTGTGGTGACATCCAGGTGCATTCAACAGTCATTTACGTTTTTTATGTTTAGGATTTAATGTCCACGCTGGAGGAGGATGTGCGGAGGAGGATGTCAGAGGCTTAAAACATGGTGTAAATGATGCTGTTTGGAGTCAAATGTTTATTTACCTCTTGTTTTTGAAGAATCGGTATTCATTAACTTCAACTTGTATTAGAATCCTCCTGCAACGCTGTCTACCTGTGAAACTCCAAAAGCGTTTTGTGGACTCAAACTCTTCGCCCACCCCTCCATCGGCATAGTGGTGAGTAGATAATGAGTGAATTTTCATTTTCATTTTTCGGTGAACCATCCCTTTAACCAATTGTAATCCTTAACTTGACCATAACCTAAACCCAATCCTAACCCTAACCCTAACCCTAACCATTGAAGTAGGTAAACAGGGGGAACGTGCACGTCCTCCTGACAGCATCGGCCTCTTTGTAGACATTGGGGGGGGGGGGGACAAATACACAAAGAGGGCGTGTGCTGGAGGGGAGGGGCTGGGACCCTGCAGGCTCCTCCTCTCTGCATAATGTGCCGGCTCCGCTGGATTCAATGAGCAGACGCAGACAGCGGGGCAGAGACACGGCGCAGCTCCGAGGTCGCTTCCCGGGACTGTGAACGCACCGTTCAGACGAGAAACTCCTCTGAAGTGTCCTCAAGAAGAACCGGGAACCGTGTGGCTGCTGACGGGCCACAGCGAGCCGAGCATTACACCGGACAGGAGAAGTTTTTTTTTTACCGGATGGAAGCCAGTCGGCAGTGCAGCTCCTCATCCTCTCCCTCTGTGGTACCCTGAAGTCAGACTACAAAGAGACGAGGGCTCGGAAACCTGCTGCCAATGGACACTTTCTTCTCCGAGGTGACTTAGTTCGCTTCCTCTCTTGCTAAACTACTGCTTCGGTATTTGCTGGGTACTGTTGGCCTCTTGCTGCCGCAGCGGCTCTTTGTTTTGTGTGTGTACCGTGTTGTGTTGTGTTGTGTTGTGTTGTGTTGTGTTTCTGAGCCTGGCTGCTTTCAGATCAGTTCCCAGATTCAACCTCTGGGAGAAGTTCATTTATCCTAATGCTGGGCAATAAAAAAACCCATAATAATCATTAAAGTTCAATACATATCGATTATAATGTTTATAACTTGAGTGAGGAGGTACAACATGTAAATGACACCTCAGATTTGTAAAATGTCTGGATTTTTAAACCACTTAACCTTCACCCATGAGCAAAAATCTGTATTTTAAACATAAAACAAATAATAATGTGACATTTATCATGATAATCATCGATATCCACTCATATGAAATAGATAGATTTTTATTATTTATGTTTATTGTTCCCGGTAGCAGCAAGTTGTATGAATAAATAAATAATAACAGAGAGCCAATCTGACAGAATAGTAAATGTCCCTGATGCATTTCAGTTCTGTTCGGAGCCTGTGTGGCTACAGGGAATATATACGGCTGCTTTTTTTTATATTTCATCTTCTTAATGATGCTTTTTCTGGTTCACTGGTATGATATGATCCTTACACTGGTGATGGTGTGCTTGCGCTGGGCTGCTCTACACAGGATTCAGTGGGAACTTCGCTTAAAACCCCTCCTTCATTTCTGCCCACATACGTCCATTATTGACCCAGCGCTCACATAACATCACCTCTGTCATCCTCTGTGCCTCAGTTTGATTTTGATTTAATCTTTGGTAGTTTTACTCAGTGCCAGACTCCATCAGAGAGCGTCTGTAAATGCTGAGTGTGTGCCCATGTAGGGTGGATGTGTCATCTGGAAACCAGCCCAGACTCCAGCACACTCACACACTTTACTGAGAGGCCGTGCGCAGACATCGCTATAGGTCTGATTTGTCATCCACCTCTGACTCAGCGGTGGGCATTCAGATAGACAGGGTGTGTGTGTGTATTGTGTAGTGATGTGCATCTCCTCCTCTAAGGTCCCCTCCACTCACCTTCTGTACGTCTGTATCGCATCATCATCCTTGTCTGCCCCTCACTGATCTGCTGTGACTCAGTATAAAAATAATAGTGGGAGGTTGCTCCTGAAGCTTTTTCTACATGAACGACTTCATACTAGTGACAAACTCCTTATACACATCATTAATGAGTTATTATCAAAGCTGTAGAGGTTATTGGCCTTCTAAAGTCCATATAGAACAATCGTATCATATCTAAACTGAAGGTTTCATTATTTTGTAAAACCAACAGTGTAGCGGACAGATTGGGGTGAACTGGATTGTGGGTCATTGTCTGATTTTAAGTATTTTAAGTATATTCAGTAAAGAGGAAGGCTATTGTTTTATATTAGCTCAGCATATATCATTGCTGTAATGTGTGTTTGTCATTCTGGGCCAGTCTCCATGAGATTTCTTTGACTTTAACTGGGCTCTGTTTTCTTTCTCTAATGTAGTTATGCAGTGTATTTCTTTTCATCCTGAGATATAACAAACTGTGCTATGCCATGTCACGTCCAACAGGCTTTATCTGTGAAAGTCATCGTTTCTTGGTCAGAATTTATTGATTTATAGGGTTTGCACAATGCAGCATTTGACCCCATCCAATATTATAGTCCAGTTGAGATTTAAAGTTTATCCTTGACCTTGGAAACAGAAGCTGACAAAACAAATCTCAACAAAAAGCCCAAGCTTTTTATCCTATCCACTGATCTTCATCAGAGTCTCCCAGATGTTCACTTCTGGGGCTCACAAAAAAACAAAAAAACAAAACATTTGAACAGCTGCAATTATATTACAACTCAGCCAACATTATCTGCTAAAGGAAGGTCACACACAGAACAGGACTACTTTTTATAGTGTCAGAGAGGTTTTAGGTCTTTTGCATTCGATTGCATTATATTTCATTCGGCAATAAAGTTAAATGCAAAGTGTGAAAACCAACTCGTCCTCTGCAGCATCTGCAGAAATAAGAAATCTATACAGGTGGAACGAAGCTGCTTGTTTCTCTCCACTATTCAGAGCTGTGTTAAACAAAATTTAAATAAATGAATGAACTGCCCTGGTTTTGAAATGACTAGTGGGTCATGGAATGAAGCCAGTGTTTTGAATGCCACAGTGCGACCAGTGTGGATTTAATTAAGCAGGAATTCTGGAAGTGGAGCAAGACAAGGATTAAACTTCAACCAGTGAAAACAAGTGCAGCAGGATGAATATTGTCTGATTCACTACTGTTGAAGTTAGCACATTTAAAATATAATTGCACATTTAAACCATTGACCATAGTCTGAGAGAAGCAGGATCTCTTTGCAGATCAGATTGTTGAAACGATTGTTGACGTGTTTAGATGAGCTGATGAAGAAGATGGTGGCAGGGTAGCAGAGTAAAGAGGTGTGGCAGGTACAAGGTCAGTGATATATCCTGAGGGCCCATCCTGTCCATCAGCGCCGCCTTTCCTTTCAGGCGCTCACACAGATCCATAAAACCCTCACCGCCGCTGCCTTCATCCACACCCACTCCATCCTCTGAGTGGAAGTCACCCAACAAACACACACACTCTGAGTGTGTCAGAGAGCCTGACAGGCTGCTGGGTTTGGTCATCGTAGACTTTCACATGTCTGAGAACATGAACATTATACATAGTCCCACACAAAGGCTTGTGTGTGTGTTTGTGGCCCAGGTATTCCTCTGGTTGTGGGGACCTTAATCTGTGTACACAGTCACATTATGCGGAATTGTTTAAGTCCCTGGAACATTAATTAATTTTGAGGTAAAGACATGGTTTTAGGTTACGTTAGGCAAGTCCTAACTATGGTTAGAGTAAGTCTCCAGCAAAGTATCAATGTAATGTCCTCTGAAGTCATGGAGACATGACTGTGTGTGTGTGGACTTGTTTTAGGTATAAAACTGATGGTGACTATAGCCTGGTCATTTCTGAGGTCCTGGTTAAGGTTAAGTGCTGCTAATCGTGTTTCGGTTAAGTTTAGGGTTAGGCACGAATTGGTCATGGTTAAGGTTTTGGCATAAGGTTTTGTTTGGGCTGTCCATAAAGAATGGAAGTCAATGCAAAGTCCTGCACAAACCTTTGTGTGTGTGTTTGTTTAAAGCTAGATTTATCTCTCTTCCTCCCTTTCATCTCTTTGCAGATGATGAAAACATTGTGAGGTCACACACACACACACACAATCACACATTCATGCACGTATCACCTCCTCTTAGTATTTTGTGTCTTTGTGAAACATCCTGTTGACGATGCTGAATCCAAGCTATGTGCTTTCTAAACTTGGTAATCAGGTCCTTTATAGCAGCAGCTGCTACACACTGTAAAGCCACACGAGGACCTCTCCTCACTCGGTAACTGCTTCCTTGCGTGACACACCAAATACCATCCTCTCAAAGATACTTTGACAGAGGGAATCCCAAATTCCTCTCCCTGACCCCTGAAATTCCCGGTCATGGCCGCCTGTCATCCATGCATTGTGGAGAGTTGGTGGCCAAGGCTTTAGGTTTCACACCATCACCACTGCCCCCACACTCACACACACACACACACACACACACACACACACACACACACACATAGAATGACACCGTCCCCCGTCCTGAAACATCCCTCACAGCTCTCTGGGCTGTTTACGTCTGGCTCTTTGAAGCTGGAGCCGTGGATCGGCACGCTCAGTAAGCATTCTGTAGTGAAGTGGGTAACGTGAGAAAGGCCAGCCCGCTCCTCCTTTAGGCCGGACTATTTTTTCTTGCGGTGGCAGGGTCTTTTCAACCCAGTTGTCACTTCCTCCAGCTGCCACTTTATAGAGCTGAGAATCTGAGATCATCGCCCTTCACCTCCAGCCATTGCGAGCGGCCGAAGGAGCAAGGAAGGAAGCCCGGAAGTGAAGTTATAGGATGTAGGGAAGGAAGGAAGGAAAGCCAGAAAAAGTGGCTAATGGGTTGAGCATTCCTTTTGAATTGTTTCTGAGCAGCTGTCCTAATAAACTCTAAGTGGCTGTTGTGTGCTTTATCGCTTAAATTAGGGGATTTTCAACCACCGCTGTGGTGAATTAACAGAGCTGGTTGTTTTTGAACAAACAGAGGTGGGCATTATGAAGGCAGAGGTTTTATGTGTGCGTCAACAGAACTGCAGCTTTGGTTTAGTCTGGAGGTGGTTTAATCCATCCAGAGCTCTGGGACTAATTGCAAACGGCCGTTGTCTGACCGCACATCCAAATAAGGATAATACATTCTCATGATGACACATTTTCTCAGTGTAAGTGGTGGCGATTTAGGTTTGGAAGCCACTATTCATTATTTAAAAAAAAAAAAGGTTAGAAGTTTCCATTTTAACACAACAAACATTTGTCTCCATCCTCTGGCTCAACTTTGCTCTGAAATGTTTTGAATAAATGTGTGAATCCAGCCTTTATTCGCCTTTTTGCCTTGTTTTTTGCAATTCCTGTGCCTCAATCAGTAACCTGAACCCCTTCTTTCATCGAGTTGACCGTCACATGGGGAGCTCAGTGCTGTCATAACCTCCCGCTGACACCACGCTGTTGACTTAAGCTTTAACCCACTACATTACGGAGCACTTCAGATAAAGCCATCAGTGTTTGTAGTGGTTAGAGGAGGAACTGAATAGAACTGAATCATCCTGGATGAAGTGACTTTTTTTTCACCAATCATCTTGTGGTATTTTCTGCTGGTTTGACATTTTGGGAGTAAGGCTTATTTGCTTTCTTGCATAGAGGTGGATGAAAAGATTGATTCCACTCTCAGATCCACTTGTCTTCGTTGTGAAACGGTACGATCGTTATTCATTCCAAGGTACGTCACAGGTATCAGCTCCGTGAACAGGGATGTAAACGTAACACCCAACAGGAAATGTTATTTTTTGCACCTCTTCTGACAGATTACATAGGGGCAATGAAGGCTTGTCGCCTATTTCAGTAACCTCTTTGTCATCTCAACCGTAAATCCCATTCATTTCCAGTCAAGCCCTCAAAAAACATCATCATGATGTAGTGATACTACTTAATATGAAGTATTTAGATTGTAGAGTATAGTATCAATATTCTCATTGAACTCTTGGCACGGATACAAATAAGGCAAAATCTATAAATGTAACTATCGTTTCTTATAAAACCAGTCCGATTATTACACTGCAGTATGTTCATCATTCTCTTAAACGCCCATCCTTCCTGTCCTGTGTTGGTGTGCGTGCGTGTGTGTGTGTGTGTCCCTATCATCAGGGACTGTCATGGGTGGGTCTTGCACGGAAATATGAATCTCTTCAGGTCACCTGGGTGAATCCCTAACGTGCCATGTCAACAAGACTGTGACGTAAGAGAACATCCCCACAACTCCCTGCTACATCTGGGGAATTTAAAGTGAAATGAAGAAATCATTGCACAGTCCCCTGGCGAATCTCCTGCTGCGTTTTGTGAAAGGCAAACAAAGGTCTAGAAAACCAATTTCTCGAGTTTGTGTCTGCAAAAAGGCTTAATTTACAGGTTATATCTGGTTTGTTAAATTGAGTGTAAAAAGTCATTTACAGGGGTTAAACCCGTAGCAACAAAGTGATTTATTTCTCACCATGTCAAACTATCCGTAGCAACATCTCAACATTTGCAGTAAAGCTGTCTCTTTGTAGCCTGAGAGGTTTCTAAATGAAATGTTATTGCTCATACCGAAGGCGGACTGCACGTCTCTGTGCTCTGCTAATGTTGCCATGTCAGGTGTATTCGGTCCTTTCTCATCTTCACATCTCAGAGAGACTTTCAGCAGTTCATCTGCAGCAGGTACAACCCTGAACTCTAAACCAGATCAATCCTGTCAGATTTGTGTGTTTGTCCGGGACGCTTCAGCCAGAGAAAATTAAAGTTCCTGTTTATCGCTTCTTACCCTCGCACAATAAATGTGTGTTGGCCTTCACCTTGGCTGACCTACCTGACACGCGCTGTGAGCCCGTAATGAGTGTGTGTGCAACTCAAATCCTCTCAGTTCAGAGGTCTCGTCTGGCAGCTTAATAACATCCAACCTGTGATTACTGCTCCCAGCCCAGATGTTGACTTTCCTTTTTTAGCCCCCTGTGATTACTGCGCATGGAGGCGGCCTATTACGAGATGGAGTGCGTGTGTCTCAAACTGAAAATGTCCTATGAGTGGAAGTCAAACAAAGGAATCTAGTCCCAGGAAAAATATATTAAAAGAAACTGTAACGTTTGTTGAATCTCCAGTGATTGAATTACTGCTGCAGTTGTAATTTCAAGGCTAACACCCGGGAGGAGTTTAAGTATACATCCCACACTGCTTGAGTCTGGACAGCCGGAGGAGTCTAACTGGCACCTTAGTGCGTAAAACAAGCAAACGACACAGCATGGTGCTGTCCACAGTCATAACCTGTTAGTTTTCCCACCCGTTCCCATTCTGTTTTATTAAACATGGGTGTGTTTGTGTGTGTGTGTGGTCAGGCCTGAGGCTTTTTGTACCATGATACACTGACATAATGAGACTCACGTGAGGAGGAATGAACCTTTACATGGCAGCCTTCCTGTACAGTGTAGGCGGCAAAAGCAGCTCCTGTGAGTAATTGACATTGTGAGACTGGTAAGTTCTGGAAGGTAGTTGGTTTTTTAATCATTCGTCATTTTCATTGGTGATTAATTTGCCCATTTAATTTCTCTCAGAATGGGCTGTTTCCTTGGCCTGTGTTAATGTTGGTTGCAACTGGAGAATCAGCTGTCGTTGTCGTGAATACACACAGTGTCCCCAGCCACCGCTGCTACAGGGCGCTGGGGACCTGTTTAATCAAAGATTACTGAAAATGAACGTGTCACCAACTCCCAAATCCCACCAACTTCATCCCTGCCCTTTCTTCTGCCCTTTATAACACACAGGCCAAGTGTGAAGCTGATCAGATGATGATGATTTGATCTATAACATCAAAAAAATCCAAACTTTCTAACAGGACTGGCAGAATTTCAGCTCCGTGTTTGCGTGTTTGTCAATTATTTTTAAATGTAATTTTAAAAGAATCTACAAAATGAGTTTTGCAGATTATGCACAGAGAAATTACATTTAAAGTTCCATCAAATACTGTGATTTTCAGTCTTTTTGGTCATTCAGGCTTAAATGTTTGATGTATTTTTGGGGGGGTCAGAGTTAGCGTGTAAGGGAGAGAGAGAGAGCGCAGGGAAGCCAGGCAGCAAATGGCCGGGTCATAAAGAAACCTGCAGCCCCTGCAGGAGGACTCAAGCCTCCACATGTGATATACCACATGTCAAAAACTATAAACCAAGACAGAAGGGTTCTCTGTGTCCAGAACAATTATTCCAGCACGACATTAAGTTCCAGCAAAGGTCAAAGGCAGTGTAACAGGAGCCTGGTTACCTAGTGATGTGTCAAACAGTCTCTGACGGTCCTGACTGAGCAGCATTCCTGAAATATCTCTGGAGCCCCCGCTGTGTGACCCAGTCCTCGGATATTAGAGTCCACAGATGATACAGAGTGCTGTAGATCCGTATGTAGATCACAGACAGGATGGGGGATGACAGTTGGCTCTGCAGATATTCTACTATCTTCTAGTTTTGCAGAAAATCCAATCAAATCTACCATAATCACATTCCTCATCCCGTCCTGCAACCTTTTCTGTTGTTGAGTGAAGCGTCATGACCCCGAGCACAGGCATCATGCTAATACTTCTATCAGTGGAACAGTCGTGGAATGGAAATGTGTTCAGACAGGATAAGGATGTAAAGCAGCACCCACGTGCAAAGGAGTGCTGAGGTGGAGTGTCAAGTGCTCCTCTTCTTTCCGCCGAGCTCATGAGGACATAATTTGTCATGCAAATTCTCTCCTCACGCTTATTAGCAACGCGACAGATTAGTGGCATCGGATGACAATGAAGGAGGCTCTTTGTAAACTCCCCCGACAGACGGAGACAGACAGACAACAGACAAATATACGTTACAGAATGATCAGGTTGCTATATAACTCAACAGCGTGGTTCTGGAAGTGGTTTGAAGTGAAAATTCCATTTATTTTCTGAATGCTACGAGACTTTGAAACAATGTTATTTGCATTTTTTTATCAACTGATTTTTAAGAAAAACGTGTTTATCGCAATGTCAAGTAGAAATAATACACTACCCACAGCCGTGAAAATCATGTTTGCGATGCAAACTTTTGTTGTTAAATACAGTTAAATAAAAAGAGGCGCGATGGAAGTCATTGGAAAGGCATCATTCGCAATGGTTGATGGGATGCCTAGTTTCTTTATTCCTAACAGTAAACAAAAAAAGTCATATTCATATTTGCATCATTCTTTCAGTTTTTGCAATATCTGTTTTTCTCTGAAACAAATGTGTTTTGATCACGATTCATCAGGGAGCTGGTTCTTTTAAACGAGTGAGCGCTCACTGATATGCTCGACATGATAATGTTACTAATTTGCTCCATGTAGTACGTTCTTGTAAGCAGTTGTTCTGTGTTGCACGAGTTTGATTCCTGTTAACCCAGTGGAACAGTTCCATAATAACCGCGTCATTCACAGACCTCCTGCTTGAACAAAAACAGTCGAACATGAAAATGATGCATGACATCACTGCGTTGCTGAGCCACATGTCAGGCTGCCTCACAGTGCTGCCTTCAGCCCCTCCCTCTCTAAGTCTGTTTATAGCCTCCTCTGCAGGGGGGCTCAGGGAGTTCCTCTGA
The DNA here is from genome assembly GCA_026259375.1 of Verasper variegatus. Classification (NCBI taxonomy): domain Eukaryota; kingdom Metazoa; phylum Chordata; class Actinopteri; order Pleuronectiformes; family Pleuronectidae; genus Verasper; species Verasper variegatus. The sequence continues at coordinate 10,044,953 of CM048052.1, forward strand.
ATCAAGAACAATTGATGAGCTGAACCCTCCACCTCTTTTTTTCCCCTCCCCCAGACTGGGGTGGGGGGGGGGGGGGAGCAGCAGTTCCCTGTGGGACTCCTCCTCCTACATTAGCTAATTTCTGATCAGCTGCCCCCTCAATCATTAATTCATAAGTCTTCCAGCACAGATGCTAGAGGTTGCCTTTAATCATCTGATTACTCCCCCCTCTGTCACCCACCCTGCCCTTCCCCACCCTCACCCCTCGGTGGATGCGGGCACTGACTGTGCCCCGTTCAGCATCAGGCAGACGTTACATCGAGGAAACAAAGAAACAAGCACATTTAAAACGGAGCGTGCAGAGGTGCAATAGTGTTAAATCACTGTTAGTTACTGTACTTATATGTATTCTTCAGAGTCTTTATTAGTTATTTACTATGTGATGAACATTATGACCCGGAGACTTGTATGTTAGTGCAGAGCTGTGAGACGGGATTCTTGGAAAATCTATCCAAGTAAGCAAATGAAACACTTTTCCTTTCCCTCAATAACCACCGCTGAAGAGCCTTGGAGAACAGAACTTAACCCGTGAGTGGCCAAGTGGAGCTGCACAGCAGAAAAGTGTGAAAAACAAGCAAGCACAAAACAACTGTAAACATCAAAATTTAATAAACCAGTTTTCTAATATTCTCAGTGTCCTGCCAAATACCAATTCAAATGTTGGTGACAAATAACTGTCTGTGAAATTGTATCCAGTAACTTTTTGCTGAGCTTTATAGCACGTGAAGCTTTTGCCTGATTGGAAATCTCGTGGTCAAAAAGACCCAGAGGGACCTTTGCCCAGATTCTCCTTCGACAAGACTTTTTTATTCTCACCAGCTACTTGGCGGATTCCTCCTCATTTCCACTTGCTCAGCGTTCAGGAGATTTGCTTCCAATCCCCGATTTTGGCTCAAGTTCCTTTATGACAGACAAAGCAAAACGTTTCTCCATTGTTGTGCAAGCTTTGAAACCCTGCTGGCTACAAACATTCCTGTGACTGTAGCGGGAATTCATTTCAACCAAAATTTTAAAAAGCCTTTCTGGAAATAAAGCAAAAAACAATCCTTTATTCTTTCTCATAATTATATTTCAGCGTGTAAAGTATTTCTAGGTGAAAAGATATTTTTTACCTACTACCGACGTATTACTTCCACCTCTGTTGGTTGGTTGTTTGTTTGTCTCAACATATTTCCATGAAACTTATTGGAAAGGTGGCACATGGGTCAGGAAGGATCCCATTAATTTAGGTGTGGAATTTCTTTCTCACTTTCTCTAACATTCCCCAATTTTTCAGGGAATAATTCCTGGGTCTTGATGAAAAAATATCAGGCAAATTTAGGGGACTGATTTCTATGAGCGTGTGCAACTTGGTGCAGCTTGATTGAACTTAAGGGGACTGCTGGGCTCTACGCTCTACTGAGTGCCATTCTAGTTTCTTAGGAGAACACATGACATATGCAAGCAAGCATCAATTTGCTGTGCGACCTTTTTAAATGCAGGTCATCCAGCCACTCAATATCCAGGACTGCACATCTGTCCAGGACACAGGGTGGGGGTCACACAGGGTTAGTGACTTCTCCTCATGCCTCTCTATTCATATGATAATTCTGGCACTTCTTTGTGTTTGTGGTGTAAAAAGAGGGAGGAACCAGAATAGACACTACATACACTTGTATCTCAAACATCCTAAATGAGATACAAGTGAAAGCAGCTACAGCTAGAGTTTCAGTTGGATTGCATCTGTGCTTTCTCCTGGTGGATACATTTATCGTCCTCTACGTCCGGGGCTCAACAGATGAGACGCTTGTCAGGAATCCAGCTGGACGCACTCGTTCCTCAGCTGGGCCTCGGCCCTGGCCTGTGGTCGGCCCTTACTGCAACACCAGCAGGCCGCTCGCTGCTGTCCGCTGGGCAGGCGTCGACTCACTGCGCCCCGAATCTATGATCCAAGAACTTAGCCTATCATAACTAATTGTTCAGCTGTGTCCACGTCCGGCTGAGTTAATTAGCTTCTCTTTTGTTGTGGCCGATGTGATCACCTGATACCGACTACAGCAGACAGCAGAGAAAGGGCCCTGGCACCTCGTCCTGTGTTTTACCCTGAAATATTTAAGGCTCACTCATTAGCAAATCTCTGAGCTGGATGTCATCATACAAGCTGCAGAAACCCAAGCCTCCGGCTCTGGGATCGCCTCATTCGGCCCGTGTGGTTTCTGTGTCAGAAAAGCATGATGGGACGCCGCTGTGCAGCCTGGTCTTTGGTGGATCAGGTCACCGTTGTCAGTCAGTTCCGCCTCAGCAGTGCAGCACATGCCCGGTGACATGCAGCGTTGAGAATTTGAAAGTAGCCTGAGCTGGAAACGTCACAGCAACTGTGCTTTTTTTAAACTCAAACATCTGGACACCAGAGGCATGGGATTTAACTGACCACTAATGTTTTTAAATGAGGAGTACTGTAGACTGTTTCTATGAGTCGTGCTACAGCAGGTGATTCCAGTCTGGGGGTCTAAACATAAGCCGATACCCATGTTCCTTTGCGTCCCGGCTGGCCTTTGTTTTGAATATTTCTGCCTGGTTAACGTCTGAGCTCTCAGTCAGAGGTGGCTGCTATTGTCCCGACTCTGTGACAGAGCTCCTGGAGATGGAGGGGACAAGGGGGAGGAGTTTTAGTGAGACCATCTGTTGCTGAGACAATGCATCCCGACTTCTGTGCCCTCTGGCTTCAGAGTCTTTAGACGCACGCACACACACACACACACACACACAAACACAAACAAATGGACAATCACATCTGGTGTTGGCTCTCTTGAGCGTCCAGTCACTGGAGAACCCGATAAATTCAATTCTATTGCCAGATATTATCCTTTTATCCAAACACATGATTCTGTTTGTTGAGAACATATCTAAATCTCATTGCCAAGGATGTTACATTTCCATCTGCGTTTGTCTGGTTGTTTGTTACTGAGCATGATTTTGCAAGAAAGATTTCCATGACATTTTCCGGATCAGGGGGCATATAGAGTTTTTTATTCTTCACTTTCTTAAACATTGCAAGATAAAGCATTTTTTCATTCATGGATTGTGTCCAAATATAATTAAAAATTGTGGGCTAAATATTACTGTCTAAGTATCAGTCATGGCTGATTTTTATCACAGTGGCTGGTGTGAATTTTTTCAGAAAGTATGTCTCTGCCTGACGCTGGTGCAACAAGCGGAGCGAGCATATGGGCAAGTTAGTTTCTGACTTTTGGTTTAACATAAGATTTAACTCATTTGATGAACCCATCATGATGTGAATTATCGTGTCGCTTGATTCTTGTTTCGTAACGTGTTCTGCCTGGAGAGTTTTATCTGTCTTTATCTTTTCAGAAAAACACAGATTTAAAACTCAATGACTCAATGACTGAACCATCCAAGATGAGTTCTTGGGAATTTTTTTCCTGTAATAGTTTGCATCAGCGAAAAGTCTAAAATGAAGCAATCATGGGATGTGATGTAAAAACACACAGCGTGACAAACCCTCCCTCTGTTTGCATGTCATTGCTTGCCTGCTGTTTTCTTCTGTTTTCCAAATCATATAATCAACCTTAACCCCTGTAAGTGTCTGCACTTTGTCAGCTCCGCTCATGAGCACAAAAATAACCTTTACAAGATGAAGAGAAGCAGCCACATTCTGCTGAATCGGAGCCCCTGTGATTTCCAGTTACATAACAGCCAACTGATCTCCTTACAATCTATACAGTAAGCACCATTAATCTCCTCCCTGGACTTCAGTGAACTCATGTGAGGCAGCTTTTCCTTGAATCGAGCCGTGGCATGCCAAACTGGTACCAGGCAGACACAGTAGCTCACTGGTGTGGGAGTGGAAACAGTGCTAATGCGTATTACTGTAATACCTGTGTTGTGTTGTGTTTTTGTCTTTATCTTTATTTCCAGACAATGGGAGGCGGGACATTATCAGGTGCCTGCACCCTTACACTCTCCCCTCTCTCTTTCTACTGCCTCCCTTCGGCCCCATCCTCCTCCTAATTTACACGACCCCCTTTATTCCACTCACCGCTCTCCCCTGTGATTTGACAGAGCCACATTTAGCAGTGCTCCATTAGCCGAGTGAGAGTGAAAAAATGATCGAAGTAGTATTTTCAGGCTGGCAGGTTTGGGCAGGGTGACTCTTTGTCCGAGAAGGAAGCCTGAATCACAAAATAAAGAAAGTCAGACCTGAGCGAGTTCCCTAAAAGGATTCCGAATAATTCTTCACGCTGGACTATTCCCTGTTTGTCTCTTGTGACTCAGCAGAGTGGATTTCTCCCAAAACATCTTGTACATTTAACAAAAGCATCTTGATCTTTGTTCTGACCCTGCTAGTAAACACATTTGTGCACCAGAATGTGTGCGTGTGTGTGTGTGTGTGTGTTTGCGGGCACGCGGCAGTCTCTTGTTAATAGTTAATGAGGATTGATGTCTGCAAGTGGTGACCTTGTATAAGGTTTCCTAGTGGAATCCATGCATATTGATTTCTACAGTTTTATGCTCGGTTGGACGCACAATTCCCTTTCTGCTCCGTGTCTTCTTCGGCCACAGCACTGGTGGCACGTCTGATGATGAATGGAGTGTAGCTGGCCACTTTCAGGCCAAATCTCTTTACACAGCACATTGCACTAATCTCTCACTCATACTCCTAGGGCTCATTTAGGCTGCCTTTACGTACAAAAAGAGATCCGTCCATTACAAACGATGTAGGCATCCCTGCCCACATTTGTTGATAGATCCTCTACGTTGGCACGATTGAGGGCAGTGCAGAGTCGAGAGTTTCTGACAGCTAACAAACATGGCGATGGTGGAGGGGGTTGCAATAATTTATCTCTTGAGAAAGAGGCAAAGGTGATTGCTTGTCTCATTGCCAGGGTGAAGTAGCAGTTTCTTTCCAACTCTTAAAGGCTCTTCTCAAAAAATGCCTACGTCTTCTGGTTTCAGTTAGCTTTTAGAGACCTGCAAAAATATTGGACGGAATTAACGCGGAGTACCGCTCCGTCTGTTTCCATGATTGTATCATACGTTGAGCATAAATGAGCCTTAACTCTGAAAACCAAAATATTCTTCCTTTGTGAAATTAATTATAGATGATATCACGGACTGAGGAAATACAAACAGGCTTCTCAAAGGAAACACGCTTCATTCACTCTCATAACCCCTTGTAAAACAGCAGATTGTCGTTTTCACACCTCAGTTGTTTTCTACAGGGAAAATGTCATGTTTTTATTATGAGGTTGAGAGGATTTGGCAGGCAGTGTTTGTAACCTGTGATGTAGCTAAGCTAACCAGCTGCCGGAGTTTACCTTCAATCTTCTTACTTAACTTACTTAACTTATATTGTTAAATAAAGGTCATATTTCTTGTGTTTGACCCTGGTAAATGTGGACCAAGTCTTCCTAAAAGATTTACAACTCGGCAGGCATTTGCTCTCTATAAGGAAGTGACAGTCCGCCTGAGCAATCAGCCTCAGATTCCTGTTATTGCTCCTGGTTGCTGAGCTGCTAACAAACATGTCTGGGAAGTGACTTCACATGAATACACAAACGCAGGAGACCAGGCAGGCCCGCGGTGATGAGCTGCTGTAGCGCTGATGTTGGGATAAATGGCGAGAAGTGTGCTGTGGTTTGCCTGATAGAAACACAGAGAAGAAGAATGTATGATGGGCAGAGAAACGTGTGTACTGATTGATTTGCTAAATTGAAAAAGACCCGTTTTGAGGCCCAAGCTCTTCTGTTTTATGGAGTGAATTAGCCCCAAAACTGAGAACTGGAAGACTTTTCTGACAGTTTTACTGAGTGTGTACGACTCTGAGTGGTGGTTTCAGTCTGGGACACACCCTCAGAGTGCAGGCCTGGCTGAAAGAAAAGAGTCAGTGACAGTTTAATAAGAGGATAAGTGTGCCAGTCTGCTGTGGTGAGGGAGTAGCTATGTGGCAAAGAGCGGTGAGCAACGCTCAGGGAAAGAGAAAATGGAAAAAGAGTGACTCCTGCTTTCTTCCTTTGAATCGTTGCTATATCTAAATACGACTAAATGTGTCCTTAATGTTTCTCTGGTTTCACCAGTTGACCTCTTTGGTTTTCAGTAATGATTTAAATATGCATCAATAGCATTAGCTAAATTCCTGTTTGTGTCCAGTCCTTTCCTATGGAACCAATGACTCTAACACATGTCCGGTGTCCAGATGCTAATGCTGTTGTGCTGGCTTTTGTGTTGCAGGGGGCCCATGTGTGGCTGAGACACAAAGAGCAGCTCCTCCCCTCCACCGTCAGCTCTTGTGATGATTCGTCTCTGGTCCTCATGACCGACTATGGGAAGGTAAGAACACGTCTTTTCCCCCCCTGCTGATCCATTAATGCTGCCAATGATTCATTTTAAACAGCCCCAAAGCTACATCTGTGCGCTGAGTCTGCACCACGAAGCATTTTTTATTACTCTAAGGATTCGCATGCACCACGTTTGCCACATAGTCCACCTAAAGCCAAGGAAATACTTTGTGAAGCCATGCAGAAATCATATGTTTTTGACAGATACAGTGTACAGTGAGGTCCCCTCCTGAATTTCTGTGTACATTCACTGGGTTGTAATATAATGCGAGAGGGGAGTTGTCTGGTGTTTATGTGCGTGAATTGTTTGCACACACGTGGTTGTCTCAGGACTCGTTGTTAGATCAACACCTCTTTTAATAAACTTAAGAATGACAGGAATGGGCTCCTGGTGACGAGTCACACAAGTCATCGGCCTGAGCTTATCTGTTTGGCCGTGCATGGTGGTCTTTGTGTCTGGAGGAAATCCTGTCAGAAAGAGAGAGAGAGGCCGAGAGACTGAGACTGAGAGAGAGAGAGAGAGAGAGGCAGAGAGAGAGAGGCAGAGAGAGAGAGAGAGAGAGAGAGAGAGAGAGAGAGAGAGAGAGAGAGAGAGAGAGAGAGAGAGAGAGAGAGAGGTGGCAATATACGTTTAAAAATGAGCTTCTAATACAACGTCTGGTGCTTCAGAGAGTTGATGCTGTAAAAATGAGCTTCTAGCACCACTCTTGTTTAATGAAATGATTTTATACCAAATAAACCTCATGAGCGTTGTTCATGATTCATGATTCACCCTTTGCTCCTCAGCCTACAGGTCGTTGATATGATCAGGGTCGGGAGCCTGAATGACAATTTAGGAGACTGCAACGACACCATGGTCCGACACACCTCAAGGGCTTATTGATGCTGCCTTTATTTACTCAGTTTCAATAGATGTAATCGTCACTGCCCAAACACATCCATGCATCCTTTACGTTAGCAAGGTTGTCAAGCGATATATCCACTAGAGGGCAGCACAGAGACGAGAGTAATGTTCTTCTTAAAGACAGGCAGAAACAGGCACCAGCGGTTGTTCCTGTGCCCAGGTTGAATAATATTATTTTGATGCAACAAGTTGGGTTCGTCATTGTTGACATTTCTTCATTGTGTCTTATGGTAGTCTTGCTTGAACTACTGGCTACACTGCCCCCCCCCCCATGATTTCCTGTGGTACTGCTCTGTTTCATCCATATCCATATGTTTTCAGAAGACACGCGCAAATGCAGACAAAATTAATATGGAGTATTAATTTTGTATGGACAAAAAGCTTTGTCCATTTCCATATAGTTACAGTATCTAGCATCTAGCATAAATTAGCCTTAATGAGGTCCCATGTTCAATGTAGGGCCCCCCAGGTCCCTTCTACCTGAGGCCCACAAAGCCCCTTGAGACACTCCTGCTGGGTAAGGAACAGGGTATGACCCAAAGACTGATAAATGTCCACAGGATCAACACACTGTCATCATTCTCCTGATGTTCCTGTGATCGTTGGTGGGGATTCTTGCAGTGTGAGAAGTCAGCCATGTGTTGTCAGGAGAGTAGGGGGTAACTCTGACCAATGGAAAAAGAGGATTGACTGCACCAGGTCAGAGGTTGAGTGAGGAGTCAGACCCCCCACTTCTGATTTATTGTCCGAATACAACTGAATACCAGAACATTAGAAACATAACACTGGGCTAAAGTGACGTCATGTTCCTCATGAGCTGAGCCTCAGTGTTGCAGCTGATCTGAAGCTGCACCGTGTGTTCATCTGATCTTCACATGTGAGCTCAGTGTGTGTTAGTCATTGGGACACGCGCATGGGTGTTTCCTCTTAGTCTTAGTCCTAATAAGACTCTGCAACCAGAATGACAGGAATGTGAGTCTGAGAAACAGAGCGTCTCCACATTCAGGGTCCCCGGCTGACCCCGACGTGATCCCTGCTCCTGGAATACAAACTCTATCTGTTGAGGTTTATTTGCATTTCACAGATAAACCTCGTAATCTTTTACTTAATCCAGCTCCTTTAGCAAAATCACAGTATTATGCATATGAGATTTGGTCTTTGTCTGCGTCCTGGTATTTTTTCATTACACTATTCTCTATTGATTCAGTTGTTGCACTGAGGTGCTTCTCCCTGCTCGAGTGCTCAGTTTGCAGAGTGTCTTCACCCACAGTGCCTCATCTTTAACAGGCCGACCTGTTTGCTGTCACATTAATTACTGTCTCATCCCTCCAAACCACAGAGACAGGGCCTGAAGATGCAGCAGACGCACACTGAAGCTAAGAGCTGAATATCCCTCTGTGCCTGTGTGTGTGTGTGTGTGTGTGTGTGTGTGTGTGTGTGTGTGTGTGTGTGTGTGTGTGTGTGTGTGTGTGTTGTTATCTCTTTAGGACATTTTCTAGTATAAACACTGATCTTGTCAGGACCAGTAGACCTCATGGGGACAAAATAAGCCTGGTCCAAATGAGGTTAAATGTCATTTCAGATGTCCTAGTTAGGGTTAGGGGTCCGATGTGAATGATTGTTTGGTTAAGGTTACAGATAAGGTTAAGGGATAAGCTTTTGGTTAGGCTGTCCACAATGAATGGAAGTCAATGCAGAGTCCTGATAAGGATAGTTACCCAAACCCGTGTGTGTGAGTGTGTCGGTGGCCAGATGGCACCAGCTGGATTAACAGTGTGTCGAGTTAGACCCAGACGGGTGCACATGTAAAGAAAAGCAGGAAGACGCTCTGTCACCTGAACTAAATGGCTGGTGCTGCTGCTGGTGGTGGTGGTGGTGGTGGTGATGATGTCATCTCCAGCTTCCTGTGTTAGTCGACCAGATCTAAACACTATGTTTGTGCCTGTTTATGAGCTAAATACTCATACAGTGCATATTGCTCATGTAGCTCATACTTTAAGCTTCTAATTCACTCCTCAGCTTTGTGTTTTCCTCTTAACGAGTTGCCTGAGTTAAAAAAACGAATGAGGCTTCTGTCCTCCCACGTCGTCCACGGCCTGTAGCCATACAGTCTCTGTGGTTTAAAATAGATCTTTGATGGCCCCTCAGTGTTTTCTGGGTTATTAGTCAAAGGAGCCATTATGTGGGCCTTAATGTGACTAATGTGCATTCATGAGCGCGGGTCGCACAAGAAACGCGCTCACACAAACATTATTGTGAGCATCTGTGTCTGAGTGTGTGGTAAAAAACTGTTTTGGGTTTGGGTTTACTGCATCCCAAAACAGGCAATTACACTGGGATGTTTGTCAGTTTGTTTCTCGGGTTGTAAATGTGAAACTCTCTCTTTTTCATTATTTATTTTGTCACAGTTTTTCAGCATTGATAATCCTAACCCCCCCCCCCCCCCCTCTGCACCACCTCCATGTCCTGGGGGTCTGGGTGGGATCTGCCCTCAGCAGATGGATTCACTGTAAGACAGAGACAGAGTCAAGTAAAAAAAAACTAAAAAGAAAGAGGAGCGGGAGGCACGAACAGACTGTGTTTGTGTCCACAAGCCTGTGTTTTTACTTCTTTTTTTTATCTACACATGTGTTATTTCTAAAGGCCTGAACACTGTACATGTGTCAGTATAACATGAGTCCACTGACACACGGAGCCTGACCCCGCCTACATGTGAATATTCAGCAGAGCTGGTTGAACAAAGCAGCAGCAGGGTGTGGTTTCACTGAGGGCAAAACAAAGGAAAAGAGCATCATTACAGAGACTGTTTCCACTGTTTAGGCCGCAGGTCATTTTGGTGAGACTTTGTATTTTCAGTCTAAATTATTTAACTGAAAAGAACAGTATTTATTAATTTAGCATGATTCACTTCGCAATAGTACGACTTGCAACTAGAAGATTAATGGATCAGTTGATCAGAAGTAAAATTCGCATCAATCAAATCTCTTGTTTTGTCCGACCAACACAGAGTTTACGTCACAGAAGCAGAAAATCCTCATATTTGAAAAGCCTGAACCAGAGAATCTGTTATATTCTTGCTGGAAAAATACAACAATTGATGATACTGGAAATATTTTATTACATTGGATATTTTTATTTTCTATTTAGTCGTTAATATTTCTTCTTTTATAAAATCTTGTATACCTAATGCATAATCATTTGCTTATATTATACATACAAAATAGATAATATATGCATTTCCAGAGGTTATCTTGTACACACACCCTCTATTTGCTGTTTAAAGTATACATTTGTTGGAGTAGTATGGACTGTAGTTTTGTGTCATGTTTTTTTGTATGTTATAATTTTATATTTGAAATTGCTTCAACAACAACACTGAGTAAACAACACTTTGTGTTTTCTGTTCTGTGTCCAGCCTCGTGGCCGGTGGTGTTACTTGCGTCACCACTAGGCTCCATTTGGAAAGGATTGATTTGTACAGCAAACATTTTCACTAATCAATCATGACTCGCGTGTTGTTGTAAGTGGCGTGAAATTCTCTCCAGCTGTCATTAGATTATACTCACATCATTAACACTGAGGATGCTGCGTCCGATGTGCACCGACTGAAATCATGACCAGAAAGGAAATAATGAGATTATCAATCATTTCAATTCAAACCATTTTATGCCCCAAATAATTTTAAATTAATAATTTAATTTAAATCAACTGTGATTAATTCATTCATTATTTATCTCTGGTTTGGATTTGCACATTTTTTTGTTTGAGTGTTTTTAGATCGGCTCCACAGCTCTCAGTGAAATTATTCCAGTCCGTCCAAGAGTTATAATGAACACTAACAGAACATTATTAGACCTCACAGAGATTGAAATGGAAACAATAAGAAGTATTAGTCTGCGTCTCGAACCTGACATACTCTTGGGTTCAATCTTAGATTCCTTTTAGCTGCGCGTACGGGAAGCGGTTTAAATTATTTGGAAACAAATTTATGACACTTTGAATATTGATGAGAACTGCTTCGACTATGGGGCCGTAGCTCGATGACTTATCTCAAAGGAGTCAAACCAAACAATACAAGACCACAGCGGGGCAAAACAGAGGAATGTGAAACCTCTTTTGATGGTGGAAACTCCAGCTCAGTTTTGTCCCGAGCTTCTCTGATGTTTTAGGCATGAAAAAGACCCTGAGGCAGTGAAATCCGAACTGCAAGAAGAAGATGAAAAACAAGGGTCGCACAATATGATGCAGTGGCAGACAAACACATATCTGATGACACCACCAAAAGTTAGAAGGGAAAATTCTCCTCTGAGATAAATATAATACTTGAGGATTTGTACTTTCCAAGCTCGCGGCTCATTAAAGCGGCCATATTTGTTTTCCTCCTGTGAAACCCGAGGTGAGAGTGAGACTTTAATCTTGTCCTGCGGCCTCTCCTGTATTATCTAAGCTTTCAGCTGCCCCGGTGCAACTTTGAACTTGTGCTTGGAGAATGTGAGGAATGCAAACACGCAAAGGAGACGTATCCCAGATTTCTGTTGTTTATTTGATTCGATTACGCGTCGGACACATCGTCTCCGTCAGTGTCTGCAGAAAGTGAACTCAGATCCGAGAGCAGGGAGTTAAACTTGTAATAAATGCCCCAGATTTACTTGAACTACATCCAGATTTTTATTTGAATCTGCACTAAATTTCTCAAATTCATAAATATCAGTCCCCTCAACTTGCCCAATTTCTGTCATCAAGATCGATGAGTAATCAAGAAAAATTTGAAAAACACCCCATCTCGTAATGCTAAAGAAAGTGAAAGAAAATTCCTTGAACCACCCCCTGATCCAGATCCACACAAATATTTAATGAATTCTTTCTTGGGTGATGTCCCACTCCTCCACAAAAATGCATCGGAATCGGTCAACTAGTTTTTGTGAAACCCTGCAAACAATCAAAACCTGGCGGAAGTAAAAATATGAAATAGAGTAAACGATCCTGTATAAATCCACTGCCATGATATGCCCAGCTCCTCACATTGACATCAATCACATTAATTGAGTGACGTAACTGAACGTAAAACGACAATTCTGATTAAGGATGTAAAACAAGTGAAAAGCCTGTTTGATTTATTAGCCAATTCGGCCCTGCCTGGTGAATCCAGGCCAATTTGCCAGAGAGGAGAGCGGGTGGGTGGGGTTAGAGACAAATGCTTGCGGACATCTGGCTGTAAATCTGTACGCTTCTGCTCGATGGATGACATCAGGGCACGTGCTGCTTTTCTCCCCAAAGAACCTTTCACAAACCTCAATACCATGAAACTCGGAGTGAACCCACTGGTGACGACATTGTTATCATGCTTTTGTCTCAGCATACGCCCATTTTCTGTCAACCACACAGAGCTGAAGTGGCTGTTTATCATTTTACAGATTTCACAGATTCATTTAAATTCTGTTTTATTTATGTGTATCGCACCAAATCACAACATACGTTATCTCAAGGCACAGAGTCAAGACCTTACAGTAGTGTAGAGGAAGAGTTCCCACTATGAGCAAACATTGGTGACTGTGGAGAGAGAAACTATTTATTTTTTCAGTGTGACTCATATCATATCCTTTGTATTCATCTAGCGTGTGTATTCATCTTATCAAATAGTTGGGCTGTATTTGGATTTAAGGGTAGTAGGGCGGCTGTGGCTGATGGGTAGAGCGGTTGTCCTCCAACCAGAAGGTCGGTGGCTCGATCCCAGTCTTCCCCACCTGCATGCCAAAGTGTCCCTGGGCCTGAATAGCCCCTCCTAGATGTTGAATACAGAGGAGTCGTCGATTTGACAACAAAGACAGTAATGGAAGGTCTTGATGTTAAAGCTGCACTAATCAATATCTCCACATTAACATTGGGTCACATGACTGAATAAGGGTGTTTCTTGTAGTGAGAATGATCAGTTCCCCCCAGCTTTACATTTTAGCATCTTTAGCATCCATCCTCTGTTACAAAGACGATTCAGGGCCACGGAGGGCTGGAGGCAAACCTAGCTGACATTGGGCAAGAGGTAGGGTTCACCACAGACAGGTTGCTACAGCAGCACATACCACTGAATTTATGTGCTGCCCTGAAGAGGATTCGAATAACTCAAACTCATTTGCTATAAAATGAAAATAATCATCTATAGCTCGACCTCTGTCCAAGCTACATCTCTGACCATTTAGTACCAAATGCACCAGCAACTACAGCACCTCGAGATCCACGGGCAGACGTCTTTTGTCCGTTCCAGCGACTCCTGTTGAAAAGCAAAGGGGACGGGTCTTTTGCAGTCAGGGGTCTCGAGGCTCTGGAACGACCTGCCATATTCCTGTTTCATTCTAAAACTGAGGATTTTATGAATTTTATTAAGTCCGTTTCCTTTTGCTGCCAGTGTAAAGGACTTTGTAATGTGGACGTTGAAAAGTGCTTTATAGATATAGTTTTTTATTATTCTTGTTTTTAATATAAACAGATTATTTATTTATTATTATTATTATTATTATTATTATTATTATTATAAACCCTCTTAAATCATCATACACTCAGCAACCAGCTCCCATAGAGCCCCTGCAGCCCCTCTGTGCTGACTCAGCACATCTCCGACTCCCAGTGGAATTCACCAGAACATCCAGCAGTGTATTAGGACACCACATACCCCCCCCCCCCCCCCCTGTTTCCATCAGTATTGATCTAAACACGGCTTCCCATCAAGTGACCAACGCAGTCGTAGAAAGTCTGTTCTCTTATCTCATGCCTGGTCCATTAGAGTTGTGATAGCCAAAGAGTCTGTTGTTCTCTGTTGTTTTTATGAGACGCTACATCGTCTTTCTCTCTTGCTCCCATTTCAAATCATCCTTTTAAAAACGGGCCTTCAAAGTCAAGACAAGGACGTCCTGACATTTACTTTACCGTTGCATTTAATTGGAATGTCACATGTGATAGATTTGTTGTGGAGAGAGTAAGAAGCTTATCAGACGGGGACGTCCTAACTGACGACAGACACACATCAGGGATTCGGTCTGTAGCTTTGACTGGAATGATTCGTCTAACTTCTCCTGAATCTGTCTGTCATCCATGCTTTCATGCTTCATGAGTGTGTGTCTGTGTGTGTGTGTGTTGCTGCAGGTGATCTACCTACAGAAGGCGGAGCTGAACAGGGAGACAGTGTTCGCCATGCACCCCAGCAGCGTCCACGGAGTGGAGGACATGTCCACACTGGCAGAGCTGCACGAAGCCGCCATCATGCACAACCTGTTTCTGCGCTACCAGAATGACAACATCTATGTAAGGCCCCGCGCCGTCTCTGCGAGTTTACCCTGCACCACCATGACGGACCTGACGTCTGTGGGTCTGCTGTGATGTTCACGGGTGTATTTGTTCTTATATCTGAAAGACATCAAAAACACCAATACTGAAGTTTTTCAGGAAAATGCAATGTAGCAGAAAGATAAGAAGCATGAGCCCGCATTTCTTCTCTCCACTGCATGTATATAATTACAAACACATTTTTTATTTACATTTTTTGAAAATTCTCAGAGCACATTCTGGGAAATTATCACAAACTTAAACAGAAGCAGTACAGATAACTCCTGGATTATTGAACCTCATTCTGATGCTGCGTTTTTCCCCAAAGGACACGATCTCTGATATGTTTGTTTGTCCCAGTCTCATACCCGAGATTATTTTCATGATAGAAGTCCACTGAGGTTCCTCTGAAACTCTATCCAGGCTTTGTTAAAATAATCATTTCCCACAGACACATGGCAACTATGTTTTTGGAAATCTATCTCCTATAATCTCATCCCAGATGTTTCACCCGGTCTGTTTAGGCAGCATCGCAGGACGTTATGATGACCCACAAACACTTTTAGTGAGGCACGTTAACTGGGCCAGAGGAACGGGTCCTAAAATACTACATCGCTCTGTGCAAACTAGGCCATATGCAGTAGTTAAAGAGTATTAGTGAGTATAGGTACACACAGGAAACTGGGTGAATCGGCTGAAATTATATCAAGTAATTATGCTGCAGGTCTCATACTTAAGTTTGAGTTGTGTGCATTGCTTGGCAGGATGTAAGAGTTTCAAATAAAAGTATAAAAAATACATTAAAATAATTTTTTCTTTATCGTTCACATCTGGTCTTTTTAACCCTCCTTTCCTCCCCCCCTCTGTCTATGTTTCCATTTCCTTTAGACCAACATAGGTTCCATCCTGGCGGCGGTGAATCCCTACAAGCAGATAGCAGGACTGTACGACGGCACCGCAGTGGATTTGTACAGCAAACACCAGATGGGGGAGCTGCCTCCTCACATCTTCGCCGTGGCCAATGAGTGTTACCGCTGCCTGTGGAAGAGACACGACAGCCAGTGTGTTCTCATCAGGTGAGGACTGGGGGGGAAATGAGAAGCTGCACAATATGGGTCAAGTTGAATTTTAAGTTGCATTTACCCACAAATTTGAAGTGTTTGTTTATATATAGGTCCACTCTTCGTTTTTAAAGTATTTATTGGTTGTGCATTTATCAGTCTCAGTCTTTTGTCCGAAAATGACATCAAATACTTTCTATATCTATTTCTCCTCTCTACCTGTCTCTGTACATTGCGTCTTCAGTGGTGAGAGTGGCGCGGGGAAGACGGAGAGCACCAAGCTGCTGCTGAAGTTTCTGTCAATGATGAGTAAGAACTCAGCAGGAACTCCTCTGTCAGAGAGGACCACCAGGGTGGAGCAGGCCCTCATTCAGAGCAGGTACGGTTTGACCCTTGACCTCTGACTCCTCGTCTGCTTGAGTTTCAATGGCCCTCATGAAAAATCTTGTGCCCTTTGAAGAAAAAGTGTTTATTTGGTTTGCGTCTCTTTTGTGGCAACCCCGCATTTCTGAACAGAAAGGGAATCCATCATGAACTGAATTTTAGTCGTATATCCAAAATGGTTTAGTCACTGTTGACAACGTAAAGAGGGAAAACATGACAAACTAGAAAAAAACTTTCACCAAGGCTGCAGGAAGTTTGAAGAAAGGTTAAATCTGCATCTGGATCCACATCTGGATCAAAACGCATCCAGTGATGGAAAATTTTCATCACTGGATACGTTTTAAAAATGTCTTTGGCAGAGATACAAATACAAACATTATTTTGTTTTCCTTATTGTCTTTCCTCCCTCTCTTCAGCCCCATCATGGAAGCTTTTGGAAACGCTAAGACTGTCTACAACAATAACTCCAGTCGCTTTGGGAAGTTCATCCAGCTCCACTTTTCACAAAATGGAAACATTCATGGAGGCTGCATCATTGACTGTATCCTTGAAGCGTTCATTCAGATATTCTGTGCTGAAATTAGATCTCTGTAGCATCTTGTACCAGAGGACACTGAAAGTTGTTTTTTCCTTGACTTTCACAAATCAGATTTGCTGGAAAAGGTAAGGTTGTGTATTGTTGAAATATTCAGCAGCCACAATTTGACATGTCGTACCAGAGTCATCAGCAAAATCATTTAAATATTGAAATACATTTCTAATAAACCATCCTCTCTTTCCAAGAATCGTGTGGTTCGACAAAATCCTGGAGAGAGAAACTACCACATCTTCTACGCTCTGTTAGCAGGAACTGACAGAGACCACAGAGGTTTGTTTTTACAGAGTTTAAAGGAGTACTCCATGTTTTTGAATACTGTGACCTAGAAATTCAAATATACACAAAATAATGAAAGAGAAATAGGAGTTTTATTTTTTGCAGTTCTTACTTAATTCTTACCAAACTACAGGCCACGCATTGGACTTCTAAATCGTCAGAACCTTTCCTTTGTATAGTAAAGTATGAATATCATAAAATAAAAGGTTTAGCAAGGTTACACAGGAGACTTATTTTATGTCAATACATTCAGTTTATTTCCCTCATTGATGATGTTGTCGTTTCTCTGTGTTGCAGACATGTACTTACTGTGTGAAGGTCCTGAGTCATATCACTACCTGAGCCAGTCAGGCTGCATGCAGGACAGCAGTCTGGATGACAAGCAGCTCTTTGACAGTGTCATGGTAAGGAAAAGGAAGAGGAAACCAAATGTATGCTGTGTGATTTACCTCCAGAGGGCGCTATAACCCTTTATCATAATTGTACCTTACAGAACAGTGGACTTCTCTTCCAGAGATGCTTGGAAATAAAGTCAAATAATTAAGTTTTCTTTGCAGGCGCAATCTGATTTATGTTGTTTTATAGCTCAAAACAGAAGAACATGTTTGACTGCTGTCCCGTTTTGAATGGGTCCTAATGTCTATTGAATCTATCTGATATGTCCAACTCTGTCCAGTGTTGCAGGAGGCACTGAAAGTGATGGAGTTCAGTGAGGAGGAGATCAGAGATGTGTTCAAGCTGCTGTCTGCTGTTCTCCAGATGGGCAACATTGAGTTCATGACTGCTGGTGGAGCTCAGATCACGTCGAAGGGGGGTAAGAGGAGGAATTATAATTCTGTATACTGCATATACAATAACATGTAGCAGATCTACTACACAGGGTGTGTTAGATTGATGTTAACAAAAGTGTCACACATCATCTCCACCATGCTGTTGATACCTTGAAGAACACAGGCACATAACAATATACAATTCTGGGGATGCTGTAATATCTAAGCAATGTTCTAATAATTCGCTTCTGGAATAGAGACTTTGTTCATTTGTACACATTCTTTAGTCACTTTATAAACTGTCCGTACACAGCAGGGTACATGAACATGTGAGATTTTCTTTTCAAAGAGCAAGCACATATGGATGAATCCAATGTTAAACCAGCAGGGCACTCAGAGACCACTTTATCACTATGTTAAATATACATGTAATGATTTTGGATAAATAAACCATAAACACAGAAGTTTTCTGCAAACTACTCACATTAAATGAAGACAAAATATCCATTCTCTGATATAATAAAAAAGAAGTGCAGTAACCGAGTAAAGATCAACCCTAAAATACTTAATTTGCTTCACAAAATTCAGGTCATTATGTAGATCTGCACCAAATCTCACAGTGCTGCATCCTTCTGACTAGTGTTGTGGTAATCTGCTCAGTAGTTTTTGTGGATAAACAAGCAAACATGATGAAAACATAAAATCCTTGGTGGAGGTTATGAATAATGAATGAATATTTACTTGGGTGCACTTCTGTCAAGGAAACAAATCCCTGGGAAATGATTTGGAAATCACAAACACTTAAAGTTTGAATGGTCCTGACTCTACTTAGTCTATTAGAGAACCAAATTATTTTCATTTCTGAGAACAGGGAGCTTTCAAACAACTTCTCCTTCCGTATCCAGACAACTGGAGCAAGCGTTTTCAACCTCCTGAGCTCCTGGGTGAGACCATCAGTATCAACTTAGTATTGGGCCAATCAGATCCCCAAATTAACATGATCAAACTGTGTAAAAAAAAAATCGTATTAAAGTTTGATGAGTTTGACTAAGTTTGATTTTGAAGGGGAAAAACTTGGAACATGTGGCTTTAAGTTGACTTATTTCTGCAGAAGTCTAATGGGGGACCACTGTGCAGTTTTCCTGTGGCCCCCTGAGTTTGATTGACGTTGCTCTCGCAGACAGAGCTCTGAACAGGCTGTAACATGAGCTCAAGGCTTCTTTGTTTGCTGTGTCTGACCTCTTTTCCACAGGAGCAGTGAACTACAGTGACTGGAGAAGGCAGCAGAATGAAGCTGCCTATAGACTGTATAGGGATCACAGTGTTTATGTCACATTGGTTGTTTGACATCAATAGGGGTCACCTGACCTGTCTGGGGCTGTATGTTACACACATCGTCTGAGTGTGTGTGTGTGTGTGTGTGTGTGTGTGTGTTTCAGTGGTCAGTAACGTCAGCGACCTGCTTGGCCTGGACTCCTTCCAGCTGTCGGAGGTCTTGACCCAGCGCTCCATGATCCTCAGAGGGGAGGAGATCTGCTCGCCGCTCACCGTGGAGCAGGTAACAACACATCCAAACCCCCCTCCTCCTCCTCCTCCTCCTCTTCCTCCAGCGCTCATTAAAGAATCAGAAAGCCAACATGGAACAAATCCTGCTTTCCCACCCTCATTACCCTGATTTCCTCGTCCTATCTTGGGATTAGGTGCTGGGGATTGTTCTGAGTCGAGACACTGAAATATACAGTAGATGCCTGTTTGTTAGCTCCCCCCTGTGCTCACCCCTCTCCCTCCCCCTGTCCTGGTGACACACACACACACACACACCCACACACACACAGCCTTTCTCCGTCGCTCTCCCCCCCACATGCCTCTCCAGATCCCTTGCGTGACTCCCGGCCATTTCCTGCTTTTTGTCTGCTGGATTCCTGGCACAATGAAGCCATCATGATAGTGATCTGAGTGAAAAGCACAATAGAGCCAATGACTGGGGGCCCAAGCGAGAGTCTTCTCCTCTGGAGGCGGCGCGGCCAGACACCCAAAAGACGTCGGTGCAATAATTCACCCGTGTCTCCGTCTGTAATTAAAGTGAACATTTCCACAACTCTTAGTCTGCATGTGCATTCTGACGCATGAAACAAGCCCCCATTTTTTGGCCGAGCTCGAGCTCCTCGGCCCACTCGTACGTGATAAGGTCAGAGAATATGCAGAATGGACCTTTGCTATTATCACAGCGACACGAAACTCACAAGAAAGCTTTTCATGGCCAGACAAAGACCTTGTGCTGCCGCCCTGCTGCCGCATGTTCTCTCCGGGCCTTTGAAGCAGCTTGTCTCTTAATAGACTTCATTATTCCAGCCCTGGAGTCAGCAAGAAAGGCTTCTTCTCACAGCGGCCAGGGGTCACCCACCCCACCACTGCTTGCAGTAAGACCCCCTACCCCTCCTTAAATCCCCGACAAACAGCCATTCTTCTCACCCCTGTGACGGAGATCCTGGAGCCACCGGCACTCATGTTCACACCCGCTAGTTGCGAGAGGTTGTGATTGATGGCTCAAAAGCCCCGCTAGCATTGTTGCCCCAAATACAGTGCACACACCGCAACCACCACTCTCTTGTTTTCTTTTTAATTCAAGCACAATGTCCACAGAGGAAGTGTCGCTGGCAAGCTCCAGCTTTTTATGCACATACACAGATGGCGTCTTGCTGAGAGGCTCAGCTGGAGAGAACCATTGCTGGGTCAAAAAATATCTTTTTTTAAACTTGCTTTTGGACTGCTGAGAGAGTGGAGTTACAGCCACACTGAGAAATAAGGTCTCTCTTATGATAGTCGACAAATCAATCACAAATCCAAGTTCATTTACTCTCTTGTCTTCGTCAGCAGATATTATTCGTAAGTTGTTCCTTATTTGTTCCGTTCAAATTTCAAATATCATGTTTTGAACAATCTCAAATCACTTTACCCAATTTCACCTCATAATGTTTTCTCAGTCCTCTTTAATTTTTATAAAATGTTATTTTTAACTTATTCATGTATTTACTTTTGATGTATTTTAGGTATTATAATGTTTGCGGAGGACTCAAAACCTCTGTACAAAATAAAGTTCCTCAAAATGCACCTCATATCGCTGCCTCTGTTCACTATCACTGTGTCCCTGGTGCGTCTGTGGCCTTTTCCTGTCTGTGGACACGTGTAATATAGAAGTTGTTGTTTCGCTAATAAGACTTGAGTCAATACAAGAGCATGTTTACACAGTATTTTGATTTGTACAATATATATGACAAAAACTCAGTGCGTCACTCTGCAGATATGTAGGTGATAAAGGACGCTGTCTGTTGTGAAAACAGACAATGTCTTACCTGCAGACAGACGCTGACATAACACACCTTTGTCTCCAAAGCAGTATTTGTTTTTCAGGCACTGTGGCCTCACACACGCCTGCATACACACACACACACACACACACACACACACACACACACACACACAATCAAACCTAGTATTGTTTTTAACCACTTTAACCACCATCTGATATAATTAATTAGTCTTGAGTTTACACATTCTGCAAAGTTTCCTCTCTCAGATTATTTATGCCTGGCTTGGTATCCGTGGTTTACGTTCATTTTGTCATGTCCCGGTTCACAGGCGGTGGACTCACGGGACTCGGTTGCCATGGCGCTTTACTCTCAGTGTTTCTCCTGGATCATAATGAGGATCAACCAGAAGATTAAGGGGAAGGACAACTTCAAGTCCATCGGCATCCTGGACATCTTTGGCTTCGAGAACTTTGAGGTGAACGCTCGCTCGCTGAATAGAATTCACCCACGGAAATAAAACCTAAATCATGTTGTAGAGGCCCTGGAAACTTGATGGTATGCTGTCAGGTGCAACAGAGTACAATCTGTACATTTTGTCCTGAAACACAAAAAACTCCAGATTCATCAATTCAGGGGTGTCTTTCACCCTGAGGGGAAAAGATGGACTGTCTGAACATGACTCGTACGACAGGTCTGGACCACACATACATTTTTCTTTGTACTAAGGAGACATTTTGCAAGTATGAAAACAAACGTTGAAGCTACGAACAGTCAGTGGCATCACTCACACATGCCACTGAAGAACATGTAAGACTTGTTCACGCATGAGGCCCATTGGCTGCTTCGATAACATTCTAGGATTTAGTGACATTTGAATCAGAATCTAATGGCGTTTGATGGATTGTTTGAACGCTATCAATCAAACCTGATCATAACACAGACACACTTTAATGATATAGCAGATTATGTGTTTATTAGTAGTAAAAGTGTAAAGTAAACTTTAAATGGTGTTGACTTGCAGCAAAATCAACATATCAGCATCACTAGTTAAGCAAACTAGTTTAGAATTTAATACTGGGTATAAAGTGTCTAAATGTGACTTGCATATCTTGTTTTTAACGATAGCCATGTGTTTGTTTTGGTGTCGGTTGTTCATGTTCAAACTTAACAACATAAATAAACTGGGATAATTGGTAGTACAGAGTTAATAATCATCATACTCATAAATCTAGACCCCTTAAACTTCAAAGATCTTGATTTTTTTTTTACATCAAAATCCATTAATTAAATCAACGGAAATGTTGAAAACTCCCTATTTCGCAATTTTAAAGAAAGTGAAAAAAAAACCCTGTATCTGCACCTAAATTGAATGGGTTCCTCCCTGACCCACACCGCATACTCCCACCAGGTTTCGTGGTATCCCTCTCGCAGGTTTGTCGTAATTCTGCCAACTACCAGTCGAACAAAAACAGAAAACATAACCGTGCTGGCAGGGGGGTGATAGACTTGCTTGTCAGCGTGCAGTTGATTTGCCATGGATGAACTGGTTTGAGTTGAATTGCCTGAGCTGCAGAACTGATGTTTTGCAAACTGTTTGCTCGTCCTGCAGGTGAACCGGTTTGAACAGTTTAATATCAACTACGCCAACGAGAAACTCCAGGAGTACTTCAACAAGCACATCTTCTCGCTGGAGCAGCTGGAGTACAACAGGTAGAGGCGTCAACGTGTCTAATAGCAGTTGAGATTTCTACAGATCAGTGTTGTTCGCTGGTGGATGAGTAGAAAATGAAGGATTTGCATGTGCTAGTGAAGGTCCCACAGACAGATAGGGGCGGGGGGAGGGGGAGGGGGGCGGGGGCGAAAACAAGAAAACTGCCAGAGGTTTGGAATCAGCTCAGTTTCTCCCCCAGACAGTTGTTTTCTTGTATAATGGGCCAACAGCCTGAACATGGCTCATTTCATCACATGATCACAGTGAACAATGCAGCCATTGTGTCTTCTTGTTGTTTGTGTTTATATATACACATAGTGTGTGTGTGTGTGTGTGTCCTCACAGGGAGGGGATCCAGTGGGAGGCCATAGACTGGATGGATAACGCCGAGTGTCTGGATCTCATAGAGAAGGTAACAGACAGAGAGAGAGAGAGAGTGAGCAAAGTCACCACTAGGACCGACCGCCAGCCAGAGCGTTCTGACCCAGACGCCACACTGTGCTTACACTGACCCCCATCTCCCACCCTATCATTACACAGTCCCATTTTGCATGTTGTATGCACAGTAATATACACCAGTGCGGCGGTTATAGAGGTATGGCCATAGCACAGCGTAAAGACAATGTTGTGTTATTTTATGTTATAATGGTGGTTGAAGCTGAGCCCCTGCAGAGGTGGGCTCATGTCTGAAAGATCTATGGGGCGAAATCCCGAGCTAGGAAACTTTAAGGGAAGACAAAATAACTCCCCTACAACCACCTTATTGTGAATAGACGTGTGGTTTTGCTCCTTGGGTCTGATTGGAGGATCGCTGTTAATCAGTGTGACTTTACGAACATGCAGGAATGTAAAGTAAGTTGTTGCTGCCAGATACCGTGCCTGCACCGTGACCCCAGTCTCTATGGATAAAGGAGCAAACTCAATGAATTACTGTGCTGTTTCCTGAATGTATTGTTACACCAAAAAGCTGCCAGATGCGTCCCGATGGGATTATAACTAGTTCCGTCATGACTCCTCCGTCTGCCTGTGCGTCTGTCTGTCTCCCTTTCTTCAGAAACTGGGCATGTTGGCTCTTATCAATGAGGAGAGCCGCTTCCCCAAAGGCACAGACTTCACTCTTCTGGAGAAGCTGCACAGTCGACACGCAGTGAGTCCACACGCACACACACCAAAAGCCCCCCCACCTCCCTGTCCCTCCCGGGCAGACACTTGCAAAGTCATAAAAAGTGATCCATGTCCACCCCCCCCCACCCCCTTCGACAAAAGCTCCTCTAAGGAACGTCTCTACAACCCACCAGCTCAGACGGCCTCAAAGAGTTAAACCGTTCTCCCATCTGATGAATCACCTGTTGCCTTCGGTGTTCCGCGCCGAACGTCTGTGCAGGGCTTCGTACACGCCCCCCCCCCACCCCTCCCTCCCTCCCCTCACATGCAAACACTACAATGCTGAAATGTGATCGGGCCTGATCGGCATTGTGTGCAGGAGAAAAGAGTCTCCTCCGAAAAGTTTCTATGGCTGATGGGAAAAACAGAGGAGTGACATAGGCGGGGGGAAAAAAAAGTCTGACCCCTCCCTGAGGTTTCTTCCTCCGCCGCTCATCCATGTGCTACGTTTTTTAAGGTCATGGAGCTGGAGATTGTTTGCCTCACTTGAAGCCAGGGGTGTTTTTTGTGCACTGCTGAAATGATTTGTAGATCAACAGAAAACTCATCAACAACAATTTTTACAAACTGTGACTATTTTTAATCATCTCTCAGGCAAAATACCAAATGTTCTCACATGTCTCAAATGTGAGGATTTGTTGTTTTCTCTGTGTTGTATCATTCTACATTTATTTATTAGTTTCCCGTCTGAATATTTAGTCAAATCAACAAACAGAAACCAACTATTTGAAAATAGTTGTCATTGTACAATTATTGATACATTTTCAACATTATTCTTTTTATTATTATTATTACACCAGATTATAAAGTATAATTTAAAGATATAATATGTAACAATTCTTTGTTAAAATGTCTCAAAACGATTAAATGGTTAAAATGTATTGATCACTTTTAATGGATCACGATTGTTCAATCGCCGTTTGCTGCGTAATTTGAATAAAACTTTAATACATAAGTTCATCTGTGAACATGATTTGCGCCTGTGTCACGTCAGGTAGATTTTCATTGGCAATGGTGATGAGGTGAACAACACGATCCCACGCTGCTTCACGACATCATCAAACTATATGTCTCTTGTTATTGCTTTAATTGAGAGACCCCTAGGGGCCCGAATTTACACATTTAAATATATAGATCACTTCATACAATACAACATCATTACTCGCGAAACCGTTAAAAGCTATGGTAAAATTAAAGGATAAAAGACACATTTAATTATAGCTACAAACAATTATGTAAAAATGAACATTTTGTGTGAAATATTCATCAGCTTATTGGAAAACAGGTTATTGATGATGAAAGTCATCAGTAGGCTCAATGTTCTGTGTCTCAATGTTCTGTGTCCTGTGCCTCATTTGATTAGAACTGATCAAGTCGACATGAGCAGAGTTTTCTAAATCTCACTCACTGGTCTCTTTGTTCTTTCTCCTCAGACCAACCTGTACTATGTGAAGCCTCGAGTGACTGACCACCAGTTTGGCATCAAGCACTATGCCGGAGAGGTCATTAACAATGCACATGCACACACACACACACACACACAACCACACACACACACACACACATTAAAAGAGAGAGAGAGAGACAGAGAATGAATGAATAGGTTTGGGAGGTTGGGTTCTTTCTGGATGGTCAGTAGTGTCGTCTTTGAAACAGCCTCTCTGTCGTCCTCTCTTACCGTGGCGGCGGTTTCTCCTGACGTAAGTGTTCGTGAAGGTAAAAGAGATGAGGAGAGAACATAATGCACGGGGTGAATATGGGAGAGTAGAGAGATTTACTGTGACAAAGAATGGCCTTATGAAGCCTGCCTGCAGACAAGGTCTCCTCAGTGTGAGCGTGGCAGCTCAGTCATAAGCCTGGCACGGCTGTCTATGGTAATGACTTGGTTCAGAGAAAACAGGCAGGCAAGCCGGTTGTTCTCTCTCTCTCTCTCTTTCTGCAGTGTGCCTCTGTGCAGAGTGTGGTCGTCTGAAAGCTCCCACTGTTATCTGAAACGGTGCTGTGAGTTTAGCAGGGGGGGAGGCGTGGCATTCTCTCGAAGATTTGACTGTGACTTAATTTGATAGGGAAGTCTCCCGTTGTCAAACGTGACAATGAGAGAAACAAGAAGGACACTAACACCTTGATCAACTCACAGGTAGTAAATCAAAACGCTTGCGTCTCAAAGGCAAAGACTCAACTTTCACAAATCCACTAAACTGTATGTTTATTTCTGTGGATTCAGCGGTGGCTGTATGCATGATAAGACGTGATTACACTCACCACCTGAAAAGATTTTGCCTTTACACTGCGTGCAATTGTCTCCTGACAAACCTATTTTGTGAGTGGCATCATGAGACCATCCTAATTAACAAACCTGAATCTGACACACACACACACACACACACAGCTTTTTGTACAAGTGTTTTCCACTGAGAGAGGAATGTAGAGTGCAATTAGTGTCTGATTCATGAAAACAAATGTGGTTATGTTTGGATCTCACGGCTCCCCAGAAAACTTGAGGTTTGGAGATAGGGGTTGATATTGGACTATAGTACACACACACACACCCACCCACACACACACACACAAAGATGTGGATACAAGCTCATGTTTGCTTGCATATAGACACAGATTGCAATTTTTTCCTGACATTCCTCAGGATATTTTTTTATAAATATGTTATATGAAATGTTCACAATGCATACACACAAAGCACAGCGGTGAGCACGCTAACACAAGCTCAGAGTGCATTACTGTGGATCAGGGCAGGCAGAGGAATGTTGTGTTGCTAAGACGAAGCCTGAAATGAACTCAACAGGTGACTGAATTAACTCACAGGCGCTGTGCTGTACTTGAAGAGGCCCCGCCCCCCTCGACTTTGTTCACATAGAGCCCTAAACACACACACACACACATTCACAATCCCCTTTCATATCTCCCTTTGTGCAGATATGTGTAAATGTTCTCTTATGAAAACAGCAATTACCCTCTCGATAACGATCCTGCAGAAGATAGATAAATACAAAATAGTTTTTTTAAGTTTTCATTTTCAGCACTTCTGTGCATCTGCTCCCCAAGTAGCTGCAGAACTTGTATGTGCACATATACACACACTTTGTTTACTCAGAAACCATATTTTATATCTTTCTTCATGTCCCAAATACCAATACCGCTGAGGTAAATAAATATAAATTAAGATGTTTAATATAGAATAAAATATTTAAACAGCCTGACAACAAAAAAGTAAATATGTGTTGCATAATATTATTTTCATGTCTTCGGAACATCACATTGAGCTCTGAAGATATCAGCCACTAACTTTTATGACTTGAAGTTGTGTCGCTTTGCAGAATATTTGATCAACCTGGATTATGTTAAATTACTGCTACACTTTGCATCATATTGCAAGTTCATTCCCTCTCCGTATACATAACTGTTTCACATGGCATAAATCGTGTATATGGCCAGAACTATAATACAGCATGTATAATTTATATAGTTTATATAGCAGTTTAGTTTAGCTGTTTATTGTCTTGCTTTAACACCTGTTAAGTTTTAGTTTTTATATCTTAAAAAACAAACTTCACTGTGACTTAATCTTCGTGTTTTCGCCTGTGTAGGTGCTTTATGATGTGCGAGGGATCCTGGAGAAGAACAGAGACACCTTCAGAGACGACATCTTGTTTATTCTCAAGGATAGCAGGTTGGGTATTTCTCACTCTCCTCTGCGTCACTGAACACACACCTGTATGATTCGGACAGTGACACAGAATCTCACACCCCCCCTGTTCTGCGCCGCGTGTGTCTGCAGGCTTGACTTCATCTACGACCTCTTTGAGCGTGTCGGCAGCCGGAACGGAGACGAGACCCTGAAGATGGGCACGGCCAGACGCAAGCCCACCGTCAGCTCTCAGTTCAGGGTGAGACTGAAGCTTCTGTGGCCTAAATATCACTCGCAGTTCCATGGTTGTGTGATTGTGTCATCACACAGACAACCAGTTAATTGTCTCCCATGTGCTGCTGCATATGACGATCACTTAACCCCTAACACTGGGCTTGTAATGTTGGCATGATGAATGTGAGCGTGGGGGCACAGAGGAATAGAAATAATGGAGAGACAGAGCGGGGAGGAGAATGCTTTCTGTTATGGGTGATGGGACGGATGAAATATGTGGTTGTCAGGCAGGCTGGCGGTGGTGGTGGTGGTGGTGGTGGTGGGGGCGTTAGCTTAGCATGTTCTTAGTGCAGTGTGGAGAGAAAGGAGCAGGGGGAGGATTTTGGCCGGCTGCCCTGGCCTACAGTCTCTAAAGCCGGGGGGATTATGGTTGATGGCTGGGCAGAGAGGGGCCAACCGAGGGCCAATCACGCTCAGCTCTGCCAGGCCCGGCCTCGCTGGAGACAGACTGTCTGAGGCAGCGGCGAGAGCGAGGCTGATATAGCATGTGAAGTTCAAGGGTCCTCGTAGTGTGTTCGTACATGTGTCTCTAAGTAGGGGCTGACTAATACCATGTAAAATACGAAAGTACATTTACTCAATACTTTTGTTTTTGATACTTGAAGTATATTTTTGCCAATGATTTGTTTGTTGTTTTGTTTTACAGTATTTAACATAAGCTGTTTTCAGACAGGAGAGTTTCCGTAACATTCAGGCGAGGAGTTGCGCCTGGGTAGAACATGCAGGAGGCAGATGAGGCACATCAACACCATTTATCCTGAGATATTTGTGTTCTTACAGTTTTTTCGTCCAACACATGTTCGAAACGTCAAAAATGTCCCTGTTCACTTAATTTTACATACGGTTTTCTGCTGTATTTTCACATGGGCGGACATTTTACAAGGGGGCTGGCAGGAAAAGTTCAGGAAAACATGTCCGGAGCAACAGAATTTACTTCTTCACATGCGGCCCCTCAAGAAAAATTCAGGAAAACATCCGGGGCCGAGTACATGTCTGAAAACAGCTTTATTGATGCGATGGAGTATTTTTACATTTTTGTCGTGATACTTTACTAGCTTCTTTAAATCTGAGCCCTGTAAACACACATAATTAATGAACAGCTTCTCTTGGCTTATCTTTATTTATCATCGGCCACAAAGGGAGAAGCGCGGTTATGATGACTTGTGTACATAAATGAATATGTTTGGACTGAATCACCAGCTCCTCTGCTGTCCTGATCTTTATCCTCCTGCTGCTGATGTGTTTCAGGACTCTCTCCACTCCCTGATGGCCACACTAAGTGCCTCCAACCCCTTCTTCGTACGCTGCATCAAACCAAACATGGACAAGGTAGGTCATGCAAATTTCATTGCACAAAAAAAAATGCCAGAAACCCTGCCAGGTCTTGTCAAGGTCAGCGCCTGCAAAGTTAAACCCCCGCTATTCATAGCTCCCATTGCTCAGAGCTAATATTGAGTCTTGCTGTTTAGCTGCTCTTAAGACTCCCATTAAAGAAGAAGTCATTTATGCTCATTACTGCAGAGTCGTATAAATGTTCCACTTGAATTGTACAGTAACAGTTTTCTTCACTAATAAACTATCGCTTCGGTGCAAAGACTCACATTTTGCTAAGTCAAATAAAAAAACGGGCTGTGTACCAGCACATTCCTGCCACTTAAGCGCCTTTACCAAAGGTCAGAGGTCACCGCTGGCTGCGGCGGCTTGGCTGATGCTCCGCTGATCTGGCTGCACCAGTGGAATGCCGAGATAAGAGACCCTAAGTGGGACATTTCTTTACGAGGCCTCTCTTCAACCACTCCTCTCAAAATCACGGATTCTATTCTCATTCTTGACATGGAATTATTTTGACTTTTGTCTAATCAGTTTCTTTTTACCGGCCACTCAGAGTTGTTAGTTACATATTAATGCACACAGTGAGGTGATTGTCCTCGTCTTTCTGCACCTCACCACCCACTCCTAATGGGTCATTCCACACCCTCTCGCTCACTGTCGCCCTATCGTCTGTCCCCTGCTCTCATTGGCTCTGCCTCACATTGTCACCTGTCTTCGTCAGGTCGTGATGGAACAAGCCGTGCCTCTGTTAATCCTGCAGAATGACAGGATTGCATGCACGGTTCTCTGACATGATTCCACGAGTGCAAACACATACACATTTACATGCAATGTATTTGTGTGATGTGCATGCACCAGCTCTCCTTAGACTAAATGTTACTGAGGGAAGGGTCAGCTTGACTTCACCCCGCAAGTCGACGTGCCGCACCTCTTTCAGCTGCATAAGTCCTCATCTGAAGAGCAGAGTTTGAATTTGAACACGAACACATGCAAGCGTGCACGTTCCTTTGTATCCAAGTGTGTCTGTTTCCATGCATAGTGACATTAGCCTGTTATTAGATTGACGCTTTGGGGAATGCTGTGGTCCTGTTTCGGGGCTTATCCAGCACCGTGTGCCCTTCATGTGGACCCTCTGAGCGATCAGGCAGCCTGCCCAGTGTGGAGGTGCATGGCAGCAGACATCACAGATCCTTTATAATAGGCAGACCCGAGGATCATTGGTGAAACAGACCCTGTGGACAATGCATCTGATTATTCTGGAATGAAAAGGCCGTCCTGTTTGCAGAGGTCTTGCTCAACACTGTTCAGGTTTCTCCGCGTTGGCTCGTGTGTGTTTTCTTTGCAGTAACCTGACTGTTACTGTAAAATGATAGCACTCACCATGGTAATTTACTTTTTAGTTCAAGTTTAACTTGACTCAGCAGAAAGAACATTTGAATAGGTGTGTGGGCTCAACAGTGTAGGGTTATGTTTACCTGCTGTGGTTCGGTGTCTCATATCCTCCACTAACACACATACTGAGGCAGATTACGTTTAGGGAACACAAACATTCAAAACATCAATTGTCCTGAACAGGTTCTCTGTGGAGGTCAACCTCCAGTGCATAGCTAATGCAGAAAGAAATGAATAATTAGCTAAACATAGGTTGTTGGTGTTTTATCCAATATGTTGTATTGTCTCCAGCTCTCATGTTATTTTGTTGTCTGTCATCTCCAGAAGGCCAACCAGTTTGACCCCGACATCGTCCTTAACCAGTTGAGATACTCTGGGATGCTGGAAACTGTGAAGATCCGCAGGGCTGGGTTCCCTGTCCGCAGAACCTTTATGGACTTTTACAGCAGGTAAGAAAATATATAAATACACAGAAAAACGACAATTCAAGAAAGATAGAGTTTCTAGTCATGTAAGTTAACACAGGGTCAACGGTAAAATTAAGTGTTGGACAAGGGGGGAACGGTCAGCTCAGCAATGCAATTAGAGCAAGAAGAATAGAAAGGCCGGAAATGAACCCACGGCAGCTGCAGGAGGATTCGAGCATGCAGGATCCGATTTCTGCTATATTTTATGTGTGTGTGTGTGTGTGTGTGTGTGTGTTTGTTTCCACAGGTACAAGATGATGATGATGAAGAGCAAAATCCACTCAGATGATGAGAAGCAGTGCTGCTCAGAGCTCCTCATGCTCCACGACAAATCCAAGAAAGAGTGGCAGCTGGGGAAGTCAAAGGTGAAGCACACACACACTGATGTGGATACAAGTTCGTATACGCATATGTGCACAAACGCTCTCCTGCTTGCATACAGACAGAATACAGTGTGTATTTTTCATAATATTACTACACATCTTTGCATAAAATACATGCAACTTTCACAATACGGCTGCATACATGCACGACTGCACAGCAGTGAGCACACAAACACACAAACTCAGAGTGCACTACACACATGCCCGAGCATGTTTTTGTCACTTTGAAGGACATTGCATTGACTTACATTCGTGCCATGAATAATTACAGTAATCGTAACCACTACCCCGACCCAGCCCCACCCTGAACCTTAACCTAACACTCAACTTTATTCCAAACATGAATCAAGAACTTTTAACCTTGAGATTTAATGTTTTACTTTGTGCTCGACGGCCTTTTATCTGGAAGTATTATGAGTCCTGTGACTGTGTGAGCGGATGTTTGTCCCCCCTGTGTGCTTAATACACGCTCAGACAGGATAGACTTGCAGGCTTCAAGCAGAAAACAACACAGTTGAAAAGTCCTAGGGATCAGGTGAAATGTCTGTTTATGTTTTCCTGTCCTATGGACTCTCCTCTACCTTTAAGCTTATTTAAAAAAAAAAAGACATATAAAATACACACAAATTCATAAAGATGGATTTGTCTGAAGAAAATCTTTGGAGCGGATTGTTTCAGTTTTGTTTCCACTGGTTCAGATTCTTTCTCAGGAATCAAGCTGCCGTCATTCCCAAGCTGTTAATTTGTGCCACAGTGTGGACGGCCCCCACTCTGACTCATGTCTCAAGGATTTCTCTGGCCGGTTGTGGTCAATCTTTTGCTCTCCCATTGGCGACCTCAGAGTTACATGGCTACTCCTATAAACCCTGACACCAACAACTGTTACTGTTACTATTGTAACCCAGCGCGGGGGCTTACAGTAATCCTGAGGCAGCGTTACTGTAGCTGGAAGAGTGTTAGCCTCCTGACACTCGCCGGGTTGTTGATTTAATAAACTGAACTCCCGGCGAGGGTCTACAGGGATGAGAGGTTGCAGCTGAGTGAACTTGAAAGCAACATCTTGAGCGTTCATCTTAGAAATGTAATTATCACATCATGATCTCCCATCTGTTGTAATTCAGCTGTCAGGGATGCTTATCTCCTTTTCTCTCTTTATTTCAAACAATTATCATCTCCCACACATCTCTGCGCTCTCCCCGGACGATTTACCTTTAAAGCTTCCTTTGATCTGGACAGAAAGACCTCGGATTTGCTTCGACTCAGCAGAATTGCTCTCCACAAAGCAGAAAGAGGGGATATAAATAAAACCGTCTCTTTTTTATGGCCTTTCTTCGAAATCAGCTTAATCCACATTTATCCCACGTGACTTCCTGCTCTAAGTTGTGGTTCCTCCGAGGCTGTAAAAACCACCGAGACGTTTCAGATTTGTTGGTTCCCGTTTGGACAGTTTTTGTTGTAATTCCCCTGTTTGGGTTTGCAAACTATGAACAGTGTCAGCTGCTCCCATGGCAGAGTGAAATATAAATGTCCGGTTTGATGTGAACCATGTGTTGGTTCCTAATAAGTATATGGTCCATAACCGCTGATATGCACATGCCTATGTATATTACATTTCTCACACATGCAGACAGTGTAAATCTTTGGTGTCACTGTCTTTTACTGACTTATAGAGAAATAATTTCTCCTCTGTGTGGGTAAAACTTTCAGGGACCCGGTTCCTCCACTTTACAGTATAGACTGTATATTGTGGATTAAAAGAGAAGGAGCAAAGAGGCTCTCGTGTGAGTCATTTTGTGTGTGTGTTTTTGATGGCAGCACAATATTTTTGGTCTCGGAAATGCAGTGTGGGTTGTGTTGTGAAAGGGGCTGAGAGACAGAAAGGGTCTAAATTTCCTTTTTCGAGAAACAATCTGTGTGTAATTATAAGTGTGGAGAGGAAGTGTGTGTGCTCAGAATTAGGGGCTTGGATCATGTTGCAAGGATGGAGTGTGTGTGTGCGTTTGCGTGTGTGTGTGTGTCCCATTTGTTTTACAGACGTGGGAAGGATGTGGATGGAGAGGAAGCTTCCTTCTCACAGACTTTACAGAGGCAGGCCGGGCTGCAGCTGTGGGACCCTTTGATTAGTGGAACATCTGGGACACGAACACACACACACACACACACACACACACACACACACACACACACACACACACACACACACACAACACCCCCCCACCCCTCACTTATACTTCTGCTAGCATGGTCAGACAGATCAAATCTGATTATCTCTTGTAATATCATGTCACTGCTGTCTGTCCATGTCTGGCGAGCGTTTCGGTTCAGGAGGACGTGTGAGCTGCCGGGCGTCTCTCAGAGATGGTACTAACTTAGAATAAAGTCTCCTGGAGGAAGGGAAGGGTTAACAAAACTCTTCCTCCTTCCTTCATAAGAGCAAAGAGGGGTGTGGCTTGTTATCTGGACACCAGCCACCATCCCTCCCCCTCATCCCTCCATCCCTCCTCTCCCTGCCTCTCCCCTCCCTCTCGGTGCCTTTTCTGCCTTTGCACTACAGTCGAGCTACGCAGCAGCAGTAGCAGCAGCAGCAGTAGTAGGGAGACGCTCAGGAAAGGACGCCCCCAACACAATGAGGCTCTGCAATAGCGGCTTTAGCAGCAACACTGCAGTCCCAGTGCCAGTGTGCCCATCTGCTCTGCTCCGCAGCCCTGGAGGGCGGCTATAGCCTGCGAAGCCTCAGCTGCACCACAGCCTCCTTTGCATTGGGCACAGGGTGCTGCCAACAGACAACAGGGGGGCCCTCACATCTCTGCAGGCCCTCTTTTATACCTCCCTTACCAAGAAGAGGAACTAACCCATCCTGTCTCTTTCCACTCCTTCCTTCCCCATCCTCATCCCCCTCTCACTCTGTGTCCCTGTCCCTGCTCGTCGGCCGTGGCGTTGCCCCTCGTCCCGCAGGTGTTCTTGAAGGAGGCCCTGGAGCAAAGGCTGGAGAAGGAGAGGGAAGAGGTGCGGCGCAGGGCTGGCATGGTGATCCGCGCCCACATCCTCAGCTATGTGGCAAGGTGAGTGGTGGGGTGTGGAGGAGGGGCGGAGGGGCAGCGACAGTTGTCCGTGTTTGTTTTGTAATCGAGGTGTGTAGCCTGTGTGTATGTTTGGACGGGGGTGTAATGTGCATATGTGCATACCTTTGCGTGTGTGTTTACCTTTTTGTAAGTGTGTTATGTGGCTTCATACACAGTGTTGTTCCATCTTGCTGATTCACCAGTGGGTCTGTCATTATAAACTGATGCTGTGCAGCCAGACAATGTTCAGATCAGCAGAAAGTCTTTTTATTTGACTTCTCACGGAGATCATAATGTTTCACATGTGTGGCACATCATGAACTTTGAATGTGATAAGCACTTTTATTCACTTTACAAACCATGTTTCAGTTCTTAGACTCTCAACAGGTAAACTCCTGAGGTGATATTCAATATGTGAAGATTCCTGGAACAAAACATTGATAAAGTGAATACCGAGTTCGACAGGGGGGGGGGGTTCACACTGGAGAAATGTGTATAAAAAGTTGAATCTCAAGACATCTGGTATATTTCCACATAATCTAACAGGGCAGCCACAAAAAAAATACAGCTTTGGAATGGAATTTTTGCATAAATGTTTAATAGCCAATGCTGGAAGAAGTATTCAGATTTACTCATGGTGCAGTAATAATAATGATTCATATCACTGCTGCATTAATATGTATTTTGCATTTTACTGCTGCAGATTTTTGTGTAGATGTTGGAAGGTTGGGCTTATTTGAACTAATACTGTTTATATACATATATATATGTCTGTGATGTATCTGTAACAGTTCATCCTTTAGTTTATCACAAACACTCAGAATTAAGGACTCGGTCACACATATGTGTTTCACATCCAATCTGTGCGATTGAATAAAACATTCACTTCCTGTGGCGTGGCAAATTGTAGCGTGGCTTCCTGTGGAGTTCAACTTTGGTGAACTTTGACCCGCGATGTTCACTCCACATTTGCGTACTTGTGACTGTAGTGGAGTAAAAAGTACAATATTTCCTACTGAGATGAAGTGGAGTGGAAGTAGAAGGTTGAATAAATGCCAATACTAATGTAAAATACAATTACCTCAAATGTGTACTTAAGTACATTACGCGAGGCAATGTACTTTAAACCACTGTTAATAGCTTGACAGTGAGGAGAGCATTAAAAGGGGTGGGTGTGGGATTAAAACGCTTCATGCACTTGACTCTTTTTTTCCTGAAAAGATCTGGAATGATGTTGCTCCTTCTTTACACTACTCTTGCAGAGTGAGTCTTAATAGTATTAATTACTCAGAACACTATGCAGTACAGTAGAGTAACTT
Organism: Verasper variegatus; assembly: GCA_026259375.1. Classification (NCBI taxonomy): domain Eukaryota; kingdom Metazoa; phylum Chordata; class Actinopteri; order Pleuronectiformes; family Pleuronectidae; genus Verasper; species Verasper variegatus. The sequence continues at coordinate 10,080,715 of CM048052.1, forward strand.
CACCAGACAGCACATCCATCACTGCTGCGGTTTTAGAAAAATCTGCACATGCAGAAGCCCCCTAGGTATGTAATGTAGCCGTGCTCCTGCCTGCGTGCTGCCATATATCAAGTCGCATACAGTCCTCTGAAAGGCTCCGCTGGGAGAGCATAATGGGGCTGATGACAGTGTTCAGGTTGTGGCTTCTCTTCCCTTGAGAGCCACTCGTACAACTCAGGAAGTTCCCTAAAGACACAAGTGAAGCCTTTGTGTTATTATATGTAACGTTATCTCTGCTCGGAGCCTGTCCTGAGACCAGTCAGAGGCTGTGGAGCGATTACTGCGGAGACCAGGCCGGGGCCAAGGGTCAGAGAGTCAGGGCATTGTGTGTGGTCCGCTTGCAAGTCGTGTGTGTGTTTATATGTTTGAATGCATGTGCAGTGTGTGGGTGAAGGGGCTTAGTCACAGGCCCAAACACGACAGCCCACATCCCCACAAAAGAACAGCACAAGCTCATCACACTCTAAATATCGCAGTCTATAATGTACAGGCTTCCTTAAAAATTGTTAACTTGTGTCAGGAAGAGATTATGTGGAGCAGTGCAACCTCACAGATGTGTTGGATTAATAACGGGACCTGGCTGTATACTGGATACAAATGTATGTGTTTTGATTTTCCTCACCAGGAAACAATACAAAAAGGTTCTGTCCAGCGTCGTCACCATCCAGAAGAACTACCGCGCCCACTTCTGGAGACGCGTCTTCCTGCGCCTGCGCGTGGCCACCCTCATCCTGCAGAAGCACCAGAGAGGCCGGCGTGCCCGATCGCTCTGCTGCCAGCTCAGGGAGGAGAAGCAGAAGCTGGAGGAAGAGGAGAGGAGGAGGAGGAGGGAAGAAGAAGAGGAGAGAAGGCGAGTAGAGGAGGAGGAGGAGAGGAGGATGGAGGAGGAGAGGCGAAGGAGGGAGGAGGAGGAGGAACAGAGGCTGATGGACGAGGAGATGAGGAGGAGGGCAGAGGAGGAGTCAGTGAGGAAGGAGGAGATGAGACTGAAGGAGGAAGAGCAGAAAATGGCAGCCTCAGCCGATAAGAAAAGGTAGAGTGGTATGATAAAAGTGCAAATGTTAATACCAGATGACTCGGATCATCCCTGAATATGTATTCATGTATTCTTTTTTTGTTTTTAGGAACTCACTGGTCAATGGTGCTTGTCAGAAGGTAATTTATTTTCCATAACCATGATGACATAAGTGTCAAATAACGGATTGAAATGACAAAAACCATGAGATGTGAACGTGGGAGCATAAAACTTTCCTTGTCCTCTGTACAGAAGGAGCTGTCCCAGACTCTGTCCAACAACCACACCTCTGAGGAGGAGAGCCGTCAGATGGAGGAGATCCTGCGGCTGGAGCGGGAGATCGAGCGTCTGCAGAAGCAGCAGGAGGACGGCGTGTCCCTCCTCGGAGACGTCTCTCACGAGGAGCTACGCCAGATGAGGGACGCAGAGATCTTCAGACTGGAGAAGGAAGCTTCCCGTGTCGCCACGGAGTTCCTGGATCTGCTGGACTTCGGGGGTCTGGAGCCGTCCCTCTCGAGCGAGGAGAACCTCCACGACCCGACTGAGTCCATCGCCCCTCTGGCTGAGGAGGAGGTGGACTGAGGGTTTCCACGCCGAGGAGGAGTGCATCCCTCTGCCTGACTTCCCTCCCCCGGCTGCAGTTCCTCTGGACAAGGACGTATTCCAAAGTATCCCCCCTCCTCCGCCTGACTTTGCAGAGGGACTACTGGTCTCCCCCTCATCCACCTCCTCTCCTGCACTGGGGAAGCTCTCCCAAATCCCCACCAATGGACTGACTCATGCCCCTGTTCTCGCAGACTCCCAAACCCCAGACACTCCACGTCCTCCTCCTCATCCTCCTCTTCCAGTAGTCACTAACGGAGATAGGGGGCCATGCCAAAGCGCCAGCAAGGGGTCAAACTTTGAGCCCGTGGGTGAGGAGACGTCCCGAACAAACCTGCCAGACACCGAGTCGGACTACGACCAGGAGGAATTTGAGGAGGCCCATGGTAGCTCGGGTGCTAGCATAAACGACGGCCATATCACAGATGAGGAGGTGCTGCGGCAATCCTCCTGCACCCAGAACAGCCTGGACTCCTTCAGAGGCAGCTCGGACTCGGTGAGAACCTGCTGAGAGTCGTTTATAGTCAATGCTATGAGTTATAATGGGAAAATGTGCAGAGTTGCACTTGTTAATGATCGGATTAATCATTTGGAGCAAAGAGGTCCAGCGGATGTTATTTTTAGAGAAATGAATTGAACTTGAATCTCTGAATTTTCATCTTCTGCGTCAGATCTAACTTTAGCTGTTGTTCACACACACACACACACACACGTCACACACACCTGGATTTCCTCTGGGTATGTAGTTCTGACACGTTGCCTCTGCACATACGGTGCTGAACTGAGTATCTCAAGATTCATGCTGCAGAAGTGCGAGCCTGAATCCTCTTAACATATCAACAGACTGAGCTTGTGTTAGAAAAACAGGAACACTGTTGCTGCTTATTTGTTTTGGCTTCTGCTGGTGACCGTGTTCCCAGATACTGCAAGTGAAGCAGAGAGCTCCGACGCAACACTGACAGATCAGCAAAATGTCAAAGGGGAGTGTGTGGGTGTATAAACAGGTTTTATGGCTTGTTTCATTGATTGTTAGATAGGTTTTGGAGAAAGATTTAAGCTCACGTTGCAAAAATTAAACCTCTGACTTCCTGTAGTATTACTTACTAACTGCACACGTTAAATGTGTTTAAAGTGTTGCTCATATAAATCGCTCTTAAAAATCCCTTTCTCATTACAGTGTTTGGATCATTTTTACTGTAAATAACGTTGTAATGTCAGACTTCTCTCCTCATAAACGCCGGTGTTTGCGTTTCAGTTCATCGACAGCGACGAGGAGAACGACGGCTACGTGGACACGGACGAGGAGGTTTCCAATGGGAGAATGAATCTGCTGAATGGCACCGGGCCTCCGTACTTCCATGGCTACCTCTACATGAAGAGTAAGTGGCTTTACCAAATCACTGCCCAGCAGGCATGCACATGATTCGTGCACAGATGATGCATTCAGGCTCTCTACGTTTCTGGCTTGCGTGGTGTCGTTATTGTTGTTCTAGTGCTTGTATTGTGTAATGTCACTGTTGTTGCATGGATGTAGGATCCATGTACATGTGTATGGGAGGTGTTCAATTTCACTAAAGTATTTTCTTCTTCCCTCTGCTCTCTGCATCTTTGTCACTTTTCAGGTGGTCTCATGATCCCGTGGCGCCGCCGCTGGTGCGTGCTCAAGGACGAGACATTCATGTGGTTCCGGGCCAAGCAGGACTCCCTCAAGTCCGGCTGGCTTTACAAGAAGGGAGGAGGGATGTCCACCCTTGTCTCGGCGCAACTGGAAGATGCGCTGGTTCGTTCTGCGGGAGTCGAAGCTCATGTACTTTGAGAACGACAGCGAAGAGAAGCTGAAAGGGACCATCGACGTCCGCAGCACCAAGTAAGACCCTGTTCTCAGTCACTGGGGTTAAAAACCATCTTCTCTTCGTCTGTAAGTGCTGTTTCTCAAGAGGTATGGTTCACTCTGCTTCTCTGTAGGGAGATCGTGGACAATCATGAGAAGGAAAACGCACTGAATATTGTGACTGAGGACAGAACCTACCACATCTATGCAGAGTCGCCAGAAGATGCCAGGTATGACACATCCATATATTGTATATCATCTAACTGTGGCTTTTCCTTGCCTTCCTCCTTCTCTATAAGTAATTTGTGGAAACAAAGTTCCCCCTTGTGGTTGCCAGTGGAAGTTCACGGTGTAATTTTCAATTACATGTTTGGTAAACTTGTTCCTTCTGAACTCCCTCTGACCCCCCCTCCAGCGGTTGGTTCAGCGTGCTGAGTCGGGTCCACAGCGCCAGTCCAGAGCAGCTCATGGAAATGAACCACGAACAAGCCAACCCAAAGAATGCAGTGGTTAGTGCCGTCTTACCTCTCTGCTGCCGGGGCCCCAGCCTCTGATCCGCTTTTCACTCGGTGGAGCTTGAAACTGAATCGGCTGAAGTATGATGGGACAGATTTATGCTGATAAAGCAGAATGTACACACTGGTGTGTCATTGTAAATTTTTTTTAAAGATTATGTTGGTTAAAAGCATCCACAGATGTAGAAATTACATGAGCCAAATGAAGAGATGTACACTAAGGTAGCCTGTCTCTATCCTGACACTAAACAGCATTATTCATTCAATCACATTCTTACACCTTGTTTTAATCTGCTAGGAACATACGACAGTGACGTTTAAGCTCATTTAGTCCATTTTAAATCATGGAAATGTGATGCAACTTTCTAAATCTTTCATTCCACTGCAGTAATACTCATAATCACACAATGTCAAGTATTCGCCTCTTTCTCCTCTGTCCAGGGCACACTAGACGTGGGCTTGATTGATTCCGTTTGTGCATCAGACAACCCTGACAGGTGAGGAAACCTAACCCATGTCTGATTAAAAACATTTGAACTACAGTACAGAGTGTATGTGATGGAGCAACATGTGTGATGTGTCTTGTTTCCAGACCAAACTCGTTTGTGATCATCACGGCCAACCGGGTGATCCACTGCAACACAGACACGCCTGAGGAGATGCACCACTGGATCGGGCTGCTGCAGAAATCCAAAGGAGACTCCAAGGTCGACGGACAGGAGTTCCTAGTCAGAGGTCAGTCAGCAGACACAGATTCATTTACATTTTAGAGTGAGGCCCCTCGAGCCCAATGTTCCAGAAATGTTCCCCTTTTTGTGGAAGCGTCTGATCCGGACAATCTCCTGCTGCGTTCTTCATATGTGAAAGGATACGGATATTGTCCAGACTCAACTTTCATGTCTAAAGACAGGTTAAGAAAACTGTTGATGTGGAAATCCTTTGTTCATCCTCACAGGCTGGTTGCATAAAGAGATGAAGTCCGGGGCTAAGAGCTCGTCTCTGAAGCTGAAGAAGCGCTGGTTTGTTCTCACCACTAACTCTCTGGACTATTATAAGTCCTCAGAGCGCAGCGCCTCCAAACTGGGAACTCTGGTCCTCAACAGTCTCTGCTCGGTGATGCAGCCTGATGAGAAGGTCTTCAAGGACACCGGTCAGTTCCCGGTCAACGCAGCTCGACCTATGAAAAATATAGTTAATCTGAAGAGCTGTGTTATATTTATTGTCATTTATCAGCTGTTTACAACAGGTCGTTCCTCTGTCAACTCTAATTACCTTTTGTCTTTTTCTCTTAGGTTACTGGAATATAATCATCCACGGGCGTAAGCACTCTTACCGCCTTTACACCAAATTGCTGAATGAAGCCATGCGGTGGACGAATGCCATACAGGGAGCAATAGACAGCAAAGTTCCCATTGAAACCCCAACACAGCAGCTCATCAGGGACATCAAGGTACCGAACATTCACCCGACTGTTCGTCCGCTTGTTTTGATCCGTGTGACATTCAACTCACTTCTGTGTCACGGCATTGGGCTGATAATGTTTTGTTTATTCTGCGTAACATTAACATTAATGATACTGTAACTCAAATTCTTTCCAGTCATGCAAACCTGTGGCAGGGACGCACACTGTAGTAAAGTGAGGTACATGGACTCACTACATGTGTGCTGTGAAGTCTTAAGCTTTGCCTGTTTCAAAACGTCCTGTTTTCCTGAGCTGTTACTGCCAAAAGTTCATGACTGATATTGTTTCCCTGTTATTTTTCGAATCTGCCTTCATCTAACGAACAGATTTCCAGCTTTTTATCAATGCTCTACGTTACACTGACCCAGTTTTCTGTCTTTTTAGGAGAGCAGTTTAAATGTGGAGGCAGTGGAGCAGACATACTGGAGGAACCCCATCCTGAGATACACCCAGCATCCTTTGCACTCTCCTCTTCTACCTCTGCCCTATGGAGACGTCAGTGTCTACTGTAAGTGCTCTGGCCTGCAGCTGCTGCTACTTGATTTCTGTTGGTTCTGATTGTTTGCTTCTTGGGGGAAACCAGACCATAAATGCTGGAACATGCACCTTTATACATACATTTTTAATTTAGTTTGTGAAATTCTTATTTTTCTTCATCACGTAGTCTGAGTCTGCCAAAATACAGTGAAATCCACCAGCTGGAGAAAAGATGGGACCTTTCAAAAGATAAATAAATCACAAAACTGGAATGGTACACTTCAGATTTTTTTTATCAAGATCTGTCCCAAACTTCAATGGGTTCATTCTTGGCCTGTGTCCGTGGAAATCCATTCAGTAGTTGTTTGTACACTGGGTGCATTTCAATGAAACTTTAAGCAATATATTTGAAAGTTCTCAAATCCCATTTAACAAGTTATAGGTAAAGTAATTATTTGGGTTGGGGGTCGGGTTATGGTCAGTTGTTATGAATGAACTTTACCTCTCTGTCCTCCCAGTGCAAAAGGAGAAGGGTTACACCAGCCTGCAGGATGAGGCCGTGAAGATCTTCAACTCGCTGCAGGAGATGGAGGCCGTTTCCGACCCCGTGCCAATCATCCAGGGAATCCTACAGACCTGCCAAGACTTGAAGTCGCTAAGAGATGAGGTGTACTGTCAGCTGATCAAACAGACCAATCACGTCCCGCACCCCAACAGCCTCGCCAACCGCGCCCACTGGCACCTCCTGACCTGCATGACCTGCACCTTCCTGCCCAGCCGAGGCATCTTACGCTACCTCAAGTTTCACCTCAAAAGGTACGAGCCGCTCAGACCCTCACGAACGATTACAGCTGACTGAGACTTGCAGCTCACCCTTTTTCTGTCTGTGGATATTTTTTTAGGATCAAGGAGCTGTTCCCTGGTACAGAGATTGAGAGTTTTGCCCACTTCATCGGTGAGTCCCTGAAGAAAACCAAGACCAGAGAGTTGGTTCCCTCCCAAGAGGAAATCATGGCGCTTCTTACCAGACAGGAAATGACGACCACCGTCTACTGCCACGGAGGAGGCTCCTGCAAGATCTCCATCAACTCACACACCAGTGCGGGAGAGGTGAGCGAGCTGTAGTCCCAAACGAATACATGGTTATTTTAGATATTGCTCTTCAGGTGGATCTTATGTCTCATGATGTGATTGTTGATATCTCGCCTCTTTTGTCTTCAGGTGGTTGAGAAGCTCATCAGAGGTTTGGCCATGGAGGACAGCAGGAACATGTTTGCCCTCTTTGAGCACAACAACACCGTAGACAAAGCTGTGGAGAGCAGGGTCCTTGTGGCCGATGTTTTGGCGAAATTTGAAAGGTATGTTATTCATGATTTTGACGTCCTGTTTACTTAAGTAAAAGTATAAAAGTAAAGGCTCTAACATGTATTCAAGGGATAAAGGTAAAAGAGACATTTCTAGCAGTTGTATCTGTGAAAGCAAACTGAGACTTGTGTCACATCAATATAGTTCAAAGACTATTGAACTTAAACCTACTTCAAATAAAATTAAAAACCAATACAATAAAAAGAAAGAAAGGTTTAAGAAAGAAAAGATTTGTGAGCATGAACATTTATCAAGGAGGAAATGAAAGTATTAAATGACATATTCTTAATTTAAATAAGGCCAGGGATAGGGAATGTTTTGTGGCTGATTCGTCACTTTCTCCCACGTCCTTGTCACAGACATGAGCGTCCCACCTCTCCACGTGCTACGCCCTTAATATGCCCTGTTAGATAAACCACAAGGAATCGTCTTTTCTGTGTTATTGTCCATTTAGTTTGAAATCTGTCTTGATGTTGGGAAGGTCGCGCTCGAAGATGCAAAATAAAAGTAGCGGATAACTCCCCACAAATGCATAAATACGAGAGTAACAAGCCTGTTTTGAAAATGTAAGGAGTAGGAAGTACAGATATATGTGTTAAAATGTAGAGGGGCAAAGTCGACAGAAAAATAGATACTCAAGTAAAGTACAGATACCCTAAAAAATAGCAAAGTATTTGTACTTTGTTACTTGTGTAAGTGACACAGTTGTGATTTCCCCACCAGACTGTCTGGCAGTGAGGAAGCTGAGAACGAGGGCCAGTGGAAACTCTATTTCAAACTCTACTGCTTCCTGGATGTGGAGAGCATGCCAAGGGAAGGAGTGGAGTTCGCCTTCATGTTCGAGCAGGTGTGTGTTTTACTCATCCTGTTACACTGTACAGAGGGTTTCTTTTCTAATCGCGTGTCGCAGTTGGTGGTAATGTTGAACGTTTTTCCTTCAGGCCCATGAGAGTTTGACCAGAGGCCACTTCCCTGCCCGCGAGGAGACCCTGCAGCACCTGGCAGCTCTGCGCCTGCAGTTTCTATACGGGGACAAAGTGCGGGCCACCTGGAGCCTGGAGAACGTCTATCCCGTGGGCCGCCTGCGCAGTCGCATCCTGCAGTTCACCAAGGTGGGTGGAGCCTCGGGGTCAGGCCAGACTCTGGAGCGTCGGAGGACCAGCTTCCTGGATGGGACACTGCGTCGGGGGCTGAAGACGGGCTCGATGAAAAAGCAGCGCATGGAGGAGGAGCAGATGCTGGAGATGTGGATAAAGGAGGAGATGTCCGCCACCAGAGCCAGCATCGTGGAGAAGTGGTCTCGCCTCAAAGCTCTGGATCAGCACCAGGCCATGCTCAAATACATGACCATCATCAAAGAGTGGCCTGGATATGGATCCACACTGTTTGATGTGGAGGTAAGTTCACTCGGACCTTAATCATAACTTTCAAACCTACCTTGTTTGGTTTGGACCTTTGGAATCACAGTATCAGTTTAATCCAAACCTAAATAACATGTGTAAAAGGTTCCTCTGAGGTCCGGACTAAATTTAGTATGAGTGCAGTGTGAAAACACTTCATGGACCCTTTGGACTTTCAGACCAATTACAGGAATTTGAGACAGAATTAAACAATGTAAGAAATAATGGCAGAAAGACTCAACTTTACAATGACACTGATAAAACATCCCATCTCACTGATACATATTAAAATCCTTTTTTTAATGTCTCCAGTGCAAAGAAGGAGGCTTCCCTCATGACCTGTGGCTGAGTGTGAGCGCTGAGAACGTGTCGGTCTATAAGAAGGGGGAGCCCAAACCTCTGGAGAAGTTCCCCTATGAGCACATCATCTTCTTTGGCGCTCCACAGCCGTGCACGTACAAGATCACAGTGGATGAGCGAGAAATGTTCTTTGAAACACCACAGGTAAAAAACAATTATGTATGTGGATATGGATATATACAGTCTGTGTGTATGTATTATTCATCAGAGCATAGATTACAGCAGCAGACTTTATTGTTTAAGGGCAGAAATATTTCAGTCCATTGTAAATTCAATTTATCAGAATGATCTAGATTCACTGATGATGACGTTCTTAACACGCGACGGACACAAAACAGAATTTTTAAAAAACAAAGAGAATACAAATTCAAACTCTGCACAAAGTCCGGACTCCCTTGTCTGGACATTTTCCGGAGTTCATGGCTGAAAATGGCTCATTTGCTTTTGTGAAAACATTCCGATTATTAGGTTATTTTACACATGACGTTTTGTTGCACTGTTTTTTTAACGTGTGTTTCATCGTTACATTTCCAGGTGGGAGAGATCACAAAGATCATGAAAGCCTACATAAACATGATCGTGAAGAAGCGCTGCAGTGTGAAGTCTGTGTCCAGCTATGGAACCAACTGGATCAGGTGATTGACTCCACAGGACTTGGATACAGTTTGAACACCACATCTGAACTATTACGAGCAAGAATGGACAGAAGAGAAATGAGAAGAGGAATAAAATCCCATTTGACAAACAAAACAAACTCCATCCGGAAAGTTTAATCTCTACAAATAACAAAAAAAAATGCAGATATCTTTACTGCTCGTGTGGGAGCATCTGCACCATTTTAAGCTTTATCGTCATCCTGAGTGTCGCCTCCCTTCATGCAGTCTCCAGACAATGTTACTCTCCTTACTCACACTTTTCATTTCTACTTGAAATGTAATTCAGGAATCTGTCGTGGATTTTATTTTCAGTTCCACCCCCAAAAATATTCAAGATGCACGTTAGCAACTGAATTTAGACTTGATCTAATTTCCATCAAGCCCACATCCCAAACTGTGTAAAAGAATGTGTTGCAGTGACAAACACACCCTGCAGCCCAGTGTAATGAATGTTCTCCTGGATGGAGATTCCCTCAGGTGTAATGTAAAGTGTCATCCTCCCAGGGAGATCCTCTCCCTCATCTTGCCTTATTTAAGTTTTTATTGTAGCTATTTAATCTGGATTAATTAGTTAAAGCGCAAATGTGGCCTTTCAGATAAATTTCGAGGTGTTGCGTATCGTGGGTCGTGGAAGTTAGTGCGTCCATGGGTGTGTGTGTGTGTGCGACAAAAAGAAGAACAACAAATAAATGCAGCAAATAAACAAATTCAATGTAAATAACCACTGCATCAGTGGAGATGCAACATTTATAACCACTGCATTAGAGTATTTTCTCAAAAGGAAGCAGCACTAGAATCAGCAACGTTGATTTTTGACGTGAACTGAATTGGTTTGGGTTTGTCTCTGAAACGTTTTGTAGCTGAAACTGATGTTCGAGGAAAGCATGGTATCATCTGTATAGTGTGTCTGTGTCTAAAAGATTGTCTTTTTTTAGTGATGTCAAAGGCCACGTGAGGGTGGAGTATTTATTTATTGAAGTGTCAGTAGACGAGAGAATAAGCTCAGAGAAGTGAACTGTGTGCTGGAAAATGTAATGATGCCGTTTTGCTTTGTTATGTGTGTGTTCAGGGACACACAAATTCTGAAACAGACAATTGTTCATGATTTAAAATTGATTTTCCAAATTTGTAATCCTGTTTCTGACCATTTGTCCACATGATATAACCTCAGTGTGTTGCCCTGATATATTTCCTCTCCTCGGCCTCAAAACACTCGAGCTTAAGCCAATCAACCATCAGTATATGTCATGATGATATGGTCCAAACCTAATGAGCTTAGCATTTACCTCACATTGCATCACTGTCTTCCATTGCTCTCCGATCGTACTTGCATAGGCGTTCTGGTCAGCTGCCGGCGGCCACACCAGAGACTGACAGTGCCACTGACGATGACTGTACTTCTGAGATTTCTGATTGTTTTGAAGTGGAAAATCAGGAAAATGTTTTATATCAGAATTTAAAGATGCTTTAATAAATTATTGTATTTCAAAATGGCTCGTGTGTTTGTGTCTTATGTTCTGTCATGTCTTATGTCGGACCATATAGAATTTAGATGTGTCTCCTTAACCTCAGGTGCCAAATATGAACACTTAACTACACCAATAATATAACACATATAATACTGTACCAGCAAATGCTAACTGTTAAAATCCCAATGCTGGAATTTAAGTTAGTGTCTATGTGCACGTTTATACGCAAAATACTCCATACTTTTGATACTTACTAAATACAATGATGAAAGCATTGCTACTTTGCACATACAGAGAAATCAGTATATAGTTTGATCTTAAGTCAGTTAAACTGTTTATTTCTTGAAACTTTAAGCAATGAGAAAATGACATTAACAACCATATGAAACCATATCATAATAGGCAGTATTCACTGTAGACCAACCTTACAACTTATAAAGAAAAATGTCCATTACTATAAACTTCGAAACCCCACGATCATTAACAAAGTTGAAAAGGTTTTGTCTTGATGAATATATTGAAGACTATTTTCTTCTTTTGGTGGATTCCAAATTATCATCCTATGATAACATAGAGTATGAGTATGACAGTATGATTGATGATAGAAGACTCACCTTCTATGTCATCAATCATAGAAAATTGATGACATAGTAACCTGTGATGAGATAGAAAATGAGTCCCCTATGTCATTGCAGGAGCCTTCTTCATTTAGGAGAGCTGGATTCCAAGACACTCACAACTCCAGCTTGATCCTGTAGAAGATATTCTACGTCCTCAGAATCCTCAATTTCAGACTCATAATCAAGACCAGCGTGACGGATGCAGGAAGTGACATATCTATATCTCTATGTCTACATCTATATCGCTCTATATCTATCTTTATCTCTATTTATGTCTTTCTCTATATCTCTATCTGTATACTTATATATCTATATCTATATTATCTGTATCTGTATGTGTATCCGTATAACTATAACTTTATATCTATCTTGATTTATCTCTATATCTATACCTGCCCCTATATATATCTATAGTATATTTATGCCTATCTATATTTATATCTATATATTTCTATAAAGAGCTAGCTCTATACTTCTATATCTATCTTTAGATATCTATTTATATATATATATATATATATATATGAAAGTATTAGTAAATGATCTATAAACCATTTATAAAGTCAAAATATAGAGTCACACATAGTCTTTGAAAGTTTTTTTTAACATAACATCGACTTGTGTTTGTTTGAAGGGTTTTATACCTTCATAAAGAAACAAACCATCATTCACACCTTGTAACCTTTTGTGTATAAAACCCAGTGTTCCGTGTCCAGCTGTTTGGACCCTGCAGCTGTCGTCATCAAACCAGCGTCAGGAGCTCGTCACGTCATCGCGCTCGGCCCCACCCTCCTCCTCCTCATCCTCCAGACTTGTTGTAGTTCGAGACTTTCATGTCCACGCTCTCGACGGTTTCCAGCCGCTCCACGATGGCCGGAGTGTGCAGAGCCTTAGTGGCCGTCGCTGCCCTCACCCTGTTCGGCGTGTTTCTCAGCGCAGGGGCGCAGAGTCCTGCTCCGCAGAGTCCTACTCCAGCTCCGGGTAAGTGACTTCTCCTCTCTCTGCTCCGCCGGGGCTGATGGGCTCTGCCTGGTCCAGGTCAGGAGGCTGTCACATGACTGTGGGCAAAAGGGATTTTCATGAGTGTAGAAGGAACGATGGACATCTGAAGGTATTGTAAAGGCTGCACTGTTTTGTGGACATGTGTTGGCTTCTACAGAAAGTCAACTTTACACTAGTGTTTCTTGTGGGAAAGTGTCAATCTGACTATATGTGGTTGCCTTTTCTGTTAATCATTTACCAAAGTGGGGAGAGGATAGAAATTATAGGAAGATTTGTATCGGTTTTCTTATTTTATTTCCTCTTATTTCCTTCTAACTTTATTCCTATACCTGCTCAGACTTACATAATGAATGCAGGGCCTGTACCCATCCATAAAACTAGAACCCACTGTGACTCCTCTCATTTCCAGCTCCTTGTGCCATGAGATCCAACACCAGCTGTGCAGAGTGTCTGAAGAATGTCACAGTGAGTCTCCTGAAACTCAAGACTTCTACAAATGAGGTCCTCGGTTGTCTCTTGGTGCTCAGCACTGTATTGTTTGTTGTATCTGTTGCAGTGTCTGTGGTGTGGACCAACCAAACAATGCATCGACTACCCAGTGAGGAGCCTCCTGCCCCCCAGCAGCATGTGTCCTTTGGATGTTGCACGATGGGGGGTCTGCTGGGGTAAGACTTTTCATCTGGGTTCACCCTGCAAGCATTTGATTTTAGATTCTTTGTGGGACATCTTTATAATAATAAATAACAATAAAACAATTAATGAACTGTTAAAGTAATTTTAAATTTAAAAAAAAAAGACCAATATGGTCAAGTTACAGCTTCTGTTTATCAGGATTTGCTGCTTTTGTTTTTGCTACCTGATGGTGAAGTTTATAATTTTAAGCAATTTGAAGATTTCATACAGAGCTGCTGGAATTTGTGGATTTTTGTGGATTTTAATTTGACTATTTTTGATATTTTAGAAGTCATACAATTCTTTGAATCAATCATTAATGAAAATAATCTCAAATTACAGACATGGTTTTGCACCTTCCTCAGATCAAGAAATCTTATGAGATAATAAATACTTGAATTAAGGATTTGCTTACTAATTACGGTGCTTCTTCAGAAGAACCATAACCAAGTTGAATAATTATAAATTAATATTGTGTACTGTACCAAGACCTCGGACACCCAGTTATCAAATAAAGTCTAACTGAGAAAACCTTTGTTATGTGTGTTTATTGGATCTGACCATCCCTGACTTATGGATGTTTACATTTCCTTTGCGTTTGTCTTTGATACAGTAAACTTCAAGGTTTTGATCATCAGCATGTCGGTGGTGGCTGGCGTCATCATCATCCTCATCGCCATCGTTTGCTGCTGCTGCTGCTACAGATGTCAAAGAGTCAGGTATGTATTAAGTCTCGTGAAGTGGAGGCCGCGAAATCTGGTTCAGCATAGGAGGAGGAGGAGGAGGAGGAGGAGGAGGAAACACAATGGGTTGTTTTTCTGCCAGGCTCGGCTGATACCGCCGTCTCCTAAAGCCTGCCAGAATTTGTGACTGCAGTTTAACTCTGAAAATAACGTTGCTCTCTCTATGAGGACATGGCCTCCAAAAACGAGTTAACTTAATAATGAGTGTTTAGGGGAAACTGACATATTTGGTCAGATTATTGGACTGCTTGAATTGTAAGACCACTATTTTAACTATTTTATTTTAATTGCAATTAAAACGACAGTGAATATTGATGTAGCTGCATACTTCATTATTCCAGATTCAAGAGGGAAGATGCAATGAACGCGCAATCAACCCGGGGGAGGAATGCTGGTAAGAAAACCAGGTAAATCTGAAAAAAAAAAAAATACATCATTAGATACTCTAATACTCATTAGAAAACAAATTATTAGTTTGTTACTGTCTTAACAAGAACAATCCGAAAACAGATCTCTCCAACACCACACACATTATGGATTGCCCACACATTGACATTTTTTTAACCAGGTTTATTTATTGATGTACTTTACTATCAGGTTGGCCTATGCATCATTTCAGCCTAGATTGTGAAGGTTTTCTTATTTTTTAACTTCTTTTTATACCTTTTGCTAGTTTTATGCTTTTATCCTAAGTCTTTGTTTTATTGCTAACGTGTCCTTATTGATCTATTTTATTGGTCAGTGTTCCCGGTTATCTTAACAAGTTGCTTGTGTTTCTTCCCATTTCAGGAGCACAGGGATTCAGTTGAGACACGATGCAGTCAGGCCGAAATATGGTGAGACACATTCATTGTTTGTGACGCTTGAGTGGGTTAATACATGTAAATGTGAAACATGTTTGGCAGATGCTTAGTTCACAAACAAAGTGTAAAAAAAATGAATAAAAACAGGGTTGGGGAAAGATAAAATGAATAATAATAATAATAATAATAAAATCTGAGTAGATGAAACAAGAACCTGTTATAAAAGGTCTTTATCAACCAAGAGAAAGATGTAGCATTGAAATAATAATAGCAATAGTAGTGCCCTCTACTGGAGAAAAAACACACTGTACATACTTGATACACATGAATTCAATTTGAAAGCTAATGACTACAACGAGTTTTGTAAACCTAAAAAACAAATGAATTGCTTTTAACCCACATTTGTAACCATCAAAATAAAACTAATCTGTTCTCCATTCCTCTTTTGTAGGTCTGGCCACGGATAATCCATACTGCCAAATGGATGACCACTAGAAGAATTACAGCAATGATTCTTTTCTCTTTTTTTATCCTTTAAGTTGATTTTGATGATGCCAGTAACATTGAGATTCAGCATAAAAGTAGCATATAATCAACTGTGATTGTGCAGATTGATTTCAGTGATGTCACCAATTTGTTCTGAAGTCCTTTTGACTGAATGTGCACTATATTCCACATGTGGTCCGTTTACCTAATGTTTCATTTTTTTTATACTCGTCGCTTTCGGCTAATAATATTTCTTCTGTCTTCATGTTGATGTGAATGATTGTGTGAAAATCTGTTCACTTAACTTGCTATTCTCTCCACCATCACAAGCAAACAGTATTTGCATAAAATGCAGCTGATGCTTAAGGTGCTTTTTAAACAGGAGTTCAATTTTAATTCTATTTTTCTGATCTTCGTTCATGTTGAAAGCTAATCTGTTATTTTTATATTAAAGTTAATATGTAACATGCAACACATTTTACATTATTTTGGTATAAATACCAGAAAAAGATTGAGAGCTTAAATGTTTGTCCTTGATTTACATGTGAAGCATTTGATTCTTGTGCAGCTGTTGAAAACAAACTGTGACCATAAATTTCTAAATGAAATGAACAAAACTGCGTGTTTTTGTGACTTGCATGATTTGCTTATAGCTTTATTTGTCATGTGAACGTTAACACAGGCTCAACATTATGAATGAAAGGTGTTGGACCAGAAGAATACAAATGTAGTGACAACTGCCTGTATGGAATGTGTATGTATAATTTATTGCACATATTCCAGACGTGAGTAAGGGGGAACAGGCAGGTAAACAGATATGCACAGGATTATTGGACATGAATTGACTACAAGTTTAGAAACCTGATCGCCTAGCGATAGAAACTGTTCTTACCCTGCTCCTGTCCCGACTTTCAGATGGTAACACAACAGTTTGCGTGCTGTGGTCCTTGACCAGAAAAATTTTTTTTCATTATAGATGCATGTTTGTACATGGAATATTGACCCTATTTTAGACTGTGTCTGCATTTGTAAAACTGAAGGATGCAAAGAAGTCTTATTTTAACTATTTGGATCCTTAACTTGTTTTGTTTTTTATCATTAACACTTTGTTTTTTAACCAATAGCAGTACAGTGGGCAAATGTAGAAACAGAGTGGAACTTCAGGCATACAATAAGAAAAAAAACATATATATATATAAACATTGAAAAAATATAGAAACAATGTCAGAACAGTGGTTCAGGGCCATTATAGCAATATGGAGCATATTTTATGTATTTCCTGTATCGCAGGTAAAATGCATATAAATTTAAGTTTCATTTTCAAATAATAATAATAATATTAAGAGATCTTAAAGACGCCTGTTCAGTAAGTTAAGTTTTGACTGGATTAAAAGGTTTATTTTGCAGCTGGAACCTTTTGTTTCACCCATGGGCTTCCTCCAGCTAAGTCGCGGGAGTGCGCAAAATGACCTTGCGCGCTCACGTATGCGCGGCCCCGATGCACAGAGGAGCACGTGACCCCTTTGGTCGAATCACATTTTAAATTTCGGCGCGCGCCCCTGGACCAAAACGAAAGAGCCGGAGGAGCTGACGATCCGCTTCACCGTGAACCGTCTCCCGCTACACCTCAGGATCCTCCCCGGGAACACACAGCAGGATGTCCGAAGAAAAGCCAAAGGTCAGTGCCGGGGTTCCTCCGGAGCTGCGTTGTGTTTCATGTCTGTCTTTTTAGCGCTAATGGTGCCGGCAGCACGTTAACGCTAGCCCAGCTATGCTAAGTGTGCTCCCAGGCTACAGATGCCGCATTTGAGCGGGTAGATGGAGAAAACAAAGGTTCAGCGATTTGCGGATATTTGGGATTTAGGCGCAGAGTCGGTAGCGTCCCCTCCGGTCCCGACCCCCACCCCCCCCACCACCCCGCTGCTGCTACATGCTAGTTTGAGCTTTGAGTGGTAGCAGTCGTGGCTAATGAGGGGTTTATAGTGAAATGAATGATATGCGCGTTTCTTTTTCATTTGCGCCATTGTGGCTCTCTGCGCCAGTTTGAGCGATGGCTAGCTTGCTATGCTAACCCCCCCGGAGGGAGTGTGTAGCGCTAAGCGTGTGTTGCCGGTGAAACCCTCCGCCAGGACCGAGCTCATCCGGTAAATGGGGCTGACTTAAGCTAGCTCGCTACTTGAGTTAGCTGCCGGTGAGTTTAGACACAGTGCCGGTGGGTCGCTGATGATGATGATGATGATGATGATGATGATGATGATGACGATGGCGGGGTTTGTTGTTGCAGGAAGGAGTGAAGACGGAGAACGACCACATCAACCTGAAGGTAGCTGGTCAGGACGGGTCGGTGGTACAGTTCAAAATCAAGAGGCACACTCCGCTCAGCAAACTAATGAAGGCATACTGCGAAAGACAGGTAACTCCAATCTGCCCCGAACTAACCACCAAGCTCCCTGTGGTCGTGCTGTCGTCTCAGCTGCTAACGGACGCTGTGTGTGATTCTCTTCCAGGGTTTGTCAATTCGACAGATACGGTTTAGGTTTGATGGACAGCCGATTAATGAAACAGACACACCTGCACAGGTTGGTGAAACACACTCTTCTATCCTGCCCATCAGCCTTTTACACGATGCATGGGTTTCGAAGCTGCACTGTACTCCGTATAGTTGTTGTTTCTTGATGTTGCTTATCATGGTTTAATTTCACTTCACTCCATAATAGATGACCTGTTTTGTGTACTCACAGTCAGGCTGTTAGTAGAACTTATTTATTTTGTGATTAGTATTAAAATGGCTTCACAACCTAAATTAGGCTAACCCTGAACCCACCGAGTTAGCCACCCGCTCTAATAAACAGATTAATAGTTGCTGTATAAGTCCTTCTCCTGGTTGAAAAAGTTTTTCCTTTTTTAAGCAATTTAAAATGCATTTATTAACATGACATGGTCATATACAGCCCCAGCTGACTCCCTGAAGGTTTTACGCTGAATTTGTGTTTAATATGACCATACCCTGATTATAAAGACATTTTAATTGTTTGAAAGGACAGCAACTTTGAGTTTTCTTGTATTTTTCTTTATTTACATGCTTCCCATTCACCTGTGACAAACTCAAAGTTCACACAGTCTGCAATGACTCAGTGAAAACATGTTTTTAGAACTCTTTGCTAATTTATTACCAACTATAAAAGTATTCAGACCCTTTACCGATCACTTTGATATCAGGTACATCCTTTTTGCTTTAATTACCCTAGAGCCACGTCTACTAAACCTTGACTGGAGTCCCAACTGTTGCATCAGTCCTCAATAATTCAACAGTTGGTTGTGTGGGTGACCAGAAGGGCAGGGCATTGATTAGGGATCTGACCAATATCCCAATGGTTCAAGTTCAAAGTGTTTATTGTCATATGTAGAGTCCCTGGACAATGAAATCTTTCTTTGCCTTGAGGCTTTCACGTCCTTGACTCTACAGCATTTAAAAGACAGAGCATGAGGAATAAGATTCACACTCATAGATACACTAGCACTTCTCATCACCTGGCTAATACCATCCCCTTGTTGAAGTATGGTAATAGTGCCATCATGCTAATTACGTGCTTCTCCATGCCAGCAACCTTGAGATTGGTCAGAACTGAGGGAAGGATGAATTTAGCTCAATAATCTGAATTAGAAAACTTTATTGATCCCTGCAGGGAAATTGCTTTGACAGTTGCACAACACACATGCAAGAAAGATAATCTAAAGTGCAAGATAGAATTGCCAGACTTCTTACTTTAGCCCACAAAAAGGCCAGTGGTGGTATTTCAGCATGACACTGAGCAGAAGCACGCAGTCAAGACAACTTGCTTGAGTGGCTTCTGGACAAGACTGGCTGTCCATGAGAGCAGCTCAGCCAAAACCTAGACTTTTTCGTTGCCATGCAACATCTATGGGGAGACCTGAATGTAGCAGTTCATACACTTCACATTCAGTCTGATGGAGCTTGAAAGGATCTGTCCGGTCAATTGGGATAATATCTCCGAATCTGGATGTGCAGAAGTTGCAGGCTTCACCGTGATAACTCAGAGCTGTAATTGCCACTGAAGGGTAGAGATTTTTGGTATCGGTGTGTAGTTAAAACATGATTTAGTAATGTAGTAACTTTAAAAAAAAAGGATGTGTATTTCAAACAAAATTCTGGAATTTTGTTTTCTAAAAATGCCTCTTTGTAGTCATATTTGTATTTTCGATTGTTTAACAAAGTTTTGGGTGGTGAGATGTTGAGAAAGTGGAAACAATTTTGTTAATTTAACACAAAACTCAAATGCTGCTTTCGAAACACAACCAACTGTTTTTGGAACATTAAGTGAATTGGTTAAAATAAGACGATAAATT
The DNA here is from genome assembly GCA_026259375.1 of Verasper variegatus. NCBI lineage: Eukaryota > Metazoa > Chordata > Actinopteri > Pleuronectiformes > Pleuronectidae > Verasper > Verasper variegatus. The sequence continues at coordinate 10,100,601 of CM048052.1, forward strand.
GACATATTTCACTTCTAGTTCTATGAACTTCTTTCTAAAAAGTCCTCATTGCGAAGGGTAAATATTATGATCTATATATAATGTGCTGTAAAATAACTATCTGTTTTGCTGAATGACTGATGTGTAACTTGTTTTGTCCTTGCAGCTGGAGATGGAGGATGAAGACACTATTGATGTATTTCAACAACAGACAGGAGGCGTCTGTTCTTAAGTGTAATGTGGACTCTGCTCTTGGAAGAACATCCACACCATATTTTCATGTTGTCTTTGTTTATTTTTGTTATTTGTTTTTTTTCACTGTGCTTTGCTAACACAGTATTGTTCACAAAATAACTTTTTTTTTGGAAGCCAAATTGTGACTTTTAGGTGTTTTATTCACAAATTAATAATAAAAAATCTTCAATTTTAAATCAGATATGGCTTTCAATTTAAAAAAAAAAACATGACATCCTGCATGTCACAGGAATCAACCAAAATCTTTTTCTTTTCTCTTTTTCTTGCACACATTCAAATTCAGGCTGGACTTATTTTAATTAATGTTAATGTTCTGATAAACTGTTGCATCGGAGGCAATGCTTAATGTCTCCACAGATGGGAAAGTTCTTATGACATATTTCTAATGTAATAAACTTTCAGTAGTGTTATTTTTAAGAAACATTTAAAATAATTTAATAAATTCTTGCCCATTTTACCTTCTACAGTTGCTAAGGAAAAAATGCAGAGAAAGATCCATATGGATGTTTTACCTCAATACTGTCGCACTCGACACAGATTTAACTAACTGGTAATTAAATTATGGTTTGTTTCTGGACCAAAAACGTTAGATGAAAGAGCTTTGGGTAATGGAAGCTGACTCAGTTACAGTGGTCTTATCCCACCTTTTCAGGACCTTTCTAAAATATACAACATGTAATCGTGTCACCTTTAGCAGTCCATCTAATCTTATATATTTCATTGTATAAATATCAAGTCACTGCTGTGTTGCCAATTTGAATACATCTGTCTCAAATCTCTATATTATCAACAGATTAGTTTGTTGGACTTGTCGGTCGGTAGAAATCATGTTTTGTAAGAACATCCAACTTCATTTTTAAAAGTTTGTTAGATTTGCAGGGTGACATTGGCAGATATTTCACCATTTTTTTTTGTACATTATTCGTTGTCCCTATACTGTATACAATAAATATAGTTTGATACTCAGCTTCTTGAGTGGCTTCCCATTTGTGTGGATCTGCTATTGAATGAATATTTTAGCCATGCAGCACTACACAACGCAGGGCTAATTAAAATATTTACATCTTGAGTGGGAAGCGTGCAGCTGTTAAAAGGACTCGGATAGAGGGAGCAGTGCTGACTGAGTGTTGATCATGTGTTGTGTAAGTACATATTCTGTGATCAAGCAATGTAATTGTAAAAACAAGATTGTTTTCATGTGTGAAGCCCTGAAATGGGGGGGAAATGCTCAAACATATTACTCATGTCTGTAAAAAACAAAAGGTGTAATGAAGCTCTCATCCCGAGAGGGCAACACACTCTACAGACACCAGAGGGCATTGTTGCCCCAAACGTATGGCCCCGTTGAATTCCCCCGCCCCAACAATTCACAACACAAAGACACATTTGTTGCTCCTGCACTCCAGAATTGTGAAGGCCATAACTTCACTAGCCTCCTCTTATTCAAACCAACTTCATTTCACAGATGTTACTAAACTGACCGGCCAAGTGAACTCTGCGACGTTCTCCACACAGAGGTCTGTTTGTGCTGCCTTTTATTTTTGGCATCGCCTCTGCATTTTATATTTCCTTATGGAGCCACTTGTGTTTCCCCCAGACCTCTCAGAGATGCAGCTGCAAGGTGCCCCCCCTCCGCCCATACATCTCAGACACTCTCTGGATTCTAGTGCACAGGCCTCTTGGAAGAATAAGATGTTGTGTTATGTGTTAATCGCAAAGCTTCTGATATTTTAGACAATATGTATGCCATGTGCGTTTATTTTGTTACAATTGACCCAAAATTAGGACCGATTCAAAGAAAGTGTTGGAAGAAAAATCACATCATATAGGCTACACACATCAACAGGCAAGATTCCCATCATCAGCTCATTCCTGTTTCTACCGTTGCTGTGTTACCATCTGCGGTGTCAGGGATGCCCGTGAGGCAGCACACTAACCCCCAGTAGTTTTTTTTTCCACTGCACTTAATAGAGAGACACTTTGTGTTATTGTTGCTTTAAAGCTCATTCATATGTCATGTGCTGCTCTACTTTCAGTACAGTACAATGTGTTTGTTATTGTGACAAGAGAATGGATGGACTTAATCCAACTACACAGTCACATGCATCTATTTATTGCAATAGGCCTTTGTCAGTATATGAGAGACATCGTGGCATAATCATTTACGATCTCTTGGGGTTTAACTCCCTTGGTCCAAGTTTCAGTGTGAGGCAGTTGGTTTTTACAACTAACTCAATAGTAATGAAACTCTTTGTTACTAATGTTCAGGGGGTCCTGCTTTTATTACCTGATCTTATACCCCCGTCTTGAAAATGTTCCTCGTGTCAAAATCGGTTTTGAGACTAATACTGTACCTGGATGGCACATGGACTGCACTTCATAGAGCTTATGTTCAAAGCGCTTTACACCAGGACTTATGTTGACCCATTGACATGCACATATTCATACAGCACCACTTATACTTCATACAGCATTACTTATACTTCTATATACACAAAACCCATGCACACACTGCTGGGACGGGCAATTTGAAGACTTCGACACAAGGACTGGAGGAGCCGAGGGCAGAATCACATAATTTGATGTGTATCAGGTTGTACAGTAAAAATACATATGCAGGATATGAAAATACAAAGGATACATAGATTTGTTGAATCAAAGTTTTTGAGAGCCTATGTTTTATTCAAAATGTTGACATGAACATATCATCGAAACTAAATTATACTTAAAAATATATATGTATTTATATATTTGATCGCTAATATATAAGTTATCCATGTCACATACCATTTTTAATTGATGACAGTTGCATTATTTTAAAAGCGTCCCTAACTGAGGAATTGCTGTGGTCGTAATGGGAGACTTTCAGAAAAATCTCCAAATGAGAAGGTGATTATATCTTATATTTTAAAGGCCACAGTTCCACTTCACTGTGCCATCATAATGTTCTGCAAAAGGTGCTTTTATTCATATTATCATGCTTTTACAATGATTGAAGTGTAGGCCACTGTAATTGTACAATACAAGATTTAGACAAATTTCATTTGCAGAGGTTAAACGTGTGACGTGCACAACACAGTGGGGAGGGGTGGTCAGACGGAGCAGATCAACTTCAGGACACGTAATGATCGTATGAGGTCAGTCAGCTGTGTTTCGCATCCTCAGTGCGTCCAGGCAGCCATTACCTCAGATAGGACACCCTCCCCTCCTGAATCAGCCCGGCATGGTGAATGAAAGCACTGTGCATCTGGAGAGCCTCTGGATCGTCTCCAGAGCTCTGCACGCTGACGTCACCCTCTGGTGTGTAATGTGGCCTCCACCCTGTCAGCAGATCAGATTTCATACTAACGCATGTTGAAGATCTCAAGGAAGCATAAACATGTCTGACTCTGATAGATTTTCTTTACAAAACAGCAGTTTCCTCGGGATTCTTACATTTTCGTTGACATTGAACAAAGGTAGTGAAGAAGGAGAAGAAGAAGAAGTGGCAATTTCAGGGATTAGGGATCATTTTAGGTGTTCTTCAAAATGTTATACAATTATATAACATATATTAGAAATACCAAAAGGAGATCCGCCAAAGGTTTTGCTCCCGGGATATTCTTCTGAGTATAGAGTCAATGAAATAAAGTCTACTCCTCATTTACCAGAGAGCCACAGGGTTAAGGTTGTTCCCCTGCGAAGAAAAGTTTTCACTGGGAAAGTACAATATACAGCAAACAAATACAATAACACTTATAAGCTACATTACAATTCAATTAAATACAACTTGTATGCGGCGGCTTGTCACACAGATTAACAGATACACACAAGAGATGAGAGACGTCTTGAAGGGAGGAATCAGAATCATACTTTCTGTTAATGGTGAAGTTTAAATGTCCTTTATATCATCTTCTTTTCATGTTCAAGTTTCCATACATGCTTTGACTCAGGATATATCTGCTGTTTATTGTAATGTTTAAAACCAGGTGTGGTTTATTTACATTAGTAATTAGTTAATGCACTTTTTAAACACAAGATGCATCCGTTCCATGTCCCTTTGTGGATGCTGTCTCACTGTCAAGGTTCACTGGCCACGTACATGGAAAGGAGACAGAAGTAACCTTATGAGTAACACATGAGATTTTCCTGCCACAGCAAGTCAACATGTCATGTGGGAGGTAAAGCGGAACTGGAAGGACTTCCTGGGTGGAGTAATTTTAGAATTAAAAATTATGAGCTCAGTTAATCGTGACCAAGTCCAGTTGTTTTTGCTTTGACTGGAACTGGTTTGAAACTCCTGTTTATGATGGTCGGTTTGATACAACAACTCACGTGTTGGGTGTTTTTTTGCGGCTGATTGAATTAGTGAGAACTTCCTCGCATCAGTTGACATGTTCATCACAGGTTTGAGGCTTCAGCTGCTTCAAGGTCCTGGTGATGTCCATGCTGTGTCACTGATGGTGTTCGCAGTAACACCTATGCCGTCCCCATATGACCTGACAGTGTATATAAAGATGGACGACGTGACAGCTCTCCAAAAGAAGCCAAAGTATCTTGATCACCACCTGGTGGCTGCTCTGCTGTGAAGCTCATCAACCCTGCCTCCTCCATGTTAGCAGATGGGACATGGACCAAACTAAAGAGTCAAAGTACACGTCAAATAACATTTTCTCAAAGATTGTTTCTAGCTCCAACTTTGCAAGATGGCAGCATTCGTATCCGAGATATTTTATCTTAATTTCACGCAGCGTCTATCTTAATATACAGTCTGCACATTTACAGGCGACTATGGAAAATACTGTTTTACATGATGATCAGTTGGGAAACCTCAAACATGAGATAAGACTATATTAGTATATTTGATTATTATTTTATATCTTTCTATATTTTAACACTTTTACATATCTATCTTTGACAAGAGAGAGAAGCCTCGCAATTTCATTGTAGCTGAGTATAATGACAATTAAGATTTCCCATTCTTCTTCTAAATGCTTGAATGTGTGATGAATGAGCAGCAGACACGTTCACTTGTAACAAAGTGTGAGTTACTTTTTTTTTTTTTTACACATTCACCTCTTTTGGAAAATACAGTTTGATATGATAGTTTCTGTTTTTTGTAAATGTCCTGAGCAGTGTGTTGCTTATCCAATAATCAATAAATCATCACTTCACATGCAACAAGTTGATCAAACATGTTGATCATCACACACACACACACACACACACACACACATACATAGAGGAAGTAATGAACTCACTTCATACGCCCCTGGAAAGCCCCTGGAATCAGCCCCTCTGCGGGCTGAGGGGCCTCCTGCTCAGGGGCCCTTGAGGGAATGGGGGGGGGTATGTCTGTCACATCGGACTCAAAGTACCACAATGCAACACCGAAAAATATCGTCTCCCTTAGCTACAGCTTTGGGAGCTACGCCCCAAGAAGAAGAAGAAGAAGAGGTGGAGGAGGAAGAAGAAGAAGTGGGAGGCTTGTGTGTGAAAGGGCTCATTGTAGGAGGGAGGGATGAGTGTGTGTGTGTGTGTGTGTGTGTGTGTGTGTGAGTGAGGACCCCCTCCTCTTTAACTAGCTGCTCAGCGGTCGAGGGATTAGGAGAGTCACTGCCCAGCAGACCGGAGGGAGGGGGTGTACTGCAACAAGCGTGAATCATGATCGCCGTCATTACTACAGACTGGGAGTGGAGCCGAAATTGTGCAAGATACGGATAACGGCGAAGAAGACAACGGGGGGCGGAAAGGCTCCGTGTGGATTCCAGTCCAAGTTTCCCGGCTTTGCCCCGTGATCATGCCTCACCGGGGGCAGCGCCACCTCCACTGCCGCCGCTGCTGCTGCTGCCCGGAGCCGACGCGTTATTCCGCCGCCTCCCTCACATGTGCTTTATGCTGAAGAAGCGACCGAGGAACCGGAGCAGCGAGGAACACTGAGCTCTTACTTTAAAAACACACACACACGCGTGGATACTTCCCCTCCTTTTTTTTGGTTTTTCCTCCCACCGTAGTCGGGGGTCCTCAGGAGTGGACGTGGTGGCTGTTGGGGGGGGGTGGTGGTGGTGGTGGACAGAGAAATAAGTTGTACTTGTTGGTCCAACATGGGGAACGCGGGGAGCATGGACCAGCACGCTGACCTCAGAGGACACAACATGCCCCTGAAGCTGCCCATGCCCGAGCCGGCAGAGCTGGAGGAGAGATTCGCGATCGTCCTGGTAAGAGAAGCGAAATGTTTGGGAAGTGTGCGTCTCCTCTTTGTTCCCTCCACGCTCCAGTGTCCCGGGACGAAACAGCTGTGTGAGGAGGCTGGACCCCTGCTCGTCCATTTAGTCCTGTTTCTTTGTTGTCCAGGAAAAAAGCTGGGGGAAGAAAAGTTGATCAGTAGCGTTAGAGGTTCGAGACGTTCCCCCCCCAACCATCATATTTCACTGGTTACTCCCTAAATATATCTTTATTTTTTTTGGGGGGGGGGCTTGGCAAGTTTCATTCAGGTCTGAAACTACCTTCTTGTTTATCCTTCACGCTTCTGTAAAGTCCCAAGTACAGTCGCCGGAGACACCTGCAGTCATAACCTGGCACATTATTTGCTTTTATGGCAGCCTGTGTGTTCCCCCCCCCTCCAGGTTTTATGAGCCCAAGCTCTGGATCAGGACTGAGCCCCCCCCCCCCCACATCATAAAGTATCAGCTGCATCTGTCAACAATCATGTTGTGTTACTTGGGTGGGGGGGGGGGGGACGCCGAGCATGGCCGGTGTCCTTGAGAGATCCTCCAGACTCTGAGGAGCTAATAGTTTAGACATAGACACAGTTTAGACTCTTCCACTTCCAACACTTTGTTGACTGATTTGTGGGCAATCACGAGGTTTGAAAGTACCATAGATCTTGGGTCATAAAAGAGTTATTCATCCTCTCCCATTGTGCCTTAAATAATCATCTTAGGCCATAGTTATGAGTGATAAATAACTTTTTGCGATCACGAGGGGTTTCCAGGACAGAGCTCTCCAGTCTGTGGATAAAGGTCTGCGCAGGAAGAACAGGGTGAAATTTGAGAGCTGACAAAATGTGGGTCAAACGTGATTGTCGCTCGGCCTCCTGCTCTCATAAACATTAGCAGCTCAGGAGAAGGAATTTCGATTTGAGCAAGCTGCCACTTACAGCCGCGTGATTGTAAACTCCTGACGGCAAGAAATATGGTTTCATTTTCTCTTGTGTCTTCTGATACTTTTGCCGGTAAGCTAAAGATTTGGGAGGAAGTCGAATCATTGGGTGTCACAGCGTTGTGTTGGGTGTGATTGCTGCTTGTCACACGCTGATGAGTGTCGTCATGTGCAGGAAGCCGCACACTTTGTTTGAGGTTTTCGGGGGGGGGGGGGATTTGGGGCCTTCTCCTTAATCACATCTGCCTCAAGAATTCACCTGCTTCCAACAATTTCCGAAATGATTTTCTCTACGGATCAGCAAACGATTAGGATCCATAACTAAACCTCAGTGTTATTTAGAGTAGAAATGTAAAACGTCTACCTGTCTAACTCGAGCGCTGGCTGTCAGAAAATCCTGGTAGCATGTCAGGATCCCCCCCAGCTCCCTCCCCTTCCTCCTCCCTGCTGCCAGAGTGATGCCTCAGCTCTTGGCGGGGTGGAAGCCCTCCAGCATTAGAAGATTTTAGTGCTGTAATCACAGCGTTAAGTGTTATTTACTACCATTTAAACCCTAATGTGTCCCGGTCTGAGTGACGCTGACGACCTCACTTCAGTTTTAATGAGAGCTGATAAAGATGATACCTCTCCCTATCCTCTTTCTATCCCAACATCTCAGGACTGATGAATCTGGGTTTAATTGCACTTGGCCGCCCGTCAGCGACTCATTAATCATTTGTGATATTGTCAGCTAATGACAGAGCTTTACTCCGTCACATTTACTCCCACAATGCTTTGATTAACGTCTGATCAACAGGAAAGCCCTTGATCACAGCAGGAGAGCATTTTGGATTAAAGGCTTGTGCTGTGTGCGACCACACTGAAGCACTCGCTCACCTCCTCAGAACCCTTGAATTTCCTCTGGAGGACATACTGTGACGTGCACACAGTGACTCCTTTCAAGCACTGATTCATGAGCTTCATCATCTGAGTCGACCACAAGTTGAGTTTTTATACTCCTAAATGAAAAATGTAACCAATGTGTCTTGACAGCCCACATATAGTACACATGTAGACATGTGATCTGGATAAAGGATCATTTTAATTGGGTTCAATCAACATGGTAGAAAGTTAGATGTTACCAAACTGCTTGTGTGGCATCGTACCAGCCATTGCCAGCTTGCATATTGGTGTTTTCAGCTGGTCTGACTTGGTTTGTCATTGAGTGATCTGGCTCTGCATGACTGTAGTCGCACTTTGGAGAAAAACAAAATCAGGGTTTACTGCCAGCTTAGTTGGCATTTTCTTCTTCTAAAAAAAAAAATAAAAGCTCCCAGAGTGAAGTCTCTGTCTCATGAATCCCTGGGGGCTAGCGGCTGATCTTGGAAATAGACTGAGGCTAATTGTAATGCAAGGCCTGTGCCATGATAAGAGTGGCTAATTCACATGTGACCTTGGCTGTGAAGTGAGGTTGAGTTAAAACCCAAACACTCATTGTTTAAAGTACTTAAAGGGGTTTATATTTCCATACAGACATAAACAGGAATTCATTCACTTTTTTCCCCCAATAAGCAATTAACTGTGTGCGTTAAAGGCTTTTCTTTGCTTTGGACGTTTTGTTATGAACGTTACTGGTTGTCGCTTTTGTTCTCTGGCACTGCAGCCTGGGTATAAAGGCTCATCCATTACTCTTGGAAGTGTTTTTCGTGAGCCTGCACCTCTCTTGTGGTTGCCATAGTTTTGGTGTCATCCTGTAAGACAAAGATGGGTTGCACAGGACAACCCCTCTTCATGCTCGCTCTGCACAGCACAACGCTACTTAAGAGCTTTTCATATCAACATCCTGGTAGATCAATTTACTCTGCACTCATTGCCCAATCAATCCAATGTTGTCATTTATCCGACCATTAGAGGGTATTAGCAAAGATTCAATGTGGCATTTTTTTTGGTCTCTCAGAAAGCGGGTGAGATAAATGCGATCAATCTCTGGGAGTCACATGTACAGCATGAGCCGGTCTGCATGCTGCACGCCGAACCACAGGAAAATGACTCTGTGTAACAGGAATGCAGCTCAGGCCTCTTGGCAGCTCCTCTGCTTCAGCTAACCCGCGGAGCCGACATCAAATTAAACGGCGCCCACGTCCAAGACGCCATCCACTTCAGTCTCAGGAGCGTAGCGATCGCTGAATATCACCGGCGCTGTCATGAAAGCAGAGATGTTTACAGCCATCTCTCATTGAAATGCCATATGGGGGCTATAGGCTTAGTTGTTGTTGGAGCTGCTCGTCTCAATAGTCTGCCCAGATTACATCTAAGCTGCTTTGTTTAAAGGCTGCTGAAATGCCACAAGCTGCTGTTATTTGTGTTGTGAGGCACTGCATCTGAAATCTACTCCAGATTAATCACATGAGTAGCCTTCACGTTCAGCTGAGGTCTCATTTGTCACATTGGCACAACCAAGGTAGCATTGCTATTTTTTTTTTACCAACACTCCATCAACCTGAAATCTTTCCCATATAAAAAACATTTAGTTTATTCTAAAAGACAAGTTTAACTTTAAGGTTTGTTAGCATGTCCTCTACTTGTGTGAAGACAGTGACACCTTCTTCTCCTGCTCTCCTACATGGGACCCAGGAAGTGACTAATCTTGTCCTTCTCGTATTTTTCACATCAACTCTTCTTCATTAAAAAGCAGAACAATGCACATTGTCCGAGGAGCAGAGGGTGAGCAGTGGCCGAATCCTGTGCAGCCGGCCCAGGGAACAGAACTGTTCTTTATTCTGTGGAGAGCCCAAGACGGAGCCTGGCACCGGACCCAGACCCGGCAGGCTGCAAGAGACCACCACACATACTCAGTGTGTGTGTGTGGGTTTGTGCTGCACTGGAGCCCCAGGACGCTTACCAACCAATTAGCTGTAACAGAGCTTAGCATGAAATGCTCAGGGAGCGATGAGATCCGGCAGCCAGTGTTGCTGGCCTTTGCAGACCCACAGAGGGGATGTGAGGTGCTGCAGTGTTCAGCCTTAATATGCTGCTCAAAACCCCGAAGCGGAGCATGGAGGCATCCTGCCCGGCTGGCAGAGGGTCATCTGATTATGTAGGAACAGGTCTCTTGACTGTGTGCAGGCACCGCTGAGTCGAAACCACTGGGGCTTCAATCATTATTGTAGTTCTCAGTTCTGTTTTGACATCCACACATTTGGGGGTGGTTGGATTTTCTGCACTGCTGCGTGGGTGGCAGAGTTTACTCAGATTACGACAAACCGAAGTATTGACACTCAAATATGGCTTTTCAGAGGGTTTTCAGCATGATCACGCCTGGTTAAAATGCTCCCTGGCCCTTGCTTGGGATCAAGTCTCAGGAGTCTGAGATAGTGGCCTTACGTCTCAGTTCCAGAATTAAGTTTTGGTTGACATTGCAAAAAAAGTTGTACTGGGTGTTGAGTGTCAAGTGTTTTTAAGGAAAGAGAAACTTTCCATGGCATCTAATCCAGAGTTAGTGAGTCTGTACTTGGCCGTGACTGTTTTTGCTGTAGGTCGTCCTGCTTTGGAAGCAGGTGCACGATGTTGTAGTGTGGAATAGACCACCCGGGTCCTTTCATTCCGGACACAGGCAGTTGCCAGTGTTGTCCAACAGCACCGGTCCGAGGGCCCCCACAAAAGACCAGGAGAGTCGCAGCTCTGTGGCGAAGTACATTATGGCGAGGATCTGTCAAGGCTCCAAAGTGGCAGCTGCGCTATTAAAGAGAGATTGCTTGGCTTGAAGTGCTGCACATGAGTAAGTGTTTTGTTGTGAACTCTTAAATGTTAGTTCACAATCATGGTGTTGAGCTCAATCACAAAACTAAGTACAGAACAGCCTTCAAATATCTATGTCAACGTGACAAATATCTGGTGTTGTGGCCTCAGGGTCAGTTCTATCTCGTGACATTGGTGGTGTTGTCATTCTGTTGTAGGGGCCTTGAGCTTTTCTAGGCCAGTTTACGGTTTGATTTTAGGCTGGTTTGCAGAATCCTCCTCATGGTTTCATCTACTGGCTTATTTACTTGCCATCTTGTAGCTTCTTGGAACTGAATAATGTGGATCTGTGAGACGTGTCTGAATGCGAGGACTCATGGTCTATCAGCTGACGTTTTGGAGTTGTCGGTACATGTTGCCCGTCTTTGGACTTCTAACAACTTCACGGTCCTTGTTCAGATTTGCGACTGTAACTTATACTGTTATACTTTGTTGATAGTTTACTTAAACATAGTCTCCTTTCTTGCTGAGTTTTGCTTTTCTCTCTTTGTTTCTTCTTTGTCATACATGCTGCTCTGCTTTTTAAGCAACCAGAGACAAAAAGGCAGGTTTTGTTAGGTAGGGACTTGCCAGAATTAACATCTGCACAGCAGAACGGGGAGGTCCTGTTGCATTTGAATGTACTTCATTGCTCGTTGCCAGAGTTTGATATAGGCCCCATCACAGCTACAGACAATGCCGCAGTCTGTTGCATTAGGCTTTCTTGGACACAGAAGATGAGCCTCTCACCCTGGACCTCCCACATGAAAGCAAAGCAGAGTGGACCAGCCATAGTCTCATTGCTTGTGGTTTAGATTAACTGATTATTTTTTCCAAGTAAAACTCAAAGGCCAAAGCACAGACTGAGTTTGTTTTTTCAAGAGAGTTTAAGGAGCACATGCCCTGTTGTTGTCGAGTTGCTTCAGTTAAAACACATTATAAACCACTTTCCAGCATAATACAGCAGATCACAGAAGATGCTATCGTGGAGCAGGTTATTTTCACACTAGTATTCAGATGTTTTAGCTCTGACAGATTTCATTGAAATTGCTCAGTAGGATGGCGATTTGGTAATTGGGCCGATATCTATATTAAAAAATGCTTTTTTATTTCTAAAATGACAGTATCAATCCCTTATAAAAAAAAGAAATGTAATTGAGGCTTAATATTTTTCAGTTTAATCTAGGATTTATTATAAATAACTAGAAATAAAACAAAAAACACATATGCAGTGAAATACATGGATCTTAAATTAAGAAAATACTTTTTTGTAATGTATGTAATGGAAATTCACATATCGTTTATTCACTAAAATCAAATTAATTGCACATATCTACAATTATACACGCACATACCAGTGAAAGGCAAACTGATAAATTGGTTGAGCTCTATTACACACTGTATGTTCAGTGTGCTGTATCGCCTCCAACTGGACTTCAGGATTTCTCCTTCCTGCTGTTTATTGTTGACATAAAGGCTGTGATGTGATCAACGGTCACGTTTTTCTTTGTTTTATCAAAGCCCCGTTCAGCCTTTCTTCACTGGATGACATAGAAGCACATTGCTGCGTTGGGCACCTGCAGCTCAGAGGACATCAATCATCTCATTAGAAGAAGTGACTGTTGAGCTTTTACTGATGAATTCTTCTCTGTTGGAGGGATGATGTTTTGGGATGTGAGGGAAATCACCATGGTGGGAGTTTACCACAGATTTTGAGCTTTCTGTTGGTATCATAGGTATCAGAGATGGTAGCAGAGACACAAACGCATCCCAGAAGCACAGATAAAGCAAAGAATAACCTAAGTCTGTCATGTTAGCTCATGGTCAGTGAAGGGTTAAAGCTGCCAGCTATAACATTCGAGCGAAAATTGCTAAGTATATCTTCCAAACACCCTGACAGCTGGCTAGATATAGTTTTCCATATCAGCGAAAACAAACAGAGCACACACCTTTCTTTGTGTCTGTGCAGCCTGTTACAGTTTCCCTGTGAGTGCATGTGTTAAACAACAAGCCAGAAGAAACACCTTTTCCACTTAAATAAGTCTGACTCTGTTACTAACTCGTGTTGCATTGTTTTGTTTTTTTAACTTAATGCCTGTTTGTGGAATGCAGTTCATGTCCCTTTTTCAAACAGCGATCCCGCTGCATGGCTGTTAGGAAACCCCTCATTGTGCCAGTTATGTGTTTATACTGAAGTAAACAAAGCCCACGTAATGGCACCACATTGTTGTCAGATGGCAGAGTTGTGATGTTTAACACAACAGCGTCGGTCCAGCCGTGCCGGCCCTCCCGCCATCCCGCCTGTGGTTGCGTAAAACATGGGTGACAAAATTAACACCAGCTACAATACATCTGATAATGTTTAACACAACCCAAGGTTTTGCTCCATGAAAATAGAAGTGATGCCCACTCACTGACGTGTGGACATACATTGTAAAGTCTCATCTTCCTCCCACTGAAGCTAAAATATACCAGCTATGAACATTGCCATCTTGCACGTCTGGAGCCAGTCTTTGCAGTAGCGATCGTGGGATGGAGCGGGACATTTCACCCCGTTTATATAACATCAAATACCTATGATCAGACCTACCTAACATCACTGAAACTCTCTTTGAGAAACATTTTTTGATGTGTATTTTGACTTGTGGTCCCTGTCCCATCCGCTGATATGGAGGAGGTGGGGTTTATGGCTTATACTGCAGCCAGCCATCAGGGGGCGATCAAGGCGCTTTGGCTTCACTTTTGGGGAGCAGTCATGTGGTCCATCTATGCAAAGGATGACATTGTTACATATCCTGTGGACATGCAGGAAATGATTCCCTTTGTAAATAGAGCAAATACAAACTGTCAAGTTAAAACTTTATTGATGACTGTGATTGCATTTGTAGTCAACAGCAGACACGTTAAACGCTCTGCAGAGTTATACTTAGCAACAATATTTAATTAGTCAGTGCTTACAGATTCCCTGTACATCCCACGGCCTCCTACTGAATCAAAAATGTCTTTTCTTCAAACATCATATAATTTGAAGTAAACACATGATTTCAAATCTATGACACGCTGCATTACACTACTAAGAGCAGCTGTTTTTGTTTGAGATAAACAACTTCCCTGATTTCTTTTCTTTTGTCTTGCGGAGCTGGAGCTGGAACAAGAACACGAACCCCACCTCTGTCCAGACTCTTTCACAACCTCGCAAACATCTGGCCTGGCTAGAACCCCTCTGTTTTCATGCATCACTTATTTTATTTGGACAACTTCCTGCTGCTCCAAACAATCTCCATAATGTGTCCGGTATTTGGATAATGTCCAAAATACGAGACCTCATGTATCAAGCCAAAGTGAGTTACCCACAACTCAGGCATCGAAATTGACTTTTAGACAGACACTGTATATTTGCCCACAACACACCCCACTAAGTGTTATGGATTTGTATGTCTTGTTTGAAGGTTTGGTGAAGACATGTTTTAATACAGAGAAGTTTGACCCTTCACTCAGATTGTTCACACAGGAAGTAGAATGTGGCTTCTCCCACTTGCAGCTGCTGCATTGCATTTATATGACTGTTGATTTATCTTAATCATTAATCATATACAGTTTGCTATTTGTCTTCCTGGATGCACTGAGTGCTTGATGTTTGACTCACATGCATGTGTTGTGATAACGTTTGACGGTACCAACACAATCATCATAATGACAATCCCAGTTTAATACTTGGGTCATGAAATATAGGCAGCTCTCATGCTAACTTGCCATTCTAGCTAACAGTACAATGCTAAAGAGAAGTACATGAAAAATTTGTGCCTGCTAGTATTTGTCGAAACATTGTTTGATTGGCTGGTGGCTCCATTGCCACATGTAACGTTTTGCTTTGCTCAACTTCTGCTGTACGCAATATGAGCTGGTACAGAGAATTAGTTTGTATTGGTGTGCGTGAGGTTTCTTGCAGTGGCACAGACGGCACATTATTTACTGTATCTAAGATTATAGTCATTGCCTCGAAGGTAAATGAAAGGAATTTGGTTGGAATGTGCCCGTGAGAGGGGCCTCAACCATTTGAACTCACCATTTGGTCAAGGGGCCATTCCAGTGAACAGCTCCGCAAACATAAACACCACGTCCTGATGGTGTGGGCTGCTGAGAAGGGGCAGGGGGTCCTTGGGATTACAAAGCTAATCTGAGGACAGACGGGGGACACCTGTGCCCCCAAAGAATGCCGAGGATTATGGATCCACGCGGCGCTAATGAGGGGAGGACGGTGCAGTTTGGATAGCACATGGATAGCACCTAGTCTGTCGTACTTTATACCTTATCGCTAACCAGCTCTGAGCAGCATGGCTCCTCCACTTCCCTGCTGGGTAACTTTGGGAACATTCCGTTCATGTGCAGTTGTGCAGTGTGTCACGTATTTCTACACCTGGGGAGGTGAACATGTACTGGCGACACTAACCTCCTATCAATTATTTCAAAGCACAGCAGATCGGTGACTGATTAAGCTCAGTATTGAAAGAGAACAGTTCAGCATCCAGTCATTTCCGGAGTATTGAGCAATTTGCAATTCTTTTTTATGAGGAGTCGTTAATAACTAATGCAGTCAGAGGGTTTTTTCTTGTTGTGGCATGCAGCGCGGTGTCTGCAGCGCTGGTTTAGAGACAGCAAGACATTTTATGAAGAGGAATAAATTAGAGGAATGTTGGAACGTTGTTTTCAATGACAAATGTTCCTTATAAAACCGAGAAAACAGTTTTGATGATTTGGATCGAGCATTGCTGCATCTGCTTGGTCAGGTCAGGAAGCCTGGGGTTCTTTATGATAGTGATATAGTAATGGGAGAGCGTGGGCCGTGTATTAAACACATCCCAGCCCGAGTCCTTGAGGATAAATCAATCCCTGCTCTGAGAGATATCTGACAGGAGGCTGGGTGGCTGTCTCTCCGTCTCTCTGTCTCTTTTCCTGGTTCTTGTGTGTAGCTACATCAGAGGAGGTGGAGTTCAGTCAGCCGCTTTCAAGAAACTAAGTTTTTATCTCTTTTTTTTTTCTTCCTCACCAGAGCTTTTGAGCCTTATCTTGTGAATTGGCTTTAAAAAGTCATCACATCCATGTAACTTTTTTTGACTTTTTTCCCCCTGCTCGGCTCATCACCTTTTCTGCAACTTTACTCCCACAATATTGTTTGATAAGGGGACTGTTGGGCCTTGTTATTTCTAAAGGATTACAGAACAGTAGAGCATCTCCATTGTACCACACAGTTGAGTGATGCTAATACAAATGAGTGTGTATCAGGCACATTTAACAAAGGGGTCTAAAAAAAATGGATGTACCTGCTTTGCATTTATATATTTAGTTTTGTGACAATATTTCAACATGCTGGATATATAGCAAAATAAGCCCACTAAAGTATAGTAGTGCCTGTAAGTTTGAACTGGTTTCAGTATTGGATTAAAGTACTCGTTTGGCCTGGTTAAATGTCCTATTTTTTTATTTTTTACACAGACTCCTCTTGGGAGAGTAATGAGCCTTTCTACCACCCCACACTGTGGTCTGTTTGCACACCTTGACTTGTAAAATATTCCCTTTTTAGACTCATCCCCATGTTGAATGGATGGCTTCTGAGTTTTGTTAACACAGTCCATGTCTTTCCTCAGCAATAGCAACTGAAACAGGTCCTTCATGTGGGCTGCGTGTTTGCTTTTCTGGCCCAGCTGTGCTGTGAAGGCCGTGCCTCCTCAGACCTCCTGGAAGGTGGTGGGTGGTTGGTGGTGGGCTTCGGGCCAGCTGTCTATTTTTTACTCCTTTTTGTGACTCAGGCTGCCTAATGAGAGGATACATGGACAATAATAGACCATTTTTATGAGGCTTAAGAACTGATGTGAGCTGAACACAGACATAAATTGATATTAGTTGCACTGGTTTAAGTTGAGCCACTGGTTGTCATAGCTACACAGGGTCCAATATGGAATACCTTAGCTGCACCATGGTTTGATCACAGGCATTTCTGCTACAGCCTCTCAACAGAGAGTTTAACACTCAATATCGTCAACGTCCTCAAGTACGACCAGAACTATTACTATTTCATCGTATAGATTCAGCATATTTAAGATTTGTACCTGTTGTTCTGTACGACAAGGTTTTCAGCACTTTTTAGTTCTCATTTCAGCTTTAAGTATTGCAGGGATAGACGGCCATACTGCAAACCTCCAACAGCCGCACCTTACAGCTTCAGCTTTCCTGTTTTGCAAACTGTAATCATGGGCATTCCAACCGAATCGGGAACCAGTCAGTTGTTTTTTAAAAGATGTTTATGGGGCCATTTTGGTGTCTGCTTGCTCACAGAGATGCAGGTCACTTGCAGAGTCTTTACAATCCTCTCTCGTCAATGATCCCCAGATATTTACGAGCCCAAAGAGAGGACGTAGCGTAATGACATGGGTTGCCGTTTGTGGTTCAGACTTTATGCTCGACAGCCGTTAAGTGTCTTGAACCTGTATGTACCAGCATGTAGCTGATGGCTGTTTGATTGTGTCTGACCTTGCAACAGGCCGGTGATCATAACGGATTAAATGCTGACTGGATTTTGTTTCTTGTGTTTTGTTATTAAAAAATAAAAAAAACTGTTTTATGAGCAGCACTATTGCAAAGAAAAATTGAGTAACACAGAACAAGGCCCAGAGCTGACACTTGCTAGCACAGGCGCACACACACCTACACACACACACACATGCACACACATGCTTGAAAGGTCCAGGGGTTATTATCCATTCTTTTTACAATACGACACTGCTTAGCAAGCTTTTTGTGCTCCAAAACCAAACATATAATTTTGTGATGCATCAATGATTGCGTTCATATTAATTCTAATACATAGCAGAGTTCTACAGAGTATCCAGTTAATGTCCTGCTGTACAAGGCCTGTTTGAGCCCTGTTATGTTTCTAAAGCAATTCATTAAGTTTCAGCACAGATGTGCAACAGCTGCTTCGAGCACGAAGCGAGGCTGGAGATGCTGAAGCGTTAAAACCCCGCATTTCACAGGATCCAGCACGGCCATTTCCTGAATCCTCCTCCCTCAATGTGTGATTCTCCCTTACGCTTTCGTCTCTTGATGTTCGTTGCTGGTTCACTTCTTCAAGTTAATTTGCTAATGACAATTGGATTATTGAAGCTTGTAATAGAGATTCACACACTTTGGATTCGCCCGTTTTGTCTTTAGGTTGCAAACCCTCCACGCAGCTGATACGGTGGTGGCAGACAGCTGAGTTATCATGTTGCTTGTTTTTCCAGGAGGTTGCTCAAAGTGTAGATCTACACATATTAAATGTCAGAACATCTGTCACCGGTTTATCAGATTGTTTTTTCTCATTTCTCAGACCCAGTGGTTGGGCATTGCTGGACGTGTTATAATCCTCCTTACGTTATTGGAGCTACACTTTAATTACGGTGGGATTTACTAATGAGTCAAATTTAGACGTGGGTGGATCCGTGAGGGTGGTCCGCCGTCACGTGTTGGCGAAAAGCCTCCGCAACAGTTCCCCATTAATAACACAGACGCACACAGGCCCAAATCGTGCGGGTGTAGATGTGGGGTAACCTGACCCCAGAGAGCTGAGTACCTGTCACAGCTCATTAGCACTGGGATGAAATGAAGGCTGGTAGACGTGGTTCTTTGCTTTAGTTGGAGCGTCGCCAAGCAGGAATCCCAAAGCTCAGTGCAGCCGCAGCGTCTCTGAAAACCACCCAGTCACCCAAACACGCTGCAGGAGCTCAGCACCTATATCGAGCACCCACGTCATCACACCAGCCTATTTATATCCAAACCTATAGTCTGGACATAACTTATATCATTTACTCTCTTTTTTTTTTTTTTGTCGCTGTAAAATCCTTTTACACATCTCTGTGTAAAATAGCGAGACCGCCGGTTGCTTCCTTTCATTTCATTTGAAGGTCTGCTCGGGCATCAAATTGTATTTTAATGTGTTTAGGGAAGGGAAGTGGGTATAAACGCTGCTCATCTGGTGAGCCGCCAAACTGAGTCAATATGATCCCGCCTGACTCCCAATTCCCTGCAGTCAGCATAGCAGCAATCAGCCCGGCGTGTAGCGTCTGCTGAATACTGATGCAATTTCCTGCCCGCTCTTGTAGAGAGGAGTGGACGGGCTACAGCCTGGGATTAGACCAAATAAAACCCAAGTTTTGATGCATCTAAAGATAAACACACCAAAGACGAATTGTACTCTTCTATTTACTCTTCTTTTAGGATGTCACTTTGCAGGCTTATTGGCTGCTGTGAAGTAAATCAAGTCAGCCTCATCAGTATCTGTTTATCAGCCAGTTTTAATTATGTGAAGGACAGAAACATAATGGAGACATTGAAACAACTGCTCTCAGTGGAACACATAGCCCTCATGAAACCACATTTGAATTCACTAGATCTGTTTTTGTTTGGATCTGCACCAAATTCCACACACTCAGTCCCTTAAACACTGCTGATTCATCAAGATCCACGAGTTATTTTCTGAGAAATCAACAAAAATGTTGAAAAAACACCTCAAAGTTAAAGAAAGTGAAAATAAAAACATCCTGGATCTGCCCTCCCGTCCCTCTGCCTCCTCAGCATCCTTCTCCACATTGATTTTTCTCTTACCAATGCACTTTCAATATTGAAATGGAGGATTTTCCATAGTAACTTACACAAATTGAAAAGCTCTGGAGTAAGTTGGGGCTCAAACCACTCAATCAGTGTCCCGCTCACCAAACCAGGTTCCAACCAGGGATATTCCTCATCCATCTTCCTCTCGCTCCCCCCCTGTGAGCTCTGCTGGAAAATCCAGCGGAGACCAAAAAAAAAAAGTGAAGGCCGAGCACTGAACACACACACACACACACACACACACACTGATAGATGATCCAGCCCATCAGACGAGCAGTGGGGGGAGAGCCCCAAGCTGAGCGCTGCATAATAGCCATGTTTCCCCCTGTTTTTCCCTTACCAGTGGAAAATATTCTCACAATACCATTTGTCACATCTTTTAAGACTGAAAGTTGCACATGAAACACTCTTGATGCAGCTTTTTAGTTTCATGTAAGATGGATTTGCCCTGGGGCGTCTAAGCAAATCTCAAGCTGGGTAACAGTTTTGTTTGTGGCCAAATTTGCACCATGTACTTTATGTAGGTGGTGCGATTAAGTGCAAGGTTAATTGTCCCGAGCTTTTTTAATACGCACGAGGGCGTGGTGAATCACAGTTGTTACTGAAAGAGCCAACTTTCTAGACGACTGCGGAGGTGTTCCAACATGAAGCAGATGTCGATAAAGGACAGCCGGATAAAGAAAGGAGTTGTGTAACCGTTTTTTTGGGGCGTCAGGGGAGTAGTTTCAGATATGGAGTGTTAACTATTAGAGAGATATGTCCTGAACAACACTTAAGGGGAATATTTGATGTTTTGCAATCAGGATAATAAAAAAGCAAAAGAGACAAAAAGTTCTTCAGTGTAAAGCAGCAGCTTCTCGGTTCATTGTAATTGAGAAGAGACCAGTTTTTTTTTTTCTTTGCAGTACTTGTGTGCAGCTTTTCACATGGCAGATATTTTGGGATCTTTCTCATTAGTGGCTTTTCTGTTTCCCATGAGTTGGTAACTGGTTTCCAGGATGATGTTTTAACCTGGTTGGACAGGAAAATAAATCTAGTCAGGGGAAGCAAATGAAGATTTGTTTTGGCTTCTCCTTAACAACAGTTTCCAAGGTGGCTCTGAGAAAGAGGCCTCAAGGTTTCCCATGTCTGCAGCGGAGCCGCTTCGTGAGCATGTTCAGTGACTGTTGTAGTCTGTCATTGCTTGAATTGTCTCTATAATTAATGTCAGTTTCAATGTCTTAATCATACTGGTATGTCAATCAGTAGAGTGAGTAGCTCCACCAAGGCCCAACAGTCCCCTAATGAAACCCCATTTAAATCTGCTAGATCCAGAATTATATTTAGATCTGCTGCCAATTTCTCACCGATCCCCTAAATGTGGCTTAGTTTTTCCATCTAGATCAGTGAGTGATTCCCTGGGAAATTGGTTAAAATGCCAGAGAAATGCCAATGTTCTCTTGCAATGTTAATGAAAGTGAAAAGGGAAAAAGTGCTGGTGTGGACGTTTTTGTGCGGTTCCATGCCAAAATTAAATGGCTTCCTTCCTGGTCCAGGTCCCGTTCCTCTAAGTTTCACAGAAATCCGTTTTTTGGCAAACCAACTAAAAATAGCAGATTTCTGTGAAGTGATTCAAATTTCTATTTAGAGAGTATAAAATAAAACCTATTTAGTTTTTTTCCTGATGGCCACTCACTGTTTGTTTCTAACCAGGGACCTTTGTTAAATGTTGTTCCCCTTGTTTTCTCCTTATCTTTCCTTTTGGTTTCTCTTCTCCACTATTACAATGTCCCAAAAGGTCCCAAATCGTGTTGCCCACTCAAGGATAATGTATGCTGTAGGTTATGTGGACAACTTTTTTAAATTATTTTACTTTTTGCATAAAATTTGGTTTGTACCTTTCTGCTCCCATGAGGGAGAAACCTGTTGATATTGTGACCTTTCTGTCTTGAAATGCCACCAAACTACATTTAGCCTCTTCTTTAACTTCTGTAATCTAAACCCTTTTATAAAGATCAAGTGGAGGGATTATTCAGATCAAGTGCAGCTCTGTCACCCATTGTTTCAGAGGTTCCTGGTGACATGGCATAGTTCTTGAGAGAGTCTGTAATTGGTTTGTAAGCAGGATGGTGAAAGTTAAGATCTGTAACAAAGTTTAAAGACGTGTGTAAATCTTCCAGTGGAGATCATGAATCCCTTTACCGCCTGTGAAGGAGCTGCATTGTTTGAGTTGGTGTGTGTGTTTTCAGTTATTACTCGACTCATGTGACTGATGATATTTCATTACCTGCATCCAATTAACTCTGACCTTTTTCTCTTTTTCAGAATTCGATGAATCTTCCTCCAGACAAAGCACGACTGTTGCGGCAGTATGACAACGAGAAGAAGTGGGAACTCATCTGCGATCAGGTGGGCACCAGTCTCATCTGTTTACTTCATGCACTGTGGCTGCATAATTACCATTGAGATGCATTAAGCTGTATAGTCATCAATCCACCGTTGCAGTTCAGCAAAGTAAAGAAAAAGCCACGTGCATGTACTCCGCTGCGTGGCGTGGCGACAGCAGCCACGCTCCATTGCCCTGCCTTTATCCTGTAAGCCTGTCTTGGCCTTTACACCCTGCCCTGACTTCCCTGGTCAAGTGGGTTAAGTGGCACAGCGGGGAGCACACATCGGTTAAAAAAACTGGGCCTGTTACCGGCGTCAGTGCAGCGTTGAGGAAATAACAGAGGGTGCATGTTGTGCACTGAGCTGTGGTCTGAGTGCTCCACTCAGCTCGCAACCTCCGTGCCATGGAGTTTTTCTGCATCCCTGAGCAGAGGAGGAAAAAAGAAAAGGAAAAAAACGGAGACGAGCTCAAGACCACCACCCACTAAAACTGTATTGATGGCCACTGACCCTGAAGGGAGCGGTGCCAGAGGGAGCCCACGCGGCCGCTGACCAGCACACAGACATCCTCTTTCAGTTAAGAGAGGGCTCTTGTGTTCCTCTCTCAGACCTGAAGTGAAAATAGTTGGTTTCCTCTTTATTGTAAGTGAAGCGGTTGACACCTAAACACAGCGTGGTTATTTTACTGACAGGCAGCGTGGCATCTTGATTTGCTCACTTTCTGTAAAAGAGAGGGAAAAGCCTTCTCTATGTCTACAATGGCGGGCATCTACTGTAGGTGTGAAGCTTGTATCATTGTACAATACAATTATTTTAACAGTCAAACATTACTGAACCAGTCCTCCGACGTCTGTACCTCCCCCTTGTTCTCCCAACAAGCTTATACCCATGACAGCGCAGGCAGCTCAGGGAGTAAAGTGTTTTCTGTGTCATAGCTGCAGTGAATCTCTTTTATGTAACCATGGCAACAGTGATGGAGGGAGGCTGAGATGACAGGTGCATCCCCCTTTGAAAAAACATGTCCTGCAAAGTTTTAAATATTAAATCATGAGGCTTTATGAAGCCCGGAAAAATGCTGTAATGCTGTAAAATGCTGAAATCCGGAGTAAAGGAGACGGAGTCGTCGCTGTCAAATCTCGAGACTGCTGACTCTTTGCAATCAACAACACAGTTCCTATAGAAGTGGCTCTTATAGCTCAGTTGAATGCACCCAAAATCACTTTCTACTGATTTGTGATCTCCCGTCTCGAGTCTGCTCTCGTCAGGTGCAGAGGGGGGGATTTGTACCTCACCTCTCAAATTAAGCACAGACCGGCTCTCCCA
Organism: Verasper variegatus; assembly: GCA_026259375.1. Taxonomy (NCBI): domain Eukaryota; kingdom Metazoa; phylum Chordata; class Actinopteri; order Pleuronectiformes; family Pleuronectidae; genus Verasper; species Verasper variegatus. The sequence goes on from CM048052.1 coordinate 10,124,067, forward strand.
GACAAAACCACCACAGAGAGCATGTTGGAACCAGTTTATATGAGCTCCTAAAAGCCAGACATGTGTTCTTTATGATACACGCTCTCCTGCTTCATGTATTTACAGCCTGTTTCCATTCCATGCATTTCTTTGCATGCAACAGGGTGTATTCAGCAGCACTAAGCGTCTGCCAGATTTTCGTTTTTATCGTAGCTCTGGAGCAAATGAAACTCTCAAACAGGACCGAGCTGTCCGTCAGCTGTGTCCATGACGGGCAGCTCTCTTTCCTGACACCGCTGTTGTCCTTCCTGTTTTCGTGCGATAGTGGCTCTGGAGCTGGGAGAAATGTGATGTTGCCGATAACGCAGCAGAGCCAGGAGCATTTGATTCAGAGTTTTATACACCGAGGAAAAGACATTAAGCTTATAATTGAATTTTCATCTCGGTTTGAGATTTGAGATTAGTTCTCTGTTCATTTATTTGCTGTAATTTGTGGGATTGTGGTATTGAATTTCATTCTAGTGTAAAGTATATCTGTGAGTGTGGCCACCACCACATTAATTCGCACTCAATTCATTTCGATGGGGTATTGTTGGAAACTCATGTATACTGGTTAAATACCTGGCTATGAAAACAGTATGTATGCTTGGGTGCAGTGGAGTTTGTGTAATTTTGATGAAAGTGAATGAAGATAGGTGTGCACGTGAATAGCAGCCACCACTGCGGAGATAAAGGTTTCAATTCCCAGTTTCTTCTGGCTGGAGTCTCTTTGTGAAGACATGTTGAGTGGGAAGCCAGTCAGGGACCGTTGTCGCTGCGTTTGTGCCTCGTTGGTCGGTGCCTCTGCTCAGTTTGAAGTTAAATCTGCCCACGATTTACTGAAGGTTATTACTGGCATGGGGGGGAACAGTGGTCTGTGACTGCTGAACCACATGAACCGGAGGGAAACAGGGCATTTCAAATTAGTGAGAAAAACAGGAAAATAAAATGAAATCCAGAACTTGCTCTGGTGGAACATTGTTAAGAACTTGCTCTAGAACAAAAAACACACTTACATTAAGTGTAGTGTTTGTGAACTGGCATTGAGCAGGGTGTTTTTTGTTGCAGGCTAGATGACCCACCTCCACTATTGGGCGGCTGTGGCTCAGACAGTAGACAGGGTCGCACACTAACCGCTATATCAATGTGTGTGTGAGAGAGAATGAAAGAACACTTTGAGTGGTTGATAAGACTGGGAAAGCGCTCTATAAATATAGTCCCTTTACCATATTTACCCTGCAGCTACTGACTTTGTGGATGTACCGACCTCCACAAGCTGACTGATGCATGTGTGACTTCCTACCATGCTGGTATAAGAGCACACTTTGGTTACAGATCTTCATCGGAGATTCATGGAAATGTTTGTATGCTCTGAACATCAGATTCTGTTATATGTCAGATAGAGAAACAGTCTAGAAGTCGACTTTTCCTTGAAAGTCTTCGCCTTGAAGTCAGACATCTGTCCTGGCTCGTCGACAAAGAAAGGAAATGGTGCTGCTCTTTTCCTTACTGTGTGGAGAATGAATTTCTTGACGTTTTCTGTCTCTGTTCTGATGCAGCATTGTGGGGTAAATCACTCACCATTCATGCCACTGTTGCGTAGCGCCCAGCCTGCTCTAAATACGGTTTCCCGCTCAACACACTGATCCAAATCCATCACTAATCTGTTGTATTTATATTTAGAGCACAATAACGTGAGGGATTTGACCTAAAACCTGTTCCTGGCTGAACACGGGACATGTACTCACACAATCCCTGATGCAGATTCTGCTTTTTTGTGCTCATTAAACTAATGACAATAATTATCAGAACGATCAGTGTGTGATATTCTGCCGGCTGGATGACCTCAACTGTCGCAGTCTCCTTGCTCAGTGTTTATCAGACTGTGGCCAGTGATCTGCACAGTTCGTCACCTTCCTGCTGTCGTCCACCTGTTTGGCAGCTAAACACGTCTGTTGAAGAAGAATCGTTTCACTTTCAATATTTTTGCAGATAGAAAAAAAAAAAAGGATAATAGAAATTCAAACTGTAGTCACGTGTCAGACCCTCTTTTCTAACAGGCAAAACATGCTGTGTCAGCACAGTTGTCCCCACACAAGTTGTCTTAAAGTGCGATGTGTAAATTATCCTCGACTGGCCCCAAAGTGAGTTTGAAATCTCCAAGAAAAGCGAACCGATACCGTTTCTTGACACCTGAAGTCAACCACACACATGTGACCCTTTATATAAAAGGTTTATCTCCCAGTAAAGCGGCTTCTTAGCACAGGAGTCGCTGTTGTTATTTTCATTCGGCCTCTTAAAGTTGAACATAATCTGGGGATCCCATCAGTTGAAGGATAACTCAAGGGTGTAATTCACTCAGAGCCTGTTCAGTTTTAATCTGACGGCTTTAGTGTCAACAACAGTTTCCTGTGAACAGGAGATGTGCTCAGGCCTGTGACAGCGGGATTCTTCTTATTACATCATACACCACAGAACTGTAAAAAATCAAAGCGTCATTCAAATGAAAATTCTGGAATGTTCAAATGTGTTTTTTAAATGTTTAACTTCCTGTCTTTGAGTGTTTCTGCTCTGTTTTCCTCTCTCAGCTGTCTGCCCACCTCACTCTTGTTTTCCTCTTTTTCACAGGAGCGATTCCAGGTGAAAAACCCGCCTCACGCGTACCTGCAGAAGCTGAGGAGTTATCTAGACCCAGCAGTCACGAGAAAGGTGAATGCCCTCTTTCAAACGCTCTGTCCCTTTCCACTGGCCCGGCTGTTCCGCAGCTGCAGCTTCTTTCCTTCCCCTTCGACCCTCTATCTCTTGTTCAGGATATCCCTGCAGCTGAGGAAAGATTGCACACAGGGTTCCTGCAGGAGACGACTTGGGAACTTTAGTTACAAAACAGGCGGCCGTGTGATTTAGTGAGAAAAACAGTTGTTTATCTGCCACGCCCAGGTCTGAGAAAGTACTGTCCGGCTGAGGAGTTATTAGGCCCGACACCATGCTTAGAGGAAGAGGAGAAAGCAGTGTAGTTACTTGAAGGCAGAGACTATTTGCTGCATCGACACGACCTCGCAGCGTGGCAGGAGCTCACCAAAGGTATCGAGCAGCTACACAATAGAAATAGTCTTATGTCCTGGCAGCAGCCCGTTCAGTGTGTTTCCTTGGTGGGCTGCAGAGGAGATTAAGAGGAGGAGCTCCATGAAGCCAAGTATCAGCCAGCTCTCAGGCTTTGCCAAACTTCAGTCTTTTTGGCTTGAGTGATAGAGTCGTGTGGGGAGTGCTGGGACACCAGTCTCTATGATAAACAAATTAACCAGCAGCCTCTGCCAGAATAACAACAAATTACTGAATAATTCAGTTTTGCACTGACTGGAATTCAAATTTCAGCTGGAATGGCATGAAGAGAGATGACTGTGGCAAAATGGGGACAAATAGGCACATGTACACACCGAGTTACATCTTTCTGCCTCATTTTTATAAAAGGGTTTTGCCAGAGGTATTGTGAAGTGTAGCTTCATTAATTTAGTTTTAAACAGATAATGGGTTAACAAAAAAGTAGGAACTGTAACGGATATATTGTTTGGCTAAAAGATAGCAAATGACTAACAAAAGGTAATGGCTAAATTGATAAAAGCTTGCTAACTATATTTGATAAGTGATTTAAATATCTAAAATTAAAGTGAATGTTATACATGAGTAAAACAGCTAAAAAGTAATGGACTAAATTAGTGAAATTGCTAAAAGAAAAGTTGAAAAACTAACTCAATGTAAGGGATAATGAGTAAAATACCTAAAAGTAATGGATAAATCACCAAAATAGCTAAAAGCTAAGTTGAATAACTAGCTAAATGTAATGGTTTGTCCAGTTTGGACTACTGTAAAAAAACATGATAGCCTCAGTAATGTAAATATAAAGTATTTAAATATAAAATGGGTTAATTCTATAGGGTAAAGAAAACATCACCAGGATTATTCTATATTCAATTTCTTGGAATAAATATCTTTCCCGTAAATCTTACACACTGAACCTTTAATGTCCAAATGACTGGCTGTTCAAGTTTGTGATCATATAGTGAAACATACATCATAAGTTTTCCTAAATGGCCGGTGGAAGGACCTTCAGGTTCGGGAACCACTGGCTCACAATGCTGCCGCATACCTGTGGTTTCTGAATCATAATGTGAACGATAACACACACAAGTAGATCTGATAAAAGCGGGAGTGACGCAGGCTCACGGAAACAAAGTCGACACAACATGAGGTCAAAGCGTGATAGTCTGTACCAGTCTCAAGGTGATAGACATGTTGACAGCCGGTATGAATCTGGCTGTGAAAAAGTATTCAGTAGTACATAGTAGTATATGTAAGTGTTTCTCGCCACTTCCTCCTGCTGTAGTGATTTGGAGCAAGGCACACCACCTAACTGCTCAAAGGTAAAATAATCAGTGGCCATTGTTCTACTGTAAGTCGTTTTTTTGTGTGGTTTCAAAGTGGTCCATGTTAAATGAGAGTTGATTGATACCACCATTACCTCCACCAAGGAGGTTTTGTTTTCATCCGTCTTTATTTCTTAGTTTGCATGATAAAGCAAAAACTACTGAACAGATTTCCTTGGGCATGACCCGAGGAAGACGGATCATTTTAGAGCAGCTGCGGATTAACAGGCGTGTCCAGGATATTTTTTTGCTAAACATGGCGAATTGGGACTTTTAGCCTTGACTGTATGTGCGCTCCCTGAGTGGCCCTTCTTGTAAAATGCATGGCTCCCGAAGAAAACAAAATTGACGAGCTTTAGAGGTGCTAGGAGTTCACCCCAGGTCAGAACCAGGTGAACTGTCCCCCCCTCACACTTACTGCTAAGCGTTCGTGTTTAACTGACAGAGAGAGTGGTATTGATCTTCTCCTTGACCTTTCAGCAAGAAAGTATTTTCCAAAACGTCGAGCTCTTTTCCTTTTTTTGACCTTGGTTAAACCTCTCTGGGTGTAAACACCATCATGGCTGAATGACCTCATCCACAGCAGACAGCCACAAGTGTCTGTTTGTTTTGCATCCTTCTCTTCTCTTGTTTGAACTCATCCGGGGCTACATGACTAACTGGGTCTCCATACAACCATTCTGGATTAGACAACCTTTGAGGGACTTCCCTGAACCTCACTTTGTTCATTTGTCATCTCGTTTCATCGGCTGTTTATGTTTAGTCTCATCGGCCGAGACACGTGGGATTTTGGGAAATCAGCCTGTTAAAAACCTCCAAGCAGACGCAGGAGTTGAATGAGTAAAGTGAGAAGGGAGAGGGAGGGAGAGAGAGGCTGAATGATGGAGGGCTAGAGGGGGAGAAAGAGATGGACAGAATGTAGGAGAGAAAGAGAGACAAAAAAAACGCGCAAGAGAGCACAGAGGAAAAGAAAGAGTTATGGGCTTCTTCCCTCATTCCTGCTCCATCCCCCTTTTCTTCAAACTCAAACAATTGTGCCACTGTGAGAGAGCTGGAGGTCATTGCCTCTGCTTTCCATAGGCAGGCTCCGGTGCATTCCTCTGGGCTGCTCCCAGCCAATAGGCAGCCAAGGAGGAAGAGCTCCGGTCCAACTAGTCCCCAAGAATGTATCAGCCATTGATTTGTTTCCAGGATGACCCCTCCTGAGCTCGCACTCCCCCAAATTTCTCCCTGTTTTTCCCTCCCCCAGCACTGGTTATATGTCCCGTCTCCCTGCTCTCACTTGCTTCCTCTCACTTCTCCCTCTCTGTCTCCCCTCTCTGTCTCTCTCTCGTTCCTTCTGTCGGCTCGTCTCTCGGTGATGCAGCTGGTAGTACTTAAAGCGTGGAGTGTAGTGTGTTCGGTGGGAGAAGAAGAAGAAGAAGTTGAAGGGGGAGGCAGAGGTACCTCTGGGAGCTTGCGCAGTATTCCTAAATATGCTCTGCTTTCCACAAAGACACACAAAGGACTCCTCCCTAATAAAAACACTCTGTTTCTCATCTCCTCATGTGCCAAACACACACCGCCCAAGCCCAAAGACAGACTACAGAGAGAGAGAGAGAGGGAGAGAGAGAGAGAGAGAGAGAGAGAGAGAGAGAGAGAGAGACCCCAGCTATGGGAACAGCTCTCTTCTCCGTGAATGTTAATAATAGGTTAACACTGGGCTGAGTTCTGTTTCCTCCCTGATACAAACACATCATGGAAAGTGACCCGGCCCTCCCTCCAACCCTGGATCTCTTCTCTTCTCCTCTCCTCTCAAGTTTATAGTGACCTCATGTTTATAATGATTCTAAAAAAAAACTGCGGTAAAGAAGCAAACTCTGACATTTGAGAAGCTGGAAATACAAATGTGTTGTTTCTGCCTGAGAAATAATGAGTTTAATATGAAAATGGTGACCATCAGTTATATGCTGAACAACAAATCATTTAATTATTCATTTATTCGTTTGCTGTTGCAGCAGTGAAGCTGTTTGGTTGGGCCGGGACTTTTTCAGTTTCACACTGAACAGAGTTGCTGAAACCAAACTTAGTAAATGGAAAGTAGGGTTTGTGGTCATTTCCTTAAAGTAACATGAGTACTGTTGTAGAAAGTTCAGCCTGTAAATAATGATTGCTTCCATTGTAAATCAATCCAATTCATCAATTTGCATTGCCGATCAATCATCTCGGGTGGTTATACATTTTTTTATTTATTATTATTAATTAATTATTTATTTAAAACATTTACAAATGTTTCAAAATTCAATGTTTGACCAAAACCTTATTATTAAATTATTCTATTTTTCCTTCCCGACAATTTGATATTACTGCGAATGAAGAGTTGTCAGATTTTTATCTTGTTTTATTTCCACTTCAAATAACAAGAAATAAAATAGGTTTAAAAAAGTATAGAAACTCTTAAAAAAAGTTTTCTCATGATTACATTCCTTACTTTTTTTAACCCTAACCAACTGTAATATTTTGAACTTCACTGGGATATATGTATTCCGATTTTTCACAATAAAACTGTACCAGGCGAAGAGGGATTGCGTGGCTTTGTGTTATTTTTTTGTTTTAAGCAGCACAGAAATCCCTAAACAAAATATAAAAAAATCCCGTTGTGATGTGAGGAACTGTTGGAACTTCAGAAGACAGCGACACATTAAAAGCTGAATTTTACTTTTCTTCTCTCCTCTGATGCAACAGTCTCACACACCCTCTCATCTGGGATTTCACTCCCCGTCGCACTGGGGCCGCCGGTGCTCGATCACCACCAGTCATTTTCTCTGCCTCTTTTGTCCCTGCGGTTGTGTAACAGCCTGAAGGGCCCTTTGTTTTTGGTTTCTGCAGATCACCTCCTGTCAGAGGATGGAATCAAAAGCGAAACGCGCTCACGTTCTCTCTCTTCACTCTTGTTTTCTGTTTCATCTGCTAGCAGCTCCAAACCCTCATGCACGTCTCTCCCACACCTCTTTCTAGTCACCGTATCCACAGTAACGGGAACAAGAATGTGTGTATGTGTGTCCGCCTGGTGTCCTGGTAGGGTCTTAGAGGTAACCAATTAGGTGACTTGATTTTATCACGCTGCTACCAGGAAGGATTACTGAACCAATATGAGCAAACAAGATAACAGGAACTATTTCTATATTCACAGTTTCACTCAGCTTCTCTTTTAGCCTGTTGAATAGTAACTGATGAGAACAACCTGGTCTCGGCTTTGATTTTCTTGTTTGTAATCAGCGCTGCTCTTTTCTGTTTTCAAATATAAATGTCACTGTGTCTGTTTGTCCGACCTTTAAAAGTCCTCTCCAGCCAAAACATCCCTGTGCTACCACTCCCCGACATTACACTCCTTGTGGTGTGATGAAATATTAACTTGCCCCTTTCTTCCCTTCCCCAGAAATTCAGACGGAGGGTTCAGGAGTCCACCCAAGTCCTGAGAGAACTGGAAATTTCATTACGGACCAATCATATAGGGTGAGTCACGGCAAGATTGTGTGAAGCTTGTGCAGCGCTGAATGTCCTGGACCTGGTTATATTAGAATCAGGGGGGAGAAAAAGTCTGGCATTCCAGACACCCGGAGACGCAGACGCTGACGCTATAACCGCCACCACCATCCCCCATTCATCTCGATGCTCCGTCCTAATATTACACAGCAAAGCCATGTGGCGATGGAGGATAGATGAATCGATTGATTGTTCGGTGTGGCTGACACATGAACAGCCTCTGGAGGAAGGAAAACACGTTTCTCTCTCTGCACAACTCGATACATCGGCGTTTCAGTCTGCCATCCTGTTCCTGTAGAGGTATTATAGGAGATGCTGCTACATGATTATGCAACAGATAAAAAACATATTCAGTTTTCTCCTGTAATTCCAGGTATTCCAGGATAACAAGCTCAGACCTGTCACAGCTGATACTGATCCAGTGCAGCTCCGTCGGCCTCAATGAAAGATCAATATCTCAGTGAGAGTTAGTGAGATACAAGGTTTCACTGTTTTGTCTCGCTCCAGCTCACAAGACCTGTTTGTTCGGTTAGAGACCCCCGATAGACACTCAGCGTTTTTAATAAGGCCTAATGCATTCTGGGATCTGTAGGATCATTTATCAAGGCAAGTCCTAAATGAATTAGAATCAGATTTTCATTTAATGTGATGGTCAAATAAATATAAGGAGTACACAAAGCAGACACTGGTCAGAATACGTCTCACAGTTTCAATAACAGAGAATATACCCGACATAAGTGAAATCGATGAAAATAAATGTTATAGTTCTTAGACAAATAAAGCAAAATGGCAGCATTGAAGGGGAACTGGGCCAATTTTTTGAAATTGATAAATGGGATACTGAGTGTACTAATGAAACCTCAGCATTCATTAATCGGGATGAGGATGGGAGCCAACAGCTGAGAGGGATGTTGGAGGTTGGCGACCACAGGAGACATTCGCCGTTTTCAGACATGAAACCCAGAAAATTGGATGCAGATATTTTCTGGAGTTTGTCTTTCAAATATGAAGAACGCAGCAGGAGATTGTCTGGGTCAGACGCTTTCACAACAACAGGAAAATGTCCAAAATGTCTGGCAGGAAACGTTCTGCAACATGTCCAGAGCAAGTGATTCGCACATCTGCGTCCTCGCATACAGCTCCTTTGGAAAATGTCGTGATATCATTGCACGTCGGAAAGCAACCACAAAAGACCCTGTAGACCCTGTGTCGAGGGCAGGAAGTAGAAGAAACTTTGAGGGCATCTGCTGGCTACAGACTGTTGTGACAGCAGAGAGGCAGAGATACTAGTTACACAACCATCACAAGATCTCAAATACACACACACACACGTTATCTAAACTACGTCTCCTAATCCCTCTGTTTTTCTCTTTGTCCTCCCCCTCACATATTACTTAACTCCGATTCATCCGTTTCATTCCTCGCAGAAATTCTTTGATCGTCTCGTGTTTCTGACAACACCGTCTCTCACCCGCCTCCGCGCTGTTTACACACCGATCGGATTCTGCTCCTCAAACCAAAATAAACTCCAGACCGGCCAACCGGAGACGACACCCATCTGGCCCAGCAGTCCAGGCGCTGGATTAACTATTTTTGTTGATAACTAGATTACTTTATTAATTGACCTAATCTAGATTAGGCAATGAGGCATTACCATGATGGCAGAGCGATGGGGAGAGAGGTTGAGAGGATGGGAGGGGGTTGGCGGGTGACGAGAAGGCAAGATGTCCCCCCCGATCAGACGGGGAATGAATCTGCTTCTTTTCTGAGGTAGAACAGAGAAACGTATTTGTCGTGTAAACTGTGTATAATAAGCAGATTGTCCCCGTGCTTGCAGTGTGCACAGGGACAATCCCAGCTCCCTGTCTGCTCCTCACATGTTGCTCAGTGGCCAACAACATGTGGTGAATGGGAGGATTGTTACTTAGTGTCCTCCGTGGTAATGATTACCATGTGGTCCGAAGCAGGCCACACCTCCAAGCCCTTTGAAAACACATGGGGCCCTACCAGGCACCGCTAGCCTGGACGCTCTCGTTAGTCTCACTCGCTCCCATGCAGTTACGCCACGGGGGACCCTAATAAAGAAGCAGCTAGTGGATTTTTAAAGCAGCTTAGTCGTACATCTTCATCAGTGCAGTGCCACTCAAAAGCCAGCCTGTGTGTCATTATGTTTATGCCCTGCAAATTTCTCTTAATCACCGAGCAATCAGGCCTGGCGAAGCTTCAATAAAAGAAAACAGCAAAAGACACGGCGCTCTAATAGGATCCGATTAAATAAAGATGTTCAGTGATTCAGCTCACGTCGCTCATGACGTTGGAAGGAGAACAGAAAAGTTGCCAAAGGTAGCGGGAGCTGTCCTGTGAAAAACTCAGCTGTTCTGTGCAGAATAAGACATGTGCTGAATGGGTGTTCCCACTCCAGTGTCTGTAAGGAAGGTGGGAACAGGCTTTTGATCATTCTGGAGACTTGTCTTTATCAGAGTTACAAAGTGTGTGTGTGTGTGTGTGTGTGTGTGTTAGAGACCGGGGGGGGGGATTCTTTTGCGAACACATGCATGTGTGATATGTTTGGAAGGAAGCTTTGAAGTCAGATGAACGCATCATTACATTTCTTCTCGGTGAATGATCAGAAAACATCTCTATATTGAGGTCAGGTACAGTCAAAGTCAGCAGCGAGTGTTCCAAAAAAACGAAATAACATGAAATGTTATACACAGAAACATCTGAAAATATCTCTTATTGTAATAGCAAGTTATTTTCCTGATCTTTAAACAGGGATGACTTCGTTGTGCTCATTATTGTTGTGAATGTGAGGCATACATTACATTAGATTACATATGATCAAACTAAAAATTCTTCTTTCTGTCAAAGAAAACAAAAGTACTTCTTGTGTCTTTAAGCGGAATTGTAGACGCCCCAGCTTTTTTCCAGAGTTGGAGAATGAGTTGTATTCTCTCTGATTGCACCAATAAAGACTTAACACAGAAACTCGGACTATGAAGATCTAACCAAAAACGAATCCTTTGATTTCCCAAGCGTTTGTCTGCTGATCAACCTTTTGAGTTAACCTTGTTTTCATCCTCTCCTCAGGTGGGTGAGAGAATTCCTAAATGAAGAGAACAAAGGGCTGGACGTGCTGGTGGAGTATCTTTCTTTCGCACAGTATGCTGTCACGTAAGTCACTACCAGCTTTTTCTCTCTTTACCATGTTTGTGTATATGCAGGGCAGACAGCCAACACAATGCTGCTATTCTGCACAGCCGCTGATGCATCACCACGCTGCGCCGGCACCACCACGACAACGACCACCGTCACTGCTGCTGCCGCCTGGTTGTCAGAAACACTGAGTCACCCGGGGCCCATTGCTGACACATTGGCGCTGTCTATTATAGCAACCATAGGCAAACTATTCATGGGTTGACTGCGTGATTATTAGTCAGTCACCAAATCTGTGCACAGGGCCAAAGAGCCACAGTGTTAAATTTAAAACTCCCCCACCTCACTATGTGTTATTATGGTCTGTCCACTGGAAACTGTGAATGGTTAGCTCCAAGTGTGTTCGGGCATTTAAAAACCGAAACTAGCAGCTCTTTCCAAAGTTTCTGCCAAGCACAACTTAACATGAGCCATTGTAAACACACACACACACACACACACACACACACACACACACACACACACACACACACACACACACACACACACACACACACACACACCCGCCATCTTTTGCATCACACACCATCTTTGAGAAAAAAATATTTGATTTGTACTTTGACTTTTTTGTTAGGTTCATGCACTATTTATGACCTATACTGCAGCCAACCACTAGGTGTAGACCGCAGTTCTTTGGCTTTCATTTTTGTGGAGCCATCCCATCGTCCAGACTTGTATGACCTAGTGGTCATAGGTTGCCAGTGCTAACCACACATTGTTTAGCTTTGATTAGCCACTGGTTAAAGGGGTTTTGATGACTGGCAAGGAAAGGCCTTTTGCTAGCATGCTAGTACAAGTAGCATGTGTCAGTGATACTGATGTTAGCCAAACTGCATTTGTTTGGCATCAATGTTTTACTGTTACTGTCATGTTTCAAATAAAGTTAATTTTCACTTGCAGGTTATGTCTCATAACATATCTGAAGGGACACTTTGTAAAAATGCTGTGTTCAATATAATACCGTGTTCTGTATCATATACTGTCATATGTCTTTGCTCTGACAGGTTTGATGGAGACTGTCTGGAGAATAACCCGGAAGCTACAATAGACAAGTCGAAGCCCTGGAGCCGCTCAATAGAAGACCTTCATGGAGGCAGCACGCTGCCGTCTCCCATCACGGGGAACGGCATCACACGTGGCGGGCGACATTCCACCATACGGTACAAAACACACAAACAGCAGGGTTCACCATTAACCATTTGTTTGAAGTGAACCAGTGTTCAGCTGGAGCTATGTGATTGTACCATGATTATTTTTGAGAAGCCACGCATTTTCATATGATGCCAGCAGTCATGAGGCCTGTAAGACTTTAAATGGCTTAAGGCACATTTCGGCCGCAGTGTGCGAATACTGTTTGTCTGGATTTATTTTTGGATTGTCAGACTCGGGCTGGTTCTGCACATGACTGTGACACATGATGGACAGTGATTTCCCCTGTGACAGATGATGGCAGCGGAAGGAAAAATCTCTACAATGGAATGAATCGCTTTTTCCTGTTTTGTTGTTATGAACAGCACACATACGCCATTTTAACTCCACTTCCTGAGCACAAAATATTTCCCAGCAGTTAATTCATAAGCCCATGCTAATATACGCTCTGCAGCACAAATCCTATTCAGTTGTGCTTTATTTCTCTAATCCTCCCTGTCATTCCATTGATGTCTCGGTACAGCACTCGCTCTGACTTCTGCGACCTCTAATCCATTTGTTTGACGAGGATAACTTTAAGACATTCTACACAAAGGCCGCTATTGATTCAACGAGGCACATGTCTGCTGAAGATGAAATCCATGCACGATGATAGTCAGCCAATTTTATTCACTGTCGTAGTTGTCGCAAGTAAGACTATGTTTTTGTTTTATAAGTAATCTATATAAAAAGTTAGTAAATGAAGCACAGACAAAACATGTTTCACACTTTAATACAGTGACTTGGAAGCTGGAAGTTTTCTAAATGAAGCCAAAATATCCAGGATACAGATGCTGCCAGCTTGCTGCCGATAGACACACTCGACCAATCGGAGGTCACGCGGAGGAGGCGGGGTTTATGATCTATGGTGGTGCTAGCCAATAGGGAGCAATCAAGACGATTTGGCTTCACTTTTGGGAGCTGTCATGTCGTCCGTTGTTATAAACAGTCTGTGGTCTTCACCAGCCATTGATAAAACTGATATCGTCTCTATTTCAAGCCACAACTGTAAGTTTATCGTAATTCATCGAAACATTCCCTTGAGACCATGAACATCCCGAGTTTTTTTAACATACTCATCGAATTACTGAACTAGTCCACTGTAGCTTTTGTACGTTAACTTTTTTAATATCCAAGGAGTTAATTAAACTGTTATTTATATATTCTATGTCGATATTATGTCTATGTCACCCCAGTGAAATATTTCTATTATTATGATAATTTGTTAAATGGCCATTTACTCCTCCTTGACTTCACTAATGACCGTCTGCTGCCTGCATCTGTTAGCATTGTGTCATGACTTGAGCGTGTGCAGTAAAGTGTAACAGGTCAGTGTCTTCACTGAGGCTGACTGTCTCCTCTGTTCTGTCCTCGTGTTCCTCCATAGTCATCTCCTCTACTGTCTGCCCGTCTTCGACAGCAGGCAGGTCTCAGCTCCGCTCCGCTGGCTCACAGCGAGCTTTGTGCGGCCTCAACCATCCCCGCTCCCTCCCCACACACATACAGTCACACACACAATCCCCCCCCCCCATTGTACTTTATACCTCTCTGCTAGCGGTGCCCAGTTTATTTGTCCCGCTGTCTGTGTCGGGGATGTGAATTATTTGTACTGCCAGCCTCCCCTCCCCGCGCTTCAGACTGAATTCTTCTTTGCTTGGAGCAAATGGATTTTCTGCACTCATTGTTCTTTCCTCTGTGCCTGTGTGCTGCTTGTGTGGCTCCCTAAATGCCATTCTGTGCAGAAGCTTGCCTAGTTTCTGCAGAAGTCCTGTAAAAAGCTGAATTCAAGTCCACAACCAGCACAGATAGATTAGGCTCCCTTTTGAATATCTTCTGTATTTTGGATGCATTTTGTATTTTCCTGGTTAACAAGAGACGTTGCATTTATTAAGAAGCCCTGTCTCAGTGATTTAATAATTCCCAAATGTCCTATTGTCCAGTATACAGAATCTGTGTCCCTTATGCTGCTGTTAGATGAGCTTTGAATTAGTATAACGTGAACTCAATAACTGGATTTCAAATTAAGACTTTTGTGTGTATGTGTCTTCTTCAAACTGCCACCTTGAAGATCACCAAGCACGCTGAGCTGTCCAAAGTGCTCTCAAATCAAACGGTACGCCTGTAGAACTGCACAGAGATAGAAAGAAAACCCGTAGCCGTGTTTGTCTGTGTTTTACAACCTTTTGTTGTAGTCGTCAGTGTGTGATGTTCTGTGGTGTTGTTTGTAATCTGTTCATTGTGCTCTTGTCGCTTTGAGAAAATGAGCCGGCAGCTTTTTGGATTGAACGCACATGTGTCGTGGAATGTTTCCTACTCAGTGAAAATGAAAATTCATTTCACTTCATCCACAGCACATAACTTCATCTTTTCCCTCCAACTTGGTGCTCATTACAGTTACAATGAGACAAACATGGGATTCCAATTTCACCCGGACTTGTTCATCCTAATCCAATATTTTTTGGAATTGTATATCAAAACTTTTCAATACTTCTCACCATCCACTGCTTCAAACATGTTATATTATTGCTTGTCCTTAGTTCTTAAACTAAATCTAATGTAAATATTAAGGAAATTAGTATTTCTCATTAAACAGATAAAAATATCAAATTCCCAACCCACTTCCATTAAATCATCATATCACTCTATTTTTCAAGGTTCAACTATAAACTCTGTCCGACTGTTTCTTCTTGTTGTCTGATCGACTTGGAGCAAACTGAATTGCCAAGTCATGAATTTGTTGTATGAATTTCCAGTTTTATCTTTTTTACTTTTCTTCCTGTGTCGTGAATCCCTCTGTGTGGTGTTTAATGTGTTTATATAATAGTTAAGCTGACTAATTTCCGACAAGTCAAAGCAGGTCGAGGCATTACAGAAGCCTGGTGTTTTGTAATCATTAGTTTGTTATTTGCGATTAAGAAATTATTCGTCACTTGATCCTAAAGTCATTTGTTCCAGGTCGTGCCACACCTTGGTTTGGATGTTGACTCAGCAGGAGATGAAGAAATGACTTGTGTCAGAAAGTGTCTCATGAACGATTAAATGCATTTATGTCAGGGAACTTGTTTTGCAACTTGTTTTGGTTGTGACTCACGTTTACAACTGCTTTAACTCATTTTAGTTCCAACGTTACAGATGAGTGCGTTACCATTTCCGACACAAAACTGCTGCCTCTTCCTTACATGCACACACACACACACACACACACACACACACACACACACACACACACACACACACACACACACACACACACACACACACACACACACACACACACACAGCATTGTGACTCAGAGAAATAAAGCCTTCAGGCACCGGGGAGCTGACACGAATCAGCGTGTCTATCAGCAGCCTGAAGACACATTTCTCCCCCAGTACCCAGGCTGGCAATTGAACCTCGTGACATAAGTCTGAAAATAAACTGGGTTTTTGTTTGTTTTAGTTTTTTTTGCTCCGACTGGCTCAACATATCATTCATTAATTCTACTGCTCCGCTGTTTCTCTCTGATTGTGAGTTGTGAGTTGCAGCAGGAGTAAAAGGTCTTGTTTTTGTTCACAGCACAATCACTGCGCTGCATGCAAATGACTGGGTCCTATTGTGTAAGCTGTAAGTGATATCTTTGAGAGGGCCGTAGATTATATGGCTCTGTGCGTGCGTGTGTGTGTGTGTTAATGTAAGGTGGCGTGGCGGTTTAATAGCCTCCCTTATGTGAAGGGCTCATTCACTAATGGCATCTGTTTTCTTGTTTTGTTCAGATGGTCGTAGACCTGAAACCTCCTTTTAGTAAAATAGTTGTTTTTTTCCCCTCTTTTCACTCACTTGTTTTTGTGTTTTGTATGATTTGGATTTCAGCTCTAACACTCTGCCCAGCCGGCGAACGCTGAAAAACTCCAGACTGGTCTGTAAAAAAGACGACGTCCACGTCTGCATCATGTGCCTGCGGGCTATCATGAACTACCAGGTAAAGCCCTCTGCATTCTGGACATCCTGGGCCTTTGGACTGAAGCACATTTATCTAATGGGAACAAATTACATTATTTCCACTGCCTATTTATATCATATTTCATTTATTATGCAGCAGAATACACTTATTTCTCATTCAGTGTCTCCTTTTCACTGTTAATCAGCTTATTTGTCTCTATCTTCCTCCCTTTCATTCATCTTCCAGTATGGCTTCAACATGGTCATGTCACACCCACATGCTGTGAATGAAATTGCACTAAGTCTCAACAATAAAAACCCGAGGTAAGTTCAAACCAGAAGTTCAAAAATAACACCAAGAGCAGACATTTCAAAAAAGATCCAAACATTTGTCCAACTTGGACCCAGATTGAAAAGGGAACATTAAGAGTCCAGTGTCAGCCTCAGTGCACCTGCAGTCTGATCCAGAGTGTGTTGTCGCTCTGGGGCACATTCATCCCGACAGACGGGTCAGGCCAGCCGCTGGCACACACAAGCTGCTTACTGAGGCAGCCACCAGAAGGACTCACTTTTGTGTGTGTGTGTGTGTGTGTGTGTGTGTGTGTGTGTGTGTGTGTGTGTGTGTGTGTGTGTGTGTGTGTGTGTGTGTGTGTGTGTGTGTGTGTGTGTGTGTGTGTGTGTGTGTGTGTGTGTGTGTGTGTGTGAGAGAGGAAGTGTGTGAGAGGGAGTGTGTGAGAGGAAGTGTGTGAGAGGAAGTGTGTGAGAGGAAGTGTGTGTGAGGAAGTGTGTGGGTTGGTGTGTTTCCACTTCATGGCCCGGGGCCTAAGGATTCCCTCAAAAATGAATGTGAAACCACTTTGCATCACCTGTCACATGGAGTCTCATCCAGGCAGAGAAATCCTGCATGAATGAACCAGAGGCTGGACACACTCTGTCCTGTGCGCTCCCACACACACACACACGGATTAGGCCCCAAGTATTAATATTTCATACCTGCTGCTTAATCCAAAGGATTAAAATGTGGAGCTCTATCACCTTTGATGCTCTGATACTACAAAACAAATTTTCCCACCTCCTAGAGTCAGTTTGTCAGGATATTGAAGTTTTATAATACTCATTAAGGACTGATGATATCACCAAAAATGATATCAATATATAAATGTTCATATCAGTCGATATGGTGATATCATGATGTCACATTTTTATAGATTGTTCCTCCTCCTAGATGAAGTTTGAGGTTCTAAACAGAAAAATATATTACTGAGCTTGATCAGTTATTTTGTATACCTCCTCACTGTGCTTGCACAATATATAAGCATTATATTTGATGTACAGTATATTGAAGCTTTGTTATATTGCTATTGATGAAAATTATATTGTGGTAGTTACTGATATTGTTTTATTGCCCAGTCCTATTCTTCCTCAACATTTGTAAAATTGTAGGACATTAATTGTAATAAACACATGTAGATCAGTTTTACATAAAAGTTTCAGTGTTGGTAGAACAGTTAGCTGCAGTGCCGACACTTGTAATTTACTCACCATCCCTTCCTCTATTCTCTCCTCATTTTACAGAACTAAAGCTCTGGTCCTGGAGCTCCTGGCGGCGGTCTGTCTCGTGAGAGGAGGCCACGAAATTATTCTCTCTGCGTTCGACAACTTTAAGGAGGTAGGAGCTGCACGGAGACGAATATGTCATTACATTTTAACTGTAATTTCAAACAGTGACTCAGCGCTGGAGGAATGCTCCTCCTGGCAAATTCCTCGCCGCTGCAAAACAGTAGCATCTAGGAATGAGCACTTTGACAACAGATAACAGACACCGGTTTAGCCGCATAATTCAGGAGGACCTGAGACAACAGCGAGGTGTGTGTGTTAGGTGGATTTGACGGACACGTCAAAGCTGGGAATAGCAGAGAAACAAATGTTAAAGACAACCTCACCCTGACCCATGTCTGTCTGGATGAGGTATTCTGACTCCCGGAGAAAAGAGTGGGAGGTTGTGTGATGGAGCAGCCCCGGGTTGTTGCATCCGACCCACAAACATGGGCCGACTGCGAGTTAATGCAATATTTACACCACTGAATGAAATATTGAGTGTTGCTCTCGGAGGCATTGACATTAGTGGGAGAATAAAGCTCAGGGAGAGAACGTAGCTCGTCTAATGAGATGAAGGTAGAGAAATGATCATGGTTGTGTTGGCTGCTGGAAAATGCATGAGGATGACCTCGCCCTCTGTATTTTTTCTTACTGACTCTAAAATGTTATGTTATTAGATTTAGTTTGCCAAGAGACTTTGATAATCTCGAGTCAGAAGTTGGATGAAGGGGCCGAGGGCGGAGGCTTGAGGCTCTGGGTTGTTACTCTGAGGTTTTTGGATACGCACCCCTCCACTTTATTCCTCCCTTCCCCTTCAATTCTTTATCATGCTCCGTCTCCCTCATTGCCCTCCTCGTGACCTGTCTGAACCGCAGGCAACTCTCGCTTGCTCTCTCAACCTCTTTCTTAAAAAATCTCTCAATGTTTTTTCTTTTTGTCTCCCAACTTCATCAAGGCTTTTACTGACAGAACAAAAAGTATGACTAGGGGCATAATGGGGGGAAAAATTGGGAGATTTCGATAATAAAGTCGAAATTTATAATAAATACATTTTGGGAAATAACCAGGAAAGAAAACCTGTGCTCGCAGGAGTTCCACTCATTCTGGATCCAAAATCTTGAAATGAATGTCATTTGAATATCCCTAAACATAGTTATTATCACTCTAAACCTTGTGTGTAGCAACAAACATCACTTTGTCAACAGTGTCACCAGGATTTGGGTTTTTATTTTGTCAGCTCTCTATAAGCCACCAACAAACGCCCTCATCTCTCTTAGTAGCACAAGCTTGTTTTAATCCTAGTGATGCTTGAGGGTGCAGTGATTTATTTTGTTAGTGTAAGTCTGACATCTTAGATATTAAGACTTAAATCACATGTACAATTATGACTTAATCACTGTAAATTATCCGAGGTAGGTGGCGTGGGTGTTATTAATGCAAATCACCTGACTGATTGCTGTTTCTTCCTCTCTTCACCTCTTTAAATCCGGTGATGTGCTTTGTTTTGCAGGTATGTGTGGAGGAGCAGCGGTTTGAGAAGCTAATGGAGTATTTCAAGAACGAGGACAACAACATTGACTTCATGGTATGTACGCGCGCTCGCGCACACACAATCCTAATGATTACTGATTGTGTGATTGCCCTGCTCTCCCTCGTACATCACCAGGCAAACTGCGGGTGGTTTGTGAGTCTTTTTGAGCTCAAGAGATCCAGAATCAAGATGTTTGCTATTTTTCACCAGTGCCAAGTGTTCAAAGCACTGCAGTGTTCCAGCAACTGTAGTGTGCAGGACAGACACGTGCACGGGGACCTGCAAAAATGATTTAGTTAGCATGTGACAAGAAGGACAGATACTTTGAATAATTTGAATACTGCTGCATGTGTCTGCAAATGTCTGACAAGGAGAAAAATGTTGCTTCTGCAGCAGTGATGTAGTGCTGAACGTCACACTGCAGTGACCCTCAGCAAAGAAGCCGCGACAGACCTGTTGTGTCGAAGCTGAGGAATGTTGATGATCCTGGCTGATAACAATTAAAAGACACCAGGAACAAAGAGGCAACTCAGACCAGGATTTTTATCTCGATATCCTTTTAAGTGGGGGATGTACACAGCGTGTGAGTGAAAACCAACAGACGCTGTGTT
This sequence comes from Verasper variegatus, assembly GCA_026259375.1. Lineage (NCBI taxonomy): Eukaryota > Metazoa > Chordata > Actinopteri > Pleuronectiformes > Pleuronectidae > Verasper > Verasper variegatus. The sequence goes on from CM048052.1 coordinate 10,144,098, forward strand.
TAAATAGACCTTCAATAGGACTTTAAATTGAGCTTCCGTCACAAGTCGTCGTCTGACAGCAACACTAAAGCAAACAGACTTTGTCAAAGCCGCCATGTCGCACGAGACGACTGAGCTTCTTACGGTGAAGTTCATTAAGCCACTGTCACTGTGAAAAGTGTGTGTGTGTGTGTGTGTGTGTGTGTGTGTGTGTGTGTGTGTGTGTGTTGGACCCTATGAAGAGATCCCTCTTTATCTGTTCATGCAGCCTCCTTAAATGCAGCCAATGAAGCTAAACTGGCTGATTTTTGTTCATTTGTCTCCTTCACTCCTTTTAATGAGCCAGATAAGCTCCTCTGCCAGATATGTAAACACAATCATCTGGATTTATACACACAACTTCAGGGAATCAATATTTAAAAAAATAACATGTGATAATCAGCATGAAACCATTTCAGAGTTGTAGAAAAACTCAAACCTTGTATTGTGTTTTAATACCATTCAGAAAGCCTATGGTTACAATGTATCCTCATCCACTGACTTCTATTGTGTCTGTTTATATTCCATAGGTGGCATGTATGCAGTTCATCAACATTGTCGTGCACTCTGTGGAGGACATGAACTTCAGGGTTCATCTACAGTTCGACTTCACCAAGCTGTGCCTGGACGACTACTTGGACGTGAGTTGAGAGACGATGGGTGGAGAGACAGTCCAGAGCGTGCAGTGTGTTGTCTTTGCAGCTGCCCTGAGTCGTCAATAAGGGCTTCAGAAAGTCAGCTCTGTAAATCCTCGTCTCCTGCCTCGCCGCAGCGGGGAGATCGATGCTGGCTTCGGAGTCGACAGCGTCAACCTCATGCTTGCGGACTAGAAAACTGAATACCTCCCCACTCTCACTGCCCTGGCTGCTTCGGATTGTCACGCCATTTCTTTGTTTTCCAGAAACTAAAACACACAGAGAGCGATAAGCTGCAGGTGCAGATCCAGGCGTACCTGGATAACGTCTTTGATGTGGGAGCCCTCCTGGAGGATGCCGAGACCAAAAACGCCGCCCTGGAGCGGGTGGAGGAGCTGGAGGAGAATATGTCTCATGTGAGAGCCCGCGACTGTTTATATTACCGTGTGAAGATCCGTCTTTTCTCTTGCAGAAGGCGACACGTTAACATCCAACATGTCAGGATGTTGATGGCACCGTGAATTGACAGGGTGCTGGGCATACGTGTGCGGCTCCTGTCACATTTACTTGTCGTCATTCAGTTCCCTCTCAGCATGAGATTTACAATGATCTGATGTGTCCGCTGTCAATCACAGGCCAAGACTTTATATAAGTCCTCACAGTGTGTTTTACTCTGGAAAAATATATGTTAAATGCCATATATCTGGATTGCTTTGACATACTTGGTTGGATGGGGCCTTTGCAGTGATTTTGTGTCACTGTGTAACCTCCTCTTTCTCGTTTGTTGTTTTTATAGATGACAGAGAAGCTGCAGGACATGGAGAATGAGGCCATGTCCAAGATCGTGGAGCTGGAGAAGCAGCTGATGCAAAGGAATAAGGATCTTGAATCCATCAGGGTCAGACTCTTTCACTTGTCATTTACTTACTTGCGAGATCCAAGAATCAAGTCGTCTTATAATAAACAGTTGTTAACATGTTTACTTTTTAGATTTCCACTCTGGTGTCTGATTTCTCCTTATCCTTATCTCTTTATCCTTTGTTCTGGAATTTGTCTTTTCTAAGTTCTTTTGTCTCTTTCTCTTCCTCACGCAGGAAGTCTACAAAGACACCAGCTCGCAGGTTCACTCCCTGCGGCAGATGTTGAAGGAGAAGGACGAGGCCATCCAGCGATCTTCTAACCTGGAGAAGAAGATCCACGAGCTGGAGAAGCAGGGCACCATCAAGATCCACAAGAAGGGAGATGGGGACATCTCCATCCTGCCCTCGCCGCCTCCCGGCGTGGGGGGCATGCTGGGCGTGCCGGGCGGCATGCCGGGCGGCGTGATCGGAGGAACAATTGGAGCTGTCAGTCCAAACCATGTAGGCGTTGTAGCGGGCACGCCTGCTCCGCCACCACCACCTCCTCCTCCTCCACTGCCAGTGAACTGGCACATGTAGGTTTAATATTAGTCCAGTTTTCGAACATATTAACATGTAGAAAGAAGATTTTACTCCTGTCTAAAAAAAACAATACAACTTTATTATAAATAACTCGACTGTCCAAACATCAGTTTTGTTTTTGTTGACCCTCCCATCTCTAGTGCCAAACGGACCTTCATTGGCCATTCCGACAATGGCGGCGCCTCCCCCGCCGCCTCCTCCGCCGCCTCCTCCACCCCCTCCTCCACCCCCAGGACTAGCCTCAGGCCCTTTGCCTCCTCCACCTCCTCCCATGGCTCCACCACTGCCCGGCTGTGGGACACCCACTGTCATCATGAACTCTGGGTTAGCCGGTAAGGAACGATACGCAACATATATTTCATTTTCTTAAAGTGGGCCTAGCAGCTTCTTTCTTTAAGTCATCAGAAAGGGCAGAAATATCAGATTAGCAGAAGCTATTGTAACAGCTTTTCTTGCTTCATTAGAGCTGTGAGGAAATCCAGTTGTATTCTGACCACTGTCCTCCGTTAATTTCAATGCTGAAACCTTCTGCAGCTGCTTCACAGTGAAACTCCTCTTGCTCCATTATGTTTTTATGCTTTAAAACTTGCTGCTCCTGCTCAGATGATGAGAACTGATCAGTAATAAAGTCAAATCTTAGTGTGTATGAGATTTTGTGCGTTAAAACCTTCTCACTAACTTCTACCACCTTCTTACTGACCTGTCTTCGAATTGATTCTTTCTTTTTCTTTCTGCCGACCAGAGGGACCCATCAAACTTTTCTGTAGGTTATACCTGTCATCTTTAACCCCCCCCCCCCCCCCCCCCCCGTTCCCTTCCTTTCCCACAAGTTTTGAAAATGGTATTTTAAGTCTTTGAATCAAAGGACAACAGATTCACACTGGGGAAAGCAACATATAAAATACCATATTTCAAACTTTTGCATGATTTACCCTCACACCTTGCTGTAGTGTTGTGTGTGTGTGTGTGTGTGTGTGTGTGTGTGTGTGTGTGTGTGTGTGTGTGTGTGTGTGTGTGTGTGTGTGTGTGTGTGTGTGTGTGTGTGTGTGTGTGTGTGTGTGTGTGTGTGTGTTTGGGAATTTGTGATCACCACATCTTGAGTGTTGGTTGCATGTTGAGACACAGACTGGCTGTGGTACGCTGATAAAAAGAAATGATAACTATAGTGGAAATAACTTGTAGTATAGTCACTTTCCGTCCCTGCTGACACCTCACCAGGGCACCATCTCAGCTCTCAGCCGCAATGAATCACATCAGACGGCTACAAATAGTTTTAATCTCTGTCAATGAATAGTTTGTCATTTGGCCAGGAAGGAAATCCTCACCATATGCACCATTTAATGTGCAGGTATAAGCTTTGGCCTTATTCTCCTGCCCGAGCATAGAGGCTTCCCTCTCCTTGGGGGGGAAAAAGATGTGGGATTGTTTTTAGACTTCACACAGAACTAGGAGTCATATCCGTGTGTGTCACAGACCTCAGATACTCATCCACCCCGTCGTGTGTGTGTGTGTGTGTGTGTAAGATAACCATTCACACTGTGCTAACTCGTCTGTGCCCTGTGTAGCCGTCAAGATCAAGAAACCCATCAAGACGAAGTTCCGCATGCCCGTCTTCAACTGGGTCGCGCTTAAACCGAACCAGATCAACGGCACCGTCTTCAATGAGATCGATGATGAGAGGATACTGGAGGTAAAGAGTCTCCCTTCACCCGTCCGTTGTTCAGCCATGTCCATGTCCGGGGCCTCAACGTGCATGTGACTCTTTGTTGACATCTTTCAGGACTTGAACGTGGACGAGTTCGAGGAGATGTTCAAGACGAAAGCCCAGGGCCCGTCCATTGACATCACTTTGAGCAAGCACAAGATCATCCAGAAGGGACCCAGCAAGGTGACCCTGCTGGAATCCAACAGGGCAAAGAACCTGGCCATCACGCTGAGGAAAGTGGGGAAGGCGCCCTGAGGAGATCTGCAAGGCCATTCAGCTGTAAGCCCTTTCAAAATAAAACAAAGACCCCTGATCCCTAGGGAGTTTTTTGAGACATTATGAGACATATGTGATGTAACATGAGAATATTTTTTCAAGTGAAAGCCTTTATCATTTATTTTATTTATTTTTCCATGAGCGATGATTATATTTGATTGTATTACAGATTTTCAACCCAGTACAATTCTGTACATGTGGCATCAACAAATAAAAAATTGAAATGACTGAAATATAATAAATACAAATAAATAAATCAGTACAAAGAAATACAAAAAATGAATAAGAAAGAAAAAACTGACTGTTAATCACATTATTGGATGATCTGTGTCTTTTACTTTTACTTCCATTCTGTTATACACCTACCTCTGTTCTGCCCGTTGTCCAGATTGGACCTTCGCACTCTGCCCGTGGACTTCGTGGAGTGTCTGATGCGCTTCCAGCCCACAGAGAACGAGATTAAAGTCATGCGTCAGTTCGAAAAGGAGCGCAAGCCGGTGGAGACCCTGACGGACGAGGACCGCTTCATGATGCAGTTCTGCAAGATTGAGCGGCTCATGCAGAAGATGACCATCATGGCCTTCATCGGCAACTTCTGCGAGAGCATTCAGATGCTCACGCCGGTGAGTTCTCCCACTAAATTAAAAAGAAAATTACACTTTCAAAGACGCCTCCTTCACAATATTGTTGTTGTTATTACTGGTGTGTGATGTTGGACTCGTAGAAAGCAACAATCTGTTCGTGTCTCTGCAGCAACTTCACGCAGTCATCGCAGCGTCAGTGTCCATCAAGTCGTCACAGAAGCTGAAGAAAATTCTTGAGGTAATTGAACCAGTTGTGTTTAGACTGAGCGTAATGTTGGATCCATGTGTGGTTCCCTCGCTCACATTTGTGCTCATGCTGTTGTGCAGATTATCTTGGCACTTGGAAACTACATGAACAGCAGCAAAAGAGGAGCGGTGTACGGCTTCAAGCTGCAGAGTTTAGACTTGGTAAGTTGAAATTGCTTCCTCCTACATTTTAAAATATTCTCGTGCAGGTTTTCTTCACGTCTAACTTCTCTTTTACTTTGCTTTTACTCTCAGCTAATTGATACCAAGTCGACGGACCGCAAGATAACATTGTTACACTACATCGCCAATGTGGTGAAAGAGAAGTACTCGCAGGTTTCTCTCTTCTACAATGAACTGCACTACGTGGAGAAGGCTGCAGCAGGTGAGTTCTGCCGCGCAGATGTGTTTGTTGCAAGTTAACATAACTGAGAGGAGGCAAACTCTTGTACAGAGGCTGTTTGGACATTAAAGCAACACTATGCAACATTTTCCCCTTCAGCTTCAAAAGGAGTTTGATGGTTCACTGACTTTGAATAGGGAGAATGGTGCAGCTCTCATTTGTACTTGTCGGCCTAGACGCCTGTTTGCAAGTGTTTAACTGACTGAGAGTTGTCAGAATCAGATCCAGCAAGTTCAAGAGCAATGCTGAACTGTAGATCAGATAAAAATGTTATTTAAAAACCAGCATTTATCTATAAAGAGTTTGGTGTATGTGTTACAGCGGCAGCTCTTTGAGTTCAGGAAGCCGGGGATCATGGGTAATATCCAACACTCAGTTGTGTTTTTAGTTGAGCGAGTTTCATAGGCTTTGTTTTCTCTACATGAAAACCACTTAATTGCTCGGACACGGAGCCCAACAGAATGAATCACCGCATGTGGCCGCAGAGGGCGCTGTTGCTCAGTTAAAGTTGCATGGTGTTGCTTTAATTCATTCGGTGTCTTTTCATTTGTCTGTAAGATCCCTCAGCATCAGGTTTTGGTTTCGTGCGGTTGAATACTGGGGTTACACGTGTTCTCATGAGTCTCTCTGTGTTCCCAGTGTCGCTTGAGAACGTCCTGCTCGATGTGAGGGAGCTGCAGAGGGGCATGGAGTTGACCAGACGGGAGTACAGCATGCACGGCCACAACACCATGCTCAAAGACTTCATCACACACAATGAGAACAAGCTGAAGAAGATGCAGGACGACGCCAAGATTGCACAGGTGACACGAGCACACCTCACTTTGACAGTGCCCTGGTTTTTTTCCCACTCTGTGAAACAGTCATCTGAATGTTTTCCTCTGTACGTCCACTCTCTGTCTTTAAAAGGACGCCTTCGACGAGGCGGTGAAATTCTACGGGGAGAACGCCAAGACAACGCCGCCGTCCGTCTTCTTCCCTGTGTTTGTGCGATTTGTTAAGGCTTACAGGGTGAGTTGGACAAATCGTCTGTCTCTCTTACACACACACACACACACACACACACACACACACACACACACACACACACACACACACACACACACACACACACACACACACACACACACACACACACACACACACACACACACACACACACACACAAACACAAGTAGTGGAATTCAACCACCTGGCCAGCTGTTATCCTCCATACTTATGCCTCCTCAACACTAGAATTAACGGGTATACATAGGTACTTAAAACCTGCTAAAAAGACAGAAACTGAGGCGTTCTCCCACCTCGCTGTCATGCCAGTGTTGCATCTTGCATGGTACAAAGAAAAAAAATGGCTGTTGCACATTGTTCCCAAGATGTAAAAAAGAATGAGTAGACAAACGTTCATGGCTGTTTACGTGCCAACTCCTGGAAGTCGCGCCGCAAAAGTTGCAGCATCAGCATCAAGACCGCCATAATAAAGAAGAAGAAGAAGAAAAAAGATGTAAAGATACTTTGAAATGCTCAAGTGCTTTTATGTGTTTGAGGTCTTGAAGTGTGTCAGGAAAAAAGTTAGGATTTTACAAATAAATGAGCAGCATTAAAGGACGTAAAAAAAACCAGTACCTCTCCAAACAACGTTGCTGCTTCTTATAGCAGTGGTGTGTTCTGTTGATGCTCTCTGGAAGTAAACAGCTTCATATGTTCCTCCGAGCAGCAGTTAAATCAACAGGTTTTACATGAACTGGGATTCAATCCAACACTCCCTGGAAGTGTTTTCCTGCTTTCAGCTGTTTTCCCTCCACGGCAGCTGTGTGTCAGCTCCGTTCACCGAACGCCTCCTTCTCTTTAATGACTCCACACTGCTCACGATACCCAAGCATCATCTCAGCTGGCAGACATTTGGTTGCCGATGTGGATTTTAAAGCTCCAGTGTTGAATTCTACAATGGCAACAGCAGCAGTGTGTGTTGTATCTGTGGACATGACGTGGGTGTGTTGTCTCTTTAGCAAGCGGAAGAGGACAACGAGCACAGAAAGAGACAGGAGCAGATAATGATGGAGAAACTTCTAGAGCAAGAGGCCATGATGGAGGAAGACAAGAAGGTGAGTCGCCCCTCTCTTTCCTCACCCCCTCTTTCCTCTATATCACTTTGTAGGGCAGGAGGCGACAGTGGAACACAGGCGACCAGAAGGAAAAACGCGCTCCACTTCCTCCTCTTCCGCTTCAACCTCTCTTCCTCCAGATTAGTTAAGCACCTGCTGGGTGCAGGTTATATCTGGTTGCACAGTCTGACACATGCTGAGCCACATCACATCCACTCAGGATCAGCTGTTTCTTCCAAAATGGTTCAATTATCTCACAGGCACAAACATTAGAATGAAGGGATGAGTGGAACGAGAGAAAGAGAAAATGATGGGTGTGAGGATCCTTTGCAGAACATACTGTAATCACATCTAACACATATAACGTGTGTGTGTGTGTGTGTGTGTGTGTGTGCGTGTGTGTGTACCTCAGTCTCCCTCCCATAAGAACAAGCGGCAGCAGCAGGACCTGATCCAGGAGCTGAGGAAGAAACAGGTGAAAGACAGCCGCCACGTCTACGAAGGCAAAGATGGAGCCATTGAGGACATCATCACAGGTAACGTCACCTGGGCCCGGCTGCCGTCTGTGACCACACACACACACACCAGGGCGCTCTGCATGAAGGTCCTCTTCTATGCCTAAACATTTAGTCTTTAACAAAGTGATTCTAAAGCAACTAACACGGCGACTGTGGCTTTGACACTTCAGCTGTCAGATGTTTGAGATCCATGATGTTATGAGAACAAACATGCACTGACAGTCGAGCTAATCCACCGACGATCGGCTCAAATGTTTCTGATGATCGTTGCTTTATCTTATCTGCTCTGTCATTGCTTTGTAACACAACCTGTACGTAGCCTGGGCCGGGTTATATTTATTAATGAGACGTTTACTGAGATGAAAACTAGTCATGGACAGTGATGAAATGTAACTAAGTAAAATAGTGTTCAGGTACTATAATATATATGCAAATCTTTTACTTTTCTTTATTAGATATATCAAATATCTGTAGTTAAGATTAATACTGTTGCTGATATTGGAGTTTAAAAAACTAAAATAATCATTGAGCAGTATGTTGTTGTTTTTTTACATGAATCCAAAACATAGAAACAATGTTAATACAGATCATTTAGATTTACTTTTGGAAAAATACTTTTACTTTGGATATTAATAATATTAATAACAGTATATTAATGCATTACTATTAACAATAATATAAGTGACAATAATACTCAGTCTTTTATTCAGGATTAGTGCTTTATTTAATACTTTTTACATTTTGTAATACTTGTGTTAATATGTACTTTTACTTGTAATTCAATATTATTGTTGCCTCTTTCATCAAAGTGGAATATCCTTCTTCTAGAATGGCCCATGGCTGTGAGATTGATTTTGATTTCATAGATTTTGATTTATTTTTTAATATTCAGAAAATGTCAATAACAAAACTAGTAACTCTAGTCATGTCAGTTTTTAGTTGTACTTTAAACTGCTAAATTTAACTTTCAATCTGTCTGTGAGGCATTTTGCACCCGGCCCGTCCTGATGCTGTTGTTGGGTATTTGCTTAGTGCTAACCAAGTGCTAAACCCTGTAGGAATCTGCTTCATTTTCTTATATTGTGTTTGTCTTGTCCTGGCTGTTGTCTCTGTCAGTTCTCGATGCAGTGCTGAAGACCGTGCCCTTTACCGCCCGCACAGCCAAGCGCGGCTCTCGGTTCTTCTGCGAGTCCGCCCTCAATGAGGAGTACCATTACTAAGCTTATAGGTCTCTCTCTCCTCTCAAAGGTTAATGGAACAAAATGTCCTTCAAGTTTTCTCCTCTCCTTCTGCATGCCCTCTCACACACTCTTCCCTGTTTTAACCGTCACACTCCACTCACACTTTGGACCTGTGCATGTGCACTGTGCCCGGATCTCACGGTTCATGGAGACGCACACATGTCTGAGTTTGTGTGTATTGTGTGTATTGTGTGTATTTCCCCTCCCTGAGCATGACACGGTGTTGGGTTAAACGGTTTCCTCTGCATGGAGTGTGACGCCCTCATTCATCACCATTATTTTATCAAGCACGGCAAAACATAATGTCACAGAGAAAAGTCGCTGAGGTCAATCTCACCTGGACTGACTGGATTTAAAGTGGAGCGTCTCCCCTCCTGTAAAGGAGCCGAGATGTGCAGCTGGGTGCTGCTCCCTGGTGGTGGGAGACCGGAAATGTATACTCATTTACGAAAGGAGCAGTTTATCTCTGATTAGATTCAGATCCAATTTGGTCGCCCGACATGCCGCTGTGGCAGAACGTCACATATTTCATTGTGTCTACTGTACAAGCTTCAGTCATCTCCATGGCAGGTATGATCTAACGTCATGTGTGAGAGCGCCTGTGGCATTATAACTTGCCTTTCCTGTGTGTTCCAAGTGTCAAAAATCAATGTTTGTGTGTTCATCATCACATCGTCACATTATCATCACTGCTGTTGTCAGAGAGTCTTGCATGCTGCCTGCTTCATGCTGCCTGCTCTATGCTGCATGCTGCCTGCTTCATCACTGCCGCTTCTCCACGACGCAGCCCCCTGCTCTCTCAGTTTAGCCCTGACGCTGTGCTCGGGTCTGCTGACAGGTCACCTCTCCTGTCACGTGACTTCCTGCTCGTCTGGCAGACTCGCTAACCCGCTGCATGATGTTTGCATATATTTTTTTCTTTTACGTTACAGGTGTCACAGGTGTCTTTTCTTTTTCACTTGCAGTCCGTGTGTTACTAACGTGCGTCCTGCTTGTTTCTCTGTGTGGCGGTGACTCATTCATTGGTTGTGCATGCATGCTTGGTTTTTTTTCTTTGGGTGAAGATGCTGTTGAATGTAATTCTGCTGTCGACTGGAGCCATTTCTTTTTGTTTTCAGTTCACAAATGCTCTGTGCTGGAAGTTTGAAACGGGCACTTTTACTTTCCTGCTGGTAGCCGCTCTGCAAAGCAGCCTGGGTCTCGTAACATATACAAAAAAAACCAGCTAAATGAGCTTCCGCCCCCCCCAACCCCCCCCTCTCTTTTCCTCCCTGTCAGTTGAATCACTTAACCTCTTCCAGCTCTCTCTCTCTTGTCATGCCCTCACCCCCATCTCTCGCCCCCCCCCCCCACGCAGCCTGCTGCCACCCTGCTTTGCTCTCTCAGCGCTCTCTGTGCAAAGCCAGTAGGATAAATGTTCTCGTCATCCGCCTCCTCCTCCATTTTTAACCTCCCTTTTTGTCTTCTCTTTATCCAGCCCTAAAGAAGAATAACATTACTAAATTTCCCAATGTCTACTCGAGGGTAAGGAACTCCTCCAGTAGCACCCCTGTAGTGGTGGATGTGTCCAGAACCTGGCAAGCATCTCTTTATTACCTACCTTCCTGTTTTACCTTCTTTCATCACCTCCATGTCCCTTTCTTTTCCTCCTCATTCTATCACCTGAATAACAGAACATTTGAATGTGTGATTCAAAGAAGCTGCTCCTCTTTATTGTAGTTAATTACAATTACAATTGATTAAAACCTTTTTTTTATTGGAAAGGCGCATCTTGATTTCTCAAAAGCTACGTCTCAGATTTTCTCGCTCTCTGGGAGAAGCTCCCAAGTCAGAACCCAGCGGCTCGTCTCTGTCGTAACGTCCAGAGACGGCCGGCCTGACGGGCCTCTTTTTCCTCCTGTGTAGACCCCATGCTGCTTTGAAAGACAGGCTACCAGCACAACGAGCATGTGGGCTCATCAAATCTCCCTGACAGGATGACTGACAGCTCTTTTATCCCCTCCTCTTCCACCCCTCCCCCATCCTTCCCCCTTATCTCAGATTTGAGGAATCAGCCTTACAGGCGGGCGGACGCCGTGCGGAGGAGTGTCAGGAGACGCTTTGACGATCAGAACCTGCGGCCGGTGAACAACAACAACGGCGAGGTGGTCATATGACGAGGGACCGGTTCATGTGCTGGAAGGTCGGAGGGCGAACAGGTGGTGGTGGGTGCGGGGGGGAGGACTGCGGGATGTTGAGAAGAGGGAGGGACGGAAGGTCGGATGCGGAGCGAAGGCTGACGAGCGGAAGATGACGAGTGTTGTAGCAACCGTAGATATGAGTATGTATATACATTACATAAGAATACGTGTTGTTCCATGTCTGTGGTATCGTAGCAGCATTTCACGATGAAGGACTGGGAGGTGGACGGGAATGAGTTTAAAGAGAAGTGTCTGAAAGGTTCTGGAACCTTCGACAAGCCAAGTGCCTGAACTTATTCTTGTGCTCTAATGTCACACTGTGTTCTGTTTCTCTGTTTTTTTAATAGCCCCACTTTGAAAGCAATACAGTTTGACCTGGCTTTAATGTTGCGACATGTTGAAACTGGACTTTGTGGCTTTAAGAGCCGCGCGAAGAGACGCTTCCTTAATGTAGAATGTACGGGACACGTTCCCCTCAGATGTCACAGATACTGCGTCTCTTACTGACCAAGTTTCACACTTGGTTTAATCTCGGTACATTTTGGTGCTTTCTTACATTCCTCTTTCTACACAAACATGCATCTCATGAGGCTTCTCGTCTTCAACTACAAGGGCTGATGATCAGGCAGGAAGATGGTGGGGAGAAATCAATTCAAGATCTGTATTAATAAAAGAAATTAAGTATAGGGTTGATGGAAAATGAATGAAAAAGTCAACAAATCAATAATTTCTTTTTCAAAAGGAGACCTGGGGCCTGTGCTAGGAAACAGGATTTGCTGTTATTGAGGTAACTTGAGTTTTAAGTCCTACGAACCTGGTTCACTTCTTACTGGAATAAATCACCGTGGTTACCTTTGCTGAACCGCTAACACAGGTAACCAGGACGATGTTGGGTTAAGTTGAGCCAGATAAAGAACCGATATCCTGGATACGTTGAACCTGGTTTGTACAGGTTACCAGCACGATGTTGGGTTAAGTGTAAGCCGGATAAAGAAAACATATCAGGACAGGGCCCGAGCGAATGTGAATCGCATCCATCAAATCTCTTCATACTGATCAGTGGTTACTGAAGTCTGACTCTGTCGCTCTTAATCCATAGAAGAAGAAGACGCCTAGTTCCACTAAACTTTGCCGTTTTGTTTCTGTGACAACAGGAGTTTCACTGGTTTATGGGAACAAGTTACCAAGAGTATAAACTGCACGAAAGACTCGATGATCTCATTGACAAAACTGGATATAACCCATCGTCGTATTTACAGGTTAATCATACTCCAGGCTACTGGGTCTGCTCACTTTATTGTAATTTTAAATGTATAGTATTTAACCACTGAAAAGATTCCTTTAAGCTCGTGTTTCCGTCGAGTCATTCGAGTGACGGCGAAACAGAAGAACAAAACAAAAAAGTTTCCTAAATGTACAGATATTTTGCTACAATCCATGTTTTTTTATTTTCCCTTTTCACATTTTACCAGATGGTTAATATTGTACATATTGTTTAAACAAAAGTTTTCATTGCCTTGTGCTATACAACTTGAATGTTATTTTAACTTATAGATTTTTTTTTCTTTCTTTTTTTGTTTTGCATATTTAATGAAGCCAAATGCAGCCGGGGATCTACAGTAGTGAGTGAAATCCTGTTATGAAGCAGGATCACGCAGTTTGTTTGTGGGTTTGTGTCCCGTGCATCAAACCCAGCTACGGCGAAATGCGACACACTCATCTTACTGGGACTCGTTGTTAAACATTAAACTGGTTTCTGTTGGTTGACCTGTGATGATGAGCTGGAATGTGGCTCAGTGATGCACCTTGTAATCATCTCCGTCTCTCTTTAACTACACCGTCTGTAATAGTGTCATTTCTCTAACTGGATAATACTGGCATGTTTTTTTTTAAACTTTCACCAGAAATGTATTTTAGGCAGTTTATTGCGCTTATTACAAAATAACAAGCTTTTTTTTTTTTTTTATTAGGTGATATGAGATTTTCATTGAATATGATCAAATAAACTATTTACATTGACTTTGTCTCACTCTCTTCTTGAAGCTGGGGAGGATGTGTGAGAATCCACAGAACACTCGATACTATCAGGTTTCTGCTGACACATCTTGTAGAATGGACCTTTTATATTTACATCAGGACCAGGCCCTCTCTACGGAGGCCGCCATGTTTTTTTACAGTGTTTATGACAACTGAAGGCTACCGCAGGTTTTCTTTCATGTTTGGAAGGTGAGGGTGAGGTGAGTTGGGTATTCAGCTGCAACATGCAACTTCACCACTAGATGTCAGTTAATCCTAGACACTGAACCTTTAAAGTACAAATAAAAAGACGAAATGTACTCCCAAGTATCGCTTCTACTTGAGTCAAAGTATTTGCTCTTCAATATACTTCAAGTATTAGTTTTTCTGAATTGCCAAAACACTAAACCCCATTCTCTAAATAGTATACACTCAAAATTTAGCACACACGTCCAATAAGGTTATTTTAGGATCCTACAGCATTAAACGTCAAAATTTCCACCGGCTGCTTTGCTCAGACATGAGCACAGAGGTCGTGAGCAAGCAGCCTCCTGCTTATGTTGTCAAATATCATGTGAAGGGTTTCTCAGTGTTTGCCGTCCATCACTCTCCCGTCCTAAACCCTATGAAGAGTTTTTCTCAGTGTGGTGTTGGAAAGTGTACGATGCAGTGTGATCATTCAGGAGCGGAATCAATTAAAGGCTGGATTCGGCACAAAAATCGATTCTCCTCCTGTTCATCAAGGGAGAGGCATTTTGTGTTGTTGAATCACATTGTGCAGTTTCTTTTTATATTTGCTGCAGGTTTTCATATGTGCAAATAGCCTACGTTAATTAACTGTCTACTGAATATATTTTGATCTGCTCACTCCAGACGGCCGCCCAGAGTCTGGTTCTGCTTGAAGTTTCTTCCTGTTAAAAGGGAGGTTTTTCTCTCCTCAGTTACCAGCTCGCTGTTGGAACTGTCTCTAGAATATTTTACGGCCTCGACATAACCACGTGAAGTTCCTTGAGATAATGAATGTTGTGATTTGGTGGCATAAAAACATTGTATTGAATATCTGATGTCAGCCTTTAGAGTTTCTTCAAATTTTGACCACTTGTCACTTGAAGCAAAGTTGAACAGACAAGATGAAGAAAACCTTTGACCGTCCTGAACTCCTTTAGTATCCACAAAAAATATTTTCTCTTGTTTAATTCCAGTAAATCAATTTTAACAACTAAAACCTTTTTGGATCATTCCTCAAGAAAACAGCTGCAGTTAGATTTGATCAAATCTATAATATTATTATTGAACAAGTTTGTTTTCATTTCCTGGTGAGAGACACAGTCGGACCTTAAGATATGACTTTAATTGAATATAAAAATGAGGCAATGGAGAACATGTACAACTACAGTCAACTAAAAGAATGCTCAGAGATAACAAGCCACAAAAGGACGACCTGACATTAACAATCGATCAGCTATTCCTGATATCAAATTATTTATCATTAAGTGTGTTCACAGGTTCAGTGAAGCCTATTCCCATTAAATAATCATTGGAGGGTGTTATCTCTCAGTCAGTTGAGCCTGAAGGGGAATGCATGTTGGCAGAAGTGAACTAATGCAACAAAAAGGCAGCAGAAGTGTGATCATCAAGGTGCATCCAGCTGTTCTAGTAAAGTTCTTCTTCTTTTCTCCAGCTCTCCTTCACTCAGCTCACTGCCTGACGTATCCCAGCCGCCCTGAATGCCACACAGGAAGACGCAAAGATTTAGTGATGACATCAACTTTGAAAGATTGAAGTTAACTGTTACAGACAATCTCCTAAACAAGAGTCGGTTGCCTGCAAAGGTGATTAAGCAACTTTTTGTCTAGTAACCAAAAACTTCCCACACACACAAAATAGTAAAATAACATATTTAGGAAGGCCACACGTGGGACTACCACTGGTTCCCAAACCAGTGGTTAAGATTTCCTTTGCAAACTAGTGCGAAAAATATTTAAAACATTTTCAAAACATTTGAGAGTTTAACATTGGTGGAATTGAAACTACTTATATGTATGTGCATATATAAATATATATATTAATAAAGGAAATATACCTCCTCTTTGGCAGCTTTCCTTTTAGGAGACTTCTGTTTAGAGTCGGAGTGAGATTTCCCTCTGGACTTGTCGTTCTCTTTATCTTTCTCTAGATCTTTTTCGCGCTTCCCATCGCGCTCTCGTCCTTTCTTCTCGTTTTCAGATTCTGGTGAGCCCTGTTTGACACAATTACAGTCAGTGTACAAACACTCAGATTATATCTATATCTATCTAAATAGATAGATATGGGTTTCGGGGTGTTTACGTATACTTACAGACTTGTGGCGCCTCTTCTTGCCCTTCTTCTTGTGCTTCTTGGATTTTTTGTAGCTTCTCTCTGTTTTTTATGCAGAAAATGTCAGTAAACGTCAACAACACTGAACTACTTCTATATGATGATAAATAGATTCACTAGACTGTGAAAACCACTCACCAGATTCTCCACTGGAGGAGCGTTCAGAGGGGGATTTGGACTGTGACCTCTTTTTCTTTTTGTGATATTCTTCATCCTCAGACTCCGAACCCTGTCATAAACATTACAGTCGGGTAATTTAGAGATGGCTGGGCCGTGATATAAGGAGGGGGGGGGGGGGGTTATTGATCAATAAACCGTTTGCTCACGGCTCATTGTCTCGTTTCAGAGGTGAGGATTACTGACCGATCGAGAGCGGGAGCGTTTCCTGTGGTGCTTCTTGGATTTCTTCGAGTGCTTCTTCGTCTTGGAGTGATGATGTTGGCATTCGTGCTGTTAAAATGATAAATACCATGTTCAACGACATCATCGTCTCGAGTGATAAATTCAGCCTCTCTCCCCGTTGTCATGACCATCTTACCTCCAAGACGTGCATGAAATCTTTGAATATCCGTTTCCTCTCCGACTCCAGAGTCACGTCCTCAAAAGCAGATTCTTTTAAGAATCTCTCTCTTACCTGAAATATTAAAAAGTATGATACGACACTGAGTATAATAAAACCTGAAAAGACAACCTCCTACTATTTATAAAGAGAGCAAGAGAGTGAAGAGAGAGATGTGAATAGAAAACAGTTGGTGCTGAGTAACTGTAACAGTATTATCCACATGAGCGACGTACCCCCTCCCATGAAGTCTCTGGCTCCAGCGGTGGGGTGGCCTGTTTCAGCATGTTCTTGAAGGCTGCTTCTTTCCTTTTCATTTTCCGGGCCTCCTCCTTTTCTCGCTCCCTCTCTCTGGCTTCAGCCTTCTCCAGTAGCTACACAGAAGAAACTGGGTTAACAGGAAGAATGCATTCCCATAACGCAGAGGTTTCTACAATGTAACATGACAAACCTAAGCTCACAAGTCATATGGAGCAAAAGTAGTCACATTCTTACACCTTAAACTCAGCAACTGGAATTATCCTGTTACTACTTCAGTCACTACATCTGTACACATTTGATTATGTTTTAGAACAGAGGTAGTGGTGGTTTCTTTTTACAACATAGAAATGTATTCATGAGTTTCCTGCTGCCCTAAGTTGGGAGGATAGAAACAGTTTAGCACCTAAATATTATTGTACAGTGTGCATCAAAATAAATATTTCATTGATGTAAAATGTATGGCAGAGGCGGCTCATTAAATTGCAATAGACTGAACAGATTTACCGAAAAGTGGCCACAGATTATACGAAGGACATCTAATAAAGCTCGGGAGGAAAATACGTAAAGGAAAGCAGTCTTACGCTGTTAAAGGCCAGCTTTATGTTTCCTGCATCCAGTGTGGTGGCTCTCTTATCTGAGCTGATGACTGATCCAAAGTCATCAAAGCTGGTGTTCACTTCAACCAGGAAGCCTTTGTCCTTGAGGAGAGAAATGAAACAAATAACGTGTAGAAGCTGATGTATATGTATGATGTATGATGTATATCCACATCATAACAAAGCTCTCAGAGCAGACTGTGATATATGCAGATCTGAAGTGTGCATAAGGTTTAAGATTCTCACCTTAAGAATATCCTTGATGATTCTTTTTTCGTCGTGGTAACGAGCCTTTAAGTCTTCCACGTAAAATTTAAACAGATCCAGGGGAGTGGAACCTGAACAGTGGACGGCATTAAGTTATTATTTTAGACAGTAAAGGAAAAGGGTCAAAAATGGTCACACAAGAATGTAAAAAGCATTGAAGCCAATCCAAATAAAAGTTAAGACATAAAGAGGAAATGTTAGGTGAATGTGGTTAACAATAAAGTTAATTAACAGTGCACTGCTGTGTTTCCTACAGTATTTACACCCTGAGCTGTGTATGCCTCATTTCTATGTTGATGACGCATGCTGTTGTCGGCATGTCACATACACGTGTGTCACAGCGTTCAGCTCGTGAAGCCATGTGCGCTGTGAGCTGCTGTCTTACCCGGCTGGCCCAGCATGTTGGCAAAGCGGATGTCAGAGCTCAGGGTCGGGTACATCTCCATCCAGGCAGACATGGAGTGAAGCTGGCCATGGTCATGGAGCTCATCCAAGAATTTCTGAGGGAAAACAGCAAAATAGACCATGAATAAATAAATAAATAGAATTTTACCTTTTCTGACCTGGATTTAGATGATTATTAAAACATTTTTATGCCAGTAATTGTCTTGACACAGTAACCTCCAATATGATTGTAAATATCTGTCCCCTCTCACCTGGAATGACTCTCTGTTCTTGCGTTGGCGTCTCCTCTCCCTGAGAAGAGTCTTCTGTTTCTCTTCCTCCTCCTCTTTCTCCAGCGCCCGGATGTGCTCCTCGAAACAGATGAGGGCATCCTCCTTGTCCATATCTGTCAATAGATAACACTATCACCAGTTGCATAGAACTAAGGGAATGTAGGACTACGACAACCCAAGAGTACAAAGTAGTTAGACTGAGAATATCTGTGCTCATACTCTGCAGCTCCTCGTCTTCAGCAAACGTGGGGTTATCTAGCAGGTACTGCTGGGCCTCGGACCAGGTGGTGCGGTAGGTGACATTAGCCATGTTGTCCAGGATGTTCTTCAGAGCTTCCCAGTTCCTCTTTCTCAGCTGCTTGGCTTGTTCCTGGAAACAGGAAACAAACGAGGAAACAAGAGAGTTAATTGTGCCAATATTTCCAAAACTCCTGGCAGATGAAGACAGGAAGATAAATGATTCTACATCATTATGAGAAGTTGACAGATGCTGACAGGCTGATTAAAAATCTCTATAAAGACTTGGCTGAGCTTGAGTACAAACTCTTACCTTCTCTTTCTTTGCGAGGTAGAACAACACATCTTCATAGATCTCCAGTCTGTCTCTCTCTGGAACGCAGCTCCACACCTCCTGCTCACTAAACATCTGTTCCGCTTTCCTACATCACAAGTACACACAAACACATTGTTAGAATAATTTCACACAACAGCCCACATGGGGGCAGTATTTCACAGCCCAAATTTATCTTTAACAAATGTATTAATGCAAGCCATTAGATTGTGTATAGTAAGTTTCAAAGCTCATGAAGTCTTAATAAAATCTTACAAAGTACAGATTCTTATCCACCCTGATGTGCACTTTTCATAAACGCTGCTAAAAACTGCAAAAACGTATTGTTGTGAAGAGTCAGAGGATGTAGTTGAACGCAGTGTAAATGAGGTTTTAAATTTAAGGAACCAGACACAGAATCTTGCTGTCACTCTCCGACCGCCTGTTGTGTGCCAACCCAGATCGCAGCCCCAGTCATCGCCACAACCCCATAACCAGCTGAACTCTGAAACTGGCTCGTTGTCAAGGTCACCAGTCAATCTGTCTCTCTCCTCCGTCGTCATGACTCTCACCCAATTCAAACAGGGTGAACTGGATGTTACATGCAAGATCAAACATCGGAACTGGAACATATTAAATGTTACAGGCCTGAAGTTTCTCTTTCCTACATGTTGAATGCAATATTTAATACATATACAATTTGAACTAGCTAATGTAGCCCTCACTCACTAAATTATAACATAGCGACACAGTGATGGTGATGCAAAGAGCATGTGATGAGCTTAACAGGTCACAGGAGTGGAAGTGAAAGCCAACGGTGCTGTAACGACACGATGTCATGCATAAGCCATCGTTGGCCTTTCAGTCATCTCATCTGCATAATCATATTGACAATTCAGGGGAACCATAAATCAATGGGGGGAAAGCAAAACATTTACTGTGGCGTCACTGCAGCACTTACTTGTATCTGGTGGTAGAGGTCATCTTCTCGTGGTTTTCCAAGAACCTCTGAAAGGTTTCTTTGGACTCCTTGTATTTAATTCTGGCCTCCTCCTTCTCTTCCTTCTCTGTCTGGACTTTGTAAGCATTAAACGCCTGCTTCTTCTCGCTCAGTTTGGGCAGTGCGCTTTGTTGATAAGGGAAAGAGAGAAACACGAGGTGAGAGGTCGGCTGGTTACTTGCACAGTAATTAGGATGAACTGATCATGGTAGAGTAGCCTGTACCTGTAGCGAGGATCATTGATAATCATTTTCATGGCCTGTTCCCAGGAGGAGTTTGAGGACACACCCTGGAATACAGAGAGCAAGTCATGATTAAATTAAATTGTTACATATTAAATGGGAAATTTCAAACAATAGATCAAAACACGTGGACGGTTTTATCATCCTTTGTTACTGAAAGCACACGAGACAGGAGGAGGAACAATGAGTCGTGCTGGGTTGTCTCCGAGAACTTAACACATTTTCTTAGTTACTAATAGATGCCCGTTAAGAGATGTGAAGTGGCAATAATTCAAAGAAGTGCCCCTTCTGCCATTTGCCTCTCCCAGGGAGTGACTGCTTCATCCATTATGAACCGATTCCTCCACGTGCCTGCATCTTGTCGGCTGCCACAGTTATTCTAACTCACTGAGGCATGCCACTTTCTCTCACTGTCTTAATCCCAGCCAGCCCCATGATCCAATAAAGCTAATCATCAAGACAGAGCCATTAAGATCTTGCAGGAAATGGCGAGCAATCTCAGAGGAGAGCTTTGTGAACAAAATTAAAAAGAGCCTAAATATAGCAGCCTTCAAGGTGGGTGGTGCTGGGCCACCTTGCGACCAAACACACAACACATTCAGAAGCAGCGACAATCGTGTTAACACCTCCCGGAGGCTCATGAGGAAGGACAGGGATTAGATCCGGATCAGAATGCAAAGCGTGTACTGTAAACACAGCATTAGGACGAGGTGGAGAAACAAATCTTACATATAAACTATTTATAAAGGTTACACAACTCAATCATCAAAACACTTGTTGGTGTTAAGTTAATGAGTTGTAGTATGGCTTTGATGCAAAGCCCAAATTCTTAAATCCTAGAAATGGTCAGATAATCAAGATTGTTTATACTACAGATTGTTTAGAGGAACGTTTACTCTAAAGAGGGAAAGAAAAGCGTTGGTTCTTCACCTATCTTCAGTCTAATAGCTGCAACAACACATGCATGTAGTCAGACTGCATTACTCTTGGTGTTGGTCACAGCTTAGAACATGTTAATGGATACTAATGTATGTCCAGACCAGCATGTTTGATACAAGCAGATGGAAGTTTTTGTATTTTGACCAGTTAAATGTCAAGCTACATTCAGTACATCCATACAGGGACAACTCAGCCTCTCACAATGGGCGGCCTCCAGTTCATTGACAGGTTAAACCCACTTGTCCCTCGGCCTCACCTTCTCCTTCAGCAGCTCTTTGAAGGCTTGCTTGGCCTCTTCTTTTGTGTTCCATTTGTAAGTTTTCTTCTGAAGTTCTGGCCGTTCTTCCTTTGGGACTTCAACACTGAGTTTAAAACAAAATGGAAATGTGATTCACTTGGTTGTAAATACAACACAAAGAGCATTTATCACCTACATTAAATATCCTCATCCTTGAGTGTATTTAGTTGAGAGGGTGGTGTGAAGAAAAATCCAGTGTCACTGTGACCCTGTATGTGCGTAGGACTGGAGACGGTACCTGTCTCGGTATCAGACGCTTTTTGTTTACCTGGCTGCGGCCTCTGTGGCAGCTGCGCTCTCTGACAAGGCAACAGGAGCGTCTGCAGACTTGACCTCAGCTGTGAGATGCACAGCCGCCTGGGAGAGGTTTTCTTCTGGGACCGCTGTAGCAGTTTCCACTTCCATTACAGTCGCCATAGCAGCTGTATTATCTGCCTGCACTGCAGGAGCTGCTGTGGTGATGCTGGGGACCATCGCCTCTGCCGTTCTGGAATCAGATAATGATGTTTTTTTTTGGAATATGAGGATAATATAACTGAGTGGGCTACCATTTGAAAAAATATGGTTAGGTTTTGAAAACTTCCAATTGCATTGTATATATCACGAGGCAGTGAAGGCAAACAAGTAGCTCTTACCCGTTCTCCTCTGCTTTGATCATGGCTGGAAGAGAAACAAGAAAATGGCAGTTATGCTTCTTGTATTCATTTCAAAGCTTACTGCAGATAGGAGACCAGCACAGAGATAAAGGAACTGAACTGGCCTCCACGTGCTCCTGTATTTGGACTATCAGTGATGCCCCTCTAATGCATGGTGCCATTTGCTGAAAATGCCAGCGGGCTGCCGTTCATCATGCTGTTAAAACGCAGTATGGAACATCAAAACAGGTCTGACATCATCAGACAGCAGCTCTTTACCTTCCAGATCCTCCAGGTCTTTGGGTTTGGTCCATCTGGACTCCTTCGTCTGAGAGTTGTAATAATAAGGCTTCCCTGTGTCTGACTTGTACTCCTTCCAAGGGCATTTAGACAGCATTTGCTAAAAGCGGAAAAACAAAAGGTAAAGTCTGTCAGTTGTGCTAAAATGTACTGGGATAGCTTGTGCAATTTAGGATGCACGTGAAAAAGAGAAATCTATTTTATTAAGTATATGCAATTCATCTAATTGCATTTGGTATGAGAGACACTGCAGGCAGGGCATTTTAAACTTCAGAAAAAGAAATTTGTCTTTCTGAGGAAGTAGACTTTAAATCTGTTATGAAAGAGATAAAGGTTTTTACTTCTGCAGGAGATTTGAGATCATCCGGTTTCTCCCACGTGGACTGCTTGGTCTCTGTGTTGTAGAAGTAGGTCTTGCCATCAAGTGATTTGTGTTCGGTCCACAGAGACTTCTGAGAAAGTAAAAAAACAACAGAATCAGCTGTTTCAGTCATAAAAAAAAAAGAAACCAAGCAAAATCCCATTTCACTTTGCTTTGGAGCTAGGCATCATTCATGACTATTTCAACGATTATCTTATGCCACCCCCTCACCCGAGTCCTGTACGTGTCCTAATAATTTCTGTATAGTAAGCTCAAGTCAGTGTGGGAGTGAGGAGGGGGGGTTATAAGGTACAACAAGGTACCTGGGCCGCCACTGCAAAATAAACATAGCGGAAACCCATAAGTTTGTGAATGCACGCACTGGGGAAAGCATTAACTGAATTAACCAACATGAACACAATTATATTGGTTATAGATGTCGGTTTGGTTCATTGCCCAGTCTTTCACATCAATCTTTATATTTTCTGTAAGCACAAACCTTCTTTGGATGATCTTCCGGTGGAGATCCATTTGTGGTACTCTGCAGAGACGAAGTAACAAATAACATTTTGACAGATTGCAGGGATTTAGAAGACAAAAGGCATAATACTGGAGCAAAATGATGAGAGCTCAAATTTGTTAATATGAAATTACTGCTTGTAAACAAAGAAATATATCAGACTTACAGCTGTTCCGGGTGCAGCAGCTGGGAGGATAAAAACACAAATGCAGTCAGAACCTGTGCTTTAATGAACAAAACATTTGGAAGAATATGATTTACATAATACATCAAATTAAATATCTTACCTGTGGAGTCAACACCCGGCTATGGAAAAGACAAATTAATTAGTATAATATTTTCACAGGAAACACTAACAAATCTCGATGTTTACATCAGCATCTCTCTACAAATGATTGATGAGTTCATCTGGGAATACAAACTCATAATTCACGGTAGCTGACGAAGTTTTCCTCATTAATACAAAACTCCACACTCTAATGGTGCAAAAATATATTCATGATAAGCTTGTATTGATTAAGTGCTTGTCTTATGATCTCTAAAGCTGTCAGACCAAACTGCTCACTTGAATAAATAGTTTGATACTCGGTAAAAAGAAAAACGAGCAGAACACCAGAAGTGAAGGGCTCACGTGCTCATTACGTTTCAGTTATTCGTGAAGCTGAACCAAAACCAACACAAAAAAGTGACGGACAAACAGCACGTAGGTGTTCGTTTTCCTTTTGGTTAAACACTGTATTTAATTTAGTTTTTTAGCCGTTTCATTTCGATCTGTGGTTAAGAATATACAGATTAATTAAGGGAGCGAAATCAGGTCACATCTAATAGAGGTGTTACTTGGCTGTGCAAACGCTTCATTTAGCCGTTCACAGATTCACAGTGTATTTTTAAGAAGTGTGAAGCAGAGCACTGATGAGAAGGTGGTTAGGAGATTTACCGGTCCCGTTGGCTGCACAGCCGCAGCTGGCATGCGAGGGGGCATCATCATCCCTGGCATCATGGGTGGCATCATGCCTGGCATCTAATAAAAGAAGCATCATGAAATATTTATTGGTCATTTCCATACCACCTAGCGCAGGTTCAGGTATCAGACACAGTGTGAGGCGAGGGAGTTGGTGTCTATGAGGAAGGATGCATGCGATGATGTGCGACTGAAACAGTGTCTGCTGAGCTTATTTACGGTGTGATACCACAGCTTACGACCTGTGCAGCGGCAACGACACTCCAAACCAGAATCCCCACACCAGCTTCAAGACTTGTACAGCTGACACTTTAATTAAACACCCCCCCATTACAGGATCACACATGCTTAATAAATGTGACGTCTTTCCTGTAATTAAATGCATTTTTAAGATGGTGTGAATATTTCAGCAGTATTCAGACAACCAATGGCAATGGTTTAAAACAACACACAAGCAAGATAAGCTCTTAACTATTCTGTGAATGAAATTCCAGAAAACTCAATAAGTAGCTTAAATCTTGTCAGCTGCTGATTTTTCTTGAATGAGCTCGTCTTCATTTCCCCCTTCAGAACAAAGCCTCTCTGATAGATGCTCTGCATTCTTATCTGATTTGGTTTATTTCCATTTCAAAGAACTAATCAGAGCAGTGATTGAATGATATGTGCCATGAGTTCAGCATGAGGATCGCTGTTTGTTTTGATGGGATAAGAAGCACCGATTTATCATTTAAACTTTTAAAACTTTTATTTATAGCCTGTTGCAAATGTGGGGTGTACGGAATCAAAGCATGTTTGCTCGCTGAAAATAAATTCTGCAAGTATAATAAAATATAGAATAATTACAACAATATAAAGGGAAACACAGCTGCCTTGGTTCCTTAGAAATGAAGGAACTATCTGCATATAGAAAACAATTTATTGCAACTTGGGTTTTATATTCATAGCTGCAGACATTGGCTCCACCAGTTGATGACGTTGTACTCAAAGTAATTGCTAAAATCTCACGGCAATAATAAATAAAACCAATGACTAGAGCAAGTCAAATTAAGTTCAGCAAGTTGTCCAGCAAAACTGAAAAAAACAAACAAAATCTTTAAGCTTTGAACGAGGCTAACCTGTCCCATCTGAGGTGCCCCCATTGGTGGCATTATACCCGGTGGAATTATTCCAGGAGGCATTGGAGTCATGCTGGGAGGTCGCTGTCCCATAGGCATTCCCATTGGAGGGAAATGAGGCGGTATTCCAGGTGGTCCCATCTGGCCAAAACATCAGGTTAAAGAGAGAAAAGAGGCATTAGATCAAGTGAAACATTGATGAAAACCTTTAATATTTAACAAGTTCATATCAGCCTTCTATGACAACTGGAAACAAGAGGAGGAAAGCTAACAGTCACAAACATCTCTGTCACTGACTTACAAATGGGGGAGGTATCCCTGAGGGCGGTACACCTGGATAAGGTGGCGCTTGACTCGGGCCATTATTAGCCTCCGATGAAGACTGTCATGAATGAGAAACACCAGAGTCAGTGAACTCACAGCAGCCAGTGGTGAAAATATTCAACACAGTTTAACGGCTTTTCTCCAAAATGTTGTTGAATGAGATTTTCGTCTGTGATTTAAGTACATACAACCTAAATATCTTCTATGGCTTAGGACAATAAGAGAACACTTAATGATGTTTAAAATTAAAATGAATCAAAAGAGTGCAGGAAATTCAAATTTTAGTAAAAGTATTATTGCACGTGTATAGGGTGTATAAATATAGATTTAAGATATATCTCTCGTAATGAAATACAATTGAACAGCACCACAAACTGCAGTCTACAAAATAAAACATCATACAATTGAATCAATACCTCTCAAAAACCAAACATTATAGTAAACTTACTGCAGGGGTGTTATTAACCTGCACTGGTTTCATATTGGTGCACCAGGACTTTAAAGACGCATGTCTGGCTTTCTTTACTCATTCATTTACAAACAAGTCTCTTAGAAATATACAGTTATTATTAAAGATAATATCGGTGATGACTTGGCTTAACAAGGTTTTACTTTATGTGGTTTTATTATAAGAAATGGCGCAAATACATGCACTTCACCATAAAACCACCGGCTCAGTATAACGTTACTTTTAGCCACAATGCTAACTGTGTCTGACAGACAGGTCGTCTTTGTCCGTTAGGCTGACGTTGATTCTCAGCGAAAACAAAACACTCATGATTCCCTACTTTACACTGGAGCGACGCTCCCTCACCAGGAACCCTGTATCGCATGTATTCTTTCTGAATGACCGAAGACTCTGTCTAGATGCTGGTGGAGTGTGGAGGTGCAACAGCTAACGTGAGGGCTAAGCTAGTTAACTGTACAGCTAGCTTAACAAACCTACAACCGACCCAAAGTTTTAGTTTGCGAATACTCCGACGTGGAATGACTTATGTTGTATGCGATCTTAACCAACGGTAGGTAGTAGTTTGTACTTTTACTGTGCCGTAACCCTGAATTCCAGGACATAGTCGGCACCATGACGCTATATGTTTGCCGCTATCTTAGCTCAATGCTAACTCGGTGTGCTAACCCGTGGTGCCCTGGGATGCACAACGTTGTTTTAGCAACGTGGAGGCAAAGAGACGGACATCAGCCGAACGGAGGATGTTCACAAATCAACTCTCGTCTGCTTCTGGTGTTAACTTCATTGTGAATAAAGAGTTATCCTGCATGGCAGCACTCACCATGTTGACGAGAGGGTAACAGCCTCCGAGAAACCCGGACACTTCTCAACAACGAGCGACCTGATTGGTGCAACTCCGCCGTGACGCACAGGGGTCAACGGTGAACATCCTGCAGCGTTGTTCCGCGACGGTAGTGTTTAAAGTCAGGCAGAGAGGTGCTATGAGAATTTACATCTTCTCGAGATCCAGAAGAATAAATCATGAAACAATATATTTACAAGTAATTCCTCTTTCTACATATAATGAGCGAAGACCAAGAGCTGCAAGAAAACCAGTAAATCGACCTCGAGTAAAGTTTTACTTCTCAAATGCAACTACCTGCATAACCTGGATTAAAATAATCAATGATTATAATTCATTGATAAAGTATTGATGTATTTCTTACTTATTACTATAAAATGAAATGAGTGAAAATAGCGTTGTATCATAATATATGTGGTTACATGAATTAAAGTATTGTATATACTGCAATATATTGCAAGTGCTGTGATTGTGACAGACGGAAAACACACACGCACAGGCACTCTAACCCTAACCCAACCAAGCCACACAAAAACAAATGAACACAACAGCATGTAATGACACAATATTTAACAAAATCTTACTCTCTCCACTAGGATTGAGCAAACTGTGTCAACAGAGGAAGACCTGCAGCTGCGGAAAAGCCAGTAAGTCGACCTTGAGTGACGTTATTCTTAAATGCAACAACAAACACAACCTGGGTAAGAAGTAAGATTACTAAATACAAAACGAATTTGCTCAAATAGAATTAGATGTTTACATAATTATAGTTAAATTATACCACAATAATATGCATATATAGAAAAATGACAGGAAAAATGTGACATTACAGGTACATCCAACTGATCTTTGCATTTAAATTGTACATTTAAGCACAAAAATCAATAGCAAAGGCATGCCAGTAAATAAAGATACAACCCAGCTACACAAAAACAATTAAAGACACCAGCACACACATAATAGTTTTGTAGCATATCTTAATTAAGCAATCAATGACAATAATGAATACAAAATTGCAGTTAACAACAAAGACATTAGACTGACAAGCAAATGTAAATATTATGAATAAATAATGAAATGTATGAGTAATAAAACAAAGCAACAGGGATGGATTTTTGTCTATTGCCAGATTAAATATGTTGAGAAGATATAGCTTGTGTCGGCCTGTAACATTTATACTTCTACTTTATATAAAGGAGGATACTATGACATAAATAATGGTGAAATGATGTTCTTTAACATGTTACAATGAGCACTTTCCTCCCATTTCTCCTTATTTAAGACATTATAACAGGTACCCTTTTTTATAAGCTGGAGTAGCTGGTGCTCAGGCGCAGCAAAATTACCTTGGTGTATTGGGGATAATTTGGAGAACTGGCTGTGATTTTCCAATTATTGGCTTCTGTGACAGAGCTCTCTTGGCTGTATGGGGCTGGAATGATTCCCAATGTCGCTGGGAAATTAGAAAAGTGGTCGGTATCCTCACCTTTTACCTCTTTGAGAGCCAATCACATACGGTCTTCACTCTTTCCCCTCTCGCTCCTGCACCCTGGTCGTACATTTTTCACACAAACAAGGTTAAGCAGTAGCTCAGCAATTTTGAGGGTTATTCAAAGAGAAAGATGAGTTTAATGCCCTAATGAACGCAATTGATTTTCATTTATTGCTGTTCCACATTGATGCCATATACATTCTGAAAGATCATGTTGTGTATTCAAGATCTGTTTTAAGATGAGAAACTGATATCACGGCTTATCTATAGGCTGCTCGCCGTGCTGTTGTTTACTTTGGAGTTGTCCCTGGGATTTAGAGTGCTGCTGGAGTGTGAAGCATGCAACAAAAAAAGATCGGGGGAAACAGATGAGCCCACACTTGAGGTAGATTGCCATAAACTCTGATGTATTTACTGACAAGTGCAGGAGAATTCCCTATCCATTCTCTTAACAAGCCAAAAAGACAACGAGGCGACAGTGAGGGGCAGTGATGGATCGAGCTTCAACCTAATGATGGGAGTCAGTCAACCACAGCGCATCACTTGTCCTCAGGGAAACAAACAAACAAACAGAAAACCAGCCATGAATCAACACTGCTGCGTAGCTGCTAATGTTTTTCTTTTCTACTCGCCCGAGTGATTTAAGATATTTGAAAAAGCCAGTGGATAAAACACTCAGCTGTTTTAGCCGCTCATCTTTTATTTATACGTGATTTCACAAGTTCATTTCTTTTTTACATGGTATTAACATATTGATCTTTGTGCAGACAAATAGTAGGAACTAAATTATTGATGTATTTCAAAACAATCAGTTAGACTCAACTGGCCTTTATTTTTATTGCACTTTTCATGAAAATAATGTAACACAAAGTGCTTAATAGAATAAAAGCGCAAAATAGAAGCACTAAAAATTAAGAATAAGTAAAAACAACACCCCCCAAACCTTTGTTGATTCCTATTTTAGTCTAGTTATCAGTTGTTTCTTTTATATCTTTGTAACTTATCTTACTTGTATTCTTATATATTTAGGCAGTCATTATCACACCTATTTTACACTAGATATTTTGCACTCAACGTTTGCACACTATCGTATCTTATCGTAACATATTGTATCTAATTTGCACAACATATACAAAAATGATACAAGAATAAAAATAGAATTCGAATGTAATCAGTTGTAAATGACTGTTTGAGGTGATATAAAAGACAATAGATCATAATAGTAGCGGTGCTTGTCATTGTGGCGTGGAGTTCAGTCTCTTCAGGAAGAAACAAGCCCTTTAACTGCAGAGCAGCTCTTCTGTATGAGGCAAGTGAAACAAATTTCCACAAACATCAATAAAAGATGTGTAAACACAAATCAAATACCACTCTCACTCAAGTCGTTGGACTGATACTTTTTATTGATTGCCCTTACATCATTTATTTATCATGCATTTGCATTTCGAGACGAGTAATGACAATCATACACTGCAGATATGCACAGTACATTTATATGCTTTGGTGTTCTATTTATATATCCCAGTACTTCATTGTTGTGAGTGTGATTGATTCACAATATATGAGGTGGTCAATGTTTGCCTCCAGCCATTTTACCCAGTGAGCTTTGAGTCCAGCTGTTGACCTGCCTTACAGGCACTCTTCTCTCATCCAACCATTGGCTTCCTGTCAACACTGCTCACATTAACCACCAAACAAACACTGTATTACATTTGCAGCAAGCTTTTCAATTTCCTTTCTAAAAATAAAGGAGCCAGAACAGACCTGAATTAGGTTACATTAGTCTGTGTAGATTCTTCTTTTTCACGACTGGAGAGCTTCTACAAAACAAAGGGTCATGTGAGATCTCTGTGGCAGTTCCTGTTGAACAGAAGCAAAGTCGATTCTTGTCTTTCTGTAAGTTTAATTCAGCATCTGCAGATGGACTCACCAAACAGTGACATACAGGAGTTGAACAAATGAGCACAGATCTGAGGAAATGTTTTTTAAAACCATTGTTGCAAAAGAGAAGTCATGTAGATGTTTTATGATTAATCTAAATCTCTTTAATGCAAAGAAGATTTCATATGTTTGCATGGTTTAGGATCATTTCCCCTCAAACTAAAGCCACACATGGATTTAATAGCACTTTTTATGTAAATAACTGTACAGTGTGGTATTTATTAATCATTATGCCCTTTGTTAAGTGATATACCTTCAGGGCATATTAATATATTGATTTGTCCTGAAAACACATGAGATAAGTAATATTCCTTTGAAATTCAAGGGCTGACTGCAAAACCAAACCCGTTTTGTAGCAATTTATTTGCTTGAGGGAAATGTTTTGTCTGAATAAAACATATACTTGGAAAAGATACATCTGGATCATTATCTGTATCTGCACCAAATTACACCTGTTCAAAGAGATTTACATTCTAGACATGCCTTTTTTAAAAGAAAGATCTCTGTATTGACGCAAGGCAGTTGTGCACATTCATGTGTTTTGGGGGCGTATAGCTTTGACCAGAGTGCCGATGGGGTGGGATATATCGGTTGCATAATTTCAGTCTAGCCTGTTTTTGCCCGATTTTTAAACCCTGAGATTACAAATTTGAACTTGCCCAGCGTATTTATCATAGAAACTGAGAAACCAATTTCGGTAAAATTCCTCTCTGGGCTGCAATTATTACAGCGAATGACACAAAGCTGTTGATTGCAGAAAACCAGCTATTCACAGTCTCTTGTTCTGAAAGAGTTGCTGATTTCACGGATAGCAATCATGTAGGTCATAGAGTTTACTTTAACACACACACACACACACACACACACACACACACACACACACACACACAGACATACACACATACAAACACACAGACACACAAACACACACCAAACACCTTTTCCCCCCAGCTTTTGGTGTCTTGGTTTCTAATGGAGATGGCAGCTATGACCACGATTTCATAGCACAGCAGAAAAGAAGTCTGAATGAGTTTTTGCTGCTGAATGTCACAGTAAATGTCAGACGAAGTATTTTTTCCACTTTGAAATCTAAAAAATTGTATCGACTCAGGAGAATTCCATGAATGTCTCTGTCGTCCTGATAAACCTGACATCATGCTCAGCACTCCTGAGCTTCTTCTTCTTCTGTGCACGGCGCGGGCGCGTGTGTGCACTCTGAAAGGATCCAGGATGCATTGTCATCTGTCAGAAAATGAATTGGTCTGGCTTGTTCTGACAGGTTGTCAGTCAGTAAGAGGCAGGGGCTGCATGTGCATGTGTGCATAAAGATGGACACGGGGAGACACAGTGTCACACACACACACTCGCTCAGGGCTGAAGTGACAGAAGCGATAGTGTGTCATCAGGCATGATTGATGTCATTTGTGTCCCAACGCTGATAAATATGTTCAAATCAATAGAAATACTGTGCACTGCATAAAACTTTCAAGTCCCCCCCGGGGACAAATAAAGTTGTTTTGAATTGAAATGAATAGGGCTTTGAATTATTGTTTGAGGAAATCAAAAACAGATGCAGTAGAATTAAAGGAATTATTCTCCATAGAATTAGTTTAGAAGACCGCTTACCTTCCTGTGTGCAGAGATAATTTAAAGCAACCACCAGCAGCCAGTTATTTAACATAAATACTGGAAGCAATGATCCACAGTTTGTCCTCAAATCTGTCTATTTACAGTTTGTCCTTATGAATAGATCCAGTTTTTGGCAATGTGTGGAAGAAAAAAAGGTTTTAGTTACTAAAACTGATTCCGAAGTCAAATTTCATCTTTTACGGGGCATTTTGTAGAGGCAGTGCTGAAGTTGATAATTTGATATATGTGTAAAAAGATCACTCTAATTCTTACAAGAATGCTACTAGAAGCTGTTTCCTTTGCTGGACAGACACCAGTGGCTTTAAAAAGTGCATGGAAGTGTAAAAGCGTACATTCCCGATATTCCTTCAAGTCATATGCTGCTACAAGTGGCTTTAGGAAATCAAACCCACATACTCACCATTAACTATTGAAAATAACCATTGACGATTTTGCTCAACAAACTTTCTTCTTTCATGACGGAGAATAGCTGTAGCCATGGTGATGAGGGTCATATAATGGATTTCCAGCCCAGCTGTGACATACATGGATTCATGTGTCGGACCTAATCACTCCAATATTTCAGTGCATTAAGAAAAAGAGCAAAGTGGCTGGTGTCAGACAAACTGTAAACTTTATTCTTGCTCGTTCAAACTGCATCCTCAACATGGGGTGACATTATCTTCAGCTGACTGAAAATGTCATGCACCTACTCGTTATTCAGTCATTCGATATTTCAGGCCGCCACCATTTAGACACATGGGATAAAATATAGCTTCTGGTTTGACGCCTCTCAGGTAGGAGAGCGTCTGGTGAGTGGTTTTCATTGGAGGACTGATGTCCGGCCGTGGGCACTCGCAGACTGCTGAGTCTGTGGCCTGTAATTTGAGGAAATGGCTGGAGAAAAGGAGGGGGAACCACAAAGACGATGTCAGGGGATTTATTGTGTAATAGCTGTCTCCCAAACAGGCCTTTGTGTTCCATGTACTTCATTTCGAATTCCCTATAGGAAACCCCAGCGCTGCAATGTGTTCATGATTGTGCCGGGGGAGATTTTATCAGGAGCGAGTGGTTGCGAGAAACTATTTGGACTTAAATGGAACAAGTTGTGTGTCGGAATGAAATGTGGCTGCTGCGGCACTATAGGCATTTAGAGGCTTTGTGGAAATTTGCTGCAGCTTGCTGATTGTTTCCGCCAAAGTTTGTCTGGTTTTTCTTTTGTGTCAGTTACCAGCATTACGCAATGTAATATTTTTACATTAATAATTAAATAAAGAAAACTCCACATGTAAACCTCCTGTAGCCAACAAAACCAAATTCATTGGCATGAACTCACAATTATTTTCATTTTGAAGATATTAATTAAGGTGGTTCCCAGTTCAAATCCCAGTCTGAGCAGGGCTTTTTTGTGAGGAGTTTGCGTGTTCTCCCAGTGTTTGTGTGGGTTTTTCTACAGGTACTCCGGCTTCCTCCCACTGTCCAGAGACATGCAGATTGAAGGTTAATTGGAGACTGTAAACTGACTCTAGCTGTGAATGTGAGTGTGAATGGTTGTTTGTCTCTGTCTGTTGGCGATGCCCTGTCGACCTGTGCCCCCCCGTGACCTTTAAAGTGGTATATATAATGGATGGATGGAAGGATGGAGACAATAAAACATCACCAAAATAAGAGTTTGGCTTTAGGAAATGTGAAGTTCCTTCTAAAGGTGATCAACATATGACATAGCGATGTACTGTGATAGCTTGTTCACTCCTTCACATAATCAACAACATAACACTGAATAAAGCTCACTCTCATTCTGTCCGTGCAGCATTTTAAATCACTTTCCCAGCTCTGTGTGTCACATGGGAGGCAGAGGCACTTTACTTAATGTATGCATCATGCAGCCACATATTAGAGCTTTGCACTAAACACCACAGCTTTAATTAAAACATCACATGAAGTCATGGGAACTTATGCTGAAGCGTGGGATGAATATTTTAGCCAGAGGATTTTTTTTTAGTTTATCTCAGCCAAGAGCGAGGAGGTTGCGGTGTAATCTCTGGATCAGCTACGGCTTTTAACCACACACTCACCACACTGCTCCGGCAAGATTACTTTGAAATACAGGCAGCTTTCAGAAGAGTAGCCAATTTAAACTCTGATATTATTCCTATCTCCAAGGAACAGCACAGGACTTTCTTTCTCAAAGGATGAGAAAAAAATACACAGAATCGATAAACGCATTGACTTTCACTACATAATGCAATTGCTGTTATATAGTCCCTCCCCTCTTCACAGAACATTGTGTTCGGGACATGACAGAACGGTCAATTAGCCATTACTATGTTCATTTATCTGCATCCTGCCTGTCAATCAGGCAGAGTAGCTCCATGGAGACGACGATGCTCGCCAAACTTTACGAATCTAAATGCGCGTGCGGTCGTGTCGGCACGGTGCGAACAATTAGAGGAAAAAGATTCACAGTCTGAGAGGCATATCTGTCGGACTGATGTGGCATCTGTTTGTGAAACTGAGCGTAGTTGTTTTGAGAGATCGCTGAGATCAGGGGGGGTGGGGGGGTGGGGGGGGACAAACATCAGGTGTAGAATGAGATACGCATCCCAGGGGGCGCCCCTGTGGGACGTGTACCGTTCATCACACCTTGTTTAATCCCACCAAACTTGACAAACTGGAGATAAATACCCACACAAATGCTCATTCGGAGGAACCGTTTGACATCTGTTATGCAAGAGGACTAATTCTGTAACACACTGGAACGATTCTGAACATCTGGCAATACCAATTAGCCATGGAAGGCTGACCGCTTGGGCCACAGGAGAACAGAGCATTTTGTTTTGAAGTTTTTGTTGTGAGAAATTAACTCGATACATCTTTTGAATAGATGACGATTTTTTGGCTTTAATTGACACACGTACAAATGGGCCATAACTTTCTATTCAGAACATTTGGCACATCTTTATTCATCCACTTTTTTGTAAAGTGCCACACCGCGATGTGTCGGTAGTAGATGGGACTCAGGCTTCAAGACAGTAGATATTAGTGATTTGGACATTGTTACAAAGTAATCTCACCTAAGTGGATCGACTTCAACTGCTTTCAGACATGCACTAAAGTCTGGATGTTTTTCTGAACTTTTCCAAGGGAGCTGTATGTGAGAATGCAAATGCCCAGGTCAGTTACTCCAGACATTTTCTGCAACTTTTACTACCAGCCACCTTGTAAAATGTGAGAATATAGCAGGGAAATTATCTCTGGATGAGAACAAAGTGTACAAATGTCAACAAAAAAAACAAAAATAAGTGAGTAGCTTCCTCTTCCACCATCTCTGATGTGTTATCGCATAAAAATTGCAGTGGAATTTGTACATGGTCATGTTCTGCCTCCTGCATTCTCTCTACCAGACGTCCCCCCTCGCCTGAATGTTCCAGATATTTTCCTGTTGTTTTAAAAGTGTCTGACACAGAGAGTTTCCTGCTGTGATCTTCATAGGTGAAAGGCAAACTCCGGAAAATATTCAGATTAAATTTTTATGACCATTTTACAGAGTTTATATCTTTAAACCGCATGTTAAATTATTCATCATTAAAAAGAGTAGAGTTGCTGGCATGACTAAAGACTTAAAACATGTAATTGTAGAAGGAATGGAATCACATTGCATGAATGTCTTTGTCTTTTTTAACAGTATCGTCACCGACTCCAAACCACACATTTATTTAAATAGATCCGTTTTTGATCTCAGTTGGAGTTTCAGAAATCAACAGCAAAGGCAATGTTTGATTTCCATTCACTTCATGGTTCTATATAATTACACTTTTTAAAAATCGATTCACAGAAAAGTATTTTCCTGTGGCTCCAAAGGCTAACTTACATTGAATATCCAATTTCAAAATTTCTCTGGGGCGCATGAGACCCTCTAAGAGTCAGACTGATCCATTGTCCTCCCAGATGTGGCGACTGACACAGCATTGTGATATTCAGTTAGCTGAAAGCACCTGCTCCCAGTCTGTAATGAGTATGCAGAGTTTGCTGCACAGGAAGCAAACGGAAGAAGCCTGATGGAAAGCGTGAGTCCAAGCGAGAAAAAAAAATGACCCCGTGAGTAAAGCAAATAGGGCGGCTCCATTTAAAACCCCCCACCACTTTAACTTGCTGGTGGATTTGATGTTTCATTAAATTGATGCCTTAAGCCGCCGCTGGAATGTGATGAACCAATTTCATGTTGTTCTCTGCAGCTCTCTCTCTCGCTTTGCTTTCTCAGCTTTGTTTTCACAATTATTACAACCGACAATGCAATTTCTCTTTACATTTTAAAAGGTCACTTTGTGATCAGAATTTATCAGTGAATAATCACAATTTTTAAATTACAGTACAATCCCAACACAGACTATGATCTGTTTAGTTTCACTGGATACCAGCTCAATATTAAAGGTGTCCTCATCATGCCAACACATAAATAAGAGTCGATACATTTATTTTGTTTTTAATACTTACACATTAATTAAAAAAAGATACATAAAGTATGTATTTACCTGCAGTATAATGTCCCTCTTGCAGGGAGGAAGCAGGTGTCACTTGTGGAAGAACAACAGTTTATAGGAGGGCAAGGCAAGACAGATTTATGCATAAAGTATGTTTCATACACAGAGGTAGATTCAAAAGATAACTATTCAAAATCTATTCAATGAAACAAATTTCAAGCAAAATTAGAGATTAAATAGGTAAAAAGATTTAAAGAAGTAAAATAATTAAAAAGGATCAGGTGTATAACAATGTAAAACAAGTTGAAATCGAAAAACGATTCAGGTAAAGTAGTAAAAGTAATAAAACTAAAAATAGAATCCATGCATGATTGCATGGACTTGTAAAATAGTTTAGTTAAAGGCTCTTGTGAATAAAAAAGTTTTCCATCTGGTTTTAGGAATTACAATCGATAAGTAAATGTTGCAACACTTACACCCTGAAACAATAATGGTAAGCACTAAAATGCTTGCAGAAAATTGTACATTTAACATTTCAAAGCACAGAATACAGACACATAAAGGATATCCTGACTGTTTTTGCTTGGTGGAAATGTAAATTTGTCAGTTTAACTATGCTGTCATAGGAGTTTTATTGCCGGTGAAATATCTATCTCAATTCCTGGTGGCAGAGTAAGTGTTGAGTCATGCATCATTTTCACAGGTACTTACATATTACAGATAAGATTTTATAGATTAAAGTTTGTTAAAGTCTGAAGCCAGAGAACATTGTATCATATGTCATGTTTTCCTCTCCTGATCCAGGACTGTTGAGGCATGAATAATCAATCAGATTTTTCAGTGTACAAAGTGTCAGGAAATAGTGACGCTGCCCATCGTTAATCAGTGCAGTTGACAGATTTTTGTGTGATCAGATGTCAAAAGCCTGCAAAATGAGATTAAGTATTCACATGTGAGAAGCTGGTACCAGTGAAATGTTGACATTCTTGATTAAAAATGACTTAAATAATTAATACATTGCCAATGATGTTCTGTCAATCATCTGATTGGCTCTTCAATTCAGCTCTAGAGGAAATAAGGAAATAATGAAACTGCAATGTGCAGTGTAACCAAGCAAGTTGGTTTGTGCCTATAAGCCTAACCAAACTTTAACCGTATATTACCACATCACGATATAGTTTGTTTTTATGCAGCAGTGTTGATTTGTTGGTGATGTCGGATCAGAAATCCCTATGTGTCATTTTGAAGGGGCTTGGACCAGTGACGTATTTTGTTGGTTAAACCATTCGTGTTTAATTTGAAGGTCTTGTTGGCCAGGCAACAGTGTTGAACCATGCTTCAGCATTACACTCCGTAGATCTCCATTTTGGGGATTGAGATGCATGAAAGACTTGATGTAGAAAAGCATCTCTGGGTAATTCAGAAAACTATACCACAGGGGGCGTTTTTTATTGTTGTCTGTTTACTCATTCTACAAAATGAAAATCAGCATCTGCGATGTTTTTCATCATAAAAAAGAATTTCATTCAGTTTATTTTCACAAATCTGTGAAATATCCCAGAGACTGTGTTTCGGTGTTTCCACTCTCATTCACATCGGTAATCACAAGCAACTTCAGAGAGAGGTGAGGGCTTTTATCTGGGCTCAGTGATTAGACAAGTGTCATTACAGGGACATTTAGTGGTTTGTTATCCAAACAATTTCATACTGATACATACCACAACAGACAAACAGAGCATAGAGGATAATAATTAATATTGTTGATGCTCCCAATTTAAATCTGCACTGTACAATATGTAATCAGCGTTGATTTGATTGACAGTCCATTCAAAAGAGGCCCAGAGGTTGATCAAATCCTATCTAAAGGGAAAAAGATGAAACACCACGATGTTAGTGCCTTAAAACCCCTTTCTTTGCCCAGTGAAGAGTGACATGGCTCAAAGCAAGACAGAGAAAAACAACTCAGCACTGTTCTTTTAATTACACGCCTGTCTCAAGTCTGTCAGGACGGACCTGGGATATCAGAGCCTCTGAGAAACAGCACAAAAGGATGGCTCCATGTGTGAAGTCAACAGGATTGCACCAGCCCAAAGCGAGAGCCAGTGGAGAGATGGCTTCAGCCCAACTGTTTCCTGGAGATAAGGGCGGAACAGAGCATTTGGGATGGAGCAAATTAAATAAGTCAGGCAAACAGAGAATGACAGTTTAACATGGTATCTAATTAACGATCAGGGATCGCCAGATGCACTCACATGCAGCAGTCGCCAATTTGGCAGAAATGTGGCACTGAGGTGAAGTAAAATTCCCCACATTGTTAGAAGCTTTTTTATTTTAGGAAATAAATCCCTGTTTTCCTTCAAGCCTGAATGTTACCCACATTTTGAGAGGGAAGTTGTTAGTTAACATAGGACTGGGCGACATGGCAAACAATTGTATTAAGATAAAAAATGTTTACATCGGTTGGTATTGATACTTATCACAATAAATGTCACGTTATTTTCTTCAAGTTCAAAGATTGATTTTTGCTCAAAGTGAAGGCTGTGGTTTTATACTCTTCCTCATAAGCAGAGAATGACAAACCCTTGATAAACAGCAAAACATTTATGAGGTAATTCTTTACATTGATATACTGTATACTGATATTGTTTTATATCTCAATCCAGCTCTTATGTCAAACTGAAATATGACATGAAGCCCTGTTTTGATCATACAGCCAGATATTATTTACAGATATTGAGACATATTATAATAGGAAAATCTCATATAGGAAACACAGGTACAATGAATAGTATCAATGGAGGCTGGGTTGTATTTGGAGTAGCTGCAGGATTAGAGTTGTTCAGACTTTCCCACTGTCTCAATGTTTTACAAAAGTACAATTTGGGAGGTTATATTTTATTCTTCCTTCATCTCTGTGTCTGTCCTGCAGCTCCTTTACACAGTAACACTGTCTTGGGATTCATTAGTGCGTCTGCCACAAGGGAGAGATGCCAGAGCAGAGGCCATTTATTCAGCTCAGCTCCATCACAAACTGTGTGCGGTCTGTAAACAGGTCGGCTCGCGATTTGTATGAAACAATGCAAAATCATATCAAACAGCATTCAGTAAAAAGTATTTATATATTATCGAACCAATGTGATTTTAACTCATCACAGCCACTGGATGGATTACCATGAATGTCTGTGCTGACATCCATGTCCCCCTAGTGGATAGAGTCTATTGACTTTGGTGGACCCAACAGCAGGTTGAGCATTTTGTCAGAAGGCCAGAAGAAGATTTGGCCAGTAGGTCAAGTTTTTCACTTAACAAGTGATATATCACAGCATCCACTTGAGGGACTGACACAAGCGTTCCCTACAAACACCCAAGGCTCCCAGATGAAGAATCCTAATGACTCCTAGACTGACTTCTCCTCCTGTGCACAGGGAGGTTCACATATGCTGTGAAATGTCTCTGTAGCTATTGGATGGATTAATATGAATGTGTTTGTGGACATTCATGCCCCCTCTTAGGATAGATTGAGATCATTTTGGCATCAAGTGCATGAAATGTGCTGAAAAAAGTGACATCAGCCTAAGTTGCACTTGATGTTAAGTACTAACTTCCAAATGTTAACATGCAAACACATTATAAACCTTGTTGGCATTGTTTGCATGGTCCTTGCACCTAAAACAACTTTATAAAGAT
The DNA here is from genome assembly GCA_026259375.1 of Verasper variegatus. Taxonomy (NCBI): domain Eukaryota; kingdom Metazoa; phylum Chordata; class Actinopteri; order Pleuronectiformes; family Pleuronectidae; genus Verasper; species Verasper variegatus. The sequence goes on from CM048052.1 coordinate 10,183,967, forward strand.
TGTTGACATAATTTTGGCTATTTATCCCGAAGTAGTACATGTTAAGTACTGTCTCAGTGTTAAAAAGATAAATGGTAAGTATGGTGCCTATAAACTGAATCAACTAAACCAAAATGTGGTTGAATAGAAAACCTGCGCTGAACAAGTCAATACAAATGACAGCAAAAACAAAAACCCTGGGCAGTTAGTAAGCACTATGTTTGCTCTGTTTGTAGTCTTTAATGCTCTGATGAAGAAAAGAGTCCCTGTAGAAATAGTGAGTTATCTATTTCTCACTGCCTCTCTATTTGTTAAACCAGTCTAGTTGCATTCAGTACAGTTGCCAAACCATTTCAACATTGTAGTTCTGTATGTGACAATATGTCTAAAGATATAGGAAGATTCTAAATGATTGTAGACTTAAATTGGGTGGAATCGGTTCTGCTCCTCAGTAGCGGAGTGACTCCTCTGTGCTACAGAGCCAAACCCAGCTCACACATACCACTGAGATAATAGTCACAGAGCATCAGATGCTTCCAATATTTATGCTTATATCAATCTGTTGTAACGGGAGCTGGAGAAATCCACACAAGCAACAGTTATGTGAAACAGGTACCGTTGGTGGCGAGTGTAACTAGAAACAGGCCAAAATACAGACGGCCTCAATGCGTCTGTGATCATTGTCTTGTTTGAACATGATTAGTAATTACAACAGTGGGCTTATTCCAACGGTGTGTGCAAAAATGAAAGTGTTCTGTCAATTCTCCTCCCGACACAAACTCTGATCTGCTCCATTAACATTAACCTTCATCAAGATGGTTTTGTTTCAGGCGCAGTGCGTTTGTTTATGGCAACAGCAGAGAGGAAAGTCAGGCCACCAACTACAGCGTCCTCCATGTTGCTCCACAGCTCCATCCTGGGTCCTACTCCTGGGGGAGTCTGTTGTCATCACTACTTCACATCAGATAGTAGAATCAGGGTCAAGCATTCAGACCTGTATTAGTCTCTATTTTACACCAATGTCAATCATGCATTTACCTACAACAGATGACTCGTCTGACCATACAGTATTTTTACAGATCTGGGTAACCTGGTGCTTACACTCCCTGCACAACTGAACTCTTTAATATCCCTCTCTATATGTTGGCAGCTGAGTATTGTTATTGGCACAGCCAGTCCCATATTTAGATCTAAATGCAGATATCAGGTTTGAAATCTCCTGCTGTCCAATAATGACCCATCTTTCTCACAGATCTTCTCCCGTTGATATCTTGACACAAAATGGAGGTCAGCTGAGCACCGTCTACATTCTACATTTCTCTGAGCATTATAGAAGGATAATGGTGCAGTGCTATCACACAGTATGACAAATGATTTCATAATAATGTGTAATTAATGTTTTTGAGCACCGTTTTTGAAAAAAACACCCGACAAATCTACAAATATATATTCTCTTGTAAAGAGTATTATCTACAACAGTGCACATTTTAATGCAATCAACTTTACTTACTCAACAGAAAATGTGATTATGTGCACTGCATTCATTCAACAGGAGTCTGTTAAAGTAGTGGCTGCCGATGATAGTGATGTAATTGTTTGAGTGGCAGCTGCTCCTTGTTAGAGTCACTTATTAAATCTTTGCGCCCACTCACAACTCCACTAACACGCTCATTTCCATAATAAGAATCTTTGAAGGGTGGTGATGCCTATTATTGCCAGACCTGTACATGGAATTAAAGGTCAGGAGCTGGAGACATTAATTCAGTTATAAAGGACTGAAAAAGAAGGGACGCTGCTTTGAACAGTGTTTTGCTGTCTCTGCACGTGATGCTCTCAGGCCACAGCAGAATATTTATCAACCTACTCTCAGTTTCCATCCCTGCGTCCTGGCTTCTCAATCACCAATCGCAAAGTGTCTGGTGCCCTCTGTCAAATCTGTCCAGCCGGCCTGTGATCAGAGCCTGTATTCAAAGGCTAATATAATATGACAGTTGTCAAAGCCATGCAGCATGTCACTCCCAACATCCTTCGAGGAAACCACAGTATACAGCTCACAGCTATTTATGGCATCTCCGTAAAGAAATGGGAGCATGTTCATCTATAAACAATGTCTCCATGGACTAAACAACATGGATAGAGATTCTCTATAAGTCTGATGATCCTATTTTATACACAGCTAAATTTCAGAGGGGTAAGTCTAAGAACGGTAAAATGTGTTTTTTTAATTTGCCTAAATATCTTTCTAATAAGTTTATAATATATATATATTTTTTAATTGCAGCAAGTTAGATAACTCCATAAGTCCATGACTAGTTTACTGGTTTTGTGCTTTACTCCATCTCCTTTGATATTTATTGACCATTTATCATAAAATGTTTAATTTCACTGCTGGTTTCTTAACGCTATTTAAATAATATCTTTATAATGTTATTGCATTCAATTTTATCCTGACGAAACAAACTATATAGACAGTTCCATTTTAGCATTAATGTTTCCACATATCCTTTAAAGCAATATCAATTATTCTTTTGCCCACGTGGGGGCAGCAGATCAACATGAAAACTCAACGTGTGACATATTATTTAAAGTAATTATAACTTACATGGTAACAAACAGTTACTTGATAACATATCCAGCAGACATGCAGCAAAATTGCCTTTCATTTCATATGTCCTATCTCCATTTAGCTCCGTTTTGTTCTCCACCATCTTCTGAAGTAAAAATATCTCGCCCCTCCGGCTAGTTGCTAACTGTGTCTGCCTGCTATCTGGTACTTGGTGGGAGTTACCAATGAGTTTATCAGAGCTCTTTCGTGAAAACAGCTACATGTAGTAACTAGAAATGGCCCTGAGGGGAGCAGTACGAGCAAAGCATCACATACTAGTCTATTATTCAAATAAACATACAGATTAGTGCAGCTTTAAGTAGAGGATTATTAATATTAATAAACCTAATGAAAGCAACTATCCAACATCCAACTGTTTCATTATTCACCTCCATGATGTCATTCACATGTTTTAAAACTGCAGTTGTCCTCTTTCTTTCTTCATTGCCGACAGTCAACCTCAACCAGGGTTAAGTACTCATGAAGGAGTATTTTGAGACGTGCCTTTGAAATTGAATGCCACAAAATTAAAGGGGATTATGAGACTAACCAGTACTGAGACGCTCGGCAGCAGCGTGCACTGGTCTCGTGTCCGTTGAAAAGCCTGGACCGACTATTTCTGTTCGCCCAGAATGAGAATGAGTCACTGCCAAATATTAGCAAAAAAGCCTGTTGCTCTCCGATGAGACAATAACTCAGTGCACCCTGTTAATGGTCAGGTTAATCACAGTACCTGCGTAGTTAGTTTCATTTCTCCTTCTTCTTGTCCCCACGGGTCTTGTTTCTATTTACAGTTCCATCATTCTTCTGTAAAAACACATTATCACATTTATGGGTATTATTAGACTTCAATTTGTGTTCGTCTGAGCCTCGAGCAGTCTGTCAGGTTCTGATTACAAAAACAATGCATTTATCTTGTTGGGTGTGGGACAGCTTTGATGTTGTGGATTTAGGGAAAGATGAGGGTGTCTGTGGCCCTGCGTGAAAGCAGCCAGGTGGTGGCACTGAAACCTGCTCCGACCTGAATACAGCTGATGTTTTGACATTGCTGTCATCAAAATGCAGGGTGAAGGCAAGCAGAGGGACGCAGAGGATCCTGTAGAGGGGGAAAAAGGTGGAGGAGGAGAGGATTGAAGACCATTGACAATCAAGAGGATAAAGAGAAAGACAGATTTTATCTTATTCACCACGCAATCCTCATATTCTGCCTTTTAAACAAGCTCAATTTCAGCCTCGTCGATCTCAGAAGGTCTGGCAGCTGACATTTCCTGTTATTACATTTTCATCATGAAATGAACAATTTTCTAAATGTCTCCTGTAATTTTCAGGGCTTTCAGATGACCAGCAGAAATCTACTGTGTAGCGAAGACGGCTTGTCACCTGGAGTCCTTGTCAGAGCCATCACCTCCCTAGACTGTTTATTTGTGTTTGTGTGTGTATATACTGGATGTATATACTGGATGTGTCGCTTGTATTGAGAGTGCTTGGAGTTTATTAACCCCTATATGCTGGTTGCTTCAGGGCTTCAGGGGTGACTGCTGTCACTTCGCTGTCAGACAGCATTAATCCTAGAATGCATATGGGTTGTCATGCCGGAGAAGAAAGTGCATTTCTTTAGTCCTTCCTTGACAGCCACTGTTATGTGCTGGTATCATCTTTCAAAGATTAAAGGAGGTGGGAAATATAATCAGCCCATTTCATGTCGCTTCCATCCATTTTGTGCCATGACGCTCCCTGTGCATCACATCTGCTGTGTAAAAATAACCTCACATGGCTTGGCACCACACTGACCAGGCTATTATTAGACAAAACCTTTGCAAACCGATTTTCCTCTCCAATAATCTTTTAAACACCCAGACCAAATAATGCCCCAGTCTGACATATGACGTTGAGGCCCCCCTCAGAGGCTGCCTGATGTGCATTGTGTGATGAAAGCAGTGGGGGTGGCAGAGCGCAACTTTCTCTCTCTCTCTTGGCTCTGGGGTCACTCAAACAGGGACCTACTGGGCCTTTATTAGCTGTCAGCTATAAGAGACTCATATTGGACTGGTCATGTCAAGCTCACTGGCCTTTTGCTGGCGTAAGAGGAAGACACTTATGTGCTGTCATCAATATGCTCTATCGGTAAATCAGTGGTGTTCCTCTCCGCTCTCCCAGCGAGAAAACCACGTGACAGGATGTGAGGGGCTTTTGTCAGCAGTGGAAAATCCCATGGATTCATACACATTGATTTTGAATCCGTCTCATACATGAAAAGTACTGGGATGAACGGGAGGGGAGGCTGCAGAGGACAGGGCAATAGGTGAATCCAAAGAGCAGCAGTCACAGCAGACAGAGGCTGGAGTTTAAACTGTCTAATATGTTAGTTACAGGATAATAATAATAATAACTTTATTTAAGAATAAGTCCTTTACGTTTCACTGAAATTGTCAACAAGCAAAAACAATCCGTGATTTAAACTGGTTTGAAAAGGACACAGACAGGACATATGCTGCGTGTCAGTCAACCAGAGCAGGTCGCATTGACAGGAAAATGTGTGATGCGAGGTGTAGTGAAAGGCGCCATCAGTCAGGTGAAGCCCTGCGGCGTTGTCAAGGGAGGTGATCGGCTCTGCGAGTAATGCAGAGGAGGAGGTCAGAGTCGGAGCCGTGGAGTCACACTAAAATGGTGCACAGCAGCTGTAGCAGCTGTAATCAGCTGCGAGTTGCGGGGCTTAGATTAATGGTAACATTGACGCTCTCGCAGCAGCAGTGGCGTGGCAGGCTGTTAGCACTCTAAACACTTCTATTTCCACACTTTATGAGTATGTGCAGGAGATCTACCGTGGACTCCGCTGCACATTCGCAGACCCAGCTGGTTTATGCCGGTTCTAAATGAGCCAAAACATCTACATTTTCGTAGTTTCTCTACATTTTAGCCCTCAAAGCTACACGGTGCAGTCTGTATTTTCACCCCTGAAGCTGCAATGATGATATTAGGTAAATAAAGTGAGTATCTACTGAAGTTACTTTACAAACCCTCCATCTTTTTAAAAATTGTGTCCGATAATATATGACTATAACTGTGTCTGTATATAAACTAGTGATTTGATTGACATCTCAGCACAGCAGCAGTTACTGCTCACCAAGTTAAAAAAGTAGAATCTATGAGATCTGATCAAATAAGTTTATTTTATTTTGTGAAAAACTTAATGTCTTAATGGTAAGTTAAGTTAATGGCTGTATTAAAACCCAATACTAGTGTAGTGGAGAGCAGGAGGAGGACAGACTCGTAGTTTTCTAACTAATTAAACACATTTAGCTGTTTCCATTGATCACTAGCAGGGATGCGAATCTCATGGGGATTGTCAGGCCTTTTCAGTTTCAGCCGACTTAATGTGGACATCGTCTACCCACCCTGTCACATCCTCGACTGGGCGTCTGTTCTGACACAATGACGCCTCTCCTCCTCTTCCTTTTTTAATCACTAATCAATTTCCTCTCAAAGGGACCAGGAAGCTGTTTAATGGTTACAAAGCAGAATAACACATCAAAGCATGGCTGACACTAGCCAGGTGCAACGCTCTGTGATGAAACCTTTTATGTGGACGGCTCAGGCTCTGCTTTTTAAATGGGCGGTTCAACGGCTCAGTCCTCATATAAATGGTATGAGGCCATATGAGGAAGCTAATGATAGCTGAAATCTTTGATTGGATGACTGGTGTTTTAGATGAGCTCTGGGCTTGTAGCTTATTAAGTTGGAATTTTATGAGAGGGAAGTTGTATAAATATGTAATTTTATTGTTATAATACTATGACATTTTTCTCATTGAATTACAACTTTATTCTAATATTATTATGACTTTCCTCCATCATATGGTCCAGACTTTCAGGGGGGAAAATGCCCAAAGTGTCATCTATCTGTTTCGTTGAAAAATTATACCCAGAGCAACCCATTAAATCAGCTTTGTGGGCCAACCTGAGCTGATTGTCGGTTACGTGAAGCAGCTGACCTTTCATTTGTAAGAATAAGCAGTGAAGACAACAGCACAGCGGAGGGCTTTCAGGAGCGGCTCCTGGAGTGTGGTGGCCTCGATGCTGATCCTTTGTGACAGCTGTTGTGTCGTAAGGTGTGGCTCTGCTAGGCTGGGTTGTCATTTTCACACTCACCGCCGCAATGCTCCTTCGCCACGTCGGCACCTGCAATGCTGAACCTTATAGTGTATTACAACAGGGGAGAGAGGTGTCACACACACACACACACACACCACATGGGAGAGATAACACTGTTAAAAAGAGACGAGGATTGAATCACGGCTCAAATTCGAACAAGGGAGCCCTGAAAGGAAGATGTTACCACGGTGGTTGTGGTTGTTAAGAAAACTAATTCCTCAGATCATTCAGTTATTTTGACGCGTGGAGCTGTGAAATAACACAGCCACAGATAGATTCAGCATGAATGGAGCACATAATGTAAATAACCGTAAATGTTTGCTCGGCTGCTCAGCTGCTGCCCATACGCTCACTTCTATCTGAGACCATGCGGTGTTACATTAGTGACGTTTTCGAATATGTCATCCTGTTCAGTGGCTGTGAAGTCACACACAGCTTGTGAAGTGAAGTGGATGATTTTGATACAGAGAGATGGACGCTCTTCTTCTGTGCTGGGATAACATCATTTGCACAGAAATAAAATTGTATTAAGTCATCTCCCTATTTTCTTTAAATCTCTACTTTTTGCTCTCTCTCCCTGTGTCGCATATCAGCCTCATGATAGATCTGTTCAGTCAGTGCAGCTGCTTATCTCTGCTCAGCAAGACTCCCCTTTAAGGAATCTGTCTTTTTTATAAGATATGATACTATAATTCAAAAAGTCAAACATGGGAGAAGTTGTTCACCTGTCACAAAGTCAGAATTATCATTAAGAAAGTGGTGCTATATAGTTACCTCTGCCGAGGAGGTTATGCTTCCTCCTGGGTCTTTTTGTTGCTCTGTAAAAAACAGATTTATGGCTCATGAAGTAAAAAGAATAAGATTCACGTATTGAAGGTGTTTAGATATACAGATATGAGTTTGTACAGTTTGATGTATCACAATACCTCCTTTTTCTTTTTCTTATCTCCGCCAAGGAGGTTTTGTTTTCATCTGTTTGTTTGCCTGTTTGTTAGTTAGCAGGATTACACAGGATTACTGGACGGATTACTGCAGAATTTAGTGAAGGGATGTGGTCGTGGTGCAGATCTCGATAAGGGGGCGGGTCCAGGATCCCTTATCTCTTTCTTTAACAATGTGAAATAGAGCATTTTAAACATTTTTGTTGATTGACGCATGGATCTTGATGAAAATAATCAGGCGTGTTTTATTTTCAGCTGGTATTTATGAGTGTGTGCAATTTGGTGTAGACCCCCCAAAAGAATTTGGATCTAGTAAATTCTAATGTGGTTTCATGAGGGGACAGTTGGGCCTTGGCGGACATGTGAACTCTTCAGATTATTGAACTATTTTCTTTTTCCTTTTCTATTATAAGATTTGCAGATGTGTATGATTGTTTTCAATAATATAACTTTAACAGATATTATAATTGTGACTATTTGACAATTTGTTTTTTATTTCTACCAGTGGATTTAATGACTTGCCTGTTTGGAGATCATCACCAGCATGCAGTGTGGTGGTTTTTCTAGTGTAGTTAAGATGCAGTGAGCGTAAAACGGAGGAAGTCAGTGATGTAACTGTAAAACACCTGCAGACAGAGGCAGGTGATAATGGAGCCAGGCCTGAGGGAGAAAGAGCTTGCAGCACCGTGAGAAACAATTTGACGAGGCTCAATAAGTCATGACCCTGTAGAGCTTTTATCATATAGCACTCAGGCTTACTTTCATGCGCTGTGACAGAAGCAGGAGCTCCTCCATTAGGCATGAATTCCCCAGGTATAGTATTAGACCTGAAACATGGGATATTTTGCTCAGCTGGCAAATCAATTTATCTACGATAAGTACTATATGTGGACGCTAGTTTGTGAACGCTGTGCTTCTGCATTGTGATTTCTTGTAAAACAGTTCTGAACCTTTTACGATCTCCTACAGAAAATGTCCCAAAAAAATCGCATTGTCAAAATATGACTCATTTTCAGACATAAAAATGTTGACAAACGGTATCACTGAACAAAAACCCTGCAGCAACTAAAGCATAAAACTGATGCAGCTCTGATTAGGGGATGATTGGGCGAGGACGTACTGTATGTAGTGGAAAAAGATGGCTTAGCCAAAGGTGGTTCATTACTGGTACAGTGACTGAGTGCAGCTGACAGCTGGGGCACAGGAGTGCAGCGCACAAGGCAGACAGGACACTGCTACTTGGCAGGCAGGTCCAAACTGTCACAGCTGATTTCTACAGTCAGGTCTGAGGAAAACGCTTCCTATCAGTGTATCTTTGCTCAGCCGGGAGATCTGCTCTCTGCACTAATGCTAGAAAGACTTTGTGCTTTTGGAAAATAATAGTCAGGATCATACACAGCCTCACAATGATTTATTTTGTGGTATGGAGATGATTTTAAACATTGGTGTTTATAAAGATATATTTTCATATCCTCTCCTCTACTGACACAATCCCGTCTTTGTCATCCTGTAGTGAAACATGTGCGTCAGTAACAGCCCCTCTTTGTCAGTCAGGTTTTAAAGACAGTCTGTGACACTGGCGTGAGCCGGGTGAGGAGGCTGAGGTCTTGTGGTTTCCTCGTGACCATTGAAACCGCCTGTCAGAGCTCAACACAAAGAGCTTCTTGCACAGTCGTCTCAGGAGAAAGACCTTTTCAACAGTTTGATGAAAAATACATGTTCAAATGAACCAGAGTCGCGGTGACAGGTCAGGAACAATGTGCTGCAGCAAACTATAAAAGGAAGAAGAGTGCCCGTGGGTCTTTTGGTGTTTTCTCAATGTTTTCTTTCAAAGAAAATACTGTCGAGAAAATGTCCACAGGTTATACACAGAGGGATGCGTTCAGAATCAGGTGATGTATAAAATGTATTTATGGGGTTGTCTTATTGTGCAGTGCATGTGTGTATGTACAGTTAGCCCTCATAGCATCTTGTATACAACCACAATAACACTTATAGATGCTGGGAAACTAGAATATGTTGTAATCAAACATGTTGCACTGTATGATTCCTCACACCCTCCTACACACACACACTTAACATGCATATGTATGTTGATGTATACTCCTGAGATGACAGGTTGCTATGCATTGAAAAATAAAGTGATTTGCAAAGTCTCCGTGGATTTAGAAAATGAGAGCTAATGGTGTCTGTACTCGGCTCAGAGTTGTTAAGCTGGATAGTGGCAGCGTATGCTTACAGAGTGTACCATACAGAATGTACTGTAGGTCAAATAATGCCCTTTGGCGGCTGAGGGAGGCCTCAGGTGGTAAATGATTTTACCGAGATAAAGATGATCCAGAAAGCACGGAAAACTCTGCCTATGGGTCAAAGCGCCAACAAGAAGGAAGTAGCAATATGTTTTCAAGCTCCCTTTAAAGTTGATCTCAGTGTAGAAACAAACACTTGAAACTCCATCTGCACTTTGAGTGCTCCCTTGAAAAGGTTATTACTTCTGTTGGTAATGGTACATAGAGGAACCTTCCTCTGAAAGCAAAGTGATAGTTCACTTTCAGGGACGCTTTCAGGGACACTGTCAAGTCCGAGTCGAGGCTGATGTAGCTGCCAGAGAGCTGCATGAACAGAGGGTCAATAGAGCCTGAATCACAAAACACACTCAGGCAAGAATTAAAATGGATTTCAGGGTCAATATCACATCTTCGCAGCTATTTTTTTTAAAGGTATGAGCACTGATTACACATTTGCATGACTGCAGTAAATAATGAGTTCCTGCTGAACATCTATAATGACCCTGCCTTGTGTCGCCTGTGTAAAGAAAGTGATGAATGTTTCCGTCCAGCTTATAGTCTAATATTCACATCTTCTTTTAACTCTGTTTTCAATCAACAATCGGATATAGCATCATTAAAATGTCAACAGTTTCTCAGCTAGAAAAGATTTTAGTTCTTGGACTAACATTTTGTAATTTGAGGTACATTTTTATATTTTGGTGGGAATGCAATTTTCAAATCTTTCAGCATGTGTATTTGTTTTCCATATTCCATAGTGTAAATATCTAAGAGTCACTAATACTATAAATAATAATAATAATAATAATAATAATGTTGTGTAATCTTTTTTAAATCCTTTAACGCTGATGTTATAATATTGGTGGGTAAATGTAAACCTATGAAGAACTGGTACAACTGGCTCCTAGATCTTTAGGTTGCTGGATGCTTCAGTGCGTTCACTGATTAATTGTTCACTGAAGAACATCTCTCCGGGTTCAGCACAGCAAACGTGAGGCGTTTTCTTCAGGACTATGATCCAGCAGGGGAAACAGAAAATGTTTTAAAGGCTCATCAGATGCCAACACAATCACAGTGGTTTACACCTACAATATTTCACAACTTTTGGAAGTTAACATAGTGACAACTTTTATATCTTTCAATGCAATGAGACATGGCACACACAACATATTTAATCAACCAGGAAAGGGACAATTGCTATGTCTTGTAGAATGACAGAAGAAGCTTTAATTTATCTTTCTACTGTTTAGTACTTGGCAAGCAACGTGCAATGGGTTTATCGAATGACTTGACTTACTGTTAATATTACAGCTTTACCCTAACTATACTAAACCAAAACCCAGAATGAAATGAAATATAGTGATTTAAACACACACACACACACACACGCAAACACAGACAGATTACAGTAAAGTGTTAGAAGCAGGATTGTTCAGATGTTAAATCCCTTTGATATCTGAGTGTGAAACAATCAGCGGTAACAACAGAGCCATGACTCATCCTATAACTGGAATTAGAGATGCCATGCGATGGAATCATTCTCCACAATCAGTCTGACCATTCTCCATGGATTTATCACAGCTTGACTTCCGTGTTGTCGGAGAATCTAGATGCCACATGACGTCGCCAACAGCGTGGTTCCGACTGAAGAGGGGACACTGTGGATGTCAATGTTTGCTTTTCATAGACGCCATTTAAGTTTTAATATAAAATCTTTTTGGTGACCTTCAAAAAAATAGCTCCTGCTTATAATATATTTGTGCATCAAATATTATTTTCATGAAAAGTGCAGTCCAAAGTTTATATTAAACGACAAATTAGTAGTATACCACATTATTGGTTATGTATCTCCCACCACATAAGAACAGGAGAATGAATGGATGCTGTGGGACAATAGGAGTATAAACAGGGATGATGGTTGCGGCTGCCTTGCTGCTATTTGGAGCTTTGAGCCACAATCCGGTTCATTGACTGGACCTCTACTCGCCACCCGATCACACGAGAGCGAGCTGCAGGGACCCGGAGCCTCTTTTAGCACACAATCAACACCCCGCAGATGCTGTGACAGTGGGACATAGCTCACATATAGTAGACATGGGACGACGTAAGCTGATACTGTTTTTACCTGTGCTATAAATATATACATATATATGTTTAACCAGACTGCAGGTACCTGATGAAAATGTGAATTATTCTTTTCTGTTTTTTTTTTTTTTTTTTGGTGATTACCCAAGATTTGGTGCTTTTATTTTACGCTGTGTAAAACTACCAACACAGTCCTTAATATCTGAGGAGGAGGTTCTGGTAAGCCCTGCAGTGTACCACCTATTTGTTGCCAGACGTATAGATGACTACTTTTGCCATTTTCGAAATCTCTCTGAGCCTTGAGTCACAGTCGAGAAACTAATATTCCAGAAAGAGTCCCACAGAACTGCTTTTATGATGCAGCTTTTGCCTTATAAACTTTAATCTCCAATTTCTCCAATATCGCTCTAAAATTGATGAGAATCCAGTCTGAATGTGCGGGACGAGCAAACGATGGTTCAGCTGCAGACAGAGAAGATTGTTCTCTGCTGGATATTAAAGTGTCACAACACTTTCCTGCGAGCTATTCCCAGCACTCACTAATGAAAGCAATCACACAAAACAGCGAGAAACTCCTGTCATGACGTAGAGAAACTAATTCTTCCTGGTGCATTGCTTTAAAATTGTTACTTCTTCTAAGCTCACTTCAAATTTTCATCAATATGATTAGTGAAAATTCAACAGTTCAAGTTTGTTTTTTTCTACCCGCTGAACAAAATCCATATCTCCATAATGACATGAAATGTTACATTGATGGTTACAGTGTTAATATGTTACTTTAATGTATCAGAGTTCTGCCTGAGGAGAAGTTAAGCAAACATCTATTTGTATGTTTCGTAATTAGTAAACAAAATGCATCTTCTTATGCAGCGGCAAGATCTTGATATAGAAGTGTAATTTTATTCTGAGTGATCTCTGTGTACTTACAAAGAATCAGTTTGAATTGCCATTTTGAATCTGTTGCGACACATGTGAAATGAAAAGTCTCTCGTGGGTTTTTGTTTTGAACGAGGAAAGAAAAAAAATAACAAGACATCCTATAAACACGGCGTTCACATTGTGACAATGAGTTTTGCTGGAGACTGTGCCAGAAAGTCGTTGATAGAAACACAGCAATTTTTGAAGCTGTCATGTTTTGTGGTTCACACATTTCCCCCATAACCATCAATAGGAAACAGCTTACAACATAGTGCAATCTAATAAAAACCTGTGGCTTCAACCATCTGAAATCTTTAATCTTTACAAATGTAAAGTGCTTTCTCACTTTACTGGATCATAATATATTGGACATAATTGTCACATGTAGGCTATATCTGAAAGGTCTGTCCCACCCAACAAACAGAAATAATCTAATTAGGATGGATGCATTAACATCTTTTGTGCCTCCTTCAATTTTACCAGCTGCTTCTAGCCTCTACACGCAGAATATCACATTATGTTGAAGTTTACAAAGCATTTGAACAATATTTCTAAAGATCAATTTCTCCAAATCCAACATGAGGACATGCAGCATGTCTGTGGCCTCACGCAGTGGCTGGTGCGTCAGTCTTGACAAGCTACCAGTCGTCCATCAGCAGACAGAAAAAGGCCGCGCCGAGCAAAACTCGGGGTTGAAGGACGTTTCACATAAAAAAAAGAAAAGTAAGTCGATTCAACCTACTCAGCTGTGCATGCGAAGCACAGGTGGGCAATCAGACAGCAGCATATTGCCTGGTGGCTTCATCCTTTCCAGGGTTGACAAGACACGTCATTTCTGAAGCTGTGGGCTTCACCCTGGGGAGTCGGCATCCAGGTTAGCTGGGAGCAGAGCACAACAGATGCTTGGATGGGAGAGGGGGGGCGGGGGGGGGGGGGGGGGGGGGGGGGGGAGGATGTAAAACGCTGCTCTGATCCAAATCTGACCCAGACACTGAATGCCCACAGATGACGATGAAGATATTGCTTTTTTTTCTTCATTTTAAACCTTAATGTGGAATATTTTGATAACCTTTTGAGCAGCTTATACCAAAAGAAAACAAATTTAGCTGTTTAAATTGAATTGACATTTACCTCGTGGCTATAAATAGAAAAAGCAAATGACAGTAATGAACGAGAGGAGAATATCTTGTGTGGAGTCATTTCTTCACGCACTCGCTGCTCCTTATGCCACAGAGAAGGTCTCAGTTTAAATAGATGCTCATAACATGGAAAGGATCAATAGAGTTAATTCTTGTTTTGTTAAAATATATTTTATACTTGCTATAATATAATTAAAACATAGAAATAACTGGTTGAAGTAGCTCTTTTAGTTTTCTTTTTATTGAATGACTTGGGCACAGGGTATGGTGAAGGCTTCATGGTAAGAAATAGAGAAAAACTTGAATTACATAGTGAATTTATTCCAATTTACACGATACATGGCATGTTGGGCTTCCTCCATCGCCCACGCTCATACACTCATACAGTTATCACCAGGAAGTCCAGAGAGAAACAGTAATTTATATGTTGCATGTTGTATGCAAAAACACATACAACATACATAAACACCCTACACATTAAATTCTCCATTGCTTTAGCAATATGAGAGGGAAGAAATAAGCAGCAGGTGAAAAAGGACTTTGCCACTGACATGACAAAGGACGCTGCTTGGATAGATTGTGCTCCATCTACTGAAATTATACAACAGTGCTTGGTTGAATACTTTATAAACACATAGAGGCTGAAAACGCACTATACCTCTTGGAGATGCATGAGTCTGTTGGCGTTAAAAAAGCCACCCTAACCCTGCGGGGTTCAGCTGCCTCTTACATGGCGACTGACGCACCAATGTGAAAAGAGGCAGATTAGTCTCCAACATCTCTCCATCCATCGAGATCCACCTCGTCAGTCAATAAGCTCCGACAATGACGGCCTCCGTCTCTTTGGAGGGTCTCCTGTCCGTGACCAAGAAGTTGATCATCCCCTCTGACTTTATGAGGAGGTTGCAGCCCAGGAAGAATATGCCAAAGACCACGGTGAGGGACAGGACGCACATGACGGCGATCTGGACCACCCTCATGATGAAGAGGCTCCTCTCGTCCGGCGCCGCGGCCACGAAGCCATTATCAGTCACCACGGAGGAAAAGTTGCAGCAGAATAACTCCTCCGTCTTGTTGAACAGTGCGCCCTGCGTCTGGTTGAACCCCGTGCTGTTCATCTTGTCTTCTCTTTGTTTTGAAATCAAACTTTCAGTGCAGACCCGAGGAGAAAGACGCGCGGGCAGACAACAAGCCCAGAGAAATAGTCATCAAGTCAGAAGTGATGCTGATGCTGAGGAGGAGGAGGAGGAGGAGGATGATGAAGAGAAAGTTCCGTCACATCAAGCAGATCCCGACTGGAGTTCAACAAGCTGCTGTGGCATCGCATTACTGGAGGTTTCATCTGTTCTGCTGCCAGTTTCACAGCGGAGTGAATCCACCAACCCGCTGTTTAACAGCCTGACTCTACCTGCGAGTGACAGGACAGACACTGCAAGAGCGCCACCACCCGACCAGACTGCGTGCGTGTCAGCACATGTTTATATTCAGTACGGTGTGCGTGCGTGCGTGCGTGTGAGTGTGTGCAACCTGCTGCAACAGCCCTGCAATTAATGTGAAGTGTGATTTTATGTTGATACTGGATCAGAGATGTGTATTACAGGGTAGACTCTACGAAACAGTATTCTTGTTTATGAAATACTACTACTACTGCTACTACTACTGCTACTACTACTTCTACTACTACTACTACAACTACTAATACTAATACTACTACTACTAATATAGTAATAATAATAAAATATATAAATATGTTTAATATGCGGCAGATTGATACATTACAAAATACCACTAATCACAAATGAACTTGAAATAAGCACCTCTCTGTAAAAACCTACCTACCTAGAACCTACCTACCTAACCTGGCTTCCCACTCAGCCATCTACCATTTAGTCATCTGTTTGTAGGTATTGTAACAAATGACAACTTGACAGCATTAGTCATCACATAATGATAAAAACATGTCTTTTTTGATGACATGTTATCATTGAAGATATTTCAACCTAAACAACAAGTTAACAGGAAAAACAAAGGCTATTTACCTTGCTGGTGATCATTCTGTCACAATTAGTAAAATGTTCTAATCTCTAAAGAATGTGTTGTATGTAGTGGCAGTTCATCACTCATGAAATGCTTTTTCATACTCATTTTACTGCTGCTGCTCAAAGCCATGGCATCTCTCTGTAAGACTAGACTGACATCTAGTGGAGGATTTGAATCTAATGTGGTCACCGTGTTTTCATTCTGACTGTCAGGCAACATGAGTGTGTCAAATGCTGAGCTCAGATTTGATCTACTACATTGCCCAGAGGCCAATGCAACGATGCAACACTGAGGGTCTCTCATCAGGAGCAGCAGATGGCAGCATTATTCAACAGGATTCAAGGAAGGCCTCAAAATAGCTGTGATGTTGCAGGATACACAACACTGTCAATTCACCTATAGACACACACATGCAGTCATTTTAGCTGTTGATGTCACCAGTGTGCTGATGTCCATGTGGACTTCGAGCCACATCCCTCCTGCTGTTAATAAAGTTGAAACAAACTCCAACATTGTTTGTCATGTTAAAAAACACCACCTTCACTCAGGACCTAAAATTATCCTTTAGAATTAAAAGAAATGATAATGTGACATTTATAAAGGAAATTATCAATATCGACTCAAATTTTGTATTTAGATTATGCCCTGTCCAGTCCTTGCAGATGGGTCATATGTGTTATTGTTACTGCATTAACCTAAGCTAAATGCAAAATGTAAAAATCCAAATAGATAGATAGAAAAGTATATTATTATTATTATGCAGTTTCAACAAAAAATCACACACTTCATATTAATTGCAGGACTGTTGCAGCAGATTACACACACACACACACACACACACACACACACACACACACACACACACACACACACACACACACACACACACACACACACACACAGCGCCTTCATTAAACGCCAGTGACGCTCCTCTCCAGAGGCACACGATGACGGACGTCTCTCTCAGCCAATCAGAGAGGAGGATCGCCACACTACCAGGTGGGTCTGAGCGGAGGTTAGATTGCGCCTCCTCCTCCTCCTCCTCCTCCTCGCCGCTCCAGCATCCAGGGGGAGAACAGGTGCGTGGAGACGTTAAACCCAGTGTACGGTGGGGGCCGTGTGTTCCTCATGGAGACTGTCCTCCGGCTCCGCTGCGGCTCCACACACGGTGCGAAGGAGTCCGAACAGGTGCCATGAGACGGACAGCGGCGCGGCGGACTGCGGTTGGACCCACTACTGTGCACCGACATGGACCGTGACTACTTAAGTGTCGTAGTGAGACGGTGAGGGGAGGGGAGGGAGGGAGGGGAGGGGGGGTGGGGGGTGTATTTCAGCCACCGGAGATCGTACCCGGGGTTTGTTGTCTGCGCTCAACACGTTGTCTGAGAGGACGAGAGGCATCAGTGCAATAGGTAAGAGCAGAGTGTCTCCTCACGCTGCACCACACCTTCCATCAAAGCCCACATCACAAACAACACCCCCCCCCACCCCCCACCGTGATGCTGAGGCGAATGGCTTCTAAATGGACATTTCCATGTGCTGCGTTCATAACTGTGTTTTTGTTTCTGTCGATAATGCCACATTGATTTCAGCCTGAATGCACATTAATGGCACTGGCCCGGAGCTGGTGTCCTCCATACAGTTATTTCTGGTCCATACCATAAAGGGGAGGTTGTTCCCTCACTTCACTGTGCGATGTGCAAACTGTGTCGTCATCATTGCAACTCGTGCAACCAATGTCACTGTTGTTTCAATGGAACTTTAGCAGCTGGGAGAATAACTCACACAAAAGGCTTAAGGCTTGAAATGGAAGTTGTGTTAGTCATACTTGGTTAAAACAAGGCTCCTATAACCTTGAGGTGGCTGCTTTACACACACGTCCCCTGTCTAGTTGAATACGACTCAAATAAAGACAAAGCTGCTCATCAACACAAGGTGAGTTTGCGTTAATTTGAATTAACGCAAAGAATCTTCCTTACGAATTATTGTACAAATTACATTTGATTAGATATGTAATTTGTGCAGTAAAGCGACGGATCCCACGTCTTCAAAGTCGCCACAGTGAGAGTATTAATGGTAATGTTTTGTGCTTTCTGTTTGTGTTGGTGTTTTGTCTTAGCAGAGCTACGTATTTTGTGTTGTTTTGGTTTGAAGCTTCAGTCATTGGCCTAATGGGCTTACTGGGATAAGCTCTATAATCACATGCTGTTCCTGGTAGGGCTGGGTATATAGATTTGCATTTTTCAATAGGGCCTCCTTGTGCCAACATGATAGCTTCTTAAACGTCTGCACTGGTACCATAACAATACTTTTTAATATTTAGATTATACATTTTTTTTCTCATAAAATATGCACACAAAAAAAAATTCTGTATTTACCATTTAATGACAGTTTTCAGGTCTTGTCCGTTTTCAACACCTGCTGCCACAGACACAATTTGTTCAGCAATCAGAAGGTATTGATATTCGATACAGAGCTCTATTTGCTGCTTGTCACAATAGAGACGCAGGTGGTGTGTGATTGGAGGACTGCTGGTTTGAATCCCTAACTGAACAGGTCTGAATGCGGATGATCTCTCTTATCCTGGCCTTGATGTACCCCGATGCAAGGCACTTAAACCACAGTTTATCCGGAAACGCTCAGCAGCAGATCACTATGGTTTATCTTGGCTGCTTTTGAGAAAGTTGATGATTGTGGAGGAGGTAAAGGAACGCACACCATCCTCGATTCGAATAACTTGATCTTCAGCTTTGTCGTCATATGTTTTCTTCACATGTTGCAGTCGTGTTTCAGTGTCAAGTGTCGATTTGAGGTGAGTACTTACTGCGTAAAGGCACTTAACAGTCTGGCAATTGCTTGCAGTTGTTGCACTCCTGTTAAACGGCTGAGGGATACTTTATTTAGCCCATCGCACTGCACCAGGCATTTCCAACTAACACTGTTGTTAACAACACAATTAACTGTCACTTCAAGAAGCAGGTAAAAGTACCTTGTGAAAGCAGGAGAGACCTATAGAGCAGTGCTGAACAGATAGAAAAACTTCATCTGTGCAGTTGGTTGGGCTTATTGACCCATGTCTCAGTCACCGACTGGCCTAAGAAGATGTTAGAGATGCCAAAGACCCCATGAAACATAGTCGTGAATGATCTGCGATGTGCATGCAGGTTATATTCGACACACACATTTGGACTTTTACTTAGACCAATTTGTTGATTACACAGGGAAGCCTAGGTTGCGTCCATATACTTGGGGTTAGAAGTCTATGAATGGTGTGTGAATTCACTGGAACCCACTGTGCTGTGATCTGAGGCTGAAGCTCCTGATGCAGCTGGACAGATGCTGCCTTGTTTGTGAATGAGATAAGAGATAGCCCCGGGCAGTGGTGTCAGAGCCTGTGATGGACATTTAGACAGCGAGGTGTGTGTGTGTGTGTGTGTGTGTGTGTGTGTGTGTGTGTGTGTGTGTGTGTGTGTGTGTGTGTGTGTGTGTGTGTGTGTGTGTGTGTGTGTGTGTGTGTGTGTGTGTGTGTGTGTGTGTGTGTGGAGTGCAAAATCATTACCATACTGCAGGAGAAAGATAAAGAATCTGTCAGGTTCCCCACAGGAGTTGCTGTGGGCACTCTAGTAGTTTTTAAAGTAAAGGGTATGTGATGTACCACAACATCTTAGGTTAAAATGAAGCTGTGAGCCTGATATCTCTCTTTTACTTAATTCACTACTGTGTTGTTTATATTGTGGCATTTCCTTTCTGTAATCAGTGAATTTGTCTGTCTATTTGATCATCTTTGGCTGAAAGCTTTTTTTCCATCATTCCCTTTCCTTTCTCGTTATACTTTCTTAAGCCTTTCAGTCATTAAAAGCCTATGATTTTGGTCAAGTTGATATTCAGTTTGACAGAAAACAATGTAGTTTCCAGAAATTGCCTCTGGTATGAAAAATCCTCAGATTTGAGCAACACAGATGAAGTGCGATAAGTCTTTTAAGGGAAAATGAGCAGTCACTCATCCTTTCAAATGGAGGGTCTGGGGTCAGTCCGTGGTGGAAGGCTGAATGTGACTTCCAGTACACCGTCCTCATTATAAAGTTCTGCGTCTTCACCAAAGAACACTGACAGGTTTATTTTTAAACTGTCCTGCTTAGCGCACATTTTCAGAACTAGGGACACAGCAATCTGTGTTTTTCTCCTCCTAATGTGATTCTGATACCTCAACTCAATATCGACCAATGATTTCTGTATCATCTGCTGATATTGATTTCCAAACAGATGCCATCAGGGATTTCTGTGTTTTATGACATAACTATGGCGACACTGACAAATCAATGTTGTGTTTAATATGGATTTGTCACATCTAGAGATGATCCAATACCATTTTTCACATCCGGATACCAATACCTGGACCCGGACTGCGTATCGGCTGATACAGAGTACTTATACAACATATTTTAGCAGTTGTATGCTACTAACTAATGCATGCCATAAAATCACATGATGAAATGAGGAAGAGAGAGATGCAACAAAGGTCTCTGGCCAGACTCATACTTGGGATGTTGTGTGTGTGCCTCAACCCTTGAGCCACGGGTCGCCCCATTGTCCGATTTTTTTTCTCACATATCGATAATTGCATTTGCCTAAAAATCCAACATAGATTGGAATATAATGTATATGTGGTTGTTTTATCCTATTACTTATCTACCTCTTTCTGGGTGATGTTTTCTCCACATTCCTCACATGTAGACAAGCGCAGTACAAAGTTCTTTTGATATACATGAAACATAATCCCTGGTTGGCTGTGAAAAAAAAACTGTGCATCAAAGTAGTTAGTCTGTATATTTTAATGTGCAGACAATAAGTCTGTTATTTATTCACCCTTTGTGTAATGTCACATTGCACTAATAAAAAGTGAATTAAAGATCTGGAAACAGACTAAGTAATCTTATGATCCACAGCCATGAAATGCATAAAGTGAAGTCTGAAGGCGATTACTAATCACTTTTACGAGAGGCAAATATTGATCGACTTTAGTTCTCGCAGACTTTGCTGACATCACATTTCTTTGTAAGATTATTGATTTCTATCATTACAGCTTCATGATGACATTTATCATGATGGCTTAAATATTTATCATGATTTCTGTGTCTGTCTCCCCTGTAGGATGTCTCCTCCACCCTGCTCTGTTTCTCAGCCTGTCTCCCGAGTTCAAACATCTCCTCCGCAGACTGAGTGCTCCTGAGCGCTCGCTGCGAACCTCCCTGTTTGGCTGCCTGGCCGACTTCCCGGGGAGGTGATGCGGCGCTTCGTCTACTGCAAGGTGGTGTTGACCACCTCTCTTGTGTGGGTGCTGGTGGACGTGTTCTTGCTGCTCTACTTCAGCGAGTGTAACAAGTGCGATGACAGGAAAGACCGCTCGCTGCTCCCTGCCCTCCG
Organism: Verasper variegatus; assembly: GCA_026259375.1. NCBI lineage: Eukaryota > Metazoa > Chordata > Actinopteri > Pleuronectiformes > Pleuronectidae > Verasper > Verasper variegatus. Next base: position 10,205,537 of record CM048052.1, read on the forward strand.
AGGTGAGTCCACATCGGCTCTGCGCCACCTTTCATTCGCAGAGTAGATGTGATGTAGACTTAAAGGTATAAGGAGTCCATTATGAGATAAAGACTGGGACACTGTTCCATTCTCTGTCCCTTTGAGCTTTAATGTTGCTTTTGGTGTTTTTCCATTGTCATGTTTTCCCTTGAAAATGAAGATGTTTACAGTGAGTTGATTTTTTTTCCAACTTCTCTGAGAGGGAGAGTGAATAATCATTTTTGTATTTCAAGGGCTTTTGCAGTCATTCAAGCAAAGTAATTGGTTGGTGAGATTTTGCATAGATTACATTTGTGATATATTAAAGGGAAAGGTTGAGGCAAAGATTGATAGTTAATTTAACAAAAATAAACACAGACACAATTATACTTTTAATAGACAACCCATCTGATGTGATATGTAACAACCTTGTAGTCTCTTCAAATACATTTTAAAAGTGTACTGATTTCTACACAGAGACCTCTCACTCTTAAAAAAAAGTGTCTGGTGTGTTTTAACTTTTAAGTGGTAATTTATTTAACGACATAATGAGAACTTAATCAGGAATAAATACAGGATTAAAGACTACTTGCTGAGCAAACAACGTGGAGTGTGTTTTGCAGTGAAGTGAGCTCTCACTCAGAATGCTTTTTTTTTGCAGTCTTTTTGCAAAAGGGCCATAATGTTAATGTTATCAAAATATCTAAAATTCCAATTTCCATCCTGAAATTGAGCTCTTGATTTAGTTTTCTAAGTACTTGAATGTACAAAAGAATAGGTTTCATCAGTAATTTCATCAAATGAGGGAAGCTCTTTAAGATTATCAACTCTTTAAGATTATAAGACTTCTTATGGAAAGACCTTCAAAGAATCTTCTCAAACTGGGATTACAGAATTTGATAACCCCACTTTATAAGTGAAGCGACGGTTATTTGACAATTCCTCTTTTTGTTTCATTTTTAATCTGGTAGACTCAACCTTGTGTTAAGGATCAGACATGCGTATTAATTTAAGCGTTTTACTTAATACATTCCATTTTTTCACCTCATTGTTTTACATAGTCATCATCTGTCATGAATCCCATTAACTCGATCAAGTTGCCAATGTAAAAAATACAAATTGGTAGTTTTCTGATCTGCTGAAAGAGGTTTGTGATGTATTAAATCTCTATTTCTTATTTGATTGTATGAAGATAGGATTAATTCACCTTTGTAAGTGAACACCAGTGTGTGAGTATGTGCGTGTGTGTGGTGCTGATCAACCTAAACCACAGAATCGCTTTAGCAGAGTTCATTTCCTCACATGCCCTCAAGTAAGCAGGTTTCTAAGAGGCTTGCTAAGCTGCTTTTAAGGTTAGAATGAGGCAGAGCTGCCAGCTACTGACACTTATTACCATGCAAAAGTCTAATGTTATACACTGCTCACCAAGTAGATGATATAATTAATGAACTGAGTGCTGAGAATTTTTTCTTTCACAGGCCGTTGCAGTTCTTTTGCCAGTTCACTGCAAAGTGTAATCTTATTCATTTGCCCACAACTGAAGAGCCTATACTCTTAATGTGGCACTGGTTCACATGTTCAGTTTTTAATTGGAACCAATAAACCCAATTTGATTATTACGGAACCATTTTTGTTTGCTTATGCTAAATAATTATTCTTCAGTTACTGCTTTTATGGTTCAAAAGTCACTATTTTGTATTTTATATTAGTTAAAATTAAAATGATTTTAAACACCTCAGAGGCTGAACTGGATTACGTGTTAAAAAACATTGTTATAATTTAGTGGAGGCTTCAACCATAATGCTGCTCATTCGCTTTGTATGGGATAATGTCATGCATTGCCAAACTGCTTTGTGCGTCACATTGCTTGTGCTGCATACAGCAGAGGTTGAGCATTTAATCTTCAATGCGGCAACTGAGGCACCAGCCAATCTAATCGGGATTAAACAATCACTCATGTCAACATTAAATTCTTATGGCAAACTTGTTAGCCCACAGCGTACTATAATACAGCCAGTAGACATACTGGCATGCAGCTTTAATGTCAAGTTGTGTTTCTGTCCCCTTGGTAAATGTAATTCCAACAGTTGCGTTCAGCTCGGTTTCTGGTCCTTTTTTAAAGAACAATCTGGATCTTTAGCTACAAAATGCTATTGTGTTCCTCAACAAGCGACTAAGTTTGTTCATCAGTGTATTTGTGGACATTTTTCTGAAAACAGCCACCTATGAGCTCTGGGATACAGAGGTGAGCGATGAGACGATCTACAATTTTACGTTGTGGGCCTTAAACCGAAACAATAATCTGAAAGGCACTGAAACGCTCCATAGAGCCTTTTCTCTACCTGTTGTTTAGTGCTGGGTTTATTAGCATGTCGACCATTTATATATTTATAGATATAGCTGTTCCAACTGACAAAGAGTAAGGGGTTGTTACACTAACCAGCAATCAGCCAAAAGGCTCCACAATTCTGAAGCTGGTCATTTGATTAATGTATGTTTAAATTAATTACTTAACTCGGCTTGCGGTATGATTTGATGCTTTGTGGTCTCTCCTCCATTTCATCAGTTTTGGACCAGGAGTCCATGATGTTGATCTTCACCAGGTTGATAATGACAGTTCCTGATTCGAGCCGCACAACTTGGCTCACGTCAGTTCAGCAACATTAAACTTTATGGCCAGTCACTGCTGTTCATTATGTTTATTTAGGATTTTACATTAGCTTGACATCATAAAGGAAAGTTGTTTGAAGGGATGTGTTAATGTGAAAGAAAGGATGTTACATACACAGGTTCTTGGCTACAGTGTAAACATGTTCAGTTCTTTGCTCTTTTTGTTAACTGATCTTAATGGAACCACATGAAACATTCCCCATTGAACGTCCCATAACCCAGTTGTCCCTTTTTCATTTAATGGGTTTCAAATATCTTTTAAACTCTTCAACAGATATGTTCATTACATAAAGTAAGTGTCATACCTAGCAACTAGGTTGACCACAAGTCTTAAAAACAAATCCCATGTTGTTGGTGGGTCTGTGAGGATATTCTGGCCTTTGGTAATAAACGCTAACATCACCATGCTAACGTTAACCATCTTAGTTAAGTTTCAGGGTTGCAGTTTCAACCCCCCACTCGCTCACTGTGAATCCAGCGGAAGATCCCCTGCTGCGTTCTCACATCGAGAAGTCAATGTGACAACGCAGCAGGGGATCTACTGACATTATACCAGGAGGTCAGGCAAATACAGACCTTCTCCTCCTGAGAAAATACAGATGATCTGCGGAGTCCAGTACATGTCTGAAAGCAACTAATGTGATCGCAATTTGTCTTGTGAGCTACATGAACGTTTTTACTAAATTCTGGAAAAACCTCCAATAGTTGTCATTCAGAATTACCAAAGCCATTCCGACTGATCATCTAGTGTGGTGAGGGGTATTTAGCTGCAACATGCAACTTCACCACTAGATGTCACTAAATTCTACACACTGAACCTTTAAAATATGTATAATCTTGAATCTTTAAATGATCTGTTGACTTAGACAGTTATATATTGAAATTTACTTGAAATTGACCATCAACACAAAAAGTGTTGATGGTTTGCTGTGTTGGTTTTTTGTATAAGATGTTGCCCGAAATGTTTGTCAGTACATGTATATGTATATCAGCACGCTCTGTCAAGCTTACCAGTCCGGCCGACACCAGTCTTTCTCTGAGGGGGTTGTAGGGAATCCTCTTAACTAAGGGCCACGCAGCTAATGTGAACTGTGTGGCCCCTTTTCATTGAAATCACTGCCTCTGCTCTGAGATATTATTATAGAGAGAATGAGTCATAAATCCATAGGAGGTTATTTACCTTTGGCTCAGTGCAGCAACAATAACAGCACTGCTGATGTTCTGCAGGCACTTAACTAAAGCATCAAGGGCGTGTAACTGTAGGAAGGATTTTGCTTCCTCACAACCTGATCTATTAATACATTGTCCAATTCTCTGAGTTCAAAACTGTTTTCTTCAGCCTGTGCACCACTTAATACTCAGCCAGCTCAAGCCACAGGAACCAGGAGAGGTTAGGCAGAACCTCGACTCTGTCTGTATGAAATGTCTCTTGTGCCTTTTTCAAAATCTGTGACGTCAGATGTAACATTTCTCAGGCTTCAATAGTGCAAGTGAGAATACTATCACATTTGTTTTTTGTGTTCCTAAAGGTAATATACTGTACTTTTCATATGTGCACATCCTGATGCTCTTAAAACCCTAATATCCATTTGGTACATGCACATTGACGTGGAAACTAATGTTTGTGTCCTCCTTTTTTACAATTATAGCAGAATAACACTTAACAGATTATACAGAGATAAAACCAGCATGCTTTACTACACTCCCCTGGATAGACACTGCATCTGTGGTGCCTGCTACAGGGTTTTTGAAAACCCACCGTAACTCCTTCTCTTCTCTGCTGGTGAGAATGGAGTGAATAACGCACAGACTGGAGTGAGCCAGGTCAGACAGTTCATTACTCTTAGTCCCATTTAGAAAGGAGATGCAATTTTTAGTTGACTTTTATATAACACTTACTCTCACATTGTTCCCCCATAAATATATAGTCTGCAAGGGATTTATTTAACTCTGTCAAGGAGGTTATGTTTTTGTCTGTTTGATGGTTTGTTAGCAGGATTACAACCAATTTCCACTTTTGGGGTGGGGGGTGAACCAATGAAGGACCCGTTGAATATTGGTGCAGATCCAAAACGGGGTGGATCTACGATTTTCTTTTTTTCAATTACTTTAACATTGTGAGATGGGGTTTTATGGTGCCGTTCTAGCTTGTCTGTTAGTTGGCAGCATTACACAAAAACTACTGGAGTGATTACCATGGAACTTGGTGGTAGGATGCAGGATCTTAAACATTGCAATTTTTCAATGTTTTAACTGATTTCCCAGGTAAACAATGTATGGAATATGGTCTGGCATATTTGCATATCTTTGAATGCGTGCAACTTGGTGTGGCTTAAGGGAAATGTTGGGCCTTGGCGAAAGTATATGTTGAGAAATAATCTTATGCCCTCTGTTTTATTCTCTGTTATGTTCCAGCTGTGATATCTCGGAGCCACGAGGGTCCAGGCGAGATGGGCAAGTCGGTGAACATCCCCAAGGACCAGCAGGAGAAGATGAAGGAGCTCTTTAAGATTAACCAGTTCAATCTGATGGCCAGTGACATGATCGCACTCAACAGGAGTCTGCCGGATGTGAGGTTGGATGGGTGCGTATAAGCTTGGTAGTCGTCCAGATGCATGCTGTGACTTACATGTCTGACTCTTTTAACACCTTTCCAACAGACCAGCTTCAAGGCTAGGTTATGCTCGCTGTTCCTGTCCAAATTAAAAAAATATATTTCTGCTGCGTGGCGTCATTTTGGGTCACGCAACTCCCAACTTTTTTAATTTATGGCAGGCGGTGTGTCTTGCACAACAAGGATTGAACTGGGTGCAAGATTCTGCAAATATATCATCCCCTCAGCCCCTCAATAATGTCATTAAAGAAGGAGTATAGAAATTCTCAGATGGCTCCTGGAGGGAGATTGCAGAGATTGTAGGTAGCAATGATAAATTTGGGTTTGTCAAGGCAAAGAATCCCCCTAATGGCTCAAAGTGATGGTCCTGCAGGAAATAAGCTGGTGATAAAACAGTTCTGTTTGTGTTTCTTCCTCTTATTCTTTACCTTTTTCTGTCAGTGTAGTTTTATTTTTGTCAGCGTTGCTTCCTATCGTGTAGGAGAAGGCTGCTATGACCAATCCGTGAAACACTGCAGCTAAACACAGAGTCCTCCACTGCCTCTAAACTCTGATACCTTAAATACCCATCACATGTCGCAGGGAGCTGTGGTTTCTTTATGAAAAAGCTTGATATTTTTATCATTTTTATGTCTTTTCATGCCGTAATGTGTGTGGACTTGTGTATGTCAGGTTCACTAAAAACTGCTTTAGTGTTGATACAACTTTATTAGATAGCTCAGCAGAGCAGCAGGATTTAAGAGTCTCAACAGGTTGACGAGCAGTGATGCAAGCTGCTGTTTCTGCTGATGAAATGTTTGAAACTATCAGGACAACATTATTTTGATGGTTTTAATAAAATATAAATGAGTTAATTAATTGCCATCTGTATTAATAACTGTTCAATGTGGGAAAAAACTGTTCTAATTATGGGCACTGTTTCAACACGGGATCCATCCAGTGTGTATGTAAGTCTTGACATTTGAATGGAGGAAGGATTTTGTTTACTGTCACTCAAGATCCACTTGAGCACTTAATGAAAATCCAGAGAGCCGTTTGTGTGAAACATGAGCACATTCATCTCGGGCTGCTGGTATGCACAGGCGTTCTCCTCTCGCTCTCTGAGACATTACCCATGTGATTCAGGTTTAAATATTCCAGCTGAATGCCAGATCTCCGCAGCACTTTAATTAAGTGGATGCCAAAAGGCCCTGCCAGTCACATAGGAAATAATTATGTCTTTTTTCACTGGTACATTCGAGAACCATATTAAGAAAATGCCACCTCGATGTGTTTTGCAATACAGGGATGCATATATACAGAATATTTTGCCTACATAGTGCAAAAGAAGATCTGTATTACCAAGGAACTTCAGCTTTTTTTTGCTCCATTATATCTTCATTCTTCCCTCAGTATAAATATTACAGCAGCTTAATTACAGAGCACAGCTTAGTCTTGCAAAAAAATGTCCCCAGCTGTGCGGTGAGAACAATCCAGAGCCGTGCAGAATTGCCAGTTGTTCCCTCTGAAGGACGATAACGTGTTGTCTTGAAGGCAGCTTTCTGGCCCAGTTGTGTCAGTCAGCGCCGTCACATTGAATAGACAGGAGTGAACCAGCAATGCTGTCTGCTCTGATGGCTTCTTTCACCCTCTGTCACCTCGCACTCTTCGTGCTCCCACCGTACGGGCCGCTCTGACCTGTCCACCTCCTCTTTTCCTCCTGTAAAACAGCTCATTCCTTATTCAACATGATCCACGATCCAGAACAGCACACCACCTTGTCACTCCCTGGTTTTGACAGACATCCCTTCAAACCAAGGGCATGCTGACACATCTGTCAACACTGGTTTAACTTTTTCTACTTTCTACTGGAGGTGTTTGTCATTAAATCTGCTATGTCGATTTTTGTGCCATGATTGCAGCATCGGATAGCAGCAGGATACACTCTGATACTGTTCTCATGGGATAATGAGCTACCGGCAGAGAGAGCCACTGTGACTGCTGCTCAACACTGACACCATAGTTTTAGTTCGGATAGAGAGGGTTAGGTTTAAGTATAAGGGTACAAATTGTTCTGTTCAGGTATTGAATGCAAATTAGTTTAGTTGTAATGACTAATGAATTATTCTCGAAGAATACAAAATATTGACAAATGTTGGACATTCAAAACATTTTTGAACATATTTAAAGGTAAGGTTGATAAGATGTTACTAAAACAACTTATTGAAATCCTCTTCTGATCCCCCTCAATAGAGAAAGTTGTCTGAAACAAAGCTCTGGCTGTGGCCCTCAGGAGTGTCATAAACGCATCATTTCATTCAGACCAAATGCACTGCAGCACTAAAGCAGTAACGATGGCTAAGAAGTTAGCAAGTGAGTCACAGAAAAGTTGGCTTGGAGCGTTTGCAGTGCACTTTTTGGGGGCATAGCGGGCATACCGTATCTTTAAAGTGTAGCCTGCTCTAGCTAACTTCTCCAGGATAACCAACCCTAGCTTTAATTTACAGTAATATTAATCATATAAGAAGCTCTAAATAGGAATAGTTTGGGGTTCTTCTGGATTAAATGAGAAATGTAATTTGTATTTTATAACATTTGTTATTTGTATTAATCCAAACCAGAAGGTGCAAGCTTTGGGATCAGCACCCTTTTTTTTTTTTTTTTAAGTGAATCTTAAGAGGGTGCCCAATCACATTTCCTCATATTTTCTTTATATTGTGGGTTGTTAAGTTTCTTGTGCGTCTTTCTTTGTGTCAGTTGTTGACTGACAATAGATAATCAAACCTCGTGTAACTTAATTTTGTTCGGTTCTGCTTTACTATGTTCCTTTTTCCCGCTGTCATTCTCTCAGCTGTAAGACCAAGGTGTACCAAGACGACCTGCCCAACACCAGCATCGTCATCGTGTTCCACAACGAGGCGTGGAGTACCCTGCTGCGGACCGTTCACAGTGTCATCAACCGCTCCCCCAGACACTTGCTCATGGAGATCGTGCTCGTGGACGATGCTAGCGAGCGAGGTTGGTGCTGCGGCTAATGAGCAGCTCACAAAATGTACGGCGTTTCGTCTCTGACAGACTCTAAGGTTTAACTCTGTTGTCAAGGATACAGGATGTTAATTTTAAAGTCATGGCTGACGATCTGTGTAAAGAGTGTGGGAGACAAATCCCTGATACAGACTCAAAGGATCACCTATCATGGTATAAGAATAATATAAGAAACGGCTAATACAGTGTTGTTTTTAAATGCAACAGGAATGAGAATTTGCTATTTGAAGCAGGTGATAACAAAAGCACCAAGTAAACTGACATGTGGAGCTGCACCTCCCAGCATTTTTCATATTGTGGGTTTGGATCTGTTGATGTGAATTGCACTCAGTAGAATGCATTGCTCAGCCAGCTTTCCAGTCCTGTTTGCTACAACACAGCAGGTGAAAAAACACCAACCCCCTGATTATGTCTGAATATTTTCATCAACGTTAACACATAATTATTTGAGAAATTGGAAAAAATTTGAAACCGCCCTCCCTCGCAATGTTAAAGAAAGTGACAAAAAAAAAATCCCGATTTGGATTCACAGCAATATTTAATGGGTTCTTCCCTGGCCTATACCACTTCTTTCCACTAAGCTCAATAGTAATCTGTCCAGCAGATGTTGCATAATTTTGCTAACTCATAGACAAATGCTGATCAAAACATAACCTCCTTGATGGAGTTAATTAACAGTTTCTTATAAATTAAAATACAGATGATAATCAGCCATCAATCTAGAGTCATCTTCAGTCGTCAGAATTAGAGCCCAGACTGACATATTTAACAGTTTTATCTGACCGTGTGTTTCGACTCTGTGGACTCTCGCTGTTCTGTTTCAGACTTCCTGAAGAAGAAGCTGGAGAACTACGTGCGAGCTCTGGAGGTGCCCGTAAGGATCCTGAGAATGGAGCAGCGTTCGGGTTTGATCAGAGCCAGGTTGAGGGGGGCGGCCGCCACCAAAGGTCAGGTCATCACCTTCCTGGACGCTCACTGCGAGTGTACAGTGGGCTGGCTGGAGCCCCTGCTGGCCCGCATTAAAGAGGACAGGTAAGAGCCAAAACGCACCAGAATGAATTCATCAAACTTGATGTTAATTTTTTATTTGAAACTAATAAGCATATTCTATTCTTTTGGAGAGATCACGAAAGTGTTTCACACTCCGTTTAATCTTTTGCCTATTCAGTCCTGAAACATGCTTTATTTATAGTGGTACGATCACATTTCACTTAAGTTGCATCATTGGGTGCTTCAGCCAAAGTTCTGTCTGAATATTGATGGGACATCAGCCTGTCAGTCATGAATACACTGTTAGAGCCTGACACTGCTGATAGGAGGCGATTATCATTTTGCATCGTCTGCTCCTGCTGCTGTCTCAGAGGAAACTAGTTCCAGTTACTGTAGATCTGAAATGTTAACTCTGCCACAAATGATCCTAATAGAGACAAGATTAAAGTGAACAAGGATATATGTTCAGATACGTGTTCGTGAATGTGTAGAATATCTTTTCGTTAAGTTTTCAAAGTGTTTATTAAACCGGATTTGTTAATTAAACATGGTAAGTTGTTTGGTTGCAGTTATCAGAACACACAGGTTCAGAACACGAAGATGTCTTTTCAGGCTTTTACTTGCATGTAAAAAAAAAAACAAACTGTGTGACATGAACAGATGGATTAATAATGATTCGCTTGCGACCCATATCTTATCTGAGGTCAGACACATTTATTTTCCCTCAGGAAGAGATTGGTATCATATGCCTTCGAATATTGCATTAAGAAGCCATTACACTTTTACTGAATGCTGCTGCACGTGTATCGACATCAGTAATTCTGGCTGCAGACTGATGAGATGGTGCAGGAAGCACGCTGTATGCTCCATACAGTATGCACCTGATGGATGATACGGGTATAGCTTAATTCAAATCCAGTGTAGGACAGAGATATGGTTGAAATCAGATTTGTTATATTCAATACTGATATACACTGTCTTACAATTTAGCAAATTTGTTCAAAATCACATGTTGAAAAAATTAAATGCTCAATGCAATGAACATTTAAAAGATAAGTCTGCACACTTCAAACCTTTATGTTAGTTTTAATTACAGTCTGGTTGATTTTATTGAATTGGACTGGAGCATTTTTCCTGTTATGATGCAATGTCAACAAAATTTCTATTACCATGAAACTTGGTGCAACAGGCTTTTTATAAGCACTGTATGTTAACAAACGGGTATAAAAACCTGTAAATACCACCAATGTGTAGCTGAGAAACATCATGTGGCCTTGGCTATAAAGACGTGTTTTAATGTAAGGGAGAGGCTGGGCCTTGCTGTAGAAATGGTCACAGATGTTAACCTGGTTTTATAATAGCAATATATATAACCAATAAGGGAAATTACCTTTCCACATTGTTGTAACATTTATTTTTAATGTACGGTGTGATGCTTCACAAACATTTTATCTCAACATTGACTCTTACACTTTACCACTGGTGTGTCTCTCAGGTCAGCAGTGGTGTGCCCTATCATCGATGTCATCAGTGACGAGACGTTTGAATACATGGCAGGCTCCGATATGACTTATGGTGGATTCAACTGGAAGCTGAATTTCCGCTGGTACCCTGTTCCCCAGCGGGAGATGGATCGACGCAAAGGCGACAGAACACTTCCTGTCAGGTGCACAAAGAAAATGTTTCTTCGTCCTCTGAAGCAAAAATCTAGATCATTTTTTAGGGGAAGTGAGTGTGTGTCTGACTTTCCACTCAAGCAGTGTTTTTGATTTAAGAATTAACAGAGACGCCGTCTGATAACAGAAAAGGTGAAAAGACAATGTTGTGAGTTCGTAGAGTTTTCTCAGTTTTTCATCAGAGCTGTTGATGGGGTTTTCTTTGATGGCAGCCGGCTACAGAGAAAAATCCTTGGTTATTAAGATTTCTTCACAAGAAGATTAATAAAGTGCCATTTTTATCTGTGGACAGAAATAGATCTTTTTTCCTTTGTGCGTCCCACTGATGCAAACAACTGCTTGGATAGCATCTGCATTGTTGTGATTGTGCTCTGTTGTAGTGTAAGTATGTATGAGCTCATTTAGTTTAAAAATAGAAAGTCAGCTCACATTTGCACTTTTTGGATTCACAGCTCAATTTGTCGCCTGCATGCAAATCCCTGCAACAAACATTATCCTTAATTCAGGGCAGACTTCAACATGGAATTAATTAAAAGACAAGTCGTTTTCCCTCTCAGGCTTGTTATCAAATTGTCAAACAAATTGGTCTTTTATTATATTCTGTATGTTCCTCAGAGTTGTGCTGAGATACAAATTGATGCAGCATGAAGAGACTTAATATTACAAAAGAATAATTTTGTCTTCATTTGTCGCGTGTCTCTTGCAGAACTCCCACCATGGCAGGAGGGTTGTTCTCCATAGACAAAACATACTTTGAAGAAATAGGAAGCTATGATCCAGGGATGGATATCTGGGGGGGAGAGAACCTGGAAATGTCTTTCAGAGTAAGTCGCACACAAAGGGAGGAGGGGGGGGGGTCAATGGAAACATACCAGTTCCCTTAATTGTATCTGTGTTTCTGTTTTCTTTTGAACTATGTGACAAGCATCTCCACATGCACAACAAAGCTCTATTCATCCTGTGCACAGATCAGAAGGGTTCTTCACAGCTCAGACACTGAACGAACACTGGACGACATGACAGCTCTTCAAAAGTGAAGCCAAATCATCTTGATCAGCCCTGGTGGCTGGCTGCAGTATAGGCCATAAACTCCATTTCTCCCATGTTAGTGGTTGGGACATGGACCAAACAAAAGAAGTCAAGGATGTTTTTTGTCATTTTAGTTAGTTCTTATAACTTGGAGATTTGTCAAGTGTTTATTTTTACAGTAAGCTTGGTCTTAATTGGTTATATGATGCTATAAATACGGGGTGAAATGTCATGATTGACAGCTGTGACTGAACTGTGAGTGGTATCTGTGGGACCTCAGTACCACAGCTCTAAACCACAACAACTACTGTGCAGACTCTGGCTTCAAATGATGTCAAAGGTGCAAGATGGCGATATATGAGATATTTTAGCTAAATTTTTGTATGAGCAGAAGTGGAGATGTGTTATCCATCTTTATATACGGTCATCAAAATTAGGTAAAAATGTGACATCAGTGACTTTTTACTGCTTATATCTTGGATTTGAATGCACAGTCCCTAGACTTAACTCAGAATAGTGCAAAAGACAAAGACACACAGTTCAGAGGGAAATTGCCCGACTGACTGGAGTCACTCAGATCAATCTATACAACTGTGATGAGCAGAAAGCATCAGGATGAAGAACACATCGAACCTTGAGGCAGATGTGTGACATTAGCAGGAGACTGTGCCGGGGGAAATCAGAGGCTGCAGTAGACTCAAGCTCATTGGAGACTGGAAAAACATAACTTGACCGGATGAATCTGGATTTCTGCGGAGGTTTGTGGATGGTCAGAATTTAGTATTAACCATGAATTCTTGGCACTCTTTGGGCTCTTAATACCAGTCAATCATAGTTTGAACAGCTTGTCTGGATATTGTTGCTGACCATGTGCATCCCTTTTGTGGCCACAATTTTCCATCTTCTAATGGCTACTTCCAGCATGTTATGGCACCATTTAACAAAGCAATCGTCATCTGAAAATGTTTTATGAACGTGACAATGAGTTTAGAGAACTTCGGTGGCCTCCCCAGTCAGAATCTTGTAGAACCTCTAGTTCAACAGGAGATTCACAGCATGAATGTGCAGCTGACAAATGTGAAGTCATATCAACATGGACCAGACTCTCTCAGGAATATTTTTGACGTCTTGTGGAATGTATGCCACAAATAATTAAGGTTGTTGTGAGAACAAAGGGAGGCCCTACCCAGAGTTAGTATGGTCTTCTTAAAGTGCACAGTGGGTGTGTGGGTCCACTTATTGTGTGTCAACTTTTCATAAAGGCGTCACTCTCATTTTCAGGCCAGGTCCGTCCATCTTGAGCTGTTTGATATGTTATACATAAATAACACAACAAAGACAGAGTAGTCCATTTGTGGGAGAAGTTTCGTCGCACTATGAACGTAAAGTGCTTACGTCACTTAACATGCAGTGTAAGGCTTGTTGTTAGCTGTGTAGTCAACACAACACAACTTTGTTTACCACAGAATTCCATTCAATATATTGCGGTAGCTGTGGGGGGGAGTGGGCTGCCACAGCGTAGGTAATTCATGGGAAGCGCTGCTCAGAGAGTGGAGCAAGGAGCAGTGTTTCCCATTAATTACCTACACTGCTGAAAAGCTCATCTGCAAGTATGAGTGCTGGCTTCCTCTGGGTTTTTTTTAATCATGTTTAAGCAAGCAAAGGGCGGCATCCTGAGTGTGTGTGGTATGCACCCGATCACCCCTCCCCAAAAAATACACATTTCATCCATCTTCTAATACATTGAATCAGCAAACACATAAAATCTTAAAACTGTGAGTCTTACACCTGCGTTGGTTTATTTATGTCTCCAGTCTGTTATGAGGTGTGGTTTTGCTTTAATTCCCTTTCATATACATTCTACTGTATGTGGGCTGCAGTTTTGAAGCAGCCCACTCTGCTGCAGCGTCCAGAGACGAACACATTTGTAGTAAAACTGTCCCTCATTTCTCTCTCCTCCTGAAAGCTGCGCTGCTCTAAAATTAAGAAGCAAACTGAATTCATTCCTTTGTCATATGAGCACCTGAGCATCAATTAAGGGAACTGGCATTTACCCAATGTTTTGTAAGCTTGTACTGACTGTGTTTGTCTGCTTCCTTGACACATACTGTATGAATTCAACACGTGTCTGCAGATCTGGCAGTGCGGTGGCTCTTTGGAAATTGTCACATGTTCCCACGTGGGCCACGTTTTCCGGAAGGCCACCCCGTACAGCTTCCCTGGAGGCACGGGCCAAGTCATCAACAAGAACAACAGGCGCCTGGCCGAAGTCTGGATGGATGATTTCAAAGACTTCTTCTACATCATATCACCAGGTACAAAATTAGGATTATTAGTGCAGTGCCTGTTTACACCTGCCTGTTTGTGTCCCGAGGTAATACTTAAGAATTATTCCTTGTCATTAGTGAGTCGTCCTCAAACAGTTCTACACTTTACTGTCACTTTTTATTGTTTGTGTGCTGGACGTTGTGTGCAAAGCTTTTTATAAACAGTCAATGGTGCAGAGTGAAGTTGGAAACTTATTGATTTTGCTTTATTACTGTTCACGTATGTGGCTTTTATAAATGTTTCAGCTCGATTCAAAAACATTACAGCAACAAAACAAACTGTGCTTTTACTTTGAAGACAAATCGCTAGGTCAGTTCAATATAGTAAAATATAAATAATCAGATTATCAAAATGATCTGGCGGGTATGTATTATTGGCAGCAGGCTGCTAGTTGACGGCACCAGCGTCTGAGGATGTAAAAGAACTCGGTCTGCAGACTGCAGGCACACTGCCCCGCCCCCACTGACTGCTACAGACCGCTGGTGTCCTGTTTATTCAAATGTTATTAATATTGAACGAACCACGTGTCCAAATCAACACTGCACTTCCTCTGACCATTCAGGACACAGACACCAAGTGTGAAGTTGATAAATGACTTGCAAAATAGGCGTTCCCTTCCAGACAGACAGAGGTTTTCTGAAATAGAAGGTAGATTAGTAGTTAGATGCTGAAATGACATGAATTCTTCATGTCTTTAAAGTTTCAAGGAATTTATTCTTGAGTCAGAAATGTAAGAAGTTTCATTAATGCTGCACTGCTGTTCAAAAGCAGATATGAATAATCTGCATAATGAAACTTCTCTGTGCTACTTAAGTGCTTGTTCATATTACATTTACCAAATTAGTGTGAAACGAAAGCACTTTTCTTCTCTTATTCGTTAATTGTCTTAATGATACTCTTTCATCTAAGAATGTATTTTTCTTCTTTCACTCTGCTTCGCATAGGAATTAAATGCTGCTTTTGTCGTCTGCAAAGGAGAATTAATTAGCCCCTCAGAGCCTAAATGCACACGGACAAACTAGAACAATACGACTGTGCGAGACCGAGACATGAGTAGCTCTCCATCTGTCGATTAAGTAATGTGATTACCCTTTAGCAGACAGCAGTGTCCCGGAAATCTCAAGTCAACCTACACGGGATCATTCGTAATCTGCCGAATCTTGTAGCACAAATTGTGACCTTCCCCTTCGACTCGAGCAGTATTTTCAATGGCAAACTGTGTGCAGACAGGGCTGGGGGTTGTGATAGATGAGCCCTTCTGCATATCATGGCCCTGGAATGGCTCGTCTGTTCCTCCAGGACATTAGGGAGAATGATCTCGGCCACGCTGCTGCCAGACCGCGCTTATTGGCCTCAGAGCAACACAGTATGATGCGCGGGCTGAATTTGGGAGTGGCGCGGAGTGATCCTATTAAAAGTGCATCTCCCCTCCTCATCCCTCCTCTTCACTGGTGATTGCATGATCAAAGAGGCCATTCATCATCTGCAACATGTGATGCTCAGACCTTTCAGAGAGAGGGAGGGAGAGGGAGCCAGGGGAGGAAGAGTGGCCTTCAGCCCTTTGCTTTTATCTGCCAAATTGAAACCTCTATATCCCAGATTAAAGTGTACTGATATTGTAGGTATTATAGAGGGTGGTGTTTGCATTGTCTACCTCGCATTTGATAGATAAATATACATCGCCTTACTGTCGGCTGCTTGAAAATGATCTTATTTTACCCTTTATGCAATCATGCTCTTTCATGATAAATTACCCCCTGGATCAATGTACATAGAAGCTTTGAGTCCTCAATAGGCTCTCTGGGGAGAAACCATCTGCCTGATGTGTTTGTAAGTGTCTGTGCTCCGTCCCCGTCTTATCCTTCCTCTGTGTTCAATTTTATTTAGGCTGATGCATCTTGCAGTTTTCATGTTCAGCGTCAAATACTTCACGACACACGTGTACCACACATGTGACATCGTTCATATGAATTTTCTTCACATTTCGATTTTTGTCAATCAAGTATTTTATGCCATGTTTAATAGAAAGTCTTTCTATCATGACCCAAATAGGTTTTCATAAAGGGTCCCTCTGGTGTTAAGTTTTGGTGGTGCAACTAATATAGAGAACCCTTCTATTTTCAGGACAAAAGAGAATATCAGTGAGGAGAGCGCAGACCTTTGTCCTTAAATTCACCAGATTTTACACAGTTATACGTATCAGTTCTCTAAATGTGCCCCAATTTTTTTAAATCAAGTTCCATGAATTATAACCTGGGAAAATGGTGATAATCTTGAAAGTGGGCTAAAAAAACAACACATGGACAGTGCTGACAACATAGCCTCCTTGGTGGAGGTAAAAATGTAAATACTGAGGTGAATAACAGCCGATGATGTGAAGTTTTTCGTGTCTGAATCCTTTTCTCTGCATTTCCCCTGCAGGAGTGATGCGGGTCGACTACGGAGACGTTTCTTCCCGTAAAGCCCTCCGCGAGGCCTTGAAGTGCAAACCGTTCTCCTGGTATCTAGAGAACATCTACCCAGACTCCCAGATCCCAAGAAGATACTTCTCACTTGGTGAAGTATGAGCTTTAATGTACTCTGATCTCCCATAATGCAGCAGATAAACCAGCTGCCTCCGCATTCAGACCGATCCGCCCTTGCAGCTTCTCGGCTGTTTTTTTGTTTTCTCAGAAAGACAATACTGCTTTGAGATAAATCTGAAAATCTCAGAATACAGGAAAGGCTGGAATTAAATTAGAGAGAAAAAGCAAACATCCTCAGCTGTTCGTATTGAATGCATATGATAAACAAACAAGGGGATGTTCATACAGTTGGTATTGTTCCCAATCACATGTTCACACTATGCATGGTGAGATTAGACTCATGTTAAACAGATACTGCTTGTGAATATGCAGAATCTGTGTGTACATTCCGTGAAGATAGCAAAACAAATTGACCAAATACATTAACTATCGGCCTTTTGATTTACCTGCATTCATATGCAGATAGCTCTAAATGTAGATAGGCCTAAATGTCATCTGGAACTAAAACGGCTACATTTGTTACTTATCGCTGTTAGCGACTTGTGTGGATTGTAAACCGTGTACGGCAAATGGAAGACGGTGTCGGCCTGGATATCAGCCACACTGGAAGCCCCTCAGATTTTGGCCGTCGCCACTGGATGCTAATTCCTCTTCAGGCGATAGGCTCCAAGATTGGTCATGTATACATTTCACACAGTCTCATGGCACACTTTTCTATTGCACTTGAGCTAAAATACATTTTTTGCAGACGAGAAGTATTTCCCTGTGGTATTAATATAAAAAACAGTAGAAACGTTTCATCAGATCATTATTTGAATGGGCAGTGATGGAATTACAAAGTGGTCCCCTTAGAAATGAAAAGCATATTGTGGAAACAATCTGATAATGTGAAGCTCAGGCATGAGAATTCACACTTAATTGTTTTCAAGATAACAAAAGTTTAAGATCCTTTTATAAGTTACGTCCTACTCACAGGGAAGAAAAAAAAGATAATTGAGTGGCCCGAGTTTGACTCCTGATGCCCACGGCTCTGTGTCGACAGCAGTGCAGCCAGAGCTGACATGCAGAGTGCAGCCTGTGCAAAAGATGGAGGCCGCTTCCAAGCAATGTCAGCTGAAGAACTCCCGGTGAAAGAGCTTGTAATCCCTTATCTTTTCATACTGCTGAGGATGAGAGGATATATTCATCTGTGCTGCGCTGCTGTACTGCAGCACCTCAGCTCCTCATCTCCCTCTAAACCACCGCAACCTCCACTGAGTGATTCTCATCCCCCCACAACACAGTCAGCCTTTCTTTAACAGCTGGAACCATTAGGTTTTATATCACTTAATTATGAATGCGGCTCTGTTCCTGCATGATGGGCATAATAAGTTGCTTACATATAGAGCCAGCTCAGCTTTAGCTCTGTGGCAAAAATGGTGACACCGTTTCAGACAGGATTTTAAATCAAAGTAAAATTCTTACTCAGAAAAACATGGTGATACACATTCTTCAACATCACAGTTTGGAAATTCGCAATTCTCAGTAATGGGCAATGGTCACTTGGGAGCTAAAAGGCAAGGCAGTTTTATACACAGGTTGATTAAACATGCTGCACAGGGAACTTAAAAACAGAGAAAACATTTGAAGAAGTCAATTTAAAATCAGAAAGTATTTCAAAAAAGTTTTCAATCTGTAGTAAAGACATTTTTAATGAGAAATATTGAGCAGGGTCAACCTGGCTGGTGTTTTGTTGTTGCTGGTATTTTTTTGTTCAGAGAAACAGCCTGGAGTGATGGATTAATACCACAGCATGAATAAATCTAATTGTTACATTTTGTAAACTTGGTATCGGTAAAATGGAATATGAGGAAGGTTTGATCTGACTAGAAAATTAATTTTTTGCTCAGAAAATTGAACAGAAAATTTGAGCCAAATAAACTTATAACACTGTGAACTTCTTGCTGGTAGATCAGAAATGTTGAGACCAACCAGTGTGTGGACAACATGGGAAGAAAGGAGAACGAGAAAGTCGGCTTTTTCAACTGTCACGGTATGGGAGGAAACCAGGTGAGAAAAACCCAAACACATTTATTCTTATCGACCATATATATCTTGATTAATTAATTTCAAGATCCTTTGTTTTGTATTTTTTTAAGGGACTGGGCTGTTTATTTACTACACATACCATTCAAACTGGCAGAACTTTACTGGTGATGTAAATGGAATGTAGATTAATTTGATCTCTTTTTAAATTAACAACCAATAGAGCTTTTGATAATTCATTATCTGTGACACACGAGAATTTGAGCTCGGTTTGGTTGCTAACTGTGTGTTTAAGTCTGTGTGTGTTTTCCAATCCAATTTAACTCTGGGGTTTTTGCCAAGTTTTTCTTTGCTGTCTCCAGAGTCCATTGTTGATGTTGCTCCATGCTGTGGGTCACTTTGCTATTTTAAGAGGATTTGTGCCAAGGCATCATTTGTATTTGGGTCTAATTATTGTTTCCTCTGTCATTACAACTAAAGAAATACACACAACCCAAAAATCCAAGTTTAAACCATATTTGGCACAACATAAATCATGAAGAAATCTACAATACATCAAGAATGAATGTTTACTGGATGCATGATGGTGATTGATGTTGGTGTTTCCAATCCCCTGACTGAGACGTCTTGTTTCCAGGTGTTCTCATACACGGCGGATAAAGAAATTAGAACAGATGACCTCTGTCTGGACGTCTCCCGCCTCAACGGACCCGTCGTCATGCTCAAGTGTCACCACATGAAGGGAAATCAGATGTTCGAGTACGATGCTGAGGTGGGATTTGTGTTCCCCCAAAGTAGCCAGATAATCCCTATTCAGGCTGTTATTGCAGGCAGCCAGTCCTGCTTCCTGTCGCCTGCTGTATTGAAAGAGACTTAGATGAAATGCTGATGGATTGATTCTGTGTGTGTCTGATGAGATTGCTTGTGCAGGAGAGTACATGGAGGATTTTGGTCGTGCTTAGTGGGAAATTCCGTTGCCCTGTGCTCAGCCACCAGGTGGTGGTGTACACCAGTTTTTTCTGGCAGCACACAAGTTGAGTTGTTTTTCCAGCCTGCAGCTATTCTCTCCTGATGTTTTTTATGTTTTACATAGAATGGTGGCAAGTGGGAGTATGATTTTGAGGTAAGATGATCGAGTCATCACCTTCTGAATGTTGCTCTATAGTTTGTACCTGTGCGTCCAGTATCGTGATATCCTGTGTCGGTAGTGGTCATTAGAGTTTAGATCGTTTTAAAGTGGCCTCACCATGGGGTTTTCATTTTCCTGTAGCGTGACCTATAGCTTGTTTGTGCATGTGAGGTCTGCTAAGTCACAAAGGCCAAAGTCTGCAGCAAAGGGAGAAAACGCTGCTTGAACACCTTGTTTAGCATTCAATGTCAATTTAGTATTATTTGTTAGCGCAATATCCCAACAGTTGTTATCTCAAGGCACTTTAAAATGTACGATTGAAATTTTACATCAGTAAAACACTTACAGACAGTGGAGAGAAATAAAAAGTCGAAGAAACCTCAAACAGAAGCAGACTCTGGGTGAGCGGACGTCTGCTTCAGCTGGTTGGATTGAAAGGAGAAGAATAGGGAGGGAGAGAAGTGAGAGAGACCAGAAACTTATAGGTGTAATAATGTCAATAATAATAACAGCAATGATGGCATTAACAGTTAATAATCTGAATTCTAATAGTAACACTGAGAATTCATTTTAAGCAAATAATGATAGTAATAATAATGATAGTCACAACAATGGAGTAGTGATGTTAGGGCGGGATCTTGCAGAATGAGGACAGACTTTGTTTCTCTGTCTCCATCATCATGTAACATGTAACATGTCCGCCTACACACAGTTTTTCCCACGATGGAGAGAAATTAAAAAAATCTTAAATACATAAAGAATTCCCATTGTGAATCGTCCTGCTCCCGTCAGTTAAGACTCCTGCAGCAGAACTGTATCATTGATGTATCAATCATTGTTATCATGACTACAGCAAAGTTGATATTCGATCAGGCAGCAGTACAGTTTTAGACTAATTTGAACATCACCGCATGTAAACAGATTCCAGTAGAAACAATTATAAACCTGTAATTGACTGTAATATGGGCACTTTGGAAAAATAGATCCAGTTCAAACTATGATTCAATTTCAAAGTGGTGAAATGAAAAACTAAAATTAGGTAAATGAGAAAAAACACAAACTGCATATTGATCACCAGAGTTCATTTATACTCTTTATACTGTATTCTCTTGTCATTTCAGTCTTCACTCAAATGTATGAATAGATGTTGTTTAGCTCCTAAGTGGAAACTCTGAGACATTTTGAATCTCACAGGAGGAACTCAAAACATTCTCCTGAAGCTCTTCTGACTGTAAACTCGGTACATTATGGATCATCCACCTCAAACAGCATCTTTATTATTAACAATTTAAAGGTAGAGGGTTGAAAGAGACCACAGCGAACATTCAGTTATTGAAATGTTCCATCGCTGACATGTGGACATGACACGGTGAAGAATCAAGCATTGAACAAACCCTGGGAGAAACCCTTTCAATACGCTCTGTTCTCTGGGAGCATTATGAAAAAACTTAATAATTCATGAACTAAGATCTGGTCTCTGTTGTAAACAGGACTGGGGTTTCACCGCTGTCAGTGGTGGAAGTTATTTTTAGCCCGGGTGTGACAGTCAGGGCTGAATCCTGGTTGCCTACAGAACCATTAACATTTCATCTGCTCATCAGTTTCTCTTTCACACGAATATACAGTATCTCACTTCTCCACCTTCCCTCCATCTTCATTCACAACTGTAGCAGATGGCTTTTCCCTCTTTTTTTTTCGTCTGTTCTGTAGCTTCAGCCAGAAAGAAGCTGCTTCTATTGGTCCGTCTCCCACAAGCACACGTGAACACACCAGTTACAAACATTATGGCCGTCCGAATTATTCTGCTCCTCATCCAGCTGTTCTTCTCACTCAGGTTTAAATTTGAAATATTGTGTTAGTTTTGTAGTTTTCCAACTCAGAGTTGTCAAGTCTTATTCACAAAGATCTTTCTGCTGCCAACATGTGAGTAAGACACACGGCTACACGGTTTCCAGCTTTGAATATTTATTCTATTTATAGATGAACAGATGTGAAGGATAATTCTTTAATCACATTAAAGAAAAGGTTGAATTCTTGCACTAACTTATTCAAACCGATAAGAAACTTAACACTTGACAATTAATTTGGGGAAACAGTAGTGACCTCATCCAAGGAGGTCACGTTTGTCAGGTATTTAGCAGGATTACGCAAAAACTACTTCATGGATTTCCACATAACTTGGAAGAAGGATGTTTTATGTGTCAGGAAAGAACTCATTAAATTTTGGTGCAGATCAGGGGCGGATCCAGGATTTTGTGAGATGATTGTCATTGATTTCTCAGAGAATAATCCACAGATCTTGATTAAACAAATCAGGGCTATTGAGGAGACTGATATCTACGAGTTTGCAATTTGGTGACGATCCAGAAAAATATTAGGTTAAAATTTGGTTTCAGGAGGGGACTCTTGGGCCTGGGTGGTATGCACTCTACTCAGTGCCATTCTAGTTTTAATATATATTGTCTCAAAGATCAGATCAAATGGGTGATGGATGAAACTGTCAAGAAAGACGTTAGATTATGAAGAAATAAATTGCTTTGTAATTCCCATCTAATCTTTAATGGTATTTTAAAAAATCAATTTCCTTTTACTGTTTTCACTTATATTTATTCCATAGTTATTGGATTGTTTGTCTAATTTAAAATACATTTTTATTAAGCGTTGATCTGACAATATTCAAGTTCTCTCATCTTAATTTGAGTTTGTTACATTGTGTGGCAGCAGCATAAGAATGTTGTTTCACATGGTGAATTGAATTCCTAACAAGGGTCCAGTGACCAAAAAGACTGATTAAGTACTGACAGTTTGCAGGAATTCAACCTTTTCTTTCACAAGTCATGCATTTTTTAAATATAACATGGTAATGCAGCAGAATTGTAATTTTAATCGCCTCTTATGAAACTGGAAACCTTCAGTTCAGATGGATTAATAAATGATGACTCTTGCTCTCACCTTCACCACAATGTCTCCCTCTACCTCCCCGACCCGCTGCAGAAGCACACCTTCCTCCACATCATCACCCAATCATGTCTGACCCTCAGCCGTCTGGAGGACGGCACCTACGGCCCCACAGTGGAGTACTGTAACAACAGGCCCACGCAGGCCTGGATCCTCCACAACTACACACGTCTGGAGGTCGCTAAACGCCTCTACTTCAGCCCCACCGATTATTTCCTCTGAGCTCCCGTCAGCTCTGCAGGGACTGTAGGTGCTGAGGTGAGCAGGTCAGTGCCATGTAGAAGCTGGTCGTCGTTTTAGCAGCTCCCTAGATGTAGCATTGTTAGAAATGGAAGTAGATGAGTTTGACCTGTTTGAGCTTTAACAGACACCAGGGCAGCTGAATGTGGCAGTATTGGTAGTGTGTGAGAGTGTTATCTGTGTTTGGTTTTTTTTGTTAGGTCAGCAGGATTACACAAAAACTACAGGCTGGATTACCATGAAACCTGGTGGATGGATGTGGTATGGGTCAGGGAAGAATACTTAGTATTTTGGTGCGGATCTGGATCAGGGGACGGATTGTGGAATTTTTTGTATCTGTCTTAAACATTGCAAGATTTTTTTGAAAAGTTAATGGAAAAATCTTGCATGTTTAGGACTTGACTAATCTGTACACCATTTTGTTCCATTCCTTCATTGAAATCAAGGGGACTGTTGAGCCTTGGCAGAGGTATGCATTCTTCTAGCTTTAAATTCTTTTGTTTATGAGAGCACATGAGTCAAGAAGGTAATATGATGTTGATCTTCCAGCTGTTTGTCAGGATGTGCATGCAGATTGTTTTAGGAAGCATTAAGTAGCTTTTACCGGTGACCTTTCAGGGAGAAGCCATAAAGACAGGGGCAGGAGCAGCAGGATCAAGCAGTGACAGATGTCCCATTAAGATGGCTGTGGTGTATAAGATGCTATCTGCAAAACCTTTCACAAGTCTTCATGCTAAATTAGATCTCATTTGACATTTATTTTCCAACGTAAATATTTTATTTTGATGGGAAAATTAACCGGCTGTCCCTCGGACTGCCAGCGCTCGGTGAGTGATGCCTGAGCCGGAGGAGGACGTGTTTTATTTTTAGCTGATTATGGACAGGCAGGGCTGATTGAAACGGGCTCGCCATTGTTTACAAGTTCTTTTGAAGTGATCCTTCATTGTGAGGCTACCTTTCATGGTCCTGTCCTCTCAGGCCACTCTCCTATTGACCCGCAGCAGCTGTGTACACTGTGCCATGTACACGTTGTAAAACCCACTGAATCCCGGTTATCAATGCTTTTCACTGCTCCCTCTGCGCATTTACATACTTTTGTGAGGGACCTTTTCTGGCTCCTGCGTTTCTGTCCGTTTCAGGTTGGTTATTTTTCAGCTTTTTACAGTTGTAGTGCCTGTCTGTCACTTTCTCTGCATTCACTTCTGCTCCGCTGAGTTATCTGGAGTTTGCACCTCAAATTCTGCGTTGCTGTCCCCCCCCCCCTGACAAAAAGCTATCTCACTGTAGCACGCCTCAGTTTTTGTGTCCAAGCAGGGAAAATTGTGTAAGGAGCTCCCAGGGCTGCTGGTGTGTGTCAGAGTTGCGGCAGTAAAGTGACCTGCTGTTAGATGGCCTGATTTGCTGTTCACACTCAGAGGTCCTCGTGGCATAGCCAGCACAAAGAGAGCACTTGAACAGAGCCAGGCAGTATTAGAGTAAATGAGATTGTTGCCCCATTCTGCCTCGAGTCAAAAGAATTTTGCCGTTTCTGTATATTCCACAAAAATCAGCTCAGCTCTTTAGATTTTCATCCACAGTCAGCACAAAAATCACATCAAACAGGAAACTCTGTGTGCTGCCTGGTGACGAAGAGGATAATGTTCCTCAACCGGGGTTTATGGTTTTAAAACCCTCGTCATTTAATTAGCCGGTCTCAGCTGTGCACACACTCAGCGACTTGCACCAGAGACGTCGGTTGGTTTGCTGGGAGACGGAGCTGGGAGTTTGCTCTGCCCCAAAGGGAGCATGAAATAACTAGAAAATGCATTTTCTGAAGAAATTGCAGTGGGATTGCTGCTCCTGCACAAGCTGAATCTAAACTGAGCTGCTCACTTGAATTTATATGAAGACGCAGTTGAAGCCATACGAAGAGTTGAAAATGATGGGAATTGTAATTTCAAGTTTTCTGAATATAAGTTTTGTCTTTGTAGAAATGTTTTGTCTTTGTGTAATTATAAAACTTTGCAGTTTGTACACTAGTTGCAATGTCAGATGAAAAATGTGTGAGACTATGCAACCTTATTGTTCAAATTAGTCTTATTTTTGACAAAATATCTGCCTTTTGAAATCAGACAGTACAAACATGGAATGAGATACTTGATGAAAATTAATAACGAAGTGAAACATTTCCAACAAAATAGCTGCTTGATCACCATTGGGGTTTTGTGTGAAGAGTCAGAAAGGCCAAAAGAAAGTTTGAAAACTCTAGTCAGTTGTGAGTCTGTCGGTCGTGTTGGTTGTGCGATCATGACTGAGGGGAATGTTTCTGCTTTATGTGCAGTTTCTTTCCTTAAGTCTCTTTTCTTTCCTGTTAAGCAGTTTCTCCATTCAGGTCACACCAACATGTAACTCACTATAAACAGCTCACTGTCGGTCTCTAGGTGTATGTCTCTGAAGGTGTTAGGTAGATGGAACAAACAGCCAGTGTCTCTGGATTATTGCTTCTCTCCTGTTTATGCTCTTTTTGGAATTAGAATCATTTGTCTCCAACACAGTAGATACAGAGTGGAGGGAAGTGAACATGACTGTGTTTAATGGTGTATAGTTGTAAATGTGAGAGTGAATGTTTGTCTCTGTGTGTTGGCCCTCTGGCATTGGCTCCACCCCCCTTACACACCTTAAAGGATAAGCAGTATAGGCGATGGATGGATGGGATGAATGCATGTTTATGAGCATCAGGTAATATAAAGGTGATGTCCTACACCACTGGTATTCTGCCATTGAGATCCTGGCATCCACATTTTACTTTAAATATGGACAACAAAAAGATGATGGTGGCGTACCACTGGGAGAAGCAATGGAGCCCGTATTGGACTGTGTTGGTTGCTGCAGCAGTAGTCTGTACACTCAGATCTACTCCTCTTCATCACACCATCCTCCAAACATCCGCAGATCTCAGCAAAGCATTAAACTTGGCCCAGGCTCTCATATCCTGTGTGCACAAAGATATTCGCTGCCTGGCACAAGTGACTTTGACAGCGTCAGAGTTTTTGAGTTTTCTTCCGAATCCGAGATCCGATATTAATTTGATTGAGAAGAGGATTTACTTTCTATGAACTGAATCAAAGGCCAAAACGCTGCCAGAGCTTTCATTAAAGAGGATTTACTCGGCTTTATGGTGGTTAATTATTGTAATACTGTTTCAATACATCAAAATCAAGTAAACTTAATAATTGGGTCAATCGGAGTGTGAAAGTCGTTTCTTTCATGTAAAACAGAACAAACACTGGATTCAATGTCGGACATAAGTAGATTCAATAATTCAGCTGGATGACATAAAACATTTCAGATTTTGCAACCTGTGTTTGCATCGTCATTCATATTGATTGGTTGCTCGAATGTTTGGCGTCAATTGGTTTAAAGTTGGTTCCTGGCACTGACTCAGAGAATTGATCCTAAAATCTCAAAGAAATGTATAATTGCCCAGCTGCCACCTCACAGAGGTCGGACAAATTTAACACGCCAGACTGTTGTGTGCACAGACACCACAACTGTGTCCAGAGAAGAATACACAAGGATGGAAAAAAGGAATAAAATGTAAACTATTACATGTCAAAAAGCTGAGCACTAATAGCTGAAAGTCTTGACCTGTTTAAAGCTTAAATGAAGTCTCAAGTTGAACGTTTGCAGAAGTAGCTGGATTTCAAAGCGGGGGAAGTTTTTGGACGAGTTTGGCTCATTCATTTTAATAGGACAGAAAGTTTGAATATTTCAAATCGTGTACATAGAAAATGTAAAACCTGAATACATCTGATAATTAGAGCTGATACCTTGAGGGAAACATGTCTTGGGTTGGAGCTACTCTTTAGTTCTTTTATGTTGTTTTCTGGCAGGTGAGTGAGGTCGAACTCCACCTGCTTTCTTTGTTCTAGGTTTGTTTGTACTAATGTGCCTTGTAGTCTGTAATGCAAAAAGGTGCATGTGTGTGAGTGTGTGCATGTGTGCGTGCACATCCCTGTATCCAGGCAGTGAATGTCAGACCCTTGTGTTTTATAGCTTAAGCTCAAACACGGCCTCAGCGTCTCTGTGTGCTCATTAGTCCAAATAGCCTCTGTCAACAATCAAAGCATAATCTTGTTTTAATGAAGAATTGCATCTCGGCCACAGGATCAAATATTCATGCCAATGCAAGTTTTAATGTCACATTTTCTTTCATGCTCCTTCCATTGTTCACTTTGACAATCGCTGCTGATAACGGGGTGTGAATTGCTGACCTGGAGCTTCTCGCAATTTGCGTTGAGTTATGCAGATGTTGCAAGTTTTCTCTCCAAAACCCTTATGTTAACATACAGCAGATTTAGAGATGTTCCATAACCAATATCAGCACTATGCCTTACAATACTAGCGAAAAATTTGTCTTGCATCGGCGAGTGCAATATGATAGTGATATAGTATGATAACGCGTCTTTGAGCTGTATTAGTTTCGCCGTTAAAAGAAACGGCAATTCTCTTTTCCCAGAGATCCCTTCTTTTTTTGCTCCTCTAAAAGGTACTGTTTTTAAAAGCATGGAAGAAGTGATTTCCAGAGCGAGCTACAATACGAGTCATTAGGCAATATTTCAAGCTAGAAAGTCCCATGAGTAAAACGGTGATGTGTACTGTATGCAAGGCTTCAGTTTCAAGGGATGGCACAAGTTTTGCCAATTGCAACACCAGCAAATGCAATCATCCCTTCCATACAGGGCTGGTAACATACAGCAATTTTTTTTGAAGGCTCTGACGTCTGAATCGTTATTGGGAAGGGGAGAAATGGTTTCTGAACTCGGCCGTTTCTTAGTACTGTAGCACCTTGACATAATTTCCCCCCAATTCCTCACACAGCGGTGTTTTCCCTGGCAGAGACACTTCTCCTCCAAGTCCTGTACAACTGCATGTGATCATTAGGACAAGGAAAGCAGCTAAAGTAAGGAAGGTAATTGCGGAAGCATGTTCCTTCTGTGGGAATGAGCATAAATGGTTAATCAGGGCCATTGAGAGCTCCCTTCCCGTTGTTAGTGGGGGGGTTTATCTTCGGAGCCCTTGTGGCAGACAGCCTCATATTTCTGTGCAACATGGTGCACAAGTTCATCTCATCATGACAGGTATGTTTTTTCCAGTCTGGACATTTTAAAAGGGCTTGTTCTGTCTCCTGGCTTTTCTGTGATAGAACAGTACAGACAGGACTGGCGAGGGAGGTGGGGGGGGGGGGCATTGTGTGGAGTGGAGCAGGAGATAAATGTGAGCTCATGTTGTCATGAGGACAGGGTTTGTCACTGCAGAATAAACAGGAGAGATCTGACAGAGCTGAGCTCATATTTATTCATTATTGTTTATACTGCTGAAACAATGAGAGGATGAGTTGATGTGTCCCTCAACTGGAGATGAATCACATCACATTCTGATGAGCAACACCGAACCACTGATGAGACCAAAAAAACCAAACTGATTCTTTTTCTCTGCAGATATTTTTGAGTTACAGTCAAATAACCTTTACAATGGCATAACGGCAACATTGAGCCAGCATGTCCAATACCAGGTGTCCGATTAGTTTAGTTTTTTTGTAATCTAGAACTAGCCATATTTGGCGGAGCGGGTGGTGGAGCTTTTAGCGATCGATCAAAAATGTTGACTGACGTTATAAATCAAGTGAAAGGTCATTTTCTTAAACACTTTTATATAGAAACTGACTATCAGCCAGTGGAGTTGCCCTCTGCTGGTCATTTCCGCATTGGCTTCAATATTGCAATATTTTCAATAAGTCACAGGCAGCCTGAACTCAAAGGAATATCATGTATTTGTATGGTTGTATTTCCCCTTAATAAGAAACTCTCTTTGACGTCTTTTAACATCTTGCTTTTGCTGCAAAATGAACAGATTTGTAAAAATGTCCAGAAGATTCAGGAAAAGCTATGAAGCTATTCATCCCTTTATATTGTGAGCTGATCCACTGATTTAGTTTGAATGTTGTCTTAGTTGAACCTTTCATTCTGCTCAAATGACAAGTGAATCATTTGAAAACAATTTTCTGTATTGAAAAGAAAGTATTTTTCTAAATTCTTTTATTTTTTATTAAATTGATATTTTGAACCCTCTGATGCTCGAGTCGTTCCCAAAGATACCTATTCATTGGCAAGGACAACAGTCTCTCCACCACAGGAGCCTCGGTTCCACAGGCTGCTTCACCGTGTGCTGTGTTACAGGGGGCAGGAGTCTGCATTTCTTTCTCGTCTGGAACATCCTGTCCTCTGGATACACGGCACTTATTGTCTGTGCTGCTGCAGCTACAGTTACTGAGTTTAACAAACTGTGTTGTAAGGTTTGTGAAATATGGTAAATCATGGCAAATCAATGTCTGTTGTACAGTCAATGATGCGAGTTGAGGAAAGTTATAACTGAAAAACATTTAATGAAACTCATTGTATTTAACTTGCATTTGTATCATGTGTGTAATTGCCACTGTCTTTGTCCGTCCCTCTCCAGCGACTCACCCTGCTGCACGTCAACAGCAACCAGTGTTTGGACATGCCATCTGAAGAGGACAAGATGGTCCCCACCCTGAGAGACTGCAACGGCCGCCGCTCTCAGCAGTGGCTGCTACGAAACATGACCCTTAACGTCTGATCCCTCACCTCTCCGATCCCATTCTACTCTCATCCTAACCAGTCCCGGCTCCGCACCCTCACCAGGTGGCTCACACGCATCATCTGCGTCTTCCTGTTGCGACTTGCAGCAGCAGCTTACATCTTCCATTATGGTCGTGTCTCCTCTTACAGTTTGCCACAGGTTTGAGAGAAGCTGCACCTGACATTTACGAGACATGATGAGCTCGAGCTTTGGGGATCTCATCAAGTCCGAGCAGGGAGATCGATGTGTGAGGCCAGTGCATGGAGAACACTGATATCACTCCTGCTGTGGATGCACAGCTGTTGGCCGCGCAGCCACACTGCGCTCCTCAGACTGCTTATTAGCTGCTGGACAAACGATTCAACAGGAGAGCTTCTAAGCGATGGTGCTCACTGTGTGCAGTGTAACATGCAGTGCATCGACTGTAGGTACAATCATAGGATACGATGGTTGTTATAGCTGCTACATCAGTGTCTGGGTTACACTGAAAATACTGAATTGTTCTCATCACTGTTGTAAGGGAACTAAAGATAAAAATGATACTGAAGCTAATGTGTATTTCTTTCATTTTACATATTTCTTGAAACTTTGAAGCGTCAAGCCACTTTTTGGGTGGTTACCATGACAATGGTTGACTGACCTTTTGGGGTTAGTGTTGCTAGGAGACTGGTGGTGATTACAGGACGACATGAGTAACCTACTATCATTACTGTAGCATTAGCTAGCAGCCGTTAGCAATTTAAGATGCATCATTAAATATTTGGGAGGACCCGTCATTGTCCCACAAGATGCTTATTGTTCATGTTACTTAGACTTTCCTCCATGTGTCATTTGTGGAATTGATACAATGTCAAAACAACAATGCAACTCAGACTTCAGTACATAATAATGTATGACTCAAATTTCCTGTAACTCCATGTCCCCTGGGTAACAGTAACAACAATACTGTGACAGCAGAAAATACAAGAAAAATGTTTTCTTTTTGGTAATTAATAGTTTCACCAAATAAACAAAAGTCTCTAGTGATTACACGAGAGAAAAACTAACATCCTCCCCCCTAGAAACTACCTGAGTAATTACATAATGGTCCATAGAAGAGGAATGGGAATTAGAGTAAGGTGCAGATGAAAATGTCGAGCAGCTTTCTGGATTGATGGAAAACATACTGGATTAAGTTCACTTATAAATAAATGGCTGCAGGAAAGGATGAATCAAGTAATCATCCCGCTGGTCCGTCTATGATTGATTTTGAAATGGCTGTTGTCTCTCAAGAGTTGTCTCTAAATGATAACGCGTGTACTGACGTAGGATTAAATGCACTGTGTTATCATAAGGACATATTTTACAAGATTTCCACCTCTTGTCCTCAGACATTGCTCACTGCATTTTAAACATCTTAAGATATCGCGATGTCTTGGAGCTGAATAATTTCGTGTGCCTTTAGAAATTTAGTTTTTTATTTGGTTTATTGGTTTTTAGATGGTTTAATTATTTAGCTGTCGAAAAAGAAAACTGTTGAGTCTGTTTTCATTCGAGATGAAGTACTACACCATATTGATGTCATATCTCATGAATTTATCACTTCTGTATAAATACTTGATCAAGCGTCTAGTTACCCATTAATAGTTAAGCAGGTCAGGATTCAGTATATATATATATTCACCCATCGCCCAAGCAAATGTGACTGGTACCCTGCATTACTGTCTGAGATCAACACATTTTGTTGTTCATAATGACATGTTGCTATCACCATTGTTGTACATACAGAACCAATTATTTTTCTAAGATGCTGTAAAACTTGAACACTCCTCAGAGGAAAAAGGCATTGAATGGTGAAAAGATCATGAGGTTTTGCAATGTTTTATTTGGAATTGAGGCGATAAAAACCAGTGCTTACCATGGGTTTTGAAATTGCAGTGTGTTTTGGAAATCATCAGTGGTCCCATGAAACCAATCTTCGCACTACCTAAAGGACCTGAGGCGAGCGTACATGAGGGAGCAGCTAATGGTGAAATACTATCAATGCTGCTTGAATACTGAATCCTCGCCAAGTGGCTGCTTGGCATTCAGACTAAAATTCAATCACCTCTTTTGCATTACGCGCAAACATTTATTGTTTTTCATTATCTCAAAGTGCATGGTGTTTAAAAAAAAAAAAAGAAAAAGGAATGTAATGTTTCAATGTACTGTTCGCAAAATGATAGTGTTACCTGTTTGTACATTTTGCCTTTTTTGTAGAAAAAAATAAAACTTTGACTGAACATAGAATTTGCATTAATTTCAGTGTGAAGCAACTGAGGGAAGTGAGAACACGAGCACATCAGTTGTTTAATAAACCTTTGTCTTGAAGCTTTTAGGACCCCCCCGAGCATCTCGTTACCAGGCTCCATTCAGAGTGTGGGCTCTTTCAGGTGCTATTTTCTAGCCTTTCCTTCCGTGGTGACCATTTGGAGACAGCACTTGTACATCCAGACACGTTGCCTTCCTCTTCTGTCCAGCATGTGAAAAAAGCTTCTTCCATTGTCACCTGACGAAGGTACTTCTGACACGGCTCATTATTCTCTGCACATTTTACACTTGACCTCGCCGGTGACTCTGGCTTTGTCAAAATGAGAAGGAAAAAATAGGAGATTTGCAGGGTTAATGGAGGGTAATGGAAACGGAGATTGGGGAATACTCAGCGTTGCAACTATATTACGGCTGAAACTAATGATTACTGTCATTATCGATCTTTTATTTTTTTGCCATGATTATTTCACAGTCTTGCATGGATTGGATTTGATTTGCATTGATATGGGATGGAAGATATTTAGCCCTTCACCTTTAGCAATTACTTAAACCATTCATTAGAAATCAATATTGTTGATTAGTTGATCGACTGCTTTAAGTCACTATCTTTCCAAGCGTGGGAAGAGAAGATCAATACCCTCCCTCATGGCCGTATTGTTAATAAGAAGCTGCAATCACCAATGAGCTAGCTTAGATTAGCATCGAGTCTGGAAGCGTCCCTTTGTTTTAGATTTGTCTATGAAAACCAAAACGTAAAATGTATATTTTCCACGTTATGATACTGATTGTGTGCTGAACTGCTGAAAGTGTTGGAGAAGATCAATACCACTCATGATCTTATTGTAAAAAAGAAGCTCCGATCACCAGCGACGCCTCTAAAGCGAACTTCACATTTGATTTGTTCATTCTGTACCAAAACCAAAATGTAAAAAAGGACAGTTAGTGGTTAAATGGGTGATTATGTGAGTTATTTCTCGACTGGGTGCCAGAGATGTCCCTGCTCCCAGCCAAAACATAGTCTGGCTCATAACCTCTACAGACAGCTCTTTATTCATGTTAATTATAGTGAACTGCACAGATGATGCCGGTGTAGCTGCTGTGAGTCCTATGGACACGGCCATGCTTGTTGTTTCCCCCTGTTTTCAGTCTTGGACATATACTGCATGAGAGTGGCAGCAACCGTCTCAATGACTCTTGGCAAGAAAGCGAAGGAACAAATTTACTAAATAGGTTAAATGTTCAAGAATACTAAATAGTTTGGACTTTTATCCCGCTAGACGAAGAAAAAACTGTTACTGCAATATTAATAAATGCAAGGAAGGTACTTTGCCTTCAACAGGACACAGACCTGTTCTCTTTTTAACAACACTAATGCTCCAAAATTTCCTTCTCAAGCTCCTTAGTAAACGTTTGTTGACCTCTCTGAGGTAACCACTGCGCGCTGGTATTAATGGGTGTCTTTGTGGAGCCGACAGCACATCAGCGCCTCACCACGTTCTCAGCAGGGGCCCTGCGGGGGACGTGCTGCTGTTTCAGACAGCCTCACACCTGTAGGAAGCCAAACCCAGGCTGGTTAACTGGGCCTGTGAGGATAAGATAGTGGGTGTGTGGCCTGGCCCGAGGAGTCCATTAAGGGGTGAGATGCTGTAAAATAATGGCCCTAATGGAGGCTTTATCTGTGGCTCTCTAAGGTGGAACAAGATCAGAACTTCTCACAAGGGACGCTGTACAGCTCTCGACTACATAAAGCATGAGCTCATTAAATCTCAGGGAATACAAAAGTCGACCCATGTTGAGAAACTCTGGACCATATTACACCATAGTTTCTATATTTTCTTCAGTTAACCCCTGCTGTTCTCGACACTATTCGTCTTTAGTGTTTCTGTAGTTCAGCCTCAAATGTTACAGGTGTTTGACCCGAGTCAGTGATGCACTAAAATCAGTCCATATAAAAACTTTGCACTCGGTTTATTAGGAAAACCAAGATAAAACTAATGTGATACTCCTGAAGTGAAGAAGTGATAATTGAACAGTTCATTTTGGAGTGTGGAATTAGTGGAGATGCTGAACTGCATTATACATGGTGGACTGGTGCAAGTGTTGTGTGTGTGTGTGTGTTTGCATGCCTTTATTTATATACATATGTGTATGCATGCAAATATCTATATGTTTGACATGTATGTGCAAGTGAAGTATTCTAATATGCCCTAAACCTTATCTTCATCCTCACCTACACGGTCGCGTGGCTCTTCATGGCCTCTATGTGGTGGTACATCGCCTACATCCCCAAGGACACTGCAGCAGGATGGAACCCTTTACCTTCTGGTTATAGAATTGTCTCTCTAACCTGTTTCCATTAGACCTTCATGACGAGACGATCTCAACACTTCCGTGCCTCGACTTCAAATAAGACGCTTTACCTTCCTATGTCCTGTTTCTCCAAGTGGCTCCCATGTGTTTGATTGTATACTGTTTGTCTCCCCTGCTCAATATATGTGGTTCCATCAGCTAAGTAAATCCAATAATAGGCACAGGCATGATGGGGAGAGGGGGGGGGGGGGGCAGGGGATGAACCCTCTGGATGTGCCTTTCCTTCTCGCTCGAGACCAGAGAAGAAATCCTGCACTTAATTGTTGAGGGGACCTGAAGCTCCAGAGCGCCAGCACTGAAAAGCAGCTTTAATTAGACATGGACTGAGGCCATTAACTCAGTGGGGCTCAGCTCCAATGCCACAGGAGACACACACCCCACCACAAACACAGAGCATAATGTACAGCACTTTAAATGTGTAGTCAGCCCGGGGATTTAAGGGAGATATTTCTGATGTATTCTTGCAAACTCTTGAGTAATTTTTTATTGATTTGCGGGGAGGAAGTGGCTCTAACCAGCTTCTCCCATGTGATAATCTCCTTTTAGAGACGAAAGCAGTGATTAGGAGGTGGGGCCCCGCTGCTTTCAGCAGTAATTGTGTAGTAATCAATCATTAATCTCCAGGAGCTGTTCCACAAAACACTTCTGTTTGGATGCTATTTTCAACCACAGCATCAACTAATAAGGTCTTATTTCAATTGGGGAAACATACCCTAAGAGCCCGAGCCAGAACCATATTTCGATTTGCTTTTTAAGTGCACCTATGAAGGATTGTATAAACAACCGTGACAACGTGGCTGTAAGAGCTATCATTTGGTTTGTGTTTAAATGCTGTGGCTTCTTTCAGTCGAGCGCAAACATCTGTAATGTTCGCCAATCACCACATGATGCTGACGACTTCCTGTGTCCCTCGAAATCTCCATGTTTTGACCCAGTTGCTGCACCCCCCCCCCCGGGTTAGAGATGCAGCTTTGCTCATTCACCACATGGTTTCACATTTCATGCCAAGTACAGAGGACGACCCTGTTAGCGCTGGTGCATTCCACCAAGCATCGCTCACATCCTCCCGATCATGTCAGGACCCAGTCTCTGCAGGGTGAAAAATCATAGCGCATGTCTTTTGTTTGAAATACAAGAATCAATATCGGAGCAGAAGAATATGATTACAGGGTGATTTTATTTGTGTGAGGAAGGGGCAAATGTGTCGGAGTGGGGGGTGAGAAGAATAGATCCATCAAAACAGGGCTCTCTCCCTGATCTGTCTTTGATTGTGGAGATTATAAGGGAATATGGACAATTAGAGGAGATTGTCTGAAGTGATTGGGTGATCTTCTTGGAAAATGACCTCAAGGGCTATCCAGGCTGATTCAGAGAGGACGAATGCATCTTGTGTCCTACATTGTTCTGATTAGATTTATAAATCAATCGCATCCCCGCCCGACCATCAGACTTTGCCCGGGCTATTTTTATGAGATGGCTTACAGCAAAAGATAATCAAAGTTTACTGATCATTGACAAACAGAATTTTGACGGGGGCCTGTTGCAAGAAAGGCCAACCACATTACACTGGGCAATGATGGTGACGACAGAGGTTTATTGAGTAAAAAGCTGTTGAAAAGTGCAGCCTTTCTAAATCCACCCATTATTAGCTGAGAGCCACAATCTGCATATATTCTAATTAAGTGCATAGTGTTTCACATCAGCTGCCTCCTGGCGTGTGACAAGAACAAGCCCGGACCTTAACCTCTTCCTTGTATTTAACTGTCACTGACAAAGCCTGCGTGTCGAGCAGAATTAAAGTGTTGCTGCACGGCCAGGAAATGTTTGAATGAAGGCTTCTATAGACTCCCATTTGGCTGCTCATTTAAAGGCATGCCATAAATGGCACTTCAATCCCACCACATGCTACATCGTGTAAATATTCTCTGTGATTACATGTGATCTTGAAATGTGTCCATGTGGAAATAGGAGCTTGTGAATGTGAAATATTTATTCTGTTAATGTCAGTCAAAGGTTGTCAAAACATATTTTATTCAATCATCTTCTTACCATGACTGAGGAGATTTGTGTTTGTAATTAACTTTAGATCATGTCAAACCAAACCAAACCACATTATACCAAACCGTACAATATAATATCTGTGATATCATACAAAACCATACTAAACCATACCATGTCAAACCAAACCCTATAAAACCAACCTGTACCAAACCATATTAATCCAAACGTGTGTCTCCTTCTTCAGTTCCTCTTTCTGTTCTTTCTCCCCCTCCTTCTTGATCCTGCCTTAGCATTGGCAGTTGTCAATGGGGGTTTGCCGATCACTGCGTCCTTTTCAAAGATGATGTGCTCCATCTCCTTGACGAAGGAAAACTCCATCGCATTGACCTTTTTGCACTTTCCGTCCAGGTCCTTTTTCACCCTATTGGTCTCAAACTGCTTGTTTCTAAGACGAGAATCCAATTTGTAGAAACACTTTTCTTTGTCCCTCAACACCAGCTTCAACTCCTTGAGCTCGTCCTCCAACTCTGTCTGTATGACTCTCCCAGAGACGTAGGTCTGCCGCTGACTGGACAAGTCAATCTGTTCCTGCATGGCCTGTTTCTCCTTCTTCCATGCATACCATACAATATAAAATCAACCCAAACCATACTATACCAAACCATACCATACTAAACTATACTAAACCATACCATGCTTTGACAAACCAAACCGAACCATATCAATCCAAATCATACCATACCATACAACATACCATACCAATGCAGTCTTAATGGAGATTAGCTTGGTTTAAACTTTTACAAAAGCAGAATACCAAAACATCTTGTTGTAATGATATTATTTTGCTTTGACTGAATATAAATGAAGGTAAAATGGTACCGAAAACTATCCTTTGATATGTAACCAGGTTTTCTGGGGCTTTAAAGCTCAAGGAATCTGGACAGTAGAAGAAGTTAATTGCTTTTTTTCTGAATGCACATACTGAGCAGACACTGTGACAAGAGTTGTGGAAAAAACTTTAGTTTCAATGACTATATCAGTGAAATACAGCAATTAAAATTCTCTGGCTCATGGTGCCAGCTGGCCGGCTGTTGGCCAGTCCAAACTAATAGCCTTATTTTTACTCTGCAAATATGTGAATGGCCTTTTCCTCCTAATGAGGGCCAGAATGCATGGCGGATGACCCATGTCCCCATGCACTCATTATAAAAGCACAGAGTCCTGCAGAGTCTGGGGCTAATGTTCACCTGGCAATTATGATAACCCGGTGACTGATGGGGGGTGGGGAATCTTTTTTCCGGTGTGTCCTCCTCGAGAAGACTGAATCACAGAGCCTCCCAGACAACACTTGGAGGCATATCAACGTTTCACTGTGCTGCCACGCAGTCGCTCATTTGGAAACATTTATGTCAGGCCTCTGTGCTGTTTTTAGAAGCCACCGTTTGTACGCAGGGGCAGACTGGGCTTCTGACTGGACATGGAATATGATGCGGTAAACCACAGGGAGCTGCAGGATAACAGGAGAGGAGGATTTAGACTGGAACCAGACTGACTCCACAGCATATTGATCCCTGTAGGCTCAGAAAACTGAAAATGATTACAAAAATAAGAACAAGATTTTGGACAATATATTGACAGATATAAAAGATAAAACACGCTTCTTGACCTTTCAGCAGTTTGTAACAAAGATTTATGTTTCATATTCACATGAGGTTTGCAAGTAACCACATCAAGCTTGATTCAGGAAGTTCAATTGAGGCATCTGCTCTTTCCCTGGTGAAAATCTTCCAAATTAAATTGATCCCCAGGCTACTTTCTGACTGATCCACGCATGTCTCAGGCCCAAACCGCAGCCATCAGCGATTTTCGGATTCATTGATAATCATGCTTTCATCAGGGAGAAAAATCCCCCTGATTTTTTGCAACACCACGAGTGTGAGCGATGAGCATGAGAGCGATGGTGGTACGTTGTGTCATCCATGTGTGTTTGAGAGACACCATGTGAGCCCGGGTATCTATGGTGTGGGTGTATTCCATGTGGCATTGATATGATAAGTGAATTCAGGGTAGTGCAACCTGACTGCGGCTCCTTGCACCCCCCCCCCCCCCTGAGATCTCATACAGAGTGCCAGCAGCTTCCCGTGCAACGCTTGTTTTCTCCGTTAAGGATGTCGTGCACAGAGTGGGGCCGGTGCAGTCACTCATGGGATGACATTTAGGGGTTATCATGTGGCTGTTAGCACAGGTGACCCTGAAGAACAAACTAAAGTGGTTGCTAAAGATATATACATATTTACTCAGCATTGTGAGGATATACTTCATGTAAGTGTATGTGCAACACAGAAATGTGTATTGTTTTGATCATATCTGGGGTGTTTTAGTGTATTAATCATTGTGGATACAGTGATGTATTATAAATAGCTGTGTTTGTAGCCATCATGACATCTTGGCTGCAGCTTCACACAGCCTATGTGATCACTTGGAGAGAGAAAAAACTGTCAAACCAGGCGAACTCTCTCTCCTCCTCCTACTCCTCCAAATTGTCTGTCTTTGTAGAACCACTAGGCAACAGTGAGTGCATTACTGGAAACGTGGAAATGCGCAGGAGCCGCACAGAGGAACCGAAGGCACAGAAGCGTCATCCGATCGAGCCCAAAGAAACATTTGGTGGATCTCTGCACCGCCGAACCATGACAACCCTGTCGACATTTTCCTAGAAGCAAAGGGGGGAAGGTGCCCAAGAAGGAGCCCCGACAATCGGCGTCGATGCGCGCAGCCAGAAATGACGACGGTGGGACAGTGATCTTCCTCCTCCAGCTGCTCG
Source organism: Verasper variegatus (assembly GCA_026259375.1). NCBI lineage: Eukaryota > Metazoa > Chordata > Actinopteri > Pleuronectiformes > Pleuronectidae > Verasper > Verasper variegatus. Next base: position 10,244,871 of record CM048052.1, read on the forward strand.
TCCTCTTTTGCGGCCACACGCTCGGATGCAACTCACATCACAAAGGCAGGATTGGAAACCGACTGCTCTCCAACACGGTCGCAAGTGCGCGCGGAGACGTTTCATCCTGGGAACCGTTCCCCGCGAATAATTACGCAGAGATCTTGGCGTTTGACGGAGCACTGGGGGATTTTCGAAGTTTCGCATGAAAACTTGCCGCGTGCGTGCGTTCCACTTTCTGAACAGCTCTTCCACTCGGCGATGAGTAATCCGCGTCGCAGCCACTGATAAACCTGTAAAAACCTGGACGGCGACGCGGGCGCGTTTTGGATAGGCTGCCTCCTCTCCTGTGCGTCGCTTGTATGGATTCATATGGCTCCTGTGCTCGGTGTTTGAAAACTACTCGCACATTGTTGACGTTCCATGGCTGTGGACAGCAGCAGCAGTAGTGCGCGGCGAAAGAGGACGATGCAAGACTAACTGGGGGCGAACACAGCGCACTTTTATCGCCTTCTCTCTCTTTTTGCGCACAAGGAGGCATTGCGCACAGGCTGCAGCAAACTACAGCCCCGGACTTTTTTTCTTTTTCTTTTCTCATTTCACCGAATCCTTTGTTATTTCCTTTCCTTTCTGCTGTCATCGTAGTATGTCTGCACTTCGAAAGAAATTTGGGGACGATTATCAGGTAGTGACCACCTCATCTAGCGGGTCTGGATTCAACCAGCATCCCCCGGAGAAGAAGAGGAAGAGGCAGCGGTTCGTGGATAAGAATGGGCGATGTAACGTCCAGCATGGGAACCTGGGTGGTGAGACCAGCAGATACCTCTCAGACTTATTCACGACACTGGTAGACTTGAAATGGCGCTGGAATCTGTTTATCTTCATCCTCACCTACACGGTCGCGTGGCTCTTCATGGCCTTTATGTGGTGGTGCATCGCCTACATCCGAGGGGACCTCAACAGGGCGCACAACGACAAGTACACTCCATGCGTGGCCAACGTGTACAACTTTCCCTCAGCCTTCCTCTTCTTCATAGAGACCGAGGCCACCATAGGCTACGGTTACAGATACATCACGGACAAGTGCCCCGAGGGGATCATTCTCTTTCTGTTCCAGTCGATCCTCGGATCGATCGTCGATGCCTTTCTGATCGGCTGCATGTTCATCAAGATGTCTCAGCCCAAGAAAAGGGCCGAGACGCTGATGTTCAGTGAACATGCGGTGATCTCCATGCGGGATGGGAAACTAACTCTCATGTTCAGGGTCGGGAACCTGCGTAACAGCCATATGGTCTCTGCACAGATCCGCTGCAAACTGCTGAAAGTAAGTGGTGCTACTTTGGGAATGCATTCGGACATTTATTTGTTCCTTCCAATGGTTTGTTTATGGCCCACTTCATGAAAAAAAAAAAGAAACAGGAAGGCCTACACACTGGCATTTAGGCCTGCACTATCCGTGCACAAAGATAGGAGGTACTCCGAAGACTAAACTGCATTTCCATTCCCCCAGAAATCACTGTGGATGGGAAATAATCCAAGAACCAGTCTATAGCACAGACTTTAGCTTTTTCTTAAACCTTGCAAATTACTCATGGCCTCACCAAAATGTCCCACATGTCACATTTTGTTAATATTCTTATTTCTTTGTGGCTGCTGTCGTTCATTTAGGAGACTGTCTCTGGATTTCTCTGCTGTCCTGGCTTCGCAGAAGTCTGTAATAAACCTATAACAACATTCTACACTGCAAATGCACGTCCTCCAGTTGTAACATATAGGAATCTAGTAGTAATATATTCAGGAGTTATACAAGTGAACATAGGCGACTGGCCTTGCTTGTGTTTCTTGAAGAAATACATGCAAATCCAGTTTAGGGGTTCTCAAAGTGGGGGTACAGGGCACACCAAGGGTACTTAGGAGATTACATGTGGGCTCCCATTCATTTTTAACAAGGTAAGTATAAACTCAGTAAGACATACTGCAACCACACCCATCTTAGTGACATTCGTCTGTAGGCATTTGAACCGACTAACTTGTCTCACGTCACAAGCTGAGAGGGATATTCTTCCAGCTTTAAAAATAACGTAGGAAAAATGCAGTCAGTTTTGTTTCTGACAGCACAGAGGCCTGTGTAAAGCTATAGATGGTTAAGTGTGTCTTCCCCCTTCCTTCCCCCCTCCACCAAACATCTCTGTCTCTCTCTGTACGCTTCCTTAGTCTCGCCAGACGCCCGAAGGCGAGTTTCTTCCGCTGGATCAGTTGGAGTTGGATGTGGGTTTCAGCACAGGGGCCGACCAGCTCTTTCTCGTCTCACCGCTCACGATCTGCCATGTGATCGACCCCAAAAGCCCCTTCTACGACCTCTCCCAGAGGTCCATGCAAACGGAGCAGTTTGAAATTGTGGTGATACTAGAAGGGATAGTGGAGACGACAGGTGAGTGCCCAATAATGATGTGCGTCTTCACAGGCCTGCTCCTGGTGAAAACAAGAGTCTGTTTTCCTGCATGATGTGGGTGCAGGTGTCGTGAATACAGGAGCTGAAGATGTTGCTTGGTCCTTGGACGTGTTTGTCCTGTATTTCTAAACCCCCATAAATAATAGTGGGGGATTTCAGAGGTGTTAATAGCTGCCATCCAAATGGAGTTACTATTGACCTCATGATTGCTTTTCATTGATTTTTATTTCTGTGACAGCCATACACAGTTGTTAATAATAACAGTGCTTAGCATTCATAAACCATAGATTATTTTTATTTTTGTAGCAGGTATTAAGTGCAGTAATTTTAGTCTATGCATTAAAATACTTCATGGGTATGAGGGAGTAGAGCCACTGAACACTTTGAGACTCTGTCAGGTCCGTGTCAGGCAACGTGCATTTTCTTCTTTTCTCATTCGAGACAAATTCCATTTGTCCTCGTCTGTGCCCTGGATGGCACTCGTACCTCACAGTGGCTCTTCTCAGAGGGGGATAATAATTTGCTTTCTTAGGTCCCTCAGGAATTAGGGAATTCCATTTCAACACAAGATGAGTAACGCCCCGAGAAAAAACCTCCACGAGGTCATTTCAAATTCAGCCATTTATTTGACACGGCTGATATTGTCGTGTGGGGAAAGCTCCCTCACTGGTGTCGAGCGAACAGAGGAGCAGTTGTAATATGTTGGTTCAGAGGAAGCAGCATATGGAGATGTGACAGGGAGGCTTGCAGGCTGACACTGCAGACGGCAATTAGCAAAGATATTCGGCTCCTAATAGTATGGAGAGACATACTTTTTCCGCAGGCTTTTTTAAAGTCTCTGAGATGTATCTGACATATGATCCGTCGATTCCAGACACGCAGGATTAAAGTCAGGTCATTTAGATGTGACTAAAAGAGGGCAAAGGTTTATAATAAATCCTAATGTATGACAGTATCTACATTGGACTTAGTGGCGTCAGATATGCCCAGTGTTTGAACTGATCTGGTTTCTCTCAGTGACAACTTTCAGTGTATTTTGATTATTGACTATATCAGTTTATAACCACTTAACGTGTGTGGTTTAAAAATACATTTGACATTGTTTTCTTTTATGAGTTAGTATGAATAGCTTAGATTATTATCCTTGATGGATTGGTAGATATTTATAGTCGTCAGTATGTGTCATCATATTGTCCTCATTTATAAGAGTCACCATCTCAGTCTTAATTAAACTGATTTGGCTTCAGTCTGTGGGACCGTGTCATGCTCACGTTTGTGCTGCGAAGCCGTTCCTGCATTAAGGAGCGGATGTGCTCGTGTGAAGTTGGTGGAAAGGCTGATGTAGAAACAATCTATGGTTAAAAATTGATGTACAGTGAAAGTCTAAATCCTCAGACGCTTTCATTTCTGGCCAATGTAACTCTGTTTCCATGGCAACCCCTCCTTGAGTATTCAGGATTGCAGCACTGCACCTAAACTTAGCTTTTTTTATTATTATTATTATTATTATTCCTATGGTATAGGAATCACAACCCAATTTTTCAGCAATAAAGCGGGCAAACATGCGTCGTCGAACATGAGATGAATTTGCTCTGCCGATTAAATCTCCTGGTGCTGAGGAGGATCTCTTCTGAAATATGAAAAGCCCACAGAGGTGTAACGGTACCGCGGAGCACTTGATAGAACAGGTGATACAGCAGAGAAAGAAAAAGATAAAATATTTATGAGGCTCAGTGTTTACTAGCGAAGAAGCTGCCCAGCTCCCCGGGTCTGTCTTTTTCTTTTTGTTATGTGGTAAAACCAGTGTCTGCAACACAACTTAAAACACTCCTCCCTGCAGATTAAGCCTCACAATCAGCGCGTCTCTCATCTTCCTGCTAAATAACAACAGACACAACAGTATACCCGTTTTGGCATTGTGACCATTTGCTCCCCTGACACGACACAAAAATAATCTGGGCTGATTTCGACGTAACCTCGGACAACCTCTACATTGCAGAGGCGAGAGCCAGTCCTCGCTCCTGTTTGAACAGGAGCCCAATCAGTTTTTTGATCACCACCTCAGTATGATGCACCTTTCAAATCAGACCGGGAGGATGTCTCGCAGCAGCAGCATATTTTCTTCTGGAGCGATGCCAGTTGCTTTGTGGTGTTGAGTTGGTTTTCCAACGCGGCCGCAGGGAGTTGTTACGCTGCTGAGGGTGAGGATGCCTTTTAACGCCACATTGCAGTTAATGCACTGTACATGTTATCTCACCGCATGGCCCGAAGGAAAAAAAGAGTCTTTCTGTATGGAAGGAAAGAAAACAGCAGAAACATGAAGCTCATAGTAACAAGTTTTGGATACGTTAACAGCAGTAACACAGATGATTTCTGATACGATTACAATCAATACAAACAACACAGACCACATCACTTCACAGCAAATAGCTTTACAGGGAGGTCAGTGTGTGTGTGTGTGAGCGCTCCATCCCCCTGTCACTTGGTTGATGTGAATCTGCTCACAACAACAACACCAAGCCTGAATCACTTCTGCGTTTCTCGTGCACTGCGTGACAGGTGCTTGGGTAACAAAGGAGAAAATAATTCAGCATAAGTGAAAAACGCGTCATTACTGCAGCCCAGATGATGTTGACTGTGTGTGTGCAGTTTTAATTCCAATAAATACCAATACCTTCTAATATATTCAGAGGTTTTTGATTGTAGGGTTCAGCAAAAACATTTTTTGGACAATGAGCTTCTCAATTCTCACAGACTGCAGTGCAGCAGCGTCTGCTCAGCTGTGATACTGTACGCTTGAATCTGCTCGACAAAGTCATCACAGTTATTATGAAAACTATATTATCTCTTTGAGCTATGGTTAGTACTGTCATGTCAGGGCAACAAGGTTCCTGGTTCGAATCCCGGGTTGGCCGGAGATCTCCTTTGTGGAGTTTGCGTGTTCTTCTCATGTCTGCGTCGGTTGCCTCATGTACTCCGGCTTCTAAAGACATGCAGATTGGGCTTTGGTTAACTGGAGACTCTAAACTCACGGTTTATCCAGGGTGTATCCTGCTTCTCTTGCAATGTCAGCTGGGATTGCCCCCTGCGACCCCCATAGCGACATAGATAATAGCTGGATGGAGGGATTATTACATATCATATGCATTTTAGGCTTTGAAAACTGTGTGAGGGATGTAGCTTATTCTTGACAACTTAATTATTGTTTAGTGTGCAGTTTATATTATTGATGAATACTTTAATATAAACAAACTATTTCATAAAAATACCCGTCACCATTTCTCTGAGCCTAAGACAACTGTCTTCAAATAGCTTTTTATTCTGACAGTTCAAAAGCTGAAGATAATCAGTGGTGTAAAACAGAGAAAAGCAGTAAATCATCCCAATCAAAGACAAGGAATTAATGAATGTTTGGCATTTTTGCTTAAAAATAACAGACACACTGTTGTATATGATATATATTGAGGAAATTATTACATTTGCCAAGTTGCTCACTCACAATATATTTAATTTCATTCCTCTGCAGTGTCTGCTCTGGTCATAGAAACTAAACCCTGATGAGAGTTCATCATGGTTACGTACAGGCACTCACAACACTCAGTCGTCTTGTCTGATGAGGCTCCGGTTTGAGCTTTAGTTGCCTGATGCACCTTGACTCCCTCCCCTTATCTTCCACAAAACCATGCATGTTTATTATTTGTAGCCATGGTGACCAAGGTCTAGTACTCCTTCGAACGTTAGCTATTTCAGGAGACGCCTCTCTGAGTCATATATCGGGTATAGAGACAAATGACCTACATGGTCGTTAAGGTTGGTGGACTTGTTAGTTTTATACAGCTCACAGGTGGTCAGGGTGGGTGGTGAGTGAATAAAGCATCTTTATAGCTTAAAGCTCCTCACCCAAGGTGTCACATTCTGAGTCCCATCTGTTTTCGGTTTCAGCAACAAAAGTACCTTGGTAAAAATTTGAAAAGATTGTTAGTTTTAGTTTAATGTTAATAAACCTGTGTTGAGTCAATGAGTCAGTCTCAGCAGTCAATCATAATGTTATTCAATGTGTTCTTTGGCTTTTTAGTTTAGTCAATGTCCCATCTGCTAACATGGAGGAGGCAGGGCTTATTACCTTTACTGCAGCCTGCCACCAGGGGAGAGCGAGCTGTTTTCACTTTTGGTAGCTGTCATGTTGTAGCTCCACTGTGCTTCAACTGAAAAGAGGTGTGTGTGTGTGTGTGTGTGTCCAGGGCCTTTCATTTATTTCACAACTCCACTGATATCAAATTATACTAGATATTAAGAACACAGTGTTTATGTGTTGAAATAATACAAAATAATATGAAAACAAATTGTACTTTAATGACATCTTAATGCCACTGCAGGGACATTTCCCCTGTTCCACGACAGAGCCGACGATGACCTGACTTTGACTCCCGAGTTGAATCTACACGGAGTCTTAAAATACATCAGGAGTTGAGATAAGTGTCCCATTAACACCAGTAATGCTGTTCAGCACTACAAAGGCTTAAATCCCAGGCCAGAGGCAATCTGTTCATTTGTGGCGCTGATTCTTGAGAACCCGAAATAAACTGTAGCTGCCAGTGACAATCGTTTATGTTCCTCCAACCATGAAACTAATCAGTGTGTTTTGCACAACTAAATTAATTTTATGATTTTCCCTGTTTAAATTGCACAGGACGTAGTACACCGCAACGCTCCTGTTTAAACGCTGTAGCTCACATATGCTGAAGACGTGCATCTGTGCCGCTTTCAGATCGGAGACGTAAAAAGCAACAAAGGTAAACAAGCTGCTGATTTATTTCACCGAGAACTCGTTTTCATTATGGGACAGAAAGACGAGCTGTCAGCACATTAGTCAAGCCTAAAATTTAGTATAATGTCTTAGTTCTAACACGGTGGCAAAACATACTGATCTCCACCAGCTCTGCAAAGTGTTTTTAAATTCACTCATCAGCTGTGAAGAGCAGTGATTCATGAGCGCAAACTGTATCATCAGCATAAACCTTTTTTCCTCTCAGATTGACGTGACTTTAATGCAAATGAGCGCGATCATTAAACTCGCCCTGAAACTCCTAAAACACCAAACGTGTCTGTCACATTTAAAATTGCTTGCAAAGTTACCCAGGTTTTTTATTAAAATTCATAGGCATAAAGTTTACTCCGAGATAAACTGTGTAAACTATCTAAGTATTTATTTAGATGCTTGTATTTGTTTGCTCAGTGAGATTCACTTAGATTTTATTTCATTTCTGTGTGGTGATGCTTCAAATTTGACCTCCCGGAAAACACACTCTGCATTATCTCCATATTTGTATATATCATCTATTGAATGTGTGTTTTACATGAAACGCTGTGTCTCATCTCATCTCATCTCTTGATTTGAATTAGGAGGCAAATTATTGCAAAAATATCAACAAACGCTGCTTCCTCATGATAAGGTTGTGCATTGATCTTGATTGTTTTCAAAGATTTCGGTCGGCCCCCCCCTCGTTATTCCTATCGCTCCAGGGCTTTCCTATGATTAACTGTTAAAGACTGAAAAAAAATTGAATATCCCAGTTATCTGCTCGTTTTGAAACGAGTGTGGGTGGTTAGGGGTTGGTTGCATATAGACTGGATCAACTGGTAATGTTTATTCATATGTTTCGATCTGCATGAATGCAGTGTGTTACTGGTGAGAATAGCTTTGTATAATGAAGTACCTACAGTATATGCTCATTATTTCTACCTGTGCATGGAACTGTCTTGAACTGTGTTTGGACCTGAATCAATAACAAAGAATATTGTGATCTGCATCATGCAGATAGATTGACTTATTCTGAATAAAAAGGCACTAAATAGAATATTGCTTCTCATTTAAGGTCAATAAGAGTAATAACCAGACCTGGGCAGTGGGAAAATGATTTTGTTATACAATACACGCAGCATAGCTCCAATTAAGTCATTGTTGTGCAACAAATACACATGTATCATATGTTTAGAAAATGAAAATTAGAGTAATAATTGCTTTGATTCAGACTATGTTTAGTAATAAAGCCAGCCAGCATAATTAATTGGAAACATCTATTGCCAGTGATTAGCCGAGCAGCCGATGTCATGGCTCGATCTGTGTTTTGTCATCCGCAGCAGTAATTGAAATAAAAATGGAGAGCTTTCTGTGGTGCTGCAGGCCTGATAGTTTTAATCATACGAGTGAGAGGCTGTAGCCCCGGAGGTCCGGGGTCGCCTGAAGTCGGGAGCTCCGGAGCTCAGGTAAACACTGACACAGGCGAACCCCGGGTATGAGCCCGCTGTTACAGGCCGTTCCGTCCTCTGCGGGAAATGACCATAATTCATTCTGAGTCATTACACCGAAGGCGAGCGCTCTCTTCCGAGTGTCGTGTTCCCCGCCAAAGCCCCCGTGGGTCAAAGGGTTCAGCGGTGAAGTTAGTGCCAGCAGATCAGGTGAGAGCGGAGTTTCCAATTAAATCTAATATGCTCAGGGTGAGGGCTCCGGAGAGAAGTGTCTTCCCCTGCTGAGCTCCACCTGTGCAGCAGAGGTGATGGAGAGGAGCCACATGTTGGATACCGTACAGCTCCCAGCTGTTTAAATGGATTTCACGCTTTGGCTTCATTTGTCTTTATTAACGATACATTTTTACAGCTACCTGCTTTGAATATTTCAGCACAGCAATGTTTATAATGTTTAATATGATTTATAATGTGCATGGAAAGGTGTAGTGATACATAGAGCCTGGACCTGAATATGATAAAGCAATAATGTACATTTTCTGGTAATCTTTATTTAAACAGGATGGACAGTGGGTTATATTATTTATTATGTTAATCTGACATTTTCTGTTGTATGAACCAGTACTTTTTATCTGATTTGAGGTAGTTGTACTTTTTACTGCAGTTGAGTAGCTTTAGTTACTTTCCAGATTAATATAGTAAATGGACTGTATTTGTACAGCACTTTCACCATTTACCAATTCACACACAAACACACACACACACACACACACACAAACAAACTCATTAATATTTTACATATAAAACCATACTATGACATATTATAGGACACAATAATGAATTGTTACTGAAGAAAATAAATACACAAGTTAATGGTTCAGTGTGTAAGATTTAGGTGAAAGGGATCAATTGGCAGAAATTGAATATAAAATAATCCTGCTGATGTTTTTTCTCTTGTGTACTCATCTAAATTGTGCAAATTGTTGTTTTCTTTACCCTATTTTATATTATAATAAAAGGTATTCAGTTAAATTTTAAAGGCCAAATCATAACATAATAAGGTCAAGACCTTAACATTTATAAAGAGACACAACAGTTCCCACAATGAGCAAGCACTATGGCGACTGTGGGAGAAAAAAATCCCTCATTAACTAGAAGTGACATCCAATCCTCAATGGCAGTTAGGCACTCTACTAGGACATGTTGTCTAAGTAGATTTGGGTGTCATCGCCAAAGGAAGGATTTGATATACCATTAAAATTGCTGGTGACGTTTCCTGACGGGAGCACGTACAGCGAAAATAAGATTGGACCAAGAATAGAACCTTGTGGCACCCCGCACATCAGTGGAGCCAAGGATGAGATGTTATTTCCAATGGAAACTAATATTTCTCTAGTCTGTGAGATAAGACTTGAACCATCTAAGGGCAATTCCGGAAATGCCGACGCACTGTTAGTCTATTGATGAGAATGTTTTGGTCAATGGTGTCAAATGCAGCGCTAAGATCAAGGAGCAGTAATACGGAGCAATCTCCAGCATCGGCAGACATCAATAAATCATTTGTAATTTTGAGATGAGTGGTTTCAGTACTGAGTGGTTTAAAATAATACCCTAGAATGAGCCGTTTATATTTAAATACTCAATATTTACATCTCTACGGAGGCTGCCATATTGAGTAGTCCAAACTGGAAAATCTAAACTCCTTTCCAGTTTTTATAACAACTGACGGATACCACAGGTTCTCTTTTATGTCACTAAATTCTACACACTGAAACTTTAAAATAGGTTTAACTTTACTCTGTTTTAAGGAGCTTTTTATGATGTTACTTCTGTATCTTTTCTTCAAAGACTTTTATTATTATTATTAGTTTTTAGTGATACCAGTGGCCATTGAATGAACTGCAGTCAGCATCCTATTGCTCATTCTGGCCTGTGCTTGCAGCTCATAAGTCGGTGCGAGCGAGCACACTGGGCATAAAAGAAACTCAACATGAATGACTGGTATCATGTTGATAAATTTATTAATAGCAATTATTATGCACACTTATTATAGTTTGATTATCAACTATATTTAAGACTATAGACTAGCGGTGTCCAATTAAAAATTCCAAGAGGTCCAATTAGTGGAAACATCCTCAATCAGTCGTCTTCCTCCCGCTGCTGTTCTCTACTGAGTACTGGATTGTAGCAGACTGTATTCTACCTACACTGTGCACAGGGTGACAATATAATTAATATTTATTTCAACACAACTATCGAAAAAAATACAGCTTTCAAGTCATTCCAAGAATCAGTGTAGTTTATAAGCTGCACATGCATTTGTTGCAACACTGTTGGAATCGTATACTATATCTGTACATGAGCAGCGACTGCACAATGACTCATTACGCTCTGCTGAAAGGCAGCCTGAATCTTATCAAAGAACACTGAAGTCAGCAAGACTAGTTTTACATAAGCAAACAAGGATATTCCAGGAAGGCATTGTGAGATTTACCTCCTATGTCTTCTGTACATACAATAATTGCACTGGGATGAACTCCACATAATGGGCAGTGCAGTGAACCAGCTATGACATCCCGGATTCATTATCCCTTTTTAGATGAACTGTGCGAGCTTCCCAAGGGGGGAGAACGGTAATTGTGTCTTGAGGGATTTGTCAAGTCCCTGTTGGATGGCAATAAATCACTGGTAGACGAGGTGTGGTGTCAGACCTCGGATGAAGTTGCTCCGTGACAAAAGCAAGCAGAGAATGCATTCGCCAACAATGCACCGCAATCTCTTTGTCACGTGGCGAAGAGTTAGACATAATTGACTATGTCTCCGTTGTTATTGTCTCAGAAGATGTGCACGCCGTGAAGTTGTGACACTTTCTCTGATGATTATAGCAACACAAACAGGAGACCTCAACATTAACCCTCGTCTACTCGAAGGATGGAGGAAAATGCAAAATGGCCATAATTGAGATGATATTGTCGCCCCGCTCGTTTGAGGTTATGAGGACGGTTGTTGTGCAGTTGCAGTGTTGGTCAGTGGCAGGATTGATTGGTGGAGATGCGTCCGTCCCTGAAGTGCAGGTGAATCAATCGTGCCGTCTAAGCGAGGAGCCATGCGGACATGTTGTTCTTGAAGCTTGTCTTCGAGCCGGACCCTCCTCTGGGATGTCTCTTTCTATTTTTGTCACTCAGACATGCTTGAGTTTACTGGGATAATCTGCTCTCTAACTCAAGTGACAAACTCTGGGAAAAACAAAACAATGGAGTCTCGATCTGAACAGCGAGTCTCTCCTTGTTAAGATCTCTTAAGGCTCAGAAATCGCACCTTTTGCCCCCCCCCCCCCGTCGTCCAGCTCACTCATTGTCTGAAAATGGTTTGAAAATGATCTGATCATTTCTGCACTTAATAATTCAAATCGTTCATAGCCTCAGGTGGTGTGAGCATATCCCCAGTGCGATTTTCCCTATTCAACCATTAGTGATTGTCTGGCCTAAAGGAAAACCATCGATTGCTGTTTTGCTCAACTGGTTCCCTTTACAGCAATAATCAGCACTGCCTTCACTTGGTAATGTGCGCTCTCCTGGCTGTGTTAATGGCCTGCAGCCATATGTTCCCGCAGCCTGCCTGACACCCCACCTTGAGTGGAGATGTTTGGCAGCCCCTGCTCCAATTCCCTTCCCTTACTTCCCTCTCCAGCAGCCTCCACACACTCAAGCAATCTCCTCAGTATCCAGGCTCTCCCCTCCCCCACCCATTGCACTTCCCCTGCCTGCTCCCCTCCACCGGCTTCCCACTTGTTCTCATCACTCAGTCAGTGCTGTGCGGCTGGATTAAAACCTCAGAGCTGCAAACATCCAGAAGCCACCTTCACTAATGGATCACACACCAAAACGTTATTTAACCGAGGGGACTTATTTCAATCTTCGAGAAGTCAAACTGTGAAAAACAGGTCACTGGATGCTTCTGGATTTCTTCTCTACATTTATACCACTTGATGGTGGTCACCATAGAAACACAATAATGAGACAGGACTCATGGCCACAATAACAGTGTCTGTATCAAAATGGGATTTTTAAAAACCTATTATAGGTACAAATTCCTCTATCTTTCATAACATTTCATTGAAAAGAAAAAGAAGTCAGTTGTGAAAAGCCAAACTACTCAGAAATATATTACTGGGACTCGAGAATTGAACTTTCCTCTCTTCAGGGAGACACATACACTGAATATAAAGATGTACGACATGACAGCTCCTTAAAAGTGAAGCCAAAAATCGATCCCTTGTGGCTGGCTGCAGTATATGTCACAACCCCTGCCTCCACCGTGTTAGTGGATGGGGGACATGGACTAAAAAGTCACTTAAATCAAATTTTCTTAAAGATCGTTTCTGTTATTTTAGAAGCCAAAGGACATCATTGGTCCAAGATGGCAGCATCCGTATCCGGGATATTTTGGCTTCATTTCTTGATAGTTTGAGGAAGTGGCAAAGTCGTCCATCTTTATTTACAGTCGATGGTTTGGATGCAAAGCTCAGCATCTCCATATTCTCCTCCTCTTATCTTTCCATGAGTTGCCTTATTCAGCACAGGAGCGTATCAAAGATCCCTGGAATTCAAATGAAAAACAGGTAATTGTTAAATTAATTGTTTTTCCTCACAATCCAGCGGTGCAGCAGATACATTTTCGTGGACAGCCTTGGCAACAGCGTTCGTCCAACAATGGGATGAGTATTGGACGGTGTTGTGTGGTGGCGCTCCGTGTCTGCAGCGTCCAGATTCTCATGCTTGTTTTCGCTCGCATTTTTTTCTCATACATAACACTGGAGCTGCTTCCACATCCGTGATAGACTGTCAGGGGACTTTCCTGCCAGCACTGCACTGGTGAGTGAGTTTGCGTGTGTATGTGTGTGTGTGTGTGTGTGTGTGTGTGTGTGACTGTTTGAGTGACTGAATGAAAAGGAAAGCCAGAGAGAGAGCGGGAGAGAGAAACAGAGGGATGGGAAGGTTATTTGTGATTTTGTCATTAAATGTGAGGTTGTGAGGAACTCTTCTTACGCCCACCTGACTTTTCTTCAGCGCCTTGCATTGTGCGAGAAGTCATATGAACCTTCATTTTCACATGGCTGTCAATTTTCTGTGTCATCTGCCTGGCGCCTGTGGGTTGTCAGATCATAAAAAAGCACTGATGTGTTTGATTTTAAAATCTAGAATAAGCCTCTGCCTGGATGATTTGACAGAGGTGTAATAAATAGATCTGTGCTCTCGGGTCGGCCCCTTGACTTTCCTCTGTCCTCGTTGTGTCAAGTGCAGCTCTGTGGCTGAGGACACAACCGAGCCGCGCAGGGCCCCAAACGGATATGATCCTCCGGCTTCTACAACCTGGATAAGCTTCTTTCAGATGACTGGGACTGTGAATACCACTTAGGGTTTTTTGTTTTTGTTTTTTTTCAGCTGCTATCAAGAAACACTGGCAGCCTGCCTCTGAGTTTACAGTGCTTTTCTATTCCAGCCACCAAAGAACCAATTTTATCTTGGCTGTCACTCTGCTGACTGCGGCTGCTTCACTTTGTGAGACCAGAGGAGCAGCTAGCTCTCTGTCACAGGGAAAAGTGCATTTACTTAGAGCTCCAAGCTGAGATGGCTTTTGGGCATCTAAATCTCAAAGTTTATTCTTGACACACAACTTCCTGCCTTTTTCCCAGTCCCTAATGGAATCAGTTGGGAGTCGGTGAAACACCGTTCAGTGCAGGGAGAGCACCTGTTATATAGTCACTTAGTTTGGATTATTTTTAGTGGTGTAGTTTTTGCTATGATGGCCTCTGGTTTTCTATGCTCATCCTCCTCCTCTGAAATTCACCTTTAATGAAATGCATTTTCACATCCCCTCGGAATGTGTGGATTCAGCAGAGGATTACTCTAATGCCGTTCCTGTTGTCACATGTTATAGATATTACGAGCTCTAAACCGCCTGGCGAACTTCAGCGATGAAGGACTTCAGGATTTCACCCTTTTGTATGATTAAGATATAAATTAGCTAGTCAGGAAATATATATCCCCAGCTTATATACTGTTGACATAGTTTAATGGAAATGGCATTTAAACAGCTCTTACAAAGTTGATACTTTATTTTATTCATGTGTTAAGTCATTGCTCGAAGTTTATTTTATTTTTTTCTGTGTCTTAATTTTCAGATGATGTGTTTTAGGGCGGCACGGTGGTACAGTGTTTAGCCTCACAGTCTTTGCCTCACAGCAAGAAGGTTCCCTGTTCAAATCCCTGCTTGGAGTTTGCGTGTTCTCTCTGTCTGTTTGGGATTTCTCCAGTACTCTCCAGTACTCCACACTACTTGCTCCCACTGTCCAAACACATGCAGATTGGGGTTAGGGTAACTAAGGGTGACTTTAAATTGTCCATTGGTGTAATCTTGTCTTGGATAATAGATGATGGATGGATGGATGATGCGTTTAAGTCCCTGTTAGGTTTAGTTTTGTTGATGTACCGGCTCTTTAGTCTTTGAGTGGCAACAAGCCTTTAATTATCATTATTAAAGCAAATGCATGTTGCACAAAGCAAAGGAGGCAAGTTCTCTACACATTGACTTTAGTTCTGGAGTTGTCCACTAATTGTTGGTTCCGATGGGAAAGGCACCACATGAACACAGTGCACCTTATACGGTTGATATGATGAACATATTTGCAAAGAGGCACCTTGACATATCACTAGCATTCTAAGTTGTGTTTCTGGCTCCATGGCTACACCCTAACCCGGCGCTGGAGCAGTCGTTTACCCAGAAATGATCTGTACTAATACGATAAGTAACACACAGCAGTGCATTTACCTGCCCACGACACATATGCAGTCCTGCCAAATCAACCAGAACGCTGTTGATTCCTCCAACATTGATTCTGTAACAGCGGGTTACTAAATCTGTCACTGTATGGCACTTTATTGTGAACGGCCGCTCTGCTATGGATTTGAAATGTATCAGTATTGGCTCACACTGAGTCACAGAGGGGAACAGATTTACTGAAATTAGTAAGTGTAATGGATCCACAGAGTTACACATTTCTGTCCTAATGAGCTGAATGAAGAATTGTCTCTCCACCAATCGTTGTGATGTTTCTTCTGCTTCCTTCTCTCCCCTCGTTCTTCTACAGTGGTTTAACTGTATTATTAATATTGTTCATTTTGTTAATATCGTCAATAATTTCTATTGTTAAGGAGTTAAAGAATGAATAAATCTGCCCATGTGTTGATTAGCTTTTATTATTTTTCATCATTTAGGCTTCTTAGGCTTCAGAAGATGGGACCTTATGCTACTTGAAAAGTTGCTATTTGATTAACATCAGAATTACTCAGACACAAAAAATGAAACGTTTGTGTCAAATGGGCAAAAATACCAGCAATGTATTTCTTTTTCATGGTGTTCTTATTTAAGAAATTATCTTTTATTTAAATATATAGTCATGTGGACCTATGGAACCCAGAATATAGTCCAAACAGTCCAAACATAATCTGACTCTGTGACTGAGCTTGTCTTGTTTCGCTCTGTGACGTATGTGAACTGTGGTTACAGACACCTCTTACAGCCTCTTACACCCCTCGTCAGAGGTGTTTCTGTCACAGCTGGGATGTCGCACAGTTGCATGTTCCCAGCAGAGAGGACTAAGTCGGTGTACGTGCTTTGACACGGCACAACACGTGTGCTATAGACACCGCAGACAAATCACAGCAATACAGTGAGAGTGATGGATGACAGAGGAAGAGGCAGCTGCTCTGTGCTTTATTAATGATGACATTTCTAATCAGGGCTCTGGCCTTCGCTGATGAGAAGCCACTAAAATGTATGATTTAGCCACTGCACCAAAACAAAGGCTCTTTCAGATGAGGTTTTGTGTGGATGGATGATGTGACCCTGAATGAAAAATCCTTTCACAGCAGTTTGGATTATGCTTTTTTCCTCTTTTTTTTCTGCTTCTGTGATATAAGAAAGAGACTTTTGTTTTGTGTTGTCACTGTTACTTTTGCCCGAACTCAGCAGTGAAAGGTTTATGGCTGTTGCATGCGCACATTCCTACAGTTTTGTTTCCATAGAAACAGAGTCCTCGGCAGGCATGTATTTTAGAGTTACATAAGGATTTACCAGTATAAAATACACGCGGATATGAGTATTCTCATTTGACTGGATTTCTATTTTAAGTATTAATACACGGCAACTGCAGAACATATCAAATACGGGTTTTATTTTTTATGCTGGTGCTATTTCTGGATGTTCGACTGTCAGATTCCATCTCAAAATGAACTGTGGTTTGACACACTTCATTAGCATTGCTGAGTGTGTTATACCGTGTGCCATATGAATGTGGGTGTTGCATAACAGCTGGTCTTTAGCAACACAATTGGATGTATATGAGGCAGCCCAGGTCTATAATTATGGAACTGCTCAGGCTTCAACCTTTGAATAATGTTTAGAAATTAACTGGATATTAATGGCCATGATTAAGTCTAGTGCCGTTGTTAGGTTTTAAAGAAAGCTACAGTTTATTAGATCATCTACATCCGAGAGTGGTCTTTTTAGGGGAGGGGGATGAGGAGGGATTCAGCCCCCAGGCCTGCAGGGTTCACAGGACAGAGGTCTTACAGTAACTCCTACACCATCTGCACGAACAGTAGAGCACTATTATTAGCTGGTAGATGAGGCTGTTTAGCTCTTTCCTGTGGCAGCGTCACCTGAGGTGCAATTCCACTTCACTTGTTTAAACATGTTTTCTCATCATGCATCTTGCTATCGCTGTTTTCGTCCTGTATATATATCCAGTGTGGATGTCCAATAGCTGTTGGAAAACATAAAAAACTGAGCAGTTTCATACATCACAGCTCTCAGAATCCCTACATATAAGCCTGTTGAGGATCGCATGGCGACAATGTTTTGCCTGAAGGCAGCTGACACGCTCACAATAACATAAGATTTCCATTCACACTTAACTCTCGATCGCTTTGGCCCTAAAGTTCTCATTAGTTTAGCCCGCTTTATCCACTGCTGCACACTTCCATGTGCCCAAAGGCTCCGGGACTCTGACTCAATAGTGCAGAAGTAATACTTTGAATACCCCAAACGCACTTGATGTTCAGTCTCTCGCACATCTGCGCTTGTGTACAGCGCCGTTATCAGTGGATTACTTTATGACCTTGGGAATCGGGCACAAACCACAGATGCCCCCATAGTTGGCGGTGTCTAGCTGTGAACGAGCACTTTGGACCCAACCGACACTGCCAGAACAATATTAAGCTGGTAATTAAAACACGTGATAATAACCAACTGCAGTCGCTGATTTCCTAATGGATTTTAACAAGCCTGAACATGAGCACCCCCAGCCATTCCTCGCTGCTAAAAGTTTGGACTGATATAACCAATTTAGTTGGGGGGTGGGGGTGTTCTAGAATGTAAAAGTAATTATAGATTTTCTATGCTTACTTTCTGTATGAAATTAAAGGGTTTTTTTTTCAGCAGAATGTTAAATATGCTAAGATGGATAGGGCTTTGCTGTAAGCAGTGCAGTGTGATATAATGCAAAGGCAGATATGATGGTGCTGACGCTTCCAATAACTTTGAATGTAAAGAAAATGTTGATCATTAAAGCAAACCTCATGATTCTGCTAATTACATTCATTTGTTTCTGAGGATACGAGGGGGGAGTTTTTAAGCAGGGGGTTAATTCAGAGTCCCCTGTGAAGGATGATTTATTATAAGGGTATCACAATCTACTATCTGATGCCAGATTTGCAGAGCACATGAACAAACCCAGAACATGCTAAAAATATTGTTTCTTTTAACTTGCAAATCTTCAAATGACAGAATTTAGGGCTTTTAAGCAAATTGTCACATTCATTTAGTCTTTTCTCAAGACGAACAATGTTATGAAACAGGTACTTTATGTAACCGTGTTTTGGATGAAATCTAATTAGCACTATTGGGTAAGAAATCTCCTAACACATAGAAATAAATGTTGGTGTAATTTAGACTTTAGACTTTTGCCTGCAGAAGTTTCTTGTCTGCAGGTTTGTCTCTCCGGAGATTGATTATCTTAATCTTTTGTCTTTTGTAGCTACTAGATTAAACTGTGGAGTGAGCTGTTAAGTAGCATAAGAGCTGATGGTGAAGAAGACCTGTGTTTTAACTAAATAAAATAAGTGGTTTTCCTAATGTAGACTTAAAAATACAATTCTATGGGTTGTTGTCTATATTATTTATGTGTCAACCTTAGCCTCTTCACAAGAAACTTCACCAGCTTAAGTAAAGAAAAATTAAATGAATTTATTTATTTTTTCAAATTAAAGTGATCATTTGGTTCATTGGTAATTTAAAATGTTCCTTTTTTAGTGTAATGTGGAGCCACAGGTAAACACTGCACTCACAGTTTGGCATTAGTAGTCAATTTAGAATGTGCTGGGCCTTTATGATTATATAATTACCCATTTCTCTTATATAAATAAACAAAACATAAAGCAAATACTCAGCTATACTTTTAATTATTTTTCAAGTTAGGCTGAAAATTGCTCATCATGTTTGAAAAGTGAAAATCAATTAAGCTTTTTATTTAGGCAGCTTGCTCCGTAATACATTAAGCGCTTATTAAATGAAGCAGTTGTGTTTGCAGTATTGTTTGCTTTGTGATGCAGGAATCCCAGCGAATGTTGTTGATTCTAATGGAGCAGTGCCAAGCATATAATGAAATCAGGGTTCTGCTGTTAAATACCAGAGTCATGAAGTGTTTCGTCTTAAATCATTAGACCCTGCTGTGTTGGGCTGTGACACATAATTTGTCATAATTTGTGAAGCCTCAGAGTTAATTGTGTGTTTTATTTCTTCCCTGACAGGGATGACCTGCCAAGCGAGGACATCTTACACCGAGGACGAGGTCCTGTGGGGACACCGCTTCTTCCCAGTCATCTCCTTGGAGGAAGGCTTCTTCAAGGTGGACTACTCTCAGTTCCACGCCACATTCGAGGTGCCCACCACTCCGTACAGCGTGAAGGAGCAGGAGGAGGCTTTGCTCCTCTCCTCGCCCCTCATGGCTCCATCCCTGTGCAACAGCGGGGAGAAGAACAGCTCCCTGGACTGCCTGGAGACGCTGGAGGACAATGACAGCACCACCAAGCTGCCCACCAAGCTCCAGAAGATCACGGGACGGGAAGGCCTGCCCAAGAAGCTTCTGAGGATGAGCTCCACCACCTCAGAGATGACTTACAGCTTCGGAGACCTGCCCATGAAGCTGCAGCGAATCAGCTCTGTTCCCGGCGTCTCTGATGATAAGCATGGCGGTAAGGCCTCCAAGATGTGCACAGAGCCCATGAGCAAGTCGGTGGCGGACTTACCTCCCAAGCTGCAGCGACTGGCTGGGGGAGGTGGGGGCAGGATGGACGGACACCTACCGCCCAAACTCAGAAAGATGAATTCAGATCGCTTTACATAAAGCAGGCGACATATTTTAACTTCTGCCATCCACCCTTATTCCCCCCGACCTGAAGTCCTTGTACTATTCCTAATTTATTAACGAACAATATTCTTATATTAAAAGAAATGTAGAATTTGTGCACAAATACCTTATATAAAGTAGGGTGATGGAATTGAGCACATTTGTCCCTGGGTGTAAGTGTACATGCTATGATGAAAGGTCTCTGACTCTTTTTTTTAGGACGATGTACAATTAGCACAATCTGGCATGTAAGAAACAGCGCATGTAGAACCGAATCTCAATAACTTCTGGCATGTCATTTATTGATATATTACTTTACATGAACGATTTCATTGGTAAATTGACTGATGGTGAAAAATTGCACAAAGCCATATGATTTACTACGTGGGAGAAACTTCTCATCACACGGTTCGGATTTGTGGTGGCGAAAGGCACATAACGTTTGTTTTCAGTTGATTGCTTTGGTTGTTTAAACGTAAAGTTGTGGCAATGTTATGTTGATTGCATGCTCCTCTTATTGACTTAGCTATACAAAGGTAATAGACAAAGATGTTTAGCCTTAACTATATTACCTTGTTTCCATTTTCATGTTTGTTCACAGCTGTATTTTTTGGTATTTCATATATAGACTATTTTACCATGTGCGATTTTATGATTTTATTAGTTGATCAAATTCTGAATATGTTGCCAGATGATGGTGTTTTACATTGGAAAATGCATTATCTGCATCATGTGACCTGCCTGAACTGGGCACAATGCGAGACAACTTCACTTGCTTATTAAAGTAACACTTAAGTTGAAAGAGTCCATATTTGTACTTGATAAGCACAAAGCAATCATTCTATACTACCCGCTGATATTAGAAAGCATTTATGGGCATTTTGTTATGAATTAACTGCTTCGGGGCTACAGTTGAGTACTGTGCAGTCACTTTCACTACAAAGTCAGTGTAGTAATCTGCAGTAGGCCTGTGTAGTCATATCAGACACGCCATTAGAATTTCAACTTAGGTGTTACTAGATTTAGAGGTGGGCCTGTAACGGTCCACGTCCTCTCTCCTCTGTGATGAAAGCAATAATATTATAATGACTATAATCTTGATATAGCCAAAGGGTCAACCACAGCCCGATATCCATCCTGTTTACTGAATCCATGCCATAAAATCTGGTTTTCTCTAAATGCATAAAATACATTGTATGATACCCAATCTCTTCAGGAATAAAGATCTAACTAACTGTTAAGCATCTCGCTACTTTGACCAGATGCAATGCATGCGTATCCAGTTCTAATCAAATGAATTGTTTTAAATAAGCCTATATAACAGGGGGTGGCCAAAATGAAGGAAGAGCAACAACACTCTTACCTCACTGTAAAGAGCCTGTGCAGCTGCATCTACCACCATATAAGTCTAATCATTACCCAAGGCAAAGCACATTCAAATCACTTTTCACCTTAAAGAAATAGGGCCACTCTGGGAAATACGATTATTTGCCTTCTTGCCAAGAGTTAGATGAAATGGTTGATACCACTCTCACATCTGTACAGTTACTATGAAGCTAAAGAGCCAGCAGCCAGTTAGATTAGAACATAAAGACGGGAAACATGAGAAATAACTAACCTGGCTCTGTTCATGCTATATTTAATTTCTTTAATCCGTCTGTTCTGTCAGTTTTAAAGGCCAAAGTGTAACAACAACACACTTTTATGAATGGCAAACCCATTTTTATTAACAATTAAACAAACAAGATGTAGCATGCTAAATAGTAAAAGGTAGCTCACAGGGTGTTAGCCGTAGCCACGTACTGTATAGAGCTTGGCCATAGACTGTATATAAAGATGGACGACAAGTCTCCACTTGTACCCACTATCCAGAACTGAAGCCAAAATATCCTGGATATGAACGCCACCATCTTGTGCATTTGGAGCCAGAGTCTGTGCCGTAGTGATCGGGGGATGGAGCAGCGGTGGCAAGGTTCCAATCGATGCACACACTCGTCTTCACAGCAGTAAACAAATAATGAAAACCAAAATCCATCTCCAACCGATTTTGTATGACTTTTTAGTTTGGTCCATGTCCCATCCATTGTCACGGAGGAGGTTGGATTTATAACAAATACCACCCACCAGGTGGTGATCAAGATGCTTCGGCTTCACTTTTGGGAGCAGTCATGACTCCATCTTTGTACACATCCTAAGATCCTGACCAATATAGATTTTTGGAGGCACTTGAAAAAAGTGATACAGGTACAGAGAGGCAACTTCAGAGCTTTACTCCTTAATGAGGCTTCTAAATAAAGCAACTAGCCTTGTTACAGTGAAATGTTTGTAACAGTGTTAACATGAAGGGAGATGTTCATGTGTAGAAAGGATGGAGGAAGTGCTGCATGATATAGCTTCTCTTGACTGAGACAGATATAAGCATATACTGTATGTATATATATTTATATAACTTGAATAAATAAAAATAATTGAAACCAACACCATTATGTCTGTGGAAGGCTCATATCAGCCAATTGTTATTGGCCAACTGAGAAATCAGTTGGGCTCCATGCATAAATATGCACAGACATGAGAGTGGTATTAATGTTCTCATTTAATTCTTGGCAAGAAACAATAAATAAATAAATTAATTAATTAATGCCTATAAGATCCTCTCTTATAGCAACCTTATGCCTCTACCTAATGCAAAGCCGGGGCGATCACTCCTTATTTCTACATCGTCAGATACTGAACATGTGCTGTAGAAGATAACTCGACCAAAACCCTGTCAAAAATCTCAGGAGCACAGATGTAGATGATTGTATCTTTTCAGTCAGTCTGCAGTTCTTTTCCCCAAAACACAAAAGATACAGCACTCACCACAGCTCGCTCGTGCTATTTTTGTACAGTTATCTTGCCTTATTGACAACACATGCAGGGCTGAAAATTGATGCGATCTAATTCTAAATCTGGACCAAAACTGTGCCAGAAAAAGGATCCCACTTCAACACGGAGCCAGTGTCCCTGCGAGAAATCTTTTCTTCTGGCACTTTCTTCTTTTGATCGTACCCTGTGTAATCACTGCTGCTGTTCATATTTCACGGTACACTCTGTTGCTGTCAAATATGCTGTGTAAATAATAACTGTACCTTAGTGGATACCTTAACAGACTTGTGGAGATAAAGTCAGTGCCATGAATGTCGTCGTCACAGGCAGTTTGTTTCATTCTGAATCTCTGAAATAAACCCATGGGATGGATCAGAATATCCAGAACTGCTTAAGGCATCATCCTCTGACTCCTTGGGGGTGGGGTTCAAATCCCCTCAGGCCACGTTATAACAGCTCTTGCTTTACCACAAAACGATTGTACTTTATGACAAAGGGAGATCTTTGCTTTAAATGTCACCTTTTTTTTCTTTTAGCTTTTGTCACAGGGAAATGGGTTTCTCTAGCGCTATCAGTGCCTCTTCACCCAGACAGCATGTCAATACTAAAATAATTGACTCAAGTGTAATTTGGGAGATGTGAGAGGATTATAGTAGGAGGCAAGAAAATCATTATTCAGAGTTCACAATCTTGTTAGCATTCCACGAAAATGTAACATGTGATCATTTCCATTATAAGGTTTCTCGACAAAGAGTATCTGACACAGACTCAGCCTGTGGCAAAGAAAACAGCTGCTTGCTTATTACAGGACAAATTAAAGCCTGAAATGGCAGCAGTGTCTGTTTCTCTCTATTAAATCCAAATGGTTCGCCTAAATACTCAACAACACAAAGAAATCTGAGAAATGTTTTTTCCCAAAGGATATTTGCAAGTGTCACCGCACCTTGCTGCGAAGATAGACGCGGTATTTCATTGGATGTTCAAAGTCCCCAAAAACAGCATGCTAAACGCTGTTTCAACACGTCACCGTGTGTCTGTGTCAAGATGGGATGGAACAGGGAGCGAACTGTTGGCCTGACACCCTGAGAAACAAGGCACATCTTCACACTAACACAATGGTTTTCTGAGTTTTGCCTCGAATGAAATACGCCTGGTCTGCCATTTCCTCCGCTACAAATGAACATGTCTCATCGTGTAGTTTTATAAAAGTAATATCATGCTTTCTTCCATGGGCTAGGGTTTGGCCTGAAAAACTCAATGCCTGGCTCTCCAGAGGAATCTAGTTCAAATTAAATAACGGAGTCTTATTACTCTGTAGTCGTAACACAACGGGTTGTTCAATACTGCAAGCACACATGCTATTTCTTTGTTTTCGGACATGAACTGAGACAGCGAAAAGGTTCGAACATTCAGACGAGGAGTGGTGCCCTGGTATAGCACACCGGAGACAAGAGGTATAAACTATGCTGTGGAAATCACGTCTTTTTGTTCACAGCTCATTAGCACAGCCCTTATCATTAAAACCCTCTAATCTCTTGTCTTTCCACGTTGACATCACCAATGGCATCTTTGACATATATGACACCTCTTTTTCATATTGAGATATATACTTTAGTTTCGCGTCCATCACATGTTAAAAAGCACCATCATCTGGCCCACTGGCTTGCTTTAAATTGTCCAGACATTTTCAAGCTGTATTCTCATGTGAGCTCACTCAGGGGTTCGCAGGAAGCGGTCAAGAAAATGTCCTGATTCGGACATTAGCCTACTCACATACATACATATATCTCCTCTAGTCTTTTATTGCCATTGATATGCAGCTATAAGGTTAAGTTATCCTGGAAAAACTAGTTTGTACAACCTGTCATCCTACTGCGTGAAAAAAGACGCAGCCCCACTCGACTGCAGGCTGTAAAGTGAGACCTCAGAGAGGTGGGTCAGCAGCCATAATAAAGTGCCCACTTTAAGACAGTCTCTCCTTGAAGGCCTTTGTATTGTTCCTCTTGGTTTTAGACATGAAAGGTGGCAGAGGAGGTTGTGTAAGGAATGCAAAGAGCAAGAGAGCAAGACAGAAAATAAATTCAGGACACGCTTGCTTTCTCACTGTCGCACCATTGGTCAATCTAGGCATGAAGTGGGTGCATATATCAGACTGTCAGTTTCAGAAAGTTACAGAGAACAGTGCATGTAACGTCATTTGATAGGAAGCGATGCAGTTCAACTGTGAGAGAAGTATTTTCTGAGTTCACCGACACCTTTGGTCTTGTCTTTTAGTTCGACATTGTGTATCCATCAGGTACAAATTTAAGTTGTGGTACAAGATTGTAGAAGAACATTTTAAAGTGTTTTACATGAGCCAGAGACACCGTCTTCTTGAAACTAATGATACATAGGTTGTGTTTTAATAAGTTAGAGCTATCTACAGCTGATAAAACCTGATGTTTGTTGCTTTCAGCTAGCTTCTCTACTTTCAGGTAACTTTACCTTCACCTGAAATCATAGACCTTTAATTACTAAGAACCTAATCTGTCCCCATTTTCATCATCATCAACTGTGCGTGAATGAAAAACTTGACTAACCAACAAGGTGGAACAAAAATTTGAATACCTCCACAACAGCCGAATTGTTTTCAGGTCGTTGTTTGTTCGTCCTTTTTTTGGAACGCGATACATCAGCAACGCCTTGAGGGATCTCAGACTCAAGTTGGAACTGGCTAGATTTTGGTGGTCTGGCCTTAGCTCAAGAACTCATATACTAACTGTTACAAATGTCTAAATAAAATGAAAAGATGAAGTGATGACATCTTATAACTGAAAGGTCAAAGGTCAGCTTCACTCTGACATCATTCTTGTGGTGGCATTGGGTGCAAGGGCAGTTCTGTGTGACCAAGGAGATAACAGAGACTTGTGTTGACTGAATACGAAACAAATGTATTAGTCATTTCATAAAACAGATGGTTCACTATTAATATTCAAGAGCCCAATTACAAAACACAAAATAATGAATTAAACAAACACAAGTTTGAATTAAAAAGAGAAGACGAGGAGGGGATGTAAAAGTCCACATAAAAAACATAAAAAAATCCAGGGGGGGGGGGATTACATATGGATTACAGTTCTTCATGTTACTTCCGATAAGTATTGATGAAGGTGTGTTTGTATTCCCCTTCCCTCAGACACATCCTCTCATCCCCTTTTCATCATCTATCAAAATCCAGCAGATTTACATTATACATTTCTGTGACAGCGCACTGGGTGTGGTCTCCTGCAATCTTCAGATTAGTCTCTAGTCCAGTTGACGAGAGAGTAAATCAGATTTCAGGGCCTCTGTCGTGATTTTCCAATTCAATATTGCTGCAGAAGCTCCTGTGTCATGAGCCCTGGGTTTG
Source organism: Verasper variegatus (assembly GCA_026259375.1). NCBI lineage: Eukaryota > Metazoa > Chordata > Actinopteri > Pleuronectiformes > Pleuronectidae > Verasper > Verasper variegatus. Next base: position 10,271,271 of record CM048052.1, read on the forward strand.
ATTTACAGAAGTGCAGGTCGTGCTGGGAAGCTAAGTGTTCACTGTGGCTCAAGGCGGTCATGATTTGATCATTCTCAAATACGCGGGTGGTGCCGCTGCTTGTTGTTCAACATGCCTTCTGATGCTGAGCAGAGACGGTCACTGCAAGTGAGAAGCAAATGAATGCAATTCTAAGTATACATTGATATACTTAAATTAAGCACTTACCCATGAGTTCCATCCATCCATCCTACTTATCTCATCCCAAACCGTATCCCTTCCCTGACTCTCCCTCTGCCTGGTCACCAGTGAACCCTCTCAGATCAGCCTATGAGACGCATCTTCGCTTCAACCCCTTCACTCAACATCCATTCTTTTCTCCTCAACATCCAATACATAATTTACATTCAAACCTTTAAATCACACATAGTTAGGGCGTGGTCCTTGCTAGCGAAATACCACTTATCCGTTGAGACAGGTCACCGGCTTAATAGACCAACAACCATTTACACTCACATTCACACCTATGGACAATTTGGAGTCTCCAATTAACCCCCATTTGCATGTTTTAGATATGCGGGAGAAAACCAACGCAGACATGGAGAGAACGCGCAAAACATACCCACGACATGTTAAAGAGAAATATATGAACCTGGTGAATTTTAACATATTCAGATAGCAAAATTATAGCAATATTACTTATTTCGATTTTTATGAAGCAAATTTAAGTGAACTTGTGACATTTCCCTTTTAAACCCCGTAGTCCATTTCAGATCCCCGAAGATCTGCGCCGTCCTACGACAGAGCGAAGTGAACAAAAGACAAAACTGACAGGGAGATGAGAGAAGTGCATTACAGGCGGCAGAGGAGACCCAAATTGGTGAGTGGGATGAATAATGCATTTATCTCAATCCTTCCAATCCTGTAAGTTTGCGAAATGACAGTGATCAAAGTTGAGTCTGGAAGGGATGGTATTAAGGGGGAGATTAAAATGGTTGGGAGAGTGTAAAAGAGAACACCAGAGGGGAGAGAGGATATTTCTGTCTCTTGTCAGATCCTGTCATGACTTGTTTTACATTTACACTTTCCCTCTTCATCCCTGAGCTCTTATCCTGGCAATACAAATAGGTTTGATGATTCAGGGTGGAAACAGCTGCAACAGCTTTGCCGCTGTCGAGACAGCACGCTGCACTGTGTTCTGCACTCTGAGGTTCGCATTGGAAATCAGTACCCCCCCCCCCGCTTGGTGTATTTATATTCTCTACAGTGTATTGATAGAAGTTTGCTTTATATACGGGAAAAGAAAAGGTGGAAAGGACAAATTATGCAAAAATCCATCCACAGACACAGCCCTGCATATTTGTGATAAATACACACACACACACACACACACACACATGGCCACAACAGATGCCTTGTCTCTGGTGTATTGTATTTGTATGATAACAGGCCGGTGTGGGCGTCCACAAAAAAGCTCAGTTTGCACCTGAGTCAAAATCCATCTCTGCTTTAGTCACCGACAGTGCAGAGGAAAAAAGAGGCTGAGGAGGACACATCACATTTCTGTGTAGAAAACCTCTGGCCGACGCTTTATCTGCTCCCTATTTCACATTTGCTTTGAGATCAGGCAGCGGCTGTTTACCTCCTTTGCCAGAAAAGCAACTGCTTCGAGAGCACGTCTTCATTTTTCCAGCCATGGGAAGCCAACGCATGTCATTCAGTTGATGCGAGCCTCAGCAGAAAATGATCTGAAAGTCATTAGTATAGTAATTTGGCACAGAAGAATGATAAATGGTTTAATTTAAATCCTCGTGCATGTGGTGCGTTATTACTGCTTTGTGTCTTCAGACAAGCAAGATTTTGATAGTGTGAAAATGTTTGAAACACAAAAATTGAAGTCTTGACAAATTACCCCGTCATTAAGTCATTGAAGTGATATTGCAGAATGAGCAAAAAAGAAAACATACCAGGCTTGTGCATCGCCATGAGGAATGTTTCTGCAAGCTGCAGTGAACCTTCAGAAATCCCACCACCTTTTGTTCATCCATGTGGTGGATGTTGAGCAAAATGACTCTTCATACTCGAAGGGCACCAAATAATTGTGGTGCTTCAGGCAGAGCCAGTAGGACTGAAATAAAACAAGTGCTCTCGCCCAATCCGTGCCTGCTAAGAATAGGCCTGTTCAGACGAGGGTGGCGGATGCTCGGCTGCAACCTCGGCTCCGTGGCTGCGGAGACAGAACCGCGCTCTGTTCCTCTGCAAGCATGACATACAGTACACGAAGGCTTTTTGGTTTCGCACACAACCCTTGTATTGTCTCATACGACAATTTGCACAGATCTACTGCGAATAGAGTGAAACAAATCCATTAAGGTCTTTTGTGAGTGAGGCTTTTATCCCTTTTAACCAAACTATGTGATGAAAAAAGGTCCAATACACACTAACTAAGATTAGTGTTCAAATACTTCTATCTGTAAAATAGCAATTAATTACATGTTTTAAATACTTCATAACCAGGGTTTCCCCTTAAGCACTTGTTACCTAGCAACTGCAACCAGAATGCATTGCATCCGCATGTTGCCAGGACTTAACATGTTTTCATTTAGATGTAGATTTACATTTAACTGCATGTGTTATTTGTGTTAGTCTGTAGGTTTCGCTCTACATTTTCAGTGGCAGGAGGAAAAAAATCCAGGGGAGATTTCAGGGTGGTTCCACTTGGCTGGGCAAAGTCTCCGTCCTGCTGTTGGTCATTCGCTCTATCATTGTCTCTTCGCTGCCGTGTCAGTGTCTGCTCTGTCAGCAGAGAGATGAATATTTCAGAGGTCTACACTGTGTTCCATTTGTTAGCGTGGTTGTAAACAGCGTTGGGCCCTTTCCCTGGTGGTCAGATGTTTAAACGCTACCAATGAATACCTCTATCTCTCTCACCTACTTAGTTATTGCATAATTACATACACCATAAGCTTACATGCTGTTAGGTATCACTGTGCTACAATATGTTACTCTCGGAAAAACACAAGAATCTGTTCTGCAATTACCAAGAATGTATCTGACATTAAAATCAGATTTTATGTTTCCTCAGTTGAATTTTAAAACATCTGGACGGCTCATGATTCAGATGCCAATCCGTCGGTAGATCCTGATGCTGAACATCCATGTGCTTACATCATATATGGATTTGTAAGAACGTAGCCCTGCATGTAATTTATAATGCAATTCACCCACATCGCATGCATTTTTGATGCTATAGAAAAATAGAGCACGCTCACGGTCTCCACTTTCCTTCACAACAGGAGCCAAGCCTCCCATCGGCGTTCAGCCTCAGGGAGCTGATTGGACTAAATGTTGCAGAATGAAGCGTTGTTTTCTTTCCCCTCTCTGTCTTCCCTCGTTCGTCGGGGTCATGCGAGCACAAAGGAGCTCAATTTTCTTTCCCCGCTGTTGCTTTTTGAAGGTCTGGTGAGAGATCCATAGGTGACAGGGGATGGGATAATGAAGATAAAGACATGCTGAGAAAGGTAATGTGACTCTTGGCACCAGGTTCCTGTTGGTGTGAGGTTTGTCCATCAGAACACAGGATAATTCAGCGGTGGGAACGTGTTTTCATTTAACTTTAACACTGCTGTATTAGTGAAACAGATCCCTGATTAAAAAAGGCTCATTGTTGTTGAGTCAGAGGAGTTGGAGATCTCCATGCATACAGATGTGTTAAAGCACACTTTCCAGACAGCTCACTTTACTGGCTCATCTATTAAAAAACAAAAACTCTTATGAGGAGTGTTGCTGCATGAAAAAAAAAACACCCGATAATTGGTTTGCTCAAACTTACACTTGACCCCTCTTTCCTTTTCTCTCCGTCGTCACCGTTATTAGAGAGCTAGACTGAGAGTTATATCGCGGAGAAATAATCTTAATTGGGGTAGAATGGGAAGTAGGCTTCCTGGAGGCAATGAAGCCGAATGTGGGCGAGTGTGTTAGCTTTCACAGCATTGTGTTTGAAGGGTACATTCAATTATGGGCTACTTGTCAGACGGAATAAATCATTCAGCAACTGTAATGCATAATGCAGTCAAACAAAACTTTACTGCGAAAAAAATATATATATTCCCACGCTCCAGGAGTAATGACCATGGTGGTTTGGTGGGGCTGCCGTATCATCAAATGTCAAAACACATCATCATTGAGAGGGAGGAAAAAAATGAACATTATACTGCTCAAACACAATAGGACCTGAACTGTTAGAAGGTGTTGGGGTTTGCCGTGGCCAATAACTAAAAAGTTTCCACGTGTAATGCAACTTTGCAACTATAATAGCGAATAAAGACAAATTAAATAGCTAACAACACACTTACTTTGTGTCCTTGCCAAAAAGCACCGTAAATAACCACATTTTGTTTTTTTTGTTGGTGGCATTCACATGAGCAAACTGGTGTCCAACAATTTTGGCTCACTGAAATAAATGGGTGATAACTGCCCCCTCAATCTCGGAGCCCATCGACTATCGACAAATTCGCCTCTACTTTTAACAGCCAATACTTTGGGGGCGTCGGATGTACACAGCGGATATCAGGGCCAAGTCTTTTGTTCGCCAAACATTGTTTACAGTCCGACTAGTTTCTTTTGTTACAGGACTCAAATGTTTCTCCACACAGCACACGAACAGCAAAATCCTTTTCTAGCCGTTTCAGGTCCAGACGACCTTTTTGACTATTAGCTCTGAGTAAAGCCTCACATCATTGAATATACTTTAAAAGGTGTTTCTCGTTCAAGCACATTGTGTACCGTACTTAACAACAGCTTAGAAAATGTTTTTTGTCAGTTAGTGACTATTTTATTTAAAAAAGACCCCAATCAGATTTCAGATTCCAGTCCCCCCTGCCCCACCCCTGGATTCACCCCTGTATATAGGACAGATATGTGTTAAAAACACCTCTTCGATGAACCAATAACAGTCAAATCTGGTTCACAGTCTGTGAACAGTGGACTGAAAAAAAACAAGACATGTGAGCTGATGGAGAAACAATCTGACGTAATAGGCTTTGAAAGCTTGACCAAGTCACCGACTCTTCAACTCGCAGTAAAGTTTTGTTTGACTGCATTATGCATTACAGTTGCTGAATGATTTATTCTGACAAGTAGCCCATAATTGAATGTACCCTTCAAACACAATGCTGTGAAAGCTAACACACTCGCCCACACTCGGCTTCATTGCCTCCAGGAAGCCTACTTCCCATTCTACCCCAATTAAGATTATTTCTCCGCGATATAACTTTAAGCATTGGTTAAAAATGTATCAGGGTTTTTTAAATGATTAAATGATTTACCTCACTTGGCAGAAAAAAAATCTATTAAGGCACATTACTCTTTTTGAAATGGATTAAACCCTGAGCGCTTTCAGGAGAACTACTGCAAAATGCTCTGCCACCTCTTATTTAAACTGACAGGTAGGTTTGAGGGCAACTGTCCCCTGAAGGACAAACATCCACCGTCTGAACCTGGAGAGCTAAGCTGCTGTAAAGGCAGAATGTCACACACAGCAACAGCTTGTTTACAAAGGTGAACCAAAGATCAGCACAGTGAGGGGACCGCAAAACCAGAGGGAATACATCAAAAGACGGGCTTGTGGGTGTTGGGATTCTTGCAGTGGTCTCTTATACCGTTCTCACATGTTTTACATGGTTTTGTTTTTTTTCAATATTTTTCAAAAAAATAAAATCTCTCTAAATGTGTTGATCCAAGGTTTGTGACATTGAGACAGAAAAAGATGTACAAATCCAAACTTCACTCACAACAAGCTGGAAGTTTCCAAAAAGCTGTTGCTGGCGTTGCTGTGTCATCAGTTGGGCGAATTATTCATTCTGGCTCAGCTCAAAATATGCTTACCATCTGTTCCCTCTTATTCCAGTGCCCAGCTCATGGCTCATGTTTAATGTATCTGTGCTAATGGCTTCATCTATGTATCGCACAATGCCCCGGCTCGACATCAGTAAAATCAGCGAGAGCATTAAGGGAGGGAAACCTTGGCTGAATGAGAGCCTTCAAAAACACCCTTGTATCATTTGCTCCATCGCCCTCAGAATTGACAATGACTATGAATAATCGTCCTTCTAAAATACATGACATGAATTAAAGGCCATAGCAATCTGCAGCACCGTGCTGTACAAACGGCACATTATCAGATGTGACATGTCGGTAGCATGTCAGTAATTTCCCCACACTGCGACTGTATTTATGATCTATTTAAATCCTCGGCGAGGCAGTTCAAGTGTGACTCACTCTAATATGATTATCCCCCTGAGTTATATATGAGGGACATATGGAAGTGTAATGTGCGAGGGTCCTTTCGGGCACGTTTCGCTCATACATACAATCATAAAAAATAAAACATGCACATCAACACGTACTGTACACCCACACACATACTGCACTGTACTACACCGCACAATGTGGATGCTCACTACACATTTGATGGTCACAAATCAGACAGCGAACACAATTTCACAAACAAGCTGTCTCCATAAGTTGCTTGTGTGTATGTTCCTGAGCAGGCTGTGATAAGGTATGAACTGTCGCTATGTACGCTGAAGGCTTTCTACAGAAGAAGGGCATTTTTGTGTACGTCTTTAAAGCCTGTCACACGTGGAGGTCTGCATGTTAAAGATAAGTTGCATCAACAGAAAGCTGGAGCAAACTTGGTGAGGTCAGGATTATTTTACTTGCCACCTCAGCACGACGTCCAAGTAGACTTCTTCTAATAGCTCGTTTTTTTCCAATCAGCAGAATGAAATTAAAGGATATTATCCTCTCAAAACTAGAAGCATCTTGTAGGAGAAGTAGAAAAGAGGCACACGGTGTCAGGAGGCACACATTTGTCACTTGTCTGTCTTTATCTATACCCTCAATGAATGCTATGCTGTTTGGTTTCCATCTGTGTTTGGTTGTTTGTTAATTAGCAGTATTATTCAAAAACTACTGAATGGATTACTACAAAACTTAATGGAGGTTAATGGAGTCGGGACAGAACTCATTATATTTTGCTTCTTTAACAGTGCAAGACGTTTGTGCATTTTACTGACATTTTTACTGATTGCCAATGGTGAAATGTATAGATTTTGATGAAAAAGACCGATATATATATATATGACCCATTTTACACCAAAATTAGAGGGTATACGCGGGTGCCTCATGTTCGATGCCTCGAAGACCGACACGCTCTCTCACATCACTGTCTTGACAAATGATCCTGTTCACCCGGGCGTCATCCCTGACGATCAGCCAGAGCCAATTAAAGCATATACTCATTTGACCTGGAAGTGAACACTGATTGTATCCATAAGCCAGATGTTAGAAGGTTTTAGTGGGTTTTTGGATCAGTCGAAAAAGGGGCTTAAAGTGTATGTAACTTGAAGCAGCTTAAAGGGACTAGTTGGCCTTGGCGGAGGAATGCGCTCTACTGAGGGTTATTCTAGTTTGCGGAATAAGAAACAAAAAATAAGATGCTGGACCCATGAAAACAACTGTTATTTTGTTAAAAGACTTAGATAATTATAAATAATGACATCTAGTTGCCAGTTAATTTCTTTTGTCGGCCAAATATTTAATCTCTGTTTCATCCACGTCAAAATAACCACAGTATATTCTTTTACTTTTGCAAATGGCTCGGGACACATAAAATCCTCTGTGTTGCCAAATCCTCAGCAGGAGGAATTTCAAACGCAACCCCGTGATGTGCTAAGCCAATCTTTCAATCGCCTAATGATAGCCACTCTCATCAAAACATATTTGAATATGTGCAATTTCATTTTTTGTGATCTGCTGCTGCGCAATGTTGGCTCTGGATGAGCTACCCATAGGGGCCACATCAAATGGCTCCGGCTTTGAGGAAGATGAGAGAGTAGCATCGGCTTAATCCTTTGCTCCCAGAAAGGGTCGTCACTACTACCTTTAATCACCTTGCTTCAAATTCTTACTGCTGACTCATGCTTCCTCATCTCATTTTATCCTCACCCAAAGAGAACTGCACGGCCTTGAAAGTAACCACAGTAGACCGCGGAGGTGCCTCATTAACACCAGACACGGCCAGGTCCAGGAAATGTGCCTCCTAATGGCTTAATTAAGAAACACTGACGGGTTGCTTTGCAAATAGTGCCGGACATCGCCTGCCATTTTCGGACCTGAAATTTTAATCTACCCTCGAACAAAAGATATATTATCACTGTGTTAATTAAGTCATGGGACAAATACAAAACTAATTCCAGTTGTTCCAGAAAAATACATTTAGAGAATAGACAGTAAACATTTTACTCATGCTTAGAGCCATATGTTTAGCCATTAGACACAGGGGTTCCAGTGTGTGTGTGTGTGTTTAAATATAGACACAGATTTGAAGAGAATCTTATCTCAGTGGGATAATATGGTAATATCAGTGTCACATTTCCACCCTGCAGTTACTGACGCTAAATAGCGATTAAGCTTGTAAGATGACTGTCGATTCATAGGGGGAGAAAACTGCACTGCACACTCACTTAACATCTTTTATTAACTTAATAAAGTGGCCTTTTCAGACACAGTCGGTGAGTAATCCTGTCTGTGTTACCTATACTGTACATAAGAAGGGTTTTTTTCTGCCTCCAGCCAGTGGCGGATATAAGATTCTTCTAAAATAGTATTGTTAGTAGGCAGCTAGTTTAGTTTTTTTTCAAGACTACTGAAAGGACAGGGCTAATTAAGCTGCTCGCAGACATGCACCGAACTCCGGTGAATCTGCGAACATTCTCCGGAAGGGGCTGTTTGTGAGAATGTCTAAGTGAGAGCCTCACGACTAAAAACTAAAACCTGCGCAGAATGTACGAAGGAGCCGATGTGAGAACACAGCAGAAGATCCTCAGCAGGATTCACCACAAGCGAGTGGGTGTATGGATGACATTTCCATAAAAAAAAAGGCCCAAAAGAAAACAAATAGTCAACTACTGTCAAATACATATAAATAAATATTCAGCAAAAATAAATATCTTAAATAAAATCACTCTTGGAAATTAAACAATTTAAAACATATTGCCATAGTTGACCAAAGCTTTGAGGTCTGCATACCAACCCACACGCAGACGGATCCCTGCACGGTGATTCAGAGGGATCTCAGTTGCAATTTCACAAGGCAGCAGGAGTCATGATCTCCTGTCCTGCAGAATATATACTGTCTGTCAGCCACATGATGAGGAGTCTTTATACGGGCCATCAATTTCACAGCCGGACTCAGGCAAGAGCAGTACATGGAATGCCAGGATTCATCACCTGCAAACTGATAACCTCTCTCTCCGTTTCAATTCCTACTGCCCTCAGCTCACAGCTTTCTATTGCACACCCAGAATACACCTGACAGAGGCCGTGGTGGGGATGTGTTGTGTAACACCGTGATACGTGCATTCACCAGCTTCGTCATGACAGTTGAGGTCCCTCAGTGAAATTATCCTCACTTATTAAAAATGTCTATCAGGAGCACGGGGCACCGTTAATGAAATAGCTGAGGTCAAGGCAGTTCTTCCAGTGGAGCATTTCTTCTATCAGTTCATTCAGAGCAATCAACGCTGGTCAGCATTTTCTCTGCCTCCACTGAATGAACCAGAGTCCTTACATTCCTGCATTGTGTTTATTCTCCTGACACACACAGGGAGGCATGCATGGGAACTATCCTTTGGATCTGCCCCTGTTTACTGCCATGCGCTGAAAGAACGGGAGACGAGGTAAAGCACAGTTTCAAATGCACCATAAATCTTTTAACAAAGCTTACATGGAAATAGCAGAGCAGATTATTAAAGGCGCCCATGCGATGGGGAAGTACTGTACAGTACATTCAAGAGGCGTTGCTAGGAAACACTACTGCTGGGTGAGTCAATGAGCAATCCACAGGCTCTATGAGGAGCTACAATAGAACAGACAGCCCAGCAGCCACACAATAATCTCAGTCCACATTGGTTATTGCAATTATGCTAATTAATATCATCCTCACAGCCAACAATAGAGAACGTGGTATTTTGCTCACATACCCACGCCACCAATTTAAATCAGAAAACTGAGGTTTGAGAACATGTTTTCTCCGGCAACGCAGAGTCAGTGCACAGCAAGAGCTTGATAGGGTAACACACCAGTGAACACACAGAGGAGGGAAGTTCAGAAGGAGAAGAGGAAAGGGAGAGGTTGTCACATTTTCAGGGAGAATGTAAAAATGTGTTATATTAGCGGACACGCAGCAAAGGTCAGGGGATCGTCACGTTTGGTAAAACGCTGACCTCCGTCCTCACGGCTGTCACTTTACAGGCAATTTATGAAACTTGCCTCCTCCCCTCCCCCGGTGGTCACAGTGTGTTTGGCTGAAAACATGATGCCTTCATAACTGTCTTGTATAGGCTCAACGGGGGAAATGTCATATCACGCAGGCGTGCACGTATACATGCTAATGTATAGGCAAACACACACACACACACACACACACACACAAAATGCACACACAGAGAGGAGATAATGAGTCACCTATAATGAGACACAGTTCTCAGTCGAGCTCTGTCAGGTGCAGAAGATTTTCCATTTTGATGTGGCGCGCAGGCCACCTCGCTCTGCAGGGGTTGGGAGGGAAGTGTTTTGCTCTCTCCAGCATAATATCTCATTCTATTCATACTGTACACCTGGAACCGAATTCAGATTTGTGGGGAAATCATTCACATAACACAGCACCAGGAGGATGTCAGGCTGGTTGTAATACAGAACTTACATTTACACGCCTGGACCAACACATATTAAAAACACTTGTTTCTGTTATTTTACACACGATGAAGCTAAACCGTTTGCACAGGTGCTTGATGAAAACTGGATGAATTTCAAATTGGTGTTCCCAGTGGTGAATAAAATGATGTACTTGATAAGCCTCAGTTGTCCTTGCTTGCAGTGGCGGATCTAGGATTTTCCTAAATCAGAGGCCATAAAGGGGCCACAGTTTACACAGAGGGGCCAATTGTACTGTACATCCAACATCCTTCCAGAATTCCTTGTTTAATTAGATGCACATTTATGTCATAACTTGTTTACCGTTAGATTTATAGCTTTGAGCAAAGCCACACATCATCGACTATGTTGTAGAAAGTTGTTCCTTGCTCAAGCACATTGTGTAGAAATCATACATTCTTTACAAAGTATTGTTAGTAAGTGACAATTTTTGAAGACTACTGACAGGAAATGGGCAATACAGGGGCCAATAAGATTTTAGCTGGGGCCAGTGCCCCCATAGCCACACCCCTGGATGTGCCCCTGCTTACTTAAATATATCAGTTTATTACAACATAGATCTGTCCACAGAGCAAATGCTTAGTTTAACGTACATGTGGATTGTCAACCATTTTAGTATTATACCACATGGGAGGGAGCAGATAACATGTCAGGTTACTTGATGTCAAGATTGTTTTTCTTTTATTAAGAATGGAGACATCTTATTTCAATGCCAGGGACAGGAGGGAGGGAGCACAAAACATAAAACATTCTTATATAATGTATTCCAATTCTTTAAGCTTTCACATATTCAATAATGAAATATGTATTAATCAAAAAATTCCCTGTCAAAATCTAATGCAGAGTGTCAGGAGTAGAAATCACAAGACCTTGGTTGAAAAAGCTCCTGCAATAATTAAATCTTCTTTGTTTCAAAGAACAAAAAGAGAAAAACATCCATTGTTCTGATCTCAATAAACGTTAAAAAGCAACTAAACAAAAGATGACTTCAAGTAATGAAGTCTGTGTTTCTACAGTCACTGTGCTTCATCATTTTTCAAATAATTCAACCTGTCTGGACAACTGGATTGTTTTGTAGTCTTTAGGTACATCAAATAGATGTTTATGCATTTCTATGTTTCGTCTCTAACTTATATTCAGCATGTGTTAATGCTTCGTTCACCATATTCACATAACACTCAGCACAATAATACTTTTCATCTTCCTGAATCGTCTATAACGAGGTTGTGTTGACACTTTCATTCGTCATCATAGATATTTCTAAACACAATATGTCTGTTTCTGTCTGTTCCTCTCTGAATAATAATAATAACAAATAATCCACGGGCACCGTCGAGACTCTGCGTGTTTACAGCCGCCGCTCGTCATTAAACATAAAACCGGGGACCTACAGTATGTAATAAGGAGGGGATTGCAAGATAATCCTTCAGCAGAGTGGGAACACATGGAGGCTGCAGGATGTGAGCGTGTTAGCATCATGCATCTTCATTTAAAATGACAACACCGAGCTTATGCAATATTAACTCCAGGTACAGGAAGAAAAGCAGCCGACCTTAAAGGAGTCAGACGATATCAGATGGAAAGAGATGCTCCAACACGTGTCAGATTCTATCACTGCAGAATCATGCAGTGCCTCCTGAACTGATTGGCTGTTGCAGTTGATTATATTTTACACATGAAACGTACATTCAGCCCAATCACTTGGAACTCAATTATACAACCAATGCACAACACGCAACACGTCCCAAGTGAAAATGGAAACCATCTTCAACTTGTTGATAGCAGTTCTGATGAGTGTTGGTCTCATGCTGCGTTGAGAACACCCGGACCTGACCACAGGTTCAGTCATTACATTACAAGAACAACAGTGCCATCTAATGCACAGAAGAGAATATGTAAGCATCGTTCCACATTTCAGACTGAGGGACTGCGGAGAAGCATTTTTCTTTTCAGTTGTAGTTATTGGTAGTGACAGCAAATTTAGTTTAATACAGCATATCACTGAATTCAAACAAACTTTTGTTGTTTTAATGAAGGAGTCAAGAATTATGGGATGTTATTTTCATGCTACATGAGTCTGTGAACAGTGAATAGAGCTGGTGACCTCACTGAGAGGGTTGAGTTGTGCAGCCTGTTGTCTGCAGCTCATAGATAGATAGATAGATAGATCATCTTCTGCACATTTTGTGCGTCTCCTCTGCTCGTTCTCATCTCCCACTGGGCTTGAAGTGTTTCAGCTGGAGACACTCAGTTGGTGTCCTCAGTGTGATGTTCCCTGATGTTCCCTGATGTTCCCTGATGTCCTCTGGAGTCAAACCTCAAATCTCCCTCTCTCTCCTGCTGCTCTCAAGAGGAAGATGAAGTGGACCCGACGCAGTCCACAGAATGTCATGTTCATTATTGACCCTTATTATTGACACTTTTATCAGTGGTGTGACTGACAGCACTGTCCCATTGACATGAAGATGTTATCATTCACTTTCTGTCTGTCTTTTTGAGCAGAATTAGAGTTAAGGTTGACGTGAGCAGACTTTCAGTTTCATCAGATATTCACTTGGTTCAGTTTTCTTTCTTTCCATCAGTGCTGCTGTGCGATGCTTGTTACACCAAGTGCCAGCTTTTAAATACTTTTCCTCTACTGCCACCATGTGGTAAGGATTATTTGTGTGAAAACAAATGATTTGCTATGAAAGACCTCTTGACCTTTACTGTGGAGCCAGCCTCAGGTCAGATTTGGCCAAAATAAACTTGACTGATTGCCACGTGTGATGCTCCACCAGCCACAGCTTGTATCAACTTTACACACTTTATAAAATTGACTCTTTTAAATAATTCTTTAAATTATTTAGTAAAACATATCTTTGGAAAGAAAACCTTTCATTTATTCTGCTTCTCCATTTTTGTTACCTACATGTGCATTACTTTATCCCTTTCCCACCATGTAAAGCACTTTGTAGCTGGGTTTTTTTTGCTGTATAGATACATTTAAAAAAAAAAAATTGAATTCATTGGTTTTCTTCATTTCAGAGACAAAACAATCCTCAATTTTCCTCATGTAATTCTAACAAGAATAACTCTCAAGCAGTAAAAGGTGATATTTGTTATGTCTGTGGTTTCATTGTGAATCCGAGAGAATAACTGGAAATAGTTTTTTTCTTATCTTTTTTTCTCTTAACTTTTTTATCTTGTGCTATATCAGTGACCCACTCTGTGACAGTTCTGCAAGACGAATGTGTTTCACGTTCTTGGCTCTTAACCCACTCACCACATGACGTATATACCTGATGTTGTCTCTGTCAGAACGTGGTCCTGTTAAAGCTGCTTTTGAGGCACCCAAACTCTGCCAAAGAGTGGTAACTTCATCCAGGAGCTATTGTCCCTACAACTCAGTCAGTTTACGTGCTTGTTTCCAGCTGTAATGATGATTGTGTCCCTACGGCACACTGACCTTTACTTTTTCTCCTTTACTCCAACACAAAATAATTGTTTCTCCATCCCTCTTGTGGAGTGCAACTTTCTGTATCTAGTTTTTCTGTTCTTGATTGTTTCCAAGTTCTCATTCAGTTCTAATATTTGTGTTAAGCAGACACAGAAGAGATCAGACTTTATTTAACTCTTTCTTGTTTACATAGACTGAATGTACAAACGTGTGTATCACCACCTTACTTATTGTCAGCTTCACTAGTTCTGTCCAGCCGATGGAGACAACGTGACAAAAATGTTCTGTTGAATATTTGCAATGTAACTATCACAGAAACAGAAGTATTTAATATTGAGTGAGATATGAAAACCAGGTTTAGATGATGTTTTACAATGTTAATTCAAAACAGGAAAGAATGTACATTCAGCATGTGTGTTATACATTTGAATTTTTTTCTTGTCCGAGGTGTTGTTTTGAACCAAATAATGAATAAACTAGAAAGCAGTGAAGATGAATAAATAAAAGTTGCTCTTTCAGCACAAACAGCAATTAGACTTGGAAGATAAGTAATTGAAGTGTGACTTTAAAAGAGAAAATCAGCCGACGTATAAGTTGTTATGTAGATGCTGAAAATAATTAGTAATTAGTAAAGTGCACGTACTGAATTCTCCATTGAACTTGAAAAGAGAGAAAAAAAAACGAAAGAATGATCAGTTAAAGAAATGAAAGCACATGAAATTTCTGATAAACGAAAAGAGCTGGGGATATGTATGGTGTAGAAGTGCACGTTGACAGCAGTGGAATTGACAGTTCAGAGCTGGGAGGAGACGAGTTAAATCGTGTCAATCAGCTGATGTGTCAGTTGACTTGTCCATCCATTATCAAACTGCGCCAGTGATCCAACGTGACTTGCAAGGGAGCTCGAGTCGGAGTGTCAGGAGAGAAACCGCACTGGTAGAAAAAAATACAAACTCAACACAGTTTGTTACTGAGAGAGTTAAATGCTTTATATGTGAATGGAGTCCCTGTGAGTAACTGACTTCACTCTTTGTGGATACAATAACCTGTGTTCAAAATGGAGGCTAAAGCTAAATATTTTATATACATTTCTTAAAGTGGAGATTTCCCCCTTTTGATCAGTGTCTCTTAAATTGATAATACCAGAATTGCTTTAACTTGTTTCTTGTTATTTGCTTTTAACGTTTCCCTTTGTTTGTCCTCAATTTTTCATTTTAACTCGTTAAGCACATTGGAACTGATTTGAAAGGTGTTATACAAATTAAGTTTATATTTATTGTCTATTATCATGAATATAAATGCTTTGGTTCCACTGTCTACAAGCTGATAGAAATGTACCAAATGTCTTCAGCTGCTCTGGCTTTGTGCCTTTGAGCTTTTTAAAACACTTTACTGTACTTGTCAGTTCTGCTCTCTTCTCTCAGCTACTTTTCTACAAGCTGCGAAAACCACATTTATTAAGCCTATAACCTGAATGGCTCAGTAATTAACAGTTATTGGTCCATACTGTACTAAACCTCATTCTACTCAGCAACTTCTGCTTCTCCTCCATTCATTTCACAATTAACAGTTTTAAATGTGCTCCTCCAATACTTGAGTCTGTTCTCATATTGATTTAAATATTGATTCTGGCTCTATTTCACTTCTGGTGCTGTGTTCAATATCTTCGTCTTTAGTATATTACAGTACCGATTGAAAAAGGTTGGACTTTCTGGCACTGTAATAAATTACTTTGTCAGTGGACAGATGAAAAGCACAATATACAGTCAGGACAATAGTTCTGCTTCAGTCTCAGGTTTATGGGATTAGAACATAAAACAATTAGCATTAAAACAATATGAAATATATAATTTTCATCAATAGCAACACGAGGAAAGTCAATTAATGCTTATACAAAGAAGGAGCAAAAGATGAATCTTTAAAATTAAGAGGAATAATGATTTTTTTTGATAATTTTATCCACATCACCTTATATGAAAATTGTCTTTTTGTATGTATCACCCAGCCCTAGTGGGACATCCAGCCCCTGTAACACACAATGCACAGATTCCAAAGGTTCCACCTCACATGTGGTTCAGAGTTGATTGAGAACTGAAAGCTGCCTTACAGGCTTAGGAGAGGGTGAAGTCAATATTTGGTGTGAAGACCATGAAAGTGAAGAAGACGATATGCAAAAGTTTACAGAGCCAGGCAAGATCTCCTCGAGAAGCAGTCTACAGTTTGTCCACTAGATGTCAGAGAGCTCCCAGATTTCAGGATGAACCTGGCAGCGTTCAGCTCTCAGTGAAATCATACTTAGAACTTTAGTTTACCAAACATAACAGAACCCAAAACAATAAAGACATATGTTAAAATATGTTACATTTCATTTAAAATAAAAAAAATATATATCCAAGTGATTTTAGTTTACAACCACAAAATCCTAAATTCTGTTTTAGAATATTATATATAAACACAGGCCATCCTGACCGCTGCAAAAATTTAGAGACGGTTAAAAATATAAAAGAAATAAAGGTCTGCTACAGTAAAAATCCCCCTGTTATGGACTTCTGATGCAAAAGTGCCTTGACTTTATAAATCCATGTCTCAATCTACAGCATCGACCAAAAGAGGGAGACATTACATTAAAAATAAAGAAAATATATTTGTTCTAAATGTGAACCCTTCACATACATGTCTCATGCTCCCTGTTCACATCCCTTTAGATCTATATGCCACAAAGTTTATAAACCCAATCGGTCTCCAGATTATTGTACATGTTCAAACATATAACTTATATCTTCTTCCTTTTTTTTTACATAGTTGCATATCCTCTTTTTTCCTTTTATAAAGTTCACTTGACTCTGGTGCTATCAGCAATATGAAATTGTGCCTTTGCTTTATGTTCTTGTCAATCTCTCTGGCCAATGCAATGCCCTGTAAGTTGGTCTGGGCCCCCAGAAGCTGACACACAGAGTCGTGTGTGAATGCAGTCAGAAGATGGCAATGGTGTCAGGTTATTGCTCAGCTGTCGGCGTCGGTGGTCTGGCCGGGTGGCGGCTCGGCGGTGAGCAGGGCTCCTTTCTGCCTGCTGGAGATCTTGTACTAGCTGCTTGAGTCAGCCCTAAGCCGCTCTCCCCACGCAGGGCTCCCTTCACCAGCGTTCACCTAAATCTGTCACACAGATTTGACACTGCGTCACTTGGAGTGCACTCTGAAATGACATGTATATAATGTGGAATATTGTGCACATTTACAGCCTGGACTTCCCTTAGAGCATTCATGTCTTTTTTTTGTTTTTATAAAAAAAAAATTTGAATAATATTCAATATTTTCATGTCTTAAATGTTAAATTGCATGTTCATATATTAACATTTGTTTTTTTTATTTTGCACAGATTTTAATGGTCAAATAAAAACATTAAGATTATTGTGGAAGCATAAAAATGGTATTGAGTAACTGAGTGTGTTAATTATGTCAGTTTTATCAGATTAATTGACCAGTTTTACTGTCGTCATGTGTAGGCTTTCACCAATCGTAGTGCTCTCTTTACTTTTCTGTGCACGGTCCAAATTGTACAGTCAAACACAGCAGAATGTTTAGGCCATAAACCCAACAACCTAAATCAGCTCAAATTAGCTCCTCAGCTATTTATGCATGAGAAATCACCCTTCAGTCTGTCCTGTATCTCTTTCCCTGAGGAAAAAAACAATTCACACTGATCTGGATTTTAGAATATATAATTTTTAGCTACCTATTTCAGCATGTGCATTTGCACATTGTTCCTTATTGACATGCAAGTAATTTAAAGATATTTCCAGTAGTAAATGTCTGATATATTCCCAATATGTAGAACAGCTCTGTTTATTAAGGCCTGTGTGTGTCTGACAGTCTTCTGCCTGTGTCTCCTCCATGAAAACCTCCTGCTTGGAGAAAGTTGTGCGTCAGGATCGAACACAAGACAGTGGCCTGAGTGCCTGTTATTCTGGGTTCACTTCTTCCCCTCACGTGGCTTTCACTCTGTGGCTTTCTTCTGCAGTGTTTATTGGATAAAGTGGTGGCTACTGGCCTTGGTGGCCAGTAAGAAGGATTTTCTCTCCCCAGCCGGCTTGGCTTTGCCCGTTTGTACTGCACAAAGTGGTTTGAAACTGGGTTGATGATGCATATGACGTCTCAGGTTTAAAAATAATTAAGCAGTATGTATAATGGTGTTTGTCCACAAATATGAGACTGTGCACAGTTCGTTGTTTCTGTTTGATAAAATGGTGATGTTTTGTGTTTCCAGCAGGCCCAAAGAGCAGCAGAAGGATTTGCTAGTCCAGATGTAAGTGTGGAGCCATGGATGTCATCTGTTTTGGGAATCTCCAGCCGTTTGGGAAGAAAATAGAGGTTAAAAATCTGCTAAATGAGTTAGCAGCAACCTGGATCCTCCACATGCAGGTAATGAGCTTGATTCATTTTTGACCTTTGGAAACTTTTCACTCCTTTTTTTTATTTATTTTTTTTCCCCCCACCCTGGGATAATAAGGAATTGTGTGTTACACAGGTTTTACACTGAGGATGGGAAACAGGCTCATTGTTTGCACATGACTTACAGGCCTTAGTGAAAAAAATAGTGTCTATACAATCAGCATTTTATTATAAATACACATCCAATTTTAAGGCTTTTTCAAATGTTTTTTCACGGGATAAAAATCTAATTGCATTGTAAAAAAATATGTAAATGTCCAATGTTTTAGATACTTTCTTAACTTAAAGGTAGACTGAAAAAACTTTTTGGCCCATAAATAATAATGCAGAGGACGCTTATTTCCTCTCACAGGTGTTTAGAGATCCTCTCTCTGATAAATCATGATTTGTAAACTTTGCCATAGACAGCAGTGACAGGTTTCCACTGATAATGTAGAAAAATGGGGAAAGAGAGGGCCGTGCCTAAGTAGAGCTGTGATTTAGAGCAGGGAGATGCAGCATCTCTCCTTTCCAGTGGAGGCCCTCCTGGGTTTGATTTAATTCTCTCCTTGCACTATTAAAAAGGCCTTCCACTCTCTTCACTGCATGCACCTTGCTGTCATAACTGGCACAAAATCATTTATCAATGCCGCTCGTAGGCAGTGCGACTAAGGCCTTTCGCAGTGTATATTTTTCCATTATTGATTGTGTGTGTAATGCATGAAGAACTACAAAGATGTGTCTCCTCCTGTGTTAGAATGACCACATTAGGGCCAGTAGATATAAGGCAACTTTTCCTGCTTCATCTCTGAATCCATATAGCGATCATCACTCCTGCTGGAAAGGGAACTTCAGCTCTAAAAAATACTTCCTCATTTCACCGGCGTCTCGCTGGCCGCTGAACTCCACAGTACTTGGACGTACAACGAGCTGTTATTTGGTGCAATAA
Organism: Verasper variegatus; assembly: GCA_026259375.1. NCBI lineage: Eukaryota > Metazoa > Chordata > Actinopteri > Pleuronectiformes > Pleuronectidae > Verasper > Verasper variegatus. The sequence goes on from CM048052.1 coordinate 10,290,845, forward strand.
ACTGAAAGGCAGTGAATGTCAGTGTCCCCCTTTGTTGTTTAATTTATTTTCTTTTCAAAGTGAAGGGAGGTGTCCTTGCTGTGAGAGTTAGTCATTGATGTGGCTATAGTTAGTCTGTCCCCTGCTGTGACTGTCTGTAGGAGATGCTACTTCCTCTTTCCTGCCCGTTTCGTGGCTTCGTTTGCCCGAGATGATCGTCTCGCCTCGCCTCGCCTCGCCTCACCCAGCTCTGCTCTGCTCTGTCTGGCTGCATTTTGTACGGGGACGGGTGCACTCGCTCAAGAACTAAAGGTACAAGTGTGAAGTACAGCAGTGCTACACTTCCAAGAGTAGCACCGCTCTCGGGTCAAACAAGGTCCTGTAACCTTCTCAACAAAGCTGGCATTCTGGAGACTCCACGCTGTTGGGAGGTGGCTGCATCTTTTTAAAAGTGCCAAATTTAATGATTGAATAGCACGTTGCTTTACAACCCTTTAGCCCGGATTACTCCCAGGAATTTAGTCATTTGTATGATCCTTTCATGGGCTTAACAATAAAGTTATTGGTGATAGGAATGAATCTTGAGATTTCAGATTAGTTAAGAAAAGGTTAAATGCTCCTGTTCCATTATGGCGGGAGTTGTATGTAATATGGAGTCTGAATGCAGATTCTTTTTGTGTGTGCGTAATAAGCTTACACATCCACTTACATGTGTATTACAGAGCAGGATCTGCAGGGTAGATTTAGCTGGATAAGCACACACGTTACATGCTTAAATCTCCGTGATGAGGTCTTCTGAGAATATCCTGTAACTGCTGGAAATCTATCTCATCTGTGAACAGCCTCCATTTGTTTTATTTAGCGTTATAATGATACTAAATAGTTTTATCAACAACTAACTAATGGTCTTATCAGGAATTGATGAAACCTCTGGTCGATAAGCTTAAAGTAAATGGAAAGAATCTATTACGGGCCGCGAGCCCTTTATCTCAGCTGTCTTAAATATTGGCACTTACAGTGATTTGTCCCCATTTTCTATTGATTTCTTGTTTTTGCTCTGAGGTTATGCTGTAAACAGGGTAAATGGTGACAGATTTGAGCATCGGAGATGATCCACGCCGAGCTGGCCACGTCGCTGACACGGTTCACTCATCAGCCGTTTGACTAATGAAGATTCCGTCGAGTGGCCATTTCGGCTTTTTCTGTGGAGGCTAGGTCTGTTGGTGACATCTCTCAGAAGCGGATCGGGCATGTTGTCGATGCTGCAGGAAGTACGGTTGAAGTCTGAAGATGTTGATCGGAGTTGGCAGGGGACCATGTCGCTGTGCTAATTGCAATTCATAAGTCTGATGGACGGAGGTGTGGCTTTTGCACGGAGGTTTGTTGGGTTCAGGGAAACGAGCGCTTGCAGGAACAGATGTGTTTTCAGGATTTCACCAAGGCAGGATGCAGGCCTGCTATTAATTCATCTTAAGAGTAAAAGGCCCCATGTGATTTTCAGTGCAAACACATTGGACTTCTAAAAAAATGTTGAACCACAATAGCAGAATATGTCTGGAGTGAAACTGGAAAGTTTTTAACTTCCTTATTTATTTTGAAGATCTGTGTCTGTGATGTCTTCCCCAGGTTTTATCAATGCTATATCACTGCCTGGAATGCATTGGTAAGCCCGGCCACCGAGGGGCTAGCATATAGCTCTCTCAGCAGGCTTTGTACAGGATGAAGAAGTCGTAATCCTCAAACAGACTTAAATTCCTCCAGAAAGGCTCTTGATCCTGAATCCACTCATTTTCTTCAAACAACTCGGCCCAAAAGAGAAGGGCTATTTGGGCATGACTGAAATCCTTGATTGAAATCTGCTACAAGTGGGCACAGACACGCGTGTGCATCGAACACACAGACACACACACACAACCCCAAAACTCATAAGTACACACACATATACACCTCCCCAGCCAGTGCCTGCTGATGGTGAAAGTCTGGGCCAGGTTGTTGAGAGGGTCTCTCTGAGCTATTATTAAAAGGTAAACTTCTCTAAGGCCAGGGAATCATGTCAATCACGGCTTGTGTTTTCGCACCAAGCCCAAAGCCTGCTCTCTCCGCCCTGTCAGACGCCGTTATCACCCTCAAAGCCATATCAGAATGCTGTTTGTTCTGCGCTTTAGTTTCACCCACACAGCGGATTCAAAAAGGTACAGGTCTATTTGATAGTGTATATTTCATTGCCGGAGAGAGGCTGTGTTTGTCTTGCTGTGTTTGTCAGCTCATATTTGAGCTGACGGTTCCTATTAAAACTAAACACCATATCAGAGGAATATTGCCACCACCAGGCTCTTTTAAATCGCATATTGAGCCCATGTGGAGTGGGGAAGCAATTTAGTTGTAGCATAGTTTATAAGTGTGTCTCTGCGCGCCATGTTTCTGTTTACTCTCGATTCTCATTTATTTAAAGACAGTCGCCTCCCGTCGCATATTTCATATACTGTAATAATGACTTTAGTTATATTGTCGTTTGTAATATTCTAAAAATATTACCTTGTTTGCAATTTCACTTATTTAATATCCTCCTTTGAGGATAGGGCTGGTTTCAGTGAGGTGGATTTATCAAGTCCTCAAAGTCCCCAAGTCGGTTAAGACTGAAAACCTTCATGTGCTTTTTCCGTTGTGCTAATAATGTTTGATATATGTTTTGAGTTCTAACTTAGGGAGGATGTGTTGTTCTATTGAGACCAGATGCAGGTAAGATAGCAGCTAAACAAAGGTCTCAGGTGGTGTGTTGTTTCTTCAGTGGCACAGTCTGAATCCACCCCCTTACCCGCTTTCTGGGATTTCATTGGATGTTGGAGCAGATGTGACAAAACCTAATTTTATTGTTCCTTCACTGCCCTACACATAAATAGTGTTTTATATTATGTTGTTCTCCGAAACTGTTGATAAAAAGGCTCACTGACAATTCTGATGTGTACATCTTCAGACGTGTGTGTGATTTAAGGCATAATAGTAGACCACTCATTGTATCGAATGCCAGTTTGTCTATATTATGATTTTGCATGAACAAAATTGTTCATTTTAGTGTTATGAATCCTTTTGAATAAGAATTTCAGTAAGTCGGTCGCTTTTGAGTTATTTCTTGATATTTTTTATAAAATACTTAATTTGGTAGCGTCACATTTTTAATATATGGTTTTACAACTAGGTAATGATTTTTCCCCACCCAAAATTAATGTTGCTCTTTGAACTCTAAATCATTCAATTTTATACATTTTCGGAAAAACACCAGGCCTGCCAAAGGGAACCGTCACAGCTTTTTAAATCTCTTTAAACCTATGTATTGAATTTCTTATCCAAACCCCCCTATGGATATATAGGATATAGCTCATCTATGTATTCTCATATGATTGCTAATTACTTTAAATACCTCCCAGATCCTCCGCGTTCACCCACCGATGAAAAAGGAAAACAATAGCGAAGCAGGAGAGCTGTTCCAGTCATTAGTTAGTTTGCCGGACAAACTGCCGGATTCAACACTGTGGGTGGCTGGGGAAATAAAAAGGTACTTACGCAGGTATTGACCTTGTTGCTGGACCTACTGCTGTTTGCTCTGTGGCCAACCTTCACACACACACACACACACACACACACACACACACACACACACACACACACACACACACACACACACACACACACACACACACTCACACTCACATATATGATTTTGCATCCATGTCTGAGAAAAATACAGTGAGTAATGATAAAAAGACTAGGCAGTGCTTAGATTGTGTAACAATAACATGCAGGCAGACTTAAACAAAGTCATTATAATCGCTTGAAAAATCCCAGTTAATTTTTCACTGAAGACACATTTCATTTCCTACTTTCCTTGGATGCATCTTAAGTTAAAAAAGAACAAAATAAAGAGTAGAAAAGCAACAAATAAAAAGTTGAATCTGTTCATTAGTATTCTCATTGTAGTCGCGTCTGTTCAAGAATCCGTATCTCTATATGAGAAAACAGTCCAAGACGGTTTGTGATGGAGCGCCGTGTAAACAACCCATTACTGCAACTCTGACTGATTAACATATGATTGTAATTCATCATATCATGTGCAGCCGGTGACATCTTGCAGTAGCGTTTATTCCATGATGATACATGCCTTTGGTTCCTTTTTGACAACTCAAAACAAACAGATCGCAAGCTGCCGCTGCGTTTGCTTTCGATGAGTGGAGAGAGTGAACGGGGAAATCAGGTGTGTCAGGTGATTAGCACGATGGTGCGTGAGATCCATGTGGAATCACATCAGGAACTTGGTGTATTTGGATAAACGCTGACAGCGGAACAGACGTTGTGAACAACAGTATCTCTGTAAACACACCTTACAAGCATTATACTGTACTAAGCATAACCAACCGTTGCCCTGATGTCGTCAGCATTACATAGTGGAAGCTATATATCGATATTGTTTTATTGCTATTGATTGAATTTATATTGCAATAATTATAATTCTTTTTATTTTATTGCCCAGCCCAAGGTTAAAGGTAATTTAAAAACAGGATAAGATGTAAATTATAGCGTTGCTACAGGATATAAGAGATGGTATTGATGATTGAGAGTTCCCGTAATCTCATAATTTATCAAATGGCTAATAACTCATACCTCCTCTTTTTTATACCAATACACACAGAAATTGTGCAAAACAAGCAAGTTTGTAAGGAGGCTGTTTTACCTCTTTCATGTTTTTATTACTGGAGTATTGAAATATCTATGGGAAGCCAGAATAAGCCCTAAATTCAAACAATATAATAAAAGACTTTTTGATCAACAGAACTCTGTCAAATATATCATTTTATTCTCAATATACCTGTAACTTATAAATTGAGTATGACAATAAACTCACTTGCTATCCAAGTAAACTTTGCTCTACAAGAACATTGTGGAATTGCTGCTGGAATTAAAGTTATCTGAAACAATCGCTTTATATAAACTGTGAAGCTGTCTTGTTCTATGTAACTATTACGATTACATAATCTTTAAATGTTTTCTGATCCAATCAGTATTTTTTATATTGTATGATGGGTCTGGTACCAGTTTGAGTAAATCGGTTAAGGCCTAGAATAACTATTATTTAAATGAATACCCAAAACACTGAGACAGTCATGCACTTATTGGAGTCTCTATCAGTTTTAACCAACCGACGAGTTAAACCTGTGCCGGCGCTTCAACCACTGAACCCTGTTTGTCTTGTGCACTGCTCGACGGTGAAATGTGGGGAACTGAGTGGCATCACTTGGGGTTACGGTGCTCTGTTGTGCAGCCGTCTCAGGGTAGTAATGGGACGCAGTCACCGGGGAACCCCTCGAGTGTGTGTCTGTGTGAACTGAGGGAAAACTGACAGCAGCAGAAGAGAGACGAGAGAGATTCAAACGAGTGAGCAGTAGTGGGGGGGGAAATAGAGGAGCACTGGTATGGTCCTCTCTGCCACTGAAGTTGTAAAATGGAAACCTATTTCTCCCCTGACAGCTACAGTAGATTTAACCCCCTTGAGTTCAGCTGCTTATGATGTTGTGTGGTGTCGAGGTGGACCACGGGGTGTCCCAGAGGCTTGTTGTTTCTTGTCAGAGATTAGATTGAACCAAGCGGCTCTGGTTCACTCTCATGCCTGAGAGAAGCCAACACTCTCTGTCAGTGACCACAACCTCTGAGCTCTGCTCTGTAGCGCTGCATTTCTTATTGTAGAGTAATGTGCATGTTACTTTCAAATAGACTCGAGCCGCCTTGGTGGTTTCCATGCTGCTGCATATTTGTCAACTGTACCACTACTGATGCATTACTGGCTACTGCATATACATTTCTCAGTTTTCAGATTTTATGATGTCAATGTAAATTTCCCACTTTAATTATTTCATATATTTGTACATTTCTAATTAGTTTGCTGAGTAATTCTTAACTTATGTTCCAACAACCACTGAAAAGGTCAGATTTATATTGTTGGCAAGGGACTAAATGGATGTCTGATGATTTATTCAACGAACCTAATTAGACAAACTTAACTTAAATTTAGTTTTTGCTTCATTTATTGTAAAGGCTGCATCAGGAAGTGAATCTTGCTGCTGCATAAGAGTTCAAATGTTTGTGAAAATGTCTCCATGCAAGTCGCTTTTATACCTCTGCCTATTTGTTTAACAGGATTACGCAAAAACTACCCCACCTATTTCCATAAGATGTTGTGTAGTGGTGGGGCATGACCCAAGGATTTTTTTCATTTTCTTTGACATTGTGAAATAAGGCTTTTTTCAATATTTTCCTGGATTTCTCAATTATAATAACTCACAGATCTTGATGGAAATTTTTTGGGGATCTAGTGATTTTGAATGTGGCTTCCTAAGGGGGCTGTTGGGCCTTGGCAGAGGTATGAGAGTGCCTTTCTAGTTCATTATCAGTTTCAGAGTCAAGTGGATCATCTAATTCCATTATATATACAAAGGTTGTCAATCAACCAGTCAATCAACCAATAGAGGTGAAACTGGATGAAAAGGCTGAAAAGACCATGTGCAGATAATCATCAATGGCACCGTAAACCCAAATAAACTGTAATTCGATTTCTTAGATTCATATAAAGCTCACTTATGTGACAACAAAAAAATCTGGCATCAAACCCCTGTGCAATTCTCACAGATGGACAAAGCACAGAGGAAGCACTTGGTCGCCACGTCAATTCCAACCACACCAACATGACAGGAACACAGCGATTTGACAAAGTAATTGATTTTCCTTCATCAGCTGGGGAAGCTGTTTTAAGGACTATTGGGGGTGTAAGAAAGAGGAATCAGTGTTGTTTTTTTAAATCTAAGCTAAATAAAAATAATTTACAATGTTCTTAGTATGTGTAGTCATTTATCACCAATCAAATTTACCTTTATCTTCCCCTAAAATCCTCAATATAGACTCAATATTAATTAATTTTTAGTTTCCCCGTGTAGTATCACTCTTAAGGGTTTTGGGGAATTGTATTTCATGACTGCCTTTAGTCTATACTTGAGTAAATTGCACTGTAATTGTCTGGTAATAAAGATTTTTAGAAATCACCCCCTTTGCTGTAATAATCAGTTTGATGCATGCTTGTCTGCTGGGTGAGGGAAGAGGTTAGCTGTCCCCCTCAGTTTTAAACGGAGGGTTTTAAAGAGGAGATCCACTGAAGGCATCTGTCAGTGAGGTAAAGAGCACTGACAGCCATACGTCATCTCTGCCTGGTGCAGGCCCCTGTATTTAAAAGAGTGCGGCAGTCAAAAGCCCATAAAAGTGAGTGACTCCTCAGGAGCATCTGCCACTGCATGCACGGAGGAGATTCAATGTGAAAAAGGGGAGATAATGTGCTCACTCACTAATGGGCACCCGACTAGACACAGGCTCATTTTTCACATCATGTCATCTGTAAGGTTTGAATAAAAGTAATGGCCACAATGTGCCCGGATCTCTCCCGGCCATTATGGCTTTTGCTTCCTCACTTTTATTTGTGTTGACTTGTACAGTCGGAGGAGATGACAGTCTCCGGGCCTGTGGATCAGTCAGAGTGATGATCTGCACTGCTCTCCTCCGCTGCTGACAGGTCTCCCCTCTCTGGCAGGCATGTGAGGCCAGAATGCCGCTCTACGTCATATCAAATGCTGTAATCTGACAGAATAAAGGGATTCACACACTGGGGACATCACAAACTCTGTCTTTTGTAATTTTCTGACAGAGACAGAAGGGGGAAATGAAGGGGTTTCTACAGTTTCATGTAGTAAGAATTAGTGTCAGTCAAAGTTAAGTGGCTATTTTAAGATAAATAGGGGAGGATTTCCGTGGCATGTTTTGGGGCACTGGGCTTTAACAGACTATGCTAATGTGAGGAGATACTCATTGGTCTTTGGATGTTTTCATTTCCTGAACATTCACAGTTGCAAGACACAGCTCGTCTAAATATCCATTCTGAAAAGGTTAGTACGTAATTAACGCTTAAATTCACTGCCACTGACAACCACGTTCAGTTCAAAGTTACAATAGCCGAGAAGCTCATCTTGTCTTCTGTAGGTAGTGTGTGTGTGTGTGTGTGTGTGTGTGTGTGTGTGTGTGTGTGTGTGTGTGTGTGTGTGTATATAGATATGTGTATGTATATGTATGTGTATATATACATACATCTTTATATAAGTATCTGTTAGTGTCTATTTGTATTATCCTTATGTTTAAATGCATATATATGTAAATATGTATGTTTATGTGTATATAGATATATGCATATATGTATATTATGTGTGTATAAGCATAATGACAACATCACTGATAATTATGAATGACAATAATGAATTATAATTAATCTCTGTTGTTTCATTGCTTCAGGCCTCTTGGGTAACACATAGATTTTAGGAAAGAACTTGAGACGTCTTAATATAACATGAATAAAGAACTGTTTTGTGTCCGGCCTTATAAATATGAGAAGATGGATGAGAAAACAAGTGATTTCCTTATTAGGTTCAGGAGTCAAAGGCCTTCTTCCAGAGCTGTGGGCTTCAAGAGCCCAGAAGATTAAGACATATATTGGATTCATGATGGGGGCCACCAAGTTCATTTTCAAAATAAAACTGAATATTATTCACAGTCCTTTTTAAAATTCAGATTGCTGGCTGACCTGTGACTTGGAAGTAGTGTATTACATTTTCAATGAGCTGGCGCTGTGTCACCAGAAGGGAAAAAAATCCCATTTCTCGCTCCTTTGCCAGTGGAATTATGGGATTAGACCGAACCACAGTTTAAGGAACTATGAGAGAAACAGATATATTGTAAAGTAAAATTGTGTTCCTCTCACATGTATCCCTTGTGAGTCGTACCGAGAAAACACTGAAGTAAGGGGAAACGAAAACAGTCCTGCTTTGTAAGTCAGTGAAAATCTCCCACTGGTGATAATATAAGAGATACTTGCACACAGCTCTGGCTGATTTTCATATATATTAAAATCACTACCTACTGTGGCATATGAAATTGTGCAAACCGCTAAGGCCTAAGCTTACCGTTCAAACTTCTGCTTCTCTTTTATTCAGATTCTCCTCCTGATTCTTTGACCCTGAAAAAGGTGGCCAGTAATCTTATTCACACACTGTTTGCATCGCAGACCCCCGAGTACCCTACACAAGACCACAGAAGTAATATTGACATTGTTCAGCTGCATAAAAAGTTGTCATACACAAACATTATGAAAAGTGAACGCTTCCCTCCAAGCTATAGCTCCCGGTATAATAGAAATCTTCATTTAAACCCTCCTCCAGGACAATGGAGATCTGCGTGTATATCCTGCCAGAGAGATATCAATGTTATTCAGTCATAATTCAAATTTTACCATTATAATGCTGAGAGCTTTGAGAAAGCGAGGGAATATGCTGAGAATAATCACTCAACAGACCTGGTGGAGGGCAGCACCACACATGGTAAGAAAAGCCACAACTTCAGCATGGTTAGCTCATTCCTAGTACCCCCCTTCCATCCAACCCCCCCCATCTCCCTGCACCAATGCCTGCCTCATCACTCCACACAAAATATCCCACCCTTAATTGGTCTGTGCTCCTCCAACATGTTTGTAATGAAAAAGCAGCACATAATTCTTAGTTTGTTGGCTGGCAGAGCCCAATTTACAAAAGTGGAGGTTGGTGATAAGCAGAGACAGTACGGCTGTGGAGTGCTAGGAACAATGAATCACCCCGCTGCCAGGGTTGAGCAGAATATAATTGAGTCCAACATCTCTGAGCACTTTCACCATAATTAATGATAATCTGTAACAGAGGAATCTGAGATTCCAGTTCACAGAACTGTTTAATTAGGCCCAGTAATGAAAGCACAGGCACTACAAGAATATGGCCGGCCTCATGATTAATGATTTGTGCTACTGAACACAAAAGTGCTGCACCGTTAACTCCAACGGATGCTACTGTGTTTCCCTGGCATTTACAGAACACCAAAATACATATGGAGCTGTTTGCATCCCCTATATAACACAGGGTAAATACCTTTACTTGTCTATATGCATAGGCTCCTGTTTTTATTATTCAATTATCTGGTTTAGTCAAAGGTTGTTTTCACCTCCAGTGGAATTGCTACATTTCCATTTGATAAAAGATGGATATAATATATAATTCCAGTTATATAGATAATATATATATATAGATAGGTGGATTTTTTACATGATAATAAAGAAAGTCCCTCATGTGTATTTGTGGTTTTACAATTTTAGCTTATTACAATGTAAATACAGATTTTTGTCTCATTTTAATTGAGATGTAAATGATTCCACAATTCTATGACAGAATGTAAGAAACATATATACAGCAAGTTTAATCATGTGTGTTTATCAGGTTATGTCAGTAGGAAATATTTAAATGTAATAAAAGATTACATCAAATCTAATGCAACCCTTGAAATGTGTTCAAATTTAGCTTGAAGCTCCTTTTCAAACATAGCACCTGTGTATTTTCTTGGCTTCAAGGTAAAACCACTACATATTTATACAGTTGTGATAAACCTCTGTACAAAAAAGATTGGCACGTGATGGGAAAAAAAAAAACTGTGGTACCATTCACTCAAGTAATAAAAAAGGACATAAGAATTGAGGTCTTTTACTTAAAAGTATGGATTACATTATTGAATGAAATGCTCCAGCTCCTGTTTGTGCCTCGCAGGCATCTTTGTGGTTATTTCCTTGTAGTGTATAGCCAGAGTTGTGCGACTTCATATCACAGCAGAAGGCAGGGCTCTGCAGTCTCTAGGTGCTAGACTGGCTCCACCTTTTAAATGGATCTCATGAAATGCACAGTAATACAGTCATACCATTACAGAAACAAAATAAGATTTTTGTTTGGCATGAATTGGATTTCTACTCCAGGAAAAAAAAAAAAAAGCTATTAGTCACTCCCTGTCAGTTTGTTGACTGCTCCGAGTTTGACGTTCTGGTGCGCTACACCTCTGAAGTTGAATTTCACACTTAGTTGCATATTTTAAACGTAATGCTTCCTTTGGTGAAAAATATGGTTTGGCAAATCAAGAGTCATGCTTAGCGACTTAATAGAAAGATCAGGCCGTTATAAAATAATAGGAGCGGTATGCCGTGCAGGAACCTACCATTCGTTCTATTCATCATACCTTTCAGTAAAACGCTGTCTCCATCAAGCAGATACTTGCCTGAGGAAATGACAGTGTGAGAGGCAATAAGTGCAGAAAACCAGGCGCAGGAGCTCAACCCTCATAAATCTCTGACAAAACTTTCCAAAAATTGAGAAAAGAGGACATAAAAGAACGAGAGAGAAAAATAGATGTATTCCTGTGAAAGAAACGACTGTAACCGCCCACCCCCGTGTCCTCCCATTCCCCATGTCTAAATCTTGTTTAGTTCTTTAATTCTACAGTTTCTGACCTGGATCTGGCCATCGCTGCACATGAAGGAAATTACAAAAGCCTCTCAGTCACAGCAGCCCAGCTTCCTCCTGCACCACAGCATTTGTCATTGCCAAAACAGCAGAGTTTAATTAAGTGTTGTGAGCAGCCTAGTGAGAAACACACTTTAAATTAAACCTCAGAACATGCTGCCATTGGTTCTTTACCTTCTCAACGATCAGCGGGGTATACGGCATAAATTTCTATCTCTCAAGGGGGAAGGCAGCTGCTGCACCTCTAGCAATTCATAAACGGCTCGCCTCGCCAAGAGCAATCTCTATTACAGCACATTTCATTATAGCCCAGTTTGGAACCAGCAAGCAGATGAACGTGATAATTAATGTACTTTCCCAACTAAAGATTTTATTTACTCTTGATGAATTAACGGTTGTTATCAGGGTTAAATAAAAATGTACTGTATGTCAGTGCTTTTATGTAGGTGAAAAGAATTACATGGCAAATTATCTTCTGAGGCATCAAGAAATTCTTGGTGCCAAGCAAAGGAATTAATTCACTGTTTTAAGCCAGTCAGGATTTTTTATTCAATTATAAATGTGTAAGTATGTCTGTGACGATATCATGCAAGTTAAGATAAAAAGATGAGATGAGATAATGGTGGGAATTAGGGTATACAGCCCAAGTGCAGTATACATACAAGTAACAATCGAGTAATACAGGTGGAAACAATAAAATAGAGTTGAGCCAATGGGAACAGCTTTGGAAGAAGACGCCAGATGCCATTGGCTGTTACATCTAAAGCAGAGAGAGTCATTAGTTTTGAATTGGCCACGGATATTTTATAACACTTATTCTTAGATATGTCCACCTCAACAAAAGAGAACATTTAGACACAGTGACGGCTAAATTAAAAATTTATCAGCATATTAAATTAAATCTAAGATATGCAAATAACAGTTTGTTGCCTTACTAATGATATTGCATTATAGTGTCACATACCTATCACGTATACATAATCTTATACCACAAAGGACTTGTCCCGACCACGGACTATAACCAAAAGGACATTTGCAAGATAAGTCACGATATTCAATATTTTTATTATTGCCATCAAATCCTATTAAGACCAAAACCAACAACGTATTGATCCGACTAACAACACGTGTGATACAAAGCCTGAAATAGCTTGTTCCCCTGCGTCAGACACTTTAGTTGTCCAAACACGATTAAAAACATTTTTCATCGTTGTGCTGGACGACACGTTCCTTCATTAGGATAAAAACGGCCATTTTATTTTGTGCTGATCCTGCTGCTGTAAATATTCATTATAATAATTCCCAAAAGCACCCAGCTGTTATAGGGGACTATATAATTTCCTTCATGAATGGAGGTATAGATTTGTAATCCATCCTTTTAAAGATTCATATCTTCTGAATGGATCTTTATGTGAATGGAGGTCGGAAAGTAGTAAGAGAAAGACCAATCAAGGTTGTTTTTTAAAGAGAGTTGCTGACAGTAACAAAGATACAGAGCATAGCCACTCTTATGCTTATTGATCCATTCCTTTCTGTATTTATTTTGCATGACAACAAGGCTTTTCCAGGCTGTTGCTGTCGAGTAAACACGAGTAATTCTGTGCGTTCGTCCCCTCAGCTCAGGTGCTGTGTATGGCCCCTTAATGCTGCTTCATTCATAAACTCAGTCTATCTTGGAGTTCCTAAGCAGGCCGAGTTGTTCAAAAAACAGTGTGCTCTTGTGCCCATATTCCATCTAACAAGCCCAGCCCGGGCACAAACACAGAAACCAATCAAACTCAGCCCACATGAACCTTAAACAAAGGTGGAGGTACATCTCCTATCCATGTAGGATGACATTTTCTTGTCCTCCCTGTTGCTGCGGCTCCTACGTTTTGAGTGATCAGACAGCCATTACAAGGTCCAGGTTTATTAGCGAGACCGTATAGGCCCAACGCTTGCCCGTGGTGGGTGTAATTCTCCACAAAGTGTGTCAAGTTAACTCTGTTGACTGATCCACACAACAGCTGTCTGAGAGTCTCACACCTCTGTGCACCAGCCCCGTGAGGGGAGCAGCGGGGTCTGTAGCTCCTGGATGAAGCCTTGACGTGCTTCTCATAGCTGCCTTGTTCATACCGGAGCTGGCACTCGCTTATACAAGGCAATTTCCAAGTGCTAAATTGGATGATGCATGTCTCCACTTCACCTATAGTTTTAATATATACTGTGCGCAAAAAAAATTGTTACACTTGCAATTTAGTAAGCTATGACAGAATATGAGAAAAATATATGAAAATAAAGTCACAATTTACGAGAATAAAGAAATTATTATATATATATATTTTTTAAGAAATAAGGATCAAGGAGAACCCATGCTCACCAAAGTTTTACTCCATTTTTAAACCAACTTTATTGTGAAACTATGAAACCCCTTTGAAAAGCAGGCAGATGTTTCAAACAATCTACCGTCAACCACTATCAAACATTTCTTCCTCTACAAAGGAGGCAACTTCCTCCAAATCTCTGTGGTTCTTTCTTTGGAGCAGACACAGTTTCTCACACAGTCTTTTTAAAGTCCTAATACTTAAAATAATGTTGTGCTGATAAGCCAAAATGTTAAGAATTACATTTTGCGAAACCTATACTAAAGTACAACTTAAAAAATATGCTCTACGTTTCTTATTTTGACCAAATTTACGACTTTATTCTCGCAGAATTACGACTTTCTTTCTTGTAATATTACAACTTAAGTCTCAATATCAGTTTTTTTTGTCTTCAACATGGCCGCAGTTCTTCTTGTAGTATACAGGAGCATCAGTTATTTGTACATTTCCCTTTGATCAGCACTTATTTGAACAAAGACCTTCTTACAATATTTGCATTTGACTTATTTGCCAGTGCTTTGTTGTTATAGTTCTTATCACAACCACTTCTCAGCAGCTAATTGTAACTTATGTGATAGCAACAGTGTAATCAGACCCATATAATAAATCTTAGGTTCAAAGACATTGGATCCTGGTGGTAGATAACTTGTAATCCTTGTTGCTTCAGTAACAACATGTATCGGGACCTATTAGGGTCAGAGTTGATCTCTTCCATTGCTGATCATTTAAGGATGCTCCTCTGCTCTTCCTCATTGCTTTGCCAAATGATATATGATCGCTTCTTCGCCACTAGTTAATGTACACTATTAGCTCTGTATTTAAACATGATAATGTAATTGATTCACAAATTGATTTATTGATGTTAATTCAAGTGTTTCGTGTATTAATCACAGCAAAGAAATTAATTTAGTATATTTTATGAGCTGTTGTGTGATCAACTAATGATATGAATTAATCAACTTTAATAAGAATTCCAACACTATTGTTCGGCTAATTTGTCACTTTGTTAGAGGGGGAATGATTTAGAGCACATAACTCTACTGGACCGTTTTAGTGACTTGCACGGCTTGTTTTAGGATCCTAGACGACACACTGACTTATTAGATACACTTGTACAATCTACTTCTAATCTATAAGAGCAGCCCTGTAATAACTTCATCCTCTTTTGTCCTAAGAAGGTTCGGACCAAATTACTGTCAGGTAACTATAGATTTCCTATCATACAGCCACATTTTTTAAATTATTTCATCAGAATGATATTGTTCAAAATGACCTTAGCTTAGTTTTGAGACGGGAAAGAAATTTTCTTGTGTTTGCCTTTCACATATGAAGCAGGAGATTGTCCGGGTCAGACACTTTCAGGACAACAGGAAAATGTCTGGAGCGAGGCGAGCTGTGACCCCTGGGTAGAACACGCTGGAGGCAGCATGGGTTTTTGTTTACAGCCCATTGACACCGATGACGCTCCTTATCACCAAAAGCTATTGACTGTTGTCTGTGTCATCTACGTTTATGGCTCTAATTTTTCATCCTGAAATATTTGTATTCTTTTTGCCTTCTTCTCTCTAGCCGTGAATTTTCTGGACATAACACAGCTGTATTTTTTACATTGCCTCAGGCAGACATTTTAAATATATTTGACAAGGGAGCTGACAGGGAAACGTCTGCAGCAACTTACTGAAATGTTTGTGTTCTCACATACAGCCCCTCTGGAAAATGTCCAGAGTTCAGTACGTGTTTGAAAGCAGCCAGTTTCTACTGAACTCCAAGACTGCAGCACTGGTCTGTGCCTCTTGTGTGTCTCTGCTTACAGTGAATCAATCAAAGTGGTAGTAGTGCTGGTCGTATTGCAATAAAACTGTTTCCACTCTTTGCTTTGAGTAAACAAAGCAATTGTTTAGCACTCCAGAGAGCCATTTAAGTAGTTCATTAGTGGCAATGTCATGTCTTTAAAGTATTGATCTCTCCGGTCAATGGAAAAATAACAACCCTGTTATAAGCTACTTGTCCATAGTGGTGGGCAACATAAATTATTTAAAAAGGGCAGATTCACTGCGGCCATGGAGCCATCAATCATAAGATATAGCCATGACAAAAAGGCTGTTCTTCACAGGTCCCTCCTCTCTCCACCCCCCCCAGAACAATTCTATCAGCCAGGTGAGTGTGAGGAGGCAGAATGACCCGATGTCACTCACATTGTTGCCTCTGCCTTTGAAGGGCCCAGCTCTCCCCTCGGCCCGGGAATGGGATGGCTAAATAGATTCTCTGTGTTTACAGCTGGCCTCCCTCCCAGTGCACACTTCAATTTGTCTAATAATAAGAGGTGGACAGAAGAGTTGGGAGTTTCCCAAACAATGGATGAATTTTTTATCAAGTGGTTGAATTGAGTTGCAAGTGGCACGATATTTATTCATAGGTGTTTGTTCAGAGGTCTTCCACTGAAAAGTGAGTGAAACAACAAGTATTGGGAAGGTTTTCCTCATCCTGTGCTAGCTAAGAGTCAATATGGTCAACGAATCATGATATACATGTCTGATTCTGACTATATTTTATATAACAATACATACTTTGTGTGGATCTATACCAAAGACTAAAGATGGACAACATGTCAGCTCCCTTAAAGTGAAGCCAATGCGTCTCAATCACCCCCTGGTGGCTGGCTGCAGTATAGGTCATAATCAGTATAAGTATAGGTCATGAAAGTTTGGTTTTAATTCGTTCTTTTGATAGCAGATACTCCAGCCCTTGCTTGCCGGACATTTATCTTTCAAAATCTGTCAACTGATTTTAGTTTTCTTATTTAATTTACTCATAACCATGCACAACAATCACTCATATGTGTTTTTTAGAGTTTTACGGCAATTTTTTTGTAACTGTATCATCTAATGACACCTCTCTTGCATTCATCTAGCTGTAATAGCAGACATTACATTTTAATGGCCGGAAAGTAGAGATTAATTAGAGATAATGAAATTGAGCTTTTCCACATGTTTAAGTAGGATTGCAATGATTATGTATCAAGGTAATAGAAACTTAAGTGATCGTATGTTTACTTTTTATTTGCAGAAGTAAACATATCTGAGAAAATCGAAAAGTAGCATGTTCTGTTTCAAGCAGACAGGGCTTCACAGTATTAAGAACTAGAAGAACCTTTCATTGTAAGGCCTGTAATCTAATTGGATGTCCTCTACAGATTCATTTAAGCTGTAGTAATTCATGGTCATAATGTGTGTCCTTTGTCTGGCATAAATCACCTCCCCAAAAAATGAACCCACCACTGCATGAAGACGTACCTTAATAGCAACTCATCAGAAACACATAAGAGCATCGTAAATAAAGCCATGAAAAGGCGGCCAAGCAAATAAAAAACACAGGGAGATACTTAAGTGTGGCGGACGTGTCTTTTGACTGCGAGTTTCAAAACGCCACTTTGATTAATAATTGATTATATAAACCCCGTGCTACATGAAAGGCAGGAAGAGCTGCCATTCTTGTGAGCGGCCAGCCAGTCAAACGGCACTTTGTTGTTTCAAATGCTCCCCTGCACGTCTGCGCCTTGGTCAGTCCTCTCCACCAGCCCCGAGCCACGCAACAAAGACAGCCTGACAGAGTGCCAGTGCTGCCCTGATGAAACGAGACATGCAGGGATATGAATGACTACATCTAAAGGGGTAATTGCCGCAGAGCAGGAGCCTCCTACCTCGTTTCATTTAGTCTATTAGCAATTTATGGCCAGTCTCACTCGGCTCCACGCAGGAGGGGTTTGATCTAAATTCTCATGAGCTCTTAGGTGTGACTGGGACCCAGTGGAGAGCCCGAGGGGGAAGAAACGCCTTTCACTTATACCACTCTTTTAATTCTCTTTGGCTCATCATTAATTTGTTGTCACAGAAGAGAGGTGAGCATTATATATCTCTCTAATAAATCTAATTACAGTTTATTGGGCTTATAATGCCATTTATGAGTATATGAGGATTGTTTTTGACTCTTTGCCTGAATAATGCACAACAAGTTGATAAATAAGGGTCGTACTCTACACACTTCAGTTTGCAAATGTCTTACCATTCATTGCACAATCCTCTCCTAGTTTTTACAACATACTGCACAATATCATTTCTAGTCCTTATTATATTTTTATATTAATATTGTTTGCCAATCTATTACATTTTGATATTTATGCTTGCACAAAACCCACCACAGCTAATTCCTTGAATGTATAAACCTACTTGGCAATTGACCCTGATTCTGAATATACAACCCCCTTGACTCAGAGACTTTTGGCCAAATGTGCTGCTCTGGCCGGTGGTGGACGTTCGTGGCGGGGCTTCAGGCCGAAGGTGAAGTTGTGGTTGCTATCAGAGGCCCCACTGGCTAATGCCTGGTGTCAGCCCCCCGCTGACAGGGATGCAGATCTGGATGTATTGGGGTGGGTGTTCTGACTGGTCCAACAACAACAACAACAGGCAGGCAGAGTGGGCAGGCTAACTCTGTGTGATGGCTTCATGCCGTTCCGGCCCAGTGGCCAGCGCACCAAGACATTGTGCTCATATTAACTAACTGGAATATCTTTCGGAGTCAGCAGTGTTCAGATGTAGAGGTTATTTGGGTATAGCAGCAAAGTAGATTCAATGTATTCATGTAGTCACAGTTTAACAAAGTCAGACACATTAACAGTGATTGTACAAGGTCGAGTAGTGTATAAAATCCACACAACTAAATAATCTGCACCACAACTATGAAATAATTGTTGCTTATTGACCTATACATAACTTTTATGATAATATTATTACATTCATATCAACTATACACTGTGTACAGGTGAAGTGATTCATTTGGATTGTGTGAGATCATGTTTTCCCGACAATTTAATGATCTAAAGCAAAAAAATGAATGAAGGAAAAGTCTATGGAACATGATATGAGAATATTGTTACACTTATACGACAACTTTATAAAGCAGATATTCCAGCTTGGCTCACTCTTTTTTCTTCATCAAAATGTATTATATTTCAGTTTTTATTTTCTCGTAACCCTGGTCAACAATCACTGATATATGTGATTTTTTTGTGTTTGTGTTGTTGCTGTTATATGCTGTTTCAAGTTAGCACTGACCTTACTGAAACATTGTGTGTATGCTGTATATGCACCTCTTATAGCACCATTCATATAGCAGTAATAGCAGATCATATAGTGTTTGTCCAACAAACTTTTATTAATCTAAACATAAATGATATGAATGAAAAGGCCATGTAACATGATATGAGAACATTGTTACACGTCTATACCACAACAGGGAAAAAGAGAAATAAAAAACTGCCTGAACTACTGTATATCCCCCGTCTGCTGCCACTCCCCTCCTACTGTGCGGGACCATGTGGCTCCGGTGACTGACAGGTCTGGTGTTTGCTCTGAAACTCTCTGTGGCACCTCCCTCCACGGGGGCCACTGAACCACCAGCCCACAGGAGTGACTCCCACTGGGAGGGCCAGGCCCCGGCGCTTCCTCCCCTGGATGACCTGTGACACACCCAGTTTGCGCTTGGTGGCCTTGAAGAGACAGTGGTGGGGATTTCTCCCCAGCCAAGCAGCGGGTTGTAATTGATGTGGCAGAGACGTCAGCACTAATCTTTTGCTCTCTGACGGCCTCTCTGTAAGCCCCTCATCCACTCGACTCCGGGACCTGCCGCACCAACCTCTGAAAACTGCTACCTAGTCAATTAGATCTACTCTGTCTGTTCCCTGTTTTGTGTAAATATATCTCCTGTAGACACCCACCATGCTCAGTTATCTTCCCCAGCACATTCAGGCTGATTTCTTAATGTCGCTGCATGCCGCTATCAGCAAATGGAAAGCTAGGCTGATATCTCTCCCCGTGGTGGGCTGACTGATTATATATGGAATAGGAGGACGCTGTTGATTTTCATATTTGTATGGAGGATTCCTATCTTCCTCTGCATACCTTGGGTCCCACAGTGCATATGGATATTGTAATCACACAGTTGTATATTGTGTGCTGCACCCGGGGATACCATTACTAATTTCTTCTAAGTGGTGTGAATAGAGTCCAATGGGAAGCATATCACAAGCACCGCTCTGTTCGCCGTTCACTCGTGCCCCAACAATGTCAGCAACTTTGCTTTGGAGGACAAACCTTGTCACGTGAAGAGGTACGACTTGTTACTGTCGGGGATGCATGGAGGACATCATAGCTCTCTTTGAATCCAGGCAAGAGAGAAGTAATGGTATCCTGTATCAAACAATAGTATTCAAAGCTCAATAGTTGCACTACATAGGACCTTTATTGACAAACGGTTAACTGCATCATCATGTTTTGTGTTTTTAGCTGTAATTACAAAGAGATCTAAAAGATAATGTGAGGGCTCAGTACCTTAGTACATAAAGTCTTGACCCCTATACCTCATAATTATGACTTAGAATCTCATAATTATTAGGAAGTATGAGCATAGTATATATAATGATGTAATTATTTTAGTACAGGAGAAAGATTATCAGCATTAATTAATATGAAAAAGTAATGTTGGAGTCAAGAGGGGCAGACTTCCAATGATAACTTTTTGTACGAATGAATATCAAATATGGAATATATATAATTTGTACGTCTTTTGACTTTCTGTCAGAGCAGCTTCAGGATGTGCTGCACATTATCATAGGAGTATTGTTTATTCGCTATTCAGCTCACTCGCTGTCATTACTTTTGATTATGAGATTACAGTTATTACTATTATTGGTCACTATACAACATTGAATACTTCTGCTGTAAGGTCGATTTTCCATTTCAAATTGTGAGTTTCACGAGGAGTGAAGTTCTGACATTTTCACACCACAGCACTGCGACAAACATTTCACGTCCCATTACAGTGGGAGCCATTTCATGATGGACATACCTATTCCTCTTATTTAGTGCTACCTAACATGACCTTCCAGCTGTGGTTCTTCTTCAGAGGACTGTACTATACGGTGTGTTACTAGACAGGTGGCAGACATGCTCTCTGAACATGGTCCACTGAAAATACTCCAACCTCGAGGGATTCATTATTTCTAATAATTACTATGACTAAATATTCCAACATCACTGTTGTGATTATATTTTTAGCAAGAAGGTCAAAATGGTGAAAGAGAAGATGGAAATGCAGTAATTCGCCAAACAGAGTTCTGATCAGGATGCATGTAAACGTATCAAAGAGAGGCTCATGGAAAACATACACAAGGTTAATCTGCTATGACTGTTAAAATTTCCATGTTATGCCAGTGGAATAAAGAATTATGATGGAATGAACCATGCTGTTTACTCAAACTCTTCTCTTTGCAGAGTAACTGCATGAATTACAGACCTTTTGTCAATGTATAAATGCATAAATGCATAAAGTCAAGCAAGCACTCAGGATTTATTCTTGAAATAATGCATTATTGAAGGTATCAGTACATATATCAGTTTGCAGATAATAAACAATTCATAATTTAGAAGCTGCATTTTATAGTTTGGAAGCTTTACAAGCTCTGCACATTGGAAAAATGTATTTTTTGTGAACATTTTAAACAGTGTTGCTTTTGTAAAGTGAATTAAAATCGGCTGTATATAGCAAATTAAAATGTGCATCACAGTGTCATCCGTGAGCAAACCCACCGGCAAAGACTGACGACCTCTCCCCACGGCTTCACTCATATTAGACCAACTCTGTCGGAGCGAGAGTCTCCTTCATGTCCTGTTGATTAAACTGAGTCATATTATGGGAGCTGGTGTTATGCATAAACACAGATATGAATGATAAACAGAGGATATGAATCTTTTCAGTAGTAAACGTGTCTGCCCGCTTCAACCCACGAGCATTTTCCTTTTCATATCTCTTGTTTACTGTGTTTGCATTTTTCATGCTCTTGGTTGAAAGCGGCACTTTTTGAGGATTCATTGTAAATGTTAGAAACTACTTCAGCATTTTTACAGCCAAAGATAGGATTCATAGTTTGTTCACTGTCTTTTTTGTTATCTACAAACTTTACGTCGAGAATATTTTTTAACCTAGAAACTTTTTCACCTCTGATGTTCAACCCACACTCATTAACAGCGTCATTAAAAGTAATTACTCTGTATTTGATTCATGGCTTGTTATGAAATACAATTTTCCACAAATTCCTGCAAGATTTAGAATTAATTTGTAAACCTCACAGCTGTGGGGGAAACACACGAAGTCTCAAGTCGAGACATGTGCTCGGTTCCCTTGTCTCAGTCTTGTCCGTGTCAATGTTTATCAAAGTGTCCAAGTATGAGTCGCCAACATCATCAAATGTCTGAAAATATAATGGGTGCAAAATGTCAGGGGAAATAGCTCGGTGTTCGAGGAAGCGATGCCATTTCCATAAATGTTTAATTGATTGTAATCCTTTGTTGAGGAGACATTTGCACAATGCGCTGGGTTCACACAGAGCAGGATATTGAAATATTGAAGTAAAATAATAATTTTGATCCATCTGTAGCTTAATCGTCAGTAACTGCCTGATAATGGCCTTTTATTTGGTGTGATTATCTAGCGTACATTTAATGTGGCGGGGGGGGGGGGGGGGGGGGGGGATGAAAGTAGTAAGTGGAAGTTGTCAGTGACCAGAAAAAAGCTGCTGTATATATAATCTAAACAGCTGAGAGAAAACTGAATGGTTAATATCAGAATAGCTGCCACAGCCACTGTGAACGCCTTAATTGTTTTCATATGGTCATTTATTACAGCACATGTGGATGATTAAGTCACATGTCAGCAGCGAGTGTCCGGGTGAATTGCTCCTGAACTGTCAGGGCCAGGGGGGGTGCCTGAGAGAGCAGGGGGACGCAGCAATGGTAGTCATTCTTCTCTCCAGCCGGCCGGCTCGCCACCTCCACACAAGAGCCGCGCACCACCTCCCAGTCAGGTTTGCGGGCAACCATCTTTGCTTGAGCTGCTCGGCTCGCCGCAGCCATGACGAGATTCGCAATTCTCTCCCTTTATTTACACGCCATCGCCCCAGCTCCACGTCATGTCAGAGCGGTGTGGTCGTGCGGTTTTGCGGCTGACCCCAGGGTAGGGGCTGTCTCCACTGATCCAAGCTCAGCCTGCTGGGGGGGGGGAGGGCCAGGTCCCGGTCATGTAATACGCAGCTGTAACAGCAGCGGCTTTTCATGCCACCATTAAAACAAAAAATGTAGATCTGTACCATTTCATTTCTAAAAACAGCAGATGTCTTTTTTTATTTAACATATTTAATTGTAACCTCCCCTACATATCTATAAATATTTGGCCTTTTATCGTCTTTTTTCAATGGAAGCGAAGGGTAAGACACTACACCTTCATGTAGTGATTGCCTGGATGTTGCCTACTTCTGTCACAGCAGACAGTCACATACCCCCAAGCAAATGTGTGACAAACCAAAAAAAGCTGCTGGAGGTGTCATGTAAATACCTCACCATAGTTAAAGTAATAGGCTATAAAGTGATCTTTAAGTGGAGTTTTAAGCACCCCCATAATGGCTTTAGCTGCCTTTTAGCAGACCATGTGCCTCCCCCAGAGTAGTGATTATGAGTCACGGATGAAGAGGTCTTGTGTGTAGGTCAGCCTGTAAGCATCACTTTCACCTGCCAATCTTTACTTTCCTTGATACTCAGAGAGCCTTTCTCTTTACGCAGTTAACTGTCTTACAGCAGGTGGTATCTGGCGAATTACGTCTACAAAACACTTGGACAAAACTTAGGTGTAGCCTCGAGGAATTCCTACTGCGGAAATAAAAAAGCCTCCAAAAAAAACGAGAGACAGATGGAAAAAGAGCCCCATAAATTAAACATCTTCTTTGGCATATGGTAGGTATGGTCATAAGAAATTTTACAGCAAATGTTTGAGGAAGAAACCGCCTGGTTCTGCTCGGGCTGGTCTTTTCCTTCCCACATTACACAAGGACACTGATGCATGGTGCTTTTTGAATGTTGCATTACGTTGGAGGTCGCAGGGCCGAGTTTCAGGAAGTGTTCTTAATTTCACAGGGTTAAGGAACAGCAGATTCACGGGGAATACAGATCACTTAGCACAAGCCGCCGACCTCCCTGCAAGTTGGCGCTCTCTCTCTCTCTCTCTCTCTCTCTCTCTCTCTCTCTCTCTCTCTCTCTCTCTCTCTCTCTCTCTCTCTACCCCCATTTGTTAACCACATCCTTGGGGCCGCTGAACCGTTGAGACTGCCAAGGTGAACTGCGCGGTCCCAGAAGGAGGCTCTGCTGTCATAGATCAGCGAAACAGTGATTCAGCTACAGCCGTGCGCGTTTGTGTGTGATCTCGGGTCGCTCTTTTTAAGTGTAGTAACCCGTTCAGCGTGTGTGCGTTTACATGTATGAACCGTATTCGTGTTGAGGTCCATGAGTCTTGTATGTAAAGAATTAAGCTATCGTGTCAACTAAACTTGAGAAAAGTAGTACGTTTGTTTTCACGGATCATTTTCATGTGACGCAAGTGAAGTGATTCCTCTTGTTTTTCCTCCGAAGAGACGTTCAACACAAACAACACTGAGCGAAGTCACTGGATAGATTGTACCAGAATCCTCCCATTATTTGCCCAAACTAAAAGGAATTGTACATGTATCAGTGATAATCCAATAATCACGGCGCTCCTAAGCTTTTAATTTGATTAAGTGTGTGAAAATCGAGGGCAGAGAGTCTCTTGGAGGATAACATCACAGACAGCGTCCCCCTAATTGGTGCTGTAAATTTACATATGGATTCCTGTTTAATGTTTAACCAGTCTTTAATCCGCCCGGCTCTGTGATGTCGGCGGTCGGGAAATATCCGCGTCTGTCACATGATGTGTGATTATACTCCGAATGTGTTCGGGCTGGCTTTTCATGAAACGCGGTAACAATTACTCCAGCTTTCATACAGTTAGATTTAGGAAGCGTTTTAGTCATGGCTGACAAAACATGCCCCGGTTCCTCCAGGAATTGAATAGAGCAGTGCTTTTAGAGGGCTTTCAGCTGCAATCCACACTGGCTAGATTAACAGCAGACAATCACCTCCATTATTGTCTTTTTACAGCACGCACGCTCTTTCCCCATTGAAATCAATCGCCATCTCCCCTGTGCTGTGCTGAAAAATGACAGATTAAACTGATCATGTAGTTCATTGTAAAACAGAGTTAATTAAGACGCTGCACATCTTTTTTTTTTCTTTTTGTCCACTTCTGCTCGAGGATCTATTGACTTCAGACACACTGTATGTGACAATGGTGCTACAATATTTATTGGAAAACAACCAACACCTTCAATTTACAGACATTCTGCAAGCTCACACACACCAGTCAATCAATGGTCTTGGATTAAGTGTTACTGGTGAGTTATATGAGGTAATATTGAGGTTAGAGATTTTTCATTATTGTATGTACTCTAAAAAGTTTGTTTTTTGTCTCTTTATATTTTCTCTAATCCTCGACCCCCTCATTGTTTGTTTTTCCCAAGCCTTTATTTTCTTTCCATTTTTAATAAGCTGAACCAAACCATTTTCACTTTTTTACAGGCGGCTTCACTCTTTCATCTCTGAATAAATGGCGACTTTATTTCCATGAAATTCTGAAATGACATAGATTTTACTTTTGCATAAAAGCATGAAGAATGTGCCTAATATCGGCGGCATTCATCTGCTAAGTGGACATTTGCATGGGTGCGAGGGGAAAGGGGGAGAGGGAGAGAACCACTAGCCTCCTGGGGTGACAGCAGTGCAGGGGGATGACATGTGACAGCTGTGACAGTACTGAAGGGGGGGTGGGACGGCGACTTGCTGCGCCCCCTGATCCAATTACGCCACACGGCCCCCTGTCAGACCCAGCAGCTTGACTCCAGCCACTCTGAGGACGGTATTGATCTCTTGTCAGGAGGACCAGTTGCCCTCCCTCACGATCCAGCACCGCTGAACTTTCCAACCACCCCACCATCAAATCCCCACTTACACCCGCCATCTGAGCCGCTATCCTGCTCTCCTGCCAACCACCCTCTTAAATGACTGGTAAAATCGGGTTATGGCATTCAGGTAAGGAGAGACAGAGGAGGTCAATGGGGCTGTGTGCTAAATACTCCCCTAGCTGGCGCGGGAGAGTTCGTAACATCCTGCAAGCGGCGGCGGCGGCGGCGGCGATGGTAATGCGTCTGTCCAGCTTGGAGCTCGGCGCTATGCTTACAGTACTTCACTAATGGTCTGAGGGGATGCTGCCTTGCTTGTATGGAAGCGTTTGATTTGAGATGATGAAAAGGCCATTGCAATTAGCAGGCCCTGGTTCGTTTTGCCGGTGCTAGGACAGAGTGGTGGAGACAGTGGCAGCTGCCAATAACTTCAACTTACAAAGAACAGACAATTAGGCCAGGGCCTGTTACCACTGCGAGTCCCACATCTCCAGACCTTTGCACCGGCCCTACCTCCGAGCACCTGCAGGTCAATAGGCAATGATATTGTGCAGTGCAACAGCTTGGAACAGAGGTTTAATCAAACCACAACCACACACATCACTTGCATTCAGCTTATTATTCTTGCCACAAAGGCCAAGAGCAGGAGAAGAGGAAAGGGAGGGAATATCTACTTTTTTCTGCATCGCTGAGGGAGATGATCACACTCACAAGTTTCTCAGTTTCTCAATAAATCTATACACTTACACTCCTATTTAAGATATATGTAGTAATTGATGCTTTACTGTTTATTTTAGAAACATGGTTCATGAATTCCCTGTCCACACTAATGTGGCTATTTTGATTGGGTATCTCATCAACATGCAAATATTAATATAGCACCTTTCTAGTTTTGATGACAAAGTGCTTTACAGTACAGTTGCACCATTCTCTCACACAACACACTGCATCTATGTGCAGTACTTTCTCTATCATGCATCAGTCAAACAAATCTGGGACCGCGATAAAGGGCAATTTGGGATTTCAGACACTGGGATCGAACCACTGATCTTCTAGTTAGTGAATGACCTGCTCTACCTCCTTAGCCACAGCCTCCCTAAACTAAGGCTTTTTAGTTCACTAAAACAAAGATATTTAGAAAACAACCAACCAAACAACCAACCTTCCAAAATGCAGATTTTCAAAAACTCCAGTTTCTGTGTATTTCATGTAAAACGTAGCATTTGGGAAAACAATGTATCACAGCTTACTTTGCTTACTTATTTACTGACGTTATTTTGATATTTTGTAAAACTAAGGTTGTGTGGGCTAAGATTTTTTTTTTATAACAGAGAGGAAAATATCCCTTCAAAAAAACACGCAGTAGTGCAGACAGTTCTAACACCTGCTCACGGAACTTGCTGATAAACTTAAAATGCTCCGTTGTTTTATCATCATCACCGCTCTGCGTGGTAAGCCATGTTGTCGACAGTCCCTTGTAGTAGAGAAAACACCAAATCCACCAAATCAGTGTGATCAACTGATGCTGTGTGTATAGCACCATGAAATTGGGCACAATCTGGAAAGAAGCTCATAGTCACTTTCATGGTACATGCAATGTGTATCCAATGCAGAGTGTGAACATTACCCTGTTTACTCATGCATTCAGTTGTGACACCAAAGAGGTTTGGTCAGAGGTTATGCAGAGGTAGAGTGCCCATGTCTTAGTGGTTAAAATAAAGAAGGTTTTGCAGATCTGGATTCTGTCATCTTTCTCAATGTGAAGTATCTGTCTTGTGGTGCAAATAAAAAGATTAGCTGCACTAGAAACGTTTCCATGGATTGTTTTAATGCCAGTCAGCTGAATAACCCCAGTCAAGAATACAAATGTAACTGATGACCTCTTTGAGACTGAAGTAGAAAGGCCAATCAAGAGTCCCCTAAATTTGTGAGAACCATGACTTTCAATGTTAATGAAAGTAGAGAAACATTCCTGGGTCCACACCAACATTTTTCTGGGTTCTTCC
Organism: Verasper variegatus; assembly: GCA_026259375.1. NCBI lineage: Eukaryota > Metazoa > Chordata > Actinopteri > Pleuronectiformes > Pleuronectidae > Verasper > Verasper variegatus. The sequence goes on from CM048052.1 coordinate 10,318,554, forward strand.
ATGACCCGCCTCTTTCCACCAAGTTTCGTTGTAAGGCATCCAGTAGTATTTGTGTAATACTGCGGACTAAAAAAAATAACGCAGATGAAAACACAACCTTCTTATCTGGGGTAATTATACAACTTAAACATTTAGGAGAAACTTCAACTGTTTCCACAACTTCTTGACAAATGATTACCCCCCTTATTCAACAATAGATAAATCACATTCTATATTTGGGCTGTTGAACGAGAACAAGGGAAATTAGTCCTCCTCCTACTGAGCTTCCTCTTCACAGGCTTCAATTTCAGCATCAAATTTCCATGTTTCCCCCTCTAATGCAATACTTGCATAGTGAGCAAAAATAGGCTGTCTGCACCAGTGGCTTGTGATAGGCTGTTGTTTTACAGCCAGACTCATGTTCAGTAGGAGTGATGCTGTTACGAACAAAGTAATCAGTCATGTAATTAATGTAGAGGAAAGTAGAGAGCAAAATAACCCAGATGTATCGTAGGAACACTGAGTCGCTCCTCTGTGATATTTGATTTAATGTATTTTGGGACAAAGGGATGCAGGCGCACGGCTTCTTTGTGCCGGACATAAATCAAGAGGAGGGCTTCAAGGAAATGTGCAGGATTGTAGCTGTTGATGTTGTCCTATAGATGATGGTTTCCTCACACAGACAGTTTAAACCCTCTGTGGTCTGCAGTGATCAATTTGAACAAAGGTGCAATCCCTGCTGTCCCATTAAAAGAGTGTATTGCTACTACTAGTACTACTACTTATTACCAGTTTTTGTCTGGGTTTGTTTGTAGGATTATGCAAACACTGCAAATTCGGGTCCGGGGGCAGATTTAGATATATAACGCTTTGCAAGATTTCCGTTGATTTCTCCCAAGATTAAAAAATTAATGTTTAGGCGCCGTGGCTGAGGTATTTGACATCACAATCCTGAAAACACTGGCACAGACTTAAACCCTATTTCTTTAACATGGTTGTGTACAGTAACAACACCTTTACAACATCAACATTTGAGACGACCTGTTTGTACGTCACCCAGAAAGTGGAAGCTACTTAAGAGTGAATCACCTAAACTGGACATTTTTTCGTTCATGTTATTTCAAAGCATGCTGAGTCATTAGCAGCTCCCACGCACCCGGTGGTGGGTTGTGTGTGAATGAATATAAATATTATTTTCAGTTTGGCTTTTATTTTTTAGAAATGAGCTGATAGTAGCCCACACTTAATACACGTTGGTGTGGGGCTGTTATGTAGTGGCTAGATGGCACTTATTGGCAAGATTTAACATTTTCAGCAGCTATTTGAATCATTACTATTTCAAAAGCAACACTCCATTGGAATTTCGTCTGTCAGAGTGAAATCTGTTCTTCAGATATGATGCCTCTATAACAATACCAGACACAGTAGCCTTCTCATATAGGGACACATCATTTCAGCGTGGACCCAATTTGGACACTGCTTCCCTTTTGGAAAGTGCAATTATGAGTGTTTTTCAGACGTCCCAGTGACACGTCGTCTGTGCACCAACACACCACTCGCACTTCTGAACCAAAAGATATTTGTCACACCTACTGTAATGCACCATTGACTTGCTGAAGCACTGGGTACTCTGGAAGGGGCCCAGGAGGGGAATCAGGGAATCTGTCGGATTAATACACGCAGCGAAGATTCCTCCTGTCATCTCGGCTCTCTTTTACCACTGGCTTTTAAAAGCCATTTAAAGGCAGCAAAGTGAACGGGACAGACAAGCTTGACAGCGACTCCTGAAAAAGAGCATCTGTCTCCTTTAACACTTAAATAAACTATGATACATATGAGCCTAATTTTAATTAATGAATTGATTTATGTTGTCAGCGTCAAAGCCAAATTGTTTTAAAGATGTCAGAAGCAATCTATATATTTTCTTTGTGTAACGAACACACGCCCGGCTTGACATCACTCAGCGCTGTCCTCCTAATTAGACATTAAAATGATAAGGCATTAATGTAGGTGCTTATATGCAGTGTGATAAGACTTATTTTCAACTATGGAAACATATACTGTGATGTAATAGCTACAGTTTGATACATCGTGCTTGTATTAAAAGTTACATTTCATAGATAAAACCATGGTTCTGAGCATCACTGTAGATAAATAACTGTGAAACAGCCTCCACATTAACAAGCTGATGATGACTGCCCCTTATTTATCTACCTTGCCTTCCACCAAACAGCTGTTTCATTGTGGCTTTCCAGACTAAATAGATTTGCTGTTCAGTTACAATTGCTCGCTGCATTTCATATCCTCAGACCCTTCCAAAAAGGATGTGCTGAAAAAGAATAAAATCATTTATCCAGGATAAGGAAGGAGATCTACATTTATTCCATCTTCTCTGCACTGCTGTAAACTACCTGACAATTGTTCATTAATGATTCCCAGTAAATTCCTTAAAATGGTAATTTGTCATCCTGTCACTTCATTTGTGACCTAAAATTCCTCACTAGAGGCATCATCAAATAAATTAATCACTACCCAGGATCCATTTCTCCCTTGTGCGTGCTATTATGCCCGGCTCTCTTGAGTTTCTCTTCATTTACATATATTTAATGGCCCAGTTGTGGCTGGTTGTGCCATGCGACTCGCACAGCTCGTGTCAGGTGAAATATTCCAACTGCCACAGTCTTTAACAGTGCGAACCATGTCTTGTTCATTTTTCCTTGAATACCCAAAACACAAGAGAGTAAAGAGAATTACAGACATTTTATGGCAATGTAAAAATCAGACATGCACGTTTTGCAGGCTGCAGCGAAGGCACGTAGTCAGACACAAATATTTGCTATCTATGCATTTTGATTTGTAACATGGCTTTGAGCAAAGATTTCAAATGCAAAGTTGCCGATACAGTTTGTATTGATTTTATCGCATCTCATTGCACAAGGTAATGTGAACAGCACAATACCCATAGATAGCTCTGCCGCATTTTGTTATTTCAACCATTCTTTTTTAACCAACTTCAGTTTTCACATGGTAAAGCCTATTAAAGATAGACGGAAAAACATTGATTAAAAAGCCAAAATCCTATAGTACATTTCAGTAAGGGTGTTATCTCCTCACTCAAACTTGTCATGGTAAAATAGATATTTACTTATTTATCTGAATATTTTCATCATATTTTCATACGAATATAAAAGTCATTAAGTGGCTTTGTAACAAACACATTTACATATACATTTGTACACTTGACAATTTATTGTTTGTGTTTTAAATACCATAAAAATGTACTGAACTACCTCAGAGACTCTTGGCTGCACCTCTGTTTTGCCTTAAACGGCATGTTTTTAACTGCTTTTGCGAAATTTGGCAGGAATACATGCAAATGAATAACACAAGTGTTTTCTAATTTTTTTATTTGACGGATAAAAAAACAGCCCAATTATTTTTATGAGGCGAGAGCATGTCATGTTTGAACTTCCATCCTCATTAAGGGTCCCTAACACCAGAGGACATGTGAATGTGCTGGGAGCGTTACCAGAGAAAACAACAAGCTCATGCACGTCGCCAAAGGATCCTCTCTCACCCAGCCACCCTGTTAGAACCTCACAGCCCATTTCAAATGGAATTAGCATAATTAAGAATTAACATGCATTAATTGTTGTGCTTAACGCAAACTGAAGCCAAATGTGTCACTTACAGTCGAGGAACTGCTAAACGCTTTGTCACCTCCTGCTCACAGAAGTGGGAACACCCCATGTGTTCACAAATAAAGAGCCACGGTGAACACGAGGCGCCATCGGTGACACGCATATAAACAAACACCCCCTCAGATGTGAAGCTTGCTGAACGTAGATGCTTGGGAGTTGAGGGATAAATACAGAAGTGTTTTGATCAAGGAAGTATTTGATGTCGGAAAGATGGATTTAGGGACAGGAGATACAAGAGGTGCAGATTGGTTTAACCGCGGCTCAATCTGGCAATAAAGGCTGGCATTTGCACAGAGCAGAGGATGCAGGGGGGTTATTCAGTCCTGTGTCACTTTGGGTGGTGGAGGAACTGTCCTTTTTACTTTTACTTTGTGGTCTGTCAGAGGAAGGATGATCAAAGCAGATCAAACAGATGTTGCTTAAAACCTCAGTAGAAGGCTTGTGGAGCAAACCAACATCACTGCAGTGGGGTTTTAGTACAGGAGTACTGTATGGGCATGTCTATTTTCAGATATCTTGCAGTGAAGTCAGAGTTTGGGGAAAGACTAGTGATTGTTTTATTGTATATGTAGAGGCTTCTAAGCAGCACAATTTATCTTTCGAGCTCTATCTTACTAAGCGGCACCAAGTGTGATGCAAGTGTCGCTGGTAAGTTGTCATATTCCCCAAATCAGGTGTGTTGTTGAATCAGTGATTGTGCTTTTGCCAACAAAAACCTGGCCTGAAGCCAGTAACAAAGGGGAAATCTGCTACTGTAATAGCGATTCACCAAAGTGCAAGTGCCACAGGCTTTTAAAGGGAATGGGAGACGGTACTCTGATTAGTTTATTGCATTTTATGCCAAAAACAGACCAATGATTAAAGACTAAGTGCAAAGCTTGTGAACTATGCGCCTTGTGAATCAACCAAGTTTTCTTCAATTAACTAGAAAAAGTGGATTTAGACTCAATTCCTAAACACTCTTGTATCATGAGCTTTGAGCCTGTAGACCCTAGTTTTAGTGTTAATGAATAGAAGGTATATATGAAACCAAGCAACCACAGACTGTTATTTTTTATTTGTGTCAATATTTATTGATTTGTCATTTATTCTTGTATAAAAGGAATACATCTTATATCAAATATAAATCTTGAAAACCCTCATCACACATATTGAGAGCTCAAAGTAACATTGTCATATGGGTCAACCAGAAGTCTAAAACATTGCTGTCCAAATCCCAAAAATTAAACATTCATGTTCTCCTGAGGATGAATCATAATGACCCTGGTGAATATGATTGTAATTTGTGTGTTTTGTGCTATCTTGTAAACAATACACGCTACGCACTAAACTAAGATAGTAAGTTGCAAACGTAATAAATATCCAGTTTGTTAGCATGTTAGCCTGCCGAATTTAGCATTTAGCTCAAAGAAATATTGTGTGTACAAGTAGAGCCTTGTTCCCAAATAATTATCGGTGGGAAAAAAGCAAAATTGAATGCAACTTAACCAACATTTTAACCTTTTTATTCTCGGCTGCATGACTTTTCTCTGGTGACAAGATAACCATGCTCACCCTTTATTTTGGCCAAAAAATAAACTTATGATCTTCCATTGTTCCATTTAACAATTTCACGCCTTTTGAATTCAGATTTGTCTTTTTTCCTCAAGTGGACCGCTTTTGCTTTTTCCCCTTTTGCTGACAGAGGATCACAGCTGTACATTTACAAAAGAGCTGTGATGTTTTCCACATTAATCTAGATTTAATATTAATTTCAAAATACAGTTTCCCCTATTAATTAAAAGTAAACCATTTATCGTATGGTACATTATCCCCCTAACGGCCCCATGTGGAGATTATGAAGTGGAAAACTAATGGTGTAGACTTTAGCATTTGGGTTTTGCCGGAGTCATTTACATATCTGTAAGGGGACATCGATGTATGTGCAAATAAGCAGAACTCTGTGTGTCCCATGCTTTCTCTACCGCCGCCACCCCCCCCCCCCCCCCCCCCCTCGCCCTCTCCCTCCCCTCCCCTTCGCGGTTTACCGAGGAAGTCAAAGAAGAAGTGTTGCCTCTCTCCCCTCAGCTAGAGAAGGTAATGAGATTCTGTGCACCCTCTATTACGAGGAGGATGAGAAATCTGATTATTAAGGAGAGGCATGTGGCAGTAAGAAAAATCTCTTTGTTTTTTTTCTTATTGTATCACCCCAAGAAACAAAGGTGACCCCCATGTTCCATTCATTAAATCTTGCCTCCTCTAATTTATCAAGGTAAACTATCACAGTTTCTGCTGAGCTAATCAGAAACGGGCAAACTTGTTAGGTGTGCCTCAAAAGGACACATCGCAGGATTGGGATATCACGTCTACATACTGAGTGGGGCCTAATTCATGCTTCCCACAGCACAATGCAATGCTTTATGGACATTAGCATTAGGGTGTTGTGATATTTCTTTCTTCTTGAACAGCAAAGTTCGGGACAGGGAGAATGAATTATGACCTCCACAGCAGTACAAGTGTAATTATTCCAAGGACACAGCACTGCAGGTGTGGCTTTCTGATGCAAATATCACAGAAAGACAATATCATTTGTGCTGTATATTTTGAATTGCTAGTTATTATTCTTTATATTATTACATTTCAATGGACAAGCAATACTTTATATTACCAACACATTATGGCTACCTGCAAATCACTTAAACAATCCTGTCAACCCTTTGCATAACTTTTCTTCTGTGTGTTTTCATCATTTTAGCACTTTTATCCATAAATACAGAAAGACGGTAATACACTTTACTGTGACTTCATCGCTAAATCATTTGGACTAGTATTAGTGTCCTAACAGAAGTTTGTCAGGATCCCTTATGTATTTTTTCCCTCTGTAACATGTACATATGTTTTAATTTGTGCCCCTGGGAGGAAATATGAAGAGAAATCGTTCTTCTTGTTGTCTGGGAGTTGTTAAGAGCTATTTGGAGTTGTTTGGTGTGTGTGTGTGTGTGTTTGTGTGTGTGTGTGTGTGTGTGTATGTATGGGGGGGTTGCCTAGAGAGATGTTAGAAATGTCCCACACATCGGCGAGCTGAGTCACTGCTGTATGTCTTAACCAGCCACGACTCATGCCCGTCCCTCCTCCCAAATGTCACATGAGCTCTCGTCAAGCAGCACTTGTGGCAAAGGCGGTGCACAGGAAACACGTTCAACACTGTGATGTATTCTTTTAAGAACACCTCACAAAAGTGGGAAAAGAACAATGAAACATACGTATTTATGCTCATAGGTTTTATGAGCATAATTTACAAGGGTTTTCATTCCCCTAAGCTGTTTTCAGACATTAACTGCAGACTTTCTCCTGACTTTACTTTTCACATATGAAGAGTGAGCAGGAGATTCTCAGGGTCAGACGTGTTCACAACAAGACATAAATCTCCGGACCGTTTAGACAAGTCGTTGGCGCAGAATGCAGATGTAACATATAAATTCCGCTGCGGAGATCATGCGTTTTTGTCTTTGTAGGCATCTTACGTGTATTGGACCACTTTGATATTTGATATTTATTTTTCTTCGGGTTTTTCAGTTCTGCATCAATCACGTGTTTAAAAACGTCGTCAACTTGCCCACTTGCTTGTGGGGAAACCTCCAGATAATTCCCTGCTGTATTCTAACACGGGCTTATTCAGACTCACTCTCACTTTTGGGTTCTCACAGTCCCTCAGGATAATTTCAGGAGATTATCCGCACTACAGTGCATGTCTGAAAGCAGCTATACTGGTGCAAAACCTGCTTGTATTAAAGGTTTGTAGAAGTATTGAGAACAATTGGCTGTTCTAACTTTCTAATCTGTAATAAACACAGTCTAATAGGCGTATTTTAATCCTATTGTGAACTGCTAAGACGCATGAGTTCTGCATGTTCTGATGCGAAATTGGTATTTATTGCTGAACGGGTAATCACACCAGCAACCTAACCCTTCAGCGATTTGCCTTGTGACTGAGGCCGTATTGTGCACAGCAGGCTCACACAACTGCATTCCCCTTTTAAATGACCCAGCTTAGCTATAGCATGGCTGCTGTGACCCTAACATGACAAAGCCCCCGTGTAATTAATATGCACGCTGAAAGGCTTCCCTCCTAAAGTGACTGGAATCGTGCACATTAAAAATGGAATCGTGGATTCTGCATGGTGACAACACTTTAGTCAAGCAGCATCTGATAGTGAGATTTTTTTTTTCTTTTAATGTTCCTGATGATTGAGACTTTCCCCTCAAATATGCAAATTAATCTTTAACACTGGACATTTCCCAACATGGGCGGCACAGTGGGGCGACTCTGCAGCACACTGAGTTCATTTAAATCCCTATGGGCAATTATACCTTCAAATGATATCCCGAAGTTAAATCATGTTCACACTTAATTAATTTTAACCCTGCGTGAAAGTGTCCTTGTTCTGCTCGACACAAAACTGTTGTTTAATCGGATACAGTAGCCTCCGTGATAAGGAGAGCTTTTATTTATTATGTACTCTTCCTATTTAGTTGGTTATGCTCATATCTGTGTATATACAAGGAGGTGGTAGTGATTTAGATAAGACAAACCATCAGACAGTAATACACTCTGATGACATTTCTTTTTCTTTTCTTAACTGATGGAATCCCATGTGGCATTATAAGCTGATTGTCATCAGAAAACCTGCAGCATCAGACATAAAACTCTCCTGTGAAATCTATAGTTATACTATTCAGACGCGACAAAGCACGTTATCCCTGTTTTTTTCCGAGAGAATATTCAACAGTGAGCTGATTCCGTGTGTAGTTAAAATGTTTATCGGCACTGGGACCGTATTTGCATGCTGCCTCTGTATATTTGTCTTTTCTAAAATGCTGAGTTAATTAATGGTATGTGTGGACTATTGTTTCTCATTTTTATAATGAATGCATTACTGTACTGTCGCTGAGTCCATTTTGACAAATAGGTGGGTGGGTGGATATAAAAAACAACATACATTGGTGGCTGTCAAGGGGTTAGATTTTGAATTAATTGAGGGAAATGAATTCAGCGGTAATAGGCCCTGACAGCAGACTGTGGCAGTTCTGATGGCGGTGATTGATGGCTGATGCACACGCAAGCTTATGACAAATAATGCTTATTTAGCTCCCGGTGAATTTTAAATTCTACTTGTGTGTTCATTAAAAATAAATACATCAAGTGAGAAATAAATAAAAAGATTAATGGAAATAAATGAATGAATAAGAAAGCCTTTGTCTGTGAGTCTTTTCATCCGTTGGTAGCGAGCGGTGTGGAGTGTTGTGCTTTCAGGGAGGTGGACCGGCCACCTCCATCTCTGACCCATATGAGCGAGGGAGCCCTATCACCGCTCCCATCACGCTCCTGTAGTCAGAGCCTTCTGACAGTGGCATAATGCTGATCAGATAGCCGTGTGGAGTCATTGCTTACATGTGTCATAACCGCCGTCCATGATCATGTCAGAGTCATGCTGGGCGCCAGAGTCAGGCTCAGGGCTCAGTGGACCTGGCTGGTTTCGCAGCTGACATTTCCCCAGCATGACCGGGCTAGCGGTGCTCCAGTCACAGCCCCGGCTAATGTGCCTCTCCTGGGCCCCGCAGCACAGCGCTGGCAGCTGGAACGTGGGGGCACAGGTGCTGCCAGTCCCTGTTAGATTTACAGTACCTCCCGGTGAGTCACAAACAATCCCAGCGTGTTACTGCTCTGATACCTCCGCTTATTAAAAGTCTAATGAATAAACAAGTCTTTTGTGTGCATGGCCGTGGAGGTGATAGTGGAAACTTGTATTCTCTTGGCTGTCTTTGATCGTTTGTATCAAGCAGCAGTGGCTGTTCTGTGGCATCATCAGTTATGACAAATTCATCATTTTTAATTAGCTGGAAGACAGAGAAATGTCAGAGAAATAATAAGATTGCATTAGATACTACTACTGTTGTGCTGTTGTTTGGATTTAGTTACGCTTATTTGTTTTGTTCATGTCACTCAATTATTTCAGTTTTATCCAAAACAAAACAACTTCATACACATTAACAAAAAAGGAGCCGGAAGAAGAAAAATCTTACATTAACCTGCCACTTTCATATAAATACCATAACATGAATACAGATCCCAGGGTAACCCCAACCCTAATCAACTATTCATTATAATATGAATCATATATACCATAAGATGAATGTTACACTTGTTTTTGTAATCCTCATCATTTGATATTATTGCAAACTGCTTACTTTTGTTTTTCTTGATGGCGAGAAATAGCAAAGGCTTCTTTTCACAGCACACACTGATGTTTTTTGTTGATAGAGCCGAACGGAGAGCTGTAAATCGTGGCTGTTAAACCAGATTGATTTATTGGTTCTATGGGCTGGACGCGATTATCTCCCCACTCTGGGGATCAGCTGACTTATCAAACAGGACCGGGTCCTGCCACACAGTCATGACAGCTAAATTGTTATACTCAAGAGGTTGTCCCCTTGTCCTCCTTACCTAAGCCACTTGTTACTAGAGAGATATGGTATAATTGTACCCAGAGGAACTTGTAAGCCTATATTGTGAGTCTGTTTCTCTTCAAGAGCACAGTCCTTTGTGGCACCTAAAACTGCAAAGGAGGTGGAGGGTAGGATGTGTGTTGCCTCTTTGTTTCGAGGCAGCACTGGATCGCGGTTTCATAAAGTAGAGCACCGTTTAGAGTCACTTGTTTCCTCTTGAGCTTTGTTTTTCCTCTCGTGGCGAAGCTGCAGCACTTGTTGTGTTGATTGTGTTTAGGCAAAAACATATTTCATAGGCATGATGGATGTTTTGAGTTGTGGAACACAAACCCCAGATTCTCTTGTAAACACTTGCTCTAATTTTTAATCTATTTTACAAGGTTTAATACATTTTCTGTGAGAAATTCAAGTGGTATCTTCGGTGACTGCTAGAGCTGCAAATACCTGAGCATCTTTAAGTGTAGGGGCGCACGTTGACGAGAGGAGAAGATGAAACAACAGAGAAGAATATATATATATATATATATATATATATATATATATATATATATATATATAGATAGATAGATAATTGCACCTACTCCTTTGGTGTCTGCGGTGGTGGTGTTAGGGGTGGGGGGTGGACGGCGGTACTCACTGACCATTAGTGCACTCAAGTGCAGTACATTCTATGGCCTGTCAACTCCTCTACTAATGTGTGAGGAAATAACTCTATTTCCTACCCCAGTGAAAATCCCGCGGCTCTGACATGACTTGGAGTACACACTGTTCAGAAGGTTTTTTTTTTATGTTGAATTTGTTACAAAGCCTCATGAAAGGACTGTTAAGTTAACACAGTGTAACAGATGTATGCAGTTAATCCCCACGGAATAAATTACATGCAAGGATTGAAAACCTGTAATTTCTTTTTTTTCAGATGAGCACCTTTCAAAACAGGGTGTATGTATGGTTATTAAACATCAATAAAAATATTCATCTTAGATAAAGCACGGAAGAAAAATCAATTCACATTGTAATGCACGAGTAACCAGTGTAAATATATCAACATCTGTTTGCCAATGTGCTGGAAGCCTCCTGACTCCCTCTCTTATCTCTCTTGGATATTGTGTAACACAGATTCGCAGTCATACACAATTTTTTACACGCAGATAATCACGCTCAACAAACCCAGTTGACTCCATTATTACTAATATTACTAATTGTCAAAGGAGTTTGTCATTCTCTCTTTTTTTTTTTTCTCGGTGAGTCATGTTCGACATCACGAATGCTCCGGAGTGCGACACGTCTGAAACCTCGCTGTCTTGCCCGTGTTGCATCTCGCACGATACAAAGACAAAATTGTCTGGACGCCTGGACGTTCCCTGGGCATCATTATGTTGTTCAAAGAAAGGTGCAGCGTCACCATTCAGACGGCCAGAATAAAGAAGAAGACAAAGAAATGAGCATGTTCACCTTGTGTCATGTTTCCATTACTGCTGATAAAAACCTGTCTACTGCAGAGTCACTTTACCCAGGAGTGAGTGCTGACTGTATCCATTCCCTTTGCAGACAAAAGACAGATGTTAGTAGGTATTCGTTGTTTTTGTTATTGAAGCGTGGTATTCAATCTCAATGAACGTCAAGGATCTTTTGCAGTGATGTTCTGTAGGCCTCGCTGGATCCGGGAGATGGGATGGTTGGGATTCGTCATAATTTGTATATTTAGTGTATTTTGGTGTTTCTTTGAATAACAAAGAAAAATTTGATAGAAAAAAAAAGATTTGTCTATGAACTATGACATTCATATGTGTGCTATTAATAGTAGACATATTACATGTTGTCAATAAGCACTGATACTTAGTTCTGATATCAATTTTAATCATAAAACAATTGGGTAACCCTGTAAATCTCCCCACACCACAGTGATCTTCATGAACAATCATTTTCTTTAAGCATTGCTGAGCGGCACAGAACCAACGAAGGAGGCTTTTTCCGGCCTGTTCAGAGGAGCAGAGTGCTGAGCAGAGGTGTGTGCGGAGGGGTTAACCCCTGCTGTTCCTGTCTGCCCAACACACCACCACCGCCTCACCTCCGCCCCACTGCACACCCTCCTCCCCCTCCCTCCACTCCTGCACCGGGCCAATACAAACAGCATTATTTATGCTCGGCAAAACACCCCTTAATTACTCATGAACTGGCGAGTCCACCGCTCCCTACCACCCACCAACAGCCATTAAACAGTCCCCTAAAAGCTCGCTATTTGATATTAGCACACTTGAGCCTTTGAGAAGGAATTAAGAAATAAATAAATCTGCGAGTGATTTACATATGCACAGCAGCTGATATTTATACTCGGCAGTGCGTCCCTGAAGGGCCCGTCTTATTACCTCCGTCCTCAGGTCCTAGCACAGAGACCAGCAGAGGCAGGCAGGTGATTAATTCTGCGCTCGCGAGAAGCCAACGAATCCACAACAAGGAGCACAGGAGGATTTCTATAGGGCTTTTTCTTTTTTTGTGGAGAACATTCAGTCTCTTTTTCTTTATGGTTTTCTAGGCTGTCTATTTTCATATCCACTTTTATTGTTCCCTATTAGGGGTAGCTTACTCGTGATTAAGTGATAATGTTGAGCAGAGTACATACAGTGCTGTACAGAGTGGGTTTACTGAATATGGGATGCGGTTTATGCCAGAGGATTTAGCTGCTCCGCGAGTCTCTGTGAAAAATTATTGCATCTTTACATGTTTGAAAGCATCGGCGCATTGTTGTTGTTGTTGTTGTGGAGATGCTCTTGATTGGCCGTGATAAGCGCCACATGTGTTTGTACTCGGCGCAACACCGAGATCAAAAGTCGACTGAAGCCTGTCGTTGCATTTCCATCACGCACCGCACGTACTTCACCATTCGTGAGCTCTTGAAAAACAGACATAACGTTCAGTTCTAAGACTGTGTGTAATAGGCAGGCAGGCATCATATATAATAAAAATGGACACTGTTCAGTCCTTGGTCCATTGTTGTTGTTTTTTCCACGTCCCGTCACAAAAACATTAATAACTTGTACATCTTGCTTCTAAAAAACCTTGAGCTCCAACTTCATTAGTTGAACCCACAAAAACACTGTGTTCAACTTCGCCTCTAATTACATCATCAGATTCAGAGAGTAGAGCCGCAGTGTGTACTATTTAAAATCCCTCTGTCTAATTACTGCTTTAGTCCCACATCCCTGTGACATGGCAGTGATAGATCATTATTTTTCCCTGCAATTTGTTATATTCTTTGCAATATAATTGGATCAGATTAATTATCATGATTAATGAATTCTTGGGGCTTCTGCGTGTAACGTGCAGGATCCTCGAGGTCTGAAACAGGCAACATATACAAATTCAGGCTGCCAGGCCGATGGAAGCTGTGAAGTCCGGGCCTCTGGTACGTGTCTCGCTTCCACACTTTTCCCTCAGAGGCTTTATCAGTGAGTGTGTTTGTGTAGTTCTCTTGCATCTGTCAAAATCCCAAAGCTGTTTTAATTTGTTAACAAGGTGCAAACACTATTGAGATCTATATAATGAAATACATTTTTTTTTTGTGGAATCACCTCCATCACTTTCTATCAATTTCAATTTCCATTTCCATACGGCACATGTTCATACACTTGGTAAATGAGAAATAGCTTTGTCTTTTTAATCCTGTCGACAAGCATTATGGCAATGTCACTTTAACATTGAGCACCACTCTGTATTCTTCCACCGCCCTGACCAATCAGTTCAATTCCAAGTTTATAACATGATAGTTTATTAATGAGGAGTGAAACGGTTCTCCGACGCCCTCGATCTATACGGCTGCGGCTGCAATTTAGCTCTTCCAAAAAATACTGTCCAGTTATGGCGGACGGACACTAGTCAATTCCCTGTGCATGGGAATGGCTCATTAACGGGGCGAGGCGAGTGCTGTGCGTTTGTATATGGCTGCCGTTGGTCGACATGCAGAATGGATTTATGGTGTCACTCAGCCCTGGAGAACGACTAATGAGGGTGTGCAGGCTAGCAGCGTCCGAGTGGGGTAATTCCACCCACCATCCATCCAGTATAGGAGGGGTGGGGTGGGGTGGGGTGGGGTGGTGGTGGTGGTGGTGGTGGTGGTGGGGGGGGGCTGTAGCGAGGGAGGAGGGGGCTTGTGGAAGGAGGACACATCCCTCATTACGTGAGAGTGTCTCAGGAGGTTCCTTTAATATTTTAATAAATAACATCAGCCCAACAAGAAATTAATGAATAGTATCATTAATAATGAGCCTGAGCCTTGTAGTGATAGGACAGATATTAAATTGAACCACTGTGGGGAGATCTCCTGAGACTCCGGATTTTTCCAGAAGCAAACAAGGCCAGTGAATGAGGCAGCCGTCCCTCCGTGCCAACAGCTTTTACAACAGGTTGAAAGTAATAAAGGAGGATTTTCCCAGCGATAAAGTTAAGCCCTCGGAAATCTGCTCATGTAGATCGCTGTGAAAGGCACAGCCAAATGTGATCCTTAATTAAACTTTAATCAAGATAATGCTGTTTGCAGGAGAAGTAGTTTAAAAAAGGTGTCCCCAGCCCCCTTTTCCATCCAGTCAACCCCGCCGCTTCATATTGTAGCGGCCATAACCCCGCTTATCTGCTCCTTAAACTTCTGTGTGTTTGTTTGTTTGTTCGCTTGTTTTCATTTGCAAAGCCGGGTATCCTTCCGTTGTATGGTTTTGATTCAGGTTTACATTTGTCAGGATTTCTCCATATTGTCTTCCTTTATCTCCTGTTAGTAGGATTTGCCCCCACAGATTATACCGAACAACTAATATCTCTGCACCCGAACTAGCCAGTACATCACAATGAACAACAAATAAAGTTATGTAATTCTGTCAAAATGACAGTTTAGTCGAAGGAAGTAAACACAGGGGTCTTATTTTTTTTACTAAATGTTATTGCATAAACCTATAATCTGAAAAATTACATATCACATATTTACTACAGATTAGTAAGAATAAAATGGCTTTAGAAAATATACAATAAGCCCCCTCGGTCACATTGTGTGTTTCTTGGATTAAGAGACTGAATGACTGAACAACTTGCTGAAGCTATTGAATTAGTAGCATGGAGCTCACAAATGACGAATGACATTTGTTTTGCACCTTTAAAAGACTATTATTGCTAATAGAATAATATTAATGCTTTTTATGGAAATCATTTAGTAGGAGAATTGCTCAGCAGCTTCATCTTAATGTAATTTATGCCACTTTTATTTATCTACAAAGTCTCGGCTCTACCTCCGTGTTAACGTATTACACAAACAGCATTGTGGAAATGCAACATCTTATCTTAAAGGTAAAATACATTAATTTACACGGAGCAGATTTGGGTCATGTCGCACTCATTTACATAATAGTATGCATTATCAAAGCAGCTAGAGTGTACAGTGTGAGGCAAAGTGCTTACACTTAATCATCGGTGTGTTACCTTATTACATGAGGAGTTAATATATGTCTGCGGGATTCTGGATCATTGGCAGTATATACTGTTTTCTGCTCTACCAGCTCACACTGGATATTACACAGTGTGGCAATTTGCCTCAGTTTACTAACATCATACAGACTTTGCCCAATTTTTTTTTTTAATGAGATGTTCACATTTATTCTTCCAAATGTTGGTATTGGCTTGAAATCTTTGAGCAGTAAGCCAAAAACACAATGCAACACTGTACCTGTAAATACAAATAATAAATCATATGATAGATATAGAAATAGTTTGAACTTAGGAATTGTAATTATAGGCCTAAACGGGTGTTTCTTTTATAGAAAACAAAATGTTTATTACCTGATGAGTTTTAGAGCTTAAGAATAAGAGCTCAACATTCGCACATTTTCTAATATATCCGCGAATGTCCTTAAGTTAATGACTTCAAAACTGTTAAATCATTTATATCGTCCTGAACTGCTGAATTTTGTTCCTGAGATTTTGCCTTTTAATATCTAAGCGTGTTTAGACCATATGTCCCTGCCATCTACAATACTCCTTCATTCCCCACTGTATAAAAAAATACCAGTATTTTCTTCATAATAAAAAGTGGATTACTGCGAATCACAGGGAAGCGTCACCAGCTGTCACAGAGAAATGAAACCAGGCTGGCCAATGTCTAAGATGATTTAAAAAAATTATTAATTAGTTCATTGTTTTTTTAAGGTGCAGGGCAGTAGTAGTACTAGTTATTATAACAAATATTAAGTTATTTCCGGTAAATAGTTATATTATTAGTAGTAGTCATACTGCTTTTTTAGGAATGTGACATTTTATGTTTTTTTAAATTTGTTCAACAGGTGGAACAAGGAAAAAAAGTATCAACCTTACATTTGTACTTTTACTAAAGTATATAAAGTATCAACATTGATGCATTGGCTTCAACTGTTAATTCTACAATTAATGTTTTATTTAATTGCATTCAATCGTCACTTAAACATATGTGGCATTCACATATACACTGTATCTGAAGCCGTAACATTTGTATTTGTCTATTAATTCTAATTAATAGTTTGCCTTGCAACTTTTGGGTCATAGAGAGGCATGAGGGATATGCGTGTTCTCCTGCTGTATTAAAAAAGACACTGCTACTCTTCTTAAGGTAAAACTGCTGCACCACCTGAAGAAGCAGGAGTCGGGTTTGACTGATTACGGCGCCACCATCGCTTGTTTGGCCGCCTCCCCTAAAAGCAATACTCAGCAGAACATGGCTTTTTCTCTCTCGTGTTGTGCTTCCTCCATGAGTAATTACGTGCGTGATTTCTGAGGTGCACTTCTACAGCTTCCACAGTGGAAAAACCCAAAGGCTGATAGCAGCTCCTCCTGGAACTGTGTTTTTTTTTAAATACTAAATATTCTATACAACTGTGAGCCACAGAACCAAAATCAGTAAGGAGGGTACCACATCTTTATTTCTTCACTTCATGGTGTTCATTTATCTGCGCTTGAGGACTGCTACTACCTTGAGTTGCACCTCTACAACTCCCACAGAATACTGTAGGAGGCTGAGCAGACAAAGACAAATGGCTCGCTCTCCGATTTCCATAGTGCTGTACATCTTTTAATCATAAATACTAAACAATGAACAACACTGGGGCTCGTGGCGCCGGATGGATAAGAGCCCCCCCCCCACCTCCTCCTCCTCCTCCTCCTCTGTCTCTCTTCATGCTGCCAGTGGAATGACTAATGCATCGAGGGTCATGGTGTAAAACCGCTGCCCCAAGGTCAGCGTACTGACACTTAATTGTTTGTCCTGTCATCTGTCACTTCCTTGAAATTTCATATCTGACCCTTGTTAGCCCTGTGTTTCTGTTTTAATCCCCAGTGTGACAGAAAGATCAGGACTGTGCTGTGATCAAGATGTGTCAGATTACTTGTGTTGGGTCCTGTCATTCTGATGCAATACAGGCCGAGGATGCCTGTCTGTCATGTGCGGACTGAGGCACAGTCCCGCTCTTTAATGTTGTTTTCACCGAATGGGTCCAATTATAAACATTTCGGCTTCTTATCAATTGAACTGGGTGAAGAATCTTTCCCTCTGATCTGATCCTTCAACTTTAAAAGTTATACGTGTTCAAAATTATCCATATTTTAAATCACAAATATGAAGAGTTGCACCAAGTATTATAAACCTGTGGTAATAAACTTAACAGAATGTATAATGTAGGTGTGAAATGCCTTTGTTTAATGTCTGTAGATTGTCTTTCTTCACACAGTATATGTAGCATTGGTGTACTAGCTTTACTAGCACCATACCTTTATAATTGTGAGGCGCTTTGGGAATAAGTGAAAGCCAATACAAATTAGATTATAAATGGGAAGGTACATCAATCACAGCACACATGTAATATTGCTTTTTTTTTTTTTACTCGACCGGCTGCTGCAGCACAAAGAACCTTCACTGTGAACGAACCGTGGTTGGTTTAATTTTTGTTATATGGCAGTTAGAAAAGAAAACATTCTTTTATATATATAAAGATGTTTTCTTTTTAAAATTATTATTGCACAAAACTGTTCTTTATAAATATCCACTACCGCAGCCATTATACCTTCAACTTAAAATGTGTCCTTTTCCTTAGTTGTATGTTCACACCAAACAAACACATGTAATCTTTTTCTAACTAAATTTGATCCTATTGTTAGAGGCACTAGTGCTAATTTGCAGCCACGTGCAGGCAGCAGAAATAAGTATCATGCCACTTGTATGCTTGTGCATGTGTTTTCTTGTGTGCCTGCTGTCAGAACAGAAGACACGATCAATACATTGACTCATCAAAACCTCGTCCAATGATGTCATTATTTCATTATTCTTTTGTCTTCAATCTGTTGTAAACGAAATTATAATTAACTGAGATATTATTGTTTAAAAGGAGTTTTAGAACTTTTTTTTCCAGGACACACAGTGAGTGTTCCCCCCCCCCCCCCCGAACACTATTATGAAGGCCTATAAACATTTAAGATCTTTCTAACCAACTTTCATTGTGCATTTTTTAGGCACCAGTGGTAATTTGCAGTAATGCAGGAAGCACAAATAGGTATCATGTCACTTCTATGCTTGTGCTTAGCCTGTGCATTGCCGAAATTTCCCTCGGGATCAATAAAGTATCTGTCTATCTATCATGTGTGTCCTCGTGTGCCTGTTGTTAGAAGAGAAGATATAGGACTCATTCAGAAAAACCCCATCCACAGATTTTATAATTTTGGTCTCCAGTCAAAACCCCACAAGTTGCCATTTACCTTTAATCAGTTGTAAATTAAGTTTTAATAAACTGAGAAATGATCATTAAAAGAGTTTCAGAACTTTGTGGCCTTTTCTTTCCAGGACACGCTCATATTTGACCTATTTGAATATACTCTGTAGCGTTCAATGAATGAAAAAAAAAAAAA
The DNA here is from genome assembly GCA_026259375.1 of Verasper variegatus. Classification (NCBI taxonomy): domain Eukaryota; kingdom Metazoa; phylum Chordata; class Actinopteri; order Pleuronectiformes; family Pleuronectidae; genus Verasper; species Verasper variegatus. Next base: position 10,337,624 of record CM048052.1, read on the forward strand.
ACACACCCACTCTACCCATTCATATACTTCAAATTACTCTATTATCTGTAATTTATGGCGTCTTTTTTTTCTCAATCCTGCGGTTTCCCATGCGAAACAGTGCGAGGTTATCGCCCAAGACTTAACAAATGATGTGCTTGTGTTTGTATGAATGTATTGATCAGCGCTCCATTTGGGCAGATATCTTTCTTTATTTAGGATGGCAGGCTCGCGGGCGGGAGCGCCGTCTCCCTCCCTCGCGCCATGTTTTCTGTTTTTTGCCTCACTGGCTCTCCTAACTGCTCCGTTTTATTGAATAAATTCAAGCTGTCACTTCCCATGCCGGCGGAATAACTCAAGCTCAACATATAGTAATACAGGAAAAGTAGGATAAAATAATCTTGTCATGGCTGTAAAAGTGATCGCTCGGAGCCATAGTTGGCAATCAATACACTAATTCCGTAATTTATACTCGCAGCGATTGAGGAGGAAGGAGGCTCTGATATGGTATTTCTTGGCTCACTGACCAACTTTGACCTTCAGTAGAAGTGAGAGTGGGATTATTGTGTTGTTCGGCTTAAAGAAATCACCTACAGGAGTTGAGAGGCAACGCCTGACATTTTATGTTCAGGACCAAAACCTAAACTGATTAATTCTTGGTAAGCACCAGCTCTTGAGCTTTCACTATCTTTATGACGGCAAATCCCTGACACTCAGCTGACAGTGAAACATTAAAGCCGGTCAGTGATTTCCTCCAACTTATTTCTTTTATCCTTCCCTCTGTTTTATGGAGGGGGACTTTCCTTTTCTTTTTCGCCCCCCGGAGCAAGAGGATTTTTTTTTCCACCGGAGCCAGAACTCATTATCAGCTCCTTATTCTGACAGCTTCACTTTTCAGCACTTGCCAATCACAGGCCATCCTATGTTTCTATTAATCATGTCTCTTTTATGGGTCATCCGTGCCAGCTCTTTATGACTAGGCCTGTATGCAGAGCAGTGCTTAAGTAGCTCTCGCTGTATGTTTTACACGTTTCAGCAGATCTGCACTCGGTGGCCGACAACGCTGCGTTTCGGACGAGAACCGTGAAGCCCCGTGTGAAATCCACAGAAGTTTCTCTGAAAGGAAGAAATTGATTGCAATTAGCAGGGACATTTTTTTTGTGTGTGTTTTTCTGCCCCCTCTAGTGATGCTAATAACCCAATGATCCTAAAAATGCATGCAATTTGCCTCAATTGGATTTAACCATATTGTGTACGTATGTGCTAGAGATTTCCAATCACTGATTGAGCAACTGACATTGTTTGGTAAATAATGGCATCAACTGGCAGGAAATACCCCGCCAATTCTTTAATGACTGCATATTATGTCATAAAAACGAAGCTATAAATTACAGATGGACTCGTGTAGCCTCTTTAAACTTCGGCCAAACTTGTTGCTGCATGTTTCCCAGGTTACGTTCAGGATGTTGTAATTGTCTGTGTAGGCTTGTTGCAACTCTTATATTAACACTCGCTTTTTGCTTATCTGCTCTGTCCAGCATCCCAGGAATCTACTGGACAATTCCACAAGCTTTACATTCAATGCCAGCGTTCAGTGCCAAACCAGGAGGTCATGCCCTTAATGTAATGAGATTTTGTGTTAACATTTTTTAAATCCTAACCACAATCTTTTCCTGACCCTACTCAAACCTAGGTGAAATTCTTGGACGTTGTAGAAATTGAAAATTTTGAAATTGTTGGCATTCAATCATCCCCTCATCGCCAGTATTGTCTGGACAGCAACAATGTATCCTAGAAATTACTTTTACATGTAAACTGCAGTAATGTGTCAATGTGTTTTGTTGAAAACGCAACCATGACCGGATTAAGTTTTCTACCAACGTTATGTTTTTAATTCAAGTTTTGACGAAACCACAGATATGTTAAACCTCAGAGTCACAACATCATAATGAGGCCAATAATCCAACTCCATGCAACCAATTACCAAAACTCCACAAACAGTTAGTGTATAGTCTGAATGTCTGTAAATAGAAGGTGGTCTAACGCAGCAGGGGGGCAATGGCCAGTGGGCCCCCCCCCCCGCTAAGTTATTGTGGACAGAAGGAACTGGGGGTCTCGTAATGATCACTAAATGTGTGAAGTGTTTAGTTGCAGCAGGAGATTGGTAAGGAGCTACATGACCTTTGCTATATTGACCTATTGGTTGACTCCTGGCGGGGCGCTGCAACAGCACAAGGAACACGGCACGAGAAGGAAAGAGGATATAAGGCAAGAAAAAGTTTGTGTATCCAGGAATGAACAGATATACTTATTCATAACTACATCTTTGTATGCATACACTTGATGCCTTTGGTGTGTGTGTGGAAGTGCAAACAGACATAGTGTGAACGTGGTTTTTGGGTGAGGTGGCGTGGCAGTGGAGCGTGGATTGGGGGGGGTGGGGGGTTGTGACAGACAGAGGTCTCACCTCACACTTCACCTCCCAAATAAATTAAAGGAATTTTTCCCAGATTCTGCCTCTCCCACTGCTGCCTGGAGCTGAATGAGCACTTGTGAGGATAATTAAAATTGATGATATAGAATGACAGAGACATGATTTCTGCCTGCAGCAAGAGGTCTCTGAAGACGGTCTAACCAAACTGTCATGCCACCGCTCTTCTGTTTTACATGACTGTTTCACCTTACTAAATTGATCGCAAGTAAATACTCTCTATTGAATTAAAGTGTGATGTATCAGTCCGGGGACTCGGGGTTACCTTCTTTTGATGGAGGCTGTCCTTTATCATGGTTAGGTCCATGTGAGCGATTTCTGTGGCACCGTTGTGGGTTTTGGCCTCGAGTTTTAACAGTTCACCAGTCCAGATGAGGATATTCAGTAGATGAGGATGTTGCTTTATTTTAACCCCATCAAATTCAGCATGTATACACAGAATATCAACTCTAAATAAGAACCTGTTTTAAAAGACCATAATGTATCGATGTTGACAGCAGAAAGATGTTTATTACATATAGTACTTGTTTATTAATCTGTTTATCTGTAATTATAACTGTACCTGGGCTACAGATACAATTATAATTGTATAAACTATGTTTCATATGGACATAGAATCAGACAAATATAATATATATACCTACCACTCATATACACATATACCTCAACATTTCATTTACATTTCCGTTCATGTGTTTTGTATTTATTTTGTGAAATGAACAAAAACAAAAAAATACATATGTATTTATTTTATTGAATCGTAAACTTTTAATATAACATTTGATTTATTGATTTATTAGGCATTTAATATTATTTATACTAAGGTTTGGTTTTCTGTGACAGCTGAGCAAAGTCCCCATACTGATGAAGGCAAACACATGCTGCAAAACTAAAAAAAGGAAATGAGTTAAGATCATATTTTTCATTTTATTTAATTCGGTAAGACTCGTTTTTCTAAGGTTTGTTAAACAGCATTATCAATCATTCATTAACTGATTATACACCAGTTACAACATTGTTCCTTCATAGAGGAAGGGATAAATATTATAAAGGTTTTTATATCTGCTTACAAATGCATGATAATGTGTTACAGATCATTTATACACTTAATATACTGCTTAAACATGCAATGCCGAGTTATTATAGAAATTGATTCAATTTGTTTAAATTCTTTTCTTTTGAATACATTTTTGGGGAATAATTCTTGTTCCATATATATACACAAGATACAAAGAGTCTATCATACTCAGAGTATGTGTTGATCCACTTGTTCCACTTGTGCACAGGTTAATGTCAAACTAATTATCTAAGTGCAGAGTATCAGAAGAGGAGAGTGCTCAGCCTTTGATTATTCATGCCTTTTTTTAATACATCTTCATGATATCCAAAAGTGTTAGTTTGTGAGCAAATGATGAATTTGCCGTTTTAGAATCATAGTTAATTATTGCGCTAAGCACACAGTGAGGGGCAAGTCAGATAGACTCCCCCAGTAAATTGATCTGCATCTGAGTCGGCTGGACTTGCTCAACATGTATTGTGCTGGCCCAACATATTAGGGTCATTTGATTATTCCTCAGCACATGTCATTTTTAGTCCTGAGTGGGAACAGCTTGCTCCTGTCTCTGGTTTGTTTGAAGGAGGTGAACAGCTGTCAATGAGGAGTGCACGGGGACATAGGGCTAGACAAGGGGCAGGGTGGGGGGGATGGTGAGCCGCTAAACCCCCACCAGGGTCCTCCTAAAGATAAATATTGATTGCGGACAGTTTTAATTACTTCTTTAAATTGAGCAATTTTGGTTTTCCCAGTTGGCTCCCGGCGAAAAATCCATGTAGGATCCCACACTGAGGGAGAGGGAGAGTGTTGAGCATGGCGTACCATAAATCACTGCAGATACATAATTCATTGGAAGCATGTGAAAAGGACAAGACAAGATGCTTTGGATCATTGAAAACAGCATTTCCAGAGGTCTCTCCACGTAGTGTGATCTCCCCCCTTGTTTGTATTAGAATTTGTTACCTTGTTCAACTTGCGCTCTCATCTGAATGATGCTGAATGATAGATGTGCATCCTTTAAGTTGAATCTCTATGCATTTTTTATCGGATGTGATCAATACAGAAAGATACTGGAATAGAACAAATGTCAATATCTTCATTTAACACAGAAAAGGATCTAAACATAATTAAAGAATCGCAGCAGATTTCAATCATGATAGTGTCTCTCCAGTGACGTTACTAGTAAATATAGTTACTAAAACCTTACTATATTCCTGACATGCTTTTTGTCCACTCATGTTCAGAAGGGCAAGGTCAGTGCTAATCTCTCCTAATGTGAGGGCTACTCTTGATCTTCACTCATCGTTTAACGTGTCATTTCTATTACAGCGTAAGAAACATTCTCTCTGGCACTTTGTCAGTGTCTCGGTGCGGAGATCACGTCCTTGACATGTAAGCAGCATTATTGTCCTGCAGCATTATTGTCCTGCTATTCAAATAGATGGCTGCTAATAGGTTCAGTGTCAAGTCTTTCAGCCAAGATATGTATCATGGGATGGAGACGGTCACTCTGAACTGCTGGTGCAATCATGATTGGAATGTATCTTATCATATTAGGGTTATCAAGCCTTTCACCTTGACCATATGTGAAGCCTCATTTTTTCCTTTTTATCCTCTGAGAAGTCGTCCAGGTCAAGGGGATAATTTGATTTGACTTTTTTGGATTTATTGTCCTGCTCGGTGACACTTCAGCAGCTATAAAGGATCGTGGCGAGATGCCAGGCGAGATTCTTCAGCAGTCGATGACAAGAGTCTGCAGACATGCTAGCAGCTCTGTGACGCTGTAGCTCTGAGCTAAACATTAATTAAGGCATGTTAACATGCTCAGAGTGACAATACTAACATGCTGAGGTTTAGAAAATACAATGCCCATCTTTGTAGTGCACATTGGCATGCTAACACTTGCTAATTAGCATTAAACACAACAAACTACTGAGGCCACTGTAAAGAATACCCTTATTTTTACAGGTCTCTGACAAATTATAAATTTGTTACGGGAGTTATAACTATTAATTCTAAGAAGAACATGAATGTTTGTACCAAATATGGCCGCAACCTTTCGCAAAATCTAGTCATTTCACAAAAAATCTAACTTTAATTTGGATTTATCCCCCGGGAACCATGAATGTCTACACAAAATTTCATGTCAATCTGATAATTGTTGTTGAGATATTGCATCAAACCTATAAATGTCGACCTCATGCTGATGCTAGAGGAAAAGTCAGGAAATCACTGAAGTCATTGGGATTTATCCTCAGGGGATCATGAATGCCTCAACAAAATGTCATGTCAATATATCTAGTAGTTGTTGAGGTATTTCAAACTGGACAATAGACTGTTTATATAGATGGACGACGAGTTTACTCTTCCTCCCACTATCCAGAAATGAAGTTGATCTTGACAGTTCACCCAGTTTTTATAGCATCAATTAACTAATTAATGCTGGACTTACATCAGTGTGATAATAATGACCTAAAATTACAGAAAGCATCATTGAGAAACATTCAGTAGGTGTGTATCATTTAACTTTTATGTTTGGTCCATGTCCCATCTGCTAACTTAGAGGAGGGAGGATTTATGACGTATTCTGCAGCCAGCCACCAGGGGGCAATCAAGACGCTTTGGCTTCATTTTTTGGGAGCGGTTATGTCGTCCATCTTTCGACATTGCCATCCCTGAAGTTGCGTTGCTGGCATAGCTAAAAAAACAATCTGGCTGTTCTGTAGCTTTCTATCATATCACATGATCTTCCTCAGCGGGTGCAGTTAACCGGCTGTTTTGGAAATGTAACTTTTTCCATCTGTATCGTTCTGATCACATTAACGACTTTTTGCAGTGTCCCGCGTGCGGCGGCAGGTCTGTGACTGCAGCCTGTAAATGGCAGCTCCCACTCCTCCTCTCTCCACTCAGACATGCAGCGTCTCTTTGCCTCACCTGTGGGAGAGGCAGCACAGCTTCCCTCCGCTCATCTGTCCCAAATTCACATAGCCGGACCCCCTCTCCTGAGACCAGGCTCTCCATACCGCCAAATAGATTGGTCGCTGGAATTACACGATTGAGGTTTTCCGAGCAAAGTATTACTTTGTTGTGTGGTAGAGACCCCGCACTGACCTGTGCACGGAGGCATACAAGGAGGAATTTTTACACTCAATTCATAAGAGGCGTCACCGTAACGATTGGCTTGCAGTTTTTTCCCCCTGTCCCTTTTGCCGGTATTAAACAGAGGAGAATGAGAGGTAGCTGGGTGGTGCGCTGACCTTAATCTGAAGGGTTGTGCTGTTATAAGCAGAGGTGAGTGTGGTCAGCTGTGCTGTGCCAGGCCATTGTCAATCTATAACATGATGGCTCGAGAGTGGACACAGACTGAAGCATTAGGTGTGCACGCCCCAACTGTAGTGTCTCACTTACTCCAGGAGTCCGATGTGGTTTGTCTCTTTCACAGAGAATACAGTGGTCCCATTTGTTTTTTATAGGGACGCGTGCAAATGGTCTAAAATAATACACAGAGCAGATATTACACAGGCAGCAATGTCACAGCCTGAGTGGATTTCTCATGCATTATCCCACATTATTAAAATACAGCAAACACAAAATAAGAGAGGAGGGCTGTATGGTGTGTGTTGTTTGATGTGTCTGATGTGATGTTTTGTGCAATCCGGCCTGTTTCACATTCTTATTCATGCGAGTGGATCAGCATATATACCATACATCAATAGAGTAAACACCGGCCAACACTTCCTGCCTCACCCTGCAGACGACGAGGAATGTTCTAAAACAAACTCAAATGAATAAATAATATGTCAAGGAAGTGCTCATTCTCAGATCCATAAATTACCTCCGCAGGCCCCCACGCTGTCCTCCATGACACCGAGTGAGTGAGAGTCCTGCCTGTGATTGCGTCCCCTCTCCTCCTTATGCACCAGACTGACAAGCCCGTGTCGCAAAGACGAGCCCCTCGCCTCTAAGCGCTAATAGATGATTGGTGGCAGGATAGGAGGCTTCAGTCCTCCCTTTCATCGTTGCCTGCTTTTGACCTGGAGAGCCGGCAGTAATCGGCCCGGCAGAGGGGTAATCATTCCCTGTGTGCCGACTCTGATAAGTAGGAACACCTTCCCTCGGCAGCGGAGGGAGCTCCTGCGGCCTCCCCGGTTATCGCGCTCCCCGGCACCCCTTCAAGAGGCTGCATTGCCTCCTCTCCCAGGCTCAAAGGCTCCATCAACAGCGGCTCTCTGCTCGGCTTTCATCTGACAGAGCACATAAGCCGCTGAAAGGGAGGAAAAAATAAACTGGGTTCTATCTCTCAAACTGTGATCTTATGAATTCGATTTGGCCACTTTTAAAATGTAACTGCACAATTTGTTATTTTCTCCTGTTTCCCTTTCTCTGTTAATATCTGTGGCGATAAATTGCTTCGATTGACAGGCTCTTTTTTTTCCGGCTGTTGTTGTGTACTTGTGTGTTTGTGATAAGGCTGCAAACCTGGGTCACCTGAAGGGGGGGTGAGAAGTTCTCCGAGGCTCGAGTGCTGCTGCTCAACACCTTTCATGTAAACCGCTGTGAAAATTGTTTGGCTTATTTTGTTGAGGAAAATCCCCGTGTTTTGCTTGATTACATTTTGTTATGGTTTTTCTCCCATTTTTCAGAGAACTTCTTAAGCCTGCCGAGATTACTGTTTAATAGGGATGATATTGTGCTGGCTTTATTGGCTATTTGCAGCTGCACCGCCGGCTCATTTAATAGCCCCGTTGGTTGTTAAAGGGATTACACAGCTGCCACACTCTGCTGTGTACAGTGGGCCTCTGGTGGGGAGAAAATACTACGGCCTGATGGAAAGACGGGACTGGGAAATAATTTTCTGTTGTTTTTTTTCAGCCGTGTGTGATCATACATGCAAAGTTTGCCTGCCGCATTCAAATTACCTGCTCGGCCCTTTGTGATCTGACTCTGATGATATCCCATTCCATATCTAAGTGACCTTTAGAAGGCCAGAGGCACTACCCAACATTGATTAAATAAATTGATCCCCATGCATTCAAAGGATATTAATTAGACATGGAAAACAAGTGAATGAACACAAATAGCTCTTAGTTTAAATGCAATAGCAAATAAAAAATTGAGGGAGGGGGGGGGATGAGAAAGACACAAGTCCTGAAGTTTCTTAATATGTGTTTAAAATGATGAGAAACTTCACTTTGTGGTTTGTGGACTGATTATAAAATCACTTTTATCATAACATTGTTTTCCTGGGTTAATACGATCATTTCATGGCCTCATGTAAATTTGTTTTCATCATAGCTCTATTTTTTCCAAGGGAAAACAAATCAGCATTAATACTGATACATTATCTTCTTAAGATCAATACGCAGCCGGACTGAATGTGTCATCTTTGAACTAGCGTGCATGCTGAGACGTCGTACTTCTGTAGCCTGTGACTTGTCCGTGTCAGCAGCAGCTGCCAAATAGGTTTCAGTCGAGAGGGCAGAGTCATACAATATGTGCCAAAGCTAACAGCTGTTAACCACACAACCTGCAGGCTATGAACTGCAGCTCTGTCCATTGTCAGTCTCTGCACAGTTAAATATTCCAGGAGGAATTTGTTACTACAAGACCATACATAACGGGTGAAAACCCCTTACACCAATATTGCTCTCAAAATTGGCAGCATGAGAAGGAGGGACATGAGGGATGCTTGAGAGTGGTAACCTATCCCTCTCAGCCCCCTGGGAGCCACTTGGCCAGCTTTCATCCACATAATTATAATAAATTTGACATTTCATAGATAATATTGATTTCTTTATTTTAGCATTTCACCATAGGTGACAGTCTAGTGTCAAGAATGAAATTTCTATTGATCTTCTGCGCATTAATCCCTCATGTGTATGTGATCATTTTTATAAGACCTTTTACTGCACATAAATCAATACTTCATATTTCCAGCCATGCCAGAGGAGATGTCATATTTGTAAACTGTGTCTTGACACTAGCAATTCCTTTCTTGTTCAGCTGCAACTGTGCAAGACCAGTCAATTTGGGGTGGTGGGAGCAGAGGCGCGAGGGAGGAGGGGTGGAGAATTTGCAGTCTGCGGCTGGGGTCTGGCTGGGGAGGAGCTGAGCCCTTCCTCAGACACACACTGCAGCACTGATGATGAAATATCATTTTTAGAATTAATTAGCTTCCAAAGTGATGGGGGCTGTTAATAATGAATATAAACTGGCAAATCATTTCAAATTGATTGGCTCAGTGCTGAGAACAGGATATTGAACACTTCTTTAAATTGCCTGTTAATTTCTCTAATTTCTGGCCATATTTTTTAAAGAGTATGATTAAATCCCAACACAGTGCTAATGGAAACTCACTGTAGATCAGATTGTACTTAACTTTTGAGCGATGAGGGAGGGATTTTATGTGACTTTTGTTCCATACCTACATCTATTGGTGAGTAGATTTTAGAACTAATCTTAAAAAATATAAGCATATGGAATATTTAAGCACACTATATCAATTTGCATGTGCTGCCTGTCCAGCATCTTGGAAGTGTCAGAATGAGTAACATGCTTTCTGCGGTAATTTAAAATAAATTCTGCGTATACAGGAATTTTGCTCTGAGCTGCAGTATAACATGACAATAGCCATGGAGAATGCACAACTGTTTGGTGAAAAATATGATCACCTGAATGGTGCAGACACCTGACCTTTTCCCAGTCTCCCTTAACATGTCCCTTCCATACAATCAGTGTGAGAGCGCCGCACAAGAAAGGCCAGTCCATTAAGAGAATATGCAAATTTTGCCATCCACTCCTAATTGATGCCATTTTACCAAGTAAACAAGACTTCTGTCTACAATGGATGTGTTTCTGCCAGTTAAAAGGAAATTTCAGATCGGCTTTTTCCTGTAATTTTCTCCCAGAGAGCTATTGGTGTGCCATTATTGCAAATTATAAGTCTCTCCTTTTGAAGAGAGGTGCTATTCTTGTCGTGTTTTTTTTTCTCCCCCTCCTTAAAGGCCATCCACTATTTTTTGTCAGTCACTGGAGAATCTTCATTCACGTGAAAAGGTGTCAGTGCCTGACTGTTTGAGCACAATGACAGACACCCAGCAGAAGTGTGAGTGACTGCCTGACACCATAGAGGTTTGTCAATGATGTCAACGGCACTCTGGCAGCTAACGCCGTATTGTCCCGGACACTCTACAGGACAGCAACATAATATGGGACGCGGACGGGGGCGTGATGTGTTATCTCCACAACCTCTTTCCCATCGTTCAGGCCGTGACTGAAGGTCTGCGAGGATCCTCGATGCGGCGAGTTGCCTAGATTCATCTTCCCTGTCAGCCATGTAATGCTGTATGAGCTTGTTCCTCCATTCAAGTAATGCTGATGAATCTGCTGTCCGGGCGGCTGGCTCTCCACTTTGTTGAAACGGGGGGATAGACCCATCACAATGTACCTTTGGGTTTGACCATACGCGATCATTTCTCCCCATCTGCTGCCAAAGAGGCTCAAAGCACGCGTGTGTGTGTGTAAGTGTCTGCATGTGTGTGTGTGTGGGGGGAGGGCTACATGGCCGGGCAGGCGAGGTTGACTGGCACTCAGTGCTAAGCTGTCTCTCTGAGGAAAGGCCTGTTTAAAAGGCAGGAGCTGGCAGCGGAGCAGACCTCTCAGCTCCCTGTCTAAATACTGCCTCTGTGTGACTGACAGCAAAGCAACAGCACACTGGCATTCTCCTATCAGCCACTCAGCAACCCTTTAACAAAAACCACAGGATTTAACATAAAACTCCGAGCAGAGTGTCACCTAATGCAGCATTGCAGCCTTCACAGCCCTTTAAATTATTTAACATGACAAGCTGTCCTCTTGTTGCTGTTGGTGTGCAAGTGATATGACGCTGTCAGTACCACGACTTAATTGAGATGATTTGAATAATTTTCTACTTTGTGTAATTATAAAGTCATCCTCCACATGATAGTTTTTTATGTTCCTAATAATATGAGCTTATGAGGACTCTTTCATTGTTCTTTGAATCCTCTCCCCTGGAACCCCATTTGATTTATTGTTATTTGTTTAGAGTCTGACCTTTCTAAATTCAATTTTTAGATATATAAAATGTTCTTTTCCCATACAAGCTGGACAAACAAGAGTCATCAACAGGCAGAAAAAAGACATATCAAATGTTGCAAACGCTTAATAGCACAAAATTAACAATCTATGTGGTTTTGCTGGATTCAATTAGAGGGATATGATGCTATTTCATGATGCACTTAGAAATGACAAAGCACAGATATAAGTATTGATTTTTTTGTATGTCCATAACCAGATAAACAATATGTATATCTAGGTATTTGCAGCACAAATTGAATCAAAATGCACATATTACATCGAGGACCCTTGTGGACTGACAGCAATTGAATTTGTCAGTCAAGAATTTGGTTAAAGAGTTAAAGACCTTTGAACCAGCAGTGGGCGAAACAATATGATCAGTCCAGAGTAAGAGATATTTATGGCTTTGTTACTGTCCTCCTCCTTTTTTTATGTGAATCTCTCTTTCCATGCTCATTTTCACTCACTTCTGCAGCGTGCATGTCTGCTCCTCTCCTCTATTTATATACATGTGCGGTTTTGTTTTGCATCTGTGCGTATGTAGATGTGATCGTCATGCTTGTGTGTGTGTGTGAGACCATGTGCATGTGTGTCGGGGCAAGTGTGAAGAAGATTGTCTCCAAAGTGGCAGAGAGGCAGCAGAGGGAACGGTAGCTATGTTTGTGGATTAATAACTATTAATTCTCCTTTTGACTGTAATTGATGCTTAAATCTGCGCTCCCCCTCCCCCTCTCGGCAGACCTCTTGTCCCCCCGTCAATTCTGTCCTTCTAATAAGGGCATTATTCCAAGGGATTTCATGCATTCTGGTAAATCAAATTAGAAGGCCGGTGACTTAGATAGATTGCAGCGAGTAATTAGAGAATCCTCAATGCCTTCCTCGCTGCCACTCATTTACAAGAGTCTGCTCTCTACCTATCTGTGCCCAGCATGAGGCGGTGTGGGTTTGCATCACTTTTCCCCTCTTAAAATTCCTTCCTTATGTCACTGGAGAGACAGATCCCAGACCATACCTTGTCACCGGAGCTCGCGCACCGCACAACGGACAGCGCAGTGGGACAGCCATTAATTGGAGCAACTTGGGTTGGTAAGTACCCACGTGTGTGTCAGTGACATGCGGGAACAAGGAGATGGGCTGACACATGGAGACAGGGGACACCCTGGGCTGGGCTGCCACCCCCCCACCCCCCCTTTCGCCCCTACCTACACACACATATACAGACGCACCTTCACATGCCCCCTCCTCTGCCCCCTTGCACACTCTCCTTGCCCTCTGGAAACAACACCATGTTCTGGATACGGAGTCAGTGGTCACTATCCATGTCAGAGGAGCAGCCCGGTTCACACGCCGCTAATGTTGCGTGTGCTTCTGTGATTGTGTGTGTGGAGAATTAATACAGTAATTGTTTTTGTTTGAAGGATTCCCATGTTATATTTGGAATAAAAATAGAAATGACATACACTTTTGAAAAAGAAAACAATATTTACTGCATATTTTAGTTACATGAACTTTAATGTTTTAGTTTTTCTATTTCATTCTATTTTATACTTCCTCTACAGTAAATTAAATTTACTTTTTACTTTGATTTGTAGCTAATTAAGATTCTACTTACAAAAATGCATAATGACATCATGAGGTGCGACGCAGTTTTAAGGTTAAACTATGTAACAGATTTATGCAATTGCAAACATTAGCTGTAAACTGAAAAAAGGACATTGTTAGACCAACTTAAAAAATAACTTAAATTGATAATCATGAATTTAACTAGTTTAGCTAACACAATTGCTAACTTTAATTTGAAAGAATGTAATTAATTTGCATTGAATTGAAGTTGTTATCAGATTTTCTTATTTCAGTGTATTTCCACTAGCTACAACAAATATGATGCTACTGATACAGCCAGTCTCATTGATTATGACAATACAATGCTCACTTAGATATTTTCTGCTTTTTTAATACGTCTGTCATTGACACTTGATACTTTCAATTTTTTAACACTCATGATATCACTACAGTCAAGATCCATACATGTTTTTCCCTGGGAAACCAGTAGAAATGTCAAAAGAAAATGCATCTCGTAATGTTAAAGAAAGTGATACAAAATCCCCTGTATCCGCCCCCTGATCTGAATCTGCACTAAATTTAAATGGTTTCCTCCACATCTTTCCACTAAATGTCCTGGTAATCTGTTCAGTAGTTCTTGTGCAATCTGGTTTACAAACCAACCAACAGATAAATAGACAGTGATGAAAACATAACCTCCTTGGTGGTAATAATAATAATACATTTACTTGATAATTTCAGGGCAGGAGTTTTCATTACGTTTTTAAAATGTCATTTTATATACTATTAGGAGGCCTTTTTTTTAAAGTAGCTGAATGTTTGCAATTGAAAATAATATGTTTGTGAAAGCAGAAGAAAGAGGAATCACTCAGCAGGGAGGAGCGTCTGTCTACCTCACAATCATCCTACAGTCCAAAGTCCTGACAGCTGCACTCCTTCCTGATCTACCGTACCCCTCCGTGGCATTTTTCTTCCTTTCTTTTCCACTTCCCCTGCCCCCCTATCACAAAGCAGCCTGACAGAGTTCACTTTTCCCCTTTAAGAGGATGAATGAAGATAAAAAGCAAAGCAAAATGGAGCACGAGAGGCATCACTTGCTTTGATTCATGATGGCTGGGAGTTTGGCGCTCCTTTCTGCAGCCCTGACTGTTTGGCTGGCTGGCTGCTCGCCTCCCCGTCTGCTTCTTCTAATGGAGAGCCGCAGTCTGCTCGCAGTCACACCGTCAAGCCATCAGGAATGGCTGATTATGGTGCTAAATATTGATCTCTGCCTCACATGTGTCAAAATTCCCCCCACCCTTTAATTAGAATTTCCCCTCCGCGCCATACAGGAACTAACTGAATATATTAGAGGACTTCATGAGGAGGAGGGGAGTGCAGCTAGTGGGGCATAATTGTGACCTCTTGTCTTGCCTCTTCCCTCCTGAGTTTTGAGATGACTCCCAGCCTGTCTAATGCTCCCGGCCTCTGTGATAATCAGACTTATTTTCCCCATCTTATCACAGGATGATTGGCCTGGCTCCCCTCTTCTCTGTTCCCCTCTTCCCTCTGTCTCGTCCCTTCTTTCACAGCGACTCCTTCCCTCTGCACCTTGTCCTGTCCAGCCGTTTTCTTCTGCTTCCTTTTGCATGGGCTGTTTGAGAGGGCTGTCTTATAAAATGCAATTGTGTGTAATGGTCCAGCGTGTACGATTTAGGTGAAAGGGATCTATTGGCAGATATAGAATATAAAAGAATCCACTTGTGTTTCATCATCTAAATTGTATGATTAGTTGTTTTTTTACCATAGAATGGGCCCTTTACATTTAAATACTTTATATTTACTATCAGGAGTGGGTCCTCTCTATGGAGGCTGCCATGTTTTTTACAGTAGCCCAGACTGGACAGATTAAACAGCTTTTGAGTTTTTACTACAGCTGAAGGCTACCACAGGTTCTCTCTCATGTTTGGAAGGGGAGGGAGAGGTGAAGGGTTTTCAGCTGCAACATGCAACTTCACCACTAGATGCCACTAAATTCTACACACTGAACCTTTAAACACTGCTCTCCTATAACATTTGGGGCTCACAATGAACCGTTTAAAATAAATTCTCAAAATTTAAGCGGTAGAGTCAGAGATATTGCAATATATACTTTTTTTATTCCGGTGCCTACCCACAATACAACTCTGTTACATAAGTTCTGTTTGAGAGGTTTTGCTATTAGCAGCTAATGTAGCCTCAAGCAGCTGTAGCTCAGGCAGAGATGAGGAGCGGGCTTGGAGTTATCGGACCTAGCCAACTTCGACTCAAGTGATATCACTCGAAGCAGGTTAGCAGATTTTGCGCAGCGCCCTCTAGGGACACTCATGACTTTTTTTCACATGTGCAGTTGTCCTCATCAAGACGTGTAAGCAGACGAGACAGACGAGCACACACAGTCAGTTGTCAAGCAGCTTATTATGACTGTTAGTTATGTGTTATTGATCAGGCGCCCTTTAGTGGCCACAGATGACATTGTATAGTGAAGCAGCGTTAGGAGAAGGTCCGGATAAAGAATTTTCACGCAAACCAATACCTGTATCTTTGTATGTATCTCTGTGTTTCACAGTATAACAGAAAACACCCTGAGATCAGATCACGGTGTTAACATCCCAAACCCATCCGTTAGTCACTGTTAACATCAGATTTTTGAAAATGTCCTTTCCTGCAGGTCTGATCATTTATATTTTTATCTCACTGCACTGTCATACGTTTTTACTGTTCAATAATACATTTATTTTTCACTGCGGGTGGCTGTGCTCAGTTGTCACCCCTTCCCAGGTTTCAGAGACCTCACTCATCACCTTCTTCCCCGACCCTCTCCAGCTCTTAATTCCACCCTTTCCCCGACTCTCTTTTCTCTCTGCCCTCCGCCCCTCCTCTCGTCCCTCTCTCTCCCATACTTTTGGTATGGGAGGCGCTGGTCGTTATTAAAGGACGGCGGCAGGCTCGCCGCCAGTTGCATTCTGGCGAGAGTCAAGTGCCACAAGGTGCCTTTTTCTATTTGTTTGTTTCATGCTACACTGCACCAGCCACTGACCTGTGCTAGCCATGTCGAGCAAAGAGGGAGGCAGGTTCATCCAATCAAAGAGCGGCTGAAAATTAACACTGATCTTTCCATTGCTGAAGAGGGACTGTGGCAAAAGGCAATTTCATGACCATGGGGTGGACTCAGATTTTTTTTTTTTTACACTTTTATTGATCATTATTATAAATCATTGGTCTAAATCACAAAACATATTTCAAATCCTTTGTCGTGCAAGTTATTTAATCTCAAAAGCTGATTTTTGAATCTCACTCTTGAAATATGATTTTTTTTTAATATCTGATTTTTTTTTCACAGTGAATTCAATCGGACCCCCTGCAATTCACTACATGCAATATTCATAGTTGATCCATTGACTGCTATTCAAGCGGGAACTATTTGAAGAGGGAAAGTTCATGTGCATTTTTGATGGATTGTGCATGTCTTCCCCTACTCTATATGGATAGAGAGCTTGTTTGAAGGTCAGTGATTCTCTTCTGTCAGAGTCTTCCCTCCACACTCCTTTTTGGTCGGGAAGAATATCTCCGGTCTTCACTCCATATTTCTCGAGTGCTTCTAGGATGACTAGGTTGGATGACCTTGAATCCTGGTGGAGATGAATCTCTTTGAGTCTCCACTCTGTCCTTTTCTCTGGGAACTCTGTCGTGAAGAAAGACAATGACCTTCTCCCATCGAGCTTCTCATGTAAAATATCTACTTTTCCCGGCTCGCAACCTTTTCATGTCTTTGATATTTTATGTTTTTCAACTGTATGTGTTGAAGTACATTTTCCCTCAACGCAACCTCAATAGTCAAGTTGCCTTTGATTTCTTCCTCCGTTTTGTCTGACAAGTTGTAATGTTTAATCCTGTTTGTCAATTGTCTCTGTGTGTGCATTAAGAAAAGAGGGTCAATATTTAGAGGTGTGGTCATTTCGGCGTGTGCATACCTCAAGTTAACATGTCGGAACAAGGGCTTGAACAAGGGTTGAGTGGATCTTGAGAGTTGGCAGGTGCATTATTGCAGCATGCTCTGCTTATAGCTTGACATGTGTGTGCTGCTAATCTCCCAGTGATATGACAAAGCTGTGTGGGAGTCTGGGCTGGATCGCTTCTGTCTGTTGTGACACACACACACACACACACACACACACACACACACACACACACACACACACACACACACACACACACAACATAACCCCTCCCCCCTTCCCTTTTGTCCAACACACATGCACACACACACACACACGCACACACACACACACACACACCATATTCCCCTCTTGACCTTTCAAGTATTCCACCACTTTACCATCTACCTGAACCCCCTCCCTGTAAATGTGTACTTACATCTGCTGTGGTAGATTTATAAAACCATTACTGCATGCATCTGCTTGTGGTGTAAGTAAATGTATGTATCCATGCACACACAGAAATTCATGCAAACCAGAGAAGAGACCTGTACATGTTTACAAGTGTGAATGCAGGTCTTAAAGACAACGTGGTGAATGCTGGCTTAAAAGGTGTGATTCTTCCTTTTTTTTTTTTTACGTACTTGTTAAATTAAACAAAGCTTTTTTGCTTAAAAAAAGATTTGCCTTTCAATTTGGACAAGCTACATTTCTCTGAGTCTGCTTGTTTAATCCGAGGGTTACACTGCAGCTTGGTGCACGTAAGAATTTGTTTGGTTGTTGATCATTTTGCTGTTTAGTTCTATGATTGTCCGAATGAAACACAGACAACTTCTGCCGTTTCTCTATATTTCTCATTTAATAAAAGTATGATTGTAATTCCTATTTAATTCCTTGGAAAATAATACATCTATTAAATTTGGTGCATGTATCAGACCGTTATTTAGAGAGCAGACATGATTTGAGAGGAGAGACAGAGAGAGATGGGTGAACGATATGCAACACTGTCCCCAGGTGGAATCAACCCAGGGACGTTTTCGATCGCGTGGCAAACGCCTTCATCTGCTCGGTTACCGGGGCGCGCATGTACCTGCTTTTTAATGTGGACTGCAGATGATAGAAGACCACGCATACACACACACATACACATGATTTGACTCCCAGACATGAACAGATTACATGTGCATGGGTGTGTTATTTTATATGTTTCACTTCACATGGAGCAGCGGCACAAACCATAACACAGGATGAGGGCATATTCATGTGGGAACCGAGCCAGTGCATCTGACCATGTTGACATTTTAGACACCGACACTGACGAGGGGATGGTTTGCATCTCCTGCACTCGGTCACATTGTCACGGCGGAAAGTGTAATTGGAGGGAGGATAAAACAAAAAGCAGGTAATGATCAGCATTTTGCAATTTAAAATGGAGTAATTCCACAAAATAATTCAAATCTGGTAATAAATCCATACACGTGTAAGGTTGCTGTGATAACATTATGTAGATGAGATTGTCATGAGCCTTGTTGTTGGTTGGTGATACCCCACATGCGTCATCAAAACCACATCCTTCTCCCCGTGTGTTTTTACAGTTTGCTCCTCGGTCTCCTCGAGCTTCGCCCCAGAGACCTAATGCATCATTTGAGGCTCATACAATTCATTGCTTCCAAAGCCACTGGCTCCTACCAGCCTGATGGAGGCATTTTGCACCACTCAGAAACACGCACTGTGTGTCTGATCCCTTCCTCCTTAATATGTCCTCTATTACCATCAGGCATTTATGCCTGTTTTTTCTACTCCAGTAACCACTGAGCACCGGCTTCATTAAAACTAATTGAATTGGAAACACGTCTGCCCGAGGAAACATTAACTCTTTCTATAAAGGAAATTTCCGATTTCATTTGTCAATAAGGTCAAAGGACTGAGCCCATGTGTTCAATACTGATACATGCAATGCCCATAAACTCAAACTGTACGGCTATTTAATTTAGATAGACGGAGCATCTATCAAGAGCCAATGTGCTATTTGAACTCTTGTGTTTTCTCCTGATTATATGATAAATATATGATGTTTTTTTTTCCTGCAAATATACAGTTTTGTGCAGAAACCTGCAGAGGTCCCTCTCTGTCGTCGTCCCGTCAGAGTCGTTGCATTATTAATTTCTTGTGGTTAGCATAATTGAGTGTTGGTACAATAATGGTTTTCACTGACCACACTTGAAACAATAATTTGATGGCATCTGTCAGAAATCAATGTGCGATAGCAGAGCACACACAGCTGTTTAATACGAAGTAAATATTTATGAGTGATCTGACTGGGAATCAAGTTCAGTCAATCTTCTTTGAGAGGATCTGTGCGAATGATTAACCTCATTTTACTGGTGCTGTCTCCACTGGTAATGGCCATTAGAGCTAAGAAGGAGTGAGGCCTTTGATTTTTGGCTCCTCATCATTCACAGCTTGTCGCATCCCTTCATCCTTCATACATGGCTGCTGAATTGATTGTCTGTTTAGTCCTATGAATGATAAAGCCGCTCTGGGCCACAGGCTGAGCGCGGGACAGACACGGCTCGCTTCCATCTATATGCAAGGTGGATTTCTTCTCCCGCCTCGCCGCTCGGAAATCAGCTTTTTGCATTATTTATTGGACGATCATCACCATTTCAATATGGTAAATCAAATAGTCACAGTAATACAACTATAGACAGTCGTATCCAAAGGGCCATCATTCCGCTCATTACTCATTCATTTTGTTTAGGGCTATGGTCGGCGGGATTCGTAAGTTGTGTAATCAACGTGTTATAGTGCCGGCTCGCCCAGCAGCAGCCTGCCTGAGCCGAGGGGAAAGGTAACATGAAAAGAAGTGGGTCTAAATGTGGGAATGTGCACGGAATGAATGACAAGCAGAAGAATTATAGAAAGCTGTGGAGACAGGTAGGATGTAACCTCGACGGTGAAAAGCAACATGACAACCAGAGTCAATCGGCATACTTAACACTCAGACGAGATCTTTAAATTGCTTTCATTTTAAAGAAGGACGGGTAATAAGGAGGACGACTTGCGTTTGTCCTCATATATTTCTATTTCAGGTCTTGTTTACAAGTTTTCTTATAACATCCTGGTGTCACAGTCACTTCTAATGTACCATATAGGCTTGATTTTATCCAAGTCGGAGAAAACCATGTCAACATGTTTGGACAAAGTAGCACAGAAGTTTGCAGCATGTGTATTCCACATCCATATTCTTCCACTTGCGGCCACTGCACTCTTTGCTGCTGCATTTAAGAAAACACATGTCTCCTCTTTATAAATGTAACTTGGGTTTAAGCAGCTGTGAGGTTCCCTCTCCAGATGTCTACCAAGTTCTTGCATGGTGCAAAGGTGAAAGGTCAATTCCTCTTCAGACACAGGAATCGGATGCAGCAAAGGCCGAGCTTATCTTCCCACTTCACACATCAGAACCTCCACACTAAACCTAAGTCGTGGCCAACACGGCAAAAACAATCACGATGTTGCATAGCCCTCAAAATAATGCCCCCACTCCGTTTTGCTGTTGGGGACTGGCTGCTGTCTGTTAATGTTAATGGTCGCCTCACACGTCCTCCTGCAGACGGTCACCACACTGAACGCAGCTACAACACTCCTCTCCTCAAATCCTCCACACACACACGAACCTGTCAGATTGCATCACAGAATTAGACAAAAGTGCAACAATGTGCAGCTGTGCATGCAACACAATCCATGACAGTCACAGTGTGCGGCATGCATCTAATAGCGGCCGCCTACTGTGGACGTGGAGGAGCGTTCTCTGAAGCTTACATGGGCTCAGTCTTATAATTTGATGCCTTTTTTCTCACTTTGTGCACAAGCACTTAGCAGCAGACTGGCGAGGGGCCGCCTTCACCTGCATGGCACCGGTTTGTTGCCCTCCATCCAGGAGCTGAAGTCAAGAATTATTCCTTTTTCTTTCCCTTTTCTTCTTCTCGCCCTACTAACGGCGACACCATCACGACTAACCTTCTGCGGCTGTCGAGTGTGGGGAGAGAATGAAGCTGTGGGCTCTTAATGAATTTAGACTCCAAGTCCTCCAGCACATATAATCATGCACAAACACTGACAGAAGTCTCAGCTGCACGTGTCATGTTTTATTGTGTGGAGATAGACATGTTTAAAAACCTAACTGTACTTTGAGTCAATAGAGGGAACTTGTGACATTGTAATGCACCCCTTTCAGCAGATCTGCTAAATGTCAGCAAACTGGTTCTGAACGTAATCCCAATTTGCCTTGGAATTAGCGCTTTACACGTGACGATCTAATTATTTAGACAATTCGCTGCCTGTCGCTAATATCTCGCAAAATAAGCTGTTCCCTTCATCTCGATCATGTGATAAATGTTGGAGGAGAGGAGTCCCAGACATGCCTCGGAGCCTGGCCTCACTTCTCCCCCCTGACAGACGAGAGGAAAGGCTTTGTGACAGCCGCACTGCTGCACTTGGCGCAGGCCCATCACCGCCTCTCTGTGCGCACTTTCACTCCTGCAGTCCCCGGCAGATTTGGTGCGCAGCAACATCCCAGAGTGTCTTAAATCGTCGTTGCACGGGGACAATAAGTTAATGGGATTAAAGTATATGAAGTAGGACTTATTCTTGTATTTATTTATGTGTTACCTGGCTGTAACCTGTGTGATTTAATGGCCGGGGAAGCGGGAGGAGAAGCTGCAGAAAATCAGAGGACTCCCCCGGGGAGGTTTGTGGGAGGTTGACGGTAACAGGCTTACTATTAAAGTACAATAAAATAAAGCAGGTTACTGCTTCTTTTCATCAAACCCCGGCTCCGGTAATAAATGTTTAATTTTAGACAGAAAAAGGTGCATGTATGTGCACATCGGCTTGTTTCCTCTTGTTCACTGCAAATGCACAATTACGCAGACAAGTGCACGTTATGAAGCTGTGCCACCTGTGCACAACCCGGTCTCACGTTGCACAAGAAACTTATCTGTACTGTGAATGTGTTTTCTGCTCATTAATAGCGACAGGCTGCAGGTATTTTTTATTTGAATATGAATAAAAGTGTAAAATAGTTTAGTTTTGCTTCGGGTCTGACTTCTCTGCAGGTGTGTGCCTTTATATCCTAAATAAAGCGTTTTGAAACAGTGCAATAATATATATATATAAGTGGAAACGGCATGTTTAATCCATCTGAATTATGAAATCCTTTTTTCTTTTTTTAATGCTCGTCCAAGAGAATAAACTCCACTGTGTGTGGGATCCAAACGAAATACGAAGATGCCTATATTTAATCCGTTGTAACCTTTTCATTTGTCAAACACAAACAGACGTTGCAAAATGAAAGAGATTTTAACAGCCAGGGGTGGACTAATAAAAGCGTCTTCTCTTTTTGTACATTGTTGAAATATTATGAATATAGACACGCATGCAGTGGGAAGAACTTTGAGCTGCTCAACAGATTAAAAGTGATTTAAATGTCATTTTGATTATTGAAATATTTACACAGCACTGTGCTAAAATAAATGGTCAAATATTATAGAAATGTGCATTTAGACAGAATCATAATCTTAAAATAGAGCACGAGTAGGCCTGCGCATTATTTGCAACATATTTATAGTCTTTAGAGGCAAAAACGTACTTTAGGTATTTAAACTAAATACCTCTCGATAATTTAAGATTTAAATGGAGTAAGGTTTAGTAAAAGAAAATAATCTATTAATTTGTAAGTGTTTGTTTTTTGCGCACACAGGCCTGTAGGTGCTGATACTGAGAAAGTAAAGGAGTTTAAGTTCGACAGTAATATCTCATTTCTTACCTCAATGTTTAAAGGGTAAACTGATTAATCAGAGAAATTATTTAGCAAAGAATTGATTTAAAAGTTTTATTTGTAAACATTAAATATTTCTTTCTCTCTAAAGTTTTTTTTGTTTGTTTTAATTCGGCACCAAATGCGTTACAGAAGTTGTCAGTAGGTACATCATGATGTCAGAAAAGATGCGGGCCTATAGATCACACACTCATGAACCTCTGGATAGAAGATGGTCAAGTTTTTTCCCTCCATTTTTTTTCCAAACGTGTTAAATCATAACTACCTCAACGTTTATAAAGACATAAAACAACAGACAACGTGCTCAGCAATGAAACTCGGATGGTTTGGAGTCGTTTAAATTGCACCATGCTATAGTGTAGCTCTTGGCAATAGAAATAATAAATATATAGAAACGTTTATATTCAACAGCAACAATACTTACAGCACATACAAACAAGGAATGTCTGACAGTTTTACAAACACCATGGGTCCCTCATTGTTCTATACAGATGAGATATTTTTCCACATATGCGTAATACATAAAAGGAGTGCCATAACTACGAATCTGTATCAAATCTAGCAGACTACATAGTGTCCGGTATATATTATATATAGACATCACCTCAGCAAGTGCCTATAAAAGAAAGAAAATAAAATGGGGGGGGGGGGGGAGAAAGTAAACTAGAACATGCGTTGTCTTTTCTGGATACTTTTTGGGATCCTGTCAGAAACACATAGGCACGAGTCAGAAAAAAGAAAATGAAATATTTTTTTTTTTCATTATAACAAACTTTGTACACGTTATAAACCGATGCATTGGAGGCATCACATCATCTATCGTAATATACAGTGAGTGTGCGTGTGTGCGCGTGTGTGTGCGTGTGTGGAGTCATATATATATATGTATATAAATATATATAAATGGAATATATTACATCTGAGTATGCTGAATCAGTGGAGCCGATTGTTAAATAAACAGTAAGTGATTGTAAAACTGGATTAACTTTGTTGACAGTTTGATTTTGTTCACTGGAGAGAAAGAAACCCAAAAATATCCCCACTCGTTTGGCACAACAACAAAAAAAGAAACAATTGTCAGAGAATTAAAAGGCCTACACAGCAATCACACGTTCTGCCTCTTTATCTTTTGTCTTCTTCGTGAAACATAATGGGGTGGTGTTGTTCTATTCGCCTACGGAGCTTGCAGATATTTCCCGAAATAATAATAACACCGTTTAAAAATCTGCCACGTCTGACTCGAAACAGTGTCTCTTTTTTTTTTGGAAGTTCTTTGAGGTCTCGCCCACCGTGGAGTCGGGGCTCAGAAAGGCAGGGTGTCGAGGAAAAGTTTGTCAATTATTGCTGGCGGAGGGACTAGGTCTTCTAGTTTTAGGTAAAAGATACGCTGCAGACCTTGGGTACATAGTGTGCGCAGTTCAGGGAGCTTCCCCAAGAGTTTTGACAAGTAGTTGGGACGATTCAATCCACCGCCACTGAACGTCACTTGGTCTTTTAGGCAGTTGACGATCTTGTTTTGGAGATCCTCGACTCTCTTGGGTTCCTTGAGCCCGTGTCGTTCTGGAATATAAACATACAAAAGAAGAAATTAGATGGAGGAATTATTTCCCATGCATCAACTGTCTCCCTGTGCTGCAGCGCATTGTTTAACGCCGGCGGTTTCCACAGGCTCAGCAGCCGCCTTTACGCACCTGTTACCATGGCCAGAGCTGCGATGCAGGAGAAGGCTGAGATGTCTATGTTCATGCTGTGTAAGTTTGAGGAAAACTCCACGATGGCGTCCACCCACTCTCCAAATCCACGGACGCACTGTAGCCTGTGTAACACAACTCCATTACAAAAAATAAGCTTGCCTTCCACTGGGTTGGACCTGCAATTAATAAGAAAACGACATTAATTACGGTCGGAAATAAATGGGAATTTAAGAGCCGTCTAATTATTGAGCAGCTAATAAAAGCCAAAGCACTGAAGCTTGAAGGGGGAGCTGATGATTATCTAAAAGCCCCAGTTGTTTTGTTTGGTACAATTGCGCTGCTCACCTGTACGCCAGCCGCAGGACAAAAAGTTCGAGGAATGCGGACTCGAAGAGCAGATCTTGATCTTGCTTCGGTAAATCACAGAAGCCAGGGATCTTCTCCGCCCAGCCCCGGATGATCTCCATGGAGCCCGTCAGGAGATCGTAGAACTGTTGGATGTGCTGAGTGTTGTCTCCAGTCATTTGGTAGTCAGGGTTTGCCTGGAACTGGAATTTAATTTAAACAGCGCCTTAATGAGGTCCTTTAAAATATATAATCCGTGAAATTGCAAATGCCCATTTCCAAGAGAGGGAGAGAGAAAAGGAGAGCGTCCTTTTTTTTTTTTTTACTGTTAAATTCCTGTCTTCTTTTTATTAACTTCTCCAATTCAGTGCAATTTACTTTGGAAAAAAATATGCCACATTAAAAGCCCAGACAAAGTTAGGAATTCAGCGATTTATTCCAGCAAACTTTCAAAGCAATAAATTGTCATGTAAAGCAGGAGCAAATTAAAAATCTCCATCTTGTTGAGCTTTCTGTTTCAGCCACTATCCTTTTTTTTCTTCCTCTCTTCCTTTTATGCGTGTGTTTTATTTCTAGAACTGTGGTTCTTTACTCACTCGTGAATAGTCCAAAGCAGACATGGAGGGGTTGGAGTCCACATGGGCCCTAACGAGTGCGCTTATGAGGCTCACAGGCGGCGAGGGTGGTGAGGGCTCCTGGGGACTTTTGGGTTTGGATGGTAGGCGTCCTCTCCGACCTTTGAGATTATCCGTTCGGACCACTGCGTTTGGAAAAAACACATGTCATATGTATAAGTCAAATGTATGTATCCCATATTGTCGTGCGTAAAGGTTTAAATGTGGATTAGATAACATTCCAACGCTCAATTACGCACAAGAATTCCCTGTGTGTCAGTGAGGAAATATCAACCACAAGTCTAAAATAATTGAATGCATGGCTTAAACATACCTTCTCTCACCATTCCGACGACCATGCACTTCTGGAAACGGCAGAACTGGCAACGATTTCTTCGGCGTTTGTCAACAGGACAGTTTTTATTTGCTAAACACACATATTTTGCATTTTTCTGGACGGTGCGCTGGAAGAAAGAAAAAGAAGAAAAACACATGTCACTCTGCAGGCCTATTTCTAAAGCCATACAACATGTAGTACATGGACTGTGCATGTTTGCTGCAGAAGGAGAACAGATGAAAACGATATAATATCTGTCTCATCTCCTGTGCGAGCCAACAAGAGGGAATAGACTGTCAGAAAAATACATATCCGTGTTCTGTCATATTTTACTTGCACCTCTGAGATCTGTGTGTGGACGGGTATAATTGTGACGTATAGATATTTAATAGGTACAAATTAAGCTGGTGCTGGAAGATTCATGTTGTAACTCGCAGTGAAAATGTGGTTATAATAAATGTGTTGGCTGCACCATTATTATTTTCTAAGGGGATTGGACAGTGGGTTTTTTTCTCAGGACGCAGTGCATGAGGGGCATCTTTCATTTAAACACACTAATGGTGATTCATGATTTCTGTCATGTGAGCCCACCTTGAAAAATCCTTTGCAGCCCTCGCAGGTTCTCACTCCATAATGCTGGCAGGCTGCGTTGTCCCCACACACCGCACACAGACCTTCGTTTGACGGAGATCCTCGGGACGGGGGCGATGGCATTTGGCTGTCCACCAGCTGGTGCCCGTGTCCGAGCTGCAGGGAGTGAGGAAAGGCCAGGCCCGCCTGTTTCCGAATGGCACTGGGCACCGCGAAGCTCTGGCCGTCCAGGCCCCGGTGCCCGCCCGGATTGTCGTGGTTCATGGAGACGTGCAGCGGGCCGTCGAACCGCATCTGACAGCTGGAGACGGGGGTACCGGGCGGGGACTGCTTGAAGGAGAAGAGCGAGAGCCTCGACACCGGGTTCTTGCGTTGGTCTATCATGTGAGATGTGGCCGCAACATAGTTCTGGTGGAAACTGTGGAGGGAGCCCGGGTCCTCCCACATGTGATTAGGCTGAACTGGGAAGTTTGGTGTGCTCGGGGCATGAGGCGAGGGGGGTTTGAAATACATAGGCCCAGAGTGAGCCATCATTTCCTCTGACTGAGGTTGCAGGTGGCCCTGCTGATGGTAGTTGTGCATCTGGACGTCCTCCACCTTGATGGAGGACTGCTCTCCAGAGTGGGGCATCTGATACAGGCAGGGCGGTTTAACGTCGTAACCGGTGTTGTAGTTGTCCATGAATGTACTGAAACTCGGGAGTGAAGTGGTGGCTGTGATCTCGGTGTTGGTCAAGTCCATGCTAAACTTAACAAACTCGGGTGTTAGGAAGTCGCAGCTGTACTCTCCTGCCGTGTGGTAGCTGTAGCTCTGGGAAGCAGGACTAGCTCCTTGAGGTGATGATCCATACTGAGCCTGGACGCAGGGCATGGCTGAAAACCAAACCGGGAAATCCACACGGTCAGAATTTCTCCAGTAAATCTTCGAACTGTGAATACAAAAAGTTTTTACACTTTAGTTAATTTCATCTCATTTCACTCAGAATAAAAAAAAAAACTGCATGAACAGTACTTGAGCGTTGTCATCTTAAGATAAAACAGCATTAAACATTCATACTGTGTTTATTACGTATTTGTAAATAATTGTCATATCATACCTCAAGTCTCCTGACAGTTTTTCGGTGACACTTGAAATGGATAATGTCAGGAGTTGTGTGGGTGTCCGGATTCAGAAAGGCGGCTCTGTTCTGGATCGTCCCCTAATAAAACACACAACTCTGACATTTACTATACATTGTTAAAAATGTAAAAAATAATATAAAAATGACCACAATATTTCCACTTGTAAGTTACGCACAAACTGAAGCAGATTTCTTATTACGCACAGGATTTTGGAAATTTCCTCTAAAAAGGATTTAATAGATTCGGACAAAATACGCTCATATAGAAAGTGAACAGCAAAGGTTTTCTTTTATATTTGATCCCTATTGTGTGGAATATTTGTTCTGGGTGAACAGATCAACTTCGCGCAGTGGACATCCGTGACAACTTGTCTGCAAAGGTTGAAATTCCTGGTGAGGCATCGGTCACATCAACAGATCGGAACCACTGTGAGGAAGATTCAGTTTTGTATCATTTCAATGTATCAGGTGGGGGGGGAAAAAAAGTGAATCCAAGAAATAAAGAAAGAAAAGATCCAAATGGCTGAAAGAAAATCTGTGCAAGTAAAGCGCACACGCAGATTATGTTGCAAAGGAAGAGATGAGTGTGAAATCTTACCTCTTTCACATCAGGATCGTGGCTTTCAATCCATGCGATAAGCATGTAGAGGGTATTCATCAATTTCGGTAAAGGCTCCAAACCATGAGCGTCGGATACCCAACAAAGCCAAGGCAGGCAAAACCGTGTGACTCCGCGCACTGACAGCAACACGAGCTTCGACTACCCAGTCTGGCCAATGTGGCTTTGTTTATGTGAGCTCTGGATGCCGTGGCCCACGTGTTTCACGGCGCGACGTCATCCGCGTCGGCAGAGACACAGACCAATCCGAACGGGAACTTTCTCAAGCCCCATTTTTTTTTTCTTATCCGGCGAGTGTGTTTGGCTTGTGATATGTGTTGTATGTTGCTCCCCACATGGACATTAGCAGAGATGTAGTGGAGGGTAAACCCGCCTAAAGTCTGTTCAGACACACATGTGTTTGCCGGGGACTTAAATCAGGCTTGTTTTAAGATGACATTAATCTATGGGATGTGATTTCATGGCTTTTTTTTTTTTTGGTAATCACAGCTCTGCGAAGTAGATCATGCAAATTGTGATCTTCTGGTCATTTCTGCTTCTCTTTATACTGGTGGACATTTTTCTTCATGCTGGGAACTTTTCCCCATTTTGTCACCACCTTTCACCGGCACAACCATCTATCTCTTGGTTGCAGCAGACACTATTTATGAAATGATCTCACTGGTCTTAAAACACATCTAAAAAGTGAGAAACACCTCAACTGACTAATATCTAGATAGTTTATTCCCTTATTGTGGTTAATTGACTGTAAACGCTAGTGTATGCTGGCACATGTGGGTTATGTCACAATGAGGCTTATATGCCAGATTCACTACATTCATATGAAACAGGCCTAATGAAGGGGGGGGCAATATTATTCTTAGTTATCTTCTGACAGGATTTGGTTATTCAATTGTGTTCCCAATTTAGATCTCAGATGGGGTGGGGTCTTGCCTATTCATAGAGCTGGTGTATAGTGTATGTGAGCTGCTGAAGGAGGAAGGTGGGGGGGGGGGGGGGTAATTAGTGGGCCTGTAGCCAGTTGTCATTGGGGTGGTGTGTGTGTGTGTATGTGGGGGGGGGGGGGGGGGGGGCGCGATAGGAGCGCGCAGAATGGAGAGTGACGCAGAAAAACGCTCAAAGTGACGCAGTCGCCAAAATAATCTTTGGGGCCTTATTGTTCCGCAGCGACGGAATGGACCGATCTCAGAATAATCTTACACCAACACCTTGTAGCCAATCGCGATGGCCTACGTTCCACCCCCCCCCCCCCCCCAACATATTGGCCCGGGCAGCAAGCCAAAGGAGAGGGCACATACATGTGGTGCATGGGTCCACCTGCGTGTAAAAGCAGCCAGAATCACATGTGGCAGCAGCACCATGTGTTATTTCTACGGGACTGGTTCTTTATTATAAGAGCAACGGAACAGCCAGCACTCTCTGTGTTTTCTTTTTTTTTGTTTTGACTGTACTCAGAGCACACAAGGACAGCGTGTGCACAGGGGGAGGGAGGGAGGGAGGGGATGCACTATATCTGTATATTATGGTTGCTCTCACCTCTAGAGGACACTATTGTTCACCAGCCATACATCAAGCAGCCCCTGTTTCTCACAATTAACCTTCTTAATTAGCCTAACCCCATTAAGGCAGTGTGGTCACGCCCAGTCGTTTCGAGGTGCGCATCGTGGCAGGGTTTGTAAATTACATATTCCACTCGTCATACTTTGAATATTCAGAAGGAAAGGACTGTTGTAAAAGTTGTGGTGTGTTTGTTTTTAAGTTGTAATTACCTTGAAAACACCTCTCCCCTTTATTGTCACACACTTCACTTGCATCTTTTACAGGAGATTTCGAGTTTGACACGTGCGTAAAACCTCTGCACTGTGCGCTAAAATCTCCACGGCGCACATCTGCATAACAAACTCAAACTGTGCTGTCTGAAAACACCGCTGCCGCACGGCCACGACTGTCTGTGTGTATTTATTGTTATCCATTCACCATTTAGAATTACAATTAAAACACAATTAACAGTTTAATTGGCCATTTTACCGAAGAATAATTAACTTCCCATTTATGTGCGCAATTAATTGACAGTCATTTGAAAGAGAGCAGCCATAGTTTTTAATCACACACACAAGTTATTTCCTGGGAGTGTATTTTTTATTTATTTTTTACTTTGAGGAGATGTTTACTGACAGTATTACGCGCGAACATGTGCGTGCGTGTGTGTGTGTATGTGCGTGTGTGGGAGAGAGAGAGTGAGGAGGAAGTGCATGCTTTTACATCGGCTCACGTGTTGAAGTTCACTTCAGGTAGCTACAAACTGGGAATGTACAGGAAATGCACGTTATTAATGGTAAAGGCACAGCCCTCATCTCTAAGTCTCAGGATGTCCAGGTCCACTGGACCAGGACTCACAGGTTGAGGTGAGAGCATGAAACTAAACGTGGTCATCCACCATTAACCACATTTTCTGATTTGCCTCCAGATAGTAACTTGACTCCATGTTTATTTGTCACTTCAAAAAAATATCTGCACTTGTGTCTGCAGCCTCGATTCCGCAAGTGGTGCACAGATTCTGGTCCTCCATTAACTCCACTTAACCTCTGACCTACACGTAATAGTCAAGTCTTCTACTTAATCTGGATACAAAGAAATCCATTAGTCTCAGACAATGATGCAGCTGTATCTATGTGTGCTGCATCCTAACTTCTCAACATGTTCTGTGGTTGACTCTATAGAGTTATTGCTGTTGTGAGTTATTCATGTCTGCGGAGCGTGACTGAAAATGGCCATTCATGAGTATTCAGATACTCTGCAGAAAAACTATCAGTGCTGCATTTTAGTAAAGTTATAAGTGTGATAAGATACAAAATGGTCTTTAGTGTTTAGCAATCAAGCAAACAAATACTCAAGTTCTATATTTAAGTAATGTCAGAGGGAAATATTGTAAACAATGATATGTGACATATTGAACATTATGTTATTAGCACCATTGTGATCAATTGCAGCCTCAGAATACTGCTTTCATGTTTGTGCATTAGTGATAATCCAATAATATACAATGTCGCAATTTGAATAGCAATGTAGTCTACCCACCCCTCATCTGCCCCAGTGTCACTGGATTGGCCCCAGACCCTGGCAATCCTCAAGGATAAGCAAATTGTTTTGTCTCAGCAATATTATTGAGTATGATGTGTCTGGTCCAGGTGGTGCAATAGGTAATAAATAAGACAGGTTTCATATTGTTGTGTGTCTTCATGTATTTAAGCTATTACCATGTTTTGCATGCCAGACTGTACTTGTGAAGAAACTTGCCAAGTGAGACGAACAACATTGTGGCTGATTGGTGTAAATGCATCATGTGGCAAAATTATGAGCTTTGTTTGAGAAAGCAGAGCGATTGTGTTTTACTAAAATTCT
Source organism: Verasper variegatus (assembly GCA_026259375.1). Taxonomy (NCBI): domain Eukaryota; kingdom Metazoa; phylum Chordata; class Actinopteri; order Pleuronectiformes; family Pleuronectidae; genus Verasper; species Verasper variegatus. The sequence continues at coordinate 10,369,325 of CM048052.1, forward strand.
TTAAATTTTGGATCCACACGTTAACCTGACATATTTTGTTTCATTTACACTTTTTTCTGAAACTGGAGAAATCATGTTGGGAGTTGTTCCAACCCTACTTTAATTGTAGGTAGTTTGTGAAACCCGGTGGCCACTCGCTCCCACAAACCTCATTTCATTTCAAAGCACCAGCAGGTATCAAACTTTCTGGGAATTGAACAGCCCGACCCTGAAGGCATCCCTTTGCTCAGTGTCTTCTTTCCATTTCTAGATTCCCACTTTACAAGCTTAAATGTCTACTTAATATGCTTTAATGCCTGCTCTTTAGAGCCAGGGAGCACTTCATCACTTTTATACACCTTTATATAACACACTGTTAACTAGCAATGCCTTATGGAACAGCTTGTCTTGCAGCTGGAAGGCGCCTCCATGGCATGATGGAGGTACCTGTCCACCATTCACAATGAGACAGTAAAATGGGAATGGAGGCCTCTGCATACTGCTGCCGTCTATATCAGTCAACGATGAATATTCATGAATCACGGTGTCATGACATGCTCTGTAATTGGCAGCAACATTAGCAATGACACTGCTGGTATCAAGTCCCTGCATATTCATGTGGTGGGGCAATATTTTCTCGTGGTGCTGTTTTTTTCCCCCCTTCTTCTTTCTTCTCGCTCCTCCTGAAAGTGAAAATGTATTCTGAAGCTGCAGGTGTCCTTGATGCCACAATCAATTGCTGGCTGGATTGTGCCCCGGTGAAAATCAGACAAACCATTAGTTTCTGTGTCATTCTCTTTGATTAATAACATATCTGAATTCTAAAAGGCTGACATGGACGCTAAAGAGTGTGAAGTGCATCTCTTTGTAATAGTTATGAATGTGGAGCTTAAGGACTCTTAAATATCTTTTCTTTGGCTATGGTGGGCTTTTATTGGTCACTTATGAATGTATTGATTTAATTGACTAATAGGCTTAGATTATTTAGATATTTTGAATGTGCTTGTCTGTCTCTTATCTTAGTTGTTCGAGGTGTGAGTAGATTTCGCAGCAACAGACGTGGTGGAGAGCGTTGCAGATTTCTTTTTGTGCTGGAATTTGCTGAAACTCCATTTTCGGCCGCTCTAAAGTGTCCTAGAATGGGTAATGAGGGAATTGGATGAAGCTTTGCCTAAGCTGCAAAGCTTTCTCCTCAAAGCAGCTTGATGGGAGGATTTTTCCTCCTTGAGGCTTCAGTCTCGTGCAGCGCAACATCTGAGCTGTGGTGTGAGGAGGTTGTCCTGAGCTCTACACCAGAAGTGGAGGCAGCATAGAGATGGTAGCATTGTTTACACCGAAATGAATTTCAAATAGGCACAGCAGTAGATGTGTTTCTAGTATTCAGACCCTTTATGTTAAGATATAATATGTAGCAACTCTACATTAAAACCACTAGACTTATGTTGTGTAGTTTGTTTTGTGTACTTACATTATCCAAATTGTTTCAAACCCCCCAGAATTCCCTAAATATTCAAGGTAACAGGATCGTTTTATTTTGGTTGCTTTTAAACTGCGTCATGTTCTGTTCATGCTCTACCTGTGGCTTTACCCGTCTGTGCTAATACTTCCATGGTAAACGATGAATGACGAAGGAAATGCACACTGCTAGCCAGTTAGCCAGTCTGCTTATTTTCCCCTCATGTTTGCATTGGTCACTCGTAATGGATCACGATCATTCATTCCCCTTTGCTGCATAACGTGAATATAACTTTAATACATTACCACATCCACATGAAAATGGGAAGACCCCTAGTGGCCAAAATCACTTATTGGACTTATCAATACAGCAATGTAGAAATGTTCCTGCTTTCAAAATCCTACAAGAGTAAAACAGTATAAATATCATTAGTAAAATGTTCCTGAATTAACAAAGTACTTGATCTGCAGTAAAAAAAAATATTTGATTACTACATAAGTACAGTACGTGAGTAGATATACATAATAATGTTCACCATCATTTTTCTTTTCTCACGTTAACCTTTAGAAAAACTTTGAAGAACTACAGTCTGTGTATTTCGAATGCGACTGAAGTGTGAAATAAGGACCAGTGTACTCAGTTTGTTTCAACAATGGATCACTTACACTGAAATCTTTGCTGTTCTGTTGCCTCCTTTTTCCTGTTGATTACCAGCTGAGCTGTATCTGCACGGAGCAGTAGGAGGCATGGCATTCCACGAGGAGGTAATAGAAATGCTGTCGCTGTAGAGGAGGGGGCTGTTTTATTTTATTTTATTGCCAAACCAAAGTGGCAGCATATAAAAGAACACAGCTGAGATTGTCTGAAGCGTTCCAGAAGAATGCTTAGTGATCTGCATTATGTGTTCGGGTTGTCAGTCCATCCGTCTGTCCATCCCTCTGTCCCACTCTTGTGAACACGATATCCCCAGATCGCCTCCACGGAATTTCTTAAAATTTTGTTCATATGACAACTTGGATTCATGAATGAACTGATGAGAATTTGTTAGTCAAAGGTCAAGTTCTCTCTGACCTTACAAAGCACTTATTTGCTCTTGTGAACGCAATATCTTAAGAAGGCCTCAAAAGAAACCTTTCAAATTTGGTACAAATGTTCACTTAGACTCACAGATTAACTGATTAGATTTCAGTGGTCAAAGGTCAGAGTGACTGTTTGGTGGCAGTGTAGAATCGCAGGGTAGTAATTCTATTATAAATATAATTAATTTAGTCCTCGGATTATGTTTGATGAATACAAATTTAGAAAGTGGGGTATATATATAATCATATATTTATATCACAGTTTCATTCTATAGCTCCCAGACCTTGAATGGGATAAATAATAAGGAGCAAACTGAAAGGTAACTTAGGTTATGCTGCATCCTCTATAATATTTCCTCCTCCTTCTAATAGATGGCAGATTGTATGGTGCATCTGTAATGAGCACATGACTAACAACCACTGTGAATTGGAGATTGGGTGTCATTTGTCTTTTTCTGCTTTGCTTATTTTAGATAATCCTGCGCCATCATCTTCTTTACTAACCACCAAGTTTTCCAATTAGTCAGATTTGTTAACATGTCTCCGTCCCATTCATCCATGTATATGTATATGTGTGTGTCTGTGTGTGTGTGTGTGTGTGTGGGGGGGGGTGTGGGTGTGTATGTCTGTGCCACATGCAGATTTCGTGATTAATCTAGAGAGACAATATTTTTGAAATGGTATTGGGTGTGGAATATAAACAAGCATGTGATGTATTGTTTTTTATTGCTTGATGGTGTCTGACAGCTTTGTCACAGAAAATGCATGGCTCCTTTCTTCCTAAATCCATCATGAGGAATATAAAGACATATGCATAATAATGAAACACATTTATTAATATGTACTGTCCCCCGGAGTCATATGACAATGAAATGGATGACTGGTTTTCTTTTGCATGGATGCTATAGGCCTGTGTGTCGTGTGTGTGGAGGCAGCTGAACAGGTAGACGCAGTGTACATGGATGAGCTCTTACCCAGAGCAGCGCAGACAGTGGCCTTACAATGCTCTGACTTCTATGTACTCACAGGCAATAAGTTGCTTTTTACACTGGTTTGAGCTTAGGTGTAAAGTTCAATTCTACTGGTTGTCTTGAGGACCTAACCTGCGAAACACAACCCTCGTACTTGTGCTAACAGAGACACGACTCGTTGGTTCACACTGTTGACTTTGCCAGCTCATAGATATTGTGAGTGGATACAAGCAAATGACCCTTAAAAGACAAGTTTGATGATTTAATATGAACTTTCTTTCTTTTAAAAAACCCTTGAAGATTCCAAAGTCAATGAATATATATCCAATATACTTGGTCCATTTGCTTTAATAGTTTTTTTTGTATCTAGTTGTCACCAACAAAGTGTATCTAGGGTTCATTATCAAACAATGAACAAACAATCTGATGAGTTCCATATCTTTCTTCCAACACAAGCGCCATTGGTTGCTGCGAGGAGCTTTTTGAGAGGGTTTTTTTCACGGCGGACCCTTGTTCAGCCCTTGCTTGCAACCACAAATGGGCATTCTCCATCCTGATGTTGCATAACCTCCCTGCCATTGTGATGGAGCTGCTTCCAAGCCGTCTCTCTGGGGCTCCATCCGTAAGGCGCTCCACATGTCTGCTGTGAAGTCTAGAGCAGCAGCATGTTTGCAAGTCTGCGGGCATTAGTCCAATCACCGAAACAAAAAAGAAATATGAATGATATCTCTTTTATTCTCCTCCTGTTCGCGAGAGCATCCTCTTGTGGTTACCATCACATACCAAATCAATTATCTATGCTGCTGGTCGGAGGCTTCTTTAATGTGTTTTTTGCCCCTTTTATTTACTCAAGTTGTCTAATGGTGGTGTAGAGGGGGTTTTCAAACCCTTTCTTCTAATCCCCCGCTATTCTTCCTTTCTTCTTTTCAAAACTGGGATTTACAGACCAGCTGGGACAGCAAAGAAGCTTTTAATAAGCAAAGAGTGATTTCAATGTTTTTTTTAAAAAGCTATAAAAACACATGATTTCTCTCAAATACATTTATTACAAATGTTCTTAAGAAAACCGATGTTTTCTAGATCTCTGTTTTCTGGATTTCTTTTCTTTTAGTGTGTTTTGCATGCATTTCCTTTTTGAGATTCATGCTGTCAAACCGGCGGAAATGATTGTTGTTTTTAGCCAATGGAATATGTATGGCCTCACAATATTGTTCTAGTCATGAATATTACAGTGGAGGCTTGTGCATACGCGAATAGTATCTTGATCCATTCTAAAGATTTGGGACAATAAGTATCCAAATGTTGATGTGCTCCTCTGGTTCCCATCGTCAGATCTCAAAACTGCCCCTGTGCTGGGGAGACAATTTCTCATCAGGCACCAGCAGCCACAGCACCGAGCTCATTCACGGAGGAGTCCGATATCTACAGAAAGCCATCACGAAATTGGATTACAAACAGGTAAATGCTTCATTTTTTCTCCGCAGCTGACACTTATCCGCAGAATTCCTGGTCCCTCTGGTCATATTGCTTTATTTACCCTCCCATGTTCATTTTTCATTCACGGGGAAGCAGTGACATGTTTGCCTTCAATGACTGCCTGCCCGGGAATTTTCTGAAGTTGTTTTAAAGAAATCTTACAACTTAGCAGACCTTCGCCGGCATCATATAGTGAATTAATTCATGAAATTATCCCCTCGGTAATGGCTGGGATGACGCCCATGTGTCCTCCTTTGTCTGCGAATTGTTTAAGACGAGTCGCCAAGGTTCAAAGTGAAATGTCACCATTTTCTGTTACATTTCACCGTATTTGAGAAATCTCATTATTCTGGGCTTGTGTTTTCTTTAGGAGCCTTATTTTGCTATCTGTAGGAACATGCAGAGGTCCTGGAGGTGAGCAGCAGAAGAGACCAATTAGTGTGATTGCACGAATCGCAACTGCCTAGTCAGCAGCTCGACAGTAAAATGTAGGCTGTGCTGTACGTCTCGGATGAAAAGAAGGGCAAATTAAAGCAATTCTGTTTGGAGCTGGGTATTTCATGCTTACAGTCACAATAATATGTACCCCCAAAACCTATATATCTCATTCAGGTCTCAAAACCTACCAACAAAACAGCCGGAAATAACATTTTGGTTGTTGTGTTGTTCTCACGCCAGCAGGACGAGGAAAACTGTGAGAGGTCATTGCTGTCGTTCAAAGTTGCACACAGATTATGTCGAATTTATGACTTCAAATCCACATATAAAGATGAAATCAAAGTTTGAATTCAAATTCAAGGTGAAACTATTGGATGATTAAGTCAAAAATGACAAAGAAAACGGAACTATTGGTGCTTTTCTTATTCTTCTATGAAGGTAAATTTAATATCTGTGGGTTTTGTGCAATAGATGAGTAAAAAAAAAAACACATGCCACCTTTTTTCATGGTTTTCTGACACTTTACGGGTCAGGAATCAAGAGATCTGTTCATTGATGGATATAAAAAGTTATTTCAGGCCTAATTAAATAAGTTTAGTTTCTGACAAGTTATCCAGTTCAACTCTCCCCTTCATGACAGTGAAACTGTCCAGTTTCTTGATCACACCTATATCTGATGTCGCTGCAGGTGTTCAAGTAAAACCTACTGTATGTTTTTCCCCTCATTCTACCTATTCACTGATCATTTTTCACCCCATAAACCAGAAACAGCAGTAAACCTTTCCTTAGATAAAGGCTTGGAGTTGGGGAAGATGGAGAAGTTCAGCCGAATGGTAGTAAACTTTACAATCACCTTTGGGCTGAGAGGCCCATTGGAGTGTAAGGGAGACGGAGGAGCGGTCCACGGCGTCTCTCTGCACCATCTCGCCTTTGCTCTCTTAGACTTGGGTGAACTCAGGGGCCCTGATTTGATTGGTGCAGCTTTGAATCATAAGCTTTAATTGTGCCTGACATTTAAAGCTTCTCTCTGGTATTTAAAGCAGTGTACAGGTGTGGCTCATTACTGAGAGGGGTGGGGGGAGATAGGAGATTTTCTGATTTCTCTCTCATTGCTGATCTGTGGCAGCGTCTTAACTCATCACGCTGCCTGTCACCATCCGCGAAACCCGTACCCCACTCGCACAAAGCCACACGCGACCCAGCTATCATCAGTCAAAGTGGAGTTCAGGCCTATCATGAAATGATGGGCACCTTTTTTAGTGCTGCAAACACTGTGAAGGAGCGGGAGGCTGCAGACGGGGGAATAAAAACAGTGGGACTGTATTACCTTGCACTTGTTACTAATCCTTCAGATGGTGAATCTTTCATAGTGCGCTCATGCAAGACAGACTGGTTGTTTATTATGATGCTCGAAGCCTGAAATCCTTTCTTGAACAGTTTTAGGTGTTCTGAGAACATTATAATGCACCGTGAAAGTATTCAGTACCAATCACTTTGAGCAGTGTTCCAAATTGTAGCACTTATCACAGCTGGAGATGCAGGTAGCAGCAGTCTGACTGCAAAATGTAGTTTTCTCTTGCCTTATGTGAGCAAGTGTGAGAAAATGCCTTTTGCTTTCAGAAATATATACATTTATTCTGCAGTAATTTCAACATGTAACACATCTATAGAGCTGAATTGTGCATTTGAAAGCCTATGCTATGCTATGTTATGTATTCTGTTGACTTGTGTACGTACATTATCCAAAATATTTCCAACAATGTTCAAACCCAGAAAAATCCTTATTTTCACTCACTTCTAACCATTTAACCAGTCGGCTGTTTTTTCCTTCTACTGTTTGTATCGGTAACTAGAAATAGATCGCGATCATTCATTGCCGTTTGCTGCAAAGCGTGAATAAAGCTTTTCATACATGACCTCATCCGTGTACATAATTTGCGCCTGAGTTGCGTCAGGAAGATTTTCATAAAAAGACAGCAACTCCCACGATCCTACACTGCTTCACGACATCATCCAACTAGGTCTTTTGATATTGTTTAGATTTGTGGAATAGAATAGAGCCCTATGCAGCCAAAGTTACATATTGTATGTTTAACATACACAGCCTAAACATATAAACACTAATGAATCTAGAGCAGAGCAGACATTGAGATCAGTGTGTTCGGCACCAAAAAGAAAAAGTGTAATTAAATACAGGTTTTTGTTATTTGTCAATAATCATAAATTCTGCATCAGTCTTCCCCCGCAGAATATCTTGTGTCTCACACAGCCGTGTAATTGCTGTTTATGTGAGCGTAAACAAATGAGAAACAACGTTTTTAAAGCAGAAAATAGCCAGTGGGCATCGCGTTCCAACCAGTCCCAGGATCCATCTATCTGCGGGCCATATGTGCCTCGTGTTGGCATCAGAAAAACAAAGCATATGTTGATTGTTAGCCAGGGTGTACATAGCATGTCCTGTTCACTCAAGGTCTCCCTTGTAGCTGCAAACTCCCAACTTTGTTTCTCTAGGCTATCTGTCAGACTTCATTTAGCATTTGAGGATATGTGGATTCCCATGTACTGCAAAAAGGCAACATACTTCTGAGGGAACGCGGCCACTATCTGAGCAGTGATCTGTCAACATTATTCATTTAGCAGAAGTAAGTAGGAGAGGGGGTGTTTTATACGAGCTATTTATATTTGTTCACTTACTAATACCAGTAGATGGTTAAAAAAAAAAAGCACTTCTAGAAACCAGGAATATCTGGGGGAAGAAAACACAACACACAATTTATGTTATTCTAAAGAGATGCATTTTGTCCTAATTGGTGTAGAAAGAACAAAGGAATGAAACAATAAAAGCATTTGACCACTTACACGTATATTAATATTTCCTCAAGCTGTCTTTTCCACCCCTTTTCCCATACACAACTGGGTACATTATGGCAGTGACATTTTCTGTCCTGACCTTCTTTACTGGGGATCGGGCTTTGACTGCTCGGGTTCATCTCCTCAGGATTTTTCAAGCCATCACGGTCAGATAGTTTCAAGATGTAGACATCCTTTAGCCTCAGAAAATGTAGTCTTTGCAAACATATAATTAAGCAAGAAATGGCAAACAGGTTGTAACGCCCCCTTTGCACGTAAATCGCACGGACCCATGTTCTCATAAAGGGGATTTTTTAATATTCACATTTCACTCTGTAGAGTTATAGATGTTATAAATGTGAAACTTGATTATTTTTGCACTTCCGCACTATATTTTAACTTTTTGTACTTTTGTCGCGTCTTTATGTGCTGTTCATGTGCCCCATCGTCTTTTTGCTGGAGGAGTAATTGACAAAAGCATCTGGGATAATAACTCCATCTCCCGCTGTACCTGTAACAATTTAATTGGATGAGTCAGCCCAGCCAAGCATCTCTGGCTCCATGACTGGGAGACATGAAATTCATTGTCATTATTGTCCCTGTCATTTTGCTGCATTTTGTCCGGCCGCAGAGTTCCTCTCACTCCACTGAGTTTCGTCCCTCCAGGAGGCTGGAACGAGTGGTATGTGTGAGCCGAGCGGAGGTAGGGGCTGGATGGGAGGGAGCCAGGGAGGGGGGGAGGGTGGTGTTGGTGGTGGCAGAGAGAGGGGGTGGGGGGTGGCTCCCATTCCTCCAGGGAGCTTTAATGCTCATTTAGCTTTGGACTGTCATTCGGCCATTTTGGCTTTTTAATTGCTGATGATAATTATCATCATCATCATTATTGTTATCTTCATCAATGTGTCAGGTTATTATAGCCGCGCTATGCCGTTCATTCATAAATCCTGCGCACCGCGATCTGACTAATCCTTGAATTCCTGACATTTAATGTAGTATTAATGCTCCTGTTCTTTGCCCGGTGCCAATCTGTGACAGGCTCACAACAGAGAGCTGTGAATCACGGGGTCAGAGGTCGTCAGGAGGCTCAGCAATCACCGAGGATCAGACACTGCCTACTGGTGCCTAGCCCCTCTCAAGCCTGTGTGTGTGTGTGTGTGTGTGTGTGTGCGTGCATGTATGCGTGTGCACACACCACCGGTGGCATAAGTTTGCTGCCCATACACTATAATGGTCACATTCACCCAACAGAGATGAAGAAGTGGATTCCATGGTCTTCCTAATACATCATGGCAGGGTGCATGCTCTTGTATGTAATTCATTCTAAAATGTGGCCTTTAAATCTGTTGTTTTCTTGTTTTCTTTTTTTACTTTTTGCTCTCAACTTATTTATTTATTTTCCCGTGGTGGGGGGAATGGCTTGGAGCATGCCGTAGCATTAAGCAGAGCCCACCAGCTAGCTAGCCTCAAGTCGCTCAAACGTAAAATAAATCAGGGCACAAAGGACCCCGCTCATTCCTGCAAAGTAGCAACATTTTCCCCGGCCAACAATGAGGACTTGAACTTCCCTGGCAATAACAAATAGAAAGAAAGTCACCCGAGACACCAACATTAAAAGTGATTAATCATCTCTATTCTCTCTTTACTTTTGAACCAAGGGATTGTCCGGCAATAAATCTTCAAAGATGTACATAAGAATCACTTCCTAATGAAACCCGGCTTTGTTCATTTGTCACCTTTTAGACCCTTTCATCTAAATTACAAAACTTGTGACCTTGTGACTCTGAATATAGATCTTTGGTATTTTAGAGCTGAAGAGGGATTAATCCATAAATCTTGATACTAGATTTCTCTGTTCATTAGGAGGGATTCTGCCAGAAGGAAAAAAAAGAGCAGATCAGCTGCTGTCGAGAGCTATTTACTGTCACATTGACAAACTGAGAAATGTAATTATCCGGGGAGGAAGTGGTGGTTTTCAGTGATCAGTAGATGTGGCTTCTTTTATAAAACGGAGCGTGGTTTTATTCTCCAACTAAATAATGTGTTAGTAGGTTAAAAGCCATACAAAACATATATATTAATAGTAACTGAGCAGAAATAAGTGTTACGTGTTACACATAAGAGCAAAAAAAACGAAAACAGTCTCCGTCAATCAGCTCCTGGTAGATTTAAGCCGTTGATGCATCTGCCTCCTTATCCCCACATTCCCTTCCCTTTTTTCCGAGGACCTGCTCTCCTTCCCACTGCAGGAGTGGGGAGGGGCGGGGTGGTCGCGGGGCCCACACTCAGGCCAAAGGGCCACTGTGGCTTTAAGTGTGCTCCTCGTGTGGCCGGAGCAGCCATCGCGCTGATGCAAAGTGACAGGGACAGATGTGACATATCGGTTCCGACACACTTCCATACCACCAGTCACAGGCTCGGGGTGACTCACATCCCCCTGCTCTGGTCCTGTCCCCCCGCTGCAGGACAACACAACGATGCTCGAATGAACCTCGCCATCGCCCTCACTGCTGCCAGGTATGGGGCTGCCATAGCCAATTACACTGGAGTGGTGCACCTACTGCAGAGGGCAGACCCTCAGACCGGGAAGGAGAGGGTCTGCCGAGCACACTGCAGGGATGTGATCACAGGTAAATCCAACAAAATCCGCCTCACTCCATTCCCACTCTTTCCTAACCGTCACAACAGGGGCCTTCCCAGCACCTCTTACTCACTGCTAGTTTGCACATAGTCATCGCACATCTAATGCAGCAGCTTTTAATATTTTATAAGCGTTTTATGGTGTAGAGGGCTGCTTCAGATCTTGTAGGAAGGAACATAAGACGGAATTAGGGTACTCCAAATGGCCTTACTTACCTTTTAAATGTCATGCATAGGGCCGGCTTTGGAAGAATAAAGCAGTTAAGGGTAAAAGATGGTATTCTGAAAGATTTCATGAATAACCGAGATTTGAGGGTCTCAACACATGACCACCCCCTGATGTTTTAAAAGAATGAAGTGTGCTCCTGGAGGAGATGTCTCACTTTAATAATGTGAGAGGAGGGCCTCACATGGGGAGGGCTTAGACTGAAAGGATAATAGAAACAGTTTTGACATCACTTCTTTTTTCTTTGTCTTTTTTTTCTCCCTTCTTCCTCACGAAAAAAAAAATGATTTCAGGCTTTCGAGCCATGCCATTCCATTTCTCCCCTCTCTCTCTCTCTCTCTCTCTCTCTCAGAAGTGGCGGCCTCACATGTCAAATTAGAAAGGGTAGTCCGTCATTCACCTTGTTTTCAAAACAGATCATTTGCCGTCCTCATGGTATCTTTGGATATGCGTCCCATTATATACTGTAGCTCGTCAACATCAAGCATCACATTAACAAACATTTCCCTTCCGCAATTTCAAAAGGATCCCTCAGTCACTGCCACCGAGCTACTCTGTGACACAAAGAAGCAAGAGGGAAATTAGGTATGTCTGTTTCCTATTAATTACAATCCTGGGAAGTCTCCCATGGACACACTCGAGCCACTCTATTACAGAGAGAGGGGGGCGTTTCGCTGATAAATTAATAATCCGGCTTGTCACAAGCCACAGATGAATAGCCCCTGGTGATTGATGCTGTTTTCTTTCATAGGGCAGGAATTTGATGTCAGAGCCAAATGTGTTATCAATGCCACGGGACCTTTTACGGACACGCTGCGGAAAATGGATGATCAGAAGAACCCCCGACATCTGTCAGCCCAGTGCTGGGGTGCACATCGTCATCCCGGGCTATTACAGGTAACTAACGGTGGGCCCCTACATCTCTGTCACTGTATCTCCTGCTCCTTAGCGCTGGCGTCTCATCAGTTCATTAGCCAGCGCCAGCAGAGAATACTCAGCCTCTGGCCACAAGAAAAGACAGGCTACGTCTGGCAGCTCTGATGGTTTGGGTGTCTCGGAGCAGGTGTTTAGTAGAAATTTGAACCCCAGCTGAGGAGTGTCGTGGACCATATTGTTAACTGAAAGAGAAGATTTACATCCTCTGTAGTGCAGTGCTCCGGCCTGATCAAACATCATTTCCTCTTGCAACCATTTTCTTATTGGATTCCTCGGCCAGAGCTGGGATTTCTGCTTTCTTGTTGATGCATGTTATTTGTGTTTGGCTACTCCCGTGACCCAGCCTTCCCCCTCAGCTGAGCCTGCGTTAAATTGAGTCACAGCCACATGCATGTGTTTTAAACAGGACGGTATGTGCACCCTGGGTTGCGGCAAGGGGAGCGGCGGCTGGAATTGAAACCAGCTGAATTAATCTCCTGGAAACAGCGCTGACAGGAGCCTGATTATGGGGTGTCCCTTCAACCAGCCCGGCCCGCTCGTGCCCTCCCCTCCCCAGCAGACCAAAGGTTAATGCAGTCTTCTTGTTTGTTCCCCTCCCTATACCCCTGCACCCGCCCATGCACATAAGGCACACACACCTCCGCTCCTGGAGCTCCTGGATCCCGTCACGTCATCTTCCCACTAACCCGGGAGATGATGCCCCAACACACCCACACACAGCGAGAGCCGTCCCATAGAGGAGGAGGACGTGGACTTCACACTGACTGAAGTCCCACAACCACCCAAACACAGAAGGTGATTATCACACTGATGCACAGACAAACTCACCCGCTTTGTTCTGCAGGTGTGGTTTTTGCACGTTGAATCCCAAAACTTGACTGGAAACTCGATTTTGCTTGTCCCACACACGACAGTTGCATCTGTGGTGAGTCTCCCAGTATGTCGGCGTATGCACAGCTGTGGTGCTAAGGTGTAACCAGCACAACCACATCAACGTAACATTTCTCACGTGGAGAGAAAAAACTAAAATGAGTCATCACTGTGCACTTACACTTGCGGCACTATAGCCTGGATGTTTTGAAACAGACCTAATTCATAACAGCCATTTATGATAATAAATACACGTCCAACAATCTCAACACCCCCCAATCCACCCGCCCACCCTCTCTGATTTACAAATAGCTGATAGAGCAAGCAGCTGACAGAAATAAATGAGCTAATCTGATGGCTGTGTAGGACTTCCACCAGATATTAATTCATCAGGAGGCCACAGAGTGCAGACAGATACAAATTCCTGCTTTAATTATGTATGGGAGCTGCGCTGGAAGCAGGAGACACCTCCACTACCAGGACTATTTCTCAGAGCAACTTCGTGAACCCCTCTCATTCCATCGTTGTTTTGTTTTCCTTTAGATGTAATACGCGTCGCTCCCGTTTCCCCCAAACTCTGCGGACAGAATAGATTTTGGCCCCCGTCATAGCAATGCTCTCACATGGGACATTTGATAATGAACAAGTGGAAAAATAACCTTTGCCACATAAAATTATATTGTTTTCGATTTGCAATTTTTATGAGGCCTTCCTGGAGCCTGTGTGATGTATTTTGCTCCCACTCGGAGACTCAAATGCGCCTGCGACTGGCGGGCTTATCAAAACCCACAGAGGCTTTATTGAATGAGTGACCAGTGGGTATCTAAACAGAATGCAGGGCTATTGATTTTGGAGAAGTGGTCTAATTGTTTCTAGTAGACAAGGGCTTGTCCCGATTATTTGATTGATTAGCTTGATACTGGTCTGCTTCCTCATCCTCCTCCCCTGGCCAGTTAATAGCACTGTAATCCCAATACACTGCTGTATTTCTAATCCATCATCATTATCATGGCTGTACTCAGCACAAGATTAGTCCATGAGGGTTTTTTCCTTTTTTTTTTTTTTTTTGCATTCCCCAATATTAGCTCTGCAGTCTTTATGCTAAAGGGTAAGAAGTGAAGGAAAAAGTCGGCTGATGCAATTAGTTCTACTGGGATGTGTTGAAGTTAAAGAAAGTTAAACACATGAGAGAAACATTAATGGAGAAATTGAAGTAATCAGTGGTGAAGAGTATCTAAGTACATTTTCTTGTACTGCTGTAGTAATGAACAATTGTGATGTTTAAATGAGAATTTCAGTTTAATGTAGCTACTTAAATGCATTCTACTCCATTTATCCAAGAGCTGTAACAAGATACTTTCCAGGGTTTTCCTACAATGCAAAATGTGATGTGCTTAAAAAATGTAATTTTTTTTTTGTATTCAGATGAAACCAGTGGTTTAAACAATATTTTTGGCTTGTTATAACTTGGGGAGGAAAATCTGTGTCAAGTGATGTCTCAGATTCCGAAAAGTTTTCTTCATGCATCAGTTCTTTTGGAATTAAAAACATTCTAGCTAGATGGTGTACATGTTGAACAATATACCTTTATTTTTTTAAGTATTTATTTATTCGCAAATCATATGTGCGTACTTCAGTAGGATTTTGAGTGCAGTATTTTTACTGTGTTGTATTGGTACTCATGCTCAAGGAAAGGATCAGAGTATGTCCTCCATGTCTATAAGAGGGACAGAAACCGACAGAGAATTGGTTGTTGGATGTGTCACAGTAGTTCTCCAGTTCAAGCTTCAGACTACATCTGGCTTTAGGCAGTGTGGCCACAGACGGCAGGCTGACATGTGGCGTATGTCTGGGCGAGACCCTGGTAAAAGTCCTGTAGTCACAAAATGAGCAGTGAGAGCCTGAAGCCTGAGAAAAGAAAAGAAAGAGGAAGGGGACCGGGGGGGGGGGTGCGGGCGCGGGGGATTTAAGTGTGAAGTGATGGAGCGAGAAGCCGTGACTGGTGGAGTCCACGCGCTCTCCGTCCTTGCCTGTGGTAGTGCCCGGGACGGGGTCTTCACTCATTTGTCTAAGAACACGTAAGGAAGGGGGGGGGAGTGTGAAGACGGGTCATACCAGAGGGGTTTGTCACATTGTGTGGAGGTGACACCTCCGAGGACCTACTGGCCTCCACAGTGGACAGACAGTGTCTCCCGCAGTCCTTCCCTTGAGGGAGAGGGGGGGTGGGGGGGTCTCCATGGCTTCTCACAGTCACACCAGGGTCTCTGCATGTCTCGCAGCAGAACTCTACTCCACTGTACTCAGTTTGACTTCTACTGGACTCTCAAGTGAGCGGACAGGCGCATTTCAAGACCCTCTTTGTTCGGTTCCTGCTGCCTGAAGTGGACTCTCTTCTGTTTTGGTGGTGAAATCTTTCCACACCACACAACAGTTCCATTCCCCATCCATGAGTCAGCCGAACAAAGGAGGCGTCAGTGTCGCTGACTCTGCCTCTGGAATTAAAGAATGAAAAACATTTCTGTCACTGAATATTTCCAGTCCCGTCTCTTCAGTCCTCACTTCCAGAAGAGCTTCTCCTTTTGTTCCCTGCTACAGTTTACATTCAAACTCCACAAGATATGTTTTATTATCGTCATGCAGTCCCAGCTATACACTGTACTGATTTGTAAGTGCACAGCAGATGTGTTTGTTGAACCTTTTCACCCATTAAAATAATCAATTGGACTTTTGAATCCATGGTGCCAGGTCTTCCAGGTTAATACAACTCTAGAGACGCTGTTAATCATCCATAAGTTTCATTTTGAACAACTATAAACGGGCATTGTCTTCATCTGCATGCTTTTTATTGCCCATGCGAGGCCTTCTGCTCCACAGCTACTCAGCTGTCATAAATGTTTAAAAAATGCCCTTTGATAACGAGTTTGTCATTGTTTTATTCAGAAATATCAACCGGCCCATTATGGTGGCAGGTATTTTTTCAATCGATACACAAAAGTGCATTAATATTTAATTCTTTATATGTCACTGCAATATAAGAAAATGTGAATTGTTGAGAAGCAGCAGCTGGAGCTCATTTATTTTCCTGCTATAGCCGTGAAGAAGACAGGATAGACGACTCCCTTCACATCCGCAGTCATATATCTGCAGGATTTGTGTGTCTTCGTGCCGTAGGTATCCACATATTTACATGCCAGTTTGTGCTGTCTTTGTCTGAAACAGGAGAGGAGACGTGTGGTCACCCTGCAGTGTTTGTTGTCCTCTATTCATGAAGCCAGACTCCGATGACACTTTATCGTTAGACAGATACTGACATATGACATTGGAGCCTGTTCCTGTTAATGCACGAGCAAAATATTTCGTTGATTGTTTCTTTTCAAATCCAGCAATACTAGTTATAAAGCCAGATCAGTATAATTATGATAATGCTCATATTTGATGTTGCCGACATAAATAAAAAGATATATATTGGTTAAGAAAATGACATTTTTCTATCTCTGTTTGGCCATTACTGAAATACCCAAGATTCTTTGCAATTCCAGCATTCTGGCCCGACACCAACTTAAAGCTAGGGTTGGTAATCCTGGAAAAGCTAGCAAGAGTAGGCTACACTAAAATATGCAACGGCTACATCCCACCCCCTCCCATCGGCCCTCTTATCAGAACTACACCCCCATCCAATAACTTCTGATAATCATCTCTACATCAGCGACGTATGTCTCAGCCACTTCGCCTGAAGCCTCATGACTCATGAGAATGCACAGTGAGAGCCCGGGCAAGTGGAATGCAGGTATACGCGCACGTTGGTTAGACAGACAGGTACGCCGGCCAATCATTTTGTCCGGTTCGAATGAGATGTGTTCATCACAGTCCTGAGAAGGCCACAGGCACCATCTATTTACTGAAGGCTAACAAGACGGATTCCAACAAATATGAGTAACATCAGTTATCCTGCCTTTTAAAAGTTGTTCACCTTCATCCATCCAAATATTTGGCAGGTTTTTTTTTACTTCAAACATACACGGATGAGACATGTGTAGGTGCTGGAATGAACCACCGGGACTGTGTGAAGTGACCAGATCTACTCAAGTAGTAACAGCGCCTGCTGTCATCCCGCACGCTGTCCCTGTCCTCCTGACAATGCGCCCATATCACCAGGACGGTCCGTGCCATGTTAGACTTCAAATGAACTGTACAATGACCTGCAAATGACAAGCACAGAGAGTTGCAGCCCCCAGCGACTTTGGTGTGAATAAGTTTTAACCCTTTGTTTGGCGCGGAAGAGGGGAAGAAAGCATAATCTATGATCCCAATGTTTCTGGAATGTTTAAAAAGGTCAATATGCTGATATTTTTGACAGCGCTTGACCTTTTGTGAAAAAAGTAACAAAACCATTGGAATTGAAATAACTTCTTTGTTTAGTTCTGGCACATAATGTATCACAGTCAAAGCGCGCTGTCTCCCCGCAGCATCTGCCCATGAGTGACTTGACTGTTAATCCAGCGTATTGATCTAATATCAAAAGGTGCTATTTAAATGCAGCATAATTCCCTGGGAGCCATGATCCGTCAGTGGGCTCTGTTTGGAATCTGGCTGAATAACTAATGCCTGTTTTTGTCTGTCCCAATGTCCAGGTGGCCCAACATCTGGCTGCCACCGACAGAGGTGTTTCCTACAGAGTGGTCGAGAGGGGCTCATGTAACCCTGGAAGAGTGAGTGAGTTTATTTATTTATCATGTTACAAGAGCTGACGTTGCAAAATAGTTCACAATAAAAATGTATAAAAACAGTTAACATGGGGAGAGTAAAAATTGAATACCTATAAAAGGAGAGAGTTATGAAGTTAAAGGTACAGGAGGAGGGGGACGTGTCCTGATCTGAAGACATCAGACACATACTGGTGATGTGGGGCTGCAGCACTGTGGCTCTCTATCACAGGCAGGTACTTCACCACATAGATTGATTCAATGATGCCAAACAGGATCATAGAGGACCTGGTTAAAAAAAACTACTTTGCCATATCATTCAGATCTTCTTGAAACTAAATAAATACGAAAATACAATCCTGCTGAGGGAGGTGAGAAGGTTCTGACACACCCACTGCTCACACAGTTTGGATCAAAACCTCCTTTCAGAGAATAACGTAGATATATTTTGACTACTTGCATCAGATTGATATGATCATCTTTATATCCTCTCACCACAGAAACCTTGTTTCTCCTGCACAACTGAAACAAACTTGTATTCTCACAGGTTCTGCTGCTTTTGTTATCTAGACACCAGGTAGGTTATGTTTTCACCCCCGTTTGTTGGTAAGTGAGATTACAAAAAACTACTGGATTACGACAAAGCTCGGTGGAAGGATGTGGTATGAGTCAGGGAAGAACCCATTAAATGTTGTTGGTGGGGGGGTGGACCCAGGAATCTTTTGACACTGCCTTTAACATTGAGAGATGCTGCGTTTTTTCAACATTTTCTTAAATGTGGTTTCATGAGGTACTGTTGGGCCCTGGCGTTGGTATAGTTTCCACTGGTCTTTGCTGGCTCTGAGTTATTATAATCTTGAGGGCTTGGTGTCAGTGCTGTTGATCACAATGGGTCAGAATGGCAGATAATTGTCAGTAACTTTATATCACTCCCCACAACTTACACAGTAACTTTGTTGGAGGGATAAAGCAGCTGTGAGTTCCAAGGTAACTCCTTAGTGGAAAGGAGAACGCGTGTTTCGTTCAGCAAAGTGTGTTTTAATACAACACTGGGGTAGCATCACCAAACATCAAATCTCACACTGCATCCCACATTCTCCAGTGCATGAGACTCTTCACCTGTTCCTTCCCATGATCCTTTGATTCATGCGAGAATAAAACCAAGCAGTTGTGTTTGATAGTATGGAGCCGGAAAGGGGTGTAACCAGCAGCCGGCGTTTCCCAGGGGACCCACACGTCCTTGAGAGCAGGTTTAGTTCCCACACGGCCCGTCCTCTGAATGCAAGGGGAGAAGAAAATAGAAGCCACATTACATCACAGACATAAATCCTTTCATAATGATGATGATGATGTTTAAATTGTAATTACATGTCAATTTAAATATTAACATCACTTTTGCTCCTGTATATCCATCATACACAAAATGATTAGGTTGGTGAAACGCAGTGGAAATACAGGGCCAGAATCCTAGAGGCCTCACAGGTTGTTGAAAGTTAAGCGTTAAAGTTCCTGCAGTGGAAACAAGTCTTGCTGTGTACAGTACTCTGAAGGTGCATGGAGGCACAGCCATTGTGGCAGACACTGCTGGGCTTCCTGAGCATGCAGGCAAGCAGACAAGGCTCTTCCTTGAATTGTTGACCTCATGGCAAGGCATGCAGACTAAGTAGAGACCCCCCTGACCCAGGTTTCATATCAAACACTGACACGTTCAGTGTTAAACACAAGCAAAACTCTATGCCTGTCCTCTGTTTAGCGCCCCGGCTGTTGTATGAACCAATTACTCAGTCCACAAATATGTTCACAATATGTTCTGTTGCTGTCGAATTAAGCTTGTGCACAGTGTCTGTTTAGGATAGATGGGTTTGACAGCATCATTCACTGTGGCAGTAATCCTCTCCCCAACCAGCTCCTTCAATTCCAGCACTGGTATTCCCACACATGCATTAGATTGACCTCACATTAACCCAGATACATTTGATCTTTAAGATCCATAAATTGGCTTTTGTCATTACCATAGGTTAATTACTGAGATTTGCTCTGTACCGTTGCTACACTGAGATTGCAATAATAAGCGCCACACAAAAGCCATTCACGCTGCCTGCGTGAGCAGCAAATGGGCATTGTTTTGATCTTTCTATTCCTGTCGGGAGTTTTGTTTGTATTGGTCTATTATTAGCTGTCTACCTAGCACTACTTTTGATACAGTTTTGATTCTGCTGAGCTTAGTGCAAACCTTGCCCTTCCTGTCATTCTCTCCTTAATAAGTCAGTTGACGTGCAGCTCAGATGTGGATCTGGCTGCTGAGTGCACAGCATTCCCCACAGCACATTGTATGCATTGGAAAAAGAATTTCTAGTTCCACACAAAAATGTTTTAATATTTTCTAATTTCTCAGATTTTCTTGTATTTATTTTCATGTCTTTTTATTAAAATAGAAGCTGTTCAATTTTAAGATTATTTCAAATACAACCTACCCTGTACGTCTGCCAGGACACTGACGCTGCTCAGATTAAGCTCTCAGTTCCCATGGAGCAGGAAACTTTGTTAAGTAACTTAAGTAACCTTTTATTTTTAACTGTAAAATGTTTGTTTATGTCCACCTGTTGTGTTTTGATATATTCAGTAAGTTATAATATACCTGATGTTTATGAGGATTTTGAATTTACCACAGGTCATTGGAATTGCTTATAATGACTACGATGCATTTATTGTTAGATGCTCATGATGTTTCAAGAATTGAATTTAAGGCCTGGCTGAATAAAAGTTAGATATTGAATAATAAAAACAAACAATATCAATGTTGATATGAGACGAGGCATAATGTATTGTGGTAGAACCCAAATATAAAGTATGCAACTTGCTGCTTGTGTCTGTCATTCAAAGTCATCAACCATACATTGAATAGACATTTAAACCCCCACCGTGTCAAACTCTTTGATCATTCAGCCATCTTGATTTCTCCTGTCACATGAACGCTCCCTGATTGTAAACATGAGAATCCGTCTCATCGCCACACGCCATCCCAGGGGGGCAGTGTACAGGTTCTGCTCTTTACTCCTAGTACAGGTACAGAAAGAGGTGTGGGTGTGTGTGTGTGTGTGTAGTTTAATAATCTGTTTCACTGTGCAAAGTGGTGTAAATAAATAATGAATTGCATTTTGAGAGGGGTGCCAAAAATTTCTCACAAAAAATACTAATTCTTGTATCACGGGGCTTTAATAGAAGCTCAGCAACCATGACACTCAGATGCTCTCAGCCCGATGTGCAGGAGCAGTTACAGACAACATCAGTCCAGATGTTGACTGGAACAGCACGTCCATGTTGTTCGATTCATCCATTCATCCGCAAGATATTTCCTCTCCCCACTGAACTCTGTAATTATGGCCAAGTCTGAGAAAGTTATGGAAATGATGAAGGATGCGCTGAAATATGTAAATCCCAAAATATTATGAAGACTGTAATGTTTCTTCCACCTACAAGATAACATGGAACCGGTGCAATAAAGTCAAACAAAGGAAATACGTACTTGGATGCTGACAAAAACTGCTCATGAGATTGATACTGTTCTGAAAAAGTCATTAAAACGTCTGCACTGTACTGGTTTTGTAGTAAGAGTGTCATCAGTGCTATTCTCAAGCCGTCGGGCCGCATCCAACAGGACTATATTTGGGTCCTGTTGTTTGTCCAAGCCAGTTCACCTGGGTTTGACAGAAAACGTATGGATTACCTGTAAACCCGAGATTCAGCCAGTGACAGGTCTGTGGAAGTGAGCCACTGCAGCACGACTAATTGAGCTGTGGGTTTGCTGTAGGGGCTCGTGTGGGAGTTTCTGTCAACGCAATTTCTAAATTAAACACATTTCAGTAATGGCAAACACTGAGGATTCAAATTCATAAGATTTTCTCTCATAAAAGAAAGGCCTATATTGTTCTGCATTTAACCTGCTTGAAAAGATTTGGTTTTGACTTGTTAAGATGTGCTCAAGTTTGAGACAACTCTGGAACTTCTCATTTTCACTTCTGCTAGTTTGTCTTTTCGGGAGTTTTAAGTATAACATTAAATCATTTGAGTTAGTAGCAGTGGATAATACCTGCTAAGCTTCCTGTAGTGAGTAGGACATGGTTGTTTGTAAATTAGAGAGAATCAAAGTCCATGGTAATTAAGGCTTTGATGAAGATCAGTGCAAATTGACCCCTCATTTGCCACTGTGTTTGAGTATGAGGCTGCTCATCAGACGGTCTCTAATAACAATATACAAATACAATGGTTTATATCGTCAAGTAAATTAAAAAGACAAAAGAATCATATCATGAACAAGGAAAGATCAGGAATAATTAAGGAGTACAAATAAAGGAAAGAAGCAGGTATGACACATACTGTGAATTGAACCATGAAGTAGCTGTCCACGCGCCAGAACAGTGGAGCATTAATATTTATCATTTCAAGAGAGGAAGAGGAGCACAGACACAGACAAGAAATACTCAAGATGACACGGTTGCACAATCTGAATTTCTTTGATTATTTTGACAGTTAGAGTTAAAATTGTGACTGATTTTTGGTGATAATTAAAAAGATATATTGGTATAAAAAAAAATATTATTGTTATTATTACTACTACTAATACTTACCTACACACACATATGTCTCTCCTCCTGTCTCTCTATACCACACACACACACACACACCCACCCTCCTTCCTGTCCTCGCGTGACGCTGGCAGTCGTCTCCCGCTCGGTGACAATGATGAATGCAGAACATGAAACACATTAATGCAGCGGATTCTGGTCAATGTCAGCCCTTTCTTCACTGTGTCAAGTTAAACAAACAAGATCAAGCAACAGCGAATGGTAATTGACCCTCCGGAGATAACACCCCTGTCACTGAAGAGGGAGGTCATGGGAATCTCAAGCCATCCTCAAACCATGAGATGGACACACACTCGAAGATATACTCCGCTCACCCTCCAAATGGTCACACTTTTATATAATGCTGTAAGCTTCTCGTCTCTCTCTCTCTCTCTCTCTCACAGAGGTGAATTATAAGAAGGCGCCCTGTGTTATATACTTCGTCTGCACAGTGCTTCATCAGCAATAACCTGTCATTGTAATAAGTGGATTCTGCTTGTACGAGATGTCTGAAACCTTAGCGAGACGTGTTTAAAGTGTGGAGGCTTCTGACATTTTAATGATTCTTTCTGGCGAAATCGAACTAATTAGGGGAGGTTTTGATTTTGAACCTCCTGTCTTAAATAAAGAACCTTGTATACTTACTGTATGTCCGTCAGCGTTACAGAGTGTGGTGCTGACGCTGTGTAATTGGAGGAGCGCATGATAGGAGTGTGGAGGTTTACCACATTGAGAAAGTGATGAATTTCAGTCCAACAGATGATAGGATTTCATTTTACTCCCTTTTAGTCCATCGAATAAAGTGTAATGCTCAGGAGATCTGTGTTTGTTTGTGTGTAATAGATCCATAGAGACAATAACAATGTATTGGGTGTGATTGGTGTTTGTGTTTACGCCAGAGCCTTTAACCTTATGTGCGCGAGAAGATGATGTTTGACGAGACCCTGTGTCGAGTCTGTTTAGGGTTTAAACAAAGTTACACTCAGAAACTAGAATGGCACTTACTTCATCCCAACAGTCCCATTCAATCAAGCTGCACCAAATTGTACATACTCATAGATACCAGTCCTCTAAATATGTCTGATTTAGATTTTCATCAATATCCATAAATTACTCCCTGGAAAAACGGTGAAAATTGTGATAAATATCGTATCGCAATGTTAGAGACAGTGAAAATACATCTCTGGGTTCTCCCCCGACTCGTACCGCATCCTTCCACCAAGTTTTGTGGTAATCCATTCAATTGTTTCTGTGTGTAATCTTGCTTACAAACAAACAAGCCAATAAACAGACAGGGGTGAAAACACAACCTTCTTGGCACAGGTATGAACAACATGCCAAAGCGACCTAGCAGCAGGTGTAGTGTATCTATAACTCTGGTTCCAATAATTTGTGTGGATCTTCTGCTGCTCACACAAACCACTGCTAAATCAAACATTGAATAGTGTGTTGGCAGCTGTAAATGAGCAGCTCTGCCAAAACACACACATCACACTGTCTGTGTGTGAGCGATCCAAGTGTACAACGTGTTTCGTGAGAGAAACTGTCAATAATGGGCCAGTTCAGA
Source organism: Verasper variegatus (assembly GCA_026259375.1). Taxonomy (NCBI): domain Eukaryota; kingdom Metazoa; phylum Chordata; class Actinopteri; order Pleuronectiformes; family Pleuronectidae; genus Verasper; species Verasper variegatus. Next base: position 10,393,138 of record CM048052.1, read on the forward strand.
TTTAACAAGAGTTATTTTGAGGTTCATTTCTTGAATGAGTGATTGTTCCAGCTGATAAAAGAAAGAAATAACGTTTGTTTGTTTGTTTGCTGGTTCCAACGTCTGAACCACAACTCAGTTTTATTCCTGTAATAACCAATAGCAAAGCAAAAACTTATAAAAAAAAGAATGAATGAATGACTGTGCAGGTTGATGTAAGTCAACAGAAACTAAATACACAAACTTTTATTCTCAATAAAATTTGATATTGTCAGATTTATGTAAGATTTTAAATCAAGATGTTAAATGAACTCTGAATCATTTGGAAAAAAGATATCAGAATAGCACATGAATTACTTGCTGCTGATTGGAATTGGCAAAATAAAATTGTCAGAACGAAATTACAAATAAATCTGAGAATCTGTTTGATCACCATAGAGATTTTATTTATTTATGTATAACTCGAAAGGCTCAACCAAACTTTCCGCCTCGACACAAACATTAAATCTGAATCTGTCTACTTGGCAGAAAGTAGTTTAATATACAGTCAATGGACTGTATTTATATAGCGCTTGTTGTCCACTTTACAGTACAAGCCACATTCCCCCCTTTATTTATATACTATCATATTTGTTGGTTAGTGTTGCAGTAGGTGTAAAAATATTCAGAAACCTCAGCACCACATTAAAACCTCTGTGTCCAAATACCATTGGGAGAAAGCTAGAAAATCTGTTTCTTTGAATTCGGGTGAAATTGCAAGATTATAGCTTGCTCCCGTCGCTGGCATCACAATCTGACCATCATCCTCCCACACGGAGCCTAAATGCTTGATATTTATTAGATTAATTCAGTCGGTGCTGGACGAGATACAAATCAACATTAAACATATTTAAATATCCTGTGGTATAGGTGCATGTGATTGGTTCCGAGAAATGTAATCGTCGTGCGTTTTATGAAGCTGAATGCCTTGTTGTATTTGACGCTGGCTTTTAATTTCTGTATCTGTCCGTGCAGTTGGTGTTTTTATTGCTATTAATTTATCACTTGGGTTTTGTCTGCTTGGCCACTTGCATTTATAGAGTAATAAGGGAATGTATTTAATGCGGCCTGCTTTCAGTTGCAGAGGGAATTGTTAGCATGAATCAAGGGCTTGATTAAACCACACTGTCCCAGGCTTTTAAGTGTGCTTAATTTCACACCATCTATAAATAAAGCAATTATTTTGTTATGCACACTGTCAAAGAGCAGGCTTCATATATTTGGTTCTGCAGTGACAATTGTATATTTGAAGGCGCCATCAAAGAGTTATTCTCCTCTTGTTAATCCATTTCTAATGTCGACTATAGGCTGCTTCTTTTCTTTTTGTATTTGACAAAGCTCAAATTATGAGGGAATTGTATTTCGACTGTTCCCATGAAAGTGTTAAAGCCAGGGAGTTCTAATGCATATTTTTGTTGGGCTTAATCTACAGATTGTTGTGTCCGGCCACGTGGGAATTATGCAATGCAAACTCCTCAAAAGAACACAAACAGGGAATTTCTCAAGACCGAGTGTGTGGGAGGGCTTATCCGAGCGTCTGCTGCCAGTCGCAGCACTGGAGGATTCTTTGCGTTGAATGGATTTGAATGGATTTGTGCTTTTATTTCTAATCTTCATTGTCTCTCTCGTGCAGTTGGGCAGAGTCTTGTCTTGATCCTGACCAAAGCGAAGAGAAACGAAGTAAGCCGCTGCTGCATGTGATCACTCTTAGCCTCAAACTGTAGAAATCAGAGACCAGTCGTTATTAGTTTTCTACATTTCACCTTCATCTCCTCTCACTTTGTCGACGCTGAATCAATTTTTTTTTTTGTAAAACACATAAGGACACAAGGCTACGAACACAATGCCATTTGGCTTCAAAACCGCTTTGAAAATAACTCCTTTGTGTACACATCCAAATGGCACTGTGTATAATCATGCATGCTGGAGGACCTAAATGCATCGTAATTAGAAAATAATGGGCTACCGTTCATGGATGGGAGGTTCCTACTTAACATTTTCCCTCACAGCAAATGGGCTAAAGTCAAAATCAACCTGGACAGAGGTGGTCAGACTCCAGAATATAAGTTGATCTTGCCTGTTAAAAGAGAGAGGGGGGGGGGGGGGGGGGGGTTCTGTGCACACAGAGGTGTAATGGCCACGCTGTCTCTATTAAGGCTAACAGCTCTCGTCTCCTTCAAGGCGGTCATTTAGTAGTGCTGCTCATTCAGCCTAATCAATGGTTGAAGCCGCAGCGAACCATTAAATAAAAAAAGAGGTGAGGTGCTTCTGATTGGGGTTAATTGGATGTAATTGGAATTTATACTGTACAGTGGACGACTCATTAAGAACACATTTAAAAATAATGTCATTTGAGCTCAGGTCATTTAACCATTTTTACATTGGAAAAAGTACGAAGTGGGACTTGGGGGGGAAAAAATTGGTGTAGCTGGTGTGAATGCCTGCGGACTGTTCACGGCACAACGCACAATGTCACTTATTGATCGGTCACTTGGTTCAGTTTCACGTAGAAAACCAATTTATTTACAATTTCCCAACAGTCAACGGTAACTTATTCAGGATCAGTCTTTATATCTTGTTTCATCACTATCTTGTACATGGCATATTTTCCTTATGCTGCTTATTTTGAACATTGCACATTCCCCAGTGAATACTCACAAAAGTGTTCATGTAAATTGTTGTTTGTTCATGTAAATAACATAATTTACTGAATCGAACTGTCTTGTTATAGAAATTTACAGATCCTCCGTGTCCTGACATGACTATGCTCAAAGTTCAGTTGGATTGACCTAAAACAACATTGTATAATTCTCCTTAATGTTTGCATCTGTCTGATACCAAGAGATGTTCTCTACTTTGGACCTCAACGTGACTATTTGTTTTAATGCCCAGTGTCTATGCACTCAGGAGAGGGGGGGGGGGCATTTGACCCATTCTCTGCTGACGTCTGAGCGCTGGACACGTCCTGTCTGGCTGATATCGAAGGATGACGTGGAAGCCCCTCTATCTGTGCATAAAAACCAGCACCTCATTGGAGCCATTTGTCGGATTCTTGAGCCTGCAGTGGCTTTGAGAATTCTGTCCCTATTTGGCCAAATAGTACATTGTCACTCTGTTTGCGTTCAAATATATTCTCTGTAAATTGTTTCTTGACCATTAATTAAATACTTTGATATCATTGAATTGATCACTCAGCCTGATGGTTTATTTCCTCACCAGGGAATTAAATACAAATTCCAACCACAATAGTGTCGTTGTTTTTTTCATATTATAGTTGCAATTTGCAGGATTTGCTTTATCTTTGCTTATTACCTTCACCGAGGAGGTTATGTTGTCGTATGCTTTTGTTTGTTTGTTACCAGGATTTTCTTTTATTCCTATAATATTGTGAAATAGAGAGTTTTCCAACATTTTTCATTCATTTCTCAGAGAATTATGTTTGAATCGTGATGAAAAGTACTTGCTTAAGTACAGATATCTATAAGTGCGTTCAATTCAGTATGTCTTGGTTAAATTGATGATGACTGTCAGGTCTTGGCGAAGGTATGCACTCTACCAATCTAACATTATTCTTTATGTTTAGTGTTCATTGTGAAGAACCAACCCACCAAAACAAATTCTTCCTGTGAAAAATAGTAGCCTTAATAAATGGTTTATATATATATATACATACAGTACATATATATGTATATTGTCTCTATAGTTCAGATATAAGTTTTTAATTAACAAATTTATCAAAAACTATTGCTTTTCCTGTGCACAACAATAAGTAGGAGGCGCCTGAACTACCAGACGATAAATGATAATATAAAATACAGCTGCAGATACAATATGAACTATGTCGTTGACACAAATTCTACATTAATGATACATTTAGTGTCATGTAACTTTATGTTCTCATATCTGCCTATTAGCACGGTGCTTGTGGCAACATTTATTAAATGTTTATATGCTGCTTATAAAATGATGAATGCAGGACTTAAAGTAAAGTCTCACCAGACTGTGTTTAATTAGAGAATTTCTTTTAGATTGCTGAACGTGTTTTTTTGTATTCTGTCCACAGTTTGGAGCATCCTGTGTTGGGCAGCTACTCGGAGCCCTGTGCCATGAGACGAGCTCAGACGGATGGATTTCAACACTAATCCGTTTGATGTAAGTGAATTTAGGTTCTAATTCATGGGCTTGCACTGTATAACAAGCCAGAATCAGCAGCACACGGTCCATAAATTGAAGGGGAGAGAGAGACAGAGTGTGGGATGAGAGAAGGGGGTAGAAGAATATGGTGTTTAACTGGAAGGCAGTATGTTTTATCAGTCACTGGCACCATTTAGCTGACAAAAACGAGCAGACCCAGCTCTGGGAATAGGGCCTAGGCACCGGGTGTTCACCAAATCCTCACAAGAAGAATATCAGCACTTCTCACATGCTGCTGCCTGATATGCACTGCTGTAGCTGAAAACTATCTCCATTGTCCAGTTTGATTGCCTGAATCAAACTGATTTACTGCAAATCCATCTGAGCTTTGATAAATCTATTACAGTTTCATTTCGCTGATTTCATTAACGTGAATAAAACCAGCCATGCTTTCTGCATAACTGCCTTTTAATGGCTTGGCCCTGTCACCTGCCTCAGTATTAATCCCTCTGACTTATTGCTCCGCAGAGGGAATGAGTAATGGGTATTTGAATGTGATCAGCACAGTACAATGCAATTAAGGAACCAGTACTGTTCTGTGCCTTTAATCCTGAACTAATTTGAATTGCAGTTTGATAGCACTGTGAATCCTGCATAATTATGTAGGGTGCATATTAAACTCTGTGACAAACCGAAGAGGCCTTTAACTAGCCCTGCCATGAGGAGAGCAGCCAGGAGAGCCACAGTAAGGTAGCCAGCCGCGGCACTCTGGAAGTCTCAATTACCACCATCTTGGCTGACAGGTGAAAGCTGGGTGGGGGGGGGGGGGGGGGTAAAGCCATCATGTGAAAATGGTTGACACTGATGTCTCTCTTTTTTGTTCCATCCCCAACCTCAACAATTATGTACAAGTGTCATTTTAGCCTCATAGAACAGATACATCAAGTGTGAATCACAGAGGGCTCAGGTTCGGTCAGTGGGGATAAGCTACGAGGGGTCAGTACTTTTCATCAGGGTCCATTCATTTATCATGTCTCCAGTGGTTTGTCTGCCTCACTTTGAATATTATATTTCAGAAGCATAAGGTATAAATAAAATAGTAAGTGTATATATATATGATAGAAAACTATGTGGGTGCCCTGTCAGTATTTATTCCAGCATATATACATACATCACATTGTAGTTGTTTTATTTATCAATGTTATATATTTACACTTACACTTGCCAATACCGCTGAACTCACTTGATGATCTACCTGGTGCCCTGCTGCATGATATAAAAGATTCTTAACTTATTTCCAAGTTAGGCATTTTACCACCACCCAGGAGGTGCTGTTTTAATCTGCATTTGTTCGCTAGTTTGTTTATTAGTTAGCAATATTACACAAAACCTGTCGGATTAATTACCATGACACTTGGTGGAATAATGTGGTATACGTCACTGTCTTGAACATTGTGAGATAGGGCATTAGCAACATTTTCGTTGATTTCTCAGAGAATGATATGCAAATCTTAATGAAAGAATTCAGAAACATTTAGGGAGTTGCACAGTGTTTACATTTTGGGTGTGGATCCAAATGAAATTCGGGATTCAGTGGATTTAAAATATTCTTATGGGGGGGGTAGTCTTTTTTGACTACTTCCTTTTAACTACTGAACTGATTTCCATTCACTTTTTTTGGAGGGGTGGAGCATGACCCAAGGAAGAACCCAATGAATTAAGAATTCGGATAAACAGGCTGATCCAGTATTCTTTTGATTAGCTTTTTTGACATGGTGAGATTGGGTGTGATTGAGTGGGGATGCGCTCTCCAAGCCTCTGTTGTTCCTTTATCCAATCCAAGATGGCAGGCAGGTATAGCATCGTCTCTGCACATGTGACAGACTTTATACATGTTCTTATGGGTTAAATAGATACATATTGACAATTATTTACAATATTTTGTATTTTCATGCACGATACTTGAATAATGTTTTGCAAGTGTTTCACACAATGGAAAACACAGTGGGATCCAAAAGTCTGAGACCACTCTCCCTTGGGAAGGTGGTTGGTCTCAGACTTTTGGATCCCACTGTTCATTGTTTTCGGCTGCCTGGCTTAGAAAACACATCTCAACAGGTAGCTGACATAGAGTTGGTTTGTCCTGATGATTTCTGGAAATACCTTCAAGAAAAGCTCCAAGATGTGTTACCAAGAATTCAAATCATTTTTTTTGTCAAATCGGATTCTTAGCTCCGCGATTTGAATGTAATGGTAAAAGATGGGAACTGGTTACAGAGGTTGATGGAGAGATGTCATGTCTTTAAAAGAGCACAATGTAAATGTGACTGTGACAATGGTGGACAAAAGTAATACCGTTTAAATCTGGAGTTACCCATAATGCCACGCACCACATGCGGCCTGACTTGGCCACATTTCACACCGCCTTAAAATATTCGCAACAGTGAGCTATTCCGCTTCACACGAGATTGAACCACGGAGCAAAGAAAAGAGGGATGAGGTGAGGAGTGAGAAAGAGATGTGGAGACAGAGAGGGGAGAAGAGGAAGAAGACACAGAGGGGGCTGCTGGCTAAATTAAGCCATTGTGACTCAAAATCCTCCTTTAATAAGGTTCATGCTGTCTACAACTTCATCATTTTCTCCTGAATGATAATTACTTTATTCAATCATGTTCAAGGTTTTAGTGAAAGCTAGCATTGATTGATTAACTTCAATTACCATGCTTGCATTTGCATAGATAAAAACTGCTTTTCAATTTGTGAGTGGCACGCGGGTGGAAACCCTGCCTTGATATTTGCATTTCAATGTGAACGGTGAGGGATAAAGGTGGGAGTGGGGTCTGATCACTGCTAAGCCCTTTCTGGTCGGCTGCGCCAGCATCTATTTTTCCATAAACACCCTTTGTTATGATGTTGGTTTGTTCCCTCCACGCAGAGAGAGCCAGCAGAGAGCTCTGTTTGCAGGCTGGCTTGACGGCTCTGTTGGGGGATTAGGCTGCGTTGCACTACAACTCAGTCGAGAGCTTAGGTGAGCTCAGGCTGCAGCAGTGCACCGCTCGCACAACACTCGTATCCACTGAGCGCATGAATAGACAACTGTTGGGGAAATTTCACACTCCAAGGAGTTGTGCGTGGCTCCGCTATATCTATAGGCTGACTGAGCTAATGAAGATGCACATGTGTACAGAGCAAGAGGCAGCGGGAGATAATTACAATCATCGCGTCTGTATCAGTCATCATTAACCACACGGAAAAAACATATATAATTTATCTCGACACTCGTGTACAGTCTTTCATTTTTTGGAATTCCCTCAACTTGTGTCGAGCACTTTTTTTATCTTATCTCGTCTCTTAAAAACACACTTTTTAAAGTAACAAACTTTCCTCTGTCTTGATGAGCAGATTTTTCTCTCTTTTTTTGGCTTCTTGCCAAGTTTAGGCATAATGGAAAAACCAGTAGTTACTTGTAATTGCGTTATTGTAATTGGAAGGTATGAGGACTATAGTGTGAAAAAAAAATTGAAGCCCTTAGCCTCTTGATCACATTGAGCTAAAATAAAAAATAATGAGAGGAGGTGGTTCTCATATATATATATATATATATATAACGTACAACATATAGAATTTCCTTTTTTCTTTTTCTGCTGCAGTCCATGCAGGTACTGTACTATACAGTGAGTGGAAATCACAGCTGTGCCACTTATGCGTGAGTATTGGGATTACTGTCACCTTTGTCTGCATATTTTTCTTTGATTAATGTCACCCAATCGCTGTGTCTTCCAATTGAGGACCCAGTTCATTTGCATGATTTTTTGTACATGGTGCAAATTTGGGGATAAATTAGACAGTCTCCCATCTTTGTTGGCATGGCACTGAGTGATTTTTTCATTTTTTTTTGTAGGAGGGAAAGGAGTCTCAGAGCCATACTCCAAGAGAATTACACCTGTGAGATATGCTAATCATTAACACAGCCATAATGACCTTATTTACCTTCATATAAAAGACAAAAATTAGCATTATGTGCCCTAAATGAATGAGGAGTTAATCAAGGCACTTACTTTTACCCCCATTTGTTAGCCGCAGAGGCTAAATGGCAGCTTCAATATGTTTAGTTGCAGGCGACCACACGTCGACGTCTTTAAAACACATTATGGTGCATCTCCTATTGCTGCCTCGGAGGGGAATTCCCAGATGGTGGGCTATGATTAGGTAGTTCACTTAGCTGTTTAGAAACGAGCATCTGGAAACACAGGTTGAATTAACACCACTGGGTCCTCCCTTCGCTTGAAATGAGTGTCATTCAATTAATGTAATTATTAGGCATGCAAAAATGGAGGGACTAATAGATTCTTATTATCCCATCATTATCATCTCTTACTCACGAGTGCTTACATTTCAGAGCAGGCTCGGATGTGCGTCGCGCCAAAACGAAACCGCCTCCAGCTTCCCTCACATGCCTTCAGCTCACCTGCAAGTTTTTTTTTTTTTTTCTTTTAAATTGACAAACTTGGTTACTTTTTAAATGGTCTGATTTGCATTTCTTGCCGTCTGCTGTGCAGCGAGTTGCAGTCGTCCTCGCTCCTGGTCCTTCTCAGAAGCAGAGCCCTGCTGGTTTTCATTTCTGTCTTGTAATCAGGGGCTGATTTAGACCCCAGAACGCCGGCTGAATGAAATTAGATTTCATAGCAGAAGTGAAAACAAGCAGCGCTCTTGGTGCTAAGGAGCAGGACTGAGGGCCACTTAATTACAACACTGTAAAAATGCACCTCTGAGGCATCATTAGCAGAAAATACACATATATACTGCTGTGGACAAATGAATGGTATGGATTTGAAATTCAAAGAATCAACTCTTGAAGCAATTATAGAAGTGAGAAAAAAAAAAAAAAAACTGGCATTCACATTAGAGCAGAGCTATTTCAGAGCAACTTATCCAGGTCCTGTCTGGGACTCCTGTGGCTATTTCTGCTACATTTGTCGCAAACAAAAAGGAGCTTGATCCACTGGATTTTGAAGACGCCATCGTCCTGTCACTTCACACTATCTGACATAATGGCCGGGCGCAACGGATGATCAGTGTCAGCTCCCCGTCAGCCACCTCCTTTCACATGGATCATGTGATGCGCACGCTAAAGTGGCCCGTGTCGTGTATCTCTCTCTCTTTGGGAGGCCCCCCCTCCCCTTTTTCTACCCTCCAGAGCCCCCGCTGCCCGGAAGGACCCTCTCCCCGGGCTAGAGTGGCTCCTGCTGGGACCACTGAGCCGCTGGCGAGGGAGGGAGGGAGGGAGGGAGGTGGGGGTTACACAGACCTGGAGAACATTGTCAACAGTCCCCCCCCCCCCGCCCAACCTCCCAACCTCCCCCATCACCCTCCACCCCATCACACTCCCGTATCCTCTGTTCCTGCCTCCCCTCCCCCCCAACGAACAGACAGGCTCTCAGCTGCATGTGTGCGTATGTGTGTGTGAGCACTTGTCATTTGTCTCCATATGGGCTTCTCGCGTGTGTCACAGAGAAAGAAAGAGAGACAGCATGTGTGTGTTTTCATACGAGGCCCGCGACTGTGGTTGTGTATGAACTTTTCGTGTGTGAGTGAATGACAGTGTGAGTAAACATGTCCCGGGAAAGGATTAACCTCTTGAGCTAAAACATCAACAATGAATGTCACAGACAAAGATAATCATACATGGTTATCAGATGTCAATTTAATCATCAGCTCGTTAGATTAAAACCACTTCAGACGTCCCAAAAAGAAAGGGATTCTGCCTCTCCTCTCTTCTGGACTCTCCAACCAGTTTCCTTTTTCTTTTTTTCCTCAGTTTCTGTGCCATTTTTTTTTTATATCTCTTTTTACTTCATCTAAACACACTTCAGCTGCCCTCAGCAGGCCCTCTATCAGCCCAGACTCCTCAGTCGGGCCCCGGTTTATAATGAAAACACCCAGGCAACTTAATTCACAAAGAAGAGATACCAATTTCTTCTCAGCAAGAGATATATCAAGGACGTTAAACAAAGCAAACAGCTGCATCGAATTCTGATGGCGCAAAGCTAAGCCTTCAATTTGAGCCTTCCCTCAGAAGAAGGCAGAACTTAGCTTAAAATATTCTCCTGGTGGAAAAGAGAGCGTATTGTGTTATCTTGAGAGTCTGTTTACCTAGTGAATCTACATATGGCTATCTAATATCTTTGTGCCATTGAGCAGGTTGGAGGCTGGAGTCCCAGGGGTTTCAAGGCTGGGATTATGCATGGCGGGGGTTGAACTATTGCCCCTGTGTGATTGAAAGACCTCCGCCAGCTTAGACCCTGTTTATTGTACATTTGCATTGCTCAGTTCCACACGAGGCTGCAGGGAACTATCAGTGGCCAGGCGGCTCATATCTGGGCCGCTATAATTCGGTTTCCGCTGGATTCCCCCCCCTCCCCGGGCCTTCCAGCAAGCAGGAGAGGCCGGGGGCTTATATGCAATCATTTAGTCTGATTGACCAGGATGTCCTCTGATCAATATCTTCCACTGGACCCTACATGGAGAGAGAAAACAAATCAAGTGTTTGTGTATTTGAATCCATTGTTTACACTGGCATCCAGGATTAAACACGAAAAAACACTCGCTCTCAATTTGGAGCAATGAGAGTTCTGCAAATGAAGAAAATGTGCCATCTAAGATTTCAAGAGACAACTTTTGAATGTGACACATGGTCTGTGTCAATCAGTCGCTTTCTGAATCATCCTCCACCAAACGAAGAGCAGATCTATTAACAAACTTAATTGCATTTGGATCCATGCCCTAAAGTGGTCAACTATGCAATTTCACTAATTCATCCTGGTGAAAGGTTGACCTTAAGAAATGTAATTACACACACACACCTGAGTTACACAAGAACCCACGAGGTCCACAAAACGTTTACTGGTGAAGACGGCATAATTACCAGAAAACAATTAGTCCATTCTCATGGCAGTTGGCAAAAGAGTTCTTCCAACGCGGCTGCTGGCTTTACACAAACACACCATTATGAAAACACTGTGGCGAAATCACAATGCTGTCACTGCTGGAGCAAAAACAAAGCAAGTGTGCTTTGTTAAGTTGCTTTTGAATATAACATAATAAATCAAGTTATTAAAAAATTGTGAGACACACAATGCCCCCGTCTCTTTTTAAGGTATACAGTGGGGGACGACATTAGTTCTACATGACCACGTGGAATTAAGTGGTTTAGAGTAACCTGGTATAAACACAAATCATTTATGAATTTTAATGGGCCCGCCCATGCCTCATAACTATGCATGACTTCATACTTTCATAATTGACAGGAAATATGATCTGGGCCAGGGGTCACCTATTAGAATGACTTTTCATTTAATTTTTTGACAGCGCCATACACAAATGCGGGGTGGATTTCTCGAGCATATGCATGTAGTGCACAGGAACCTTTCTGGTGAAATCTAGCAGCAATCCCCCGAGGCCAGGACCACCTCTCCTATAATTATACAGCACTACACTACACTACAGTGAAGTAGATCTCCCGAGAGTCGCTCCGTGTCCGAACTGTTCAAAAACGGCAATTCAATTTGTCCGATACAGTATTAACACTGCGGATGCATTATTTTAGTAATAATACACACACGACGTTCACATGTGCATTCCAGACAAAACAGTGTCGTGTTGACAGGTCTGTTGGGCACGGCTGCATCACTTCTGCTCAGTGAAGTCGACCGTGCAGACTGAAAACATATAGAGTGTTGCCCCGAGTTCAGCTGTAGGTCACGATCCCCCCCCCCCGCCCCATCTTTAACACCTACCCCGACCAGGGCTGTTCTGTTGCAGAGAGGTATTCATATACAATAGAACAATATGCTGTGGGACGCGGAGGAATGTGGACCCCATCACCCCCCTCCTTTTAGCACAAGCTAAAACTCATTGTATTCCTAAGATGTAAATCTACACCTCTGGGCTATAAAAGTGCGACAAAGAGGGTTCTTGACTGAGTAAATTAACATTCATCCCACTCGCAATTAAGCGGACAGACTGACATTGTCGCTCCTACATCGTGGCAACACTGGGGGCTTTGTTGACATGGCGTCTGGACAGAGGGAAAGCCAGAGGAAAATATTTTCAACTGAGTCATCGACTGGACAACTGGCGTCCGAGCACAAAACAAGACGCTTTGAAGCCGCGTAAACGTTTCAGCTTTTTCCACTGTCTCGCGGGATACCGTCGCCCATTAGCGAGATCATCCTCACGCCAAAAGCAGCGGAAAAAGTGTCGACTCTGGTTTGTTGTTTTTACTGTACTCTGTTGACCAATTATGGACTCTGCCTCAAACGTGTGTTTCTGCACTGGCAGGAAAAGTGCATGTGTTGGACCTAATGTGAAAAGTGAACTGTGGTGGTGCTGAACGTTCAAAAAGGTTCCTTAACAAGCACTGAGACACAACATCTTCACATCAATCCAGTGAAGAAACTACATTGACCACTGACAAATAACAGTAAAATGCCTTCAAATAAAACAATGCTCCTTCCAAGTATTCAAAAAAACATTGTGGTTTACACTGGATATGAGGAAACATCACTGAAAGCATGAATATATTACCATCTGCTGCTTTTAATCCCAGATAGTTACAGTAGTGGCATGTTTTGGTAAAAGGATATCATTAATCATGGGTATAATCAGATGACATCAGGTCATGGCCCACTAAGTGTGTTTTCCTCATTATGGTAATATGGAGGAGAGGGGTGTGTTTCCGCTCTCCCTTTCTTTTCTTTTTTTTTTTTTTTACTTTGACACTTCTTCTCCTGACAGCCGACTGCTGACGGAGGAGGAAGGAACAGATTAGGAGCTCGGACACAACGTCCATCTCTCTCCATAACTATAATCGGATAAATAGCAGCTAAAAATGCGTTATTAAGAAATTAAATACTCCGATTTATTACCAGATCTTAGCTGCTGCTTCAAATAGATAAATTAAATGTACATGGATATCTAGAGTTATTTATGACTTCTGAATGAGTCAGTTTAAACAAGTGAGTTTGCACATCTCTAAAATGATTTTTTTTTTGTCATGTTTACGTAGCGGCACATTTTGATTAAAGTCACCAAAAACTTCAGCTTATGAACAGACCGAATGCATTTCTGTGGCAGCGGAAAATAAACCCCGAGGCTATTTACTGTCTCCTTGATATATGAAGTTTGTGGTTTTGATTGTGTGTGATTATGTTCTGCGAGAATGACCTTTAGTGGCAACCATATTGTAATATAATGAGGATGTGTCAGTCGGCAGGAGTACAGTGATGAGACGGGGGCCGGGCGAGCGGCGTTTAGAGCATCGATCCGCCGGCGCCACGAGCACAGGAGGAGAATCTGAAATATTTCGACGCCTCCTGCTCCCCAACATACAGGTGGATATGAGATCTCATCGAGCTGCTCCGAGGCACTTGAGGCAGCCCGAGCCGTCAAGCACAATGAGGAACAAGACAGAGGTATATGGACCCTCCTGTCTGTGATTAATGGTGAGCAATACATCTGCCTCCTTTTCCTGAATCATACCCAGTAATATCAATTACATTAAGATTAAGTGTGTACTACAAAGTAATTGCTTTCATTCAAAAAAAAAAAAGAATCTTCGAATTTCTTCTTTATTTATTAGTTTACTCAGTTAAAAATCTGTATTGTATATTTAATTATTAGGTATAAGTTGAATTATGACATTAGTATTTCCCACTAATGATGATTAATGTGGAAAAGATAAAAAGAGTAGGAGTGGAGGTGAAAGGAGAGGTGGTTTAGATTGATATGGTGATGGATCCTCTTACCTCTACCTTCTCATTAACTCTGAACTGGGTAATATGACCTGGGAGAGATTTTCTCCTCCTACTTCAGCCCTAACACAGAGTCTCTAAGCCCTGCCTGGTAAGCCCTATCTCATAAAGCACAATTAAGTGGGCCAATCACACAGGCTTAAAGTCACTCCTCTAGTGCCTTAATTCCATAATTAACCAAAATACATCATCAGCAATGAATCAGCCGCATGTATTTCAATCATAATCACAGTCAATCATAATGTTGTAATTTGCATGACTTTTTCTACAAGGGGTACTTGGTGTGATTTGGACTAATAGGATTTTAAATCAATATTTTTTTTTTTATTGGGTTAGGTTTAAAAAAAGAATCATCAAAACTACACAAATAACAAATCTGATTCAGCGTTGAATGTGAATCTGTGGTTGAATGTGATTTGAGTATGTAGTGAATAGTTTATCTCTGGGGTCTGAGCCATAACTATGGAAGCAGAGCACCAGTGAAACATTAATCACCAAAGTATTATGGCTCATATCCTTGGACAGCACATTAATTCAGGTGGCTATTAGGCTGCCTTGCAGCCAGCCTTCGAAAAAGGTCCACATTGAAATTCAGTTGACAGTGTACAGTGTACAGAAAGCTAACTATGGTGTTACCGCATCCCAAATATAAGCAAAACAAATTGCGGTTATGAATATAACCAGTATGTAACTATATTTACTGGAGCGGGTGCTGCAGTGTTATGTGAGCGGTGGACTTCAGTGGGCAGCAGGTGTAATCACTCTGGCCTGGCACAGCAGTCTTCCCAGTATTCCCTGTCAGCAGAGACAGACACTCTACCTGTAAATGGAAAATAAGAAAAAAGTCTGAAGAAACACCAATTAGAAAGGCTCTCTCTCCTGCACTCCCTCAGAAAAGCCAGGCTCCGCTAAAGGTCAGCCTGAAATTTGAATGACAGGGCCAAAGTCTTTTACTCATAATTTTTGTGTTTGCAATAGATTTCGGAGCAATTCACAGCCTTAAAGGCCTTAAGTGGAACAGCAATTAATTGTAATGAATAATCTGACAAATCTGGTTGACATATGGCCGCTAATACTCCTCCTTTCTAGAGGGAGCAGTGGAGGGATTAGATTACCTCAAATGAAATCTGGGAGCGCTGTGCCATCTGCATGTACAGGGAAAGGCAGTGCACGTAAAACAGGATGTGCGTGGAACCGGGGTCTGCTCCCCGCCGCTCCAGTTCCCTCAACCTCATGAGCAACTGATTTGGGAATAGGGCCTGTTTTTTTTTCTTTTTTCTTCATCTTATTGAACCAGCTGCCTCTCGTGAACCAAAAACGCAATAACGCTGCGGCATTGCCAAAATCGAACACACTGAGAAAAGTAAACAAACACGACAGAAGTGATAAGTGCTGTGCAAACATATAAACAACAGCACCGTGTCGAGCCATCTGAGCGCGGGGAAGCCACAACTTTATTAAAAGCATTTAAAAGTATGATGAATCACCGCGACACACAGAGCTTCACGTCTGTTCAGCGTCATACGTGTAGATCTACACAAAGTATCCTGTGGCTGTAGGACATGTAATTCATGAGTGACCAGTTTAACAGTGATAGTAAGCCATGAAAAGCCTAATACACAGGTAGTAGTGGAAGATCATTTACTGAAGTAAGAGTAGCAATAACATTCATTCAATAGTCTGCTATCAAATTAGAATGGCTGGCTTTATATTAATCGATAATTGTTATCAGTGCATCAAAATTTTGGTTTTCTTTAATGCAGTTGGTTAAGTGAAGCTAATTTTAATTTATCTGTTCGTCGTTCATCATTGTAAGTAAAAATCTTAATCTGAAAAGTTGTGGTGTAAAAAGGCTGATATTTGCCTGTGAGGGTGAAGCTGAAGTGCTTTAAATAGTGCCAGTAAAGTAGGTGTAACCCGGCCCTCAGCACTTTGAAACAATGTATTGCTGGGAGTGTGCCACCGTATCAGCGGAGCAGAAAGGTGTAATGGCGTCACTCTGTAAACTCCTGCTAAAAGCCTGATAAAGAGGCTGCCTTCTGCAGGATGTCTATTTACAGCCGGCTGACATAAGCAAGTGGGTCAGCACATTTAATTACACTGAGAAATCCTGCTCTCGTAAAATGTTTGCACCGTATCTCAGCCTTGTGCACAGTGGAGGCCAACAATTGACTTACTTGTTCACTGCAACATTTTTGATAAGTTATTAAAGAGCTTAAAGAATTAAGTTGGCATTTGGGGAATAATCAACATGTATCTCATTTGTTTAGTCTTTGCAAAAACAACAGTGTAAAAATGATCATTCATTTCTTATAGGGGGTTTTGTACTGGACTATTTCTTTGGACCAGTAACTTCCTGGAGACTTTGTCACATTACTCTCCTATGAAATGACGAACTGTATTACGTCAATGTTTTCTCACAAGAAACTGAGATACACAGTCCGAAGCATCTTTCAGACATGCACTGAACTCTGGACACTTTTCTGACATTTTCCAGAGGGGCTGTGTGTGACAACGCAAATGTCCGAAGTCAGTTGCTTCACATATTTTCCAGGAACTTTTCCGGACAGCCCTCAGAGTGAGCCAATGTGAGAATACAACAAGAAAATGTCGGAGCGAGTGGGCACATGTATTGACGTATTAACTGAAAAACACACAGAAAAACCAAATATTTCTGGATGAGAACGAGGATACACATAGAACTTGGAAAGATATTCGAGAACTTTTGGTGATGAGTTGGTAAGATTTAAAGATTTCCCCCTGTTATCAGTCTCTATGCTAAGCTAAGTTAGCTCGCTCCGGTGGTAGCTTCACAATAAGCACGCAGGCATGAGAGTGGTATCGAGAAGTCTTAATATCAAGAAAGCAAATAAGCGAAGTCCCCAAAATGTCAAAATACTCCCTTGAGATTTAGAGTCTCTCCCTTAAGCCTGGTGGCATCAGGCTCTGCCCACTGAGCTAGAACATCCCCAGACCAACTTCAAATATTCTTTGATTAAAAAAAAATAAAAGGTGTAAACTCTTCTCTGAGAAAAGAGACATCACAAAAACGTTCTGTACAACTGTAAGCATGCTGTGCATTTGAAGTTATCCCGCTGAAGTCACTGGTGAGCGGAGGTGGAGATCTGAGACGCTGCATCTGCTCACATCTGCCTAACCAGCACTAATGTGACAAAACCTCCCCTAGAAAACACCGACTAATCACCTCATCCCAAGGCAGCGGGTGTCAGCTCGGATATCAGCCACCACTGGCTGCTTTATGATCATGACTTTAACCCCAATGTAACTCTGATACAGAACACTGGATTGGCTCCATTTACTCCACCTGACGGAGGCGGGGGGGGGGTAAAATAACAACAGGGCATAATCACCCTTTTCTTCTTATAAAATGCGAATAGTTCAGGAGCCAGGTCTAATTGTAGGAAGTGAATAGAGGAGGTTTTCCATGAGGTGCTGGTGTGTGGCTAGCATAATTGCCAGGGAGCAGGTCTTAATTTAAACCGGGGGTAATTATCATGCAGAGCATACCCACCCAGAATGTTTGCATAACTATCACAAGCGTTTTCATAAATGATGCTTTAATTAGTCTTAATTAGAATTTGTTTAAGTCAGCAGGGAATGCAGGGCCCGTGAAATGATGTATGTAATAAGCATCAGGGCCCGCTCTGTTTTTTTCTGTACTTGGGGAATAGAGCTGACAAAATCACATCACATTAAATTGATTCAGTCAGAATTAAAATTCTTATGGTATTAATTAAATGGGGGAAGATCTCATTAGCAGGCTGTGTGGTGAGGGAGAGACCCTCTCTGCCAGCAGATGTGACGGTGTCAGAGCCGCCGTACATGCTCGCCATTAGGGCCCCCAGACAAGGGGAGAGGAGGGAAGGAAGGAGGGAGAGGAGAGAGACAAGCTGAGAATGACAGAGGAGGTGGGTAAAGCGCGAGAAAAAGAGAGAACGTGAGGACGAGAGAGAGAGAGAGAGAGAGAGAGAGAAGAGGAGAGGAAGCCGGTGCGTGTCAGTGGCTCGGGGGTGGAGGGGAGGGGAGGGAGGTGGCAGCATATTAATGGGCTGTGGGCTCCTCACCATCTATAGCTTTATTTAGCTTCATTTGGTCTATTTGGTTGGAGGAATTCAATAAGAGGAGAGCTAATGACTTGACCAGATACCCTGTTATCAGCACTGATGAGACACCCTCTCGGCTTGACTCTTTATACAGCTGCAGTCGTCTAATAGGCCTCTGGAAGATTGCTGCCCAGAGTACAGTACCGACCTCCCCTCTGGAAATATAGAACATGATTGTGCCTCGGGGAGCTTCGCCTCACCGTTCCCGGGCTCACCTGATCCCCCTTGTTAGGGAGCTAATAGCTATTGACACTCTTCTTAAGGAACTGAACTGCGGAATAACAATCCAATTCAAAGGCTGTCGTACTGTACCGTGCCGAGGATTTCCTGTTTTTATCCTATTGTGCTTTTCTGAGACCGGCTTTTCATCCCTCTGGTAGCACATGGTATCATTGGGTCAGCAAGATAGTGGCGATGGGATGTTGAAGCAATAGACACATTGTTGGACCACCTGCAGCAGCTGTCACTTTGAGTGAGCTGCAACCTTGAGCGAACAGAGGAATATGATAGGAAAAGAAGAAAAGAAGACCTAGAGATCATACCCACTCATAGCAAGTCCACAATATTCCACAGCAGGGCATCATATGGGAAGTTATTGCATTGTCCGTGGCTGGATAGGAGATATTTCCGATTGTGTGCCCCATGTGTCCGTCAGATTAAATAATGCAAACACTAAAACATTGAACTTTTTATTGACAATTCAAATTCAAAATTTGTATGAGAAAATCTCTCAATATCCAAAGTGTCTCTGTAAAACACCTAAGGCCTACAGTATACGAGTCAAGCATTGTAAACACTGGAAACACTGCCCCTGTATAGAATCCAATGAAAATGATAATGGAGGAAACAATGGCCCCGGGCGCTGTAGCAGCAGCCCAGCACTGCCAGTGTTACAAGGCATCACTTTCCCTTTATTAGGAGTAAGCATGACTGTTAGTAGGCCCTGCATAAATATTTGGGGTAAATACACAGTATATCATTTTTCTTCACACTTGAATTGCATTATGATTTCCATGCAGACTCAGGTGAACCGGGGTCAGGAGACTAAATTAAGTGGGTGCTGGAAGCAGCTGCAACGGTTTCTCTCTTTAACCATGCTTGGCTGGTTAAGCTATCAAAAGCCGCTCGTACATGCATCATAAAAAACACTGTGTGTGTGTTTAAAATGGTATTAAAATGCTGTTGACCCTTAAAATTAGAAAAGGAAACGTGCAACTCTTTGCATGGCAATTATTTCGTGTCCGTCCAGAGCACAGTAGAGAGGGGGGGGGGGGGGGACATATGACCGAGGCCCCTTCAAAATTTATTGACAGGCAGGCGGCGGAGTGCGGCGGTTCATTTATGACAATGGGGCGTGATGACATCACACCATAAAAGCCCTCTGCGGGGTCAGATGTGCATATGCCGCACGCGTTTCAGTCTTTGTGTTTGCTATGCATGAATATATAAGAGGTAGAGCGGGTCAGTGGTTGACATTGCTTTCCTGTGATGTATTGTGACATCCGCTGCTAAGCTGTTTGGTTTTTTTTTTTCAAGGAGCACGTGAACAACTGCGGTTCACAGTGATACAAGTTGGAGAAGAGAAGCAGAATGAATGGTCCCTCCAACAAGGAGCTGATTTCACAACATGAAAAGCTCATCCATTAGATAGTTCATTTTTTGCCAATTTGTGTCCGAAAAATTCTTCAAACTGATGAATTCAAGTTACGATTACAAATATATTCTTGTGTTGGATGATTCATACTAAGAGACAATAGACATTTGTCAACTGGTAGAGACGTTAAAGTGCTGTCTCTATAGAGGTAGCTACTCTGTAATGTCTCTGGCTGCGTTGGGCTATTGAGGGCAATGTTGCAAGTGACTGACCAGGACTTGATGACAATGCTGGATTTACAGGATATTTTCATGGGTGTGATAAACTGCAGTATGTATGTTTGGTATTTACTTTAATATTTATTTTGAATCCCAGAAAATACGCTGTATCATAGTATTGATATCGTGATATAAAATTGCAAACATCATGCCAGGAGACTTTATTCAAGTCTTGTTTAAGTTAATAGGGCGTTTATATTATAAATGATTCATATGATAAGTGCTTGTTTACTCATCATTTTATAAGCATCGTAAGTGTGTGCCCCCTAAAAATTCACTTACTATTCTCTATATGTCCAAACTCATTGCTGAAACTGTAAGCGCAGGCTATTATGATAATTTAGCTTACTAATAATAATTAGCTGTTGTATATTCATTAGCCTTTTAATTGGTTAACACTAGGGACCACCAGAAATTCCAGTCAGTGAAATACACTAATGATACACACACACATGAATGCACACACACACACACACACACACATAGATTCACACATCGGTTTTCCGCACAGAGAGACCTTGCAGAAGTAACCTCCCCCTGAACTTTAGTAGAACACTCTCCCTCCAATCACTCCAGCTTTCAATACAGCTGTCAGTTTTGGCCCGAAAAGCAAGCTTTAACTCTGAATTTGCAGCTTTGTCCTTAGCGAGAGGCAGTACCTGTGACATCTGCACTGACATGCTGGAGATAATCCTCCATGTGATTGTCAGACAAATTGGGGGTCAGCGGCGCTGCAGACAGGGGAGTGTGGCAAGGGACACGGAGGAAATGTTCAATCACGGGCCAGCCCATTCGGGAGCCTCCCTTTTCAGCCTCTCCAGCCCACGGTTCATCTCTCTCGCGCGCTCTCGCTTTCTCTTTCTCTGCCCACAGCTGCCGGGCTTCCACTGGGAGGGAGCTGTATTATGGCTGGGTTAATTTACTGATTAATATCCAGCCACTAGATCCAGCTTTCCCCAGATGGCCAATTAAAAACTACAACTGGCAGCGCACGTAGGCCTGGCAGCAGGTTGCCGTCGGGCCCAGGGCTGGAGGCTGTGACAGAAGGTGTGGGTTCTGTTTGGGCCTGAAAAAGAGCCGCCGCCGATCGTACTCTTTGACTCTCCACAGCAGAAGGACAAACTAAAGCCGCAATACTGAGCCGAACTGAGGAGACACTGGGGCTGCTGATAGGACACTCACTGTGTTTATACATATTTGTATATGTAGGTGTATGTATATACTGTCCTCAAGTCCACAGAAGTCTATGACAACTAAAGCAAACACATAGGTGCATCTCCAGTGCTGTTACGCCTCTCTGTACAGGACAAGAACAACATTTAGAAAATTGCATTGTGTTGTTGATACAAAGAAATTGAATTACCTATAACTTATATCATCAATTGATAATACCATGAAACACAATTTAATATAGTACATCGATACCATAGAAAAGCATACATTTAGACTAAGTCAAATTATGAAAATTATTTTAACTTTTCATTTTACGCAAGTCATCGCACAGGGTGGTATTAAGATGGAATGGAATTATATATATATATATATATATATACACACATATATACACATATATGTAAATATTTGATCTTATACACACATTGATATATATATATGTTAATGTACTAAAACTACATTTTAATTAGCTATGGTCATATTTACTCTGTAAATACTGTGTAATTATTGCACTCCAGAATAAAGTACTCCCATGCAATATCTTATGGTTTTTTCTTACACATAATTTAATTTATTCTTCAGAAAAAGAATATAATCCTGAATTTTAATATCTGACATCAATAATACCTGAATACGAACCGTGCAATATAACCTAAAAATCTTTTTTTCCCCCCTACATTTCCACTTCAAGCTGCACAACTGCTGAATATTACCAGTCTGTAACGTAATCCCGTCTGCAAAGGAGCAGTGTTAATTTCACTATAATAACCCTCGCATTATGAGACCCTGCTATATTTAGATGGAGGCCATTTGAATACAGGTCTTGTCTTAATACTGACACAAGCCTTATAAATGGGCTTGGGTCACCATGGAAACACTGTAAATACAATGGCCCCTGCTGCTCTGAGAGGAAGGGTAATTAATAACTGAATTACGGAGCGCAGATAGAAAGCCAGACAGAAACCATGCAGCTTCTTAGTCCCTTGATAAAGGAGAGTTTAATACAAACAGTTGTACTTCTACTGGGTCAGCTAAACCAGGGGATATCTGGGCCATCTCTGTTCAAAGAGAAAAAGGCCACGAACAGAATTGATGGCCCATTTCATTATGTAATTGCCTCTTTAACTTCCTTGTTCTGAGCAATCGCTCTTTAAACTCAAGCTCAAGGTAATATATGCAGAGATATGAGTCTAGTCTCACAGACAGATAATTCAGTAAATAGCTGTAATCTTTGCATCACCTTTAACCACCCGGAGCTTGCTAATATGTCATCTTAAAACCTGCGGAAGGGCTAGAAATGAGGCACGGTACATAAAACAGCTGGTACTGCTACAGAGAGGAGTTGTACATCAACACAGAGCTGAGCTGAGTTCGGTCTCTCCAGGATCACACACGGCGTGGAGAAGGAGGTTTGCTACTACCGCTGCTGTGGATATCAAAAGTCTGGTCCAGTGGCGGAATAAGGCTCCAGACAGCCTTTAAGCTGCCACCCTCAGTGTCAGGGTACAGGGAGCACAAAGCTGGATATGATTGCCTACACGAGAGTGATGCTTCCTGCCCTCCGACCTTTGAACTTAAGGTGTACCCTACATAGAATCAAAGTAAACATCGAGCCCCTGTTCACAGCCTCTGAAGTGGGTATATGTGAGAACACAACATGAGTGACCCACCTCCTTTCATTTCCCTCTTCATAAAGATCCCACAAATGAAATAAAAAAAATAAAAAAAAAACGCGTGTGATGCAACACACAGAGCAGTGGTGGGAAGGCTGCGCTCTTATTGAAGGGTCAGTAGTAGGATCACCGGGAGAAGGTCACCAAAGAGCCCAAATTCACACCCCATAATTGAGTAACAGGGGTCGCTGATTACAAGGCGAGCAGCGCAGGGGACCGCGGGACAGTGGCTGGAGCACCTCGGGCTCCACGGAGAGACAGAATACTGGAAAGCCTTCCCAGGTCCACCACTGTGATAAAGAATGAAGACTTAATTAACTGAACAGCCAGATCTAACAGGAGCCACTATATCAGAGAGACAGAGGGAGAGAGATCCCTTTATGTAATTAGATCAATTGGGCATGAAGTGAAGAGGCTTCATCCGCGAGCAGTGTGTGGTTCTGAAGTGGGAATCGCTGACGGAGGTTTGATTACCTTTTGATTGTTAATGCGAAATTGGAGCCGCAACAGTATAAACCTCTTATTTCCTAATTAAGTTTGGAGGACTGTTTTGCGTTTATTTGCCAACGACTGGTATGCGCGCAGGTCTTTGTTTTAAGAAAAGCTTTGACCTTAATGTGCATCATAAATAGTTTTTATAGCAAATGTGTGTGTCACATTCAAATCATTAGAGGTAATTAACGGCTTCTCTGATAATTCACCTGAGTGCTTTATGTCCACTTATTCGCCCTATAAATTACCTTCAGGAGGCCTCGTTCCCTTGTCGTTTTGAAACAGGGCTTTTCAGATGAGCCTCTGTGAGATTGTTTTGCATCCTGCATTGTAAGGGAGAGTCAGATTTGAACCAAAAAATGTAAATGCACCCCACTTGTAGGGAAATAAAATATCCTTGTGCCAACAAAGCAATAAATCTCTTAATTATGTCACTACTGAGAAAGTGGCTCGTCTCTTAAATAAGGATTCGGAGTCAGAGGTGGGACCCACCATGAGGGTCCCCGGGGAGGGGGACAGCTCTGTGGCCCAGTGGAGCAGTAGAGTGCCTCTGTCTGAGTCTCCAGTCGTAGACAGAGGACGTGCGTGAGGGATGGGCCTCATCGTCCGGGGGAAACGGCTTGTGTCAGCCGCCCACACTGCGCCTCCTCTGTGTGAAATTGGCTGAGAGGATGTAGACATATTCCACGCACTGATCCATGGCCGAGTATAAACAACAGAGGATCTCGCTTTCACTCCTAGAAGGTCAGGAAGCTTCCCCGTGAAACAGTAAGTGACACTGCCTCTTCCGCGCTCGCTAACAGTCTGACCGGTGGGAGCTTGATCCCACCACCACCAACCCACCCCACCCTCTGCCGTCACACTCCTCCGTGAGGGTGCCCCTGTGTACAGACGATTCTCCCACTCTCGGTGGGGTGCACTGATATTTAGTGGCTGGATATGCCAACTTAATCAACAATTCCCGGGGACAGACACTCAAATTCGCATCGAGGGGCTGAGCAGCAGACAGAGCATTCAGCCTGTGAGTGAGGATCCATGACCGGCTGGAAGCACCTGAAATATCTGAAGTCTAAACACTGCTCGTGTTTCATGACTTCAGATGACAGATGGCGGGAGAAAGGAAAAAAGTATAAAATAGAATCACTCTAGATCCTCATCTCACCACCAACAACGTCTGAACGGTGGAGACTGAGGTATGAGATCTGTGCATGAGAGCTGATTGCGGCGGCAGTAAAATGGACTGGGGAAGGCATGAATGTAATTAAAGTGGCTGACACTTTTATGCTGGGTAATGGGAGTCCGGGGCCCAGCTATTCCCTGACGAACTCCCCTCACAGTATGGAGTACATTTTAATACCACCCTGCACGACGACTTAAATGCAACTCTCAGGGCCTTGGTGGAGATGTAATATTGATGTGTAAATAGGATAAATGCCAACATCCTTGGGTTTAAGGGACACAGTAAATAAACAGAACCTAGTACACAAAATATTTAAAACCACTCCAGCGTCTGGAGGAGGGTGAAACACTCAGTGTCCATATACCTTCACTAGACCCCAAGACATTGACATGTGGTCGCACAACATTAATATAATTATCCATGTAATTAAAACGCACAATATGCCACAATATTGATGTGATTCACCTGCAGGAAATCGTGCATCTGGAAAAACTACCTGAACAAAAGGCACCAAACTTGTGGAATTAGCCTTAATGACATCACCTTAAGTAGAGGAAACAAATGAGTTGTGGTGCACTCAGGCATTAATGTTAGGAAACAAATGCACTGAGTAAAAAAAAAAAAGAACAGTTAGGCACCATCCAATCAGTAATGTATTTGTTAACACAGATCGGAAGGAGGGAGCTTTTACATCACAGTGGGGCAGATAATGAAGAAGTTAATAAGAGGAATGGTACTTTGAAATGTTCCTCAACCACCCAGGTCCCACGATTTAATCTGTAATAAATAATCTGGCATCATTGCAAGATGGCATCTCATAATGGCAAATGAAATATGCTGGTATGATAGGTACAATAAATCTGGATTTTCCTATGGTTCCCTCAGGCTAGGACAATATGCAACTATAGTGCTCTCTGTCAGGAAGAGCAGATCTCGGAGCCGTCATAAAATCTAAATGGGCACTAATTAGGCAAGCCTTCCCTCTCACACTTACTATTTCTATTGACATTTTCGGCGCGCCGCCCCAACCTCCTCCCCCTCCCCCCCGCACCACCATAAGTCACTGAGAGAAGAACTCCCAGGATTTCAGAGCACGGGGCTGTTAAAAGGGAAGTTCAACTTAGTGGTAATGAATAAATTTGCCCTCCCATGCAGTACTGTTTCTTTTGTCTTGGACCCAAGCATATTCATGAATCTAAATGGTAATTTGCTTTCTAACAACCAACACCACTATGGCGGACACCAGAGCCGTAAATATACACTGTAATTGCCTTTTATTGGTGACAAACTAATTCTCATTTTTAAGGGAGGAAACAGGTAATGTTTTGATTTTATTTAAATTTTCTTTGACGTAATGATTACAAAAAAATACAGATTCGAAGTTATTGTTCAAATATTTTATTAAAAATGGTGGCAAGTATAAATATCTTATTACATTTGTATTGTTTAAAGCCATATTTTTTCTAGTTAGCTCATCTATAGGGAGCACTGGGGTTGAGGGGCAGAGACGAGTGGTGGGATCAGGTAAATATATACGTATGCATTCCTGCCTGCTTCAAATTAATAAAAACCTAATGCGTGCTTGGCACAGGACTGCTTGTTGAACATATGTTGCAAGCATGGCTAAGCCATCTGGCTCAGAGTCAAGTATTCCCACCAACTGTAGTCTTATGCTACCTGACAGTGGAAAAGCTTTATTCCCCTGGCATTGGGGGCACAAATGGAGAAATATTATTGAAATGATTATCTGCATCAAGACTCAGATTTGGGCTGACATTTCGCTGGCTCTGTGTAATCCGAGGGGTTGTCTAGGAGAGGGCGGAGAGGGGGTTTGCCGGTAAGCCTTGGCGGGATGATTAATGAAGCCAGGATACTGGGTGGACCCAGCCCACCTCCACTCAGACCCAGAGGCCGAGCCCCGCATATGAAATTGGCCTATGCTGCTCATCTCCCTGGGAGAGAGCCACTGATGATCCTCCCGACACCGCTCTACCTGCAGTCACCAAACAGTACTCCAAAGCCGTGCCAGATCCAGGCTTAGGAGCTGCTCTCCTCGCACTGTGTGGCTGTGAGGGAGGGCTGCGTGATGGCGAACTGCAGCCTTACACCTGCTCTGCTGTCGAGCACATTTCACTCAAACCATATCGTCTTTTTATTCTTTCCCAGTAACTTCCCTTCAGTCCTTTGCAGGTGTCATTTTATAGCAGCCTAATATTACAATTTTAAGTAAAAAATAGTATATTTAATATTTTTCTTTGTGTGAACCATGAGATGACTTTTGACACATTCTGAAAAAACAATACAGACAGTTCCACGTAATGTCCTGTTACCTGTCAATTCTTGTGTATTTCTGTTCAAAACCCTGTTTACCTTTTAATAACCCTGAATCCTTGGTTCTTTACATCACTGCAGCAGTGTTGTCGATGCTCTCCCTCAACCCCTTAGTCTTGATGGATGGGCCTGTGAAAGCCTCTCAGGACGCTGGTAATCGCATAACAGCGAACCAAATTCTTGACCAAGAAGGGGAGGAAAAAAAAAAAGTCTGTGGCATGGAGCTCATGAATGAACGCAGACGATGGGGAAGCGAGTAATTCAAAAAAGCACGAACATCTTTAATCATTCTGTGTCGATGATTAGTCATAGACAATGTCGCTTTGTTAAAAGTGTGCTGTAATTAATAACTGGAGCAGGACGGAACAATCGAGGGAGCAAGTGTCATGCGCTCTACAATACTAGAGAGGTGATTTCTAAATAGTGTAAATTAGGTGTTTACCTATTGTGATCCAGCCTGTGACACCGCAGCCTCCTTTTCCTTGAGAACGAGACCAAAGAGAATGATTAATTGCAAGCTCACGGGTTTTACAGCTTCAAGAGTAAATCAACTTCCAGGAAGTGCTAACTTGCTAAAATATAAACTAATTTTAGGCCCCAGATATTAAAATATAATCCATCTTCTTCCTCCACAGGGAAAGCTAATTAGAAAATGTGACTGGCATGAGAGAGGAGAGGTGGAGGAATGGTGGGATTAGGCTCGGGAACAGAGAATCACACCCTCCTGCTAAATCGTGGGATTTCTATACACCTGAAATCAACTGTTTCCCAAAGGGGTGTCACAATTCCAAAACAAAAGCTTGGAAAATATTTCCCTCTATAAATAGCATGTAAGTTATAGTTTCTTAAATTGTGCATCAGTAAATATATTAACTGACATATGCGATGAAATATTTTTTATTTGTCCCCATTTGCAAATGTTTATGCTCTTTCTCTCTGTCTCTTTTATTTGAGCATCCACCGCCTCTTTAATGCAATAGCCAATAAACAACAGTTGCCCAAGGCAAGGAGGCTACCTGACTGAGGCGCAGCTCAGCTCCTGTTCCCCACACGTATTGACCTTATGCAGTGGAATATCCACAGCCTGTTGTACGATGCAATTTCAAAGCTTAAGATACACAGCTGTTCCAAATAGGGGAATAGCTTATTAAAGGCGTAGAGAGGCTGTAATGATTCCACTGATTTTGCGAACAAAATTTAAGTTAATTAAAACACTCCTCACACAGATGTTTTAAATGTTATAGGGGGTGTTTATGTGTAAATCAGAGGGAAATCAGCCGTATGAGAGGAGTGCATGCAACATGTAGTAACACAGTGGCAGTGTGCTACAGAGCTGAGTATTAGCAGCCTGCCGCGCTCTCTCCCGAGTCCCAGAAGACAATCCCCTGAGAGCAGAAATGCTCTGAGTGGTGACAGCTCAAAGGCAATAAGCCAATAATAAAGACCAGCAAAGTGGCCATGGGAGAGCGTTCTATTCCTGCTTCCTTCAAAACAACAGAGCAAACAAGTGTCACTCAGGAGCCTACAACCAGGTGCACAAAGTTACAGTCATGTCATTTTTTTCCACCACTTTCTTCTATTCTCTGATTAATGAAACTAACACATCTCACTTACTTACATTTTTTTCTCCTGCAAGCATCTGAGAAGATGTCATATTCGTCGAGAACGGCGAAATAGACATTTTATTTGCAGCAGACTTGTTCTATTAACCCTTTCACTTATTGCACAATGTCGTCATAATCCTTTTACGGAGGCACATTTCAAGTATTTCAGTGCTATAATAGCTGTCCAATTGCTCTCCTGCTGGGTTTCTATTTGACTGCACCGAATGCCTTCCTAGCGTCTGCTGCTACTCGACTTGAGAAACACTCAAAATAAAATCCTCAGATTGCAAATTGCGACAAACCCAGATAAACTAAAATGATTTAAAAGCTGTGATTGTAGAGAACAAAATAATTGCTGTATTCTCAACTACAGGAAATGCTCTGTGATAGAACCAAACACAAAAAAATGTAAAGGTGGAAATAACTCTGATGATAAATGTACATAAAGGCTCTTAAAGAGATAAAGCACTAATTGGATCCTAAAGCAGCACATCCTACATGCCATAACAAAAGTGCATTCGATGCATCTTGACCCAGTTCCCTCAACCTATCACACCAAACTTTGTCTTTTCACATGTCCTCTATGTAATCAACTTTTCTGCTCGGCACTTCAGCGGTCGACTCTAACATTATTCCTACACTTCAGTGCAGATTTATCCTGCGAGGATGACAAATTCCTGGCATAGTTTGGAAAGAAGAGTGCTGCAGGGGAAGGCAGTGGCCAGTCTGCAGTGGGGTGCCGGTGATGGAGGTGGCAGTGGTGGTGGTGGTGGGGATGTGTGCAAAAAGTAGAAAACTCATTTGGAATTCAGCACTGCAACATTGCCATCTTTTGGCCAGACTGTATACTCTGAAATCCCAGGGACACTCCATCTCCATAACGATACTGAGCTCCTTGACACAAAGGTAGGTAATGGATTTATTATTTTCTTACAGAGAAAGGAGACATTACGTCTTGGCTGCTTATACATTAAATAAATCTGTTGTTATGCATTTGCATATTTTTGCTCAAACTGCAGGAATATTGACTCTCTTTTTATTTATTTTTCAAGACAATGCAGTTTCAATGTCACATTTTTATTTTTTAAATTTCAGCCTGAAACCAGGATCTAACAAACTCCACTTCCCATTACAAATATGTCTTGTATTATTTTAACTCTTCGCCATAACTACAATATACCATTGACTGAATCTCCTTTATACAGACTGTTGCTCTTCATCTATCCTCTCCTCCTCTTCTGGGAGTAAATTTACAAACATCTAGTGAACAAGGAAAAAGCCTGAGTGGGTATACCTGTCCTCTACCTGAATAAATATTTGTCTGAGGCGCCCGGCCGCCAGTCCTCGCCGTTCCCACGGTGGTGTATGGGACATCAAGGATAAGGGAGAGGATGGGCTCTGACAGAGAGTGACAATTCATCCCTTCATCCCCCCCCTCTAACTGACATGTCACATTCTCTGATGACTTTATTGTGCTCCCTGTCACTGCACTTAATCTGTGTGTCAGTCAAGCCAGAGCGGCCCACACCACTAGCTCGGAGACAGCAAAGCTAATACCCACCCTTTTAATGACATTAGATTTGGAGTAATGCCATTCAGTATAGCACTGATATAATCTTCTATTTGCATCATTCAGCCAGTGACACAGCCCAAGCTGGACCGATAGAGAGCTGGTCATTTCCCCATCCATTTCCAACCGGATGACAGATGTCAAGATGGGAAATGGCTATTATTTACTGTGGCTGTGTTTTTATCACAGGCAGACATGATGTCTCACTTTAAACCAGGCTGTCAGCCAATGCATCAAAACCAATGTCGTTTTGCTGCTGTTTGTGGGTTGACAGCAGAACAATGTATACAATCAGTTTAATATGGTCTTTGTTGTAATTGAAATTTAGTCAGGATGCGTATCTCTTAAACCAGGAACTGCATGATTCAAGTCTAACATATATAACGTAATAAAGCAAGTCGTCAGTTTTATCTCGAAGCAAAAATTCACAAATTATCTTCATCACACAGATGCTGCTCTGTTTTTCAGCTTCTTCAACTTCCTCGCGTCTTTTGTATTCGGAGATGAAGTTTCCCTGCTTACGCACTGCCAAATACCGCTCAGGAAAACCTGTCCTCCTCTCAATAAGCATCCGCACTCTCCTCGTCAGGTGCTATGATGACACTGTAATGAACATGCCACAACTGATTTTGAGTTATTCATATTCCCTCTGCCGTGCGTCTGGTCCCCCTGTCACTGAGAATGAGTAAGCAGCATTACCAGCCTATCAGCATTAGAGGTAACAAAATCTTTTCTTTTTTTTTTTTTTTGCTTTCTTCTTTTACTGACAGTGCATTTTCTCTCCCATCCGAGCTCCCGGTGCCTAATTAAATGTATTTAGCATCATAAATATTCCAGGGGGACAGGTTGACACAATGAATTAATGTCTCGCCTCAATACCAGAGCCTCTCTATTGGCTGTGGAGAGAGAGTTAGCCCCAATGCCAGGTAACTGCTGCTGCTCGCATGTCTTGTTATAAATCAGTGGTGCATTTGTTTTCTAATACTGGGGCCATGCATTGGTACATGGGGAAATAGTTACTTTTGGAGTAACCACGAGGGACAGTAGCTAATTTTTAGTTTTAGACGATTAATTAGAAACTATTTTATATTGTAGCAATCCGACTGATATGTTTCTTTAATATTTCTTCTTTCATTGACTCACACAAGTTACGTGAGAAGATAAAAAACAAACTCACATTGCTATAGCAAGTATGAAGCTCCAGCAGAAAGCAGAGCATAAAGACTCGAAACAAGGACAAACAGTGAGTCTTTCTCTGTTCCAAGGTAACAAAAGCCACCTAGTATCTCCACATATAAACATGTTAATTCTTTTGGTCGGGAAGTTATTGTGCCAGGCTAAGAAATGTGACTGAAATTAAATATTTTCACACTGTGGTTTAGTCAAAGCCAAAACATTAATATGAAAATATTGAAAAATTGGAATTGCACCTCTGCTTCTGTGATGGAAAAAAAAAAAAACGCATTGAACTTGCAATGTTACAGAAAGTGAAAAATCCACCCCCTAATCCAGATCCACAGCAAATTTGAATGGGTTAATTTGTGACCCATAATACATCCGTCTCCCCTAAGTTTCGTAGAAAATATTTTTTGTGTAATGCTGCTAACTAACAAACACAGATGAAAACATCCTCTGCCAATGAGGTTGACTTCAGATACAGATTACAGACGGCAAAATTAGCTCGTCTGTGTGCTTGATTATTTTGTTCTAGCGAAAAAAGTGCATTTATTCAGGGTCTACTCATGTACGATATATTCACCCTGGATGGCAGTTTCATGGAAAAGAACGCGACTTGTGCCAGGGTGCACCAGCCATAAGCCGATCACCGCCGCTCAGTTGGGGTATTTCTCTGGTACAGCTCCCCTCACCTTGCTGGTACATTCACCAGTGCCCTCCGCTCAACAATGCCCTCCACAAGCCCCTTAGGAAGACAGCTCAGAATTTTGGACGACTTCCTTTTGAAGCAGTTCCCAAGTCTTCACACTCGAAGAAGGAAATGTTTCACAGCTTATTTGATTTGCTTTTTCCTTTTTTTTCCTCCTTACATTAGAAGCAGAGTCCTAGTCTGAAACCCCCCACCAGAACAAATACATCTGCCACACTGGGCTGACGGGGTCGGAGAGGATAGAATTACATGTTATTATGTTCACTTTAAATCTAGATGTTTTTCCTCATTTTCTCACGTTTTCTCTTGCCCTTGGAAATCACTCTTCTCTCCTCAACACGTGTAATTGCAATTTGCAAGAGCTAAACTAATTTTACGACACAGGAACGCTTGTGTTCATATCCATATTAATAGAAAACAGGAAGAATAAATCCCAATTTTCCAGCAGCCAATGTCAGTGAAGATGTTCCTTGAGGGAGAAAGCTGTCTCTTCTCCATTAAAATATAGATGCTGTTCCCCCTACTTTCTCTTCAGAGCGTCCCTCCTGAGCCTAAATCAGAAATCATCATTAATGAATGGCACCAAATCTACATCACTGGCCTTGACACTTCTAATATCCATATATGCCAATGTACATCTAAGTTTCCACTGTCGAGGTGTTCTCTGTGTTGAGTTATAGCACTGTGTGGGGCCGCTCTAGAGTACAGGCCCCTGTGAGTCTCGTTTAGCTGTGGGAAAGGGAGGTTTGACTGATTGGCTCATTTGAATTAAGCACAAACTCACTGTCCCTTAGAAAAGAGGAGAGCAAACTTTTACTCGATGTCTTTAATATGCTAATCTCACACCCTCAACCTCGACTATTAACAGAGCTGGTCCAAGTTACAAATCAACACATCGTCATTTACGGTTGCTATATGTACGTTTTTGCTCGAGCTGAATAGATCATGTTAGCATTAACACCTTTCGCCATTGTTTCGAAGGCTGCCATCTTGCACCGATGACATCATTTGGAGTCTACGCAGTAGGAATCGGGGGGTGGAGCCACTGTATTGAAGTCCTGCCGATACACAGGGTTGACCAATCGTACATCAGTCTCAACCGTCAACAGCACCAAATAACTAACTGGGGGAAAAAAACCTTGAACGTGCATCGGTGTAATTAGAAAATGGCAGACACCATCTTTTAGAAGAAACTATTTAACGTGTACTTTGACGTGTACTTGCCACCCACCACAGGGCTTTCGAGACGATTTGGCTAAGTTACACTTGGGGATCTGTCATGTCGTGACTCACTTTCGCAACGTGGGACATGACGGAGCCAGCTTGTTAGCATGCTAACTTCAGGAGGCGCAAAGAAAAAAAACTCGTACTTACTTACTTTCCACCATTTGAGAGAGCACTTGCAATGTTTCTGCCGGTAATTAAACAGCTGTTAATGTGAGCGCTGGCTATGTAGCAATAGCAAAAACACATAAAGCGTCATTAACATACTAATGCTTCCATTATATTTTCCATTGTTTGCTTCAACATTATGTTTTTTAATATCTAATGATCATTTAATTTAGAAACTTCACCATCATTGTGTGTGAGCCTCGCTCTCGGCTGCATCCCCCTGTGTGTATGTATGTCATTACACCACAGCGCAGGAGCCAATGTCAGGTCAGGCTCTACAAAGCTACGGCTGATGTAGGTGGTCTACGTTGCCTCATTAGTAACAACACGAGCGGTGGTCTAATGAACTTAAGACAATGCTAATTAATGGAGAACAAAGGCTTAACATTTTTAGAAAGTGTGAAGCACTGAGTCTGCTTGTATGACAGCGTTGAAGCCACCTTAATCCGCTTGTGATGCGGAGCATGGTGCCTCGGCCGCGTGGTGCCACGACCGCACAGCGCCTTGGCAGGTCAGAGGGAGCAGCTCCATACCTCAGCTGATATAGTCACCTGTGACAATCCTTTATGGGCTGATAAAGTAAGGGAAGTCTCTCAAGGAACAGTGCGCCGACTTGGCGGAGGGCCTCCCCTGGGAGCAGGTGTCAGGGTTGTCTATCAGAAGGCTGAAAGGAGAAAAGGGACGTGTTAGTGGGCTCTATTGTATCCCGGTTGTCATTGACTGATCGGGTCCATTTAGCTGGCTTTCACAGTGAATGAAACCACCTGAATAGATGAAAGCGAGACAGCCTTCCCGACAAACAAGGAGCCCTGGAATATTCATGGAGGATCTGTGAGGAAAAGATTAATGTATTAGAAATTAAAATGGGACCCGGACGTATGATCTTGCTCTAACACTTGGCCAGACCTGTGTCACCCGCCGCTAGCGCCTGAAGTCGGCACATGCCGCTGCCAAGGTGGAGAGGAATCATTAAGCACCCTGCCATTGTGTGAGCAGAATAATCAAACTTCACCCCCCCCTATTCTTCCCGCAGCACTGACAATGAATAATTCTGGAGCCATTTGCAATGTTAACGGCACCTATCTGGGCCATCCATGCCTTTATGATAAGAGCTCCAAATATGCATTTCAACAGTCTGAACAGAAGCTGCTTCACCGGCATTTCAAAGGACACCTGTCAGTCATCTGAAAGAGCTGTCAGTCTCTGTCACGCAACGGTGCCAGTGAAATGGCCCAAAAGATAATCTTTACTCTCTCTCTTTCTCTCTCCCCACCTCTCTCTTTCAGATCAGCGCAGTTACATTTGCAATAGAGTGACAAGTGATTTACACTGGAAAATGGATTGTGTTTAAACTCAAAAGGGTGGGTGGGGGGGGGTTGTATTCTTTTAGGCTGCGTTATTCTTTGCGGCGTGTACAGCTGTATCAAATAT
Source organism: Verasper variegatus (assembly GCA_026259375.1). Classification (NCBI taxonomy): domain Eukaryota; kingdom Metazoa; phylum Chordata; class Actinopteri; order Pleuronectiformes; family Pleuronectidae; genus Verasper; species Verasper variegatus. The sequence goes on from CM048052.1 coordinate 10,427,829, forward strand.
GCTATCATAAATGTGATCTGGGCTACACTGAATGTCATTATGTGTGATACCACCAGCACTAGACAGGCTACTGAGCTCAAAGGTGACTTTGATAATTCCTATCTCTCTAAACAGAGCCCTGCGCCTGTGAGGAGTGGGAGCCGAGACGGACGGGATCAAACAGGTTTCCAAAAAGTTTGACCTTCTGTAGTTTTTGGCTGGAATGCATTTTCCAATATCTCGCTATAGATTTTAACTTCATAAATTCTCCTTTTCCTGGCACGGCCTCACAGAACACATGTGCTTGAATGATTTTTATTTTTTTAACCTAATTCCATAAACCAGTCCGTTTGCAGACTGTTTTTACATGGCCACTTGGTTGGCAAGGAGGCAAGCGAAGCCCCCATCCCCATGAAGGCCAGTAATTTGTTAAGCACGACTAACTTGTGTGCCACCAGCTGTTGGTGATATTTACAGCTGAGTGCAGAGGATGTGTTTGGACCGAGGCTTCCAGGGCCAGTGCAGAGCGAGGGCCCCGTCCCACTCCCCTTATGGCCACTCCATGGGCGAGAGCAGCCAGCACTCACTGCACAAACCTGCAATACCATAACAGTCACAATACCGAGGTGCAAATTACACAATTTTACATACCCTGGACAGCCTGCTGGCTCATCAGAGTTAGGAGTAAGCCATGTGCATGTGAGTACGAATCTGGAGAATGACCTTTACAACAAGTCGTCCTCTCCAAAAAATCTCCTCTGTCACTCTCCAAAACCAAAAAGAGACCCTAAGTTTGGATGGTCCGCTTGTTTTCCTGCAGCGCACTCCTCGTCCAAACATGAGGCGATCATGGCTAAGTTATGGAACATTTTATCATGCATACCACACATCAATTAAATGATTTGATCACTGAAGTCTGGTACAACTGCCTGAAACCGTCCCAAAAAAAAGCCAAGAGTCATTTTAGTTCATCCAGCACAAGCCCATACAAAGCTCTGTGGAAACCCTTCTGCTTACCAAGCCAAAATTCTTTGTTGTTTTCCAGCGAGTCAGGGCCATTTTCCTACAGAACAAACAGCAATTTGATGAGCAATTTGAATTTTGGGCACTCCTCTTTGTCACATAGTTTCCACACCATGTCCGCTCCCCCAACAATCTCTTCATTGTGGCTCAGGGAGGACACGGTTCAAGAAGTGAGTCACTCCGATGAATGTTCACTTTCATTTCAGAGCGCAGTGGGCCGGCATAATTCCTGATACTGAACCCTGACTCACCGGGGTCTTTTTTAGATTGCGCGTTCTGTCCATCTTCCATTGTGAAAAAAAAAAGGACTTGCACTCGCACTTTTGACTGCGTGGACCAAAGTTCAGCTACGCAACCACTGATGAAATTACGTGTGTCAGAAAGACAACGGGGCTGTTGTGAACAAAAACACTACAAGGAAACCCGATGAAGACAAATGAGCGTGCGTTCGAATAATTCACGAGTGAATTAAATGCTATGAGTTAATCAAATGAAGTGAATAAAGGAACAAAAGCGAGTAGTTATCTTCTCTGCAGGCTTTTTTTTTTAAAATCCTCACACAAATGAACGTCAATAGATGCGCTCGCACAACAGCTTTCTTACAAATTATTCAGTGACTACAATTTTGCAGTTGAAAAAGTCACACACAGAAAGCCATTTACCTGAGTCACAAATGAGTATGTAATTGAGTCCTTAGGGAAAATAACTCAGCTTAACTACTGGAAATAATGTGTAAATTCAATACATCTCCTAATGAGCTCATTTGAGTTCGCTGCAATTATATTTGCTAGTCTAGGTGCAGATAGGATTCTGCAGCTGAGTTGAGGTGAATAAAACCACAGCTCCCTTGTATTCATTAAAATTAGCATATGGACCTGTCAACACTTCTCAGAGGCGCGTTGTAACAATGCCATTTAGCCCTGCATCAAGCAATGCCAATGGAATGAATGCGCGCGGTGGGTAAATGCCTCCCCACCCCTAGCGACAGGGGTGGAACGGGACTGGCAGTGCTGGCTCTGACGCACAAAAGAGGCTGCGTTTTAACAGCCAGGCCCTGGCCTCTGACCAGGGGCCATCCACATCAACACTGCTTACACTCCACCATACCTCCCAGCTACTGGCCCAGCCGACCAGCTCCATGTACACACACTGAGACAGAAGAGGCAGGAGAAATGAAGACGGCCAGTGTTTGTGCGTGTGTGTGTGTGTGTGTGTGTGTGTGTGTGTGTGTGTGTGCACGGAGGTGGGCAGATAGCAGTGCATGGGGAAAGGAGGAGATAGAAATAAAGATCGGTAGCTGCCTGATAACTGAGCCTTTGTGTCTTCTTTTTAACGGCTGTCTAAAATCAAAAATAACAACACTAAAACTTAATATTGATTGAATAAATACTCAGGTTATATCTCTGGTTAAACTTAAAAATATTCTTATCAAAAGGTGCCAGGAATGAGAGGAAAAAAAAAAAGATGGAGCTCCTTTATTGTTGTTTGTCATCGTTACGCTGAAGCTGCCAGTGAGAGAAGGTATTGTTGCTCAGCGGAGCACACAAGGCCCTAGTTACATTGTTGTGCCAGGATTTTAAAACAGGACCGAGTTATCAATAGACCACAGACTATTCGACTCACTCAGCTGTGCCTCTCGATACACTTCAGAACATCGCACGCCGAACAGCCGGCCGCCATCGCACACAATTGGGCTGCTTCACTGACAGACACTTTGTTTCCAGATGGATTCAGGTCTATGTCTAATGGACAGACGGTGCCATCATTCCCAAGCTGCAGCTCCTCCATTCAGATCATATACATTACCATTAGACTGACAACACTATCTCAATTAATGGAATCTCATTATTCTCTTTTGGATGTTAGTTATCACTCTGTATAAAGCAAGGATGGTAAGGCTACATTTTCCCCAGTTGAAAAAAGCATTTTTTCTAATATCTTAGCATCTATAAATTCCCATTTAATTAGCTGTGATTGATAATATGATACGGATTTATGTCTTTATTATTAAGAAATGTGACCAATAAGTTTATATTTAGATTGGTTCTTAACTCTCCAATGCCGTCAGCAGCCTCATCTCATCCACTGTCTTGGCCAAGTCTTGTGTGAGTTGAGAGGTGTCCGGATTTAGATTCTCATGGACGAGGAAGAACCACGCATTACACAATCCAGAAGGGCACTTAGAGGGTGCGTACCTTCGCCAAGGCCAACACTCTTATTATGAAACCACATTTAAATTCACTAGATCCAGATTTCTTTTTGGATCTGGACCAAATTGAATATCCGTCCCCTTAACATCAAGATCCATGGAAAAGAAAGTGAGAGAAAAAAAAAGATTAATTCCTGGAATCACCCCGGTGAACTGGATCCGAACCAATATTGAATGGGTTCCTTCCACCAAGGTTTGGTGAAAATTCATCCAGTAGTTTTTGCACAATCCCGCAGACTAACAGTCAGGCACAGATGAAAGTATAACCTCTATTTGAAAAGAGACACGTGAGTTAGCCTACCTGCTGAAGGTGTGTCTGTCTGCTGTCAGCAGTTAGAGCACGTTGTACAGTATACGCCTTAATCCTGAGCATCCTTTAACTGCTCACCTGTTAAATCTGGGAAGGGTAACTAAAGACGGAGAACAGGAAAAGAGGGTCCATGTCTGGTTTTCCATTTTGACAGATACTTTTGTTTTTTTGCTTGTTTTTTGTTGTTAGAATAGAAGAGAATAGAAAGCCTTTGTTGTCCTTGTACAAGAGAAAGCAGTACATTCAAGTGAGAGGTGCTACTCCTGAAAAACTGTGAATTTATAAAAACAAGTTTAAAATCAGTCAAAAGATACAAACATGAAAGACATGAATTATAAATGAAATGGATAAAATCAATATAAATGTACCGTATTGAAATGCATATCATCGTATTCTGTTGCATCGCATCGCATTGAGTCATGATTTATTGATTCAGATGTGTTGACTCTATCCGTGATATCGTATTAGTAGTTGCTCCATATGTGTCATCAATGTATCCGATCGATGCATCGAGGTCTGGATCACATCTGCCTCAGTGTTATGGGGTCACATCCCTGCTATTAAGATATAATTATAGCAGAATGAATGAATTCAGTCCCATAAAAGAGGACAAGGAAATAAAAAGACAGACTAAGGAGGAGACAAGGCCTCAGCTGTGCACTGCACTGATCTACACGCTGTGATTACCTGGAGCAGAAAACCGAATGTAAAGGCCTTGGGCTGGCTTTGATATTTCCATCGCTCGTCCATTTCTCTACTATGACCTGGACTACATCTAACAGACCTAGACTGGAGGTCAGTAGGAATCAGAGGAGAGGAGAGGAGAGGAGAGAGGAGAGGGATGCTAACTCTTAAAATGGCCAAGCACATACAGGTTTTCCTCTTTCTCTCCTGCTCTCTTCTCCCTCGCACACACACACACACACACACACACTCTTTTTTTCTCTGTCTCGCACACACACACCAACACTCATTACGGTTACCTCTTGTCCAGTGTTGGGTGCCATTACCACTCCCACCCCAGCACTAAAAGAACTGGGACCAACTTTATTCTGTCAGGGCGCTTATTAAAAGATTACATATTCACACTTCTGTAGAACAGAGCCTTAATGAGGCTAAAGGGAGACTCCTGCAGTTTGTCCTCACTTTTTGACAAACTATAGGCAAAAAGGTGAGGATGAATAGGCGCCTTCCTGAAGAAACAACGTACTGTCGGATAATGGCAAACACAAATGAGAAGGAGAGTGTTGGATGTGAAGCATAGTATGGTATGCATACTGTCTTTTGTCCTGGTTGGTATGCCTTTCTAATGACTAAGAGGACTGAGGGTGTCCTCCTTTCATCAAGGTGTCACACTGACAAAACTACAAACATGCCCTGTGGTGGAGACAACACTTCATCAAGGACAACGTTTTCATTCAGAAGTAAGTTGAGGTTGAAGAAAACCAACAAAAGTCAAAAAACGTAACGTAATTTAAAACGTAACTTCATATATTGCTGATTAAAAGTATAAGCGGTTTACATGAGAGAGGTTGACATTTGTAGTTGCCAGTCAATCAGGCAAATAATCACTGTTTGCTGCAGAAGCTTCAGAGTAACACTAAATGATGTAATTAAAAGGTGTGTGTGTGTGTGTGTGTGTAAAGAGTTAATCAATAGAAAAGCTTGATGGGGTGACTAAATATAGCAAGTACTGTACATATAGCTTAGCTTCAGTGGAGAGATGATGGAACCAGCTTTTGAATTGATTATCAATCAACAACAAAATGTGTCTGAAACTCTATTGATGATCGATTTTTCATTGCTCAGTGTCTTGATCCATTCTTTTCAGTTCAGAGGATTTACTGCTTTCACAAAAATCCTTTACATCACCTTGGGCTGTTGGTAAATATAGGCTTTTCATTATTTTCAATTTAATATGAAATTGACAACAGTTAATGATAAATAATCACTAAGTGCATCCATGCATATGTGTGTGTCTATATATATAGACACACAAGTAGTATAGATAGTGTATTCAAATGCTAAGCAACTTGAGGCTTCATTTGTCTACTGGAACAGACCAAATTAAATAGCTGTTACTGAAACTTCTCACTAGCTACTTAAACTCTAAATTTTGAGGGGGGGGGGGGGGGATAGTTGAATGATCCATCTGCTGCACGGGGGAATTTAACTGCATTTTAAACCTGCCACAGCTTTCAATGACAGCTCACAACCGTTTCTCAAAACATGTTTTTGTGTGTGGAGTAATACAGCCAAGCTCAAATTTCTCTCGTCCCTTCAAGCGCAAAATACAAAAGGCCTGGGCTGCCACTACCTGATTCAATCAAGTGTGTTACATTGTATACCCATGGGCAACAAGGCGACTTGTATTTTAATTAATAATGTAATACCCTGGTCTCAAAGGCCTGGCCCTTGGCATTCTTGCTGCGTTTTTTTGTAAATACTCTCAAGATCCCAGGAAAGATGCTGGGAGCATTTCTTTCTACACTCAGACTCGTGCAACTGGATTTGATGCATGATGTTTGAAACTGAGACTCTCGAGCATTTCAAGCATTGAGCAAGTGTGGTTCTTTTAAGCAATATGTTAAAAGCTCGGGAACCAGGAAAGTCATAGCTTACGTAAAGAGGAATGAGACAAAGAAGCAGCGGGAGAAGGAAGAATTGTGTAAAATGATTTTTACTAGAAACAAGTAAGATGATAGGGGGATAAAAAACTATATATCCTATGTAGGTAGAATACATGGTGTGAATGAAAGTTAATGTTAAGGGCCATGAAGACAGAGACATGGCCGTGGGTGCTGGGTTGTGAGGAATAACAGGCACAGTGAAGGGTAAACGCACGCTTCTTTGGAGATCCTGGACCGGAAAGAAGCCTGAGGGAGCTCAAGGACTTATGGGATATGGGCTGTGTTCAACCTTTCTCTTCTCTGCAGCCACACACACCAGAACAACAAGGGACGATGGCACTTTTACAGTATGCCACGAGAAGCACTGACTCATTTGTTCACACATAACAGAAATGTTAAACGTACATATAAAAGTAAATGACGACAGACTCACATTCAGTCGTGGAAAACAGCGGGAAAGGGCGGATGCACTGCAGCTACTTGCATCCGCCAAGCTTTCATCACGGCATCACAGATATCACTTCAAACGATAAATCTAGTTTTTATATGTAGAAAAATAAATTAAGCAAAGGATTTGTTTCTATATTTTATCTAAAAGAAAATAACCCCAACATTCAAACAAATAACTATAATACATTGTATTACATCACAAATTAGATTTTTAATAGAACAAACATTTTAATTAGCGAACAGAAGCACGGCCACAAGTAAATCTGAAGTGATTATTCCTGCCCTGAGAGAAAGACTGTCTCCCTGCGCTCTGTCAAAAGGTCAATTATGGCCTCAAACCGGCATGCAGTGACAGTGACCTGGAAGCGCTACTGATGACCCCACATCCAGGGGCCCAAAAGAGTTGATCATCTAACATGCAAGCTGCCCGGAGCCATGGAAATCTGACATTTGTCCTTATTCAAATGAACACAAACAATATGCATCTCATGCCTCTCCCTAACCTGTGCCAAATCTAAGGCATAGGGACCAGCAGTCTTAATGCGTTGTCCTCCAATCCGAGTCCGTGCCCTTCCCTGTGAATATGGCCGGCAAATCAGTCACACGCGGAGCCTGCAGTAAGAGCGGGCCGCAAAAAGGAAGGTGCCATCTTCACCAGCATCTGCACTCCCACTGGTCAGCTGTAGCAACGGGGTCACAATACAACAGGAAAGGAAAATGTTAAGTGTTGGAACAGTTCAATGTCAAGAAATTGTCTTTTTGAAAATGTTTCATGTTGATGCCGGCCGCCATTGAAAGATAAAAGATCGAAAGCCTTAAAAGGACTACAATTTAAATTTTCATAATAACAATGGATGAAATGTGTATTGTGAATGACACTCAGGCCCAGCAAGTCCCCGTTAATTCAATCAAGCTTTTTTCATCTATAGATCCATGAAGTTCTCTCTTAGAAATTGGTGAAAATATTGAAAAATGCAATCCCACAATGTTAAACGAAGTGGTAAAAACAATCGATGTCCTGGATCCATCCCTCGATCCAAAATTGAATGTGTCCTTCCCTTTCCCATAACGCATCCTTCCAGTTGTGTTTGTGTAATTCTACTTACAAACAAAGAAACATACAAACCAACAAACAGACAGACAGGGGTGAAAGCATCACTCAACTCTGCCATACCTACAGTGCACCGCCGGTCCAACACCAAACAGCAGACAGGCACAGTTAGTAACGACAATGGAGAATATAGCAGCTACACAATGTCTGTTAAATGTGTAAATCCCTCACCCAGTTTGCTAACTAGTTCCCCATATCTCTTTAAAATAAACAGCAAATATCCCCATTGTGGGATTATCTTCAAATACCTGTGTTTTTTCTTACAGCTTGTTTTGCTGCCTTAAATTGGCAAAAAAGAATCAGTCACACCAGTTTTAAAAGTAAAGTATCTATGTTTAAAAAGCTAAAAGAGGAATCTGGTCTCACTCTATATTTTCCTTTCTGTTAAAAATCCTATGAAAAGGCTGAAAACATGTGTTAGTCCATCTCTCAATAGTGTATGACTTTGCTAACTCTCACTTTTTTTGAGGACGTAAATCTACACAAATCTATTCTTTTTTATTTAATTTCCTAAAACAGCTCTCAATGTCTGAACGACTTAAATATCAGCTATTGTTGCTTTTCTTCTATTCATGATTTGTTGACGGTAAGAAAAGCATAGACCAGACTTTGCTAAAATATTAACAAAATATCCTAATCTATTGACTATACAAATGTAGCCTTTCATGGTGAGCCAGACATGAGTCCATTTACCACAGCGGAGTAAAAAGCTTCAAAAACCCACCTCTATAAGAAGGTTATTGCCGTAACACCGGTATACACAGTAAATTCCCCCTGAATAGCACTTGCCTGAAGCAACACCTACCATAGTAAATGTTTATCCATGTGGACTTCCCATCTCATGCTGTTTTGTCTGTGTGTGCAGAAGGTAGCGGCCTGGCCTGGAACTGTATGACACAGAGCAAGGGCTCTCATGTCTTCAGGGCGTTCCGCAGAGCATGATCATGAAAAGCAGAAACATGGAGAAAACTGCAAAAGGTTGAGCCGCAGAAACGTCCTTCTTCTGCACGTCAGTTAATTTCCTCTTTTTCCCTTTGGTTCCACATCACTTTTCTATTATGTTTTGAACACAGTGGAAACATAATACAAATCATGCTGCTGGAGAAAAAAAAATCTAATCATTACACCCCCAAATGAAAAAATGGATACCAATGAAAAATGTAAGGGAATTGTTATTTTTCACATTCTATTGTTTGGTGCCTTTTGCCCCGAGCCATGCAGCACACACTGATATTAGTTTTAAATACAGATTGCCGGCAATAATAGAACAGAAGAGTCCATGCCTGCCACATGGGCCCGGTGTGGAGCGGCTCGCGTTGCCGGCTTTGCCAAGACAGCTTCAATCAAAAAGCCTCAAATAAATGTAGTTCTTTGGGCTCTGTCAACTGTAAACTGTTATTGATCCCAACAAATGAAATTTGTTCACGTTGATCGATCAAACACATTATCTGTGTTTTCCAGTCTATTACCAGCAAGTGAAAACTCAGGAGGCATCAATAAATAGAGTTGGGTCACCCCGGGTAGATTCCTTTCAAGCTGGAAGGGCTGTAAAAACAGGCGACCAAACATAAGTACTTGTACTTAAAGGTAATGGACCTGCATCATGACTAAACGCTAAGTGCCTGGGGTGTCTAGATGTGGAAAGCACTTCTGTCACACCTTCAAGGTCTAGAGACACTTGTGTATGTAGTGTATACTTGCCCTCCTCTCTTCTGCCCCTGCTAATACCCCCCACCCCCCCCCCCCCACCCTCCCTACCCATGCACACCAACATATGAAAGCCTTCCAGCTGGCACCCAACGCCTGTACTTGGCAGGTCGGGGGTAACATGAGAATTAAACCTATATCGCCTCAGCTACCAGTTCACAAATATCAGTGGAGTCCAGCACTTCACCGGGGACTGGTGAGAGGAAAGCATGTCGGTTGAACAAAAAGCTCCTCCTGGCATTTCTCCACTCAAGTGTTCTGCTTGCTGATGCTCCAGGAGTAAAGTTTTCATGAGGAAGTAGGTACAGCAGGGATCCATCTGAATGTTGTGTATCTTCATCGAATGTGTTGTGTCATGGACTAAATCTGCCTGGGAGTGAAGTGGAATGACGACAAACATGATCAATCGAACCTGCTGATGAGGTATCAAGGTTTTCTGCTGAACTATACGTCTCTATGACAAAGAGACATGCAGAGATCTTCCTCTTCACTGCTGTTCAATACGCTCAATATTAATTAGCTAAAACCAGTGGCGGATCCAGGATTTTTTTAAATCAGGGCCCTTAAAGGGGCCACAATTTATGCAGAGGACGCCAATTATAGGTCCAACATTAAGTCAGGTGCACATTTAAGTCATTCCTTGATCACTGTGAGCTAAAGCTTTGAACAGCCACACATCATTGAATATATTTTTGAAATGATTCCTTGTTCAAGCACATTGTGTTCTTTAAAAATAGCTTAGAAAATAAAAATTCTTAACACGTTCTCATATTTATTGTTGGTTTTGTTAGTAAGACTACTTCAGGGGCCATTTTGATTTCAGCTGGGGCAAGTGCCCCCCAGGCCTTGCCCCTTGATCCGCCCCTGCTGCTGTGATTCCCACAGCCATGAAGGTTAGTGTTTTCAAGATTTGTGACTATTTTTGAGAGTCAACTTTAATTTATAAATTAGTAAACACACAATAATAACAAAGGAAATGTGAAAAAATAGTATATAGAAATACATATGTACAGTGTTAACAGAATATACACAGTGGAACGGGATTACACATAAGACACTGAACTGCACAAATAGAAAATGTAAGTAATGCACAGTTAAATGCAATTAAACTGAGTACGTTTGTGCTGCTGCTGAATTGTAAGACAGTGTAATGACAGCTAAATAAACTTGTGAAAGTTTATTAAGTGTAAGTTAGACAATCTCAAGTTGTGTTTCTTCACACAACACTGAATGAAAAAGCTTCAAATTACACGTAGCAAGATCAGATCAGGGAAAGGGTTAGATAGATAGATACAACCAAGCAGCTCTAGGTAAAGAAGACATGTAAAGTAACTACCAACTAGTGCTTGTTTAAGTTCTTTGTGTGAGGCTCAGAAACCTCAGCTGAACTTGACTCAGTCCATCTCCCTCGTTCCTTTCACATTTCTTCAGACTACAGCAGGCGATTGACAGCTTGTCCACGAACCAGGCGCTGTCTTACTGGAAATAGGTATATCCGCCCCTCTACAGTGATAGAGCAGCTCTGATAGCTCCTTTATTATGGAAAATTATTTTAAACAGCATAAAACGGCGGAGGCTCATTTTTTCCATGTTTCTGCCACTATCAGTCCAGCTATTGATAAGATGTCTAAATTTATTGCAGAATAATTCTGCAGGAAAAGAGATAAAAGGTTGCTGAATAAAATATGAGGCGAAGGCTGTAAATTGTAGCAATGCATATCATTTCATTCAAATGTAGGACGCAATTACCATCTGCTACACTCATCAGTCCCCTCCTTTATGACTTAATTATATGTTTAATGCTATCAGATCAAGGAAAGGGCAAAACAGATGAATGAGAAAGAAAGAGAAAAGATTCCGCAACAAGACAAAAGGCAGATGAAAAGTAACATAAAAGGATGGAATTGATTTCATTCAGCGGGAAATAGAAAAAGTTAATTTAGATACAATGTTCCCTCATCTCCGCTGCCTTTGTAAGATAATAAACCCGCCGTGTGTTGCCAATAGGTTTCAAACAAAAGAAGTCAACTTCCTCAAAACTCAAAGTCTTCCTGTGTTCAGTCTGAGGAGGTTGGTGAAACCTTCAAAGTCCAGGATTAATGCAATAATTTAAGTACATGTCATGATTGCATACACCTGTAAAAGACAAGGCTTAGCAGAGATGAGTCATCATTTCCATCTATTCTACTCTGATATATTTGTTTTTATTTGTTGTTTTGATTTATATGCATTTTCTGTAATAATATCTTCTATTTTTTGCATTTTGTCAACTTATTATTCAGAATTTCTGCCCTTCTTTTACGCTATTTGACTATTACATTAGTCCTCTATTGCCGGGGTAAAAAAAAAAAATGTAACTTCACAATTCTAAAACTTTTTTTTCAGATGCAAATGGTGTACAGCAGTGTTCACAAAGAAAACCAGGGGTTGTCCAAATGGCTGTGGGGTAAAAAGCTCGCCACTGGGCATCCCAGGTGCCAGCGGGCACTGTCCTAACTGTGTACCTTTGGCCAGAACTCATTACAGGGTGACATTTAGGACTGCTGCTGTCCATGCCAAGTCAGCCCTCTGGATTGAGACAAATTATGTAGTTATTTTTTATGTCAGACATTAAGTCATGTCCAGTGGGAGCCAAATCAGTATCACCTTCATGTCACCTGGAGAAAAAAAATGAAAGAGGCTGTGGACTTCTTAAACAGGGCCGATGTTCAACTTATTTGTTGAGATTGTTCTGCTGTCACCAAACAGGGCTTGAATGAAATGAGGCCTGATGAGTAATGCAGTGACGGTTAATAGGAACAGTGAAACGTAATGAGATTATTAACTGTGATTTCTAAAGGCAAAATGAAAATGATTCTGATGTATTCATTAAATCTCAAAGCATTTATTCAACATACAAACAGTGAAACCACGGACCTGTTCAGCTGTTTCTATCTCCTCTGTGTCTGTGCACCCTGGAGAAACAGAAGACTTCCACCTGTGCACCGCAGAAGGTGCAAAGCTTCCCTTTGCTCTGCAGCAGTTATCTGTTCCTGAAGAAAAGCAAGAAATTGACAGAATAAACAAAGACAATAGCCTAGAATTTATATATTCATGTGTCATATCATTCATGATATTTCCTTTCATTAGCATAGATATAGACATGTACACATCTACACACGCATATATATATATATATATATATACATACCTGTGTCATATCATTGACGATACTTTCTATGATTACCATAGATTTAGACATATACACATCTACACACGTATATATATATATATATTCCTTTGTCATATTATAGATACTTCTAATAATTTACACACATTTTCAATTGCATCATATTCAGATTTATGTTTTTAAATAAAGGAGATAGATAGATAGATAGATAGATAGATAGATAGATAGATAGATAGATAGATAGATAGATAGATAGATAGATAGATTTCTTGTAAGTGTGATAAAACAACTTGAATCTTTGTTGTAGATTCTTCCAGGAATTGATATGCACCACATGAGCAGAACTAAAGCGCCATCTTGTGGACTAAAGCAAGTACAAGCAAAGGCTGACTGACAGCTTTGCAGGTTTTGGCTGCTCACATTAATCCCTTGAAATGACAAAAGATGTGTAAAATGTAAACAGGCAAAAAACAAGGTATTCATTTAGTCACGCATAGTATAATCACACAGTTTGCTGTGGAGTGAAATCTGCAGTAAAGCCTACAGTTAATATTTTATGGCGCTCTCGTTCAGTGGGAATGATTTGAGAAACCTGCACGAACACAAAACAGAACAATTAAACGCTGATGAATCGGTCACTAAATGAGCAACCAGGTATCTCACAAAGCGTGGAAGGAATCAAAGTTGTTTATCTGCTTTGTGTTATTGAGCAAATTATAGATAATTGCTCATTTGATGTATTCAGAGTAAAGCATTTATTTGATGCATATGCTGTGGGTATTTTTTTTTTCTTCAAGATGTAACAAACACAAAGAAAAATGGGATGTAATTGATTATAAGTTAATTGTGCAAAGGTCTCCCTGATGGGAACCATCTGTCAAAACAAGCTGTACATTCACTAATTCTAATCATAATTAATTAAACGGCTAACAAATTATATACATCATAGTTAGTGCAGGGGGGGAAACTACCGCAGGAACTGTTATGAAACAAATTAGCTTTAACAATGAAAGAAAATTACATCACATAACTAAATATTATACTCGTTTCCGCAAGCCATATTTCTTAATGAATTCTCTAATTAATTTAATTCACACAATGTGCATAATTTGGAGCTGGAAATGTCAGTGGGTCAGACTTAACCATATTGTTGCTGGCTGTCTATTTCAACGAGTGCCACATTAGCACAACATGACCTCTATGTAAATTACACACAGCAACTGTTGTAATTTTAATTCCAAGGGTCTAATTAACATGTTCCAAAGATATCATACAAGTACATTTAACTCATTTTACATGTGTCAGTGCAAGATTTCCGTTTGCCTTCATTTGGTGTAATCCCTCTGACGGGGAAACCGCCAGTGACAGTTTGTGTTGCAGACGTCAATTACACCAAAAAGGCCATTATTTCTCATGCTTGTTGGATTAAGTGTTGAACTTTCCTGTCAGAGTGACGGCCACCACTCTTCCGACTCTTGATGTCAGCATTAGAAACTTTGAGCTCATTCCTAAAGCGTTCACATTGTTTTTCTTAGATCGGAAGGCATTTTAGAAACCTCTTAGATCTTCTCTCTCTATTGTATTGAGGTCAACAGGCACAATGTGAGAGGGAAAGAAGGCCCCATAGTTCAAATAAGGTCCCGTTAATGATCTTTAAGGACTGTTATTATGATTATTTTCAAGTGGTTTTTTTTTTTTCAGTAGGTTTGTATTTGAAAAGAATAATTTCCTCTCAGAGAACCTCTGAAGGACCAGGGGGAGCAGGGACGACATTTGCATGGTTCATATCAACCTGATACACTGTAAACTGTTGAAATACAGAAATTAAATCAAATTCAAATTACTACTGCAATGTGTAGTAAAACTGCAATGTAAAATTATTTCTTTTATTGGTTAATCCTTTCAATGTTTTTTTGGGGGGGTCATTGTAATTTTCCAGCAACAACATATTTTGAATGCTTGTTGTGTCTGACAAATTGACAAATTAAGATTAAAATATGTTCAACTTACTTTAAGTATGGGCTAAAACAAGAAAAAGGTTTGTGGATCATATTTCTTTCAAATATGACGTGAAGTGTTGCTGACATTTTATCAACTAATAATTTCACACCATTAGAGAACTTACCTTGTGTAATAACATTTTAACTGTGCACAATTATCATGTGCAATGTCACTATGTGCACTATTCCTACCTGCATGTACTCATGTGTTCTGACACTATATATAATTCATTAGACTGTAATGTATCTACATGTCTGCATGTGACTGTATCGCTTGGACACTTTATATCCCTGTACACAGTCCAATGGAAATAAATGCATTGAATTGAACTGAATTCCAGCTCTGTTGCAAACATATAAGCAGAAAAGACACCTTTATGATTACACATTGTTTCTGGTCATTTGTACACTGATGACTGACTCTGTCCCCTCTGCTGTGTGTGTTCTGACCCTGTGCCCGGTCAGTTTACAGAAACACAATCAGATTTAGCCAGCGATGTCCTCGCCGAGTGTGAATGCAGAAGTGGGAGAATAAATTAATAAATTGCCCGGTGGATGGAGCGTATAAGCTAACACATGCATTGCAGGGCTCGGGGGCTGTCCTGAGGCCAATCATTTAGCTAACACACTAATGAAAGCGTGTGTAGTGTGGCTAAGGGCAGCCGCCATGGGAGGTACCACTCCCCTCCCTCCTCCTGTTAATAGGCTGGATGGAGCCAATGGGACTCCCAGGAGAGGTGTGCTGATGAAGAGGAAAACCTGTCGTCGTCTTCACTAATCACTGCCTAATGGCCGCAGTAACACAGGTTTTACAAATGTGATTGTACACTTGTGCCTGTGCCTGTGTGTGTGTGTGTGTGTGTGTGTGTGTGTGTGTGTGTGTGTGTGTTGTGTGTGTTATTGGCAGATGTTGATAATCTTGCTCGAATGCTTATATTCATGGTAATGTTCATATTTATATCTTTATGCGGCTGTTTGGTAAAAACTGGATTTACATAACAGTTGCATAAATTGTCACCAGAAATTAGTTATTAAATAGTTATCGTCCTTTTCCATTTAATGCCATATTCACTATAGCACCAAAAAATGAAAAGTACATTTATTTTATTTTCTATCACTACAGGTACAATCTATGATCCAAATGTAAATCTGACCGGTACCTGTTATCACTCTCAAATGGGTTAAAGTGTCTAACAATGGGACAAAATACTAATACTATTACATTAATTTCAAACCAGGACAATTAACTGAATACTTTGTGTTCATTGCTTTAGCCCAACATGTAATTAATTCATTAAAAGAGACAAACATGGGTGTGAGCTCATATTTTGTGACGTCAACATCAGTGTTGTTGTTTTCACTGCGTCATCTCTGGGTGTGTTAACCCTGTGGAGTCGGCCTGTGTTCAATCCAAACTGAGAGAAGCTCACCTGCCTCACCTGTCTGATGATTGCACACACACACACACACACACACACACACACACTACAGGTTCACCACACCGGTAAATCAAGTTATGCTACATGTATGAACTACCTAACACTGTGAGGTAATCAGTATCACTGTTATTTGCCGAGGCGCACCATGCTTTTGATTTATAAGCATACATATCACTTTAAATGGTCTGTTTTTATTTAATATCTTAACTCATATATTTTTTCTAATTGTATTTCTATTACCATGCCTTTGAAATACTTTTTGTATGAATGGTGTGATATTGATAAACTCGCCCGGCCCTGCCTTACATTTTAAGGTGTGTGCAGGTTGCAGGTTTAGTTTGCTTACAATAGATGTCAACTGCATCTAATGACGTTGGCAAACAATCAGCTGCAACATTTCAGGCTTACACCCTGTTCGTCACTGTGAAGCTGACGCATTCATATCTGCATGTATTTTGAATGCAGGTGTTTCATTCATTCACATTGTCATTGGTTGGACTAGGCCCCTTAGTGTATATCGCGTATATTGCTTATAATTGTGTATATTGTGTATAAAAGTGTATATTGTGTATATAATGTATATTGTGTATAATAGTGTGTATTGTGTATAATAGTGTATAATGTGTATAATAGTGTATATTGTGTATATTTGATATTGTGAATAACAGTGTATATAGTGCATGTAGTGTATATTGTGTATAATTTGTGTATACTCCATATCGACCTAACTTTCTCGCACACTTTCCTCATTCACTGCTTTGTTTTGAAGGCGGAATTTAACACTTCCTGTTCCGCCTCCACTTCCTCTCGCTGACTTTACTCTGGACTCGGCGCAGGTTGACACGTTTCCTGTCCGCCCGACCAATCAGAGCGCAGCGTCGCAGCAGCAGGACTGTCGTTCTACGTCCTCACACGAAACCTCCGCGTGTCAAGGAAACTTCAGAGCAACTTTTGTCTCGGGGAGAAGTTGGTGGAGCCACGCGAACATGGGTCCGGGCGGCTGGACGTGATACTTGGGACCACAACGTGTGTGGGACAGCTCACTATGTTTGGAGCATGCCACGCAGGCAGCTGATCTCCACAGAGCTGAGAAAACCTCCCGTTCAAAACACAAGAGGCGTCCCTTCAACACTTTTCGACCCCCCCCCCCCCCGGGGATTTTCCTGTTTCCACAAGTTTGCACCATGATGAAGGTGAGGAGATACATGCGGGACAGCGGGAGGATCCTCGCCTTCGTGTTCGTCGCCTCTGTCGTCTGGCTCCTGTTCGACATGGCTGCGCTGCGCATTTCCTTCAACGACCCGAGCAGTCTGCTGCTGAAAGAGAGGATGATCAAGGAGAGGGGGCTCTCCAGGCTGCAGGCCAGGACCACCCAAGTGATGAAGAGGAGGTTCAGACACCCGGTGCAGAAGGTGGACCCGGCTGTCATCCTCCCGGTGAAAGGCTCTCCCAGCCCGGACATCGAGCTGGCACAGGTGTACAGACGTGGAGGAGGAGGGAGGCAGGAGCAGCTGATCCAGGGGAAACCTGTGGGTAATCAGCCCAAGGATGGTCTGTTTAAAAAGGATGCTCCTAAACCTGAGGACGGGGCAAAGCATGGCGCCCCCGTAGAGAAGAAAGCGGTCAACTTGGATCTGAATGAGGCAAAGTTAGAGAAAAGCAGTGTGGTAGATGTTCCTAAGGATGTGGCGTTGCCTGCTAAAGGGTCTGATGAGATCCAGGTGCCCAACTCAAAGAAAGAAGCTGGAGCCATTGTGGAGAAATCAGACTCAAAGAAAGTCCAGGACAAAGTGGCCCATTCCGAGGAGGCACACCCTGCTGAAACAACACCCAAACCTGTCCAACCCGAGGATGTCAAAGACGAGCAGAAAGAGCAGAGGCAGGAGAAGGAGACTGGTAAGAAGGATGTAGTCCCACCGAAGCAGCCGAGTAAACCAGTAGAGCCCCAAGCAGGAGAGGGTCCAAAGGTCAAGGCCACCAGAAAACCAGGGGGTGTCCACAAAGTGCTCTCCCTGGATGTGACTCTCAGTCCCAGAGACGACAAAGCTTTGGGACAGTTCGGTCAGGCAGCGCTGGTCAACAGCGATGAAGACGCAGAGGTGAGGAGGAGATGGGATGAAGGTCATTTTAATGTCTACCTGAGCGACCAGATCCCGTTGGACCGCGCCATCCCGGACACCAGGCCCGAGATGTGAGTGTCCCTCGGCACATCTTAACCTCTCAGACAGCCTCAACTGCAAATCTGACTCGTGTCTTTCTTGCTTGTGCTTTCAAGGTGTACACGCAATCTGGTCCACGACAACCTGCCCACCACCAGCGTGATCTTCTGTTTCGTGGACGAGGTGTGGTCCACGCTCCTGCGCTCCGTGCACAGTGTGATCAACAGATCTCCAGAGCACCTGCTCAAAGAGATCATCCTGGTGGATGATTTCAGCACCAGAGGTAACACAGTGTCCTCACAGGGTCTCAAATACTGCAAACACCAGAAAACTCATATTAAAGGGATAGTTCACCGAAAAAAAAAAGGGAAATTCCTCCATTATCTACTCACCACTGTGCCGATGGAGGGGTGGGTGAAGTGTTCCAGTCCACAAAACACAAAGAGGAGTTTCAGGGGTAAACAGCGTTGCAGCCAAATCCAATACAATTGAATTAACTGCGGGACAGATTCTTCAACCGTCAAAAACAACATGAAAAAAACAACATAAATTGCCTCTGTGCTGCTCGTGTTGTTTCAAGAGCCCGTAAGCGGTCATTTACACCACGAGGAGGATACCAGAGGACATTTAGGCTAAAAACATGATGTTAATGACGCCGTTTCAAGTCGAATATGAATGTCGGGCTTCCGGACACTTGGACGACACCACACGAGCAGCATCAAGGCAATTTATGTTTGAAGAATCTGTCCCCCAGTTACTCTAATTGTGCTGTGATTCAGTGGGGGATTATGGGAATTGTTGTCTTCACCACCATGCAGTTTGTGCTTTACCGGGAGAGCTTTAGCAACAGAGCGCTCTCAGCAAACGCAATGAATAATCGTGATCCATTACAAGTGACCAATACAAACAGTGGTTAAGTGAAAGGTGACCAAAGTGAACGCTGTGTGTCTTAGAGTCCCGTCCTTCTTTATTTACTCATAACACTAAGGCAGCAGCTCACTGTTATAGTTATTATGGATTAATCTCCTCATTATTTCTAGTAAACAAATTGTTTAGTTTATAAAAAAGAGAGTATCCATCACAGGTTCTTCTATTATATGAAATTTTAGCTAATTATCATATTTTTTACATTTCATCAGTACATTGATGAATCTACTAGTTTTAGCTCTGCTGCGTAACAAGCAAACACAGTCTTCAGATATCACCAGCAATCCTGGAAGTTTAACCTCAGTGTTTCTAATGATCATTAATATTGTGAAGTGGTCGTGTACCTTTTCTTTTCCTCGTGTGTAGTATTTTCACTGCTCTCTGGTTCCCCTGTAGATTATCTGAAGGAGCCTCTGGACAAGTACATGTCCCAGTTTCCCAAAGTGCGCATCATTCGTCTGAAGGAGCGTGAGGGTCTGATCAGAGCCAGGCTCGCCGGGGCTGCTGTCGCCAAAGGTAAAGATATCATTCACTGTCTTCACTGAATGGTTCATACATACACAGGTGATCAGGACTGAATGAGGGTGTGAATAAGAATCCACATAAATATGTCAAATGCATGAGTCCCTCAACAAGCAGCTGCCTTTACAGTGTTAAAGGGTCCCATTGTTAAACTGCAGATGAGGTTGTTTTTATAACTGCAGCAGGATGTTTGCTCTCCTCATGCAGGGGATGTCCTCACCTTCCTGGACTCCCACGTCGAGTGTAACGTGGGCTGGCTGGAGCCGCTCCTGGAGAGAGTGTATCAGGATCGCAGGAAGGTTCCCTGTCCAGTTATTGAAGTCATCAGCGACAAGGACTTGAGGTGACTGAATGAAACCGCACGTGGCAAACCAGACAGAGGCTGCCGTCGTGTTTTTTTCCGAGTAATGTTGAACGTGGAATTGAAGATCTGTCACTATGACTAAGAGCTTCTGTTCTGGCTCTTTCTCTTCAGTTATAATCTGGTCGACAACTTCCAAAGAGGTATTTTCAAATGGCCTCTGGTGTTTAGCTGGAGCGCAGTACCAGATAGCTACATAAAGAAGACCAACATGACCATCGCAGATCCCATCAGGTACTTTAAGTTTTTTTCATGCTGATCCTCTGTTCTTTCTTTTTAATCACGTTTTTTGAGCTTAATATATATATATATATATTTTAAATCTCCCAGGTGTCCAGTTATGGCTGGAGGCCTTTTCTCCATCGACAAAAAATACTTCTATGAGCTTGGTTCCTATGACCCAGGCCTGGATGTGTGGGGTGGGGAGAACATGGAGATCTCCTTTAAGGTAAAATTCTGAAGTTATTTATTCATGAATATTGGCCGTAGTTGTTCAGGAGGTCCACAGATCTTCAATGGCGTAACTACTCATCTGACATTTCAACAGATCTGGATGTGCGGAGGGGAGATCGAGATCATCCCCTGCTCTCGTGTGGGCCACATTTTCCGAGGACAGAACCCGTACAAATTCCCCAAAGACAGGCAGAAGACGGTGGAGCGCAACCTCGCCAGGGTGGTGGAGGTCTGGCTGGACGGATACAAGGACCTCTTCTACGGCCACGGCTACCACCACCTGCTGGACAAGACGGCCATCAACATCGGCAACCTCACCGACCAGATCGAGCTGAGGAAGAGGCTGAAATGCAAGAGTTTCAAGTGGTACCTGGACAACGTGTATCCGGACATGGTGGCTCCTTTAGTCAAAGCTGAAGGCATGGTATGTGAATTCTCTGCAGCAGCTCGTATTGCACGTATGATTTTGTCTCTGTGTTTTGTTCACACGTTGGATCAGTTTTGATAAGGAGTTCACAGAAGAGATGATAGCTGCTTCACGATCATTTAGGGGAAACGTAAACAAAGAAACACCCAGTTTCCTCTGGGTCTTAAAAATTATTATTATACTACAATTCAATAATTTGAATCTGACTTTATGATTATTAAATACCTTAAAATATAACGTGGCGTTTTACTCTCTGCTACTGTAGACTACTTCCACTTATCTTCAGTCATGGGGTAGTGTAAGTAATTCTTAATTTTAACTTGTTGAAACCTGCAGAAAACCCTGCAAATAGAGACTGTGGTTGTTTTCTTTATTCAGTCAGGATTCATTAAAGTAATACAAATAGCAACTAGTCAACAAATGTTTTAAGCAATGTTGTTTCATTTGTTTAAAATTTCCATCTCCTCATTTTCCCTGTAGGTTTTTAACCTTGGCTTGAGAAAATGTCTCAGTCTGCAGAAAAGCTCCCTGTCCTTCGAGATATGTGATCTCAATAAACAGGTAGGTGTCTTTATTTTATTAAACATATTATTTGACAGCAAAGAAACCATCTGTATTTGAGTAATTCAATTGTATTTATCGTTAGCAAACATTGTACTATTTCAGATTTGTCTCGGTGCTTCTGAGGACAGCAGGCACACTTTAGTGTCATGACTGTGGAAACAGGAATAGACTTAGAGTCCAACATAGGACCAAAGCCACCATAAACAAGGGTGGAGCTCAAGACAAGACCGGGCTTTTCTAAATGTGGTCTTCTTGGATTCAGAAACAGCCCCGCTGAGCCATCTTTCAACATCTTTCAGCTTTTCACAGAGCCTAATTATATTCTTGGCACTCCCATGTTTTTCTCTCTGGTTTTTAGAGTCTGCACTTTAATCACACCTGGATGAGGCACATTCGCCAGCAGGACCTGTGCATCGCTCCCCAAGGCAACGGCAACGGCGTCGCTTTAGAATCATGTGACAATGCCAAGCTTGACATACGCTGGTTCCATCAATCCACCAACTCAGCTCTGGTAGGCTGGTTTTGAGTGTCCCGTTTACTTTGTTTCTATCTTTCTCTTTCCCCTGTTCCAACTCTGGCGCTGAAGGAATTCTTTGTATTCAAAGGTCAGGATTGCCCTGCTTCACATCCAGCAGAAGCTAAATGTTGCCATGTTGTAGGATCAGTATTTAGAGGCTAAAGCTTTGTTCGTTAATTATGTTTCCTGTTTTGTCTTTGTGAAGGCGGAGCACCTCATATCGGAGTCCGTGTCCCACCACATGTGCCTGGAGGCGGGGCCTCGGGGTGACTCCATTTACCTCAAGCCGTGTGTGCACACCAACGCCTTCCAAAAGTGGCAGTTCACACACTACCACCACATTCAGTGACGGGGACTGACCTCGGCCTTCTTTTAATGTGTAGAACAAGCACTCCAGAGACGTTCAGTGGCCTGATTCTACAGAACGGTTTGTTGTTTGACCTCAAAACACAGGACAACAGGAAGCTGGAGACACTTTGGTGGCAGTGACACGTGTGGTGTAAAGCAGACGGTGTAGGGGGGGGATGTGCAATGTTTCTAATGTCCTTTTTAATTCATTGGCATGGACTGACCTCGAGTTTATACATTTATACGCCAGAGATAATAGGGATTATGGAAGTTTGCACAGGAAGTTTCAAATGTTTTACAAAAACATTCTTTACCGTGGTATGTGGGGGAATTTATTAGTTTTTTTTTTGTTTTTTTTCAAAACTGGGCTACAGGTGAGAGCTCATGGAAGAACACTCCAACACTAATTTCTTTTGTACAACATTATTACACTATACCAAAGATTAAAAAAAAAAAAATGATGAAAGAGTGCCTCATAGATTGTAAAAAATGTTCCCACTGGAGGAGCTAAGTAATATAATGAATTCAATTGCATGTAAAGTACAATTTATTTGTTTGTATAAAACGTGTCACATCTGCTTTTTAGATGTGTTTTGTATTATGAGGCTCTCGGGTGGAATGGCTGCTTCTCTGGTTTCTAATGTGTCATTTAGCTGTAGATTTTGTTTTGTGGTCTGTTGTATGATATATTTTTTTGTCACTAGGGGGAAGTGTTACATCGTTACACCGAACAAACCTGTGCTGTGATTTCCTGATTATCACTCCCGATAACCACAAACTGATGGAAATGCATTTTTTTGAGAAAGTAAAACGGATGACGATAAAGATTTCATTGCATATCTCTTTTATTATTTTAATTTTTTTCCTACTGTGTGGATAAGTACGCAGGCTTAGTTAATCACTCAACAATGCTTCATCTAATAGTTTCACTACTCAGAGTCTCTCCAGAGGTTTAGATCCTGAAGCTCTAATGCCAAACAACCTCTTACTTATTACAGTTAGTCGGATTATAAATCTCAGAGCTTCTTATTTATTTAATCTGCTGTTTAAATACCTGCCTTTACATAATGATGTTTCCAGGCTGAAACCAAATGAAGAGCCGAGAGACTCCTCTCGTATTAGAGACTGCAAAACCGATAGTTACAGTTCATTTAGTCTGTTAGTTCTGTTTGTACTGGAGAGTTATATCAAACATTTTCAATGCGATCAACAAGTCGATTTTAATACTAATAATAAATATGGATGTGTGATAGGGTTAGGTGATATAGGAAACATGTAATCCATTTCCTTTAACACTCATTCTTTGCTTTGGTTCACATCCAGCAGTTTCTTACAAGTTCATAATCATGTACTCAAACTCATCGATCTTCTGGCGGGTGTTGCCTCGGCGGATCTTGCGGTAGGACACTGTGCTGTACTTGGACAAGTTGACGTGATCGAAGGATTTCTCGTCAGCGGGTTTCTTCTGTGCAGGCAGGGTGGAGTAGCCCCGACAGGTGGAGCCCTGACGAAACTCCACAGGATCATCGGAGTTCCTTCTTCTATCACCTGATATCTGGAGGTCGGCATCAGACGTTTCTATTGGGACGTCTGCCTCCTCCCTCAGCCTCGTACAACTCTCCTCCTTAGTCGCATGTAAAGATTCAGGGTTTGGTGTCTGAGCCTCTTTCTCATCTTTGACTTGTAGATTTGCTGAAAGGGGAAGGAAGAGAGAAAAACCTTTTGTACTCTGTAAATAAAAACCGTCCCTATTTATCAACTTCACCGCACAAAAATACCAAACTCCCTCTTACCTGGGTCTGATGATGCATCCGGCCCAGCCTGTGTTTGCACGTCGGTACATTCACTCCGCTAGTGCTCAGTAAGGTCTCTGGACTGGGATCAGCCTCTGCTCCTGCATGTGTAGAATCTGACTCGTGCACGAGTTCAGTTTTTTGACTCTGAAGCTCTTGGCATTCCTCTTCTCGCTCTGTCAGGAGAGTCGTTGGCTTCTCCATCTCTAACTTGTCCTTGTCACCCTCCCTCTGAGGGACGGGTTCTGCACCAGCATCACAAGATGCGTCGCCTTTTACATCCTGATGAGTTTGGTCCTCGTCGCTGTAAAACACGGAGTCGTCTCCTTCCTCCATCGACCACACATCTCTCTCCTCAGGCTGATCCAGGGACTGCAGGGCCTCCACCGTGAACCCCCCAATGATCTCCAGCACTTGGGACACCAGTGCGTTTTCTTCCTCTACCGTGAGTCTCGGGGGCTTTGGGGGTGGCTGGCTTGTCTCCATCTCCGTCCGTCTGGTTTTCTTTCCTCTGTGATGTTAAAAATAAAACAGCTCTAATGCTCCAAGTTGTTCTTTGCAGAGGTAACCATCAACGGTTAAATATCCTCAGACTCGGCTGCTCCAGCATTCCAAATGTGTCATCAAAACACCGGTTTCTGTCCAGCATTGTCTAAAAGTTGGAAAAGAATCTGTGTAAGGTCCAGCTCTGTAGTGGTACCATGTCATTCTGTGTGCGTGCTGAAATCACTGAAGAACAGGGGTTTTGTTGTGGACCCAACAAAGCTTCTTTGTTACTCGGGCATCTGCATATAGAGCGATTGTACTCATTCTCTAATCTCTGCTGGGTGACCACCTCTCCTCTGTAACGTTTCTAGATTAACATTCTTCACATAGGTTTTCTTCTAAGTATTTTACTGACTGAAACAGTAACGTCTGTGCACGTCCTGAGACCAAGCTCCATTAAGTCTTGAGTTTTAAATGCATAGTGGGAACTGTTGGGTTTCTCTATAATTTGAAGGTCTTAATGTTATGATTTGGCTTTTAAATTGGACTGAACAGAATATTTTATAACAACCGAATCTTATTTGCCATGGACCTTTGTGTGAAGCACTTAGTAACCTCGTTTAGAGAAGTGCTATGCAAATAAAAGTAAGGTGCCTGAAAGGCTGTCGAAACAGTGGACACATAAATTACCTTAGTACATTTACTCAAGTAATGTAGGTACCCTACTTTGAAAGAGTCACATTTATCTGAGAGCTGAAGCAACTTTATCTTTTTAGTTAAAGATTTTACAAAAGAAATGTGATAATCTTGTAAAATACAAATTCTCAGAGGTTAAATTATTGGGCTTCTACTATCTTGCAAAAGCTCTTGTGTCTAATTGAGGCCCCTTGCCACCTTTCAAGTGAAGTGAATTATTATTAACATCTCATACACATTGATGCATCTGTCTTTATATAATGTACTTTTTACTGCAGGACCATGTACCTGTACTTTTGTTGCTTAAGGTAATTTCTGTACTGAGACAGATTTTTTATTTATTTTTTAAATATAAATTTGTATCTATATTTATACATAAAAAAACTATTTAACATATATTATATTTTGTACAAATGAAACATTTCATTTTCATTTTCTTCTTCAAAATGCAGTTTGGAAAATAAATGATGTCTCTCTCCACCTGTTCAAATGTAGTGCATCATTATTTGTGAATAGTAACAAACAGTAAGAAAATGTGATGATGCATGTAGCTCTCTCTCTCTCTCTCTCTCTCTCTCTCTCTCTCTCTCTCTCACACTCTTGCTCTGCAGCAGGAAACCAGAGAAGTACAACTTATTACAGGAAACATGTGGTGCTGCTTTGCATAAGTTTTATAGCTTCTATTTGAAAACTATTGTAATTTCTCCAAACTAGCCTGCATCATTAACAGATGTTTTATTACAGCTAAGTTGTAATAAGTCAAACCTTTACTGTTGAAACCATAACTTTAGAATCAGTTAGTGACAGAAAACACAGGCAGGTTTATAAAACTTAACAAGTATATTATGTTTGAATGCATTTACAAATATTTTTGCATCATGGTCGTGTGTAAAGATGCTACAGAATGAGTCAATCAATCATTTACTTTACACTCAAATGTGAAACATATAAATTTACAAGAAGCAGTTTCAGTTCTTACAACCAACGAAAGTGAGGCGTATGAAAATACTTTTAGAAATGAAAACAGCTAAGTGGTACCCATACCCACATCCTGTTTTGAGCTGAGCAGACATCAACGCAAGCTTTGTAAAAAGAGTCATTCTCATTTATACAAGTCACAATAGTCCCATTTTAAAATCCAAGGTGATTTTTACCTCCACCAAGGAGGGTATGTTGTCACCCCTGTCCGTTTGTTTGTTTGTTTGTTTGCAAGCAGGATACAACTTGGTGGAAGGACACAGTCTGGGTGGGTTTTGGTGCGGATCCTGATCCGGGGACAGATCCAGAAGTTGTTGTTCCACATTTTCACCAATTTCTCAAATATTAATGATGAGAAAAATCCGTCCCATTTAGGGAACTGACATGTGCATCAATTTGGTGCAGCTTGATGGCGTTATAGTTGACTGCCTTGGCAGATGATTGTGCTGTACTGAATGCTTTCTAGTTACAAACTGTGATTAGGACATGAGAAAAAACAACATTTATTAAAGTTATATGGGTGAATAATTTTGTTTTTTAGACATTACAATCTGATGCAAACCTTAATTCAAACACTTCACAGTTTTATAATGCTTTTGTGCCAGGCTCATCCCTAAAGTTCAGGAGACTCTTCACAATGTCTGTCTCCATTAAAGCCAATGCTTATGATTTTTAAAGAACCTTTTTGAGTGTGTAAGCATGAAAACCCTTGTTAGTTTGTAGAGGAGACGAGGAGCGTGTGAACAACAAGTCACTGAGTGTTTGTCTCATCCTCCTCAACTGATCGCTGGAGACTAGGAATCAACCTGAGGATGTGTTTGCGAACACTGGCTCGCCGGCCTTTCCTGGGCAGGGTCCCAAACAAGGAGGTGATCCTCGTCTCATCCCACGAGGGAGAGAGGGAGCTGCTGCTGCCGTCGAAGCTGGAGCTGCTGCAGCGGCTGAGGGAATGTAGGTGGTGGTGCTGATGGTCGGAGCTCAGTGAGGACCTGCTGGAGCTGTCCTTCGAGAGGAAATCTCTGGAGAAGAAGCAGCTGTCGTCTGCGGTGCTGGCTGCACTGCAGGAGCTGGGGGAGCACATGTCCCCAAACACGCTGTCATCAGTCGCAGCACTCTTGTAGCTACTGTCACTGGAAAAACGCCGGCCATGTGTGCGGCCTGTGGGGGAGCTCAAAGAGGAGTCTGTGGAGAGGTGGAAGCTGCTGTCGTTCAAGTTACCTGAAAACACAATTAAGTCCCAGTTAGTGAGAACTCCAGCTGTCGAGAAGTTTGAAAAAGGAAGTTCGTCACTAGCTTCTGGAGTTCATATCTCTGGGGAACTCCTTCATCGAATTTAGCTTGAGCTCACGCTTCAATTTCGCAGGAGTAACAGCGTCGCTTCAGAGAGACGACACTGACTGTGAGAAAGGAAGCGCTTGTGGTTTGACAGCTGAGGCAAAGGCTCACCTCGCATCAGACGTGTTTCCTGTAATGTCAGCGCTTGCAGCTCCACCCGTTTCTCATGTAGTGTTTGCTGTATGGGCAAAAAAAAAAAAAGTAACTTTTTTAACTGATGCATTCAGAAGTTTCACCAACAAATACAATCTGTCAGTCTGACATGTAAAGTTATATTCATGCGGTAGGTCAACTGATATTTAAATGCAGTGATGCAGTTTTGCTCATGTAGACACATGTTTGGCTTTTATCATGTGGTAAAGGTCATATGGGGTCCTACAGGCTTCAATTCTGGGGCCCATGTTATTGTCACTGAATTGTTTATGTGTACAAGGTGTGTCAGTTTATGCACTTTACTGGACTCTATATTATCATTTTAAGTGTGTATATGTGAATTAGAATTTCTGTCCTGTAAAGTACTTTTTGACTCTTATGATAAATAAACTTTACTTACTTATTTTTATATTAATATTAGTGGGGTTTTATTGTTTTAGTCTTTAGTCTATTCATGTTATTGTTAATTTGCTGACTCTTGAAATTTTTACAATATTATAGAGGCTTTAAAATAAGCCTGTTGGGTTGTCTGCTTGCCTCTGCACTGTTTATTAATTGTCATTTTTCTTTTCATTTTTTTTCTGGGCTAAATAAAAATCTACGGTGTCATACACATCATGTCCATTTCAGAAAGGCAGGGCTGAAGAGAGACGCACCTTGAGCAGGTTCACCCTCTTCTCCAGCTCTATCTGCTTCACCACGTTCCCACACACAGTCTCCATCCTGGAATCACAACATGTCACTCAACGTTACACACGTCCTTTCAACACAAACGCTGTTATCAGGCTGTTTCTATCATTGCCGTCACTCACTTCAGACTGTTGGTTGATTCTCTTATCAGAGCAAGTATGTCCTGATGAGACGACCCTTCGATGCTGACCCCGTTGATGGTGACGATCACATCGCCTACAGTGAATGAGGATGTACAAACAAAAGGGAAGTAATAAATTACGAGAAGACAAGTTTGTGTTATAGTTTTTGAGCATCAGTGTGTGTGTGGGTGTGGGTGTGTGGGTGGGTAGGATGGTAAGTTACATGTGTTATAGATATATTTCTATTCACACCAAAAATACACAGAGAGGTTTGACAGTTTGTCTATGGAAGCTTCACCTGCGGTCAGGCCTGCGGTCTCTGCAGCACTGTCCTCCTGCACGTTGCTCACAGAAGTGCACATCTCCACTGCAGAGATGTTCTTCAGCTGCAGTCCGTAGGTCTGCAACCAAAGACAAGCGTGTCACAAAGGTGCCAAAATAATCATTTCCACAAAAAAGCGTGAACATAGAGCTTTTGAACATAGAATGAGCCTTAAAATGATCCTAAAATTAGAGCTTAGAAAGCATGAAACTTACGCTTGATTACAGTTTTTATAAAATGTTGTGAAGCTTACCTGAATTTCAAACCCGAATGTTTCATTGTCTTGCTTTTCCAGTACAATTGTTGTCCTGTGCAAATGAACAAGGAAGGAACTTAGGAACTTCTCTCTACAATATGTACATTATTCCTTTTAGTCAAACAGAAAATTGCAAAAAAGAAAAATGCAATACATAGTCTTTTACATGCAGTAAAGCCACAGGAGAGACCCAGACAAATTGCCCATCGGGTTTGATAGATTTACCTTTGTGGGTCAGAGTAGTCGACCAGTGAGTTGGATCGTTTGGGCTGCAAACAGAGAAATGCAAATTTCTTCATTAAAACAATAAAAAGGATTTATTTTGAAGCCTCCATGAAGCTAAATAAGCGAGAACATGTTGATCCTATAGTGCCACATAACTCAAAAGATTAAAATTGTTAAAAGGCTTTTGGGCAGTTGCAGGGAGCTGCTGTGTTTATACTTCACGGTTTGGTTTGTGCCATCAGTGAAATGTTTCTCGTTTTAACAACAATAATGTAAAAGAAAAATCTAGCTTCAATCTTATGTCGTATTTAGTGATATTTCACTAAACTTTTAATTTCATTTTGTCACTTTAAATCTTTTTTTAAATCATATGCTACACTTGAGTGATGGTCTCACCTTGTAGTCTTGGGGCAGTGAGCTTGTGTTCTGCCGGTGTCGATCATTGTTCCCCCTCATGGAACGTCGGGACCACAGAGAACGTTTCTTCCTGTGAGTGTTATCCACAATCTCTTGCCCGCCCTGACGATGAAGCCCATTGAAATTCATGGTGGACTGCATGGTGGAGTAGACCTCAAAGCACCATCCTGTCCTGCCGCAGCAGCTCTGACTGTGTGGCCCTGCCCCGCTGTGCAGCCAAGAGTAAAATGTGTCAAAGCGGAAATCCACATCATGTGATGATTGTGGTGGACCTGCATCTGCAAAACACAGCCTCATATACGCTCGTTCCTGCTCACCTCTTTTAACTCTTGTTTTCGAGAAGGCATGGTCTGTCGTTTTCAAAAGAAAAGGAAGTACAATGTTTAATTCCCCTTCAAACAGTCCCTTTCCTTTTCTGCAGTCTTAGCAATTCGATTTATGGTCTGTCAGAAATCAGTAATGCATGAGAAACTGCCACCTCATGTCTCCAACACAGCCACCTGCCCCCACTCTCACTTTCTCAATGGGCTAAGCTTCAGTCTGAGCCCCGGGTCCTGCGTTCTGCCAGGCAGGGAGACTTGTCTTGTGAAGACAGACAAAAAGCTGATTTAGCTCAGGGCCATTGTCACGCTCCCCACACAAACAGCATGGGTCATTGGGCTGAAGGCATCAGACATGGTCGGATCAAAGGAAAAATCACACAAATACACACACACACACACACACACACACACACACACACACACACACACAGGCCAGCAGTCAGGGAGACAATGGCTGATTGGTCAAAGAAAACTGAACCAAAGGGCACAAACCTTCTCCCTGCAATAATAACCCATAATGATGGCCACACTTTGCTTAGTGTTTTTACAATGGGAAGGTGCAGTTGGCTTCCAGTAAACTGTGTGACCTTCTCTTAGGTGACAAGCAGCGTATTTAAAATATGTAAAAGCTGCAGAATCTTGCAGGAATGACTCATCTGTGTCGAGCTGATGGCCTCAGAGCTCCAGCTTTATTTCCTCTGTCTAACGGACAAATCCACATCATACGCAGCAAACGGAGCGTCAGAAGATAAAGCACAGATGAGTCATGTCAGTTAAGGTAAGAGAGTGACGCTCCGAGACGTTCTGTGCTATGTGCAGCAGCGAGCACAGCACAAGATGCACTGATTGACACACTGACCTCACTCATTTCTACACAGAATGAATAGTGCAAGAGATAAGATCTGTTGCAGTGGCGTAAAAATCCCCATCAGAACTGCTTTATATGTAGAATCAAAATGACTGGAGTGAAATAAAGGAGAGCAGGTCTGGTTTTATGAAAGCAGTATCACATTTATTCATATTTAGCCATATCACATACAATATATAAAAAAAGACACCAGTCAGAAATTGCACATGGTGGTCACTCCTCTTTGGAATGACGTATAAGTCTTTTATACACTGTGTGCGCTCACTTCTTTTCGACGTCGCTGTCTGATTCTTGAAGAAGCAGATGTGACACAACACACATGGTATAAGCTTGGCTCTGCATGAAAAGCTAGTTTACATTGCAGGTGTTTTCAGCGGGCAGAGGCAGAGCTGAACGCTTACATACTGCATTTTCAATATTTCCTATTCTTTGCAACACAGTCGAACAGTTATTCCATGACTGACGTCGACTTATCATTTCACAGAAAGAAGAAAAACGTTAAAAACCTGCACATGAGCCGATATTCACCAGGAAAGCGACATGCTACTGCACAAAGCTTATTTTTTCAAGAGGCAATGCTGCTGTCATGGATCATCCAGTACTTCTGATACCTTCATGACAGGAAAATACAGACTGTGGTCAACACTGATTCTAAGCAGCAATGTGGGCGTATGTAACTAAAGAAAATATGAACATACTGGACATGAATCATAGGAAACATGGAAAGTATTTTTTTCATCCACAGCACCGGTTTCACAGTTTCACAAACGCTACAATGATTAATCAAATTCACATCTTTAAATAAAGGATCACTGTGCATGATATGAACACACACACAGTGCGCGCCTTAACACGTGAGTGCACACGAGCACACATGGTGCACTGATTTACCCGTGTGCGCTTTCCATAAGCCTGTTGTGACAGGGCTTTACGGAGCACGTCTGACGGTGGCATTAGTGTGCGGCCATAACCCAAACTGTGCTCCCTGATTGAAATGTCTTTAACCAGTGCTAATATACACTATTAGCACAGCACGATATTGCACAAGCATTTGTACCTCTAGCAAAGAGGTTATGATTTCACCCATTTGTTAGTTTGTTAGCAAGATTATGCAAAAAAACAATGGATGGGTTTCCACGAAACTTGGTGGAAGGATGGGGTAGGGGCCAGGGAAGGACCCATTACATTTTGGTGTAGATCCGGACCAGGAACTTTTTTCACTTTCCATAGCGAGATTAAGTTTTTCAACATTTTCTTTGATTTCTCAGAGAATAATTAAAGCATCTGTCCCCTTAACAGTCATGTTAAGGGGACTGATATTTATTAGTGTGTGCAATTTGTTGCAGGTCTAAATAAAAGGTGAAGTGTTTGAGTCCACAAAACAGCGTTGCAGCAGATTCCAATACAATTGAAGTAACAAGTGACCAAAGCTTCAGAGGTGATAAAACTACAGAAAAAACATAACATGCCTCCACATTGCTCTTCTGGTGTCATCCAAGTGTCCAGAAGCCCCGACATTCATATTCAACTGAAAACAAGGTCATTTCCAACGTGTTTTAAGCTTAAAAGTCCACCAGAAGTGGCTAAGCTAGCAGACAACAGTATTTCCAAACGTCCCTGAATGCACCTCATCGGAAGATATCAGAGGACTTATTAGGCTTAAAACTTGGTGTAAATCTGGGCTTGTGGACACCTGGATGACACCACACAAGCATGTTATGGGTTTTTTCTGTTATTTTACTACATCTGAAGCTTTGGGCACCAGTTACTTCAATTGTATTGGATTACGCTGCAACACTGTTTATCCCTGAGACTCCTTAACTGTTTTGTGGACTCAAACACTTCATTTCTGGGTGATCTATCCCTTTAAATTGTCAGGATCAGGTCCAGTGAGTTAAAGAGTAATGCTGAACTGTAGATCAGTTAAAAAGACGTAGAATTAATTCAATAACATAACAATGATATTCAGCCAGGAAACATACAATTTGAAGAATTCTAAACAGAGTTTAGAGTAGCTTTTACAGAAGCAGCACTTCTGGGTCAGGAAGCCGGGGATCATGGGTAATATCTACTGTTCAGTTGTGTTCCAGTTTAAACTCCACAGATTGATAGACTTTGTTTTTTCTCTATATGGAAACACAGAACCCAACAGAGTAAATCACCATGTGGGACTGCAGGGGGCGCTGTTGCTCAGTTAAGTGACATAGTGTTGCTTTAACTTCTTTTTTACATTAAACAGCACTTATACTCTTACAGTAGAAGTGGTCTAATGAGGCTTTTACAACGTGGAGACATCTTTGCAGTCCTTACATCGTTACTACAAGTCACTACAAGAGTTCAGCCTGAGGGTGGTGCCAGAGACAATTGTTGTTTTGGTCAAAACGATCTAGTTTCATTAGTTGACACTGTTCTCTATGAGCCTCAACTGTACTCTCTTTATCTACAGGGGAACATAAACGTCTGAATCAAAGGTTATTCCAGCAGTTGTAGAGGTATTTGGACCAACCGCTGGACCGACATTTACAAAGCCCTGCTTATGGCAGACAATCAATGATCAGCACTAGATCACAGTTAAAAAAAATAAAATCCTTGTATATATATTTATCTAAAAGACTTCTTCCACTTGTAAATGCTCTGCTGTATGCCTACAGCCGTTCTGGAGCTCTCAACAAACCGTACAATAGAATACAATAGTACTGGTATGTGTGTCATTTACAACTAGTCAGAGCCAGTTAGGGAATTCCACTATAATCCAGTGTCCTTTGTGATTGTCAGTTCGCACACTAACTACCCAGCAACACTGTGTTTGCTACAAGATATGGCACACAAAAAACAAAACATCACAATGTGCAACTTCAAGCTTTGGCAACTTAAATGTGTGAGGTAGCAACATAACATGTATATATACATTAAACATACTTTCATTACATATGGCTCTTCCTACCTAGGGTTGAGCTGTTTGGTTCAGATAGGTGGCTTTAGCTGTATGTGTGCAGAGCAGC
Source organism: Verasper variegatus (assembly GCA_026259375.1). Classification (NCBI taxonomy): domain Eukaryota; kingdom Metazoa; phylum Chordata; class Actinopteri; order Pleuronectiformes; family Pleuronectidae; genus Verasper; species Verasper variegatus. Next base: position 10,461,800 of record CM048052.1, read on the forward strand.
ATCAGACACCTCCTTACAAGACTTTGGCACCGACAACAACCTGAAGCTCTCTGAGGGTGAACAGTGTGGTTGCGTCCTGAAGAGGGCAGCATCAGGCCGTTAGAGAGAGAGGACCGTTTCTGCCTGTTTGCTCCCAGTTCCTCTTGTTGCACTGGTTCCATCACCAGGGCAACGAAATCCCAGCTATTCTTTGACATCCTTGATCATGGACAGCTGAGAGATGGTTTTCTTGACCCGCAGCGCAGTGAGACGAGCGGCGGAGTTGGCGTACCAGCACTCTCTCATCACTTTGCCCATAACACGCATCGCCTGGAGAAAAGATCAAAATATCATCTCATATGGAAGACAGGCTAAAGACCTTGAATAAAATTAATAATAAGAGCTTCAATTACACAGAACACAGACCCCAAATGAATTATTATCTAGAAAAACAGTGACAAAGTTGACAAAGGCCTTTTGGCTAAACTGAAGCTCATTCATCAATGTGAAAATGTTTGTTTTGTTCTCTCAAATATATGTATTTTTACCCTGGAAACATTAATTCAAATTGTACCATTTAAACAACCCTATTTGCACCAGAGAAATTCAGACAAACAACTAACTTTGAACTGTTACCCTATGATGTTCTGTAATACCACGTAACAACAACAACAACAACAACAACAACAGCACTAAGATAAATCTATGAAAGTAACATAATGACAATACACAACTAGAGTAAAGTGCATCCCTCCACCAAGGCCCAAACAGTCCTGTTAAGAAATCGCATTTGACTTATCTGAATCTGGATTTTTATTTGGATCTGCACCAAATTTCACACACTCTGTTTCACAACATATCCGTGACACAAATCTGTCACGGATATGTTGAAAAACACCCGATCTCGCAATGTTAATGAAAGTGGAAAAAAATCCCTGGATCCGCCCCCTGATCTGGATCCCTGACTCATTCCACATCTTTCCACTTTGTTTCGTGGAAATCTGTCCGGTAGGTTTTTGCGTAATCTTGCTAACAATCAAACAAACCAACCAACAAATGGACAGGGGCGGAAAACCTGCCACACTGCCAGGGGGTCCATGAAAGTTTCCAGATTCATCCATTAAAATGATCTCGATATATTTATGTATTCTGTGTTGACATGGTGAAAATATCTTTAATACATCTCTAATATCTTTCTAAGACATTTCTCTTGTCTTGCTCATTCACATAACTAAGTAGAAGGCTACATTGGGTGGTCCCCCAAAATATTTTCTGTCTTCTATGGGGTCCTTCATTGAGAACCTCTGGTGTGGGAGAATGCAGCTCCACCGAGACCCCCGGACCCTTTTAGACGTTTGATTGAAGACAAGAATGTTTAAATGTGTATTTGATGGGTCTGGTATGGTGGCGGAGGTTTGCACTTAAAACTTCTTTACTATTATCTGTGTCTAATCACAGTATGACAGGGTCAGTTTGGTTTGATGTGGGCCCCCAGGGTCCCTTTTACCTGTGGCCCCCAAAGTTCCTTGACACACTCCTGACAATATCTCACATGAGGCTACATATAGATTTGTTTTCCGTCTCACCTCACAGCTCTGCCACTGGTTGGGAATGCTGGGTCGGAGCTTCTGATCGCACACCACCTTCCTCATGTCCTCGACGGCCGGATCTGAAGGCACAAGGTCGTAATAAGGCAGCTGGAAATCTTCATTAAGTCCTGTTAAAATAACGGAAATGAAAAATGAAAAATGTGTTTACGATCGTGTTCCACACACAAGACAGATGATGTCCAGTGTATGAAAAACAACACACGGCTGCACCTTGATCATTAGTGCGTGCAGGGGACAAACTGACATAACAACTGAGTGTTATTGGGACAAGTACATTTGCATCAGTGGTGTCACGGATGTACTGTTAGAGCCACAGCTTTCCTCATGACTTATCCATTAAAGTATCTTTATATTTAAATATAGATAAGCAATTGTGCGTGTGTCTGTGTGTTGTTTAAGATACCCCTAATAGAGCATCTTCGGGCCAGTTCCCAGAACACCAGGCCGAGCGCGTAGATGTCCGCTCGCTTGAACGATTCAAAGTTGCTCATATTGATCGTCTCGTCCAGAATTTCTGGGGCCATGTACCTGCGGAGGACAAAATGATTAAGGTCTAATGTAATAAAGAAAAAAAAGCCCAATAACTCTCACATTTCCTTCATTCATTTGAGTGTGAGGGCTTGTTGAAAGTCTCTCTCCCATGTTCTCTGAATTCTGAACTGCACAACACATTATCATCTTCTAAATATGGAGCAGCCGCAGAAAAACAAGCAACATTTATCAGATGTAATGTCCCTGCAGACGGCAGGGTTCCTGTTTTTTATTTATTCGTTTTAATTCAAAAACATGGTCACGTCAGAGAAATTCAAAAGCCAATGCAAACTATTAGGTGAATGGAAAATTTAGCAGCATCAAATAAAATGGCAAAGACCTTTCTTTGTGTGTGTGTGGGTGTGTGTGTTGTGTGTTTTTCCATGCAATGCATATCAAACCTTTTGGTTCCCACTCTGTGGTTGGGTGGTATGTCGATGGTGTTGGTGTTGGAGTCGTGTTTAACGGCCATACCCAAATCTGCGATGACCGCTGTGCCGTTGTTCTTCACCAGGACATTTTTGGACTTGAGGTCTCTGTGAGCGATGGCAGGTTTCCCTTGAAGAATCAACAAGGTAAGAAATACAGTTATAATCCCCCGAAAATAGATTCATGTTAAGACAATTATTGTGGATCTTTCACAGATGAGTGAAAATTAGAAAAAAGCTTTTGCAGAATTAATGAGCAATAAAACATCTGCACTACATCTGTTCTGTAGTATTCTGATGTGTAAGGACCACACCCCAACAATATGCAACTTAAAGGTTCAGTGAAAGAGCCTGTGGTAGCCTTCAGGTGTCATAAAAACTCAAAGGGTGTTTAGTTTGTCCAGTCTGGGCTACTGTAAAAAAACATGGCAGCCTCCCTAGAGAGGACCCGCTCCCGATGTAAATATAAAGCATTTAAATATAAAGGGTCCATTCTAGGGATAAAGAAAACAACAATTCGTACAATTTTTCACTAGGATTATTTTATATTCTATTTCAGCCAGTACATCTCTTTCCCCTAGATCTTACACACTGGACCTTTAAAGGTAAAAATGGAAATGGATATATTGGATGTTGAGGAAAAAGAATGGATGTTGACCCGAGTAGGTGCAAGCGAAGGATGAGTGGATGTGGGTGAGGTTGAGCAGAGGTAGGGAGGTAGAAGGTTGAGTGGATTAAGGGAAGGGAAGAAGATGGGTCAATAATTCTCAAGGCAAATAGAGTGTAATAAATAAAGTGTACGATAGCGCCAAGCTGAAGACTCACTCATGATGGAATTTATCCGAAACAAGTTTTAAAAATATATCTTCCGACTGCAGCTTGAGAGTTTTCTGCTTTTCTCTGGTGCAACCTTGGGACATTTTTACTATTTTTTTTATATTTTAGACTTAAGGGCAAACAGATTAATTTAAAAATGTAATTAACAGATTAATTGTTAATGAAAACATAAAATAGCTGCGGCCCTAAATTAGTGTCATTTATCAAACGGACCATCGGAGTAAGAATCTGAGTTATGATAATTCTTCTGTTTTGTCCAAGGAGATTTTCACAGTTCACACAAGTGTCCTTTAAATTCTCTGATATGACGTCGTTGTCCCAGGATTCAGTCTCTTCATTTCACTAAGTGCAGTCTCACCCTGGGTGCCAATGATTTCCATGTGGAGATGTGCCAGCCCACTGGCTATTGATAAGGCCAGGATGACCATGCCCTCCATCGACACCGTGTACCTGTTCAGGTAATCATACAGGGAGCCGTGCTCATGGTACTCCGACACCAGCCAGAGCTGAGTCCACAGGCCGTTATCTGCAGCACACAGTCAATAACACAGTCACATGTTGGGAACAGTGGCAGCACATAACTGTGTATTTGAACTCATCAAGGTATTACAGCTATAGAGTTTGTTATACACCTTTGCTGTCTGCAGCAATGAATCCCAGGATGTTCTCGTGTCTGAGCAAGATGGTCTGATAGATCTCTGCCTCACGAAACCAGGACCTCTCGTCCCTGGTGGAGAAGATCTTCACCGCCACATCCTCCCCTCGCCACTTGCCCCGCCACACCTCACCGAATCGACCCTTTCCAATAGTCTCCTGCAGCACGATGGTCCGAGCTATGGTTCTCTGCACCAGCAGAGGCAGACCTGTGAGACGCAGAGCAAATATTACAACCAGGATGGCTACAAGCAGCAGAGAAAACGTGTCTATCTCAGTAGAAGTCATTAAAACATTAATATATAAATATGCAATCATTACATATTACTTAGCGGCTTTACCAGCCCAGAATTAATCAAACAGCAACCGTCACAGCCTGCAGTGCCCTGACCGGTTGAGACAGCTGGCGGCGTTCTCTCTCACCTGATCCAGAGCCCGAGGTGCTTATGTCGTAGATCAGATCTTGGAGACATTTGTCCACTGACATGATCATCTGGTCATCCAGGGGCTCCTCGGGGTCCTGCTTGTGGGCTCGACTGTAGGCACAGTAGTGGCCCTGCACGACGAACACGCCGAGAAGGACCCCCACACACAGCAGGCAGGACGGCACCAGGATCACCACCGAGAGCTGCAGCCTGCTCCAGCTTTCAGGTTCTTCCAAAGGCCTCTCTGACAATAAATATAAGTGACACAACATGGCAATGCGAATCAAATCCATATGTAATATTTTATAGCATAAATTCATACAATCAGTAGTTTGAGGAGGGATTTTTGGTCACAGAACTCCCTATGATTGTTGCAGCCTCTGGTGGTCATTGTTGGTTATGGCATTAAGTGAGTTGCATACAGATTGTGGGTTGAAATCATTCACTATATATTTTATTGGTGTTTCATCTCAGGGCTGAAATGTGCTGAGAGCCTTGTCTAATGTGCTGTATCACGCTTTTCAGACACAGCCAGTTGGCAATCGAAACATTTTGAGAAATTGAAATTTAACATTTATGGCTGCCAAAAAAAATATTCCCCCCCCACCCCCCCCAGAGAGCCACACATTTCAATCAGCCTGTAAATAGCATTAATCAAAAGTGAGATTAAGAGATACAGAGGCACTGTGCCAATAATATTTAAAGTCCTCTCCAAAAAGTCAGACTGGTTTTCTGTCTCATTTTTATCCTCTTGATTTAAAAAATGTGATGTCCGCCGATGGAGAGCAGGTGCACTGTGAGTGAGACCTTGTAATAAACTGTGGGTTTGGTAAAACGATGTAACCTCTACCTCTACCACTGATCTTCATTTTGTTCTGTGTGGGTGGACAAAGGATAACACGACACAAACACAAAAAGCAGAGCTGTTGGGCACGGTGGTAATAATATGAGATTTTACTGGTATTCTTACAAAGGTGCTCACAGTGAACAGTAGCACTGTAGCATATCTACTGTTTAACGGCTGGGAAACACAAGGAATGCAAAAAGCTAAATAAGAAGCAAAATGGCAACTTCGGAAGACACCTGGATTTTTTTTTCTCGTGAGTAGTCAACTTGAGAAATGATGCAGGAACTAATAACTCTTTTAATAAGCAAGTATTATTTATTTTTTTGTGCCTTTTCTCCTTAAATCTCCAAAGCATGAAATGTCCTCACCAGGAGAGCAACGTGCAACATCTGCAGATGGCCCAATGTGCAAAGCAACACGTCCTGAACTAAACCACAGTTTCCTAAGACATATTTAGCCTTTTACCTAAAAACATATCCTGCCATGTGTCCAACTGGAGCTCGGCAGATATGGTGCAAAGGATTTACTCGTCTGGCCGAGTGACAAAAAAGCTTTTCTACAGACTGTCTGGGACAAAGAGGTGAGCTCAGCATCGATCTCAACTTTCTCAAATTTCAACTTATTTGTTCGACTCATCTAAGTAAATAGTTGGAAATGACCGTTAAGTCCTGCAGAGAAGCACTGACGGACACGCAGTTTCCATGTATGAACAATAAATAACAGCGCATGCATGAGCTCATGCACTGATATTGGAACAGACTCATTGTCAGTGTTCTCATTCACAGTCAGCACCATCACAGCTTCAGGCTGTCGCCCCCGACCCATCTCATCAACAGTCTGCAGCGCCGCTCACTTTAAATCTCCTGTATCACCTCTGCATTTTATGAAAGTGACCTTTCTCTGACAATCCCGTCTAACTTAAAGTATTTTAGATGCATACATCAGCAGAGGAAAAAATTAAGAATGGATGAATGTTTGTTTCGCACGTTGACCAAGGGTAAATATTGTCAATACTTCAAAATGCAGAAGGTGCATGGGTTCTAAGAAACATGTGTAACACTCGAAATATGAATTGTAGCCACCGGAATATACAGCAGCAATGAGAAAAACATTGGTTTTACAGAACGACTGATTAACTGAGGAAATGACCAGGAGATTAAGATGTAATATAAACAACTTAGGTGGTTGGTGGAATTTTTAAATCAGCCCGAAAATGAGCAGTTCCGTGGATTGTAAGCTTCACTTAATAGTTACACATAGTAAAACGTTCAAAATTGAATCACAATTTAAACCAGGCCAGTCAGATGCCCCTCACTCTTTGGGACTACGATGATGTTACAAAGTTGTGCTTCATTTTTTATGTCTTTTCAAGCTGCACGAATCAATACTTTCATATGAACAAAGATCAAATGACTATATAATATGTAAATGTAAAGTTATGGGGACAGACTCACTTATAATTCTCACCTGGCTGTACAGGTCTCCTCAGCTATAAGGAGTTTTCAAGCATCATATTTTCACAACTTGTCTGAGTCTCCTCTATCACATGTCGGCAAAAAAAAATGCGTCACACTCCTGACACTGTCCATTGCTGCAGCTCCTCTTTTCAGCCTCTGTCTGGGGTCTAGCTCCTGTCTCTTTAAGGCCCCCCTCCCGATGAAGCCCGGTCTGCTCTGATTGGCCAGGGGGCCACCTCTGTTTAATTGGTCAACCGTTGCAAGCATGTGTAGGAAATATCAGCCTCTGGGTAAAGCCAGGTCGTGGCCAAATTACTGACGAGGTGGGTCAGGAGCAGTGTTGTCTGTGGAGGAGAGGAGCTCCCTGTACTGCAGACTTTGGGCTTTTTAGCTTTAAACACCTTAAACATGCCCAAAAAAACCTTTAACATACTAAGAGAAGGACAACTTCTGCTCGAAGGACAACTTCCACCCTGCAGACCCATGAGAGGCTTTTAACTTGCTGTAGGACGACAGGCCTGGCAAAGTATTTATTTATAAATCAGGCGAGGGCGGGTGAGGATCACTAACCGCCATCCCACAGCCTCTGCCAGATTTGTTATGTCACAGGATCTAGAAGGATCAGCATCCACCTCGTCTAGCCGGGGCCAGAATGAGTGGGAAATCCCACACTGATTGCGCTGCTGTCGAGTGATTGCAGAGACCGCTGGCTGTCTGAATGGATGAATCCGTAATTTTTAAAGACGATCATTAGTGCAGCAAAGGCACAACGATATTTTAAACCCACCTTGTGTAGAAATAAAAATAAGGATCCTGTATTGGACCTGGGTGTACCTGTGTGTAGGTGCAGAGTTTCATTGTTGCAGAAATCAGTGAAGCAGCAGTTTCTCTTGGAGACATTGCGGGAGCTGTAGCAGAAGACCTGGCCCTTCATCTCAGTGGGCGACAGGCAGGACTTCACCGTCTCCTCCGTCCCGTCAATCAACATCACCGAGTTCCAGCAGGCGCCGCCTGAGGTCGTCTCGCAGGTGTGGTTGGCGCACAGCTGACACACACACTTCAGACCTGAAACACACGGCATCAGTCAAGATGGTTAGACGGATAACGGTTTACTTTCCAGAAAACTTTCCAGTAGTTAAGCCAGCGGTTTGTGTAATTGCAAAAAAAAAAAAAAAGAGTAAAAGGACTCAAGAGAATCTGTTTCATCCACAGAATGTTTTTGGTTCATGGTCTTTAACTCTTTTGAAGCAGGATGCTCTTGTTATGTAAGGACTCGGCTCCTAAATGGCTGGAGGTGGAGGAACCAGTGTAATGCCTCTTACTTTAACACCCACATAATCTTGTGTTCTACTTGGGAATGCTGTCATGCTTTGTTTGATAACACTTTGAGTGATTGATTAGGAAGGCTGCACTATACCTGCTCACTGGAACAACCTGGAAATTAGTGTGAAGATCACTTTATGGGGCTATTTTTAAGGTAGCTCCGGTTTGAATATGCCTGATGATGCATGAACCCTCCCAGTATTCACAAATGATAACTAAGATAAGCCGATACCCTAACCCTTACTGTGTAATATCCCTTAAAATCTGATGGCTGCTGTCTGAAGTATATGAGTGAAGTTAGGCATTTGCAAGACAATTCAATCTTGTAACTATGATGTTACAACATATTTTGGGTCTGAAAATACAGCAAGTGAAAATTATTTTTGTCAGAGTTTTAAATGATATCTAAAGATACTAGTCCTATAGAGCTGCTAAAGAAACCTGTAAGAACTGAGGTCAAATGGCTTAAATGAAAGATGTGGCTCTAAGACATCCATGTAGCAAATTAATATAAAGCAAATTTTTTGAAAGAGAGAAGCGGGGGAGAACAAGGAGCATTGAGGGAATGCAATTTAGTTCCACTTTATCCTGGGTATTAATGAGACACTTATAATAAATTCTACCTTGACCTCATGGCACACAATCCTGAGCACAGTTGTACCTGCTGCATTGACAGTGCTGTCGTTTCTACACAGCTGAGCACTGAAGACTCAACTTTACTCATAAAAGGAACTGATCGTACATTTTTGGGAACTATGACAGTATTCAGCCACAGATTAATACACATTTGCTGCATGAATGTAGTGTAGGTTCGAGTCAAAATGATTGATTGCCCATTTTCATTGAAATAAAGGTGAATGTGGCACAACCCTGTACATTTAAGAGATAATCTTTTGTCTTCTGGTCAGATTTATAGACAATTGGAACAATATAGAACATAATAAACCTTTTTATCTTTTCCAGGGGCTTCATAACCACTCCAGCAGTAAAGCAGACCACTTGACAAAATCAGGAGACAGAAAAAGAACAGATTCGGATTTCGGTTCAGGAAGAACCGAATGTGACAAAAATGTATTAGATTTTTACCGCATACCTGAGAGTTGCCTGGCAACAACTTTCTCAAGGACAAATGTTGCTAAAATAAAGGTTTTTTTTTTCTGTAGCATTGTAACTGAGGAGTAAGAGGGAAGGTATTTTTTAAAAGCGTATATGTGTGTGTGTGTGTGTTCGTTTAATAATTTATAATCATGGCTTTTGTCAGGGAAGAAGTGAATAAAAGTTCTCTCCATTGTTTCGAGTTATTCGTGCTATTAACACCAAAACTCTTCAGTCTGCAAAACAGAAAATAATCTCTGTTGGAAAAAGGCTCTAAAATAAGAATTAGATTAAATATAATTAAAGTTAAATATTATTTTAGTGTGTTTACTGCTCCACATCATATATGTCAATATTACGCCAGCGATTTTCAGTCACATGGGATCCACTGTAATATTTTTGCTAATCAGACCCTAACCTGAGTAGAAAAGAACTTCAGCATCACTCTGCAGTATTAACATGACAAGTGAAGTCTTTGGCTTTTTGCAGGTGTGATATGAATTATCAAAATATCCCTTGCTCCAATATCCCTTGCTTCCAATTATGAGCACAGTGGAATAAAGGATATGAATCCTTGGAGTGGAGGAGAGCGTTGCCTGATTGTTGCACTGCAGCCTCACTGAGCCGCACACTGATGAGACACTGTAACACAACTGGGAAACTGTTGCACACCAGTAGAATTTCTCAGGTTATATTCACACACCCCTACATCTGCACACAGCTGCATTCCCCACTGTCTCTGCTTGAGTTTTTATGGCAGCAGGTGTCATCAGTCTCTTTACATGAGTTTAAAAGACTTTTAAATGATAAAAGCAAAGCGAATGCACTTCAAAAAATGGATGAAAGCTGCTGTGGAACTTTTTTTGGGCTGCGTGTCCTTGAAGGTTTTAAGACCTTGTTTTGTTCATGGCGGACAACGTTGTTTTAGATGAGGCTCTTACTCAATTACAAAATGTATCCGTGACGCTGAAACTAAAGGCGATGGAGAGGCATTCTGCTCTAAAACAGATACTGGAATATGTTCGCACACAGTTCCCATCATTCCCTGAGAACTCGAAACAGATTCGGCTCTGCAGCTCCCCTTAATCCCGGTCCTACAAACGATGAGTCATTTCCTAAAAGAACAAAGCTGATTAATTGCTTGTGCTCCTGAACACAACCAAATATTTGTCGCCGAGAATATGGAGTGAGGTAGAGCTGAATTCCTTCTCTGAGATGCTCTGTAGATTGGGCATGAGGCTTTTGTGCGATGTCTGGTAATTAAACTGAACCAATATGACACAAAAAGTGTATCAAAGACAGCGTAGCCAGTCCCTGAGGCCGGCGGATTCCTATACAACTAACATTCAAAATGTTGGCAATAATAGAGGAATGTTTGAAAGAGGCCGACAACAGGCATAAGTGGACGTGCACAGTTTTTCAATCACTGCTCATGTTAACATTTCTCTTTTCTGAATAGATTTTTGTCATGGATTTTTTTTTTAAATAAATAATAATATGTATAAGTACAATGCTCAGAGGTTTGTATACTCAGAAATTAACTCATATTGCAAAAGGGAGCAATATGAGAGATAAAATTGAGACTATATCAATTCACCTGCGTTACACAACCTGGAATCAGCAAATCTCTACTGACGAGCTGAATTTATGTGTTCAAGTATGTTGAATAAAGAAAACTATGAAACAGGTCTGACAAACTTTGGTCTCTTTTACAATTAACCAAAATACCTGCTGCATTGGAAATATGCTATAACAGCTCCCACACACCTTGCTGTCAAACAGGTGCATATTTCACTTTAGTTGACATCTTTTCTGGTGGGTTTCTTTTAACTGTGGCTGCTTGTTTATTTGACTGTGTTTGCGTAGGACGGATTTGAGTTGTTAATAGTGACTGGAACTTCATTTACAAGGTATAATATCACATAAAATACAGCATTACCACAAACCCGTGAATGAAAGCTCGTGAGAGACAAATGTGACAACTTCAAAATTCTCATTTAGTCCAAAGCAGCGTTGAAGAAATCCAAAGAAAATCACATGTGACCAAAAAAAGCTGCAGATCATCACATTAGCGCAGCTTGAACCAGAGGAGGGTCTGGTATTACTTCTTGAGAAATGATCGAAATAAGAAATCACTCGTCAAAAGTGCTGCAGATTACTGACAACTATCTAATTTGTGTGAATATAGTCAAATTGGCAAATAGCAAAATGGGTATTTCTTGAATTTAACACACAAAAAAACAATCCTTAACAAATCAAACACTAATAGAAAATACAATATTTATAGGAATGAAGGTGAACAGCAGACCCTACAGCACGGGTCCTGACTTTGAAATGGCAATGAGGAGAGAAGGTGACAATATTATACACTTTTCATTAAGAGATATTTTATATGTGAAATACATATGTGTTAAAGTCTTTTAAATTCAGAACCTTAACAGCAACAGCAAACACCACTAATATTTTGTATATGTATGTATGTGTGTATATGTGTGTATATATGCAAAATGCTAGCAAAAATACTTTTTCTACTTTGTATAATCGTTCTGCTTTTATTATGGCTTTAAAAAAGGTTATTGTTACTATATATATATATATATATATATACAAGTGTGTGTGTATAAAAGCATTCATATAAATACACATGTGTATTTACAAAAGTACATATATAAATACATATATATATATATATACATGTGTAAATTGTTGTCCATTTTGATGGAACTTTCTTTGTATAAAATAATGAGCCTGTTAAAGTTAAATAAACACGTGGTTTGCTGTCAGGTTGTTTCTTGATGAACAGAAAACAAGTGATTGAAAAGTGGAGTAAACTTCATCCCACGCTGTTCCTGCAGCTGAACGGCTCACATGGAACCTACAGACGCAGAGCGACAGACCGCGGGCTGCTCGAGGTGAACGGGAAACAGACCGAGGAGCTGTACCTGCAGTCAGCTGGGCGACACACACGAGAATCAACGCCGCCTGAACGCTCCGCTTCCCGGAACAACTCATGGCAAGAGCCGCATCTGCCGACGCCTCCTCCGTCCGCAGCGACCACGCAGCTCCTCTACGGCGACCGCAACATGTCGCACATCGCGGGGCTGTGAAGTGTGGTCTCCCGCGCTGCGACCCGAGAAGCGTCCTGTCACTCACAGCCAGTGAGCGGGCCAGGGGACTGCGAGGCGCAGAGAGAGCTGCAGCTCCGCCTCTGCTGCTGACTGGAGTTTAAGAGGATTAGCGCTGCAGACCTTTGATAAAGACATGTGAATGAGAGAGAGAGAGAGCAGGAGAGAAAGTGTGTGTGTGTGTGTCACAGCCATTCAACTGCTGCAGACAGACACACACACACACACACACACACCTCCTGTCTGTCTGTCTCCTGCTGCATGGACATGACCTCTGTCCTCATCTCTCTAACCCTAACCCCAGGCCAAATAGTTCAGAACAGGTTCATAATCCAGAGGATCCAAAGGACACATTACAAAATAAAATTATACAGAAATTCACTTTCTCCAACTCCATGTGTACAAATCACACACTGAGCTGTCCACCTTCAAAACGCCAGGCGAGGTGAGAGAGTTTTATTTCTAAAGCACGTTTGGTCCGTAGGTTGATCGAAGGTGCTGTACAAACCAACACAGAGAAAACATTTTAAGAAATCAAAATTGGAGGCATAGATTTAAACATTTGTCAAGCAAAATCAAATATTAAAAAGAGGTGAAGATATTAAAAGAGGTAAAAGATATAGAAACAGGATAAAAGCTACCAAAAACCTACTTTTAAATTGTTTTACATTTGATTATGATTATAATATATTATGTTTATTTACTTTCCGCTGCTTTTCAAATCCTGTGTAAAGTGTATCTGAGCATTGTTCAAAGTGCTATACAAATAGATTGTATTGTTATTTTATTACATTGCGGTTCTGTTTTTGTGCAATGGCATAAAAAGCCAAATAAACCTGTTTTAAGCGCTTGATCATGAAAAACATTTAATATTGCTCCTTTCCTGAGACAACACCTGTGTGTTGTTGAGTTACAGAGGGATAATTTGATATTGACAGAGAGGGCCACAGTATTTGGGTAACATAGCAGGACCTACTAAACTTGATATGCAAGTTCTCTGACAAATTTGCATTAAATGACTGATCAACAACTTTGTGTCTCCTGGCAGTTCTTTGCTCTGCCTGTTTGGTAATCCAGCCCTAAGCAGCCTATCTTGCACCCATGTGGCTGCAGCAATGCCTCTCCCGGGTTGGGAGACGCACTCAGCTCACGTCAGCAAACAAGAAGAGACCCAGGCCGGGCCGCTGCCTTCCACACAAGAGAGCGAACACTGTACATTCACCTGTGTGCAAAGCTCAACTCACCTGTGTGCAATAAGCTATTTACAGCCAGTCATAATATGTCGTGTGTCTGCTGCTCGGGGCTCCATGGCAACAGCAGGTGCCAGTGTCACCAGGGCGGGCGAAGGAGTGAACTCTGCTTAATCCCAAAGACTAGACGAGCAAAAACACATGAGGGTTCAAATGTAATTTATTGTGTATTCTTCGGGGCAGATTACGTGCTCTGTAGAAAGAGCACAGCGTCAGAAACCCCAGGGAAACATTTGCCGATGCTTTCCACTGGATCCAGTTACCCCAGATGTTTTACTGGTTCCAAAAACACCACTTATACTGTAACGTCCGCTCCTAATGTACCAGAAAACCGGTGAAATGTGCGGTAATAAAAAAGGTTAGCCATATAAATGAGATTTTGGCATCCTAATGCTGTGGTGCAATAGTAATCTTCATCCAGGCACTATCAATAAATGGATATCAGGCCGCGGCACCGATGCAGGACAAAGGGAATGAAAAAAACTGGCACCGACAGTGAAGGGAAGATGTGAAAGTGTCCATTAAGCAGTTAAAAATAACCCAGTGTCAATAATGATGATTTTCTGAAAAAGCAGATGTCTAATAATCATGTGTATACAGACCTTGGACTTTGTGTCTTGATTTAATTTGTTGTTAAATGAATGTAACCAACTACATTAAGCAGTGCGAACTATCTAGCTCCCATTTATCAGCTCATTCATAGTGAGTTATTAATCACACAGATTACCACTCCTCTCTATGAAGTACAGAAACACGGGGCGGTTTAAAACTGGTTGGGTGAAACTCCGGATCGAATGACTCTGAATATAAAGTCGTCCACGTATGAAGTCTAGCAGCTGCTGATACATGCGCGCTGGGCGTCTGAGCACCCGTCAGGCACCCACTGTTGTGTTTCTATCATCTGGCCCGTAACTCTCGTGGCATATTAATCACCCCACGAAACCATCAGGAGCCTCATCGCAGTTTGGCATCTGCCAAGATATCCGCTGTGTACGAAGTCTCACTTAACAGCTGGCTATGAAAAGGCCTGACGCTTCTGACCTTTCGTCCAAGTTAATATTAATGAATTTCTTACATTATTAGCGCAGATGCCGAGCATTTCACACTACAGAAATAGATCATTGTGCAGTCTACAGCATATAACTAAATGAAACCAACATTTCTTGTTTGTGCTGTAGAACAGAGGCAGCTGTTGAAATGTTGAATTTGGGTTTCAGCTAAAAGGTTTTGAAGTAAAAGATCTCTTTAGATGGTGTGTACTCTATACACAGTACTGGACTTCCAAGGATAGTTGGTAAAGACCGAAGTGAAATAAAGACTACATGACCAAAATTTGTAAGTTAAAGATGCAATAATAACGTTTTAATGCCAAAGTCCAGGAAACTAAATTGAAATGTGGAAAGAAACTCAAACACACCGAGTTTGTCTGAATAAAGGTTCCAAAACATAGTCTGTATGATGAAGATGGACGATGTGTCTCCACTTCCTCCCACTATTCACAAATGAAGCCAAAATATCCCAGATACCAGCGCTGCCATCTTGTGCCGTAGACATGATTTGGAGTAGCGATCAGGGTTAGCGAGGTCCCGCCCATACACACAGCCAATCGCTAGTCAGTCTCAGCCGTCAATCATGATGTAACTGAACCTACTAAATGAGCATTTAACAGTGTGATAAGAACTACCTAAATTGACAGCAACCACCTTTGAGAAAAATGTATTCAACCTGTACTTTTACTTTTTAGTTTGATCCATGTCCCATCTGCAAACATGGGGGAAGCGAGGTGTATGACCTATACTGCAGCCAACCACCAGGTGGTGAACGATAAGCTTTGGCTTCAATTTAGGGAAGTCATTATGTCGTCCATCTTAATAAACAGTCTATGGTCCACAGCCACACTACAGCCTCAGGCATAGTGGCACTTTGAGCTAAATGCTGATGTGTTAGCATTTAGCTCAAAGCAGCTACGATGCAAACACACTGACATTTAGATGCTATCTTTTTGTCAGGGTTCTCCATCATAGAGTAGCATGTTAGCATACCAACATTTGCTAATTAGCACTAAACACCAAGTACAACTGAAAATACTAATAATGGTGGGGGTGCCTTTAATACTGCAGCTATTGTGGTTATGAACCCAAATCAAGGGCTCATCAAAGTCAAAAGAATGTATATTTGTCACTGAATATGTACACAAGTTCCTAAGTGACCCATTAAGTAGTTCAAATATTTCACTGAAAACCAAAGTCACACAAATCTCCGACTGCCAATCCAAACGCGGTTGAAATACATCAGTATGGACCAAAGTGTTGTATTAATTGACAGAAGAGTCGTCTCTGCAGCCATGTTGCTAACATGGTTAATAACAGTACCTACTACACACAGCATCAAGACAAAGGACACAAGTGAAATACATTTTTTTTCTATTTAATTAATATAAATCGCTAATTGATATAAAATGTTAAAGAAATAAAAAAAGGCTGAAGTTTGACTTCATTTACTTGACAATGCACGCATTAAGACAACAATGCACGCGTTAAGACAGTATACAGGCTTTACAGGCTTACTTTACAGGCCTCTGGAGATTTCAGCATTGTCTAGCAGATATTTTATTTGTTCTTTTAGCATTTGTGTCTGTAAAGCTGTAGAGAACAAAACATAGAACAGGTAATATAATTCAATGTAAAACCCATGGTGATATACAAAAAGTCTGCAACAGAGTATCTTGGGTTGGACGATATATATCAGGAGAAGAAGCCGTTGGACTAAATGTTACAGGATTGTCGAGATCCAGAGTAACTTGTTCTGACAGCATAGTAAACAGCGGTGCATGACTCACTAAGTAAAACATAACACTACTTTGCTGTGTTTCAGAGAGTAGGCTGGATAAATTGGCAAGTTCAATTGGCAAGTGGACCTCTTTTCCAAATGAATTCACCATAAATCAAACAAACGATGCAGCACAATTACAGAGATAAAGTGAAACTGCTTATACGTTCTGACATTTTTTTTTTAACTAAAAAAAAAACCAAAACAAATCTGTGCTTCTAACAAATGCAAGCCTACTCAAATGCCCAGGTAACAGTTTTCTTCCTTGAAGAACATTTCTAACAGTGTTATAAGTTGAGTAGATATTTTCCTATTTCCAAGACCACTTGCAGTCTAAGGAATGCCCGGTAAACCATCTTTGGATGCCAAAATTTGTCCCCCGCCAAGTGTTTTAAAATAAATACAGGTCTGTGCCACTATAAGGGCACCGGACCCATCCAAGTCTTTTTAATTTCTGACATTTCTCTAAGCTGGTCCACCCTCTGGATGTCTTCAAAAAGGTCTTTAGCAAATGTCCACTCTTGTCTTCTCCCGGCAGACTCAAATGTCTGTTTTGATTTTGTCCAGAGAGTTGTCGATCTTTGTGAGAGTCTTTTTGATGCGTAGCGCTGTTAATCTGGCTGATGGATTCTGGTACCAGCACTCCTTCATGAGTTTGGCCATGGAGGTTAAAGTCTGAAAAGGAAGTTTTGGAGAAATAAATCAATCAGCCTGTCCAATGCCAACATTAGAGTGACACTGAATTTCAAATGTTATTACTGGATTTCAAAAGGACGCAGACTTGAATTACGCACTGCTTAATGACTGTTTGAATTCTACTCACTGGGTCTGAAAACCATCTATTTGGGATGTTGGGTCTCTGCTGATCCACACACACGACCTTCTTCATGTCCTCAAAACTGGGATCACTTGGGACCACGTCATGAAAAGGTGGCTTGTAGTCCTCCACGATGCCTACAAGTGGAGCACAGAGAGGTTGAGTTCATGACAATTGAAACAAAGAGTAAAATGGTAAATGGTTTGTATTTATATAGAGCTTTTATAGTCTTGATGACCAATCATAGTGCTTTACAGTACACTGTATTCACACACATTCATAGTGCATCTTAAATAGTAGTTATATTGACAGATGATGAGCATAAATAGACCAAGGTGTATAAACAAGAGATATCATGTTCAAGAGGCCAAAAACACGTTTGTGAGGCCACCGTGACCTTTGATCACCCTAATCTAATCAGTTTGTTTGTGAGTCCAAGTGAACACTTGATCTTGATACTTCATGTTCATAAGAATGGGATGGACGGACAATCGGAGAATATCATGCCTGTCACTGGCGCAGAGGCCTGAAAACTCCAAACCGTTTTCGATTTAGTAAACAAAATGATTTCAGATGCATGTACGGACATTCAGATCACTTTATATGCCCTGCATTATATAGCAGGGGGATATAAAGGATTCATTTTGTGGCACGACTCTTTTGTTCTTTACTGAAAAAAGGTGTAAGGTTACTGGGTTGTAGGTAAATCAACATCCTTAGTGTCAAAAAAAACTGTAAAATGGGGTTCATGGTCTAACTTGTTGGTCCTTGATGAATCAAAAGTTTGAGAACCACTTGTGTAAAACATGACTGACCGTTACTGACTGTCCTCCTGGCGATCTCCCACAGGACGAGGCCCAGCGCCCAGATGTCCACTCTCTTGTAGGACTCGAAACAGTCCATCTGGATGGAGTCGTCAAGGACCTCGGGGGCCATGTAGCGCTTTGTGCCCACTTTAGGGTTGTTCCCCACATCCAGCTCATTGGTGTCTTGAAAATGCATGACTGCCAGGCCTAACATGAAAACACACATAGATTTTGAATATGCAAATAATGTTCTTTTTATTGTCTCAGTGTGTGCGTGTGTGCACAGAAGGCTTCAGGCTTCCACATCACAATTGTGTAAGCTTCACATTTGGCTGCCTCATCACTGTGTCGTGAACTTGCAAAATCGCTGGTTCAACCATGTCCTGAAGTTTCTCACTTTTAAGTGGGCACACAGTAACTTTCCCCCTTTCAGCAGATTAACGTAAAAATACACCGTTGGCTGATTTAATGCTGAATCACTACTTGTTGGTTGTAAACAGTCCTTTTTTCACCCCCACCCCCACCCCCACCATACAGGATGTTCTCCGATATAACAACAACTCTCTCGGGAGACAGACGACTCGCAGAATGCGTCATCCGGAGCAGAATTTATTACATTGAGCTTGTAAACATGTCAGGCCTGTTGTCTGGTTATGCCTTGTACCTGAGTTAGAAGTATCTGCAAATGGAACATCGATTTGATAGATTAAGTGGACAGAGTTCTTAAAAGTTGTTTTTGGTTAAGGGGACAGCCAGTTCATTTAGCACTGGCTGTTCTTGATGCTGGATGCGAGTTGAGCGATAACACTGCAGATGCTTCTCCTCTGTAAATCCCATTAACCATTATATTGAGTTCATTTAAGGTGGTTAAAATCACCTTTCAATTAAGGTGAATCTCCACATGAAAGCACATCATTAAAGCTGGAACACATTCAAATCCAAGTTTCAGTGTTTTTTAAACCTGCATTATTTTATCTAATAGAAATACTCTAGACTGAGCGTCTTTTTATAATCTTCTAAAAATGCAGCCTTACGTAATCTGTATCTTTGGAAACTTTGAGCTCTAGAATTTGAAATTTAGTTTTGCAGGATCAAACTGTGTATGTTTGTCCCCCTCTGCTTGTGAAGGGATTTGAAAAGTACATTTGATCCACATCTCCAAAGCAAAACAAGTTTAGGAAACTTTTAAAGATCTTAAGTTTAAAAGTTAGGAACCACAGTTCACAAATAGAGAGATCGTATATCTATCGTATCGTATTCTCACCGAGATCAGCGATGCAGCACTGGCCGTTCTTTTTAACCAGTATGTTTTTGCTCTTGAGGTCTCGGTGGGCGATCGCCGGTTTGCCCTGTGTGCCGAAGATCTCGACATGGAGATGTGCCAAGCCACTCGCGATGGAAAGGGCCATGCGGAGGCAGCTGGACGCGTCGAGGGTGCTGAGTTGAAGGTAGTCGTACAGGGAGCCCATCTCGTGGAAGTGAGTGATGAGCCAGAGCTGAGTGCTTGAGTTCCTCGAGGTCATGTCTGAAGCTATGAAGCCTGCATTAGGAGAAATATATAAATTAAATTAGTCAGAATGTTTGCACAATGCAGTACAATGTCTGTACATATAGTAATGAACCTTATGTAATACTTTTTAAAACACAGTCACAAAGTGCTTCACAAGAAACAAGTGAAAGATTGCAATGATCATGATGTTTCTTGTGTCCTGCTGTAAGCTCTCTCACATCCTGTTCAATCTGCCCTGTGTGTCACATGCTACATACCAAGGATGTTCTCGTGTCTCAGCAGCACCGTGTTGTAGATCTCAGTCTCTCGGAACCAGGACTTCTCGTCTCTGGAGGAGAAGATTTTGACGGCGACGCTTTCCCCCTGCCACTGACCCCTCCACACTTCACCGTAACGACCCTTACCTGGCAGTCACAAAAACAGAGAGGGGAAGAGAATCATTAAAAAAAAGTGGAAAGGTCTCAACATGGGTTTGGTTGGAGTCTTTGCTCAACTTATTGCCTCCAAAAAGAAGGATTAAATTCAAATCCTACATTTTTTTAATTCTCCAAAAAACACATTGTACGATAAATAAAAGTATAAGAATAAGAGCATAAATTGTAATAGACAGGTACAAACACAAATAGTAAAGTTTGTGTGCACATGTAATATAATAAGAAAGAGCTATCTTACTGTGTGATTGCTTATAGAACCAGAATTACAATAATTTAAATTAAATGTTTGCCTCATTTCCCTCCTCATCTCTCTGTATGAACAGATATGGTTCAGCATCCACCAATTGCCATGTTACAAATGATTACTGGGAGATTAATGAATAAAGACAAACATGGAGCAGCTATAGACCCAGATATCCATGTAAGAAGTAAGGGGAAACAAGAAAAAGCAAAAAAAAAAAGAAAAGAAAGTGGCTTTTGGATTTGTATTCATCAAATGTCCAGAGAGTCAGTTCCTGATGACTGCTACAGCTGCGTCAACTTGATAAGTAAATAATCTGCGGACAGGTTCACCTAAACATCTCGCCCATGGTGTGGTCATTTCTGTGTAAGTTGATGTCGACTTGTTTTTCTCTCCCCCTAGTGGCCATAAATAAAGTCACACTGACCTAACTTGTTGATTTTCTATGGGAGCCTAGAGGCAACAGTGACAGTGGTGCAGAACAATGAGTGAACCTCTTATTTCAACATGAGTGTTTCAACCTTGCACCCACTCACAATGATGGCAACATTTTCATGTGTATGAAAATGTGAATATCTGACACCAGGCGATGTTAAAACTAATATTTGTGCAATTTTGACTCATGGGACGTCAAAGCTGAAACATTCATTCAGGCTCAACTTAAGCAACTTCTTCACAGCACTATGACAAATATTTATTTAAAGACAAAGTACTTGTTCTGCCTTTGTGGGATGATAATTGATAATAAAAGAGCAGAAGAGAGAGAACCAGTATCAGTGAACACGTGAAGTGGAAAATCCAGTTTGTAGGATTATCGAAGAGTGAGACACAAACACCACACAGCAGGGTATACTCCTTTTACTCCATATTCTCCTATAGCTTTGATATTTTGCTGCTCTGTCAAAAGTCTGAAACCACGTTACATTTCACTTGGATGGGAAGAGAACCATCAACATGCTATTGCACCTGGCATATACAAAAAACTGTTTTTCCAAATGGCCCAGCTGCTCAGAGGCTTAAACTGAGCGAGGACCACCTTTTCTTTCTTTTTGCCTGAGTCTTCTTTGTCTGCACAGTGGGAGTGCCTCAGTGAAATGAATGAGGAGTTTGGGTTTTTTTAGTGCTCTGTTTTTTTATTTTTTATTTGAAGCAGTGCTATTGTAAATATGAAAACAGCCTTCAAAGATGCTTACCCACACACTCATTGAGTGTAATTTGTCGAGCAACGGTTCTCTGAACAAGAAATGGGAGTCCTGAGCCGCTGCCTGAAGTGCAGGAATGATCCAGCAAATCCTGGGTGAGAGAAAAACAGGAACAAAGAGTGAGGGCCTGTGTATTTGCATGAGAGTGTATAATTTGAGAGAGAGAGAGAGAGAGAGAGAGAGAGAGAGAGAGAGAGAGAGAGAGAGAGAGAGAGAGAGAGAGAGAGAGAGAGAGCTGTCTAAATGAAAACCTTCCCAAAGGAATCCTGTGGCTCAAGCCCGAAAAATGATGAAATAACAGGCATGCAGGACTAAAATAATGCTAATACAAGCAGGCCTCCTTTTGATGTGGCACCCACATGAGATGAGGGGGGGTAAGCTGTGTGTGTGTCAGTGCCGGAGGTGCAGAGTGCCCCCTGCTGAGTAAACAACAGAAGTGCCACCCCCCCCCCCTCCCTGATGACTGGTGTGGGCGCTGGAGATTTTATCTAATCCAAGAGCCAGACTCCAAAACAGGCGCATTGCTGCTAAGGCTTTCATGTTTATCTTGCGCTCTGACACGTGCAGAGCGCCAGTGCGGACACAGGGGGGCAGTACACAGCAACGAAGTCAGGATGTGCTGAGCAAAAACAAATGACTAAACTGAGGAGGGGGAAGGTTGAGGATTGAAAACAACAGAGAAGAGTGATGCCTCAGATAAACAGATGCATAATGCAGGAGCTGCCTGAGAGACAATTTGGAATCACAACACAAGAATGTGAGACAGAGGCCATAAAATGAATGATGAGTTACTCTGTAGAAGTAGGATTGTTTTTGAGGAGGGGATATTTGGGCCAAGGCGTTACACAGCAGCTGAATGCAATCAGAACGCTGCAATATCATTATAATCAGAGACGACTTCTGGGCAGCAGTCTGTGGAGGGTTAGGCACATGTGTTTCAGTCCGATTTGCTTTTCACAGCTAAACCACTGTCACTAATAACATTTCTTATGGTGCTGCCAAGCATTTTTTAATTATGCTGAAACAAACACATTCTGTGGCTCCATATTTAGGCCTTTCAGTGCCAAGTGTATTGATGGACTTTGGAAACAGCTTGAGAGAGAGCCAAAATCAGCCGTGTGGCTCCCTGACACATAAGTGATCATATGTTAACAGCTGCACTGCGTTAGTTAAATGTTTCATAATTAAAGATAAACTGAAAATCTGGGATTGGAAAGAGTTTGCCAACAAATAAGTACAAATGTAACTTTGACCAGGACACAGAATCACAAAATGGAGGTTAACAGTCATGTGTTTTTGTTGGGGCACAAGCTAGACTTGGAGCACACAACTTGATTACACAGTGTGTGAGCCAGTAAATGTTCTGGGTTGTCTTTCAGACGCAACCCTAACCACAGGACTCCACCTAAACTCTGGATCAGTTTAGCAGGCCTCAAAACATAAACCTCTCTGCAGAAAACTCACAATCCACGGTCGAGTGGAGAGAAAATAAATAACAGAAGACATTCCTCTGACCGACTGCAGGAATGACCGAGAAGAGGCTAAACAGGTTTTAGTTTAAGGCTTTTTTTGTTATTCCAGAAAGAGCAACACCCACACTTGACTTAAATAAACTAACTTAACTCAAGACATAAACAATACCAGTGAATCTGTTTATATGTTAATAACATTTACTGACATAAACAAGAAGAGTCCATGAATATTTCTACCTGCTTTTTAATGGTTTTACTGCTCACAGCAGATTTAACTGTTGATTACAGTGACACCAGATGACTGCCTTGATCACAAATCTGGATTAGAAAGAGGCAAACAATGTTTAGCATACCCTTGTGTTTGTGTTGTATACCATCTTGTTGTAGATGAGTTGTGTACACAAAAGAGGCAGAAGTCCCCTAATCCAACAGCTGAATCCCTCCAGTTTATACAACACATCATATTGTGAGGGGTTTTCCACCTCTGTAACTGGGGCAGGGAAGGACTTTAGACTCTCTGTGATTTAGGTTTTAAGCGAACAGTCTCACTACCACCCAATCTCCAAAAACAAGGATCGACTGTCACACTTGAAATGATGGGGATTTAATACAAGAACTAACAATGGGCGGCAACTAAACTGAAATTATTCAGGTGTTCTGGTCCTTGTAAATGTTTGTATGAGTTGAGGTAATTAAATAAAGCCAATAGACCAATTCCATACACGAGGAGCCCCGAATTAGACTGTCAGCATGATGACTAAAGATGGTGAACTGTAAAGTATCTCAAAAACACAGCATATGTTTGTGTCTCTCTAGAAGTTGCGCATAATGGACACAACATCTTTGTGGTAGCTTACATAAAGCAAGCGGTTGAGATAAATGCCTTTAATTTGATTCGGTATTCATATGTAACATAGTAGCCAATTAAAATACACTTTGAAGAGCTTTTAGAGCCTTCTTCCTAATGAGCGGAGGAGATGCTCTCCTTTCAAAATAGTATCCACTACTCACCGCTAGAGTGCTCTCCCCGACGTTCGATGCTATGAGGCCGTCGATGGTTCCATACTCAGCATCTCGTGATGTTAGTCTTTCCATTTGGTTGTTGTGGATGCGTCTGAACACCAGGATGGCAACAGCAGAGAGGACGATTAGGGCGATGATGGGTGCCACGATGACCATAACCAGTGTGGTCACGCTGTAGTTTGACAACTCATCAGCTGTGAGAGAGGAGAAAAACAACGTGAGATGATTCTTCAAACCATCAATTAAGTAATTTTTTAGAACACAAAGTTAAGCTTGATGCTTAACCTTGGAATTTGGCTTTGTATAGAGTATAGATGTTTGAAGTAAACAACAGACGCGATGAGATTTGCAGTAGAGTGTTGATACCTGACCCAAGCACACCGGACCCATGGAAACTGGACCTAAACCATCGCAGAACTGTCCAGTCCCAGGTTCAGACCAATTTTTTGAAATGATAGTTGGGTCGGGGTCAGGTTCGGTCACGTTGCCTGGGCTATCTACTCCATTTTCAATGCTGCAAGTGCCTTTAATCTCTGACAACATTGGGCTCAGGGTTCGGACAAAAAACTGAATACTTGTATGGTAGGGGTCGGGCACTCTACTTTGCAACACACTGCAGATTTTCTGAAGAAACCAGTTAAGGGTGAGGGTGCACACAGAACATTTGTGTGTGTCTGTGTGTGACGATACACACACACACGCACAGAACCTCAGCCTAAACTGACCACCATTCACACTTTCCTAACATTCCAAGGGAAAGAGTGCTCAGCTCTGCCTACAGCACAGAAAATGATCCCCTTTTCTCAACTCGCATAATGAACTCTTTCTCTCAAATACACAAAACTGGTAACTAATTCAAGAAGCTCACTGGACGTGACTCAAACATTGGAAGAGATGCATTAAGTCAGTCAGACAGTTTTAAAAACATATTTTTTACGGGATTATTGTATTTGTAACATGACAAAAGGGGTATAAATATAAATATAAAAGACTGCTGTCGAGGGAAAGGTAAAGGTGGAAGAGACAAAAGAAGGCAACAACAGCTCTGTGTATAGATGCCTGCATCTCCTTCATTCCCATGTGGCTTCACCCTCTGGGCTCGTGTCAGCCAGCTCTGACAGCCTCCGAGAGGACAGGTGGGAAGTGGACCATGACTAAATAATATTCAAGTTGCCCACTGTCTCCCCCAGCTCTGTTTCATGAAGTGCCAGCAGTGAGACCACACAGAGGTGTAGCTCAGGCAAACCACACAGAACAACCATGACAGACAGTTCTACAGCCTCTGAGTAGAGAATGATGGAGTGGAATGAATGTGTTCCAGTGGCCGACCTACACGGTCATTCCTCTTCTGAATGCATGACATCAAGGGCAGCACATTGTCTGGAAGAGCTTTTGCATTTTGGTTAAAAGAGTTTAACCCTGAACTCAAAGGATGGAGTTCTTAAGCCTCTTTTATAGCACAGAACAGAAACATCTCTAATACTGTATTTGTGTTGCATTCTGGGTAATGTACCTTTGACAGGCAGCTCCACGGTGCTGTTCATGTTACACAGAGGCCCTTGGCAGCACTCCACAATCTGGTCTCTGGAAGGTGGGGTCTTACAGGTCAATGTGCTCTGCTCATAAACCTTAAAGCAGCCCTTCTGGTACACCAGGGAGCCGCCATTGACAGTCAGAGAGGAGAAACACTGGTGGCCCATGCAACGACTGCCTGTTACACACGAGCTGCCTTCACACACACACTCGTGCTCCTGTTTGCTCAGGGCCTTCACTTCCTCCTCTGCAAAAGATTCAGGAAGAAGAAATGGCTGGTAAATAAGTAACTCCTATCACTATAAACATGACTGATGCTTTTTATGGTCTATTAAAATGGCAAATATAAAAACAGTTTTGTCATTAAAAGGGAAATATATGAGCTATAAGCTCAACTTCTGCACCGTATAAAGTAACAGAAGGTCTATCGTGAACGTCAGCCAAGAGAAATGTGTATAATGTGTACAAAGTCACCTTTCCCGAGAGCCTGCACGCTGACGTTCATGTTACACAGATGGCCCTGGCAGCACTTGACAACATGGGCCGACGAGGGTGGCATGGCACAGGTGGTTCTGCCCTCTTCGTCGTCCCTCAGGCAGCCCTTCTGTTGGACGGCCACCCCATCAATCATCTTCAGAGAGGAGAAACACTGCTGCCCTGTGCAGCGGCGGTCACGCTCGCACACGCCGCCCTCACACACACACTCCTGGTCTCTGAGGACTGGTCTGCCAGCAGACAGTTCTGTATCTGATGAGAGGAAACAGAGATACGGGGGGAAACCCATTAGAGCGATAGCAATATTATCCCATTAAATTAAATGGCATTCTCTCAGATCAGAAAACATGCTGGTTGAAAATGTTTGTGTTGGCCAGCTATTGAAACGGCTGCTCAATTTTGAATGTGACGGAAAATATTTTCCTCTTTGAAATCCAACTCCTAATTATATAGAAATCTTTTTCACATATAGAATTTAATAAGATAACAACTCAAACAGATTTAGCCTGACTTTTTTGTCTGTATTATTTATTAATTTCAAAGTTCTCCATTGAAATTATGCCTTGGCAATAATCTATTACTTTTAGCTGAATCACAACATGCAATCATACAATGATGTCAATTTATCAGTTAATCATTTTAGTTTAGTAAATGTATGAGTCCAAGCAACCTGTGTTTGAAAAATGAAAAAACTATTGAAAGTGTTTATTTTAAATATGCAGAAACCCCTTTTAAACTGGTCAAAAAAGACACTAAGATCTGGCTTTTGTCTGCAATTGGAATGGATACAATTGGCATTCAGTCCGAAGACAGCGAGGCAAGAGAGCTTCTCGGTATCTGGCAGGTTCGTGACATCGAACATTACTCACTGTTGAAGAAAGAAACTGAAAACTCCACTACTGGCATAGCCATTTTTGGTAGGTTTTGATGTGCAAGGTATAAGAGAATAGTGGAAAACAGGCAATAACATTGCAATAAAAGAAAACATCATTCTGTTAAATGCTACTTTGCCATCATGTTACATATTAATGTTAAAGAAAAAGGTATTGATATAGTGTTATTGATTTTAAACACATTCCCCTGACCTAATAGAAATACAACTGATCTTGATGACTGCTTAGTAAGTCTACAAGAATGCTCCTCGGGCATCTATACATATTTGTAAAAGGATTTCCCAGTCTGTGGAAAAAGACAGCACAAAAAGAGACAGCACAAAATATAGAACTATGTAAAGAGTAGATAGATGGGACAATAACTTCCTCCATTTCCCTGTATTATGTAAAAACTGAATTATAACATGGTACATTTTTACTATAACACAATGTAATGCTGCTAAGAACTCACCTTTCACCAGTGACTGCAAAGTGATGTTCATGTTACACAAATCCCCACTGCAGCACTCGACCACCAGCTCAGGAGACGGTGGGCTTCCACAGCGCAGGGACAATTCACTACCCACAATGCAGCCCTTCTGAAGGACTGATGTCCCGTTCAGTACTGAGAGAGAGGTGAAGCACTGCTGGCCGAAACACCTGTCCCCACTGTTACAAGACGGTCCTTCACACAAACATACAGAGTCTCCCGCGCTGCCCTCACCTGCAAAATACCGCACAAAAACAAACAATTACGTTATGTAACACATTTGAATTCATCTTTGAAGAGATGCTATATATACACACAGACATATATGGCTTTCGTGAGTAGGTATGGGGACAAGTGCCTAAAAAACTCCACTATCAACTGCATTCCACCACCACTGCAGTTGTGTAAAATAACACAGAGACAGCAGATGAGAGGGAGACAGACAGGGGAGGTGGTGAAAAGAAAAAAAAGTGTGAATGTTTAGTCTGTGTGTTGAGGAGACTTGAGACGGGCAGAGACAGACACAGAGGCTGATAGACTGTGTGTCTGTGATCTTAAGGGAAAGGGGGGGGGAGACAGACATCTCTACACACTTTTCAAGCTACTGCATGTACTCAGGACCCCCAGTGACAGCGTGTGACCTACTGTAATCTTGTGCAGTAACGAGGCTGGTGGCGTTGCAGGTTCAGAAATAGAGTGAGCGAAAAAAATACAACCAGATCCTGTCTTTTACACTAGCAGAAATCTATCCTGCCTTTAGCTACAGATCTCTTTCAGGTCTGATGTGAAGAGCTGCGACGAGTCGCTCAGAGAGAAGTGAGGCTTACCTTCCACGCAAGAACAGGGAAGGACCAGGACGATCAAAACCAAAGGAAACATGTCCCCAGCTGTCATCGTAGACCTAGAGGGGGGAGGAGGAAAACAAAAAATAAACACCTGGGCTACACAGGGAAAAAAACGGTGTCTTAAAAAAAGTACATGGTGACTTTTACATAGAATACCTTTCATATTTGTGGCAAATAATCTTTTCTGGACACCACTCAGTGCGACAGAAGACAAAGTGAGAAACAGATAACAACAGGATTAGCTGTCGACCTAAGCGTATTATTGGGAGCAATGTTACAGAGGGAGACCTTTTCGTGTTTCTCAGAAAAAGAGTCAACATCAAGTTTAAAATGCTCAAGTAAAGTGGGTCTCATGCCTTCCTGTTGTCCTGGCAACAAGGCATTGACTGGCAAGCAATGGGGAGACTGGTACTCTCCTATTGGCTGCGCCTGTGTGTGTGTGCGTGTTGTATGTGTGTGTGTTGGAGGGACAGGCTGCTTGGCAGTGAGAGGAGAGGAGCAGACAGACGTGAGAGGAGGAGGAGGAGGAGGAGGAGGAGGAGGAGAAAGAGGAGCACAGCAGGGAGAAAGAGCGTGGGTGCCCAAATACTATCATTTAGAGACCTGGAGACGGTCTAATCCTTCAATATTTAATGTGTCTAGAGCTACGTCAACATACGGTGTGTACTTATGTTTGTTTGTTTGCTTTCAGCGACAGATTTGAACAGACCACCAGTTTAGCTCACACTGTGAATTCTATGGGGGAAAAAACCCCTCTAACTACCCATTTTATAAAGATGATGTGTGAGTTTTGTGGAAACATCATAGCCCGGAGCGTGCCCCGTTTATGCCGCACTAAGCACTGCAGGCCGTTATCTTGACAGCGCGTGTGTGTGCGCGCCTCAGTGCATCTGTGCCACTGATAAATACCCGAACACCCCCGCTACCTCCACCCCCTCCCAGCCTTTGTGCCCATCTCCCAGACATAAATGATTAAGCACGTAATGTTAGCATTAGCCCAACGGCAGCGTCTGTACAGGCCACTCACACACAGACCACATGCTGCTCCTTTAATCAGAGCACAAAACGGGGGCTGCCACACAGAGATAATCAGGAGCTCTGTCTGCCCCTCCTGAACTGGGGGGGCAATGAAGGCAGGGAGCAGGCAGGAGGGCACGAGGAGGCAAGGGAGGTATTGCCAGGGGCAACTGGGGGCCAGTGGGTCAGAGAATGGCAGAGAACTCAGGCCAGTTGTGAGCGTGCTACGACAGCGAGGTGGGCTACAGGAGGAGAAGTGGGACAAGGAGTCGCCTGGTGACAGCACCCAGGGGGACAGGAAGAAGGGCACCATGCTGGTGGTGGGCTGGGCCATGGTTAAGCCAGGGGGCGGGGGGACAAAGGACAAAGGGATAAGATGAGGGGTGTGAGACGATAAGTCTGGAGCCTCAAAAAACAGGTTTTGTCTTGCTAGTTGTCTCGCTATTGACTCATATATCATTCATGTCGAAAGACAACAGAGAGCTCAGTATCCTGACTCACACGCTGCTGACAGATCAATAACTCACCACAATTAACTAAGTAGAGTGTGTCACGGGGCTCCACTTAACGGCTTCAATTAGTGTAGGTAAATGATTTGCTGCATTTTTGTTTACATTTGCAGCTAAAAGACCCTCAACGGGGGCCGCTGAAATCATCTCGGTCTCATCTCCGCTCTCCCACGCAGACACTTTGTCTTAAATAAGCTTTCATAAGCTGCAAGTTGCACAATGACGACCAAGCACCCAAGCATTCCTGTTATGCGAGTGCTGTATGAATCGTCTGGCCTGTAAAATTTACAGTATGCACCCAGTAAAAAGAAACTACTACATCTTGTAAACATATGAAGCATGGCCAGCCAGTCTCGTATATCATGACGCCTGCTAAGGGCTTTGCTTGATGAATACGTGGCCGGGACTCATCCTGATATTGGAAACCACAGAAGGGATTCTTTGGAAGGGGAGAGGACGAGCTAGCATCTGCAGGACCAATTGCGATCTGAGCAGTCAACGTTTGTTTCGCTGCATGCGAACGTGTGTGTTGCAGCCCTCTATCCCTGCGTATTGAATTCTCTGGCAGCGTTCTGCAGTGTGTTTACAGAGTTGACATCCTGCCAAGGATGTGCTCTTATTTCCCCCGCTCTCTATCTGTCTCAACCCCCATCCTTTCCTTTTATTCCCTCTTCCTGTGTCCTCTGATGTGGTTTTGTAATAGACAACTGGTGTGAATACTACATTGCAATTATAGCTTTAGATATAATTCTCACTGTTTATTGCTGCTGAAGCTAATAGCGTAATGGGTCTTAACTAAAACAGTGTAATATTAATACATATATGAACAAAGAGTAAATTGTTAGTTTTCCCATCGATTAGGATGGTGGTCCCTTATTTTAACTCTCTCCTTCAGTCTGTGAAGGTCAAGCAGTTTATATTGGTTTCCATTTACGAGTGTTTTGAGCTGTGGTTGTAAGAAACTCAGGTACTACAATTGAGTACAATTTAAGGTACTTGTGCTTTGATTACCAAGAAGCAACATTTAAAGGCTATCAGCACACTGAGGAATCGTAACAGGAACAGAATCATGTGGCGTATTTCATTATGTGTATGTCATCTAAGCTATTTTCAGACATGAACTCCGGAGAATGTCCCGAAAATTGGGACTGCATATTTTCTGGAATTTGCCTCACCAGAACATTCAGGTGACTGGTAACGCCTGGGCAGAGCATGCAGGAGGGGGAAAGCAAGTGTAATTTCCGCTGCTGTCTTTTATGCGTATGCCTCTACTTTTTTATCCTGCGATATCTGTATTCTTTTGGTTTTAACAACCAACACATATTAGAAATGTCATTAATGCGCCCTGTTGTATTCTCACATGGACTCACTCACACATTTTCCGGGAATGTTACTAGGGGGCAGGGAGGAAACATTCCAGAAGCATCGTTGTCTTGGCGTTCTCAAACACATCCCCTCTGGAAAATTTCAGAAAAATGTCTGGACTCCAGAGCAGCTCTGGTGACATTCTGCATTATCAATGGTGTTGATAATACTTCTGCTCTTTTCAGTCAAGTTATGAGTAAGTACTATTACTTTAAATTGACCATTTTGTAATGTATATAGACTTTCACTTATGTAAAGAATTTAAACTCTTTTTGGACCACAGGTATTTTGCACGATGACATCAGAACCACTGATATGCGTAGGAGCGCTGGCCTTGTGTGTGGAAACATAAAGTCCACATTGAGCTCTACACAAAGTGGCCAAAGTGTGTACAGCCCAAAGAGACGAGGCCCAGTGAGAAGTATGTTAAGACTTCCCTCCCGCTGAGCGCTGCTGGAGGGACATGAAAGTGATCTTACAAATCAAGGCTCCCATTTTATGACACGTTTCTTACACCAGACTCTTTCCAGGGATCAGACTCCAGAAGGGCTACACTGATAAGCACTTCTCTAAGATGCCTAGCAGATCTTAAAGTGATTAGATGATGATGGTTAAACATGCCACTCAACTGCTGTGAATGGTACAACTGAAGCTACAAGAGAGAAGCATGCTCTGATGATTGGTAAACATTCCAACTAACAACACTTAAGGTCTTTGCACACCAAATACGCATTCTGTTCCAATATGGTTGAACATATACGACCTTGTATCAATCATGTTAACACAAACAATATTTGTTCACCATTTAAGCGTTTGGAGCGGGTTGGATTTACTACGTTTTGCGCATTTGTAAAAGATGTTCCAGAGAGTTGATAAAGTGGTTTCAGAATCAATTCGATCGTAGAAAGTTGTCTTCTTCTTCTTCTTCTTTTAATATGCAGTTTCAGGGCTGGTAGCATATCGAACTGGACCACTGCCATCCTGAAACAGACTTGGAAGCGATAAGGATAATTTCTTAGCTCGTTGATCAGAAGATGAAATTCACCTTCCTGACGGCCTCTCTGGATTGGATGGACCCACTGCTGGTCTCCATTTTATCTCCAACTGCAGACTTTCAGAACGCATAGATTAATAAAACGGATCACAGTCAGGTAAGGTCGCTGCGCCTGATTATTTTCATTGGCTTATGGACTAAAAAAAAACGTATATGATAAATTTTCGACCGTCATACATTTTATTACCAAATCATAAATTCAAGGTGGTATAATAAACCTGATTCAAACATCAAACTAAATATATTAGTTAAGTTGCTTTAATATTTTTGGTCAGTTTTGTATTCAGGTCAGGGCGAAGGAGAGAATGACAAAACACTACTCAGTCTGATGAGCATGGTGTATCGCTGAGGTTGAGCAGGGAGGAGGCTAGAAGCCCTGCAGGAGCTGCTGAGTCATCATGCTGGCAGAGAGGGAGACGAGAGGTGGAATCTGTGTCTGAGCAGGCAGGCTGGCACAGTTACCATGGCACAAATAGCCCGGGCACCGAGGAAACTGCAGCAAAACTGCGGGGAGGCGAGGGAAGAAACAGGCAGCGACTGGGGCAATGCGGAGCCTTGCTGTTTGTGTCCCTGTCCTCAGTCCCCGACCAGACCCAGACAGCCGAAGTGCCAGCATGCCATCAGGGACACACAGATGGTTCGCTCCTAGGTGGATGTGGGTGTAATATAGACCTGAGGGCTAAAGTCACTCTTACTGCAGCAACCCACATTCATATTCACACTACAGCTCAGCAAATCAACACATTCACCTCAGTCTAAAATCCGCTCTCTGCCTACAGCCTGATACAACACTTGGGATGATAACCACATTAAAAGAATACACAACCTTAACTTTTTGCAAGAGTATGAGGGAATAAACACACTTTATATAACTGTGCTTATTTGTCTGAGTAGAAAATGTTATTTTACCTTCAATAGAAGGGCTTACAGAAAAGAAATAAAATTATATCTCATAATATAGAAAGAAGAATCAAATGAAAAGCTGACGTAGATGACTAAGGTACAATGCATAAGCCTTTCTATCTGTGTCTGAGGACATACCGAACCCACACTGTTACCTCTGCAATATATTGAAGCAAACCAATATCGAACAAATATGATCAGTAGTGTTGTCTAGTGCAGACTTGTTGTGTAGTTGCCGTTTGGCTGATGGCCCCTACACACTGTGAGAAAGCAGCAATCCAGCACAGCCATTGCATGTCACGCTGTGCAAGATGGGTCTAATACAGACTTGGTATAAAACCTGTGTCAGGTTGAACTACACTGTATCAATTTGGAGGCATGTAAAGTTGTGTAAAGAATGTCCGGTAAAAATGTTTAAAATAATAATAAATGAGACCTGTCATCAATGCAAATTCAGTGAACCTTACTTTAGATGCAACGCAGGACAGTCTGCAAATACAAATATCTATAGAAATACTCATAAAGCTTGTGCAAACCCCTTGCAGTCAGGATATGAATAAAAGTTTCAAGCTTCAAATAAAAGCCTCAAATAACTCCAAGATGGTCTTGTTCGTTTGTACATCGTTTGTGAAAGCAAAACAAAGATCTGTGCATGTTATTTCTTCTCAAGTTATAACAACTTATTTATCTGATGTGTAATGCTCATAACTTGAGAATTAATGAGGCGAAAGTGTTTGTTTTTGTTGCACACAAGATGTGCAAATTAATGAGTCACCACTTTGAAGTTATTTGGGATGTAATGGGGTTCTGGGACCTGTGTTTCAAAATGTAACGTAATGTACAAATCAAAATACTTTTATTAATATCCTGATCATATGGGGTGCCAACTTCAAAGACTTAAACTGATGCAACTTGTGCAAAGACTTTTTGTGATGTTGCTGAAAGACTGGCTCATTACATATATTTTTATTTATGCTCAATAAAAACTGTTTAAGTAGCATTCTGTGTTGAGGCAAATCATTCTTCAATATTTATTACAGCTTTTTGGGCCTCCAGAGTCCTTCAGTGAGGCTTTAAGACGTTTCTCCTCCAAATGTGCGCAAATACAGGTCGGACGTGTCCTTGAGGTGCACCACTGTAGTAAATATTCTGAGGAAAACACTGTGTCTATATAAAAGTTTTGGGTAAAAACGTTTGCGTTTGAAAACAAACTCAAGCATTAAATTGACGGCATTATTAAAAGAGTCAATGCATATATAATGTAAAAACCCTCTTGAATATCTTGTATCATACAGTGTGGTTGTGTGTGTGAAAGATGCATGGCTCTCTCCAATGACGCAAATGCAAATCTCACTAACCTTTGGAAACACACCTCGCTAGCCAGAGGCCTCATCAAATGGGAGGTGAAAGAAGGACTGTGGCCCCCTGGAATAATATGTGCAATCTGCAGTGTCCCATCAGGTCGAGCCGGAGGCTCCGTCTTTCAGGGCCCTACAGTATCTGAGCAGCTGCCTCCTTTCACAAAGTGAGGAATGTACTCAAATGCAAATGCCCCCCTGCTTATGTTCAATTCTCACTCACACATTCATTATCGTAGGCAACAGCATAGAAGCTTTTTGTTCCTTGGATACAGTGCAACCCAGGGTGTGTGCGTGCAAACACACACACACACTCTGTATTCAGCCTTGATCAAATGTAATCAGAGACAACAGCCTCCTTTTCTTCCTGATGTGGTCCCACCCAACCTTCCACCTCTGCACCATCAACACCGCTCAGACACACTCGGCCCGGTCGAGTCGAGCGTTTTTGATTTTGAATCAAAGTGCTTTTTGTACTACTGCAATTCTTTCGACAAAAAAAGGGTTGTTTTCTTTGCAGACAGGACAAGATCCCCCCAGGGCAAACAGAGGATACCTGAAGACAGAAACAAATACTAAAGGTCGGGGAGAGTTTAGAATGCAGGCAATGTGGACAACAGTTCTGTCTGGTGATTATGTAGAACTTGAGCTAGAGAAGCAAAACTTCAGCAAACACACTTAAATTTGTGGAAAAGAACAGTGGTTGTTAAGGTTCTCGTGAGGTTACGATGGCTTTGTTCTCAAGTCTCGTGAGACACAACTTGGTAGAATTAACAGCATTGTGAAAACACTATTAACAAACATTCAGTGCAGTGGTCGCCATAGCAATTAGACATTCATTTTCACACAGCCATCAAAAACATCTGAAACAGCCAATTCAAACACTGTCCTTAGGGCCCCTGAGCTGTGTTTGCCAACAGAGGAATGCACAAACACTCCATCCAAACGACCATCTCACAAAGTCCACTGCCCTGGGGCGATACTTCTCTCCAAAGGACACCTTGATTTGTATCACGCTGCAGCATTTAAACACATTTTCCCCGTCGTGAAACAAGTAAATCAGACAACCGGTCCAGAGAACGGTGTGTGCCAACACTCAAAAGCTCCAGGAAGTATTTAGTCTTGATTGATTCTGCTCCCCGTCAGGCGAAGAGTCAAAGGGGTCTATCGTGACAACCCCTCGCTACAGCGACCAAATCATTCACCACCATGATGATAAGCACTAAGCAAACAACCTGCAACAAAACAATGGATGTGTATACAGGGCTGTGGTCCTGGCCATTACATCCTGCTGCCAATGGGAGCCTTTATTGGTTGCGAGTTTCCTGGTCTTCTGGAGAGGAAAGACTTCTAAGAGAAAAAGACCCGATATAAACAAGTTCTCATAAGGTCATTAATGTGAGATAAGGATGTTAATGGTTCTTATATGTAGGGCAGGTTGATCACACAATGTTCATATTGTGAGATAGACTTCAGCCATATTGCTCAGCCCTACTTGGATGTAGTTGCACACACAAATGACAATAATGACAATAATAAATGCCCTATTTAGTTCAAACATACAGAATAGACTGGACAAATTAAAGCAAGTACTGTCAATGTGACACTGAGGTAGTACCATCATAATAGAACCCCTTTAGCTTACGACCCCACGACCATGGAGTTGAAATGTATCATTTTCAAACTGTAGACAAAGTGCCCACACAAATTTAGAGACCATGCCTGTGACTGGGAATGAGATCAGTGAGAGGCAGCGACTGAAACAAAGCCATAACCCCCTCCCCTCTCACAGTGGAACGATAAGACAAGAGCACTGGAGCAAGTGAAGGGCTCATAAAATGTGTATTGCAGACTGTCTCCAGTGCAGTCTGGGGTTAGCGTGGAGAGAGGAGCCACAAGCACTGCAGATTTATGTGTGAGTGTGTGTGTGTGTGTGTGTGTGCATCTGTGCAGACAGTAGTGTCTCGTCTCCCTTCTCTCTGTCTCCACTGGTCTTCATCCACATTTGAACACCAGAACGGGAGGAATCGATAAGCCTGTGCAGAGCCACCAGAAGAAGAGGAGAGCAAGCTCCAAAACAGCAAACAAGTGAAACAAGACAAAAAATCTGGCAGACGCACAGGCGGTCTTTTATCTCATTCTCCTTTCTCCCTCTTAACTTCCCGTGTCCTGCTGAGACTGCAGTGCCCGCCAGTCCCAGACAGCTCCTCTCATCGTGATATGTTTGGGCTACATAAGGCTGGTTATTATTAAAAAGGTTTTTTTTGACTAAAAATAACACCAGCAGACAGAGGGTCCCTTTCTAGAGAGCTGGACACGAGCACAGAGATAGAAGCAAATTCAACCCACATGCAGTGTTCCTCTGGAGCCTGCTGCCTCATCTGATGCCTGTCTGTTGCTGGTAAAACTTAGCAAGTCAGCACACACACACACACACACACACACACACACACACACACACACACACACACACACACACACACACACACACACACACACACACACACACACACACACACACACACACACACACACACACACACACACACACACACACACACACACACACACACACATGGCCCAAAGCTGAGGAAAGATAGCTGAGGGTTGGGTTGGTGCTAGACTTCAAGCCAAATCCTGCTCTCTTTCCATCTTGCCTCCCTCCTCTCTCCCTCCCTCCCTTTCTTGAGAGCCACCTACGTGGAGGAGCAGCGAGCCTCAGACTCTTGCTCAGACTTGAAGCAGTCTATCTTGGTCTCATAACTGCAGTTCTCTTGTTAATGACAGACTGTGTAACCTGATTCCACACACACATATGCATATACACACACACCACCCAACCCCCAAAAACTCTCTCAGGGTTTTCTGGAGAGAGCTCTTGCATCTCCCTCTACTTACAGATTGTTCCAAGGCCCAAACTGCCAGCTGTTTCTTACAGCTATATTACTGTGCATGGAAAAATGATTTCTATCGAAGGTTTATCTCCCCATACCCACCGACACCCCTCCACTATCTTGATGGGAAACTTTTTGACTTATAGGATAACGTTGTGTGACAACAGCCCCTTTTATACAGAGATCCCACTATACTTGTTTATACTGGCTTTGCTTGTTTACACTGAAGAAAGTTGGGATATTGATACGGCAGCGTGGGATTTCTAGATAGCACGTCTGTGTTTGAAATCAGAGACGTGAACCAAGTGTGTAAAAAGGTTTTTAAAATGACCATAATGCATTACTCAGAAGCCACTTACTTCAGCTATAAGACACATTTCAGGCCTCAAAGTTACGACAGAAAATTCTATGTGTGTTTTACAACATTGCCCGACACAATCCCAAATGAGTCCTATTGTTGGGGATACATTGTCAGTCCCAGAGACCCAGATAACCTCCAAACTGTTTGAGGACTAAGTTACCACAGATTGGCTCTTGAAACAATGACACTGTACCAAATCCAAACAATAACAGTGTTGTGTAGACCAGGAGACGAGGAGGAGGAAGAGGAGGCCAGTCACAATAGCAGGCTGAGTCACCACAAAACAGGCTGGTGCCCGTTACCTCAGCTAAAAGGAACAGGATCTCTGCGATCCCCTTGAGTCGAACCATATCTCAGCCCAGACTGACTGACGTCCCTTTATCCGACTCAGCTATCAGCCAGACTGAGAACGCCAGGCGCCCGGCAAAGAGAAGGCCGGGACCTCGGACAACAGGTCGGCTCTGGTGTTACACTGTCCAGGTCATCAAGCGACCACACAAACACACGGCCACTAACTGCCACTTAATATACTGCCACTAACAACCAGAGCGAGTAACCTTAGATGTGACTCCTCTAACGCTGTCACGTCTGTTACTTCACAGACTAGAATCTCTCCACCCAACACCTGATACAAGACGTTACCAATGGTCGTTTGTCTCTGTAAGCAACATGTTAATATGAGAGCTACTGCAGCATCAACTGTCGGGGGTGTTATTAGTGTTCAAATCCACACTGAGTGGCTAATCCATGTTGATTAAAGCACACCCCCCATGCCAGACACTATTACTGCACATGTTTGCCAGTCAGATTGTCATGCATGTACATCCATGGGTGGTCAACTGAACAGGTTGAGACGTGTCACCTTGAATGCATCACAAAATTAAAAAGGAGTTTGGCCATGCTGCGTTACCGTAACACAGACTACAACAAAGGAAACTATTGTTCAACATCTGATTTGTAAAATCATTAAATCAATCAAATGTTATTTGTATAGCTCATATTCACAAATCACAATCTGCCTGATGGGGCTTTAGGTGAGACATCCACTGCCCTTAACCATTAACTAGAGTCAGGAATATTACAACAACAAAACTTGAATAGGGAACAACCTCAGACTCGCAAGTGAGGGATACCTCTCCCAGGACAACAATAAGTGTTTCTGATGTTAGGTGATAAAAGAGAATACAACATCCATGAGAAAAGACAGTGTCTAATGTAAATGGAGAGATGTATCATTCTTTGAAGCTTTTACACAAAAGAAAGTGCCTGAAAAGAGATATTGGAGCAGCAATGACAACTGTATGATAGCAGTATTTTCAGCAGTAGTAGAAGAGTCAAATGATTTGTGTGTTTATTCTCTGCTCATAAATAACACTTTCAAAACAAAACTTTTACTCTGTAGCAAAAAAAACACTCTTTTAGCTTAAAAATTAAATAATGTTAAATGTATCGTGATCATTTTCCTAATAATGCACAATCAAGTGGTCCCACAGTCACTAATCACCAGATCAAACCTGATTAGTATGTGGGGATGGGATTTTACGGGAGCAGGGATGTGAAGCACAAGGAGTTGATTCTGAGTAGAGGGGGTTCGGTGTGAGACATCCCCCCCCCCCCCCCCCATTCACACGTCTTTTAATCGGCTCAATTATCTCTGGATGTTTGCAGCGGGCACTGACACCTCAGTAATGAAGTTTGCACCCTCTCACCGGCACTTCCTGCCCCCCCCCCCCCCCATACATGTTCAGCCTTTTGCACAAAGATGGATATTGAAGTGTTTTTTTTAAAAAGAAAAATCGAATGGCACCAGACACAAGTGTAACACCCACATACAGTGTGCCCCCCCCTCCTCCTCCTCCTCCTCCCCTGCTGCAGGGACCATTGTGATGTTAAAGGTGCTCAGCGTGAGATGATGAGACACGCACCTTTAAGCAGGAGCGACCCTCCCAAAGACTGTTAGCATTACAATGGGCCCCCAACTTAGTCGCAAGTAGCCGCGATGTCCCCCCCCCCCCCCCGGACTTGATTTGATTGTGAGATTGGAAATCGCAACCCCAGAAAGTCGCAGGCTCTTATTTTTGCGAGCGTCGCCATTAATCAACACCAATAACCCCAAAAGCTGCTCTGCTCTCACGCTGAAAGAAAATGGGGGAACATTTGCAAAAAGATAAAAAATAGGTAGGGGTCGATAAAATGTGTTTAAGCGTTGATATAAAGCAGACAGGATTTTAAGGAGGAAAAAGGCTGGGGGGGGGGGGGGGGGGGAGACAGGATTTCTTTTGAGCGACGTCACGAAGCTTTTTTTTTCCATTGAATCAGCAAACTTCTCCACGTCTGCGCCCTCGTTACAAAACACAGCAAGTAACAGTCGGGCTTTGATTTAACATGTTTTAAATATGAAATGATTCAACTTACCTCGTGTGTTGTTCTTCAAAGTGCTTTTTAACGGAGGCTCGGTCACTGACACGGGTCCAACTACTCTGCCATCTCCCGATAATTCACCGACAATACGCGGTTTGTTTCCCCAAGTCTGAGCAGCGGAGGAGCCGACGCGACGCCAGCATTGTGGCCGGGGGTTCGCTCGGGGGAAACAGGGGGGGGGGGGGGGGTAGTGTCCGGTTCACTCTGTGTTCGTGTCGAGGACAGAGGACAGACGGAGACACATGTTGGACGTGAAGCTTCTTCACACGTTATCAGCTCCGTCCGGACTTCACGCAACTCAGCGGAGGAGAAGAGGCAGCAGCTCCCGAGCAGGAAGTTGGAGAGTCCCGGTCACACAGCCGGGAGAGGGACAGAGCTTCCGGTCTGACCTTTCAAAATGAAGCAAAACTCCTCACGTCCAGGGTGGGACGAATGAGTATTTTAGTCCAGATGTTGATGACGTATTTATATACTACTCTGCAATGACTTACCAGCTGAGATCAGAAATGCAAGTTTAGATTTTCTGTTTACTGTTGTCAATCTGCGTAATAATCCAATCACTCATACAATTCATTATGGCTTAGCTCGTCTTTACATATATGTTTTGTTTGTCTATTATGTCTGTTTTGGTTGCGTTAAGTGCACTTGCCTTTTTATGTTTGCACATGGAGAAACGCAATTGTGTTGTCTCTTCCTGTTGTCAATGTTCAGCTGGATTTTGACTTCAAGTTACTGCAAACCATCTATTTTATTAACTTTTTTATTGAGTCAAAAGTCAACTTTATTTTCAATTTTGCCCAAATGTTCAAGACATGGACGGGATTGAAATGCAGTTTCTCTCTGTTTAAACATGTACGTAGGTAAAACATATAAATACGCAACATATAAAGTATTCAACGCAACAAGCAAGTAATCAAGTGACATAAGTACACAACATAGTGAGTCATTTCAAGGCACAGTGTGGATAGGATTTGAGTATGGCAACTGAAATTTTGCAGAAATGGATTGAGAAGTAATAAATACTCAATGAACAGTAACAAATTATTCTTTTAGATTCTAATTTGAATACAATTTTATTGTTGTTTCATCATCTTGTGAACCACTTTATAACTGTATTATTACTATTAGTATTATTATTATTAGCAGTAGTAGTAGTAGAAGTACTAGTAGTAGTAGAAGTAGTAGTAGCAGTAAAATGTATCCAAATTTATTATTTTATTCCATCAACTGTCCTAAAAAATTCATTTTATTATTAACAAAAGCATAAAATTCTTGTATTTTAGATGTAGTATAATAATAATGTAGCAACTACTGAGACGTTAATAGTATTATTATTAAATCATTGGATTTAGATTACTTTAGGTAATTATTAACATTTCAATGTAAGACTTATCTTGACATTGCAGCTTTGCTACATTTATTGAGCATAGAATCTGTATATTACAACACTTCTTCTAAATATAGTCGACTTCAATATCAAAAAACAATTATTAATTATTTGAAATGTCCACTTGCTTACTGTGTGCGTATTATATTATAATTATATCATCAATAATATCTTAACGTCTA
The DNA here is from genome assembly GCA_026259375.1 of Verasper variegatus. Lineage (NCBI taxonomy): Eukaryota > Metazoa > Chordata > Actinopteri > Pleuronectiformes > Pleuronectidae > Verasper > Verasper variegatus. Next base: position 10,503,381 of record CM048052.1, read on the forward strand.
CGCAATTTTGAGGTCTGCTATAAAGAATTGAGATGTTAAATGAGATGTTGGTATTCTTCCTTTAATTCAGTTCAGCTCACACTTTTATTCTGAAGCAGAAGTCTTGACTTCCTGTCACAGACCTGTTCTCTCTGGCTGTTTGACAGGTTCCACTGTTTCTCTGCTTCTTTGTCTCTGCGCATGTCTCACACTCCGCGTTCAGGGTGAAGAGTTCAGGCTTTGGGCAGATTTCAGACAATAAAAACACTCGGTATGTCTCACAGCGAGCAGGGCCAGAAAACTATCTGTTAAATAACTTCAATATGAGTTTTCCATCTTATTATTATTATTATTATTATTATTATTATTATTACCTTGCTCGTAACTATTATTCACTTAAATATATATATCTGTCTGTCTGTCTGTCTGTCTGTCTGTCTGTCTGTCTATCTATCTATCTATCTATCTATCTATCTATCTATCTATCTATCTATCTCTCTATCTCTCTGTCTATCTATCTATCTATCTATCTATCTATCTATCTATCTCTCTATCTATCTATCTATCTATCTATCTATCTATCTGTCTGTCTGTCTGTCTGTCTGTCTGTCTGTCTGTCTGTCTGTCTGTCTGTCTGTCTGTCTATCTATCTATCTATCTATCTATCTATCTATCTATCTATCTATCTATCTATCTCTCTATCTCTCTATCTCTCTGTCTATCTATCTATCTATCTATATATCTATCTATCTATCTATCTATCTATCTATCTATCTATCTATCTATCTATCTCTCTCTCTATCTATCTATCAAGAACATTTTCTACCACCAGGCCATCAGGTTTCTAAATGTGTAGTCTCATGACTAACCATCCTCTGCATATCTGTTTTCCTTTGTTTGCACTTTATTATTAGGGTCCGAGCACCAAAAGTGCGAAGGCCCTATTGCTCCTTTCGTTTGATTATTCAGGAAAATTAGTCGCATTTTTGAGGGCTTGAACATACTCCAAAACTCAGCCAACTGTATAAATATATATATATTGAAGACGCCAATATTAGTTTAGAATTCCAAAATGAATTGCATTATAAAACTCTCCACCAAACGATCTTTTTATTCCTAGTTATTATGTTTGTATAATTGTATCTATAACAGCATACATAATGTATAAGAAGCGATGACCTGCTCCTGTCATCCCTGAGCAGCAGCTGTACACCGAGCTGCATCCGTCTCCATAGCAACGCGGTCAGAAGTCCCAAACAGACACACTTTCCGCTCCGCTGCCAAGATGTTTTCACAGTAAGTTCAACACGTCTGAATTCACCCTGAACTCCGTTTTAACTCTTTCCCTCCACCGGCACTTGCACTTTGTGCTGAGCTTAAGCCGTGGGTAACTTGTCTACAGTCGGGTGACGTCAGCTAGCCAACTGCTAAACTCCGAACCGTTGATGCTAATGGTGAATCCTCTCAGTGATGGGCTTTGTCTCCGTCTCCACAGAACATCTCCTACACTCCTGACTCATGATGTTGAAGAGACAGAATCTGGCAAGTACAACTGTTTACATTGACTTAGTTTTTCCTCAGTTATAGTTCGTGTATCTGACGAGACTGGTCTGCTGCTTCTGCTGGTTCCTGGTGGTGAGATGCTGCATAACTGTGAACACAGCCTGGGGCTAAGAGCAGGGGAGGCAAGGTTTCAATTGAACAATTCATAGAAACTGTGTCTTTTCCTTTTTCCCTCTGTCACTGTGTGTGTGTGTGTGTGTGTGTGTGTGTGTGTGTGTGTGTGTGTGTGTGTGTGTGTGTGTGTGTGTGTGTGTGTGTGTTTCGGTGTGTGGATCTACAGGTGTGACAACAGGCTACAATCCAATGAAAGCTAACATCTCCCAGATTCCTGGTCTGTCAGCCATCACCAGCTGTCCCCCTGATGAGAACGCCCAGGGACGAAGACACGTAGTCCGTGACACTGACTCTGACTATGTCAAGCTCGCCAAACAAGGAGGTCAAAAGGGTAAAGCCATCCTGTTGACTTATACCTCCACATGTCTACCTGGTTATTCAATTACATTCACCCTACTGTTATTATAATTTCCTTCCCGTGCTCGTTTAACAGGACTTTTGTGGCACGAGTCAACAGTTGCTGCTAAACCTAATGCATACACACCTCCAAACTGGTTCTTCCATCCGTCAGAGGACAACAGCAAACCAAGGTACTTGTTACATATGTCTTATTATTATAATGCTCTCTGACTTGTAGTCAGTTTATGATATCCATAACTAACACTACTACTTGCTGTGAATATACTACTATATATTGCTACTGATTAGAATACAATCAACATTGATCTTTGGGGGCTGATGCAGATACTGATATTAGGGAGCATTAGGGGCTGTAACCCCCAAACTGGGAGAGTAGCTCCAGCAGATGCCAGCCATCTGAAGCCTCTGTCCAGAAAAAACTTCTTGTAATGTTACCACATTACTAAACATTTTCCTCCTTTGCTATTGACTTGCTTCTGTTCCTTAATATAGTCCTTTTAAACAGAATGAACAATATAAATAGTAGCAATCAGACACTATAATGGCTGATGATTAGTGTTTTTTCTTTATTATATATTTCAGCCAAAATTAAATAAAGGACACATATAATATCCCTGTGTTGTTTTTTTTCCTAACAGTCTCATTAACAATGTGGAGAAGAAAATCCCTGCAGTGTTTCAACCACTGGAACCTCCCTTCGGGAGTGACAGTATGACGGCCTGGGAGAGGGGTACTGGCAGCAACACCAAAGAGAAGGTAAACAGAGAAATGCCAAAGTCATAAAGAAAGTAATTCAGCTATGAGTCAGCACAAAAACAGCTTATATTCTCGCTTCTGTTTTATTATGACCCTTGTTCTACGGGAAAGTTAAAGGATTGTTAGTGATGATATACTGTTACACACTTCATTTAAGCCATTTTCACACATGAACTCTGGAAAATGTCTGGAAAATTGGGTCCAGACAGTTTCCGGAGTTTGCCTTTCACATATGAAGAACATACCAGGAAATTCTCAGCATCTGACGCGAAAATATCTGTAAAATTCAGGCGAGGGGTGGTGCCTGGGTAGAGCATACACGAGGCAGGATATAACGTATTAATTACACTGTGTAAATCATGTTTTCGGCACTTAGCACCAAAACCTGTGGAATATCGTTATCTGTCCAAGTTGACATCTTTGTTCGCATCCTTTACTTGTGGCTCCTCTTTTTCATCCTGAGATATTTGTGTTCTTTTTGTTGTTGTTTTCTGTCTCTCACCCACCCTCCCCCCCCCCCACTCACTTATATTCACAATTACAGACTGTGACTTTGTTTTGTTTTTTATTCTGCAGGACAACAACGGTCACTACAACCAGAAGGAGAAATTGCTGCCACCCAAACAAAATCTTGAGATCAGCAAATTCAGGAGGATGTGAGTTCATTTGGCCCCAAGATGGTGCTGTTGTTCTGTGGTTGGTGGCTCAGAAATTTGACAACGACCAGAAACAGCATCGCACAAAATAGAGATAGAATCATAGACCTGTGATCTTAGTATGTCAACACACATCAGTCATTTTCTATTGAAGTACTTAAATAAGCACATGGTTACTGGTGTTTCCAAATGATTTGACATTTATATCAGTGTAAGTCGGTGCTTATTACCATGACAGCGCATGAAGAATATGATTGATCCATATTTTAGAATATTTTTTGTTTAATTTGACTTTATTTGTAAATTGTAGGCCATATTTCTCTATGTTGTGATGACTAAGCAGAAAAACGTCTGGGCGGGTCCCACACCCAGGTCAAAGTGAACAGCACACAGAGCAGTATACAAACCTGGATGTTCACCTCAGTGTTTGTTTTTGCGAACAGCTGGTCTGTGCTGTGTGTCCTTGTACCTTTGGGAAAATGTCATTGACTTATCAACAAAAGGAAAAAAAGAAACTAAAAAAACCTCAGATGCCATTCCAAAGAGACGAGACAGTAAACAGAGTGGTCCTAGGACGTGTAAGGTTATGACGCTGTATTTCACCAAATCCACAAAGGAGGATTGACTAAAAACAATCATACGCGAGTCAACAGCTTGAGAACAGAGTGTAAAATGTTTAATAGAGACGAGTAACTGTCTGCAAACAATGATCTGATGATAATGATATTGATCTCGAATTTGATTTTATCCTTTGGTTTTACTTTAAGTATTCCAGGGTTTATATATAATGTATTGCAAGGTGTCCTTAGGTGTTTAGAGAGGTGCCATGAAATAAAAGGTATTATTATCATTATTACTATTATCATCATTTTTATTAGATTTTAGGAAACAGATTAAATGTTAGGGTAGTTTGTCAGAGTTACTGGTACGGTACAAGATAAACTAATGCAAATACCACTATATGACCTTTTGGCAGGAAACATTTGTAATGAGTAACCAGAGTTTGTTGATATACAGAGTCAGAGGGATAGGGTCCATATTTGATGTTTAAACTACGACTGTTGTCATCTCTCTCCGATTAATGTGAAACTTTAATGGGAAAACACATTTGCGTTACATTTGTAACCACAGAAGAGCCATCTGGTCTGATGTTCATTAAAATGCTTCACACATTTTTCTGCTTCCACCACATTTGTAACTTCACGTCTCTCTCACAGGGTTCACGACAAGAGACCAGCTCCGATCGACATGTCAAAGCTGTTGAGCTTTGGTTACGCAGACAAAGACAAACCAACTAGCCAAAACTGACATGTCAAGTGAGTAAGCACAGTGTTTCTGTTAGAGTTCAAATCTACCTGCTCGCCATAAATCACTTCCTTTTATTGCTTTTTCATGGCGCTATTAAACCTCACCTCTGGTTTAATAAAAAGGAAATTAAACTAAGCTGCTGAGAATTGTAATTATTGATTTTATGAGACTCATTCTCTGGATATAGAACGTAATGAAATGATGTTCACAAAATCGGAGGTGTGACGATTTGAGGCTTCAGCCATTAGGAATTTATGGTGCATCATTTAAAGAGATGATGAGTGAATTATGTGATAATGATTCGGTGACTGACTCATATGTTCATGTATGTGTTCCCATGTCAACAGATTAGAAGACTGCCAGTGCATGGACAACTAACCTCTAACTAATCCTGTCCTCCGACATCCCTCACCTCTTCACACCGTCATGCTGAGCCACACCAAATATGTTACTTGTCATGTGTCTTTTACTCAAGTGTGAGGGTGCATCACTGAAATAATGTTAGGACCTTCTATTTTTCCTGAATGTTAGTGGCGTGTCATTACCTGCGTTTATTAAATTAGGAAGGCGCCAGGTAGAAAAGGTCCTGTGTTACAATTTTTTTTTTTTGGTGTGTTTGTAAAAAAGCAGTTTTCAGGAATAAAAAATTGAGAATTTCAACAAAATTTAAATGTTTCACAATCTTCTTGACTTTCCCGATGATACACCAAACAATGGGACATTTTCTGGGACATGTAAGAAGTGGAAAATTGCTCTTAAAGCAAATGACACAGTGTTTAATTCGATTTTTGTTTGCTCGGAACATGTACCCTGAACAAACAGCGCCTCTGTTGGTTGTTCACTAAATTGGTCATGTTTGTGTCTTGTTTTTTCCTACGCCAATGAGTTGCCTGCCCATGTCAAGAGGTTATCGCAGTGTTCTTTGGGGCAAGTTATCCATTACCTTCTGATTGGTTATTGTTAAGACATTACAACACTCGTGTTTATGTGAGGTTCAGACATAATGGCTGTTTTCGTCACATGGGCTGTCAATGTGATTTTCCCGAAGCTCCTTCCGCGCTTGGATCTGTGCCTATCGCCTTTTCATCTGATCAATCTTGTTCTGTTTGTTCACGGCCGCTGGATGTTTTTGTGAGCCTGAGGACAGGTGCTGCTACTCCTCCTTTCTGGAGCCAATCAGTTCCAAGGTCAGAGGTCACCGCTATATCAGCGCTGCGGTCCGACAACTCCTATCCAAATCTCAGCGACGAGCAGCAGCGAACATTTGGAGGTTTTAACACCAGAACAACTTTGAAGACTTTTCTCGGTTTCAAATCGTCTCCTGCAATCATGGCACCGATTTTACTGAACTGTATGGGGAGTGAGCACAATGAGTATATCAAGTGAGTATCTGAAAGACTTTTTCTTATTTTTTGCTCTTAAAAAACATTTCCCATCAACATGTGCCTCGTGTCATCGTGTTTGAATGTCAATTCAGAGCATACTTTACGTCCAGATTTTGGATTCACTTAAGTGTGCTGTCCATGTATTAAAATCTAGCACTAAATTGTTTTTCGAAGACAACACGTCCAGGTGAAAAATCCCTACTTGGAGAGCATGGAGGAGGATATTCTCTACCACTTCAGCTTGAGCAACAAGACTCACAACCTTCCAGAAATGTTTGGAGACATTAAGGTTCGTGAATTAAGGGTCAGATTGAGAAGAAAATGAATTTGGGGAAACCCGGGAGACTAAATTCAGCAATCCTCTTTCTCTCTTTCTGTTTCCCACAGTTTGTGTGTGTTGGTGGCAGCGCGAATCGCATGAAAGCCTTCGCCCAGTTCATCCACCAGGAGCTGCAGCTGCCAGGAAACCCAGAGGAAATCAGAGATATCTGTGAGGGCACTGATCGCTACTGCATGTACAAAGTGGGACCAGTGCTGTCGATAAGTGTAAGTGCTTCATAACCAGTTCTTACACTAGAGGACATAAATTGTTGAAGTGGAAAGTCATTAAAATGTTAAATTACTGCTGTAAGTAATAATTGTGTAGTGGATTTTTAAACCTTTTCCATCCACTGTATGTATAACAGCATGGAATGGGCGTCCCCTCCATCTCCATCATGCTGCACGAGCTCATCAAACTGCTGCACCATGCCCAGTGTCGCGATGTGGTCCTCTTTCGCCTCGGAACATCCGGTGGAGTCGGTAAGAACTTGTTTTTTTTTTTGTGTTAAAGGTGAAAGGTAATAATTTGTCTTAAACTTTCTACAAGACTAATTTCTACCCCCTGTCGTCTCCAGGTCTGGCTCCAGGGACCGTGGTGATCACAGACAAAGCGGTGGACTACTCCTTCCGTGCCCAGTTTGAGCAGGTGGTTCTGGGTAAAGTCATCACCAGGAGCACCGAGCTGGACGAGGGGGTGGCCAGCGAGCTTCTGCAGTGCTCCTCCGAGCTGCAAAAATTCCCATCAGTGATCGGAAACACCATGTGCACCAGCGACTTCTACGAAGGTACAAACAATATGCAATGCTCATATTTGGTATTCCCTTCACAGCACAGGAAACAATCTCTGCAGGACACACGTGTGGTATTGACAGCTTCCTGTATTGTGTCTCTCCAGGTCAAGGCCGACTGGACGGGGCGCTGTGCTCCTTCTCTCACGCTGAAAAACTGGAGTATCTGAGGAAAGCGTACGAGGCCGGAGTGAGGAACATTGAAATGGAGTCCACTGTATTCGCTGCCATGTGCCGCGTCTGTGGTCTCAAAGGTATTGTTTTTTGTTATAAAACGTAGAACATTGTGTACAGTGGAGCGACTCATTGGGGGCTTTTTCTCACATAAAGAACTTTCTTTAATTAGCCTAATTTGATATTGGTCAAAACAATGATCATGGTCATCATTTGAAGGAAATAGATTTAAGGCATGTCACATCTTAACGTCTCACGGCTCACACTGAAAGATTTCATTTCTCTCTCCAGCGGCTGTGGTCTGTGTTACGTTGCTGAACCGCTTCGAGGGAGACCAGATCACCTCCACTCATGAAGTGCTGACGGAGTACCAGCAGAGACCTCAAGTCTTAGTGGCCCACTTCATCAAGAAACACCTGGGACTCATTGTCTGAGACGTCTGCCTCCCCCATCCCAACCCCAGCATTCCCCCAAACATGTATAAAGCTTTGACTGACATGTGGATATGTATATATTAATGTATAAACTGTACTGTATAACATGTTAATATGTGTATTAGACACCTATTTTTATAAACTATTGAGAATTCTTTGACGATATAAAATATGCTAAAATATGAAGCTATGTATAAATGTAAGTATGTATTGTATTTTTTGATTTGAATACTTTGGTGCTTATGTATGGAAACTGTGATTTTCTAAATAATGGTCTTCTGTATGTTGATTTTCATACTTACATACATACATATTTTCCTAGAGTTGACTTTATTCCAAATGATTTGAACATTGGGAATAAAAATCTGCAAATTGGTTTGTAGTCTCATTAGATGAGAAGCACTTATATTTCTTAGTGATTTTCACTTAAAATATGAGAAGAGTAAAGGGACATTCCTATAATTTAAATTCAGTGGTGAACGTGTTATTACATACTCAGAGTAAAGATTGTGCAATATAAGCTTGTATATATATGTATATGTCACCGTCTGTAATATAAACGTCACAGACGGTGACATAAAAGGTGAATAAACATTGATAAATGTGCAGGAAAGTCATTTCAATGTGTTGGATACATATGTTTATTATGACTATGGAAAAGTCTGTGATACTGTATTTCTCAATGGGTTCTGTAGAGTATAAAACTAAAACTAAATGAAAACAATAAAAGTTGACAATGTTAATTGCACTGTGTCTTGTGGTGGTCAATGCTGAAGGTGCAAGTTTTACTTTGTACAGCTCAACTGTGTGAACAGTGAATATACTTACACATTCATCTCAGTGAAATGTTCTATATATAATCACATAATGCTTAGTCTGGTGCGACATTGTTAAAGTCCTTGGTCAGAATTTGATCACGGATTTAGTGTCTCGGCGAGGTGGCTTTGGGGGCTGTATAACAGACAGAACCTCTTTGGCGTACAGGCTTTGGTGCAGACCCGCCTCCCGGAGTGCCTGCTCAACCCGCACTCTTGGATCAGACACAATCTGGAAAACAAATAACAAAAAAAAACACAGTAAATCACACATGTCCAGCTGTTTCACTCTAGATCACACCCTCAAGGTTACCATTGTTTGTGTTTATGGTTTACTACACATTCAATTCTTGACAACAAGATGAATCACTAATCCTTCATGGATTGGTAGATGATCCCAGTTTGACAATCATTAGTCATTGCCGGCATTACACAATAACGACACCCTAACCTGCTCTCTGCAGTGGTGACAACACCTGACAAACTGTTTCAACAGTGCACTGACTGACTTGGTGAGCTTGAGATCAAGGCTAAGTTCACAGGTCTGTGGGATGAGGACAAAGATTGTTTGCCCCGCTTGCATAATTTCTCCCACTGCACGGGTCATTGCTCCGCTGCACCCAGGATGAAACGAAACATAAACGGCTGGATATGCTCAAGAGGAGCGGGAAGGGGAGGGGGGGGGGGGGAGGAGGAGGCCTTGTAGTCTCATGCTATGTGGGGCAAAGGTACGGAGTTCGGGGGCAAACAATCATGCAACTGTGGGGATTTTTGTGGAGACATCTCACCTGTGTGTCTGTGTATGTGTTAATACTGTAGAGAGGCCTCTGGAGCTCGCACTCCTTTACATTCAAGAGTCGACTCCTCCAAGCCTCAGTATCTGCCATCATCCTCTCTGGGTCCGCCTCTGCCACCACCACAACCTGAGATGAACAGGGGGAAAAGCATTTAATAAATAGTGATAATATACCTTATGTCTGCCATAAGGTGGCAGTGATGCCTCATCTCAGACGAGGATGAGTCCAAAGTCTTCCCTGGTGGGTCATTTCAACTAACAAGAGCGAATTAGACTGGTAGAAAGAGCAGATAATGATCCACCTGGTTTCTGAGAGCTTCCAGGCGATGCTGTTTCTCCTCCTCTTCTCTCTGATGCTCAAGCTCCCGAGCCTCTCTCTCCTCCGCTCGCCGCTGCAACATGTCTGCCCTAAACTGCACCCTGGATGGAGAGCAAAAGGTGTGGACGTCAGACCTTAAACAGCCCCTTTGCTCTTCCTCTCTCTGCCACGACCACAACCAACATTTTTCTATTGCTCCTGACACTGCATGGCTCAGGGGCTGTGGAGGGGGGGTTTTATGGAGCTGCCGGAGAATAGCTCCTTTCCCATCATCTGTTTTTATCGCTCTCCCTGCCTCTCATGATTCTTCATTCTCATTCCTGCCAGAGTTCGCTCTCACAGCCAAAGTCAACACTGTTATATGGTATTAACTGCCGTCTCTGCAGAGAAATACTCAGCAAATCAAACCAAATGGGCGATTTTTTATTCCCCAAGATGAATTTATTCTTCAAGGGTAACTTCACATCAGACAGTGTTTCTGGTTGAAAGTTTCAAGTGTGTTGCACTTAAGGGGTAGAAAGGACAAGACTGAGCAAAGTGCACAGAGACACCGGCACTCTATCTATATTTCCTGAGTGTTTCATAATGATGACAGGCACCGTTTGTGGAGGGAGTTGAAGTAGAAATTCAGCCCTTAAATACATTTTACGTGATAAATCTGTGATATTCAGTTTAATCCAGGAGGTGTTTGAAGTTGATCAATCGCCCTTGTTCAGCATTTCAGTTAGAAGAATATTTCAGCTGTTTAGAATTGCACTTCCATAAAGGTAGGTCATGATGGGCAGATTAGAAACGCCCACATTATATAATTATATAAAATGTATAATCTATATATATATCTAGATCTATATAAATATATATAGATCTAGATATATATAGAGTTATATAATTATATATTATATATAATTATATATATATATTATTTTCATATTTTAAGCCTGTTGAGCACTTTGGTCCACTGTAGTTGTTTTAAATGTGCTATTTAAATAAACTTTGACTTGACTAGACAAGAGTCACAAGAGTATAGTAAGACTGATGTTTGGATTAAAATGAGTAATATGACTTTGTGACACACCAGTGAGCCCATAAGTAAAAAAAGTAATTGTTACAAAGTAGATGATTGGTGATGGGACATAACATCAACACTTCAATACTCAAGGTCCCATGGTGCAACACTCACCTCTCTTTATCTTTCCTCGCCTGCTCCTCCATGACGCTCCTCAGATTAGCGAGTCTCTCCTGATCCCTTTGCTCCAGCTCCTCCCTCCTCTTCTCCTGCTTTAAATAAAACTGCCTGACCTGAAGGAAAAAACAACAAACGCTTAATGACATGTCCTATTGATTGTGACAGAGTGGTAATCAGATAAGTGTAACTAGAAGGAATGAGATGATATTTCAATGTCTGGCAGACTATTGTGCTAAATTATATGGAATGCAATGCAACCTAAATGCTGTCATTAATCAGTGTCTCAGGACGCCCATGATCTGCTGGCAGACCCCTGAGGGGAGAGTTAATTAAACAGTCAGACACACACACACTCACACACACACACACACTGCATTCTGGTGTAGTTGTACCTGTGAGGACAATAACTAAATTAGTTTTCAAAATATAACATTGCAACAATGTTTGCTCTCAGTTTGACCTCCATCCACAATTAATTACTTAAAACAGTGAAGCCAGAAAGCAGGTTTTATTTTAGACAAAGCTCCCAGTGTCACAAATGAAAATGTGTTTTTATTATCCAACACATTCACGTGATTTGAATTTGTTCACAGTCAGCATCAACTTTTCTTTGAGCAGTCATTTATTTGTACCAGCACCAAAAGGTCTTAGCGTGGGCTGACGTGCCATATTTTATTTGCTATTATGGAGTGAATTATCTGCTATCATGGAGTTTTTTCTGTTCCATTGCTAGATGATTGCTGAGTGCTGAGCCAGTCTGTCTCTTACTTCTTTTTTATTTTACTTTTTTTACTTTTTAGGCTATTTTCCCAGAATACCTTGAACATCCATGTAAACATAAACCATCTATAGAGTACATATTCTCCATGTTATGATATATAAGGTGATTCCTGCTGGGGACAGGCTGGGTTTTTGGTTGAGCAGGTAATTTAATATAAATTTATCTTGTTTTCCCCTCAAAATAATAAAGTGTTATCCAGAAGATAAGTTACAAATAGAATATATGGGTCTTGTGAGCAAAGAACAAAAAAAGCCATCTATCAATTAGAGAGGACATTTGCTGTCATATCCCTTCTACAACTAGAAACTAAATAGAGTGCATACCTTCACCAAGGCCCACCAGTTCTCTCACATTTAATAAAGCCGCACTAAACTGCTCAAACTCATAGATTTCAGTCCCCTAAACATGCCTGATTCATTTAATCAACACTCAACAAAATGTAAATAATTCTGTCTGGGCCTATGTTCTGCAACATTTCATGGAAATCTGTAAGGTATATTTTGCGTAAACCTGCTTTCAAACAAACAGACGGAAAACAAAAACATAACCTCCTTGGCGGAGGTAATAATGTATTAACTGAAATTGCTTTTATCATATATTTTTCAAAAAAATTGAAATCTGATACATGGAATCATGCATATGAGTGAGACACAGCTTTTAGCTGGCACACAATTCTATGCATAATTGCTAAACGATGATGTTGACACTTTGTGATGGGTGCGATGAAGACGACATTACTTTTGCTTTCTGCTGTGACCTGACGGTGGCCACCTTCTCCTGCTCCCTCTTTAACCTCGCTTCTTCCTCTGCTTGTTGTCGATCAGCTATAGCTGCCTCCAGCTTCGCCACCTCCTCCTGCTGGGCCCGCCACCGCTGCAGCTACAAACACACACACACACAAATACGCATCAGGGAGAACACAGAACACAGATTATTGTACATTAACGGCTGTCTTGAAAGATTCTTTCACTGGGCGACAACCAGCTGAGCCCCAGTGCCATGGTGTCAAGATGTGGCATGAACTTTTAGAGGTGTCACAGCTGCCTTTCACACTTTGTGTTAGATGACCTCAGGACCTGTTAAAGCATTGAATCACAATGAAAGTCTGTGTGTCTCAACCCTGTAACACGCAGAATTTATTCTTGAGAGGAGAATGTTGTCCTTTTGCAACAGCTAAAAAATCCCAAAGAGTCGGGTAAAATGTCCACCTTCATTCCCATCCAGCCTTTACACTGAAAAGATTCTGACTATTAACGTTTAGTTTAAATGTACTCAGCAGAGATGCGTCTCCAAAAAAAAGCAAATGGATCACTATGTTTTTTGTCACTAGCATTATCCAGTTGGGATAGAAGGGCACTTATGAAACTATGTGTAAACCCTATGTAAATTCTGAAAGTACAGTTTAAATACGGATGTCCTGACGGAACACAGACAAATATTTACTATCTGCAAGAGCAGTTGAATGTGTGTGATTGTGTCATCATGGCAAAACGTCTGTCCTGAGACACCTATTATAGCAGGAACCACCAGAGGTTCAGCTCTTTTACACACACACACACACACACACACAAGGTTTGTGCCGCTATCAGCTGTCTTACTAGGACATTACATTGACTGGCATTCATTGTGGACAGCCTAACCAAAACCTTATCCATAACCCCAATCAGGGCCTCAGAAATGACCAGGTTTTGGTCCCAGTCTACTGGTCCTCATAAGGTCAGAGTTTATATTGGAAAAGGTCCTACAGAGGTAACAAAAATGAGTCCAAACACACGTGCACACACATATGGCCCCAACACCCAACATTTGCCAGGGAGTCGATGAGTGAGTGACAGGCTGGTAATGCAGCAGCCTCTCTGCGGCGAGCCGGGTATTTAAAGTGTTGCATTTCAACCGGGCGGACTCACAGATCTATATCAGAAGAGCGCTTAGGAATCCCCGAAGGACCAAACTGCAAATTAACAGGGTCTCAAACACATCAGCACCAGTGGTATCATCAAGTCGCTCATCCTCGACGTCTGCCGAACAAAAAGCAGCAGGTGTGTGTTTGAGAGAGGACGTTAACTCCCTGCCGGAGGATTAGAGGCTTGCAGATTCAGTGACATCTTTTAAATCACTTCTCAAAACGCATCTTTTTAAGGTTTTTATTTATTTACGGTTACTATAAATTATTTATTATTGTTGGGGGTCTTGTTTGTTTTTAATCTTGTATTATTGACTGTTTTATTTCACTCTGTCCTGTCCTATTTTATCTTGTTGTTTTAACTGTGCTGTATAAGTAAAGTTTATTATTATTATTACTAATATAATATAATGTCTTCATTAGAAATCAAAATTCTCTAGAATGCAGGCGTTTAGCGGATCTGTTTTCCTGAAACACGGCTCACTATGTGATTTTTGTGACAAGAGGACCAAACCTGACTAATGAGCAATGACTGAGAAACCATGGTGACATTATTGTCTGTGCAGCTACACACATGCTTTTACAGTTTCCTTGTACATCTGCTGCTCTTTCCTTTAAACTGTGTTAATATGCTTTGTACACCTGTACATGTTGGTATTGATTCTGTTACTGCCTCATGCTATAGCAACCTGTGATTGTGAAAGGTCACAGTGATCATTCTATTGACTACTGCTGTGACCCTCAGGCAAAAACATCACAACTATATAAACCTCATCAACACATTTAAATTTCAATATAGATTTCAACTCATGCCTGTTTTCCTGCTACATTACATTTCGGCCAATGGAAATACAACTTATAGTGTATGGAACAAACCATTTTGAGACATGAGCCATGCTGATGTTGAGCAATGCTTATGTTATATTCCATGTGTGTTTAGGCTTCATTTTTAATTTACCTGTTTAATACCTATAATATTCCCCCTGCATGGGAAAATAAAGACTAACGTTACATTTAAATAGTGAATAAAATCCACAAACAACTTATTAAATATAAGATGCTTTTTCATAAAGTGTATATAGATACAGTATATATCTAGGGCCTCAATATACTAAAATGATCCATATGTTGGGGCCTTCTGGTGGAGGAGCAGTCATATCTTTAAATTCATTCTTTTCATACTTATTGAGAAGGTTAATGAAAAGACTTAATGTTAAATATTCTCTGTATGCTCAGAAATGTCCCTATAACCCCCATAGCACAGTTTATAATATTGTGTCAATCTACAGGAAACATTAAAAGGTAAATGATTCTAGAGTAAACAGAGTGAGGATAAGGCTTACCAAGTGGGTGAAGGACAAGAAATAGGTTTAAAAGTTCAATAACAATTGTTATATCTCCACTGGTCAGTGGCAGGTCAGCCTTATACAATGTCATGTAACCAGAACAAGACCTTTATGTCTTATGAACGATGCCTTGTTTTTTTCTTTTTTTGTAAATACAGAAAAAAACGGCACTTACATAATAAAACCATCCGTCAAGCTTGGGTTTCCTCAAGATAAGATGTTTGATGTAGTCAAACCATGAGCATTGGAGTATGTAAACAGCCTGGTGGGTGGGTCATGTGAAGCACATACTTTGCGACATAGAAACATGTGACAGATAACACTTTCTTGGTTTTGTTTTTTTTCCACACTCCCATAAAGCGAAGTTCATTTGCAAAGTCAGGTCACATAGGGTAACGAATCTTTAAAGCCTCGCTCGCTGTGAGAAAAGTGAGATCCATAATGATTGCTGAATGTATTTTGTATGTCTTTCTTGTTTTCAGTGGAGATGAAAAGCGTTTTGGTGGAGCACAAAGGGAATAAAATGCTCATTATGTATAGTCTGCAGTAATTTGTCACTGGAATCTCATTTTCAGTGAGTTCAGTTAGAAATGGGATCCCATCCTGTTTCTTTTCCCCGTGGCAGCACAGAAAAGACTGCAGAGATGTCAGAATAACAAAAGAATAATAGCCTTTTTATCTGCACACTGCAGCCCGCCTCCAATCCTTTTGTTAATGTAACTGTACAGTTTCAGTGATGTCTTCTGTCAGGGGGGTGGGGTGGTTGCAGCAACCGCCATCTTTCATTTGCAGGACGTTTAATGACAAACCTGAGCGATGTAACAGAGGAGTGAAACTCTACAAATCTTAAACCAGAATCGTTGCTGTGAATTAGAGCAGCAAACCGACGAGGCCAGGGGGTGTATTTATAAGAGCAGCGCCACACCTCCATCAGAGCGGCCTCTCTACTGAGTGGCATTAATGACACATGCAATCTACTGAGGCTTTAAAGGGACAAGAACAACTGTTCATTAAGGGAGACGAGGAAAAATTAAAGCGTGCAATTATCTTTACATTTTCACAGAACAATAAGAATTTCCCACGGGGCCATAAGGTACCAGGCATCAGAAGAAAAGAACCTACATACTCCATGCTAGTCTGTGGGCAATTACGTTCTCAGAGAGTTGTCAGCTGAAAGAAACTGTGTGGCCCAACTCAAATCGGCCTTGTCCCTTTGGCCACCAGAGGGATGAAGAGCTGTTCTTGTTAGTCACTAGCTGCAGGAAGGGAGATCAAGTCAGCATAAGTTCACAGGTGATAGTGCTCTTTATATGTCAAAGTACTCTGGAGAGCAGGAAATGAAAAATGAGCTCCTGCAATGAAAAGAAAAACCCTCCCATCTTATGAAAACTTTTCTTCTTTCGATGGTTATGTCATCTTTCCTGTTGGTCGGCTCATCTCTTCCCCACCTGAGCATCCTGGAACAATGTACCGTCCCTCCGGGCTTTATTTACTCATGTGGAAAACACAGTCTCTCATCAAAGATGCCTGGGAGTGAGATATAAGTGGGAGGCAAAATGAAAGCAAGGACAGAATGAAAGGCTGGAATGAGGAGTAACACCCAGAACAATGCCAGCTAATTACAGCCGCCAGAACACCACAGAACAAACAGCTGATGATTTGAAAAGAAGCGTCTGTCTTTCAGTGATAAATGGGAATAAAATAAGCCACGTCTCATGCATGAAATGTTAACTCGTCATATTAATCATCCATTTGATTTATTTTTCTGTGACAATACACACCCTCTGCATTTCCTGCGCATCACCTGGAGCCTCCTGAAACTGAACCACTGCAGCATGATCAGTATGATCTGCCATCTGGGTCCAGGATCCTTGCCAGTCATCCTTGCATGGCCAATCTGAGGTTCTCTAGGAGAAGCTGTGAACTGTCTAACAGTCTCTTGCCCTTTCCCAAACAGAAGGGTACAAGATAACTCTGAAATCAATTACCCTGCATTTCCTCCAACTACACGTCCCTCAGAAGAAAGCTGAGTGGACAGGCAAGCACGCCGCCTCCCTCCCTAATGAGGTCAAAAACCAGACCAGCACTGACCAAGATAAATCTTCCAATATAGTACGCTCTCGTGTGACCCCATGGAGGCACGGAGAAGATGCGGTATGGAGGGAGGTTATTTGCACGATCACAACTAGGAAATACAACAAGTAAGTGATTTACTGATATCGCAGCAGTCTTTTACAATAATATATTTAAAATATTGTAGCTTAAACAAGTTACCATTGGTATGAGCTGATGCAAGAGCGTCTTTATCTCTGCCAAGGTATTTTGTTTGTTATACCCGGATTACGCAAAACTACTGGATGGATTACCATGAAAAGGAGGGTGAAGGAGGAACACAGTAAATTCTTGTGTGGATCTGGATAAGGAGGTGGATCCAGGAATTTTTTTAATAATCTTTTCAACAGTTTCACTGATTTCTATGACAATTATTAAATGAAAATCTGGATCTAGTGATTTTAAATGTGGTTTGATTAGCAGACTGTTGGGCCTTGGCAGAGTTATGCACTCAGAGTGTCATTCTAGTGATTAGATTGGTCCATTTATGTCATTGTATTGAAGCATCATCCAGACCAGTGGTTCCAGGATTTATTGGCTAAGAAACTCCCACAGCCCTAACGGATGAGCTAAAGTTCCCTTTTAGTGGCACATTCAAATACTTTCTTTTGAGGGGATTATAAACTGGATGTTTAACACTATCAGTTACATAATGTGAATGTTATTTTACTTTCATTTTTCATATAAATAAAATAAAGCACTGTTTTAAAGTAACTATTTCAACTGTTATTTAGCTATTGTTATTTCAAATATTTCTCTTTAATTCTAAAGAGCCCCTATTTTCAGTAATTTAACGTACATAATTTTAATTTGGGGGGGTCTTCTAGATAATTGAGATGTTCACAATCAAAGTACGCATTATTCATCATACCATAGTGGTATGCTTATGTTTAATTAACTCTCTTAGATTTCCTATGTAACAATTTAATAGAATGAAATGCATTACTTCATTTGCATTCCTTCCTTCCCAGGGGAAGTGTATTCTGTGGGAGAGAGAGACTCCCTTTTCTGCATAGTCTGGACTTTATTACTGAACTTCACTGTGGTTATTATATCCCTGCTACTGCTGAAACATGTTTTATCACCAGTGGAACCCCCCCCCCCCCCCCCCCCCCCCGCCTTAGCAATTCATGCTATTTCAACAACAGATCATATAAAAGGTAAATATTTTAAAAAAGACCAGTCTATAGTGCAAACAATAAAATCTGAAATTGACTTGTACTGACAGCGCTCTTGTGTAAAAATTAAATATTCATTTTTACGTTAACAGCATGTTGTGCTATTGTATTTTATGTTTTGCTTTCTATAAAATATTCACAAGTTAATAGGTCCCATTTCCATATAAAAATTGTAAATACATGTCTTGGCAAGCCTGGCGAGTGTTATGTGTGGTGCTAAAATGAGGATATAATTCTGGCATCGGGACTGGTTTTGTTGTGGATGATCACATCCCCCATGTGTCTGCAGAAGTGACATGAGAGTGAAAACATTTGGCTAGGTATACTTAATGAATTTAATATTACAGAAATATTCCTGCCATGCATGGGTATAAGTTCAATTTCTGAAAAGGCACAAGAAACAATCTATCAGGCTTCATGGACTATATACAGCAGGGCGATGGTGGGTGATTTCAACCCCCATGTTTCAAACCACTATGCTGTGAATGAAAGATACTGTACAAAATGAATAAAGGTCAAATAAATGAAAGTAAACTGCGGCAGAAATATGGATAAAGATGATGACCTCTATTAAAATCTATAAAATAAAAATGAAATCTTCACATTTTGATACTCTTAGGCGACCTAACATTGCACTAGACTTTAACAACATAATATTATTCTACACAGTAATATGATAAAATAAGAATGAGAGGTAGAGTGTAGAAATTAGATGCGAAAAGGGGTGAATGACTCACAAAGGAGTCAGGAGAGATGCTGGGGTCATAGGGAGCAGCTGCAGAAAACAAAGCGTTAAAGAAGCCGATGCAACAGGAGGAAAATCCATCTTGTCTCCCCACTGTGCTGCTGTGCTGCGGTGATAAAGGCAGTGGGAAGAAAAATTGGATGCAAACAGGCATCCATCTGAGGCTCCACACGCAAAATGCAAATATGTGCACATGCAATTCATAAACCAGAGGGAAAAAAATGCTGAAGTGGAAAAGTCATGAGAATGAAAGGGTCTGTGATTTAATTTTTTCTTGATTGGCTCAGAAAGCTGTGAGAACAAAACTCAGAAATGTGTTTGCTAAAGTCAGAGGTGTGGGGTTCATGTTCTGCTGCAGGTTTACCATAAAGTACGGAAAGTCAAAGGCCCCTTGTGTTTTCCAAAATACATTGAGAGGAGCCTGCAGAGACATACTGCTGCCTTGAACAACATTTCCATCATTTAAAAAAGCTGTGATGGATTTTTTCCGCAGTAAACGTGAAAAGTAAAGTTAGCAAGTCCCATCCAACAATTTTAAACTCTAGGAGCTTAATACTTTCAGGTATTGTAGCAAATGTGCTGCAAAACATATTTTTGCTGCGGTAACAACCTTAATGATAGCTAATTATGGCAGTAATAAATAATACAATAATGTTATCTTGGTACTGGCCAAGATGTTCTCTCCGAGTGAGACTGCTTGAGGACAAGAACAAAAGAATAATAACCTTCAGTGATTTTAGCAATAAATTTAAACTATATTCCCCCCCCAGACATGAGAAGAGTGCCCTTCTCTCTCTTCTCCCCGGTACCAAGCAAACTGCTCTGCACGTTTAATAGACTAAGTCCAATTGAGACGGCACTCCTTGAATATGGTGCCTTTCTCCTTGAAGACAAGGCAGGATGCATTAACCTCCATGGATCAGTAATCATCATTTGTTTTAGCTGCGAAGAAAGAGATTTTGGTGTCACGCTATTCTAAATGTTTGCATTTGCAAGCTGCACAGTTGGACACAGATTGTGAAATAAATAGCCATTTTTCTAAGCCACAATTTTGCAGCCTCGCTACAAAATAAAGGTCATGTCTGGCCTGGGGGCTGATAGTGTGAGACCCGTACTTTCAGACAATGCCTGAAGACATATTCCACCTTGCTTTCTAATCTTTTTTTTTTAAATTGTTTATCCAAGCACAGATGAGAAAAATCCCCTACTGTACAAGGCAAGTGGTACAGGTGGGATATTGTGTTTTCATTGTCACAACATGGGGACACAGGAAAAGGTCTTATTGTTTTTTTAGTATCCAACTTAATTTTCAATGAACTTGCTTCACATACAGTGGAATATGCACAGTTTATGGTTTATGTTAATTCTTTGACAATTAAATTGCTATAACCAAAGAAATCATTGTAACCTAACATAGGCTTTTATCCCAGAATTACCAGAGTATGATATGTCCAGATGTCATTGTTTCAGGACAAGAGACTAAATCTGTATTGCAGGCTGAGAAGGAGCACTATAGATAATGGATGAAAAAATCATTCTATTTTCGAACCCCACATTTTCAGAGAAAAACAACCATTTCATCCACTCACATTCATCTACTATTTATTTAGAGACTTAAATTAACCTAATCTCAATCAGCATGGTTTTGGACTGTGGGAGGAAGCCGTACGCAGACACAGGACACATTTGAACCAGGAGACTTCTTGCCGTGAGACAGTGCTAACCACCACATCGCTGTGCCACCCAAATAAAAAGATTAAGAATATATTGATTAAAATTATTAGTAAATGCAAATAAAGTGCAAAGAACTAAACCAGCATGCTGGGTTGGCGACATGTTATTTAATTCCGTACATAAGACTGTCTAGTTTTCTGATCAGCCACAGTACATCGCCTCTTTAAAAACTGACGGGCAAAAGCAAATTCAATTTGCATGGCACCACATCAGTAGCACAGGCATTTGCTCCGATGAGTTACTTGTTTGTTGTGTGAAATGTGAACTAGCACCCCTCAGAGACAGCAGCATCATGTTTGCAAGATCATCCTCATTAGCTTGTCTGCATTCGCAGACCATCCCAAGTGGCAGCTAAAGCGAGCAATGCTGTCAGGCAGGCCGGGTGTAATATGCAGCCTCGTCAGCAGATATACTGTCCACAACCAGGCAGTCAGATGACACTGCCTGTGTGGTGCCTCGAACGTCCCTCATGGCAAATATAACATCCACAGACGTTCTTTAAAGGGAAAAGGAAACCAGCTAGATGCACATGAGCAGTACTCATGGCTGGACCCGCACTCGTCTTTGTTCTGATCTCACTTGCACAACTGTAAAGTTTTGTGACTGCATATTGCACTGTTTTGACTCTATGATGGTGACAAAATCTGTCAACAGAAATAAAAGTGACTATTAAAGTGCTGCTGCGGTACTTCTCGCTACGTTAGACGTCTCCAGGACCACATCTCATTTTGCCATGATGACACACATAGAGTGAAAAATAATACCAGCTCCACTGTCATGGCTGGTAGCAAGTAAGACATGGAAGTTATATACATGCTTCCCAATGGGATTGTTCTGGGGTTTTAGACACAGATCTGCAGCATTATTTCCAACGTTAAAAAAGTGCCACCTCATAATGTGAGAAATGTCCCTGAATATGTGACAATTCCTGATGAGGTCCTATGCAGGCACTAACCTTCTCCCTGAGATTTGAACAGATCTCCTGCTGGTTCTGACGGTCTCTGTGGTGCTCCAGCTCCTCCTGGTGGGCATGTGTTGCCTCTTGCAATGTGACCAGGGCTCTGGCCAGTAGCTCTTCCTGGTCCCGTTGCCGCTGCTGGGTCACGACATTCAGCTGTACCTGGGTGAAGCGCTGCCAGTCCCACACACGTTCATGGTCCATCTGAAAGAACAACATGAAGGAAGAATATGTTATTTGCACGTGCAGTGACACAAATCCATTTCCTAATGTATTAATTAACTGCCCTATTTATTACTTGTTCTTTCACATATTTAACTAAAATCCTTAATTATGGCAAAAATTGAAATATTACTGCGAATAACAAAGTTTGTGTCAAACAGATGACATGCAAAGAGAAACACTACATGACACAGCACACTGTCTATAATAGTTGCAGCAGGATCACAGAGAATACTCAATGTCAGGTGTAGCCCAGCTGGTTTATAAAATGCTCCTTCTCTCCTGGCTGTGCAATGTCCTGGAGGAAAACAGTTATTTTCTGTGTGAGGGCTGCCTGTAGCCATTCATCATTGTGTCATCACTCACAGAGGCTGCATCACTTGGCTGCTTCATTGGAACAGAAGGAATGATATTCGTCTATGGGCTAATAGCGGCTAACTGACGGTGGGAAGGCATTAGGCGGCTGACTGGTTTTATTGAAAATGAGTGAGCTGACAGACCTGCCAGCGATACACAAGTGCCAGCAGCATTCAAGCAAATCCTGTTTATTAATGCACAACTTTGGAACTTGAGGAAAGATCCACCCTTTTGTCTTTCACTTCCTCTTGTCGTCTCCTTCATTATCCCTTCCCTTCGCTCTGTATGCATGTTAAAAGGGATTGAGCACTGTCTACATGTTTTCATGTTTGCACTCCACATGCAATTTGTGATCGCACACAACCTAGGATGCACTGTGGCCACAGAATGTAGGTGGAAACATCTACTGCACCGTGTCTGCAGTGCACACTTAAAGTGGCACGACACTTGGTTCGGCTGCCGCAACCACATTCCCTCTGCAGAGTGCTGTCTCTGTGAGCGGTACAAAGGAAATAAAATGAGAAAATAAAAACGACTCCCTGGATATTGTCTGAAAAAGGTAAGATGTATGAATTATTTCCACCATTGCAGAGTGAAATATAATGAGGGTATTACTTTGAAATCCTGCTGGTACTCTGCTGGCCTCCTGTTTGTTATAAGAGTACATGAAAGAGTAATGGGGAATAAAGAGCCCCATCCAGCAGAGGGAGATCTCCACATTAAGCTGGATGGAGAGGCACTGCCTGACTGAGAAACTGGATCCACTTGAGGTCATCAAAAGAACACAGAAACCATGTTCACACACTTGCTGTGACACAATATTTTGGGATTAATAGTACAAAGTAAGTCAGTGGCACTAATGCAACTCTGCAGTCAAACCTTATGTCTGCTCTTGGGGGGGCTGTGGCTGAGGAGGTACATCGGGTCATCCACTAACTTGACAATGGGTAGTTCAATCCCCAGCTCCTCCAGTCTACATGCAGAAGTGTTCTTGCCAAAGACACTGAACTCTAAATTCGCCATCATAGCTATTACTTTATAGTGTGAAAGTGAATGTGTGACAAAAAATATGCTTGATATACAGCAGTCGCTTTGTCGCTTAAACTGGAAAAGAGCTATATAAATGCCGCCCATTTAATATTTTCCTCTGCAAGATCAGAGAAAGAAACTGAAATGAAAATTTCACAGAAGCAATATTTTCACAAAGCATAAAGTGATACTTTTAAAAGAATGGCTCTCTCTCAAATGATTCTTCTCAATCTTTCCCCAAAGAATAGGAAAAATATTCACACCTGTGGCTCCTGCAATGCTTCGAGAGGAGCATAGGAGCTGATTTATAACCAAGGCTCTTACATTGTTACACTGCAAACAGCCTTTAACTGAGGTAATATGTCACACCTGCTATCAGGCTATGAAATGAAGCAGCCTGAGATAAACCAATGGAAAATGATGCTATCATCCTGAAATGATTGCACATAGATGAAACTACAGCGCAGGTACAGTTCAAACAGGAACAGCCATCATAAAAAAAGTTTAGAGCAATGACATTTACTGCACGGAAATGATTTTGGAATTGAAGTTCTATTGAATTTAAACCTATGTGTTTACAAGAGTAATGGGAATTATTTCACCCCCATAGAAAATGGCAGGGGAATATGTGCTCCATGCAGACTACTGCCAGACAGAACCCATGTTTTCACTCTATATCAAATGGAGCCAAATATTTCCCTGCATAGAGCTCATTTCAAGGAGGGGACAAGCATCTGAGCGTACTGGATACTAATCACTGTCACACTTGTTTACTTAATTTGGAATTCAGTTAGAGAAAATGCAAAACGCCTGTGAAAGAAATCAAGATTTTTTTCCGAGCAGTGATAGCAGAATAGCATTTATGCACTTAATTAGTGGGGTTTCAGCAAACCCAGCTGCAACTCTCACTGATTATTCACTGCACACAAGCCATCTCAATAATGACTAATAGGTTAATTAAATAGAGTCAGCACATCATCTCTTGGTCGGTTTCTGGGGAAGTAAAGACTGTTGAGAAACACCTCTCTCCCCCTGGCAGCCTCCCTCCTGCACTAAAAGATCACAGCTCTAAATGCAGCACCCAGCTGGAACTGATATAAGGACGGTGTCTCTGGGTGTGGGTGATGGCAGGAGTGAGAGGCTGGCGGTCGTCATGGCAATGCAAGGCTGCGGGGTGAGCGAATAGTCCACAGTGGGTGACATGGCACTTCCTGCGGCGTGTTGGGCATGATCATTGTCCAAGCTTATCTGTGTGTCAGTCTGTGCTCGGGTTCAGGGTACTATATTGATCAGGGAGTCTGGGACTCACACACCGAAGAGCTGCTATAGGGTGGGGAGTGGTGTCTGTGGGTGTGTGTGTATCAATATACAGGGTGTGAAAGTGTCGCACAGGATAAATCTAGCTCTTTAGCAAAGCCTTTAATGCTCAAGTGCTCAGTGGCCATCAGACCAGACTGTGCACTAAGTAGCTTCCATGTGAGATTGTTCTAAAGTGAGTGTTGGATGGAGAGTCAAAGTATGGCGGCAACAATCAACTATTGTCCTTTCTTTGTTCATCAACCAATGAATTCTTTAAATTCTTTAGAAACTGACAACACTTGTATGTGTGTGTGGGTGTGTGTGTGTCTGGGACTGGTGTGTACTCCGTTAATGTACTCTAAACTGTTAACAACATGGTGTAAGCATATATGTTCCAGGTCAAGGCCGATTGATGTGTGTTCACGTCTGTCTATCTGTTGCAGATACATAGTCACCAGAGTAGAACAGGGCCAACACATAAGAGACAAACAACCATTCTCTAAATACAATCATGGGGAGAACAAACTCAGAGAAAGACCATGGCCAAATTGGGATTCAAACCAAGAGCGTTTTTCTATTTAATAGAGAAATAAATCATTATCCTTCGCTTCAAAACACTTTGCCCTTGTACTGACCAGCTCTCGTCTACTTTTCTTCGGGAAGAGTCTTTGCAGTATGTCCATGCAGAGCGCTCTGTGGTTGGGTAAGCCATGAGTGTACTGCAGCAATGTGAACTGGTAGCGTAGATGGTCATGCGGAGACCAGCCACAGAACCTGGAACAGATTATAACCCAGAAATAACACAATCATAAAGCAAAATAAATAACACTGTAACACTGTGTTCGCCTTCTTTCATTTCACTTCACTTTATTTCCAAAAGTAAATTATGATAATTTACATAATATTTATAGAAGCAAACAGAGCTGTATGGCGGCCATATGGAACTAAATATCTGATTGAAGTAGCCTTTAAACAATGATATAATCAAACTCCTGGCGAGGAAGACTTGACTTTGTTCAAGAGCCTGCTTCTGGGGATTGAAGTGACTGCCTCTGAGTTTTGAATCTTTCATTTTCACATCTGCGTATGTGTGTATTTATCAAAATGAAAGACTGAAAATCAAAGCCTATTTTTAATCAAGACAAAGTAAGATAAAGGATGGATTGTCCTCATTCACTTCTTTTCTACCTGCAACATTCAAACAATTAGCTAATTTATTCAATGTGTAAGCAACAAAGCTGTACATTTGTAGTCTTCAGGCTTACCTGTCTGTTCCTTGCAGCTGCTCTTGAAGGCTTTGCAATCTGCTCTGATATCTTTCTGACATGGAGAGGAAGGCCTGGATCAGGGAATCCTTCAGCTCTGGGTAAGGGCACTCTGAATTCAAAACTTCCTCTGGAATACTCTCCATGTCCACCAGAGTATCTGAAGAACTAGTAAGATATTTCTGCAGCGGACAATACGATCATCTTTGAGATAAGGTATCACTTTTTATTGAAACTGCTGAAACAGAAGCAGGATATTTAGAGTTAGCAGCGAGAACCTTACCTCTAATCCAAGGCATTTAATCTGGTCCTCCAGTGCTGCACAATCTGAATGAAGTGTTGCAGTAATGTCCTCTTGTTGGTCTTTCACAAATTCAATCTGGTGATTCAAAGATAAAACCATAACGATATGTCTAAAATACAGACTAAAAAAACAAATGAAACTCACATAATTTTACTCCATTCAAGCCAGAGAAATGAAACGACGCAAGAATGGACTCCATATTAATGTTTTAATAAACACTGTAATGAAATTCTAGCTGCTTTAACAAATCTGCCACTGCAAAAATACACAGAGCCGAGTTAAAAGATAAAACCACTTTGATGTGCTATGTCGACTTAAATCAACAAACTGTACTCGTTGAACTCAGCCTCTCCTGTTATCGCACACATGCAGATTCAGAAACATCTATCATCAGAGTGATTCAGTATTATTATGTAGTCTTGTTATTTCCAAAGATAATAGATATTTCAGTAAGAAAACCTTTGTCCATCCATTAGCAATACCGCTTGTCCTCTGAGGGTCACATGGAGGCTAGAGCCAATGCCACCTGACTTTGGACATGAGGCAGGTTACACCCAGGATCACAGGGTGGACATACAGAGAAACACAACCTTTCACCCTCATATTCGCACCTACAGGCAATATAGAGGTACCACTTAACATCAACAAGCAATGTGCAAGGATCAAATAGTGCCTCAGGGCTCTGTTCTAGGTCCTTTGTAAATACAACATAGATGAATACAGAGGATGCAGTATTATGTATAAACATACATCAATTTAAAGAACTTGCTCTAAAACTTACAAAGGTAATGGAAATTGTTGGAATTTTGCTTGCATCTTAAAGAAAAATAAATAGTCTATGTAAAGTATGTATTGTATGTTTTAAGTGAGAAGCTAGTGTTTTTCAAATACCTTTTTGGAACAAGAGAATCACCTCAGGGAATTGAATCTGAGGTGATTCTCTTGTTCCAAAAAAAAAGTTCAGCTGGTTGTTGCAAAAACAAAATTTAATTTAGATTCATTTGAAAATACTTTACACCTAAAGCTGCTGAAATGACCTGAAGCTGCTTATTTCAAAGTGATGTTCTATTAGTTTGTCTTGTTGTTTTGTGTCTGTTTATGAGAGAATACATTCATTTCAGAGTATCTGTTCAGTCTTTTGACTCCTATTTGTAAAGTAGAGTTTTTAAGGGATGAAAGTTTAATTATGTAGCACCAGAAAAGGGTCTCACGATGATTTGTTGTCAGTCAAAGTGAAGCAAAACTGTGCAATAAGAAATTTTAAAAAAGGAAAAAAAGAAATGTGCCTGTGTGTGTGTGGCTGGGTTTTTACTATTGTGCCAATGCAATCAGTCGGATTGTTGTGGGCCAGCAAAAGCAGAGGGGGTCATGGGAAAGAAACAAGCATGAGCGAGCAACAGAGAGGAGACAAAATGGCTGGCAGACGCTTCATTCCCACTATGGTCAGTCTTTAAAGACCCCTGCTTACTCCCTAATCTCACCATTCATCTCTCAAGCTTGCAAAAAGCTTCTGAGAGTCAAAGGCAGAATTTGTGACTTATCTAACAAACGGGAGATTCACGGACAGTGAATACAACACTGTGTGCAAGCTGTGATTATTGTGCGAACAAGCAGGGGAGTGGTTTCATTGAAATTTCTACTGGATGTGCTGGACAAAATGATTTGGTTTGACACCTGCAGAGCGTGAGCACAGCTAAGGGTCTTTGTCCAAACTTTGCGTGTATGAATACGATAAAAATATCGCCTACTGGTTTGCTAACAAATGAGGACATGAATTTCTAAATGCAATATAGTATTCTCAAAAGCTAAGATAGATTTAAAAATCCTGCCATTCTGCTTGCTTTCTACCATGAAGCTCTGTTAAAGCTTGTCTCTATCAATGTTACCCTGGTTTATAACAGTGGACATTGAATGATGTCTTGATTTCATTTTACACAGATACCTGTTGTATTACTTGTTCCCAGTTTGATGGCTGGACAGTCAGCTGCTGATGTTGTACTTCTTCCAGTCTGAAAAGCAGGTCTTCCCGGAGCTGGTGAACAGGCTCCACTGTGTCTATCCTGAATGCCTCCCGCTCCCTCTCAAGGAAAAGCTCTTAATCCCCAAAACACACAAGGACGCATATTAGTACAGTACTCATAGACAACAGAGACTGGTGCTGATAAACAGTTACTGTTTGAATACTGTTGATGTTGTCACCATAATCCTTTAGGGAGAAGATGGCAGTGTCTGTTGTACTAGAGGGTCTGATCTGCTCCAGAAAATCATGAAGGTCATTCTCAGCCTTCTCCCTGTTTCATGGGACAAGAGAAAGTTATAGTCAATACAACCCAAGCTAATAACTCACAATATTAGAGAATACATGAAGACAGCAACATAATAGCACCTGCTCGTCTTGGGAATTGGACACATTTGTGCGTTGTCATGTCATGTCTCTTTTACCAACTCCTGAAGAAGATATTACTAGATATATCTATAATATATCTCTTCAGCTGTAAACACTAGTTGCTGTGTCTATCTGCAACAGTAATATTGTACAGGACATATTTTTGCGTCAGACGTTTGCCTGACGTGGCCAAACGTCAATCGTTGGTCCCTACCTGATCACCATCAATAATTAAACTAATAATGCAGTGTTAAGTTGACCTAGCATTCTCCTTAATGACGCCAATCAACCAGCGGTGGAAGAAGTATACTACAACTATGCATTCTAAATTTAAGTACGCAAGTAGTAGCATTGACCTACACTTAAAGAACCAAAAGTAAAAACAAATACTCTTTATGCAGAATGGACCAATTCAATATAATACATTTGACATTGCTGTTATGGTACAAGAATGATACTTAATACCTATAGGTACTGCTAGTAATTGTTCAGCAGGCATGGAAGTGGCTTGACTACACGCAATCTCAGACTGGTTATATTTTCTAAGAAAAACTGTAAATAAATGATGTTACTGTGGGCAACATTGCACTAATAGGCCTATGGAGGGAGCTATGATAATTGCTTACGTCTTAACAGCAGGGACCAACATGATTGTGAATAAAGGAATAGTAACCATAGAGATATAGTTGCCTGTTTCCCCATTTTACAAGGTTGCTCTTGAAACCCAAGGTAGTTTAACAAGACGTATGTGTAGAGAACTGAAAGCAGTGGCACCTCTTTATGACTGGGCTCATTACTGAGGCTCACACTTGTGTACATCATTAACCTTGGGTGGCTCAGACACAGTCATTACGCAGCCAAACAAGCTGCACCCCAGAGCTAATGCTGCCCTTCTCACTTCACAAGGCATGACACCACTGAGGCCCCAGTCTCACACTTGTGCCTCAGCATGCAGAGGAAGAGTGTTCCTCCGTTCAGTCGAACCCTCTGTCTCCACACAGCTATAACCCCCACTTATCAGTTTCTCTCCCCTAATTCAATGTCATCACGGTAGGAAAAGGGCTTACATGTAAATCTTCCTTCTCTTCATTTTTTCTCAATGACAATTTTTTTCTTCAGGATGACATTTGTCCCCAATTTTTACACCCTATTTTTCTCAAGGAGGTTTCTGTCTGGGCTCAATGGGGCTTAAATGGAGCGGTTGCAGGCTGTAATAGCAGATTCAGAAAACTGCAGCAGATAATGACAGGGAGTAATAGGGGGGTCTTACTCAGCCTTTTGCAGCCTGGGGCACTCGCTGCTCCACACCTGTCTGTGCTGCCGTAAAATTGAACTCTCCTTGGTTGCCTTGGCTGCACACTGAATTTTCTGGACCTATAAAGACAAGGTTTAATGCACAGCAGGAATAAACAGGTTCCCCCCGAATTTAAGTAAGCACAGAAAACATACGAACCAATGGGGTGATTTTTCTTTTGAATGCACTTCAGCCATGACATTTATTTTCACCTACAATTAACTTTAACTGAACAAAACCACATCTGAAATGCTTGAGTGCATCAATTATCTGAACCACTTTACAATATTCTTAAAGAATAACAACAATTAAAGTGACTAAATCATAACTTTGCAGCGATGGTAGGACATTATAGTTTTCTTATAGCTGAAATGGTTGTTTCCTCCCTCTTTGCACACTAGGGATACATTACTGGCATGTGCTTCTTTATTAGCATCATTGTGTCTGTGAGTCAGACAATTCAACTGTAACAGTATTACTGTTATAGCATGGAAGCAAAATAAACCGCGGCAAATTGAAATAATCAAGTAGAAACATGCATGACATGTTTCTACATGGGGGGGGGCTCTTAGTCTCAATCTATTATCACTGTTTCTTTTTCATCATTGAAGAACAAGGCCCTGCTTGCATGCTCATAGTATTCTATCAGTGTTTTTATACACAGGCCACTGGCTCAGATAATTGCACAAAATAAATTCTCACAAAACTATTACATAGGTACAATATATTTCATAGGAATTAGGATATTGATTTATGCGATGACTGTCTATGTGCATGTCAAGTTGCTGCTGCTGTTCTTGCAAAGAAAGTTGGAATGTATTGTGGTGGACATTTACCCTGAGGGTGACGTCCATTTTACCGTTATTGGAATCTACAGTACAGTACAGAAAGTAGTGCTGTTCTGAGAGAAATAGGCCAAACTGATGTAATTCCGTGCTTCTTCCAGGCAGAGTAGGGGAATCTTAATTTGCATCGGCTGTGTAATAACACAGTTGGATAACAAAAACTGTAAACAGGAGGGTCAGAGATGTCAATCAAGCACAGTGTTGACACGCTTGAGAGGCGATCTAATCTGGCAAAAAAAGTGAAAACACCAGTGTGGGTGGCCTTTAAATATGATGTTACTTACACATGCAATGACAGAAAAACTTTAAATCTCTTGTTCCATTTGAAAATTAGAAAGCATTGCAGCAGTTGTGAAAGATCAATGTGTATGAATTGTGCTTGTTTGTATTTTGCTGGTTTATAAGTCACCTTGTACGCAGAACTTGAAACAGAAATAATCTCTGTGTGTATGTGCATGAAAAAAAAAAGGATGAACAAGGTAGCTATTTAATTATACTCTCCTGTGGGATTTTGGTGTTTCAATTACATACTTTCAGATTTTCTAATTAGGCCAAGGTGCTTCAGCAAAGATGCAGAAATATTACTGTTGCTAAATATGTAGAGTAAATAGAAAACAATGTTGCAATATTGCGCTCATCTATATCTTGTCCTATTTTATATAAAACAATATTATCTATGTTCTATCTCCTTTTCTAATTGTTTAATTTTCATTGCTAAATGATGTTTACTCTCGTGCAATGTAGATACTTATTTCAGTGTAAACATTTAGTGGTGTTTTTTACAATCTTGAACAGTGCCGCTTAGAACATCTTATCAAGAGGTCTTTTTTTTTAAGGTTTTAGCATCAACTAATACTGCCAGTTCCTTCCTGGAGAGCAAAAATGATCCCATGCTTCAGGCGACTCACGGTCATTTATTTTCTCTGTATCACATCACCAACGGGAGATGCTCAGAAAGCTTGCCTTTCAGCAGGGTGACTGAATGTAAACAGCACGTCTTATCTAGGTTATGCAGAGAGCAGGGTTGTAAGGAGCCACAGGCAACATAATGATACTAAAAGGCTTCTGCCACAGTGTACCAATTAAAACACCGCAGGTCGAACAGCCTAATCTCTATTGCCCCTAGTATTAACTTTTTGCTCTGCTCGGAGTCAGTTGACGATGAACTTCAAACAGTTTTATACACAACCAAATGAATATTCATGAAACTGATTACGATATTGTGTCTGGCAATAACATTACTGTTTCATGTTGGACTAACTATGAAGGTTTTGCAATGCCTGATTTGTATGAAATGAAATCCCTTTACATTGTTTGGTGTGCAGGAAAGAGTAGAGCAAGGTAAACAAATTGAAAGCAGTGCAACTGTCAGCAACTACACTACACTCACATTAAAATCAGGCCTTTGTCAGTCTGCGCTATTCTTGTGGTAATGGGGACTGTTTAACGTCTGGGAAAATATTTCTATCATAGTGTTGTTGCATATTCTTCTTTGTTTGCTCCTGAATCGTGTTGGTATCAAATGTAACAGGAATTGATTTTATAATAGCATTGCCTAGCACAGCACAGACAGGACACTGACAAAGATCAAAATTTACCTTTTGTCCAATAACATCAGACTCCTGGCGTTTGGCATCAACAATAGCTTGCAGTCTTTTATAGTCAGCTGGATTGTACTTTGAGCTGCCAAGACCGTTTTTCATCCTCAGTGTCACTTTTTCTGCATGGATGAAAGCAAATGATATGGCTGAATTAGGATCATTGGAATTGCTGAAAGTCTCATCACTTTTGATGTCTGAAGTAAAGTTTTTATGCTGACTTCAGCAAAAAAAAAAGAAATAGAGGTGAAGGCAGAGGAACAGCATCAGCTGAGTGCTAATGGATTGTATGGGTAATTCAGAAATGACTGCTTAAAGGGTCATTGTAAGGCAAGAGAGGGGGGGGGGCAGGGAGAAAACTCTGTGTCAGGCAGTTTTTTTTTGGAGAAGTTCAGCTGTGGCTCAAAGAGGCAGGTGAATAAACATGAGCAATGCAGTCTCAGTCTAAAGCATCAAAGACTTGACAGCACCTGGTGAATTCAACACAAGGACTTCGGGTCAAATCTGTTCAACAGATAAGAGGGACACTATGTCACAAGTCAGCAATGTTTAGGGCCCATGTAACACTTACTTACCCACATCATCTGCTCTGTAGGTTGACATGAATGGATGTAGATCCCTTCCACTCATCACAGTAGTGCTCTGTTTAGATCCAAACTGCAAACTAAAAAAGGAATCAATGCATGTGAAATATGCAGACGTGCAAAAACTGATTTCACCTCCACAGGTACCTGACTTTAGCAGGGTCATTCAAATGATTAACAGGAGACTATAGGGTCTACAGGAAAAGTAATAAAGCACATAAAAAAAAACCCATTGCCATCAAGGTCTGCATGACATTGCAAGAATATCAATCAACTCTCACAAGTCTTAGGGATTGGGCGGGGGACACATGGTGCACCCAATGTGATCAGGTATGCCGCTGGAATGTCCCTATGTCTTTGTTTTGGATTTAGCTTTGAAAACTTCTGGCTATGTGTGACGGGGTGAAGTGTGCAGGAATGGATTTAATCTATGAAAATGAAATGAAAACTGACGCTCTGTTCTGCACCCACTGAAGATAATTGGTATTTCTCTGCTTGTGTCTTCGGGAGACATTAAGAGTCTTTTTTAATCACTGAGCAAGATTAGTACCAAACTGCAAAATATTGTTTGGATTCAGGATATAATAGCAGCCTTAACGTTGTCTTCTGGTTTTAATACGAAAGAGGCAAATGCACCATCAAACCTGCTAAACCTACCTATCAAAGAATTGCTTAGCTGGTCAAATAACAACATTATGCAACAATTTTGATTGTACATTTATAGTTTCAGCCAATGCTATGTTGAAATAGTTAACATAGCTGAAATTGTTTTATTATCTTGTCAGTTAGCAAGGTCCATGTTATAGAAGAAAATAAAACTAGGGCTGCGAAGCAGCACTGTGCGGGCCCAAGCACTTGCGAACTCTGGACCTGGGGAGGGCGGTCGGGAACCAGGAAAAACTCAGTGTTTTGTGCACTGCAGGAAGGATAAACGCGTCACTTCCAGCGTCCCTCACACGGCACTGGACCACGCCCACTAATCACGCATTACGGTCCACACCATCAAGTGTCGACCACACTGTGAAAATTTAATGTAAATCGAATTTAAGTTGTAAAACGAGGCTTACCTCCTTTTGGCAGTAGGTGGTGCTATCATTATCACTGCATACAGACTTACAGATCTGTTCAGGTCAAAAATAATCTTGTTTCTCTTCAGATCGTATAAATCGTTCACCTTTAGCAACAGTCTAAGGCTATGGAATATATGACCACTGACACTGTGACATTAAAGCAAACTGACAACAAAGAAATCTTTGCTTAATGAATCCTTTGAAGTGTTATTTCATATAAAGCTTGGGTGGAGTTAAAAAGTAACTCAAAACAAGTGTTATTCCTAAAAGGGATAGTTCACCCAGAAATGAAAACATATCATTATCTACTCACCCCTATGCCGATGGAGGGGTGGGTAAAGTGTTTGAGTCCACAAAACACTTTTGGAGTTTCAGGGGTAAACCGGGTAGCAGTCGAATCCAATACTATTGAAGACATAAGTGACCTATCTTCATACATAATAAAACAACAGAAAAAACACAACACGCCTCCATACTGCTCATTTGGTGTCATCAATGTGTATGCAACCCCCCCCCCCATTCATATTCGACTTGAAACAAGGTAATTTCCAACGTGTTTTAACCACAACACGTTGTCAACACAGGTTTTTTGCCCCTGTCTCCAGTTGGGAAAGCTTCAACCTACTTAAAAAAATGTGTCTACAATTACTAGCTTCGCATATTTACCAAATCTATTTCCATATTTTAAAAGGACCAGATTAATTTAACAAATTATCGTGTTTCACTGTGCTGTACTTTCTCCTAGTTTGCTGAAAAGTAATGCATCTTTCCATATAAGTGTGTGAAACGTGTGGGATGCCTGGTGCAAACCATTGTGATCTTATTATCTCCTTGATCCTCCCCCCTTTTCCTGCCTGTGATAGGCCGTGCGTGACAGTGGGAAATGGGAACAAAAGGGATCATGGAAGGAGGACAACCTCTTATCTTTATAATTTACTTAAATCAACACCAAAAGCGTATCTAGAATCAGTGTAAATGCTGGCAACTATGTTCTTTGCCAGGATGCAAGTTCTTGTAAGGGCGTATAATACCACAGTGGTACCAGAAGGTAATGCTTGTTTTCTGGAAGCTGGTGAAAGGAGAACTCAGGCAGCCACTGATGTCGTATGCAGAACATTTTAATGTAGACTTGATGCATCCAGTAGACCAGAAGGTGAAACAATATACAAACGCTAACAGAGTAACATGAGCAATTGTCATTCCCAAGTCTGAAAATGTCTGCCACAGCATCCCAGTATATCTCCCTCTACTTGCTTCACCCATTCCAACAGCACATACACGAATGGCTAGAATTGCTGTCACTCTCTATGTTACATGAAGGTGTTCGCATCCTATTGGATAGTGACCTCTAAAGTATGCATTCCTAAATCACATTGTGTCCTTACGTCTGGCCACTGGTGAAATACGCAAAATAGTTGCAAGTTGGTGCCTTTCTGTCTGGGCATCTTTCTGTCCGCATCTGAGTTAGATATGAAAGTTCCTCAACGTAGACACGACAATGTACTGTTGGTTGGCCCTTTATCTATAACCTGACCTTTGGTACTGCTTAAAGAGAGAAGGGATTATCTGTGGAATTAGACAGGCACTATTCTCCTGTACAGATATAGTGTAATATACAATATACATACTATATAGTGGCATATACAGTAATGTAAGAGGATGGTCAATAGTTCCACATTCCACACTTTAGAAATCAGACACATGGGAATACAAAAAGCACAGTGAACAGAAACAGATACAGTATGCACAGAGCCACATGCGACCAGTTTAAAGTATGTTAGCCGAGTTATATTAGCATTTAGCTTTAGAGCCTAGCTTACCTTGTGCTATCCTCTGCACTTGTGTTGACCAAATTTGTAACCAAGGAAACTATCACCTCCTCTCCCATTGGTTGATTCAACAATCCGAACCTCACCGGGAACGCCCCCGGGCTCCCGTCGCAGCCAATCGGGAGTGTTTCCCCCCACATTCCCAGTGACGTCATGCACCGCTCGCGCACAGCCTGGCTGGGACCGAGCCGCTGGAGAAGCAGCGGAGGGGTCGCCTTCTTCCTCTTCTTCTCCTTCTCCTCCTCTTCCTCCTCCGCTATGGAGGCGAGTTCCACTCTTCCACATGCATGGGACTAACCAGCGGGACTTTACCGGTGAAGTTAACTGTTCCGATGTTCCCCGCAGCCCGGCCAGCGCTACCACAGCCCTCCTAAGGTATTTAACGTCCTTTTCTCCTGCTGCTTCACTAACTGCAGAGTAACTGAGGAAGAGGAGGTGAGGGGGAAATGAACGCAGGACTGTTTCTGGAACTCAGAAACTCTTGGATTCAGGGCGAAAAGAAAAGTGACGGCACCGCGAGCTTCTTCTTTGGCTTTTCCTTCCCAGCGGGGGGGGGGGAATCTAATGCTCCGCTAATCTTGTTCTTGTGACCGGGTTCATCGCCGACGACCCACACCTTTCTGAGGGACCTCCACCGAAAAGCGTCGGGATGAAAACTACGCGTGTTGCGTCCTGAAACTGTTCGCTGCTACAAAAACCACGGAAAACACACAAACTGGCCCCTTTCTCTCTCTCTCTCTCTCTCTCTCTCTCTCTCTCTCTCTCTCTCTCTCTCTCTCTCTCTCTCTCTCTCTCTCTTTCGCGTGGTTCCAAGTGGCGAAGGGGAAGAAACGCCAGGTGAGCTTTACAGTGCGGGAATCTCTGGAATGCGAGCTCGCCGACATCCAGACACTCCTCGCCCGCAGAGATAAACTTACCTTTTACCCTCACGTTTTACTCCGCTCCGCAGAAACTACGCCATATTTAATGACCCTGATCTGCATTAGGCGTGTGTTTCTTTTTTCCTTTTGGACGTGAACCGTGACTCTCGTTGCTTTGTGTTGTGCAGAAACTACTTACTTCTTTTTCTTTTTTTTGAGGACACGGAGGACTCACCTTTTTATTATTGCCCCGCAGGCTGTGAGAGAAATGCTCACATTACCTGAGCTAATGCATTTTAATGCTGCATTCATTAAGTGTGGTTGATTGGGTTGCTGCTCGTCTCAGATGCAAACCCTGTCATTTAGAATTTATAGCATCGGGGAGCACACATGTCCCTCTTCACTCTGGATCGAGAAGTGATTTGAAATGCACAATACATAGTTTCACAACCCAGTGCTTGTCTGTTTGAGCTGTGACTGAGATGCCATTTCAAGAGGAATAGGATGAAGAATAGAGGAGTTGACCAATAAACTTGCATCCTCTTGTTTGCTGTGGTTTAAGTATACGGTTACAACCAAGGAAGGGAAAACCCAGGAGATTGAATAAGCAGCCATTCATTTTGTTGTGATGAATTCTCACCAAAGGTCAAGTCTCATACTTGATGCATGAAAAAGATGCTGTTGCCATGCAGACGTGGAAAGGCTTCCGCCCTCGTCACCGATTGTGACCATATTGCGAGATCATTT
The DNA here is from genome assembly GCA_026259375.1 of Verasper variegatus. Classification (NCBI taxonomy): domain Eukaryota; kingdom Metazoa; phylum Chordata; class Actinopteri; order Pleuronectiformes; family Pleuronectidae; genus Verasper; species Verasper variegatus. The sequence continues at coordinate 10,540,781 of CM048052.1, forward strand.
TGTTTTCAGCCAATTAACAGTGGGGGTGCATATGGTAAATGAGATCATACGTGAACTCTTTGTCACACTCACTCAGTCTAACACACACACACACACACACACACACACACACACACACACACCCAAGAGGAATCTCTGGGTAGCTCCCCTCGTGATTCACATTACTGCACTAGATACACACACACACACACACAGTGCTGCACAGCTGACAGCCGCTGAGGTTGGTTTGCTGGTGAATTGAAACAACAGCGTGATGTTGGTTTGAAGAGTCAAACTTGCCCTCTTGTTTGTGTGTGTGTGTGTTGGCTTCAGTAGTTTATGTCTGCACCTAAAGCAGTGAGGCTGTTGGGCACAAGGCGAGCAGCTTTAGCAGGGCGGACATGCAGCCAACCAGTTGTCCGTTTCATTTGTCCTGCTCCTTGGTGTGTGTGTCACTCCTTCCATACTGGGCAGTGATGCATGTTAGGGAAACTTTCTGTATCGATTATGCAGGTGATGCAGTGGATTAAACAAGTATTGTTTGCAGGAAGAACAACCTCTCCCACAGAGGGGAAAAAAACACAGCCACTATTGCTAAATACCTTTTGTGTGCTGGTGTCATTGTTCGACCCTGTCTTCACGGTGAGTTCCTTTAATGGGAACTGACAACGGTTGAATAGTTTAGCGCCCTTTGGCGGGCCTTTCTTCTCCGTATTATTTTCACTCCCTAATTCTGGCCTAACATCAAGGCTTAAGCCCTCAGCCTTATGTTGCGTGTCAGATTTACTTTTTTCTGCTACGATCAAGAAGTATCAACCCCCCTCCTCCAAAACGGAAAGAATTTCCAGTCTCTGCCTCGCAGCCTGCATGTTTGGATATTTTCCTTGTGTCTGTGCATATGTTTGTAAGTGAAGTGCTGAAGTATCAGCCTCTTCATTCAGCCAATCAAGAGAAGGCCACCATCCCTTGTGTACACTTCAGTCAGTCAGGTGCTCTTAATAGTCGAGCTTTTACAGAATGGCAGTCAGCCTTATGTGTTTAATTTACCAGCTCTTGAGTTTGTCTTTTATGACGTTGCTGTTTTCCTAACGTACATAGATACAGAGCCATCAACTGCTCATACATACAAGGACATGACCTTGTAATACACATACTTTGCATTACACACAATGATGCAGATTTGTTTTAAAATGGTAGGTATTCAAAAGATATAGTTTTTTTTATTATTTTTTATTTTTATTTCTTGGAAGTCCCCTCAGCTGTGTCTCCAATGTGGGCTGGTAATAATAGTTTGCAGTTGAAAATCAACCAAAAGAAAAGGTTCTATTTATCCTTTGGAGAGGAATTTTTTTTCTCCATCACATTGCTTTTTTTCCATCGCACATTTGCATGGTGTGGTCTGAAGAGAGCTGATCTTACTCTGCTGCCTCCCCTTGACATCAAACCACACATAATAGGGCAGAGAATTTCCATTATGAACTTTATATCTGTCTAGTCATATCTCTCAAAAAGAAGCAACAAGCACTGCAATTATTCGAAAAGATTCAAGTTATAATTGCCCAGAAGATTCCTATATAAGATGTGCTATCTTATCTTATTAAAAAATCGAAGAACCACATGTCACAAATACAGTGCATTCAGTCTTGTGGTGGCATGTGTGAATAAGCCTTGACATGTGCGGCTGCTGGCGGGTTGGTGATCTAACTGGATATGTAGATAGATTCCTGAAAGAGCCCCAGATTTCATGCTTTGGCTGGATCCTGGACAGCTAAAGATAATACAGAACACAAAGCATGTCAGCGCTTTCAGAGATTAGGCGCACAATAGATTTTTGTCCAGTAAAATAGCCCTCCACGGACCCGATATGCTGAGTCAGAGAGACTGCCCCTCGTCAGTGTCTGCTCTGTGGACAGCAGCAGCAGCAGTGTGGGGCAGAACTTTTCCACTGTCCTTTTGCTTCACACTACTTTGCCTTACTACTGAAGTCTTCCTGCAGGTTAATTCCTCAAACTTTTACATCAATTTAGCCAGACTTGGCTGCAGATTTTTCTCAACAAGGCACATAATACCTGGTTGAATATTTGAAAGTACTCACATTATCACCCCAGGCAAAATCTCTCTCTCTCTCTCTCTCTCTCTACTGATGGTTAAAGAGTGCTACAGGAGTTCTTCCCAGGGGAGTACGTGACAAAATAAATAAACACCACTGAAAACACTACTAAAGCATCTAACAGTCATAAATATGTAGTATTCTCAACTAGTCAAAAAACTCACTAACACCCACTAACATCTGGCTTTTGTCTGCAACTGAAAAAGAACCAATCGACATTCGGTCAAATGACTCGGTAGAAGACAAAGGTTTTTATCGGTTCAGATCAGCTGTGATGGAAACATGACACTGAGATGAATGCACTAATTTCTTCTTTATCTTGGCTGTCTAGATATTGACGCTTCACCGTTTCTGGCGCGATGCACATTGATCATCGGCATGTAAATAGCCGTGAACGTTTGTGCTCAATGTGCAACAGTTATTTTTTCTTCGTTATGCAAGATGCATGCCACTTTTTGCGTCAAACATGACTCACAGGCGGGGGTGTTTAAATATATCCTGCATATACTAGCTAATTTTGGTCTGAAACAGGACAATCTTTACATGCGTTTGGTTTTGGATGAGTGCAACAAAAATCAAAGGACCAAAACAAACCCTCCTGGTAGACATTGTGGAACTACTAATTGTTTTCAGCTTTTTTAACAATTCAATTAGTTCTCTGAGTGATTTAGTTTTCAGTCAATTGACAGATTTCTTAATTGAATTACCATTTCATCACACACCACTCTAAACATAACCTTAGGTTGTGTGCTTCTTAGTTTAGACTTTTTAAAAGCTCAAACTGCTTGTTTGTGGGATCAGGTGTCATCCCCAGCATGGTATGCGAGTGCACTTGGTGGCTGTATTTAGTCAGAAGGTGAAGGCATCTCCCCCAATGTCGGGTTACATTCTAGTGAGAACGAGTGCTGCTGCTGCTGCGCCTCTTCCCACACAAGGAAACTGAAACTGTGGGCTTTGTCTGCCTCACCCATTTCATGCAGCACTTGAAATGGCATGTTATAGATCCTAAGCTTTTGTTTGTGGAGTTGTGAGGCATATGCAGATTGTGGTATCAGACCTGATACTGTCTCTTCTTTCTTGGCTGTGGCCTTAAGGCAATGGTGTACAGGTTGATAGAACTCAAACCAATAAGATACAAATCTTACAAGTGTTCTACTTTCTTCTTTTTGTCTCTCAAATATTAGTTAGGAGCTTTACTCAAAGAAGAAAAAATATCCCAAAATTGCCATTGCCAACATTTTTTCTGTAAGGTTCAAAGTGTTGATATTTGGCTGAAGTGTGACCTTGGCTGTTTTGCGTCCATCTCACAAACCCATCCAGCCTGTTAAAGAGATTGTTTCAGTCTCAACAGTTTTTCTGGCTCCTAAAGTGCTCTCTCTCCCCTGCATGCATCAGTAATCCTGAACGATGTCATCCCTCTTATTTTTGGGTGGATGTTCATTCCCAGGTGTGCACACATCATTTGAGGTTTCCTGTTGTAGCTAAATTCAATCCAGAAATACAAAAAAAAAACATGACTTACACACAGTTTGGTGGTTACCGGGATGAGAAATTGTGTTTTGATATGTCATACATAAAAATAATTGCCGATGTAACTCTGGATATGATGAACACGATGGCCCTTGTAGCACCTTACGGATATAAATTCTATAAAATGCCTCAAATAAAACTATATGTACCTCTGCAGAGCTGCAAAGTCAGACACCTCCTCCATTAATCATTACAGAGTACAACTAAGGGGAATTTATTTTACTAACTTGTGGGTTATGATTTATTTTTTTCAATTAAATCTCTGTGTGATTGATAATCCATATGGTGCCATCTAAGAAAACCTGCATTTCCCTCAGTATGCAAAGACTTTGCAGTCAGAGATATTCGAGTAAGCCCCAGGAATTTCTGATGAACTGCGCCAACGCATTACAAAAGCTTGAATATCACATATATATTCAGCTGAACAAAATCATTGTTCCAAAAGGCCAGCTGGGGATGGTTGGCTGACCTGACATTTACTTTAAGTACTTTTAACTTTAAGTAACAAAATCCCTCTCTCCGCATGTTTCAGTGCATTGTGTCCTGATTCTAAAGGCAAAGGAACTGATTTGACATATTGTATTCCAGTATTACTTTCCCAGGTTTACACTGACTTGTCATGCATGTTATTGCACTTGATCTTGAAGATTAATTATTTTTCTTTCATCACAATTTTGTGGCAAAACTATTTAGAAGTCACTTTATAATTGAAACCTTATGGTTGATTTCTTTAATGCAAAGTAACAGTCCTTGGCTGTACATTTCAAGGCCTTACTTAATTCAAGTGTTTTGTCAAATGGAGTAGTCACTGAAAGATTTATTTTATTTCTTTATTGAGATGAACATTTTAACATCATTAATAACAGGGACATCAGTTTTAGATTCAAGTCAACCATAGATGTATTAAGCAGACCTGGATGTTCATGGTGCCCCTTTTATTCCTATGAACATTTCTCATTGGATAGATGCACCTAAAAGAAACCAGGCTTCCTTGTGCCTGACTGTGTTTCTGGGTTCGTATTGTTTGCACACTAGAGTCCTTCTCTGGCCAAGCTGCTGAGATCATGTGTCCGAGTCTTGTGCTGGCTGACCTGACTGAATCTCTGAATCGCTCCCTGCACTCTAAACTTTCAAAATGTTTTAGGACCAAACTAATTTGAAGAATGTATCCGCCGTTTCATCTTTTCCACTGATTGTTTTGGGTCAGTCTGCGTCACACGATGAACCTGAAAATTGCAATGCCCCCAATGCAGCCTATATATCGAAACTGCTTCAGAGTCCGGCTCTGTGCCTGGAGGCTTGAGTTCAATAATTATGTGATATCATTGAATGCTGCGCTGTAAAAAATGGTTCACGGTAGCAATAAAAGCTCTCCGGTGTATTTGTTATCCTCTATGAAACATCTGATGTCACATTTTTACTACCCATCGCATTGATATTGCAATACAATGAATATTCAAAACAAATCTGTTCATCCTGTATTTATGTACATTTTAATTTCATTCTTCATTTCCAGGAGAAGACAATTTTTATGTAAAATTGTAAATAACAGACTTGTCCAGTCGGAGGTGTACAAATGTATAGATTATGTTTTTTTCTTAGGACTTTCAAGGATCACTTTCCAACCTGCAAGCCAAAGCTAGAGGTGCCCTAAAGAAGTGTTATTTCAGTGAGCTGAGCTGTTCGATGTATTTAATTAAGATCGGGCATTTCAATTGTGATCTATTAGATTAGCTAAATTAGCACTCTTGTCAACATAAAGACACAAATGGCATCAGGTAATGAGGTGTCCTCAGATGAAGTGACATCAGATGTATGTAGGCATATAACTTGGATGATATTTTAAGGATTTGCTTGTTATAAAGACATTTCTCACTTGAAAAATGCATTGCTGCATATTTTCTCATTTTGAGGAAAGTTATTGAGTGATTACATACACCCTTATCATTGCAATACATCAAGGTCAATCCCAATGTTTCTGTCTAAATCTTTTTTGGTGCAGTTATCAGTGGAAGTACTTACATTTTGGACATTTTGATATGCCCCCTGTCTGCCCCCTCTGAGAACTAAGACGGATGTCCAGATGCAAATCAGCCATCAGGAATTACACGACCAGGCCTCCATCTTAGTATTTAAGCTGGTGTCATAAGACTTCCTGTGTTTGGTTTTACTTCACCAAAGTTGAGAAGTCAGTGTTACAGCACAGAGGAATTCAATTTTTCAATTTTAATATTTTAGTCTTGTTTTTCTTCTATCAATTTGTTCAATACCCTGAAGAACTATTGAAGCAAAGCTTGAGAAGACCAAAGCATACAGCTGCATAGCAGGAATCTTGTTAATCATTATGAAAAGAAAAGACGCTTTGTGTCAGTATAAACTGATTATGTTTACATCCTGAGGCAGAAAAGCCATTATGATTTCCTGAGAACGGCACTTGTCACTGTCAAAGATTAATTTTCCACCCCCTTCAAATTATTCTTAATTGAAGTGAACATATAAACCTAGGGGGATTAAAAACTCAAGATTTTCTCTATTGTTGTGTTTGGTACCTATAATTAATCTCAGTTCACCATCGACCGTGAACTGAAGTGGATATAAGCGTCTCTTTTTTTACACGGTTGCCAGCTTGCAAACACAACACATTGTTTCCCCAACCATGCCTCAGGCCAAACAAAATATTCCATTCATTTTATTTACGTTGTTTATGTACACATGTTTGAGTTCATCTCCGTGTGCGAGTCTCTGCAGCGTTACACTGTCATTTACGGTTAAATTTCTCTCCTCTGCTTTCTTTTTCACTAGGCAGAGCACAGGACAGACAGGACAGACAAGTTCATTAAATCAACAACTTTTATAAAGCCTTCTAAAACCAAAGATAGACCATAGTCAGACCAAAGTAGCCAAATACCAAACTGGAGGTATTGGCATGGATGCTAGCACACTTTGCTTCTGATGCCCCCCCGACATTCATCGAAGGACAAGCTGTGACCCATCTCTGCTGTTACAGGGGTAAACCGTCTTTTGGCTCTTCAAGACTGATATTTGTAAGGATAGGTGCTAAATTAAATACAGAAAGTACACTTAATTCAATTCAACTCCATACAGGCTTATAACACTCTGACCAGACTGTCCAACTCTACAGAACAACAAAATGAAATAGAGAAGAAGCCCACAGCTCCCTGCTGAGTTGTATGTATGGCAATAAATAAAGAAGCCATTATTTCTTTATCTTCCACTTTGTCACCAACAACATTGTCATTTTTATGAAAAAGCACTCAACTAAGCTGGTCTCATACAATCAATAGGATTGCGATTGATTCGTTTTCTGGGGTTAGTTCCTCTCTGCTGTAATCAGTCCCAATAAAAAGTGTTAAGTGAGCTCAGCTATTCAGAACCATGACACTTCTAATAGCTGGACACATGTTATGCAAATTTTCCTTCTTCACTTTTTATCCTCCTGATAGTCTCCCGCAAAATCACGCATGACATCAAATTTAAACATGATTGTTTGATAAGCATATGATGCCCTCGGCAGTGAGAAAAGGATTGACACGGCAAACGGAGTGTGGAGTGGTGCTAAAACCTGCAGAACGGGTTAAACACATTTTTAACTGAATGATTAGATGATTTAATTAGGGTTAGAAAATAAACCTCCCAAGCCACGATCCAATTATTTTCATTCAGCGCTGACGATTAGTTTAGTGCATGAAATCTCCTGTTACGATTGTCTGGTGTTGCATCTGTCCACAAGGAATGAGTTTTTGTATTGACTTGTATACATAGTATTATGCTACAATTCCTCCTGGGGAGATTGCTGTGGTATTTTGTTGTGTTTGCATTGTAACTGTATGCAGAAAAGCATTAGCGTGTTAAATGTATTCGTCCAACAATGTGTGACAGGATAAAGCTTGACTGTCTTACACAAACCCTGATTCCATTTAAGGGGATTTACATCCAATCGGAATAATTTATGTCCAGTTCTGTCATAACACATTACTGGTGTTGCCATGGTGGAAACAGCTGATGATCCTCTCCGCTCCCCATTAGCTTAGGCTATTGTCGTGAGGAAATTATTTTGAGGGTGAATGATCACTATGGGGAAGTTGTTCTCGCAAAGTTAGCCATGTGTTTGTACTGCTGCACAGTGCAAACATGGATTATTCGGTCTGCAGTCGTCTTCCCCTTGCCCTCTTTGAGTCAACATATCTGGTGAGATAAAGTCCAGCTTAGAGAGTTTGGATGTGGTGTGTGGCATTGGTGTGTGTGGCAGGTTTGTGTGTACACTGTTCAATGACTGCGTTTCCTGCCTTTGCGGCGAGGCGAGCCCTGCCCTGTGGATACACATGCTCAGATTGGCCGCAGGTTATTGCAACATTTGTCGGGGTAAGGTTGAAGGTGTGAGGCAGGCATTGGGTGCAGCCTCTGAATGATCTCTTCTCATGTCCACTTTGTTGAGAAGTTGGAGGGATTGGTGTCAGAGTATTGTCTTCACTCCATACATCTTACCTTGCTTTATCCCATAGCAAATGAAGGACAAGTATGTGTCTGTTTAAAGGAGACAACATCGTTCTCTGCCTATTCAGGGTAATGATTGATAGAGGGATTGTGTGTGTGTGCGTGTGTGAAACTCTGTTTTAGCTTTGGAAAGGAGACATTCCTTTGCCGTTTGGTGTGTCAATATGAGCAGAGCATTTTCAGCTGTAGAGAGCAGCAGAAAGTCAAACATCGAGGGATCTAATAATAACTTTTTGTTTTTACACAGAATCTGACATCCTCCTTAGAAGAGTTTTCCACGTGTGGCACCTACTAAGAGGTAACAGTATGCTGATACTCAGAGAAGAGAAGTAAGCAGAGGTTAAGTTTAATCAGGGACATGCCGTATCAAGAGAACCATTTGTATATTATATTACCCACACTCACAAAACCAGCTCAGGAAGAAATTACTTGTCAGGACCTCGGTCAGGTCTTCCTAACCATGTATTTAACCCAGCAGTGTGTAGTGGGGGATTTTAGAAGTAATTTTGGCAATTCAGTATCTTGCTATAAAAACATGTTGTTGCTGTTGTGAACGTTTTTTAGCAAATTAAAAAATATTTTGTACTTCTGTTTATTTGCGAGGCTGAAATTCGTAACTGTGAATGTGATAGATTAGATTATACAGGACCATGTTCTTTTTATTCAGAGAATTCAATGCCGTTTTTTAGCAATTAAGCGTATTGGCTCTTTGGGGATGCTTTTGAATCTCCTGAGAGATTAGTCATGGGACTTTGTCTCCTTACAGAGCCTTCACATGCCACATAATGCTGCCACTTCACCGTTGATTTATAAGCAATCATGTGTCACAGGGGACTGAGCTCAGCCAAATACACCAGATTTCATTGATCAGTCCTGCATGCTCAGGTTGAAGTTGTTTACTCTCTTTGGGTCGCTACTGCAAATCCAGTACTGCAGGAAAGCTTTAGAAAAGTGCTATAAAGTGAGAATGCTTTCAAAATCAATCGTTTATACTTGTCAATTAACTCAATATGAAGAGCACAAAATAAGGGGGAAGAATCTGTGTTTGGCACGGCCCTCCTTTGCTTTTAAAACAGCACCAACTCTGCATCGCTTTTCAAGGTACTGCAAGTCGGTCGTTCCAAGTATCTTGGAGAACTACCCACAAATCTTCTGTAGATTTAGTAAAGCTATATCCATAAGTGTTAGCTTTAAACACTCTGTCTGGATTCCCATCCAGTGTATCCAAATCCTACAAACGATTCACAGGAATGGTGATACGCCTATGGTGAAATAAGACCATGGATTTCTTTGCTTTCTCCGATGAAAGGGTGGAACTGTTACTGACAGTAAGTGTTAGCAACGCTTTGCACACCACTGGCAGTTGACTGTGAATGCTAGGTGTAAACCTACCAAAATTTGGATGTGGTTTGGATGTAGCCACGTTTAGATCAGTAGTCCTGAACAATGCCAATCCCTTTAGATGTGTAGATCAGGACTCTTTGTCATCCAGACCATCTGTTGCAAAATCTGTTATTCCTCTTGTCACCAAAGATGGTTCATTTTTACATTGGATATATGTCTGGTGTGTTGATGTTATTTCACTGGATAAGAATCTAAATGTTTTTTACTGTATTCTTTCACAACTTCACGTTTGTTTTTAACACCCTGTGTGTGTGGATGAGCTGGAGGTACAGGTGTTAAATCTTAACAAGTAGACGTTTTTAGGTTTCACTTCATGTATTCTCAAGTTTGGTTCCATGCATAGAATTTAAATTGTTTTAAAAGGATGGTTATTAACATTTACCTATACATTTTTCCGTCCCAAATCGAGGTGCTGTAGATAAAAGATGTAGTCTGCTGTGGCTTTAACTTAAGCAGCTCTGAGCTCTGTTTGTTCTTGCAGACTCCTTGGCACTTAGCCCGTCTTCATTTGTCTGTGTTGAATGACTGTGACCCGGTGTCACTCACCGTCCTGAAGACCGCTTTCTGACAGACAATGAGTCGTTCGGCTTACAGGAACACTGCATTCAGATGAGGGCAGTTTATCTCATCTTGAAGTGAATGTCATAAATTAAGGGACATGCCAGTCATCAGGCATTTCTGTGCATTTAAGTATTCCCTCTGATTTCTGCAGTAATGCTTGAGGTCACATATGGCAATAAGAGATTCAGATAGAACTTTTTTGGAGAGCTGGGGGGGGGGGGGTTGCTAAGCAATGCATGCGTTTAATCAGGTTTCCAATATTGTTTTATAAGAGCACATGCAATTATTGCAAATACATACTTCAGACAGGTAGTATCAATGTGAGAGAAGTAATTGGAAGTAAAACTAGAAAAGAAACTGAAATAAAAAGATAAAATAAGTTTTTAGTGTTTAGCTGCAGGTTGTTTCCTGCTTGAACCTGGTTTCTCTTAATAACCCGGTGTGTATGTTAACGTGGCCTGTGTGACGACTAATATAAGAAATGCCGCTGCCATGGTCCTCAGGGATGGCGACACAAGGCATAGGTGTCTTTCAAATGGATCACAGAACTTGTGAATCCGTGTCTGCAGGGGAAAGTGATGCGAGAATCTGTTTGAATCTGAGACTGTGAAACTGTCTCAGCTCTCTTTGGCACTGTTTCCTTTCTGTCATTCAGATTTTTTTTACGCCTAAACAGAGCCTTTCACATTTGTTGCACAGTTGCTTCTACTTTCTTTTTCCTTCCTTGCCTTGTGAGCTACATTCACTCAGGGAGATTCAAGGGAAAGCGGGGTTGTGTAAGAATCTCCAAGGAGTGGCTGGAGTCTGAGGTCAGTAGATCAGACCATGTGATCCAGTGAGTCAGGGTGGGGTCACACTAACACTTTTCTTGTCAGACTTGGATTATGATACTTTGAAGAGGAGATTTAGCTTTAACTTGAAATAGTGTTTCGTAAAAGAGATTTATTATTCCTTGTAGAACAGTTGGAAAACTGTCAGTGAAAGAAATATTGTTTAAAACAATCAGATTTAACTTTGTCACTTCTTGCTCCAAGATGATGTCGTGCACAGTTTGTTTTGTCTCTGCTTAGGCAAGACAAATAACCCTGATGGTAATAATTAGACACTGGTTTGCCTCTGTTTAGTTCAGACCAGAATGAGGTCATCTTTACTCTGTTGGATCTACACATGTATAGTTAGGCATCATCGTAATGACAGCCTTGGGAGCTGAACAGTTTGAACTCACCTCCTTTGCTTCTCACCTACTTCTCGGCCTTTTGCTTGCTCCCCAATCTGTCTTTTAAGTATTTTTTATTTTTTTTATCTGCCTGATAGTTCAACAAGGCCATTATTCCCCTCAGCACTTAGAGGGAAACACAAAAAAGAAATGTTGAAGAACCAGTCAGCCATGTGCTTATAGGACTGTGGTAGGTTGGCAGCAGTATCGCTGTCTTCACTCCTATCCCAAAACAGCTGAGAGCAAACCAGAGTGAAATTATTTCAGGGGAAACTTCAGAGGTAGGCTCTGATACACATCGCAGTGTTTTTCTTTGCTTAAGAGTGTCTTTGATAGGCTTTGCGTTCTTTTTTGTATGTTGTTTTTCTGTGGCTCTACACCCTACAGTCTGCTTCGTGTGCAGTTTCCTTACAGGCATGTTTAGACTATAGAGAGTTATTCATTCAGGCTGATTATATACACAGATTCTGGATATAGCAAGTTCTTTTTTTCATAAAAAGGCTGGTTTGTATCAAATGGTATGGTAATGGTTCACAGAAAGGTCAAATATGATGAGGTCCATTTGCTCTTCATCTAGGGTGATTTATTTGACTTTATTTGGCTGTCACAGTCCTATTTATGTGAACATCCCGAGAGAGAAAGCAATTTTTCCACCCCAACCGGGTAGGCAACTTCTTTTAAAATGTGTGCTCAGTCAGTCCTGTCCGTGTTGTTCTATTCTGTGTCTGTCAGAGAGGAGGAGGAACAAATTCAAACAGCTTTTCCCATTTCCCGTCTCTACGATTTCTGAGAATATAGTGCCATGTCCTTGATTCAAAGGCTGCGGTGGAGGTGGGAGGGATTCAGGGCGGGATGTTGCAACACCATGAATGAGCAGGAAAGGAATTTGGGAGACTCGACAAGGGGATACATGAAATATCCAGTGTGGACTAACATACTTGCTAGTAGTAAAAGCATATCTTTCATGTGACACCATGGCTCGGTTCAGCTCAGACACCTTGAAATGCTCATGCTGCCTTGATGACAGACTCCCACAATACCTCAGGGTCACATTTTGTGTAACTGTCTGCGAGGGGGGGCTCCCACATGCTTCTGCAACCCCCCCCCCCCCCCCCCCCGCCACACACACACACACACACACACACAACTTCATCTGTGGCCCAAAACCTTAAGATCTCACAGTAAACAACCAAACCAACTCACATAAACTGACAGTGCTTAAGAATTCTTCCCTCGTGTGCGGTGGTGAGGGCATTTCCATAACAATATATGACCCTTTTAACCCAAAAGAAACGATGTCTGTCTGCGCTAAATTGGCTCCCTCAGTAAAGCCACTGTATATCGGGTTATCCATTCGCCCTCAGGCTGCCATATTGCATGAGGAATACTATAATAGACACTTTGAGGGAGGAAGTGATAAGTTAAAGAAGCAGGGATATTTAGAAAATTACCATATGGTTATTTCATGGTGGTTTCAATGGCAATATTCCACCACACTTTCACATGTAAAGAGGTTCTTGTATGTGCACCATTTTGGCTGCATTTAATAGATTAAATGGAAATTTGAAATTTAGGCTATTTGACGAAAGCAATATTTAGCTACTCATGCCGCACATCCCTCAAAATATAGTGATGTACAAACCAGTCTTTGCATTCTTATCTTGGAGATGACAGCAGCAGTGACTCTTTAAAGCAGTAAATGTCATAGTAAAATCCCTGTTTCCCTTAAGTCACATAGCTCCTGTTTTAATAGACCCCTCGCTCTTGTCTGCCGCTGCAGCTCTGAGCTGGGGGGGGGGCGGCAGGACGCGAACATTGCTGCCATATCAGCTGCCATCCTCGCCCCTGTCGACAGATTGTGTTTTTGTCCCCCTGAATGATTTATAACACTTGTCTGAAATAAAATAAAAAAACATGTTTAGACATGCATTCTCTTTACCTACCAGCTTCGCATTGCTTGGATATGAATTTCTGGGTGTTTTTTTCCATATTTCTCTATTTGACTGAATTACATACACAAATCATTATTTAACTCGTTTGTTGTCTCAAGGCCATATGGCATTGATTTGCACTGTCACAGACATGAAACATTGACACGTTTTTTTTCTCTTTGAGCCATATGGCATGTGTGGGTGTGTTTGTGTATTGCTGGTGGTGGCGTGTGACCATTGATGGTCACTGCCCTGCATCATTCGCCGATGTGTATCAGAGAGGGGTTGACAAAGACCGTATTTCCGAGTGAAGAGTGTTTGCACATACATGCGTACAGTGTGCGTAAAAGATTGTGTTTTTTGTGTGTGTTTTTTTTTCAGCAGAGTGCTTGTATTGATCAGATCATAATGTGTTTTGTTGTTTGTTTGTCTGTGTCCATGTAGGAGGAATGCCAGCTCCTGAGCAGAGCCCAGTGACGGAGGAGGGGCTTCTGCTGACCATCCGCGACAGTTCAACTGGCCGCAACATGGAGGCTGACAACACCGCCAACAACATTCTGGCCTCTGTCAAGGAACAGGTAGGGGGCCTGTTCCATTCATACTGCACTACGGAACCAATTGATTGATGATACATCTCTCACATTACGGAACTGTTTCTGCTTTTACGAACCGTTCATGCACAATGACATTTCTAGAACCCTAAAATTGCCTGGGTGGTGGGCTAATAAGTATGACAAATGTGTTGCATTTGTGTCACGCACCCTGTTCTCATGGTAGTGATACATCATACCTCTGTGGCACAGAGCATTGGCTGCACCGCTGGTGGGCTTACAGCGTTGGGCTTGCACCCTGAATGTTTTCAGCAATGACCTGTATCATAACTCAGGGGTCGTCCACTAACAAGAAGGTTGGTGGTCTGAATCCAGGCTCCTCCAAACTGCATGCCAAAGTGTCCTTAGGCAGGACAGTGAACCCCAAATTGCCCCTGAAATTAATGTGTGTGTGAAAGGGTGAATGTGACTTGTAGTGTAAAGCCCTGAGCTTTGACTGGTCGCCAACACTAGTTAAGCGCTATACAGATGCAGTACATTTACCATTGAATGGCAACATGAACATTTAGGCTGATTATAAAGCGTAAAAACACTAAATTTGAAAGTAAGTCCTGGACATTACAGTGTCTCAAAAAGCCAAGTGATGTACCAGACGCCTTGTCTCTGGGAATGGTGATACTGATGTGGTGATGTCTCTGCTGGTCCAATCAGCAGGCTGCTGGACTCACGGCGTTCCACAAACAACAACGAGTGCCACAGGATGGCAGAGCCTCACAGGGGGGGGGGCCTTCATTCATTACAATACCCAGTTTGCTCTTTCATTGGCAGCTGAGTGGTTGTCTGCTCTCATTTCATTTACAGCTTGTATTTGTAGCTAATGTGAACCTTGGTGAGTTTTTAATTATGTTGTTTGTTCAGTGAAGTTATTGTTCCATAAGGCATGCCACCTCAAGTATGTCAACAAAACGAATAATGTCTGCATGTTTTTGTATTCCGAATTTATTATTAGACGTGTGATCCACTGGTTGAACCTTTCCTGACACAGAGCACAGTGCAGAAAGCTGTCATTTCTCAGCGTGTGGTGTAATCAGATGGTCAGAGTGAACTGTGTTTACTTTGTGTCTTGTGCAAACATTGAAGTGAAATAAGCCAGAGTAGGAGCTGTTGCTTGTTTATCGCCTGCAGTCATGGCCTGGCTTGCCTCAGTGGACGACCAGGAAGATCATCTCCTGCAGGGACTGTGAGCCTGTGGAGGGACAAACCCTCTGACTCACCCTATCTTTGCTCGTCTCTGTGTGATTCATTGACACACGCCTCTAGAACACACACACACACACACACACATACATATACACACACTTTCCTCTCCTCTGTGGCTTCGCTCCAGTCCTCCATATTCTTGGAAATCCAGCAACATACACACTAGGCTAAAAAGAATTTGCTCTTTATTAATGATGCAATTTCTCACTCCGTTTTCTCCCATACCTCTTTTTTTCCCTGAATGGGAAGAAGTTGAGTTACTCATTGAAGTGAATTAAATGCATTCTCTGGTATTTACTTTCAAACATCCGACATTAATCCCATTTAGGCTTACTGCAGGAAAGTGTGTTTTGTTTACACGAGCGAGTGAGGAAGTAAGGAAGGAAGGAGGGAGCACCTGGCGATGTCACTTCCTTCCCTGGAGTTATTCCTCGGCGGTTAGTCCGGTTCAAGCAGATATCCATGCAGGCAAGCAGGAAGAGCGAGTGCTCTTCCTGGATTGCTGCTTTTATAGAACGACTCGCCGGAGACATGCCTCAGAGGGGATTCCTGCTAAATAGTCAAGACTGTAAAAAGACTGTTCTCAGTATTTAAGAGTTGCAAAAGCAAAGAGGGTGAGTAAGAGCGAAATCAGAGGAGGTTAGAGACTTCGCTGAATGCGAGTGCGTTTTGCTTTCCCTCTGTGCGTTTGAGTGAGGTTTTCCTGTGATTGTTGAGCGGCAGAGCTTCGAGGGATCCAGTTGTTGATGTAAACATGCAAGTCTGCTGTGCTCTTGCTGTGGCCACAGTTTGGGCTGGGGCTTTGGATGACTGGGTGTTTGGTAAGTGTTTACTCAATGGCTCTATTATCTTAAATTTTTTATATTTGTCTTTTCCTTTGCTTGTTTCCCTCCGTTCAGTCGCTCCTCGCCTTCTTTCATCTCTGTCTCTCTCTCTCTCTCTCTCTCTCTCTCTCTTTCCAAACTTCTGTTGCTGTCATTGCTGTAGTTACAGCTGCACAGGCTTTGCCCAGATGCCCAAACAAGGACAGATTCCTCAACATATTATCATTGCATGCTCCCTGTGTTCATTTGCTTGAATTTATGTCCCCGTCTTTTTTGCCTGTATTTTGAGGATTCGGTTCTGTTGTGCTGCCGCTTGTATTTAGGCTTAAGTTCTGACTTTGCTCTGTACTTCTTCAATAGCATCGATCCATCGTCTGAATGACACATCCATAATGGTTTATTCCAGACCCCATTTAAGTGTTTAAATGTCAGTGTTTTTCCTGCTGCACGTTCCTACTTGCTTCAAAAAACACAAAGCATTTCTCAAACCTGACTCGACCGTAGAAGAAATGGTACGGTAATTCAAAATAAACTTTACATATATCCCCTCTTCAGTACTTATTATCTCATCAAAATTTCATTTACCCTAAGGGCGCGTATCAAGGATTATCTAAGACCTAGATTTTTATCTGTTTCATTTTAAGAGTAATTTAAGCAGTGGGAGGCTGTGGCTCTGATTTTGACAGATCAGACTGGCTTTTGTATGGATTCAGCAATCACAACGCTCAAGTGTGTCTTGTGGGGAAAGTAATCAGGATAAAATGTGATTATAAAATAATGTTTCTCATTTTGATAGTATTTGGCTAATCTATGAAAACTATGAATAATAAGCCGCATACTTTTGAGGTGAGAGTGTAACTGATTTGACGTGATCTGACATGGATGGCAGATACTGCTTCATTAGACGTCAGCTGCTGCTTCAGTTGTGACACCACAGCTGCATGTTACAACACTAAACGTGACAGCCTTTTTTCTTAAGTCATCATTCACAGACTATGTGTCTCCTGTCCTCAAAATCACAGCTCTCTTCTGCTTCATCGACCGAAAAAATGGCAGATGGGGGGGGGGGTGGCTTGATGATAATTCTATATTATCATTTATTAATTCTCAGTGGGATAGTGTCACAGTAGTATGAACATGTTTTGTTACAGTTTTACAACATTCTGCTGTCCAAAGAAGGATTCTGAACAAATTTCAATCTTAAATCAACAAAATGATGTGGAGAACGCAAAACGCTTGTCATCGACTGTCATTGATTAGAATATAATGCTCCATATGAAATCACAGTCACGCGATTACAGAGAGACGTAGAAGAAACGACCTATTAACTGAAATAGAATAGCACAGGAGCAAAGTTTTTTTTTTATTTTGGCATGATATATTTCAGTGTTTGGTTCATTTGTATTTAATTATTTTACACTCATTTAGTGACAGCAGACTTTGGGGCAAGAAAGGTGCTAATGAAGCAGTGTTTTGTTTTGTTTGTACCTCGGCTGATGGAATTATTTTTTCAGTGCTGTTGACTGTTTCAAAAACTATTTGTGAAGGGCCGGGTATGGGCCAAGGAAGAACCGATGAACTTTTAGAGCAGATACGATTCGCATTTTTTCACAAGACAATTGCAGAGACCATCATGGAAACCAATCAGGGATACGTAAAGTCTATGAATTTGGAGCAGATCCATATAATGATCAAGATTTTGTGAATCCAAATAATTACATTTTTATGGGGGTTGCTCTTTATTTACTGTACAGCAAAAACGTCATAATAACTGGATGGATGGATGTTGTGCCAGCGTTTAATGTTTGCAGTTTGCAGGAAATTTCTGTCATGGTTTAGATATCTGCATGATATCAATACATAACATGATGATAAAGTGGCCAATCAGCCTTGGCGGAGGTATGTGCTCTCAGAGTGCCCTTCTTGTTGTAGATTCTATTACAGTAAAAAACAGTGTTATTAAAATGAATGGTTAAAAATCAGAATCTCCATCAGTATCAGTATTTGCATAGGCTGAAGAAAAACGTGCACTTTACAGTAATGATATACTGTCAAACCATATTTACAACAATGACTTTTTCGATTTTGTTTAGCATAATCCACACTGTAGTACTGGAAACAGTTGAAGAACTGTTCAAACTGCATATCACTGCATCCTATATTTACATTTTTCATTTTAGTCTCCTTTTCCCTCGTCTTCAATGTGCCTGAGTAATTCAGATGGAGGTTCATTGCTCAATTCTGCTGAAGAGCGTTAATGGCTGTATTCAACCAAGTGGCTTTTAACCACAAGGTCATTAGTAGTTTACAACTATTTGATGAAAAGAACACAATTTTGTCTGAGGCTGTTCACCGTCTAGACGACATTCAGGACCAACTTATCACTGATTAATTTTCTCCATTAAAACAGAAAAGAAAAAAATATTCTATGCACTTTATTCAAAAAAAGTTGGCGAATACAATAGCCCACAGCCACACAGCCAACAGGACGTATGTACGTCATAGAGAAGTCTTTGGTCTACTCCCTAAATTACAATGTGAAACCAAAACTAACCAGATCAAATATTACAAAGTAAGAAAAAACACAAACCTTGGACCGGACGTTCAAGTGTGAAAACACCCTTGTGTGTTTATAGCAACAGGAGCTTTAGACATACAGAGGATGCTGCAG
Organism: Verasper variegatus; assembly: GCA_026259375.1. NCBI lineage: Eukaryota > Metazoa > Chordata > Actinopteri > Pleuronectiformes > Pleuronectidae > Verasper > Verasper variegatus. The sequence goes on from CM048052.1 coordinate 10,559,333, forward strand.
CGGATTTCTTTCTTTTTCCTTTCTGTTCTGTTTTGCCCCCTCAAACATAAAAGTAATTATGTGGTCAAATTAGTTCCTGCAATCAAATGGGCCATTGAGCAGATGATTTCTTGTATCAGATTGTTGGGTTTTTTTTGCCCTGGGAAACGCTGTGTTTTGGTTTGCTCCTGTGCCTCCTCTATTACGAGGCTTTGCCCTCAGAGTAATGCTGCTATTAGCTGTGCCTGAACATGCCTGTATGTACCACACGACTGGCAAAAGGGGCTCTTAACGTCACTGCACTATGGTGTTTCAACACAGCGCCTCCCAGAAAACACCACAGTGGAATTTTCCCTCTTTGCAGGGAGTCCATTACCCATGAAAACTCTGTCTGCCTACCGCTTCTCCCCGGCAAAGAGGAGTCAAGACTCTGTGACCTTGTTTTATTCTAAATCAGGCACAGGTACACAGGCAGGCTCCAGCTGACCTTGCTTTGAGTGCTACAACTCCAGCCTCCGCTTGAAGACTTGATGAGCTGGCTGAAATGATGTAAAGTGAAAGTGATGCTAGCCACTGTCTTGTTTTAATGAAGCCACACTCAATCTGTGACCCAGTTTGAGGAGTTAATAGTTTGGGTCAGGGCAAAGCTTCAAGACAGAGCTTTTGCTATTATGCACTTCCAAGCCATAAGCGCAGCAGAAAGGTTGAGTTCTGCTCCTCGATAGGAGAAATAAGGACTGTGATTACAATCGACTAGCGATTTTCTACACTCCCCACTCCCCAAGGTCTTATTTGCCTTCCTCTCCCTGGTGCGGCCGCTGTGACACAGGCAAGGAGAAATCTAGAGGCATAAGCATTCTGGCCTCGATTGTAGTCATAAAAATGGAAGGCTAGCTCCGAGCAATTACCCCATAGGGGAGCTGAACAAGTATGAGAGGGAAAAGAGACTGATTCGGAGGGTGGGGGGGTACAGGTGAAGGAGAGTGCTCAGATATACAGAGGCGAGACAAACTGCTCAGATATAGAGGGAGCGCACAGGGGGTGGTGAGTGAAGGGAAAAGGACAAAAAGTGCAAGTGTGTGAGCATGATAGAGAGAGGCAGAGTCAGACATGCTGTCACCTGTGAATGGTTCTCTAAAGCACTGTGCTAGGAGGCTGTCAACTCGGAGGAAAAACAGAAGAGGAAAAGAGGAAAAGGAGATAATCTGCTCATCATGTGACGTGATATCTGAAGGGTGCGTGTGTGTCTGGCACTGTCGTTTTGAACCCAGCCCAGGGACATCTACCCCCAACCAGCCTGTTAATACTCATCACCATCACTGTCATCATCATCATAATCACTGTAATCATTGCCGATGTCAACAGTACACACACAGGAACAGGTCATTGGGGAGCAGTAGTTGTACTTGCGAAGGTGGAAGCAGAGTAAACACTGTTGATGTCCTTGGAATGGCACGTGTCTTCTGAGGAAGTTAAGGACAATGACTGGGTGATTCACCAATGACGTTTCTAGGAGTCACTGGTTCATCCTTTCCCCAAACATCTTAAAGATGAGTGTATCTAAAAGACTGATCCTGAGGTGATTGTGTAAGTCACTTCAGTCTTTTTATTTCACAGACTGACAGTTTCTAGATTGCTTACTTTCCTCATTTTGACCTGCAGCAATGTTCTTTGTCTGACACAATGCCATTGATCTCTTAGTGGAACTGTATATTCACAATGCTACATGAATTGCGCTGGCTGGGTGATTTCGGTAGTGCAGCATTTTGCCTTTTTTTCCAATTGAGGAGATTCAGAATGCTTTTTATGAGTTACACATATTTATTGGCATTATGTCATGGCATTCTTATCATGTTAGCTTTTGTTGAAGCTCCACTGCTTGTAGCTACACAAAAAACAACAGTGGGTCTTGTGCAAACCTTGTTTGAGATCTGGTGAAGGATGAAGGAAAATATGGGATTTTCTAGTGAAAATCTCATTGAAATGATTATTTGTTAAGTCATCATCTATCACCAATATCACTCAGTGGTGACTGAGCCTATAGCGCAACATATTTTATTTTATATTTCTCTGATGTCAGTTACTGCTAATGTACAATGCAAAGTGTTGGTCAACGAGCCTAACTGAATATTTTCATTCGGCAACAATGCATTTACAAAAAAAGAGAACAATCATTTTTTGAACATTTCGTCAGTTGATCAGTTTCAATATTGCAGGGAATGATGGAACAAGAAGGTGCAGCCACAGCGAGCATTTGTTTGGTCAAAGACAAAAAATATATTTTGAATTTATGTTTTTGAATCCACACATTTACAAACCCTAAAGGCATCAAGTATTTCATGATGTTTGATTCAGGCCTTCCAATTCCAAAGTACGTGAAAGCTTTAGTGCTTTTGAAGCACTCACTCAGTTTTTTTTTGTTTGAGAAATTGTGACCAATGCAAGACAAACCTGCGTTTGAAATTATTTTAAATGATGCCGCATATCGCTGGATCCACCTCCACTTGTAATGGTGCATAAATTGTGCTTTTTAAAGTGTAATTATGTGCGTCATGCTATGAATGCTAATGAGGAAGAAATGTTCTACTCCTGTGATTTAAATGGAAGGAGAAAAGAATACCGATAATCCTTTGCATTTAGTCGGTTGCCAACATATTCCTTTTGTTTGCCCAAACCACCTGTGCCAGTCCCAACTAGCCAACAAATTCAATACCAAGGAATTCGAAATTTTAGATAAGTAAGTCAGCGCTGAATTATAAACTTTCAATTTACAATTACTCATAACGTAGTAATTGTGTGTCTACACAACTTAACTTCTAGAGATAATTCAACAATAATTTTCAGGCTATTGTCGGATCTGTTCACAAGCACGAGCACGATTTTTCTTTCACTCTCCCACTCGTATACAGTCTGTCCGTTGTCTTTTTTATGTTATTGACAGTTTTTCTTTTGTCGTCAATCTCTTGAGTGGCAAGCACCGGCTGCTGCAATTTCCAATACAGATGACAGCTCCTGCATTCACCACACAAATAATATGCCACTTTAATTATCAAGCCAAATTTGTACTTCCTTACACATCTTAAATCTGAAATGCTACCAACATAAAATTGTATTTGGGGGAATGAGGTCTACATCATAGGTTTAGTTAGTAGTTTTTTAATACAACTAAGATTTTGACGATATTGCAACTGTAGCCTTTACTATGATGAGACTGAAGGTGATGAATTAATTCAACCTTAAAATTCCTGATGGCAATTATGTAGGCAGCTGTGGCTATGGGTGTAGAGAGTCATTGACAAGACTGAACCCCCGAATTGCCCCTGACGGCTGCTCTGGCCGTGTGTGAATGGTGTGATGGGAAAAGCAGTGTGTAGAGAAGTGCTGTATTAATGTGTGTGTAAATGGGTGAATGTGTCCTGTAATGTGCAATTTGCCATGTGTGTTCACATTGTAATTGTTTTTGGCAAGCACCAAATCATATCCAGCGGTATCTAATGGTATAATTCACCATCGAGGTAGACATTATCGCAGTGACTCAGATCTGCACTATAACCCAAATGATTTGGATCAGAATTCCTACAATGGGATTTATGTTGCTTTCACCTCAAATTCACTGTGTGTGTGTGTGTGTGTGTAAACTGCAGTATGTAATTTGCTCTCAACAGAACTTCAAAAAAATTATTTTCACTGCTCTGCAAGTTTTTCTGCAATGAATGCTTGTAATGCCACATTAGAAATCCTGGCAGAAATGATGTTCTATTGTAAACTTGCTTTCCCATTATCACATTATCAGCTTATACAGTATAAAAGCTCTGGCGTTGCTGTGGGTGCTAAAGCAATTTTCACCCTCTGATTCCACCTATAGCTACGCCTGCAGCTTTACACTCTCTTACCTCAGCAAGCACCTTCACTGTATTTTTTAAAATGCCTTCCTCTCCAGTGTGGTTATTGTAACTCTGGTATGCATGATGCTGCAGCCTCTTTCCCAAAACCGAGTGTAGAAACAGGGTGACATTGTGACGGTTTTTGTTAGTAATTGCGCTGCGTGGTTCCTGCAGGTTTGGACACACAGCCAGTTCTGGGGCCTGTTCCTCTATGCTCACACAACAGGCCTGCTATTCTGTCCCTGCTGCTGCAGAAAAATCCTTTAACCTCTACTGTCACTCTCCCACTGCGCCGCAGACTTTAGCTCTCGTTGGAATGCATCTGCCACGCTGCAGCGCGGGTGCAGAACTGTCAAGGCTCATTGCCACTTAATGAACAAACATATTTCTGATAGATTCTCATCTTTGGTTAAGAAGAAAAACCATCTGCACCAATTGTGCAAAATAGATCTGAGCATCACAACTGATCATGTAGCCCTTTCTTTCCAGGTGCAAGCCCAAATCCCAGTTTACCACAGACTCACATGGTTTGCACTTGAGGTAACCATTATGGATAAAATCTTCAAGTCTTAATTAATAGAGGGATTTGGGCACTTGCTAAGGATTAGGCAAAGATTTCTCTGATGTATAACTCGCAATTATTAGTCCGTCATATAAAGGAAGGAGCTGAGTATTCGAGAATATCCAAGCATAATTTCACACATCGCTGCCCATGCATCACATTATCATCATACCGTAACTGTGGCATGTATGATGTTGTAGGTCTCTTGTTTTATACACAAGGTGATGATGAATTTGCTCGTAGCAGCAAGGTTGTATCCGTCATGAAGCTCGCATGACATGGCATCACAAATCTTTGAATATGTTTTGTCTGCAATTGAATATGTGCATGGAAATTTGCTACCAGACTCGCTACAAATAATGTGGTGTACTAAATGTGTTTGTAAGCATGTAGAATGATTTAGAATAACGTGTAAATGTAGATGTGGATTAGGGCTGTTTTTAATTTGGGTTATTGCTTTAAAACGTTTACATGCGCTGATTTTCAATGTACAATACTGCAGCTCCTCTTTTCAGCTTATGTCTGAAATCTTGGTTTAAGCTCTTGTCTCTTTATGCCGCCCCCCCCTCCCAAAAAAGCCAAACAAACTTTATATATATATCACACTAAAAGAAAGAGGAAAAAGCCAAATATGTCTCCTTTTAAAGAGGGGGTGCAGGTCACACTAATGTCAGTCATAGTAGAAAGGCATTTGAAAGACATAATCTCTTATAGTTTTCAGGTGAGCTCATTTTTGATCTGCCAGTTTCCTTTCACATGTCTTCCACTTGACTCCTGGGGAGTAATTTTCACAAATCTGGGAGTTACTTCAGACACTTGACTTATACCAAATCTTGCATAAATGTACCTTGTAAGCCAGTCATGTGGTCACGCTTTGGATACTTATACTTTATTTTCTGCCATAAATTCAAGCAGCCCTAGAAAAGGAGCTACCAAATCAGAATATTTTATATAAATGTTCATTTCCTGTAAAATCACTTAATGTAGCAGACTGCGATTTCACTCGTAACATTTCATTTTCCATAATCAATCTTTACCCAATAAAGCATTAAATTAAATGTATTGTGTGATGCATTCAACTTCCCAGAGCTGAAAATTGTTTGTAGGAAAGCTTGGTGTATTTCTACTGAGAACAGCAAATATGCTGACATATGTTAACATTCCCTATGGTTGTCCAGCTGAATGAGCTTAAGTGTGTGTGTGTGGGGGGGGGGGGGGGGGGGGGGGGTTTGACCTGTTTGTTTGTGAAAGATGTAAGGAACTTGCAGGTTGGAGAGACTTTTCATTACATCACATTATCTGTCCTGTGTGGGCTGTGGAGCTTGGCCCTAGTTGTGTTTAGTCAGCAGCCTCTCTGTTAGAAGGATGCTACTTTAAAAAGGTTTTGTTGCAAAGAGGGAAATAAATCTTTTACAACAACTGGTAAATAAAACCCTTGTAAAAAAGATGTTAAATAGGCAACATTTTTATTATACAGTAGATTGGGTGAGGGAATTGTCAATGTTGTCACCATGTTTCTTATGTTTTGGTAATATTAGAGCATTTCATACAATAGTTCTATTCTTGTTTGCAATGATAACTCTAGAATACTGTTTGTGGGTGCTATCCAAGTAGTGTGTGTGTGTGTGTGTGTGTGTGTGTGTGTGTGTGTGTGTGTGTGTGTGTGTGTGTGTGTGTGTGTGTGTGTGTGTGTGTGTGTGTGTGTGTGTGTGTGTGTGTGTGTGTGTGTGTGTGTGTGTGTGTGTGTGTGTGTGTGTTACACAGCTGCATGACATTCTTATCTGTGCTGAACCAGCAGCAGGCAGAAGCCACTTCAGGCATTTTAGATAGGTCTTGTGTTGTCAGCAGCACCATACAGATGACATGGGAGCATGTATGTTGGTAGTGGGGTCTGCTGCCGTGTGTCATCAGTTTCTTTTGGGCCCGAGTAAAGACACAAGCGGACAGGATCTGATTCAGCTGTGGGACCACGGGCAGATCAGGCCCTATAGGCACATTGTAATAGCAAATAAAGGCTTTGGAGGCCCTGTTGGTACAGTGAAGCCAGTCGCACATTGTCCCCGTCCTCTCCTTCCACAGTAAGCCCGGTACCGACCAAGGCTGGGCCCACACCCGTTAAATAAGCACAGGGCCCCGTTTAATGGTCACTGCTGTTGTGCTCGCGCCTGACGTGGCGGATCATTATGCTGAATGGATGTGTCACATTCTATGTAGAGGTCAAGTATCGAAAACGCAATGAATTACATAGAGCAGTGAGCACTCTCTCTCCATAGCTAATGTGAGCCCCACTTACAAATGTTTCATTAGTCCAGGGCCTATTTTGTCATGCAGCCCTGTGCTATCACAAGCTAATTATGGATATATTGAATCCACATTCATAATAGTCTTAATGAGTCATACAGAATAAAGTGCTCCAGTAATAAAAAATGTAATTTAATAAATTGACTTTATAAATGGACCAATAATAATATAACGGAAAACGACTGTGAATTACCAAATGATTTTACAACTGAGTATAAGCTGCAACCAATTTGTCAAGCCATAGGCAAGACCTTGAGGAGAGTGCGCCATGCAAGGAGCTCTGGACTGCCTCTCCATTGTAAAGAAAACAGCAGGGTTATGCTGATGAGCTCGGAGCAGCTCTGAATATCAGAAGAGACAGAGACCTCTGTGACTTATGGCTGCAGCAGATGTCTCTCTTTGCTGTGCTTGATCAAGATCATAGACCTTCTAATCAGTATTAAAAAAGGCATCACAATTAGTTTAGCGGTTTGTTTTTCCTCTTGCCCGGATGTGCCGCTGTATAATGAGAAGCTTGCAGCCCAAGATGAAGTCGCTGGACTCGAGAAGATGACACACTGCCAAACAAAACAATTGGATTATGAGATTAAAAGACAGAAGACGCATAAATGGTGGGCCAAGAATAGTGACATTTGCAGGCGCAGGAAATCTCCATCTCTCATTGAAAAGGCAAGCAACTCTCTCTCTGCAAATGTTTAATCATATTTCATTAGCATATGCTACATATGCATGGTAATCTTATAGGTCGTATGTATGTTTTTCTGTGGTAAACGAGTGAAAATGCATGTTTGTCCTTGTGTTTTACTGTTTCAGTCCCATTTAAGCACCTTTTTTGTGAGTGTTTTGGAGTCAGACCGGGGCCTTTTGCTCCCAAAATACATCCAGTGGGCGTGAACTGCATTTACATATTTAAATGTTCACATTTTTGTCCTCTCCTCCCTCCTTAATGTGGGTTTCCATATGGATTACCCTCCTCCCTTTGCACTTTCACAGCATGTTCTCTCTTTTGCACATTTGTAGCAGGAGTGATTTCAGATTTGTATCAGGAAGATTATGTTCGAATCATGTCTTCCCTATTTTTGCAATCTCTTTCTGCATGCATGTGCGACTCTCCCTCTTCTCACTCTTATTCCGTGTCCTTTCTCACTAGTACAGTGCACTTAAGGCATAACCTTTTTTATGTAATTTCTTTTGTAAAGTCATCATTTTACCATGCTGTTCTAGACACCAAGTGTGCAGAAATTGTTCATAATTGTTCACTCTTGTGGAAATCCAACTTGTATTTCCACTTTGTACATCGTTTATGGTTGCATTTGTGAGAGAACAATTCCTATTGTTGGTGAGCTTCAGGGTGTGTGTGCATTTGATGAAGTTTTGGTTGAATATGTTAAAGACTTCGGATTTCAAAAACTGCAGCTAAAACAAAGTGTTATCCACGGCCCATCATGAAATTAATTCTGTGTCAAAAACAGCCCCTGAGTTGAACATGTCCTTCTCCCCCTTTCAATTTGCACATATCTACTGTTGAAATACAATTCACACACATGTTACAAGGAAAGTAAGAATGGAAACGGGGGATTGGTTGGAATGAAGGGCTGAAATTGGCAATTTTCAAGTGACTAAATCTCTCAGCAGGGGTATTTGTCACAAGGAGGCTTGATGGATCATCTCTTTTTGTAAGTAAATCAGTGGTGTGGCTGCTCTGTCTCTGTCCTGCTCCCAGTATGTGCACTGTTAGCTTGTTGGTGTTTGTATCAGGGATAAAAAAGCCACTGGAAGGGATCCCCATTATCACTCCTGGAGAGGCTGCATCTTAACGCTGGCCTGTGATAGAGTGATGAGTGATTAGAAAATAAAACTTACTTGATTATGTTTGGTTTACTCAGAAATTGGCCTTCTTTCTTAAAGGAGATATATTATACCCATATTTTGGTTCGTAATTTTGATTTGGTTTATTACTTAGAACCCCTTCCGATAAAGCCCAGCCTGCTCTGATTGGCCAGCGGGCACACACTGTTGTGATTGGTCAATTTGTTTTGGGCCTATGCTACTAGCTTGGCTGCTGTCAAGCTTTAAATGACCACTGTGTAGGATTTAGTGGAATCTAGTGTTGGAGTTCGCATATTGCATGCTGTGTTTCCTGCCAATTCCAAGTGTGCAGAGGCTATACATAATAAAAAAAGTCTCTCTCTAGAGCCAGCACTCGGTTTTTCCTTTCTGGGCTACTGTATAAATGTACACTGAAACATTGCTGACTCCAAAGAAGAGGACCTGCTCCGGATGTACATTTAAACATTATTTGTATTATGTTATGTATTATGTGCATTATTTGTTTCAGGTGAAAATAATGAATACATAATTGTGAATATTATATTTAATTTCTCCCGACCTATCCCCTCCTACACACTGGACCTTTTAAGAGCAAGGTTTTCTGTGGAGGAGAGGAGATTTTTAACTTTGCTGATCTTTTACATACCCAAATAACCTATAACACTCTTGAAGAAAAAGTTTGTCCTTTTAAGTATTAGACAATTAATGTCATCATGAAGGAATTAAGTTATGAATTTGGGGAATTTCAATGAAAGAAAGTGACAGTGACAAAAGTAGTTGATCTAATTATTTAATTTGTTAATTGTGTGGTTATACCAATATAAATTCGAATGCATGTTATATTACAAACGCATAATCTCTGTTTGTGCAGATGGAATAAAAGACTTAATAGTTATATAGAAATAGTAGGTTTTTTTTAGCTTAAATAGCCTGCACTAACACAAACTAATGGTACTTTCCCATGAACCCCAGTATAGAGCTTTGTGCTGCTTGTAAGTTCATCACTGCGGTTCAAGTGCCGTTTGTCATTTAAACTTTTTGTTGGTATTTTCTAACTGATTCCAGCCTCACCACATCTGCACTGTAGTGCTGTATCTGCTGTGGTAAATTGCTGTTAATGCAAACTTAACATTTCCTACAGATGATTTCCATTAAAGGCTTTCCACCGATTAACCCTCTGAGGCTTTTTACTATTTATTCACACTAGATGGAGGCACATTGTATTTGTCCTGAATGGATTACCGTTCTTCTGTTAGCTGCAATACAGTTGAATTCAATATTTGGTTTATTAGACAAGGTGTGAATATGTTCTGTGCTAATTTGTCAGCGGGTTTTAAATATTTCATAAGGGGAAGTTATCAGAGGATACAGCCACAGTGCGCTGCAGGCTTTTTACTGTGGTTTGTGCAAGTCATCACAACATCAAACCTCCACCACACCGTGAAGGTAACAATGACTTTTACTGCACCCTCCCCTCCTTTTTATATTCAGCTTAATAATAAAAATAATATATTTTAGGCGTCTTTGACACAAACATTTCTTTTGTTATGAATACAAGTCTTATCTTTTCTCATTTGCACCCTGCACACAGCACAAGATGTTATCTGGGTGGCTCGTGGGAGTGCAGGGGTATCCCAGCCACATGAACAAATGTCATTACATTAAGGGAACTGGTCCAAGCGGTTTTTCTTTGCTCCTGCTCCCTCTCACTGCAGTCAAGATTCACATATCCACAGCCGAGGAGAGCGGTGGAGGGTATAAACGCAGAAGTTTGGGGGAGGGGTGAGTAGAGCGTGTCTGTAGCCTAGAGGGAAATCTCAGTTCACCCTGAGGGAACATTGGGAGAGTGAGTGTGAAAAGTAGGCTGGCCTCTAGCGCTGTAGGGTGACTAAACTTCCTCAGACAGGTTACAAAAGAAGCTGGTGTGTGTGTGCGCATGCGGTGGTTGTGAATGTAATTGACCGTGGTAATGGACATTACATGGGACAAGTAAGGATAGCAAGGCCCGCTTTCTCCCATCTGCACATGGACTTATGGTGAGTGAGGCCTTACTGCCAAGGTAGTGAAAAGGTATCTCCATGTTAGGAAAATGAGTGTATGAGTATCATTATTCCATGTAAGACCCTTTGCTTGTCTTATCAATGTTATGATCCAGTGCCTGCAGCGACAGAGCTGTGCAAGTAATAGCTTCGCTCAGGCCAGATAATTAGTCAAATGCTGATTTCTGCTCAACTCCCATAGGAACAGTGCCACCAAGGCTAAATAGCACCAACTGAAGTGGTGCTTGTCTCTTTGTGTGGGCTGGAAAAATAGCAGTACCATATACCGTATGCGTGTGTGTGTGCGTCTACTCATAAGTTATGGGATGTAAATATTCTCTGTTTTTAAGGTACTTGTGAGCAAAAAATGTTTTTAGATTCAGCTTCTGTTTTATGCAAATATTAACCCACAGGCCACATTGCAGCCCAGAGGGAGCTGTCAAGCTGTCAACCTGCCGCTCTCCCATTGACTTCACATTTGTCGTATCTGTCAATAGAAATCCGTAAAGTTCTCTCTAAGGAGAATGTAAATGTTCTTTGTTGTTGTTTGTGCTCAGGAGCTCCAGTTTGAGCGGCTAACCAGGGAGCTGGAAGTGGAGAGGCAGATTGTGGCCAATCAGCTGGAAAGATGCAGACTTGGGGCTGAGTCGCCAGGTGATGGTAGCAGCAGGTAATGAGAAGATACACACACACACACACACACACACACACACACACACACACACACACACACACACACACACACACAAATCTGCAGTCCAACACATGGCTATTTCATCCTTCACAGCAGTGGCCATAGTCCATAGTGTAACCTTATGGCATAGTGAGGAGCAACCCAGTGTGTGTAAATCTGTCCTATTATTTAAAAACCAAATTGCTTCAGTGTTTTAAGCTAATAAAAAACATGGTCATATCAATTTAAATAAGCAGATCTATATAATAAGCAAATTGACCTAAGCTAAAACAAAATACAACATATACACAACTGACTCTGTAGTCAATATATCAAGCCAATGTTTATTAGTGACAGCAAGTGAATGTGCATGATAGCAGAGTGTTGTTTGCTCAGTGAAGCACTGCCGTCAGAGTGAAAGAGCTCTGGAGTTTGCTCTGGGAATTCGTTCCCACTTCATCAGCTGAGACACCAGGCTGCCTGATCATCACACCTCAGTGACCACACATTCTGTCCTATCTACTGTGGCTCAGACATGTCAGGTTCATTTGTAGAAAGCTCAATGCCAGTGGGCTCCACAGGCCTGTCATGAAGCAGGTTTGACACCAGTTTTGTATCATCGCATAGTTTGGTGGTTTGTCTCAGTGTCATTTGTCAGTGGCACAAATGATGTGAAGATGCACTGATATACAAGCATGCTGTTGACGTGGACCAATAACAGCTTTGAAAATCTATAACAGTATCTCTCCAGCATCTTTTATACTGCTGATATGTTTACTAATTTTCCATTTAATTTGCCACCTAATGCGTCTGTGAGATTCGATGCAGAGTAAAAGTATCATTGACAAAGAGGTTTTAGATAAACAAAAAATTGATTTACTATGGCTGCAACTCTAAGAAAGGTCTCCCAACGTCATAATAAAATGGTCTGAGACAATAAGCATGGTTTTAATAACGGTCTTTCATGCATTCTGTTGTATTGGCAAGTGGCCAATGCCATTGTGAGCATTAATAATTGTGTGCTGGTTTATCTATGTCCCTGCAATTACCACTGTGCTTGTACTTCAAACAATAGTGACTGAAACTGAGCACATCATGTTGGAGTTGGAGCTAATACAAGTTAAACAGTTACATTTACTGAAATTCCTGCAACGCAATAATGAGAGAAGATGTTGGAGGAGATGATGTGTATGACATTTGGGCTGATTGAGGCAGAAGAAGGGGGAGTTTTATGTGCAGAAGAGAGAGTGGATACTGATGAGTCGGGCCGGGTTAGGACAATCATTTTCATATGATGTTTGGGTCGGGGTTCTATCTCGTTGGCTGGGCTATCTTCTTAAATTTTGCCTGCATCAGAAAAAACCTCAGGTTCAGGTCAGGCTTGGTTTGTCTTCTCTCTGGCTCACTCGGCATCAGACAGAAAATTGCAGCCTGAGCCACTCTCTCTCTAGTGCAGACTAATTGCAGTGGATGTTATCTCGGGATGTGTACATCAGACAGCAGATTCAATGCTGATGTATGACATTTTCTTTTTTGACTACTTATTTGTAGCCCACTAGTATGATACATGAAAATCTCACTTGTTTATGAGCATGGACTCATATCTTAAGAAAATAGAAGTGTTATTTTCATATTGTTGACAAATGGCCCTCTGCATTCACTCTCTAGTAGGCTTGGAAGCACTTGGGTTATATGTGGATACATGACACTTGGTCTAAAAAGGGTCTGTAATGGAACTATGTGATTTCTGTCTGGCTTTGTGATAATAAGCCCTATATGCCCTCACATGATGGATTCTTGCTCTTCAGCCTGTTTACCTGCAAAATACCCCCATCGAATACCATCAGTTTGCAGTTCTCAGAAATTACAGCGTCCATTTCTCCTTCTTTTTTGGAGAGGAGCAGGTAAAGAGCTTCTGTGTAAAAGGTCTAGACACCAAGTATCTGAAAATAATACACAGCCTATTTATTTCAATTCCCTCTTGAAAACGAACAGTTATTTGTTTTGTTTTAGCCCGTAGTGTTAGTGTATATAGCAACACCGTGATCATCGTGAAGGTGACACACTATTACTCCATCAACTGACCAGTTCCTAATATGCAAGTGTTTTTTGTCCAACAGTGACAATACAAATTAATATATTGTCTAGTGTTCAGTTCATTTTCTCAATATACAGGTCTAGATGTAGGTCTTTTGTTGAATTTATTAAATCTGGCCTAATTTTTTTGTAAGATGTGTTAGAAAAGGTAAAGCTTGCTCCACAGAGTTGCTGAAAAGAGATCAAAAGAGATCAGAATACTGCAAATGTATTTTCTGAACATATGTCATGGATTGCATTGTCCGTTATATTCCCTAGATTATTCTTTCACAATATGTCTAGTAAGTACTAATATTTTATCAAATATCAAAATTATTGATGGTTGAAATGTGAATAGTTTCAATTTAAATTCATTCTAAGGAATCGAAGAACCATTTTTTAAACTCGGACGCTTTACCTACTTAGCCACTGGAAGAACCAGCATCTAAATTTAGCTCCTGAGCCAAAGTTCCTTACCTGCTTTCTATTGGCCCAGGAATTATCTGAGTGCAATTTGTTGTTCAGAGCTGATTAGGAAATCAAAAGCCTTCAGGCCACGCATCGTTCATTCTCACAGTAAGCACGAGTATCAGAATCAGGTGGCAGACGAATCAGAGGTAAAAGAATTCTTGGTGTTTTTGTTGGAACTATAATCAGAGTTTGATTGCATCAAAATAGCCCCAAATCAGATCGAGACACTTGTTGCTGATGCAGAAACAGGGTTTTCAGTAAATCCTTGTGTTAAGATTAGCTGTTGATAATCCAATATGTAGTTCTGCAATCTGATTTCTGTTGTCATTCATATTTTTTGTTGGAGCAGATGTCGTTCATTTCTCTGTTAAAGGTTGAGTTTGGATTTGTTTATTTCAGATACAAACCACACAGTTAAAAGTATGTTTATCCTGTTTTACTGTTACCACAGAGAGAAGTACTCTCTGTGTCATGGGTCTTTGGCATGTAAATGAACACACACTTGAAAAAGCTTTCAGAAACACTGGTAAAGTTTGAATAAGGGCAAAGTGATCTCTCCATTAGAAATCTGCATTTGTTATCCAGGTTTATTCTAATCATATTGTACGACTACGTTTCCCCTGCAGAATCTTGTTTTGAAAATTAGGTCTTTGCCAGAAGTTGTAATTACATTGGTCAAATCCATGTAAACGCATCTTTTCTTCTCACTGGGGGGCCGGTAGCTCCCCACCACCTCCCACAGGTCCTGTAAAGAAAACATGTAACACCATTTTCACACCTATTTTAAAGCCAGAGAAGGACAAATGAAATGGCTACCACTGGAGATTTGTGTATGAATGGAGATTAGCTTTAACCGTCGAGGTCCCACTGTTTGTGCTCAATAGCTCAGCAGGACGACAGCAGAGGTGACAGGACACTTAAGGATTGTGATGGAAGTCATTACATTTCATGACACCTCCAGAGCTGACCACCGCCCTTTTATTTCTGCAAGCACATAGATGGGAGGTGGTCATGACCTCTGGCAAAACTCTTTAAAAGATGCAACCTCCCACCCAGCCCGTCTCTGACTAGCCAGAGGGGTTGATGGGGAATTAAGTATCCCATCAGGGTCAGACCAGTTCTTTATCAGCATCTTCAGTTTTACAGTCGCTCCACAAAGCCTTTTACCCAGGCAGCCTGTCGATATGCAGCATGCACAGCAGCGCATCACTGTCATGGTATCCATTCTTCTTCTTCATCTGCCATGGTTCAGTGGAGCACAACTCGCCCAACTTCCTCTTTTTTTTAATTGCCTGCGTGCTCATTAAATTCAGAGAGCTGGGGTTCTTAAAGCTCATTGAGTGTCACCTTAAACATTTGGTGCTTGATAGCAATGTCCAGCAAATAATGAAAAGAGTTGGAACACAGCTCTGAGGTCTCCTGCTTGGCCTCTGTCGTAATAACCAGTCTTGGAAAAAAATTGCTCTGTGTGACTTTCCTCCCCCTTTAGTCAGAAAATATTTTCAGAGGTACTTACGTAAGCTGAAATGATTAGGTGGCTATTAAGATGTTCATGTATGATAGCTCATGCCTGCCCTGCACTAAGCTATAACCATTTCAGTGCTTTGCATTCCCTTGTTTACAGGGAACAACCCAGTCTGCCTGCCCTAATGCTGACCTGTGTGAGATTTTATGATGGCTTTCTGGCATTTTGTGGAACCAGATGCATGATGTGTTGCACCCACACAGTGCTCTCTTGATCAATCAGTTTTGACCTTGAATTCCATATTTTTCTTTAAAACAAAGGAAGAAGATTGATTTGTGAAACTCTGAGTTAAGAGATGGACAAAAAAACATTATATTAAACTCAGTGCGTTGGGATGAAACTGTGGTACAGTATGTGCTATAATTTTCTCCCTGCCTCCTCCTTGCCTCTTGTTACATTAACACCTTAACTGCAATAATTAAGTGTAAGGTTTCTGTTGTGAAGGGCTGAAAAGCTGGATTTATACCAATGCATTCAGGGTTATAATGCATCTAGTGGAGGTTGGAAAAGAGATTGGAGTTTAAAACCCAGGGTCAATATGCAGCATCTGAGAATTAATTTGAGATCCTTTTGATATTTGTGCCATAGTGTTTCATACTTGATGTCTGGTTTTATGTCGTCTTGCGATGAGCTTGATAATAAGTCTGATCCTTGTTCTACTGATCCAGGTCTGTTCATCATCAATCACGACGCACCAGCACCAGCATTGTTATTTCTGCATAAACATCCATCTCCGTTGATCAGATCACAAGTGGACAGCTTCAATGGCCGGTGTGACACATTCAAGACACATTTAGGAGACTTCTGAGATCCAAACACTCCTTTTGGAGGTAGTCTCCGACACATTCGTCATGCTATGTGGAAACAAATGTGTCCAGCAACCACATTGAAGGATGCTACAGTTTCTCAATGTTTCCCATACATTGATTAATGTGTGCCCTCTGCCACAATATTAACAGTGACCAGATATTGATTCTCTATTTTTTTCTTTTAAATAAATGAAATCTTACTTCATAGTAGTGCTGCTTCAAACACATGGGTTTTCTCAGCTCCTCCTGGCTCTGCTCTCGCTCTCTCCACCTCTAACACTGACATATACACAGAGACACTTTCTTTCTGACTGGACCATGACTCTCCTGCATTATTCTCTGGAGACTGAGTATCTCTTTCAGATTCTCTTTGTGCTTGTCATTCACTGCCATACAGGATTATGTCAGTATGTCACATCGCTGAGTGTTTGTTAATGTACTGAATGATCACCTTTGATTTACTCCCGGGGCTTGCCTGTGTTGTCTATTAAGTATCAGCTTCCATTTGATCATAATCATTTCCCAAATTGGGATCATTTAACTACATCTATCTATCTATAATCCATCCCCTGGCTTTTTGCGCATTTCAACTTAGGTTGTGAAAAACAGACTCCAGTTGCACATTTATAGCTTTTTGTCCAGTGGTGAAGGGCCCTCAAACAAAATCACTAATCTTTCACCAAAGGCACCTTTTAAGTCCTGGTAAACACTGAAATCTCCACTTTGGCAGTATACTCTGAACCTCTGGCTCTTCTATCTCCAACACAGTGATTAAACTGTATATACACGGCTGTGAAAGAGCAGTTGAGTCCCAAAGGTGTCTCTTCCACATGATTTCACTCACGTCATTCAGTGAGGTGTGTGTGTGTAGTACATGTATTCACTTTTTCATCTCCTGTTTTCACAGCTCCTCTGAGAAGTCCCTGCCTTGGAGAAATGCAGGTATGTCAACTTGAACACTAAGATGTTTGGATAGCTGTCCCTCTTCCTAACACAAGCATGCTTTGCATTGCATTCAGATCATGAAATGAAGCAGTATCACAGTTAATTGCGGGGGGGACATTTCAACAATGGTGGAACTTTAGCATCTGTATGATGTTAATTCGCCCGGGCAGAGTTATCACATTATAACAGCCTTCTGCACCGTCACCATGTTTGTCAGAAGCTTTGACTTCTAGTGGATGTATTGCTTAACAACCAACCCAACATAAAGGACACATGTGTATTATTTTTTTTTTACTACCACCCCGCTCTACACCTAATGCTACACCTCAACCTCAAAATGAACCAACCTCCTAATGCGTCATAAGATGTAAAGGCCGCTGAAATTGGCCTAGACAATACTGCTCAGCATCACAGTGATTCAAAAAAATACACGGGCAACATCTGGAAAGCAAAACTTTTTTGCTTAGTGCGTCTCAGTTGTCTTTTAATATTTGCAGAGAGGACCTTTTTCTGTACAGGGTTTGGCTGAGAGTGTGTTTCTGTGTGTGTGCGGTGCAATATAGACATGTTTTATATTATCACAGTTATCATTGCAAACAGGAGCCTTTTTAAGCACACTTGCAGTAATGGACAGCCTGAGGCGTACTCCTGTTTTAATATTTATTTAAGCTACTTCTGCCCACTCACACACACAACACCGTCGGTGACTGGGGGCTGAAGGATTTCTCACCGACCACTTTGGTCTGTTTGTTTAGCCCACATCCTTGAAGGATCTTCAGGAGGGAACGGATAATGAATTGAATTTACTAATGTTTTTCATGGCTTATTAATTCGATTCTGGAACTTAGTGAATCTCTGCAATGGTCATTAATCTTTTATTGTCGATCCCATCAGACGAGGCTATGGGGGGTTTAGTTGTACATATGCTCTGGGAATATTAATACTACACTCTTTTCTCATTTGCTGCCCGCTGCCCATTTCCTTGCTGAATGTATTTCATTAGTGTTGGAACAGAGCTGAGGACTAATCACAATCGCTTTGTATTGATTTCTCATTGTACTGTAGATGATAAATGATAGTCAGATGTGGTAATGTATTTTTCCCCCCCCAATCTAAAGGAATTTAAGTCTAAATGTGCGGCGCAGAGCGTAATGTGTCACGTTTTGACTGTGAGGCTTATTGGTCCCATGAGCCACCAAGCATATGACTCCACTGTCTGAGTGTTTGGGATAGAAGCGTTACTGTGGAAACGAGCATGTTGGCCCCCGGGCAATGTCAATGCAGACACACACACACACACACACACACACACACACACACACACACACACACACACACACCCCGTCCACCGAGAATAGAGGACAAACCTCCCGAAATGAAAACTTTGTTTCCTGTCTTGTTTTGTGTAGCCACTTCTTCTTTTACAGACGTGCATTCTGTCAACACTCAAAAAGGACCCTGCCAATTTAATCAAAGCAAAGGCAGCCATCTACTTTCTTATCAAATTTATTATATCCCTTTTTATACAAATGACGTGCAAGACAAGAGCCCTCTGACTCTGGATTTGAATTACTGAAATTCTACTTAAGATTTCCTTTGGAAAATATGCTTTGAAAAGTTAATACATGATTTAAAAAAAAAAGAAGGTATTACAGCAGAATCAGTACGTAATTGTGTAACTTTAATTTGTTATCCAGTAGCAGCATTAAAACACACTCAGAAGTGAATTGCAGATTTTTCTCTATGAGGCCAATAATTGTGTTTGTGTATTATCTACACGATCTACGGATCTTTGCATTCATTTGCAGATTAGTGTTCACATGCACTACACTTGAAAAACAGTTAGTCTATGCGCTTACAAATTAAATTTTCAACTTTATGTAATGTTACAACCTCACTCTGTTCTATTATTTGTGGATATAGGTTTTGAAAATTCAGTTTCTGAATTTTAACAAGGGAGTCAAACCTTAAAGTGGTCTGGAAACACGGTAAAGCACAGACAGGATAACGGGAGAGAAATGGGAATTCAAGTCCAGATGAGACGCAGACAAGCTGATTGTATGGCTGGTGCTGGAAGTCTGTGTGAACTGGACACTATATATAGTTTTATAGAATAAATTATTAATATACAAGAAAATGTATTAGGGGCCCTCACGGTGCTGCGACAAGTACTCATCCTGGGTGTGTATCAGGAGTGTTAATGTCATTTGAGAACAGTCGACATGGAGTTATTACATATAGGAAATATTATTATTATTTGAGGCCAGTAATGTTCGATCATCGGCTTGGGGGAAAAGGGTTGTGTCTCTCTGTCCTCTGTGGTGTTTCTCCCTCTGTTTATTTTCCTCTTCTGTTCCGGCCTCTTGGCATCTCATTTATCAAACAGGGTCAACGCTCAGTCTGAAAACCCTGAGGTCTTAAAGGACGCACAGAGTCACTGCTAGAATATAAGGAGACAAAAGACCTTTTGATGTTACACTTAAAGAACACAAATGCTGGTTCATGTAAACTGTAAATACTTGAACAGGACTCTTGTATTACACACATTAAATTTGTATGAATTTAAATGCAATCTCTCTAGGCTAAAAAGCAAATACAAACCACTTACAGACAATTGGGTTAGGTTCTTTCACATATGAAGAAAACAGCAGGTGTCTTCTATATGTATGGCTCCTATTTTTAAGTTAAGGGGCTGGCAGGAAAATTTCAGCAAAATGTCCAGAGGTCTGTGCATGTCTGCAAGCAGCATAAATATAAATATCAAGATGTAAGAAAGCGGGATGTCAGGTACTAGGCCTTTTATGTACAGAATTCAGGGTATGAAAGACCCCGGCAGCCAAGGTCTGCCTCCAGCTGTGCCCCTCCGCTTGCTGCCTTTGTTCTAGTGATTGCAGACTAACCCATTGACAGTAGTCACGCTTAACTAGATTGTGATTATGGGGAAATGTGCACAGGGACATTAGATGCCTAAGTCAAGTTCCTGTTTGCCAAACTGGTTGTTGCCACCACGCATACAGAGGGCGGGATGAAGGGGAACGTTAGAGCAGTTAAACTGTTCGGAGCATGGCCGCGTACACAGTTGAACTACCTCGCCAACTCAATTTCGCTTCCTAAAATTAGTATGGCAGTAAAATTGAATGACTCGAACACAGACGTGGAACTAATGTTGCAGAAATTATTGGCTGTTATTGTTTCTTCTCAACTCTTCTCAAATCGTCAGCGACTTTAATGACTATTATAATCTTCTCTGTCGCAAAACTCAAAACTGAAACCGTTTCACGCTCTTTCTCTTTGTCTGACTCCCCTGCTCTGCTATGCTCTGCTCTGCCTTCCCAGATGCCTCCGCCTCCGGGGACACAAAGTCTCGGGTGACTGACAGTTCCCAGTCGCCCAGCTACCGCATCAGGACTGAGTCAGAGCAGGTGTCTCTGTATTCCCCGGAGCAGTCCTCCCTCCATGAAAGTGAGGGTCTGTTATTGCCTTCTCTCCATCTTCTGCACTGCGTTTTTTTTTCTTCTGACTCACGTCTTTGTTTCCTTGCCTCAGCATTATCCCACTACATTTATATGGAAATTAATTGACGACAAACTGTTTCATTACCTGTCTCTTGATAATACTTTACATAAAATCTGTGTTTGTCTTGCACTTTTTTGCTGAACAATGTGCCATGGTACATTGAAACACAGGGTGGTAGAACATTTATCCTCCTGGAGTGCCATTTGTCAGTAGTGATGTTGTCTAGGTAAATGTCACATCTATTATGAAACCATTTGTGATGTCCATCTCATAAACCTCTGACCCTTTGTCCTCCTCTCTCTGCCTCTCTTTCTGTCACTCTCTCTCAGGGTCCGCAGTGAATTCACGTAGCTCCACTCAGATTAACTCGTACTCGGACAGTGGCTACCAGGATGCCAACAGCGGCTATTTCAGTGGCCAGAACATGGGCAAGGCTGAGCTGAGGATGCAGCACTCCTTCCCTGGCGCTGGCACCCTGATGAGGAATGCCAGGGCTGAAGGCCAGGCTTCCACCCAGGTACTGGCAGCAACTGCATCCACAACATATTGCTGTCGTCATAAATATAAAATTTATCTTTAAAGAGTTATTATCTGGATTACTCTTTTATTAGGAAGAGGTGTACACCTTATTCATGCAATTATCCAAATAACTAGTCAGCAATGAATAAAATCATGTAGATACAGGTTAGGAGCTTTAGTTAACGGTCTGCCAAACATCAGAATAGAGGAAAAAGGTGAACTGATCACATAATTGTTGGTGCCAGATGGGCTGGTTTAATTATTTCTGAAACTGTTCTCCTGGGATTTGCATACACAACAGTCTCTAGAGTTTTTACTAAGAAAGCTGTGAAAAACAAAAAACATCCAGTGAGCGTCAGGTCAGCAGACAGAAACGAGTTCTTGATTTGAGAGGTTACAAAATGACAGAAAGGCTCCAATAACTCAGATAACCACTCTCAGGGTGCAGAACATGTAAAATGAGCTACTGCAGCACCAGAAAAGCATGATGGGATCCGCTTCTGTCCGCCAAGAACAGAATTGTGATTAATGATGAATCTGGATTGAGACATGCAGATGGTCAGGTCAGAAGTTCCAAAGCTCTAAGACCTGCCACGGTTGGTGGATGTGAAAGTGTGTGGGTAATCATCGAATCATCGCTGGAATCCCACAGCCAATCAGAGAAGTGTTGCTGACCATGTGCATTTCCTTTGATGCCACAGTGGCTAATGGCTACTTCCCGCCTGTTAATGCACCATGTCACAAAGCAATCAAAGTCATCTCAAATTGGTTTCATGAATATTACAATGAGATCGGTGCACATCAGCGCTTTTCCCAGTCATCAGATGTGAATCCGATGATTGATGTGGCAAAAGGGGAGATTGTGAAGAAAGCAAATCTTCAGAAATGATTTGATGCAGTTATGCAGACATGAAGAATGGATATATTCAAAGTGCCACAAAGAACTGAAGCTGTGTTGACAGCAGAGGAAGACCCCTTCTACCCAGTATGAGCATGGTGTTTCCAATAAGCAGGGCTCACAATGTTAAAGAGCTCATGAAATTGAATTAATAATTGATTGAAGTTTTAAATTAATGACAAAAAAAGAGAGACACCAGAATTGACTTGAGATGTTTCCTGTGAAGATAACAATGTGAAGTTTAAACCGACACCGAAGGTTCACAGTGTTCTGAGCACAACAACATAATGATGCTTCATATGGCAAAGTACACAGAGACCACTGGGAAACCAAATTGCTCTATTGTACGCTGTAGACACAAATGGAAAAGAGAAAATGATTGTGGCCTAGAGTAAAGTCATGCCCTGTAATAAATTGGTTTATTTAATGCTGTGTTATTTAGCATATCATTACCCATTACTCAGGTAAAGTGAAGTACAACATGATTGTTAATGATTTTTATGGCTCCTTAAGGACTGAAGAAACAAATGCATGAAGCCATATTGTTTTTTTCCCTCACTTGCAGGTTCCAGCAGTCACAACAGTGGTGCCTGGCCGTGCTATGCGGAGGGTAAGCTCAGTGCCTTCTCGCTCTCACTCGCCGGCCTACGCCAGCAGTATCTCCCCCTCCCGCGGCTCCCTGCGTACCTCACCTGGCAGTGCCTATGGCTCACCCATTGTAACTGAACCCAAACCCCTCTCCAGCATCTTCTCCACAACCTTGCCCTCTGCCCAGCGCATCAATACCACTACAGGCTGCGGTGGAAGCAGCTCACCCTACTCGACCCAGAAAAACTCCCCCGCTGCACTGCGACGCGTGGGCTCCACGAACTCGCGGTCAGGCAGCGCTAGCCACAACACCTCACCCTATCAGGCGTCCGCAGGGTCCTCGTCAGGCCGCATGGGCTCTCCTCTTACGATGATGGACAACATTAACCTAAATAAGCAGCCTACCCACTCGTCATCTCCAGTCAGGGCTAGTATGACTGCTGTGCCCCAGCACTACAGCTCCACCCTTCCCCGCTCCATGCTCCACAGCACTGACCCCTATGGACCCCAGAGTTACGACATTTACGAGAGGATGACGCGACCTGACAGCCTCACAGGTGCTTAAATACACACACACACACACACACACACACACACACACACACACACACACACACTAATCAGAGTGTATCACCTCAGCAGCCTGTTCAAACTCGATTACACTCTTTCATAATTTAATAGGGAATTATTCTCAAATGACTTGCAGCGTTTTGTCTGCATACAACTGTAAGAGCAGTTGCAGTAGCTGTAGAAAACACATTTTGTCAGAAAAGAATACATAGTCTTTTGCTCTTTGCCCTGCTGTCCTTTTTTCCTGCTGGCGCATAGCTCTGTCAATAACTGTGTCATTGTATGTGAGTGTGTGGGTGGGCCAAGGCCGAGCTCCCTCATGTGGACTCAAAACATGACCCCAGGAGGAACACACAGACCAGAAAGGCCTGAGCTTCAACATAGTTTTAATTCAAGTGATTCATGTAAGACGCTTTCATTTTATATACATTACTTCTGTCTTCTTGAGCAGGGGATTTCTACTTAAGGCTGTAAATATTTGGACAGTGATACATTATTCAATTTTTTTGGCTCGCTGCTCAGCATACTCAACCAGAGAGGAAACAGAGATTGTGAGGTCAGTGGTTCTGCTGGAGGGCAGCCAAAACATAGTTTCTGAGAGAAGACAAATATTAGCTCAAATAGTTTAATACACTACGGATCATAGTTAATTTTTCTGTTGAGAATAGACTCACAAATGTAGGAGTTTATATTTGAGATATTATCTGACATTGTAACACTGCTTACTCTGACAATGTCATTATCAATTTCAAGCGTACAGTTCAGTTCAAAAGTGACTTTACTGTATCTATAACCACACCCAACAGTGATGTCACTTGTGTAGTCCCATACGTCGGAGTACATTTTCAAATTTCTGAATATAGGTGAGAAGTTTATAGTGTGTGGTGTTTATTCAAAGCTCATTTTGGTTTGAATTGAGGGTTGCAGCAGAATACCAGTCACGGTTTACCAAAGTATAACAAGTCATGGTTACTCCTTTCCTACAACTACTACTCCTGCATTATCTTAGTATTCATTAACCTCTGATTTACACACACACACTAACGCACACACTCAATGACTTCCGGCCTGACCCCATACAGAAACATACAAATAAATTCACACACCTCGTTGGTCTGTGGGAATTAAAGGTACAGAGAGGAAAGAGCACCTTTAGTAAATTAGAAACCGTTTTTATAATCAGCACATGCTCTTATGATGGAATTTCTCACAACTTTTATAATTTTTACAAAATAATCAGCGGATTAATCAATAATCTAAATTATTATTAGTTGGAGTTGGACACGTGTTGCTCAAAAAAAGCTTCACCTCAGCCAACTACAACAGACAAATCCTACTATTATATTTATATCTTAATGATCTAATGATACTAACATACTATTGCTTAACATTTTTAATACAGGACTTTTAGAACGTTTTACCTGTGAAACATCTTCAGGGACATTTATTTTACCGTATTATCAGGTTAGATAAGTAATGACCAATACAACAATAAATACATGAGCATTTGTACGGCTGTAGAAAAATAGAAAAAGGAAAGAAGAAATCATTTCCACAACACATAATGAGTTCCCTCCAAATCCATTATTTGAATGAGTGCATTACAAAGACTATGACCACTCAGGAAGGGAAAATGAGGTTACTGTAATATGTAGATGGGGTCTGAAAAACAGGGGCCCTCTGTACTGGTTTGACAGTCCACGATACCGGATCCCACAAGTTCAAATAGCTGTTAAAACATAAGGATTTGGTTCTGGGTTTAGGTAAGGATTGGGAACAATTGAGGAGATAAGATCTGGAAAAATAAGTATTGGGGATCATGCTTGACCAAGCTATGACAGCTTGGTTGTTTTTTTGAAGTAAAAAAAAAAAGCCCAAAACAAACACTGGCTAATGTTTTCTAGTTTTGTTTTTCGAGTCAAACACAAATCTTATTTGTCCGATTAGATTTGCAGATAAAAAAAGCTTTGAACCACAAGTCAAATTATGAAGTCACCTGTAGCACATGCGGGTAGATTCAGCTGCCAGTCTGGTTTGTTGACATAATCAAAGGACCTCTGTGCTGTGTAAAGATTTTGTTTTTACACCAACATGATCATTTACTCCACCACACAATAACAAGTACATCTGATAAGAAAGTTGGTCATCTTGGCGTTTCACAATATCTGTGCAGCGCCACAGTAAAGTGGATTTTAAGCCATTATTTCACAACTTTCATCATAGACACCTCATAAAACATAGATAGGGTTCTAACGTCTGTGACCTCAGTGGCGGGTGCGGCCGTGAATGAGGGACATATTACACTTGATCGGTGGGGAAAGTAAATGTCTCTTCCACTTTCCCTACAAAAACCCTGAAGTGAACAAGCCTTAATGTCAAGACCTACAAGGTTAATGGGCTGTTTTCTGCTTGAATACATGCTGCCTGGGGAAATGCTCAGATGCCCTGGTTGATGATGCCATTCAAGGTGAACATTTTGATTTGTTGTGTCACATGGGTTTCCCCTCATCCTCGGTGTACTTTGTGTGTTTGGTGCTGCATGTGCATGTGTGCCTTTTTGTTTGTTGTTGGTTGAACCTGATATTCCTTAATAACCACTGCATGTGCACGTGTGTAGTGTTATCAGCATTAAAGGTCACAACCTGCACTGTGGTTTTACTATGGGCTCTTATCGCTAGGGTTGGGTAATATGGGCAGGAATATTATCACAGTATGTTTTATGTTATTGATCTGTTAGCAATTACCTCGATACACATTTAATACCACTATGTGTTTTTAATTGAAACAATGCAGTTAAACATTTTAGAGTGAGACCCACCATAGTGGTTACACAGGGCAATGAAGAACCACTACATTTATACTCCTCCTCTCTCATCACAGTTAATTGTGCTACACTTAAGATGAAGTCAAATTGCAATTCTCATCAGCTCTGGCCAGGATACTTCTGTTGCGCATCCCCTTACATTGTTAAATGCCAAACTTGCATATTCCCAGTGTAAAAAGATTCCTATTTCTTTATTTATTCAAATATTTTTCGGTGGCTGGATTATTTAACAATGCCAAATTTGTGCGTAAAGCAACAATTACATTTTTTCTCTCTCCTCCATCTCCCTGTATTGTATTGTGCACAGAGCTGATAGTGTTGCATTATATTCAAAAGATAACTTTTGTGGGGAGAAACTGAAAAGGGGTCTGATGTGACATGGATGCCACTTGTCACCCACATCGTCAACTCAACGCTTTAATTAGGGTCCAAATACTTATTCAAATGCTTCTGCTTGTTCCTCTCTTATAGCTTTTAACTATTCAACCTTAACATATAAATTACAAAAGTGTGCCTGCTTCTGTTTGAGTCACCCCAATGTGCAGTGTCATGCTAGGTCCATTACTAACTGTTCAAGGCTGCAACATAAGTGACTGTATTGACTTTTTATCTGCTCGGAGGTGGTACCTTTCTCATATACTGGAAGAGACTATTTGTGTTCCCATCTTTGTTGACACAGGTTGTCGGTGACAGATATCAATCGGCTCTTTATCTGAGCTTGAACCATGTTTAAATAACGTTGTGTGACCCCTCTTCCAGATGTTTCTCCTCTTTACGGGTCAATTTTAGCATCTTAACAGTCACTCGTTTTCACATAATTTGGTGGGTGGTTAGGACAAGGTGTATTTTATTTCCGACTGTTGTAGCCCGATTAGATCAGTGCAGAATAATTACATTTATCTGAAATTACAGTTTGTCAGTGTCATTATTTTTTCAATTGTATTGAATCTTATGTTGTGATGTAGAAGAATTTTTAAGATTGTTTTATTGTCTAGTCCTGCTATGCTCACAAACACGTGATGCTGCTGTGACTGATGTCTCCAGCAGACACAAATGGATTTTCAGTCCCCGTCCTCTGAGTGGACTGAAACACCAGCCTAGTTTTCTCCCTCTCTGGCGCCTCCCTTATCTTCCCCTTATTCCCCGTATTTCCGTCTCACTCTATTCCCTCTTCTGTCTCTCCTTCCTCTCGCATACATTTCACTGGAGCTTTGTCTCTGTCACAATAATTTGTCACAAGTGTTTGATCAGCCATAGTGGAAGGAAATGGGATGATCACACAATCAGGCTCAATGGCAAACATTTGGCAAATGCCATCCGACAGCCTTTGCGTTGATATTGTAGCTGTTGGTTATTTTCTGTCAGTATCTATCAGGAGACGTTTTACCTCCTTCCCTGGACTTTTTTTTATGCCTCGTCAAACATTTTGTTTCCTGTTTTCACTTCAAAAGACTTGAATCCCTTGTCCCGTGTTTCCTTTCTCCTCCTCTCAGTTCCCTTCTCTCTCTCTCTCTCTCTCTCTCTCTCTCTCTCTCTCTCTCTCTATCTCTCCCCTCCTTCTTTTGCAACCACCCACCTGGCTCTCCAGGTGCACTGGCCATTGGCAAGCAGTCATGCCTTCCCTCTGCTGATCAGAAATGAAGACCAATTCTGCCAAATAATATGCTCATTGTGCTTAACGTCCATTTCAGGGCAGAGTGGAACAAGGGGAAATGGCACATTTGCACGTTTGAGTTCTCAATCTAACAGCCAAGCCACCACGGTAGCTTCAACTCTATTTTTACAGCTAGTTTCACGTTTATGTATAACAATTGTCACGCCGATTCTCCAGTTTGTTTGGAAAGGGATTTTGAAAATTATTTTTGTTGAGGAATGCAGTCAGCTGCATTCGTTTAAGTGTTTGTTTCTCCAGAGCGGGCGAGCACCACGCCGCCACCGCCCTTCATCCAGACTCTGCCAAGTACAGTCTGTTAAAGCCACGGTGAGAGGGCTGAGGGGGAGAATTAAATGACTATAACGCATCAGGAATGTGGGCCATTTACTCTCAATAGACAGCAGTATGTTATTTCTCCCTGACAATTTGCAGATGCTTTTAGAAGTGATTGCAGCCCCCTCCATCAGGGGAGCCGCATAAAGAAAGCAGACGGATTAGTCTCCTCTAAGGTTGTTTGAATGTTTGCTACTTCCAGGAGCAGGCTGCTGAGGGGGAGAGATACAGTATGCATGAAGGCTCCTGTGCCTGGAAGATTCTGTCCCTCGCACTCGGCCACAGCTGTGCCAAAAGCCCCCGTTCATGTGGCCGAGCTTTACATGGGATCCGTAGTCTCTGGTGGTCCTGGACTGGCTCATTAACCCTCTTTTCATTTTCATCCTTTCTTTCCCTCCCCCTTATATTCTCTCTCAGCTTTTTTTTTTTCTTTCTCAGTGGTCCCCCCCCCCCCCCCCCCTCTTCATATCCTCGCCCCCTTCAAACCTTTGAACAAGAGAAGCTGAACTGATTTCCTGCCAAGCCGCTGCTAGTGGCTATTGTGCGCACTGCCACAGAATGAAAGGGTTCTTGGGCTATTGAGTGTGTCACCACAGCTCACATTGGCAGCGCTATTCTGTTTTACTTTATTTTAGCCCCCAACCGTGCACAGCAACATACCATCTGTTTTAGATTGCTTGTTTATTTGTTATACATGGTTAAGTTTAACCTGTTCACCTCCATTGTGAATCTACAGTATATAGTGTCAGTCAAAATGGTTTATTACCTATTTGTAATCTTGTCAATAACTTATATCAAATTGTTCACACTATACTTGTTAATAGGACAAAAGCAAAACCTGGCAAGGACACACACTGCTCACACCTCAGGTCAAGGTCATGTTTTGTAGGGAATGCTGTGTGTATATTTGAATGAGGAGAAAGCTCAACCAACTGAGTCGAGTTAACCCTAGGTTATCCCCAGAGATTCTCCCCAACCTCCTAATAACCACTCTGCAACTAGTTGGTCATGAAAATATTCAGTACCAATATACTCTAACCTGTTGTATTCCCTCAGAAATCAGTATGTAGTCTGGACTACAGCCTATTTTTAATAACCATTAATCATTAATGTAGTTGAATGATTCCCTTACCCATTCATTATGTAGTTGGAGGTTAGAAGAGCCTTTGACCAGCTGCTTGATGCCAGCCCAGAGCTTGGCTTCTTAACCACCGAAGACTTGGTGCTTCAAAGGTCAGCCTCAGGCGGGCTCACTATCTACATCTAAATTCTTCCCTTGCTGTGCCCCCAAAGGCCTGTGTTGCCCCCAAAGGAGGCAAACATGCTTATTTATTAATTTCCTCTGTCTCAGACTGTGACAAGAATCCCTCATTTAGCTGGTTCTGCATGGCAGCAGCTGTCTGCGCCTGAGCTCATGCAGCTGGAGAGGACCCAAGCGATGTTTGAGGCTCGCGAAATGTGCAATGAGCAGTAAGTTGCCAACTGTATACCGGTCCACTGGGATTCACTCTTGAGTGAGCTTCACCAATGTGAGGATTTACACAAACATGGGCGTGATGATCAAGAAAATCTGCAACTTTGTTTGACAAACAAGGGAACTGAAGAAATCGTAAATCTCTCTGTCTTTAGTTCTTCTTCAGCTTCAATTTAAAGTGTAGTCCACAGCCCATTCATGCCACCTGTAGAACTCCATCAACATAATGCTACTTTTTTAATAAAAAGGGGTTTTGTCAAGTCAAAATTACATTTTGAGCCCTGAATCTGGGGCTGAATGTAGTATTTTGTCAGGATGTGGGCCCTTTTCCAGAACTAGCCCTTAGTTAGTTTGGTAGAAACTTTGCAACCGATTATCCATCTCCTCCACAGCAGCACTCAAATGAATGGGCTCATTTTCATCCACTTACTCCTTGTTTTTCCCCTTAATTCTTCTTTGTTTTATTCCAGTTTTATTCTACCTATTTGAAATGCCCCGTGTACTCCACTCCTTGTCTCTGCTAGCCCCGTCCCTTGATCTGAGGAGAGTGGAGACCAATTGCCTCTTCATTCTGTCAGCAACAGGCTTCACTTGTAAGCTGTAACATGCAGGACATTCACACAGTCACAGCTAAATGGGCTTTTAGGAACACATGGCTGAGCTGAATGTCGGTATTCAAAGCAGAGCGCCTGCACTGATCAGTGTGGGTGCTGCACCACATGCCACTATATGCAGGGGTGGAAGAAAACTAATCACATTTACTTTGACTAATATTAAATTTGTAAGGTTTTTGGAGGAGACACAATATGCTCATGTTCAGATTCATAATACTCATTTGGGTTATTACTTGAGAAGACAAACACAAATGGTGATTTCAGTACTTTGAGGTTTGACCTAAACCTGAGAAATGTTAAGAATGAAGCATCTGAAGATGTATTCTCGTGAAGGGAGAACACAGATGCAGCATGTGCTTTGTGTGCATTGAATTAGTTTAGTTATTTAGATTCTGCTTTGGTAGGAGATGAGGGTGTGGAGTTTCACTGCCTGTCTTGTCTCCTTTGCATCCAAGTATTTAGAGGATCAAATAATGCCGTTACCTCATTTTGCTGTTCGTGTCTCACATCTGCCCAGAGTCTGAGTCAGAGAGGACTTGCTGCTTCATGCTGTCCCCACAGCCTGTTGTTATAGTGATCTGTCTGGAGGGGAGTTTTAATTGCAGCACTCACCTGTGTGTTTCTTGTTCTCAGCCCCGGCAGGGCAGCCTGTTGCTGATTAGAGGCTCAGGCTGCTTCCTGTACCACACATTTCCCAACACCTGCTCTGATTGGTTCACATTCATGTTTGCTCTGGTTTGGTGGCCCATTAAGTGCAGTATTCACTATATACTCCTGTCTATTTGTTCCCCACAGTTAAAAGACCACACCAATGCAAAGTTGGTGCAGGTCTATATCAAACGCAAGCTCCATTTGTGTGTCAAGAATTTGAGACAGATTTACTGTGGCAGTGGTTGGCTTGTAGTTGTGTTCATCTTTCCACAATGTTCTCTAGAATAAAATATACTAAATTATAGTTATTTCCTCTCAGCTTTTACAGTGCATGGTCTTGAACAAAGTCGTCTCTGTGTCAAGCTTATGTAACCAGATAGAAAATTGGAAAATAAACACAAAATATATTTCTTTATTCAATTTTTAGTTGGGATGAGAAAATCAAATCAAGAGGAGAATGACATGGTTTGTTATTCTACACTCTCATACTTATTTTTTCCCCACTAGATTATAGTGTGATTGTAGTGTTTGGGTCATTCACATGTCAACTCCATGTAATGTGGATTAGAAATGATACATGATATTGTAAATAGCTTTAATTTTTATTTAGTTCATTTCCCTTCACTTTAATGGCTGAGTGGTCAGATTTGGCAGAAACCTCACTGTCATACACGTAAAGGGTCAGCAATGCAATATTATATTTTTATTTATTTTCTTACCTTCTATTCTTGTTTCTGTTAATTTCCATAATTTATTAAAATTAATTCTTAGACCTGGTCCTTGCTTGAGAGAGGTTACGGTGAACATCAAGTCTGCGTTTTTTTTTTGGAGGGCTTGCATTACTGTTGTATGATAATGCAGTGCAGACTTTGCAGATGTAGGTGAACTCCATTACCATGCTACAGTGGCAACAATTAAAGGAGACGTTTTGCTTAATATGATTGAAAACCTAACTCATGCGAGTATCAAGTCTCTTAAAATATTAATTTAATAAATGAATTTAATATAAAACAACCCTATTCCACCTCCATGTTATAATCGATGCTGCTAGCCGGAGAGAACTGGAGCAAATAAGCTGGAAGTCATTCAATGTCTTGCTCACTGACAGTTTGACATTATACAAGACAGTTGATTAACATCTATTTGTCTTACAGGCTCCAAACCATTTATACCTCACTTAGGAGTCTGTCTGATCACTGGACCAATTTGTGACTAGCTACATATCCACTAACCACTCTTCCATGCCCCTCCTACAGGAATACGGAGCTCATACGCCAGTCAACACAGCCAGCTGGGTCAGGACTTAAGGTCCGCCATGTCCCCAGAACGCCACATTGCGCCTATCTATGAGGATCGGACCTTCCAGGGCCCATTGTACCGTAGCCCCAGCCACACCCAGCAGGGCACCCTCTACAGGAGCACATCAGGTTGGTCCCACCTTATTATTTGATGAAACCCCATTCATGGGTCTGGACCAAGGGAACTAAATTTAGTCCGACCAAAAGATGTTGTCCCGGTCTGGACAGGTGATGTTTTCAGGGGAAGTCATATGATTCACTAAGTGATATATTTTGGTGATTGCTCTCCCCCTGTTGGATCAATGCTGTCGAATAAAAAATGTCCGCAGTGCAAAAAAAAGTGAGGAAATTGCTGCTGTCGAGAAATAAACAACACAGTGTTTTGTTTTGAGTGTGTGACATATCAGACTGTAAATTATTCCCAAACCTACCAGAAACTCAATTTAGTTTCCTTATTTACCTCCATTTTCCCTCTTTATTGCTGGTGCTGTCTCTATATCTTCATGCAGTGCCGTCATGCAGGTTAAGATAAAACACTTTTCAAAGCAATTCTTCCCTCGTAAATTTTTTCTTTTTTTTTTAAGCAGACACATTTTTTCATCAGACAGACTTTTATTTCATTCATCTTGCACAGATAAACTCTTTGTCTTCTATTTAATTAGGGACCCATGATGTATTGGTTTATTGTCTGTCTTGGGGAGCACCATTTAGCGTCCTTTAGCGCAACTTATTTTATCTCCTTATTTTTTTGCTTTTGCTTTCTATTTTTGTCTCAGTCACTCTCTCCTTCACTGCCGCCCTTCCCTCCCTCCCTCCCTCCCTCCCTCCACTGTGAGACAGAAAGGGTGAGACATGAGTTAATAGGCAGGTACTGATATGTCATCCTGCCACAAAGAGGTCCATTACGTGCGTGTCGCACTGAGAATGAGAAGAAGGATGTGGGGGCCAGGGGACAGCTTGGTTACCCACATCCACTGTCTCCTCTCCGCCAGCTCTCCTGATGTTGGCATTCTCCTCTCATCATCCCCCCTGCGTCGGACACACATGCTTCGTTTGCACCGACGCACACACACACACCATTCAGCCCTATCTCCTTTCAGCACACCGGTGACCTGCTTAGACCGATGAGTTCACTAATAAATGCTATTGATGCAGCAAAGAAGCCCCTGCAGACAATGAGCAATGTGTTTACGCCGGCTATATTGGGAAAATACAAGTGGGGTGGAGCCGGGGGGAGTGTTCAATATGGACTCTTTGTACCAGCAGGCTCATTTGAAAAATCCAATTTGATCCTGGAGTATTCTTTGTTCGGTTGTAAAGTAATATTTCAAAGGCCCCTTTCTCCCATCGGCTTTTCGTGCAATCTTTGACTTTTTTTTGGAAGTTCTTTTTTTGTGCAGGTGGGAACAATTTAGATTTTTTACATTTTAAGTTAAATAGAAATATTGATCCCGGGCGAAAAGACGTGGAGTTTCAACCCCAGATTTGAAATTGCAAGGCGACACTGTTGTTTATCTTCCTGTGTCTTTGGCTCTGTTTGGGCACCTGTTTTGGGATGTAACCATATTGCAGGCTAGCGCTGCTGCCCAAGATAGAAGTGCACCGATGTGAGAAATTGTGTTTTTGGAGCAGCCCCACAAGTTGATGTCTTGGCTCCCGGTAGGAGGAGAGTTTGGGCACGCACATGCCCAGTCCTGTTGGAGAGCAGATAGAGATCTGACCAGCGCAGCAGTCACGCTGCCACACGTCACGTGGCTCGGTGAGAAGGAGGGCTAAATCCAACCAGCTTGTTTATGCAGTTCTGTGTTTGTTACCCATTGTATTACAGAACTAGGTCATAATATCACTTGGAGCGGATGGGAAAAAAACATGGCAAGATGCTGTCAGGCTGAATTTTGGACCTTGTCTGGAGCACTGATGTCCCTGCGTGTTTGTTACGCCTGCACTTGACTAGTGTTTCTCTGTGTATCTTTGGAGCTGGTCATGGTCTACCATTGTCTCTCTGCTGTGTCTGGCGAACTTAGCCAAAGAGTCCAGTGGCGCAAAGGAGCAAGAAGGCGGTGAGAGGAAAGGATTTCTGGATCATCGAGCAGGTTGAGTCCTTGTTGTCCTCTTTGAAAAAGCAGCAGGATGCCTCCGGCTAAAACACAGTCTCGTAAAAACTAAACAACAAGCAAACAGGCCTTTTGAAGTGGACTGCTTTCTGCGTTGTGGAAACCATGGGAGCTGTGTTTTATCCTCATCATTTATTGCTTCCAGATTTGAGAATTCGCTGAGTCTGTCCGCTGCATGTTTGTATTTTCAGCTTGGTTTAAAGTTGCCTGCTCCCGGTGTTGCAAAGCTCAGAGTTGAGCTGAAAAGGTCTGAATGCTGCTAATCTCCACTTTGTTGGCTCACGTGTGTTATTGTTTAAACCCTCCCTCTGAACGGTGGTGTTTTTTTCTTTTGGTATTTTTTTTTTTTTGCCCTCAGGGGTGGGGAGTCTACAGCGGACATCCAGCCAGCGCAGTGCCATGACCTACCAAAGAAACAACTATGCTCTTAACGCAACGGCCACCTACGCTGATCCGTATCGCTCTGCGCAGTACCGGCCCTCCGATCCAAACTACGCTCGCCAGGCTGTTGTTATGGACGATGGTGCCACACGCTCACCTTCCATAGACAGCATTCAGAAGGACCCCAGGTAAGCATTGCTCACTTTTTTCTGTTTCCAAACTGCTTGATGTAATCTCAGGTTAAACCTGTGTAGAATTATACACAGACCAGCCGCCCAAAGGGACTACTTCTGCTTACAAAGCATCACTGTTCTGCTGCGTGAACAGCGGTGTCCACTTACTATTCAAACACAGAGCCCCGAGGATAGTAGCATGCAGCTCCAGCCATTAAACTGGCTTGAGCTCTGCCTTGGCCATTTAACAATAGATTCTCACATGCAGTGAAGTGCTGTGTTTGCTTTTGTTGTATAGACGTGTGTAAAGTGTACAGACCAGGTTGACCCCTCCAGTAAACTCCCCCGATCTTGAACACTGGGAGCATTTGTTTACTCTCTGTAGTGTAACAACTTGATGTGACTGCACCAGGGTTACAACCATGACTCAGGTATATTAAATATCCTCCATAATATTTGTCCAGGAACAAATTTCAATGTATTTTCAATCTTTGGAAGCAGTTTGATCTGTCTGGGTTCTCACGGCACTAATGCACACTCCAGGAGGTAAAAGCATTTCTCACGCAACTCAAACATCAGTAATTAGGTCTGTGTGATTTAAAAAAAAAAAAGAAATCCCATATCCTGATAAAAATATCGTTACTCATTTCTCTATTACTGTTTTCAACTGTGTAAATTGAGGCCATGTCTTTGTAGATTCTTTCTCATGTTTTGTGTTGTGGGCAAACGTAACGTCTGAGTGTTGGGTTTGTTTTGTGCACTTGACTGCACCTTCTGTGGCTTCGTATCCTAGACTCTCTCTTCATCCTGTTTGACATGATTCTTGCATAGTTGGTAAAAAAGAGGTCTGTCGAGTTTAAGGCTGTTTTGAAGTATGGTCTGCAGCATTATTTGAAGTATGGCTTTAATTTTCATACTGAAACTATATCCATTCAACAGAGGTAGCTCCTCTTTTAAGTACGAGTTCCTTGTTTTTGTCTTGGCTGGTTGGAGTCTGTCTCTGTGTTAATATAATTCAAGAGCAGCCAAGAAATGACAGATTGCACAATCATTCTTTACTGCAAACAAAAAAGGAGTAATTCAAGTATGACAAGCAGATTGTAACAGAACTGATTGTAGTGTAATTTTCTAAACCTCGTCCATAGCCAATTTTGTTTCTACCTCTGTCCTAATGCTGACACTTTTCTGTCTCACCTGCTTCTAGAGAGTTTGCTTGGCGCGACCCAGAGCTGACGGAGGTGATTCACATGCTACAGCATCACTTCCCCTCGGTGCAGGCCAACGCAGCCGCCTATCTGCAGCACCTGTGCTTTGGCGATAATCAAATCAAGACTGAGGTAGGCATCGTTCTGACCCCTCGCTGTGTTTTTGTTTTTTTTTAGTGTGACGTTATTCAACCATTGTATTTTATGATAATTATTCAACATAACACATGGAATAATTATCATAAAATACAATGGTTGAATAACAAAAATAGCCATTTGTTTTATTGCACTCAAATGCAGCAACGTAGCCATAAATTGATCAGACGAGTTGTGAACAAAATCCCAAAGTAAGATATATATATATATTCATTTAGGAAAAGAAAAGCTTTAGCTGTGCAATGAGATTTATAGCAAATAAATAAACTGGCCTGGTCCCTCTGAACTGATTTATTCCTATATATGCCTTCAGTAGATAATTAGTACTGAAGCATCAGTGCTTAAGCAATATTTTACTCTTTTAGCAGCTGGAAGTTGAGCTAGTTTGAACTAATTTGTTTACAGTTTTAAATAAATCTGAGGGATCCTGAAACTATTAATGGCAGAGGGAAGAAGACAAACCAAAGTATATAATAATAAAACATTTTCCAGTTTTCCTCTAATCATTGTGTTTTTAGTGAGATATGGGGGACCATGTGGGAAGTTTAGAGGGAAGCATCACTGTTTGGTTGAGCTGTTAAGAACTTGTTGATTTGTAAGTATTTGTGTAAAAGTTATCTTCTTCCACTGCCTTGAGACAATTTGTTTACCCCTTACATGTCATTAAAGGTCAAGCTTGTGGTTTCTCTGTGTAGATGAAAAGGGTATTATTATTTTGGACCACACAGACAGAGGAAAAAGACATCAGATAGGAAGAGTGTAATTAAAGTCTCAGATGACAAAATAACAACATATCAGTCATTCTACACTATGAAAAGCAGGAAGCCTATTTTTAAATTTGTTTTGAGTGGAATTTATTCTTTACTCCAGAAGAAAATATCAACTGTAACTTCCTGTTTTTCATGTGCTCATAGAATGGCATCACTTTTCCAAATAATTCTTTGTGTGGTATTTCCTCCTGTCACATGAATAGATGTTGGAAGCTCTAGTCTGAACCATTTCTCATCTGATTACGCTGTGTGATCTTCACCTCGTCTGTAGGTTTGTCGGATGGGAGGAATCAAACACCTGGTGGACCTGCTAGACCACAAGGTGCTTGAGGTTCAGAAAAACTCATGTGGAGCCCTGAGGAACCTCGTCTATGGCAAAGCGATGGACGACAATAAGATCGCTGTGAGAAACGCTGGAGGCGTCCCAGCTCTGCTCCGCCTGCTCAGAAAGACCGTAGATGCAGAAGTGCGGGAGCTTGTCACAGGTAAAACAACTGTTTGTGAGAGGTTTTTAAAATAGAGTGAATTGATAGTTTTGATAGATGGTGTGCATTCGATTTCCCCACAAAATGATGCAACATCTTCATCTGCCACACACAGACGGAAAGCAAAACAGCATTTCATTTTGTAAATGGCTGCAACGGATGATTCTTTTTATAATGGATTGGTTTGGGGATTGTTTCTTCTTTTTGCAAGCAGATTTTTCAATTTCAACCACATTAAAAAGAAAAAAAGAGCAAAACACAATATTTAATATTATCGGTTCACAGCGAAAATGATCTTTCACCACAGTTTCAATGTCTATCTGTTGAATATGTTGCAACACTTCCTGTAGCTGTTTCAAAGTAAAAGTACTCTGGCCTTTCTGATTGCTGAATCAATTCACATGTGTTAAAAAATGTTTTTATTGTTATTATCACAGGACAACAGGATGTAAAGTCCTGGCATTTAGTTGAGTACATAGGCTACTTTTATTTGAAACCTCACATAACAACTTGGCAGTAGACACGCCCCCTGTGCAACGCAACCGTCACGTGCTGCACACGCATCCAGTGTGGCCCAGGGTGTAGGACCATGAATGTCATATTAACTGGGTCATGGGGGCTGATTTTTAATTTAGCTCTTCTGTCGTCACTTCTGCTTATATAATATGGGCAAAGAAATGAAACCACATTTCTACAGGATTCATATTCTTTTATTACTTTGGCTGCAGAGAGATTTAGCTCATCCTCTTGTCTGACAATCGTCCCCCGACTGTCTGCATGTCAGTCTCCTTATTTCCATCAGACCTAGTGCAGCTTGGTTTTTGTAAGGTATGTGGGGGTGTGTGTGTGTGTGTGTGTGTGTGTGTGTGTGTGTGTGTGTGTGTGTGTGTGTGTTGTCTGAGCTCTGGAAAATAGGGTACAAATCCATGTTGTTTTTGATCAGGGTGGAGTGCTACAGAAATAAGCGAGCCAAGACATTTGGCTCCCAGGTGGCTGGGTCAGCTGCTTTTGCTTGAATTCAGCCGCAGTTCGAACATGGTCTCGGGTTACGGACAAGCACTCCTGAGGGAAAGCAATGCAAACACTGAATAGCATTTGTATACTATCTAGGAAGAGATTGTTTTATGTCTCTAGTTTCAATAAGAGTCTGTTTCCTTCACTCGACACATCCTGCATGAGATATAATTGTAACAGAGCAGAAGAGAATATTTGTTCCTGCTCACAACTCAATTAACTACACAGGAGTGTATGCCTTAAAATCACCAAAAATTTCAAACGCATTTCAAAAGGTGTGTTGCCCATTCAGAGACAGCAGCTTTAATGTGAGGGCTCTGTTTGTTCCCCTCTTCCACCCACTGGTTAGAGCAGCTTGCTGTGGCTAATTGGTAGAGCAGGCCCCAGGATAGAGAGCAATTAGAAAAGGTCAGTTCTGCTGCATCACCTCTGGTTAATTACACCTGATCACAACATTCCACATAATGAGCTTTCAGGTGGATGACCATCGGTTTAAGTGCAGCAGATGGAGATCCTTCACTCACCCCGCAGCTCACCCTAATTAATCCAGAAGTCTTTTTTTGGGTGTGTGTCGACAACTGCTCATGCGATCGACTTCAAACTAGGCAGGTGTGTCGCTGAGGACGCAAGGAAGTGCAGTGTCAACTGAGGGGTGATTGGGGGTGATGAGAGAGTGTTGAGACGCCAGCTCTAACCTTAACACAACCCCAGTGTGTCCCCAAGAAATGCAAAAGCAGCAAGTAAAAAAAGTTCTTTCTCAGAAACATTTTATCATGTTAACTGTGACCTTTGCAAAAATGGATTGTGAATAACAAGTGGGATTCGTTGCTGCACTTTCTTTTCCTTGACATGGACAATTTTGTCACATGTGATTTAATTGGTGTTGTTATTTAAAATACACCTATCAGGCTATTTCTCCACGTCACGCACCGTTGTGGAAAACCAAAACGTAGTTTCTCGCATTAGCAATTTGAATTGCACTTAAGCAGGTTTGTCAGAGGAAGTGATGAAGCCAACCAGTTGTCAGGACTTTGCGTCAGTGGCCCCAGCTCGACTCCCTTGTGAGGTCCAGGTGTCAGCTATGCTTCATTTGGGATAGTCGACCACCAGTTGCTTTAGGGTCAGGGGTCGTGTTGTTGTGTCACAAAACTCAATCTCTGCTCCTTTATCTTACTTTGTCCTCCAGCAGCTGCTGTGGTTAGTGCTTCGTCCTCAAACAGCCTTTAAAATTAAGAGACCAAGTCCATAGAACAGCATTATAGCTCCAACACACAACTCGCACATGCACAGAAGCACACAGTGTTAAATATTTCATCGCTTCTTTTATTTGGCCGTACTAATCTAATTCAACTACTTTTCCACTGTTTGGAGTTTGTGTGTTGCACTTGGTTCAATTGTCTATTTAAATGAAATTGAATCTACATATTCTAACACTGCTATATTTATTTAGCCCCAGTCTTGCTTTACATAAAACCTGCAATAATGTGATGTCCAGAACTCTCATCTATATAGTTCTGTATATTATTTTGAAAAGTCAAATCACTGCCAATTCACACAAACAAAAAAACAGACCAGCATCAAAAACCAGTTGCCAAATAATGGTATGAAATACTGTGTATGTTGGCTAGAAAAATTGGAAAGTTATTTTGATTCATGAGATAAATCCTCTGAAAGCTACATGCAGCTATTTTTCTGACTTCCACTGCATGAAAGAGAAAATGAAAAACGCCCACTAACCTCAGAAGTTCACTCCAAGCTGTTTGTCAGTGCAGCATCGACGAAGTTTCCGGTTCAACTCCCAAAAACTGAAAGGTTAATAAAGTGTTTGGATTTCTTTTTAGATGATCATCAGCTTTTCAAAGTAAATGATCACTGCTTCACCTGACAAAGTCAATCACATCCTGACCTGTGGATATAAGAGATGATGATACTGTCAAAGGACACAGATCCATGTAAATAAAGGTGAAACAAACAAAAGTTGTTGTATTGGAATCATTGTTATAATAATAGTTAAACTGTCAGTATTTGTTGTCAGTTCTAGCACATGAGGTGTGTTGAAGTTGTTGTTGCTCAACAGCCAGAGGCATGGTACGTCTCTATGCCAAAGAATAATCAAAATCATGCCTGCAGCGTCAAGTTACAGGGAAAATACTGGTGTTTGAAAGTTTGAAATCTTTTTTATTGTTAGTTTTGACAGATTGTTGGATTGATGGTATATACTTTGGCCGCTGAAGTATATAAACTAGTGAAGTCGGGGAGAAAATGCCCCAAAACATTATCTGAATATATTTAGCTCCTTATATATATTTAGTGTTCTCTATCACTTCAACGCTTCTGACCTGATATTAACATCCAATTACGAGTGGACACCATGAAGAACAGGTGTGAACGCACCCAAATACGTCCTCAATGCGTCCTGAGGGCCGATCACGTCAGATCACATCAAATCACGCATGTCGCCACATTGTTTTTCGCTGTGTGAACCCTGATGCTACCTGAGCCTCTGACCTGCTACAGTTTCACAATGAGTCAAACTTATTTTAAGTCTGTTCAGTGACCATACGGTGATTTGTCTGTAGCCACATGGTATCACACCACACATTCTCTCAGTGGGCAAACTCTTTCTTCAGAGTAGACCTGTGTGCTCTGCTTTCATTGATTCATTCAATCACAAGTGGTCACAGGAGACACATTCAGGACACATTTTAATACCAGATGTGATCGATCCCTCAGGTCTTAACTGTGTCTATGAATCTTTCGAAGCACTTTATATGCTCATTAAGTCAATGAGAGTGTGCTTTTGTCCTGACGTCGTTAGCTTGCTGTTTTGCTTGTGGTGAATTAAAAACAAATCTGACAATGGAACATGAAATTGGTGATTTAATAGTAAATCTGTCAAACGCCCGCTGATAAGAAACCATGGTGCCAGAAACAGACACAATCCAAACTCAAAGGGCCACAGACACTCAATGATGGGTTGTTGGGGTTTTCAGAAAAACAAATGCATGCAGTCAGTTCCTGGTCTGTGATCTTTTGACATTCATCCTCTTTATATTCCATCAGCTGCTATAAACATCTAGTTACCAGTTTTACCTCATGGATAAATGCTTCATCAGAGTCTTTCTCAACCAGCTTTGTATCTTTTACCATCTCTCAGATGAACCTCTGCATCCTTGTGTTCTCTGGAGTTTAGCTCTAGATAGACCACTGGCCCGGCTGTTGATCTTAGATCTGCGTCTCGAAACTAGACCAAGGCACCAGAGAACACATCACTGAGCAGAGTAGAAGGTTTTGGACTCTCCTCTTTGACTTGCAGGTATTTACCGCAGGTGTTCCATCCTTGTCAGTCACACTTCAGTGAATGTGCCTGGCGATTCCTCTGGCATGCCGCCGATGCTGCCGCTACAGGACCTGGAGTCTGCAATCCTGCCAAGAATTTTCTCTTCTATAAACTGACATCCGATGGGGTGTGGAGGAAACTTGAGAGAGGCAGAGTGAACAGGAAAAGTTGGGTCAGCGACCATGAGAATTTGTTATCTCTGCATTAGTGATCCTGTGTCAGGGCGATCCAAGTATCCCGTGAGAAATACAAACACAGGCCTGAATGTGCTTGCACAAGGAGCGGAGCTCGATTGCCAAAGAGTGATTTGATTGAAATGTATCCCACTGCCTGGGCAGAGCTGTGACGCTAGTCCACCTGATGCTAACGTTAAGGCACATAGCAACACATGCACACACACACACACACACACACACACACACACACACACACACACACACACACACACACACACACACACACACACACACACACACACACACACACACACACAAACACACACACAGTCACATCTCCAAGAAGACATGACATTGACCTACATTGACTTTCTGGTGACTTAACCCTAACCGTATCCATAGTTACTACTTGCCTAAACCTAACCCTTACCTTAACCAAATCTAAAACTAACCTTAAAACATGTCTTCACCTCAAAATGTTACAATAATTATAATAATTCATGCTATGGGGACTTTACACACACACACATGCTGCGATCAAGCTCCAACTATCACCTCATTCTCAGCTTTGCCTCAATATGTTGATAATGATATTTCAGTGAATAATTTAACTTGAATCCAGTCTTAATAAGGCTAATAGAAAGTGAAACGACTTTTGATTAAATAACTGGCAGAGACGCTGTTTGGCAGCCGTGTGTATTTGTTTGTTAAGCTTCTTGCCAACTGTGTGTGAATCTGGGCTCCGGAGCCCAAATATCATGTTGAATGTTCAGCGAGAAAGAGGAACAGTGTGTTAAGAGAAGAAACGATGAGGTTCAGAGGGAAATAAATCTGGAAAACTGATGATTATTTGCAGTGAGGTGTCCACATATACCAACAGATTCCAATGTAACACTGCACTGTTGAGGTCATGTCACTGTGGTCTGCATTTACAAGCCAAGGTTAGCAGAAACAAAAGCAGAATGGCAAATATCATGCATAAGTCATGAAGCAATCACACTCAGGCCACTAACGTGTATGCACGCTGCACATGCACTTTGAACATTATTGCTGTGGCAGTGTTGGACGTGGGTATCAGTCGCTGGGTTTCAGTCCTGTGTACTTCACAGCAGAGTCTAGCCTGTGCTGCATTAGCCTCGTCCAAGGTGACTGGTGCCCCACAGAAGTGCATTACTATAAGCCCAGCAGCACCAAGAGCCATCTAATTAAAAGAACATGCTACATGCTGGCTAATCCTGGACGGATGAAGCATCAAAGGCTGCCAGGTCTGTGCCGGTTTATCATTGGTTACTTAAAGTGTATTCGAATTTGAGTGAGATAATGGTAGAAAGACTTTCCATTATTTATATTTTAATTTCAAATGATTGAGTCTAAGCCGGTCGGATCCCAGTGGAGTCCTCTTTCTTTTTTCATTACAAGCAAATATCTCTAACCCGGAGGACATTCTGCTTAGATGTAGATTGATGTAGATTATGAACAGTCTGAAGCCTTGATGCTGAAGTCGTGGTTAATTTCTGCTGAGGATCTGTCTCTGTGTATTTGTATGCGTTTATCCGTGCACACATCCCCAGACACTGTGTTACTAAAAAGGCAGGTTGCTGGCTCCTCTAACTGCACATGACAGCTGACACAACTGTAGGTTTGCCTTGCCTGTCTCTCAGAGCCTGTGTTTGCACACGTGTGTCTCTGCAGGGGTGCTGTGGAACCTGTCGTCGTGTGACACGGTGAAGATGACAATCATCCGGGACGCCTTAACCACCCTGACCAACACTGTGATCATCCCTCACTCCGGGTGGAGCAGCTCCACCTTCGACGACGACCACAAGCTGAAGTTCCACTCGTCACTGGTGCTGAGGAACACCACAGGATGTCTGAGGTGAACCACCTGATGAATCCACTGGGCACTAGCACCTCGCTGTGGACATCTGACGCTATTACATCCAGTCGGCAATCAGCTCATACTGTGTTAAGGATTTAACAGTGAAATTAAGACTATCTATTCAAAGTCACACTTACTTGCCTAACAGCACCAGAATGGTCTTTA
This sequence comes from Verasper variegatus, assembly GCA_026259375.1. Classification (NCBI taxonomy): domain Eukaryota; kingdom Metazoa; phylum Chordata; class Actinopteri; order Pleuronectiformes; family Pleuronectidae; genus Verasper; species Verasper variegatus. Next base: position 10,603,224 of record CM048052.1, read on the forward strand.
CTTTGTCATAAATAGTGTTTTAATATTCAACAACAAAGATCTATTTTTACATTATTGATCATTAACTTCTATAGACAAAATAGCTGTAGTCACATCTATATATAGCTACATTTATGCATATGGTTTGTGTTAATGCAGTTATATTTAGTTTAGTATTTACTCAGCTAAGTGCTATAATGACTCCAGTCCACACACACACTTCATACATTATTGATGGTGTGTGGGGATGGTAAAACCCACATTACACATTCTAGTGGAATAAACACACACACACACACAGCTGTTATTTTGTGTGTTTGTACATGCTCATTTGTTTGTTGAACAAAGACTCAACTCAAAGGCTGTGTGTGTGTGTGTGTGTGTGTGTGTGTGTGTGTGTGTGTGTGTGTGTGTGTGTGTGTGTGTGTGTGTGTGTGTGTGTGTGTGTGTGTGTGTGTGTGTGTGTGTGTGTGTGTGTGTGTGATGTTTTTAAAAGGAACCTGAGTTCAGCCGGCGAGGAGGCCAGAAAACAGATGCGTATTTGCGAGGGCCTGGTTGACTCACTGCTCTACGTCATCAAAGCCTGTGTAAACACCTCTGACTTCGACAGCAAGGTACGCACCCACTCAGGCTCCAGCACAAACACACACACTCAGCCGATAGGAAAACATGCTGCCACATGATAAGAGGCTCTGGGGAATAATCCTACTTACCCCTGTTTGAATCATTTTATTGCCTGAGTCTGAATGACCCTCATCGCAGCCAACAGCAACTGTTTCATGTGCTTTTTTCACCCAATGCACGAGCCATACTTGCACAATGTTTGACATTCAGAATCCAATGCAGAAGACGAGCTCATTCACCTGTTATACTGTATATCAGCATCTTTCTTCTGTGTAGAAAGGGAATCAGACTTCTCAGACATGCATCTGTGCTCTATAAAAAAAAAAAAAAAGTCCAAGAGGCTCATTGCACTGTAGAGATCATCTCCCGTGGGAACTGAGCCCATTCATTTTGTCAAACATATATGCTCATTGACATTCTGTGAGGCAAAGCCTGTACAGAGCTCAAACAGCGTGGAATTAAATCCATTTGCTCTGGTCCAGATATTCTTTTGAACTGAAAGCTCATGGGTACCGTATCTAATTGATTTGTAAGGCAGCAAACAGCAGGTCTGTGTACCACCTAAACTCCTCTCTCTCTCTCTCTCCCTCCGCCGGCCCTCAGATTGTGGAGAACTGTATTTGCACTCTAAGGAACTTGTCCTATCGTCTCGAGCTGGAGATGCCGCCGTCCAGGCTGATCGGGGGGGAGGAGCTGGATGGCTTACTGGGCAACGAGTCGCCCTGTAAAGAGCTGGACTCCAGCTGCTGGGGCAGGAAGAAGAAGAAGAAAAAAAAGAGCTTGCAGGAAGACTCGGTAAGTGAGGTGCTTTTTAATAGAGGCCCAGAGTATTAACATAGGCAAAAACTTCACACTGTTCATATTTAATCGATGTGTACGTCAAGGTCAATGGAACTTATTAGATTCTTCTATTATTTTGCGACAGCCCAGCTGGTTTCAAATTTGGTACAAAAGTTCATTAGGACTCAAGGATGATTTGATTTTGATCATGTGAGGTTAAAGGTCAGGGTCACAGTGACCTCCTGATTTGTGAATGTGATACGTCTGGAGGGAATTTCCTCACATTTCACACTGATGTTCTCCAGCACTCATTTTTGAGTGCTAGAGAATGTCAAAGGTAAAGGTCACGGATAGTTTCTGTCCACAACTCAAGAATTCACATGCTAATTATATCAAAATATTAGTAATTCTAGTTTTGAAAATGATTAAGATAAGATATATTGAGAAGCTCTGTGTGACTCACACTTTTGACCTGAATAAAACATGTTATGCTGAGTTAATCACATGAGAAACCTACAGAACCCAAAATGTTGTGTCTTTGATTCTAATTAAATTAAAGATATGGACAAACAAAGTTCAGACGTTTTTGGGGAAGTATTCTAAAACGCTGACTGGGCATAGCATCAATTGTTCTTTGCAATGTTGTTGAACAGCATTTATCAATTGTCACACAGTGAGGAACATGCAAAAATACCAATGCACTACTTTGTTTAGTGACCAAACCCAGAAAACCCCACAGCCTCTTTGTATTTCTGTACATTGTATATTATGGACTAAACACTTTGGTTCTGTGCTCAGTGGGACGGTGTGGGACCCATCCCCGGCTTCTCCAAGTCTCCCAAGGGAGCAGAGATGTTGTGGCACCCTGCGGTGGTTAAACCATACTTAACACTACTGGCTGAAAGCTCAAATCCTGCCACTCTGGAGGGTGCTGCTGGGTCTCTTCAGAACTTGTCAGCCGGCAACTGGAAGGTACAATACTAGTGTTTGTGTATGTGTGCGCACTCAAAGCAATACACACATCCTCCTGTGATTGTGTATACACTGTTTAATGTGATATCTGAGGTGATAAAGCATGTGTTTGACTGTTGAGAAAGGATTTAACAGCTCACCTCCTTTGTGTCAGTTAAAGCGGACGTCTGTTTTCCACTTGAAATCACACATGCTCAAAATGTGCACCGTGCACTTTCCTGTGTTTGACGTCTCGATCCTTTTACAGTCTGAATGCTTTTTTTGTGTGTGTGTCTTTGCGTGCGCAGTTTGCTGCATACATTCGTGCAGCGGTGCGTAAGGAGAAGGGACTGCCCATCCTAGTGGAACTGCTGCGAATGGATAACGACAGGGTGGTGTGTTCGGTTGCCACCGCGCTGAGAAACATGGCACTGGATGTCAGGAACAAGGAACTCATAGGTGAGAAATGACGCTGTCCCACCGCAAACTTTTTAGATTCCGCCTGCCTGAATGAAATTATAGCAAACAAGGTACAGTGTGCAGGATTTCAGGGGATCCTTTGGCAGGAATAAAAAATATGCATAATTCATCAATGTTAAATCGCCTGAACCTAACAATCATTGTGTTTTAATGAGTGCAGAATGATTCCTTCATATCTACACAGGGGACTGGTCCTTTTCCATGGATGCACCACCATGTTTTTATAGTAACATAGAACACACAAACCCAACACTGGCATTAAAATCCCTCTGGGGTGAAGTACAGGCCTCATGCAGTTTCATAATGACCTGAGAATGTTTTTACATTTATTAATGTGTCAATTGGTTTATGGAAGGCCGCTGTTTTTGTTTTTATTCACAATTTCAAATTAATTTCCTTATTTCATTGTAGAACTGTTCACTCAACCCCTTACAAAGGATCCTAGGGACAATTCTAATATTACCAAATACACATTGAAGGACAGTATTGTGAAGATTTAGATTATAAATTGAATATTTCATCTGAAACTATTTGATATTTTGTATATGTCCACTGACAAAAAGAACATTGTTGAACTGTGTGTTTAACATGAAACAGAACTGGGGTGTTTTTATATCCAATTTAACTGCTGGTTATTATATTTCATTTTATCTCACTCCAGCCTTTTCCATTCCACCAAACAGTCCAATCTAAAGAAAAACAAGGTTTTATATGCTCTCTCTCTCTCTCTCTCTCTCTCTCTCTCTCTCTCTCTCTCTCTCTCTCTCTCTCTCTCGCTCTCTCTCTCTCTCTCTCTCTCTGTGGAATTAATGAGGAGGGACAGTTCCAGCAAGGCAGGGAGAAACGCCTGAGGAGGTGCTGCAGTGTTGGTCTGAGGCACTTATTGTGGTGTGTAGGGGGGGGGGTTACATGTGCTGCATGCATTCAGGTCCTTCAGTGGGACTGCCTTGCTGAGGGAGAGATAGTGGGAGCAATCCTCTTTTAACAGAAGACGCCCTTGTAGTGGTGATTCAATGTCATTCAGGAAAACTGCCTACCTCACTGCAGTTTCAAGCAAAGTCATTCATGATGCAGGAATTGTTTAAAGTAGTTTAGACGTCCACTTATACATTATGTAACGTGTTTAAAAAAAACAGCAGTGTACATGTGGTGACCTCCTCCTCTCATCTCTGTGCATAAGCTTCTGCCCACGTGCCCGGTTTACAATATGTCAAAATGTATGCGCTGCACGTCTCACTCTCCCTCCTCCCTCTCAGGGAAGTATGCGATGAGGGACCTGGTCAACCGTCTCCCCGGGGGAAACACCACCCTGCTGTCAGATGAGACCGTGGCGGCCATCTGTTGCACCCTGCACGAGGTGACCAGCAAAAACATGGAAAACGCCAAGGCCCTGGCCGACACGGGCGGCATCGAGAAGCTGGTCAACATCACCAAGGGCAGAGGAGACAGGTGTGCTACAGCAGCAAGGATTTGTCCCGATGCTTTTTCTTTTTGTTTTTTGTACACAGTGATACAAACCTGACTCGCTAATACATGCGCTTCAAACACTCACACACACACAGTTGTCTGTATTATATGTGTTAGTGGCTCGGCTGCACACGCTGTATTGGACATGGGAGAGTAGGTGGTTTACATTAACACACACATACACGCACATTCATTTAAATGCTTGCAGAAGGAGAAGCTGTAGCCACAGGGAAGGTGGTTTTGTGTGCATTGAGCTTGTGTTTCCCTGTGGACTGATGGCAGCAGTCTATTTCTAGCCTGCTATATATTCAGTAATGTTCCAGGTTAAAACACACTGAGGACACTCTCATCCATCAGTCACACTCAGGGTCGGGTTGGATTTCTGAATCTGATTATCGATTCTAGTTCTTATTTGTTCCTTGTTTCAACAACAACAAAAAAAGAGGTCAAATTTTGAAATGACAAAATGATCTTTATATCTTTTAAGCATTAACTCAACAATCACAGACTAAAATCTATTTACTATGTCCTATATACATTAAATCGCATGATGCAAAACGCATGTGCATAAAAATCTTGAGAAATAGATTGTGAAAGTCTTCAAGACTGATCAGGATAAACAATTGATGGACGGGTGGATTTATTGTCAGTGACATGATACAGTCCATAAAGACGGATGTGTCTTCAGCCCGAACCGGACCCTCGATACAACCCCAGTTACTTCCTCTGCTCTCTTCTTCTCTCCCTCATTCTTTAATCTTCTCTCTCCCTTCTTTCTGGGCCTCATGTGTCATGTTTCACATTGCTGTGGGGTTATCCATGCATGCTCACTCATATCTAAATGAATGGCCACACTGTTATGTTGATGTGTCACTTGGGTCCTGGCAGAGTTTTCACATTTTCAAACTAATAAGCAAAACGAAAATATTTTTTGGGGACTTGACATTTTGGATTTGGTTCTAATTGGAACCGAGTTTCAGTTCCCAAAGCTAATTGTAGTGTTCTACAATATTTACTGTGTAATTTATGATGTGGCTGAATGGATTTATCAGCACTGAAAAGGTTTATTTTTGTGTCTGTGTTCCAGGTACTCTATGAAGGTGGTGAAGGCAGCTGCTCAGGTGCTGAACACGCTATGGCAGTACCGGGATCTACGTATCATCTATAAAAAAGTAAGGACGTTGGGATGTTGCTTGTGTTCAATCACTGATATATTATTTTAAAACACATGTATATAAGTAATATTGTTACATGTGTGCAACAGGTTTCAACTGAAAACAGTTGTATAAACACAGCAGGTTCAGATGGTTTAAACATTGGTGCCTTTTAGCAATATGGACGAACTGAGGACCACAAAGCAGAGGAATTTTTTCAAAGTTTCCCTCTGTGACCAAAGGAAGGACATATTTAAAAATACCACAGATTTGTTGAACAACAGCCAGCACTGTTCTTATTATTCATACTTTTTCCTCTCTGTGCTTCCCTTCCAGGACGGATGGAACCAAAACCATTTCCTCACTCCTGTGTCAACACTTGAAAGGGACAGGTTCAAGTCCCAGCCCACCCTCCCCACCAACGCCATTCAGATGTCCCCAGTCAACCACCCTGGTATGTTCTTTCAGCCACGATGGGAATAGAAACCGCCAGCGAAACAGGAAAACCTCTGGAATTTAATGTCGAAATGTTTTTCTCTCTTTCACAGCTGCCAGTGCCACGTCGTCTCCTGCAGTGCTGGGCATCAAAGAGCATAGAGACACTATCAAAGATTACCAGAGAGCACAGTCAACTATGCAATTTTATAATTTCCAAGGGGACAACAGTATTCATAAAAATCAGTATACAGGTACGAAGAGCGCACATCTGGAAGCCATTGAAAGTGCAAACATCTTGTATTCAGCTACTCTTTCCAATCTTGTTCAAGCCATATCCACTCTCTGCACCAGACAGTAATCACAAGCTACCCTCTGGTCGCCCCTGTGCAGAACATTATCTGCTTTATCCCTCATAACACCCAGCAGATTCCACAGTCGGCCTCTTCTTCCTGCCAGTACAGCCCTCCCTTATCATCCCCACCGAAGCCTGGCAGCCCTGAGACAGTCACTCAGTTTGATTCACAGCACTTCAGAGCTGGTTTTGTGCTGCACAGCAGTAATGTGGACTGAAAAGCCAGTGGCAGACGCACACGTACATACACACACTACAATAGTGCCGTTGTTAGTGGGCCCAAGTTGCAGCTTGCAACCTGAGTGGGCACCCAGACATACTACATCCAGACGAGAGCTCTCGCCAGCCTACGCTGGTCGGTGGGAGCATGGGGGAGGGCAAAGTAAACAGAATGAGCTGCAGCCTCCACATCACATAGCAAAGTGGAAATTGAGTTTCAGGATTCCAGTGGATGGATGGAGTGCCAAAGCAAAATCCCATCCCATGGGCTGTGTAAACAACAGAACAGTTGTGGCCAACTCTATTATTCGCTGTTATTTCTCTCTCCAGATCAGCGTCACACCTTTTGATCCTGCTAAATACAGACATTTGCCCTCTGGGGATGTTCTGACTTTTTCACTGATGTGAAATGAAGTGTGCTTGCATTAAGTCCCACTGTTAGATGAACAGCAACACACCTTTTATTTCTACTCTTTTCCAGGGTCTGTAAAGCCTTCTTCATATTACTACCCATCGCCCACAAGAGAGGAGCCCAGGAGAACACAGGTAAATATAAATGCTGGGAATTCTTATCTGCTGCTAGTATTTCTGCTCTTAATCCACCTGCTCAAGTAGCCACTCAGGTGGAAAGTATCTCTTATCTGACTGTTTATATAAATATTCTCATGGAAACAGTGTAACTAAATGATAAATGCAACGCAAAACGTGATGGCATCACCCTTAATTACACACATTCTAAACATAATTTGCAATAAGGCTGCATCTAATGCTTATTTTTATCATCAATTAATCTGATGGTTGTTTATTATTATTATTTATTTGATAAAATGCCAGAAATGGAGAAAAATGTATGTTACAAACTCTCACACACAAAGATGATGTGTGTAGATTGTTTGGTTTGAGCAACAGTCCAAAACCCTGCTGATTGCCCAATCGATTCATCAGTTAATCGTTTAAGGTCCAATTTGCTTCAATGTTGAGACACAGAAAGCTTCTGCAGGTATAAAATATATTTTCTTCCAGGAAACTGTTAATAGTCCTGGTACAAGTTAGTTAGTTTGAGATCCTTCCATCGTGCTGTATGAAGCTGGCGAGGACGACCAGCTCTTCCAACCCACTTCACTAACACAAAGAGACTGACACATATTCGGCTGCAGATAAATGGCGATGCTGGGAACAACCCTGCACGTCAACTATTGTCTGAGCCAGAGTGGATGTGACTGCTGGGATTGGGGTAGTCTGCGTGCATCTCAGGCATCTGTCACTGCGGGACACGTCCGTCCGTGCCAGATAACGTGTTCAGAGAACGGGCCCAGTGAGGAAGGAGATGGGGGAGTTTTCTCGTGTCCTTCATCACATCACATTTAGATTTGCTAACGTGTGAAGGCAGCCATTACCCTGTTTATATCAGACAGAGAATTTTAATTAAACTTCTGGGTTTGTACCTGTTGTGTTAGTGGTCTCAAACTGTGGGCGGGAAGGGGATGTATTATTTTATTGGGAAAAAATTGCAGTTAAACAAAAGTGCACTTCTCCAGGATGTAACTGTATGTTATGATATTTTATGGCAAACATGTTGATCATTTATTTGTGTTATTTGTGTCCTTTTTTTGTGTCGCTGACAGTAGTGGAAGAAAACTTGACATGAAGAAATTGTTTAGAAAACACTTTTTTAGTTGCTTTTTTGCCGTGAATTAAACAATATGGTTGATATCATCGTCTTCACTTCTCGGGCAAACATGAGAGACGTTACCAAGGGGAGGTATTAACATGCTATTAGCAAATACAAGAAGCTCACAGTCACTGTGCTGAGGAGCGGGAGGTGTCCTGCCTGTCTCCATCTTACAGCTCCTCTGACTCGATCCCATTGTATTGAACTGCCGTGGTCAGCACAAATCTCAGCGACAAATACACTGCATTTCCTGTGAATGCTTCTAAAATTAGACTTTTACTATGAGGCAGCAGAAGTCCTGACTCGGCCTTTTGCTGCACGTCTTCCCTGTTCTCTGTCCCCCTTTCACACTAATTCTCTCCTATCAAATAAAGGTTTAATGCCCCAAAAAAATTCTTGAGGAAAGAAAAGATGGGATAATCCTTTATTAGTCCCACGATGTGGAAATTTGCAATATTACAGCAGCAAGAGTCAAACATAGGCATCAGTAAGTAATAATAAGTAACATGCAACACGTAGGTGTTAGGATAATAATTCTCAAGTGTAAGAAATTATAAAAAATGTAGAAAAATATGGATTAGGGTGGAATGGAATAAGAACTAATATATCCAGTGAATGGATTGCACATGAACCATTGTATTGCACAGACAGAATGAATATTGCAGAGTTTCAGTTAAAGCAAGTCGCAGTGGATCCAGACAAAGGGTCAGATCCAGGAATTGCTTTATCATTTTATTTTAACGTTTAACACGACTCAGAGTTTTATTTAGTCGACTGATGACACAGACGAGCTGCTGTTGTAATCAAGCATTTTGTGTTTTATGCTTCACGTCCAATTTCCTGAGATGTTTTGTGTTGATATAATAGTGACTTATAAATGAGTAAAGCTATTTTTTTTTTTTCCTGTGAAATTCTGTTATTATTGTTAACCTTTTCTTTTTTGTCCTTGCAGCCTGTGTATTTTACAGAAGAGCCGGGCAGGAGGAATTACGACACGTACAGAATGTACCTGCAGCATCCCCACGGCTACGACGACCCGTACCTGGAGGAGGTCATCACCTACCCCCCCGCTGTGGAGTACGGCACGCAGCCTCACGGACTGAAATCCACCACCAATTACGTGGACTTTTACGCCAGCACGCGGAGGCCTTCCTACAGGGCGGAGCAGTACCCCGGCTCACCCGACTCCTGGGTATAGGCCCGCGGACGCTCCTGTGGTTACGATCAAGCACCTCGTCTATGCCCGAAGTTTTCGGGGGTGTCTCCACCCTGCAGCAAAGGCAAAGATCCAGTAGTGCACAAAAAAATGAACTATTTTTCATGAACTTGGCTTTATAAGTGTGTTTGTTTTAAAGTGGATGTGCGTGTGTTGGATGAGGGAGTTCAACCGAGCGATGGCAGATGAAATGATGGAATGATGGAACGTGTGCCAAAGAAGGAAATCAAGGAATGTTTTAGTTTTTTTTATTATATTTTTTTATTTAGGAGAGGAAGATGGAATCATGCTTGGGGCTCTGTTGAGGGACGAACCGGGACACTACCGTGACGAGACGTGCGTCCTGCTCTGTCTAGATGTTAGTTTTATTTCCTTTATGAAACTCTTAGCTAGTGATAGCATGGTGAAAGGTGTGAGTCATGTGAGCAAGGGTCTGCGGAAAGGGTCAAGAGGGGGAATATGTATGTGCTGAAGCCAAAATGGATCATGAACTCATATCTGTAAAAAAACAAAAGATGAACTTAAAAAACATTGTAACCTAATGATGTTAGATTGTACAGAGGGATCAAGTTGTATCTGTACCTAATGTTGAAGTTGTGTAATGCCATGGAGTCTTGTACATTTCTTTCATCGTATTGTAAATACAGAAAAAAAAACACACACACACACAAAACACGTCACCTGTTCTAAACTCATCAGCACTGGTTAAAAAGGACAAACTTGTGCCATGTTAAATCTATAGAGAAATAAATATATGAAGAAGTATGTGGACAAAGATGGCATCATGGCACAAACGTGTTAAAAATAATAAAAGGTCAGTTTTGTTTTTTAAGCGCTCTGTGTAATCGTGTTGTTGTCACAGGTACAGCCCAACCACATTTCACACTGTCTGTTCACTGCCAGTTTCTATGCAAAAGCAAACGTGAAACAAGTTTGAGCATGAAATCAAACTGTTCCCTCGAGCAGTTGTTTACCGCTGCAGTTAACAGGTGGAGAGAAGTGGACACAGATATACTAGACGTGTGCTCAGCAAAGCGCACAACCCCGCCCAAGGCCCAACCGCCGACATGTGATTTTCTAGTTTTTATCATAGACACAAACTAAAAAAGGGAAGTGGTCCGAATAATTTGTTTGTCATACAAAAAATGTAAGATTGCTGTATTTGCTCCTTAATCTGCATCTGCACCAAAATGTAATGGGTTCTTTTGGGACCCAAATACTAAATGGTGTGTATTTACAGTGTATCCATATAGTGCAGCATATGCGCATCACTTTTTTCTGTCGCACATCAATGCAACACACTGCAGGCACAGGTGTCAGGGGCAATTTGGGGTTAAGTGTCTTGCCCAAGGACATTTCGGCAAACAGAACAGGGGAGGACTGGGATGGAACCACCGACCCTCTGGTTAAAGGATGACCTTCTGAACCACAGCGACCCTCTGCAGTTTGGTGGAAATCGGTTTAGTAGATTCCTAAATAAACCAATGACATGATCTCAGCTGCTTATTAGCGGTAGGGGCAGGTTTCTTCCATTTGTTACCACACAACAGCTGGAAAAGGTCTAACCCCGCCCCCAATGAAAATGTTTTGTATCCGCTCGATGCAGATTTTCATTTGGATCTGCACCATAAAGCTCACACTCTCTGATACCGACCTCTTTCAACATGCCAGATTATTCTCGTCAGACATAATTCTCTGAGAAATGAACTTCAATCACAGTGTTAAAGATCCTGGATCCACGTTCTAAACCAGATCTGTACCACAAGTTAAAGGGCTCTCCCCTGATCCACCACATCCTTCCACCAAGTTTCATGGGATTCCATCCAGTAGTTTCTGTGCAGCGCTGCTAACTAACAGACACACATATGCTGATTAAAACATTATCTTCTTTGCTGTGACATTACATTTCATTTAGCTGACGCGTTTATCCAAAGCGACTTACAAGAAGTGCATTCAACCGCGAGGGTACAAACCCAGAACAACAAGAATCAAGAAAGTACAATTTCTTCAAGAAAGCAGAACTACAAAGTGCTATAAGTAAGTGACATGTAAGTGCTACTGAATTGTTAGTTTAAAATTGTATTCAAGTCGACGATCGGCCGGTTTCTCCTCTGTAGAGCTTCTGGAGTAAAGGCAGGAGTTAACAGAGAGACTTGCTTCAGTCTATTGTTCACGCTGGCCCACTGTTAATGATATTAGCCTCTTCTTTTTCTTCTACAAATCAAAACATCTGCCTGTTGTGAGCCTGTTGCATTTTAAAGTCAATTTTACTCCAGTAAAACAAAATAAAAATGGCTGTCAAGATATTTATCAAAATAGCATAAAGTCTTAAATATTTTCACATGTTCATTGAGGACCTGCATCACTGAACGACGTGTACTTCTTTGTACAGAGATAAGCCCCAATGGAGCGTTAAAGTGATTTTATTCAAGTTGCACTGTCTCACTTTATAATAAGATACTATTTTTTATATTTTGGTAGGACTTTCCAAATATGATAACGTAACAATTGTTTTGAAAATAACATCTTAAGATATTTGAATCTTGCAGCAGCACCACATTTGTATACAAAGGTTCAAACTGAGGAAGATTCCCTGGTTGCAAATGCACTGTTTTATATGTACTTTAATATTTAGTGAATATGTTCACATTGCACTGTCTCTATCAGGGAGTTTAAAAACCTGCCTGCGTCAATCAACACTTCAGAATTCACATTTGGAATAAAATCTATTATTAATCAACGTTTTTTTCAGGATTTTCACAATAAGACGGCTTAATCTTCAAAACTAATCAAAACAAAGAAACCTTAAACACATTTTATTCACAAATCCACGCGTTGATGAAGACACGAGACGTGTTGTGTCCACTTTACGAGTGAAAATAAAACTCAGCATCAGAGGGAGCAATTCAAAGGTGGGCGTGTCGCTGGCATCACACTTCCTGTATCCTCCTCGTGGCGTCATCAGCGTGGGAGCATAAAAACAACGGAGGAGGCGTCGTGGAAGAGAAAGAGTTTGTTGCTTTTCTCGTGCTTCTCTGCGGGAACTTTTTGAAAAATGGTGCAGCATCTGTCCAAACCCGGAGCGAAGGAGGCTCCCCTGCTGAAGGCCGGCCACCCTCCTGCAGGTGAAGCTGCTCCGCACAACAACAAACTCCTTTTCATGCGTTTTGTGTCTGTTGTTTTCCACCGCGAGCTCCTCCTCCTCCTCTTCCTGCTCCACCACAACACCTCACCCTCGTCTTCTTCTTCTTCTTCACGCTCATGTCTCTCTCTCTCCCTAAGACACGAGGAGATTCGCTTTGGTCGCTGTGATCGTGTTAATTGCGGCCGTCGGCTCCCGATCAGCGGTTGCACGGATCTCGCCCACATGCTCAGATTCACAGGCCTCACGAAACCCGAAAACAACGCAGTGTTTTTCTACAAGCTGCGTGCGCTGCAAAACACCGTCGTGCAAAAACGTGCGCATCGCGAAATCAGCTCCTTCTGTCTTTACGCGTTGTTTAATGACTGCACGTTTTAAACTGAGCGGTGCATGATAACAGAAGTACCAGGATTTGGGGACTGTTTGGTTTTTAAATACATAATTTTTTTATTTTTGAAATGATCTAGTTTTAGGACTCTTTGTTCATATCTGTCGATATCTATAATAATGATGTTTAATGTCGCAGTTCTTTTACTTTTGAAGGTTGTGTTTTTAAACACTTTATAAAAAGCAAAATCTGAGGTAGATGATCAATTATATTGTGGTGATTATTGTTTTATTAAGCCCAGCCCTGATTTAGGTCCCAAACCATATATAACCATATATAGATGTTTATTTTTTCAGTTCTGACGAGGTAAATGTTTCATAAGGAAAGTTTTGACAGTTGTAGAAGGAAAAAACTATTTTTGTGTAACACTTGTTTTTCTCTCTCCCCCCTTTTTTAATCTCCTTGCGGGACCCTTAAGATTTATCCCCCCCCCCCCAGGTTGGGACCCAGTGTTCAAGCTGGACTCAGACTCGAGACCCCGCTGTGTAGTGTTTTTTTTTTTCCCCCCCAGTAGACATTTTGACTGGTCACAGTGGGAAACGCGCAGGTGTAACCGATGAAGTTCATCAGTGGGGATAAAACGCAGCTGTCATCAGATTCGCCTGTGACTCTCCCGCTGTGGCAAGATGAACATGTTTCCAGGGAAACTAATAGTAACCAGACAAAATGATTTTCCAAGTCGGCAGCATTTTCTGATAAACTTCCCCTGGATAATGATGATAAACTTAATTTGTTTGGCAACTATTAAATCAAACGTTACAAAGGGCTTTACTACTGAAATAAACATGATGCAAGTAGATAATGTTCCAAGTCTCCGTTGCTGCTTCGTCCGTTTTGTCCGTATCCCTAACGATTTGAAGAAATGAACGCAGAGCACCGACCGAATGCTCTGTCTGACTATGCATCTAACGCTGAGCCTAAATTAACCCTAATAGCATTTTGAGTTTGAGTGTAAACAAGCAGGTTTTAATTATAAATGTGAGTCATAATAGGACTAATTTCTGTAACATGTAAATGGCAGTATGAATACAATATTCTCTTAGCAACTCGTGTAAACATGAACAATCATGTCGGCTTCAGAATGACCTCATTGTTGGACTGTTCCCGTCCATGTTAACGTCGTCCGTCGTGAGTTGATTCACCGAGTTTCTCAAACCATTTGTTTATCTTTTTCCTGAGAAGGGTCAGGATCCCATGCATACTCAAGACACACTAACCTTATACATCTGCAAAGCACGAGTGCATACTAACAATCGCTCCCCCCCCCCCCACTAACATGTTTAACCTTTCCTTCGTTCTGGGTCAACAGTGAAGGCTGGAGGTAAACGAGTGGCCAAGAAAAGCCTGGAGGAGGGAACCACCCATGGGAACCAGGAGAAGGATACCAAGAGGTCTGATAAATTGAGGTAGGCCTGCAGTCTGCATGTACAACCTCCTAAAGAAAAGGTTTGAGGTGTTAAAGCAACACTGTAACTTTTATTACCTTGAAATAGCAGCTTCATGTTTAGTTTAATTATACACAGACAGAATTCTTAACAGGGTTTGGTTTATTTGTTGCAGCAGCTCTTTTGGTTCAGGAAGCAGGGATCATGGGTAATATCCAGTGATGTGTTTCAGCTCCATTAGCAGGACTACAGTCAACACATTGTTTGCAGGGGGCACTGTTGCTCAGTAAAAGTTGCAGAGTGTTGGTTTAAGTCCTAAGGACGCAATTGCTACAGACTTTACGATGTTAACACATCCAGCAGCATTTTTGTAAATTACTGAGATTTGCTTTAAAGTTAAGCTAAACTCTTTCCTTAGGTCCGTTGCCACGGCCAACAGGATGCAGCAAGTGGGCATACTCCTGGCAGGAACTCTCGACAAGGTAAACACAAACATTGCCTTTTTTTTTTTTTTAAATTTAAAGCCGCTCTTGTACTTTGCATGTTGAGTAAAGCTACTGTGAGGCAGACCAGATCAGTTGCGGCCCCTCGGAGGCCTCTGCCCCGCCGCGCATCTCAAAACTCTCGCCTGACGTCTTTTTACAGCTGAGCCATGACTTCCCCGAGACGCCGGTGAGCGTGAGGCACAGCAAGCTGCGCCCTGCGGTGGAGAAGACCCACTCACCCCGCACCTTTCTCATTCAGCAGCCGAGGAAGTTTTGAACGGCGTGTGTTTCTGACTGCGCCCGGGGGGGGGGGAGCGGCGTGAAGTCAACTGTGAAAGACAAACATGAGGTGTTAGACACACGAGGGTTTCTGACAGGTTGTTTGTGATGTGTTGATGGAAAGAGGGCTCTCATCATGCTCTGTTTACTCTGTAGAAAAGTGAAGCTGCCTTTTTTTTCAGGCGTTGCTTGATTGTCAGAATATTCTAAACCCACGTTGTAGTTGTATTTTCCAGCCGATGGACTGAACGATGGCAGGTTGGTACCAGTATGTTGAGAGGGGGGGGTTAGTAAGTGAGGCTTTTGGGACTGATTTAAAAAAAAACAATAAAAATAAAAAAAACAATGTATTGCTTGGCACTTATAAAAAAAAAAAAAAAAAAAACGGCATCATATAACCTTATAGCAGACTTGTACTTAATTTCTTTAGTTTTCTTTTGCAGTAAGCAGCAACAGTCCCTAGGTGGCAGCATATAGCCATTTATAAACGGATCTTGATGTACTTTTATAAATCAAACTTGTAAGCAAAATATTAATAAAAAATCTTCCCTTGCTACTTCAGACCTTTCTTCAGTTTTGTATATTTGCCTGTTCATCATCTTAACTAATCTCCACTGACTTGTTGTTTTGCTCCAGTAGTAGCAGACCAGGTTGTGGAACTGTTTCTGCTGATTTGAAAGATGTCTTCAGATCTTTGCATTGGGTGCACACAGTGACTTGTAATTTTTAAAATGTGTGGACAGGTCTTTTGGGGAACGTGTTCATTGCTTTGACAAAAAATATGTTCAACAAACCACCTCAGTGGAAGAGAACTTCAAGTTGTTCTTTGGATATTATCACTTTCATGGTATCTTCTATAAATGCAGGCTTTATGAAACCAGGCCTGTGGTGGAAGAACGGAGATGGAAAAACCAACTGGATCATAAACATCCTCCTGGTTTCCTGTTGACATTCCTCAGCCTGCTCACATTACAGGTTTTACACTCAAGTTTCTGTTCGGTCATGTTGGTGCTGAGGAATAAACGCCACTAGGTGGCAAGAGACATTGTTTAAATACAACTGCAGCATATTTTCCAATGGGTGATAAAGTTAAAACTATCGTATTCTTCAAAAGGTTTCTCATCACAAACCAGTGTACATTCAAAATGCATGTAAGAATGTGTTCTGTGTACTCCAGTATACAATGAATGAATTGATAACAAAGTTGGATTTTTGCACAACTGAAATGGCAAATGACAGGATATAAAGTATTATTTCATATACTTTTTTTAACTTAATATTTTTGTTATTTTCTTTATATCTAGAAAACTAGTAATTTATGCATTGCCCAGATAATCTAAAAATGCCAAAGCCTCTTTTGTATGTCAACATTTCTTGTATGAAAAATATATTTCATATACTTATTTATATAATAACATGGTTCGCACATCACAATATAAAGTGTTTTATTTCATTTAATTCTCATTAATGAGAAAATGTATTGGTTTGATCAGTGCCTAATTACAAAACAGTTGCAACAACTTAGTTTTCCTCAAATTAAATTTCATAGTAAGTTCAACTCAAACTTTAAATCTCATTAGCGATGACATATTTTGTTAAAGTACTGTCCCATATTCAGTGTGATAGTCCCATATTTAAAATTTTTTGATGTATCCACTATACGTACCCTTGTAGTATTAACAGCTACAACAATGCACAACCTGACATCACAGGAAGTGTAAGAGTAAAAAAACAATAGCTATGTTATTGCCAAGCTCTCAAGAGGTTGACCCTGAACATTCAAGTATATGTGTGTGTGTGTGTGTGTGTCTGTTTGCACCAAAAAGCCCCCAAACAATATCTGCCACTTGTGCGTTTGCCAGAGAAAGTACACGACTGATCTCCTCGTAAACACAACGTGTCGACCTCGGATTCTCTGCGATGCTCATGCTGTCCGCACATGCCTCGGACACCATCTGTGTGTGAAGTTCACAGACCTCTCTGGCTCTGCTGGAGGAGCCGAGCAGTTGGTGGTCTGCTTGTGACTTGCAGACATGGCTGATCTTCACTGCCAGTTTTTGTGCCCAGTCCCCCCCCCCCCCCCCCCCCTTCTGAGGAGCCTCGCTGACCCCGGGACGCCCACACCACACTGCTGAGAAAACACACTGAGGAGGGGGACGACTCAGACGATGTGGTCTGTCGTCCCCAAATGTCCTCACCACAGTAGAATGTGACAGGCTCACTGCACAATGATAAGGATGTTGCAGCATACACTGTCAACAATACTGAATTACATTTAGAAAAAAACCTTAAACCAATAGTTTTACGATAGTACTCTGCTCAACATCACTTAAGTGAGACTGGGTTTGCACATAAGCTGCATAAAATATTATTACCACATGAGGTCGCTATAGTCCAAGATGTATTGTGCGCTTCACTCTAATCAGACCAGGGTGAATCCTACTCTCTAACAAGCCTTGCAGTGTATTTTCATGCAATTACACATTAACATAAGCATTCATTTGCACGTTTGAAGCTGTTGCATGATTATAAATTTACCAGATTTTGTTTTAAAGGATTGCCCGATTACGATATTTCCGTCCTCCCACGGAAATGAAATTTAAATTAAGCTATAGGCTAAAATGTA
Organism: Verasper variegatus; assembly: GCA_026259375.1. Classification (NCBI taxonomy): domain Eukaryota; kingdom Metazoa; phylum Chordata; class Actinopteri; order Pleuronectiformes; family Pleuronectidae; genus Verasper; species Verasper variegatus. The sequence goes on from CM048052.1 coordinate 10,620,861, forward strand.
TTATAAGATGTTGAGGCTTAGAAATCTACAGCACGTCCAGCTTCCGCAGTATAAATAGAAAGGTACAGAGTGGCATCCTGCTTTCAACAGCCACTTACACAAACCTAAATCAAATACACAAACACTTGCATAAACGCTTTCGACCCATCATCTTCTTCTAATGTCCATTAGTGAGGAGGAGGTTGTTAACAGTTGGACAACCTGTAGTTTGCGTCAGTAGGATGTTTAGAACAAGCAGAGTTTGAACTGTTGACAGGAGAGTGTATATCAGGCAGTTGTGCAGGAGGTGTTCAGATTATTGACTTAAATAAAAAATTGCACAAAGTGAAAATACTTGATTACGAGCCTTCTACATAAACACAGACAAAATATATCAACAATACGAGACCAATGTTCCCTTTGACAGATATGAGACGTTAAAGCAGAGCAACTGTTGTCGTCCAGGTGGTGCCATGTTACTTTTTATACCCTTTGAGTTTTTAACTGCAGCCGTGCATCAGATTTTATGAGCAGCTTTGTGTCTCTGCACAGCAGCAAACAGCTACAGACACATTTAGAGCAGAACTCCTTTTATAACATGAATGAGTTTGATATAAAATAGAAGTACAATCGAGGATCATCTATAATTCTCACTCAACATATAGATTTTCAACATATTTTTATATAAAATGGCCCAAAGCTCAAAGTGACGGCTTCAAATTGCTTGATTTGTACGAACAATCCAAAACCAGCTTCAATCAGAAAATGTTTGGTCTTATTCCTGATGTCATTTAACAGTCATGTTGCTGATTATTTAAATATATATGAATTCATTGATCAATAAACGAATCACTTCAGCTTTCACTCTGAAATGTAGCCGACAGGAACATTTGAATAAATTAGCTACACAAAATGAAAATAGGCCTAAAGAAGCAAAGTGTGTGTGTCGAATAAATGAGTCAATGAATCTTCATGATCAGTCTCAAGTGCTGATTTATCAATGGTGCAGACTCTTAATCTGTGTAATACACAGAGGACTCATGTTAAATGACCTGCCAACCTAAATCTGGCACACTAATGTTTTTAAAGTGTTTTTCAGACTGAGGAGATCTGACGCTGACATCTTCTGAACATGCAAGATGAAGAGTTCAGGTATCCTCACGTGTTCCTGTTGTGGGAAAGGCTTTGAAACCACATTCCCTGGAAATAAACCCGCAGTTAATTATAATTAAACTACTTAAGATAAATGAGAGAATCAGAATCTAAACTAAATATAAATATAAACAGTACTACAAGCACCAGGAGGGATTGTGCAATACGTTGTAAATATACGTAAATGTACAAATAATTGTTCATTAGAAATAATAAGATAAACAAAACACAAATCGATCAATAGATAGACAGACAGATAAATGGATGGATGGATGGATGGATGGATGGACAGACAGACAGAAATCAGCCTGGCTCTCTGCATCCCTCACACATGACCTCATGCTGGGAGGAGGAGGAGGAGGAGGAGCCCGGCGGCCCGCAGCCTGCCCACCTTTGGCGGATCAACTGGGGGAACTGGAGTCCGTGTGGAGACCTTACGCCGGAGGACCGGGAAAACTTTTATACTTTTTTGTACTTTGCTCTCCATGACATTTAACAGGTAAGACTTTTACAAGCACACTCGCGGCGCGAAGAGAAGTCGGTTAACCGGTGGGGAAGCGGTGACAGGGAGTTTGTTTTAGCGGCGCTGGGGGAGTTGGTTCTTGGGGAGGAATGTCGGGACATGTCCCTGAAAGCAGCCGTCACCTCCAGCCCCGCAGCACCGGAGCACCGCTGTCTGTCAGCGGGGGAACTTTTCTCCTCTCAGCCTCTGAACTTCCTGCGTGGACATTTACTCCTTCTACTACTTTAGCGTTGTGGCGGCGCTAAGCTCCGTGTTAACCGCGCTAGCTGCCCGGTTAGCTCAGGTAGCGGTGTTTGGTTAGTTTGGTGTGAACCGGACTTAACGGGACTCACCATGAGTCGCTGGGAAAACCAACGAGGAAGAAGTTTCACTTTGATCCTGCAACACGTGACTTTACTTCACCGTCGCCATGGTGATACTTAAGAGCTGAAACGACAAGTCGATGGATTAGTCGGTTCATTAGTCGTTTCGTTTAACGTTTACTTCTACATGCTTTCACTGGCGTTTCCCTCTAAAATTGGCTGCAACTCATGATCACTTAAAAAGTCATTATTGATGATTGAAATTATTTGTCAGTGTCAGGAGATGTTGGTGACACAAAGTTAGACTGACAGTCCCAAAGCCGAAGATACTTCAGGCTGTCAGATGAGAAAAATGTCAGTGTAGCGTAATGTAAATTTCATCAATGGCAATATAACAACAGTCTAATACATCAATATTGTGCACAGCAAGGACATATTGTGCATACATAGATAGATAGATACTCAATTGATCCCAAGGGCATCCAGTAGCACACAACACAGTCAAACACAGGAGCATGAGAATAATACAAGATGAGTCAAGAATAAGTTAATTGCAGTGAGATGAAAGTCCAGCCACAAAAACTACTACAAAGCTGTCACTGTCACGAAGTATGTGTTACTGGAGATAATATTTTTGTTGCTATTTTGGATTTTATACACTTAAGTATTGATTGATAGATACATTGAAACAAATCCATAGATTGATAGATGGGTGTATGTTGATACACAAAGCCCATATTGTTTGTTACTGTATTTCCTAACTTGCCTTAAGATGAACACACTTTCTTAAAGACCCTTCAGTGGTATGTCATCCTCATTGTGCAGTGTGTCATGCTTATTGTGGACTAACATCCCATTCGGTCGGATGCACGTGCAGTTCATTACTTTTCTTGGAGCTGTGTGGTCTTGTTTGATGCTAATGTTAGTCTCTATTTTGTGATTGGAGGCGGTGGTTTTCAAAGCGGCAAACCCAGCCCAGATGAAGTGGTAGGCTTCAGGCTAGAGGACTGTAATCTAGTCCTCCCACATAGGATTGAGTCATTGAAGTTTGAACTCGGCTGGTTGTGTGTGACTTTTCTGTTTCCAGTACATTTTCAGTGGAGGAATCCCCTTGTAGCTCAGCCAGGTGCTTTGAAAAAACCAGCACTCTGATTTTGTTCCTCTTGAGAAGCAGCCTCAAAACGCCAGGATGCACCTTTTGATCATTGTCAGCACATGAAGTCATTGATTCAACGTACACTCGGAGCAAGTGTTATGAAGTCCTCATAACCTTGCAACCTATTTTATCTTGATAGAACCTGCCACAGCATTTGCCATTTCCTATGTGGAGTTACGCGTCTCAATCTGCCGTCAATAGCAATTCCACTGTATATGTCACGGCCGTTGATTTTTCCATTTTAATCTCAACAGGTGGAACAGGCTTAGCTGCTGACAGCCTGTTCGCCTGGAGATATTCAGTGTTAACTTTCCAACATCATTTCAGGCAATTTTACGCAGATTAGAGCAACCCCAATTGTCTACCAACTGCAGCGTTATGAGGCGTTTGTTCGGCAGCGCACTCATCTTATTGAAAGTGCCACAAGAGTTTACCTCCCAGTCTCTTCAGAGCCCAGTTCCCATGGTCCCCAGCCAGTTGGCCAGTACCAGAGGCTGGCATTGGAGTCGCATTGTTATGGCTGAGGAGGGAAAGTTATTAGAGCCAGTGACCTGACAGACAGCACATACTGAGCTGTTGTTGAGGATGATGATCATTATTGTGTACTGTTTGAAAGGGGCCACTCACCGTAGGAGCACATGGTTCCAACAGGAAATGCCGAGTTAGAGGTTAGTTGGGTTCAGGACCTTCACTGTAACTAAGATAGGGTTAGAGGGTTAGGGTTAGGGTTCAATGTAACAAAATGGTGATGCTATATAACCAAACATCACCACAAATATAAGCAGCATCATGATGCCCTTTATCAATCAGTCCTGGTTCTTTTGCACAAAAACCTCTTTGGTGCCTTTCAAATGAATTCTGGTGGATTAAGTTTGTAAAGTAAAGTTGAATTAGAGTATTTCTTATTCTTCTTTTTTTGGGGGTTAATGTGGAATATGTCAATCCACTTACATCTACATTATAGTGCAGGTATGATCACTCAATCATGATTGTACCAATATGGTCATGTGACACATGCTCTGTGAGAAAATAAAATATAGCTTGGCCTAACCTACGATAATAATTTTGTGATTTACATGTGTTATAGTGCTAATTGAGATTTGGGGTATCACGGTTCCGCTTTACTTTATGGGGATACAATATTGTTGATGTTTTAACCACGTTACAGAATCGTTACACCCCTTACTGAGTTCCATACCTGGACAGAAACACTCTCCTTCAATAAGACACTTGACTAACATGCCTAACAGAGCAAAATCAAAAGTATTGTGAAATTATTATCCCTCTAAGCGGAGATGCATGTTCTGAACATTATATGTGAGTCATGAAAAAGGCTCGATATCATTCACTGTCAGCTCTCATTAGTTCTCAGGATCACACACATTCTCTGGGGTCAGTGCTACCGGCAATGTTGGGTTTTGCAATTGAATTTGCTCAAGTTTCTTAAGTACTCATGGCAATTCATGTATCAACTTGCTTCCTCACAATTTATTTGCCCCATTTACCCTTAGGTCATCTCTTAAAAAAATTGCTAAATGACATGCGTGCATATTGAGTTGCCTTTGTATATCACTGATTGTGTTGGCCCTTGTTTGAGGCATTCCTCTGAGTTACACACCAAGAATCTATCATAGCAGAAGTACAGTATTTTCTGTAGTGGAAGTTGAAAGTCCAGGTGAACAGGCATATATGTTTCCAAGGTCTGTGCACATGTGCATGTGCACTCATGCTTGCATGTGTGTTCCAATGCATGTGTCTGTGTGTTTGGCAGTGCTTCCTACTAACAGCTGTTACTGATTTACATTTTTGTCAAGCCTTTTTCGAACGCCCCAGAGAGCAATTCAGTGGTGCAAAGCGCCTCCGACATACCAAAGTGTGAAATCCAGTATTTGTAGCAAGGTTCTTTAAAATAGAACCATAACAATATGACTAAATATTAATTTAGTTGAAACTTTTATTGGGATTCTGATAAATACTGTACTAAAGACCGAGACCACTTTTCCATTCAAGTGAAGTGAGTGGTGATAGACTCATCATATTAAGGCCTCAACACACAGAGGGTTCTTGCTATAGAGCGAAAGCCCTCAAGAACTTTACGACTTCACAGTGGGACAGCCCCGAATCTTCGTAGACTTTGTGGGAAAGTATGTCAAAGTGTGTGAGTCTTTAAACTCTAACACTGGAACTGGGTGCACCCAGCTTGATGTATTCCAGCCATAACAATGAATTAAACTCATTTTTCCTATGCTAGTCTCTGAGTCAGACATGTCAACTTTTTGGTCTATGCTACAATTCAGTCTGTAATAGGCAGTTGCACATTAAAGACTGAACAGCAGTTTGACTCATACATGCATTGAGTTTGTTGCCCCTCAACCCCCATCTTCCTTGCGTTCTTCTCACATGAATTACATTCATTGTTTTTTGTACACTAAATGTTTAATACTGAAATTGTTTCATTTCTTAAGCCCTGTTGAATGTGTAGTTACTTGAACCCTGATACACAAGGCATGTTGTTGGATTCAAGTTCATCACGTGGCTGTCGCTATTAAATAATGTAATTTGTCCTAGTAAGATGCCGAATCATTTATTTGACCCTCTGGCCGACAAATCTCAGTGTGAGGAGAATCTCTCCTTGTGCTTACAGAAACTTCCTGTAGACTTTAAACACTACTTGTTAATGTTTTACTCTTAATCAAATAGCAGACTTCCTGGGAGGCTAATGTCGAATTAAGTGTAAGCAGCAAGGATACAGCTTTATTTATATTTACCTCAGATGGCCAATAACACTTTGATTGTTATGGCAAATCAGTAATAGAGTGATAGTAATGGGGGATAAGGTTTAATCAGCAGCGATAATGGGAGTTATTGACCGTAACCCTGATGCTGTGGTTGTTGTAACTTAGTTTTCAGTTTAGTATGTGACTGGTTGATCATTTCTGAAAAGAGGTGGTAGCTGGTTTAGCTTGAGGAGTATGTAATTATAGAGTTTTAACTAAGAGAAAAGAAAAAGCTCATTGACAAAAGCTCAGAGACAATAAACTTAAAAGGTAGTCCAGCTGTATAGAGCTGCTATATAGACATGCACAGACATTTTCCTGGAATCTTCTAGAGGGGCTGTATGTGAGAAAGCCTTGAGTCAGAAACACTTTCCATAGCAATATTTGTACATCATATTTTTACATCATGCTCTACTCAAGCGCCTCAAGAAACTGGGTCTGGAGTTGGTGTCTGATAACAGGTTACGTTAACTCCTCCGAGTCCACATTACACACTGATCTGTAAAGTTATATCAGTGTAGGTCGTACAGTATGTAAGCGTAGTTTTTTATTTTAATCTGTGTAAAGCAGGGAGGGTAGTATTTATCTGGAGAGGATGTGCAACAACTGTTCTTATTCCGACGTTTTAGTTTCAGGTTTTGTCTCTTTCCAGAGCCTGTGAATTCAGAGCAATGATCCCCCTCTAAAACATGCCTTGACACTTCTAGGGCAACGCAGGTCTGATAATGAAGACACAGGTTTAACCAATGTCACAACTGCACCAACATGTTGGCCTGCATCTGGATTTAATCAGTCACATTAGAGATGATCAAGGACAAGTGGCCACAGAGGGCGAAATCTGTCTTTCCAAAATGACAGCACCTTTCCCATGGCAGTCTAATGAGTAGATCAGACTTGTTATCCTTTTTTAATGTCACGCTGAGCAGACCAGCTGGCTTTGCCCCAAGCTAGAACTGAATCCGCGTGTGTATGTGATGGGATGGTAGGATTTCCCACAAGGTAGCGCCTTTTCTCATCATTTAGTTAAAAAAATACTCCCTTGGAATTTCTTATATCCTTGAAGAAGAAGTACAAACAGGTATCAAATTAAATTAAATTAAAAGCCAGTGTAAAGTGTGTAGCAGGGCGTTGAGCCACCGTAGATCCTGAAAAGCTTCAGTGTGCATTAGAGGTGTAGCCGCACACAAAAATCACAGTTTGGTATGTAACTCGGCTTTGAGGTGACGGTTTGATAGAAATAAAGAACATTAAACAGCTTCTTTTAAAAATGTAAACATTGGTTTGGTAACGATCGATTACAGGTCTCAATTACTTTCAGCACATGTTTAAAACCTGTGTTCTCAACCACACAGACAGGCCACATATCCACTGCTGATAAAGCCCCTATGCTGTTTGTTATCGCTTTCTCTTGTTCTGAATTGTTAACTAGAGGCTGCTTGAATACCTCGGGGGGGTGGGGTGGGGTGGGGGGACTGTGTTTGCACAGCACTCGTTGAAACACGGATTTCCAAATTGAGTTTCACACACAGAGAAAGTTCTGCATGTGCATTGGCTGTATTGGTTCGGTACACACGTGTGGCCCATACCAACATGTTTGGGTACAAATACAGATACATGTACCGTTAGTGTGTATTGGTCCAAGTTTCTGAACTGAATGAGATGTGGTGACTGCACAGTCTTTAGAATACAATTCATTGTCACAATAATTTCTACTGTCATCAAACCATCCAGTGACTCCCTGTGCTCTATGGATGGAGGCATTTTCAATCCTCCTTCTCCAATCATTTCACAAACTTTCCCTGTGACTACAGTGTAATGTTTAAGAATAGCATCATATTTAATGCTGTAGTATGAAGTAAATAGTAGGCAGCAGTAACGATGCTGTTGTTTTACCCAGAACACAATACTACCAATGATTTTGTCCTCCTCTTATTTAATCATACAACAAACCCTTTGTAGTTGTCCATTAAACCCACCACGTCTTCTGATTCATTGCAGACACATGCTGCTAATAGGCACTTTTCACAGCAGACATTTTGACATGTCACAGCAAGGAACAGCACAGGTGTAAATAGAGTTCTATTCCTGCCGCTTCAGTTTCACGATCCTGGTACTGGGCGTGCCGGCCCACTGTCACACAGGTCAGTTCTTATTGGGACACTTGAACTGAACAGAGCCATTGTTGCTGATATCAGTAACACCTGTTCTATTCCTGTGGTGACATGTCAAAACGTCTGCTGTGGTATTGGTATTCAAGGATTTCCTGAAGGAGTGGGACTCTAGAGTCTTTATTTAACTTTTTTAATATACAGTTTTGAATATATATTAAGGAATTGGGGCTGCTAGACAAAACAATGGTTTGTTGATCGATTTTTTTTTGCCAGATGATAGCACAATAACAACATCGTACCTAGAGGTTCTCCTTTGTAAAGTTGGCTGTAGTATTTTATTGACAAGTTAGACTTTGTCTTTCCTCTTCAAGGCCAGCTGTTGGCGTTCCAAGACATTTCCCTTTTTGCTCAGTATAAGAAGAAGGTGTGCTTCTCAAAGGCTCTAAGGTTGAGGGGGAAGCACTCGAGTCAACCCGGTAGACACGTTACATAAAAATGTCTGTTCTTTTGTTGTCCACTCATGCTAGTGTGAATAACAACCTTTGCTTACAATGGCCGACACAGAGACTGTGCTGTCCTCCGTACAGACTCCCTACACTTCCTCCTTCAATGGTTTGTTAGCAAACTTCCCATTGTTTATGCAGCACTTGAACTGACCGTCCAGGCCGGGCCTGTTTCCTGCACTCAGCACACAGGACAACAAAAGGAACAGATAATTATGGAGTTCACAGGAATATTTAAAAATATCTGATTACTTTTAGGCACTGGGTAATGAACGGGCTTGAAGGTCAGCCCGTGGTGCGAATTTCCATGTTGCTATGACAACAGTTTGGAAATCCGAGAGTGATCATTCATGTAGAATCAGTTGATGAAGAGAGCTGGCAGGGCGTTTCAGCAGGAAATAGATGGACGCACACGCTGGAAAATTGCTGTTTCGCAGCCGCCCTGGAAGAGAGGTGAAGATATTCTGAGTTTCAGGCTACTCTCTCTATTGTCTGCTACCCCACAGAGGACAAAGCAGCTTCTAACTGCCACTGCATGTAAAATGCTTACCTGCCAGAGGCGACCAGGTGCAAACAATGCCGTTTCCGTTCTATATATAGCTGTCTTCTCAGATGTCTGTGGTATAGCAAGGAAGCTCCATTAACCACATGTCACGTCCGTATTGTGAAGGTGAGAATCTTTTCTACTCCCCCAGCTGCACGGATTTGAACTCTATCAATGAAGTGGTGACCTGGAAAACATACATGTTGATAGCCTGAGGCACCTTTTAACCACTCTGGGTTCCATTTTCTCTTCTCAGAAAGTAAACCGTCTCTACATTGTGCCTTTTAGATTGGAGTGGTTCGAGCTGCTCCAAGGTAGCAGGCAGCCCATGTGAAGGTCATACAGCTGAAAATGCTAGAAGTGAAGAATCATTCTTAATGGCACTTTATTTCCCCAAACAAAATCCAAAGAATTGAAGGGGGCGATGATTTTATTATGATGTCATCGTGATGTCATTTATACCACATGATGATGAATGATTGATTAATCTGTCGACTAGAGGGGAGCTTTTCTCTCCATAGTTGCCAAGTGCTTGCTCATTGTGGGAACCACAAATAGAGTACAATTGAATTTAATTGAACAAGCTGTTGGTTTTGTCTTTAATGTTTTCGGTTGCAATTTGAAATTTGTTTTTGGGACCATATTTCTGTTGTCCTTGACCTTTAACCAATCAGCTCCAAAAGCTGATCATCTGGAGTTAACCTCCTAAGTAATATCCTCACCAGGTTTTGTGTGAATCTGTCCATGTAATATTATGATTTTTTTTTTTTAAGCCTTTTGAAGCTTTTTCATGACTTTTGGCTGTTGATCTCTCCGCCTAAAAAGGATTTGGGTCAAATTAATATTTAGGGCTTATTTTGTCCTGTCATCCACATAAACCTGAAAGCCACTGTGGTACTTTCACTGTTCTCTTGTTATTTTTACAGGGCCCCTTTTAAGGGGTCATGGATTGAGGCAAATATGAAACATGCATTGGGATAGACCTGACTTTGAAGGCCCGAGGAATCTTGGTGCTTGACTTGCTGCATACCATGCAATCCATGACTCCTCTCTGACAAGACTTTCTCACAAAGGTCACAGTTATATCTCACCCACAGCTTAAGCTTCGCTGCATTTGAAGTTGACAGAGGTATCTTTGCTAAAGTAGGATCCACACTTGATTTCACACTGATTTTCACAGTTTTTTGAGGAATTCTAACATCTATTTCCAATGAAAACAGCTTATTATACAACATATTGTCCTTATGCCTGTTGAATATACTATACTGTATAGTTACTCAGTACTACAGTACTATATTGAGCATGTCTTTGTGTTTAAGTAGTTTTAACTGATAATCAGTATAATTTAAGTTTGATTTGAGTAAGTTAGTAGTAAAATTAGAATTTATGTTTGTAGAGTTAGGGATTTCGTTAAGAGATTTCCTAAAATGTACCCAGATTTGATGTGACCATGTGTTTAGAAAGAGTGAAACATGTGGAGTGACTGGAGTAGATTACTATGATGTATTATATAATATATAATATTTGTGATTAACTGATTTGTGACTGATAATCTTCTAACATCTGAAGAAAACATTGTTGTACCCCTACCAGAAATCCGAGTTAGTACAATAATAATATCAGCTTCATCTCTGGCTTTTGGGGTCAAGTGTCATTGTTGTCTGTTCATTTGGCAAGAATATGCCTGTGCCTCATACAGGGAGAAATATCTCACTATTACACTATGTAGCACAGTGTTTAAAATATATGTTATTGATATTAATTATTGATTAGAGATTAGTGCTGGTTAGATTAGACATGTTGGGCTTTTATTCAAGTATTGTTCAGGGCTTAATTCCACTCCTGAGGATAAAGAGGCTGATGGAAACTTATCTCAAGCTAAAAAGTACTGTACTGTAGATGATGGTTAAAGAGGTGGTGTCTCATTCTCAGTGGGAATAGAGAGTGTGTGTGTGTGTGTGTGTGTGTGTGTGTGTGTGTGTGTGTGTGTGTGTGTGTGTGTGTGTGTGTGTGCACGAGCGTGTGCGTGTGTGTGTGCACGAGTGTGTGTCTTGTGGCTGTGACGGGGGAGGGGTGGTGGAAGGAATTTGTCATGTTGGCTTTTGGAGTTTCAAGAGGGCGGTTTTCATTTCCTACGGGTTAACATGGGTGATGTTTATTGTTGCTGTGGAGATGAGCCGGCAGCTCCCACACAGCAGTGAGCACCAGGCTAATGCACCGTGCTTTATCATACTATACTTCTGCACCACATAGATAAAGACAGGTCCATCTCATGTGCTCTTTAATCTGCTGTCAGGCCATTTATTATCATAACCAGAAGCACCGTGACACCAACGTGACACAGAATATACTCAAGCTGATATGATATGTGCCTTTCGATATTGCTGTGTATGTATGCTGATATGTGCGGTATATGAAAACTTTTATTCTACAGGAAAAAAATGTGTGTTCATGTTTATAATTTATGTTAAAAATGTATTTTAACAGTGCTAGAGTGAAGCTGTAGTGCTGTAATTTGCATTTAGTTAAAAGCTTCATTCTGTGCAAATACAACCTCAGCCTTAGGGTTGGGGTAAGGATTCAGATTGCTAGTTCATGTTAATAGCATTAGCATATATGTGAGTTTAGTAGCCTATTAGTTATCTGTTGGTGTCATCAGAAAGTAATACTGCTTATTATGGTACTAAATTTAGTTGTTGTACTTGTTGTGTTTGCCTTTTAAGTTGTGGAATTTGTAGACATATCTCACCTCACTGTGACTCATTAGCATCACTAGACAATGACATCAGAGCTGTAATGGTTTGCTGTGAGAACACGCTGTGCCAAATTGCTGTGCTCACCGTCATGACTGCCATGAATTGGTTAATTGACACAATAAGTTTCTATTTAAGCTATTCATGTTGGCTTATCTGGGTGTAATTATGTTGTGATAATGGCATTTATATAATGTAAGGTATTGAACCTGATATTTTAACTGAGGTCTGTATCCCTGACTTAATTAAGTGTTCACTTCCAAAGGAATGTTTATGAGACACTTGTTATCCTGATCTCCTACTTCAAGTGATGGAGAGGGTTGAAACCGGATCAGTCACTGAGAATTACCATCCATAAAGATGAACAACAATGAGTGAATAAGTGCAGATAAATGTTTATTACTGAAGCAGACAAAAACTAGCAGAGAGAAAGTGAATAACCTGATCTTTGTCTTTCTCTTACCTTGAAACTATCACTGATAATTTTGATTTAGAATTTGGTTCTGTGGAGTAAAACCCCATGAAAAGCAGTAAAGGCTGAGGTGAGATGCAGAAGCTCATCAGTGATTTACCCCAGACACCTACTCCACCTTCAAAACTGATTCAGTGACAGCTTTGCTTCACAGTGTTTCATGTGACACCATCAAGGATGAAAAGGGGTGGATCAATAGCCTCTCTCTGCAGCAGTAAGAGGACCTAGATATTTAAAGCCCGCTCTCTGGGGGTTAAGGACTCAGTGCAAGGACTCTGTGTTTTGTTTGCAGAAGGCATAACCTTATTTGGTTGAAACCTTCTTTTCTCCTCATTGGAAAGATTGCTCTGCTGCTATTAATATAGCAGGGTGCACTAAAGCAGTCTATATTGTGTTCATGGGGTTGGTAACCACAATTAACTGTTCTGGCTTGTGTTGTGTGCAGTTCAGTTTGGTTTACCGTACGTTGTCCAGCTACGTAAGTCTATAAATAATCCCAAAGAAAACAAGCACATCCAGGAAAGACCTTGAGTTCATGTTATACCGTTTAACTTTAAGGATTCAAAATGCACACTAGCTTGGGAACAAGCATGGAAAGCAATTGCAAACACCCCAAGTTCGGCCACATAGCATCAATTACATGTGGAATTCAGGGCATTTGAAACAGTGTTTTCCTGCATAACAAGATAGCAGAACATGTCCTTTTCTGTTTAAATATTAGAGCATTCTTTCCATGTGCCCCTCCACTGATGACCTGCAGGATTGGGAGAGCTGTGGGAAAACTCCCAGGCGGGTGCCAGCTAAGCAGAACACTGTTTTGCCATTGCTATGTTAGGTTTTCAAGGACACATTTTGTATCGTTCGGTTAGTATTGTGTAAAGCAAGACCTGCATGTCTTAAGCCGTTTTCAGCCATAACCTGTGGGTAAAACCTGGAGAACTGGCTACGGAATTTCCCAGCAGTCTGCCTTTCACACATGCACAACACAGCATGAGGTATTGTGCACAGTCACGTTCACACCAGCATCAAATCCTCCGCATTATTCAGACAAGAGTTGGTGAAGCCGGATGCAGCAGGCGGAGGCAGGAAGTGACGTATTAACTCTGCTGCGGAGATCACATGCTTTTCTGTACAACACACAGACTCCTCCTCTATGGACACATTCGTCGGTTTCTTCTGCGTGTATGACACTTCTTTTTCGCTAGGATATGTTTGTTTTCTTTTTGTAAGTAATCAAATGTTTTCTTTTCTTTTTGTTCCAGAAGCTCTACAGATAGGATTCCAGGAATCTTGCCATGTTCAAGTCGGTGCTGAAGAAGAACAGAGATGGAGGCAAGGGGAGCAAGAAGGATTCAGGTATGTGGAATATCACATAGAGGAAACGAATGGCAAAACATGCTTATCAGTATCCCAAGGCTTAGACACAAACTTCTTCTGAAACGAAGGCTGAAAAAGTCCAAATAATCCTTAGTGTGTCATTGGCAAACATACTGTCTTGTAAGCCATCATTGAGAGCAATGGCTAATATGTATATGGACATGTATAATTTAGACTCACCACCTGTGTCTGTGATTGGCTGTGAGTCATTGTCACTTATTTGAATACACATAGTTTAGGCTGGAAAACCCATGGGATAAAATAGAATACCGTGAGTCAAGTTAGGCTACATCCATGCTACTACATTTCAGTTTTAAAATGCATCACTTCTGATACATTTACGACCCCGACCTCACTATTTTGTGATTTTCAAGTGCCTAAAATTGAGAATTTTGGAAATGCTACTAGCCCCTTTTTATTTTGAAAACTCAGGAGCCATAGTGCAGCATGGACAGGCAGGAAATTTAGACTGTTGGGAGCAAAGGGGACAAAAGGCAGTCACCCGCAACCCCTCCCTGATTAATTCTTATCAGTCACGACTCGACTACCAGTAGTGGATGCAAAGTCTTGTTTTCAATTTCTGTAACAGTTCCACCTTGTCGTCGGTCCAAACATTTTTTAAATCCCTCGTCTTACTTTTCGTTCACAGTGCAGAGTCAACAATCTGCTTCCTGTTTACGCTGGCACGCACATGCCCAGTGTACGTGAATGGTCATGTAATAAGCATTTTCTGGTGTATTATTATTATTATTGAGGAACAGGATTTCTGATACAGAGCTAGAACCTGCATATGGATGGAGATCCTTTCACTTTTAAAACCAAAATGTGTAAGTATGGATGTAGCATTGGTTGTGTACACTAAACAACAAGAAAAACAGTGCTGCATCACTACAGCCAGTGGACCACATACATATCAGCCATATTTAGCAAAAGATGAAGAGCATGCACACTTTTTCATTCTTTGTCCCGGTAAAATAAATAGTTTATGAATTATGTCATTATGTTACGTTAGTTTTATCACCATAATACAAATGCGTAGCTTTACTACCCATCTAGGTAAGCATGAAGGTTTACAACACAGTTGGGTATGACTACAGGTCCCATAATGCAACAGGCTCTTGCTGTACTGCGGTACAACGGTTTGACGAAGTGGACACAATTGCACTGTGTACACCATGGATACACTCCAGCACCAACCTACTGTATCTGTCACTCATTTAAAATTCATTATTATATCTGTGAACCTCGGTTCAGAGCAGGATACCTTCCATCTCTTTTATTTTTAATATAGAGACAGACAGCGTTGCCATTGTGTCACAACAGATGTTTTCTTTTCCTTCGAAAAATCTTTATTTTCCGACATGACTAAACATGAGTCACTGTCAGTAATACCCTGTTGACTCGTCTCTTTTTCGCACAATGCTCTCCTCCAATGCTCTTTATTTGGCATAGCAGATTGACCATTTATGCTTAGACTGCATCTACCAGCCTCGACTTGCTCTTACCACCTGAGGACTGGCTCTAGCAGGCGGTACAGCACTTACATGTCTCTGTCTGACGTGATCGCTTCACTCAACAGATAAATGTGAAGATTAAAGAGGGGAAGAGTCTGGCTCTGCTTTACACAACAGTCACCCCCACTGTTCTCCAGTACGGTGCAGAGGGGGAAGTTATCATTGAAGACTTTTATGTATTGTTTTATGTCAGGTGCTATTAAGTTGTTGCAACCTGTCTGCATGCATGAATCACGCTGATAACGGAGCTTCCCAGTTTCCGCACACATGCCCACACACCCTCACCCACACACATATACTCTTGACAACAGGAGGTTCTGTGTACGTGGATGGGAGCAGCAGAGTTTTATGGCGGGACCCAGCTCCTTTATCCCAGCCTCACTCTCCCAGTTGGAACCCATCCATCAAGCCAAAGCAGCGCTCTCCCCCTTTTCTCATGCTGGGACAATAAAATCTGACCACTCCTCTCCGTTGTTAAGAGCTCTTAAGACAGATGAGAGGTCACAGAGAAACAACAGCTCCCAGTGGTCACTTTGTCGCACTGTTGTCCCTGTGTAGGACAGATATCTTTACTGCCTACTTTTTACTTTCAGGATTTTTTATGAAGGTCAGACTCAAAGTAATCGAGCTAATTTCCTGTAATGGCCTGTATTAAATTAAAGTTATTTCTTAAAATTATGTTAATTAAAGTTCTTATATGATCTTGGATATGTTTTAATCAATTAGGTATTATCATTTCAAATTGTAAGTTTCATTGGAAGGGAGTTGGGTTACATATTCTACCACCCTGTTTATGTCCCTGTTGTCCTTGAAGAGGACCTGTTTGGGAATTCAGGTCCTTCCTGGCAGCCGAAATAGAGTTAGCAACACAGGCGCCCTGATGGGAAAGGCTGTGTTAATCAAATTGGGCACACTGCAGTATGGTTAATGGTCTCCGGGACAAGATAGTAAAATATTGCTCATAAAATATTCACTGCTTCCTCTGCACGGATTGAATAAAGATTTCATTTTGATCCCAGGCGGTTTGGAAATATTAAATGTGTTAAATTTCAAGTCTGGTGTGGTTGGAGTTTTGTCATCCACTTTATTGTTTGTGTTTCTGTTGTCTTCAAATATTTAAATTGGAATCAACTGGTAAGAGACTAATTTGGTTGACACATTGTCAGTGTTGTTGTGGTTGAGATTTTTTTTAGCATTGGGGAAGTGCTAGCTTTTTTATACCATAGACTATAAAGATGGGCGACATTCCAGTTTCCTAAAAGTGAAGCTAAAGCATCTTGATCGTCCCCCTTGGTGGCTTGCAGCAGTATAGGTCATAAACCCTGCCCCCTCCGTGTTGGTGGATTGGGCATGGACCAGACCTCCTTAAAGATGATTTGTCGAGTGCATGCATCGGCAGGGCCTGGATACTGTGGTTCCATCCTATGATCACTACTGCGCAAACAACTGCTCCAAATTACATCATGGGCTCAAGATGGCAGTATTTGTATTCATGATATTTTGGCTTCATTGATGGTTTGTGGGAGGAAGTGGAGACATGTCGTCCATCTTTATTTACATTCTTTGTTAAATACCAGACTGTTTGAATTTGGTTGCTTACACATTTAGAAAGATGGGATATTTTGTCAACCCTTTTGTTTTATTCTATTTGGGAAAAGCATTCATTTCTAATTTCTCATACGTACATTACTCCAAATAGATTTACATAGCATAGTGCACAATTTGCTCTTATTTTTTTTTGCCATTTTCCAGCCTGGCTCTCACAGAGGTCACCCCTGTTGTTTGTCATCGTCCTATTTGTTTTTATACAGGAACAGACTGTGCAGACTGTCCTTCCTTCAGAGGGACCAGAAGGACAAAGTTCCTGTAAAATCTGCTCGACATGCTATAGTGCAAATCAGTGGGAGGAGGGACCTTGATAATGGTATAATTGCAAGATAGCTCAGCATATGTTGCTCATGACATGGTGGCTATGGACTGGAGGAAACTTTAAAGCAGTCAAGGAAACTTGGCCCCCATTCCAGATACCACCACAGTCATTAGCTCTCCCTTGGGATCTCCCCATTGCCAAGACCGCAAAAACTCACAGTTTGCTAATTTAGTCTCTCCATCTTGCGCTCCTCCTAGATCCTTCCTCCTCCTCCTCCTCCTCCTTCTCCTCCTCCTCCTCCTCCCCAGTTTCCTCTCCTAGACTCACTCTGTAAGGGATCTGTTTGGACTTGGCCATTTTAATCCCTTTTAAGTCATTTTTATATGGTGCCCATGCCATACTGGAAATGGGCTGCTAGTTTGCTGTGGCCTGTTGCTTTTGATGTGAACGTTTTCTGAGAAAGGTTGCATTGCAAGTAAGCCTCAGTGGAATTAATAGATTTGAGACCCCAAGGCACAAGAAGATGATTATATTGTAAAAGGAAAAAAATCAAGCAGTGTTTTAATTGATGTTCGCTTTCAGGCTAGCGGATACAGGCCACTCAGATTTTACTGCGAGGTTCACCTATGACTTCCCAGTAATTCACAACAGTGTCTGGTTTGAATTTCTCAGCTAAACTTGTTTCTTCATCTAAGGTGGCAGAATAGATTTTGAACAATATCCCTTGATGAGATGAACGTTCTTCAACTACAATGTTTCGAGTTGAGTATAGTGTCTATGATTCTCCTCTTGGTGCCCTAAGAGAATTCATCTTCAGAACCAAAGTATTTGATTTAAGCCCACTCGTCGATTTTTCACCAGCCCGTAATCTCTTTATAATCTCTTTTTATGTGACATGCTGAGCCCTGCAGATGGGCTATTCAGGTAGACTTATTCATGACAGTCCACCAGTGCTGCTATTAGTCACAAATCAATTGGTGATCTTTACCAGCCTGCAGAAAGAAATATGGATATTCTTAGCTCTAATAATGACTGTTAAAATGGACTAAATTTGATAACAGACCAAATAATTGGTCGTTTCTTAAGTGTTTGGCCATGTTATACTGTGTTGAAGTATTTTTGAAGGCCACGCCAAATCCCTATGAAGGACATGTGAAGACAAGTCTGTATTTTTGGTGCTCTGTCTGTGAAACCGTCCAGTTTTCTGTCTGGTTCTCACAGAGGAGAGCATTATCTGTCTCACTGTCTTGAGTTAAGTGTACTGCTGTGTACTGTCGCTGCTGTTGTGGGAGTCTCATCAGTCAGCTCATGATGTGACCCAGGCAAACAGCACTTTTGACTCAGCTTTAATTGCTGAAGGTGACTGCGTGGATTGGGTAATACCTCTGAAGGCCCTCCAACTTGGGCTTCCCGCTCAGTGAGCTTGGGTTGCTTGAAGCAGCTGCCAGACAGTTGTCTGTCTGTTGTGGGGTGACGCAATGTTAATCACACTAGCATGCACGGCCGTGCACCCTTTGAGGTCGACAACGGTTTCAGCTGTTTATTCCTATAACCCCCAACAACTCACACAAGCCACGCACGCACAAACAAGACAGGCAGCCACCACCAGTTGACAGGGCTTCTTCCCATTTCTTTTGGCTGTATGCATGGAGACTGAAGCCATCATGCACCTGGCTGGACGGGAGACTGCAGGCCTGTTGTTGACCTGTAAGCAAAGAAAAAAAGGAGGGGCCTGCTCTTCTGCTCTGCTTTAACTTTTAACTTCCCAGCACTGTCAGCAGGCGTAATAATGACTCTGCATGACATTTCTGTTGACAGTAATGCTTTAAGATACAGTCTTAAGCCTTGACTATTAAAATGAAACGGAGAAGCAAATGGTTGGTGCAACTGTTATGCTTGAACTTTTCATTTACACGTGCATTCGCAGCTTGTCTTGCATTTAAATAGTGAACGTGTGGCTACAATGCTTTTATCATCATCAAGGTCTTCCACAGCATGGAGTGAAAACATGATTTGCTGACTTGCAGAATTATTTTTTTAATTCTAATGGTCATTTCTGATTAGGAGCATACCAGATTTCTGTGTGATGACGTGAAAGATGAAGGGAAAATTCATAATGTAGAAAACCTGTGTACAAACTGATTTTTGGTGAGTTGTTGAGCGAGTGCGAGAGAGAGAGACCATTCAGCACTGCACTCTGTTGCCTCAGCTGTGGCGGTGACTGGTACGTGCTGTCTCTGCAGTTTCTGTGAGCTCTTCGGCTGTTTTGACATGAAACAGTGATTTGTTGCTCAGGGGTCAGGCAACAGCAAATTGGTTACGAGGCAGTACTCTGTTGTGTTTGTAGGATTTCACATGGTTCTGGAAATTGGTGGTAGACGATGATAGAGTTTGTAGGTTTGCCCTTCATGCTGCATTTTCCACAGGGGGGGACACAATAGCACTGCATAAACACTTAGTTTGTGAAGCTTGAAAAGCTTAGTTTTTGTTGAACTGAACAGTGAGGTGTTGATGAAGTTAATAATCTTCTTGACGCAGCAGTTTCTGCTGTTTTTATTATTGTCTATTGTAGTTGTCTTCTGTTTTTTTGGAATGCCTGTATATTCCCTCTCTGTGGTGATACAGTTAAATATGAGAGCAGACATTGCAGAGATTCCTTCCCTTCTGTAGTCTTTCTCTTTCAGCCGCCCTCAGGGGTTTAACATCAGGAATTTTTACTGTTATGGGAAGACTTCCCTCAATAAACAATAACCACAGGTGGCTGCCTGATTATTTGGTTAAAAGAATGAGCTTTTGATGGACTGTCATTTGCCCATTTTGTAGCTTTTTAACAGTGTAGCTAAAACATTCTTTTGCATCAACTTAGGAATTATTGATATAGTGGCTGTAAAAAAAGAAATCTAGATTCAATATTACTATTTGTGTGTCAACCACTTTGTCTTCAGGAAGCTGTAAAGTTCATCCACCCGACAAAAAAAAAAGGTCTCATTTTAGTGATATTTGTCGGCATAGGCTGTATATAAACGTATACGGTTACTGAAGCCAAAGGATTGCAATGGCCCCCCTGGTGGCTGGCTGCAATATAGGTCATAAACTCTACCTCCTCCATGTTAGCGTTTCGGAGATGGGTCAAACTATAAAGTCAGAGTACACATTAAATAAGATGGTTTCTGTCATTTTAGGTTGTTCTTATCACACTGATGTATGTTGAAGTGTAAGTTTGGTGTTATAAAAAACAGGATGATTGACAGCTGAGCCCGACTTACCATGGCCCCATCCCCAGATCGCTACTGTGCAGACTCTTGTTTCAAATGTGCAAGATGGCATCGTTTGTATCCAGGATATTTTGGCTTCATTCCTGAATAATGGGAGGAAGTTGAAAATATTTTGCTGGACCGGTTGCAGTCCTCCAACACCACTAAGGGAAAGCTCAACACCAAGTTCATGATCACAGTGAGCTCTTTCACTGACAAACACGTTGGCTGACATTCCTCTCAGACATTAACAAACACCGCTCAGGACCAGGTTTGCCCGCAGGTTCAGAGTGTGTCGGAGTCCCTGTATTATCCTGGTTTCTCTAAGTGAACAGCTGGGTGGCAGCTTCCTCTGCAGCCATGTCTACCACAGCCATTTTGAGACATGCTTCCTCCTCGTCCTGCGGCTTGTTGGAAAACTCCCTCGCAGAGTTCTTCCGTCGTGTGGGGAAGCTTTTAAGTTCTCTTTTTATTTGGAAAACTGCTCTAATGCCTCCAATAATCTCTGTGCCAGGTGAACTAGGAATTCATGATGAACATCTGGTATCAAAATTGGTATGGTGAATAGGGGAAGCAGTTTGTCAATGAAGGGCCATTTCAGAAATTTGGGGAAAATGTATTCTTTTCATGAATTTGGTGTTACAAAATTAAAAGTTGTAAGCACTGAACCAAGACAAATACAAACAAGATGCACGCAGTCAACCACGGGATGTCTAGACCACAGATTATATACAGTACGTGACCTGCACAGGACAGAAAGGCTGACTCTTAAGCTATGCCACACACAGATAGAGAGAGAGACGCACAGAGGGAGAGACGGAGAGAGAGAGAGGCAAGCAACCTCAAGAGACATGATTAACATCCTTTGATTAACCATAATAAGTAGTGTTTAGACCAGAACCACTGACTCCTTTATCATCAGCTCATGGTTTTCTTCATGGAACACACTTCGTACTGAGCAGCCTCATACGGCTATGAAGCTGGGGTTTGTTTAAGTTCTCCATTTGAGCTCTTAAGACTAAACATTCTGTGATAAATAGACTTTTTAAATCAGTTTCACTTAAAAAAAAAAACACAAGTTTATATCTATTCGACTGTACACTTCTGTTCTCTGTAATTAAAAGAAAAACGCAGCTTATAATAGTGTTGTGGCTTTTCGGCCTGTGTTTGCTATTTTTGCTCGTAGTCATGTTTATCTAGATTTTCATGTCCAGACACTAGTGGTAGAATTTAAAACGGTGCAGAAAAGAATGCACCTGATTTACAAAGGAGACCATTGAGAGCGCAGACCTGCACGGCTATCAAAGAGCTGTGCAGCCAGCAGGCAACGATTAGCAGGGCGTAGCTCAAACCACATCACTCACACACACTCACACACACACAATTGTGTACACAAACACACACACACACACGCCCACAAACCTCAGGTGTATCCACATTAGACACTCCCTGTCCCTGCTTCTGAAAAGTAAAACAAGGGCTATTGGGGAAAGCAGTGACCCTGGTGTGCCAGTCTCGCTGTTTTCTGTTTGCGTTGACTTGTACAACAAACACTGGCCTGGGCTACATTTAGCTTTCACATCACATGACTTAAGACTTAGAGGAAGAAAGTCTTTGGCTTTGAAGTTTATGATCACATAGAAAGTGACGTACAATCCAAGAAGTAGTTAATTCTACTTATTGTAATGATTTATATTGATCTTGTGTATGTTCTGCACCTTGCATTTAACAGATTTTATAGTCCTACACCTTATGTTCTGCACTTTAATGTAAAATGACATCACATTTGAGTTGGTGAGCATGATAATCAGACTGAATCACCATTTCAGTTCACTTCTTTATTCATCCTGACACCGTGTTCATTACCTCTACCAAGAAGATTATGTTTACACCCCTGTCGGTTTGTTTGTTTGTCAGCAGTATTGCACCAAAACAGATTTCCAAAACTAGTGGAAGGATGAGATTTTGTGATTGGGTGCCTTGACATTTTTACCGAAAGGTTGTATGCATATTTAGGGAACTGATCTAAGAGTGTGTGTAATTTGGTGTAGCTTGAATTCAAGGGGACTGTTGGGCCTTGGTGTAGGCTGTACTGAGAGACACTAGTTTGAGCTGTTTTTCTGTTTTGATAAATATATGGTAAATAGTCTGTATTTATACAGCGCTTCTCTAGTCTTGTTAGACCACAGTACAGTTTTGTTATTCACCCATTCACTCACACATTCATACAGTGCATTTTTGTGCAGCACTTTATCTATAATACATCACTTATTTACAGCAATTTGGGGTTCAGTGTCTGGCCCAAGGACACTGTTGGCCCACAGAAGAGGGGAGACTATACTAGAAACTGACAACCCTATAGTTAGTAGACAACCAGTTCTACCTCTTGAGCCACAGACATTTCATTTGATTGTGTTGCTATGTTAGCAAGGGACTAAAAAGTTACCATGACTGTTCCTAGTGGCAAATAATATGTATCTTCATGTCAAATTAAGAAATATGTCGATACATGTTGTTTCTTTTCAATATAATTGTAAATGTGGCTAAGATGATATGTGTTTTGCGCTGTATTTAAAACTGTTAATATGACTCATTCATGTATTGGTTAATTTTTTCTTTATGGTGGGATGAGATGCATAATTTCCATCCCAGTGCTTATTTTTAGTGATATCCAAAGAGAACACATAGAGGATAGCTAAATGGAATAACGGATGGTCAAATCTGGCGCTTCTCTTCCTGCCCAGCGGCTTCTGGCTGGGAGGAATTTGGAGAAATGCTTCCCAGAGGACCACTGTCTGCCACAGCAGCCAGTGATCACTCTCCATTACCCTAATTTGGCTCTCACACACTCAGCATCCGTAGTGCTTGTGTGACCTTGGAGGCGATGTGCACAGCAACGGCAAGCGGCCAAACAAATACATGAGGACTCATGGAAGCAGCGGGTGATGTCATCTACACCACAGCAAACACACTCAGTCATCGCCCTGCGTTATCTCCCCTCCCCACACCATGGGCAAATAGTGTTTTCTTCCCCCTTCTTCAAAGAAGAGGAAAACGTGTTTATCAGTGAACATGGCGGGGTGTTTTTAGATGGTCTTTGAAGGGGGTGATAGCGTCTGTCGTGGCAGTTCATTGGTTGGAGGGGTCAGCTGGCCACAGGTTTTTCTAATTACAGCGTGACCTTCCTGGGCAGACACATTCCTTCTGTCCGATTTTCCACTTTGCTTTCACACCTCAACCATCCTTTGTGATCTAAATGACCACTTAGTGTCCCCCCCTTTATTCAGATGACTACCCCGTCACCTTTGGTACACAATTAATTACAAATTGTTTATTCTATTTGGATATTTTTCAAATTGGTTTTAAGGGTGGTGTTTTTCTCACCTATTGCCATCTTTCTATGCAGACAGCGACCCATGCTGTCCCAGTGTCTGACTCTCTGTAAGTCTGTGTGGGTGTCTGTGGAGACCTCTGTTCAGTCTTGGGATTGAGGGGGGGGGGGGCTTGGGCTTTCTCTGTCCTCTCTCCAGCTTTACTCTGTCTTTCTCTGTGCTGCATTTCTGAACATTTCTTTTTTTTCTTTTTGCAATTGTTTCTGTAGATGAATGTCTCGCCATCTTTAGCTCAGGAGGGTTTGAGACAGGCCGAACTAATGACCTCGGCTCCTTTGTGCCAGGCCTCAAAGGAAGAGGGAATGGTGCTTATTGTAAGGAGGAGCAGTTTTCCGGAGAGTGCTCCCTCTTCATATATATGTCATATTTTAGATTTAGTTTTCAAGATCATTCTTTTATTTGAAACTTAGTTGGCTAAGTTTAGTAAAGCGTATCTAAAGTGAGGTTAAGAACTCGCTAAAGGAGTTGTGGAAGATGTCTCTTTTTAGTGTCAGGGGTAAATTTCCTTTATTGTTTATCTTGAAAATAACAAACGGACATATCATCGCTGTGCTAATGGTTGAAGAGGTTCCTATATCAAAACCATATGTAATTTATGCTAAAGATAGCAGAAAGCTTGGCAAAGATTTGCCTCTGGCCTTGTTTGCTTATGGGATTAGGCTCTTTGGAGGGATTGGACGGAGAGCCTTTGTGCCATATATCGCCCATTTAAAATGACTGAAGAGGCTGTTGTCCAGGAGTTGGTGGTTTTCTCATGACCTCACCTGGCCCCCAGAAGGAGCTCTGCCTAATGATCTGTGCTAATGGTGGTCCAAATCTCTTGTTGTACCAGATCTCCATGGCAACCCACGACTCAAGGCTATATTGCACTTGCATACCATGAGACAAATTCCACTTTTTTTTTCCTGCTGAAGTTTGCTTTATGCATACTGTTAACAGATATGAGTCAAAAACTGGAAGTGGAACAGTAAGGAATTGGAGAAAGGTCGACTGGGAATTCAGAAAATGTGTGGCAGCTGAAAGCTCATGTCCATCTCTCATCTGACTGCATTGTGAATCTTCTACCTTGAAGCACAGTGGCCTCAGAGCTGTGTTTGCAGTGTTAAGATGATTGATCATGGTGAGGACTTGGTGTACTTGGTCATTCATCATCCTTCTGTCCTTTGCTTTGACTGTACCAGCTGTTTCCTTGGCTGGTAGAGGACATTGCTGCAATTAACCCCATGTACTGTATAACCCATGTGAGACATTTTATGGCTTTAAGTTCAACTTCTTTATTGTCCCTTTCATCGTACACTCAAGGCAAATATGGAAGTGAGATACTGCTCGCCAGTGCAATATAAAGCAACAAGACACTATAAGTACACACTGTAGAGGCACTTATACATCTGTAGCTCAAGATTTGTACAAAGTGACAGTGTTGTGGTGCTTTGTATTTTAAATCAAGTCTTTGTCTGGATGTTACTGAATCATCATCTTGTGTCTGGACAGTTTATATTAGAAAGAAGAAAAACATAAAGAAAACATTTTTAAAAGACAGATCGTCTATAAGGTTGAATTTCACCACAGTAGCCATTCTTTACAAGGGTCCAATCACATACACACAATTATTACCTACATTCATGTTTTACCTAAATTCTAACTCACATTCTCCCAACTAGGACTAACTGATTAATGGTAGAGCTTGTATCAGTGGGACCTCGATACGGCGGCTCCATCCCCCAATCGCTACTGCATAAACTCTCCAAATGCACAAGATGGCTGCATTCGTATCTGTGATATTTGGGCTTCATTTCTTGATAGTGGGAGGAAATGGAGATGCACTCTCCATCTTTATATAGAGTCTATGGTGTATACACACTAATAGCTTTTTAAGACCTCTCCATCAAAGAGTTTCCACTTTGACTGACTGAATGTGGGCCATTATAAACTAGTATTGTGTCTTTTCACCATTAAAGCATAGCCTCTCTTCTCTGTATTGACTGGTCAAGCAGGTCATCAGTATTCATAATAACATCCTATCACACATAAAATGGTCCTCTGTCACATCCTTAATTGGTATCCCTTCTGCGTCCCTGCAAGGATTCTTGAAAAATGATAAAAAATGAAATTGACGATTTATGAAGAAGAATGGAAAATGTCATGGTGCCTGTGAGGTGCTGCCCTTCACCTCCTCCCCTTCCCTTTTCTATTCTTTCTTCCCCAGGACACACACACACACACACACACACACACACACACACACACACACACACACACACACCGCTCCCTGTGAGTCTCTCTTCCTCATGGGGCCAGTGGGGAAGGCATTCCAGAGCTCAGGCCACTGCAGAGCTCTGCTTCAGATGCAAACCATGAGACACACAGAACATTTTTGCCATCTTGCCTTGCCTACAGCATTTTAGCTCAGTCTACAATTCATGAGTTAGTGGAATTCGGTTGTTGCAGGCAAAATAGACCTTTCGTGGTAGAAAAGAATGCCCACGGGGCGGCAGTGTGTTAATATACTTAACTTACAGTAAACAAAAGTGGAGAGGAAAGAAAATCAGATGCTTCGAGGAAGAGATGTCACATTGGTTATCTTTACACCCTGTGTGCTTGATTCTGCACCAGACATGAAGCCGGGTAGAAGATATTCAAGTGAATACATATTTACATCTTATTAACATATCAGCTCTAATTTGTCCTTCATCATCTCAGATGACTCAAAGTGAAGACCCTCCCCCACTCCGTAGTCCTTGTTGTCTGGCGCTCTCTCTTTCCTCTCTGTGGGTCGTTGGGTGTTAACCATGACAGCTTTTGTGAGACTGTCACCCTGGTCTCGGAAGTACACAGGGAATCCACATTGGCACTCAGTCTAGCGGGAGAATTGCCCCTTTGGTGGATTGTCCTATGGTCATCGTGCATTGTGTGTCGACTGAAAGAATCTGCATTAATTATAGCCTTTCTGCATTCTCTGCTGTCCATAGAATTAACTAGTGAGAAGCTAATGGAGTATCTGTGTGTGTGAGTGCTTGTGTGTGTGTATACAGTATATATGTAAGTGGAGAAGATAGAATGATATGGATTGGATTGTTTTGTATAGACTTTTTGTGTGTGGAATCAGCTTTTTCCAACATGCTGTATTACTCTATAGGCAAGATGGGTTGAATTGAATGTTCCTGTTCCTTTTTGTTGATTCAGTTATTCTTTTTGTGGCATGATTTTCGAGATTGTTGCTTCATTAGTTTGGCAGTATATTAGAAGATTCCCTCACAGCAACTTCGCTCCTCCATGACCGTCATCTTGCACTGTCATCCCTGCACACAATGCAATCACATTCCAGGCTGTTCTCCTTTTTCATCCCTACAAACGACAGCGGCGTTCCTCTCTATCTTAAAGAGCCTATTGAAGACTCATCTCATCTGACAGCACCTCCTCTTTCAATACCTCTAACACCCTGACATGTCTAACTAGCACTTGATCTCTGCAGCAGAATTTATATGTTACATCCTGGCTCCTGCATGCTCCTCTCCCTCGCCTGAATGTTGCAGAGACATTTCTGTTGCTGTGAAGGCATCTGACCAAGACACTCTCCTGTGACACTCTTTCATATGTGTCCATGTCACTTGGTACTCTGCAGTTTGTGGTCTTTTTAAGGTTGTGTATGAATTAAGGTTGTATTATTTAATTGATCAATTCACGACTCTGCTGGACAATGGAGGGGGTCTGCATCTGTCAGTGGGCCCATACATTCCCTCAGAAGGATTGACAGATCACATTACATTGCACAGATTTACTTGGGAGGGGAAAGGTTTAATCCAGATTTATGACATTTGTAAGCATTCAGCTGTGTGTACAGTGAGTAGCACGATAGCAGGGAAAACATAGGGATGCTTGGGCCATGCGTGAAACAGGAAATAGTTTTTAATTTGTTGTGGCTGACTTTTATTTGACGGGGATAGACTCTTTACCTAGTCACTTTGCTAAAGGCTGCGCAGGACCCCTATTCACTACTTACCGTATTCACAATGCAAATATAATATGAAGATACCCTCATCAGAATTCAGTCAAGATTTATTTCCATTTCCTTTAGTTTTAATGCAGAGTTTAGTTTCTATCTTTAAGACATTACTGCATTGGAACATTGGTTTGGATACACATTTAGGATTGACCTACTCAAATAATTGATTTGTGCTTTAATGTTTATTTTTCTAAATCAATGTCTTGAAATAATATTGAACTGTTTTTATGGGCTGGGCACATGCTCGTGGGCTCTGGCCCTTCACTTTGATGAGGAGGAAAGAGACTGTAATCATTTTTACATCATCTCAGGGCAGCAATGTATAATTAGAAAGGGTTGATTTCCTTGACCACAGCAGGGTCTGAAATTGCAGGCCTTGCCCGAATCCAGGGTTTAGGAAAGTAACTAAAATAGCGCTGGGTGAGTTTCTGTACTTGTGTCCCTCTGCGTTATATAGTATCGGTCAGATGGCAGCGCAGTCACCGTGACACGCTGCAGCCGATTCACCAGCACTTGGACGACCGACTTTTATGTGGCGCCTCATGTTTTCAGAACCAACTACCAAAATTACAACTTTGCCATAATCTCTTTAGCATGCAGTATGGCTGAAACCTGTATCGGCCACGACCTGCTATGACTGCAGCCACTTTCACCATCCACCCTACGTAGCCTGTGCTAGCCTCTATTAAAGGTGTTATAGTGGTGGTGTGTTTATAGTGTTTCCCCTGTTACCATGCTCACCACAGAATCATGAGTTCTATGTATTCTGTGATGAAAATGTCAATTTATTGTTAAAGTTGTCAGTTGGCACAAGAGTGGAGAGCTGGTGCTGCAGGTATTGGTAAAACAGTTAATCAATGTAGATAGGTAGCAAGTGTAACACATCTTATAAGCCCATATGACTATATCATCTTCATTTTGTACAGATACTTTCAATGCATTGTTAAAACTAGTGCAGTGCCTGTTCTAAATCTGCCTGTTTGGAATGGGCTGTTTTCTTGGCCTGGTGATGCTGGTCGCAGCTTTCTTTTTAAAACTGTTAAAGTGACCTGCAGTAATGTAGCCGCGGGAAGTTAAGACTTGCTTTACTTCCAAAAATATGTCATTGGTCATTTCTGATCAATTCAATGCATCATAACTACCCCATTCTCAAACCATGAGAAAAGAAACATCGATGTAAAAGACTTCCTGCATCAAATATTCTATATTGGCATATTTAACCCACATTCACACACACACAATTTCCTAAGGACCCATATTGGACATCCCCTCTAAGGAAGTGTGTGGCTGCAGTGTCTCCCACTTAGGTCAGGGTCACTGCGGGTCCTGACCTTGGCTGCGTGACCTTTGGGTCAGTTACAGGTTTCTCTGTGTCTGAGGGAATTCAGAGGTGTCACTGCAACCTTTTCGCTTCCTGGCTCTGGCATTCTTCTTTGTCCAGGGACCCTTTAAAACACAGGGCACCTTTTGTGTGCCCCTATCCCCCCCCCCCCCCCACCCGTGGCGAGTCGGAGGCGGGGAGAAAATGGGTCACTGTTTCTGATTTGACCGGCATCCCAACAACACTTATTCCCCCAAGGAGAGGAGCAGGATGCTAATAGTAGCTTGTCTCTCGCAGTTCAGTTCTTTTGTGATTTCTGCAAACCTCCTGCAGACAGGCGTCAGTGCTAATCTGCTGAGCAGCACAGTGCTGAACACGGAACCCAAAGCTAATTGTCGTTACTGTGGTTCGCCACATCTGCAGTTATGATTTAGCAGGATTCGCTGACGTATGGTCTGTGTTATTAGTTTGGTACTACATGTTATCTTGAGGTTGATAATTCATACATTTTAATTTGTGGCTATGATGAGTGGGCAACTTTGGTGCCGCAGAATAGATTACTGTACTTTGCTGTTAGACGACTCCGTGGCTAGAACGTTCTTTCCATGCACGATTGGTTCTCAGTAAAGCAAAACCAGTTTTTCCATGGAGGGCTTGGATACCGCCGAGTGAACCAGTAGCCAGGTACAGTCGTTTTTGAGTCTTGTGCTAAGTCATGTGTGGAGACTGTGGGGAACCATTTCAGGGAGGAGAACTGTATCTCAACAGGAAAATGTGGGGACATCTCGTGCAACATGTGAGTTTGATTTGATGAACAATGACTCTGTAAAAGAGAAGGGCTGGCTTGCAATATAAGACGGCAGGCAACTTCTATTTCGGGACATGGGTTGTGTTGTACATCATTTTGACCATCTCAACTGCCTTTTCTGTTTTGAGATTACTGTAGTTACACAGGGGGGGGAGTCTTTACATGGGATACAACAAAGAACCTAACCCCAACTTTCATGGCTTTAGGCAGCATTAAATCTCCACTTATCATAAGGCTTGTGTTTCGGAGCTGCTGGTGGTTTACCATAATTGTGGTGGGGTCCAACCACAGGTGAGGTTTTCTGCCTCAAGCTGGAGCCTTCCATCACATGGATGCTGCGTTTCCCTCTTGGCATCTCAAGCTGCTCAGTATTATAAAAAGTTATTAGACTTACCTTAGATTTGTGTGATAATGCCTCAGGACAGAGAAGCTCATTCAGTGAATTTGTGTTGACAACAAACAGTGACTGTCACTGACTATTGCTGCTTTCAGATATGAACTTTAGTCTAGCCAGTTTTGTGTAGTTTTCAAAAGGGGCTGAATATGAGAATGCAAATGTCCGAGTTAGTTCCTCTGGACATTTTCTAGAACTTTTGCTGCCAGCCCCCAAATGAAATGCCCGAGTGAACCCATGTATGAATACAGCGGGAAGATTTTCGGAAAATTCACAGCGAGCGAGAGGAAGGGCTGATAAGGGCCGACGGCCGGTGTCGATGTGCAGCACACAAAAATACTTTCCTCAGCTGAGTTTCGATGTCATGTCCTGCCTCTACCCAGATGCCAGGCCTTCCTTGAATGTACTGGAAACTTTCCTGTTCCTTGTCAATGCGTTTGACCCGGACAATCTTCTGCTGCATCCCTCATATGTGAGAAGAACACTATGCTTGCTGACTACACAGGAAAGTGCAGCAAACTAATGTACCCAAATTCCCATTTTTTCTATTCCAAAAATGTTCTAAATAAGGTTCATGATGAATATGTCTTAGGGGAGTTAAGGGGCAGTGCAGGTTTTCCATGTTGGGCTTTATTCACATCATTCCGCTGCAACTCTGTCATGGAACACTGTATCAGACACAAGATGAACATGACTAGCATCCCTCAGTAGCACTTGATAACAGATTTTTTTTTACACCTAATTACTTTAAAAGTAACAGGAAGCCTCTGTGCTTTGTGAGTTAGATGTTATCTTAAAGTCAGTGGTCAATGACACAGCCGTGTTTACTCCATTGACTGGATGTCCTTCTCTTGTGCCCCGGTGGCATGAGAAACACTTAACTGGCTCATGACCCTGGGTTTAAATACATAATATGTGCTGCTGTGTTTTTCAGGATCCAGGTCTTTTTTGCTTTTTCCCACCCCTACTAGCTATCTTTGTTTTTGTCCCTAGCAAGATACTTACCTCTGACGTCATTTTCTGGCATGACATTCTGTAATGTTTGTCTGTCTTCATGAATGCCAACCACGCCCATACATTCTCGCATTATTCATTCACACATTCTTGTATCTGGAGTTGAAGTATGCCCTGTTTGTTAAATTGGAGATCTGTGCGGTGAGAGACATTTTTGACAGGATGCGTCACTCTGAATTTTTAACTCTGGTAAACATACTTCACTCAGCTCAGTTCACGTGGGACAAATTTATTATGAGATACGGAGCATGAACTGAGTTGATATCTGGCATCTGTTCGGCTCCTCATCGACGCACAGCTCAGTAAAGTGGAGACTGAAGAATGATGCCGGTAACAGACAGACAGACGGAGCCCTCAGGTGAATGAGTGAATAGAGGTGTGGCGGATGAAACTCACAGACTTGGCAATGAACCAGCTGCTACAGTGAGGGCACACAAGTGGAAGGTTCATTGACGTCTTAAATAAACAGTCTCATTGCAAACAGTGTATTTGACACTGCATGTTGCTGTGCTGAGATGAATATGTCATGGGAGTTATAAGGATTGTTATTCCACTTGTCTAAACCGGCTTTCTCTCAAGCCTGGAGTCCCGGAATCGATGGAAGCTTGTTCAATATTTTAGTTTTCTTGTTTGAATCATTTACAGGAAATGTCAATAAGGAACCACAGTAGTGAATCCTGAAATCCACCATTAGCCCGGTGGTGTCAGCTGATTAGTCAACAAGCCTGTGGCACCTGCTTGTGTTATGTTGTTGCATAAATACGTAAACAGTGACAACAACTGTATGGGTGTAGAAAATAGCATAACACTTAATTATTTTTTAAACTGTGCTGCCATCGAGATTCATGAAAAGCTGACATTATGGGAGGTTTTCTACCTGGTATCCATGTGTGTTGAATTCAGTATATACTCATGAGTCCTGTCCTGTCAGAGCCAAGATGCTTTCTGCAGCAAAATAAAGCAGGGCCAAGGTTTGTCTCTGGGGTTTTTACATTGCATTCCTGACCTTCAGACTCAGGATGGTAGTAAAATAAAATGATTCGGTACATTGTTCCAGTAGAATCCGCTTCAAGGTCAGTTTGGTTGTCTTTATTTATCCAAAGTCTAAATATAAAGCTTTTTTTTAAAGTATGGTTTCTGTCTTACATAAAAATCTTTTATAATAAGACATGGTTTATATAGTAAATAATTTTTGATATATCTCAAAACACTTCTCATTTCTCACTGCAAGGACTACAAAAGTCACTTCTACATTTCTTGGTCGTGGATTTTCCTCTGGCTCATTCCGACAGTTTGCATTATTACATTGTTTTCCCTGTTGAAGCCTTAACCCATTTCTTTTATAAACCGTATTGTATCAGAATCATGAAAACACTGGGTTTAGCACATTAGTGCTTTATTAAATAATTCTCAGAGTTTTAACAACTCTGTCCAAGAAAAGCACTTTGTTGTTTAAAAGCTTCACTTCCTTCCGCCCTGAAAACACTGCACTGTGATTGGTACAATAAAAGTAACACATATGCCCATGTAAGTGCTTGTTTTGTGCTACTGAAGGTCTGTGCATACTCAAAGTGACTGTGTAGAGTCATGATGTCAGTACATGAGCTCATGCCAAAGCTATTTGTTCCATCTGTAACCACCTTGTGATTCTCTTCAACAGGTGATGTTCATAGTCACAGCGGCCAAAGAAGATTCCCACTCGAGGGAACCCCCCAGTCCCAGGGGCCTGGCAGCACTCTCCCTAATGATGACATTTTCAGGCTAAGCCTCGCAAAGGGAGTGTCCATGTCCCTGCCCTCATCGCCTCTGCTGCCACGACAGTCCTACATGATGCCCCTACGGCCCAGCAAAAGATCGCCAGGTACAAAATCGGCTAAATGTGCTGCTTAAATTTGGGTTATTCTAATTATACTGTGCACCATTTCATTAGTAGCTTCATTTGTCTCCATGAGAAACCTGTAAAAGTGAGGACTCCTGTCTATGTTCAGTTGCCTCTGTACGACTCTTGAGCATCTGACATCCCTCCAGGAATGACAGTTGCCCTCAGCAGCTTTTATCTCCCTCCTCTATGAAACATGTCAAACTCTTCTGAATAACTGTTCCTCTCAAAGAAATAAAAGGCACAGGGAAGACAGGAGGATGAAGACAGGAGGATGAAGTAGCAACGTTAGATGGACCATTCTGGATCCCACTGGTTACAGAGATTTGTTTTTGTCAC
Source organism: Verasper variegatus (assembly GCA_026259375.1). NCBI lineage: Eukaryota > Metazoa > Chordata > Actinopteri > Pleuronectiformes > Pleuronectidae > Verasper > Verasper variegatus. Next base: position 10,654,298 of record CM048052.1, read on the forward strand.
TTCATCCCCGTATTTGATCACCTTGTGTTGAAGTATAACTCCCTACAACTGTGCCGCGTGTTTACACTTTACTGGCTCGTAATGGGCGAGTGTTTACACTGGATTTAATTGTGAGTCTCTCCTGGGCTGTGGTTGTCAGCAGCTGTGCGGTTCAACCTGAGTCTTTGTGTTCTGGAAGACTTGGCAAAGAGGAGAGAAATCCTTTAAGTGGTCAGCGTGGCCCCACTCACATGTGGCACTCATCTGCGGGCTATCTAGCCTTTGTTGAGAGTGGTTACAGCTTTGATCTGTTTAGTGTAAAGATGAGTTGATGGGAGGGGGGGATGGTTCGGCTTGATCCTTGCTCGGACTTGTCGTTCATGTTAAGAGCTCTTGTAAAAAATCCTTATTTAGTTTCAGGGTTTTTCATTAAATGATTATTTTTAATATGGAAGACTGTGTGAATATTTTATGAAACAGACACATGCAGTTTATATTTGCAAAGAGGTAAGTTAGCTCAGTCTGCGCTCAAAACAAATCTGTACAATCACCTTAAGTGATATAAGATTTCAGATTTGTGGTTTTTAATCCACCAAAGAGAGAATGTATATTTTACAGACACGGAAGGGTCTGACAGAGAAGGAGAGAGAGATGAAGAGAGAGAGGAGGCTCGGGTTTGTGAAGGTGAAAATGGCCCTGGGGACTGGGGAAGGGGGAACTCTCATTAAAGGCACATTCCCTCATGGCTTGCTCTGAAGAATGAGAAAAAAAAATGGACTGACAAGATAGGATGCTAGGAAGAGGACGACCTGGGAGTGAAGGTTGGGGGAGGGTCCGGAATCTCTCCTCCACTGTTCTCAGAGGTAACTGTGAAAACCCGCCGGGGGAGAGTTCACACCCCCAGTTAATAAACACATACAGCAGGAAATGTCTCAGCTCTGTGACGAAAACGACGTTGGCCGTGCTGCATTTTCTCTTTCTCGGTCCTGTTGAGCCGTAAGAAAGGACATCGTGTTGAACTCAATTTTAAGACACTGCGCTTGGTGAAATGACTTTTATTCCCCCCTCTGCCAAAAATGGATAAAAATTAGACGACCCTGTGACTTATTCCCATTATGTAGATGTTCAGTTACTAACCTGATTATCAGTGAGTGGTTCAGCATGGTTTTCGAGAAGGAAATCTGAGCCAGTATTTACAACTAACACGTTATTCTTAAGCATATACCAGTATTATGAACAGGCAAGTTTGCTCTTATTCTAGGATAAGGAATTCATGTTGGGTATAAATGTTTAAGTGCTATTATGATCTCTGCTGCTGATTGTCAGAGCTTGAAAGGTGTTCTGACTCAGTAAAGATTTGCCTGCAGATGTTTGCGGTCATGCACACAGATGTGGAGCCTGTGGCCTTTCCAGCACAGGAAACATGTTTTGGAAATGTACGCTTGATAAAAAAGATACAGGACCCACCCCAACGAAAACACTTCTCCAAGCAGTTTATCCGTATTTACCACATCTAAATGACAACATATTTTTGGTGAATGAAGTTTTTTTATGAATAATATTCCAAATACAGGGATTAAACCTCTTCATCACTCTGATGTGTTCCTGTGAGTTGGATTCCAGAGAGGCCCTGTATGAGATCAGTATAGATTCAGAGGGGAAAACATGGGGGGGTGACACAGTGAGCCCTGGGGCTGCATGAAACTGAGAGATGTACAATGTAGGTTTTTTTGAAAGGTAAACAGACAGTTAATGATCCTAACAAATATTCAGAAATGCTATACATCTATTTATCCTATCCTCCCTTTTTTTTTTTTACATCAAATCCTATAAGAAGGGGCAAGGAGGTTGTGTTTTCACTGGCTTTGTTTGTTTGTCTGTTAGCAGCATTACGCAAAAACTACTGAACGAGGAGTGTGGGTCAGGGAAGAACTCAAAAAAAGTTAGGAGAGTGATCAGTTATTAGCTGATGCAGTGCTTTTAGAATGTGTTTGGGGTAATCACATCTGTAGTTGTTATTGTATATCACTGGTGACATTTCATACAGAGTTTGAGAATCATGCTCATTTATATACTTTGACTTTTAAGGAACACTCAATTTACTCGTGTCAGACTCCCATACAGCCTTCACTGATGTCTTTTGAGGGGAAGTGGTTTCACAGATTCAAAAAGCGTTTTGTGGCTTTGCTTCGTTTCCCGACACATTGGATAATCTATCACACTTAGGAAGGCCCCAACTTAGTGGTTGTTCTTTTTCATGAAAAAACTTCACAAGGGACAACAGAGAAACATTGAGTTAATTAGGAGTGTGACGGATGCCTGAGCCGCAAAGCTCTGGTGGTGTTGACTGCCACAGCTTTGATCAGCTAAGCCCAGAGCTTAACCATGAAACACAGCACCCGGACATGTGTTGAACAGCACCTTGGTTTTACAGTCCTAATAGTTTACAGGACCTCTAAAGGCACAACGGAGGGGACATTTACTGCAGGAATGTCGCCTGAGTGGACCCATCCTGCACCAAACCAGCACAGGTCAGAGATCAGGTATTTAAAAAAACCAGAGGGCCCTCAATATGAAGTGAGCAGAGTGTAGTTGATGACACAGTAATTGTGGTTTCCAGCTCTCCTTAAGCCATTAGAGCTGATAGAACTTAATGGCCCCACAGTCTCCAGGGTATCTCCATCTCCACAGTGACCTCCACTGGCTATAATAGGTTACTGTGCTGGTGTGGGATTAAAAGCATTATGTTGTCCTGCATCTGTAAATATGAACAAGTTAACACAACTGTTGACTCTTCGAACAAACTCACCTCTCCTTCGTTCATACTTTAGTACAACTACACTGCATCCCTGAAATATAAACCCTACACCAGGCCGCAGCAGTTGAATTAAAACATATTGTAAAAATCGATTAAAACAAGGAGGCTGGAGGGTGGGAGGTAGAGAGGTGATATGTTTCTGAATGTACAGTAGATGTGTGACCTCTGTGTAGTTGCTTTATCTCTGCATCAGCACTGTCAGGGATAATAAAACAGCTATTCATGTTAATTTATTGCTGCCATCAGTAGTGCATCATTTTAATTGGTATGTATGCAATTAGACCACAGGGGAAGCGCTCTCTGGTGGTTGTGTGGTAAAATGAGCTAAGTGATTTTTTCTTTGCTTTGATGGGAGCTTTGGCTTTATGTGGTGCAGAGGATGATTCACTAATTGAGCAACCAAACAAACATGTAAATCATCACCAGAGATCTTCAGGCAGGGTGGCAACTCTGTTGATACTCTTTCTTTGGGCTAAAATGTATAATTTATACTACTACTATTTTATACGTGTATAATCTATATTAGCGTAGCCGTTAAAACACTGCATCATGCCCTGTGCCGTACCCTGTGCCGTACCCTGTGCCGTACCCTGTGCCGTACCCTACACCAAACCCTACGTCGTACCCTACGGCGTACCCTACACCATACCCTACGCCGATCCCTGAGAAGTACTCTAAGAAGTACCCTGTGGCTATGCACCTCCCTAGAAATGTAACTGCATGTCATGATGACACAGACTGCAACAACAGTTTGACCCACATGTCAGCATGTCTCATCCATATCTCTCAGTAGACAGACATGCACACAAAACTCACTCCCCTGCCGCCCCAATCAATTCAATGCAACTCCATCATGATGTGCTCGGTTTCAGTCACCATTGTTTAAAGTACAAACACATTAGCATAGAAACCCGTACCACCAACTAGAATTTGGTTGTGTAATAACAGAGTGACACAGACACACAACGGCCCAGGCCACCTGTGTAGGCTACAGAGTTGGCTCTTCATCCATGCTATGCAGAATTATAATCCAGGTTTTAGACCCAAGAAGATAACCTGAAAATAATCTCTACAACTTCTAAGGACCCCTTCAGCTACTTGCTTGCGTGTGTGTGTGTGCACGTTAAAGCCGATCAGGTGGCGATGTTCATCCACAGTGTTCTGACCCTACAACCTCTTTGTTGCTTATCTCCTCTTTAACTCTGTTTTGTAGCGGCATCTTCGCTGTTGCCTCTGAGCACATTAAAGGATATACATGAGAGGTGCTTAGCGCTTTAAACCACTATATAGTCTTTGCAGTGTGTTGTTGTTGTTGTGGTTATCAAGCACCACATCCATTTAGTAAAGTGACTGTAAGATGGGTTTGAATGGAGGTTACTGATAGCTTTGGAGGATATTAACACAAAAGACCACATAAAATAGGACAGAAAGTCATTTGGTAAAACACATGAGAATTTCTTAATGGATTCCTGTTTTTTCATTTAGCCTCATGGTTACGAAGCATAAATAAATGGCCAATGCAAGCTCAAGGTCAGTGTTTGCTTTGACTCAAACCACCTTTACAAACAGAAATGTGCATCATGGGATTCAAAATAATGTTAATACTGATAACAAACTAATTTTCCACAATCAGCTTTTAAATTTTCCTGAACAATAATGTCGGAGGAGACATGAGCTCATTGTTCAACCAGCAGCGTTCTTCGTCTTCTCTTACATTGCCAGAGGAGTGCGGTTTATTTTGTAATTCTGTCAAGAGGATAGAAACTGTCTTCAAAGGCTGTTGTGGCTCCTTTGAGGTGAACTCTCCTGAAGTCACCTCTGGGGAACTGACAGCAACCAGACAGCCCTGGGGGAATATTAATGCCTCTCTGAACGCTGAGCTGTAAAAGACCATGTGATGCTGCATGGACTCTTTGAAAGCTTCCTCTGATGGGCACCCACTGAAAAGTACTATCCCGTTCTCCACTTCACTGCACTTCACTACACTCCGGCTTTGACTCCTTATCAAATGCATTCCCCCCTTTTTTCTTCTGCAGTGGGATCCCAGTTCACCCGCTGCATCAGAAACCAATACTGAATAAACTGTTATTATATATCCCCAGTCAGTCAGGAAATTCAGGATACTCTATAATATAAAAGTGTATCAAACCACATTTATATGATGAAGTATAAGGGACACTTAAAGGGAAAAAAATTGGATATTTCAAGAATAACGTCATAACATTAGGGGGGTTTCGTATAGTTTCTTTAGAAACAGTGAGATTGTTAATCGAGATTTTGGATCCAGAAGTTGTGGAATTCTTAATATTCTCTTAAGATTATGATGCTATTATTCGTAATATTACAACTTTCTACTTGTAATATTATGTTTTTTCTCATTAAATTATGACTTAATGCTCATAATATTACAACTTTCTTCTGAAATACGTATTTATTCTCACAATATTAGGACTTTATTCTCATAATATTATGACACGAAATGTCACTTCCTTCAATATGGACCTAAAAACCTGTTGTTCATTTAATTGGTTTAATGGAAGTACACATTTAGGCTCACTTGATATAATTGTTTTTTACAATGTGTGACCATGACCATAGTGGAGACCAACACATAATTCATACCCCACTGTGAAACAGCATGTGTGAGATTAGTCATGACTATTAAACATGGTGTTAAAAAAAAAAAGATAACTAGCCTCTCATTGTGGTTCAGTGCAGAAACTGTATTAAGCAGACAGGATAAGGGCAGCACTGTATATGTCAGGCTGTGAATAGGAAATGAATTGTAAATTAGCATTCACAAATTAAGGTCATGATGAACCATGGCTCTAATCTCACGACTGTATTTCACGTCTGCAATGGTGAAAATGTTAAACGCTTGACACCTAATGCTCTTCATAGGAAATTCACTGAATAAACTGGTTTGTTATACAGCGCTAAGAATACCAATCTCTTCTATCATTTATTTTCTGGAATAAATTATTTTCATGCCTCCTTGCCAGTGACAGTCAAGGCCAGAGGCGGTATGGTTTCGGATTGTCCATCTGTCCCTACTTTACTCATGGATGCAATATCCATGTCTACGAACATCTAGGAATGCCTCGAGGGAATTTCTCTAAATTTGGCACAAATGTTCACTTGGACTCAAGAATGAACGGATTTGGTTGTCAAGGTCACTTTCATGTGATGTTTTTGGCCATAACCCAAGAATTCATACGCAAATGTCTTAGTGGATAAAAGAACCAAGTGATACCATTTTATATCCAAAAGGTGAAAGATCAACTGCGTCGGCATGATGTTCTGCAAATGCACCTTTTCTTCAATGCCATAATGCAATATTTCACATTTGGTCAGACAGTGAATTGGTGACACACTGGTGATCCTGTTTTTTTGTCATCCGTTAACACAGAACAAGAACAACAACAAAATTAAATCAATGTATTTCATGATATCTCCTTTACATCTCTATGTGAGTCTGGATAGACATGGGTGTAAACCATGACTGACTGACCGTCTATGACCATGAGCCGTTAGTTCCACTTCACTTCTGAGTTGAAGAATGACATTTTGGGACATAAAGAGGGCTGTTGTAGCGCTGCTTTCTCTCCCCTTTTGCTGCACAAAGAGGACACACTGTCTCGTTGATAAGTTGAAACGTGAAGAGTGTCAAGAGTCTATCTCGAAGAATGCTGGGAAAACTCCTTGATCACGTCGTAAACCACGGACAATCCTCTCTTTCATTGGCATTTACTGGACATAACAAGTTGTTGGTCATAGTTATTCGATTATTTGGTGTAGGTTTGTGCGTACTGATTGATTGCTTGCCAGCTCGTGGATTCCTGAGTCTTGCGCTGAATGCTGGTGAGAAAAGCGTCCTGGGCAGTCGCAGCTTCTCTCGCTGCTTTACCCTTGATATTGTCTCTCTGTTTTTCTTCCTTCGCCCATCTCCCCTGGTACCTTCTGTTTTCTTGCTTTTCTCCCCATTCACTTAACACGTGTTCGTAGACACAAATGTACACATATATTTACGGGGCACTAAAGGAGAGCAGTGCAGTGTTTTCAGCTAGTGATTGAGTAGATGTACTTGAAGTACTCTTGGAGATATTGTGGTGGCAAGCTGAAACAATGCTTTTAATGGACTGATCATATGAACCTCATATCCCATAGGCTCTTCTATTACCTTTCAATATTTATCTTTGTTGTTATTTGTAAGATATTCACATGTTGCAGTTACACATAGTAAGCACTTGTCTAATCCTTTTATCTTACTGGTTTATCTGTTTATTTAAGAGGGGCAGAGCACGTTAATGAACAATAGTATAAAATACCAGAATTTGTCGGAGTTGGCAAGAATGATAATTTCCATGATTTGTCTCTCGGCAGGTAAGAAAATACATATATGGAGTCATATATATATATATATATATATGAATATGTGTGTGTGTATATATGTATATATATATATATATATATATGTATGTGTGTGTATATATATATATATATATATATATGTATATATATATATATGTCATTGTCCGACATATTAATTACGTACTAATTCATGTCCATGTCAAAAGATACAAATTCTGCATTTAGCATCCAACTTGTGATATGAGTGAGAGCACATCTCATCTCTCTGCATCGTCCTTCAAGGGTCACAGGCCTGACACTTCTGTGGCTGCGACCTTTTCATGCTTGTTAAAGACTGCAATCGCTTATTCGTCAGCAGCTCCGTCAGGAAAGGTCCGGGCCATAATGGCACCCTGTTAAATCTGGAGATGAGATTTTTAATGGAAAAGAAACTCCTCTGTGCTTTGTCGGATCCTCAGACATCACAGCCTTGACGCAAAGACTTTTCTGCCTCCTCCCCTTATTATCAACTTCTTTAAGATGTGGCCTAAAATTACTCCTCCAATAGCCGGCCACATGTCTGTTATTTCGTGTGTGGATCCTGGGTTTCTTATGTAAACCAAATCTGAAATTAAGCATATGGTTTAGATTACTCAAACTATGCCCGCTAATGTCTTTAGATGATATACATTCAAGAGGACATATTAGGCGGTTCGCTCTTTGGTTCGAGATATTTACCTGAACTAAGTGTGTCTCACACACAGCCCCCTCTGTCTCTGTAGTCCCACTTTAATTGGAGCCGTGTGACTCCTGGGTAATAGACTGTGCCTGACCATGCACAGCTGAATGGAGGTTTTCAGGACAGACTCTCTGGCTTTCGCTGCATTATAGCAGGCTGGCTTGGATCGCTGATGGTTGTTATCTCTGGATCAGTCCCCTTCACTCTCAGAACTACCTAGCAACACAAATCAAACACTCTCATCTCACATGTTTGAAATCCACCTTAGATTATAGTGGTTTTGAACCACACTATCATCACAACATGCTAAAACTACTGCCTTCAGTTCTTCTGACAGACACTGACATTCGGCTTTGGGCTTTTACTTTGATATGCCTGTGGACTTCTGCTAACAAGCAATAGAAGACAGTTCTGTTGGAAGAGGCAGAATCTTTTCTCTGCAGCTCCTTGCTATGCATTTCAAGTTGCATATCCATAGATGGCACTGTGCAGCAAGCAAACTTCAACATTCTTATTGCAGGGTCACTTCCCAGAGCGTTTCCTCTCACATTCCTGTTGCTGTAACTCCCCTATCCCCCCCGCCACCAGTCCTGTCAATAACCCAATAATCTGTTGCTGAGATCGCAGCTGTGGTTTTAAGAAATTGTTCAATCTTATTCGGAGGAAATGCTCCTTTTTTTTGGATTGAGGTCAGAGTGACTGATACTGGATGTGGTAATAGGAAACGTCTATCTCTGCTCTGCTATCCAATCTTCATGTTATGACTGGGGTTACACACACAGTCATCTGATAACAGGAGTCTGGAGGAGGAGGAGGAGGTTTGGATGAGGTTACAGTAGATCAAGGCGGGAGTAGCATGGAGGAGTGTTGCCAGGGGGAGGCAGTGCTGTTGCCACTCTCAATGGATTTATGGATGTAATTACATTCACCTCTTTTCACATTACTTTCTGCATCTTTAGTTTATCCTTAAGCGTGGACTCGTGGATGTATTTTGCTTTTTACACAGGGTGGAAGCAGAGTGCTTGAAATGTGCACAGTGAAGTTGCTCGGGAGATGTTTGTGTCATGGTTTAGTATTTAGTCTAGTGTCTTTGCTGGATCTCCTGCAAGTATAAACAATTATTTTGCTGCTCTCAGAAAAAATTGAAGGCCTTTTCCATCACCTAAATAAATAACCCAACTTTTTTTCTTTGAGGCAAATTAAAGGGCAGTTTTTGCAGGACAAGGGGCAAATCTGGTCACACACTCAAATCATGCAAAAGGAGCTGCGTCTCTACTGGGGCGACTGTGTCAGTGATTTATTGTAAAGTTCGGCACAGTGAGCAAGCACTCTGCACGGAGCTGTGGGATTTTCTAATTCTGTCACGGTGCGAGCAGAGGGAGCAGAGCAGCACGCTAACCTCAGCTCCTCGCTAAAGACAAAGACGGTCTTCAGAGAACTCAACCACTGTCCCAGATACATCATCTGACTCACACCAGGATGCCTGGACCTTAATCTACCCGTGTGTGTCCTCCCAGCAATGAGAGGGTATAATTTCACCGGACCGCTCACAGATAAACATGCAGAAAAGCTCCCTTTTGCTTTGTGTTTGAGCGTTCGTTTTTTTTACAGTTCACTAAGGGGCTAATTGTTGTGGTTTCCTGCTGTAGTTTACATTCCCAGAGCTGGCGAGCAGTGTTTTTACTGGGAGTCTGTAACCATGCAGACAATATTCTGGGTTGTCAGACAGACCAGAGCTGCTACCAGCGCAGGGAGCTGTCTGAGGAAGTGTGTGCGCGTTAGTGTATTTTATGTTTGTGTGTTAGTTTTATGTGAGCTATGGAGTGCAGCCAAGCCCGTCCAACTAAGACACCACCGCCTCTCATCGCTTGTCCCATCTGGAACACGTTAATCCAGCGAGGACTCCGACTCGCTCTCGGTCTCTAACTCTTGTCGTTTTTGTTTCTTTTCCCCTCTGCCTCTCTCTCTCTCTCTCTCTCTCTATCTCTCTCTCTATCTCTCTCTCTCTCCCTCTCTCCCTCTCCCTCTCTCCCTCTCTCCCTCTCTCCCTCTCTCCCTCTCTCTCTCTCGTTCCCCCCTGCATCTTTCGGTTCATGTTGGCAGGTCCAAGCAGGAAACCCAAATATGTGGAGAGTCCTCGCGTTCCCTCTGATGCCATCGTGTCAGCGCTGAGGAAGGTGGCCGATAACAAGGAGTCCTCGCACAATGGTGAGTTTCACCTTTTTGTATCTGTCAGCTTGTGCTTTTTGTAGACACTGTAAAAACATTGTGTAAAGTAAAATACGTTTGGGTCGGAGTCCACACTGGTGCCTTTATATGTCATCCATCTTTATAGCTGCATGTTTGTTGTGTGTTAGAGAATAGCATAAGTAAGAATATCATAAGAATATCATAAATGACTGCGTGAGTGTTCATTTAAAGATCCAGTGCATCTGAGCACTGTTCCTTGCCCTTTTATACAAAGAAACAATTGAGTTGTGTTTATTTGAAAGTGTGTGTTTAGATTACAGAAGAGTCAGTTTCCCTGTCTGGAGACACATTGTCGCACCGAAGCTCTAAATTAGTTTTCCATGCAATGTAATGATGACAAGCTCTTTAAATGCTCACTAACTTTGCACATGTATATACGTGTGTTCTTGTGCTTTTTGTGTTACTGCTGCCTATTCTATCCTGTGATGGAAATTGTGTGTTGTTGCACTAAATGCTATGTTTTAATTTCTGTAAGAGCGAGATGTCTCAAATTCCTGCCGTAGGCTCAAGTGGGGTTGTAGGATGGGATATTTTCAGCAGCACAGACAGTGTTCCCTCTCATTGTACATATGAGGCAGACAGTAGTAACCCAGCACAGCCCAGTCGCTGTTGATGTTACACACCAAGGCACGAGGGTGTGTCCGACATTCAGCTGGCACGGAGAAGTGTTTCGGCTTAGAGAGAGAGGGCTACCGGCAGATAGTGGACGCCGGATAAATGTTGTCTCGTGACAGCTGGTGTGCTGCCGACTATTAGCAAGATAGTGTAATGACACACCTGGTTTGGATTTCTCACAGTTTGCATACGGGCAGAATCTGTGCGGTTGGGCAAATAGTGAGCACACATTCTTTGTGTATAAATTCAAATCAACTGCAGTGAATTCAGTTCAGCTCTCCCTGTTCTGTCTCATATTCCTCCTGCGCTGCCCTCATCTGCAGACCTGAGATGCCCCTCGAAGCTCACGTACATAAACATACACATGCCTGTGCTTTCGTAGAATCAATCACTCCTTTCTTTCTTTGCTTTCCAACACAGGGAAGAAAAACAATGCTTAATGTGTGTGCACAACACGCTTTTGTTGTTTTGATTTTAAACTTGTGTTCCCAGTGCTGCCTCTTCTCTGATTTCAGTCAAGGCTAAAATTACTCTTCAGGCGATATAACAGACCTCACAAGTATGTGACAGATCTACCAACCAACCCTCGTGAGAATCTTTTCTCTGCAACAAAATGTAGAGAATCACCAAACAACTTAAGCCATTGGCGGATCTAGAGGGGCCGCAATTTACACAGACGAGCCAATTATATGTCCAACATCCATGCACAATTCCTGATTCAGTGAAGTGCACCTTTAAGTTATTGCCTTTTTACTGTTAGCTCTTTACACATCATTGAATATAGTTAAAAAAAATGGTTCCCTCTTCAAGCAAATTGTGTACTTTAAAAATGCTTAGAAAATACAATTGTCATATTTATTGTCAGTATTGTTAGTGTCAGTGACTAGTTTATTGTAAAAGAAAAAGACTGCTGGCAGTTAAGGGGCTGTTCAGGGGCCAATCAGATTTCTGCTGGGACCAGTGCCCCCTGGATCTGCCCCTGACTTCAGGCTCAAACACAGGGAATACACAAAGATTCTGAGCTACGATTTTAAATTGAATTTGGCTTTCTGTGTTGTTCCTCTGGTCTTCTCCCAATGAAGCAGAGAGAAGTTACAGATCTGGTCAGTTTATGGCAAATAAGAAATGACACTGCAGAACAGTCGTACCCAGCCTTACAAGGGACATTTTTATGGCTCATAACTGTTGAAATAAGAGCAGAGGTCTCTCTCCTTGTGCAGCACCAGATGACCGAGACATTTCAGTCTGATACCAGTATCATAAATTCCGACTCATCTTTCTCAGTCCTGAGAAAGATGAGTCAGTTTTTATTGTGTGTGTGTGTGTGTGTGTGTGTGTGTGTGTGTGTGTGTGTGTGTGTGTGTGTGTGTGTGCGTGTGTGTGTGTGTGCGTGTGTGCTGTTTTTAACCTGATGTGTGCAGTTAATCAATAAATGTAAACAGATAAGTTAGGTGAAGATTTCCACCTCCTTCTCACAGCCGTGTTGAGCAGGTAAAAGAAGTTTGGTTATTAATCGCCGAGGTAGGCTACAAATTTCAATGGTGAAAAGTAACAGCAGGAGTTTCTGTTCTTGGCTTTTAGCAAAGACAACAGCGTCAGCAACCCTTGTAATGAATTATCCATGTTGCATTGTACACTGGTAGTTGAGGCTAAGGCTGGCTGTTTTCTTCCAGAGAGGGTTTATGTGACAGGAGCCTGACAAATGAGAGAAGGCTATGTCATGACCAAAACCACTCAATCAGCGAGCAGTTGTCAGTGTCTACGTCATCTTACCATCTCAGTTTCTGCCCGTTCAGAAGATAATGTAGCCTCGAGTTTTCAAACAAAACATAGTGGTATAGCTGTAGTGTGAGTTTGTCGAAGGCCTTTTAACATCAACTGGATTCATTTGCATTACTTGTGCATCACACATTCCATGTGACAAGGACGTAGTCATTATTTTCTGTCAATGAAGAGAGCATCTTTCAGCCCGTTGTCGCCTATTTCAGAGAGGGCAAACAATGCTTGCTTCTTTTTCTAACTGCTGGGACAGGACTAGATGGTACGTCCGACATAGCAGCTTTTGTAACAAGGTCAGCGTCAGCATGGAATGTTGATACCGTGCCGGAAGAATGCGAGTCGGAAAAAATCCATTGGAAGAACTGGAGAGCTCTGCGACATTCAGGCCACACATCAAATGAGTTGTGAAGGGGCTTTTTGTTTTGGTAGTGCCGAGCGATGCCTGTCTTGAATTTGTAAGAACCTTACTTCACATGTACAGCAAGAGCTAAGTCGTTTTTTAGATTCAAGGTTTTTCCCACCCATTGTATTTTCTTTGGTCTACATGTCAGCGGGCTTCTCTCAGATATGATTAATGCTTGCATGTGGACTTTGAATGTATTCATTTGCTCTTCTTTTGGGTTGGATGGTCTGCGTTCCAGTGCTCTGTGTTGTGGACGACCAGGAATGACCGACTTTCTTGTTGCACATGTGTAAATGCAATGTGTATTTTTATTTTGTCCTCAAGCACACCGATGTTTGTTTATGTGTGTATGCGTGTTCGTCCGTGTGTGTGTGTGTGTGTGTGTGTGTGTGTTTGCAACAGACAGTCAACAGTGTTAAAATTGTTTCAGCTGTGGTCCCAAGGCTCTGTCTCTGTCAATCAAGACTGAACCTCAAGTCCTGTCCTCTGCCACAATTGTGTCTCTCTTCTGCACCTCCCACCATGATACCACCCCATTGAGACACAAGCTCAAACCTTCAGCACCTGTTTCTCCATATACTGTCTATCTTGTCAATGCTGAAACTACCAATATGATATGGCAAAGTAGTATTTCCACTCTGTGTATTTCCACCACTGAAAACATCTGGTTGTGGTAATGCGACCACTCATTGTCAGTTTCCCGTACAATGTCTGTTACTCATTTGTTAACAGCGTTAGGAGATTGTGTCATTCATTGTGCTGTTTTGTCTTTGGCAGAATACAGACCTAGCCATACAGAACTTGCGTGTGTGTGCGTGTGTACTGTATGTGGCTCTGTGTGAGCAGCCTAAATGTGATCTGATCTTTTTCTGAATTCCTGATTGAAAACATCTAATCAGAGAAAAGTAATCTGATGCAGAATCTCTCACCCGCAGCTGGGGTCCTTACAGGCTGCTTGCAAGGAATATTTTTGCATGTATGAAACCATGCCGTCACTTCTGAATCGGCCATTCATAAGATGATACAGATAACATTGAATTATTCATTTTGTCTTTGAATGGCACCTTATAGAGCTCAGCAGTGTTTTTCCCGGAAGTAATAATCCCTTTTAATTTCTAAATAGAGATTTGGATTATAAACTGTAATATTATGAGATGATTTATTATGCTCACATAGAATCCACTAGACATGATATCAAACGCATGTTAAGAAAAACGTGATTTATTTGCAATGTCAAGGAGATGTACTCCAGTACCCACAATCCTCAGGTATAATAGGGATGTGTCTGATTGGTTGAGCTCGTGTTACCACAGAAATGTTTACCACAACTGTAAAAATCATATGATCAGGTCATTAAGTGTTACATTACATTTTACACAGAGCAACTGTGATTTCCCTCTCTTAGATACTGTGCTTTTTTAAAGAGGAGGAAAAGACATCAAATGTTTTATGGTCAGGATTCATCTCGTAGCTGCTCATTCTGGTTCCACACTTAAAACTGTTTTAATATATATTTTTTAATGATTTTCTCAAACTTGAAAATGAAAATTAGAGCTGTTCTAAAAGTGGCTGGTTGCTGTTACGGTTTTTCTACAGAATAAACCAGGTAGGTCACCTCTGCGTAAAACATCTTATTTTGCACTAATTGGGAAGACTCAAGCCCATTTGTATAATCAAGGCTGATTGTTAACAGTTTATAAAAAAACATGATGGTATTTATCAGCCTTCATTCACTTTCTCCACCGAGGGAAAACAGTAACTTTATGGCAGCTGAGATGAATTGAGCTGTGCTTCCTTTTTTTGGCCGTAACAGAGAGAGGTGGTTCTTCTGCTTTTCAAAGACGGATCAGGTTTATTGTTGATTACTTGTTTTAATCAACAGCTGCATGATGAAATTCATGTTGCCATTCTTCTTTACCTAATGAAGAGGCTTCGTTAAATTGAGACGTCAGTCAAACTATGATTATTATCACCATGCCATCCCCACCTCCCAAACCTCATTTTACTTGGAGATTCTGTGTCGGGGATACGGTCTAACCTCAGTATGCCGTAATGTCTCATTGGACAGCACATCTGCGCTCTCCGGTGAAGGAGATTTGCGGTTCTAACTTTGGGATGTGCGATAGGTGCTCGCCGTGCTTCAGGGGAGCACGTCACCTCGTACCTCTGGACTTTAAAACGGTGAGGCAGGATGCATGTTCTCATTGAGGGTTCATTAAACAGGCTCCACTGTTGTGGTAATGAAACTCCAGCTGCTAATGAGCACCGGCTGGATTGTTTTCTCAGCGGGGAGAGAGCCGAGACAACTCTGTGAAGCCAGTCTGTTCAGGGTGCCCCACCTCCTCCTACTCCATCCTTCTCCCGCTCCTCCTCCTTCCGTCTTCATTTCTCTATCACTGACTGCACCACACGGCTGCTATTTCACAGCTGCTCATAAACTTCCTCAGGCGGCAGATAACAAAGTTGTTTTGTTTTTTGCCTCAATTTGCTGTACAGTTACTGGAATAACAAAGTGGTTCCAGCTACATCCCCGGTTTTTCCATATCTTCCAGGATGGTTCTTTAAACTTATCAGATACTTTGTAGTGCAGGCAGGCAGCAAATTTACATCAGGTAGACATTTTAATTTATATCCGCCTTCCCTTCAGATAAATACAATCATTTTACCTTGTGTGGTGACAAAGCTGCTGTTGGCCCTCTGCCACAGTTTCATCATGTGCACAACAGAATCATAAATAATGTCAGCTATGACATTATTAAACCCATTCATAAAGTTGTGACTGTGGTGTTCGAGGAGAGAGCCATTGTTGCTTTCACAAACAAAGTCCTGAGGTCATTTAAGGTCCAATACGGAAGGGTTTTTATTAAGAGAAAATTACTCTACTTCTCACTTGATTTATAATGGCAATAAAGATTTTCTCTAGTTTCAAGTCTTCTTTGATACAGCACACTGTTCATTTTTTAAATATGGTCCCATTTAGAGTAAAATATACTGATAAATAGAATGACTGCACCCATAGGAGAAACTGGTCCCACAGTTGACCATTTAGTTGTACTAGACAATTGCCATCAATGATCTGTGTGTCAAATAGTTTAGACGCAGGTGAGTTTACATGGTTTGGAAGAACCAAGGAAGAATTGGGGTCTAGTAAAAATTTGAATAAAGAGCTGAATGATTGAGTCACATTTCAACATCCACTTCATCAAAAAATGTTACTATCAACAATTAGATCATTTTCTGTATTTTATAACATAATACCCAAAGTATAAGTACAAGTGCAGTGTAAAGAGTAACTGCTTGTTGTTTATTCGGTTTTAGAAAAGCATTGTTGTAATATTGTCATGTTAATGTTTTCCCTCACCGTACAGAAAAATCTGAAATAGTCCTGTTCACGTGTCACAAAGCGTGATTCTGCATAATCTGTACTCTCCATGGATCCATTATGTTTCCAACTGTGGAGCTAAAACCCAATCATATAAAAAACAACCTGTCACTGTCTGTTAATGTACGATGATCATAAATGTGTGACGTGTAAAGTGCCCTGTTTAAAGACCTGGGACAAATCTGTCCCCATCTACTAAAAGTTGATGAGCCCCACAATGTGTTGCTGTGTACTTCTCCTATCTGTCAGTGGTTTAATTTAACAACTTAATGCTCATTATAGATATAAATTTCAGTTATATGGCACATTGACGTTATACAAAAGTGATTTCGATTATAATAACACGTTTTATTTATTTCCTTTTTTTCCTGGAATTAATGACAGAAAATCCAGTAAAGATGTCAAAGTAAGGTTTAGCTGAAGTACATTGAACGCTCACATTTCGCACATTGTCAAAGTAACAAGTATGATGCAGACTCCTGCTCCTCGTTATTAAGATGTGTGCATGTTGTGGTAGGTGAGATATTATAATTAAATGTGATTATATTGTTTGCGTGGAGTCATATAGCCTCTACACACACACACACACACACTCAAGCACACACATGTTTTTAATAACTGTGGCTGGTCAGCTTGAAAATGACTGTGTTGTGTCACAAAACTGAATGATAAGAGGTGAAGAAGTCATTCGGCATTCGAGCTGACAATCCCAATTTATCCAAACAGTCCTGCAGATGTCCTATCAGGAAACAACTGTGCGAGTGGGCCATGGACTGTGTAAGAATGGACGATAGGTCGCCCCTTCCTCCCATTATCCAGAAATGATGCCATAATATCCTGGATAGGAACCCTGCCATGCAGTAGTGATTGGGGAATGGAGCTGCAGTAGCAATCTCCTGCTGATACACCTGCGAGTCGCAGCCGTCAATCATGACGTTTAACCCTGGGTCTTTTTGGGGGGCATCAATTACTACATTATTACAGAAAATGGATTTCAATTTGTTATTTCTGTCATATGTACAGAACATAGATGGGATTGAAATGCATTTGTCTCAGACTACCGGTGTAAACATATAAGTACACAAACTACACAACTGTTAAGAGCTAAAGAGAAGCACACATAAGAAAAACACAAGCAAAAGTACTGAGGAGGAGGAGCTGTTGTATTTTTGATGAATTTAATGACCAAGACCGTAGCCAGCCACCAGGGGGGCGAATGAGACGGTTTTGCTTAACTTTTGGGGAGCTGCCATTGTCATCCGTCTTTATCCACATTCTGGTTGGACTGTAGGACGAAAGTGTGATATAATCCAGTGAATCTATAAAATCATCGTCAGTCAGTCCTAAGCTTTGTCTTTGAACTGGTCTCATCTGAAGCATTCACAAGAGTTGAGTGACTTTCCCTACAGAGCATCGATTTTCAATGAATGGTCTCTTATACTGCACAGTATTTGCAATGGAGAAAGGGTGGTGAAAGAACAGCAGCCAGTATGTATGAGGTTAGCATTCAATATCTGTTTCTGCAAAAAGACAAAAGCTTCGGTTTACTCAGCATGAAACCTTTGGGCCTGTTTTGATTATTGCTGTTTCCTTTCAGGCCTAAAGAATATGTCAGTTTCTTAGAAAAATCAAACCGAGTGCTTTTCCAAGAGGTGGTGCAACTGGCTGAAAAGCAGCGCCAACACTAAAACATAATTACATCAGAAAGCAGGGAACAGATGTCAAACGGGCAATGTAAATATCCTGCACAGCCTCAACTTAGAGATATGTGCTCGTCTGCCATTGCTCACAATACAAGTGTCTTCTCATACACATTTTGTTCTTGGCTGAAGGACGAAGGCACATGCCTAACATGTGCCAGGCCATAATGCCCACTTCTGTGTTGTACAGAAGACTTTGATAAATTACTGGCTTGGCTTATTCTTCCTCTGCTAGACATCAGTAGGCATCAGCTGCGAGTCCGTTAATCATGAGCAGCATTTCATTTAAAAGAAAAATGTAAGAAAGTGTAATTAATTTAGTGGTGGATCAGTTTGTAATATTGCCCTCACAGATATTGTATACTGCCCTAAGCAGATCAATAACCTTCCTTCACTGTTACTGTAATATACTGTATCTGTCATCCAGAGAAGGGTTTGTAATATTTAGCCCCACTGCTAGAAATGGGGTGGATTAAATTATAGAAACACTTAATACAAAAGGACCATGAAGTCGAATGCAAATGAAAGCTGCCTTCAAATGCCTTGTTTTGAGAACTTAGGAGGAAGGATTTCTGAGTTAGGCTTGATTGAGATAAAAGAAGTCAGGATTGAGTGTGTCAAAGATGAATATTGGGGATAATGAAACGATTGGCTGTTTTTTAGAAGTCACAATACATAATAGTGGAGATAATAGTTGAAATCAAAAATATGTGATAAAAACATTTCATTTGTGATTAGCTCCCTGCTTAAGAAGAAGCAAAGAAGTACAATAAACTATCTATTGTATTGAATTAGCATCATATTATTTAGCATCAAATGGCATTGAATCAAAGATGTGTATCACATCAGCCTCAGTGATGTGTGTGTATGTATATGTGTGTGTGTGTTTGTGTGTGCCCAGCGGATTGTTGTTGACGAGGCTTGGCAGTGCACTGTGCCATTGGACCTTGTTTGTATTTAATCAGATTCACTGCCAACATTATTAATAACTGTGGAAGAAACAGGCTAAAGGGGAAAATGAGGAGACCGAGGAAAAGGTGCTGACAGAGAGCAGGATAATAAGCTTCTGTAAGATGCTCTCTCTTTCTCTCTCTCTCTCTCTCTCTCTCTCTCTCTCTCTCTCTCTGTCCATCCATCTGTCTGTCATTCAGATTCTCTGTCTTGATGTTGTTGTTTCTATCTCCAGTTGGGTTGGTCAGTGGTGGTGGTTAGATAGTATATTCCAAAAGATAACGCAACACACATCATCAGAAAAAAAAGATTGCATGTGGTCTCTGCCTTGTTGATTGCACCCCCAACCTTGAAATTGCAGCCTTTGCCAGTATTAAGGTTTGAAGGTAAAGACTGCAGACGGTCTGAGCTGTGCTGGAAAAAACCTTCTGTCCACTCATTGATATTCAGAGGCTCCTTGAGTGAGAGCTGTAAACAACCAGAAAGCACTGGAATTGGCACTCAAGGCACACAGAGAAACACACACACACACACGCAGACACGCACACAAAAACTTGTTGTTTGACATAATGCAGTCCCCTAGCCCCTTACCCTAACCTAACCTTACTCTAATTAACCCTTTAACAACTCCCTGAAGTTGTGAGAACCAACCTCACAATGATGGTTTCAAACCAACACTTGTCAACACAACTTGACAAAGACATGCACACACACACACACACACACACACACACACACACACACACACACACACACACACACACACACACACACACAGACATACTCTCTGCTTTCTTAACAATGGTACACATTCACACTATAGCCCCCCACCACTCTCTCTCTCTCTCTCTCTCTCTCTCTCTCTCTCTCTCTCTCTCTCTCTCTCTCTCTCTCTCTTCTCTTCTCTTCTCTTCTCCCCCTCTCCAGGTCTGCACTGCATCAGCAGCAGCTTGGGAGTGCAGTAAAGCATTTCAGAGCGCCGAGCGGGGCAGGGCGAGGCAGAGTGGCCCATGTGCGGGCCATCCAGCTGAGAGAGAGAGGGAGAATCTTTCCTGCTTCAGCACTGAGCATTTTCTCTCTGTCTCTCACTCTCTCTCCCTCCAGAGCTGCAAGCGGAGAAACAGCAGAGCTCCTCCTCCCCTGCCACCCAGGAACTGATGACAAGGCTGGGCTTTTTACTGGGAGAAGGGATCCCGGGCACGGCACGCATACCTATGGACGACAAGAATGAAAAGAAGGTATTTCATTTTCTCCCTCCCCTCCAGCTCCCTCCCTCCTCCAACAGCAGCAGCTGTTGCCACTGCTGCAACACACAGATAGAGAGATAGAGGAGAGAGGGAAAGGATAAGAGGAGGAGGAGGTATTGTAGCAGAAGAATGGATTTTTTTGTTGCAGCTTTGGTTATTTTTTCTTCCCCTTTGCATTATATCTTTTAATGAGGATTTAGGAAGGAACTCTTGGAATCATATCTGTTTGCCACAACAAGCAACGGTAACTATCAAACTGTTTTGTATGTGATGATAAAAACATTCTTAAGAGTAAATACCTATTTAACATTTGCTCTAAGTGGTTATATCTCGATGGAAGCGCTCCAGTAGCTGTGCGTAGTCTCCCAGTAACTTGAGTGCTATTCCAGGGGCTCTTGAGTGTGTAACAAGAGTGTCTGAGTCCAGGTCCAGAAATAGAGTTATGTTAGGACTGAGCCTCAGATTGTTTGGCTTTACTAATTGAGCTGTGGCTGTATGAAGAGCAGAGCCTGGCGCACTACGCTCGCCTCATTCATCCCGCGTCTCAGACACGTTTTGACACTGAACCGGCAATCCAAGGAATGTGAAAGAAGCTTACAAAGTATTTCATGAATCATGTCCATTGTTCATGTTTGAATGTCAAAAGAGGAGAGAGGCACAACTGAAGTCTAATGATTTTTCACTTTGTTTGTTTATGTGCTTGAAGGTGTGTGTTTGCCGAGCCAGGCTTAAGGGGGGCTTATTATTGTCATCTGCCAACAATTCTCTGTTCCTCCATGCTGCTGTTTTACAACACGTTAGCTCAGCGTGTTGTTTTGAGATCGGCCTCACAGTAAATTATTTAATGTCAGTAAGATGTTTGGCTCTGACTTGATTAAGTGGCATAATCTCTGGGCTGTAGCCTCAGGCAGGAAGTTACCAGGGAAAAACATTACCTGCGCTTAAAACAGATTGGACTTAGAAATAGGAAATGCTATGGAGTTAATACCAACATTACCCAAGTCGTTAATAATGCTGCCAAGCACACAGCCTTCCTCCTAGACTGCTGTTTAATATGTCAAACATGTTGACCATCAGACTGCAACAGTCACTACATGCTGAATGAGAGAATATACATGTTTCTCTCAAACTGATTAGAGGTCCTTATTGTTAAAAAAAGAAATTATTATAACTTATTGTGCCAACCACGTTACAAATCGACAATGGAGCCTTCATCCCAAATTAGTTTTCAGAACAGGTTCGATATGCTGCTTTTGTTGTCGAGATTTGTTTTCTTCTTTTCGATGTGCAGTCTCAGTGTTGCTGCTTGTGTAGCAAACTGGACCACTGACATCTGAAAATAGACTTGATCAAAAGATGAAATTCTCCTTGTTCTTCAAGACCTCTGAGGATGAGATGGTCCCAAGTTTTCTTTTTCACCTTCTTAAGTGAGAGGGCCACAAAATCTTCCTCACTACTTTACTCCAATTTAAATCCCATTGCAAATTCTCGGAATGACTAGAATAATAAAATGCATTGGACGTCATGAAAAATATGGACTCGATGTGCAAAGATTTGATCAGATTTGCTATATATTTGCCTATAGTACAAAACTGTGAAAAACAGTTTCATAAAATTGATGTTTTAAGTGTCAGACATACTCATTACATATTTTAAGGAAGTATTGGTCCAGTTGGTACAAAGACTTTCAACCATTATATTGGAGTATGTGAGAAAAACCAGGGTGTTTAAGGATATTTGAGGTCACGGTGTAATGTTAGACAAAGAATTTGTTTATTGGAGTTTGTTTGAGGTGATACACATTCTTGTAGTAAGCTCTGCTCGGGTGAAAGTCCCTCAGGCAGCAAAATATCGACAACAAAGTGGGTTTATTGAGTATGAGGGATAATTTAATTTGACCTGGGCTTTTAACAGTGGGCTGTAATTGGAGTATTTCTCTGTAGAAAGGAGAGAGATATTGAAAAGATGTACATGCATCCTTGTGAAGTTACCAAACATAATGGATTGTAGAAGCTAATCATGGACATTGATGTTATTTGTGTCTGTAAAGTTAGCATTCTGTCTGGTGTAAAAGAAACTGGTGGAGTATTTTGAATGAACATTTCTTGTTTCAAAACTTACTGGGCGATAATCAGGCTTTGGTTTTTCCTCCTACTGGCACAATGATGACCTTCTTGAGCTACAGTACATTGTGTGGAATCACAATACAGTTGAAGTGAGATGGAGGAACTGGACAAACTGGCTTTAATTTGGATTTCTATGGTTGTCAGTTGGATGGAACAAAGATTCAGCCGCTCTAAGCTTGTCAGACAGGCTTGATGACACAAGAAAAAAAGGTGTCTATTGTGTCACGTCAACGTTGTGTGAGCTCTTCGCCTTGTGAAATTCTCTCCAGGCTTATTTTGGGTCCCCCGGATACATGACTGTGTAATTTCCATGGCTTGCTCCATTGACAGCGCTAATTTGGTTAGTGTGTCATGCTCACACGTGAAATGCTTGCTTATTAGTGAGGAGTTTTATTTAGCATTGCTTTCACATGATCTAGGTCAAACAGGCAATAAACTTTGATCAAATATTTTTTATTATTATCTCAATTATCCTTCAAAGGCTGTCGGAATTAGTTTTTGTTGTATTTAGCATGTCTGCCAATGCTGACAGCGTGTGAATACGTTGCCAGCTGCCAGTTTTTTTTATTGAGTTGACATATTTGATTTCTTGGTTTGAATTAACCTTTTCCTCTGTCTTCCTCCTTCCCAGTGCTCAGTGACCAGCCAGGGTATCAGCCCCTGCTCCACGCTGACCAGCAGCACGGCGTCTCCCTGCACCGACAGCCCATGTTCCACGCTCAACAGCACAACCAGCCGTCCCCCCCTCAGCCGCTCCAGCCCCTGTGGGACCATCACCAGCCCCAGCTCCACTCTTGAGAGCAAGGACAGTGGGATCATAGGTGAGAAATCGCCGGCTCCTTCATCGCACTCAGATAGCAACTGGTAGCACCCGTGTATTAAAAGTACCCTGCAGGGATTTTGTCCAATTGCAGAGATATGGAGAAATGTTTTAATGAGTTTGTTTGTATCCTGATCGCACATGAGGATGCATTCCTGTCTCAGGATTCTTTTTTATTTTAATTGGCTTGGAGCAAATGTTTTGTGAGGAAGAAAATGCATTGAACTTTTTCGACAGGCCCTACTAACAATATTTTTTTATGAGTGACACTGAATGTGAGCTCAAGTTTGTTTGTTGTCATCAGACACCCATGTCTAAATATTTTACATTTGCACTTCATTCGTCTCAAATTGTGCAGGATGATGCCAAAATAAACCATTCCGTTTTGTCTGACATTCATATCTGAACTCACATAACATAAAGCAGTAGAGTTATAGACAGTCTGTCAAATGCCTAGCTTTAAACTAACAAATAAATATAAGGTGCCGTACACAAAGATAAAGAGATTCGATAGATTTTGGCGATAAGGGCCGATGCCTGTCCCAATATGCTATAAATACAAATCTTTGACCTCTGCAGAGGAATTCATACGTCAAGTCCCGCCTCCTGGATTCTTTGCTCATGCTTCACCCCTCAGCTGAATGTTTTTCCTGTTGTTGTGAATGTTTCTGACTTGGAAAATCGCCCTGCTCTCTGCTTTCTTCCTCTGAAAATGTCCAGTCCCAATTTGTCTAAAAACTGTTTTATTTACTACAGACAGCTTGTGTTTACAGTATTTGACAGATTTAATGACACAAGTTATGCAAACAAAAGCTCTGCGACCTCTCGGTAATAATCTTTCTACTTTTAAGCATTTATTCTGCACAATACAACCAACAACACAGCATCTTTTGCACAGACTTACTGCATTTTCATTGCTTCTGAAAGTGTTTCCAATGAAGCTCTTCTATTTCTAATTGAATCTGATCATGAACTCATGCACACTTTGTTATGTAGATGCAAAAGTCTCACCTACATGGTGTCAGCCATTCATCATTCTGTTAAACCCAATGAGACTGAGGCGCAGTTGTGTCAGATTGCATTCACCCTCCACCATGTGTCAGTTATTAGGTTTGTATGGAGCCGTTCCGATATGAGAGACCACTGGGGTGACAGTTGCCACAGTTTGACATTGTACTGTATCTCTAGTAATAGCCCCTGTAAGACATCTGGGGATTTACACAAGCTGACAGGAAGATGACGTCTATTCATGTATTAATCCGTCTGCCGTTTCTACTCACAAAGCCTCCCTGTAAAATGTGAGGATGTCATTCTCGGTTCAGATGCTTGTGGCGTGGATTCGATTGTATATTGTAAGTGTAGGATACTGCAGTTACCCTCAGATTAATTTAAATCATTTGTAATCTGTTGTTATTTAGGTAACGGACAGGATTTTTCCCCGATAAGAAGCAACACACTAAATATATTGCAACAATTTTTCCAGCTCTGCACTGTTGACACAAGTGCTAAAGAAGAGTTAGTCATTCTGTCGCCCCACAGCAATATCACCGCTCATTGCTAAATAATGTATGGAGGCTTGGGTTGGGTACTGAACTCTGTGCTTTTAAGGGTACTGCAATTCTCTATGCAGGAAAAACCCTCGTCGGACATTTTTTTTGTTGTTGTTGTGAATCCTAACCAAATCTAATGGAAGCTGTGGTAAAGAATCTTCCAGCTGGCTGCCACCCACGTTAGGTTTAAACATACAGGTGCTGTGGTCCTGTGTCAAATCAAAAGTGGTCAAAACAACTCATCCACCAGCCTTAATATGACTGTGCAGGCACGGGAAAGAACAAAGCCACGTTGTGTCCACAAGTCAGATTCCAGCTGTGATTAATGTTCCTTGTTCTTTGAAGTTAGACTCCGACTCTGATTTTAAAAGCACATCAATTTGGTTGTGTACTGCATTAAAATCTCTTTGGCGGAGTTGGGGAGACTTTGCACAGCCTTAACATTTACAAAACAGCCCCCAGACGAGTTTCTGCCCAAGGTTGCTGAGGGAGGACCTATAACAGGCAGACAGCTATGACCATAAACATGTCTTTACATGGATTTATTCGTCAAGGGCTGTAATTCAACCAAATAAACAATCATTGAAACTTCTACATTGTGATGACTCCCAGTGCTAAGCAGGGCTAGAAACGACTGCTGTCATGAGTTGTCATATTCGGCCAGGGGAACATCACCACAGTCACAATGTCAACGCTATGTTTGTTATATTAAATATATATCACGATGTTACGTGTCGCAGCATTATGAAAACCCAGATTAGTAATGTGTGATGCAAACATGGACAGCTGCCGAGTCACTTTCAGTCCTCTGACTGCGCTAATGTTTCTGTTTCCAGCTGCCTGTCATTGTGTGGCTTTGGCTCTCCGCTCAGCTTTTTTTTTTTGGGATCGTGCTCGGTGGCTGGGTTGGCCTTGGGGAGGATTAAAGGATTTGTTCTCATGGAACTAAAACACCTGTCTGAATTAAAAAAAACACTTACGGCAGTTTTTAGCACCAGTTCTTAACCCTTTTTGTTATCTTTGGAATGTTTAAGTGTAAAGTTTGTTTGCTATTGCAGCATCCAGTTGTGTTTTACAAGTTGGATCCTTCAACTGAACAAAAAAAACAAGTCTGTGCTGAGGAAACCAATTCTGCTAATGGTGTTGTGTCTTTCCAATTTTCCTCAGTATAAACAGGCTATCGCTGTAAATTAAAATCAGCAAGTAAATAGTGTTCATAAGGGCAATGAGAAAAGTTCAAAGTTTAAAGTTCAATTACAGCTCAGTATCTTGCATAGAACTAGATTCACACTCAGTAGAGTGTAAACCTCAGCAAAGTCAGTTGATTAAACATGCCTGATTTATTTTCATCAAGATTTCTCAATTAATCTCTGACACAACAAGGAAAATGTTGAAAACGTCCTATCTCGCAATGTTAAAGCCCCCAAAAAAATCCAGATCCACACCAACATTTAATGGGTTCTGTCTTTGGTCATGCCCTACCCCTATACACAATATTATTGAAAACGGTTGAGTAGTTTTTCCTTTAAAATGAAAGAACAAAAAGTCGGAGGAAAACATAACCTTCTTGACGGAGGTAACTAAGAGGGCACTCGGAGAGCGCATCCTTCAGCCAAGGCTAAAACCCTATCACACAATGTTAAAGAAGGAAATAAACATTCCCTGCATCCACCCCCTGAATTTGCTCCAAAAGTTACTGGGTTCTTCCTTGGCCTTTACCCCGCCCTTCCGCCAAGCTCAAGCAAACCAGTTCTGTAGTTTTTGCATAATCATGCAAAAAGTCAAACAGACAAACAGCAATGAAAACATAACCTTCTCGGCAGAAGTAAACATTATCATAGCACTTAAAGAATTTAACTCTCATATTTCTCACCTCCTCACCTGCTGTAATTCTTTCTGTTTCCTTCTCCTCTCAGCCACCATCACTAGTTCCTCGGAGAATGATGACCGCAGTGGCTCCAGCCTGGAGTGGAGTAAGGATGGCAGCCTGAGAGGCAGCGTGCGCCATGGCCTGGCACAGAGCGTGCGGGCCGACACCTGCTCTCCTGTGGCCGAAGAAGACACCAACGGCGCCACAGCAACGCCAGCCGACGCCTCATCGAGGACAGACCCGCAGCAGCAGCCCAACTTATCAGGGCCACCACAGCTTCACTCGCCCGAGGGGCCTATTCCTTACCCACCACACACATCCTCTTCCCTCATGATGCCAAGGCCGAACTCTGTAGCAGGTATGAGCCTCTAGTTTCTCAGAGTTGAACATCTGTCTTTCCTCTGTGCAGAGCAGAGAAAGGAATGGATCTGTATACCTTTCCTCAGGGACCCTGTACTTTAATTTAGCATTAAACAAAACATTTTTACTCAAGCCTCTCTTCTTGTAGCTTAGTAACCATTGTGATGTTGACATGAAAACTGGGGCTCGGGTTTCGTCCTGCACTGCACTGGCAGTCAGTTCATGGTTGTTTCCTACAACTTGACCTGTGCCTGAGGCTGACAAGCGCGGTGTCATTTTGTAGTCCAAGCAAGTGACAGACAGAGACAGAAAAAAACACGTGTAGATACAGAGGGAATAGGAACTCTGTGTTTTTCAGAGGACAGGTTGTGCTTTTCAATGGGGAGCGGGGTATCAAGGCAGAGGTTGGGGGATTAGCCAGCTGTTGCGTGTTGCGCCTCGGCCCGCCATGTTGGACCACAAGTACAAGCCGCTGTCTGGCCGATCTGTTCTGCATTCTTGCCCTGGAACTTTCCTGTTCTGGCTCAGCTCGCCGTATCCACACAGCTGTCACAGTTGTTGATATCCCTCGCTCACCCCCTCAGCCCCTTTTCCATTCCCAGGTCTCCCCTCACATTGACTCCCTCTGTTTTTGAAGACATAGGTTTTACATATTCCTTTAAAACTTGAATTGTTGTAGGGATATCCAATGGAGAGTTAAAACCTTGTTGATGCAAAGTCCAACAAAAATCAAGTCAAGAAGAATTCTTTTGAGTTCTGTTTTAGCTTTAGAGTTCGCTAAGGATGACCTGGAATGTATGAGTGAATCACAAGCAATGCTGTCTGCAGCTCCACTTGCACATCACACATCACATGCTAGTTATCGCAGTCCATACCCAGGGTAACCATACTGCACATGCTTGCTATTATGTTGGCCAGACTAATAGACACATATTTGATTGTTATAGCTGTTGCAGACGTGACTCCAGACCAGTCCTCTTGGGAAAGTAGAAATTGTATCAAAGGGGCGGGTGACAGTGACACTGACAGAAGCCAATAGAAAAAGAAAAAAAAGAAAGTTGAAACATTTATAAAGAAGATGAACTGTGTGTCACACTGCATTGCTCTAGCAGACGGATCCACTGAAATGACAGGAATACTGCTACAGCATGGCCAGGCCGGGCAGAACTGTGGGGGAAAGAATTTAAAACACTACAATGCGGGTTTACCTCCGCCAAGGTCCAACTGTCCCCTCTAATTCAATCAACCCGCACCAAACTGCACACGCTCATAGAAATCTGTCTCCTAAATATGCCAGATTCTTTTCATTAAGATCTCATCAGCTATCAGTCCATCAGCTATCATCTGAAAATTAGCGTCTGGGGGCAACAGCCAATATTTGGATATATCCGGTGCAGACACCAGATATCCGGGCCAAGTTTTCTGGTCACCGTATACTGTTTACAGTGGGACTAGTTTCTTTTATCACATGAGTCAAATGTTTCTCCACACAAAACACAGACAGCGATTCTTTTAGTAGGTGTTTAGGTCCTACCAGCTATCTGCATATGAATGCAGATACATTTTAAAAAAGGATCAACCATGCATTTCGGTGTTCCGCCCCTCTTAGTCTCCTGTTAAGCTGCAGGCAACCGAAGGCTGCTCACACATGATTGGTCAAACAACACACGGAAACCAGGCTTCCAGCTCCAAAATTTTATATATCATATTCTGCATCGTCACATTCAGAATCTTCATCTATTATACAGATTATTTCTTGACAAATTCACAAAAATTACCAAAATGCCCAGTCTTGCAATGTTAAAGAAAGTGACAAAAAAATCCAGGATCCTCTTAATCAAATCCACTCCATATGTTAATGGATTATTCTTTGGAACATACCCCAGCCTGTCACCAAGTTTCAATAAAATCCTTTCTGTAGTTTATGAGTAATCCTGCTAAAAGACAAACAGCAATCAAATCATAACCTTCTTGGCGCAGTTAATAGGTCTGGTCACCACAGTCGGCGAGACAAAGACAAAGGGACATGTTTGTCTCAAAAGCTTCACAACAAGTAGCTCACTTAACTGATGATGCTGGTCTGCTTACCCAAAAGAGTTAAGATGGACACTAGAAATAGAAGCAGAACAAATAGTAGCCGTCATGGCTGGTGCACAGCCCGGTCTCAGAACACATGCCACAGCTTATGTATTTCACACTGTGCACTGCTTTCTGTGCAGCGCTCGGATAGTGTTTCTATAGCTGAATCTGTGCCCACATTGTTAGCATGACATTTTTTCATGGCTTTGTGCAGAGTCTGTTCATTGCCCATTCTGTTGTTCCATGGGTCTGTACCCTTGTACATCTCATTATCCGCCCCCCCCCCCCCCCGCGACATAAACCTGAAGAGTGCAGACACACACACTGGCTCATAAAGTTAACAGAATATTTGGCTGTTTATGTGTGTTGGTTTGCGTGTGAGCACCAGCGTGCTCGTGTTCAGAGAGTTTATGGGCTGATGTCATAGTTATGCAGCGTTGCCCTCTAGGGACCTGTGGAAATCACACCTCCGATTTTTACACCTTTTAAAAAAGCCCTGGGAGAGGACATGGACGACGGTGGCTTCATTTATGGCCCCAAACCATTCTGAGCTGGTGTCATAACGTGCCAGGGACGCTGCTGCGTCTTGGTTAATACTCAAGGAAATTGTATTCAATAAAAAAATAATGATTCTAAAGAAGCAATTACAGAAGCAGAGAGGAGGTAAATTGAAGAGCAGTCATTGTGCAACGCAACTAAAAATGTATTCATCATTAGTGCATTCAGCTGCGTGTGCCACAACGTGTGTGACTAATGTTTATTTTCTGGCTTTGTACATCAGCATGCACTGTAGGATAACGATGTGTCTCCTGTGAATTTGCCAATTTGTTATTGACACTAAACAAGGACATAGAGAGCCAACAGGAAAATAAATATAATGGCTGGATACTTTGTGCTAAAATATAGTGATTAAAAATGTGAGATATAAGCAGACAAATGAACTCTTCTCCCTAAGAGTTTCTGTGGAGTGCAGTATACAGTATATATACAGTACTATATTACTGTGTGGGGGTGTGTGTGTGTGTATTACAGAACAAAGCAAACAATCTAAATGCAGTATAATTTCACCCCTCTAGAATGTTAGCTATGTATGAGAAGTGTCATTTGCACTTCCTTGGTGAACACATGCGCTCTCACACTGTGGCTAGCTTCTCCCTGGTCTGCAGCGGGAACTCACTGTGTGGAGTGTGGAGCCTGCTTGTGCTATGGCAAGTTTCACAAATGTTGGCCCACACAGCACCTGTCACAGCCGAGTTCAGAGGCCTCCTCAGGAGCTGTTTGTGGTTGTATCATTAGCTTGGAGTTTTCTCAGGTATCCAGCCACCATTCTTTATAAAAAAATATTTTCTGCCATATCTTGTAAGGCTGGCTTTAAAAAATGTTTGCAGTGGCAAACCCAACAGGCAGCACAGCTATTTATCATCCATTTAACATCAAATATATCCTGTTTTAAAGGTCATTGCCGCCCTTGTATATAGACTGTGTGGGATACATAAAGCCAGAAAGCAATGTGAAGGGCTATTTCCTACTTTTATACAGCCCAGTATTAAACAATCCTGTTGAAACAGACCCTTCCAACAAACATTTTTTGTTAATGTAATTGCTGTGTTAATGATGATTTATTTAGTATATATCTGGTATAGTTTCTGGTGTTTTTGTTATTTGATGTAAGACCAAATATGGTTTCTTTTCAGTATTGTGCAATATCATAAATCACAATCCCACTCAGTTACATTTGTATAACCACAAAATAAATGTGCAACTTGAAGGGCGTTAGGAGAGCGCATCCCTCTTCCAAGGTTAACGCCCTGTCTTGCCATTTTAAAGAAAGTGGGGGAAAAAATCCTTGATCTGCCTGTTTATCCGGATCTGCTCCAAAATAGATTGGGTTCTTCCTTTGGTTATTTCCCATCCCTTCACAAAATGTCACCGAAATCAGTTGAGTAGTTTTTGAGTCATCCTGCTGAACGACAGACAGACTTCCTTGTCAGTGGTATTCAAGTTAGATAAGGTGAGACACAAACATTATTTCACCAAATGAGAATTTGCTACAAACAGAGATAAATATTGAATATTGTTTTTGAGGTAAACATTTGGATGAAGCAAAATATCTCCCCACTCTAGAATGTGTTTCATAATCTTTCAGTCTTGCTGTCATAGTTCAGTCTCAGCAGTCGGAACATTGGCTTTAATGATATTGCAAGAGGCATAGACATTTTTGAAAATATCTCATAACTGTTATCCCTTTGTTTTTAGTTCTCCCTTTTTTCCTTCTGATGCAGGAAAATAAAACATAATATAGAATTGATGTGTATAATAGCTAACCCAGCTGTTTGAGTCAGTACAAGATCAATATCAGATATTGGTTTTAGATTAATGCATCCCTGTTTGAATCTATAGATACACAGTTTGACAAAATTTGTCTCCATGTGTCTTACTATGTGCCGCCATCACTCCTCAGTGTATTTAGTCAATAAGAATTCTATTTTGGGTCATTCAAGTTAAGCTTTTTAAAAAGGCTTACAGAGTCAAAGGGCCGTATTAGTTGTGGCCATTGGAATTTCAATGATTTTGAAATCTTAGCTTGAGCTGCTTGTGGTCGTGTTGCTCAGACAGGAAGACGGAGTTAGGGTCAGTGTGGCTAAGGAATGGCGCTACAGTGCCTCTGTGGTGTTTAGCTATTGAGCGGAGCTTTGTGGTCTAAGCCACGGTGGTACAGTACACCCTCATTGTTTGTGTGTGCACTTCAAAGTCTTCTGTTCCTCTGGCAAAGCTCCTACTCTGTGATACCTTCAGCGGTTATAATGGATCCGATATCCTTGTCAGACTTTGTCTTCACCTGAGTGTCTGGACTGTCGATGTGCAGATTCTCGGAAAAACGTTGACAAGGTAAGTTTTTAACACAGCATGAAATCTGTGTTTTATGAAAAAAACTGGCACATAATCTGTGACTCAGATGTTTGCAAAGGTCAGTCAGTGATTATCTCAAAATGCAAAATCATGTCTCAGTGGTGCAGTGCTGCTTCACAAAGATGACTTCAGTATGCTGTGGTCTCTCTGCAGTACTGGAGCAGGAAGGCGGAATGTAACTGATGTATCTGAACTGTTTCTAGCTCCCGTCTTTCCAGGCAGTTTCTGAAGACAGTATTGTCTACTGTAACTTTTGCAACCCGGTCTGAAGACATCTCTGCATGTTGTCTAGTGTTTTGTAACGTCATCACGTAGCCATGGAATTCAGCTCTACCTGTGGCTTTATGTTGACATCGATCCATTTAGACCAGAAGTTGAAAAGAAGGCATAAAGAAACCAGATGACCCATTCATATCCAGCAGCTCTTGGAAAAGGTCACTGTCACATCTTTTAAAATGTCCATTTGCAGAGAATTGTTAGCGCCGCGCATCACAGAGGGATCGAAAATAGAAACCGTTGCCGAGTTCAATCTTCTTGAGGTTTGAGGAACCGTTTAAAATTCTTCTCAGTGTTATTCCATTGACAGATCAGAATCCACCAAGTGCAGAGTCTCAAACAGACAGTGTTTGCTAACTAGTCTCTGCAACAACAGAGCCGTTTGTGGAAGTTTGATTAACAGCACCCCACTTTTGAGAATGATGTAATAGCTGTGCAGGACAGGAGCTGTGTGACAGTTATGATGGCATGAAGGTCCTAATGTCCTTTCTTCCTTCTGGCTATAACTCTCGGCTCAGGGTTGGTCATGTACAACCTGGCTTGTGATTCATGGTTTGTATGCAGGTCCCTTTTTC
This sequence comes from Verasper variegatus, assembly GCA_026259375.1. NCBI lineage: Eukaryota > Metazoa > Chordata > Actinopteri > Pleuronectiformes > Pleuronectidae > Verasper > Verasper variegatus. The sequence continues at coordinate 10,687,077 of CM048052.1, forward strand.
AGTGTAGTGCTTAACATTCTTCTGTGCATGCTGCAGTCGGAAACAAATTTTCAATAATTAAAGCGCAGCATTGTAAAACCTGATAAAGTATGAAATAAATCATTACTCATCACACAAAATGACTTTTCACATTGAAACTTTCTTCGATATATTCATTTTTCACATGGACCATTGCGTCCCGAGGAAAGTTTCCATGGTAACAAGACAAATTTGCACGCAGACCACCCACTTTCCACTTAGCCCTTACTCAACTACAACAAAAGACATTTTCAATTAACAGGTCGGAGCAGGGCAAGGGTTAGTGCTGATGTTAAGGGTAGAGAGTTCACAGGCACTGATATCGGGAAGGTGATAATAGATTATATCTTTTATAACATTTGTTTATACTAGTTTTTTGTCTTGTATATCAAGCTTTTTACAGTCAAGGGTCATACTTGCCCGATTTCATTTGTTCCGAACATGTTAAGATCTTAGCTGTGTACTGTGTAATTTTATTTAATAGTTAGCAACGTTTAGTAATTATTACTTATCACTCTGTTCCACGGGCAACCACATATACATTCCATTTTAGAGAGAATTTGCAGAACTTCCAGCCTCACTCCTCAATCTGTCTTTTCACTCAAACAGTGTCACCCAAAGGTTACAAAGAGGCAAGACGGTGGGCAAGGTGAAGAGAGTGCTGATTATATTCATTGTTAGAGGAGAAGAAGAAAGTCAAGTCAGGGCCATGGGGGTGGGTGAAGGGGTGCAGGGGTTGGAGCATGAGGAGCTCACTCCTTTTCTCTTGTCTGTCATGGGAACCATAGAACTGAAGGTTTCAAAGGGCAGACCTGCCTGAGGAAAAGAGGACAGAAAAGGAATCCCATTTTCATCAGAATACACATTTCTGCGGCTTCAAAGTCACTTCAAGCCCAACGAAGGTTTCAAGGTATCATATTTACGTTTTTATCAATGCACAGAGATGTACAAGAATGGGAAGGAATCCAGAGGATTTGAAGAGGACTGAAGGGATGTGAAGGCATCCGGTGGGAATTTTTGGCCTTGAAAGAAATGTGGATAAGAGATATGACTTCACAGAAAGAAAATGGTTCGGGGTGTGTAACCATAGATAGGAATAAAGGAGTGTGTGCATTTATAGTATTTGCTTCAGCCTTTGCTTTTCTGGTCCAAAAAATATGTACCTTGTGTAAAATAATGTTTTGTGCGGCTTTTGCCTTCTTCACATCAGAAATCTTGAGAAGATGTAACGAGGAAAAAATTTGTCTTCTTGTGCTCTGTCAGAAGTGCCGATTTGCTGCATAGAGCTGATTCACTGTCCATCCTCTCTCCCCCCCCCCTCCATTGTTAACACATCTCTCTTACTCCATACCTCCCTCTCCCCACAGTATCAATGTCATATTCTCACTCTTTCTTTTCCCTCTCTCTTATCCCTCACCTGACTGCAGCAAAGATCATTCGTTAATACGACAGTCGCTGCCCATTACAAACTCTAATCAGCCCCTGGAGACTAAATCTCTTGCTTTTCCATTTAAATTTCCTGTTATTCCATCCTTTGTCACCCTCTGTTCCAAACTGTATCTGTGTGCACACATAGTTAGAGGTCCGTGCATTTGTTTAGTGAGTGTAGGGAGGGTGACACTCCTCTGTATTCATATAGTGAGCGCCTAATGCTTTGGATGCTGTGACTGGCTGAGCACTGGAGAGGGGACAGCCAAGCCCTCAGCTCAGCAGCTGAATGCTGCCAGTGTGCCTGCATGGGATCACTGGGGCAGAGGAATTGCTTTTGTGCCCTCGGTGAGCTCATCCACCGGGAGCACTCTTCATAGATTTAGTTAAAGGGTCTGCACCCTGCCTACTTTGCCTGTATGCCTGCCCAAATATATTCCATGCTGGGGACAAGGGGGGGGCTTTGAGAATCCCCATTGTCCCTCCAGGCTCTGCTGTCAGATGTAAGTAGCTGTTTAGTTTAGCTTTAGAATCAGATTTGATCAAGTGTTCGTGCTCAGTAATTTAGCATTTTGTGTGTTCATGTTTATTTTATTTTTTTCCTGGTTTTAACATAATTTACAACCATTTTAATTTCAACTTAGTCCTCCATATCAGCTTGTCAAAGAGCCATCCACTGCAGTAAAAAGTGACCATGAGGGCCCTTCTTTTATCCCTGTCAACATTGTGTTGTGATGGCAGCTTTCGCCGCTACTCCGTTGTCAGTGGTCGGGTTTTAATTAGTGGCAAATTCCAGAGAGTATGTTAGCGACCAAGTGGGAGAGAAGAGTTGAGTGTTTGTGACAGTCTCTCCCAACTGAGGTCGATAAAGTAGAAAGAAAGCAGCAGCTTTGATTCCTCTCTTCAGCCCAGGCAGAGAGAGCGCGTGGGTCACCATGGAGATGACATTGTTGAACAGTGAACAGCAGTTGGAGGAGACACCTAGTTGCACTAATGCACATATTTCCAGACCATACTTTGAACGGCTAGTTGAGCTGCTGTGTAATCAGCGGCTCATGAAATAGTTCATCTAGTGTTCGAAGGAGACCGTCATCCGTTTGGGGCTTATAAAACTTCGATGTTACATTAACAATAATTTGTCTGGTGCACTAACTTACGCTTGTGGTCTGTTCTGCATTATAGTGCAGGGGTAGACCTCTCACTGATATATTGTGTAGCTGTCAGCTCAAATCAAAGAGGGGGAAAAAAGGTGCATTTCTGTCTTGACTTACAGATGCTGCTGCAGAACATTGGTACCTGCACACGCTGCCTCCAGCAAGCTGCAAATGTCAGAGCGAAGTGGCTCGCCTCCTCACTCATCATCTCTCTCAGACGCCACAAAATCTTGTTCTTGTTGGTGTTTTGCTGTCGGACTCTTTCATGTCGCTGTGTCAAATGCGCCCAAAACGCACCTGTAAAGAGTCTGCTTCACATTGTTTTTCTGTCTGTCTCCAGCGACCAGTTCCACAAAGCTGGAAGACCTGAGCTTTCTTGATGAACAACGCAACACCCCCCTGCGGACATCCATTCGCCTACCCTGGCACAACACAGGAGGAAGGCCGCCTCTGGACTCCAAAGGTGAGTGGCAGCATGTGTTATTGCTGTAAGTACACATGAACCCAGACAGGGTGGTGAGGCAAAAGGTGCAACTGCTAATAAATGTATCCACGGTGGCACGAATATTAATCATATTCAAATCGTGATCTCGATTCAGACCCATATGCAATCCTGTATTGAATTCACAACAATCTTGCTGCATTTTATTGTTATATATTAATTATATCAGCTGCATAAAAACAAGCTCTCCTACTTTGTTCCTCAACCAATGACAACAGGCTGTTACTCCTCGTGATGAAGAGCAGCAGAAAACTGGCAGTGAAATAGAGCAAGTTTTTCTGTCTGAACCCGTCCAGACTCAAGATAACCGAGCCCAACCCGAATCCTACCTGACAGCGTTCTGTTTTTTTCCGTGTCAGAACCTGACATGAGCCTGATGCTGTTCATGTGAGCTCGAGTTTACATTGTTTGTGATACTCGGTCCGGCCTGTAGGGTCCCAAATAAAAATAGATAAAAAAACAACATCAAAATGATTCCAGCAGAAATGTCTGCTGAAGGTGGTAAAAACTGATCCCACTGTGCGCAAAAGGTTCTGTCCCTGTGATGTGGAATTTCTTTTGGATTCAGACAACGTGATGAACGTCCAAACCACAAACACTGTAAGCTGTGTTTTTGCCATAGTAGCAGCACCACAGGGCAACACCACAAATGTATGTAATCACCTTAAACATTACCACAAAATGCAATAAGACGAAGCTGTAAAGACCAACACAAGTCCCAGCCGGCCCCACCGCACAAACATCAATAATGGATCAGCCACAATCATATTTTTTGTTGTTGCCGTTTGCAGAACAATGAGTGCAATAAAAATGTGTATTTAAAAAAAAAATCACAAGAGAGAATCATGATCTCAATTCTAAGCAAGAAAATAATGACTAATTTTTTTCCAGAACCCACGCAGCCCTACATTTATCACTAAATTATTTGGTTTATTTTTTTACTTTTGTCATCCACAGTGTTAGTCATTCACATTTTTGTAGTTATTCTCTTCAGATTGTATATTGACATGTTTTTGACTTGTTTTGACTCAGCTCCAGCACATTGTATATACAAATAATGACAGTGATTATCAGGCAAAGGTGCTGTGTTTCAGAGATAATAATGTGGGTGATTTTCATTTATATATTGGGTCAAATGCTCTGGAACTGTCGCTCTTTTTAACAATGAGACTTCTGTCTAAAAAGAGCCACAGTTCATCCACAGTTGATTTCAACTAATTAAAGCTCATACCTTATTGTCATTGTTTAATTTCAAATCCACTTTGCCCGAGCCAAAAGGGAAACTGTCCAAATGCTGACACATGGTGCAATGTAAACACTGCTGCACCAAATGGATTTAATGCTACACTATCCAAATGTATGATGGAAGAATGAGGTTGTTCTCTCATGTAAAGACTCCTACATTCTCCCGCGCGTGCCTTTGTTATATGTTTTGAATTCTCCATCTGACGGAGCGAAATCCCACAGAGTGAATATTTGATGAGAGCATGAATAATTAAACACGACATCATTAGATACTCAAAGTATTTAACCCTCTTTTGAAAACGTCTGCTTCCTTTCCCACATCTCCTTTAAACATGAAGTTTTTACAGCTACATCATGTAATTTTTATGTCCCATGTGGATGGTTAATCATCTCTGTGGAACAGCCCATGTCTGCTCTGACTCAAGTCATGTTCTGTATGTATGGATATAGATCCAGCTTTACACCTCTATTATTACAGTAGACAGCTGTATGCAACGCTCTGTAAATAACAGTTTTTGACTTCAGAGAGTAGAGAAATTGAGGTGTGGTTTGTTTTCATGCAGCAGAGTTGGAGCGTGGGCAGGCGACGCCACCACAACTCATATAAATACGTCAGGTCAAAAGTATTCTGGCAAACTTTACCAGCAGTGGGTCCAAATAATGTTCTATAGCTATTTTTCTTGAAATTCAATATGTATATATATTTGACAAAACATACACTGAGTATATAATATATCCAATAATAGTATTTTTTTTAACGAATAAGCTGGTTATATATTTTGCCTTGTCCTATTGACTTAAAATCGTGTATATTTAGGAGTCCGGCCAGCCATCGATTCTAAAGGAAGTCTATTAATAAACCCTTTCTCCTACTATTACTTGTTGTTATTTGTAGTAGTATTTCCAGTAATTTTATTCTGTAAAAGATAAATTGTATTTTCTTTTAAGCAGATAAAGAAAATGGCCTTTTTTAATTTCTGAAATATTTCTATGTATATTTTAGAAAGGAATAGCTATTATATATATATAGAGTATGTAGTAAGTATATATATCATAGCAATAATAGCAGTAAGTTTAACTTAAAATGAACAGTAGCTGTAAAAGCAGCAGCAGCAGCATTTCTTTTGAGTTGTATAAGTAGAGAGGATCAGAGATTTAAAAGAGCTCTTGAGTGAAAAAGTTTTCTGAGCTTTAATTAGATCTGAAGTGGACTGATAGAGAGTCCTCTTTCCATCCAGTCCACTTGTGTTGTGATTGCATTGAAAGTAACATTGATTCAAGCTTAAGCAGTCAGTTGAAAAAGAAAGTGTCTAGACCCCAGTGTTGAGGTTCCTGATAAACATGGTCCAGGAGAAAGCTAAATGTAGCCAGGTCTGTTTGTGTTAAAGATCTCTCTAACACTGCACTTGTTGTGTTGTGTCAAAAATAACGCCACAATTACAACTCTTTCCCTCATTTTCTGTTCCCTTTCCTCAGCACGTTTCTCTCCCTACAAACCCGTGGACATCATGCTCAAGCCCTTGCTGTTCGAGGTGCCCAGCATCACCACAGACTCCGTGTTCGTGGGCAGAGATTGGCTCTTTCAGCAGCTGGAAGATGTCCTGAAGGCTAGCGAGTCCACGGAGAGCCACGGCGCTGTAGTGGTGGGCAGTGTAGGTTACGGGAAGACAGCCATTATCTCCCGGCTAGTAGCGCTGAGCTGCCACGGAGGCCGCATGCGTCAGATCGCCTCCAACAGTCCCAGTGCCTCCCCGAAAAGTAAGGAATTACAGTATTTAGCTTTGGATGTGAGCATCAAAGCACCTCCCTCAATTTCAATAAATAGCTTCTAAAACACCTGGTAATCTTCACTTTCAACATCCTATAATGATGTGATATTCATGCTGTTTTCCTCAGGTGGTGGAGGACCAAGCACAGAACTTCCTCTCAGCCAGCCCCCACAGCCCACCCCACCTTCCAGTGCTACCAACACCCTGAGGACCAACAGTTGCCCCGGAACCCCCGAGATGCAGCAGCGCCGGGAGGTGGCCGTCAAACGTCTGGCTGCGAAGGTATGACTACAGCCAGGACCTCGGCATTAAAAAAAAACCTGAATGTTAATAATCAGTCATTATTTGAATCATCATGCATCGATATACTGGGTGTATTTCCTTGCACATTATATATGTACCTTTCTTTCAGTTCCCCTGTGTGTGCTTGCCACTGACACTTATTACAAAGGTGCTGGTAGTGTGCACAACAGCTCTTAGTATGTATGAGGTGTCCTGCAGAAATCTGATTCTCGGCTCGCCTCAGTTGATTTATGTTTATATGTGATTTATGGTTGTTGGGGTTCATTTGTTTGATATTCCGCGCATGAAATATTGATGGTCTCTGGCAGTCCGCTGAGATTATGAAAGACAGGGCCGCCATTGGTCTTTCAGAGACCTTTAATATCACAGACGGGGTTTGACTCGAGGAGCAGTTAGTTAAAGACTCTGCTGTGAAAAACGAGTTCAGTATTAAATGTCCGCAGCATCTCAGCACTGCAGCTCGACTGAGGAAGTGGGAAGATGGAAAACGTTGGCCTTCGATCTTCAGCGTGCCCTTTTAGCTCTCAGACGGACGGCATCTGAATTGTGAATTGTGAATGGTGTAGACTAACTCTGCTGCCAGAGGAACACATTAAAAGTAAATTGAGAATAGAAAATAGCACACATTTCTATTTTAATTTCCCCCCCTTGCATATAATGCAGGAGGATAGATTGATCAGTATGTCGTCTGTCTTTATTATGAGAAATGTAAGCTTTTCATATTTTGTGTTTGGTTTCTGTTTTTTCTGTATTCCCATGGCAACAAGTTTGACTGGTCCAAATTGAGTCGGCTCTCAACTCAGAACATTTCCGCAACGAATAATAACAACGACAACACACAGCACAGTTCTGTTCACAGGGTGTGGATATGAAGGGATTAACTTGTTATCACTGGCACTGAATTACAGGATTACTGAACACTCAACACCTGCACACTGTATAAACACTACATAAACACTCTAGAAAGGCAAACTGGAGTGACCATAACATCCTGTGGGCAGCTCTCAGGTTGTAGGGTAGGAAGATTGCCAACTTGTTTGAAGCATAACTTACTGTATTTATATTTACATTCTCATTTAAAGGTATATATAATAATACAATTATATATAATATGACACCCTCAAGTCAGGTCTGTGAAGTTTTGTGGGTGCCGAGGGGCATACGTCATCTCCTTATTACTTTTCCGTCAGGGATGTATCTTATATGAAGACCATACAAGAATGCAGGTTGTTCCTTTCTCTGCCTTTCATTCTACACTAGTTCAGTGGGCTTTTTAAACCTGCCTATTTGGAATGGACTGTTTACTTGGCCTGTGGTGGTGCTGGTTGCAGCTTTTCTTTCTGAAACTGTAAAAGTGACCCTCAGTATCTGAGTGGCGTCAAGTAAAGACCTGCAGCAGGACTCAGTCCAAAGAACTGAGTCGATGAAAAGTCAATATTTCTTCTCTGAAATATTTTGTCCCAAATACTTGCAGACAGACAGACAGGGATCTCTGGAATTAGTAGATGGATCATAGTCTGCATATCTGGAACAGCTTTTAAGATAGTGTTTCTCAGTGTTTTCTACTTAGTAGGAAGTGAACAGTTTTAACACTTGGAGTTGGACCCACGCTCTGTGATGCTTTCTCCCATTATGATCCAACTTGTTCAGTGAATAGGTCGTGCACTCCAGCGTGGTCCGTGGTAATGCTGCTTTCAGCTGTCTGTTGGTTTTATAATTAGTGGCTCTACATCCTGGGATGCTGCTATTAAAGTGTCACGGTGGTTTGCTTTTGTCAATGACCCCGCTTATCGTCAGAATTTATATTTTTATAATCAGCATCTTGAAATAATCCCAGTGGCAGAAACTTCTCGTGTCTCTCTTGAATCTGGCTGCACCTGTTCTCTCTGTTTACAAGACGTGCTCAGCATTGATTGGCAGCTTCAGTGAAATACCTGAACAGTTTTTAAAAATGTATAGATGAGTGAAACTTTCAGGCATTCGATAACATTGGCGTTTTTTTGCCTGCTGAAAGCTTGAATGAGAAAGATGTGGAACCACTGTGGTTCAGAGAATACTTTATAACACTGGACTCTTTTCACTGGACTTTTGTGTTAAAGTTACCGATTGCATACTGGTGTCCCTCCAACACCTTCAGGGTTAAACACTCTTAATGTCATGGATTCCGTCTTAGTAGTGGAATGTTGCATGATGCAACTATTGTACATCCTCCCTGTGTCAGTGGGACTTCTCTTCCGTGCACCAGACAGCTGACTGGATGCTACAGAGGCTCATCTAAATGTCCAAAGCATTTTCCCTCAAGCCAATTATGGTCTAAAGTGTTTTCAGCAGACGCTCGACAGCAGCTCTGCCCCTGCGATGTCAGAAAACTGATGCAACACTGTGCAGCTTCTGTTAAACTCCTCCAGTCCTTTTTAACCGTTGATTTAAACGTGGTCTCACAGAGGCACTGAGGTCATTAGGTTTTATGTTTTATCACAACGTTTATGCGTCCGACTCTTACACTGTTGCTCAGCAGTAAATTCATTGCTGTGCCGGTAGCACTGCAGGTGCTCTGCGGATTGTTCCATCATCGGTTGTTAAGACTCTGATGAAGCTGTCGTCTGCATGACTTGTACACAGTGATAACTTACTGCAGTCTGTTTGGCAGCTGCCTGTCCAGAGTCATTGTATTCATACAAACATCAGCTAACTTGTATTTACCGTCTTCATTAAACATAACTGCACAGTTTCCCTTAATTTGTTTGACACATGAAATGACCCAAAAGAGAAGTGTTCCACTGTCTCTCAGCGTTTGAAATTATTTTAAACTAAACGACCACATAAAGAGTTCTTTGTGTGTAATGAAAATAAATCTGTTGACTTGGCTGTTGTGAAATCATAATAATAATAACAATAAAATATAGTACAAATTGCTCTTCCAGTGTTATATTAGATTATTTCAGTATAGAATTTTTCTTCAAGTACCTTCTCTCTCATTTTTGTGCCTTAATTGTTATGATGATATGTAGAGGAACTTTAATTCCATGGTTTTTAGTTGCGCACGACATAGACTTTTAGCCTGATTTTCCGCTCACCGGCAAATTTTGGGAGTCACACACTAAAGCTCAGATCTGAGCCAAATCCGTGTTCGATGTGTGAACTCTTCAAAAATGCCATTTGAGAGGCTCGTCGAAACGTCACCTCCTCCAACTAGATTTCCAACTAAATATCTTGAAGAAGTGGCGACAAATACAGCCAATCGGAGCGCAGGACGGGTCGACCAGACATACAAGATTTAAGTTTCTTCACATGAATGGTCATGTAGTGTGTGACCTTCTGCCGCCTGTAAATTTTCTGCAAGACCGCGGATCACAAGACGTCTGGTTGTGTAGTGAGAACTGCACAGTGATCCGAAAACTTTGAAAGTAGGATTGTTACTTTTCTGGATTTAGCAAAATTTTCTTTGTAACTACCACATTACCCCTCATGGACACGCTAGCTCCTTAAAAGAGACAGCAATGTCATTTTTGAATCACAGTCTCCCTATTGAGCAGCATCATTACAATGCTCTACGTTAGTGAGGAATGTTTACTGATTTTGTGTAGCCTTGTTTTTGCATCTATAGATCATCTTTATTATTATTATTTCATTATTACTAGGCAAGGTTTCACCCACGTCTGAGCCACAGCGGTGGTCCTGAGACGGACACGACGTCTCTGTTTCTCGTTCCTCTCCGACCACAGCAGCCCTGAACACTGTGGCTCACTGTGTCTCACTTTGTTATAGCTGAAGTGCTTATGTTTGATTTATCGGCCCATGTGGTTTATATTCCCTCCATTACAAATAAAAGAAATATGATTGCGCTGCGGTAAAACTGAGAAGAAAGTTTCGCCTGAAGCATTTTAAAGCACAGTACACTTTAGTAAAATAAAATAAAAACCGGTGGGGGGGCTTTTTCCATGTCTGCTAAGTTTTATAAGCTTAACGCTTTTGTCAGCGACTTCTCAAGAAGCTGGTCATCATAGTTGATGGAGCAATAGGCAGGCAGAGCCAGGGGAGGAAGACGTCACCTGCTCCAGCAAGTGCGTCAGCTCTTCCAGGTTGTCCTGTAATTAGAACACAGTCATACATCCCCCAGGGCATCTCACCTTCCTTCATCTCCATCCCCTGTTCCTCTCTTTTCCTTCCTCTGAGAAGCACTGCAGCAACCTGCTCTAACACTTTGTCTGAGGTGGTCAGCCAATTGCTCGATTACTTCATCCCTTCTGTGTTGACTCGGACTAAATCATGTTCTCAACCTGGATAAAGTGATAATATATGTATTTATGGAGGCTATGAATATAAAAGGCATCATATTAATATCGGAACCACTGAGTTTGTTTTGTTGCCAACAGCGTTGTTTTCTTTTGTTTGCATATTGTATAATTCATCACTAAAACAAATTGACACTCCTCAATCATCACTCCAACATGTTTTAATTCATCTTAAGTCTGGGTTCCCTCTGCCTTCATCTGCTTCTCCTTCCTCTTGTCTGTGTTCCAGGTGGTGGCGTATCACTACTGCCAGGCAGACAACACGTACACTTGCTTGGTGCCGGAGTTTGTACATAGTATTGCAGCCCTGCTGTGCAGAGCTCACCAGCTCGGTGCGTACCGGGAGCTGCTGCTGAAAGAGCCCCACCTGCAGAGCATGCTCAGTCTGCGCTCCTGCGTCCAGGACCCGATGGCTGCTTTCCGGAGGGGGGTCCTGGAGCCACTAGCTAACCTTCGTAAAGGTAGAAGAGAGTTGCCTAATATGCCTAGTGTTCTGTTCTGCATATAAAAAACATCTGCCAAACAACTTTAATGACTGAAGAATTCATTTAATTTGCTGTTCCTTCAAGAGACAGCTTGCAAACATTATATGGCTGTCAAATAGGATTTAGATGTGTATGAAAATATTCATGGGCAAGGGAAAGATTGTTTTATTCCTTCCCTTTAACTCAACCAGCTACAACTGAAAGTAACTGTTTAGGTGTTGGGAGCAGTGGTTGTGTAGTTGATGAATCTAAGTAAAATAAAGGTTCTTACCACTCAAACTCACTGCACCATTGAGAGACTGGAGTTTAGTTACTGCAATGAAATAAAGCAATTCACTGTACTTTCACCAGGGGGCTGTTTAGTTGGATCTAATAATGTGACCTCACTGCACATCCTCTTACCTCCCTTAACTCCTCTGTTTGTGTTTCCAGAGCGTAAGATTGCAGAGGAGGACCACATCATCTTGATAGACGGGCTGAACGAAGCAGAGTTTCATAAGCCTGACTACGGGGACACCATAGCCTCCTTCATCACGAAGATAATTGCCAAGTTCCCCTCATGGCTCAAACTCGTGGTCACTGTCCGGGTAAACTTGCTGGTAAGGACAAACTGAATGAAAACACATTGTGCTGAGCTTGTAATGTCTTACCACAAATATATACTATTCAAACTATCATTTACAGGTTAAACATTTCAAATGAACCTGCTTGTGTGAAGACAGAGGGTATCTCGAATGGAAGTCAGCAGAGCACATACCTCCACTATTGTTGAAAAGTCCCTCACCTGATTGTCTAGTTCTTATGGTAGAAATGTAAAAGGGAAAAGGAAGTGGTCTGATCCTCAATTATTTATTTATCATAAAACACAATGTAAGTGAAAATAAATTCCTGTGTTGGCCAGGAAACTTTATGAGATCTTCTCAGGCCAAGGTCACATCCCTCTAACAAGTTAAATAAACCAAACAAACAAAACATGGAAACACAACCTCCTCCGTGGAGATAATTATCAGTAGGTATGTTACCTTGGTTTCAGAATTCTCCCTAACGTAACAATGTCATTTGAAAACAGCAACAGACCATGAGTCAGACTGGCTCGATGCTCTTGCCTACTTGACATCAGACCCTATAGATTTTGACAGTTGTGAAAGTTGAAAGGTTGCATTGATCTGCTCCAACTCGTCATAATCTATACTGTCTACAGTCATTTTTTATCATAGATATTCGAGAGGAATGGAAGTATCAGGAATCAAGAGTGCACAACAGGAGTCAGTCACTTAAAATGAGACTAGCTTGGTGACACTAGGTCGATGAGTGACAGACATGTGCTCGGCCTGTGTTGAACTCACTCTTACAAAGGCTGAGGCTCCTGTTTGCTTGATGAGACACACGACGGCTGATTTTTATTAGATTCTTTACATTGCTGAGATGAAGCGCTGAGCCTGGAATAATAATGTGATATTTGACTGTCATCCAGAACTCAATTTATTAATACTCGGGCGGTGGCCATTGCTGAGAGTAATGTCCATGAGTGTGCGACAACTGAGTCCATTTGTTGATGCCCTGCAACTGTGAGAAACGATTTAATTCTCTGGGAGGTTTTCAGGATGTGTTAAATCAATATATTGTAGCACTGACACTTTGTCTTCATCTGTTCACATCTGTCAGATTGCATTTATGATCTGCAGGGATGTTCCAGTCGACAACATACAAGGCACTTTGCTTAAAATGTTTGTGTAGGTGGACTCTGACTGACATTTTTATGTTGCTGCGCTGGCAATGTCAGAAACATTATGTTTTCAGGTTGTTTATCCCTCCCATTCTCATTATATATCCTGATTTCTCAAACCGTCACCATGGATAAACCATTGACTGTATTTAAAGATGGACAACATTATAGCTCCTCAAAGCTGAAGCCAAAGCATATCCACCCCCATAATCGCTGACTCCTCCATGCTATTGCACAGGACAGGGACAGAAATAAGATGATTTCTGTCATTTAAGGTTGTTCGGATCGCCACAATGAATGTTTAAGTGTAAATTTTGGATTTAATTACTTTGATCCTTTAAACAGAAGGTGAAACATCACAATTGACATCTGAGAATGTGGAGCATTCGTTTTGGGGATATTTGAGCTTAATTTTTGGATTGTGAGACTAAGTGGAGATGTGTCATGCATCTTTATGTTAAGTCTATTGGAGAAACTGATAAGTAAAGGTGTAAAGGTGAACTTCACTGTGATGTCATGATTTTCTGCAAAGACACTTCTTTTCTAGCCATTATTTACCACAATAACTCTGGAACAGAAAGGAAGGTTCCTGAAACTTGTCAGCTGGAGGAGGCAAAACAACCGAGGTGGTAACTTTAGTAATTGGAAGCAATTTGTATCGTAACCTCTGAGCTCTAGAGTCAGTTTTCATGTCACAGTGTCTGAGGAACCTATTGTAGATTAACAATGGACAAGCCAGCATTGTTGAGGGCTATGGTAAGGAAGGAAGAAAGGAAGCCTTGAAAAAACATTCTCAGTTCATAACAACAGAACCATATTTGTGAGCAGAGGTGTCATGAATAGTGTCACAGTTCTGGCATTTGCTTGCAAAAACTAATATCTGGCATCTGTGTGGTGTTAGTAGCACCTCACCCATCTTGTGGATTATGATCAGTATATTTCATTGACTCTTGGTTTTGTATGTGTGTGTGTGTGTGTGTGTGTGCGCGCGTGTGTGTGTTTGCAATACCTTGTCATGATGAAAGAGAGAAGTGTTATCTCACTGAGGTGATGCTTCTCTAGCCTCAGACAGGCAGGGGATAGGAGGATTAAAGTGCATTGATTTCTCCAGCCCCCAGGACATAGATTGAAATGTGAGCTTTGGCTCAGACCTCTGGTCACCGGCTGTCCTCTACCTCATCCATCCCCTGCCTCGTAATTCTCACTCTCCCCGATCCGTTTTGCTGTAGACACATTTCCAACAGTAACACGCTTCTGCTTCGGCCTGATAGCTCAGTGTTGTGTTTGCTTCCCTTCCGCTTAAAGACTCTGATAGTAATCGCAGACGAGCACATTTTTATTGAAATGGCAGGTCTCAGGATGTGAACGATGCTTTTGGGCATAATTATTCAGTTTGCATGTTGTGGTAATGACAGATTACAATTCATACCGCAGAGACTAACGAGAAAATGAGTCATTGTTATGTCTGAGATTGAATTTGGATTTTTTTTTCCTCATTGTTACAGAAGGAAATTGAGCATCATGGTTTCTCAAATATAACTGACTTAAACGTTTTTATCCTGTGTTTTCCATAGGAGATCACCAGCCTTTTGCCCTTCTCCAAGATCTCCCTGGATGACTTCAATGACAACAAAGAGATAGGCAACGACCTCAACGCATATATCCAGTACCGTATCAATGGCAGCAAAGAAATCATGAACAATATCAGCCTGAATGGGAAGGCCGATCCCATCACCGTCGGCAAGCTCAGCAGCCACCTGATCTCCCGCAGCCAGGGTTCCTACCTGTATCTCAAGCTCACCCTGGACCTGTTCGAGAGAGGCCACCTCGTCATCAAAAGTGCCAGCTACAAAGTGGTGCCCGTCTCGCTGGCCGAGCTCTACCAGTTACAGTGCAATATGAAGTTCATGACCAATTCCGCCTTTGAGCGCTCGCTGCCCATCCTCAATGTGGCGCTTGCCTCACTGCACCCCATGACGGACGAGCAGCTGTTCCAGGCCATCAACGCCACTTTCGTCCGAGGCGAGCTGCCGTGGGAGGACTTCCAACAGCGCATGGAGCTGCTGTCGTGCTTCCTCATTAAAAGGCGGGACAAGACGCGCATGTTCTGCCACCCGTCCTTCAGAGAGTGGCTGGTGTGGAGAGCTGACGGAGAGAGCACGGACTTCCTCTGTGACCCAAGGTCGGTACTCTGCCTTTTAATGAAACGCAGTAACTCAGCATCTCTACCTGTAGAACTGTGGGTCACTACTAAGTCTGCAGTCAGTCTAGTTCCAGGATCTTGCATCTACACCCTGCAGTAAAATATAATCTAATACATGATGATAGTTACATGGCAGTAGAGAAAATTATTCTCAATTTGACTTTTAATCAACTGTAGTTTTGAAGGGACTGATCTGCCTTTTCACTAAAAATAACAAGCAAGGATTAATCATTTGCTCCTGAGGTTTTTACCTCTCAGTGTGGTTCTGAATTAGTTATTAAGGATGTGTGAATCATAGCTGCCTGTTTTGGAGGCAAAGCAAACTGACATGAAGGACTTAGTGCACAGAGTAAGTCAAATGTTCGCTTCTAAGTTTGAGGAGAAAGTGAGATTTTGTTATGCTCCTTCTCCACTGGTCATAACACCCACTGACGTCTGGCTTTTCCCTGCAAAGGGAGTGGATACAATCTGCATTCACTCCCGGGTCAAATGACTGCAGCAGACATAGTTTTTAATTGGCTCTGGCTCAGACACCAAGAGAAACAAACATGACACTTGGGTGAACGTGCAAATTTGGCGAGACATCGAGTTGAGAGAGCACCTCAGTTTCCTCAGCATTGTTTTTATTAATGTCCCTGTTCACTGAAAACACACTTTAATAGTTTGACCAAATTGTAAGAACAAGATCCTCTTCACGCACCTTCGTCCGAGGCCTCAGTCATTCACACTTAATAAATTGGATGAAGTCACTTTTGCTCGCCGTTTGGATCACCTCTGCTCACACACTGGTGTTCGTACACGGACCAGAGGCAAACTTTGTATTTTGGTCATTCACAGCCGTCCAACTCTGTCATCACAAAACAAAGGCTCGAGAGTCTGGCACAGGGAAACGCACATGCACACAAAAACCTCGCTGTACTGCCTCTTGTGTTCGCCTGAACACGAACAGAGAGAAATTCTTAACTAGATCAAAGTGATCTGCAATCATGCATGTCCTTTTAATGAAGTCCTGCATTAATTAGCGCAATAGTGTCTGAGTGAAGACTGAGAGGAGAACCAAGGGGGTTGGACCCTCAACCGTCTTCACGACAGTGCCAAGTTGCTCCTCGTGACCAGGATAAATAAAGTAATTTAATGTTAGGCGAGGCAGATGAACGCCAAACTCACCAAACGGTTTCTGATCCACAGTTAAACATGAAGCTGAAAATCATATGGGAAGTTTTATGAATGTTTAAGTATACAACAAAATAATTAACATATGTTCCATAGCATATCCATATGTGAGCTACATATTCTGCCGTACAGCTGACTCTCTTCTCTGTTTTCTAATCCAGGACCGGCCATGCTCTCATGGCTTTCATGTTGTCCCGCCAAGAGGGGAAACTGAATCGCCAGCAGACCATGGAGCTGGGACATCACATCCTCAAAGCACACATCTTCAAGGTACAGCTACTGAAACTATACATACAGTCTGCATTCCTCTGTGGTTGAAATCCATCCCCTCATGGAATGTCATGGTGTTCACTCTCTGTTCATGTGTTGTGGATAAGCCATGGGATGTGAAGTCAAACTCTGACAGCTTGTGCAGCTCATGTTCACTGATGTTATGTATGCATTCATATATGCGTGTGTGTGTGTGTGTGTGTGTGTGTGTGTGTGCGTGTGCGTGTGTGCAGGGCCTGAGTAAGAAAACAGGTGTGTCATCCAGTGTGCTGCAGGCTTTGTGGATCAGCTGCAGCGCCGATGGCCTTTCTGCAGCTTTGGCCTCTCTGAGGAACCTCTACACCCCCAACGTCAAGGTACAGATGTTCTCCAGCTTGTGTGTGTCACATGGACCTGAAAATATCAGCCCTAATTAGATTAGATCGATGCTGATTGGATAATGAAAATCAATTAATGATAGTTTTGAAATGTCATGTTAAAATGTTTGCAGTCAATATAAATAGAATCTTCGGGGGTTTGACTTTAAAATTAAAAAAATTAGCTGATGAATCAAGAAAGATTTATAAATTACCTGATTAATAAAATGTTGCAATAATCAATAGTTGCAGCCCAAAATTACAACCTCTCTAGTCAAAATAATTTCCCCTAAAACTCTTGAATCAGACTTGACAATGATTAGTATGCAAAGTGTTATTAGTGACACCATTAAATGTCCTCCCTGATTGCTTTTGTAATTGCACAGATGACAATCAAGTTGTGAATCATAGGAAATGTCACGCTCTGCTCCTCACTCATACTGGTGAGAGCTCAGCACAGACTAACAATTGAAACCACCATGAAAAGCAGCATAAAGATCCTCATTGGCTCAGACTGGTGCATCTTGATTTATTGGCCTCAGCTCGATCCGTGGGCTTCTCTCGTCTGTACGGACAAAAGCGACTGTCATTGTCAGTCAGGTAAAAGTGCAAATGAATACGCATGTAATTATACCCAGTCCCATTAGCCAAATGGACTGTAAAAATAATAGAGCTTGAACTTTTCTCCTTCAGCTCCAGACTTTTGTCATATTAGTTGCAGCTCTTTAATCCATTTTTCATTTAGCACATAGAGGATTTGCTGTTCCATCACATTGCCAATAACATTTCTTATGAATTCATATTTTGTCCTCCTTTTTGTGTTTTTACATCCTATATTTTCTACTTTCCATTAATTTCATTTTTTTAATTAGAATACAACCTTTATTTCTTGCAATATTTCCCTTTTTCTTCTTGCTTATGTGTATTAATAAGTGAATGTCTTTAATGTATAGTGTAACGATAGATCTTGGGCAGAGGTTACTAGTCGGTGGACTGCGGTCTGGATCCACACGCCGTTCTATTTAGACCAAGACCTATAACTGACAATTTTGAGAGAACATTTCAATTTTAACTGATTCTGCTTTTCTAGCCGTTATGGCACTGGTTGACCATTCCGGGAAACTCCCAGACCACTTGCATAATCATTTCATGTGATGCCTCTCAGCCAATCGTAGGAGAGACAAGAGAAGTGAGTCAGAGAAAATTAACTTCACATGATGTGCTCTAAATACAGAAAGGTAGACATCAAAAACCAGCAGGGCAGTTTAAAACCAGAACATCTCGTATGTTCTGAAACCATGCTGGTTGTTAGAAGCTGTGATGTGAAACAACAGGACATCCTCCCAGCCTAACTTTAAACAAGCCAGAGCTCAGTTTTCTCTCTGAACAAGAAAAGTGATGGTGCGATACAAGTGCTAAAGAAAGAAAAGCAGGTGTTAAAGTTAAGTTAAGATGTGTTGAATTTATTAGAAAATTGTTTAATTATATTATTATTAAAAAAAATTCTAACGCTGTCTATTATGTATTTATTTTTTATTAGATTACTTTTTACTCTACATTCATAGTCTAATATTTAAATATATAGTGCATTAAGTGTTAGTTTGACAACTGACATCGTGTTCCAAACTTTTGCTCAAGACAAATTTCTCAATCTGGACCTCTCTGAATTTTAATTGAATACCCCTGAACTAGGGTGTGTTTGTCTAATGTGAGTGATAAAAGACCTAAATGTTGGCAGGACTCCTCTGCTAACACACTGGATGCCAATCCCCTATTTGGACACAATAATAAGAAGAAGAAGTTACATGAAAGAGGCTGTTAGATCTAGTTTGAGTCTGTCATTTGATCTAATATCACTTCCATTTACTGGCTGAATTTCTGGGCTAATATAGTCCGTTCCATGTTACACGTAGTGATAAGCCAGTTATGTGTCACGCGTTGGCCGGGCATTCTCCATTTCATTTAAGCAACAAGGAAATTTAAAAATGTTTTGAGGAAATTGGAAAGTAGATAACAGATTAAAAGTGTCCCAGGGGGGAGAAAATAGGAAATGTAGGGACCTGAAAGCTCAGTACAAGATGAATGGGGAACAAAAAAATATAAACGATTTAACTGGCTACTCTATTTGTTTAGTTAATAAGATATATTTGATCTTGGATACTCTTTGTTGTTGATTATTTCTTCTGGAGGTCCACACAGTTGACGCACTGCGATTATTAACCAACTGTTCACCATAACACTAATTAGACAAATGTTCGTCCTCTGCAGCTTCTACCTCCCAGATTTATTTTGAAGCAGTGAAAAATGTTCCTCTTTCTCCTAGAACGGCTTTTACTTCCAAATAAAGTATCGTCGCTATGAGCAAAATTATGTAGCATCGTTCTTTTTCATTAGCGCTTCCGTGGTGTTCCATCACTTTCTGTCATCTTCATCGTCTGCTTGTGAGTTATTGTGTTTAATATCGCTGGAAGAGTCACTCGCAGAATGACCTCGTTCTGTCCTCTGAGAAAAAAACAAAACAAAGAATGGTCGTTAATTTATTCCAAACAGGATCCAGCAAATAAGACAATTTAATTTCCTGTTGTCGGATACTCATTTGGCTCGAAGCTTGTGTTTGACTAAGCATTTATTATTGATTTCCTCATCATGGACCAGAGTAACACACTTAATAATTTCCCATCAGTAGAATGTGACCACTTCATTTGGTGTCTGACCTTTGCTTAGAGAAAATCTCGAGATTAGGCCAAAGCTGTTTGAGCTTTTGCTGAGAAATGAATTAAAAATGTATCTTAGAATCTGAGATCATGGTTCTGCTGTCTTAAATTAGTCATTATCCATATCCACTCTAAATCCCTAAAAGTCAGAAACTACTAAAAATTCACTGCCGTAGAAAGTAGTTTCACCCATGAGGAAGTGTTGGAATTTCTTTAATGGCAAACTCATGCTGTTAAATTGAAGTTAAGATCCCTTTTTATAGATACCTGCACAGTAATGCATCTGTGTAGTGTTGTCAAATAGTGTGGAAGAATTGTTTTATCTGCCTTCAGGGAAATTGTAAGATGAATACTGAGTGCATAACGATTCGCATGATTAAACACAGCCAGATTATGACCTTGAAACTGCAGCAGGGCAGACTCCTGTTTCTTCACTTTACCATCTACATTAATCTTTAATTCAGTCAACATTAAAATACATCTTTTCTGGTGTTTTGTTATAAGCGGGCGTCCAATTGGAAATAGTTTGGAGCGACAACAGGAGCACAGATGGTCGAGTAATGCTTTTATAACATTGTTCCAACTCCAGCTGAGTGTGTTTTCACTTTTGTACACACAGGTGAGCCGTCTGCTGATGCTGGGCGGGGCCAACGTGAACTACCGCACCGAGGTCCTGAACAACGCGCCAGTGCTTTGCGTCCAGTCCCACCTCGGCCACCAGGAAATTGCCTCTCTGCTGCTGGAGTTTGGCGCCAGCGTGGATGTGGTGTCTGAAAATGCCATGAGCCCCCTCTGCTTCTCAGCTGCTGCAGGACACCTGGGAATCGTCATGCTGCTCAGCAAGAGGGGGGCAAAGGTGAGGGAGCCATATTTTGATTAACCACCTACTCCTCGGAGTTTGCATGATCTCTAGTGTCTGCGTGGGTTTTCTTTCGGTACTTCAGCTTTGTCCCACAGTCTAAAAACATGCAGATCGGGGTTAGCATTGATCAGAGACTCTAAATTGACCTTACTGGTGTGAATGTGAGTGGGAATGGTTGTTTGTCTGGCCTGTGATACACTAGCGACCCGTCCAGGGTGTACCCCAGCTCTCCCCCAATGCCTGCTGGGATTGGCTCCAGCCTTTCCTCACGAGTCTCAAATAATAAGTGGTAATATAATATAATGGATGGATGGATAACGGCACTTGTTTCTATAAATAAAGATGAGTTAGGAATAATCTTCTTTATCCTCACAGAAGTTAAACAGTCACCTGCACAGACTTTACTCAGCCACGTGGATATGTGCGGTTATTTAAACATGCTGCACCTTCACCCGAGGTGTTGGATGTATTTTCTGGGTCCCCGTGTCAGGATAACCAAGGATCCTGTGTGTCTGCCAGGTTGATCACGTGGATAAGAGCGGTCAGTGCGCGCTGGTCCATGCTGCTCTTCGAGGACACCCAGAGATTATCCAGTACCTGCTGGAGCTGGAGTGGAGCGCCGAGGGGCAGCAGCAGGACAGCACTCTGAAGAACAAAGCTCTGCAGCAGGCTTTGATAGCAGCCTCCAGCATGGGACACACACAGGTATGACTGACACACATTTTACTTTTCCAGTCCCCTCATGTATAAAAACACTTGCTGAAGATATGATAAAGAAACAAAGGTTTTTAATGAAACATGAAACCATAGCTTTTAACAAAAAAAAAATTATTTGATCCGCCCAATTATTGTGCGGATGGGTCATTTCCCAGCCCTTCACAAAATGGAAACAAACTAGACTAACAAACAAACAAATGCAGATGAAAAAACATATGGTCCTTAGAGGAGCTTGCTACTGACTCCCACATATATAAACACTATATAGTGCAAAAATGAAAGACTTACTGAATTGAAAGCACAGTAGCACGACAACGAGTCTTTCCTGTGTATTTTCACAGCAACAAGAGCAGGTAGAAATTTCAATTAAATCTGAGCACATCTTTCCCTCAGTAAGGACGACTTCAAGTTTGAAGTGTTATTTGGCCTTGTATGTTTGAAAGCAGCATTCAAGGATCAACCACAGTGCGCTGCCCAGGTGCAATTTAGGCTCAAGGTTTATTTTGGCTCCCTCATTAGCTGGAATGGGATCCCGAGGCCCGGCTTAGAATAACAGAAGTGGGCCAAGCCAAGCTGTCAACCCACATATAGAAGGAGACCCCATTAAAGTTCAAGTATTAATCAGATTGTGCTCAACTCACCTAACCTCACAGAGAGGTTCAGGCAGCGGCGGTGCTTTCGTCTTGTCTGCTGTGATTAATTAGTAATAATTTGCTCAGGCAGCAGTATCTGATCTTTTTTGTTTTTGCACGTTCCATAACCTCTTGAAGCCTTATTTGATATCTTGTTCTAAAACAGTATGCCATTAATCTAGGTTTCTCTTTTGGCAGGTTGTGAGCAGCTTACTGGCTTTGAGTAATGAGCACGCTGTGCAAATTGATAGCCACGACACTCTGTGGGGAGAGACAGGTATGTTTTCATCCATCTTTTTGCATTACATGGCTCTGCTGTCTTCTCACCTGCTGGTTTAGCATTCTGGACCACACTGCTGTGATCTCACAGACTCGGGTCTCTCTCCTCCACAGTAACGCTCTCAGCTAGGCAAACCGTTCCAAGTTCTCCTCTGCTGTACCTTTCTGCTAAAAGCATTACTTATTGTGGTCATGTGGGTTTCTACTCAAAGTTTGGTCAACACAGCATTTCCTCTGAACAATCATTTTCCAACATGCTGCTGGTATTTCAGATACACTATCCCTCTGGTGCTCTGTGTTAGGATGCTGCCAAGAGTTTGGGCATTTTTGAAGTCTCTCCACCATCTGCTGTATGCATTGCTAGTCATATTTAGGGTTTTGCCGGGGGTAGTGCAGTAGAATTACATTTGGAACAATAGACTTTCACTTTAACTGTATGCATGTAGCTGGTGATTTTAGTTAAACCATTTATCTGAGACTTATTCAAAGACTGTGCCAGATTTAATAAAAAAGATGACAGGAAGTGAGAGACTTCGATGAAGAGTAGGGTAATTTGAAAGAAAAAATAATCCGGGTTTTCGTGAAGAAAGTCTTAATATTAGGTGGAGAATGTTGTAATATTGCAAGAAAAAAGTAATTGAGGCTATGTGTCATTTTAGAGGGGAATATTAGAATTTTTTTTTTTTTTATAAAGATTTCACAAATCACTGAAAACGTTCCTCTTTTGTGGAGGAGGAAATGTTTGGCAGTGGTCGACAGTGAGGCCATCGTTGGTTCTGTGTGATATCAAAGAGGTTTAATTTCTTTCAAGAGAGAATGAGATTAATAATCAAGATTTTCGATCCAGCAGGAGTGAAACTCCAATGAGCACAGCTTCCCCTTCCTACTCATTTCCTATTTGTTTTCTTTATTGTCGTAATATTAATACTTATTTCTTCTCGTAATATCACAGTTATTTCAGTTTCTTCGGCATGGCCGTAATACTCTGACAATCAGGATTAAAAGTCATTGGCAGCGAGGCTGTTGTTAAAGAGCCTTTTGAGATTGATTTAGGTAATGGTGCAAAAAGCCATGTGGAGCAGCAGGGAACAATATAAAGTCTAAAAGCAGCAGCAGGAGGAGGTGACGATGGCGGTCAGGTGTAACACTGGTAACATGAAAGCTGAACAAAGTAGCACAGAGCAGAATTTGATTTGACAGAAACCGTGGATTCCTGTGGAAGGATCCAGGCATCTTGATCGATTTGTTGAAGTCATCGCGGAGGTGATGCTCTGATGAATTCACCCAAGTGCTTAATATATTTCTGATTCATTATGTTAGTGTGACACACGTAATGTTCTAGCTCCAGATTTTTTTATGATTTTTATGGAGAAATGGTTTGAAAATGTTTGAAATGTTTCATCTCATCTTAAGTGTGAGTTTTATGCTGCGAGTTCAGTGATCTGAGCTATAAATGTTCAAATCGCACCTCTTCTAATTTGACAGCAACCGTGATGCTTTGATGCTTGTTTGTGCACCGTCATACCAGAATAGATAAAAAAAAAGAAGAATTTTAATAATAGTCTCTTTGTGTCTTTCTCAGTTAAAAGCCAGCAGCGTTTATCAGTCAAAGTTTGGTGGTGCTCCAGGAATGTAGGTCAGCCTATTAGTGGAGAGGCTGTCCACAGCGTGGTTAACGGGCGCTCATGCCCTGCTAAATGACGGAAGGCTTTTAGACCTTATTACTGTCCCTGACACAAAGAGTCGTCACTCTGAAATATTCCTCTATACAACTGCTGCTCTGTTCCTACTGATGTGACTAGAATCTGTGTTCTGGTACAATAGAAACACCTGCCTGCTCCATTTGGAAAACATATTCCCATTTTTTAAAGCTTCGGTTCACATTACTGAACCTGATATGTAGCTTCGCTGCAAAACCAGGACCCGTTGACCACTGGTATAAATATTAGTAATGATACTCTCGCATACAATGGAGCCACCTATAGCTTGAGTCCAGTTTACATCTCAGCTCTGTTTACTCATAACTTCTGACATCATGGAAAGGTCACAGTACAGTAGTGCTATGCTTTGGCAGGGACCTCAAACTAAATTACTTGTCAAAATAGTCTGAATTATTTATTAAATCAGGCTGATACGAGCCTTTCACAGGTTACCGTATTCTGTACTTATGTTTGCTGATATGAAAACTTTTATTCTACAGACAAAATAATGCATTTATGTTAACAATTAACTTTAACTTTGTTAATATTTCAAATTCTTTATATTTGGTTATATGTGAGTACAGTTATTCATAATAAGGTTTATTGTTAAACTGTAAAATATACTGTATATATATAATACATAAAATATGAGGCCTCAGGTACGTGTCCTTGTCATAGTGGTTTGATAACAGCATCTTAGGAATCATTTTTTTGCTCATTTTTTCTGATAGTTTGGTATCAGAAATGTTTTTCTCTTTTAATATCTGTCTCGTTATCCACCCAGAACTTGCTCAGGCTTTCTCCCAAACCTTTGACATGGCTGCATATTTTCGCCCCAACCTATTAATCATTTAAAGTGAGATCCTGGCTCATCTTTATTCATGTAGAAATAGGTTAGTAAATACAACTATCTCCACAATGTAGATTCTGCCCCCGGGGTTGTGTTTTAAAAAGAAACTAACTGAATATCTAGTTGTGTATCACAGATAGAAATGCAGTAGGGCAGGAGCTCACTACCAGCAAACAGCATAAATGATTTTCACTTAATGATTCATGAAAACTCCGTTTCACCTCAGTTTGCTGCCTCTCAGCGTGTAGATTTAATTTAATAATCCACCGAATAATCGGTTAGTAGCCGATGCTCTGATGCAGAGAATACCAGAACACAAAGTTCCTGAAATATCCACTGAAAAACTGGCCTTTCGTCGTTCTCTCTGATTAGAATTTCCGCCAAGAATCTGTCTCTATCTCACATTTAAAATTCAGTGGAATATTACATCTTTATGCAAATTGACCCAGGGTCTCTTCTGCTTAAATAGAGGCAGGCTCATTGCACTGCATATCTGTGCAGGCTTCATCTTTTATCCATCGAAGGATGTAAAGCTCCTCTTGTTATGCAAAGAATGCTTATTTAACTGCAGACAATCATTCTCATTGTTGTGACCAGCAGCAGCAGGATTAGTTTAAGGCAAAGAAAATTGTTTTCTGTTGAAAACGTGACTTTTTACATAAATAAAATATCATTTTATGACATATTTAGTTTCCACCCTATGGTATGTACAGATGAATGTTGACCAGTCTGTTAACACAAAAATCAATATATAAAATCCTACAGCAAATGTTTATCACTAGTGGCACCTCTTGTCATGTAAATAATCAATTTAATTGGAAGCATACATATATATTTATGTTTGAGTCAGGATCTATCATCAGTTGGACTTTGAAGATAGAGTTCTCTCTTTACTTATCTGTGTAGTAGAGTTTGTGTGTTTATTAGAATGGCTGCCCACTGCCATTTATGTTATTTTTATGCTTTTG
The DNA here is from genome assembly GCA_026259375.1 of Verasper variegatus. NCBI lineage: Eukaryota > Metazoa > Chordata > Actinopteri > Pleuronectiformes > Pleuronectidae > Verasper > Verasper variegatus. The sequence continues at coordinate 10,712,726 of CM048052.1, forward strand.
TGTTGGCAATAGTCATGGCTGAAGGCATTGTGTTTTCTGTTGGTTCATATTTCAGGAATACAGACCGTAGGTCTGGACGTTTGTGCCTCTGTCCGTCCAATTCTCAGGAACAGTGCGGGGGAATTTGACTCAAAGATGGAGTCATTCGATTTTTGTGTTCACAGGTTTTTGAATGAGAAGTGACTTCTCTCCTGGGTTTATTTATCAGTGTTATGAAGAGATTCTAAATTCCAGACTGTTATCAAGCTTGAAAAAAAGGAAGTGGAATTTACGTGATGAAATGATTCTAATTGTCACAAACTTTCCGCTCATGAGCTGTTAATTGCTAAGTTAATTTCTGCTTCATTAATTTCTCAGTGAAGGCAGAGCAACGTGTGCTCTGTAAAAAAAATACACTCTGCTACATCTCCAGGCAAAACAATTTTTCCATTTTACAAATCACAATCAATGTCTCTGTGTTGCCTTTTATAAATTGCCTGCAACCTTTTGTAATTGACATTTTTGGCAATTATTGAACCATATGTAATTGAGTCATTCATGAATTTAACCCTGGGAATAATGTTAGACCCTTAAGCATTTTTAAAATTAAAATCTTAAACTAAAATTTAATTTTGTTATTGTCGGTGTGATGAAGTTTTCTCCAGCCTGGTCGTGAAATAGCCTTTTTTTCTGATAGTTATTATTTAGAGGCTCCTCCTCAAGACACTGTCAATGCAGATATGAGGGTGAAGCTAGAGGAGCAGGCAGAGGAGAGCTGAGTCGAGGTCGATGGATAGTTTAATGTAGAAGATGAGATAAATGAGACAGGATTTTATTGATAATCCTGAGGCAGAAGAAGTCACAGCTTGTTCTCTGCAGGTGTGTTGAAGCTGTGAGATAAAGAAATATGTTGGTGAGATAACACTCATGTATGGAATAAATGTTATAGCAGGAGGATGTGTGACTGGCTTAAATGCCTATTTCACACTCCATGACTTTAAGCCTGATTTTCCACTTGCTGACAAATTGTGGAACTCAGTCAAAAACCGCAGCTCCTTTTCATAGGCAATCACCAACTGCTGGTTCAAACTCTTCAAAAACATGATAAAAAAGGCTCCAACTAGATTTCAAGCTGCTAAATATCTAGAGGAATTGGAGACAAACTAATTCTCCTGATGAAAGATCATGTATTTATATGTTGTATAAAATCACAACGACTGCAGTAGAGTTTGGATACCTGACACAAGCCCATTGGGAATTCTTTGGACCCGATGGCATCTGATGTGCCGAGCCGGGTTTGGACAAATGTTTTGAAGTGATATTCTGTTTTGGGTCGTGTCAGTATCGTCGGCTGGGCTGTTGTTTTACACTAACACAGACAAACACAAGCTCAGTGTAGCTGACATTAACTGCATGCGACTCCAGTCAGGTAGTTTTCTCTCTGGCCTCGGACGGGTTCAGGCAGAGAAATCCAGCCCGAGTCGCTCTGTAGACTCCGAGACTCCCGATCACAAGGCAGCAAGTTAAGTTGTGTGAACTGCGGAGGTGACTCGACAACTTTGAAAGTCGTGTAGTCTCAGCTTGGAGCACGAAGAACTTCTAAGAATTCAATAAACATCATCATCACAGCTGTTGATAGTACGTCTATTGTTCCCCAGAACCATCCCAGGTGCTGCTAATGCTTCTCCCAGGAGCACAAACAAGAGCCTAAGTTTAGCTGCTCCAAGTCATCGTGCTCGCTGTGCTGCTTGTTTAGGATATCCATATTTCGAGCAGATGGAGGGTGGGGTTGTTTGGCTCTCGGTGACTGTTCATCCAGACGGATGATGTCAGTCAGATACGGCACCGCCAATCTCTCTGAGGTGAATGTGCGAGCAGCGCTGTTCCGATTCTCGCTCTGTTTGTGCAACCAGCTCTCGCTCAAAACCGACCCATCTGCCGGCGCACGTCAGCAGCCGCAGATTAACTGTGAGCATCTAAACATTTCAAGGATCTGTCTCTGCTTTCTCCTCAGACTACAAGTGTAAATTAACATTGTTTCCCTTTTTTGTTTAAAATGCATTCGACGCAGAGTTAATTCTAGTTAATCTCGGTGTGAAAAAGATACAAAATATAAACACAAATTGTTTGACTTTGTTGTGCAATGTTCGCCTGCTGATGCATAAAATGACTGATTCCTCGTCTCTCTGTATAAGACGTGTGGAGCTTGAGGCAGGAATTTAATGACATTTATAAGCATAATAACATAACTGTCTGTTTTGAAAGTCAATAAGAGCAAAACATTTCTCTGCTCGTCTCTTTCTGGGAGAGAATGGAGCAGCACACATGTTATCATGTTCACTTCTGTTCCTGCTTCTCATTGACCTCTTCAGCTGAGTGTTGTTAAGTGAAATGGTTTAAATTCCACTTTTATTTCACTGTAACATGTTCCTGTGTCTGTGTCCCGCTCTCTTCTCTCTTAAGGTTTGACAGCGGCTGCCGGTCGGGGGAAGATGGAGGTGTGCAGCTTCCTGTTGGAGCAGGGGGCGGTGGTGCAGCAGGTCAACCGGCGGGGGGTGTCTCCTCTGTTCTGCGCCGTCAGACAGGGACACTGGCAGGTGAGAGAGGCTTAGTGGCGAGAAACTATTCCACTTGACATTTTTCTGCTTCTGACTCTTCTTCAAACAACCTGTGTGCACTTTCATTTGTAAATAATATCTGTTCATCGTCTGTTTTCGGCTCTGACAGATCGCAGAGCTGCTGCTGCAGCATGGTGCTGACATTAACATCAGTGACAAGCAGGGCAGGACCCTGCTCATGGTGGCAGCCTGTGAGGGTCACCTGAGCACCGTCGAGTTTCTGCTTTCTAAAGGTGAGCTACACAAACATCATCGCCAGCACCACAGGTGGACCATTAGTCTCGTTTTTAATAGTGTGGTAAGTGCTTGGCTATTGCAAGGTATCCATGGGGTTTTAAATCATTGGAATTTTAAGCCTCAAGTATGTCAACGTTATTTAATGGTAATATTATTCAACTGCCGTCGCACTTGATTAAGATTAAAACCCTTAAAATCTGGCTTTTCAAAAAAAAAAATTATATGAATTGTGAGATTTTCTGCAGAGATTTAAGTATCAGTATAGATGTTACTTGGACAAAGCACAATACGAATGAAAGATTTCCTGTCGGCCTAAGAAAAATAAAAAATAAACTAATCTCAATAAATAAATACAACAAACAAGAACCAATGTGGAACTGTAGTTTGTTGGAAAACAAACTTTCCAAATTGAAGGTTTATGTTCTTCCAGGTTACTTCACCTTATTTTCAATTATGGAAAAGTGTATAATTTGTGGACTCTGATATTCTTTCATGTCTGCCGTAGTTGACAAAGCTCTTTTGTATCATTTGTCTTGTAGGTGCATCCTTGACTTCGATGGACAAGGAGGGGCTGACACCCCTGAGCTGGGCATGTTTGAAAGGACAAAAGAACGTTGTGCAGTTTTTGGTGGAGAAAAGTGCAGTCATTGACCACACGGACAAGAACGGACGAACTCCGCTGGACCTCGCTGCCTTCTACGGAGACTCAGAGATCGTGAGTGACATGAGTTGAGGCTTGCCCAACACTCACCATGGGAGCACTCACACATGTAAACAGACAGACTTCATTTAGCCTTAACTGAGAGCATTCCCTGTTCTATACCGAACACACATCGTTCCGCATTAACCACACTCTCCACTGTCAACAGACACAGTGCGTCTTTAACTCTCTGCGCTCTCACGTAGGTCCAGTACTTGGTGGAGAGAGGAGCAGTGATAGAGCATGTTGACTACAGCGGGATGAGGCCTCTGGACCGGGCCATAGGCTGTCGGAACACGTCGGTGGTGGTGACTCTGCTGAAGAAAGGGGCCAAGCTGGGTGAGAAGACGACTCACAACTGTTTTAAGGTTACGGAAATGTTGGTGTTTTGGTTTAGAAGAAGTTGGGAGAAGAAGTTACTGACTAATGGCTATTTTTACATTGACAAAAATACTAAAAGTGGACATCTCTGTCTGCGTTTTCCTGCATGTATGGCTCTTCTTTTTCATCCTGACGTTTGCATTCTTCCAGTTTTGCGTCTGTCGCATGTTAAAAACAACATCAGCACGCCCACTCACTTGCTGTGGATTTTATGGACCAGGGAGCTGGCAGCAAAAATGCCTGAAAATGTCCAGAGCAACTGACTCAGACATTTGCATTCTCACATACAGCTCCTCCAATAAAAGTCTCTAGTGTAGCATTTATTACTGTCAGTATTTTGTGTTGTTTTTCTGTCTCAGATGCTGTCATGGTGCTAAGAATAAGCTCAGACTCATTTTGTGGAATGTTGTGGAGGAAAAAAAAACTCTGCTTCCATTCCTGCTTTTCAATCGCGTGTGTGTGTGTGTGTGTGTGTGTGTGTGTGTGTGTGTGTGTGTGTGTGTGTGTGTGTGTGTGTGTGTGTGTGTGTGTGTGTGTGTGTGTGTGTGTGTGTGTGTGTGTGTGTGTGTGTGTGTGTCCTCTCCCTCGTGCTGCAGAGCTAATTTAAGAATGTGACTTATCATCTAAATGACATTCTTAGAGGTATCTGGGTCTGTGGCTTATCTGCGCTGCACTCTGCTGTCTCAGAAAAATAAAAGTTAGACCTTTTAAATTTCCCTTCAGCACAGTTAACACAGCCTGCATGCATTCAGTGCCCAAATTACACGGCCATTTTAAGCTGAGTGACACGTAATTGCACATTGTCATGCCTCACTTTTTTTTCAAACACATTTTCATTTCACATCAAATGACTACTCTTGCTGTCAAACTTGTTCTCCTCACTCACTCTTTCCCTCCTGACTCTCTTTCTTTTAACTGCTTTCAATAAAACTAAGGCTACAGAACGTCTCCTTACGATCGATCAGGTACAATCTTTAGGTAACTTTACCTTGTACTAATTCCCAGAGAATACAGCGACCGTCTGTTGGTGACAATTACAACATCCTAACCTGTCTTTCTTCCCTGCTCTGCTTTCCCTCTCTTCGCCAACAGGGAACGCTGCTTGGGCCATGGCGACCTCCAAGCCTGATATACTGATCATTCTTCTTCAGAAGCTGATGGAGGAGGGAAACCTGCTTTACAAGGTAATGTGACTTACCACAGAGCAAACTGCACTGTACTTATTAAATGTTTCTTAGCTATTCTTTACTAAAAGAAAGGCAAATGTGGCTATTAGAAGAGAAATATATCAGATATTAGGGCTGGGCGACTTTGCCAAATATGTTTATTTCCTGTCTTCCTGACATTAGTACAGCCGGCCCTCAAACTAAAAGACCACGCTTTTGAAATAAAGACAGGAAACATCCTCATCACTGTTACACTATCCATAAGCAATGTTTCACTATATATTGAACCTTTGTTATATTGCACAATTATCTTGCGATAACTATTGTTATTGTTTTATGGCCTTGACCTATCAGATATCATTTTTCATAAGATATAGAGCATTTTACAACTTAGTTCATCATAACATAACGACTGATCTTCAAGCTCAGTGAAATGTAGAAAATGAATGGATGTGTATGTTCCGCACTGTTTACCAAAGGAGCCATTATCAATGCCTGACATTAAACAGATAGAGTTTTATGGCGGACATTACAAACCTGTCAAGTGCAGTGTGTGTGTGTGTTCTGTGTGATTGATGAGAATGTAGAGCTCAAGCCAGAGAGCATCTATTGCATCTGCTGAATCCCCTGCCTCTCTCTCTCCCCTCACTTCTTCCTTCTGGTTTCCTCCTCTTCCTCGCTGCATGTGGTGACCTCCATGTGTCCTTCAGAAAGGGAAGATGAAAGAGGCGGCCCAGAGGTACCAGTACGCCCTGAGGAAGTTTCCTAGAGAAGGCTTTGGTGATGACCTGAAGGCGTTCAAAGACCTGAGGGTCTCTCTTTACCTAAATCTCTCCCGATGTCGCCGGAAAACCAATGTAAGCCTCTTAAGAGACCCTCACACTTTTTTCTTGGTTCCTCAATCAGTATTTTACTTTGAGCCTGATCTCTTTGTCTTATTTTTTATTAACAGTGTAATGGAAATCAATAATTGTTTTTTACAGAAACAGTTTGTTTAGTCGAGCAGGAAGACCTTTGTAATAAACCAGCTGTTAATGTGACAATCAGCTGCAAACACGTAGGAGATATGAGCAGTTTGTCTGCTGTTTTTGTACAGAAACACCTGCTCAGGTATTTTATAACATCACACAGGTTATATAAAGTGTTGGTGAGATGTAGTTTGGGTCAGATTTGATTATTACTCAGTGCTTGAAATGATCTGTGATACAAAGCAGACATGAAACTGTTTTTATGGTTTGACGTTGAGAGATAAAGTCTCCAGAAAAAAAACCCACTGATGATGGACACACTGGGTCACACACTGGGTCAGTGGTAAGAGGAGATTGAAGAGTTTCAAATTTAGCCAAAATGGCTAAACTGGCTCATTTACAGAATTGTTTATTGATGAGCATTGTCCCTGTAATTTTAAACCGAAATAAATAATTCAAATAAATATATTCATTTCCCTCATCCTGCAGGATTTCGGGATGGCTGAGGAGTTTGCAACTAAAGCACTGGAGCTGAAACCTAAATCCTATGAGGCCTACTACGCTCGTGCAAGAGCTAAAAGAAGCAGCAGGTAAACTATTCAGCACAGCCCCAGACCAGCGTCGGTAGTTGTAGCTTCTGGTGATGAATATGTTCTGGATGTGGTGACCATGTCTTTCTCCTCTCTGATCACAGGCAGTTCGCAGCAGCCATGGCTGACCTGCACGAAGCAGCCAAGCTGTGCCCCAATAACCGAGAAATCCGCCGTTTGCTGGCTCGAGTGGAGGACGAGTGCAAACAGATGCAGCGCTTGCAGCCCAAAGGCGGCCTCGCTGGGGCCGCAGCGGCTTCCAACCAGGCGTCAGGAGGCCACGAGTCTGACCAGGAGCAAGATGAAGGACAGGACGAACCCTCAGAGCACAGCCTCGCCAGGAGCGTGGAGGGCCAAAGAGACATCCTGGAAGAGGAAGAAGAGGAGGAGGAGACGGCACCACCCGCTCATCACTCCAGGACAGCTGAAGCATGCTGGTCACACAACAGTCACTCCTACAACAGAGTCTTACCCTCGGAGCCTGTCAGCAACAGTGTGGGACATCAGAGTCAGAGTCAGAGTCAGACCCCCAGCTCACCCCCAGGCCCCGGCAGGTTGCCCCCTCACCGGTACCCTCGAGAGCACAGGGAGGCACTGGCCCAGCAGGGCCTGGTTCTGCAGCCGACCAAGCAAGCCCAGATCGTCAAGACCAACCAGCATATGAGCTCCATGCAGGCTGGGGCCGTGGGGGGGCGCTCAGGAGGGTCCAAATCTCAGTACGCTCCCTCCAGTCCCTTACCCAGCCGACACATGTCTAGCATGCTGAAGCCGGGACCAGGCATCGACATCAGCCCTCTGCCATCTCCGGCTGACGAGCCTGTGTATGGTAACCGCATGTCGCTGGCAGCTGCTTCCACCTCCATGGGTCACAGTTTTGAAAACGAGAGCCTCCATTCGCCGCAGGTCTCATATTCATCCTGCAGCAGCAGCTCCAAAGGTGTGGGGCAAGACAGGCTGTCCTGTCACTCTGTTTCCTCTCTAGATGCGTTGGCCTGCTCGGGTCCTGGACTCCAGGGGAACCACCTCGACATAGGAAAGGAGGGCATGTGTGGTGCAGGAGGATCGCAGGGAGGAGGCAGCAGCAGCAGCATGCATGTGTCCAGCTCCACCAGCAGCCTGGCGTCCAGCAGCAGTCTCTCAGACAACGGCAAGCTGGGACCCGACGTCCGCACCAAGACGAAGCACAGCCAACAGGCCAGCTCTGCAGCAGACTACAAACCCAGACCCTTCATGGGCGTAACTGACAAGACGGCTCGCTTTCAGCAGCAGCTCCTTCAGCAACAGCAGCAGATTCAGCCGCACCTCGGCTTGCAGAGCCACCAGAGCCTGCAGTCTGCCGGCCGCAGCTGGCTCAACCACTCCTCCGAGGGGCTGGTCTGTCACAACATGTCAACGATGGGCCTGCAGCCTGTCGACTGCGAGCTGCCTTACACCAAAACGGTGAGCACTTACCAGGAGCAGCACAAACCTCCGGCACCTCCGGGTGCGATGACGATGAGTATCTTACAAAACGGCATGCACGCCAAGGAATTCACTGAGAAATTCTGCCAAGCCGCCAACTGTTACAAAGAGTCCAAGCCAGCGCTGGCTATGCCGCACACGTTCATGGACAGTAAGCCCAAGCAGCCGGGCTTAGTCCGAGATAATCCTGCCATTCACGTAGCTTCGATGAAACCAAAGCGATCTTTTATAGAGTCGAACGTGTAGAGATGTTTGTTTTTTCTCTCGTACAGTCCATAACGCACACACATACTAGCAAAAATCTAAAGTGGAAAGGTGGATTTAATTGTTTTAACCCAGCCCCAGACAGAATACAGTCTCACTTTTTAGCCTTGTTAGAAATACAGTACGCAAGCTGTTTGATTCCCTGTGTGGACGCAGGCCGCGGGCAGTGTACCGAATGCTCCAGATTTCTCTCCTCCCAACCTGTCGCTTGTGGCTGTCGGCTCGTTTCATGACACGTCCGCCATCGTTCAGCCGAGCTGGAGACGTTGCACTGAAGGAAGTATTCGGACGTGTACTGTACAGTCCTCACCAAAACAAAACGGTGACAGTGAGCACTTTATATACAGTTAGGCCGCTTAAACAACACTTTCAGTTCCAGCTTAATGTTATTACGGAACAGTTCTGGGTGAATGGAAATTGAGCTTTGAACTGTGTTCATTACGTCCATGGTGCTGAGAGAAGTAAAGAAGAGGAAGTCCTCACTGAAGGTCAAAGAACGTCTAAAGGACGGGCATTCCTGTGTTTTACGAAGGATGTTATAGATCCTTGTGTATATTATTATAAATAAGTACTTTTCCTTCTTTTCAGTGAAGGTCTGTGTTCCGTGTATTGACAAGTTCAGACTTGCGTATTTTGAGTTTTATGCACATTGTTGTTCAAAAGGTGTTTAAACGTTCTAAAAAAAAAGCATTTGTTAAATATGTTTGTACATTATATAAATCTCCATTAACATTCAACTGAAATCCTATTCTGTACCTGCTTGTTGTTGCTGTCTAGTTTAATTTATTTACAGCGCCGATGGCTTGGTTAATTGTAAAAGCAATATATTTTATATAGTTATTTTTGCACAGCTACTAAGTCATTTTCTGATTCTCGATAATGTTGAGTTTAAGTGCATGCTACAATTGCAGTTTATATTTCAGAGTATAAAAAATCTATAAAAACAGAAATGGTTTTGGGGTTTAGTGCCATCACCTCTATTTTAATATGTACGTTTAATGCAATTGTTTCCATGTTTTCAGTATTGTGAGCTTTATTAGCTGTGATCACATACTGTAATAGAACATTACTGCCATAGCCATCATGGGAGAGAGAAATAAAAGACCCTCTGAGGAAAAAAACACGCAGGTCTGCTGATTATTATTCGAAAACACAAGACTGCTCAGGCCAAGAGTTACTATTAGAATCTCAGTTCAGGAAGCAGGACCATAGACTGTAGATAAAGATGGGCGACGTGTCTCCCCACTATCCAGAAATGAAGCTCAATTATCCTAGACACGAACACTGCCATCTTGTTTATATGGAGCCAGAGTCTGGGTGGTCATAATCAGGGGGAAGGAGCCATGGTAACGAGGTCCTGCCGATACACAAGCGCAACCACACAAGTTAGTTTCAGCTGTCAGTCATTACAAATCCCCCTGGTTTTATGCATACAAAATACTAATTAAACAGATAAGAACTACCAAAGATTAGAACAATTATTTGACGTGTACTTTGGTCCATGTCCCATCCACCAACAAGGAGGATGTGGGTTTTATAAACAATACTTAAGCCAGCCACCAGAGGGCAATCTATACAGCTGGGCAACAATGCAAATGTATGTGGGGCTTTATTATTATAAAGCCCACATGCATATATACATATTATTATATTGCCTGAACGAAGTGAAAAGTATCGCTCCCAGTACAGAACCCTGTGGAACTCCATGACTAACTTTAGTTTGCATGGAAGAGTCGTTAAGATGTATCTGATAGGTGCCACCTAAACCATCTTAGCTCTGTTCCTTTAATCCCTATAACATGTTCCAGTCTCTGTTCCAGAAGCGCTAACATCCAGCAGGACGAGGAAAGAGACGAGTCCAGTGTCTTCAACTGTTTAAAGAGAATTTGTTATTTCTCCTGCAGTTATTAATTTTATTCCTTATTGAACTATACTTATAACATCTTGTTACAAGTGAGAGTGTCATTAAAAATACACAGAATGGATTACGTATAAATAATTACATATAAATATATAAAAGACATTATATTGCCTCAACAATTGGCATATTCATTTGTAATTACTTTAATGATTAAGTATCTTTTAGGTGGATTCTGACAAACAAGCTGAACGAGCTGCTGTCTACTGACTCGACTTCCATCGTGTGATGGCCATCTTCAGAGATCTGTTGGGGGTAAGGAGAGCGGTCTGCAGGGGCAGGTTGGTCATGGGGCTGGTTTTGTTCTTGCCTCTGATCCAGCTCTCGATGGATTCCCGCTCGTAGGAATACCCATCTGCGAGGGTAGACACACATTTTGACACTTTAAAGACACAGTAACGTATGTTGATAAAGAAAACATATAGATGTCTACAGAAAGAATCACGGGCACTGGCTTTTTCCAATTCACTTTAACCTGCAGAGATGACTGGATCCCTCATCAGCTCTCTGGTGATTGGACACAGAAACTCATCAGGAGCGTCTGAACCGCCCTGCTCTGCCTTCAAGGCCTCGATCTTCCTCAGGAGACGACCGCGGAGGCCCACCGACTCTGAGAAACCAATAACCGTGTTTAGTATTCTGGTTGTTGAATTACATCACACACGGTGCAATTTCTTCCAACACTTTAAACTTTATTGAACCAAAAGGGTTTTTGTATCCAACATTTAACCTGTTGGTTTTCCACGTAAAACGACTCACTGTGCTGCTTTAATGTGATTCCACTGAGACGTGTGGCTTCAGTGTTCCTCTGTGAAACACTTGACAGGCTCACACAAAAGGGAGGACGAATACAAATGGACCTCTGCTCTGCTCAATCTGAGCTGAGACAAACCTTTACAAACCGACCTTTACGGCCACATGAGTAGTGGTTGTGTCTCCGTGTGGCGTCATAGAGGTGGGGGCCAGTGATGGAGCGAGTGGGAGCTGCCGCAGTGCCATTTTTCCTCAAGTCCTTAAGAGGCCTCGTCTCATTCAAAACGTCTCTTCTCAGTGAAAAACGCTGAACCCATTAAGTGCTTTAATTAATCCAGGAAATGACTCCAGGACGGGAAAAACTGCTCCTTACAGCTCTATAGGGTTTGAGGTGTCCATAAGTTCTCACATCTTTCATGGTAGCACGAGCCATTAGTACGATACGGCCCACTTTACATTTAGATAGATAATTTGATGAGATGCTGCGGCCATCTCCTCAGGAGATACACTGACTTATATCCAAGTGGAACTTTTTTTTTTTTCTCCCCTTACTCAAAGATTCATGAATATTTCATCAAGGAAAGTGCGCTGGAATCAAATTTGCTGTGTATGTGTGTGGTTAAGTGTGTGTGTCTACGCTCATACAAACAGCATGGAAAATTATAGTTGTTACTTGCAAGGCACAGAACGGAGAGGAAATGTGGCAATCTGCTGTTTCCACTGTCCTCACTCTGTGCTAATGAAAACACACAGAAAAGCAATTCCCGTTCCATAAAACCATGATTTGCATAACGGAGCAGCGTGGAGGATGAGTTGACTTTTTTCTTTTTTAAAAACAGTGTTTACAGACAATTAAAGCAAACAACAGCAGCCAAAGGGCGTTTTTTTTTTTTTTACCCTGATTAAGGGGCGGGATGTGATGCAACTTGTTTGATTTTGGTACTTGTGTGATTACACACAGTACCTGTAATCAGACTAACGGCACATTCTGTGGGTTAGATGCATCGTGTGAACTGTTTGATTCGCTCCCTTCGAAGCTGCGTCTGAAAATAAGAATTCAAAACAGAACGCACCAGAATAAAACACTAGCTATAAAACACTCAGGCCTCCACCAACAACACAAATTACAATCCAGGGAGTTTCAAAAAGAAGATAATCAGGTTTTAATCTGCGGTGAGGACGTCATGCATAGTTTTGACCTGATGTCGTTTTCTAGAGAGAAATGTGTGTGATATGGTGAAGAAGAAGAAGAATTGCAAAATAAGTAGAGACCATTTCTGAAGCTGAACTTTGTAGTTTGTAAATGATGATGATCCTAGACTGTAAATAAAGATGCACAACGCCTCTCCACTTCCTCCCACTTTACAGAAATGAAGCCAAAACATTCCGCTGAAGTCGTCATTTGGAGACGGAGTCTGGGACATTGGGACACAGAGCCGCGGTGTTGAGGTCCCGCTGATACAAACCCCCGACCAATTGCAAGTCAGTCTCAGCTGTCAATCATGATGTTTTACTCCATTTTGTAAATATCAAATCAAGATGGCCCACACAGATCTTCACTCCCATTAACCATAAATGAAACCAAAATATCTTGGATGCCAAAGCCGCCATCTTTCACATTTAGAGTCTGTGCAATATCGAATAGGGGATGGAGCCTCTGCTCGAGGTCCTGCTGATGCACATGTTCGAGCAATTATTTTTTTTTTGCATCAACAAACTAATTAAAACCAAACTCATCAGAAATGAACTAGAACAAACATGAGTGGGATAAGAAGTACCTAAACTGACAGACACCATCTCTGGCAGCAGTGAGTTAGCTTAGCTTAGCATAGAGATTGAAGACAGGTGGAAATAGTTAGCCAGGCTCAGGTCTTAATGCTAAGCTAACATCACAGTGTATTGATCTAAAGGCAAATGAATGTAAGATGTTCCTTTAAAACATTCACTCGTGTGCACTGGGGGGTTGTTAATGTCCATCCACCACAGAGAAATATTTTTCATTTTCCTGTCTACAGTTTGTACAGTGACAACCCCCCCCCCCCAGTGTAGACCCTGTGCAGCCCAGCGTGGATTAATCTTATTTTAAGAGGGATTATAATTGTTTGTGACGTAAAGGTCATCGTGTGGGTTCTGTCCTCGCTGCATCATTTGTGATTAAACAGACAGAAAATGCTGCAGCTTCATGTCAATAAATCAGATCTGTATTTTGGGGGAAAATAAATCAGTCCCTCAATAAAAGCTGCTTATATCATGCTATTGAATTTGGGTTTGTCATGTTTTAGGATCAAACAGTAAATCCCCAGAAAAACACTGTGTGTGTGTGTGTGTGTGTGTGTGTGTGTGTGTGTGTGTGTGTGTGTGTGTGTGTGTGTGTGTGTGTGTGTGTGTGTGTGTGTGTGTGTGTGTGTGTGTGTGTGTGTGTGTGTGTGTGTGTGTGTGTGTTCTGTACACTAATGTACGTGACTGTGTTTTATATCCTCACCAATTCCTAGCTCTGAGGCTGTTTCCTTGTTCAGCCGGCTAAGCTCCGGTCCATCGATGTTGTTGGCTTTAAAGTTACCGACAAGCTGCTCTAGTCCCTCCTCGTGCAGCCAAGTCTGCACATCCTCCTCCGACCAATCAGCAAGCAGCGGCCTGAAGTGACCCGGCAACTTCCTTCCTGCAGAACACACAACAGGAAGGGAGGAAGTGCTCGGCTATTACACCCCCCGTCTCTGGCAGCAAAAACTGTATCTGATGCAAACAAACGATTTCCCTGACACTCCGCAGAAAAATGGACACACTCCCTCTGCGGCGGGATCAGAGATAATGAACCTTCACACATGCACATGCACATGCACATGCACATGCACATGCACATGCACATGCACATGCACATGCATCCCTGTCCTCACAAAGGTGGGATCAAAAAGAAGAGGGAAGAAAATGAAAGCTGGGGTTGTGTTATTTCAGGCGCAGCCAGCATGCAGCTCATCAACCTTCAGTGTGACGCCATGCGAGCGAGCAGCCGTCGCTCATCACACCAGCCTGAGATAAACCGGCCCGGAGTGTTCGGCCTCGCTGATGACACCTCACAGCAGCCGCATGCTTCCCATCGCCCATCATTAGCCCAAGATTGGAAGGCATTTCAAATAACCCTGAAGACTGGAAGGTGTAGCTCGTTACAACGCTCACCCCATGGAGGGATTCTCACCCTCACCTCTTGCCTCTGACTATTCACAGTCCACACATGTTTTTCCTTCACAAAAGAAATTCTGTTTCGAATGCCAAGAGGCAATTTGATCGCCCCCATGTCTGAGAAAGAAGAGAAACAACCTTCACTCAAATTATAACATGTCCTGTGGCTGCACTCATATTCCTGCCTCTGATTGATTCATCCTTAATATCTCAATATAGTATTATTAAAGCTCATGATTAATTGTAAAAACACTGAATGCTAAAACTCGAGCTGATTCCAGGGGCACTGCAACAAGTTAGGCAAAGCAGGCAATTATCCAGGGCCCCCCGGGCTGAGAGGGGGCCCCCCTTGGAACAGCTGAATCCACAGCAGCAGCTATTTTGTGAGAACCTCCTTAACGTCTATGATCGGCTTTGTACGTCAGACTGTAATGAAGTCATAGCGGCTTATAGACATGCAGTGAACTCCGCATAATCTCCTGAGGGGTTGTATGTGAGAACGCTAATGTGTTCTCCTCCCCTCGCGTGGACCTTCTGGACATTTTCCTATTGTTATGATCATGTCTGGACCGGAGAATCTCCTACTGTCCAGTCTCAAGTGTCCGGACATTTACTGGAGTTCATGTCTGAAAATGACGTGTGGACACCGAGCAAGACCCAAGGCCACTAACCTTCTGCAAAATGCTTCATAATTTAGAGGTTTGGTTGAAGCACCAGAATTTGTGAACGGTGTATCTGTGATGGACGTTTGCACTCAAACTTTACTACTTTACTATTATCTATTTGTATGCACATTTTGTGCCTGGGGCCCTCAAAGTCGGTTGAAACGCTTGTGGCTGATGCACCCAGAAGTCGTTGAGATCAGTCTGGAGCAAATTGTTGAAGCGACAGACGCAACACATCCACTCACTGGATCTGCATGACAGTGAGCAGAGTAACACCAGCTCTCCCTGGGAGTGTGTGGAGTCTCCCAGTCTGCGAGGCTGAGTCATGGAAACATAAAAACCTCAGAGCTTCACGGCTCAGCCTGCTCGGTTTAATTACTCAGACAGATGCACAAACGAGGCTTCTCTCCATAATCTCCATTCTTCACAGCTCAGAGGACGAGGCGGGTGATTGTCTATTTTTCTAACTGTCGACGAATCCCATGAACAGACCAAACCAGCAATGAATTTATTCTGTTAATAAGCATCGTCTGCACAGCAGAGCCCAGTCTAGATTCATTCTTTGTACCTCGTGGTCAAACTAAACATGGAGCAGCAGCGTTTAGCTCAGACCCTCAGTTCATAGAAAACTTCAAGATGTACAGTATCCCACTGCTTTTAATTTACGGCCCCGTCTACAACACATGTTTTCCATCACTGCTGCTGATAAGATCTTTAGTCAGGCTGAAGCTGGGAGGAGCTGGAAGTCATGTAATGTCACCAAAGCCTGTGAACTAATAAGAGTTAGAGCTGTAGTCTCATGTTCTGATGGAGGGGCGGCCGGTCATTGTGCTCTGGTGGTACAACAGCCCTCCAGGATGACTATTATTTAGTCATTAAACCTAATAAAAGGTTGCCTGCTTCGAATAACTTCATGTTTACTGAATGTTTTTCTCTGCGTCAGCTCCAAACTAATTGACACCATGTCCAAGAATTCCTCCGTGTGGCTGCCTTGTGTTAAAATGGATTAAAAACTGAGTGTTAACCCTGTGAAAACCAACAAGGAACATCGTCTAGAAACAGATGCTAATTGGCACTTAACTAATCACAGTTGAGGCTGATGGAAACATCATCAGTAAATCTAAATCAAGAGTTCTTGTGTGGATGAAAATGCATTGCAAGTCCAAAAATAGCTGCTGAGATATTTTTAGGACCAAACTGGTGGACTGTGACTGTGATCCCCAGAGTCATGGCTCTAACATGGTAAACACACAGCCTCTTTGGATCTGAAACTATAAACTGCATTATTTAACAATAGTAAAGAGTAGGAATATATGGGTTTGGTAAAACTACAGAGATTAACCAATTGTTGGTTTTAGTCTTTTCATGGGATTTGTTGGCGTGCAGAGAAAGAATAATGGCAGACGTTTCTTTTGGGTAAAGTGAAACTTCTCTTCTTGGCTTCACCAGAACTGAAGCTTTTTGTTTCTGGCTTCACACAACACAGTTTACAGTATGTAGATATACATTGGACCAACATGACAAACACAACATGGGGAAAGCTCACAAGAAAAGTAGAATGGCACTCAGGTGAATACAAGGCCCAAGAGTCCCCTGAAATTCAATCAAGCTGCACACACTCATAGATGTAAGTCTGTTAAATACGCAAGTTTTTTTTCCACCAAGATCCATAAATTATTACCGATAGGAAACTGGTGAAGATGTAAAAAAACAACATGTCTTGCAATGAAAGTAAAACAAAAACCCTGGATCCCCCCCCCCCCCCCTTTGTACAGATCTGTGCCAAAGTTTGATGGATTCTCTCTTGGCCCACATCCAACCCTTCCCCAGTTTTGTGGAAATCACGTTACAGTCGGGAAAAAACAACAGGCGTAAAAAACATAACCTACTTGGCAGAGACTGGAAGAAAAGTGGGAAAAGAAAAGTGGATCGGGACATGAAATGATCTAAACACCTGCACTAAGACTTATATTAACTTCCTGCTGACACTGACCCAATAATGAGATTATTTCAAAAGAACTGGACACACACACACACACACACACACACACACAAAATTGAAATTGAGACGCAGCACTTTTGAGCTCAAATACGACGTGAATGAAGAATTCTAAGGGCAAAACAGAGCAATGGATTTATTTACCTTGGCACTCTGTCGGCCTCGATTCAGCTGCTGCAGGAGAACATGAAAGAGAATAAGTTTAATATGTGAAGAGAAAGAAAGAGAAGATTAAAGGACAGAGGGAGATGAGGAGTAAGAGAAAGAGGGAGGGAGGGAGAAAGTCAGATCTCAATTGAGGAGGAATTTGCTTTGTCAACATGGGGCTGACTGATGGCAGATGGAGGAGCTTCCCTGATGAAGCTTCAAGGCCTCCAGATGTCTGACGATTGCACCTTTTCATTTTCTATTCCAAATATTTTCCTTTCATGTCGGGCTGGAAGAGGATTCACCTCGCTAACAACCGCTCTCCCGGGCTCAGCGGTAGTTTCCTTGAGACGCTGCAGCCAGACACCACCACACATGTAATAGGAGCCTTCTCCCGCTGGATATCTCCCAGAACACTCTTTCAGGGGAAGCTTCGAACGGCTTCTGGGCTCCGAGGCCGCTGCTAACGGCCTATTTTAAAAAGAGGGACCCCCCGAACAATCCCCTGTTAAGCATTTACCAGTTAAGCCGTCTCCATCTCCTATTCTCCACACGTTCACCGTCCTGTCCATGGAGCCGGTTGCAATCCACGGCATGGTGGGAGACAGAGCCACAGCAGTCACATACCTGCAGGGTGAGGGGGGGGGGCAGACATGTGAAATGTGTGTGTGTGACAGAGAGAAACTTGCACAGGAAGAGATCTGCGTTAAAAGTCACGTTTCCTCTTCATAAAAAATTAATCTAAATCAAGTCTTAGATCATTCAGTATCTTAAATCCGTTCAAACACTTCAAAGTGCTCTGCCGGAGCCCGCCTGCGGTGCCACTTCAATGACTTGACTGGCGAGCAGAGCCGAACAGCGCCCTGTTGCATCACCGCACCCGGGGCTTCTGGGAGAAAAACTAATCAAGCAAAAATCACACGTTTGGATGCCAAACACTGGGAATCCGATTCTGATTGTGTTTGTCTGCAGAGAATCCAGCAGCGGAGGTCGCTCACCTGTCGTGCTGTTTCAAAGTGTGGAGCAGGGCTCCCACGTTCTGTGAACAAAGCAACATGGAAGAATCATTGTTTTTGAACCTTCTCTCTCAAACCACCTGAAGGCAACGTAACGCGAGTGTTCTCTGTGTTTTACTCACTGCGTCATGCACTGCAACACTTTTGTCCACTGAACTGTTGAAGAGTTGGAGAGGGAAGTGTTTCATTCGCAGGATTCACATGCAGGCATTTGCATTATAGAATAACTGTTGTTGTAAAAAACACATTTTCACATGTTTCTATTTAAGTGCCACAAACAGAGCAGAGGTTCCTTTAAACGTCCTCTGATCCCAGGGAGGTGATGGTTTTACAGTAAATGATAAAAACAAATGACGGACACAAAGGACAAGATTCAGATGTGTTTGTGGCTTCTCACCCTGAGACAACCAGATCTCCATCAGAGGAGAGGGCACAGGACAGAACTGGAGCCGAATGACTGGTGAGAGTGTGGAGGAGCTTCATGACCCAGGCTGAACACACACACACACACACACACACACACACACACACACACACACACACACACACACACACACACACACACACACACACACACACACACACACACACACACACACACACACACACACACACACACACACACACAAAGTAAAGTTGCGTCCTTAATTTCTTCAGTTATCAGACTCATGCAATTTGTCCCAAAATTCTAAAATTCAGTCCCTCAACAACATGCATGCACACGCACACATTTGAACTTCTATCTTAGTGAGGACACTAATTGACTGAATACATTACCTAACCTTAACCGTACGAACTAAATGCTTAACCCTAACCCTTACCCTACACAAAACTAAACCCTAATTCTAATCCTAACCCTAAAACCAAGTCTTAACCCTCAAACAGACCCCCTCTAAACGTAACCATAGTTACTGCTTGCCTACACCTTAAAACATCCCACCTCCACCTAGATTTATGTCACGAGGACTTGCTTTTTGTCCCAATAAGGAAGACAAGTCTCCATAATATGACTGAGTAAACAGATATAGGTCCCCACAACATGAGTAATACCAAAACCACACGCACACACACACACAAACAAGGTCATAGCAAAGTTGTGTCTATTTGTTCAACTACCGGCCTCCTGCAATTTGTCAAAAAATACTGAAATTCAGTCCCTCGTAACCACACACACACACACACACACACACACACACACACACACACACACTTCACAGTACATCATCAACTGGACCCCCACCCCACAGTCTGACAACCCAAAACTTTTTTCTTTTTCTTTTTTAGCAATAGCTCTCTTCCCTGTCTGGCTCGGAGCGGTGCCACCTGGTGACAGCTGCTGGGAAACAAAAGCTTCTTCTTCCGGGCAGTAAAGCTGTGGTTCTCACAGCCTGAGATACTGAGACACTTCAAAGAAATACACCACTGTGCACCCAATTCTACTGTTTGTGCCAAAACTAATTGGTCCGTAGCAGTGTTTAAATTATCAGCTTGTAAACAAACGTCTTAAATCAAACTTCCATTAGAGAAACAAACTGTTTCCAGAGTGCGTGGACAGATCATTTGTTATTTTCATGCATATTCATGAGGCGAAGTGAAACAAACACAGGTGAGGATGGAGAAAAGGAACTGAACTACGTGAATAAAGCAGAGAAAATACATTGTAGACGTGGGATATCAAAATAAAAGTAATGTGTGGGGCTTCTTATGCTTCTAGGTAATAGGAAAAATATTTGACTCACAATATTTTAAAAGATCAGATCCACAGAGCTTCAAAACAGCTCTGGAATATAACTATTCCATCTGGATATGCAGCCATCTAAATATCAGGCCTATGGCAGGGACCAGAAAAATGTTCCACATCAACAGCAGACACAGAAATCCTAGTTTCAAACCTGCTCCCCTGCTTCACGTGCACACACTCTCGTTTGGACAAAATAAATTCACATCTCTCAGAGGGAAGCTCCTCCACAGAGACACATGTGGAAAACAGTGTTTTAAAGGAAGTAAACGAGGGCAGACATTGTTTTGTGTCCTTCCACAACCTGCTCAGAGAGAGAAAACATCCCCACGGACCCCAGCAGGGTCACAACACAGGACACGCTGCATCCTCCCCAGAAACGCCTGTTACCACGGCAACACATCTTAGGGACCGTGCAACATGGCGTTCTCGCAGACGCCAACATACAGTCTGTAAGCAGGTGGCGCAACCTGAGAGCAAACACACAACGTTTACTGCGATCGCTCGTACAAGATATGAATGTCAGAGTGGATATACGCTCCTCCCAACTCATCACACACACACACACACACACACACACACACACACACACACACACACACACACACACACACACACACACACACACACACACACACACACACACCTCTGCTGCTTCTGTATTTCAGGAGAATGTCTTAAAGTGATACATTATTAATGACTCAGTCTGCAGCTGATTTATTCCACACACTAATAAAATTCTTCTATTCTGCAGAGATTTCAAGGTTAAAGCTCTCTCTCTCTCTCTCTCTCTCTCTCTCTCTCTCTCTCTCTCTCTCTCTCTCTCTCTCTCTCTCTCTAGTGATGGCGTGATGGGAGTTTTCGGTTGAGGGAGCAGTTGGAGGTTTCGTACCTGCTCCTTCACGCTGGGAAACAATCCATATTTTCAGCTGGCTGTCCTGTCCACAGGAGGCCAGTCGAAACTCCACACAGCAGCCATCTGCAAAACACACACACCTCAATATTCACGCTTAACTGAGTTTAATAACCAAACATGAATAAATGCTCTCTGACGGACTGTGTGTGTGAACATGATGCCGCATGAATCTTTTACGCAGTAAGTGTCATAGATAAAGTCTTTGGATTAGAATCAGGTTTTCATAATAAGATTTATGAGCGTTTAATTCTAAATCAACATCATAAAATGAACATTTTGATTCAAGACAGTGTGCAACAGGTTGTTTTCAACCATCTGCTCTCCGTTAAAACTTAATTTGTGCTGAGTGCATTTTATATTTTATTTGAGACGAACGGGACAGAACTGGATCTCCCGGGAATAACAGAGCTGTAAAAGTGGAACTACTGCTGAAATAGTTCTTTATAGAGTTTCTCTAAAATATTCAGCAAGGAAACTTTTAAAATATGAAGATTCCTAAACAGATTTTGGTGGATTTGTAACAACAGCAGCTCCTCTAGTTGAAGAAGCCGTGAATAATCATTCTTTTTTTACAGGAAACCGACTAACAGAATGAATCACTGCATGAGGCTGTAGAGGGCGATGTTGCTCAGTAAAAGTGACTGTTGCTTTAAATGTAAGAGAACAACTACAGTTCCCCAAACTGATGTGTTCAGATTGTTTGTTTTCTCCAAACAACATGAATCCAAATATTGAATTGTCAATGATTCAACTCTTCACTTCAGATCAGAGAGCCGGTGAGAAAGAAACGGTGCTGAGGTGGCAGCAAAAATCACAAGAGGCAAATATTTTAAACTAAATATCTGCATGCAAGTGAATATAAGTGGAAATGTGTGTTTTTGTGGTTTGACTGAGTTGACCCGTTTGAGCTCTCTGAACTCACCAGGTCTAAGGTGCGGTGCCGAGCTGCAGCAGGTGACTCCCAGGTCGTGGGCGTCCTTCTCGGCGTGCAGGAGGCTGATGTCCACGTCCCACAG
Source organism: Verasper variegatus (assembly GCA_026259375.1). Classification (NCBI taxonomy): domain Eukaryota; kingdom Metazoa; phylum Chordata; class Actinopteri; order Pleuronectiformes; family Pleuronectidae; genus Verasper; species Verasper variegatus. Next base: position 10,734,435 of record CM048052.1, read on the forward strand.
TTTAAGGTCGCCGTTGGTGCAGCCGGTCACGAAGACCTGGCCACACGGGGAGAAGCAACACGCCACAACACTGGCCTCGCTCACTGAACTGCACCTTTGTGGGGAAACAACAAAACTTAACAGGAAGGGAGTGAAGTAGGGAGAACGACATGATCCAGTTTAAAATCAACTTTGGATTAGACTGTGAAGTTTAACATGACCTGTGTAAGGACAGATCAGGCCTGAGGGGATGAGGGTCAGGATGTGGAGTTAGAAGATTAAGAGACAAATAATCTTCACAAAATGATTTTGCACATACAAGGACACCATTTTATTAACTTAGTCCATCAGCTTCATTGATGTGATTGTGTTTCATGTTCTTTAGTCCCATGTGTCTCTTTTGAAAGCAGTAATATTACTTTAAACCTATTTGATGCAGCCCTGAAATAACTTGAATCTTTCTTTAGAAGACGGGCTCAGTTAATGGATGATTATATGTTAAACTTTTCCAGACAGCATCTTATTGTGAGACATGAGGTACAACATTAATGCAGTATTTCCTTTTAATGTGTTTTGGTCTGTGCTCTGCTCACTCTGACGAAGACGCAAATAATTTGATGGCACGTGATCACGTTCACCATTACATGTTTTACAAAACAATATAAATCAATGCAGAACCTAATGGTCATTGTGGGATGTCTCCATCTGCTGCAAACATTCACACTGATGCTGAGACAATTGATCAGTCAAACAGTTGATTGACATAAAACTAAACTGCAACTAATGTGGTAATCGATTAATAACTTGTATTTTTTTATGCAGAAATACCAAACATCTGTTGGTTCCACCTCCTCATATGTGGATCTGACGCTTTTCTTTGTCATATATCACAGTGAACTAGTAACAATAACTCACACAGCAGACTCCGTAGGCTTTGGGGTGTTGACTTGACAAATAACTTAAAGGTTCAGTGTGTAAAATGTTGTGACATCTAGTGGTGAAGTTGCATGTTGCAGCTGAATACCCCTCACTTCACCCTCCCCTTCAAAACATGAGAGAGAACCTGTGGTTCAGTTGTCATAAAAAACTAAAAGGTGTTTAGTTTGTCCAGTTTGGGCTACTGTATAAAAACATGGCGGCCTCCGTAGAGAGGACCCGCTCCAGATGTAAATATAAAGTATTTAATATAAAGGGCCCATTAGAGGGTAAAGAAAACAACTATTTGTACAATTTAGATGATGAAACACTATTGAAAACATCACTAGGATTATTTTATATTCAATTTCTTCTTTCCATTCGATCCCTTTCACCTGAATCTTACACACTGTACCTTTAAGTACTTATAGTTGGGCAGTTGTTTACAGTATGATGAATGTGTATAGATTGATATGTATTTTTGATTGTATTGATATGATGAATGTGTATAGATTGATATGTATTTTGGATTGTATTGATATGATGAATGGTTTGTGACTAAATAGTTGAAGTGTCACTTTAACCACAGAGCTGGGGACTGTGGGGTTTCTTGTACCTGCGCAGTGTCTTGCAGGAGAAGTCCCACAGGGCCACGGTGCCGTCACAGGCTCCGGCCAGCAGGAGGGAGGAGTCCGGGGCCAGGGCGCACACCCGGAGTGGACTGCGGCCCGGGTGCTGCAGCTCCGCGGCCGCCTCACCTGTGTCCGGGCTCCACACCACGATGGACCCGTCCGTGGAGCAGCTGACCAGGCTCCGGCCGCAGGAGCTGAAGCAGCAGCAGTGAACCCCGTAGCCGTGTCCGGCCAGAGGAGAGCCGGGCAGCTCCGAGAAATCCGCGGTGTCGTACACGCGGAGGGTTTTATCGGCCGAGCAGGTGGCGAGCAGGCCCGCAGAGAAGCAGCAGCAGCTCAGCTCGTCTGTGTGCTGCTGCAGACTGTGGACTAATGTCACCATGATGATGATGAAGAGGAGGAGGAGGAGGTTCACTCACCAGGGGGCGCACACTGATCTAATATGAGACAAACAGCTGATGGGAGCTGTCAGAGGGATGAAGGCGGATGTGGAGACTCTCAGCAGGAACATGGACTTCCTGTTTCAGCCCAGTCATAAAGTGTTTATCTCAGATGTTGTCAGTCACGTGATCCTCAGCCACACAATGCTCACTTCTTCTTACAGTTTGACCTTCTCTGTAGTGAAGGGGTTTCACTTTATTACCTTGACTATAACGGACACCGAACTCCAAATTAAGATCAGTTATTATTTTATCTTTAAATATGAAGGTGATCATCAGAAACTAATATGGAAACCAAACACAACCCAGAGTGGCTCTTTACAGTTAATCAACCTGCTGTAGCTGGGAAATTAAAGTAAGCAGTGTATGTATAAAGTAGAAAAAAGAAAAACTTCAAATACATAAATCCCTCAAAATATCAGTTAAGTAGTCAATAAACCTTCATCGACACTGATACTTTTAACCATTTATAGCATGGTTATGAACTTCTGTTTTTAGTCCATTTACACCTTGAAAGTAGTGTAACTGTATTATTTCCCCATAAGTGTCTGCTTAATAATAGTGTTACTTCTGGAAAAAAAAACTTTTATTGTATCTGTGCCACACATCCACCATTTAAAAATAATATACCTACAAAAGTTGCTACCAATTTCATAATATTCATAGTAAAATCCAGTTACTTCCAAGTCTTCTGACTGCAGCTGTCTGGAGACTGCCTCCAGCCGACCGTGACTCCGTCCAACTCCCCGCTGGATGAAAGCCCAGCGCAGGTGTCACGTCTGTCCGCAGGACATCTGACAAGACTGGTTAAAGGAACGGCTCGGAGATCAAACACGATGCACCACAGAGAACTTTGCATTTTGTGTAAGGGGGTTTCTTACAGTATATTGTGCAGGATACACACAGAGAACACACACACACACACTGTAAATAGAAAAAGAAGAAAGAGACGAATGCACTACTCCGTTCACTGTTCAGAGGTCAGGCACTACAATACTGAGGAAAGCAGTGTTTTGAGTGGATGTTCAGACAGAGTGTTTGAAATGCTACAACTATCCTTATCCACAGAGACTGTTCAGTATGTACACTATACATTTTAAAAATGTAAATAAAGACAGAAATGGACACTATACATGTGACAGTAAACCTCCGTATATTTTTACACTTAAACAGAACAGTAGCACTGCTGGACCCCGTAGTCACAAATAAATGCTGTAAACTTTAGTTTTTTTTTTGATTGGCTTGATCAGTAGTCCATAAAACAATCTTTAGACGTAGTTAAAGCTGTGTGCCATCTCCTTCCGTTTCTTAGAAAAGACTCAAACATAAATATGAAAAATAAATACACCTATACAAAAAGCTGTACTGCAGTGCTGATGATAAGAAAGAGTCAATGACCTGTTTGATTCCCAGACAAAATGTTGAGTTATTTTCATGAACTAAACAGTATTGCACTTGAAGATACTGATCCATGGAGTGTTTGTCCTTTCACATTGCACATCAGTTTTATTACAGCTCTATACTGATCTAGTGTCACAGGTGAAGAGAAGGCCTCCGACACCAAAGAGGAAGTTTGATATGTAGAGAGTAGCACACGTGATTTTCTTTATTTTAAATTTTTTTTTTTTACTTCAGCAGCTCAGTCCATCGTTTGTCAAAGAATCCTCTCATGTTGTGTCCGGCTCGTCCGATTTCTGAATCGTCCTCGTTGTACTTCTCACAGTTGTCAAAAACCAGGTTGACGTCAATGATGAATGTCTCTAAATTTAAGTACCTGCAAGGATTGGAAATGGTTTAATTGTAATTCAGAGGCAGCATTCAAATCAGAAATGTAATTGAAAGAAAGGATGTATGAATGTATGTATAACACAAACGTACTGGTTGTTGGTGAGTTTTTCTCCGATGGTGGAGAAGTCCATGGGCTTCTTGATGACCTTCTTGTACCCGGGTACGGCTTTGTGGTTGACTGGAGTGAGAAAGGGCCACGCGTCCTGATGAGCCTCCAGCTCAGCCAGCAGAACTCTGGAGGAAAATGAGCAGTCGACAAAGCTGAACATTTTGCACCACAAATATAATTTGATATGATTTTAATGTAGGTTCAAATGTTTGTGAAAAAGCTTGAAACTGATTTTTAAGTGAACAAGGATGATGGTTGTGTACATGTCATCACAGCTCGTCTAACTAGATAACCAACAACAGTCCCCTTACGAAACCACAGTTAAATTCTTTACATCTGGATTTTTATTTGGATCTGCACACGCTCATAAATACCGGTCCTGGTTTTTTCACGAAGATCCATAAATCATTCTCTGAGAAATTAACAAAATGTTGCAAAACACTGTGTCTTGCCATGTTAAAGTAAGTAAGTGTTTGCGTTTTTAACAGTGAGATGAAATAAATGTAGTTTTCTATCCATGCAGTGAGAATGTGTTCCTACCTACCGGCACATTTCCAGGCCATTTGTGTCGTCTTTGGCCAGTTTGGCTTTTTTGGCACAGGACCCAGGGCTGTCAAGCTTGGCCTGGGAGCTGGGCGGACTGTCGTCTCCCTTCCTCTTCTTCAACTCCTTGGTACCTTTCTTTGGCGCGCTGCTGCTGCTGCTGCTGGCAGCCTCCTCTTTGATGGGGCTCTCCCACCACAGATGGCTTACTATTTCGTTTTACATCGCTGCCTCTCTTCCCTCCCCCAGCTGTTCGGTTCTGTTGCTTCCTACTCCAGGGGGATTGACCGCTTTCCTGAAAGACGGGACATAAAAACGACTGGTGAGGAGCCACGCGCAACATATAACGTGCAGATTTATTAAATGGATGTGGACATGTGGAACAATGAAGATATCATTGGACAGTTGAACAGATTGAGGCTCGTAGATCTGCAGTGCATGTGGACGAGGAGGTTTTATTTAAGGAAAGACAAGAGAAAAGAGTCTCAGGTTTACCTTTGCAACACAAGTGGGACAGAACCAGTCGCCGTCAGGAACTGTGGTGATCTTAGGTTTGTGGCAGTAGGTGTGGCAGCCTTTATCACAGCCGTCACAAAGTAAGAGCAGTTCTTCATTATCCCCCTTCTGACAACGGTGGCAGTGCTGGAAACAAAAGAAAACACCAACAGTTACAAATTCAAAGCGAGACAACGTGCATTAATAAAGGAAGATGCAGATTGTGCTTTTATCTGATATTGTTGTTTCCTGGTGATGGTGCATTATAAATTGATGCTTGGGTATTTTTCTTCTTATCATCTGTAGCCTGTATAATTGTTTATCAAAAAAATAAATAAATCAGTTTTTATTTTGAATGAATTGAAATTAGAAGCCATGCAGTGTGAAAGTATCGTTTAGTGTGAGCTATAAAACTGTTGAGGAGCTGAATTCATGTCCCTGATCAACCAATTTGCCGGAAATATGCTCACAGCTTCACCTTCTCCTCCTGAGCTACGGTGCTGAAGAATGGTCAGAATGTGATACTGCAGTTAAATTGACCTTTGACCCTTTTTTGATAAAACCATGTCATTATTTTATCCTATTAGGCATTTGTCTCAAAATGGGTCACAAACAACACACAACTTCTTGAGTTATGGCAGAAGAGAATGGGACGGACGGACGGATAACGCTCAATCATAACGCCTGCAGTTCATGGCTGTCGCTGGCATGGACATAATAAAAACAAATATTTGATAGCGAGAGAAACAAGGCATCACTAACCACTTTCATGATGGAGCGTTCCCAGGCAATGGATTTCTGCAGCTGCTGAATACAGAGCGACAGCTGAGCCGAGCTGCGGACTTCTCCGAGGGCTTTGTGCCACAACCTCATCCCAGGAGTCGCCTCCTCCTCACTGCTTTGAGGTTACAGAGAGTGAGACTGCAGTATTACTGGACAGCATCACATACACAATCTGTGACTTAAGGGAAATCAGTGAGTAAAGATAAACTGTACATTGCACATTGAGGATGTTGGAACCTTTTCGACTGGGATGCATCATGCATGGTTACAAACTACTTATCAAACAGACACAGGCACAGTGGATTTATTCTGTTTGATCTGAATGTTTATTTCTCTGTAGGTACCTTCGTTCAATGTTCCCCTCCAGCTCTGCCAGCCTCATGACAGCTATATCAAGAGGATTGTTAGGCCAACGCACCACACTGCCAGGGAGTTTCTCCGGGCTGGTTTCTCTTTGCCACTTGTTCTCGGGAGCTGGAGAAGAGAGGAGCTTGTGCTCGTGATAGATCAGATCCTCCCTCTCTGACTGGGGCTCAGGTTGCATCCAGCCCTGAGGGACACAGTAGTGAAATATGGTGTTTGGTGACACGGTCATGCACATCCTGACGATGCAAGGAGCCTAAATCCTATCTGAGCACATACTGGAGAAATAGTCTTGAAATTGCATCTAAAATTAATCTGGGATATCTGTATTTGTAAGTGGACAAACATGCAGGACACTTTTACCTTGATCTGCAGACCGGCAGAGACGACTCTCCTCTCCAGAGCCTCCACCTGCTGCAGTAGGCTGATGTCCACCTCCATGGCCTGCTCCTCCACACACCAACTCTCCACTGTTTTCTCACTCACTTCCTGTTTCTCCAGCTCTGCCACATCAAACGCTGCCCCCACAGAAACGTACAAACAATACAGCAAATGACTGTCTATGAAAAGCAACATATTTATACATATTAATTTGGGAGCAGGTGACAGTGAAAAGATCACATAACAATATGTTTTTTTACTAAAGAGAATTAAAGTGAGCAGGAGTTGTAGACACACCATCTTTGCTGTTGGCACAGAGCTGGGTCACATACTCCATATGTTTCTGGAACTGTTTCTGTAGGACCTTCTCTCTGATGCCTCGACTATGGAGCGCCTTCACCAGACTGTGTAGCTCCTGCACGTCTGACACTCGCCACCAACCGTGCAGCATCTCTGCCAACAAAAGAGAGAAGTATTGTTAATTGCTTAATTTTAGCAACATAAGGAAGTTGTAAAGCTGAGTGACAGTCATCACAGCATGTATTCCAGGACTGTCTGGGCAGTGATTATCTTTAGTCCAGCATATTTCACTCGTGCTTACTGGCAGTGAGCCATTCTTACCCTCAGGGATAGGCTGAGGTCTGGGGTAGTCCTGGGTCTTGGCTGCCTCCACAGCAGGGAACAAGGCACAAGGGGGCTTGTCACACAGGGCCTCTGGGGTCTCAAGCTTGTTGACAGTGTTGTTATTCACCAGGAGTAAGACCCTGCTCCCACTACCCTCCGCATGCTGGGAGGACAGATCCAGCACAGGGGGTAGAGAAGTGCCAGGGAAGGGCAGGCTGGGACTTGTCGCTGCACTGGACACGTCACACAGTGTCAGTCCGCTCTGATGAATGCCAGACTTTACTTGCTGGGAGGAAGAATACACACACAATGTTATTCCACTCGCACATACACAATGTATAACACAATCGCTCCAACAAAGATTGGAGTTTCGCATGGTTTTGCAACATGAGGAAATCCTCGTAATATGGAATAATTCTTGCAACACATCATTGTTCTGAAAAAGCACAACATGATTGGAAAGAATTGCTGCTGAGATGAAGACAGCATTACTTATCCACCAACCTGAAGGACAGGAGAATGCATGCTATTGATCCCAGCAGGAGCGATGTAGCCGGCTGTAGCTGGGGGATTAGGGGAGAGGGAGGAGGGGGATTTAGTGCTCATGGTGTGTGGAGAAGAGGAGGAGGCTGGGGGACTGGAGCCAGAGGTGACCGAGAGCTCGTCACAAGGAGAGCGGGGCAGGAGGCTAAACCACTGGCTGCTCTTCTCCATCAGTATCTTAGTGAGCTGATCGTCTTGAAGGACAGACTGGGGGCTGGAGGTTATCCAGGGGCTGCCTTTGAGCTGGGTGCCACACAGCGGATATGGCCCTGAAGTATCAGTTTCATCTTCGAGTCCCTGCAGAGTTGTTGCAGGCGGGGGGCTGTGGGATATTCCTGTCTGAGAGGAGGGATGTGAGGGATAGGATGCAGTGGAAGGGATTTTAGTGGAGCTACTGTTCTGGCTGTTGTAAGGATTGATGTTGGAAAATCGAGCCATTTTGGCCACTTCGAGGAGTTTGCTGAGCTTAGATAAGGAGCCAGGTTTCTGGAGGAAGAGATTGAGACTGTCTTTGTCCTGCTGGCTCTCTGGTGTGGCTGTATCTCTGTCTGTGCTCGGTGCTGGGCTGGACACCACCGCCATCTTAGTCTCTTCCAGCTGCTCCTCCTTTATTCTGATCACCTGAGCCGTTTCCTGTCTTTCCTTTAACTCTTCATAACCTGAGTAACATTTAAAAAATCAGCTCAAAGTGCATAACAAACATAGCAATTCAAATGTATATTTCAGTATGAGCTGTCACCTTCGCTGCTCTCCATGCCCTCAACAAAGATGCCGCCACACTCCGGGAGAACCCAGTAACGCCTCTTGTAGCGGTCCTGTCCAATCATCATGGAGCGCTGTGAGTGCGATGAGTGTAGCAGCTTCTGTCTGATCTGACTCTGTTGCTAAAGAGACAGAAAACAGAGGTAGAATGGGATTTGTTTAATTCATTAAATAGCTCATCCTGAGAAAATAAATGTGGGTGAAATTTACCTTGTATGTTTTCTCAATCTGTTTCTCCAGCTCCTCCACACTGGCGGAGTGCACACTGTCGTCCTAGATGAAAAGATCTCATTAGTGTGAGGCCAGTGGACTGACTGACATTAACTATAACAAACGCTGATTCAGCCCCTGGCAACGGTAAAAAAAGCATCATGCTGTTACTGACCTCCTCCTCACATATCTCTGCTTTCTTCCCTTTCTTTCCCCCGGAATCTTCTTCCTCCTCATCATCGTCATCTGCTTGGTCCTCGCTGTCGTCATCATCTTCCTCCTCTTCCTCACTGTCTCCTTCTTTCCTCTTGCATTTGCTTCTGGCAGTGGGGATGACAAAGGTGAGGCTGTCATCTCCGCCCACACTGCTGTCTCTCTTCCCTGTCCTCTTGGTGTGGATGCTCCTCAGTCTTTGAACGCAGAAATGTACAGAGGAAAAAGAAAATATATTAATTTATTCACAAAAAGATTTTTAAAACTTTGCACAGAACCTTCTTTTAACAACTTGGAAGAAGCATGTACTCACTTGCGGAGCTTTCCCTCTACAGCCCATTTATCCTTCCTCAGGTTGGTCATGTGATCTATGTTCTTGTCGATTTCACTGCAAAGTAATATTGAAAATCATCATCCAATTCTTAGCATGATACATTTGCAGCACACTGCAGCGGGCAGGAGATGCCTTTCAAAGTGTTGCTGGTACTAATGAAAGATTAATGAAACATAGTTTGATGCAACCTTTTGAAACTATCCATCAGACCATGATTTGTCATATTCCTTTTGATACATCTGTTGTTTCATCAAAATTTGAGCCCTCATGAATAAAACAAGTGACTATTTTCCACTCTCAGGCAAAGAGATTAACTTAAGCTCCAGGCACATAAGAAACACTTGTTTAAACAGTGCAAGCAATCAATCTTTCAAAAGTAAAAATGGCTTTTTTTTTCTCCATAATTTTGTTATGTTTTTAATATAAGCAAAAATAAATGAGAAGTGAGATATGTGAGGTTAAGAAGGAAATGTGTCCCTCACCTGATCACAGCTTTGCTGCAGCAGAGCTCATTAACCAGGAACGCCAACATGGACGCCTTCTGAGATGGACTGTGGGCCTGAAAAGCTTTAGTCCTGAGACTGAGGGCCAGAGCAGCTGACTCTGTCTGATCACAGTGAGCCTCCATGTAGATCTGCAGGATCTCAGACACATTGTCTCTGTTGATCGCCACATTAGTCAAGTGTTCCCCTAGGCAGGTTTTGCTCTAAAAGAAAAAATATTGATATGTTCAGTCAGTGTGTTTAACACACTTAGCGTGAAGAATAAGTATTTTTGTATACTACAGAACAGGAACAGAAACCTAAAGTGTGTTCTGACTGGTTAGCAGAGAAGAGGCAGTCTGCTAGTAAAAAACAAAACAATGTCAGCTCAGCTGTTGTGCTGTTGCCAACATGTACTCATACAGAATGTATTAAACTAAAGTGTCCCTGCTGTCAGTTCTTCCTTAAGTATATTGAATAAAAACAAAACTCTACTTTTGTACTCCTGCAGTGGTTCTGCATCAGCTACAGAAATGGTGAAAGTCAATGTCTAAAGCAATTAAATGTGACACCTGTAAAAAGTCATGTCTGATCAGTATGAATGTGTGTGCATAAATACATGATTAACAAATCATTTACAATTCAACAACTGTATAAATACTAGACTGACAATGACAGACTCACCCTGTGACCTGCAGGTATACCAGGATCACGCACGGCTGCAGAAACCATGCTCACCAGCAGGTCTTGCACTTTTCCCATACTGCCCCTGGTGTTAAGTAAACCCTCTTGAAGGACACTTAAATTGAGGTTGTTTAAATTCATGTCTAATCCCAGGACCTTTCCAAAGCTGTGCACAAACTGCAGCACCATCAGGCAGTCAGAGAAGGTGCTTCCTGGCAAGACCAGACCAGGGATGGGTGATAACTCTGGAAGACACTGAAGAAAAAATAAATAAAATAAAGCTCAATGTTACATTATACTTTGAAATGATTTGTGAATCTATCTGACCCAAATCTTTCTTGTTTCAGACTATTTAGCTAAAATGTGTTATAAATACAAGTCCACAATATATAGATTACAAGTATCTGATCAGTAGAACTTGTTGTGCTTTCAGTAGCCACTTGGTGGCAGTACTTTGACGTGTACCTGCTCTCTTTAATCAAACATAGATGCTTTCAGTGATATTAAGCATCTATTTTTGTATGTGACAGTAAAACAATGAAACCATGAATGTGTCAAGGCATCTAATCTTCATGCCTATAGCTCATACAGTGACTATACTGATTCAGTTCCTATTTAAAAAAACAACAACACATGCCTGGTGGAAATTTTAATCTCTCCACATACATAGTTGGAGACTATCTGTGGTAATATGTACGGACTCTGATTTACAGACTCTGATTCCCATGTGCCAACAGCTCCACAGTGCGTGAATACCTTAAGATCTGCTAAACACATGTCTTCGTTTGGCTTCTTTAGCTCCTTTGCTTTTTCCAGTTCCAGTCGTCTGAGCTCGAGTTTCCTCTCCTTGTTTAACCGTTTCTCGTCCTTCTTCTCTTTCTTCAGACGCTCTTTCTCCTGCAGCCAAGAGAAGGTATTATTCCTGATGATATTGATATTGGTATAAAAAACACTAACTGGGACCTCAATTACCACAGTGTTGACTCAACAAAAAAAGAAAATTTCACAGAGATTTAAAACTAGTGAGGAAACATCTGTGTGAATCAGCAGTTACGCACCTCTGCCTTCTTACGAGTCTCCACAGCCTTCATGAGCATCATGTGCTGCCTGCGTCTTTCTCTCTCCTAACCGAGCACAGACACGTTATTTTCTTTCCTAATCACAGTTTCTATTATACTATGAAGACAAGGGTCACAGATGGAACACAATATGGAACACTTGACATGCACAGAAGAAGCGTCCGCATAGGTCACACTGTCACAATGATGTCATAATCAACATGCTGCATATTGCACAGTGGTTTTAAGTGCAAAGACAAACACGACATTTAAAGCAAATGGAACATAGTGATTAATAAAAAGCAAACGAGGGTAGTGATGCACACAGAAAGCATAAACTCAAAGTTACAAACAGCCATTATTAATTTGGCAAGTAGCAGACTGAAAGCTGGTACAGGCCAAGAGTTTCAGAACAGCAAGCAAAAGATTGAGTAGCGTTTGTAATCAACAATGATAGAATTTAAATGATTAAATTGTATATCTGATTTATTTATTGTGAAAAGCTTTATATAAGACTACCACACTCATAGCTGCTAAACTCTCCCCACAAACTAGATACATCACTGTATATTGACTTTTCCAAATGGGACGATAGATAAGTCATGCTCACATGCTGTGGTGAAAAAGGTATTTCATCCAAAACAGAATTTAACAAGTAGTCAGTATTCTTTACGTGTATGAGAAATCTTCTCATCCTTGTATAAATTCTGTGCAGTCCAGCCTTTTTTCGATCATATTGTGGACATAATGGATGTGTTTTCCCTGAGAGACAAATAGCGCGGATGTATGCAGTGCCCTGATCTGGAAAAGCCATGCAGAGGGATGTAGTATGACTGCAACCAAACACTATACGCAACACACTGCTGGGATGGCAACCAATTATCACAACACATTCACAATATGTTGTTAAATGTACAGAAACAAACATACCCATACCATATCTAGTCTATGCCTCTCCAACTCCTGGTAGGAAGAGTTGGCAAAGTATTAGGAGATAGAGATCACAGAAGAAAATCAATGCAAGAAAAATCCAACCTATAGTTAAAAATATACCAAAGAACCCCAAATTAATTCATACAGTTTTTAAATGATATATTGTGCGAGACCATCTTCAAGTTATTCAAATCAATTGAGGGAAAAACACCCACCTGGTGCTTCAGTATAACAGCTTGCAGTCTTTGCATCTCCTTGTCCTTTGGGAAAAAGAACAGATCATTTAGAAACCAAAATATAATTCACACTAATTCTTATATTATATACAACATTTTAAAAGCACACAGAAATGTTTGGCCTTCTCATCCCATCCAGCAGCAGCCTGCAAAATGTTTCAGGTATCTTGGCTTTGCTGGTTGAGCTAATGTGAAAATGAAAAAGCCCTAATTTTAGAGATGTATGTAGAATGCAAGGAGGTGGTCCCGCCTCTTTTAATCATAGTAACAAACCAAGGTAAGGAAAATCTGCTTTGCACCAACAGTTAGAACAAAAGTTCACATTCAGGTTACTGTATTTCTAGCCGGAGGTAGATTTGAATTCCAATCTAAGAAAGATGCATCTGTTTGACAAACATCTTACAAACAGCACAGACAAGACAGAACAAAGCATAACAAAAACATAACAATAAAACATAATAAATAATAAAATAGAATTATAGTAAGGGTCCATTTACCAGGACTAAGAAGGCATAAGAAATTGCTAAATACATAATAAATGGGGCCAAAACATTACAGGGCTGACAAGGCAGAGTCGGTAAGATGTGACACCAGAAGCAACAGTGAAAAACAAAATTTGCTCATAAATATCTGTTATTGACCTTGTTTCGTTTCTCAGCCTCCAGTATTCTGGCATTGGCTGCTTCTTGTTTTTTCTTTCTTTTAGCCTGTGAATGCAAAAAGGTCAAGAAACAGAGTTGACTCATACACTCATTCAATAAGTTGTAAGTCCCGGACAAAAAAAGATAAATTTACATTTAACCGGGGCAGCAATGTTTGATTAATGAATCAACAGATAATTTCCCCATTTAGCGGTATAACATGAAAAATATGTGAAAAAAACAAAATACTTGAAATGAATATTTATGCGTTATACTTAATATTTTGTATAATTTTAGTATTAGTTTGCTTAATGATGTCAATAGAAAATATTCCACACAAAGCTAAATAGAACCAGTGTCTCACTGGTAATATCAGATCTAACATATTGACACGTGGAGTGAAGAGATGATTATTCCCTCCCATTAAAACTCAAAGACAAAATGGCAGCCGCAGCTCAGTTATTATGAAACACCAGCAGGCAGTAAGAATAAATTAAGCAACATTTTAATCAGTAATTATAGCCCCCAATGAAATCCTGTTAAGAGCCACTTGCCATGTGTGTCAACTGAAATTTGATTTTTAAAGCTAAAATACTTCACAGTCTCTATTAGTGAGAGAATGCAAAATAGGAATTTCACCTAGCCATGGTAAACGCAGGGCCACCTCTTACTTAATGAAATACTGTATTTTGTATTAAGCTCCATCACGGTCTGAGGAGATTTTCATATTCAATGGCACTTTTGCAAAAAACCAATTAAGCATTAGTCACATGTACTCACTGGATGTGACCAAAAGTGGTACGATATAATTTAGGAATAGCCTTTGGTTGGCTTAAAAAAAAAATTAAATCCTATCAACAGCAGAAAGGAAGTGTTTTAGAATGTTTCTGCAATAACTTTCAGGACCAACCTCAAGAATTTGCTGTGCACGGAGTTCTTTCTCCATTCGAATTTGCTGAATGCGCTTGATCTTCTCCTGGTAAAAGGATGAGGGCAAGATCAAATGAATTAACTGTTAAGTCATGCATGTTATAGAGAGGCGGAGGGGAGCAGGGTGTGGGGTGAGGAAGCACAGTGGGTCTATGCAAATGAGGAAGGTGCAGCATTTTGGAGGATAGCAACTTCCTTGTGGAATTTCAGAGCAATTCAACTGTTTTTCAATTTAAAACCTTGAGTAAAAATAAACTATCTCATTTTAGAAAGTCACAATGTTCTCTGCACAAATTCTGAAAATGCAACAGAGCAGAGTGGCAGCTGATAGTTAGGAAGATCTGCACGGAAAATTAAACACAGTATGCAAAGAAAAATCCTTACTTGCTGTTTGAGAATCTTCATCTGCTCTCTCTTTTTCCGCCTCTCCTCAGCAGCAATTATAGCTAGAAAACACAAACACGTTAGGTTCACACACAGAATCTGATCCAATGTTAGAGAAGAGTCTGACGAGACTGTGGCCGTTTACCTCGTTGCCGCCTTGCCTCCTTGGCTGCTTGTGCCATGGCCTGCTTCTCCAGTTTTCTCATCATTTTGATCTGAGCTGCCTGTCGAGCTATTTCTGAAACATGATGGGATATAAACTATGAAATCACACGCCAAAGATAATTGAAATAATTAGTAAAATATTGACCTGCAGACAACCCCAAAGTCCTGATTTCCAGAGAAAAGCCTGGAGCAACCATTTTGTGGGGCTGACACCAAAACATCCACCACTGATATTGTTTGAAAATAGTTTTGGAAGTAAACTCTATTGTAGCTGAGCTGGGAACGTCTTAAAAGTGATCTCACATACGTATATGTGCAGGTGGCCAAATATCCTCCACATTTAAAAGATGTACACTGACCTTGAGCCTCCAGTTTGCGGAGCAGCTTGGCATTATTGACGTCTTGGAAGTTATTTTCTCCAACATTAAGAGGATGATTCTTCCATTGTTGGCCCCCAGCGCCATCACCTGATGGCTGGTGCTCAGACTTCAAGCGGCGGCTGCGGCGGCCATCCATCGCAATGATACTGGGAGTGATCTCCTCTTCAGCCAGTAAAAACCATTGTGGACCCTGAGAAATATTAAAAAGAAGAAGGAATCATTAAAGAAAATGAAAGGAAAAGATGGTCAAACTGACTTGTATCTACTGATTGCTTTAATTAACAAAAGCAAGCTTTCAAGCTTAAGTAACATCATGAATGAACTTTGATAGATATGTCTCAACAAATATGTGAATTCTTCTGCTTGCATACCTGCGACTATGTGGGTATAGTGGCTCAATTTCTCTCAAACAGAAGGTTTTCGTTGGAGTAATGTTTCTATCAGACCTCACACAAAATTTTACATTTAATTTATGTATTTTGTATTTATGTTGTGTAAAATAAATAAAAGTGAACACACGAAATGTGAAACATTTACCTCTGGTCCTTCTCTGGCTTCATAGAAGTCACCAACTTTAATTTTTGTACTAAAGCTGAAGTTATCCCGTGAGATTTCAGTTATTCCATTCCGCACTAAGTACTGCAGACAAAAGAATTATGCATTATAATTAAAGCATGGGAAGAACTCTGAGCTATATAACTGGTAAAATGTTGTGATTTCCACTGGTGTGTGATTACATAAAGCTGCAGTGACTATGTGCCATGGTTTAAGGTTTTATATCTATAGGTATTTTCCATAAATTGTTGATTCACCTTCATTACATCAGGATACTGACGCAGTTTCTTCCCGCATGGTGCAAAGTAAGCAACTTCCCCTTGAAGTCGACCTGCCACACTCCTGATCCGAGTCTCTCTCTGCCACCTGAACAAACACAATTGCAAAACAAGAGCCACATATTTAACATGAAATCAATACCATTATAATGTTGTTTCAGCTGTATTCAGTCATCATTAATATATATATTCAAAGAGAAATATATATAGATAGAGAAATAGTTATTTCCCGCAATTGAATAATGGTGTTCAGGGTCAGAACTGGGGCAGATACATATTCTCTCATTCAAACCAGCAGGGAAACAAGGAGGAAAATGATGTAATGGATGACTGTACAGCTGTGTACTCCTAGATGGACATAAGCCAAGAGGGGCAACCCCTCAGTCCCCAGGAGATCAACTGGAGAGCAGCCATGACTTAGGAAAAAAACACATGTAGTCTGTTATCCCAGACAGAAATAGGGGCTGAATTACAGTCCAGTGGCCTGTTTCCTGTGAACCTGCTGATGAAAAACATCCCCATCAGATGAAAGGTTGCTCTGATCCTATGCTGCAGAATTTGTGGGCAGGGAGCAGCTAATGTTGCATGCCTGTGTTGAGACTGGATGCAATTAACCCCTTGAGTCGAACGGCTGGGCCTCATTTCATTTCCGGACCACTGTGACCTTCAGCCCAAGACTGGGTTAGTAAGGCCCCTTAAAGGAAGGTATGGAGGGTTTTTGTGGTCTGCTCATACTCGAAAAACTCAGAAATTCCACTGCGATCAAATCTAGAACCCTAATAATGATTTTTTTTCAAACATTACTTATTAGCCTGGGAAAATTGAGCGTGATTACTACTTTTGTGCCCAGTCTCACATTTACATTGGGGAGTGGAAAAATAAGCAGAAGCACAATGATAGTATTTGATGAGAGAATATAGTATTTCCTAAAGATTTGTGTGTGTGTGTGTCGAAATTGTACTCAATTGTTTATTTCATGTAAAAAACCCAGAAAAAGGGAGGCAGCCCCTCAAAGAAAAGTTGGCCATAGGCGACCTTTTAGAAAAGGCCACTAGTCAGCCCTCAGTGAGCTGACATTTAACTATAAGACCAATAGCAGAAACACAAACAGTGCAGCAAGTATGACAGCAGGAAGGACAAACGGGACATGGTCAGACCATCCAAACAATGTTAGTTTCATTTAACATGAATTTCATGCACAATAGCTCACCCAAACTCAAGAGGTGACTTCAGAACTCTCTCATCTGTCACTCTCCTCCTCTTCCCTGATCCTAAAAACAGGAGACATGACTCAGCACCTTCAACCTGAGCAAATGACACTACACAAAATAAGGAAAAGAGCCACACTACTGAAAATCTATAACATCCCACAAAAGGAGACACTGATAGACACACTAGTCTGTTCTGGATAGTTTTTTTTTTATGCATGAATTGCACAATTCACTTCCCATAATTTCACCTAAATGACCATGTGATCCAGGGCAGTGGAATTTAGAAATACCATACATATATACACATCAATAAAAATACCTTTTTATACATTAGAGAAGTGCAAACAAGTTTATAAATGTCTCTATGTTCATCAAGAGTGATTCTCTGCATACAATTGCTATTACTAAATAGAACAACCTAATGGAACAAAAAATAAACTATCTCATTTTAGAAAGTCACAATGTTCTCTGTTAGTAACAAAACATGCTCCATGACTCATCCAGTATCAGATTCAAAAAGCATCTGCCTGGGATATTAAAACAAAAGCTGCTGGAGATAAAACAACGTTGTAACACATTCCTTCCATAGAGCTCATTTTAACCTGGAACTATTAAGATAGATACTGTACATATATGTTTTCATACAAAAAAAATAAGTATCATTTTGCAAGAGGTAGGGAGACAAAAAGTGTGGGGGGGAATAAACATTGTGAGAAATCAATGCTGTCCTGAAGCAGAGATTTAACGATCCTAGTCAACTGTGATTTCAAGCTGTATTGTACTTTATGGGTGTATTTGTTACCTGGCAGTGTGGTAAGTGTGAAGGACGAGGACGGGGTGCTGTGGTTGCTCAGAGCTCCTGAGCTGCTCAGTCTGTTAGGGCTGAGCAGACTACTGGATAAACTAGGTGGCGTGATGACCTGCAGGTTGAGCAGGGAGCAGTTGGCTGAGAGGCTCGAGGAGGACTTGTGAGCTGACAGCGGCGCTTTCGCTGGTTTCAGGGGAGTGCTTTCTGCATCGCTATCTGCTTCAGTCTCAGCGCGCTCTTTCATGTCATCCTCTGAGCCGTCAGAGTCGCTCTCCAGATTGCTCTCTGACTCTGCGGGGAATTCCAGCGTGACAGATGAAAAACAAGCGAAAGAGCAGAAATAAATCCTAATTAGCATTCTTCAAACAACCAAACCACCCAGAGCACTGGTAATTTCTCAAAGATGCCTCATCTAACAGCTCTTTCTGCACCAACATGTCAGTGAAGACATTTATTTATTAAAGAGAGGTGTGTTCAATCTAACCTGATAGACTACTACCAGAATCCTCCTCCTCAAGATCATCTTCATCATCTTCATCGTAGTCATCTCCTAAAGAGTCAGAGTCTGAGTCCTTGCTGCTGTGGATGTCAGACTCACTGCTTCTGACCAATTCTACAGGTTGAGGACAGGATGAGTGGGTTTTCAGGAGACTCCTTCCTGCATGTAGAGATTTGGGACTCTTGGTCTTCCTCGATCCGTGAGAAAGTCGTGGCACGACCGTTGATTTAAGCGGGGAAGCAGAGTCTGATGGTTCCTTGTTGCCAGTACTCAAGTTGATGGGCATCGGGCAGGAAGGGCTAATAGCGGCAACAAGCGGCTTGTTGTTGAGGGTGCTGCTCTGGCTGCGGGGCCTCGTGATGAGAGCCAAGGGGGCATCCTGAACTTCACTGTGGAACGCTCCATTAGGACGAGGGTTCAGGAACAGGTTGGTGTCATTGCTGTGAGGGAGAGACGGCAAATGACTACTCAATATATCTGACAAATATTTGGGTGGTAACAACAATGTTGAAGAGGATGCTGAATTGATGTGACTTCATACCAGTTCTGGCTGGAGAGTTGCAGAGAGAAAGGCTGCTTTAAAGAGTCCTTGGGATGGACGGGCTAAATAAAAATGCAAAAGAAAGGGAAACAAAGGGGGAAAAATGAAGTAATTACACAAACTGTCACTCACATTACATCGCTGTGGGCTGTGAATGAAGGAATTTAAGGTGTAATAAGAGACAGGGACAATGAAGAGCAGGCTCACGGCTGTCAACAACAATGAAGGGGAAAAAAAGGCTGCTGTGGAAAAATATTTTCAAATTGTTTGGCCTAGTGCCATCCTGCAAATTCAGCTGTCATCTCGCATTTGTTGCTATTGTCATGCTCTGGCAACCAAAAGCCTGTATTTAATGTACCACCATCATATGAATTAAAATGCTCTTGTTACAGATTGCCACATTCTACCTCCTTCTCAGTACGGTGACAATAACGGAGTCCTGTAAAAGGCCAATTTCTCTCTCTTGATAACAAACATCCTGAAGCAGAACAGAGCTAATTGCTTGTCAGTTTTCTCTATAGAGCTAAACACATTGACCACCGCATGACTAGAAGTCTACAAGTGACAGACTCTCGTGTAGTATAATAAAAGTACTAAAAATAGTGTTTATGCATTCATCGTCTATTGTTACAGAACCCACAGATTTTTATTTATTTCATGACAGCGAGAATGATGGACAACACATGAGAACAGAGCTCATTCTTTTGCAAAAGAGAAAGAAACAGGAATTAATTTTCTTTACATTAGATAGAATTGAGGAAATAAAAGAAAACAGCTACAATGCAGCACATGAATAAAAATTATAACTCACCTTTCTCGATTTAAAACTGTTGAAGTGCAATGAGATTTCATCTGGGATTTCCACTGCGCTCCTTTGGGTTATCAACAAGCTGTGTGTGCTTAGAAGAGGGCATCAAACCCCTCTGTTTATGTGAGGGCTTCTGTGTGGCTAACGATGTGGGTGGTTTGGGTGAAGAAGAGAGGGAGTGAGGTTTAAGTGAGGAAAGAAATGAAGGTTTGGGTGAGGTGCCCAGAGACAGGGGTTTCAGAGGGGAACAGAGGGCAAGAGGTTTGGGGGAAGAGGAGACAGAGATGTGCTTTGGTGAGGACGAATGAGAGAAGGGCTTTGGTGAAGAAGGAGGCAAGTGCTTGGGTGAGTTGGAGAAGGATATGGGTTTGGGTGAGGATCTGGAGGGCAGAGGAGACACCTCCCTGTGGGACTGTGAGAAGGGACTGCTGCTAATGGCTGCCAGCCCTGTGGCCTGAATGACACTAATGTGTTTCTGTCCGTCCTCCTCCGCAGTCCTGGAGCTCTTGAGAAACAGAGCCGTGGATTGAGGCCTGCCAGCAGGATGAGGAGAGGACTGGATACGGTGTGAAAGAAGTCAAAGAGACACCATCGCGACGACTGTCTTGAGTTGCATTTCCATCAGCAGTGCAAGATCTCCTCTTTTTACTCTCTAAAGTGTTCTGTGTCAGCCGCTGAGTGGGAGGATGGGGAGAACAGGGAGAAGACAGCATGTCATGTCAAATCCTGCTGAGAAAGCCTCACTGTGGCAGCTCTGTCACTTAGCACATACATCCACTTTGCTGCCATTAAGGCTGCGTTACACAGAGACATTTTTTTACAAACGTTAGACACAAAACTTTACAAAATAACCTCTTGTACCAGAAGTTTTCATCTGAAATGTAACCACCAACATAGAAATATGGCTTTTTTTAAATGATAAACCAAAAAGAATGTCTCAACCAATTGTAAAATATTCTGCTAAATGTTTAAACACAGACAACAGCATTTTAACACACCCTGGCCTTACCTTGACTTTCTGTTTAACTTGACCCTCTGTTTCGGAATCAGAGTCATCGCTGTCGTTGCTCTGATCATCCTCATCTTCATCATTGTCCTCCTCTTCCTCCTCCAGGTCATCAGCATCACTGCTGCTGTCCTCACCATCACTGGAGCTATCTGATAGGGATCCTGACTGGCTGCCACTCATGCTTGAGGTCTCTAGTGGTCTTTTGCTGGGTTTCTAAGTAACAATAGAATTCCGCATAAATGTAAACAGATCAGTGAAGTGGACTCTCATGCATATACTGTAAATAAGAAAGGACATTTAAGGGCTTGACCAAAACTTTACCTTTTCTTTTGTTTTCTGAGCACTCTTCTGGTATAGTTGGCCTGGGTCCTGACTGCTCTTTGGATGACTGTGGTCCTTAGTTTTATCCTTGTTTGCCTTTGCTGGAAATGAACTGGTGTCCGCAGCAGAGTTCCCAGTAGGAGAGGAACTGCTCCGCCCATTCACTGTACCATTCACACCTACAGAAACTGGCATTGTACATTTCATCAGATGGACACTCACAAGGAACATGAGTCAAACACATAAGGAGAACTATTAAAGAGGGTGAGAGAGAATAACAACCTGACTAATACCAGTAACACTTTGCAAGGTTAGTCTCATAATATCAACAGCAGGTTTGCTATAGTATAATCCTTTACATTTACAGCAAGGTCAGCTGCCTGCTAGTTCATCATTCAGTGACAAGTTCTTGTTGCTGCCTCAAAGGACACAAAATACATTTATGGACTCATTCTTTGATTTGCTGTAAACTGCTACAACATGTATGACCTAGAACAGGAGCTAACCTGATGTACGGGACTGGGAGTGAGCAGGATCTTGGCTCTTGAAGGCTGATGTAAATACAGGATGCAGACCCAGAAGAGGAGGGAAGAAGGCTGCTGCTCCTCTGGTATGTGCGTCAGATGGCCAAAACCAGTCTGGCGTGTGGGAGCGAGACACTGTACAGTTAAGTCAAAAATAGCCACTCTATCTGCTGTAGATATACAGAGAATTCAATCTGTCAACAAGCTGGGACAGCAGCAGTTTATCTAACTCAATAACAGCACTAATCACTCAGTTCAGAGTATGGTCTTGCATTTGATCTGGAATTCTGTAGTTTCACCACATCTACTAACATTTCCTAGATACAAAACAGTTTCCCAGAAAGACACAATCATCATTTTGTCATTGAAAATGCAGACAACAAATTATTAGTGTAAATTAACAATACTATGTTCAAAACATATTCATTCTCCCCATCAAAATAAACAATGACAACATAAGGAAATGCATGCTGTTGTATGTACCTGCTTGATGATCAGCCGGTGACAATACAAAATAATACTGCCCTCACCATTTGCAAAGTATTTCACTAAAGAAAGAATTCCCATTACAGACATTTTACATCAACTTGATTATTAGGATTAAAACCACTGCATCTTGAGCTTCCTTACCTGGAAATGTACCAAACTGGGGGTGAGCAGCAAAGGCAGATAAACCCAGACTACCGAGCCCTCCAAACTCAGACCGGCCTAAACTTGAAGCGTAGAGCCCAAAAGCAGGATGAGCGACTAGGGGAAAGCTGTTGGACTTGCCAGACATATTTAAACACGCATCCCCGGTCATCTGTAGCAAAGGGCCTGGAGAAGAAAGGATTTTATCAAGTGAGGAATTCATCATTCTTGTTATCTAGATAGGCCATCCGTAGATAAAGACGAAGCAGACTTTCTGTTTAAAACTGCTTTAGCAAATAACAGACACAGTATAGACATAATAATCTATACTGTGTCTGTTCAGAGTCTGAAAACCATTACTAAGAATAATTACCATTTTGGTCTATTCTATGTATATTTGTCTATAACTGCTTTATACTGTATTAAACCCTAACCTCTAACTGTATTCCTCACTAATTTCAAAAACGACAATTAAACTGACGTGAATGTGCAGTGGGAAAGTTTTAAAACCACACAGTTTTTAGGTTTGGCTTTATATAATGAATTCCTGCTGTTCTGGAACTATTACCAACTTCTCTAAAATTACCAGGTCATATACCAATTTGGACTGGGACACTATGCATACAAGTTTCTTAGATAAACTCAACCAGGGAAAGTGATAACCACCTGAATGTAGTTCCAATCAAAAGGGTGTTTACCATCCTACATTGAAGCAACTACAAAAGGTGCCAGTGTACTTTCAGTATTTAGTGTTCAGTCCAAAACAAATTATCGGGGAAATTTCTGTGCACGTTTTGGTGTGAGGGGCTTATAAATGAATAATTTATGAGAATGTCTCTAATGTGTTCCTCATTGTCATAGCATGACAAAAAAATAATTTTGGGGGCATCTTATAATGACAGAAAAAAAAGAAATCACAAACCAGGGTATGTAAATTTGCACATTATTTTGTGGTCAGGGGTAATCTGACAGCTTATGCATCGCTGCCTGCTCAATGCATAATGGCTCTGACCACAATTAGTATTCAGAGAAAACAAGAGGATGTTGGCGGCTGCATGCGCAGTGTGAGGACTGACAGACATGTCAAATCACACGGGATAAACTGGAGCTAAAGGTTGTCAAAAGACATCCACAAGGGCGTACACAGCCTCTTAATTGTTGGCATTCATTAATTCAACAGCCCTTCCATTCCTATCAAAATTGTCTGTTACGTGTTAAGACTAGAGGAAGGTGTCTTAAGCTCCTTATTGTTGCACAGTTTTAATTCAGTGTTTTGCATAGATTTTAGTTGGACAGAATCCCTGAATAGATTTGCTTCTATTTTTTTTTCCTCTCAAAAGCTTGTGTAGAAGTGTAGTTATTAAATGACAGCTAGTCAGTCAGATTGGTCATTTACCATACATGTATTAATAGCCTGGCTGTTTTGTGGGTGCGTATATATGCAATTTGCAGCTCTACACATTCAAACCTTTACCTGCTTCAAATTATTTCTCAACCAAAATGTGGGCAACATAATAAAATATCCTGACTAAAATCAAATCACACATTAAAACAATTACCTGCGAGTCACACTTGATCATGTGCTTAAAGGTTTTACAATTTTTGGTGTGTGTACATACCACAGGTGGTGAGAGGGGAACTGCCTGCAGGGTTAGGGGCCGGGCTGCATTTGGTGGAGGGCGTGTGGGGTGGTGCAGGGGAGGAGCTGGCTGAAGAGGAGGCCATGTGAAGGGAGGACGGGGCTGAAGATGGGGAGGACAGCCGCTCTCCAGACTCCATATCTGTCAAACACAATCCAGTCAATACTTAGAGATGTAAGGGAAGAAAAAAAGTGGAGAGGAAAAAAACACCCACACATGCCACACACCCCACTGAGACACTGTTTCTGACACACAACTGAATTAGGCTCAGCACAATACTGGCTTTCTGCTTTGGAATAAAAAACATGCATGCATATTGCTCCGAGTCTCTTAGTGTCCTATTTGAAAGAAACATGTCACAGACTAGTAAGTATTTCATTGATATTGTTAATGCTGGAATGATTAATAAACAGAAAATTAATTGTCAACAATTTTTTTTTTTTTTAAATAAATCTAATGCCAATGTTAAGTAATTTATTGATCAAAATGCAAAACATTTAAAGGTTCAAGCCTCTAAAATGTCAGAGTTTGCTTGTTTTTTGTTTGATATTATTCTGACTTTAACACCTTGGAGTTTGGATTGTTGTTTATACAAAACAAGACATTTCAACATGTAGCCTTATGGTCTCTGTATTTCCCCACAAACCATTTTTGATATTGTGTAAAAAAAAAATATTAATCAGTCAGAGAAAAATGTAGTGATTTTGTGTGATTCTAGTACACACCAACGTAAGAAAAATAGAAAGTGAACCACAATCACGCAGCACAGGGATATGGAGAGATGACAAAGACAATGGAAAAAACAGAGTAGATACAACAGCTAATATACACACACGAGACAACAAGCTGTTGATGTATATCAAGGGGTTCCAGAGCTCTTTAATGTAAAGCTGCTGCCATCCAAGCTGTGATAATCTAATGAAGCTGTGAGCCTCAAGAGAAAATTCAATGTTCACTCTCATGGGAGCACATTTTCCTTTTTTCCCCTCCACAACCTTTATATTAAATCAACACAGATAAATACACAGAGGTTGTAATCACAGTCTCCACCATTTTCTCTGATGACTTTGCCCATCATCCAAATCATCATCCCAAACCGCAGAGATGTTAGTGCAACTGATATCCCCAGTCTATTGCTTCAGATCTCATTGAACACAAAAGCCCACATAACGTATTCATGCAGATTGTATTTCACAGCCTGCCTTTGGTATAGCATTGTACATTATACCAACAATTTCTCCATCTCCCTGGTGATTCTCCTCTGCACAGGAAAACAGGAGCAGCTGATTAATTTGAGGAGACAAAGCTACCCTCTGAATATCAAGTATCATCCCTCACCAGGAACGACACTGATGAGACGTAAATGACATGAAGGCTGCGGCCATGCTTCACTGATAAGGCCACCGTGTCCTGCCGTAGTGAGTCGGGGTTTGTGCAGAGCGAAGAACAAAAAGGTGCTTTCATATTTATGATGCATCGTAAAAAAATAAATAAAAAAAACACATTCAGAGTATCATTTTGACCTTGCTTCATCAGCCTTCATTTGTCAAGCTAAGATGTGCAGTATGCTGATGGGGAAACCTTAAGTGTGTATTAATTTTAAATCTGTTGTAGAAATTAAATATTCAGCTTAGGAGGCGAGAGTGTTGACTGGGATTAAAGTGTGTGTGATAAATTCTGCATACTCCACATTTTGGTGATAATTCACTTCATTAAAGTGAAATGCTGCAGACATGATGTCATTATGAGGTCATTATTTCCTGCTGGATAATTAAACAGGCATATGAGAATCGTGAAATGACATCTCAATTTCCTTTACAAATTCCAAATTGAATTTTTATCCTATAGTTCATGTCGTCAAATCTAGTACAGCAAAAAATATGTACATAGAATCTGTATACTGTTAGTATATGTTACAATATATCAACTAACCCTGAACTGTAAATGTGCAGCACTTACAAAGCCCACCCTTCTTCATTACAAGAAATTAAAATGTTTTTAAGCAAATTCAAAAGGAATTTATATGTAATAAACGCATAAGAAGATGCAACATTAACATTTAATGTGAGGTGCAAGTCACACAACAAGGACATCACCAAGTGCTGGATGCATGTATGAAATGTATTGTATTTACAGAGCAAGTGACTGACTGCATCAAAACCCTGATCCCATATGTGAGTATAACTCAACAAACACAATACAGCTCGTCGTCTCTGAGGGAAAATGTCTTCAATGAACTCATCAACAGAAAGAGATTCTAAATCAGACAAAGAAAGCACAGAACACTATCAATCATTTATAAGCCACAACTATTCAAATAAACAATATAGCCATTAGCCAATAATAAAAAAAAACACTCAGAGTGTTATGATGAGTGATGACACAGTATCACAAACTGTTATTAAACAACATTTCTTATAATAACAGCCCTTTGTCTAGACATCTCCTCAACTGCAACTGAGTGAAACAGCTTCAAATATCCCTTAGAGTAAGGTTTTTTCTCTTTGTGTACAATGTGCTATACATGGTATACAACTAATTATTTTGATGGCTGTACAAGGTGAGCTCGTATAACAAAATATGGAGCATGAAATAATATTTAATGGCTGGAAAAAATTCAGCCTTCTTGGAACATTTGCATTCTCTTTCTCTAGGTCATGAGTTGGATGGTATCCCAGCATACACTGCTTTATCACATTTCCATTACAGGTGTAAGGACATACACCAACAGACTCATTTATATTCTCCAATTCCCTTGGCACGCACATATTGAAATAATAATAAAATAATAATAAGCTTTTGCGTAGCACTTTTCTGTAATGTGTAGGCAAATTGAAGCACAAGCAGGAGATACATATATGATCATTAGCAGAACAGTCACGCTCCCGAGAGAAAAAGCTCAAGCTCAAACACAGGAACTCCCTGCTGTGACAAAGCAAACAAACTCAGCTGACACGTCGCCGCAGATGCAAAAACATTAAAGCAGAAATAATTTAGCTGGCCTCAGAGCCAAGATTTCCAAACCCCTGATAAAAATGAGGTGTGCACTTTGCTTTCTTTTTACCACTTTCACTCTTTTGCCATTATCCACCAACTCTTGTTTTGTTTATTTTGCCTGTTAAAGTAGCTCTTAGCGTCATCAATGTCATAGGATATGATTTCAGAAAGCCTCCCCAAGGTTGTTTTGGGTTGTTTTCTTTTGGGAGGGGGGGAAATGGGCTTTTTCTATTGCTGATTGTGGATGAAAATATAATTTCCACTCTCATCTGCACAGTATTGTGAAGCTACTGTCGTCAGTCAGTTATCTAGGCTGCAGTTAACTTCTTTAACCATTATCAAATGTACCATATAGATATGAGTGGTGTCGATCTGTCAAACTGAATGTGAATAAATAAGAAATAAATGATAAAAAAATCAAAACAAGTCCAACACAGTGTTTTAATCTGACTGTGATGGATTAAGTAGCACAAAAGATGCAAATTTCCATTGGTTTTATCTCTGATGCACATTCTGTCTGTGTATGTGCACCTTGCATTGTGTGTCTTAGTGTGTACATCTCATATCGTCTTGTTTTGTTGTGGGTGCACCAAAGCATTTGTTTTCCACTGTGTGTTCCTCCCTGTCTACGTTATCCTCTCACACGGTAACAGATGGCCGATGCTAACAATGATAATCCAGTAACAGACTCCTCAGCATGGATCAGCAGTATTACGGCTGCAAACGCTGTGTCTTTTACCTAATGGAAGGCACACGAGAGAAAGAGGCACTATATCGATGTGTCGTAACTGTTTTAAGGCAGAGAGCTGCATCACAGTATTCCATGCAGTAAAATCAGAGTGTGAATACCAAAAAACAACAACAAATGTGTCAAGTTCTGACTATAATTACCATGCATTCCTGATGGCCTTCTAATTAGAATTACATCACAGTATTAAATCCACCTCTGCAGACATTTACGTCTCCTTGATTGATTGATTGATTGTACACATGGTTGCTTTGTCACCAGCTGCAGTCTCCCAAACACCACAAATCACTGCTGGTGTCCATCATCCCACTTAACACAATTAATTCCTTCTGCTGTCAGAGGAAAAATAGTAATGCCACTCACATTTGGCCCAAGTGATTTCCGGGATGGGAGGAGGTGATAGAGGGATGTGGCAGCAGGAAAAGCAAATTCTGGAAAAAGCCATTCACTCCCCCACTCATCGTTCCCTCTTTGAGGTCAACCAGAAGAACAGGCTGAAATGCAGCCAATTATTTTGAAGGTTTTCATTTCTCCCCATTTATGTGTACACCCACAAGTTGTGCAGGATGAGGGCTCGATGTGGAGCATGCTCTTATAGAGTGCGTACTGCTGCTGCGGCTTGGTGCATAACAAGTTCAATGGTACACCCACAGTTCAGCTGGAACGCCGTGGTCCTGGGAGTTTCAATGAGCTTTTTTCATTCTGTCATGTCTTCTGATGACAAGTTACGGATCCTGGCCCTGACTCCTACTCCACCTGGAAAGTGATGGAGTGTTATGTCTTATCCATCCCACCAGCTAAGAAGGGAAACATCACACTGACCTGCACGAGGGGCAAAACTACACACTATAAGTTACAGAGTCAAAGCAGAAGGAGCACCTTCAAGGCCGACGACTACCTGATATGTTTGGCGATGATACAGTGGGGTGGGGGTTTATGTACAATCTAAACCATTTTCTTGGCTTAAAGGGAAGAACTTAAAAAATGGACGCACTCTGTGCAGCTTGGATCCAATTAAAGGAGCAGATTCAAGAATTTATCATCACTCTCCCCCGACATTAAAATATATGTGAAGGGCATTTTTGGACATTTCCTTATAAAATAATGTGTAAATCTTGATATATAAAAATCAGAAACATTTATGGTGTTGACATCTAGCACTTTGTTCAATCTGGTGCATATTAAGACTCCCTGTTCCACTTATTTTTCCAATATAAGAGCGACATAGATATGTATAGGACCCCACTGGTATGTGATATACTGAGTGCAATTCTATTGTAATAATGTGACACTATAAGGTGGTTAGTTTTACATATAAGCCACTGCATTTATCTACAAGTTTTGGCTTTTTACAGGGTAATTTATTATATTCTGGAGTCTCTACATAAGGGAACATACTGACCTTTCAGTTGATGGTGTTCACAGAGTATGCCACAGAGAGAGTGGACCTGTGCAGACTGATTTAAAAGGATATACATTTAATTGCTACATAATCAATACTCTGTATTAGTCAACTCAGGTTTGCTCTTCACAGCGATGAACCCTTTTAGTAGGTGAAGTAAAAAGCTGGTTGGGGAGAAAAATTCAGGCTACTGCAGCTATGTAGGTTGTAAATAAAGAGAAACTGAGTAAAACCCCTGACTATGTGTTGGGTGGCAGATGGCAGAGCAGCGTTGGTTACAGTGGAGAGCCTCTGGGACGTTCTATGACAGATACAGTGGTATAGTCTCACTGTGACAAATATGATCCATAGCAAAACCTGCCCTAGTGTTACTAAACACCTTCAAACACCAGCTATTCACATGATTTGCCTGTCACAGTCATAGCCACATACATCAGTGTTATTGCATGTCTGACCTCCAGTGCAAGAACGCAAAGCCCAGCAAAGAAATCCACCTGTGCATAATTCAAGGATAATAATCCATTTACGCACCTGAGAATTACCTGCAAAACACAAAGCTTAAGTGTTCTGCTGTCATCATTCTCCAGGGCACCTCTTTTAAAAGAGACCTTCACACCAAAAAATATGAATGTTCTGACTGCTTCAAGCAAGAATTGAATTCCATGAATATAGTGGATTGCAGTGAGACAGATGTTTCAAGAAATGCATTTGTCTCTCATAGCAGCCTTTGCACAGTTTGCATGTGGATCATCAGGAGGGAGGACATGACGTCGGGAAACAGGAGCCCCACATGTTCTGCACAGACAGACATGTTCCCGGAGCTCCTGCTCGCATGCTGCCTCATCGACAGCAAAACGTTAGCCAGAAATTGTGCAGCTCAACCTGCAGTTTCTAATTAGACACATACAGAGAAGAGAGAAGAGCGGGGGTAGAGATAGAAGGAACGGACAAGACATTTCCTGCATCCTCCAATCAACTGCTATTAAATCAGTTGGCTTTGAAAATGTATTGGTACAGGGAGAATCACCTCCCATGGATGACACTTTTGTTGTTAATGCATTGCTAGAGCAGTTTAATATATTAGATATTGAACTTAAATCAATACCTCGCTGTTTAAATTGAGTGGGTTACACATGTACGAGCTGTACGTGTTCATGGCCCTCAT
Source organism: Verasper variegatus (assembly GCA_026259375.1). Classification (NCBI taxonomy): domain Eukaryota; kingdom Metazoa; phylum Chordata; class Actinopteri; order Pleuronectiformes; family Pleuronectidae; genus Verasper; species Verasper variegatus. The sequence goes on from CM048052.1 coordinate 10,764,578, forward strand.
ACGCAGCCAGTTCTATTTGACTGTAAATGAAGAAGGTAGGAAAGCCAATAGTTTTTACAGATAATCACATTAACACCATATCATTAGGATCACAAATTAGACAAATTCCAAATACACAGCTCGTTGTTTACTTCTTCATATTTTGTTCTCCATAATTTGCTGAAGGAATCTCTCTAATGAGGATTAACGTCTAATGATATCGCTCACAAGGGAAATACTGAAATACGAGAAAAGACCAAAATGCATTCCTTTCAAATTACTTCTAATTATTTTTTGCACACTTTGCAGAACAAAGATTAGATATCCAGTTATATATTTGAAAGGCAATGTGCAAATATTGGACGTGACTCTGAAAGAAGAATCAATGAAAACTATTTCATAAATATTTACATTCAACCAACTAAAATCTGGTGATATCCTGCATTTACTTGGTCCTGACATTAAACTTACATTTTTTGAAAATACTATCTGGCACAAACAAAACATTGTTTGCATCGCTTTAATTTGCAGCTTCAATTATTCACAGAAAGCAAGGTGGTAATGCAGTTGTGATTCAAAATGTTACAGGGATTCAGCAGTTAAAAAGGCTCGGTTTATTATATGCGGACTGAGAAAGGTGCATTTCCGTGTAAACAGGAAAAAACACAGCTGGGGAATAAAGAAGTATCACGTGCAATCACCTGACAGGAAGCAGAGCTACAAATTAATCATGAGAGGAGAATGCTGATGCAAAGGTTATCCGTCATTCCACACTGCTAAATAAAACACAGCAGGATATAAGACACGGTCTATACTATTTTGGATTTACTGTAACATCATGACATTATGATGACTGTTTATTTGCGTGGTTAGACAAAAAGGAGGAAATTGTGTGGATTATGCTACAGAAGTACTGTACATCGAGGCAAAAAATCTGCCTGACAACAGTGAAGTATGTGCTTGTTTTCTGTTGGTGGAAGGTGGTGTGGTGACGTCTGACGGTGTGATTTTGGCTATATATCATAGCAGAGACAGCGAGGATAAAAAGTCCAAGGTTCTGTCGGTCCTTTAGGCTTTACGCTGCTAATGTCAATAACTTCCTCATGCCTCAAATGATCAAACAGCATTTATGTGCCGGAAAACCTGACTGGGTTTTTAACCTATTTCTCCACAATGTCAAAGTCCAGGATGAAATAAAAAGGCAGCGGGATCAAGGTAAACATCGCTATCACAGCTTTTTATACAGCGCTCCCCTCTCTCGCGCGCACTCTCCAAAGAGCACAACATAAATCACATGGCAACCGTAATGGGAAGTAGGACTGCAGTGTGCCAAATGAAGCAATAAAACAGATCCAACCTTTCAAAGCATTAGTCACACAGTGTCCATATGTCCACTGCTTTATTGAAGCAGACGACGCTGGTTACATTCAAACAAGCACCTGTGCGCTACACTGAATGTCTTAAATGAAGGTCACTGATACGTAAAATGTGAGTTAATCAGGAAATTGGCACTGCACCCTTACAGCTTGATAATGCTGGGCTGTCAAAAGGGGAGCACGGTTCTCAACAGCGGAACTCTTACATCAGCTGTCTAATGGAGACACACGAGGACTGACACATCACACCTCTGCATCAGTCACTTTGATGTGGAGGAGCACAGGATTAAAACCATATAACAAATTCTTGGAACACAGAGAAACAAGAGGGGCCGTCCACACACGACGAGCGCGATTAGGATAACAGGGAGAAACGTGATGCATCGATACAGGCGGGAAAACTTCCAATAGCATCAAACTACAGCTACTGTCCATATTCACGGTATTGTGACTTTGCCCTGATCAACAGTGGTCAGTGATGAGTCACTTGGGCCTCAGCATTAGAAAATAGATTAAAAGAAAAGAGGGTGGTTCCAATACACAACTTTCCCCTACTCTACTTTTTCACAGCACACCATTTGTAACACTGATATTCATCACATCAACCACTCAATCTCTTCTTACATCATTAGCAGTGTGTGTGGCAGTGAGATCACGTGCAATAAATCTGTAGAGGAGAGAAAAGGAAGAAGAGAGGGAAAGAAGAGGAAAATAAATTGAACAAATGGAAAAAGCTGTATGTTATAGGTTACATGTGTGGACAACTGTCACTCGCTGACGAGGCCAATCACTGTGCACCACAGCTGCAATACGATTCTCCATGTGTTAAGTTTTAATGGTGAATTCAGTGCATCAAGTAGCAAAACGTAAATGAAAAAGTAAAATGATATGAGACACTAGGGGGAAAAATGGTTTTGTAAAGGAGACAATGTGTTTTTTCTTGAGATCCAGTTGAAAAATACGTTTCTGATTGAGTTTCTAAACATCACAAATAAGCAGAGAGCAATATTTTAGGATTGTGGGACACTATTTAGAACATACACAGTATGAAGACTTGTATCTTTAAATATGTATCTTTAGAATTTAACTGGTTTCCTAAAAGTAGGAAATTTGCATTTATAATTTTAGGGAGGAGATACTTGTGTGAAATGTCTGCCAGCGGCAAAACAACACAGTTAGTGCAGGATTAATAATTCCTGCCTGGATAGAGCTGCTTTGAATAACACAGGTCTGATCAGAACAGCCTGATTAAAAAGTGCTTGCTTGTTCAAAAACACTGAATAATGAAGGTCATTTTCATCTCTTCTCAAACAACAACTTTTCACAATTTGTATCATGAGGATACAGGATCTCTTTACTAAGAATCCCTGTAAACATACTTTAGAGGAGAACCAGGTCTTCCTCAAAGAACATAGGGATGATATGGCCCAAAAATATGTCAAGATATTAGCCAATATTGATCATTATCATGATAAATGTCACATTATCATTATTTATTTTAACTTTAAAGACTATTTTTTTGCTGCTGAGTGAAGGTGGTGGTTTGAAACTCTTCTCTATGAGCAGGGACTGACACTTAACAGCAAAACTCTTTTTCAAATCTGAGGTAGATCAATTTTGTGTTATATCTCCTCACTGTGTTTGCACAACCTAATCATTATATCAATAAATTTAAGATGAATAATTAATATTGTTTCATTGTCCAGCTCTACAAGAACCCACCATGAAAACAAGAAAACATATTAAAAAGAAAAGGATTTCTTTGTTTATATTTGTATCCACTATCCAATATTTCTAAGACAAGGAGGGGTAAGAAATCCTGTTAATGTTAAATCTGATGATAATCTTCTCAGACAGTTAATCATTAAAACACACAAAGTGTGTTTTACTCAGTTAGGAGGACTGGAGCAAATGAAGAAATCCTCAAAGTTTAAAAAACAACTTCCAGTTGTATCTTTCCCAACATGTATGATAAAATAAAATCACTAAGGTTGTGCAATTTAAAAAAAAAACTGTTCCTGTTAAAAAGACAACTGCCACTGCTGTTACAACTACCTTGTATTTCACAGACTACAAACAGAACAATAAGATATCATTGCATTGTGTATTGTGTACTCTAGTTTCTAAAGTCAAAAGGTTATTACTAAAAATAAATTCCATGAATGAGTCATGGTTTTTGCTGCACATTTATGCTAGATTTGACTGATTTTACAATTCTTTTTCCCCCAATAATGCTCCGGCAATGCTGCTTGTCATCATTTAAATAAAACCCATTCTGCTTCTGTTAAGTCATTAAATCAAAGGCTATTACTTTTAAAAGGCAAACATTATTAATGAACAGATTTGGCCTTTCAGAATTCTTTGTTCTTGGCTCTTGGACGTAACCATGTTTCACACTATAATTTTGGAAAGTAATGAGTGAAGGTTATAAATCTAAGTAGGGCATTTCATTATTTTAAATATGCTAATTCTTATGGGATGAAACGTAGGACAATGACTTTGAGATGAGGAAGAGCATGAAAAAAAAAGGAGGGCTTATTTGAATGGTGCTCAAAAACACCTGAAATTCATGGGAGAGTTGCTCAACGCATGGCTTCAATTGATGTGGGAAAGTCACTTGGGATACTCAGACTATTTATATTTTTTTGAAGTATGTGTTCAGAAAACAAGTAGTTTTCTGTCTGCCTCATCGCAAGCAGAGCTTCTTCCCTGCTGAATGAATCATTCCATCACCAGCTTGGACTATATGTCCCTGTGGGTTCTATTGTGTAGCCAACAATGACCAAATGGCACAAAACACCAGTGTCCATGCTAAAAGGTTTATGTATAAGCTGTGAAATATTAACATACAAGAGGTCATTGTGGTTTGAAGATTGGGCGACCAATGCTTACTTTATAAACCCAACAAATCAGAGCTAATGTGGAATAGAGAGCGAATATAACCAGGATCTGCACTGAATATGACTTGGTTCAGGAAAACACTGCTGTCACATCTCTAATGATTGAGTTTGCAGTACCAGATTTACATACATCATCACCAGAACCACTTTTAGGTTTAATCAAAATGTCATTGATTTTGACAGTTATACAGACAAACATCCTGACTGACTAAAAGAGTCTCTCACACTGTGAGAAAGGAAAGTAAAATTGTGCCGATTCTACCTTTGTCTGTCTCTTTCCCAACATCTAAGCAGAAACCATAACCTTTCATACCAAAATGTAATTTAATCTGCCACATTTTCTTGATCTTCATGGTTCTTCAGATGTCGTGTAAAACAAATAAGAATGTGCTGAGGGGACTTTCCCTGTTCTATTTAGTAGAAAAAACCAATGGAGTAGTCCCTGGAATCTAATAAGGGAGCAAGATGTGTGTTGCACACATTCAAATAGATGATGAAGAGACAGAATATCATGTCAGATAAAAGGAAATCCATGCATGTGCAGTTTCAGATATACCCACCGACACTCTGTGCCTAACAATAGGACTAAAATGCAGCACAGCAATAAGCAGATTGTGCCACTATCTGCTATGTTTGTTCTGGGCAGGAACGGGACCTTGAGGTAAGTTCATTCTTCTAAAAGAGGAAGGGGTCTGGGGAAAACTGACATTTGATTAGCCAGGGCTGAAAGAATCATTTGCCACTTTAAAGGGCTCACGCAGAGGTCTCTATCTCACACACACACGGCACAAAGCGCAAGTGTCTTTGCTCGTTTCAGAATGACACACTTCCACTGCCCATGTTTAAATAGCAAATACCCTTGCACAGTCTAGAGTTTCTTGGTAACTACATGGTTAGGCCATATAACCGCAACACCCATAACATGTGTTGTATGTCTTGTTCCTCTCTCTCTCTCCACTTATTTCCTGTCATCCTCTTTCCCAATGTTCAATAAAAGGTTAAAAAAAAGACCTAAAACACTGGTAGATAGAGCTACAAGTGCTTCATTTGTTTAATCATAACAGTAATTCTAAGTCTTCAGTCCCAACAGGCTGCAGACATAACAGCTCCACGTTACTTTTACCCCATTCTGGTCTTCATACGTCATCAATATCACTTCAACAAGAAACATTATCATCAGTTTACTGCCGTATCTTCCTGAAACAGGTCATCACATATACCCTGACAGATAATCAAAATACATAGCCTACTTAATCTACTTCAATGTTTGTTTTACAGCATCTACAAACTGACCTCCAGGACAGAACAAAACTGGCCTGGTGTAGACTAGACTAATATTGGTATGTATTTAATGGGTTACCTTAAGCCCAATGAGGAAGCAGCATCTGCCACTGCTAACATAAGGGTAGTGTGAAACAAAACACCTTGCACACACACACATAGAGCTTTACTGATGACATTTTTTCACAGGTTATGTTTGTGCAACTCTAGCAGTGCCCTCTGAAAGCTGTGTGCAGCCAGGCCTGAAGCAGGGGAGGAAAGGTGCATGGCACGGCAATTTAATATCAGCCTGCTGGTATGTGCTCCTCCATACAAAAGAGTCTCACGTGTATGGTGCATAGAACTTTAAAGAACAAATAACATGGGAAATTAGATTATTGTTCCTTACACAACAACACTGTTTAAACATTTGAGTAAGTGTTAGGAGGAGAACATGACTAATGGCTAAGGCCCAAAGGAAGTAGACAAGCCAAGTTTATACTGTAAACGTATGTGAGGCTAACATGCTAAGTTATTTTTCCCACAATGTTACATTTACTGAGGGATGTCACTCAAAGACACTATCCTGAATATTCAGGCTGCATTAATACAACATTCATTTTACTGCAGGAGGACAGTTTATGCATTACAATGAGATCTGCTAATAAAATCAACCATTAAGCTAAAATATATACATATTAAACTGGGGTCTCAATGTCATTTGCTTTTTGCACCGTTACCATTTTCCCCAGGTTCATTCAATACTTCATTCTTAATTTAATGTGTTAACAGTGAAGCAGAATGACTGAATTTAATAGTTTGTGTAAAAAGAGTCATTCAAAAATTGATATTATTTATTAAAACACCCTCATTATAGCAAATTATTTAATCTGAATGAAACAATGCCAGTGAAAGCCACTTGCCAAATTGATGCCATGTGATATATCTATACTCCAGAGGATCCTCTTTCATTAGTAAAATATGATGGAACTCAGTCAAATCAATTACAGCAATTCTGTAACAACACAGAATAAATGGAGCTAAACAGCTGCCATGTATTGGTTTCATATGCATCAATACACCAGTTTAGTTTTCTACTGTGCTTACAAACACATGCTTGTTCACTGCCTGCAATTTGTCTTCTCATTATACACCAACAACAAACACCAGTTTCGTGATGGCACATGCAGCCTCTCGCTAAAAACTGACATTTAAATCCTTTTCCACTAGCTTAGTCAACAATGGAAATGAGATAATTGATCATGTGCTGGGGGATCTCTGTGAGCAGCAGAAGGTCACCGCCCGCCAGCCGAGTTGATAGAGGAAATGGCATTGATGCTCCCGAGCTGCCATTTTTCTTCCTTGACAAAGACTCCATCTGCCACCAGGCCATTTGCAGCCTTCAAGTCAGAGTGTCAATGATTTCCAACCATTCTACAACTCAGCGTTCACCTTGGTGTCACCTCTAAACCGGTTTGAGCGCTGACACCACAGATCCTTACTGTGCAGCCCCTGCAGACTGCTAACAAAAGGCATTAAGCCTACGCAGGAATGGTAAGCAGTTTATTAGCATTGCTAATGTTTAAGTGTTTTTGAGACGTAAGATAAAGCAGACGCAAGGTTTCAGAAATTCTGGTTCCCACAAAGAAACAACTAATTCATTAGATCAGCAGCAAAAATCAATGCACAGTGCAGCTGTGTAGTGATAAAGTCAGGGAGACACTTAAAATCCCTGTTGTTCAATAAAGACTTCATGCCAACAGTAAAGAAGGAACAGCAGGCAGCTGGCTACGGCTGCCCAAGAAAATTCAATTTTCCTCAATGCCATCTGCACACCTCGGAGACGCCCTTGCAGGTCTTCAGTCTTCAGGCTCCCCAGTAGACCCTGCCAGTGCCGTCCCAAATCCCAGGCATGCCTGACCTGTCACCTCAGAGGAGAAGCTCACATAATGAATTCCACTTTATTGACAACGAAGTAGACCCTGTGATTGAAGCTGCCTGGAACTCTCTGATGTACAATTTCTCTTAGTGGTTTTATGGCTGTAGAGCCGACCCAAGTTGCTCTGTAAATCCATACTTCTAACTTCAGTGTCTCTATATCCTAATATCATAATACTCTCTTTAAACTAGCAGGCTGTATATCACCAAGTTGAGAAAAATAGAGTACGTGTCTGTGGATCTGTCTGTTTTAAAGTCACATAAACATGCACCACCCATGGGCTACTTTGCTGTAAATGACAGGAAGTTCAGGGCACTTTGGTGCTAATGAGAGGCGTCTTTAGAGTTGAAATAAACAGGCATACTTTCAACTGTAAACCAATACACAAAACCATTCTACTTCGTCCTTCAGATAATATATTCTAAAGATTTACAGCATTAAAACTATCCCTCAAAAGAGACTGAGATTCAACCATATGGCTGCTAGATTTTGGACTTCAGTTCAGGTCCCTCTTTATCGGCCTTGAGAGAATCAACCACGACTTCATCCTTTATTCAAGACAAGCTCATAAAACAGGTGAATCAGCACCATTAACCATTCCTGTGATGTACAGTCATCACAAAGAAACAGCCTATTGACTTTGAGGCTAACACAGATAAAGTATCCAAAGATCCTCGTACAATTCTCTCTTAATTCCCAGAGGAAAAGATGTTTGTCATTATTTGTAAGTTAATACAGCAACCTACCTGGTTTTTGCAATCAATTGTAATTTGGGGCAGTTTCCTCATAGGCCTTGCACAGTTTCAGCTTTGTGTTGTTTTAATGGTGCAGAACCAAGAATAATTGGCCATCAAACTTACGACTTGTCACCTGACCTGTCTTATTAGCAGGCTGTGTATTTAAAGATCTTTCATGTCATAAAGCAGCATGATGTAACCAGTGATTCTGGATTACCACACAAAAGCATAATGCACACGGCAGCTATTCTTGGAAGCTAAATATGTCTGTATATTCATTAGACTGAGAACAGTCAGTGTCAATCCGCCATCCATACAACTGATACATCTCATAGTTGCATCATTCACACGAGTCTTTGATTTACCATTGACAGAGTTCTTTCATCTCTTCACTTTTCTTTCCTGCGTGTATTTCACTTCACCCTCTAGGCAGGAAAAAGAAGTGGAAAGCAGAGTGGGCTTTGCTTTTTACTACAACACCATATTATATTACCACAGCTATCAGTTTGCTATTCTCGCAAAATCACAAAATATAGCCTGCTCTGTGAAGCTACACTATTAACTGGAGGTCATAAATATTTAAAAGAGAAGGGAAAAAATGTAATTTGCGCAGCTCAACCTCTCTCTTTTATACACATAAAGAAAATACAGTACAAAAATAATGATCCATATTAAACATGTCAATCACCAGTCCATAAAGCTTTCCTCCCCCTCATTTAAGACCTAAATGTCAATCATGTAACTGCAAATTATGGATAACATGCTCAATTCTATCAACACAATCTAAAAGGTATATAAACATATACTGAAAATTACAAATCTGAAATGATTAAATTATTAACTGATAATTGATTTGAAATGTCATAATACCCTAATGTGTTTATTCGATTAGCATACGATGTGCTTTCTCTTCTATAACAAGTCTGCAGAATTCTTCAATTGTGTTCTTTTTTTTTTTCTCCATTGCATTGAAATAACAATAATAATAAGTGTGTATGAAGTCCCAGCCTTGAATTAATGATTACAGTTAGCATTGTGTCATGTTAACTTATTATAGGTATGTGTGTTTTGCATGTGTTGTATCAGGAGAGTGCAATTATTATACCTCAGCCAATGGACAACCTAAAGCACTGGCTGTCTACTTGCCATCCTAAAACCTACTGTGGCCCCTGTAGATAAACTGAAGGTTACCGGTAACAGCCATAATAAATCCTTGAAAGCTTCTACAACACCCTCACACAAAAGGGAGGGAGCTCAGCTTTACAGATGATGGGGTTCGTGCGACCGTGCTCGTTTTTGCCATCGCTGTTTCAACTCGGCTTGTCCACACAGTGCTGCACATGACCTGTCCCTTCCCAGGGTCGGTCACATAAAGAGCGGGAGACTTTTCCCCCTACAGTAGATCAAGAGTGGCCGTGTACATGTCATGAATTTCATGGCACAATCTCAGTATTCTTTGCTTCATAAAAGTTAAGTGGGTAGGTCCGCACTTTCACTTTCAGGACACTGTTAAAAGTTGAAAGAGTGAGGAAGTACGAATGGAGTCAGAGGAGAGAGGACACAGGAGAGAAAACTTTGGTGGGATTTGCCCAAGGTACGGTAAATGAGAGTAGAAATCTGTTTCGCCAACAATTCAACAAGACAATTAAGGGTCTGAAGTATTTCTTTTAAGAATATTTCACTTACAATACTTTGACGCTGCTAATTTAGTGTGAGAGCAGGCACAATAGTCCCCATATATTCATTCTGAGGAAGAACCGTTTCATGAAAAAAAACCTCTTATCAATTCACACCTATTCTACAAAGGAGCATGCACAGCAGAGACATTTAAAAAAATTGACTTGGCTTACAAGACTGCAAATTAACTCTCTCCTAAATTAGCAGTCAAAAGAAAACCATGTCACATTGTGACAGAGTAGAGCACAGGCTGAAGGGAAGGTGAATTTGATATACCCACCACCTCTGTCTTGCGGCAACAATTTGATTTTTAATTGCAGCCAAGAAACATCTGTATAAAGTTACTATTTGTGGAGTAACCCATATAAATTTTTTAAACAAAGCCAAACAATAGCCCCAGCCTCACCAATTAGCCCTGTTTAGCTCACAGTAATTTATCTTGAAATACCCTATAGTCTTAAAAAGTTTTCCTTTCTCCCCCAAGAGATTTAAATGTGTTCTGAAGCCTTGATACTCCAATCCTAAGAAAGACAGAATTAATTAGATGCACACAAAATGAGTGCAGAGAGTTATGCAGCACAAACTAATTTTATAAATGAGGACTTTGTTAAATTTCAGCCTAATTGGAGAATTTTAATCCTATGCCTAAATAATACATTAAGATGAGGTGGTCCAGCATTTCCGTTCATGGGTGACATTTTCCAGTTTCACAAAGCAAACAGTTTTTTTTCCTATACAAAAATCTAAAGATTACACTCCATAGAAAAGGACAATGGGGAAGCTGATCTAACCAGACACTTACTGTATGAGACGATCCTCAGTTCTGTGACATCCCTGCTCTGCACCTGCAACACGAAACAACAACGTTCAGATTTATTGCTTGATTTTATCGATTTACTCATTCAGCATGGTTCCTACATGAGAGCTCTGTGAAAATGAAATAAAAATGGTAATATAGACGAAGTAATATAGAGGAAAGGTGAATTATCCATTCTAAAACATCAGCACAAAAAAAAAATAAAGCTATTGCTCCCAGCAAAACACACAGGGAAATGGAACATGACAAAAACACTTTGGAGAAATTGGATTATAGGCTACAGTATAACAAGAGCAGTTATGGGGCTGAAGAGCCAACATCCAATGACATTAGGAAACAAAAACATTTATAGAACAAATAAATTGGCATCAAGACAGATTTTTTGTTCTTAAATCTTAGTAATAAAGTCCCCTTCCTAATAGAATTCTGTTGATTCTGTCCATACTCCGACGAAACAGGTTTTTATGATGTAATACACATATGTGAGGCAGCACAAACGCCTCTGACCTGCCACCACATGTTTACTATTTATGCCAATACCATCTGTGTTCATTTTGTTTGGAATGTAAAGAAACGAAACCTCGACCAAGCATCTTTGAATCAACCCTGAATCATTGAAATCCTTTCAAGTCTTCGTACACCACTTAAATAATCACTTGATCACAGACTTACTTACTGCAACCATAAGAGTATTGATGTCATGGTCCAGTATAGTAAATTACAACCATTTGACATCCATCAATAACAATCCATAAGGTTTTTATCTTCTATATTATTACTTTAAAGTTGGAATTTAGCATACTGTAAAACCAGTCAGTGTTTTCCCTTTACAATATCTGTACACCATCCCTCTCTAATAACAGATTTCTGTAGGGTAACACCATTGGATAGTCCTATGTTAGTTTGGATTCATTTTGCACTGATGTTAGTTTTGTGGGGGGGTTTTCTTTGTACAGCTGAAGCCCATGTTGTTACCCTCATAGAATAACCTAAAAATGGCTGCATGCCAACTCGTAGAGTCATAGGAGTAAGCTTCTGTCTCAATGGACTCAAATCAGTTATTCACAAAGTAAACAGAGAAAATTACAGAGACATTCCACAGTCTTCTATTGTGATTGTGTCAATAAATTACACGACCATGTCCTATGGCAGAAAAAAAGAGAAGATTATTCTAAGTCAAGCCTTCTCTTGAGTTTTATTTCTCCCTTTAACAAAGTCTTCACACTGTGAGTACTTTGAGAGGACAACATATCCTTTCTTGAAGTGGTTGAGCTATTTTTTATTAAGAATCTCAAAAACTACTTCAGGCCCCAACATTAATGAAACTGTCAAGAAAACCTGACAAGCACAGGCTATTTGCTTATGATTTTAGAAGGTACTTAATTTAGATTTTACAGGTTGACACATTCCTGACTGTCACAAATCTGTGCTATGGACCGCATTTATATGGCACGTTTCCATTCTTATCGACCACTCAAAGTGCAGATTTGTCTGCACACCTCTGTATAGAGGCTGAATGACCCTCTCCACCTCCTGAACCTGCGTCTACAAAGACGAGTGCAATGCTTTCAGTAACATGAGGCTCACTTTGTGTCCTAATGACCCAAAACACTGATCCTCTTGAAATGTCTAGATGCAGGAGGAGGAAATAAAGCAAAATGGCTCTGGATAAAATATCTGCCACTTTCATATATTTATTGTCTGATGCAGGGATGCTGTTAACCTGCCTTGCTATACCTTCTGAATCAGCTATAAATATGACCAGTAAACACTATCTCTAATAACATACAAGCGTCGCCTCCATTCAATCTCATCGGTAGCAGCCACATGTATTTCCCTTCATGAACATGTGAGTCAACACTCAGTTGCAGTTGTGTAATTTTGTAATATGAATACTTTTGTAAAACACAAAGATTATGTTTTTCTACACATAAATGATTCTTTAAAAAATCAACCATACAAAAGGTCAGATTCCATAACTGGTATGGTCTTAAAAAATGGGCTGTTTACAGGAAGTCTTTGACTACAAGGAGAAACCATCTCAGGTTATTCAGCTATCCATCGATCACGCTCGGAGTCATCATTTAAAGTACAGATAATGAGATTGCTCCCCCCACCCCCCTGCACATAAAGCTGTTTACTAGTCATGAGTAACAAATGGTAACCTCTGTACCTAGTCTCCTTGACAGTCCTTGACTTGAGTCTTTCCGCTTGAACATTTAGTTTGCTGCGACTGGGCCGGCAGCATCTGTCATTTCCTCATTTGTTAATACCCCCCTCTCAGCTCCAACAAACCAACACTGTCTCTTACTAATGCTGGTAATTAATGTTCTAATAATGGCAACATTCAGTGCCAACACAGACAGCAGTGTGACATTTAGAGAGTGCAGCGAAAAGAGATGTGCAGTGCTTGATGATGTGTATTAGTCTTTGCCTGGGTTTCCTATGGGGAGTGGGACACAGGACTGGGGATCAGACATGTCGTCCATCTTTATATACAGTTTATGATTAAAACTAATGTGATCAATCTCTTCACATCCAGCAAAACTCTAACTTGCACCGAGAGGAATGAGCAACGATCAAACCATTGGTGTGTCCCAACATAGTGGTGTGAAGTAAATATAGAGCTGAAACACTTGAGAGCACACAATATTTAAACAGCTTAGTGTACAATACATAATGACTAGTTAGAGATTAGTTAGAGGTCTATAATTTCAATGCAAGAAGATGCAATTTAAAAGAGTTGCAGTATTCTCATTACAGGCCAAGATGCACAGCCACTGTCTGCAAACAATTCTCTCAGTTAGCTTCACCGAGCCTTAGATTCTGGCCTTTGCTGATCCAGACATTTCTGGGGATGAATTACTTTTCTCCAGTTTCTTATCAGGCCAGTGTGAGTTGAGTAAAAATTAAATATTTAAAAACGACACTGCAGCAGCATGCTTCAAGTGGGTTGTGTTTGTGACCAGATTTTAAATGCATGAGGATCAATAAAAAAGGGGGCTGCTGAGGCCCGGTCTTTGTGTGAGAGTGGAATGGTTTACAACAGCAGCAGGACAAAGAGTCTGCATTACCGTATGTATGATTATGAATATGGAGTAAAATCCTCCAAGGCCTGCAAGTAGTAAAGTAGTAAAGTATACAAACACAAATATATACTAAACAGCAGTAGCATTCGAAACATCCGCTCCATTAACGCAGCGGGGAGACTCCAGTCTCAGAGACATCATGGGTTAGGATAAGCATCTCCAGGCAGAGAGAAAATAGACCAGGAAGATGAGTGAAAAAGAGTAATCACCCTGACATATTCCTAATAATCCACCTCCCTCGTGCCGCTCCCCCCGAAGCTCACCCAATCATAAAGTGTCAACACTGACCTACAAAAAGGGAATCCTGTCAAGCCTTACATGTTTAAAAAACATCAATCACGGCAGACAAAGAGGGTGCATTGAATTATACAGCATTAACCTTCAGGGCTTGCATATAAAGACCACAGATTTATTTATGCTTGTGTGTTAAGAGCTTCTGCACTGTTCCTTATACAGCGAGCCGGCTGCCAAATTGATGAACCAGCTCAGCCCTCAGCAGGACTCCAGCATCTTTGATTAATGAGTGCAAACTTGTGGAAAGGGTAAGAATAGAGAGACAAGGGTAAAATGGGTGAAAACACAATTATTAGCAAGACCTGATTTTTTTTCTTTTTTTCTTCCTTTGGCCGTTTGAAAAGGCCAATGGAAAGGAGGACACTTTAAAGAGACGCACAGGGACATAAAAAGGGACCATCTCATATTATGTAAGAATATACCAAGACCGGTAAAGCATGTTTAACGTGGTCCCCATGTGAAATATGAGCAGTGAAGCAACAGTGATCATTTCAGCAAAAGAAAAACCCAGATCTGTCACCTAATCCTTACAAACTAGTGGTTCTGCAAAGTAACACAATAAATAGTTTTTAGTCAAGTGATACATCTCTGGAAAACCACAGAGCTGAAAACACGTATTTTACAATTTGACCGCTAACATTTTGTGCTGTTTTGTGGATTTTAGCAGCCATGAGCTACATTTTCTTTCTGCGCATGGGAGAACAAAAGCCTGCAATATCTTTTTAGCATTCAAATGGCAAGATGCTGACTCTTTTGATTTTACAATGTTAAAAGCTCACATTAGGAGCCGAGTACACACCGGTTAAACACTGCTCTGTCTGCACACCTTTTCAAGGACGTGAGCTCTGAATAAATATGAGGCAAAATTTAGTGACCTTCTACCTGTGTTTTGATTCATTGGCAGTTACTAGATGCATGCATAGCACATCAAGGCTGTGATCTGATTTATCTCGCTGCCTTGGCGACTGAAGCCATTTAAATGATGAACTTCATCAGGAATAATGTTTACTGCCATTTCACGTAGACTGTGTGTGTGTGTGTGTGTGTGTGTGTGTGTGTGTGTGTGTGTGTGTGTGTGTGTGTGTGTGTGTGTGTGTAAGTGTAAAGGGAACACGCTGGTTCATTACTATCAATTATATCTGTAAAAGATAACAAATCAGCTCCACTGTGCAGCAAAACAAAAGCTGCTGCATGCCAGAGCAAACTAAAGGATAAACGTTAAATTAATGCGATCACAACAAGCTCCGTGGTCCAATTTGGACTCGGTGACTTCACAGATCACAAACTTATGTGACAGAGCCTAATAAAAGTTAATTTCCAGAAAAAAGATCTGGTCTAACATTGTTTTAACAATTCACAGGCC
This sequence comes from Verasper variegatus, assembly GCA_026259375.1. NCBI lineage: Eukaryota > Metazoa > Chordata > Actinopteri > Pleuronectiformes > Pleuronectidae > Verasper > Verasper variegatus. Next base: position 10,780,009 of record CM048052.1, read on the forward strand.
TTTCTCCAAAAAAAAAAATCATAAAATGGTCAATGGCTTCATGTTTTCAGGTACAGGGTCCTGGCGATGTGAACGCTGGCTCACTGTCACACTTCTTTCATGGCTTGCTGGAGCACTTGAATACAACGTCTCCTGTGCTTCCCCAACGAAGACAAGTCAAAAAAAAGGCTTATTGATGTTTATCTCAAGCATTTTAATTCATTTCAGTCAGTGGCGACTCTTTAGACCTGCCCTTAATATGTCACCTTATTTCACTGAAAATGGACAAAAACTTCCTTTGGTTTTCTGAACGTGCTTCTGTGGCATGTGTGCCTGACCAGAACTGACAGAAATCCAAAAAGCAGGGTCATAATAAACCCATTTAGTGCCCATCAGGGTAGAAATCAGGGGGATTCAAATGCCCCAGTTCATGCACTATAGAAGTTTGGACTTGTGGCACATTTTAAGGATACACTTTAATTTCTAGGATTAAACCCAAAACGTGTGGCATCACAGGCAGATAAAAGCGGCTATTATGCAGTTAACACATCCAATCAGACCTCCACGCTGCCCCAGCACCTATAAGATTTATGTGTTTAAAACACTCCTCCTATTTTAAAGCTCAACACAAATCAAGGTCCTATCTTTCAGATCTTTTCCCCTTGAAAGTTTCACCAACTTCAGGGCAGATCACTGCTGTTTACAGTGCTGGTTTTTAAACAGCCCAAGATGGCGAGAGCCTTGTTGTTTTAATATGAAAGCAGGCGGAAAAAAATGGAGGGTATTGTCATAATCTCAGAGGGTAAATTTCAGCCCAGACCGCAGCTGCTGCATTAGCTGCGCTTTGCTTTAAGAGGAAGCCACAAAAGGAGAAGACAGTGAGGAGGGGGAGAGGAGGAGGAGGAGGAGAAGGAGAGGGAGAGGAGAGGGAGAGGGAGAGCAGCCCGGCTCCATAACACTGTGACAACACAATGAAAGAGGAAGAAGATAACGCGTAAAGAACACACACACACACACACCTGTGTTTTATACAGTTATTGGGTCATACGTGAACGTGTTGTCACAAGAGGCGTCAAACCGCAGCAAGGCAGCCGCGCACACGTCCACCACTTTGTTTTTTTTTTTAAAAATATGAAACACAAGAAACGTGCTTTGAGATTTAAACCTTCACGTTCTCAACTTCTATTTCCACCGTCCGACCGTTTTACGTTTCTGGCGGATCCGCAGCTGGCGACAGAGATCCACGCTGCGGCTGCTGCGAGGAGCGGACAACGCGGAGCGCCGCTGCCCGCCGGAGAGCACCGGGCACCGGGCGCCCGCTGGCGCCCGCTGGCGCTTTAGTTCCTCAACTCGGAGTCCGAGCCGGTGTTTTTAATCACCAAGTTACACTTTCGACAGAGAAATAGTGACATTTTCGACCAATTCCAAACCAAACGACGTGTGGAAACCCCGCGTGTACTTAGATATTAACTTTCTCCATCACGGTGCTGAACTCCGCGGGGTCGGAGGACGCCTCGATGTGGCAAGTGTTCGGGGGAAGGATGTTACAAAGCTGTGGACCGTTAGCGTAGCTAGCTGCTAGCCACGAACCTGTGAATGAACACCACTGTTAGTGAGCGCTAACGTCCGGCGAAGCTAATGCTGCTAATGTCCCAAAGAGGAGGAGGGGGGAAAAAACAAAACAATTAGACTCACCTTATCGCTGGAAATCTGTGTTCTCATAAAAATTCAAAGGGGAATATAGGATACCACTAATTTAGTTCCCAGTTGAGCGCAGTTTGAGAGCAGCAGACCGAGGTGGTGAGTTAATTGAGTCCGGGTGAGAGTGACTGGATGTGTTGGTCTCTGGTCGCAGATTGAACACAGTCTCTCCTCCGTCTCATCCAGGCAACTCAAGAGAAGTGACGTCAGCTCGAGGCTCCTACAAAGCAAACTTTTGTTCTCAAACCTGCAGCCGAGCAAGTGCATTACAGACACTGACAGTACCGACACGGACAGACAGCAGCGGCTCTGCAGCGACATGCAAAGAAAAACACACATGAGTTAATCATCTATTGTAATATAACAGACTTATTTATTTAGTACTTTTCAAGCAAGTGCATTGCAAACACTGACAGTACAGACATGGGCAGACAGCAGCGGCTCTGCAGCAACATGCACAAGTAAGAAAAACACACGAGTTAATCATCTATTGTAATATAACATGTTTTATTTATATAGTACTTTTCAAGCAAGTGCACTATAAACACTGACAGTACAGACAGCAGCAGCTTTGCAGCGACATGCACTAACAAGAAAAACACACATGACTTAATAATATATTGTAATATAACATTTTATTTATATAGTTATTTTCAAGCAAGGGCATTATAAACACTGACAGTACAGACATGGACAGACAGCAGCAGCTCTGCAGCAACACGCACGAGTAAGAAAAACACACATGAGTTAAACATCTATTTTAATCCAACAGATTTTATTTATCAATCAATCAAATTTTATTTGTATAGCCCATATTCACGAATCACAATTTATCTCATAGGGCTAAACAAGGTGTGACATCCTCTGCCCTTAACCCTCAACAAGAATAAGGAAAAACGACCCCCCCAAAAAAAACTATTAACAGGGGAAAAAGAACGTAGAAACCTCATGTGAAGGATTCCTCTCCCAGGACGGACAGAACAGCAATAGATGCAGCAAGTAACTGAGTTATTGTCAGTAATGGTAGAGTATGTGGGTAGGCATATTGTATATCAAGCAGTCTTATTGAAAATATTTATGTAGTACTTTTCATGCAAGTGCACTATACACACTGACAGTACAGACAGCATGAGCTCAGCTGCAGCAACATGAACTGATGTGAAAAGACACACCATGAGTTAATGTCATAGATGTTCTTTTCAAATCGTGGTTTTCAAGCTTTCCAAGTGAAAAAAAGAGTAGAAATCAGGAACACATGAAACCACATTTGTAGCATGTACATTGATAAAAGTGCAAGTGTAATATTGTCATGAATTAAATCAAATGAAATAAATTAAAACAAAGCATGGTTAATTAAAAACAATGTGGCTACATGGAAACTATGCTCAATTAAGGCAGGTGCAGTTTAAATACAGGATTTAGCCTGGTACAATGCAAGTGTAAAAGATAGTGAAGAGAATATATAAACTGAAAATTAAGCTCAAATAAATACAGAAAAACAATCATAAAACAAGTGCTTTTGAGATTTTTTAAATAAAATAAGATGCCAGGACATGAAGTTAACACAAGATAAGACCAGATTAAAAGGGGATGTAGAAGAGCGTCAGTAAAAAAGTAATAAATAGGTCAACATGCAATATAAACATAAATAAATATGAAAATAGAAACATGATTGCACATGAAGACCTCTCCATTGTACAGACAATAACACTAATATCGCACTGACAATGGAAGTATTGTACATTTGAAATGAGATTACACCTGATCTAATTATATGTGCTATTGTTTGTCAGTATTCTGGTGTTTGTGGACTTTCTGGAGCAGAACTGCTTGTCTCACAGAAGCGGGAAGAAAAGACCTGCAATACTACCTTTTAATGTGCGATTAATTATGTGTTTGTATATGTCTATAGTTATTTGCTTTTAGTCGCGTTTCTATTTTTAAACCAATGCAAAGTGCTTTTGAGTATCGCTAAAACGTCCATATTAATAAAATGTATTATTATTCCCTCTCATTCAGACACCTCAGATGAACATGCCTGTCGCTGAAGGAGCTGCCTGGTGCTGACATGGTGTCCTGCAGAGGGGGATGATGGTGCAGACATCATCAAAAGGATGTTGATTGATGATTTCTTTTTTTAATTGTTACAACAACAACATTGTTCTCCTCATTACTCCTTTGACTGCATATATGTACAAACATCTTTGTTGCATGGGTTTCAGGTGCTTTTAATGTCCACCACATCCCTGTCGAGACGATGAAAACACTCTCCTGCCTCCAGCTATCTTTTGAAATTCCAGATGATAAGTTTTAAGTGTTTACACCCAGAAGCATTTAACTTGATTTTAAGAAGAAACTAAGCTGTATCTGTCACCACGTCCTGGTGGGGTTTAATCAAAGTAAGTACAGAATAAAGTTTGGAGGACATGCTGCCAAATGCATTCGGTGGTAGACGGTGCCGCATACACTCTCATCTTGTTTTGTAATTAATAACCAAAGGAGGCAGGCGCAGCAAGTTTGGCTCTGACGATGAGGACAAAGTGCAGTGCAATGTCTGAAAGTAAAACTGACATAAAGATGAAGGACAGATGTCTGTTTTTTCGGAGATTCAATGGTGCTTTGATAAGTAAAGCAGTTCAGTCTTTATTCTCCTATGTGCTTTGTAAAGTTTGGCTTGCATTATGGCAAACGCACACACACACACACACACACACACACACTCTTAACACATACTCATTCAGCCACAAAACAGTTTGATGTCATAGATTACAAAGAAAGCAACATGTAATACTTAACCAATATATAAGAACTATAAGAAGGTGAAACTTAAGACAGAGATGTTAATACAGCACAACAGTGTTGGGAAATAAAGATGTTTTTAATCAATTGACACTGCAAATAAACTGATTATTTCACCTAAAACAGAAGCTCAAACCCTTTATTTAAGATTAGGTGTGAATCCGTGCGAAATATGTTTCGCCTCTTGCCATACTCTTCTATTTTGTCTAATTGTGTAAATGTGTGAAGCGCTGCGGTCAGACAAGGACCAAGTGGAGCTTCAAGTGTGATGCGGAAACTGTCAACAAGACATTCATGTTATAAATAAATGCGTTATTCAAGACTCCATTTGGCCAAGGACTACCATCTGCCTTTCTTTCTGATCATTAAGCAAGCGTACATTTGGCCACAGACGACACAAAAGGGGGTGAGTTTGATCATTGTACTGAAACGGACATTTACAACACAGTGTGGATGGAAACACTTTGGAAGTCTGTGACTAAAGTAGTGCTGTAGATGTAAAATTATATATAACGCTTGCTTATATTTCTGCTTATAACGATACAGCATATATTTGCCTTTGGGAGATTAGGAGTGAGGTAAAGTGTCATTTTGAGTTACCTTTTGAATTTGCACGAATTCATTATGTGTTTGAAAGAATTACACGATGCAATTCTTTCCTAAAGAGAAACAAGAAGCTGCGTTTCAGTGGATTTTCATTTAAGGCTCTGCCCCTTTTTGCACATAGCACATTGTACACAAAGTTGTACTAATTGGACACAGTAATTAAGGCACAAAGGCACGTCTGAATTAAAGATGTGGGAGGCAAAAAAAAAATCCTTGATCAGCATTTGTTATTTAAAACAGGCTTATTTGCTTGTTCACTGTCCCTTGTGCTCATTGATTTTTCTCTCCCACGCTTTAATTCTAGTGTCATTGTAGATGCTGCAGTCACAGGAGCTGGTGAATTGAATGGACTGAGAGAAACACACATGCCCGCCTGGATGAACACACACGGTGAGGGAGGGAGAAAAATATGATTTGATAAATTTGTCAGCCGAGCCACAGGATACCTGGGTTTTTAATTATGTTGGACACTCCTCATTAGAGGGAATGAGAGATCAGAGCGACGTGGCTTTCAAAAAGCCCCTTTTTTCTGGCTGTGGCTTTTCGTATTGTACAATAAAAATGTCAGCCTCCCTTGGTCGTTTGTAACACAAGTCGTGGTGGATGGCTGCAATGCAAGCAGCATGCTGGGGGAAGGGCAAGCAGTCTGTCCTCCTTTAAAAGGGATTTTTAAAGAGTCTTGATTAAAAAGTATAATGAGATACCAAAGACACAGCAAAGATGATGTCTCTGGAGACGGATGCAAAACAAATTAAGACACTGCTTTTTGTTTTTAATTATTATTTTTTCCATCAATCCTCAGAAAGCTCAGGATACCCCTCAGGGCGCATGCAGGAGTTGGACTCACTGTCATTGATTTTTTTTTTTTCTCCCCCTCCATAATACAGATTTTAATCATGTCAGCACACAGTCTTCTGATCCTTTCACGCCAAAGCCTCCCAGCACTGCACATGCATTTGATTTAGAAAATGAAACATTATCCGAGCTGAAAACCTGCGTAAGTTCATTTATCATTCATCAAGTTTGTGTCAGTTTTTGAAATATGCAGTTTAAAGTCTAGTGCAACAGTTTTCCCCCAACAACTCAGACCTGATTTAATCTTAAACTCTGCTACAACATGTGTGTTATCAGATATATAGAGTAACATATGCTTTGACATGCATTACGGGAAGATCAAATTAATAGTGTAATATAGTGAATGTAAATGCATGCATTCTATACAGCATACAGATGTGGGTCACGTCTGTGCTTCTTGTGGCCCAGGCAAAATGCAGTTGAGCTTAAGTGACCCACTTGTAAAAAAACAAACGTAGCCAAAATATCCCAAAACAAATGTGGGGCTTTTTTGGCAAACGTGCAGTACTCTAGGCAAGGTGTAACCTGGATGCCAACGTGAACGTGAACTGCCCAAGCGCCATCATTCCACGTGGTGTGTGGGCCGGATGTGGGCCAAACCAATTTTGCTATGCACGTGAAAATGTATAAAGAAACAAATTGAGGTTTAAAAATGAATATTACACATGCAAATTGCAAAGTAATTAAGATTAGCTGTGTGCTGTAGTAAGGCTGTAGTATGCCATGCCTTGGCATAAAAAAAATATAGAAGAACAGGGAGCCTTAAAAGATGCCATTGTTTTCCTTTGTTAATAGCAGCATGTTCCAGGAGAGTAAAATGGGAGAGTAACCTGAGATTTGCGGGACATGAGAAACAGATGCTCTACACTTGTTTCCAAGGAACATGGAGGATGAGAAAGATAGAATGAGTGAGAACAGGCAGAAAGGAAACAGTTCTCACAGACTCTTTGTACTTACACAGTCCACAGTCAGAGCTGTTATCTATGTATTTATACGTTTAAGACAATGTGACGTCTATGAGCAAGCTGAGGTTTTTTGTATTTAGTTCTATATTTGATTTTATTGGCTCATATCTTATCATAATTTCATATGCTTGATGAATTTGCCTCTCACCGCCTCTCGTTTTCATTCCATCCATCACGCGACTGTATGTCATATTCATGCATACCAATGTCCATTTTAATTTATCATTCTGGGTCAGCGAGGACCCCCTCCTGTTCCAAGTAGTGGTGTGGCAGATGTGTAAATGAAATCATTTTTGCTATTATCCAAGTGAAAACAGGCTGTTGGAACCTTTGTGATGAGACAACAGCCGCTCTGTGACTATAAAATACATCTCGGTTTAACAGAGGAGATGGTTTCAGGGATGTCACAAGATAAATCACTCAAGATGTTTGCAAAAATATAAAATGCATATGCTTTAAAGGGTTAATCTGATAAAATAAATGCATTGATTTATTCGAATTATCATAACTGTGCAGGAGGGCAAATATAGGACTCCACCTTCTGCATGTCAATACACATTTCTCTGTTATAACTGGTGAAATGCAGCACCCTGGGACTTTGCAGATTGCAGATCTGTGTGTAGGTTCAGTAGACCTTATACTGCTGATACTCACACTGAGCAGTCATTTTGTCTTCACTTCATTATTCATTCTTTTATTTGAAAACAAATTGAGATGAGGGCAGCAGCTCAGAGGTCTGGAACCAGGCGAGACTGCGGGAAGAAAGGAACATCTGCAATCGCACCCCGAGCTTTATAAATGCATCACTTTGGGCTCCTTTCAAAGGCTTTTTTCCCCTGGAACATTCAGCTGTTGTATTTCTAATAAATTATACTTGCTTGCATATTCATGAGAGTGAATCACGAGTTTCAAAAGGACATGTCTGCTCAAAGCCATAACCACATAAACCACCTCTAAAGGCCCAAAGATCTGTATACTAATTGAAAAGTGTCACTTTCACTCCCGTGTCGAAAATGGTGATATACAGTAAACAAATAGATTCATTGTCATCGAGTACAACAGGATTATTTTCAGCGGTCCAGATTGTCCATTCACCCATAACACAGCACAGAAAAAAGACAATTCACCAAGAGATAATAGAAACTCCTATAAATATATAAATATTCCTACTTCAAAGCCCTATAGATATATAAATATTCCTTTAACAAATCCTATAAATATAAATATTCCTTAAAAAGACATGCATTGCCCAAGATAAATTAAACAGATAAATTAAACACAGCAAGAATGCACCGACAAGGAGAGCGTTGAGCCACTTGGCTAATAACCAAGAGGACTTTCACTTCAGCCTGGAGAAAAGATAACATTTTAAAGATTATATTATGATATTTTATGACTTAACATCAGATTCTGTATGTCATCCACTGTATTTACACTGCATTCAAAGTGATCATCCTCCATGTTTTTGAATTTCATTGATTTAATGGCTTCTCTGCAGAATCACAGAGAAAGAGACGTGTCATATTGTGAGTCACTGTCCCACCTGGTGGCCAAATACAGACATTATCAGGAAGGTTTGGGGTGAAAATTTTTACTGTTCAAATCACAATCACAATCACAAAATGTTGGTCCATAAGAATCTTCAATAATCATTTCTGGATGTGAAAAAAAACCACGTAGAGAGAACAGAAGGAGGAACATGCAGCGGAGATTCAAAGGGAATTCGTTGGGTGACAGACTTCTTGGAAGTCTAAAATTAGACATGCATGAGTGGAAAGAGAAAAGATTTCCTGCTGACTTGTCTCAGTTCTGTTTCATCTTGGACCACGCTGAGATGTCAACAGAGCCGCTGGACATTCAGATGGAGAGTCGCTTTTTCAGTGACCTAGATGTCCTTTCAGAGCTAATTAGGATCCATTCCTTATTTTGGCATCCTAATTCATCTTCTTCTCCTCAATTATGCATTGACATATATATATATATATATATATGTATATATATATACATATATATATATATATAAACCCAAGACTGGAGGGTGGCATATTCCTGGAAATAAGAAATACTTGCAGATACCTCTTCATGGGACTCTTGACTCAGAACAATTCAACAAAAAGCAAATCAAACCATTCTTCTGTCCAAACATACTTTATTATGAAAAACACACAGGGGCTCAGATTCTGCCAAATTAATGCCAGATATTGCACAGTAGCATTCATGCTGTTGTTATTAAAAGTATTTAGAGGGATATTTGCCATTATTCTGCAATATACCCATCATATAGAGCCAAGTCTTGATTGTCTTTAATGTCACAGGATGATTATTTACATTTACATCAAAATCATGACCACTCTTTTATAAAATTAAACAATGACAATGCTGTATGTTACATACTGTAACATCTGTTCACTTAAACAGACACAAATCAGATCGAAGTGTGGATATAGATTATCAACATGATAACCACACTGAAATGTTCTGGAATGACAGTTTTATACTTCTTGATTATGTTCTTTCATCTCATCCCAACATGGAGGAGACAGAAAGATTGTAAACCATCATAACAAGTTGGTAGAAATCTTCCAGTCCACTTAATTACAATGCATGGAAATTGGTCAGGACGTCTCTGTATTTATTTAGGAAGGTTTTCAATGTAAATACAATACCTGGACAAAAACAATCGGCGTTACAGACTCTACCTCATTGGCTCATTTACATACACTGTAACCAGGCAACTGATCACTGGGCTCTCGTTCTGATCCCACTCTGTACATGTGCATTTTTGAAACCTTGTGATTGAAGATTCCTGTTTCTATGAACACTACATGAAGGGAAACAACTGAAGTTCAACTGTTGAGTCCTCACATCATGTCTCTGGAGGAAGCTGTATGATGTCTGACAAAATGACCCCGGTGATGTGATCAGGGTTATTTCAGCTCAGGCTTACAGACAAAGCATTTATAACAGAGAAAACATGCTAATGTGCAGAAGAATGCAGCATTCATGAGCTTCAATCAATACTGAGGAATATGAGTCAGAATATCCCAACTTAATCTGAGGATGATACTTTATATGGCAAACAGAACATTTCTACTCACAGAAAGTGTCAACGCTTGGCTCTTACATTAATCCATTTCTATTTTTATACGCAACAAGTTATTTTCCACAGGCAATGTAGCGCTTGATGTTAACCTAGTGTGACGGGTGGTGTTAAATTCGAGCGATAGCTGCTGATGAAAATGAATCAATCTGAAGAAATTAACATCTGATTCTAGCGAGTGTCCGTTAGTGCAGACGGAAAAAAACACAGTGACATATTTATGTGAAGAAGTTAGTATCAAAAGTATCCTGGTCTGTTTTCTCACAATCACACTAAATTATTCAGTTGGGACACAGACATGACACTCCCCCAAAAATACTGCCTCAGGCTTCATCCACACGGCAACGTTTTAGTTTTAATAAAGCACCACTGCTGCTACGGTTAGGCCTTGGCGACCACATGACTCCGGTGTTTTCAAGTGCCCAAAACGGAGAAGTTTGAAAATACTGCTGGCCCCGTTTTAGTTTGAAAACTCCTGGGCTGTGTTTTAGTATGGACGGGCAGAAACAGAAAAGATGTTTGGAAAAACAAACTGCATGTACTCATGTAAGTGAAGACTTCCAACTCATGGTCGGTGCAAGAAAACATATCCCAATTTCACCATTGCTGTTTCTCATTCAATAATATTTGCTGCAACAAAGCTACCAACTGCAGAGTCTACAATCTGATTCCTGTTTACACTGGCACGCACATGCCCGGTGTACATGGATGGTCATGTGATATGTATTTTCAGGTCTGTTAATATGGATGGAGATTATTTCTGATTCGGAAGCTAAAGCACAAGTGTGGACGGAGATTTTCGTCCTTTTTTTGCAACTAAAACATATGAGTATGGATGTAGCCTCAGTAACTGCTGTAAGAGTGGAATTCTCTTCGCATGAACACCCACCCAGTGAGAAGGGTGAGGGGGAGTTGTTCTATGGCACACTGTCGTTCTCCTCAGCCTCCACCAGGCACGACTGGTCTGTCTCCAGGACTCGGAACGGAGGGTGGTACTCGAATGCCGTGAAGAGGGTGGTGCCAAGATTGTGTTTCTGGTGCAGGAACCAAATAACCGCTGAGACTCCCATGATAGCCACTACGCTGAGAATGACCAGGGCCGACAGCAGCGCGCTGGGTTCTGAGGAGGACAGGTTACAATGCAAGGAAGGTCACTAGTATAAACACAAAGAAAATCACAGAGGAATATGTAAAGGAACAAGCTCAAAGGTCCACTTACTCTGCTTGGCTTTCTCTGGTTCTGAGGGGAAGGAAAACATTTTGAGTGGAAACAATATCCTGAAGTCACATTGGTTCAAATTCCTTCTACACATAAATCATTCGTTTAGTAAATTATTAGGGGGAAAAAAGACTTGTATCTTACTCTGAAGGATCTCACAGATCACACCGTTCTCCACGTCATCCAGGCAGCTGACATTTTCCCACTTTCCCGTGTTGCTGTGCAGGGTCACGCACGTGTCCAGGGGCACGAGGTCTGACGGAGACGAGCTGTCCTCCCAGTTAGTGAATCCCACGGGGTCCTCGCCGAACCACCTCATGTCCTCACCTGTCAAGACACGCCAATCACTACTCCAGCATGACGGGGCAGCAGGAATAGCAAGTACCATCGCAGACAACGTCAGCCATGTAGCAGGGAAATTACACCGCCCCACTTTTGCTTTGTCTTTGGGCCCCTTCTCCGGCATTCACACACAAACTGTGCCGAGTTTCATCACAAATAATATGAAAGACGAATATGAAAGTGATATGCAACTTTTTTTTCCCATGGCTGTTTTAAAATAGTAAAAAAAAAAAAACAGGATTTCCCGAAGCGGTGACAGGATTTCAAGAGGAGGATAAGTCAGTGTTGTCCCTGAAGCTTTGAAAAGTTGCTGGCACCAGCAGAAATTAGGGGACAGGCCAACAGACAGAAGAAAATGCAAACATGTCTTTCAGGAAACTGGAACAATAACAGACAGTGACTGTGTTTACATGGACAGCAATATTGTGACTTTTAACCTTATTCCGAATATTCCATTCATATTCCTGTTTACGTGTTACGGAGCATAGTCAGATCATAACTCATGTCAACATTACTTCCTGCTTCTTTACAATTCAATCCAGGAAGTGCACTGTCAAGCAGTTGGGAACTGCCGTATGTCAAGGTTGCAAAAAGCTGTGAAAAGGCCAACAGGTTGTTATAATGTGATTGAGACATGTACATGTCCACATAATGTGAATAAGGTCGGAAAGCTACACACATTTAATAAGATTACTGGTTATCAGAGTATGACCTTATTGAGGTTAAAAAAAAAAATATATATATATATATCTTCAGAGTTCTCTCTCCAGGTTAGATTATTGATTTTCAGGCTCATCTAAAGCTAATATGATAAAGAAGAATAGAAACATGTAGATTAAGAATCTTGAGTGCAGAACTTAAAAATATGTGAAACAAAACTGTAATGTTCAATGTCGGGTTTCCACCGAGTTCCTTCCAACCAATTGTAGTTGATAAATTGGTCTTTCAGTTTCTGATTGTCATCAATATTTAGATTTGATCTAATGGAAGTTGTCCAGCATGTTCCCACAGTCCTCCGGTCACATGGTACTTACTGCTTGTGTCATAATACATTCCCAGCCACACGTTGACATTGCCTTTCCACACCTCTGGGCTATATTTAATGACAAAGTCATTTTCCTCCTGCACTTTGTATGGTCAGAAGCTCTGGGGGAATAAAACACAAAGCAGTGTTCAATATATCACCACACTGAGGATACGGCGCACATTTGTCATTTGGTCTTTGATGAAAAGTTGAAAATAAAATGTCTCACGTACCGAAACCTTGGCAGAGGGATTTTGCTCTCTCAAAAGTGTAGCTTTTGATTTTGTCCTCCTCCCCGTGAACAAAGTGGTAACATCTGTCTTGAAGGGGCACCCAGGTGCGTCCATCTGCAGGGCAGTCTGAGGAGCGTCAGGGGGTAAAATGTGGTCATGGAAATATCTGATATATGACCCATTTACCTGAATTAAGGAGAAGACATCTAACAAAACACCTTATGAAATATGACTTGACAAACCATTTATCCTCAAAACATACAAATATCTCCCTGTGAAAAAGCGGTGTCATACAAGTAGGAGACACCGAGGAAGATGTTTGCGGCGATAAAGGCTGACGACGTGTCATGTGCCATAAACAAAAATCATGTCATCTACACAGTGGAGTTAATACGTCACTTCCTGCCTCTGTCTGCTGCACCCGGCTGCTACAACACCGTCCTGAATAATGAGGAGGAATTTGTAAATGTTGTGAAATTAATGAAGAAATACCAAAAACATTTGAGAAAAATCCTAGAAAACAGGCCAAAAAAGTACCAGTTAGAGACCAAACAAGTCTGGTACTGAATGTCATTCAAACCCCAGCATTCAGTTGCGTTGAGGGTGCCAGTTAAGGGGTCCTTGACATGCATACATTTGAGAGCCGATCATAAAGGGACCGCACAGGTCTGTACTACCGTGATGACTCCACTGGTGAACATGGTTCCTCTTTACTGGTACAGCCTGTGTGAGCTGTTTACAAGGTTCCTCATGAATTTGTTTGGAGTTTTTCCGCCCCATCAGGTTTTTGCCTTCTCAAGCTGCTTTAAAAACTTACACACCTGTCTCTTCCCAGTGAGTCTGACATCTTTCCCCTTCATAAGGTTGTACCAACTGTGTAAGTATACATATAAGTGCCCGTTTGACCCACACTACTGCCACTCACTGTTTGATCACACAAATCTGATAATGAGGGTTTGAACCACAGACTGTACAGGTTTGAACACTTCCATTGCAAGTAAACCAACGATTAGACGCTTCCAGGCGAATGGGAGAACAGGCTTTTCAATCTGTAGTGATAGAGCGCGCACACACGCGCACACGCACACACACACACACACACACACACACACACACACACACACACACACACACACAGTAGGTTGTGTGCTGTGTGTGTGGGGTCACAAACAACAGTGTCGACATAGAGGAAAGTTAGATCAACACACGCGCATGACGACGTGCAGCCAAACTCCACTGACATGTCTTATCAAGTGAAGCCCTGCACGCCCGCGCACACACACACACACACACACACACCCACGCGCACACACATGGCCTACACGCACACAACACACTCGATCCGTCCGCGTCGCTTTAGGTCTGAACGCGTCTCTCACCTCCCGTCAGACCAAACTTCAGGTGGAGACTCAGCAGGAAGACGCAGCGCCACACGGATCCAAGATGGTGATTCCTGCTCACAGGCTCCATGACAGCGAAGACAACACTTCGGCACCAAACTACTTTTCTGACTCAACAAATCCCTCCCACAGCCAGGGGCGCTGCTAGAAGGTTTGGGCCCTATGGAAGAATATAATACTGACCCCCCCCCCCCCACCACCACCACCACTACCAGCATAATGGATGGATGCATACAAATTAGAAAAGGGTAGTTAGTTTAACCTGCTAGTCAAGGCATTCTAATTTCGATGGGGTGTTATTTTATTTAAATATATCTATTAAAGATCAACACTTCCTGTAGCTGTTTCAGAATAAAGGCTCTCCAGCGTTTCTGTTGAAGGATTCCATTAATTTAAAAAAAAAAGCTTTTATTCTGAAATATTTGCAGGAGAAGCACAGCTTCAGACTGTATAGTACTGGTATTTATTTTAAGGAACTAGTTTTATACAAGGAAATACAATAGTCATACCAGAAACCTCACAATGGCTGTAGTTATAGGGTATTAAAGTTAACGTAAAGAACTTCGGGTGGTGGGCAGTAGGCTCTCTCTCTCCAGAAATCTCCCAAAGTTTTTTTTAACAAAATTGATAATTCCAGAACTTTTGTTAAATACCCCCCCAGTGGAAAAAGAAAAAGAGTTCTTTCTCCGGGATGAAAAAGTGCAGTCGCTCAAGTCATCTTTAATGTCTTTGTGCCAATTCTTCCCTCTTCTTTGTCTTGTCTTCCATCTACCTCTTACCTCCTGATTTAAAACGTATCCTGCTGATGAATTAAACTTCATGCACGGACCAAAAAGGTTTTCACACAGGGCCCTCTGGATGGTGCTGTGTGCACATTGTTCCTTAGAGAATGTGCATTGTTACACATCACACAAGTGACTTCTGTGAGCTGCCGTAGCCACTATATTTAACTGGTTCTGGTTTATTTTGAAAAGTCAATCTGATATATATCTTGTTATATGTAAATATACCAAAAAGGAAATGAGTATCTGGTTTATATACACAATCAGTTTATGGAAGCATTACAATTCTAGATCAATTTAATTATTGTCCTTCTTCTTCTTCTTGTTGTTCTTCTTCTTCTTCTTTATTCTTTACATAACTGTTTCTAAAGGTGATTTTTTTTTTAAATTACCATGTTGTTGAAATGTGCTCTGCAATCACAGTCAATATTTTTACTTTCCAGCTTACCACTGTATAAGATAAAGCACTTCTTCTTTCTCCCTTAATACCTGAGCTGGTGAAGGAGGGCAGAAGCACCGAGCCTCAGGGGCAGAATAGTTAATGGACACAGGGATGAGGGGGTTTCATGTCCACTGCGTGTATAGGCGCAGGTGGCACAAACACAGACAGCTGGAGTGTGAGTTTTTCTCCTCGTCTGGAGCTGGTGGCTTCCCGTAGGGTGGCACCAACACCCTGCAGGATACCATTGGGGACCCATCTGCCATGGCAAGCCCTGCTCGCAGATGCCCCCCTGTCCACCCACTGCTACCTCCTGATACCCATTACTGTCCAGGCCATGCATGTTGTCAACAATACCATGTGACAGTGTCGTTAGAGTCCTCAAGCAGGTCCTCTGAGATTCTTAAATACTGGTACCTGCACGAGCTGCCTGCTCAGGAACATTAAGACAAAGCTGAGTTTAAGAGCTGTTATTAAATGTGATGACATTAATATAGTTGTTCAGTCGCAAAGGACTGAAACTGGTTGTTATTAAAAATAGCATATGGGTTTGATGCAAGCAAACTGTGCAGTAAAGAGACACCACATTTTAGAAGAACTGCACATCATACCTCCACACATTGGTTTGCAGCTGTAAGAGATAATGGCGTCTCATTAATTCACATGCAGAGTGGACTCCTGAAGGACTGTGCAGTATGTGTGTGTGTGTGTGTGTGTGTGTGTAGGGGATGGTCACTGTCATGTTAATGGAGTCTGGTATCTTGGAGAAAACTGACAGTGAAGGGACCTTTGTCAGCTGCTGCTTTAATTAGAGTATTAAACAGATGTTGTTCCTTCTCTTCCCAGATTTCTGCCTTCCTGAACTCCAGTCGCTTTAGAGAATCTTTATTCCACCGTACGTTTTAAATAGCAAAAGACAAAAATAAAAGCAGCAGCTCAGTGACAATGACAAATAAAAATAGACCACTTATTTGTCTTATGGAATATATTTGTTTGGCAGTGGACATGTCGTTTCTTTCAAGCTATATCATTAAAGGGTAGTAATTAATATAACTTATTTTTTATGTTATGATAAAAGCAATTTTCTTTATTACACATAAATTAAAAATAAAGTGAGATGATGCTTTGATTTTAGTCATCTGCCATGACAATAACATATTAAAATGTACAGTTTTAACTGTTGATATTTTACTGATAAAAGATGTTCCATAGTTTTATCCTTGAACAATACAAGGCTAATAAAAGAACAGGTTTTCTCAGGGTTCATGATCAGGACAGCAGCTCGTCCTGAAAACAAACACTAGACTCACAACAGATTAAAAGGTGAAAATCTTTAAAATCTTTATTCAAAAATGTCAAAGAAATGAACAGAATAAACCTTAGGCAACAAGCTACTAAAAAAAACAGGTCTTTGGATTTAACAAACACTACAAAACAAAAATACAGAGGAAAGTTTCCTTAAACTGTACATACAAGTTACCACTGGCATCTGTGTGGCACGAGTAAAAAAAAAGAGAAAACTTTCATCTAGCACTATGAAAATCTTTCTTTTCTCAAGCTGTCTGTACAAAAAAATGTCATAAATTAGAACTTTCTTTCCTTGTATAACTTAATGACTGTTCAACATGATGGTTCCCTATTTTGAGCTTTTTTTCTCTGACGCACCTCTGCAACTCTTGATCCTTGTACTTATGGCACTTGGTTCAGACACCATTAGCAGCATAAACCTCACATAACAGTATAACTTCTCAGTCCGAGGCTTTACATCTCAAGTATCGCGGCCCCTCCGTGTGTCGCACGCCCGTTAGCTACAGAGGAAATGCTGCTGCGTGTTTGTCTGGACCCAAAGACAAAGCAACAGACGTGTTTGTTTAAAGGAGCACAGATCCAGTGAACGCCACAAAGCTTCGCTGTCATCGACGGCCTCAAGAGATCTTAGATCAGAGTCTGAAATCTATTGTTATAAAAAAAAAAGCAGCAGCTCTTTTGGAACTATAAAGCTGAATGTGTGAGCATCGGGGGGAAAATGTCGCTGCCCCACCCGCCAATGACTACATTAATAACATCATTAAGAAAATAGGTCTGATGCAAATCACAAAAAAAAGAAAAGTACTCAAAAACAACCTGAAAGGAAACAGCTGTATGTGGCCAGCTCCTGAGCATGGCGTTTGGTCTGGAAGGGCGGGCTGGACCTGCTAACCCGACCTATTACAGAGGAGAAAGAAAACTCTGAGGTAGATAATTGGTCAGACTGACCACCAGGTCGAATCACAGGCTTATTGGAGGACGCCTTGATCAAAAAGCCAACGTTAATGATTGAAAATAATCAGACTTGTTGTTTTAGTGCTATCATCAGCTTTTACAGCGCTGCCCTTTCATTAATTCATGTTTTAAACAGATTATTTTGGACAATAACGTTGCATTTTCTGTCTGCGTGAAATTCATCTGTGGCACTTGTTGGATCCAGGCCTTCCTTCATGCTCGAGTGTGTGTCGGTATTCTACTGTTACCTGTGAAAACTGAATGTAAATGTACAAAAAAAAGGCACACTGTCCGCACTGCAATCTCCTTTTGCAGAGTCACTTCTGTCCTGGTTTAAGAGACAAATGATGCTATTTCCTCAGTGTACTATAGCTCACAATCTTTGGTGAAGTAAACTACAATTGAAAAGTGCCAAGTTTTTGTTTCCTATCAAAGAGTCAGGTGCAATAAAATACTAAGTACTAATCTCCGTTACCCCACGACTCTGTTCTATTACAAGGCTCCGATGAGTTTTTTTTTTTTTTTTTGCACAATCATCTGTGTTTTACTGTTAGTTATTTTTTTCAAATAAAAGTGAAAAAGACACACCTCACAATTAATATCAATCCAAAAAAGACAAAAGCAAAGACCGACAAACAAAACACAAAAGTCCTGTCTCATCCCTCCCCCCAACCCCACCAAGATCCATTTCAGCTTCTCTGCAATACCAAGTATTCTAAAAGGCAAGGTTCAAAATGGTGATCGTTCAGAAGAATGTCCTCATCCAACATCCAGACACATGTAGAGAATTCTTACTGAATAAATATTACATCCAATAAAAGCATCCGATGTGGAGTCATTTCATTCAAGATATTTCCTTCTCTACAATAACTTTTCTATCAGTTCTGGGAGTTTATTTTATTTCTTTACGTCGTCTGCGGCCGGTTCAAATGTAACAGCTTTTTGCGTATCATCCCTCTCTGTGGTGTTCTGTACAACTACTGTATCAAAACTATTAAGGCAAATTTTAATCAGACAGCAAGATCAATTCCAAAGTTCTAAAGAGAAATCACTTTACAAAAAAACAACAACAATTAATACTTCACCATAGCAACACTCACACAGCAAGCACAAAAACATCATTTTCAAAATGTCTGGCTTCAAAAGAAATTGTCTGGAAAGAAAATATCTGGAAATATTAACAAATGACATATGAACTATCATGCACTTTAAACAACTAGTCTTTTCTTGTCTCCTGCAGCGATCCTTGGTAAACAATAAACATTGTAGTATCAAAATAAAACATTTTCAAAACTCATTTTTTTTAATTTTATTTTAAATATAATTTGAATCATTTGTTTAATTCTGAAAACGATCCCCAAAAAGAGTCTCACTTAAACGTTTGCAGAACCTGTGCAAAACAGTGAAAGGATCCTCGGTGCCCCCATTGCATTTGTAGACGTGATTGCTTCAGCTGCTGTCAGAATGTTACCTCAGCGCTACTTGGTTTGTTGGTATGGATATGGGGAGTGGTTTCTGGAAGAGTCCAATTGTGATTGTCCCCCATTTTCCTGGAAGACAGAGTGAGATAACGCTGATTCTTGGCCAATGAGCTGTTGTTTCAGATGAAGATAATGCTTTATGCGATATTAAGGCAGCATTGATGTTAAAAACGTACCTCCAGAGGAACATTTGCTGTCTGCATGTGTGCATACTGTGGGATGTAGGTTCCTTGCATAGCTGTGTTGGCAGCCATAAACTGCACGATGAAGAAAAAGAGCAAGGGTCATGATCTGTACGTTTCACAGTTTGATGAAACACATTTAAATATCATATTCTCAAATGGGTGTAATGTGTGAAGTCATGTCTGGTTTAAGGTCTCACCGTTCCTGCGTTACCCAGAGAGAGGTGACTCATCTGCTGCGCAAGGGGAGCCATCATGGAAGTAGGCTGCAGTGACATAGATGGGTCCATAGAGGGCGATAGCACTGTACCCTTGAGGAAAAGAAAATGCAGGTGAGGGGCACGGATGCAGCTGGTGGAGTCCTGTCTTTCTGCTTGTGAAATAACACAAGCAATAATGGCTTTGGCTCAGGAGGTAGAGAGGGTCGACCAATTATCAGCATGTTGTATGGTTTGATCCCCGGCTCCTCCAGTCTACATTCCAAAGTGCCCTTGGGCAACATACTGAACCTTAAATTGACCCTGATGGCTGTGTCAACAGTGTGTGAATGGTGTGTTATAGAAAGCTGTGTGTGTGGGTGTCTGTGACTTAGAGTAGTCGATAAGACTGAAAAAGCGTTGAATAGATACAGTCCATTTGCCATTTGGATTTCAGGGAAAGCGAAACTGAATGAGGTCAGACCTTGTGCCGGCAGCAGAAGGTCGGAGCATGAGTTTTACAAGTTGAACAAGTCGTCTATGTGCAACTTGGCGGAACTGACGCCTCCAACATTTTTTTCCCTCGTCTATATTGACTCATTTGACTCACAAAGCACTTAATTTCACACCCATCTGTTATGAAATATCCGGCATCTGTCATCGTCTACACATCTTTATATGGCCTCACTAGAGCGGCCGTATTTTCCTTCCTGTACTAACACTTATTAACACAGTAAATCCTCAAGAATCAGTGTCACCTTATGTGCAACTACTACTCTTCCATATTGTATCTGTTAACAGAAAAAGTCTAGAGTAAATCATTGTATACTGTCAAAGCATTTATGATCAATGCTCCTACTAGCTCACATTGACAGTATTGTAATGAAGCCAAATCCTTAATAAAGATGTTCTCATTTACACATTTGACTGTTTTTGTTGTCAGATAATGGGACAGGTAATAAAATAGTGACTGAAACATGCACGTTAGAACACTTCATGTTTACCAGTGGCCACTTCTAAGCCCTTTCCAAGCTTCTAAAAGCCTTTACCCTGAGACAAAAGCTGTGCTGTGATCTCAGCTGTATTTACTCGTAAAATGACCAATCAGAGAGGATGCTAGGAGCTTATTCATGTCTATGTCAGCCGCTGTGAGGTCAATTGAATGAGACGTGTAGAGAGGTGTGACTGATCCCGTGCGCACAGGACAATACTGGTGACTCCTGCACTGAAAGAAGATAAGGTTCGTCTTAAAAGGTTTAGGGCCTCTTTGAAAAAGAGGTAAAACAAGATAATCTGGAAATCTTGTGACAAATTCGCAAAGTTGGCTACGCTAAACTCTCCCAAAAGGAAGGAGTCAGTTAGTGAGCAACTGTCCCACTGAAGAGAAAATGGAAATGAGAAAGGTTTCAGTGATGATGAGAGGATGAAGAGATGTTGCTCTTACTGGGTGCTGCATGATGTACTGTTGATGAGGCATCCAGGATGGATTCTGCACCTGGAACGTCACACAAACACACTCTGTAAGAACTCTGGTTGGTTTGATTTTTTTATATTAAAAGCTTTTTTTAAGTACTGGAAATAAAGCTTTTTATTACAGCTACATCTACATCATTGAAGAGCAGCAAACCTGGTATGTTGAAACTGGAGACATGTAAGGAGACATAGACGTCTGAGCAATCATCCTGTTTGAAATACTGTATGCTTGTGGGAAAAATCTGTGGACACGGAATAAAGTGCATTTCATGAACATAGGACAGTCAATTTTTTGTAAAATAGGTACAGTGAAAATATATTGTCTATGTAATCTAATCTGTTGCTGTAACGTACCCATTCTGCATAGCAGCCGCACTGGGATCGTAAGTGAGTGTCATTCCAGCCTGGGGGAGAAAAACAGCACAGGTTTAGCAGCTAAACCGTTGAATGTAACTCAAAACCGACACAATAGCATTGTGCTACAGTTTCGACAGTTTAGCGTGTATCCATAACACTCAAACCTGAGGGAGGGAACCATTAACGAGACAGGGGAATTCACAGCAGAGAGTGTAACCACCTCAGATGCTTCAGATACAACACTGTACACGTAGGTTGTAATATGTGTTGCTGTGTGACAGTTGTAGCTGTTGTTTGTCATCAACACCTGAAGTGTATCCTTCATTATTCATATATGCACATGGGTTTCTTCCCATCAGATCTCTCAATCCACCACTCACCAGTCTTGAGTCACTGTCTCTTGCCCAGCCCCGACAACTCTGTGCAAATTTATTCTGACTTCTTTTTTTCTGCCCTCCATCAGCAAACTTGCACAGCAAGGGTTCAGAGGGCACTGAGGAGAGGGAAAAGGGGCGAGAGAATAAAATGTTGTCTTATATTAAGACTATCACACAGATCATTCTGTTGTTGCTCACTATGCAGTCATTCGCTCCCTGCAGCCTGGGAGTGTACATTCACTAGGCGGCCTGGGAACACAGACATCTAATTTGGCAGCTGTGGAGCTGTAATCCCCTCTGCTTCCTAAAGGAGGCAAGGCCAGCAGAGACTATTTCAGTCTAATAATCCAATTAAAAAGCTTATAGAGGGAGTGGAGGCCACACAGAGCCGCTCTCTCTCTCTCTCGTTTTCTTTGTCTGGGCTCTGCCACTTAAAGCTGAGTGTATATGAGCTCTGTACCAGCAGACTCTCTGACTCCTGCTGGAAGCATGAATCAGTTGGCTGACCATTACATCCTGTCTATACAGCTCCACCTCTAACCCATTCTAATCATTAAAATACAAATCCTGCTTCTTGCCTTCACACATATGCTTTTCACAATATGACAATTAAACTACACAATTTGACATTACATTTCTAGGTATGTCTGCAAATATAATTCAGGAGTATGTCTTACCTGGAAAACCTGCAAGTGTCTTAATAAACTTTCCATTGAAGTGAGAAATGACTGCATCGCATTTTTCAGTTGACTCCATCCTGTAGTTAAAAAGACAAACAGTATTAACCACATCGGCAGTAATGAGGGTGAGCAGCTTTCATACATCTGTTTCCTTTTTCAGGTTGGGTTTTTATCTGTGAGCATTAAGTATACATATGTTATGGAAGCAACTTGTAGTCTTAACAGAGACCCATTAGTGAACACACACACACACACACACACACCCATGCACACACACGCACATAAACATTCCTGGGATGCATTATGATATTTTTGTTTCTGTCAAACATCCGGTTATGCAAGTGCTGACGTCGGAAACCAGCATTATCACTATAATTAAATCATCCAGTCATTGTGAAACTGTTTGATAGGAATTTCCGTTTCTGCATACCTGAGCTGTTCTTCTGCCTTGTTATTGATAACATGGTCATGTATTTTTTTTTTGTGCTAATTTTAGAAATTAGCAAAACATGTACTTTGAATCAGCAAACCACTTTGTATTTTCTAAGTACCTGAAAGGTGTTAAATGTAACACTTTAAATAAAAGTGGTCTATTTTGACCATGAAGCCATCCAATAAACTTCCTAATGGACAAAATGCTGTTTAAAGGCCGGACGAGGATGTCAGTCATCTCAGTTGGTCACTGTGTAGCAAGTTTTTTGTTATATTTGATTAATTACATTTACTGATATTACATTCCCACAGTATAAGTGGCATCAGTAGAAACATATTTTGTTCCATTGGACAAAGAAATGACACAAGTAGCTGACCTGGCAAAGCCCACTCCTCTGCTGGCTCCACTGGAGTCTCTCAGGACGCGTGTGGATATGACCTGGCCGAAGTGCTTCAACATGTTCTCTAGCTCCTGCTCGTCCATAGACAAAGGCAGGTTGGAGATATACAAGTTGGTGGGGTCTTGTTCTTGTTGCTGTATAGTCCGTAAATGAGAAGGAAGCCAGAGTTAACGTATTAACACACTGGTAAAAACACATATATATACGTTTGAGCATCAGATTCAAATTTATGGAGCCCCTCAAGTCCTGACAGTTGATATTTGTTTTATCTTATGCGGATCTAGATATTACACAATTTCCATCAGCAGGAATCATTTGCTGTTTAATACATTAGCATAGAACTTCTCATAAGTGGTTCCATACAATCTTCAGTGATGTACTAATGTAAAAATGAAGGAGGAAGAGACAAGGGAAGAGGGAGTTTCTTTGCAATCACTTATCATTTATCCCTGGAAATATCTTAACACCAAATAGACTTTTAATATACTGTAGATCTTAGTAATGGAGTAAGCACATGCCTGCTGCCTCCTGTCTGTGTGTTGGGGGATTTTAGGTAATAAAGGGTCAATATGAGCAGTGATAATTAGTGATTTGCATGCAGCCCACGGTGGCTTAAGACTCACATCAGCTGATTTCTTGCTGTGTTTTAATAGCATCAGCAGAAGCAAAGGATGTGGCTACTAGTCCCTGCGGGGCAGCCCCTCACCGTTACTATTCATCTATGTTGTGTTGTGTTCAGAGTCAGCTACAGGGACGGAATAGTTTATTTGAAGTAATACACTGACAGAACATTCAGAAGAAATAAGAAACGACATAGGAATGCTGTTCTCTATAATGCTCAACCACACAGCTCAATGAATTCCAGGACATATACTGTGCCTAAATTTGGATGTATTCACAGACAGGGACAAATATAAACACAAGTATATAAACTCATTGAAACTAAAATGATTTAAGCTAAAAAAGAAGTCAAATTCCTATAAGGCCACTTCCTGACTTCCAACTAATAATGGGGGAAAGTCAGTTGAAGGATGCCAGGGAAGATAATAAAACAGGAAAAGGGACTTTTGTCAAGGAGTCCATTAAGCCCAAACAAGCTTCTGCCATTGTGAGAATAAAGCTGGAGTGAAAGGCTCCCACTTTATAATGGCATTTACCTTCCACAATACAAAGATTAAACTGAGGCATGGCCCTCAACGCTGCTCTCTTTTAATTAAAAAAGTAAAATGGGTGCACGGAGGATGTCAAGAAGCCCCACAGACCCCCAGACAGAGAAATGAGGCAAAGAGCTCACTCTCAGAGCTATATGGGAACTCATTTCCCTGACTGGTTCCTGTTACCATAACAACACACAATTATTTACTTCCTTTACTGGTGTCAGGGACAAGTATAATGTCAAAATTTATGTGGCCTTACTTTATGGTCCCTCATCTGATAAACTCCTAAAAAATAGAGCCAACTAGTGTTTAAAAGTCTGTCCACATTACACTCAGTATAATGAATCTGGTAATCTACAGTAACTCGAAATTAAGAATAAAGAAAGATGTGTTAATCTGTATTTCTTGACATTTGTCCGAACATTTTAAACACATTTAGAGAATGAATATTCATATTTGAGAGGTTTAAGCAAAAATCCTCTTTCGGAGATTCTTTATAGATCTATAAGACTTCTGCGTGACTACTCTGAGCTCCTTGACTGACTTAAGTGTAGAAACACAATCACGTGCTGGATAATTCCCCTGGTATGTCATCCCACTGTCAGCAACACAAATCTCTAAATGACTAAAGGCGCCTATCACATCTGAAATCTTTCTGTCAGCCGGGCTGGGAGCTGTTGGCTGACATAATACCTCGGGGAACCATCAGCGGTGTAAAAGCCTGCAACACTTGGAAGTAAACATACCATGTATGAGCACAGCAGCTTATTACAAAATAAATGTGAACAATTTTAGTCATAACCCTGCTTTAGTGCAAAGGGAGTCAAACTGACTTTATTGCAGTTGGAAAATAAATAGAATAAAACCAATGAGAAAGAGTCTGGCAGCTCAGATGCAGGAGGTGGCACTCTGAGCTACTAAATTGTGTTTATATAGCAATGTCTCTCTGATGCAAAAACACAGAGAGGGAGGGAACATGACATCATTGTAAAAATATGAGAAACAGGAAATGGTCTCCATGTGGTGCTAAAAATCCCTACCACACACCTACAATTACCTATTGGAGCTCTATTCTTCAGAGTTTCTGTACTCAGTCATGTGAAAAGACATTCTGTATCTACATATCATGTTAAAAAAGAGCCTCTATGATCTACAGTGACAGTAATATAAACTATGATGGACCCTGCAGTCAGCCAGGAGGATATTTTAACCAGGGATTTAGCTAAACAATAAACCGGGTGAAAGAGCATGAACTTATGAACTTTCTTTCCCATGAACTCTTGATTAAAAATGTATAAAGGTTGAGTGATACGTTTGTGGCCTTATGTAGAAGGAGATTCATTTAACATCTCTTGTTACATATGCAGAACTTTGGAATTAAATCTAAAATCTCAAGTCAGCACCATCTGAGCAAATAAACAATGACTGCCTTTGTGATTTCCTCCTCTACCTTAGTTAAGGGCTTATCACCTAAGGAGGTCCCCACAAGGATGTGGTGGCAACACGAGGGGAGGGTGTCCCTTCTCACAGCATGGTGAACAGGTAGACTGCCGAACTCAAACATGGCACAGAGAGCCGAGTGGATGACCCTCATCCTAAAAGGCTGGCCACTGACATTTCCACTGACTATAACAAAGAAGAGATCTGTGTCCCCAACAACTGCTGAAGTGTGTCAACATGAGAGGGAAGCACGTTGAAAAATACATTTTCTAAAAGTGATTCAGTCTGACTTATCAATCATGCTGTACCCATGTCTCACCAAGACACTGAGATAAAAGCCCATATTATGAAGATCTTTTTTCAATCCACATTGTCAAATTCAAAATCCAATCTAATGAACACAAACCAGTCTGAATTTACACAATAACCTAATGTTGTGTTCGTGAATACATGACTGTAGTACATCCAGCAGAACACTTACTCAGCCAGCATTAAATGTCTGCACCCACTATTTGTGCAGTCTTTGATTAAATTCATATAAAGAAGTACAGAGTTTCATCCTGCAGTCTGTCATGATTTAAGTCACTGATCTCAGAGTCACTGCGTTGGGGGTCCTACACCTACCAGTCAAGGACTCCAGTCTATTTAAAACCACAAGGATTAGGTCTGAGCTGCCATAGCATCCAGATGGAGGAGAAACAGTGTGAATGAGTGACTTGTATTGATGTGATATCAGGATTAGACAGTAATAAATCCTCACCTTTGCCATCTGAGCTTGGACACCAGTCGTCTTCAGGGCAGCCACAGCTTTCTGGGCTGCAGTGGGGTTGTCAAAGTCCACAAAGCCATATCCTGTGGAGACAGGCAGGACAGTTAGGACAATAGATCTTTGGCGAGCATAATGGAAGAGCCACTGTGTTGTTGTCTGCTGTGGATGGTGATGGTCTGTGCGTATCTCATGTGTTACTATACGGAAGCTTTACGTTAATATTGCTACTGACCAGTAAATTCTGGTTAATGCTTTTGTGTCAACACATAGTCCATGCAGGTTCTCTATGGTGTTGAGTATTTATACTTGTGTGCTGGTGTGACTGTGTCTTCTTTGTGGACTGAAACAGCAGCTCATGTTGGAGTTGGAACTCAGAAATGTTGATCTAGAGTTACTTTTACTGAAATTACTGCCACACAGGAAAGAGAGAAGACGTCAGAAGAGATGATGTGTATGACAGTTGGACTGTTTTGTGCTTGTCTGGCCACAGAGACTCTGGACCAAGTGGACCAATCACAGTTGTGGTCTGTGTCACAGCAATGTGCGGTTACATTTCATGGGATGGGCATGTCAGGCAGCGGCGTCAAATCCACAGGCACATATTCGTACACATCTGCTTTACATCTGTCTAATTTTATATGTATATGTGCTTGTGTGTGGGTGTGTGTGTTTGTGTGTGTGGGAGTAGAGGTAGAAAGTGCTGAGGATGCAGATACCAGTGTGACATTCATGGCTCAGGTCAGCTCTTTGTCCTGGGAGGTACAAACAGGGTGAAACCGTAGTGCCGGCCCTGCAGCTGCTATATTTAACCTGAGTGATGGTGAATTTGTCAGAGCTCGTTCAGCTTTAGAAATGGGCCACACTGGTACTAAAAGATTAATGTATACGCTTAGCTCTTGAAAAAGTATAAAATTAGACTTAAGTCAAAAAAAGATTTTTGTGAGACGTAAGGTCATGTGGGGTTATTGTCACAGCCATTTCTGGGTTCTATTTAAAATTCAGCTGGAGCTTTACAGGGCATCTAATGGTGTCCCATTTCACGGAGAACCTTTGATTAACTTGCATCTGCATAATCCAGTGGAGAGTGACAAAGTATTCTCTTAATCCCATCAGCTCTAGATGAGAGAATTGGTAAATCTCTCTTTGGCCAGGTGGACTGTCTACAAGGACTGGAACAAAACCAGCACTGTCATTCAGTAGAGAAAGGAGGAGGAGGAGGCATCCTCCCCACGATCCGCCCACAGCACAGACAAGGGCTGAGGCTTAAAATAACACAAGCTGGGAGGAAGCTTTGAGAAGCCTGGCTGCCTTGTTTCCTCATGTGACCAGATCATCTGAGACAACTACATAGCTGTTGAATGACTTAAGATTTCAGGCAGGATTCACACATTGGTCATATTTTGTGAAAGTGTAGAAGAGATTTTCCCTCTCACAGCAAGGGGCTGAATATCCAGCAGGGCTTTATTTAGACTTAATTAGAAGTTGTGTTGTTGTGAAGATGAACAAAAAAACCCCACACACCTTTACATTTGTTTGTGGTCTTGTCCAGGATAGCCTTTGTTGATACAATTTTACCATACCTAGGGGAGGAGCAGAAAGGCGAGGCATTGTTAACAGGATTATATACCAGACACAGCCAGTTATAAAACACACAGAGACGGTTGAGCAACAATCTATGACATCACCGTGAAAATATGAGAAACAGGAAGTGGTTTCCATGTGGTGCTGAAAATCCCCACCATGTGAGTGCAAAGCTTCACTTTTACAGCCAAACTGAACCAGAAAATCAAACTATATAAACAGTCACAAAAGTATCTTGGATAAATTGAATTATCAATATCTTATCTTTGTATATGGGGAGTCATGTATATGCAGTATTGTAACATATTTTATATTTCGGGACAATGGTCTGTGTACACTTTGCACACTTTGGTACTTTGTTTTCACATAAGATACATTTTCAAATTTACAAATCCCTGTGTGTAAATGCAAATGATTGCCTCACAAAACAAAGAGATTAAGAAATTGAATAGCCATGTCTGGTTCATGCTGTTGCCATGGTTTGAGCAGAGCAGTGTTGTTGTTATGCAAGACCACAGCAAAGTGTTAATGGCAACATCTGAGGATACAGTGTTACTACAATGTCTGTTCTTAGAGTGAGAAGAGCTAGAAGAAGCTTTGATGCAGGAGCTGTTTAAAAAAACTGACAGCATTGAGGCGGATGGCTAAAAATAAACAAATTATATCTCTCTTTTATATGTGACTTCTTTTGAGTGTTAGTAACTTATTAATTTATTAATTTTTGTACACACTTTAAAATGTATTACATTAAATATTAATCATATTTTTATATAGGTATAATTGTTTTCTTTCAGTATTATTATATAAATGTGTGCATACAATACACAGTGACAGTGTCAAAAGCCACAATGTGCCCTGCAATCAACCAGCAGGGAGTTTTAGCCTGGGATTACAGCAAATTGGGTGAAGAGCTTCCCAACTCTAATCTCATATCATGTGTGGCCACCGTCCGCTCGCTCTTACAGTGCCATCAGACTGTAGTGCATGAACAGTACATATAGTTACAACCACAATTCAGGATCATTCAGTGTGACCCTGCGACAGAAGAGAAAAAAGAAGGTCCTGTTTGTAGATAGGGCCTCAGAAAATCTCTCTCTCTCTCTCTCTCTCTCTCTCTCTCTCTCTCTCTCTCTCTCTCTCTCTCTTTCTCTCTCTCTCTCTCTCTCTCTCTCTCTCTCTCTCTTCTCTTTCTCTCTCTCTCTCTCTCTCTCTTTCTCTTTCTCTTTCTCTCTCTCTCTGCTTGGAAATAATAAAGCATTCAGTGCACAAAGAGAGCTGGAGACCACCACTGACACTACATTTCGCTTGTATTCACAAATAATAAATCAAATCTCTGCTGCTGTGCTCCACATGCTGCCAACAAGCTCATCAGCTGCACTCTGTCCTTGTGCACTCTTTCAGGTCATTTTTAATGTAAACAAAGCCTACAACACTGTTACTTTTGTTAAGACTGCAAATTAAAACTAAACCCGAAAACTAAGTAGGCCAAAAAATCTATGTCTGATCAATACCAGATAATGACGAGGGGAAGTGCGGTACTCACGGCTGACAGAGCTTGACCAGGTCATGATCTGTGGTTGAAGGGGACAGGCCTCGGATGTAGAGGTTTGTCTTGCTGAGCTGGTCCCAGCCTGCAGTGCTACTGCTGCTGCTGTTGTTGGTGCTGCTGTTGGTGCTCGGGCTGGGTGGAGCCATGGGGTGTGACGATGGGGCAACCAGTGGCTGGGGTGCGCAAAACACAGGAAAAAAATGAGGTTAATCCTGGGTGGTGATTAAATAATATTGTGTATCATTGTTAGATAATATTGAGATTACATGTACATTTTTTCACAAAATGTGCACTTCAGATTATTATTCAAACATTATAAGATGTCATGGAGAATGTAAATTGTTTCATCTCTAACCACACCAACATCACAGATGGTTGTAGCTGGGTGTGATCAGAATTGTGACTCTGATGACACGCTGTGCTGGTTCACTCTGTAGTGTATGTTATCTCTCAATGCATCACTGCAGCTAGTTTGACTGCTTGACGTCAACGGACACCAGATAGTTGGGGAGGGGCGGGGGGTTAAATCTGCATTCACTGGCTAGCCACTACTCACTACTCACTCCCACTGCTGTTTGGTACGGGGCAGGAAGTGTACACAGTGTTTTTAATGATATGGATTTCACATATTGTTTTGTGGTGTTGTTTTTGATTAGAAAATATTATAGAGATCCCTAGGCACACCATTAATATCAATATCAATATCACCATCATTGTTGGTTTCTGTTCAGTGCAAGGATTGCTGTTTTACAGAGCAGTGATCCATATCTGCAGGCTAACCTGCATCGCACCTTCTCTGTCAACACAATCAGGGCGCAATGGGACCTGTAGCTCTGACATCAGTGTCACATAGATGTCACACTGCTGTGGGGTTTTGAACAAGGTGTTTGTGGGTCAACATAAACAATTATCTCTGGTCTAGTTCCAGACCTCTTAACCCCAATGCCCCTTTTACAGATAGCTTTGATTATCAGATTGGTTTAAGTGACACAAAGAATCACATTTCCCCACAATTTGATGATGGAGGACTTCAGCCTAAAGGATCTTCTCTTGTTTCTGGCTGGTTGACTGCCTCACATGCCTTCCCAGTGAAAAAACAAGTGTGACTTACTGTTTTCCAACTCATTTTGGCAACAACCACAACAACAATAATAATAAAAATAAATTCTAAAAATAATCATACATTTTATTATAGTTATTCTACCTTTCATATATAGAATGAAGCCAAATTCAGGCTAAAGTGAAGTAAAGTTCTGTTGTGTTCCATAGCTTTGTGGTGTAACTTATGATGGCTACATCCCAATAAACCAACAGCAGCTAATTGCAATATTGTTGTAGGCAAATACTTAACAAGGGAGTTTGTGATGTAACTTGGTCCAAGCCTATTGTATATAAGGGGGTGGACCATCAAATCAATTGTGAATATTACATAAAGCAATCTGAGTGAATGGACTAAAGGGAATGGCAAATATGCATTTAGGGCGTGTCCAATATACTTGCAAGTTTAACAGTGAAAAAAAAAAGCCTTGGCAGACTACAAAAGGATGTGATTTGGGCATCAAATGCAATGAATCAAGTGCCATCTTGCAGTCCCTTTAAAAGCTAGGCACTCTTGGCACTTTGGCAGATTGCCATTACAAGGGCAAATTTGCCAAGTAAGAAAAAATATTGCGACTCGGCAGAGAAGTGAAAGCTTACAAGTAGACCATACTAACCCTCTGACTTCACACAATTTTTTGGGGGTCAAAACCAGAATTCCTTTCCAGTGCCTCAAGATACCCATATGCCAGCAATATCCTACACCACAAGTCATTTTGAGACCATTGCACCCATGCATTTTCTTTTAAAACAATGTGGGCACTGGATAGGAAGGTGACAATTTACATGAGGCTTGTTGCCACTTTGTGCCATGGGTGAGATAGTGCTCCAAGATTCATGACCTTGATTTTTGATAAATTTTGTTTTAAGGCTGACCAACCCACATTTCAAGAGGTTTGATTTGTGTTCAACTGTGTCAAACAATGTGCTTGTGTCTAAGACAGGAATTGAAACCTCATTTTAGGTCTGAAATCACTGATTTATAAAAGTAATTTCAGGGCTGTATATGTTCTACAGCCTGGAAATATAGTTTTCTTTAATTAATTACTTAATTTGCACTGGAATTTAATTTTCAAGTAGCCTATTAACAGATGACTGGTTGAATGTCGCCTGTAGCTGCTCAGAGCATTACCATCTAGGTTGGGTTTCAAAGGAAAGGTGATATTTATAACCTTCAAGGTAATGACTTGAAACCCTACTGAACATCCACTTAAAAATACTGGGTCAAATACAAGGTGTGGAAGAGCTATACTCATTAACAATCTGCAAAGCTCAGTTAACATAATACAGGTAAATTTTCCCATGGTTACATCAAGGTTTCGTGAGGTTGTGTGTTTACACCAACAGCAATTATCGCTCTTATTAAAATTGCAAATTTGTTACAGACAGACAATTCCAGTTCTTCACACTTTGAGGCTATGAGCTGTGGCTGGATTGTTGAAAGTCTCCTTTTAGTATTATTCATTTATAGCTGGTGGTATCAAGTGAGATCATTTCTGAGAATTCCTGAAAAAAAGAGTGATGAACATCTTGGTGATGGACATAATGTACTGTTAATTCTGCTTTGAGCTCAGAAGCAGGATATTCAAATCATGAATTCACCCAGGTCAATGTAATTACACACAAACTGTGTGGAGAAAATGCCAGCAATCCCTCTTCCTTTTTTGTCTGACTGAAAATACAAATAATTTAGTTTAGCTCAATCATTGTTGCTACACTGGTAACACAATGTCACAAAATTAACTAAAAAGGATGTGTGAGCATTTGACATTTATAAGAGTAAATTTCAGCTGCAGGGAATCTATGACAGGACCACTGGTTGTGACTGAACATTGACAATGTTAAGATTACTGTGACAGTTACCAGATGATCTGTTTTTGCTATGATGTGTTTGACTGTGCCACTTTATATAACTGGTATGTTTAAGGAAGTGGCATTAGGTCTATCTCATCACGGGACGACACCTCAGTCTGTAGTTATTGCTGTTTAATAGTTCATTCATTTGATGAGCTTTAGCAGGGCACCTTTAGGGATTACGTGACAGGGTAGAAGACAAGTGAGTATATTGAAGGGGGAATGGGGGAGTTTTGGAGTCCTTGAATAAGAGAGAGACATCATTTGAATGCCTTAGGTGGCGTAGAGCAGAGAGTCAGGTGAGGGGAGAGAGATACAGGCTTTGCTCGTATTCACACATTCTTGTTTGGGTAACGCTAGCCAAGAGTGTGTTATAGATTGGCAGAGTAGAGTATTCTGGTTTCAAGGATGTTTAGATGAATCCCATTAGGTTTAAATTTGTCTTCACAGTTCCAAAAGATATAGAAAGTGTCAATAAACTTGATCCTATTGGTGAGGAATGCTGATGTCAGTCATGTATTCAGACCAAGGAGGTTGGTAAAAGATTTGATTCTTTTCTCCAAAGTTAGAATGAGACCTGAGAGGTTGCTCAGTTGCTCCATTAGTAGTGGCGAGTATTTTTTCAGATCTCAGAAAATATATTAAAAGGATGACCAGTAGCTCCATTAGCTCCCAGACAGATGTGCCAAGCAGTTACATTTTCTATATTTGTTTTTCTTACATGCTTGGGTATAGAGTCTCCAGTCAGAGTAGCGCCTGCCTTATTAAGTGTAGAGTTAGCATAGTTTCATGTAGCCCTCGGTCTAGTGGAGGGTTGGGTTGATTTCTGGATTTTTGGTTATCCTAAATGCCCGTGGTATGATAAGCTCCACTGAGTTAAATATATTAGTTAGTTAGTATTAGCACATTTTGTTCAGAGCCAGCGGTTTGTGTCTGTTTTGCAATGAGAGTCCAGGAGTGGGCATACATGCACTTATATTTGATTTCTTGCTGGATTTGCCGGACAACGTCAGTCCAAGTCCTGGCTGGAGTTGATGTTTTCTGTCTGGCGCCAGTGCTTTGACAGTGAGAAGTGTAATTAGGGAAGGCTGGTTTGGGAGCCTCCGTAACTAATCCATTTGCATTACGACACATCCAGGGGGGCGAATCAACCAAGTCTGTAACTGGATGCTCCATATTTGATGTAATCCCTTTCATAAAAAAACAGGGTCCATCTGTTAGCATTTGGTGTGTCGGCACCTGGTATAGTAGCTGCTCCAAAGTGAATTTCAAGCAGGACTTCAATCTTCTTTTGAAGTTTTAAGATATAGTTGTTATGTTGTCTTTCGTATATTTGGATGAAATGGTTACTGTTTACACACTGAACCGGACAGTTAGCATTACCCTTTCATATTTTCATTACCCTTTAAACTGTGTTTGAATCGCAAACTTTTAAAAACACATGGAAAATACTGTCGTGCTTTAACTTAGCAACAATCTCACAGATGGATGTGTGCAGACACAGCATGTAGCATATTTTTGGTAGAAGGCAGGGACAGCACTCAAAGGATTTGTCATCCCTGTAAAAACACTGAAGAACGTTGTATATTGGTTTTTATAAGGGGCGTTACATTCTTATTCTTGTGAGTCATCTTTGCGACCAACACCCTATAGTCTATAGTGAATGCCGATGTAACTGGTGACAGCTCTTTTTGGAAGAATGTTTGGGAAATTAGAACATGTAAAGAGAGCATGCAAAGCATATAGCAAGCAGAGAGTCGAGGAAGCAGAGGGGTGGACTTTTTTGGGGAAATTCCTTATTCCCTTAACTCTAATCACAATATTACATTATTCAGAGGAGATTACATTTAACAACCTAGAAGACAACTGCGACAATGTTGGTACTGTTGCTACTTCAAAAGGTGAAAGACGAGTGGTCGCAAAATCTTTTAAAATTAATGGAAGATGTAAAAGAAAAGAAAAAAACTCATCCCTCTACTGCATAAGTTTGAAATAGATCACAGTTGCTTGCATGACTAGCACTTATTTACAGACAACAGAACCATGGCTGCATTTTGGCACCAAATATGAAATACTTTGATTTCAAATGAATCTCACAAACCAAATAAAGGCAGATAGGGTATCACGATTCTAGATTGGAGTTTCCTTCTTCCTTCTAACATTAAAAATATGTCCCTTTTAGGGATGTCAAGAGATGTCTGCTGTTTTCTTAGTCATTGAGCTACACCTGACAACTGAAATCTGAATGCCACTGTTCTTTTTCATAATGTTAAAAGTCTTTTTTTTTTATTTATTACTTGAAGTATGTTAAAGTATTCTTAGTATAAAGGAGTGTGTGTTTTATTGTGTTTTTTTTGTTTATTACCGTGGCATTGAATTGGGTATCGAGAAAGGTGAAAATGTCATGGTATCGTATGGACTACTAAATGCTTGGTATCGTGACATCCCTCCTCGATACACGGTTTTCATCAAATGATCACATCAAATAATGCAAGCGTTTTATCAGCATCTCAATAAAGCCATGCTAATTTTATCTTGTTTGGGATGGTTAGATTTCCAAGCATGAATTTCAGATTTAAAAGTTTTTTCTTTTTAATTAGTGCCAAGACTAACAACCGCATTAAGTTAAACAAAAACCTAAGCTGGGAAATCAATGGGTTGAGAGATATACAAAAGCTCTAAGTTTTAATTGTATTTAACGTTAAACTGTTAGCAGCCCCTGTCATCACTCTGCACTGCATTTGTAAGCTGTAAATGCATTACATAACTGTTGGTTTATAGTTTATAACATATGTACAAACACACAAGACAAACCACTCTTTAAAGAAAAATGCATGCAACAGAGCCCCAAGCTCAATTTTCACTCTCAAGGATTCGGATGACTTCAGCTTCCCCTTTCTCTGTGGGACCGAAAGTAAATTTTGTTTTCATTCATATGCTTGATTCTACTCAGATGGAGTGGGACTGCAACAGACTGTGATGGGGGGAGAGGACAGCATCTTATCAGCCAGTTCCAGACCAGCAGAGCCCCGTCATATCCGAGCTGGAAATACACAGGGCTTCCAGTAACAAGCCTCGCCCATGGAGCTCTAGCCACAGGATAACAGCATCAGCACGACAGAATAAATATGCTTATTCAAATCTTTTGGCTAAAGGGAGTTTATTTTTATATTTTTTTCTGAAATCTATATGTAATTGGAACTGGGACAAAGTGGACAAAGCATATGTCGGCAATTAGACTCTTATTTCTGAAACCGAATACTGCAAGCAAAAGATTGTGTCCGATCACATTTCTTGGAATCTATAAAATAAGATAAGATAGTTCTGTATTAGTCCCACTATGGGGACATTTACCATGTTACAACAGCAAAAAGGAAATAGTGAAATACACATAATATGTATAAAAATATATGATAATAAGTATAAAAACACAATATAAACACAAGGATCTATAAAAGATATACATATGTACAATGCAAACCAAATGTAAACAGTACAACAATATTGCACATGTATGATATTGAAGCACACTTCACACAGTTCGGGTAAAAGATGGACTATTACACCCTAAAGTGATAAAACTGAAATCAAGTAAAAGGTTCACTGATCCAAACCATGCAGGGGACATATTCAATGGGAGCTGGTTGAGTGTACACTGTATATCATTAGAGATACTACATAATAGATGAGGGTCACTTTAGGAGAGGGCTGGCCTCCTGTTTGAACAGTGGAGCCATGACATTAGCAGAGCATCAACTCAAGAGATCGGCCTGGACCTCGTCCAACACTGTCAGAGCAGCGGGTATTGTCATTATGTCTGGATCTCACGTCGGACACGTGAACACAACCCGTCCACTTCACACGACCTCAGTACAACATACAAAATAAACAAGTTGTTGTCTCTTTCTACGTTGCGCGTTAAGTTTATTTTGGACTGGTTAGCTAATGGCCAATGGCAAATCCTGACGCCTCGACCGAAAACGTTATGTGTGGTAACTCTGTGTTTGTTTACCTGTTTGCGGTACGGAGTCCTCAGCGGGTTTCCAGTATTGGCAAAAATCATCCTGGGTTCGGGAAAAAGGGAGGGTGTTCGGTTTCTTTGGTGGGAGCCACAGACGTGTCGCGAAATACGTCAAACTTCTCGTACAAGTGTGAAAGTGGTTGACGCCGATGTCCTCCTTACTCCGCTGAAGGGCCCGAGGTGATGTTTCTGCGCATATTAGCCGTGTACATGTCCGTGTGGTCGTCGACTATCCTGCGAGAGAAAGATCCGTATATCGTCCCAAGTTGGAGCCGCCCAGCCCCGCTGCCCTGACTGGATTCATTGATCTGCAGTCGGGGCCGCGCAGGACGGGCACTGCCACGGCGGGAGGAACCATTCGCTCTCCCTTGGAGTAGGGGGGTTCGTTTAATAGTACTCCCCCAAAACACACCACAGTTCGTTTATGTTGGGCTAAATTGATGTTTAAAGGGATTTGCCAAGTTTACTCAAATACAAGCCGGTGTTTTCTGTCTACTCGTGTCGTCCATATTCTCCCAAGAAGACGATATAAGGTGGCGTTTTCACCTCTGTTGTTGTTTGTGGATGAGAGGTTGCATACCACGCATTCCACCGTGCGGCTGCTGCTCCTGCGATGTTCTGAACATTTTCACTTTATATTTTGAGTTATACTCCCACAATTAAAAAAGAATAAAGGGTTTGTAACATGCAGTTCAGTTTGTGTGTGTGTGTGTGTGTGTGTAATTGTGTAATTACTAATGGCATAGAGAGATTCTGTTTTGTAGTGGCAGCATCTACCGATGATCAATACAATCTACAAGCCAGATGGACGTAAGAGATGGTGTGGCTCAGTCAAAACACATTTACGAAATGCTGTAGTTGTGGGAAACTGTTGGGTTCCTCTATAAGTTTTAAGGTCTCCACTTTGATATTTTTATGATTTGACGCTTCAAATTGAACCAAACTAAATACCATTTATTTATATTTTTTTGCCATTGTTTTTTCTGAAGCACTTTGCAAACCGTGTTTAGATAAGTGCTATACAAATACATTTATCATTATTATTATTGTAGTTTCAGTGCATCCCTTTCCTGTTCAACTGAAATGGGATTTAAGATAAAAATGCTCAGTTTACCTGGATACATCTGCAAAAAAAGTCACTTTCTTTTTTTTATTATTCTTTCTTTATTGGGGTATTTACAGTCCAATTAAAACGACAAAAACGATCACGCAGGACTTACAGCTGAAGGTGAATTTTCCCCAGCCTTCTGTAAAACTGTGTAGCAAAATAAAAACTAAGAAACCCTCAGTAATCTCGAATTAAACCAACTAACAACAATAAGTACAGCGCACATATGGACCCATATAATTAATCAATTACAGATTAAACAATTAAAAAATAAGATATACATACAAAATAGAAAATTGAACTTGCCAAATAGAGCAAAAGTATGGTTGTGTGCCCTTATATTCCTCAAATTGTATTACAAAGAGAAAATGGATGTAAAATA
This sequence comes from Verasper variegatus, assembly GCA_026259375.1. Lineage (NCBI taxonomy): Eukaryota > Metazoa > Chordata > Actinopteri > Pleuronectiformes > Pleuronectidae > Verasper > Verasper variegatus. The sequence continues at coordinate 10,818,254 of CM048052.1, forward strand.
AATTAAGTAAAACAAAAGACAGAACATTACATTAACTGTTACATTAACATTAACTGTAGACTTAGTTCACATAAAACAACATTAACACACTGTGATGATATGTATTCATAGTCCAAAATTAATTGTATAATTGTTATATTGTATTTAGAATGAATGGAACAGTTTAAGGTCAATCCACCAAAGAGCAAATCAGCTTTAGCCAACACCCCAAAATAATACGGATGCCTTTAATTTCACATCTAAAGAACCCAAACGCAGGATATGGTGAGCCTAGTCACTGCATGAGGGTAATCAGTTAATAACATTGCATATAATACACTACATTTACACAAGGCAATACATAAATACATTAATGAATAGATAAATGAACAAATAAGTAAAGAAATATATTTATTTTGCACTTTTAGCAGTGTACTCAAACAATATTCCATTTACCTCCACTTAATATGGTGGAGTCCCAGCAGTGGCTACTGCAAAATCTAAACATTCAAGCTGTGTTATATATGGCTTGAAACCAGAGGAAATTGGGTTAACTGCTCTTTTAAGGATTGGGTTTCATGGCGAAGGACAATTTTGTTGGAAAAAAGGTGGCTTCTATTATGGATTGTGAGTAGGACCCTCTTAATGTGAGTGATGGGTTGTTGTTGTGGTCTTGGTCGGTGTGGGGATCTTTATTGGAGCAGGTAAGAGGGACAGGCTGGGCTATAAATCAAAGCTAATCTACCAACCGCTGTCACCGGCTGATTGGAAAACCAACATTCGTGGCAGAAAATGTGAATTAATGGCCACCTCCAGCAAGGTACAAGCACCGTCGTGCTGTGGTTTTACAGTCTGACAAAACAGTCAAACCTTCTGATTTCTGCCTGTGTGGCAGCTGTTTTATGTCCCAACTGTCAGATATTGAGTTGAGGCATGATAGGAAGCCGTATTAAATATTATCTTCTCGCTTTTCACTTTCACTTATACATCAAGCCACACACGACTGGAGAGAACATATAACTGACAGAGCCTGTGTTTTAACTGTGTAATGAAAAAAAAGAGGGTCCCTAACCCTTAGTAATCACGGAAAATATCCTCCTGAGCCCACTATGACATCAGTGTCCCTCTCCACTGAAGGCGGTGGCACAATGCGTATGGATTGGTGTGATATGTGATATATCAACCTAAATGAAAGCAAAGGTCACCAGTGGAACATGTAGAGAAGTTCACCGGGCCAAAAGGAGTCAATGGGTCAACGTTAGAGGAAAGGGAGAGAGGTCTGATTCAGCACTCTGCTCAGGGTACTAAAGGGAGGGGGGGCAGGGCAGACAGAGAGGCAACTGAACCACCACCTTTTATGAAACAGTGAAAGGAAATTTGTTCTCTGTTCCCTGTGTTTGTGTAGCACTATAATAGCACTTAAAAAAAACTATTCTATCTATTATAAATCAATGTTATTAACACAGACAAATTGTTTTTATTATAATTAAACTCACTGCTTTCCACAAACCAGGCCTGGAATGAATGACTCATTTAATGTTACACAGTGTTAACAATTATTTATACCATTAAATGAAATGGCTGACATGTTGTGAAAAAGTGACAGCAGTTAAGTCAATCATTCAAACTTACATATAAAACCAACACGCTAAAAATTTTTTATTCTGTTTCATTATATGAAAATCATTGACTATAAAATCTTCACTGCAGATGAACCAGGTAGGATGAACAACTTTACTCTGCACCACAGACTGTGAATAAAAAGCTCTGCACACCACATCTAGTACACAAACAATAAAAAAGTCAAAGTATATTATAGAACTGCTTGAGGGGGACTCATTAATGAGAAGGAATAATTCTGAAGTAACTACAGATCATTAACACAGGCCAAGCAAACAGCCATGTTTAGGACGGGCACTGCACTGGTACCATTAAATCATTTCATACAGGTTGTGTCATTATAAAAGTATTATAACTTTATTTATATAGCACCTTTCCAAACAGTAATTACGAAGTGTTTCACAAAGAGGACAACAAAATAAGAATGTGAAACGAGAAGCAAATTAATACAATGTCTTTTAAAAGTCAGCAAATAATATTATACAAAAACTAAAATCACATACAGCAGAAAAAAATATGCTTCATTTACATGTAATGGCAAAAAGAACAAAGAAACATTAGTAATGCGCCACGCAGCATTAACCATTAGAGGAAGAAACAGATATCCAACAAGCACGCAGTTGTTGAACATCTTCCATTATATAGATGCTGCTTTATTGTGCATGCGTAATCACTCAAACAGGCATGGACATGCATAGATGTAAAGTTTGCAAGACAGGCTTACACACACTCACTCTCTCTCTCACACACACACACACACACACACACACACACACACACACACACGCTGGGTATTTCCAAGAGAAATAAAAGAGTGAGGTTATTTTAGAACATTGTACTACTTGTTCTCACTCTTCCCCTGAACTAATAAAAACAGTCTCCGCCAGCAAATAACCCTAGATTCAGAAAGTGTTGATCCCAGCTCAGTCCTCACAGCTTACAACAGCAATCACTGTACTAACAGCTCAATCTGTGAAAATCAGAGACACTTCCTCCCTGTGTTATAGATTCCTGAGAATTGCCACAATCAGTGTTGCAGAGAGTTTTTTGCAGCTCCAGGAAGCTTGTTAGCAACAGCTCTTTACCTTCCTGTCTGGATGGAAAGGGTTGGGGCGTGTAACACTGCTTTGGCAGCAGCAGCAGATTCATTTCCCCTGACTCTTGACTGTAAATTAGCCACAATAAAAGAGCGGTGATGTGAGCTGTGTGTGTCAAAGAAAAAAAAAGGAGACATTCACAACTCTGGTCTTTAATTGAGGTGCTGGTGTGGGAGTGTTCACGACAGCCCTGCTCAGCTATCCAAAACGAATGAATCACTTAATAGCTTCAAGGCAATGATCAACCACTGCAAATTCTCCTTTTGAATGTCTAAGAATCACATGATGTTACGCTATGGTTGGATGTTTGGAATGACGTGTGAACCCTTCACAGTATTGTTGTCTGTATTGTCTGTATTGCTGGCAAAGTTACTCTATGTAACAATCTTTTTTTATTGCCAATCTGTGAATGGATTGTATCAGTTTTTTAACATCTTATTTTACATTTCGTTATATACAACGTAGTAATAAAGATTCTAGGTCATTGTCACACACTGTCCACTCTCTTCTACAACACAAGGAGCAAGTCCTCACATAAAGCCCAGAATAAAGAGCTAGAGCGGACATTGTTCTGCTTCTGCTTCTATATCCTGTTGGTCCGTGGCCTCTTCCTGTGGAGAAGAAAGAGAGGGAGGGGTACGAGAGGTTACATGGAAGTGGTCGGCAGGTATGAATCTACAGCTCTGAAGCTCCTTTTTCCCCTAAAACGCCAACAGTGTTGTATTCTTACGTCACCAAACAACCAACTTCTAGCACAACACAAGCTCCAACACAAACTCCACGTAAACTATTAAAACAACAAAGGTTTTATCTAGTCATGTCTGATTGGCCAAGCTGGAATGTGACCAACGGCGGGGAAAAACACGGGTCAACATCGGCAGAGCATTCAATTTGTGGAAGGACCTCATAACATAATGTTGGTCAAACTAGGGACTCAAATAGCCAGCACTATCTGGTAATACTGGTAACTTTAAGTACTTAATTCATTCATATATCAGTTAGTTCCGTCTCGTGTAATTCATATTGTGCCCAGGATGCTGGCTAACACACATGCAGGCTGCTGGATGCTAACTGCAGTTCACAAAATGACCACTGGTGTCAGTAATAATAAGGGTTCTCTGAATGTTACGGAACCTTCAAGAGGAACCCTCATTATTCCGACTTTACTTTCTTACACAGAGCAGAACAAAATTGCAATAAAGCTGCCATATTGCATGCTTTTGGATAGCAAGAAGCTGTTCAGGAGTCAGAGGTGTGATGTGAAACCCAACAGCATGTCTGTTCCACGATGCTCGCTCTCCTTTTTTCACAGACATCAATTTGGCTCTTTAACCTTTACCAGTAACTCTGCTGCTGGTATCAAGGTGGAACGACAATATACAGAGCAGCGAGGCGCAATAACATTCCCACCTCCAACATGAATGCATAAAAGGGGCTTGTGTTTGATTTACAGTAACAGAGAACTTGGGATATGATCACACTGATGAGTGCAGCAGCGTCATCCTTCAGTCCAGTGCACTCTAAACTATCTATCATTTTGTCGAGGTGAGTAAGAGGATTATACTGCATTAGAACACTTGGAACCTATTAGAGAGCACACAATTATGCATCATTTATTCTTGCTGTAGCACGGTGTTGGACGTACTCGTTTATTCTGAAGTGGCCTTCATAGTCTAAATGTATAAAACATGTGGCAAGGCAATTTATGAATCTAAAAGCAGCAAATTGAAACTCCTGAAACCATCTTATGTGAAATACTCATTAACCAGAATGGAACTCAGTAGAGCGTATACCTCCACCAAGGTCCAACAGTCAGTGTGTCTAGCTTTTAAAAGAGAAAATAAAAGGAAAAAGGAGTTGCCATATTCTATATCTGTTTTTTAAAATCAGGATCCATACATAATTCTGTGAAACTGAATAAAAGTGCCCTATCTTGCAATGTTAGGGAAATTGATTAACAAAATAAAAAAGATCAGCAACAAACATGTTTGTTCGAGGGGTCCATCTGTATGTCCCATTCTCATGAACATCTCAGCAACACTTTGAGAGAACTTGTTTAAACTTGGCACACGTCTGAAGACATAACTCATAAGTCATATCTAAATTATGAAAAAACTAATTTCTAATAGGATGGAATTATGACATTTTATATTCAAATGACACGTTATAGAGTTACATAATATCAGTGTCTTTTAAAATTGTCCTCACAGGGGTTTGTACAATAAGTTGGCTTTTATTCACACATTTTTATTTGACTGAATACGTTCTAATGTATTTGAGGAAATACATAACAGTAGCAGGAAAGGCTTTATTGTGGAGCTTGCCCTTTGTTCCGCTCATGTACTGGGCATGTGCGTAATATGTGTACAAAGGTACAGTATAGTCCTTTCAGGCCTGAACACCGACATAAAGAGCAGCGCCACTGAGCTGTTTCATTGTGTACATTCTGCTGCCAGGCAACTCTCCAAACTTTATTGTAAACATTGTATTGTGCTGCTCAGCCTCAGCATAATACAGTTGTCCTCAGTCTCATTACAGCATTAAATATGTCCGATCTGATGTCTGGTTTAAAGTTTACTTTGCTGGATTAGCTTACTATCAGTATTCAACAAAATATTACCGAATTATCACTACTTTCTGAACAGTTTTATACCAGGATACTGTAGTTCAATGATAGAGAAAAATCAGCCAAGAGCTGCAATGAATGAATGAATTGCTCCAAGTCCGTTCACTGAATACTGCTCAAGAAAAACGTCTTTGAAGGTTCACTAATGCACCAAAAAGTATGATTTTTGCTACTCTCACTATTGGTTTACTGATAGTGTGAATGCCTAGTCTGTGTTTCCTCTCTATATGAGAAGCCTCCAGTCTCCTGCTAATAACATTTTCATGAGCTTGAGTAATGGAGAGCGCTGGTGGGCTCTTTAAGTGAGGTTAGCTAGGGACTTTACTTGTAACCTCATATACCCTCTCACTTTTGTTTCAATCTACACCAACCTTTGTCCTGTTTTACTCTGCAGAGCCATATAACCAGCTTGTGCTCTTCCCTATAGGGCAGATCAGGATCATGGATCCCAACTGCAACAACAACAATCCAGGTTTTGCATGCAGCTTGTTCAACTTATAGGGATGAGATCTGTTTAACCCACATGCGCCATCGAAGTTTTGGTAATATGTGTTGGTTCCCTAGTTTTCCCATGAAAACAGAATGAATTGCATTCAGTGGCAGTCTGCTTTTTAAGTGTTCCCACCACATTCATAACTGTTGAATGTCAACCATCTGAGGGAAACACACGGAAACCATACGTCCATTATCTATACTGCTGGTTGCGGTGGGGGAATGGAGCCAATCCCAGCTGACGTCACCCTGGCTAGCGTATCCCAGGGCCGACATACAGAGACAAACAATCATTCACATCCACAGTCAATTTAGAGTCTCCAATTGACCTAACCTCAATGTGGATGTGATTGAACTGTGGGAAGAGGGCAGAGGACCAGGAGGAAACCCTGCACACATGGGTAGAACCTACAAAACTCCACACATAATAACTGATTTGACTCAAGAACTTTCTTGCTGTGAGGCGACATTGCTAACCAGCCCTGATGTTATGCTGCTTCTTCTACTGACAAATTAAAGATCAATGCACATATTGCTGGCCCACATTCCGGGGTGTTGACTTGTTGTAGTTAAATGTGATAGTAGATAGGCTCAAAAGTGAAATTTAATAGGACAAATAATAAGAGAGCGGTGACAGAAAACATGTATGTGAATTAACATGATATACGATTCATCTGCTCTTTAAAGGAGATATTCTGGAAAGCTCACTGCTCATACAAACTACATTCTGTGGTTTAGCTATTGTGTAACAGGAACAGAGAGAGAACTTCCTTTCACTGCTGTTCAAGAGAATTCTGTACAAGCATGCAGGAAAGTCCTCTTCTTCTATTTCTTCATGGTCAGAAATGGTTTAAGGCAGCAGCTTATTTAGGTCACTGTTGGGGTACAAATAGATAGAAATGTTTATTTGGCACAAAACAATCACCCCATAACTGTGTTGCATTTGTATCCCTCTTGGAATTTGGCATTTGAAAAAGCTATCCGCCTCCAAGAGTCTGTAAGTGTCCAGTACAGCTGATGATCATTAAATCGACCCATAAGGATCTAGAGTATAATGCCTTATTGTGAACATTTTCTCAGAGCTCCTAAATCTTCTCACTGTTTTCTTTTTTCAACACACTCATCCCCACCCCATCCTCTTCAAATAGCAGGAAGTCCCTGAGGGCAGAGCCTCAACCCAAACAACTATGTGTGCAGCTTTAGCTTCTGATGGAAACTCAAGTGGCTCTCTGGAATGCTCTGATGTCATGAATCCATGCATTTTACATGCCCTGTTTCCATATATTACAATACACAAATTGCACCCTGTCATAAGGAGCTGATTGGTTTTGAACAAAGCCTTATTTGATGCAAACATTTCTATCCCCAAAAAATGTGTAAATAGACAAAGAAATATTTGCATCAGTGTTTTTTTTACTATCATTTATAATATCTGGGTTTCTATAGACAGCCAGTCTGCTCCACCTCCCTCTCTCTCTGGGCTCCTGAAATCTGATCAGTGTGTTTCCCCCTGAGTCCCTCCTCCCCCCGGCATGCCGGAGTCCTCCGCTCTGCCCTCTGTCTGATCTCCCGTTTCTGCAGACCTACAGCAGATTGTTTATTTTGCCAGACATGGAGGAAACACTGTTGGGCCCTTCACTGGCTCAGGATTTTACTGCTCAGCTCAGCCAGGCTCCAGCACGATGTGTATCAAGAATGGTGGTGGTGGGAAGGGCTCCCTGAAAGCAGCACATTTTGTATCCTCACTGACACGTCACTAAAAGGACAATGGGATTGTCTGGCTGGGAGAACACACCATTAGATGATAGGCCATGGTGCTGTGCATACAATAGTCTTTTCGTCCCGCTAATTGTGGAGATTGAGGGCATAGATCAATCAATGAATCACATACACAGATGTCCTTTAATGGACTAAAGGGCAAAAAACCCACATCTGACCCTTTCACATGTCTTCTCCAAGGGTAAAACGGAGGACACAGCATCTCCCCAGAGATTGCTCCTGCTGAAATTTATGAGGCCTCTGGACCACTCCTGTCCCCTTGTACAGTAAGTAGTGAGATCAGGATATTAGATAAGAATTGAATCGGGACACTAATTTCTCAACAGAGATGTAAAGTGCTGTACATCGAGCATCCACATCCATCTTACTGTGGCTGCATGTAACACCGATTGATAATCGTGTTGTAATAGTAATTTATAATGAACACACAGCACCCTGTGTGTTAACTTCCTCTTGTTTTCCACCGTTTAATAAGTGTGGGTTACTGAAGTGTACATGCTGCGTTCTCACAACACAGGAAATGCAGTTATTATTGACGGAAATGCTTCACTGTGAGATGTGAGTAAATGATGACATGCTAGTAGATTCAGTATGTTGCTTACTTTGGAAGAGAAGAACCGAGAGTGGAAGAAGGGGAGAGAGATCAAACAGAGCATAGTGCAACATGAAAGGGAATCTGAGTTTTTTTCGTAAATCTATCTCACCGCGTTTGCACTTCTCTCATCTTTTGTGCGGTTCACGCTCACACAGCCACTGCAGGTTGAGTCGATAAAGAGCGCACTGCAGTAATATTCCTAAATGATTTTTCTTTAATTTCATTTTCTGGTGTTGTTTGGTAACATTTAGATTTCCCAAACAGCAGGACAAAGGGGGGGATTGTTGGCTAAACAGAAAGGGAAAATGGTTCATGAGGTAAAAAGGTTGTGATGTCAGGGAAATGACTCACCCATTACTCAATTATCAAAACTTTAGTTATCAATATGCCATTGTTTGAATAAAACTATTTCCTACCAGAACCAGAAGGTTCTGGTTCTGGTCATCACTTCAAAGTTTGAAGTGGAGTTCATCAGAGTTCAATATATGCCAGTCTATGGTGCTGAGAGAAGTGAGCATTCATCCTACCTGGTTTATCTGCAATGAAGATTTTAGAGTCAATTTTTTCCTCAAATGTGCTTTACCACTGTTACTTGACCCAGTTCCTGAACAGTGCTGTAGTTTCGGTCCACAGACTTGATTGTTACTGCCCACCTCCACTGACCTTTGAACTTATCTCGTATCCAAATCGCCCCCAAACTAGGCGGTACACTTTCTCGAGAAATTTACATTACACATGCTGAGTGTGAAGTCGATTAGATGAATGGTTTGCAAGATATGTGTTCCACAGACAGACAGAGTGTGAGTGTGTGTGTGCGCGCGCGTGTGTGTGTGTGAGTTTGGGTTATTTGTGGCAAATAAATCACCCTCAGCAGGAGCAGAGGTGGAGGTTGAAAGGTCAGCGAGGGTAAGAGATGACAATCTCTGTGACAGGATGCAAGGTAACAATCCCTGGATGAACCAGGCCACCGGAGCCTTAATGTGTCACTGCTGTGTCATTGTTACACAGTTCAGGATTAAATCAATAATTAAGGGGAAAATTAGACTGACTCATCACAATGGACACAAACACCCTCCTGTGTGCAATTTAAACACTAAAGATGGTTGATGATCGTTGTTATTGAATTAATTTAAGCTGTTGAAATAAAAGCTGCTGAACAATGTTTCTTTTCAAGCTCAAATCAGACCTGTAAGCTTCACTAGTTCATTAATAAATGTATAAATATATCAATCACAAATTCAAGGATAATCTTGTCCTGGACATAGTGAGGTTAGAGAAAGGTAGACAGATGAATGTAATAAAATACTTAATATATTAAATGACATCAGTAATAATACGTTGTTGACAAATGTATTACATTGATTGATTGATTGTTACATTTGTTTTAAATGTGAATATGTTTGTAGTATAATTTCCATTTCCATCAACTGACTGTTTACTTCAGTGGTTTGGACATCACATACTTTCACTTATAACTTCAATAGTTGGTACATGACATAGTTTCATAACTTGTAAAATAAAGTCTCTCTGAGGAAATAATAAGAAGATATAGGTCATCGCAACACGTCGCTCTCAGCTGCCATCTGCTGGTCATTGTTTTGCGTGTTGACAGCATTTCTTGGGTTTCCCTTTGGTGAGGACACAGTTCACACTGTGACACACTGATGCACTCTGGGACATGGATGCTGGTCAGAGGTGACTACAGAAATATGAACCTAAATCATCTAGAGTCATGTGTATTCTTACACTAAACTGTGGGAGTTTTGGAGAAATCGTAGAGCACTTGGTGTTTATAAGCAGTAAAGTCATTAACCATGAAGTCACTAGGGCGTATTGCATCACTTCTCTATGCTGCTGTACATAAGGGAAAGACATGGAGAAAAACACAGGTAGTGTTTTTTTATTAAGGTAAGTAAACCACTCATTCTGATTTTAGGATAAAGGATTTTTATGTATATTTTGATTTTGCCTTCTAAGATTAACAGATAGTATCAATACCTAAATAAAATAGCTGCTAGCATGCTATATGGCTCATTTCCCCCAAAGACTTGATATTCAGCCATCAACATTGAACATGTATCTCTCAGCAGTGCATCATTATACCCTACTGAGTCTGTGGCTGTGCCACATTATAAGAGCTTGATCCCGTGTGGTATAAACTGTGGTCACATGTTAATGGTTCAGTCACCAGGAGGCACTAAAACTACGCAAAACATACATCTGGAAACACTTATTTATGGTTTGCTGTTAACTGTTAACTGCTAAATTAACTGTATGTAGGGAATAGATTTATAGTTTTAAAATATAAAAGAATGCAACATGAGGGAGGTCAACTTGCTACAATACAGAAATAACAAAAGCAAAACATTGTTGAAAAGTAAGAAAATATGCGCTAATCTTAGAGTTTTCCTCCAGTTTGTACAGTGGATGATGTAAATGTAAGAGTTAAGCTATTCCAGTGTTGAGGAGCTCAGACTGTAGAGCAGAGCCTCTATTCGTTTTAAAGAAAGCTGTGGGGACGTCAACGCAATGGTTAAACTACCAGGGTGCAAGTTAAGGCCTGTGATATTTTACACATAATATCATACTAAAAGTGATATTCAGTGACAAAAGAAAAAAAAAACAATGTCTGGGAATGAAAATGAGCAGATTGCAGCAGCTCAGGTTTGGTAACAGTTTTTAACACACGCACACGCACACGCACACAAACACACACACACACACACACACACACACACACACACACACAATCACACTTTGCTGCAGTTTGCAGACGCGTAGGATGGAAGAACCCTCAACCAGCTCACCGCCCTGCGCTGCTCCTCATGCCGCGCGCTGATTGGCTGAGCGCGGCTGAAGGCGGAAGTCTACAGCGCGGGGGGATTCCCCGAGGGAAGTTCCCAACTCAACTGGGCTATGTAAAACACACACACACACATACTCTCACACACACACACACACACTCTCACACTCACTCACACGCCATATCCTTCGCTGCTGCTCAGACAACTTTTGAAGACGCTGCGGTGGAGTGAAAACAACTCATTTGGACTTTTTTGGGGGCTGTTAACTCGGATGAAGGTAAGAGGAGAGACGCCGGGGCTGAGCCGGGCTGAGCCGGGCTGAAGCGGGCTGAGGAGTTTCTGCCCGGACGCTTGATCCGCCACCGGTTGAATGAGCTAAAGCTAACCATTCACTAACTCTGTAGAAAATACGGAACTATGGGGTTTGGAGTTTTGTGAAGTGCCTCTTCAATGTGTCCTGGTGGAGCTTCGATATCACTGTTCAGGCCACTTGACAAACTCAACGTGTGTGACTTGGCTGCTGCTGTGTCAACCTTCGGTGTTGCTATGGCATTTATCAGGAGGATCGAGCGTTAATTCATGACGAGCAGCTCTGGTATGATCCTCTGCCTGTTTTGCACCACACGTCCATTTTTTTTTGATAACGCTGTAGATTGTGGTGCAAACGTTTTTCTGGACATCACAACAGACGCTGGACAGAAAAATGGAACAACTGTCCTGGTCAGTGGTTTTTATGTCCGATCCTGCAAATGCATTGAGCAACTTCTTTATACTCAGTTGCTCATAACATCTTCCAAGGCCTGAGTTGTTGAAATGAGAATGCAATTTAGCTTTTTTTTGCATGCAAGTGGCTGAGACTCCACTGGAACTTCTTTTCTTCTCCTTTTTTCGAGTAGCCAGCAGCTATTAGGAAGTGTTTTGACTCAGTGTTGGCTCACAGAAATTAACAAGATCTTTTGGCACTACTCCATTGACTTTTATTTGTTTTAAAGGTGTGTGAAAAGTTGACTGGTGTGGTGCAAAGACGCAATAAAACAAGCAAAAAGATCAGTTTCCCCCAAAATTGCTCTTGAGATTTGTTTAGCCTTTTCCCAAACAAATTGTTTGTAGGTTTTAAAATATATTTTGTGGTTTCACTCTCAGGGCTCATGTCTACTGTGTTCGTGATGATTGTGGAGCACACGGCATGGAAAGGAACATTGGAGACCAGCTCAACAAAGCTTTCGAAGCTTATCGCCAGGTCTCCATCGAGAAGGACAATGCTAAAAAAGAGCTGCAGAAAATGGTAACTTAATGAGAAATACGTTTTCCAGTTGTGTGTAAAATCTGCCAAACATTACCAGTGTAGCTCAAATGATTCTCCATCGAGCAGCTCGCACTGTTTCCTGAGAGTCTTTTTATATGTCACTCACTGAAAGTGTGTTTGCTCATTGTGGTTTCATCTACTTTTAAATAGAAAGAAATCGGTGTTAATCATAACATATTTGTAGATGTAAATGTGTCACTTTCTGATGTAAAGGCTTCAACCTGATTCCATAGATTGGTGCTAACAAATAAATAACAAAAACTACATTTTCACAGACTGAATATTACGAGGGTTACACTCAAACACTTCAGAAGCAGATAGAGGACCAGCAGCAGTTGATTGTAAAACTTCAAGTGAAGTTGACATCAATGAGGCCACCATCAGCAGGTTAGTGAGCCGTATCAGACCATCTGAGATCAGATTTTGATAGATTGGCATTTGGAATTTGTTTAATTTGAAAATTTCACCTGTGCAAAATGTTCACTTTCACTGTTTTTGATTCTTAAGATGAGATGAAATGTGAGCCCTGCAACCATCTCCTCGATGGGGCCAGTGCCTATAGGATAAAACAGTACCCGGTATGTTTGCTGTCCGACACTGAGCTTTTTCTGGGTCTATACTGTATGAAAATGTCTATATAAGGACTCCAAAACAGGTTTTTCTTCATTCTCACAGTGGAACACATGCACAAGCATACAAACAGCTTCCTCTCACACACGAAACACACACTCTGTTCGTACTTCTGCTTGAAGTTGCTGCACTTGTGTGGACGACAAAGGAACTCATTAGGTTAGGCAGTGAATATAGCACTAATTATGAGGCTTGAAACAAAGTGTTGGCCTCATGTGATTGATACTATCTGATTGATTTTTAGCACTGTAACGTCTGAGCTTCATCTTTTAAACAGCTCCAGAGCAGTAAGCATGTAACTTCATGATAGTTGAGGGAACTTCTGTCCTTGTCCAGTCATTCGGCCGATGAGAAGGGAATACCCTTGAATTTTTCATGCTTCCCTTTAAATGTTTTGTACATTATTCAAACAATTGAGGGGACCTGAGTTTGCACTGCTGCTGTAACAGGATCCATCCTCTTTTTTTACGCCACACAAGGTGTATCCACTTTTACTTCACCAGATGGTGCTAGAGGATAATATCACTGCACATTTGAGCCGCTTGAGCTTTACTGTTCATTATTTAACCAGCCAGGAGTAACCAAATCTCAAATCTTAATAAACATGCAGATGTGTTAAAAATATTTCCTTGGATATTTTGTGGTAATAATTTCTATAAATGCAATATGCCTTTTTTCAGGAGAATATGGGCCCTGTTGCTGTTTCTTCAAAATTACCAGTCAACAGCAGAGTTGACTAGTATGTGTCGTCTTCTTCTTTATTTTATTTTTTTACGTCATAGAAAGTACAGGTCAAGACTGGATTTTTTTCCCCCTAACTCTTTATTTATTTTTTTATTTGTCAGCAAGGACATGCTGGATGTATTTGAAGCAATTCAAGGGAAATTTCGGCAGATTCGGTCTCTAACACAAAGACAAAAAGATTACCTGAAAAGATTCCATGGAGGAAACGAAGCATCAAATGGTAATGTCAATATTCATCAAATATAAAAAAATTCTGTTTATTTTATCTTAATAAAACAAGCGCACTCCTTCCCTCAGAACGAGTTCTATCAAGCATTTTTTTGCAAACTTCAGTATTTTTTATTTATTCCATTTATTGAAATAAATTGTGTTGAATTGAAAACAATAATTTATATCAAATCAACCTATGCTTACAATAATTATATAGCAGCACCTCACCTAGGACTGTACTTGAAGGCATCGATTGAATTAATGCATGAAGGTGGCTATAGATACAGGATTTATAAACAGTAATATAACATATCATATTTTAATACATTTAAAGTCAAAGGTGTACTAGTGTGAGATGTATTTTATGTCTCTGAAGCTTCTCTGACAAGCTGAAATGTCCTTTAAGCCAGAACTGAAACGCGGCAACATGTTGACTGAGACAGAAAAATGTCAAATAATTTCCTGCCGTCTGACAGATCAGCAGTTCTCCATGCCCATCCAGTGCACGGACCGTACAGCAGAGGCAGGGGGACCCTTACCCTCAGTGCTCAGGTCAGCAGTGGATATCCCACCCCAGCCCACGTCGCTGGCATCCCGCGGCGCCAGCCCTGAGGACCGGGTCTTAGTAGACTCTCTCGCCAAACTTAGTGTCAAATTCCCGCCCTCTGAAGACAGTGAATATGACTTCCTGAACAGTGCCCCTGACAGACACTTTGGTCTCATGATGCCTCTGAAGCCTCCGCTCAGTGGTGACCTGTCCGCAATGACAGAGGAGGAGCCCGTGGAACTGCCCATGCCTTTTGTCTACCCTCCGTCCCCCTCCCACTCCACATCATCTTCGCTCTCCCAGGAGAGTGTGCGGGGACCCCAGCAGGTGAGAATCACAGGAGAAGGTCTGAGAAAACCAGTAGCAAATTATCAGTTTATGATTGATCTTTGCTAATGGAGTAGTGAAACGGTGTGAAGTCCCCCCCCCAAAAAAAATCCCCTCGGGGTATTTAACTTGAAATGTATTACTGTGTAAAGTGTGCCGAATCTTTCTTCTCTTTTTTTACTCAAGCACTGATGCTCTGGTTATATTTGGCATCTTTGCTGGAAAGTGTGAGCCAGATAGAAGCACAACACAATGTCTGAATTTGATCTGCTGATGTGTATAAATGCCCAATAAAAAATTGTGAATGACATGCAGCAAGCTTTAGAAGTTGGTCCAGTTTTTCGTGATATGATAATTTCCCTGGATTTATCAACACGGACGTTTAGATTAGACATGATGGTTCTGAAACCTTGAATAAACACAAATAGTAAGAGATAAATTTGCATTTTGCCTTTAGTGTTCCTGAGTGTTTGTGCAGCCTTTTGGATTGACAGAGGACATTAAAGCAACAGATACTTCAGCTTGAGGGCCAAGTGGTCCAGCATGAATTTAATATAAGGATTGTTTAGAGCATGAATAATATATTGTTTTTGTTTGGTTCGTCCTGCTCTGCAGCCTCTCTGGAGCCCTGAGCTGTGTGATGCAGTTGACGTGGGGACAGAGCTGGCGACGCCTCAGAGCAGCAGTCCTGATAAATGCGCTTTCTGCTACGCTGTGGTTCCTCAGGACCAAATGAACAGCCACCTCTACTCGCATTTCTCTCCTAAGAGTGAAGACGACAATTGACAGTGTAAGCAGACTGATGGGCCCAGGCCTGAACTCCTCCAAAGACTTTACTGTACTCGTGGTCTGCCTGACCGCCAGGAAGTGCACACGCTGTGCTGGATTTGAAAAGACACTGCAATAGGACTTGGATCCATTTATTTAATTTTTGAAGAATTGAATGGTACACTTATTTACCCAATATATTTTTCTAATAACTTGTTGAGGTTTTACGAAAGCAAGTGATGATGATGCATAACATGGTGTGTATATATATGAGCAAATAAAACCGACATTTACTCTTGCAACATTTTTATCATTTGAATCGTTTCCAACATGTAAACAGAAAACATCACGAGACATTCTATCTGTGCACAAGACATCAGGTGGACAATATGTGTATCTATTTACTTGTACAAATTAATATATATATTTTTATTTCTCAAACAAATTGCAATAAAAATACAACCATTTACTTTTAGACATTTGAAAATATGACAATTCTGCCCTCTCTCTGTATTGGCATCATATCTCACAGAACAACCATATGTTATGAATTAGACGTATGCATCAAATCACTCAGTCAGGCTTTAGAACGGTGCTCTATTTTCACATGAATTCCTATTGTTTATCCGAGTCATACACCAGGGTAATTTGAAGCATCTGTATGTCATAATTGGTGCAGAGTTAAAAAAATATTTATAACTTTGAAATAAGTTTAAAAGTTAGGATGCCACATGCTCATTAAAATGATCAACACAGATGGCAACTCATAGCATTAGACACAGGCTCATTATTCAATTAGTTACCCAATTACCTTACTGTTTGTATAGTGATGTTTTTTCCTGATGCAATATTCTAGTGTATTATACTCAAGCAGTTTTACACTTTTACTCAAATTATGTTCTACATATTTTTATTATAAGACTCTAAGTATTCCCTTTAAATACATTATATAAAATTATAGGGCATTTTTTTTATTAAGCATGCAACTATATGAGGAATACACAAACAATTAAAGCAGTTCAGTGAAGCATTGACCAGTGAAATACACTTAATCATAATTTGGTGGAAATAGAACAGATGATGTGTCAGTCACTGTCTGTTCCCTGTGTGAAAATACATCTTTTACAATATGTGTACAGTAATCATTTGACTAAACCTGCGTCTTTTCTACACGGCAGCTTCAGCCTTTTATTTCTGCAGTATTTATTCACACCTCTGCCAACAATTGCTGTGATATTCACCATTCAGCGTGAAGATGTTTAAAGAAATGGGGACGCTGTGAGTGTTGGAACACTTGGTTGTGCGGCGAGGACCTCGCAGCCCTTCAGCTATGGGCTGGTAACACTTGTGCTGGGCTAGATGAGCTGGTGTGAAGTCGGCAAACAACCTTTTTTCCCCCTTTACATGTATCAGGGCATCATAACTCATTTAAAAAAAAATCAAACACGGCTTATTAGACTGATTGATTTGTTATCTCAGCCTTAACTTATATCCATGTTGAGCATTTCACTGTTTCGTTAATAACTCAGGAGGGTGTAAAAAATGGGATGAATTTTATTCAATATTCTGAACTAATGAGTCCCTGAAAATAGAAGAGCACTACTCAAACTCACTGTATCATCTACATGGAGTAAAAGACAGATCGAACATGCCATTTGGCGTATTTACAAATGTGAATATTACATATTTATCTAATGTAGTGGGCTACACATCATCAGAGTGATGCAAACCACTTATCTTTATATTTCACATCACATCATGGATGCTAAGGGGAGAATTTAGTCTGATTATTTTGGCAAGTACATATCCCTAATGATGCTTTGTGGTTAATCTGTGAAGAGTTGAACATTGTGCAACCTGCAAGCTTTTCTCTCTGGGATCATGAACAGCTGCTTGCTCATAATTATGTTGTCATTCATTGTTATTTGGAAGAGGAAACTCATAGTGACAGCTAGGATTTTTTTTAGTATCTGTATTTTCTTGCTTGCCTACTTTACATCCGAGCAATTGTGTTTGCAGTCATTTCCAGTAAAAGAACAGATATGAGAGCCATCTCTCTCTTTGGGACATTTGCCGTTGGATTTAAGAGCTGTAAAAAAAAAAGGAAAAGGCGACCAAAAAAAGAGATGAGGGATATGGATTGAGATGGTGAAGTAGCAGGCTGATTACAAGGTGTCAAAATTGCCAGGAGCAAGAAGGTGAAAGCAATCAGGGGTGAGAAGAGTGCAGCATTCGTGAGGGGCAACTAATTATCCATCTCATTTGTGGAGAGAAGCATTTGAGGCAGCTCTAGCCCACTGAATGGTGACAGATTGGTGCGGAGGAGAGGGGAGGTGTTAGAACAATGGAACCCAGCTCACCATCATTACTGCATGCTAATAAGCAGTGTTTCTGCACCACCAGTCGGTGCTGCAGAGAGTTCGGGGAGATGGGAAGTCACTGGCTTCAGGGGAGCACAGTCATTTCCAAGGAGAGACAAGAGGGAGAGGGGGGGGGGGGGGGTGAGGCACGGTATAGCTGTTGGCACTCCACCACTGCTTCTTTCAGCTTGGAGGTGATCGTATGCACAGACTGATCTCTGTGGCCTGTGCTTTCAGCTTGTGTTTGTGAAATGAGCTGATTGTATGGTGTACTGCAAAATATACATGTGGTAATTTCATGAAAAAGTTTCAATAAGAATAGAAGATTTGAAAAAGTTACCAAAAGTCTTTCTAATGAAACCTGTTATTAGTACTGAATTGAAACCATTTGATACAAGAAGTTACAGTGGACAACAATTACTATTTTTCATCTGATGCTTTTGATGTCAATTTGTATATAATTTTTGTAAACACATTTTATGAGGTTTGCAAAGCAGGAAAAGTTTTAAGTCAAGCTTTATGGTTATAATAATAAATCTAATTGAATTTAAAGTGGTAAAAGATTATGCAGTTGTCCTTTAATATGGCTATCTTTGTAAATAGAATGGCTATCCAACAGTACCTATATTTTACGACATGTTTACAATATATATATACACACACACATATATATATATATATATATAGTATATTCAGAAAATATTCAGCCCCCTTAATATAATTAAGACATAATGAAATGCCTGAAATTAAAAAAAATCTATTAAAAGGGAAAACTTCCATTGACATAAATAATCCGATGCTTTGCTGTGTCAATTGAAATTCAGCTCAGGCACGTCTCATTTGTCTCGATCGTCTGAGATGTCCTCGATCGGAGTTCACCTGCTGTAAACTCAATTGATTGGACATGAAAGACAAACTCCTCTCTATATCAGGTCTGGTTGCTGATAATGCACATCAGATCAAAATCAATCGAGTAGGTCTAAAGAATTGCCGGCAGAGCTCAAAGACCGGACTGTATCTTGGGACAAAGGCCTCTATGATTCTTGAATGGAAGATGTTTAGAGCAGCCAGAAATCATCTGATAACTGGACGCCCCACCAAACTGAGCGGCCTGGGTAGAAGAGCCTTAAGGTGACCATTGGATTGATAGTCAGAGCTCCAGAGATCCTGTGTGGAGATGAGAGAAACTTCCAGAAGCACAACCCTGTAGCACTCCATCGAAATTGGGTTTATTGGCCAGACAGAGGCCTGTCCTGGGTGATAGTCACATAAAAGCACATAAAGGACCATCAGACTGTGGGAAACAAGATCCTCTGGACTGATGAACAGTACTGACCCTAAACACACAGTCCAAGAACAGGAGAGGCTCAGGGAACAACTCTATTAGTTCCCTTGGGTGGCCCACACCGAACGCTGGCTTGAATCATATCGAACATCTCTCGGGAGGACCGAAAAATGTCCGTCCACTGAGGGTGCCCATCCGACCTGACAGAGCGCGAGAGGCTCTGCTGAGAACAAACACAGGTGTACAAAGTCTCTCACATCTTACCCACGAAGGTGCTTCAATTAAGCACTAAAATGTCTTAATATTTATGTCAATGTGATATTGCAGTTTTTCCATTTAATACATCTGCAAAAGTTTCTGAAATGTTGTTCCTGCTTTGTCAGTATCGTCTATTCAGTGTCGATTGATGGGGCGGGAAATAATTTGATTGATTTAAATATGAGAAATAAGCAAAAGTGAAAAGAGAAGGGGTTTGAATATTTTATGAAACTTCCCATCACATCTCTGTGAGCTTAATTTCATGATATTTACTGATTTCAAGCATCACAATATAACAGGCTAGTAATTCAAATGTGTAAATTCCATGAAACGAACCATCATACCAAACAAACATAACCTTTTCCTTATTGGTATAAGTAATTATTTCCCACAATTACTCCTCAAAATATTACAGTTCGATTTATTCAAACAATGTTTATCAGATTACGCCATTGCCAAGAACACAAGCAGGGCAAAACAAGAGTTGTTAAAGGGTTTAGTCAAATGTAAAACAAAACAGAGCGACAGCAAGTGGATTAAGGTCACCTGGCTAGAATGCCCTCTTCACAGCAATGTCATTTCGATGATTAACAACTTAGGAGAGAAGCATATTCAACTGTCTGTGCACTGGTCACCGTTGGCATGAGAGACTGCCAACTCTCATGGCGTCGCGAGCTGAGAGTATCACCTCACAGTTGTCTTGCCATGCGTTGGGCTCCGGCGTGCTCTCTGTGCAGAAGTGGTGGCACTGACTTTGTGTGTTCGATTAAATGTGTTGAAGCCGTCGCTGCCTGTGCGCCCAAAGTCTCCGAGCAGCCCTGCACCGTTGTGTGTGTGTTTCAGTGCTGGTCTGAGAGCCCCTGATTTCTGGAGCAGAGATTTGGCAGTCACAGCAAGTGATGACAGAGGCAGTGGTGAGATCGCACCCGGAACCCCAGAGGAGGCTCACATTTCAGGCGGATGAGAGACTTGGTTCAATACACAGAACACATAAGCACTGATCAGCGGCGCTCGTTGATGCCATTGTTCTAGAATTCACATTGTTCAGCCACCATGTCCGACTACTTTTACATGGGGAGGGTTGGACATTTGTAAACTACTGAACTTTTTGAAGTCGCTATGAATTACAAAAAATTGCAGGGCTGAAAAAGTCTGGCTCTCAAACATGTGCCATCCTCCTGTTCTTGTATTGTCACGGCTAAATCGGTGTTGTTGTTTTTTTCTCTTGACACATGGGGGTGGGATTGAGCATGGGGGATGTTTGTGGAGCGGCGAATCGCAATTCAAGGGTTAAGGCAGCATGAAAGAATCCATTCTCGGTTTAATGACCTAGCATCGCCGGGCGAGGACGACAGGGAACATACTCTTGACTTGTACTGAATTTGCCAATTAACACCTCCAATAACAGGCTGCCTCTGAACATCACCAATGTGGAGAGAGGAGGAGCATCAACTCCCATGCACTTTGTTTTCCAGCCTCTGATCCTGTAATGATAAGGTTTGGGATTTATTCATATGCTGAAAAGTCTAATGTTTTTTTCCTTATGCATGTTCATATGAATTGTATGAGCTGTGCAGTGGCTGACTATCATCTGGCAGTGATGTTGGGAATACTTTATTTCCCCATGTGCTACATGCTTGAATCCTCATGTAGCGTTATTGGAGGATCTATTTTTTGCACACAGCCATATGGCCGTGTGCAGCTTCAGTTAGACACATGACTGGTAACTAAGATACACGGTGCTCGATTGGCCTTGTCCCTTCTTATTGTCATAGATGAAAATCCAAAACAATCCTTCAATCCTTGATAGATACATCTGAAAAGATCTATTCCTTCAAATAAGGCCCCTGTTCTAGTCACCCCTCCGGTTTCACACATGCTTATCAGACTCCCAAACAACACCTAGCACAGGTGTGAATTTCAAAATCCCCAGTGAAAATCACAGTGGGTCGTCTTGTATTGTCTTCAGAGTCCTCTTGCATACAGCAGTGGGTTTTTTTGCACCGGGGCCGGCAATGCTGCTGGCGAACAGAAACTGCAGAAACACCTTTGGCTAAGTGTAAGGTGGACAGCCTTGCACCAAATGTGCTTAATGACTGAAAAAAAGAATTGCCACCCAGACCTAATTGAAAAATGTGCCTAAGTGTACAGTAGCCGATTATTGCCCAGTACAATCACACCATAACACGGTAGTTTCACATTTCATTAGCAGGTACTAAAACAATATACAATAATTGAAAGATGGCTACATAATTGATAGCAATTCACACCACAGGGAAAGTGCAGCGATCCATCTAATGATAGTAATAAAGTGCAGTGGGGTAGGACACAGATGATAACACTTGAGGCGCGAGCTGTGTCCAATAGTGACGACAAAGGCCTCGTCTTAACACTTTGTCAACATAACAGATACAAACACTGTGAAGATATTAGTCACATTCATATCAGCATGAAGTGAAGAGATTCACCGTGTACTCTTCGTCCATCGGGGTCAGCGGATTGCGTCTCTCTTTACCCTCACGCTGACCACCTCTGCAGGAGAATACAAACCTTTTTCTTTTCCCTGAGATGCCACATTCAAATCAATTCATTAATGCAGTGTTAAGAAACCATCTGGCTTGGTTGGAGCTGAAAGTCATCCTGACTGACACCTCATAGAATTAGTGGGAGGACAGCTTCATTTATTAGTGTATTCTGCTCAGCTCAGACAACCCCGCCGTCTCATCTCACGGATATAAATCCGAAGAGTCTTACGCAAGCGTTGTCTACCTCAAGCTTCTTCTACCTCGAGCCTTTGTTGCAGAATTAAAGACAGATTCAGCATATCTTGGTTGTTGTTTATTCGTCTTAGATAGTGAGATATAACACTTTTTGTGTTCTCTTTGTGGAAGCTGTGAAAATGGCACGCCATATGTAATACACTTGCTTGCAGTCGGTCTTGCCAATTCCCCCAAGATCAGTCATTCCTGTGCCAATGCTCACACTCTCTCTTTGTCCTTGTGGTTTGATTAAGCCCGTTGGATTGGACGTGTTTCTTTCTGATGCTGTTTGGTTGTTGATTTGATGTCACTTGCAGTCCAGTTTAAATAACCATTTGAACCAGAACATATGCGCTCAGAAAGTACCTCCAATCTACTGAGGGGAATAAAAACCAAACCCTGAACTAAACTCACAGCAAATTCAGAGACAGATATACATAAAGCAAAGCATATTCCTGCAATGTTTTTTCTCCCTTCCTCTAATTCTGCACAAAACAAATTGGCTGCACATTTTGTTCACACCTTGTGCAACCTGGGGATAGTGAGCACTATTCTCCCTCGTCATACCTGTGACAACAACCTGCAAAGTGCTCCCAATGCCCTAATCTGCAGGGTAGAGACCCGCCGCCGCTGCAGCATGTAGATGTTGTTTTCTTCCTGAGCTTCATGTCCCTGTGGTTATTTTTTTTTTGGATTTACACACCCACCAGAATCACACAAGGTAAAAGAGAATATGCGATATGTCTCGCAAGCTACAATTTTTTTTTCTCCCCTCAGAAAACATGCTCTCGTTCAGCAGGAAGCAATAAAGGCACACTGATGGTGTTTGATTTAGAAATGGCAGTCAGACCATGATTTAAGCATCAACAGATGGCCGATAGATTGGTTTAAATGAGTAACACCACTGCCTGCTTTAGAGTTGGCTCAAGTAGTAGAGTAGTGTACTACTGTCTGATCATATCTCCTTGTGTGAATGATGATGTCACCGTGATAGATGCTACTCAAGTGGGATCCGACCTGCTCAGTGATGCCTGTAGAGACCCGCTCTGGGAGATCCCCGTCTGGTTGCATTATTCAACAATGCTCCTTTACCTCTCCCAGGGAAAAAGGGACTGTTGAATATTTGAAAGATAGATTTGATTTTTTATTTAAAGTGTATATATGTGGATGGGGGGAAAAAAAGAAGAAGAAAAAAAAATAAAATAGAGATAGTGCCAGTCGGTGCAGCCTGGATGGTCACCAAGGCAACTTGCCGAGTTTTTCGAACCGATCTACGGGACTTCTTGGCCGTCTCACTGGGGGACGTTTTGGAAAAATGTGCTTATTCGAGTACCTTTTGACTGCGACATTGGGCTGACAGATTATTGATCATTTTAGTCTCATAGTTAATTATTGCTCCTTGAATTTGATCATGCCTTTTTGCATAGCGCCACATTTTGACACCGAGCCAGATGCTACACCTCCCGTTACACCTTGCGAAAACATTTCAAGATCTGAAGATTTGGCAAAAAAACAACAACAAACAAATTACAATTTAAAAATAGGTAAAAGGGCTCCAGGTCTCCTCTGGAATCCAGAGTTGTTTTGTTAAATCGAATGAATCAATATTTCAGTCGGAACATAAGAAAAGGAAATCTGCTTATTGACAACATACCAGACATTGTGCGAGACCATGATAGCCTATTTTCAAAACGGCAGTGTCAAAAAAAAAACATGGCGGCAGAACCACTGCTCAGATCTCGACGAGCCAAGCGGAGTATTGATCCATCTGGCTCTGAAGACACTGTCATGTCACCTTTGCATTTAAGTGTTATCTTGTCTGCTTCAAATGATCTAGCTGTCAGATCTGGAAAAAGCTGCTCCGCGTGATGTTGCTTTGTCTCTAATGTCCAGCTGTTGCAACAACAGTCTTCCCTGGCAACATGTTTAAGGCCAGCGTATAGATGGCGTTCATTCTGCTGATATCTGATTATCTAGGTATATAGTCTACTGCTGTTTACTCAAGTGTATTTGCAGAATACCACTTAATTCCACCGTGTGTGTGACAGTTTCAGTCACTTCTCATCTCGTGCTGTCCTTGGTATCACACACTCCCTCGGATAATTAAAAGGACAACTTACAATGAACGTTAGCAGGCACTCCGTAGCGGCACAAACCAAGTGCTAATGACTTCAAAATTGATCCCTCCTCTACAGCAGAAGACGTAAATGATAGTTTAAAGGGTGAGAATCCAACCTCGTGGTGAAAGGACACAAACTCTTTCAGCCAAGGCATAGTTTAACAGGGTGAAAATTTGAAAGCAAATTCGCTCCTAATGCAGCCTACATCGCCGCCCCCCTCCCCCCCTCTTCAATGATAAAACACCCACTGGTTTGCATTCACAGCACTAATTTTCATGTTTTCACTCACTTCCACTGTAAACGTTTTATTCTTCTTCCTTTTCTCACACAGGAATCTGGTGTCCAACAGTTCATTTTGTATCTTGTTTTTTTTTAAGATGGGATCAGTTGTGAGATGCTGCAGGCCGGGGGATCTGCAGGCAGCAGTAGGTTCATGCTTGTTGGAGCACACTAGTGAAACTGTGAAGATGGATTCTTCCTTGATAATATGGTACAGTGTGTATTTCTCATCTCTCTAATCAATGTGAAACCCCTTATATTTCTTCATCGGCTTTAGCATCGGCAACGTTTCTGAAGAAAACCAACCGGTTTCCACATGTTTGTTTGTGACAGCCTTGATGTGAGCGCCACAGACATAAATCATGTCACTTTTTATTTTTCCCTCTCAACTCGGAACATGGTTCTCTTCCCCGTAGAATTCAGAGCTGATCATTAACCTTTCTTTTAGTTCCTTCCCTTGCCTGGTCACATTTCCTCTCTATTTGGTTCCTGGCCCCATATGCCACTTTCCTATTTCCTGCCTGCAGACAGCAGGGAGTAGCTCTATTATCACCTTCCTAGAGCTGTCTTTGAATGTGAGAGGCAATTCCATTTCACTCAGCCATGGGGAGGAGGAGGAGTAGCACGGGGAAAAAAAACACATACACCACAGAGCAGAGAGAAATTGGTTTAGGGTTACTTCTTATAATCGAATGTAAGACTATTTTGTTTTTCTGTATGTAGTCTGAAGTGATTTAACGACCATGTCTTTCAAAGGTGCAGGTTTTTGTAGAATGGCTCCAAATCAGAGCAAAGGTTAAGTGCTGCGTATCATGTCTGCTTGTTGTGTGAACATTTTTATCGTCATTTAGACGTCTTCTTTTGAAATATTAACAACCCTGAAGCAGTTATATTATCGTCCTGTGAAGCTGTGCTAAATATATCAAAAGACGTCTCTAATGCTTTCGCTCTCATGTGTGCTCTGTCCATTTTGCGGCAGTTTACTCTGTGTTATTTTGGGGTTTCCCTGAGTCCTATTGCAGCTTTTATCAGCGTCTCTCGTTCCTTGGAATGGAAGGACTCTTGACAATATTGCTCCTGGATAAATTAAACATGAGTTATGTAGAGTGATAATCTGTGGGCCTCTCTTTTCACACTGCATTCCCAATGAGCTGCGTGTTGGCCTGGTGTTGTTGCCTGTGATTTTAATGAAGATTATTCTTGTAACACGACAGTCGCCTGTTTGCTCCTGTTCTCCCCAAAATATTGCTCTCCTCAAACAGAATTTTCTTCTTTTGTCAAGGGATCTGTGCAGGATTCTCGCTTTATTTTTAGTATTTCCTTAACAGGTGAATCACTGATTTATTATGGTTATAAAAACAAGATATTTACATAGCAGATCTAGAAGAGAACACGTTTATGAGTTGTTGTTTTCAGATTAAACACTCATCATCGTGTCAACCTAGTTATCGATTAAACAATATGCCGGCAGACACAGCTGTGACTTGGTAATTGGTGCTTATGTTCATCCTGTCTAAGCAGCATAGACTTGTGTCAAAAGATAGGCAAGCTTAAGTTGCTGGATGACAGCCATGTGTTTTCTATTGTTCAGGGTTAAGGCTGATGGTGCCTGAGAAACCTCCAAGGATCCTCAGAGGAGTAAGTGCACACTTCATGGCACGGCCACTCTTAAAATGGAACTGATGTTTTATAAATAATTTGAAAGTTACAAACATCCGCCTCACAATCACAGCGACTCAATGATATTCATTTGGCATAAGTCAGTTTCATTTCTGCGTGCTTTTCATCAGAAGTGGCTTAAAAAGTGGAGTTAGTCTGAATTTTTCATGCTGCGGGCATGCTGGGGACAGTGGCCATGTTCTTCACTCGCAGACGTCTGACAGTGCATGGCAGCAGAAATAACAAAATGGTCACAAACCCCACTGCACTCGGTTGGGTCACACAGACCTCTTTAATATTTAAAGGGAGTAGCAACAAACCAAACAGTTGATAACAGGTCAGTAGCAGGTGATAAAAGAAGTTTTCATAGACATTAGCCTCTCCACTAACTTTGCGATTCCTGACATTACATCCTCACCATTTGCTAAGCCAAATAGTACACATCAGAGGGCACGGAGATGACTCCCAGGGATTGTGGTACCTCAGGGATCGCTATATTTTACACGTGTTAACTTGCTGTACAATTGCTAAGAGATGAAATTCACACATCTATAATTATTCATCACGTTAACATACCATCATGTGTATGCACGTAATTCTAGTGTTTGTAAAGGGAGAGAGAGGGAGCTCAGCTGAGCAGTGTGGACCTCGTGGTTCATTTCCCCACAGAGTTGTACCATGATTTCCATTGGAGTGTGTTAATTATCATACTGTCACTGTCCTGTGATGTAGAAACAACTGACAGTGACAGAAATACTGAAGTTAAAAAATAACTCACGGAAACAGTATATGCTTTTACCTAATTGAAGAGGTATGGTGAATAAATGCATTGAATGTGAAACGGCATATAGAGCTGTGCCTATGACCTTAGTGCTCGAGATGAAAAGTGAGAATAAATGCACATCTAATAAATGCTCATAACAATAATTTATAACTAACTACTAATGGGAATAATCAGTTTAAATGAGTAAATACTGTTGAGATAAAATCAACCTTTCTTGAATATATGGCTTTTTATAAGACAGAATTTTATTCCAAATAAAGCATGCATGAAGCACGTGTATAAATATTTGTTTTGGGTGAACAGTCCCTTTGGTGCAGTCTCTAGACAGCAGCCGTGTCCCTTGTATTTTCCACCAAACGTCATAATCACCTGTCCTGAGGTTAATTTGCTGTGAGCTTTGTGGTGAAGATTCGCGCGTATAGGTCTGGTCTGACCCTTAAAGGCCATCAATAATGAGCAGGTGTAGGAGTGCACTTCTGCGTTAGACGCGTGTCTTGGTGTGTCCAGGGAGGACGGCTAATAAGGTTTTAAAAGCCACAACTGTCCACTCCGCCCCTTAGCAGGCCTCCAGCTGTCTTCTCTGTCAGAGAGCGCCCCGATTGCCTCTGACAGAGCAGATCACTGGTGGCAGGAAACCACAGGGGGCGATAGTTATGTTGCATAGCACAAAGCACCACCAAACTTCATCAGATTAGCCTTGCTGGGTAATTAAAGACTTAGGGTAAACATAGGTTTGGTCTTTTTTATTTTAAATTAAAAGAGGGAGAAAGACTGGGAGGAAATGCTTCACTTTGATTTATTGATGGAAATTGCAATGTGACATCTGGCAAACAACATATAAATAACTTAAAGGCCATCTTAAATGCATTCCCATGAAATTTTTAGTGCCGCTGTAATATAAGCCACTACCTGTCATGAATCCCAAATAACCTTGGCTCCATCCTCTTAGTTCAGCCCAGTGTGCCTCATTCCTTATTACTGGCCTGACAAGGAAATGTTTACCCATCCGACAAGAGACAAGCCATTTCATAGTCGGAAAAAAGCAATTTCACCTGACTGGAGTGGCACACTATGTCCCCCATATCCTTGCTGGCTATAATTTTGTTGTCATTTTGTGTGCTGTGATCATATCATTGAAGTGACAGTGCTGGGCATTAGGTAAAGTCCCTAAGCTGGTGCTCACTTTCAGGCTTTTTCTCTCCTTGTCATTCACATTGATTAGATTAGACCCAGGTGGCAAGCAGATTCCTATGGCACAACAAAAAAAACGGTGATACAGTGCTTGGAAAAAAAAATGCATTCGCTGAATTAACCTATTTCAGGTTTTTTGGATATATGAAATTATATTTTGTTGTATTTTTTACAAATTTATGGTGGATATTTATAATACTGATCTAACAGAGAAGAAATACTTTGTTATCTGGCTTAAAATCCATTTTTTATATTAATACCTGCACTGAGCAAATTGACATATATGCACCTTTAAAGATTTAAATTAAAAAAGTATAATTATTTGGGAGAAGGCATAGGATTAATAGTGTTCACAGGGAGCCAGTGCATTAAGCTCAGCTGGCTGATGGGGTGTTTGTGCACAAGGCAGAGGGCAGGGATCCTAACCTGCATTATACTCTCACCACAGGGGACAGAGCTGGTCATGGGCATAACAAATCAGCCCCCTCCTCGGTCGGTTATGCCCATTATTGCTGACTGAGCCAATAGAAAGTAAGGACACAAGTGTAATAAACCGGCACCGCTGCACCAAGGAGGACACTCTGAGTTTATGCTCGGGTGATTCAACAATTGGTTTGTTCAGGGCGGGGGAGAAGAAAAAAAAAAGCTCAAGCCCATTTTGCTTATTAAAGATCAGTGTTGGAAGTGAACCATAATCCTGTAATGAGGAGAGCAGAGAGTGACCTCTTTTGCTTGGGCTCAGACAAGCCTGTGCTTGTATGTTTCACAGGAATAGATTGCCGGGCCCTATAGCTCCACTGTAATGACCCCTCTTGTTAGCTGCAGAGAATCCTGGCTGTTCATTAGACACATACATGGTGCGGATGTAGCCACCGGTGAAATAGGCCTGGAGCCAGTTTTTGTATTAACCTGGTGTGGTTCAGATTGTTCAATGCAATAGGAAACGTTACTCTGGGCAGTGGCAATGATCCCTTTTTGATACAGTTGTGATGCTGTACCCGACTCCTTTATATCAAGATAATAATAATAATAATAATAATAATAATAATAATAATAACAACTTTATTTAAGATAAGATATGATAAACTTTATTGATCACACGCTGGAGAAATTCAGTTGTTACAGCAGCAGATAGACAAGAGAACATGTGGTAGTATAAAATAGAATAAAACAGAGTAATAGAATAGAGAAATGAAAAATAAAATTCAATACAGCTTTCACCACATTTAATTTGAGTAAAGGGATGAAAATAATGACATATATACAGTACACATAGTATATAGGCAGGTATGGTATACAACATGAATATAAAGTTATAATTTTTCTGTAGGATACAAAATAGCAGTATACTATATATAGTATAAATACATAAAGATGTATATGTATATATATAAAACATATTCTAAAAAACGGAGAAAGCAAATAACTAGAAATATTGAATACACATTATTGTAGGATGTTCTGAAGAGGTGGGTTTTAAAGGATCGGTTTGAACGTGGACAATTTGCACTCTCTGATTTGTTTAGGGTTTCTAGGATGAGGGGACTATGTTGCTCCAGGTCCAGTGCTTGGTCCTGAGTGGTGGTGTGAGGTAGTTTCTACTTTTCTGCCCTCATTTATATAAATGACAATAATGGATAAGCACATTATAATATGATGAAACTCAATACATTGCCATAAACTGCAGTTTTAAAGAAACACAACACGTTTTTCATAGTGTTGGATTAAGAAAGGCGTGAGCAAAGATTAAGTCTCTGGCTGCAGCTTGTCCCTCTGTCTCTCTGCACTGAGTCACTTTAACATGCAGCCATTCTAATACTTGTACAACTTCTTTCAAATTCCATCATCATTATCAAGTTAGGTTTTTATTTTGAACATGTTTAAAATAAAGATAAAAATATTAATATGCAAAAAAAGACGTCAAAGAAGTGGACTTTAGAAACAAATGTTCAAAACCAATCAATCAATCAATCATCATCATCATAATCATCATTGTTAGGTTAGGTTTATATTTTGAACTTGTTTAAATAAATATGAAACATTAACATATGGATGTAAGAAAAAGACTCATCATCATCATCATCACCATCATCATCATCATCATCATCATCATCATCATCATCATCATCATCATCATCATCATCATCATCATCATCATCCTTCCCTTAGATTATGGATTTTTTTTTATTAGGTTTAATTCTTATTTACTCATTTGAACTCACTAACCATACAATTCTACCTCTGCTGATATTTGTTCATTTTATAATTATTATACTTTGACTATGTACGCTGCAAAAAGATATTTCTTGCAAAATCTCACTATAACAGTCAGAACTAATTTGAGTTTGAATATGTTAACTTGATTTATTTCTCCATAAAAACAAGAAATGGATCTAAATTGTATTAAAATAACTAAAAACCAACAGTCCCAGACATATATTTTCCTAAATGGCTTTTCCTTGACTTCCTGTGAGCCGTGTTTGCCGCAGCAGAGCCCAGTTATCAGTGCACCGGTTCATAACTTTAGCGCATGAAATATTTACCAGCACTGGGACTCATAAACACATCTTCAGTGGGACGCCATGATTTCACGCTATATCACAAACATTTTAAGGCATCAGATGCACTGCCTGTCATGGCCTGTCATTTTTGGTGTGTTAATAATATATCTTGGCTTCTTGGGGCAGACATACTTTGGCACTCATAGCACATGAATAGGTAAATATGGCAGAAAAATAGGTAAATAACACAACTGACAGTGGAAAATAGTGTTTTCGTGCATTCGATTTTTTTTTCTTTCTATTTTGTGTTATTTTATCCTTGTATTTATTTGAACAGGGGGGAAAGTCGGAATCCATATGTTGTAATCAAATATAGGCCCATGTCACACTGTAAACAAATGCCCACAGCGCTTCGCATAATGTTCTAATTAAGAGCTGTCTAATTAAATTACAGCCTTGAGTTAACCAATGGCAGAACTTGTTTCATTAGCAAAGCGCGGAGAGTGATGGAGAGAAAATCCTCCCTGATTGCAGGATGGTGTCAATTGGCTAATTTGCTGCCTTCGGTTCCTCAAGCCGTAGCAAGGCGTTTTAAATAGTGTTGGATTAGGAAAGACGTGCGCAAAAAGCCCGTGATATAGGTTGAGCTAATAGTGGCTTTCTATCGAGCTATGCAGGTCGAGAATTGCATCTCGCCTGCGAGTGATCTCTCCAATAAATTTATGAATGTGGGCAGTGGCTTTTCGAGCGCCGATGGATCAGAGCTCTCGCTGCAGGACCATCCTATTATATCTGCAAGTGACAACCTGGAGAGAAGTTCACCTCTGAAAAAAAACTCTAGGGAGATGACGAATCAGTCAGAGGCAGACAATTTCCCCGACTCCAAGGACGCATCAGGGGACGTCCAGAGGGGCAAACTCTCTCCTGATCTTCACGGAGTCTCTGACATCCGTCATAATTTCGATGGATCTGCAGGAGAAAGGTGCATCTTTTCTCCATCCGCACAACCTCAGCCAGTCTCAGCAGCTCCCAGTGCCATGTTCCCTTACGCGAGCCAGCATGGACCAGCGCACCCGGCTTTTTCTATTGGAAGTCCCAGCCGCTACATGGCCCATCACCCGGTCATAACCAATGGAGCTTACAACAGCCTTCTGACCAACACTTCTCCACAAGGCTACGCGGCAGCGGGCTACCCTTACGCACAGCAGTATGGACACGCGTACCAAGGAGGCGCTTTTTACCAGTTCTCCTCGGCGCAAGCGGGACTGGTGCCGGGGAAAGCGCAGGTGTATCTGTGCAACAGGGCCCTGTGGCTGAAGTTTCACAGGCACCAGACAGAGATGATAATCACAAAGCAAGGACGGTGAGTGCGAGCAAAGACGCTCTTCTGGTACATTTCCTGCAGAAATAGTCAATTTGGGGGCTTCATCACTGCGATGGCTTTGTGACCACGGTTTAAATGTATCTCTAATTCCAAATGTCTTCAGATAGAAAATAACGGATTTGGCACGAGACCAATGCTAACGGGGAATTTGCTTTTGGTGCCTTTTCCTCCTAAATGTGTTTTTCCCTTATTTCCCACAGACGAATGTTCCCATTTTTAAGCTTCAACATCTCTGGCCTCGACCCAACTGCTCACTATAATATATTTGTGGATGTAATACTTGCTGATCCAAATCACTGGCGATTCCAAGGAGGAAAGTGGGTGCCATGTGGAAAAGCAGACACAAATGTAATAGGTATTACAATCTTTTAATTATCACATTTACCGCACAATCAAAAAATAAACAAGTTGGATTTTAAACAGATTTAAGTGGTTACGTCAATATTAATAGATGGTGTATATTCATAACTTTTCTGCTCTTTGTGTTACATTTACAGGAAATAGAGTTTACATGCACCCGGATTCACCAAATACCGGTGCGCACTGGATGCGTCAGGAAATATCATTTGGGAAGCTAAAGCTTACAAACAATAAAGGTGCCTCAAATAACACGGGGCAGGTAATGCAACACTTTATGTAATATTCCAATGATTTTGAATTTTTTGTATAATTAACTGAACATTATAGTGGCCTGGTTATTATTATTGAGTTGGTTTTAATTTCCTATGAATTCATTAATGCACCACTCTCAGCGCAAAGTTACTTTAAGAGCGTTGTTATAATGGTGATCAAATGGAGCTGGATGTGTTTATTGTGGTGTTTCACTCGTCCATCCGAAGTCTGACAGAGTTTCTTTCCTCTGAATCTCCAGATGGTGGTTCTCCAGTCTCTCCACAAGTACCAGCCCCGGCTCCATGTGGTGGAAGTGAACGAGGATGGGACAGAGGACACCAGCCAACCGGGACGAGTCCAGACTTTCACCTTCACAGAGACGCAGTTCATCGCCGTCACAGCTTACCAGAATACCGATGTACGAGCGCGAAGTATCTGCACAAATATTCCACCCAGACACGACATCCACATCATTGATCTGTGACAATATCAACCAGAGAGAGAGACTGAATTCTGAATGTGTCGAATGTGATTCTTTTACATTTACATTGTAAACCAATGGACAACGAAATGGATTTGAATGGAAATCGAGAAAAAAAGAATCTCGAAATCTAACAAGGGACACACACACACATACACAGACAAAGTAACACAACACACACAATAAATTAAAACATGTATTGTTCTTCTAATCGATGCATTCTTTTTACCCACAGATTACGCAGCTGAAAATTGACCACAATCCGTTTGCTAAAGGATTTCGGGACAACTATGACACGTAAGATTGCTTTTTTCATTGTGTCACACACTGCTGTAATTTCATTGAATACAATTTCTCTTTTGCATTGAGGAAATGTTCCATTAAGTATGTCAATTTGTTGTATTAAATGCATTTCTTGTTATTCCGCCGACTATTGTGAGACTCGTTTTCCAAAATTGCAGGAGGCTCATGAAATTGATTTGATATTGACCGCAGCCAAAAGGGCGGTATCTAGTTTAATTGAGGGGAATGTCATATATTTATTTAAATATTCTTTAAATATTGGTGCTGTTGTGACTTGTTGCTTCATGTGAGTTCGGCCTGTTTTGCCCCTTTGAATTATTCTATTTATGCGCAGTATTTTTTTTCTCTTTAAGGCATTTGAGATATTTTGAAATCTCGAAATGATCTCCCATTCTAAACAAGGCCTTTTCCTCTTATGCTTAATTGGAGAACATGTGAACTGTGGTGACATTATTCTACATCTCTTTGATTTTAGATGCGTAACTGGCCCATTACGCACAGCTTCGTGTCTGAATTGTTTCTCTGTTTTTCTTTCTTCCCCATCTTTTCAGTGTCTACACAGGCTGCGACATTGACCGCCTAACTCCATCGCCGGGTGACTCTCCGCGTTCACAGATCGTGCCGGGTGCTAGATATGCCATGTCTAGCTCTTTCCTACAGGACCAATTTGTCAGCACTTATGCCAAATCTCGCTTTCACCCTGGCGTGGGGACTGGTCCTGGCACGGAGCGCAGCGTCCCACTCGGCAACAGCTTGCTATCCCCGCAGCAAAGCGAGGATCCCACTGTTGCCTCCCACCCGCAGCGATGGTTTGTCACCCCTGCCAACAACCGACTGGACTTTGCCGCCTCGGCATACGACGCCGCCGATTTCGCCGGTAACGCGGCCACCTTGCTGTCCTACGCGGCGGCCGGAGTGAAGGCTCTCCCGCTGCCGACCGCGGGCTGCTCCAACCGGCCTCTTGGCTATTACGCAGACCCGTCGGGCTGGGGAGGACGCACGCCGCCGCAGTACTGTGGCGTGAACAGCAAGCCCGGCTCGGTGTTCTCCTGCTGGCCCGCCAACTCCCTCGGCGGCAGGGCGGGCGCCAACTACCTGGCTGAGGAGGGGGACTCCATCCCGACGGAGAGGTCGGAGGAGGCCAAACCCAAAGACATGACGTCCGAGTCGAGCTGGATAGAGACTCCGTCCTCCATTAAGTCCATCGACTCGAGTGACTCTGGGATCTTTGAACAGGCCAAGAGGAGGAGAATCTCCCCGTCTGCCACCCCGGTGTCAGAGACTGTGTCCCCGCTAAAGTCTGAGCTGCTGGCACCGAGGGAGTGTGAGAAGAACTGCACAAAGGACATTGGTTATTACAGTTTCTATCCTCACAGTTAAAACAAAAGAAAAACATCTATCTATCTATCTATCTATCTATCTATCTATCTATCTATCTATCTATCTATCTATCTATCTATCTATCTATCTATCTATCTATCATCAACAGGTTAATTGACAATAATAATCGTGATTAAAAACAAGATGGACTGCCACCTCCTCAGTTAATGGCCAAAGTGTAAATTCTTCTACCGCAGACTGTTCAGTCCTGGCTCTACTTTCTTTCCACACTGTAATTAAATAAATCGAATGTAAATATTGATACTGGACATTTTGGTGATATAGTGATTGAATGTACACAAAAATAGATTCATAAAGTAGTGTTTGAAAAAAAACAAACTCTTCTGTTAAGTAGCCTCAACTGTCAGAAGAGAAAAAGGTTATTGGTAATGTGTACATGACATGTTCTTGTGTAGCATAAACTGGCATAATAATCCCTGTCAGTAAAAAAAACTATGTATTTTGTACTTTATCTAAGCTCGTAGGAAACCAAACGTTTATGATCACTGCTACATCCATGATACACGTTGTTCAAGAAGTTATAAATGTTGGTATAATGTAGACTAACGTAGGGTCTTATTTATCCATTCATTCTTTTCAGAATGGTTATTTTTCATATATGCTGTTGTGAATTTTTTCTGTATCTACTGTAACGTGACTTAAACATAATAAACGTTGTTATCATCAGTACATAATGTTTTTTTATATATATCAAAAGTGTCTTCACATGAAGAGTTGATATTTGTGTGTTTTTCTTTAAATGCGCCACGTGGAGCCGTTTTTCTTCCAGAATTATCAAGACGCCATCAAGGTGCCAATCGATGAGAGGAT
This sequence comes from Verasper variegatus, assembly GCA_026259375.1. Taxonomy (NCBI): domain Eukaryota; kingdom Metazoa; phylum Chordata; class Actinopteri; order Pleuronectiformes; family Pleuronectidae; genus Verasper; species Verasper variegatus. The sequence goes on from CM048052.1 coordinate 10,853,965, forward strand.
TACAAATGAAGGTGAGTAAAATGGGAGACATCTTACACTCAATATTATCACAAAGAAATGATCCGAGTCACATGATGCTGGAGAGAAACACTCTTTTCCTCGATCAATGTCCCCCCCCCCCCCACACACACATGAGGCTCCTATGTCCAAATTGGACACCATGCGTAAAAATGTGCCAGGCTCTTTTACCTCAGTGTGTGACTTTAATATTTGTTAAAAATTAAAAAAAAGGAGTCACCTGACTGAATGGATGTGCCAGTATCGTTCTGACTCAAATACTGCTTTTTGCAGCAACAATTTGGAATGACTTTGGCCTTTCCATAGATTGTCAATATTGTATTTATATATTATTACATTTTTTTATTTTGTCATATTATACACTCTGCAAAAAATGGTTGTTTCTGTTGGCCAAAGTTACTCATTAATAGAAAATGCGTGAAATTGCGTAAAGGTCGAGAACAGACCCACAGCCACAAATGATTTTCTAAAATATGATTTAAAAGTTAGAATTCTTCTAAATTATAGGCTAATTAGTTGTATGGATCACCTCATTGCCGATTGAATGATATACCTTTGATGATATATATGCCTTTATAATTGCATGATTTGAAAAATGACTGAAAACTGATATTAAATTAATGAAGATAAAATTTGGCTCCATATAATATGAATACATGATGCGCAATAAGCTCCGTTTTAATTTGAATGTCAGTGTGAGGAAGATGCTCACAGCTGTCAATATAGCGATGTGTGCGTGCGTGTGTGTGTGCGTGTGTGTGTGTGTGTGTGTGTGTGTGTGTGTGTGTGTGTGTGTGTGTGTGTGTGTGTGTGTGTGTGTGTGGCCTTCCCAGGGATAAACAGCAGATGGCGATACATGAATGCAGCTCCTGAAATCAAACTGCTCCTCAGGGCTCCCAGGAAGGTCAGTACAGTCCAGGAGCAGCGAAATGAGACATTTGAAACACACACATTCATTATCGTTAATATTCTAATCGGGCTACTATTTATTAATAAATTAACTTCTATGTATGACTCGGTTATTGCGCCTCCCTGCGGGTTTCCTCTGGATACACATGGATTGTGATCTACACCAGATGGCGGCACTTGACTGTTATTAAAGGAAACCTTTGCTGGTCACACGCAGGACTGAAACCTGCAGAGACCAACGTGTTTCCAGGTGGACAGAGATGTTAACACACTCCCTGAATAAAAGTTTATACTATACAACACCTAAGAAGTGGGAGAGCAATTTGAGTTCACTTACTTTTAACACATGCTCTCATTGCTTCACCATTCAATACATGTCTCTTTCAGATTAGTCCTGAGTTTAGTCTTGTTTACAATGATCATGTACGATGCCTAACTGAGCAGTGTCCTTATTACTTTCAATTTTCGGTTGATGTGCAGGTTGTACCTCAGGAATCCAATTTGTTAATTTTCTCATCATCTAACACACAATTATCAGAATTTGCAAACAATTCAAACATCAAGAATTTCTTTAAAGACCATTTTTTTCATTGCTTTTGTTTTTAAATTGGTGTTTTCTTATACCAAGTTGGCTTCTTGGAGTTCAGTTCCTATAAGTGAGTGAGCTATATTATTATTAGTAATGAAACAACACTTGATGGTTTGTTAAGGTTTTAGGTTTTATGAGTTTGACTTGTTTTAGCCTCAACAGCTGGTCTGAGTTGTATCAGACTGAGGGAAAGGCTTTGCGCAGAAACTCTTAAGATTCAAAAGAAAAAAAGACCAATATGTTTTTATTTTACAAGATATGCCATGGAAACCAAATTCTGAAACTCTTATTAAATGTTTCATTGTATTTTAGATTGACATGGCAGTTTCGTTCAAAGGACACAAAATGGCACGTTTGCGTAATGACCCCGTACCCAGAGTCTATATGAATACGGTTGGTTTTATAATATGCAACAACGAATTGCACATTTTATTGACCATGTTTGGAGATATAACATTAAACACAGTCTCTTCTAATTCCACTGATTTCGTCATCATGTTCCACTTTCCATGTGTCGGAAACAAAAACGACATTTCCAAAGTGACGCGCCCGCGCCAGCCTCAGTGCGAGGGGCGCGCATGTTTCGTCTGAGAAGCGCTAATCGTTTCCGAGCCGCTGACCGAGCCACGGCCATATAAACATGTGACCCGCTGTGTGGTCGCTCAGTCTCCGCTGCACCTGACGGGATTACGCACACACAGACGCACACCCAGCCGGAGATCTCTGCCCCGTCCCCCCCCCCCCCGTCCCCGGGTACACGGTGGAGCGCTGCGGGAGAAGACGATGAACCCCACGGACCAGGGCGCACAGATCGAGCCGCTGCTGCCATCGGTAAAATACCATTGATGCAGTGATTTGACTGATGTCATGTGTTAAAGTGAACCAGTGTGTCATATATAGTCTGGAGTCCAATGGTAAAATGTAAAATATGTTGCTTAGAGTTTTTACAGGAGGCAGATGAGGGTTAAAGCCTGAATCCTTCCGCAGATCATGATGGTGACCGTGGAGCTTTGTGCAGTTGCAGATCACCTGTGGAGCTTCGACCACAGAAAATGACTTTGTGATAGTACATGCAACATGCTGACCCTGCTTTATTACTTCAAGTTTTATTCAGTGAGATGTCATTTCGTCTGACTTCATCTTCATGATGTGGAAGATTACTGCCACTACCTGGAGGCTTTCATTAGCCCTTTATTATTTCAATGTGAAACCGTTGAAGAGTTGATCATGTGCTCTACAGCAGAGATGAGGTGAAGTCTCATTATTTAGACCTACATGATTTTACAGTACCGGACAAATCCCTGCTGTGACAGATGTTCCACATTCAGATAGCAGTGACCTTGTGTGATCTCTTCATGGAAATTAATTGAGAGACAGGTTAAGGTTAATGTAAATTGTGAATAACATAGCAACACAAATACACTTATAAGTGTCAGATATGCTCCCAACATCATATTGTAACATCTGTTTTGGTGAAATTCTTGGTTAAAGGAAAGCGCAGACACTCAGAGGATGTTCTCAGACAGATGTGAGCCCTATGCTCATCATTTTGGAGGAGATTTGTTTGTCATTATCCTTTTGCTGTTTACATCACAACAGCTTTTTCTCCCATTTAGCCAAAAGGTTTTAGACTGACAGGCTTTTGGCTGAGAGTTTGCTCTGATGCTACTTTTACTGGCTTTGGTTTCAAAGCGCTAGGTCACAACCTGACCTTAAAAGTCACCGAACATGAATAAAATAAAAAAAAAACCCAAAACATTTCAGAGTTAATCTTTATCTCATTTGGAGGAAAAAAATATGTTCAAATGTTCAAATGCTTCCAGTGGCTGATTCTGAAAATTCGAGAACTTTGTAGATTACACAGAATATACTGCAAATGCTCATGATCCCCTTTTATGTTTCAGGTTAACCCTTCTTTTGGCTCGTCATTTGGGCGTAGAAGTTTGGTGAGTTCCTGGATTTTATGGCTTTCTAAACACAACGATGAAAGTTGACATAAAAAAAACATACGAAATACACAATGTCGAAATTTGATAAATGTCACATATATAATGTACACTTTGATGCACTGAGGTAAATGAGTTTCCTTTGAACGAATTGTAAAGAGTACATAGCAAAATTGTTATGGCCCAGATTTGGCCCATGTCACAAATCCGGCCCACGCACTGTGTGGAAAGTGGCACTTGGGCGGTCCGCTCCTGTTTAACCTGATCAGGGCCACAGGTAATTAGCCATAGCAATACTGCATGTCAACCAAAGGTGCCGAAGGTTGCTTGAATTAGTTTTGTGCTATTTGGGCCATATTCACCATTTACCACGTGGGCCACTTTAGGTCCTCATGCAAATTACACCTTGTCTAGGGCAACACCTGTTTGCCAAAAAGGCCCACATTTCTTTTGTGATATTTCGACCATGTTTGCTATTTTACAAGCGGGCCACTTTGGGCTCACATTCATTTGGTCAGGGCCACAGGAAGAAGTGCTGCATCACTGCCTGAAGTGGCCCACATCCGTATGTTATCTGGGACAAGCTCACTGGTGGAGCTGCTGAAACACTTCCCTGTATGAGTGACCAAGTTGATTTGATGCTATGTGACAAGATTATCTTTACTTTATAATATATAGTAAACATGTATACACATACAGTAAGAGATATGTGGTTTAGTATGAATCAAGCTCTGTTGTCGATAAGAGCAACTATGATGCCACATCTATAATCTCGTCGAGCTGTTGATAGATGCTCAATCACAAATTACAGTTGTTGGACAGAAGGGCTTCAGCATTTATCAGCCATGGTGTGAAGCAGGGCAGCAGGAGTTTGCACTGCAGAGCTCAGCTTTCACTGCGTCGCATGCTGACTAAACTGATTAGAGAGCGGAGAGAGTCACACGAGGAAAAGCTCATGCATTCAGAAAGCTTGCAGGCTCCTTGGCTCTCCAAAAATCAGGTAGGACAAAGGCTTGATCGTCGCAGGATCTTCTGATGTTTTAGCTACTATGAGGTTAAGAATTCCTGGACCTTTTCTACAGAGATCCTTCTCTCCACATGTCCAAAAATGAGAGTTAATGCCTGATAAAACTGGCAAAAAAAAGGGCAAAAGCGGGAAAGAGCTTTTCCTGTTGACTGCGACTGATCCATCTTGCCCTTCAGACATCAGGGAAGCAGATATTAGATTTGACAAAATGAGGGCTCGGAGCTGAAAATACTTTAAATAGCAGCTCTGAAAAAATAGAAACATTTGTTCACTACTAATGTGTCCTCTTACAGGAGGTTGAAGTTTATATCAGAGACATTTAAGGATTACAGTGCATTTTGCAGCACATGAAAGCCAGTGCGGTTCATGACATTGCTGCCACAGATGTTTCCAAATGTGCCAGGGCTGTCCGCATGGATCAGATCCAAGTATGCTCCGCACCGTGTCACACCACTTCAGCGGTTTGTGTGGTATGACATCTTTTATCATGATTTGTGCGCCTGAGTATTGATCTTTAGTCTGGAAGAGCAGCAGAAGTAGTTTGAATTTAATGCAATTAGGCTTCACAACACACTAGAAATCTTTGTTCTTGGCTATAAAGCAGAGCACATGGTGTGAGGAAATGGGTTAAAACACAGATGACAAAGGCAGTTCATTCATACAGGCATATGTACATACATCAACAGATAAAATGTGTTTTTACTGTTCAAACTGTTACATTGTGTGGGAACACATTTAATATGGGCTAATGTGGCCCCTGCTTTAGTAACAAATACTGGCAGTTTAATCTGAGCAGGGATGATGATCCATGGCCTGTGTATTTGTAGACAGATTATCAACATCAGCCTGGTGCCCTCGGCCAGCCCATGTGTCAGTGCAGCTGTGAACAGCAGCACCCTTCATTATCATAATGCCCCGATGGTCAACTGGTGGTCAAGATGGCTGCGGGGAAAAGCTGATATCAAGTGAGCTTATATGGGGATAAAAAATACCTGCTGTGATAAGCGCTTCTGAATTGTTTGGCTCTGTTTGAGGAACACTAAGTAAAAGCTGTGGCCCCGCGTGTGTTTGTTCTGCTTTCTGAACCCCAGCCGATGCTTGGATTTACAGTAAATCCACAGCAGTGGTGTCGCAATCAACACCAGCAGTGTCCAGCTCTAAGACGCAATCATCGTCTGAGCTGTGTTTGTAAGTCACACATCTCACGGATTGATCAGTCATCATTAAATCAATGGATCCCAGTAAAGTTATTTTATTTCATATTTACCTCCGTTGTTTTGTTTGTCCGTCTGATATTTAGCAGTGTTTTGCAAAAACTACAGGGCCATAAAACCTGGTGGAAGGTTGCAGGTATGGGTCAGGAAAGATCCAATTCAATTTTTGTTAAGGATCAGGGGGCCAATCCAGGATTTCTTTCCACTTTCTTAAAAGGTTCAGTGTGTAGAATTTAGTGGTGAAGTTGCATGTTGCAGCTGAATACCCCTTTACCTCACCCTCCCCTTCCAAACATGAAAAAGAACCTGTCATAAAAACTCAAAAGTTGTTCAGTTTTTCCATAGAAAGGACGTTTTTTTACATTTTCATTGATTTCTCAAAAAACAATTCATTCTGCAAAAAAAACTCTGCCATATTGAGGGGGACTGATATTTACGAGTTGAAGTTCCATAAGGGGACTGTTGGTATGAAATCTTCCGAGTAACATATCGTTTATATCACAAGGTGCTAAAAATGATTTAATTTGGGTGTAATTTGTTACCTTCGGACAAAAGTGTATTTCCCAAAATGTCGGATTTCCCCTGAAAGGCATGTCATGTCGTTTTGCCTGGTAGCCTCTTAAGCTGACTTCTTGTTCAAAGGATCAGAATCAGAATCAGAAAAAACCTTATTGATCCCCCGTGGGGAAAATGGGTTTCATTATAGTTGCTCCAGCCAAGGACAGAAATATATTCAGACCAAGAGAATTTCAATAAATACAACATACACCAAGCAATTTAAAGTTGTGGTGTCATGTGGTTTGCATACATTTACAGACATTTAGACCTCCAATCATCCACATGTAGGTTTTACAGATTAATCTTATAGGGTTATATATATATATTTTTTCTTTTAATCAATTGCTATCATTATTAAACATTGTTATTAATTTAACAGTTCATTGTCACTTTGTCTGGTTTTCTCGTGGTCACTCACAGTTTGAAGCTGAACATTGTGATTGTTCATGGTGAGCTGTATTAACGTGCTGACTCACAACAGGTTTTTGAAGAGAGGCAAAAGCAGGTGTTGAGGTTGCATCACTTCCATGCACACTGGTAATAATGATTTATGCTGTGTGCTCCTGATTCCCTCTTGCCACCTCCTCACTCCTCTTCTTGGTTATTACATAAGCAGGCCGGCGCTCACACCACAGAATGATGGTTTTCTCAGTGACTCTAATCAGCTCCGAGTCATTTCCTGCTATGACACTGTCTGTGTGTCCTGCTGCACACACACTATAACTAATTATGCTAACTGCTTATTAACTGCAGCCACATGTTGAAGAGGTTTCAGCCTAATGATGCCGCTGGACAGTGTGGTCCACAGGAAATGCTCAAAAAGCCCAAAGACATTTTCAGCGGTCATTCAGTGTTGTCGCCTTTAATCTGGCAAAAGCTCTGCATTAAAAATTATACTCTCTACTCTCTCTCTCGCTCTCTCTCGCTCTCTTGCTCTCTCGCTCTCTCGCTCTCTCTCGCCTGTGTCATCGCCTGTTGGCTGTCTGCACTGTAGGTCATTGACCCACTTCCTCCATGTTGGTGAATGGGACATGGATCAAACTAATAAGTAAAAATTGAATATTGTAGGTAGTTCTTATCACGCTGCTGTTTGTGGAGGTGCAGTTTTTCCTGTAAGTTTGGTTTTGATGCTGTAAAAACAGGTGAAACATCATGATTGACGGCTGAGACTGACTCGTGATTGGTTGAGTGCATGTTACGGCGGAATCTCACTCCATCCCTCGATCGCTACTGTGCAGATTCTGGTACCATATTATTTTCTGATATTTTGGCTTTATTTCCGGATATTTGGAGGAAGTGTAAATGTATTGTCCATCTTCATATACAGTCTATGATCTATCCTGCAAGAACAGCTGTAATGTGTTGTAAGTAGAGGTGGAGGGTGGAAGAAAGAAATGATGAATGAGTTTTAAATCTTTTGAATAAATAATACATCCCATCATCAAAGCAGCACAGATCATGGTGAATAAACAGAACCAAACCTTTTAATTGTAGGTGGGTAATTTATTGTTCCCATTTTGAAAAAGCTTTCTGTTTGGACAAAGATGTTTTCCTCGTCAAGAAGAGATGTGCAATTAGTTTCCATGGCAACAGTGCTATTCGGTTGGATAATGTGTTTGTTCACAACGACCTAATCTGTGAGGGGAACGCCAAGTCAACAAACACTTCTAGTTTCATGTAATGCTCCTGATACATCAGTTAACAGGACAATGTGTTTCATCCTGTTTCTATAAGTTGTATAATGTTCATAATTTCATCATGTTGAATTTGTGTATGTGTGTGTTTGGTTTTCAATGTATCCGACAGAGAAACGACGATGAGGCTGTGGTGGACAGAGGGGGGACGCGGTATCAACAGGGAACCAACTTCGAGCAGGAGGATCTGGAAGGTAAACCTCGACCAACACTTAACGCATCAGGAACACACAGAGCCCGAAGCGCTAAAAGGCTGCGGCAGCTGAGTCCGCCCACTCTGTCCTCGTCTCGTAGTTAAAAGATAAGAGCAGAGTGGGAGGCAGAGACTGTAGGTGAGATGAATTCACATCAGCAATATCATAATCACTGGAAAAACACAGATAATCAAAACAAAAAAGAAAAGAACAGCACAAAGGAGTAAGTTCCCATCTGTATCTGCACACACGGATAATGTCCCACAGCTTTTCAGTGAAACTTTCTGTCAAAACTAGTAATGAAATCGTAGGCTGTACTTCAAAAAAACCCTTTGTTTTTCTTTTAGTCAGAGACCGGTAACCAAACAGTCTCTCATATCCTTCTGTTGGATGTGTATGTGCCACAGACTGTTTGTAAAGATGGTCGACGCAACCAAACTTATCAGAAACACTTGAACATGCAGTGTTGTAAGAAATAACTAAAATGACAGAAACAATCTTTGAGGAAAAATGTATTTGACATGCACTTTGACTAACAATGAGGAGGTGTGTTTTACAAATTATACTGCATCCAGCCACCAGGTGGCGATTGTGACGTTTTGGCGTCACATTTGGGGAGCAGTCATCTTTATATACAGTTTATGGTGAGTGTCATATTACCACAGGAGGTTTGGAAACAGCTGAACTAAATTTAACTGAACTTAACTTTAGACTTTTACTGGGAACAAGTTCTTGGAGAAGGAGAAGGTTTTAAGTCTCTATTCCGTGATTATCGCCTCCTCTTTGCAAATTTCTTTTGAGTTGAAAAGAGTAGCGGAGTTGAAAATAATATTAAGTTTTTGTCAAATTAAAAATGCTGCTCTAATGCCGTAGAACAAGATAATTCTTTGAGATGTCTTAGCAAAGATTACCCAAATTGAATGCGTCTAAATATGAAATCAAAGTTCAATGGGTCCCACTAACTAATACAATAATTTTTTATTTGCAATATTCTGAAACAACATCCTACGCATGCATATAAGTATATGCATGCGTAGTGGCTAGTTTTAAAAAGAGAAAGTAACTTTTGATTGAAAAATACCTTCATTAAATGCTTGTGTTACAAGCTGTTTGGCACATAAATCCTTCTGGCACACTGTTAACTTGATATATAAACTATATATAGTGTATGGGGTTGTCTGAATCCTCATGTCATACTGCAGGGAGCTGAGTGGGCTGACTTCGTATGAGTTCATCAACACAAATCTCTCGTTCTCTCTCCATCTCACTCACAGTCTCACACACACACACACACACACACACACACACACACACACACACACACACACACACACACACACACACACACACACACACACACACACACACACACACAAGGCAGTTAAATAGTACAAAGAGAGGATACATAAATTAACAACCAGGCAACACAAATCCACACAGCTGCAGGCCTTGAGTATATGAACAGTCGTTTAAAAGCAACTAAGATACAAACATAAATCACTTATTAGATAATTGCAACTATACATTTTGCACATAATATACTTGATCTGTCACATTTTCATTGTCATGAAAATACAGGTTATACACCAACTCCTATACTAATTATACTATAATTTTAAATGCCACCACTGATCACTATTCATTTTTATTGATACCATCTTTTTGAACATTCACATTATGTTTGTTTTGGTCACTGTGCCAATATATTTCTTGCCTTGTGAATGCGGTATCTCAAGAACACCTTGAGGGAATCTCTTTAAATTTGGTACAAATGTTCAATTGGACTCAAAAATGAACTGATTAGAATTTGATTTGATGAGGCCAAAGATCAGAAGTCAAGGTCTCAGTGACCTGATACATCAGGAGCACCCATAGTGAATTTCTTCACATTTTGCCCTGTTGTCACCTGGACTTAAAGATTAAATGGTGAGATTTCACTAGTCAAATGTCACAGTGACCTTATATGAGTCTGGAAAAAAAATCCATGAAGACTGAAACTGCACTGGTTAACGAAGACATACAACCATTAGGCAGTAATTCTAGTTAGTTCATTGTTATTAAGTCAAATGTTTCATGTTACAGCCATAACAGGTGGTAGGCCTATATCATTCTATGCTTAATGTAGCATGATGAATTAAATATACCAGCATTAAGCATTACATTATTATGTATCTTTTGAGCAATGCACTTCATTACATTAAAAACACACACAAACTCATGACCATGGCAAAGAAGTAGTGCTGAACTATGATCAGTGAAATTATAATCTGTAAAGCTTCTGGGAACTCTCTCTCACACACACACACACTCAGTAGACCACCCTTTAACTGCTGTCTGTCCCAGACCACAAGACTCTCTACATCGGGGTCCACGTCCCCTTGGGCAGCACCAGGCACCGCAGCCATCGCAGGCGCCGTCACCATGGGAACAAGCACAGGAGGAGGAGCAGGGACCGGGATCTCCCCTTGGTTGAGGGTAGAGAGTCTCCTCTTTATGGTACCGACCATAAAAGATACTTTTCAATCTTTATTTATACCTGATTACAATACAATGATATAAACTATGGGAAACAAAACTTCCCATATTTGTTTCGACCAATCATCCACTTCCTCATGTTCCCAGACACCCCGTCCCAGAGAGTGCAGTTCCTGCTGGGCGCCGAGGACGACGACGAGGAGCATATTCCTCATGACCTGTTCACAGAGATGGATGAGATCTGTGTGAGGGACGGCGAGGATCCGGAGTGGAGGGAAAGTGCCAGGTACTGTCAGACTGTCATGTCATTAACTTGGCATTCACAGACCTTCATGACCTGCACGTCATTACTCAAAGCTCTGATTGAATGGAGCCGTCAGGCTGGTGATCCCACTCACACTGATGAGTAGATGTGGCCGTTACATTAAGTAATTGCAATGCATTGCTGTAATTGCTCGAGGACTTAAGTTTGTGTTTGTCCGTTTTTTTTCTTTGAGACTTGTGAGTGTTAATCAAGATGTGGAATGTGTTCATCATGGGAATTATGGTGTTCTCTCAAATCAGACATATTTTATTTACAGTGATACTCTGATGAGAGGCAATAAGGAAGGAGAGTAAATGAGTAAAACACACACAGAGAACGAGAGACAGAGATGTATGTATATATATATATGAAAGCGAGTGTTGCTGTAGCGCGAACAGATTGTCAGACAGTTTGCCGTCTGCTGCCTTCTCCTCACTGAAACTCACGCTCGTGTCTCAGGTGGCTGAAGTTTGAAGAGGATGTTGAGGACGGAGGGGAGCGATGGAGTAAACCCTACGTGGCCACTCTGTCTCTGCACAGTCTGTTCGAGCTGCGCAGCTGCATCATCAACAGCACCGTGCTGCTCGACATGAGGGCCAACACCATTGAAGAGATTGCAGGTAGCTACAGCGACGAGACACCGCGGTACAGAGTGACACGTTTATTAGCCTGTGTGCTCATATGTGCACAAAATAACTGAACAATGCATGAACGGATTTTCACCAAACTTGGTGTGAATATTACTTGGGAGGGTATCACCCGATTATTAACTTTAAGAGCTGATGGGTCAAAGGTCAAGGTAAACAAAAATATGGTTAGAAAAACAGATATTTCTGCAAATCATAGAGAGACAATCAAAAGCTTTTACTCATCAGAAAACTTAAGTGACGTCATGAAGAAGTCACAAAGAATTTAGAAAATGACATCATACATTTTTAAGTTATCTCTGCTTCGTGAAGGACTATAGACATGACCTGGAGCTTATATAGATAATTCATTATCATAGGAATGATGTCATCATGACGTCACTATGAAGTCAGAAAATAATCATATTGCGTAGTAATGCATCAACGTTTGCAATCAGTAACATTAGAGACACAATCCTCACTTTATTTAGATTATTTTTCATCACACAGTATAAATTATGTGCAACAGAGTGCTTGTTGCCTTCCTGCTGAGACTTTGTGTTGCTATTTTAAATCTTGAAACTGAAGCTTATTGACACTTGGCAATTATTTAGCCTCACAGACAGATTCTTGCAGAAAGAGACCTTACAACGTGTGTTGTCCTTAGACATGGTCCTGGACCACCAGGACTTATACTCGCCACTGGGGGATGAGCTCAGGCTGAAAGTGCGGGAAACACTGTTGAAGCAGCACCATCACCAGAACCAGAAGAAGCTGGCTAACCGCCTGCCGATCGTACGCTCCTTTGCTGACATGGGGCGACGGACATCGGAGCTCCACCTGGACAAGAATGGTGAGAAAACCCGAGATTCTGTCTTCAGGGGCTTTGAAGCATGAAAGGGCTTATAAAATACATCTTATCGATCATGAGACGACAACAGGAGACGAAAGCAGGAATAAAGTATTTGTGTACCACTTTTTACTTGGGTGCTATTGAAGAGTTTTACTTCTTCTGGCTTCTATGATGATTTAAATATAACACCAGCAAGGGAAAAATCTGACTTTTGCCCCCTATTGAGCAAGGGGTACAACTGCAATGCAAAAAGTTAACTGGAATTCTAGAGTAACAATAATATTTGATTTCATTTTGATAACATCAGAGTATTTTCCGTGTAGGCCATCCGATGCAAAAATATAGAACGTGACGCACAGTACCAGTCAAACGTTTGGACACACCTTCGCATTCACTGGTTTTTCTTTATTTACATTTTTTTCTACATTGCAGGTTAATATTGAAGACATCAAAGCTATGAAGGAACACATATGGAATCATGTGGTAAACAAAAAAGTGTTAAACAAACCAGAATATGTTTTATATTTTAGATTCTTCAAAGTAGCCACCTTTTGCTTTGATGACAGCTTTGCACACTCTTGGCATTCTTTCAATCAGCTGATTAATAAAGTGCACTTTCTCCATTACCATCTAATTCTTTAAAACACATTCAAAGGTGGATTATTCTTATGGTTTGGGTGGATTTTGGCAGGTCAAAAGACGTTTTTTTTTTAACAGATTGAATTAAGGTTGATAAAAAAACAAAACAAGTTCATTCTATAAATATGCGCATCCGTCTGGTATTGGTCTTCACAGAACAAGGAGTGAGTCCAGGACAGACTCATAATTGGAAGCATTTCTTAGCTACATCATTGCCAACTACATTTTACAAGCCAGTGACAAAACAAGGTGTGCAGAACACACCAAAGTGTTTGTTAAATGATTTCATAGTGAACCAGAAATCAAGGTGGTACATCATGAACAATTTATTTTCACCTGTGAGGCATCGAATGCCAAATACACAGCATTGTCCTCTGATTAAGATCACTTCATTCTCTGTGAGCTTATTGAATAATAGAATTAGAATTAGTATGTGAATGAAGTTAGACCTGTAAAGCAGCTTGCCAGTAATCATGTTACTATGAGCCTGGATTATTTTGTGATGACAGTCTGGATGATTTTTTTCCTCCCCGGACTCCATGATTTGCATGTGACCCTCAACATAGTTTTCCTTTTTAGAGATAATCTCCTCACCTGCTGAAATTCAGTTTGATTGCGAAGTGTTAGATCATGTTTCTCCTCTCTGGATCCTCCAGGTCAGATGTCGTCCTCCCAGTGTCACTTACCGGGTCCAGATGGGAAAGTGGACGTCAGTAGAGAAAACATTTCTGTCGACTTCAGCAAGGTATGACTGCACAGACAGTTGCATTGTACACACAGTGTTTCTCAAGTTGCACTCACATAATGATATTTCAGTTTAACAGTAGGGACCAAACCAATCACAGATCATTTGACCCTCCAGTATTGCACCACTGAATAAAGTTAGGAAATGTCTTCAACATCAGTGTGATAATATAGGATTTAACTATTATATAGAATTATTTTATTATTATTGTCCTGTAGTTGTTTGTCTCTGACATATACTGTGTCGCTCATGATGAATTTCTGAAAGGACCAAATAACCATCCATCTATCTTATACTTCTGACAGGGAAATATTGTCGCAGCTATAGTTACTATAGGCAATTTTAAGGCTGAATCTGAACAATGTGGATCAGCACTCAATTGTACACAATCATGAATGTCAGCTCACTAAATCTGCGTGATTTGTTTAACTCAAGATCCTGGAAAAATCAATGAAAATGTGTCAATGTTAAAAGAGCAGACTAAAAATCATCTGGCCCTTAATCTGCATCTCAACCAAAATGTACTGGGTTCTTCCCCCCGCCAAGTTTGGTGGAAATCGGTTTAGTATTTTTGTTTGATTCTGCCAATAAACAAACAAACACACACATGTGACAACATAACCTCCGTGGGGGAGGTGATAATAATTCAATTAAGTAATTTACAATATTTTTCTGCACAACGAATACCCATGATATTTTTGTAAGATGTAAAATTATAATTACTTTTGACTATTGTGAACGCTCCTTCCTACTTGTACTTATCCATGCTGCACCAGTGTCAAATGGGACTAGTAACACTTTACACAGTGTGGATTATAGTGTGATGGTATTGTGCATGTATCAGTTAACATTTATGTCGTATCTGATTAAAATGAGCAGCCTCTTGTTTAATTGTGTGTTTCGAACAATGAACAGAAGGTCGTTGTTGGTCTTTTTAATGCAAATGTCATGTAGTCCGGGATTAGGATTATAACCACTATAAATATGATGAAAGTCCTTCATCTGATTCTGGATGACCACACACAGCAAAGATAAAAGTCTGCTGCAGACCGTTTGGCTTGATGTCTGTGGGTTTAACCTTTTTGTCCAGGTCAGTAATTGAACTGGCTCATGTGCCTGTTAATTCAAACAGTAGAAATTAATTATCATTCAGGAGTGCTATTCGTATACCTATTACTTGTCCTACAATTTATAAATTTCAGCTGCAGATTTTTATTGACACAAGGAAAGAAATGAATCTGTTTTAACTTTAAGTCCTAAAAACTATAGCAGTGAGTAATTATTTTGGATCTAAGTCTAGTCCCCCCCCAGAGTCATATGAACAAACAACACTCCAGTCAACACTTGTTTTCTGCACATAATCAACGCTGAAAAAATCAACACGTTTAATATTCAGAGACTTTCTCTTCAGTGCAGGTCCAGTGTGTGAAAGAGAGTAAGAGGAGCAGTTTCATGGTGAGGGTCAATTCTTATGCACTATGGGAAATGAAAGAAACCTCATCCTTACAAAATATTATGCAACATGTCATTTGTAGCACATCTGTGACATGTTTGAATGTTTTGTCCTGTGCCACAAAAAGCCTGGACAGACACCACGATCCCGGAAAGCTTGCACAAGGACAATGTGGACAAAAACACATGCATTCATCGGTTCTGTGCAAACAAAGCCCTACTCAATAGCAAACTGGAGCTGCCTCATCCTGCAGCCCACACACTGTCAGAAAAAAGAAAAATAACCCACAAACATTTCTTGAATTTAAAAACTGAATACAAGAGCAATACCCAAGAGTCTTGCTCCCTGTTTAAAGCTCGACCTCTGTGACATTCTCCACACTGTACTCCTCTTCTCTTTCAGATAGACCTTCACTTCATGAAGAAGATCCCAGTCGGCGCTGAAGCTTGTAACGTGTTGGTGGGAGAGTTGGAGTTTCTGAACAAACCTGTGGTGGCGTTCGTGCGTCTCTCACCGGCGGTTATGCTCAACGGTCTGTCTGAAGTCCCCATCACCACGAGGTCAGTGCAGGCTGATTCTCCTGTACACATCAACCTCGACGAACACCTCCCGTTAACCCTGCTGATTTATCCCCAGTGAACTTTACAGTAAATCTATACATATGGTTGGGATTCAGGATTTGCAAATATCAGTTGTTTTCCCTTTAGGTTTCTGTTTATTCTCCTGGGGCCTTTGGGCAGAGGGATTCAGTATCATGAGATTGGAAGATCCATTGCAACACTTATGACAGATGAGGTAAGAATTCCCTGAACCTTTCCAGTCGGCATCATCACAATTTATTCCTGCATGTCAGTTCCCGAACAGAAGGGTTTGAATATTAAAGTCAGATTTTATACAGACAACTTCATGGTCCAGCAGAACGCAACAAACTCCTGAAATAATGGGACATTTCTCAGAGCTTGTATAACATGCTTTTGGTTATTAGACAGTGCTCGTGTCCTCATCTCTTCTATCACCGTTGAGTAAATGATGCACTTTATCATACACTCTTTGGTATGAGTTGATTAGCATTAGAAAATATGCAGGTTCCAGGTTTTAATATCTTAGCTTTGCTTATGTGCAAAGCTTGTCGAGCATGTTCTGCTTGTTTATATGGGGATAATTTGACCGAACAGTCCATCTGTGTGAATGCACTTGTCTGTTCAGTCATGATGTCATTTGGCAGACATCCCCTTGCACGTACACTTCATGTGCAGTTCGCTCTGGGTTTGTCACTGGAAAGCATTCAAAGCCATCCTTACTTTTCTGTTCCCAGGTTTTCCATGACGTAGCCTATAAAGCTAAAGACCGTAATGATCTGATCGCTGGGATCGATGAATTCCTCGACCAGGTGACAGTGCTGCCTCCAGGAGAGTGGGACCCGTCCATACGGATAGAGCCACCCAAAAATGTACCATCGCAGGTTGGTAGGACTTTGGTCGGCTGCTTATTCTTCTTGAGTAGATTTCTACAACACGTCAGAGTTATTTAAACTAACTGTGCTGCTTGTTAAACAGGAGAAGAGGAAGAAATGTAATATTTTACCAAACGGTTTAGTCGAGGGTGAGGAGGAGGAGGAAATTGGAGGCCATGGTGGTCCTGAACTGCAACGCACTGGGAGGTGAGTGATTCAGAAAGGGAAGAACAATGTGTGTGTTTTGTGGAATTCTTATTAACAGTAAAATATTCTATATACAGAGATAAGTAAATATCATTCTAAATACCTCATACCAAACCTGGGATGCAGCCTTTACTCACTGCTTTGCTGCAGAGACTATTTACAATTGAACAAGTCAGGCTTTAGCTTTGTGCATTTTCCATTTAGTTAAGTTTTTTTAAATAGATATTGATATTTGTTCCTTTGGTGTCCATAGGGGTGGTGCCCAATATCTTAAATTAAATATGTTTGTATTAGGATTGGGCTCTAACTATTGCCTGACAATTGATAAAATAATAGCTAAAATCAAGCCCATATACTGAAGAAAATAACACCACTCCACAACTGTGTTCTGCAGTGCTCAGTCATCTATTTCTGTGTACACTTGCTCTCTAGTAGTAGTCATAAAGTGGTTTCCATAGAAACATCCTGCTTTGAGATATCTATTTGCATCCATGCTTCTCTACTACAAGGACTTAGAGCACTAAACTGTGCCCAGAGGTGAACAGTGAGAAGAGGGAAGTTGAAGAAAAGCGCTCGAAGATGTTTTTTTTCCTTTTTGCATTTCGAGAAAAAAAGGTTGAAAAGTCGAACAAAATCAGTTTATTATATTTTTAATATCAAGAATATTGTCAAAAATCTTGCAAACTTTTCTCCAAAATGCACAAACCATTGCAATTGAAGAGTAAATAAACAACAGAAGTGGCTAATGTTTTCCTTCCATCCCCAGGTGGTTCGGTGGTCTCTTTCTAGACATCAAGCGAAAGGCCCCCCACTACCTGTCTGACTACACGGATGCTCTTAGTTTGCAGTGCGTGGCCTCCTTCCTGTTCCTCTACTGTGCCTGCATGTCCCCTGTCATCACCTTCGGAGGACTGCTGGGCGAGGCAACAGAAGGACGCATAGTAAAACACCTTCTCTTTGTTCACAATGTTCTAGTTGTACTCTGCGGTGCGCTGAACGAGTCCTTCAGTACAATAAACATTTTGTCTTTGCACCGGTAATCTTTCTATCCTTATTTCCATTTCCCAGAGTGCAATTGAGTCGCTGTTTGGAGCCTCGCTGACTGGAATAGCATACTCCCTGTTCGCCGGGCAGCCCCTCACCATCCTGGGCAGCACAGGGCCGGTGCTTGTATTCGAAAAGATATTGTTCAAATTCTGCAAGTATGTTTTGATTTAATGTTCCCGCACATATATATCTGTCATGTCAGTGACTTCGAATCATTGCATCACTTTGTGATTACACGTCCGACGTTTTATCATCTGGCTGTGGGATGAGTTCTGTGAACATGAATGTAACATCTGGCCTCCTATAGAAAATGTAATGTGATTGTATTGACATTGCATTTACATTTCATTTTGCTAATGTCTTTCTCCCACCTGCCACATTGCAATACTATATATAAACAAAATATGATGTGATTTGATCTGCTATCTTCCAAAATCATTTTCCTCCCTCTCATCTCCACACAGGGAGTATGGCTTATCCTATCTGTCCCTGAGAACATGCATCGGCCTGTGGACGGCGTTCCTCTGCATCGTGCTGGTGGCCACGGACGCCAGTTCCCTCGTTTGTTACATCACACGCTTCACGGAGGAAGCCTTCGCCTCACTCATCTGCATCATCTTCATCTACGAGGCCTTGGAGAAACTCATCCACCTGGGGGAACACTATCCCTTCAACAAGAACAACAACCTGGACAAACTCAGCATGTACTCGTACGTCCAGGGTACTCTTTAAAGTAGAAGTAATTAAGTAGATTCCTTGGAGGTACATTAAATCCCAGACAGATATGGGATTAATCATTCACCCAGATGTTCATGTGCCTCCGCAGATGTTCGTGCGTCGAACCGTCTGACCCCACCAACGGCACCCTGAAGTTCTGGGAGATCAACAACATCACTGCCTCAGAAATCTACTGGGAAGCTCTGGAGGTCAAGGTACAACCCGTGCCAGCTCGGCATCGGAAACAAAAACAAATGTTACAAAAATGAGATAATAAACTGTTAGTCATGGAGGTTATAAATATACAGCAGCTGGAATTGTGAAGTGACACAAAGACAGACCAAAAATGTTTTTCCACCTTAAAGTGGCATGCTCTCCCAGATGGAGGAAGCTGGACAGAGGAGATTAAGGGCATGTGGGCTGGATTATTTTGGATTACTCGTTGCAAATCACTCTAAAAGCAAATTTTTTGTACTTTGTAAAGTTTATTATTATTTATTTTTTTTTACAAATGTGGATGCTCATAAACTGTTTGTGGAAGCTTAGAATCTGCTGATGCTGTTTTTATTGCTAATCATGTGCTAACGTTGAATAATGGCCCTCGACCTGTTGTTGCAGGACTGTATCGAGAAACGAGGCGAGTTTGTGGGCAGCGCCTGTGGCCCGCACGGCCCCTATGTTCCTGACGTCCTCTTCTGGTCTTCCATTCTCTTCTTCTCCACTGTCATCATGTCTGCCTTCCTAAAGGAGTTCAAGTTCAGCAATTACTTTCCCACAAAGGTACTGTACATCCTCAGACATCCTCACATCAATGTGCCTCATGTTTCTGTCTCTGCAGAACGGAGCTATGGTTGTGTAGCATGGTGCAGTGGTACCCTCTAGTGGTCGAACATAGGTACTGCGTGATGGAAAGAAGATGTAAGACTAGAATCAGTATAATACCTCCACCAAGGCCTACCCCTTATTAAACCACATTTAAATGCCAGAATTAAACATTTTCAAGAATGATTCTTTAAAAATGTTGCTGTTTTAGCAAGAGAAAAAAAGAATCTTGAATCCACTCTCTTACCTGGATCTGCCCTAAAATGTATTGGCTTCCTTTGTGACTTATACAGCATCAATCCACAAAACAAATGGTAATCAAACAAACAAAACAAAACAAACGCAGATGAAAACATATCCTCCTCTATGGAGTTAATGAAGAGTCTTGTTTCCTGCAAATGCCTTTGTTTGAGTTTGATAAAGAATACTGTGAAATATAAAAACGGTATGCTTGAAGGTATCTAAAATAAATCTCATCTCTATCAGGTGAGGGCCCTCATCAGTGACTTTGCCATTTTCTTCACCATCCTTACGATGGTGTTAGTCGACTATGCATTAGGGGTTCCCTCTCCGAAGCTGAAGGTTCCCAGTGTGTTTAAGGTAAGAAATTGATTCAGCAGATCATTTTTCAATGAACGTCTACTCATGTCAAACAAATTCCAATTATTTGTTATGTTTATCAGCCGACCAGGGATGATCGAGGTTGGTTCATTAACCCGCTGGGGCCCAACCCCTGGTGGACGGCAGTCATAACAGTGATCCCAGCTCTGCTCTGCACCATCCTCATTTTCATGGACCAGCAGATCACTGCTGTCATCATCAACAGGAAGGAGCACAAGCTTAAGGTACAGCCTGAGTTCAATGCTGTCACAGCTACTGCACATTAGTATGATGAGGCTTCATCCGCTGGTCCCCCCACCCCCTCTTACAGAAAAGCTGTGGCTATCACCTGGACCTATTCATGGTGGGGGTGATGCTGGGCGTGTGCTCTCTGATGGGTTTGCCGTGGTTCGTGGCGGCCACCGTGCTCTCCATCACCCACGTCAACAGCCTGAAGCTCGAGTCCGAGTGCTCGGCCCCCGGTGAGCAGCCCAAGTTCCTCGGCATCAGAGAGCAACGATTTACGGGCCTGATGATCTTCACCCTCATGGGCTGCTCCGTGTTCATGACGTCTGTGCTCAAGGTCGGTCACGTACCTATCGTACTTGCCCTCTGTGATCATACAAACAGTATAAGTTTAATTTCATCATGGACTGTCAATGAAATGTTCGACAGGGTTACTGACTAAATGCTTTTATTGCTCCTCAGTTCATTCCTATGCCTGTGTTGTACGGAGTGTTCCTTTATATGGGGGCATCGTCTCTCCGAGGCATTCAGGTGAGTTATTAGAGTTTGGCTGTATATAATGCAGCTTTTGCTCAGATTGTACTGTATTACTGTGAAGTAAAACCTAGAACGGCACTCAGGCACCAAACCTCCTCCAAGGCCCAACGGTCCCCTTATGAAACCACATTTGAATTTTAGGATTGTTAACATTTTATCTGGATCTGCACCAAATTGTAAATTATAATCGGAGGAATACATCAAAAAAGTGCTATCGCATGATGTTAAAGAGAGTGATAACGAGTCCATGTTCACAGGAAAGTCTTAATCATGATACTTTATTCATTTAGCAGTTTTAATGTCCAAACCGGGCTTGAAAAAAAGGTCTGGACACTCAAAATTAAAAATGTGACGAACAACCACTTTAGGACATGAGCTGAATTTGAGTCGTATGTTTTTGTGATGATCTGTGTGCTGGAGATTAGTTAAAGAGCTGCTCTGTGTATCTTCCACCAGATAATCTGTGTGGACTGTTAACTCGCTGCAACCCACGATAGGGGATCGCCTACATATTGTCTGGCTGCCCAGAGAAGAAGTGTTAATTGGCCACTAGTGTGTTCCCAGCATTTACAGAACACCTGACTGTGATTTAATTGCCCTGTTTACTTCTCATTTTCCTCAATTCTGAATACTTTCTATTGTTGGTTTGTGAAAATTATATTTAAATGAAGACAGAAATATGCTGATCTGAAGATTCAATCTGTTGAAGTTCCAGCAACTTTTACTTTTAGCTGGATAGACTTTGGATTGTCTCCACAAGCCTCAGTCAATCAGTTTGTTTGGTGTTTCATGATGGAAAGGCAGTGTATTGTATAAGAGCCATTTGCCGCTCTTAAAAATAGATATTTTACATCACATGTACGTAAGTTGTTAAAAGTTAAATACAAAAGGCATTTTGTTTTTTATAAAAGAAATCTCACTCACAAATCTCTGATAATTTGTCCTCTCCAGTTGTTTGACCGCCTGACACTGTTTGCTATGCCAGCCAAGCACCAGCCAGACTTCATCTATCTCCGACACGTACCCCTGAGGAAGGTGCACCTGTTCACCATCATCCAGCTCAGCTGTTTAATTCTGCTCTGGGTCATCAAGACCTCCAAGGCTGCCATCGTCTTCCCTATGATGGTGAGTAAACCGTCCAATTACAGCAGCTGCAGGCCCATCGCACGGGCAGCACACCTTTCATTACACTGTGTCAGCAGGGCTCAGTGTGTGTGTGTGTGTGTGTGTGTGTGTGTGTGTGTTCAGGTAGATGAGTGGGGTCAGTTGGCCACTATCTATCTGCGCTTTGATTAATGCAGTAGTTGTCAGAAAAAATTATGTAAACACTTTGATACAATGACAGTCAGAGTCATATCAGTTGCAAAGTGTTTTCTGTTCTGCTCTCATTGAATCGCAGGTTCTTCTTAACCATTTCACCTGCAGCAAATCATTTGGTCACTTTATCTCATGTTACTCTGAAATGTGACAGATACATTTTTTTTAATTACATTTTTAATTTAATTTAATTTCACTTCATTTCATAAAATTTTCTAAAATGGAAATATTTTTTCAGGTTAATATCTTTTTTTTCTTAATTTCAAATGAGCAATAATGTAATTTTTCCCAAAAAGTACATAAACTATATACAAAACATCTATCTATCTATCTATCTATCTATCTATCTATCTATCTATCTATCTATCTATCTATCCATCTCCTCTCCATCTTCATTTACACATATGGTTTCTGTGGATTCAGCTGTTTTGATCCTGCTTGTGAATCCTGCAGGTGTTAGCACTCGTGTTTATTAGGAAGCTAATGGACTGCATCTTCACCAAGAGAGAGATGAGCTGGCTGGATGACCTCATGCCAGAGAGCAAGAAGAAGAAGCTTGAGGATGCTGATGAGGTGCTGTTACCACAACACGCCAGTCGATGTTGAATTCATTTATTAACGTACATTCACGCTGTATTTTCTTCAATCCTCAGGAGGAGGAGCAGAGTATACTGGCAGAGGAAGAGGGAGTCGTGCAAGTGCCATTAGAAGGGTACAAGTATGTTATCTTACATTTGTTATGTTTTAAAACCACATTTTAATTGGTAAATGTTGAAATTATTATCTGGCTTCTTTTTCCGCAGAGGAATACCCGTCATCAACATCACAGACGAAATGTCAAAAGGCTCTTTTGGAAATACTTGGAATGCAAACGGCTGAGACCTTTGAGGAAGAATAACGTCTTCAGAATATTTAAGGTAAGAATCCTCACACAGCTCAATTCACAGAAAACTGCTTATGGACAGTGCCAAAAGAGACAAACCAAAATACAGTTGGTTATTAGAAACTATAAGCAACGTCAAATTTGACCCAAATACAGAAAACTCCAACAAATAAACAACCAAGGAAGAAAAAAAACAAACTTGTGTGTGGGCACTAATAAGCTTGGATTCACATTCAAATAAGGAAATATTGCTTGTATTTATCCACAAAGTTGGCTGCCATTTTCTCATTAAATCTTTGGCATATACTTCATATTTATCTGCAGCTGAAATCTTTACAGAGATCTTTCTGGGAAGTATGAGAGTCTTAATAAATGTCCGGTTAAAAAACAAAAACACTCATTACTCACAACATTATTCATGTTTTAAAAAAGTCTGTTAGTGGTCCATTTGGATTGCCGACTGTTTAGGTTAGATCAACCGTTGTTTTGGAAGTTAGATATAAAAGAATATGCGTGTGGGAAATGGGCTTTCTTGTTGAATATAAACGAGTCCGTTGATACCACTCTCATGTCTTTACAGTTTATGAAGCTGCCACCAGTTAGTTCAGCTTAGCTTAGCACAAAGGCCGCAAACACTAACTGCCTGGCTCTGTCCGAGGGTATATATGGTGACAGAGCTCACAAATGTACATGTTTTATAGTGTTTGTTTAATTCTTACAGAAAAAATACAATGTAGAAACAATCTTTTACGTTTTACAGTTATGTGTGTGATCAGGTTTTATGGTTTTATAGTTTTACAGTGCAGTGTCGCTTTGCACATTTAGAGTTTTCATTTTTAATGTGATACAATAATTACAATATAAAATAAACAGTATATAATAACATGATAATGACATGACAGAGATAATATGATACTGCATAATGAATGATTCTATTTCTGTCACTTTAAGTACATTTTACTTTCCCTTTACCTTTGTGAAACTTTTGAATATTTGGACGGATGTTGTACTAACATACTGTTTACCTTTCTCTTACAGTTTACCACAACGCTCACAGTATTTCCCCACAAATCAACGGTGCAAGATAAGAAATGCAAAGCAAAGAAGAGGAGGGGCAGTGTCGTGTGTCTTTGTCACTGTCCCTTCTGTGTGTACATTGTGTTACTACCGATTAGAAATCCCTCACATATATACGTTTTGTACATTAATGTGCGTGTTATCTGATGTGTCACAAATATTCTGCTATTCATGGAACCTTGTGTAGAATTTTCCTGTGTCGTTGACGTCAAACCGTACTTTAAATCTAGAATCTATATTAATACCACACGGAATGTAAACTACAAAAAGGTTGGTTTTGTTTTGAAGTTTTTGCTTTGGGATAAATGTATTTTGTTACATACTTCGAGATACCATCATGTCAACATGTCCTTGCATTCTTTATCTATTTATGTAACAATTTCCTACATTGGAATTAAAATATGAAGATCTAGTTAATATAATAAAATAAACGTTATTTGTATAGCACCTTTCATGCAATAAATTAAGCTTTACATATATTACAAGCATATGATCATTGTTGACAATTACTACATAGAAGCAGTTTGAAAAGCCATATGTAACTGTGTAACTCATGAAAAAGTCTTTAAACTGGATGTGAGTTGGTGGAACCATTTTAATTCTGCCAAATGATTGTGACTCACCTAAGACTGAAATTATTGTTTTAAACTAACTAAAAGGCAATATTCTATACAAATACTGAACCAAATACAAAACCACTTTTTTGGTAAGATATCAATACTCCAATACATGTTTATATACAAAATTATTTATCTATATTTATTTTGTGGAATATAATAAATATGTTTGCTACAGAATAGCTTACAGAGACGTGTGTCTCTATGGTCTCAGTGTATGGCTTATTTTGTAAATGTAAATATGAGTAACCTCACTTTGTGTTTTAAAGCTCTTATGAAGTATATTTGATGTCATAAATTAACAAGATATGAGAAGATTCCAAATCTGTTCCTGAGGATTACACTGAGGTTGTAATATCAGAGTTTTAAAACAAAGAAAAAACGGTTTTATTGTACACACATATTTTGTCAATGTTATTTTAATCTAATAAATTTCTATGAGCACCCTCGGTATCCTTGTTATTTTCTCATACTCAACTTGTGCATGCACAGCAACAATGGAAGGTAGAATAAATCATGAATGATCAAATCGCTGTGTTTTATGCGTCATCTTTTAATGATTACTGATTTTTACATCATCAGTGAACTCGTAACTGATTGGCCTTTCGGAAAGAAACATTCATTCACTCACTCACTCACTCTCTCTCTCTCTCACTCCCTCACTGGCTCGCTCGCTCACTCACTCGCTCATTCATTTTCTCTCTCTCTCTCTCTCTCTCTCTCTCTCTCTCTCTCTCTCTCTCTCTCTCTCTCTCCCTCTCACTCACTCAACCACTCACTCACTCACTCGCTCACTCAAGCTCTCCCTCTGTCACTCTCTCACTCACTCACTTTAATTATCTCACATTATCAACACATCACTTGTTTTGTATAAAGTGTCACTCAAAGGTATAGATATTATATGTCAGATCAGTTCCACACACTGCATGCTCCCGCATGGAGAACGACAGTAAAGGGAACGACATGGAGGAACCCCCTGAGATGTGGCCTCGACTGGAGAGGGCCGGGCTCCTGTGATCAACAGATGGTTTGATGAGCGGCGGATGAGCGGCGGATGACAGCTGAGAGATGTGGCTCATCCCAGAGCGCGTCGAGCTGCTGGCTCGTGTGATCGTGCCAGGAGGAAGTGTCAACCCAGCCATTGTTCCCAGTGAGTCCGACTCCAATCACATAATTACGTTTCCTTTCATTTAGCATGACCAGTGTCCTTGGTGTGCTGTCAGAGCATCAGTGGGAAATCCAGTGAACAGTTGACAGGTGACACATCATGTTATTACATGGTAGTAATCCCAGCGCACAGCTCCCCCTGGGGACTGCACGGCGTGTTTACTGAGTTTGGTTCTGCTTCTCTAAACAGGAGGATTAAGTGAGCATGGCAGAAAAAAACACTGGTGCACGGCTGTCAAATTCAGTTTCTTGGCCAAATATTAACACTGATATTCATAACAATTTTGGGTAATGAAGCAAAAAAGTTCTTTTAAACTATTATCGATTAAATTTACCATGTTTTTATTTCGTTTTTATGAAATTACCGATGCACGTTAACAGGTGGAGCCTGTGCTGTAAGATGTAGAGCGATCCTTGTCAAACCAAGAGGGAACTCATTGATTGTACACATTTCTTTATTGAAAACTAAATATGACTTTTCTGAATTATTAGAAAAGGTATCGAGACTATCTACAGAAGTAATTAGTGAACTTGCAGAATCCAAATCAATAATTGTGTCTTATTCGTTTTAAGTTTATATGAGAAGGAAGAAGAAAATGTGAAATCATGTGAAAAAAATGTGAAAAGAAGAATCATGATGTGAGTACTTGATGAAAGTCACCAGCATTTAGGATTGACACACATTTCAAATGTACTTTTCTGCATTTGAACATTTCCTTCAACCACCGAAGGCCGACAGAGATTTTATGATGGGAATTTAATAGCATGATAAGGCTCGTACAGACAGTGAAACATATAATGGCACAGAGTCAGTGGGAATCTTTGCATTATTAATGGGGAGCTGGTGGGGGCGCTCTGATGTGGTGGAGTCTACTCTCTCCTGCCCCGGCCGGTCTTCAGCCAGGACACAAACTCCTTGGCGGCCTGGTCCTGCAGGTAGGAGCTCACGTCGCTGGTGTAGGTGCCGTCCGCATGGCGTCTAAATAGACTCCTGCAGAAACAGGTACATTCATCACAACTGGGGTACAAACGACTAAATCATTTTTGAATAAGCTTGATTAGACTTGAAATCTAATCAGATCCAGAGACAACACAATTATAGTCAATTCCTCAATATATCACAACATTCATAATAATTCAAGTTATGCTCCAACATGAAGCGATTCAGCAATAAGAGGTCACAGGGCCGTGCTTGCATATTTTGGGGGGCAGGTGCTTAAGTGAAAAAAAGGGCACCCCTCTCATAATTATTAAAAAAGTATTATTAAATTAATTAATTATTAAAATAAAGTTACAATCAGAAGTGCATCTGTTAACCACACAGTTTATTTATTTTAAGGATGTTTGATAATAATGAATTATGGTAATACGTATCTCTGATGTTCAATTTCACAACAGTTCAAATCCTATCGTTACCTGGTTGACGTCAGGCAAACGTAAACCTGAGGCCAATTCAGGTGCGTAAATCGTCGTGACTTAGGATGAGGGCACGGTCACACATACGCGAAGGCAATGCAAATAATGTTGGTCAAAGTTCACCTTGCTGCACCACAATGAAGCAGGTTCTTTGCCTCCTTGCTCGCACATTCACGCATGTGAGACTGTGCCGTCGCAAAATTAGATCTGAAATGTTTTAAATTGAGAACTGATGCCATCATGGGTAATATAAAAAAAAACCCTGATACAAATTTAAAAAAATTATTCCGACAAATGTCTCGCAAAAAGGGCTCCTAATTATTTAGAGGCAAAAAACGATAGGTGCCCGAGCACCACCTGGGATCTGTGCACGAGCCTGACAGGACACACTCACCCGTTCCTTTTTGAGTTCTTTAGCCACTGGACAAAGTCTTGTGCTCGTCTTGTCTCCAGGTATTTACTGTAGTCGTTTGAAAATGTTCCCTCTGAATGTCTCTTTGGGAGCTCAATTGGTTCCGTCATCATGGAGTTTTCGGGCAATAACCTGCAAGAAAAAGACGTTGATACAGCCGAGCCGAGCAGGACGCACTCTCACTTCCAACCCTCCTCTTCCTGTCATGTGGTTCTACCTGCGCTGCATGCAAACCTATTTGTTCTCATTTTTCATAGCCTACCCTCCCTGCCCCCTCTCCTCTGTTCTTCCTCTCTCTTGCAGGGTCTCCTGGGGGAGTTTTGATTTGCCAAAATCTCCCCCACGCCACAGCTGCTCTTCCAGCAGCTTCACCATCCTCATCCACTAATCACTATGCTCACATTTCATGATCAGTGATCATAACGGTAAATGTGGATCTCATTGATGCCGGGGTCCTAGATTCTTAAAATTAGATTTTAAAGGATTTAATGAGCACAAGCAAAACTTAAGCAATTTTTTTGTAATGCATCAATTAAGTTCATCATAAGCAATAGTTGAAACTAAATATTAACATTAAAACATTAAAGTCACAATTCATGAAAATAAACTAAGGCATTAGAATATTTTAAACATTTTTGTTAGAAACATGAAAAAGTGTAATCTCACATCATTTTACTAATCTGTAAATTAAATTTTTTGCTGCAGGTTTTCTCATTACAAATTCAGCTGAAATTTGTCATTACTTTTCAGAAATGAGAAATGTGCAACAGTCAGTGGCAATACAGACTGCACACGTCTCTGCCTGTAACTTTTTTTTGACCAATGGAAACCCATAAAAAATAAATTGATAAATATTGATGAGAGTTTTTACAAATTATGTTCAACTCTGGTTACTTTCTGCGAAAAATCTAAACCTTGGATAAACCTGAACGCCATGTCAGGCTGGGGAGTCCCCCTGTTGAGCCAGTGAGAAAGAGGAAAAGCAGAGTTGATCTTACATGGAGTTACGATCTGTGTCCTGGTCAGGCACCTGCCAGCTGCTTTGGATGATGATGAGAAGCAGGAGTCCGGACAAAGTGTGGACGCTTGTCATCGTTTGAGTTTCTGAAACATGGACAAAGACGGAGAGAAAAAAAACATGTTGAGATTATTTCACTTCACCACGTTGGAGTAAAAGTTTTTCCTGACAAGGTAAGGTGCGTGTCTCACCTGTGCTCCTTTATGTTGAGCGTCTGACAGAGGGAATTGAAAAGTGCGTTGATTGCTGTCCGTCTTCTCTCTTGGCTTCTGCAGCTGTTTCATGGTCCCCTCTTGATCTGCTGGATCTTATATAGTCGAGCTGAGGAGCTCTCTCTCAGGTGACTCCCTCGTCACACAGACCTCAGCACATCCTCACTTATCTCAACCCATTAGTCAGCTTCCGTCTCAGTCCACTGGATGTGTTAGACTTGAAAAACAACGTCTGAGTGATAAAAGCGGCTACTTTAGGTGTCACAATCAAACATGACCTCTGCCCTGACAAATAAATAGCGGCACCCAGATGTGTTTGAACTGCTGCCTCTCGGGAAACAGAAAGCTTTCTCCTATAGGCAAATCATATTATTAAAACAAATGAAGCTAAACTACAGAAATATACATAAAAAACACAAATTATTAAATAATGTTACACTCAAAAATAATTGTATCAATAACAAGTTTAAAGTTTTTATTTGTAAACCTTTACTGAATATCAATTCATTGCAAGTGGGCCATTCCTTCATATTTGCTTGTGCCCATGTATCTAAATATTAAGGGACAATGTGGGATTTCCAATAACAGTTGATGTATAATTTTGTTCACTGTATCCTGGACTTGCTGCACATGACATAAAGAAGATACCTACATTGTTAAGATTTTATTTGTAAATGTCTTGACAGTAAAATAAGCTGTCACTGCCTTTTCTCTCACGTCAGCCATCAGGTATTAATGCTGAAACATAATGAAGTGGACCTGTCTCCCTGTCACTGAAGTTTGTTGATTCAAAGAAAGAATTCATCTTTTCTGGTCTATACATGTATATACATTTTCTAACACTATATTATAGCTTGAAGTACTTTAAAAATAAGACGCTTGGTACAATATATTTTAAGTAAAATTCAACTCTACTTAATGAGAAAAACAATGAAACCTTTTTCAAACAATGTTTATTTTACCTTCATTACAACATGACAAATGTTCCCACTCCACCAAAAAATTTTAATCAGGGCAGAGCAATTTAGCTACTGTGCCATCTTATTCACAAAATGTCTTTGACTATAAATGCATGCAATTGTTTTTATTAAAATTTAAACAACACCTATTTTGAAAAAGTTCCACATAAAATACAAACTCTCGTTTGTACAAGCAGTAAATATTAATTGCACATAAAAAAAACGACAACAAATTGTTCGACCTGACGTTTCAGAATATCAGTGAGATATAGCAACACAACAGTGAACAAAGACACTGTGGTAATCTTCATTTTAAAAGCCTTCACGCTCTTCACATCTATTTGGGATCGAGGAGACATTTCTGCAGGAAGTGACTCATGACGTTGTACATGTGATGGTAGGCCGGTCCACCGAGAGCGTGGTCCCTGTCAGTATACCACTGAAATTAACACCAAAGTCGGATTAGTTCATTCCATTTAAAATAACACACATTTAAATCATAGCCTACGTATTTGAGACCGTGCACTGAAAAAACACGTAATACATGTTTTTTTACCCCCCCATTTGAAACCTGCATTAAAAAACACCATCAAGGTCAATATTAGTCCCACTTCCCCGAGCCAATATTTACCATCGTCTCAAAGTCCACCTGCTCGTACACCAGAGCTTTGGCAATCTGTGCTGACTGCTGGAAATGGACGTTGTCTATAGGAAAGACAGTGCTGTCAGTACGTGACCCAACATCAAAGCTCAAGTTTCCATCAAGGCAAAAACAGTCTATTTGTTCACATTATATTACATTACATTTCATTTAGCTGACGCTTGTATCCAAAGCGACTTACAATAAGTGCATTCAACCATGAGGGTACAAACCCAGAACAACAAGACGGCACCACTGCGTTACATACACTGAGGAGAAGGGTATTTGAATGACATGGTTGAACGTACCATCGG
Organism: Verasper variegatus; assembly: GCA_026259375.1. NCBI lineage: Eukaryota > Metazoa > Chordata > Actinopteri > Pleuronectiformes > Pleuronectidae > Verasper > Verasper variegatus. Next base: position 10,884,870 of record CM048052.1, read on the forward strand.
CTGTGCCATGAACCAATAGATAGTTTACATTTTTGAAGTTCTTTGCTCTGGCTGTCACTGTGGAGTTCTGTTAAATTAAAAGAGACATTTTCTACAGTTAATAACACGTATCAAGTCAGAAATGTGCTGTAGTTTGAAAAAGATTAATGCACTTGAGCTTGTATGATATTTACTTTGTAAGCGTCTGCATTCTCTGTAGGTGTGCCCATGTAGCGCTCAGTGTACACCGCATCTGCAGGAGAAAACCAATACCACAAATTAAATGGATACAAATAATAAAATATATATTCAAAATAAAAATAAAAGGTTTTCAGAGAAATTGAATAGAGATTTGAATTCTTGAGGAGGAACTCCACTGACTAAGGATGCTAACCTCAAGCAAAGATGTTTGTGGGTAATGTAGTTACCAAACTGTTTTCTATTATTCTGACCATGTCATAAGGTCACTGATATACTTGCTTTTAACTTTGTGTGTATCTGGAGATGTGAGCTGGGCCCAATCCTCCCCATAGGTAAACAAAAAGTTTCATTGTGAGCTTCCTATTTTGCACAAATTGCAAATAGTTTATGAATTGTATTTGTGTAGTGACTTCCCAGTCTTATCGACCACTCAAAATGCTTCACCCATTCATACAGCTGTTGGGACAATATTAGGACACTTCGGAATGGGGACTACAGGAGCCAAGCATTAATTCACCACCAGTTAGTGGACAATCCTCTCTGCCTCCTGAGCCACAGTCGACAAAGTAAATAGAAACCATGGTGAGACTAGAGGAGGTTCCAACATTGGTGATCATAGCAGAGTCATTCGCTGAAGCTAAAGAGAGGTGACATAAGAATGTGCTGGTCCCTGTCCTGAGCCAGGGATTAGTTTGTTCTGTCTGGGCAATGTGGTGGTGCAGAGGAAGAGAAAACAAAATGACTCATTGTTTCTGGTGATTATATCTAAATGAAAACACAAGTATTAAAACATTCTATTTCTACTACCAGATCTTCATAAGTATACACACTGAGCTGTTTACACACACAATATTAAATTATATTAAAGAAGGAATCCATCCATCCATCCACTATAGCATGTAAACTCACCATAATAATCCCACTTGGCAACTGGAGCAACTGCGATTCCACACTTGAAGACTCCAGTTCCGGCTCCCAAGGCCATTGAGGTAACATAACCACCGTATGACTGAAGATCACAATTGAGGATATTCAGTGAATGCATACAGAAACATGAAATACAAAGATAAGCACATGAGAAATACAGAGAACTTACCCAGCCCCATATGGCTATTCTGTCTTTGTCGATAAAACCCATGTCAATGAATTTCCTATAACATAGAAATCAAGAATTATTTGGCAAAAGCGGGAGAAACATATTTGGACGTTGACTAATTCAGAGATTTACCTTTATTTTTTGTATAAATCGTGCATATGAAGGTCTTTTATTTTTTACCTCACAGCAGTTATCTGATCTTCCACTTCAAAGGTCCCGAGGCGCTTGTAGACCGCGTGCATTATTTCGTCGCCCTGGTAACCGCTTCCCCTTCCATCGAAGCTGGCGATTATGATCCCATGTGAGCTGGAGAGGTACGTGCCCCAGTTCAGCTTGAACCGGTAGCTCACCCTCTGACTACAGGGGCCGCCGTACCTGCACGGGGACAGCGACAGCACATTAAGAGATGTTCACTGAATTGTTCATAGGATTAGCACAGAGGGGGGGAGGGGGGGGGGGGTTGTCCACTTACACGTCAATGAGAAGAGGGTATTTCTTCGATTTCTTAAAATTTGGCGGCAGCATCATTTGATACCACAGATCTGTTGGCAAGCAAAAAATAAAAGAGAGACATTTATGTTTAAACTACAAAGGTGTCATTAGAAAACTTAAGTACGTCTTCCCGTACAGTTTAGTTTCTAATAATTATAATTTTTTCTGTTCCCTGAAGTCTTTACTTCAACACTAATCCCATTACATCACTATGCTTGAAGTCTCCAAAGGAAAGATGTGACCTTTTAGATAGAAAAAAGTTAAACCTAATTTTGAACTTTCTATATGATAAAATGCATGTAAATTAAATATCTGATACATTGAAACTTATGTTTGACTTTACTTGGATGTTTGACCATCACTCTGCAGAATGATGAATGTGCAGAGTTGAATCCTAAAATCTTTTATCGCAGTATGATAAGTGTGATGTGGAAAATTGAAGCCTCCTGTGCACATACGCTGAAAATAGAGTGGGAAATGTCTTGTGTCCAACAGTTAAGTTTTGAATGAAAGATATTTGTATATTGGTACCTATAGATAGGCTTTTAAGACATTTGAGCTAAATATGTATATGTCTTCCAACATTTCTGGGGGGAACCTTCGAGCTTGTGTTGTCTCACCAAATCCTGCAACCTTCAGTGTGCCGTACTGCATCGTGGGGATGTGGAATTCGGACAGAACATTTTCCAAGTCCTTGTTGTCTTCAAGGATGGAGATCTCTGTAAAGACAAAGAAAAAGGGAATAACCACTAATCATATTAGAAATGATTGATGTGCATGTGTAACCATCACGTGTGATGTCAGCCTTTGAGACAGAAAAACTATTTAACTGCAACAAGACCTTACTTTTGATTCTTTATTTAATTTCTTTTGATTCTTTATTTCATTGCCCTGTTACCAAGACTGGATCCATACTCAAGCCACATGCAAATTCTGTAATGGGAAATCCAAATCCATAACAAATACCACATATATTATTGTGTGCAGGTGTGCATTTTCAAAGAATCTTTACACTTGATTGATGATTATTTTGATATCAAAATATAAAAAATCCTGGGGAGGGAAACAGTTTAGCCATGAGAAACAGAACGTGTGTAATCATTTTTTACTATAGTGTACAATCAGTCGTGTGTAACAACAGACAAATTGTACACACTACATATATACTTATTTATATAATACATTTGCTATGGTGCACATCTGAATGGCACACAAAGTGAGATTATAATTTCTGTAAAATTATGCAATTCTAGTAAATAAATCAACCACTCTCCTGGGGTGAGTTCATGAAACTTGGAAAATGTTGCATGTTTACATACCTGCACCTGGGCTCCTGTTGTCCATGAGTGTGTAGAGGGGCAATCCAGGTCCTGGCAAGAACAAAAATAGAAAACGTACAAACAGTTGATTACACATCAGGTCTTTTGTATGACTTCAGACATGATTATTTTAGCTCAGATTATGGTTCACCGATGCTGCGCATAACAGATGAATTCCTGCACATTAACCATAGATGAATCATTGCTTCAGAGAAGGTGGTGGGAGTAACTGACCGTAGCAGTCCATTCGGTAGAAAGAGGCGTCCAGGCTGAAGTAAGCCGAGTTGTACTGACACCTGTCCTGGTGCAGGTCGCAGGTGAGGCACTGAGGGGCAGAGGAGCTGCTTCCAATCAGAAGTCTAAAGAACAAACAAGCAGCAGCACATGTCGGTCACATCATTCAGTTCGTGTTACTGCTGTAACATTATATCGTTACTATCGTTAATTCATCCCAAATCTGCCCCTTGTCTTCCAGGAATCCATGAAGCCATGATTACAATAATTAGGACAAAGGGAAAATAAACATGAAAAGTGCAAAATGCTGCTAAAATACAATTAAAGTAATAAAGAAGGAGCGATAAAACAAATGAGATCAGTCACACAGATAAAATGATTTGCTTACTTGTAAAGATGTCTCTTTACAGCTATTCCTTGGTACTCATTGCTCACAAAATATCTGTGGAAAAGAGTTTTAATGAGGCTTTGAATGCAAATATGCTTTAAGGTTTATGCAGTTTCCTCAGTATGGTGTCATCACTCACATGGCATCACTGGTTAGTTTGGATATGTAGATGACCTCCCACTTCCCAGAGGTGATGGGTGTCGCTTTGCCCTTAACGACACAAAACCCACAGTGAACGTAACGTAACACTCGCAACAAAATACAAACAAAACTTTTTGCATAGTTGAAAAGACTTACATCTTTTACATAATGGATGTGCTTGTAGCCCTTAGTGTCGCTCATCACTTTGTAGAAACTGAGTTTATCCTCAGCAAAGAAAAGAGGTAAAGGCACATACTGGAAAAACAAAAAGAAATATTTTAGGGTTATCCATCAAATCAAATGCTGAGGATCAATAGATGGTGATAACCTTTGGAAACTCACATGGCCGATCCAGCCTGTTTTGCTTGTTTGCTCAAATTTCTATAGAGAGAAGAGATGTTGAGACATTATATTCTGTTAATGGGCATTTACTTGCATGAGCATTTAATCCTTGAGATCATCAGAGGAGTGACAGATACCTGCTTTTCTCTCCAGATGGTTCCATCGAGGTCATAGATCTGCACGACCACGTAATTCTGCTTCCTCGTGAGCCACTGCACCGCGAAGCGTTCGTCTGTAACCCAGGTCACTGAGCACAAAATGTGATCACTGAGTAAAAGGCAACAGAAAGTGACAGGGCTTTCACATAAAGGCAGACCGTGAAGATGTTGTATTTGCCTCATGCTTTGAAAAAACGTGGAGGGATTTAAGTTATGCTGCAAACTGGAGAATCTACAGACCCTGAAGAAACGGACGCAGGAGCCGGCACATGTGTGCGGATTGTCGGATTCCTGGTATCAACCACAAACAGTTTCACCTTGGTAAGGCTGGATCCAGCCTTCACGAGATACAATATATTACACATTCGTAATGAATAATCACATTGTGTGGAAGATGAATTGTGATAAGGACAACGTGAACAGAGAAGTTACTAGAATTTGTGCTTTGAACTTTAACTAAATTGTGATTGTCAGTGTAAATTATTACATGTGATCTTTTAACTGTTATGTTGAATGTTATCCCACCTTAGGGTACGGAACAGCCACGGTTTGAGGATATTGCTCGGATCCATACCAGGAGAACTCCACTTTGTGAACATTTGTATCATTTAACTCCAGATAAGCAAAGAACTTCCCGGTTGACGACCACCATATTGCCCCGTTTGACGCAAACACTTCCTCTGCGGACAAAACACAACTCAATGATCATCTGACACACACACACATGCCACATGGACACCTCTGAAACAGTTCCTGTCACTCACCCTCATACACCCAGTCAGGGATGCCATTGAGGATCTCATCCTTTTTCCCATTGTGAGTCACTTGTATGGCTTCAGCAGTGACACCAGGTTTGAAAAAAATGTTGAAGTCTGAGACGTAAACCTGGGAAAAACAATTTGGGATTTGTAATTTGACAGTTTTCAATGATTTTATCTCCAAATATGTTCCAAATCCGACTGAAACAACATTGAGCCAAACCTTTAAATACAAACTTAAGACATGGCTTAAAGCAAACCCAACTTCAAATGTAATTATTCCACTTTATCTCACATGTTTTATTTTACATGCAATATATTTGTGGCTTTGTATTGTATCTGAGTGTTCTTAAAATGCATTTTAAACATAGTTTTTTTTGTTTTTATCGAGTGTGGTTTTTTAATCATGGGTTTCTTATACAGTTAATGTGGATGGTATGTATAATGCACAAGAAAACATAGATATTTGTAATTATATATTTATGAAATAGAGCGTTTTATTCTATTTCAGGTTTCCTTGCAAAAACTGGCTTTATAATTGGCTCATTTACAGGATAATGTCTGTTGATTAGTGAGCACTGTCCGTAATCAAATGAATAAACAAATGACATGAAATCCACAAATGTATAAAAGTATTCATAAATGTACTTCATCAAATATCCTTTATTCATTTTGTCTGACGCAATCGTCCCATTTTGCCTCACCCACAGGCAAAGTGCATTTCAAAACTGACGTAGCTGCAAAATTGATCATTTTAACTCACATATTGGCTTCCTGCTGGGGCCCAGGAAAAGTACTGCACCACAGTGGGAAGATTTGCAGGTGTAACAAATGTCCTGCAATGACACATGAAAATGATCGCAGGTCATGATCACTCACTTCATTGTGATGTGTCTGTTGATTTAACGTCAGGGAAGAATTAAGCATTATCACCGTAGAAACATAAAAATCACAGTTTCTTGAATCCTGCTTTTTGAGAGTGACACTGGCACATTAAAACACGGCTACTTACGAATGCTCCCTGTCATAGATGGAGTATGAGGCCGTAAATGAATGTCTCCATTTCTGTAGGATATTAAACACAAATCTTTTCAGACTTTAGTAAAGTTTAGTATGATTAAATTGACATTTACAGTGGACAATTAGAATAGTTAAACTTTTGTAAAAAACAAACTGGAGAACATTCTCCAGAGGTTTCTGACCTCTGTGAAATTGCTTTCAAAAGCGACGTATATATAATCACCAGACAGCATGTAATTTGTGGCATCCACTTGGTCCTACAGTGAAAATGATAGTGGAAATACTAGTATTAAACGATTATTCCGCATTGATAAAACAGTGTTTATTATTTAGAAAGTAATTAAAGTTATTACAAAGGTTGAATTGCTCAAATATATTGACTCCTCCTTTGTTTCTGCATTGTGGAGAAAGATATTCCCGTTGCTCCCTTTATGCAGATATTCTTTATCTGCACATATAGAAAGGACAAAAAATATGCACGTTAGAGATTTGTACACAACATCAGGATTCACATTATGTGTATTACTTGTATATTGAGACATGACTGGCGTTGATACCTGATATCCAATATAAACCGTAGGATTTCCACCTTATGGTGTCATTGAAGTAATCCTCAAAGGAGTACGGCCTTTTGATGGCACCGGACTCTGAAATTATATGTAAGCTGCATTAATTTCATGTAGGACCAGGGAAATGTGAGAAACTTGACTGGTACATTGTTTTGCAGTGAAATCTGGAATGGAAAAAAATAAAACTCCATCACACGGTGGCGCTGTTTGCACTGCAACTCCGAGCAGCCATGATTTGACAATGAAAATAAACACAAAGCATATTGTGGTTTTCTGGTCTGTCACTTGAGGAAAGCCCAAAGAAATAACTAAGAATACAGGCAACATAATAAAACAACAACAAAGAAATATTAGAAGTTTTACAGATGATAATATTATCCATGTGTGAAAATTGTTTTATAAGTTATACGTTTTTTTGTGTTGTTATTAGCCCCACCTAACAAGCAGCACACACTGACACACACACACACACACACACACACACACACACACACACACTGACACACACACACACACACACACACACACACACACACACACACACACAGATGGAAGAGAAAGGAGAGGCCTGAGCTTTAACTTACTGCTGAAATAAACTGATGGGATTGTGATCAACGTGATGACGACAGCCGCCCCCAACACCGCCAACAGCACCTTGTTGCAGCCCTGAGAGGTGACACACACACACACACACACACACACACACACACACACACACACACACACATACACACACACACAACCAGAAGTTGAAAAAGCACTGTCTAAAACCACACACAGTTTGACTTTAGTGCAAATCCATTCTTAAAATAGTGACTTTATCACTGTCTGTTGTCAAACTGGTTTTCCACCAGTGAAGCGCACAGTAGAGTAATAGATTACTGACCATGGTGCAGATGCAGTCGCTGTGAAGATCTATCTCTGCTCAGAAATCATCAGAGGCTGGTCCTGGCGTTTGAGTTTAAAGACACTTTAAACTAAATACATCTACAGACATTACACTCTTACTGAAAACGGCCCGGAGCAGTGAGTTTGGAGCGAATGTGGCCACATGAGAAAAAGTGAGCCTCTTCCTTATTCTCCCTCTTCCTCGCTGCATTCCTGAGCGCAGCCCGACTCAGGCAGGCGGACAGAGATGAGTCCCTGAAGTCTGCGGCGCTGCAAACTTTCCAGGAGCGCACAAACTTGCTGCTGCTTGGGATGTGGCTCTTGGAGCGAGGGCGCAACAAGTCATCCACTCCACAGACGTGAGAGCGCACAGCCACAGTCAAGCTGGAGGTATTTCCTCCTTCTATCCGACTCGTGCGTTTTTACATCAGTTGTTCAATTAAGTTGAATACAAATGTTGTTTTGTTTACCCTCTGAGCCAATTGAGATGGGAAGGGTTTTATTATATTATGGATTAATTGTTAATGAAATAAAATAGAAAAAAAGACATCTCTACTTGAGGGTCGAGTCTTTGTTATTATTAGCTGGTGCTGCTATATTATCACATCATTATATCTATAAATTTCACGGATAACAATTCGTCTGACAGATCTTACATATGACACAACTGTTACTGGTCTCTGGTTCTGCTGGTTTCTTCCCATTAAAATTATATATTTTTTCATCTAGCTCTATGTTTGCTCGTTGTGGGAACTGTCCGGTTTCTCTACAATATTGTGAGGTGCTGACCTTACTGTGTAAATAATAATAACAATAACTCTCTTTGTATAACACATATCTAAACAAGTGCTTCACAAAAACAAAGTGCCTTGGGGTAATGTGTGTTATGATTTGGTGCTATACAAATAAAACTGAGTTGAGTTTGTATGTGTACCACTCATCTATACTAAGTGGGAAAGAAAACGTCTATAAATAGCTGTGACCGGCTCAGTAGTTGTGACTCACAAACTGTTGGATATCATAGAAACTCATCAGCATCTGTTTGTCTGCATGTGTGATGACAGGTGGGCTCTGAGGGGCTTTCATTGGCTCCCATCTCATGAGACTTCAGGGCTTTGAGAGGAAATTTATTTATTTTCCAAGTTCATTTTCTACCAGTGATGCACATTTAGGATCATACCAGCAATTCACCTTTAAATCCAGCCTATTAGTAGAACATCAACATTTACCATGCAAAATTAAAATAGATTTGTGGAAAGACACAGGAAAATCTTAAAATTGTTACGCTCCAGTTCATGTGAAGACGTAGCTCTCTTTAACAGTTTGTGATGCACAGTTGAAAATACAAGAATTCAGAAGTTTTCTCATAAACCAACATTTCCAAATTGCTTGAATTCAATTAGCGTCTATCTCGTCAGAGCTGCTGGCCATCTGTCTCGCTTGTTCAGCGTAGTCGAAGGCAGAAAACCTGACGGCCAGCTTGCTCCACTTGGTGCAGTTGGGAATCGTCTTTCCGTTGAGCGTCACCACGAAGTTCTGCACGTTGAGGCAGGGGCACTCGATGCCATGGTACACCATCATCACACCCCATCCCTGCAGAGGAGGACAGTGGTTCAAATGATAAAGGGATGATGTGGTAGTATATGCATGTGTGTCTATCTACTGACAACACAAATCAATGCTTATATTTATGCCATTTGGTGGCAACAGCTGTACTATAATCCAGGAGAAAAAAGGCCTCTAGGAAATAATTACACGAGGCAGTCGTGTTCTCTCACATTTTAAACAGCTTATTCTAGTGTAAACGACTGATCATGTCCTCTTTTCTCTTATTCCATTTTAAAAGTCAGGAGTAGAACATTGCAGATATAACTAGTTCCTCTGTACAATGGTCCTGAAGTGCAACTCACCAAAACAGAACAGCAAATTACCAAAAAACATCAACAAATTCCAAAAAGAAGGTAGAAGGTACCTGCTATCAATAGATTGACACTGACTGGATGGATGCACTGTCTTTCTTTTTAACAGGAAGGAAATGTTGACTACAAATATTTTGGAATTTGCTGTTGTGTTTTGTTGTTGTATTTTGTGATTTGTTGTGTTTAACGTTGTGAATTGCACTTCAGGGCCACTGTACTGGGCGCTGGTCTGCTGTAGTAGTTTACCTAGCTCTCACCAAGTAGGCAAATAAGAGTTATTTCAAAATATTTTGAGTCATTCCCTCAAAAACTAAATATCGAAACAATACCAACAACAGAAATCCTGCAACACATTTACCTTCCCACACTTCTTGCATGCTATGGAGCCTTTGGCCTCCACATCCAGAGGTCGCTCTTGGAGAGAGGGGTTTTCTCTCTCAATGTAAAGTTCACTGTAAATAAAATCTAGTATAATTACTTATTCCAGACTTTTTAAATCACTTAAAGTATCAGTATAATGTAAATGTACATTTTAAATTGTAAATGGTACCTAAACTGTTCAGTAACATTGACTCTGTGCATGCTTTCGATGACCTGGATGTCGTCACCATTGCAAACATGTTTGCTGCAGCCCCGGCAGCTAAATTTCACGTCCGATGGACTCTCACTCTTCATTTTTTTCTGCTTCTTCTTTGCCACTCTCACCCTCTTCTCGGTTATAGCTTGAAACTGAAAATCTATGATCTGAAAAAAAGGGGGAGGAAAAAATCACTGAGAACAGTCTTACAGCCACATAGACATAAAACAAAGACTAGTCTCCCCCCCAGTTTATTGCTTCCGCCAACCAGTGTTTCAGTCTACTTACTCTACACTATTTATTTCCAGACCTATTTGAGGTCACACTGACCTTTGACAACTGAAATTGAATTAATTAATCTATGAGTCAAAGTGACAACTCATCAAAATTTGAGGGCAGATTTTATATGTTGTCTTTGTTCGACAGGCCAACACATTTTCTGTGAAGCCACCATGACCTTTGTCCACCCAAATTTAACTAATTCTTTCGTCCAACTGAATGTTTATGCCAGATGTAATTAAATCCCAATGGGTGTCCATTATTCACAAGAACATGAGGTCACCACAACATTGACCTTTGACCTGTGACCACTATACTGTAATCAGTTAATCTTTGAGTTCAACCGAACATTTGTACCTGATTTGAAGAAGTTCCCTCAAGGTCTTTCAGATATGTTGCGTTCACAAGACCAAAGTCATGATTATTTTGTGAGGTCACAGTGACCTTAACCTTTAACCACCAAAATCTGATCAGTTCGTACCAAATTTGAAGAAAATTCTCTCAGGACGTTTTTTGTAGATATCTTGTTCACAAGAATGGGACGGACCTGCCAACCCCAAAACATAATGCCTCTGCCGACAAACCTGTTTTTCATATTCCGCTTGATTTAAGGATCCGATGTTCTCAATGGCTTTGTTCATCATCTTCTTGCGGTACTCATTGACCCACTCCTTCTCAGCAACCCCAGAGTTCTTGACATCGACCAGAGTGTAAGTGCTGTCCTCAGCTCTTCCTCTACCTTCAGCCTGCAGAGGGTAAAGACTGAGTCAGTACAGACCTTACAGTCGACATTGAAAGTACCTGAATTACTCAACAGCAATAATCAACAGGCTCTAACTCATTTACTGCCTTCACTGACCTGAATCATAGAAATCTCATTGGTCACAAGGCCGTAGCGGATGACAAAATTGCACGCCGCTATGTCCAAACCTTCCTCAGCCACTGTGGTGGCAATCAGCAAGTTGACATCTCCATTGTGGAAGTTTTTCAACACGTCCCTTTGTTCTGCCTGATTGACACAAATGTGGTGGGAAGTGTAAATTGGATTTGAAGTGCACATGGTGTTGGGAGTAGAACAGTGTGTGCAGTGTGTACTCACAGAGGTCATTGGTTTGACAACACTCTGGTCTCCTCCTCCAATGACATACGCGGCTTTCACTCCTATGTCAGCAAACTTTGGGTTTTCCTGAATCCAGTGGCTTAGAGCGATGGCACTGATGCGTGTTTTGGTGAAAATGATCCCCCTGGCCTCTTCCCTGGTGCTGAACTCATGCAGGATTTTACCTCTTAGCTTTGACAGGCTGTCATTTTCATACTGTGGATTCCCCGCAAGAGTCTGCAGCTCTTCCTTGTTCTCTGCAGGACACAGATTTTAAAGAAGAAGTCCAGTCTTTATGTCATTTTAGAGGTAAAAGGCATAGCTCCGCTTTTTGGGAAATGTTGGCTTTCTGTCTGGGAGTTACATAAGAAGATTCCTAGCATTCTCGTGCCTGTCGGGTAAATGTATTGCTACAGCAAGCAGGTGGGTAGCTTAGCTTAGCAATAAGACTGGTGAGTAGTCTAAATCCACAGTTAAAAGGAACTTCTTATGTTTTAACTGGAAAAATGTGTTCCGGACTATAACATTTCACATGAACACCGTCTCAAGAAGAAACAACAACTCAAAATTTTTGAAACACAAGTTGTTAATGTCATGACAGACTACAACATTCTATCTGTCTAGAACAGAGGTCAGTGCTCGCCACACTGATTTGACATTCAGCTGCATCTTCCTTCCTACTTTTCAGTTTTCTTGTCAATACACCAAGCCTGTGTGGCAGAAGTTTCCATACTGTACCTTTAAACAAATTGAAGAGGAATCTCTCAGTGTCTGTGATCTGTATGATCTGCATCTCGTCTGGGTTCATTTTTGTATGTATCTCCTTCTCGTAGTATTCATTCAGGGTACCGAAGGCGTCGCACATGCGGATGGTGTTGCTGAGATTCAGGGCCTCGCTGTACTGTCGCAGGTATTCTGCACAAACCCGTACTTTGTGATCTTCCTTTGCTGCCGCTAAAAAAAGGAATGAAACCGGTGTTAGATTCCTTAATGTCCGGTGGTATGTTAACATGTTACTTCACAGCGACAGGGGTTAGTATTTGAAGATGAGAATCCTAATTCATGCGATAAGCTCCACGCACCTTCTCGCTCCTTTATAACAACCCATTGTTCATAACGCTGGGAACCAAGGTCATAGTTGGTGCTCAGGTTTGCATGAGTATGAATGGCATTCATGATTTTCTTAATAACATCACCGAAGGGATCCTGAAAAAGATATCCAAGACCTCAAGACTTGTACTGACAGTCCTACAGAGAAACTTAAAATGGCAACTCCACTGTTAAACAAATGTACCTCTTTTCTGTCTTCAACACTTAGAGTCATTTTATTGGGATTCTTTTTGCAGTCCCCAAGGTTGCTCGTCATGATTTTGGAAGCGTCCAAGTTTGCACAGATCTGTGACACAAACACAGATTTATGGTGTTGAATGAATCAAAATACATATGTCTGTTTCAACTAAACGTCTGCATGTGTAGCACCGAGTTAAAAACCGAAAGGCTGTTTTCAATTTTCTCTTTCTATCGTGGCAGTAGGAAAGTTTATGGCTGCCCCGTGTGCATGAGCAGGGTGGAACTTTGGAAGCAGCTCAACTGGATAAACAGAATCCTTGATGAACAAGGCGGAGAAAGTGGGGAAGGGCTTAGTTGAAAAACTGAAACCACAAAAAAGAAACTTGTACTGTTGATAGTGACACATGAATATTCTAGTAGTTGACAAAAGCTGTGAAAAAAATACTCCTTCAGACTATAAGTTTAACACAATAAGTCCATATAAGGGCTAAACATAATTCTGTTACGTTTGTACACGTCAAATACAATTTTTTTAAATGACTGCGCTACAGTGCAGACTCTGACTCCAAATGTAGAAAGTAGAGACTCGTCATCCATCTTTTTATACAGTCTATGAAATTGTCACATCTGTTGCAGATCTGGGCAGATTTATGTTTACATTTTTAATGTGAATATATTCAGTTTCTGTACTGACTGTATCTGAGGGATTTTTGTGGCTAAACCTTGTATCACATTCGACGAAATTAGCTAATATTTTGTCCGCATAGACTGATGTGCTGACACTATTGGAGAAGGGAACTGAGAATTGCATTTACTCGCAGAATGTGCTCCACTGCTTTCTTCATATTATTGGCTCCCCCGACCCCGGGTGAAGCAGTCAGGCCGAGTATCTGAGGAATGGGCATGGTCTCCCTCTGCTCCTTCTTCATCTTTTCGTTCTTGTGCTTCTGCGTCAGGTAGCGCATCATTATGTGGTTGTAGACTTCTCCTTTCTGGGTGTGGTGACACTCATCTATGATGATCAGTGTCAGGTCTACAAGCAGAGGAAAACAAAAATGATAAATTCATGTATTGTATGTGATGCAGAGCAGTCTTTTTGATAACGTCCTTGTTACGGACAAGTACGCAGTTTATTGCAGGATCATGACAAAAGACTTGTTCAGTAAGATTACTGCTTGCTTTTAAAACAAGAGCTTATACATTTCTGTTTTTGTCACAGGAACAATGATGTCCTGAGATAAAATTACTCACATCTTCAGAAAAACAATAATTTTCTCACCCAAACCCGCCTACTTTATTGTTATTCCTTTAAGTTTCTTAAATAAACAGGGATGGTTGTCCCTCACAGATTATAGCATCTCTCTGTAAGAAAGATCCTCCCACACAAGCCAGGATTTTTCCAAGAACTTTTGACGCAGGACTTCAAGCCACACAATAACACTTGCTGGAAAACTCTCTGCTCCCAAAAATAACTTGAGCTACTGTGTCTTTCACAAAAAAAGTGCCCAGCAGCTCGTGTACGTGACTCACAATCATTCACATTTACATGTTCACTCAGAGTGATACAAATGTGTCCCCCGAGAGACAGAGTACGGAGAGTGGCAGCTTGATGTGCTGTGGGTGATAGAAGCTCTCATGTGAATTTGATCAGCCACACACTGATGGCTTGAACAGACGTGTGGCCTGGAAACCAGGAGCTAGGATGAAAAAAAAAAAAAAAGGACACGCTTTCAGGCGTTTCAGCAAACAGCATATGTTCCACTGAGATGGCTATTCCACCTTGGAGTGGAGAGTGCCAACAGGAGTGAAGAGCAGAGCTGGAATACTTTGACAAGAGGCTGTCAGGTATCATCAGGGGAGATGCAGCGGAGATGAGGTGTTTTGCTCCAAAGCCTGTCAGTGTCTGCTGGTTTGAGCCTGGACAGACTTTAGCTAAAGGTTTTAAGAATTCTTGCTCATTAATGTGTTTTGTGAGATCGATTTCGACTGAATCTTAAGAAAACAACACAGCGGATGGACAACTCCTTTCTTTTAAAAGAGCATACCGCTTAACTTCACGCCCTCGTCCTCTCCCGTGTTAGACCTCTCCAAGTGGTTTTCCAGGATCTGGGCCGTGCAAATGACGACGTCATTTTTCTTCAGGATCTCTGTGAAAGAGATTTTGAGCTGGCAGTCTCCGCTGACTCTCTCCACTTTATATGTGGGCTTCAGAAAAGGCAGGAACTCTGCGGAATAATGCTGCTCGACGAGAGGAATCTGCAAGAAAACGGAGCAAATCCATTTTTCACAATAAAGGTGCTGCTAAATTAAAAGACAAAGAAGAATCACAGTTAACACAGACGTGGAAAATAAAGTTTCTATGGCTACAAATGATTTTGAGAGTGTTTTTTCTCGACCACAATAAGTGCAGTGTTAATGGATTTGTTGACAGCAGTGTTGCGCATATAAATATGTGCTGAACTTTTGAAAAAACTTTGACAGGGGCTGGGTTTCAATTTAATTGTGCAATAATTCACAAGTTTCCATTGTTCATTGTTTGTCAAGGAGGAGACTCAACTATAGCCTATGTTATTAGTCTATTATTTCTTGTACTGAAGCATGAATCACTATGGTGAGTTTCAGTCACATACCACATCTATTTTTTCAACTAAATAGTTTCATAGCAAGAGAATCTTCTGGCAAAAATGTGAGAAGTGATTTTTTTTCCCACTGCAGAGGAGATCAAATGTGCCAAATAGTAACAAAGGGAGAAATCTAAACCTTGTGGGTTGTAACTTGTGGCGAACTGACCCACATGTGCAAACTGACTGAAAGATAAAATGTTTTCTTTGGATGTGAAGGGGACAGAAGTAGGCTACCATAACAGTACAAAGCAATAAGCCAGGAACACAAGACTTAGGCCGCAGGTACCTTGTTCACTAGCACGACCACTTTCCCCGACTGCCCCTCGGCCCTCCTGCCGTCCAGATGTTCTTTGGTAATATAAACTGCAACCCGGGTTTTACCGCTTCCTGTCGGGAGACATATAATGATGTTTTTCCCCTCCAGGGCAGGTCTTGCAACATCCATCTGATAATCTCGCAGATGAATATCAGTGCTGTCTGGGCCTCTGGCCGCTGCTTCTGGGACAGTCCCATCTGTGATGCAGAACAGAGGTTTAGACGAGACAAAACTTCTGTCCGTGTCAGCAACCCACAATTACAGGCACTGGCAGCAAGAAAATGCTGCGCCTGTCACTGTTGGTGGTTTTGGTTTTGTACTGGAATGTTTTCTTACCGCTGCTATTAAAAGGACACAATTTACTTGAGTGGAACACCTATAAAACAATGTGTTACAGAGTTAAGACGTGAACACCGAGAGGAACCGTTGGGACCATTTTTAATCCAAACTTTAAGATTTTTAAGAATTAGAAACTGTGCTAAAATAGGCCAATTTGTGCAACAGATGCTATCGTCCATGTACTAATATGTCTTGTTTCCTTACAAATCTAAAACTATAATTCACTACCTACTGTGATGTGAGACAATTTAGCAGCCTTCAGATTTTTCTAAAATATTCTAACAGCCGGGACTAATTTCCTTGCACAAGCTCACATCTGTAATTATTTATCAGTCACATTTGGGGGAATTGCCAGTGGTCAATGATTTCATCAAGTGATTTTCTCGAATGTTTTTATTGACAGCAGACTTTCTCCACTTCAGTCTGCCTTTCAGTCGCTGTTGAGCTGTGACTCACTTGCTGTCCAGGCCGTGGACACAACAACATGACTAAGGAACCCTTTCCCCTCAGCTCCTCTCTCTACATCTCCACCCCTCATTAGGAGTTCAAACCCCCACATCAGCACTTTTTTTTTTTCTCAGCTCAGACAGCTTTTAATTTTCCCTCCCAGATGTTAAAGCTGCTGTTATAAGCAACTAAATGAAGTAAACAGACGTCTGCTCGACGGAGAGATAGAACTTTAACAACAATAGGAAGTAAACAGTTACCAGCAGTCCCCAGATACTCCACTTATTAGAGAAGGGAAGTCAACAATCAGCTGTGTTTGATGGAAGAAGAGAAAAAGCCACAGGCCTGTTTGACAATGTGATTTGGTTCAGTGAAACTCATTTCAGAGGGGCACACAAATAATTCTGCCCATGCAGCTCTCCTCACAGACGGGTGGAACAATCTCACATGTAATCTGTGCTGTTTAGAGTGGCCAGCAACAGTCGGGTTTATCGTACAACTCAAATGCATGGGATGAACTGTACTGTAACCACACACGTTTTCTGTTCATTGCTACTGTCTTGTTAGTCCACATAATAATAACCGTGCAATCAAAAAGGTGACGCTGATGCAGAAACTATTGAAATGATCAAAGAACGTTCGCCCAGTATAACTCAGGAGGTGTAGAGCTGGGCCCCCTGACTTCACAGCAACTTCAATAAAATGTTTTCCTTTACATTTTTCCACAATATGGAGTCGGCATGTGGTTTAAATTTGAAGCGCTGTCCTCTCTGACCTCTATGCGGTTGATCATGGTACACACATGGAACATATTCTTTGGTGTCAGGAAGGCAACGCTCCACTTTTACATACACAGCCTGTACGATACTATAGATCCATTTATTCTAGAGATGTATTCGTTTTTTGTGTGGGATTGACCGGGGACAGAACAACAGCAACCTGTTCAGGTTATTGACATACTTCAAATACAATGCAATCTGAGGTGAGTGAAAGGTTGAATCACCCGATTGTGAAGGCTTCAGGGCTTTTTGGCAGTTGTTCGCATTCAGCGCTCTCTCCTGCGAAAAGTCCTACAGAAAGATAACAGACCAAATGTAAAAATCACAGGCGAGAAAGGCAGGAGATACATTTAAACCCATGCACTGTTAAAGGGTCAGTTCACCCAAATTACCAAAAAATAGCAGATTTCACCCTGAATCAGCCTTTCTGATTTACTTGCTCAGGATTTGAGAAACAGTATCTGTCTCTGAGGTCTCTGTTGCATCTCGAATACAAGAGAGGTGAACAATACAAGGGAATTTCCTGAAAGCATTATCCTTACTTCCAATATTATCTGCAGTATTATTAATGTAAAGTTATCCTCATTTTCATGTGCGATACTTAATTTGCATGTGCAATTTCTAATACTGCTCTATTCCTATTTTAGTCTAGTTTTTAGTTCATGGCTTTATATTTTTGTATCTGATCTTACTTGTATTTTTACACAGTATATTGTTACACAGTACGGGTCTCTTCTCTGAGACAGCTCCACGTCCTGTGGCTTTATCTCTCAGGGAAGGACGGTTCTCAACTGAGCCACAGGATAAATACAAAAGACAAAACTTCATTACAGTTAGAAATTGCTTTGAGAGTATTATTATTATTAATAATTACTCATGACTTTAATCGTCTTAAAGGTCCAGTGTGTAAGATTTAGTTGGAAGGGATCTTTTGGCAGAAATTGAAAATAAAATAATCCTTGTGATGTTTTCACAAGTGTGTTTCATCTAAATTGTATGAATTGTTGTTTCTTTACCCTAGAATGGGCCTTTTGTTGTTTTTTACAGGAGCCCAAACTGGAAAAAACCTTTTGAGTTTTTATCACAAGTGAAGGATAGCACAGGTTCTCTTTCATGTTTGGAAGGTGGGTTTATTCAGCTGCAACATGCAACTTCACCACTAGATGTCACTAGATTCTACACACTGAACCTTTAAAGTTCGTGAGCTCAAGTTAAAGTTGGAATAAGAAAGGTGGCTGCACTCGTCAAGAACCCGTTTAACAGCTCACAAGTAGCATTCCTTAACATGGGTGTGTGCTCCTCTGAGGTTTTGCCACCTTCTTTGTTGCAGTCAGGTGACCCTCCTGTCAGCTCATACAGGGACTGATGCTCAGTCTCACGCAAGACGTGAAGAAATTTTGAGAACCACCCCGGTCGACCTCTCACGATGCGTCTCAGAAGTTCACGGGCTCCGCTCCTGGGTCCTCGGCTTGTTGTTTCAGCTTTAATCTGCAACATGATGGACACAATAAAATGGATTAGACCTGTTATTATGCAATCATCGAGGAACTGTTTCAGCTTTAATCTGCAGCATGTCCTGCAAAACTGAGCAGGGCATTAGTCTGCCATCTTGTGGTCAGAGTCGAGTCAGAGAAAGTGCAGAAACAGAAGTTGTGTATATAGTGGAGTCCTGCATGTGTTGAAGTGTTGAATTATTGTGAATGCCTGCTGTGATAGAATACAAAGTACTTGTTTAATGACTAGTAGGTGAATAGAACAAATCAAAAAATAAAGTCATCCGTGGTTTTACATCTGACTTTCACTGTCAATCTCACCCACTCACAATTTCGGAGTCCTCTTTGGTGATCAGCAATTCAGCGAAACAGTGCACACACACCTCATCAGTCTTCATCTGCACAAGACTGGGGGACAGTATTTGGATGAGCCGGACACACTGATCATTCTCTGCCTCCACCTCAGGTTCGGGCAGTTCGGCCTGTATGATGTCGGCAGCATAATCGCAGCCTGATTTCACCAGCGCGTCCACAAACGCTCGGAACCAGCCGGCGGGATGTGGCCTCCTGATGACCGCGTTGATGAGCAGATCGGCGGCCGCTCTGTCCCCCTCTGCCCTGGCCCTCTGTAGGATCTGCTCCTTCTCCTGTGGGTCGATGAAGTGCACATGATCCAGGAGCGGCTCCACCACCACCAGCTCCTTCAGCCTCGGCCTGATGTCTCCAATGAAACTCTCCCAGGCTTCATCTGCGGGAGAGGCCATGGTCTCACTCATGTCCACTGATCAAAATGGATCATTAAGGTTTCTGATGATATCAACGGAAATAAAAACTCTTTCAGTTTCGTTTCTCCAAAACCAGACCCGGAAATTGATGTGGCCACTAGGTGGAGATATTGTACCATCTGCACACACACTAAGATCATATGAAGCCTTTACAACTGTTTTCCATTGTGCAATAACTATAATATATAAAGGTATGTATTATTATACAGTTGCATGTACAAATATATATGATATATATATAGTTGTTATATATCTATAATTATAGATATATAACTACTATATATAAGTTTCTGGACATACATATATAAATTTAGAAATTTGTAATTACGTGAGTGAGAGGTGTTCAGCCTGAACATGCAACTTCACCACTAGATGTCACTAAATTCTACACACTGAACTTTTAACTTCCAAAAATAAAATGACGAAAATAAAACTTGAAACTTGTATTATTGACCTATCGTTAGGACACGGCTGTTAAACAGTGCATTGCATTTCTGTACCAGCTCCCTCTGTAGCAACACAATATTGTGATCTTATTTCTTTTAGAAGGAATTTGAAAGGGTTTACACATCCACTCTTCTTACTGTGAAGGACAAATTTTACTTTTCCTGTTTTAACCGATCCATTCATTTAGGCGACCTCTTGCAATGCAGAGTAAAGCTGTGTTCAACCTGCGATGAGGTCTAATTAGAGTAATTTGAGGCACCAGTTTCACAGCACACAATATCACACTCAGAGGGATATTATACCTCCTACATCACTGTATTTAATTACAGCTGTAGTTATTACTTTTGGTGAACACATATTTATACGACAAATTAAAAAGTAATGAAAAATCATGTATTGCTATGGCCACTCAGCAATATAAAGCTCAAACATGGCTCCAATACAACATTACAATGCTGCTTACAGATTAACATATTAATAATTTAGGAATACAAAGGAGGGACTTTCCTTGAACCACAATCATGAATCCCTGGTGAATTCATATTGTCCCTCTTATACTTTATGTATTGTTGACTAAATACTGTATTTCTAGGTGGACTGAAAAAATCAATGACACAACTGTGAGCGTGTTTTAATTTATTGCTCCCACAGCTTCAAAACAAACATAAGTACAACTGCTTTGCTAAAGAGTTTCTCATATATTTTACTCAGTTAAAAAAAATACATTTTTTTTTTACATCTGGCAATATGATGTATTATTTCCTAACGACTGTCTAACAACATGTTATCTGTTATGTACATTGCCAACAAAAACAGTTAAGGGAAATCATATGACTTGTTGTTGTATGGTTAGTTACTGTATACATGAAAATGCTGACTTAGCATTTGAATCGGTTGTATAGGCACGAAACCCGCCTCTGGGGCCTGTTTATGCGCAAGTACTAACTTCCCATGTGTTCCCCCCTCCCATCCCGACACGCCCTCTAAGTGCATCCTAAAAGAGTGCGCTGACATCATTTTATATTTTAATGTGCTACTTTGGGCTCAAAAGCAGTGCAAAAAAACGTAAATATATAGATAAAAAATACATGCACTGCCTTGTAGAAACGCTTGCATCATACGTGTTTGTCAGAGGCCTATAGCTCTGGGGTAACAGCAGAAAATACGCTCAAATCTGCATGTTGTTACGTCTGCCCGGACAAGCATGTATGGTGTGTTCCGTTGGCTTAATGTAATACAGTGGGTGCACATCAGTGACCGCAGAAATAATGCACATTGTCAAGAAGAAAACTACAGTATACTTGATACTGAACTGTATATTGCAGTGCAATTGACCATAACCCCTGAGTCACACTTCAGAGAAGCCAGGCTTACAGCCAAGTATATACGGAAACGTGTTCTTGCACCTTTGTTATAATGCTGTATTACACTAATAGCTGCAGAAAGTAGTTTGTATGGTATGTTAATATGCAAGCTCTGGCCCTCTAAGAGATGGAATCTGTATATGTGTCGCTCACAGGCTTTAAACTCGAATCTGATATTACAGTACTGGATCTTGCCATAATTCCATATTTCTGGTCTCTTCCTGGACCCTCGTCAAGCATGCCCATAACCCACAGGTACATTGTCTGGCTCTGCAGCTGACACCAGGAGGACATCCACATTATGTGATGGACTAATGCCTGTATCCTGGAGTGTGCTGGATCGTGGGACCAGCCTAGTGTGAGGTAGGTCAGTCAGTGCCTCTTATTTAGCAAGAAAAGATGGAGTGAGGAAAACATCTCTGTGATGGTCAAGGGCATTGATGGACTTATGCATTGGAGCCTGTGTCTGACAGTGCCTTGCAACTAAGACCAGATTCCGTGATGACCCGGTCATAAGACCTTCATCCTGGTCACACACCCCAGCAGTGGTGGAGGAAGCACTTTACGACATTTTACTCAATAAAAGTACAAATAAATAGACACGATATACACAAGTGAAAGTAAAAGTACCACATTAAAAGTTGTTCTTGAGTAAAAGTACTTGCTTTTAAATATACTTATGTAAAGTATTAAATGTGTCGTGGATTTAAAGTGAAAAGTACCAGACATAAATCTCCTTAAGTAAAGTGCACATACATGAACAATGTAGTCAAGTACAGCAACTGAGTAAATGTACTTTGTTACATCCCTACTACTGCGTCCGGGTGTGACCAGTTGGATTCTGGGATTTGTTGCAGCAGAGACACAGGAAGGACTTCAAAGCCCAACAGAGAACTTTGGAGTATAAAGCCTGTTTAGCTGGTTTGGAGTCGTAGCGCTCTATCACAACCAGGTGGAGCCCTTCAACCAGCACCACTCTAGATTTTATCCAGAAGCCGTAAACTTATTACTAAGGAATTTCTATCCTTATATGGGGGTTGGGTTGAAGAGGTCCATCCTGATTGGTTGGGCATCTACATTTTCTGTGAGAAACATGAGTGCGTAATGACACCTACAGATTCAATCAAAGGACTCCTGTGTGGATAGAACTACTTTTACAATATGTAACCATTGTCATCACACTGCTGACTGCAGAAAACACCTCGTTATTACACTGTTAACTGCAGAGAACAGTGTTTTAACCACATGCATCTTGAAAAAAACAACAACTTCTTATTTCTATTAGGCATTGCAAATAAACAATACAGATGTCAGTGCCAGCATGCTGATAAAAAGTTATGCTACTTAGTAATTACAGCATTACAACCCAGATATTAGAACACTGTGCTGCTGAGAGGTTCATTGTCCTGGTAACTCTTGGTCTGAGACATGTCTATGGAGTCCAGCCGTGTTGAGGTTGGAGTCGGGAAGAGGTGGGGAGGAAGAGGAGGAGGACGTTTCGGTTTGAAGAAGGATCAGTGCAGACTGTTGATGCCCTGTGATCTGTTGTTGTTGTTGTTGTTGTTGTTGTTGTTGCTGTTGTAGTGGTTCTGTCTGTGTTTGTACAAGCAGTGCTGTAAGGCTGTCCTCCATGGGTGCATTCGTGTTGGCCAAGCTCGACAGAGAGTCTTTGGATTCCTGAATGACGTTCTCCAGTTGGTGGTTGGGGCCCTAAACAGAAGAGTGGCAGAGTACACGAAGCTTAGTAAATGGACTTGTTGTTTATTCAATATTTCTATGAATTTATAATTTTCTTTCTTTGTAGAATAATTGAATGGAAAGTAATAAAAACAACTCTACTACAAATAGTATTATAAATTAAGCTTACAAGACTTTATATTTTAACAGTACAAACAAATTAAGCTAAGCCAAAATGTCTCTGTCTTGCAGTTGTATGCCTCCAACAACTAGTACAGTTTTAGTCTAAATACATTATTTTCAAGACTCATATAAGGTTACCGTGACCTTTGACCTTTAACTCCTGAAATCACATCAGTTAATTAGAGAGTCCAAGTGAACAATAGTGCCAAATTTGAAAGGATTTATTTGAGGTGTTCTGAAGATAATGCACCGAGAAGACAAAAAAGGTTTGTCACAGTGACCTCGATCTTTGACCTCCAAATTCAAATCAGTTCATCGTTAAATCCTAATGAATCTTTGTGCCAGATGTAATGAAATTCCCTATGGATGTTCCTGACATGTAATGTTCACCTTTGACCTTCCACATCCAAATTCCTATCAGTAGTCGAAGTGAATGTTTGCACCTAATTTGAAAGGATTCTCTGGAGGTGTTCCTGAGATATTACATTCACAAAAAAGCTGTGCTTTGTACGGTCACAGTGACCTTTGACCATTGACCTTAGACCATCTAATTTGAATCCGTTAATTCCTAACTCAAATTTGAAGAAACCCACTCAATGTGTTCTTGAGATATTGTGTTCACAAGAATGGGACTGACTCTAAAACATAACGCCTCCAGTCACTATGTATACAGAACTATTACTGGTTTAGAAATGTTAGATGTGTCCGAGTTGAAAATCATAAAACTTGTGCGATGCTGGCTCAGATCCTTTCCTGTGATTATTACAACATTTTTGTAAAACCTGTTCCAGACAAACCATCAAGATGCTCATCAGTCACAGTGTAAAGTAGGTACGAGCAGAGCTTCACCAAACAGCAGGAGCTTATAAGGTTATAGAGACCGCCTGATTTTCTCCTTGAACATCACTCATGACTTGGTGCGAATGTGATTGATGATTGTAACACCAGCTGATGCTCGAGTTCAGTGTCGAAGAAAAAAAAACACACGAAGCCTCATGTGATGTGCAGAAATAACCTGACTGAAAAAAAAGATATATATATATATATATATATAAATAAAGTGAGAACATCCTTACTTGAGTTGCTGTATGGCTGAAGAAATGGTTTGCGGGCAGAGCAACTGGCTGAACCTTCACAGCAGGTCTGTGATAGTCTGGGCTGGCAGTCACAGTGCTGTAGGCTGGAGGTCCCAGAGTCGGCTGTCTCTGCAGCAGCTGCAGGATGGTCTGGATGTCTGACATCAGCTGGGACTCCAGCCTCGAAGAAGAAGGGAGTGAGACACAGAGAGACTATTAATCCCAGAGATGAGGAGGTGAGTTTACGAGACTGCTCATTTAAGGGCTGAGCACTAGATGGCGCTTCTGCTCCTCACCAGTGGACAAACGAGGAGAGGGTTAAAGGCGTGGAGACACTTTTTGCCAGAGCAGTAGACAAAAGACACTGCTCCTGCTAGGAGTGATAATGAGCTTTGTGTGGGAGGTGTGAATTCAGCATTTACTGTGGAAATGACTGTATCACACACGTTTGGTAAATCTAATTATGACTGGGTTCCATCCAAGCTCTATATTTAGGACATGAGGCAACACCGGATAGTGCTGAACAACCTTCTAATAACCAGCATCCCGTTTAACATATATGGATAATGTCAAATTGGCTATGTTCACAGAGTTCCCACGTAAAGAGGCAGCATCTGTTTTCTAGATATTCCATCGCAGGTGTAACAGGCAGATTGTTGTTTTCTTGGTTATTTATATGGATTCGTTGAGGAAACTACTACACCAACATGTTTTTCTCCTGTCATTCCCTTTCTGACTTGACAAAGCCACAAAAACACAAAATGACAGAGTTGTGTTGCTCATCCTGCAGCTGGCTAGCATTAGAGGAAAAAAAACTAAACAAGGTCGGGTAAGGTGCAGTGGATAAAATGCCTTATTTGTGCTAAATAAAAATGAGCCAGCCCTGTGTTTCAGGCACCGCCACGCTGTCTGTCTCTGTCTGTGATAATTCCAGCTAAAAATACCACCTGCTGGTCATTTGTGTGTCTATTTCAGGTTCCATGCTGACTGCAGGTGTGTCACTGGAACCAGATAGATAGAAAGAAAGATAGATAGATAGATAGATAGATAGATAGATAGATAGATAGATAGATAGATAGAAAGAAAGATAGATAGATAGATAGACAGTCTCATGTTCTGGTTTCACACTGGTACATCCTGCTTCCAGCAGATCCAGCCTCTAACAACAGCTCCTGCCAGCTTCCTCCTCCACCTACTCATGCACATTATGGCAATACAACTACACACGCTGCCAGTGATGGCAGCGGACATGTAACTTACTTTTTTTAGCAGTGTGGGAAGTGACAACTTAAAAAATAAATAAATAAAGAAAATGTACTGGTAGGATGATTAATACAAATAAATGTAATTGTGTTACTTCAACATGCTCTGTCCTCCGAGTTAAAAATGTGCTTTTACAGAAGTCTGCACATGTCCGACCAAAGCTGTTTGATTTAAAAATGCTCTGTGTGTATGGCCGTAATGTGTCCTGCTGTCACTATATGGAGGTTAATAAATAAAGATAGGCATCATGATAGATCCCCTGAAGTTCAATTCAAAAAATGTATCACCTCTGGTGTCTGGGCGCAGTATTGGTCATAAATCTAGCTGTCTCCATGTCAGCAGATGGGACATAGGCCAAACTAAAAGTCAAAGTACACATCAAACATTTTTTTAAAAGATGGTTTCTGTCATTCAGTCATTTATGCAGTTCTAATTACGCTGATGTATGTTCAAGTTGGGTTTTATTTAATTATAGAGCTGTTTGCACTATTGACAAGGCCAAAATACAGATCACAACTCTATGATCACTACCACACAGAATCTGGCTCGAGGTGACCTCACCACTGCAAGAGGGCCGTGCATCAATCAGCATAATGCACGTCTAGCGGCTTGTCCCCTCAAAGCCACGTGAAACAAGAGCAGAAACCAACATTTCCTACAAAGGCTAGAAGTGGCTGACCAATCACATCAGAGTAGTCTGGGTTTTATCAGGAGGAGGGCCTTAAATTGACATGCGCTAAAACCAAGTTTTTTCTGACAGAGGCTGAAAAGAGGAGCTGCAGCAATAGACAGTATGAGGAGAGTAATGTGTTTTCTGAATGTTAAAGCATGCAAACCTTTTCAAGTAATAACCCAAATCAACAATTCTTACCTGAATATGAGCAACAAATATATGTCTCCTTTAAAGTTCAAATTCTGGATTAATTCTTGGTTTAAGACAAATAAATGAGGATCAACCATCTGCATACTGACTCTAAAAATAGGTACCTGTTTAAGTGCTCCTGCAGCTGACCTAAGCGCTGTTCCACCTCTCCGTAGGTGATTTCGCTGGCAGAATTATTGTCCTCTCTCAGGTCCTGGAACTGTGCTGACTCATCCAGGTAGTCTGCAGGCTTCTTACAGGCCCATTTATCACAGCGGAGATCTGGAAACAGCCAAACCAACACACATACGCTTTAGAGCCCCACATGTGGGTCGGAAACAACGTCATCATTGAATAAAAAAACTAAAACACACACGAGAATAGGATGTAATTAATCTATACAGGAGAGCTGCATGTGGCTCCTTTGTTGTAATTCATCAAGCTCTGGCACTGGGGGGGAGAATTGTTCATGCAGTGTTTTCCAGTGGCAAACTAACCCTGTTGTTATCTCTGGTGGGCACCTGGTGGTATTCAGCTGGTTGTCTAGTGATATGGGTTGAGCCTCTTTTTTGTGATTTTAAACACACAGATGGTTAGGTCTGTGATTACACTATCTTGTGCGGCAGTCTGCGCCGGAGAGTTTGTACGACCACGATGAGCCGTACAGATAGGAGCATCCTTTTCGGCTGCTCTCTGGGCCTTCACCGTGGTTAGCGCTTACCTTTCCCATCACATGGAGACGGAGGACTGAACAACAGCCTCAGTCTGTCACTCACAGTTTCCCCAACTCTCTGTTTTCATACTAGTTGTCTACTGAGTCTATTCAAAGGAAACGCTATGTCCCTACAACAACCCTATGGTTTACTAATCAGATGTGCACTTATGGAAAGTAGAGAAAGTTTTGCGGTGTATTTTTACGGTGGCCCCCAAAAAGTGTTTTCTATCACATTGAGCTAATGTGAACAAATCCAAAACACTTCATTAAATGTGACCCTCAACATTGAACTTCTGTCATAAAGTTTCATTGGAAATTTAATATGATATTGAAATACATAAAGTCAACATTTTAGGCATAATTATTTTGTTCTCTTATTTGCTGTTTTGTGATTTGTTGTGTTTTTTGATTTGCATTTCAGGGCCACCATATATTTTAGATCCATGGAGAATAAAAAAGCAGAGCACTCTCTGTCATTTGTCTTACTGAAGAAACTCAAGCTGCTCATCACTGTGAAGCATACTGCACAATATCATATGTCTTTAAAGCTCGGCCCTCTTGTACAGGGACGAACGCAACACATCTGAAACTGATATAATAACACATAGTGGACTCGTATCTCTTGTTAATGTTTGCCTGTGTTGTAGTCTAGTCTGTATTGGAGAAAAATAGGTCAGTGGATTGGCTCTTGTTGATCTGCATGGGTTCGGACACAAAGACATCAGAGAAATAAAAAGAAGCTAACCATGGCAATAACAATGCAATGAAACAAAAAAACTGATTTTGTGAAGCTTGTTTTGTTCAGCTTTTCTTGGCTTTGCACAGAAATTTGATAATGATTATATCAAGCAATTGTTTTGATTCCGCTCTGGGGAACGGGCTAATGCCTCAGCACTGTGGAGCCCGGCGCTGCTGCAAGTTCTGTGACCAGACCAACAGAAGCACTTTGTGAAAAAGCCTTCTCATTAATTTCAAGGTTATAACTACATTGACTAATGAAATATATGCAAGCAAACATGTGATTGCCATTGTCATTGTAATGTGAGTGCTATAGCGCTGCTATTACCAATTGCAATTGTTAAAGCTGGAGTGCAGGACTTTCATATATAAATAAATGTCTGTCACCAAAGGAGTTCACACAATGCTTATTTAAGTGTATTAGTGCCAAGTAAATCTCTGTGTGTTTCACAGTAAACCAGTTTGAAAGCTTGTAGCAATGCCCTTTATGTCCACCTGCAATGATTGGATGGCCAGAGCTGAAGAGGAGAGCCACTCATGTGATGCTGATGGGTTATGCTACAGGAAATGGGTGTATGTTGAACGCAGAAAACCCTCGTTAGCGTCCAAGAACATTTTCTGAAGCTCCAGATAAAACAGAAACTCCGTGTTCACAGGAAGGAAAACAGTCTAAAAAAAGAAAGCTATCGCTGACGAGTACAAACCTCATTGGAGTTTGTTGTTTGTACAATTAATAAAGTTCTGCAATGCAGGTTTAAGAAGAAGTATAAAATACATCTCGTACTATTATGAACCACATGTGATGTGTTTTGGCAGACACTCTATTTGGGGGCTTCCAGTGTAGACAGTGGATATCTGGGCCAGGACTCCGTCTTCTGTTCGCTGTACACAGCCCGACTAGTTTCTTTAATCACACAAGTTGAACGTTTCTTCACAGAAAACTCAACCAGCTAAACACAACTTAAGTGTTTTAGGTCCAAACGACATTTCGGCTAGTCTCAACGAAAATGTTTCTGCGTTTGAATACAGTTAAATTAAAAAGCAGATAGTCAATGCATTTTGTTCAAGTTGTTCTGCCTCTTCTGCTCACCATGGCTGTGGGCAACCAAAGCCTGCTCACACGTGATGGGTCAAACTAAAAACAAAGACCAGAGGGCTTCTGACCACAAAATCATGGCCCTCACGTCTGCATGTGAATATACAGAATCTGTTATAGAGATTTTATTTCACTAATAAAGACATTCTGCCCTTCCCTGAATTACATTTTTTTCTACCATCTACATCCTCGGAAAGTGAAGAAACACTCATTAACTATAAATAATTATAGCTCATTAGTAAAAAGAAGATCTTTACCTTCAAAGGATGCATTTCTCTCCAGGCTGTCTCTGACAATCAGCTCTGTGTCCAGGACTGGGGGATTGGGTAAGGAGGGACCCAGGACTCCTGAGCAACTCTTTAGGCACGAGTTTGACTCCCTCTCTCCTCCCACGTCCTTAACCACATCCTTGTTTCCCCCTGTAGAATGGCAATTAACAGGAGTTAGCAGAATAACAACGCTATTCCACAGAGAGCAGATGTTCTCTGCGAGCGGCGGCCAGTGAAAAATAATAAAGAACAAATCTACAGCCACCAAGCTGAACAAGGCTGAGCCGGAGCTGTGCAGGTGAGCTTCTACTTACGTGTGGAGAGATCTGGTGTGAAGGAGATTCTTCTCTTAATGCTTTTAGTGCCCTCGCCATCTGACTCACAGTCTTGGGAACCTGAAGCCTACAAAATCAGGAAAGTTCGCATCTATTAGTTAATACAGCTGTTTATCTCAAACTACTAGAGGATGAATGAAGTAATAAAATGAATGTTCGTGGTCCTAACAATGTCAATGTTAAAATGTTCAAAACACCAACTGAAGAAATAGTTGGCTTAACATTTCAATACTTTAAACATTGATAAAGCTCTCCATTCATGTTGGACACTGTCTTTTCTCATTAATGTTGTAAATATTGTTATTTTGTTTAACGTTAAAAATGCCACATCGAACCACGTTGAACGTTATAAACGTCACATCTGTCGCACTTCTGTCCAACCTGGGAGATAGATCCCTCATTTGAGACTCTCTCGAAGGATTCTGTGTTTGTTTAGCCTGTTAAAAGGTTTTCCTCCCTCTAGTCGAGCCTACAGGAGAGAGGATGTCACACCTTGTACCGATTTTTTATTGCCCAAGAGGCAAATTGTGAACCTGTGTGATCTACCTACTAATTCCACACACGTCTTTTTGTCCGTCTGTCTGTGGAATGCGTTTCTTCTGAACCATCAGCTCCACATTTGGCAAGGAAGTTTTTAAAGGCCCAGGGAAGTGCTAGTGTCAAATTAGTAAAAATATAAATAAACAAGCGACCAGTGCTCTGTAGCAGTCAGAGGGGCGGGGCAGTTGAACATGTCTTCTTCTACGTTGTTGGATAAACTACAGCAGCCGTTGACAACTAGGTCAAACCGTGGGTCAAAAACGTTGCCAGATCATTTTGATAATCTGATTATTTTTTATTTAACTAAATCTGACTGACGTGCATATTTATGAATAACAACATTCTTAGAATCACCCCTTCAGCAATTTTTCCGCAAAGTAAGAGCACAACATTTGTATTGCTGCTGCAATGCTTTGTATTGAGCTGAGTTACAGAGCTTTTATTTAGAAAATCTGTGAACTTGGGTCTGAAGATTGTGTCGATGCTTAACAGACCTCAGTGCTTAACAGTATGCAATTCATGAAAAATGGACAGCATTAAATAAATAATTCAAATTTACACACAAGCCACACACAGCAAGATTCAAAAAAATCTAAATTCAATTTAATTTTATGCAAAACATTGACTTTATTTTCAACTTCTGAAATAGCTCTGGAGCATTACTACCACAGGCCAAGCAAACAGCCCATCACAAATGGGAACGTTTAGAGATGGCACTGCACTGGTACAAATGCAATTGGATTCGATGATTTGATAACGTCAGCGTAGCGTGGTCTACCTGGGCAGACTCGTCTCTGAGGTTAAAGGTCAGCTCCAGGTTGTGGAAGAAGCAGTCGGCGAACTCCGGGTACATGTCCAACACCTCCAGCAGATCCTCTCTCTGAATGGTGCTCAGGTCACAGTAGCTTAGAGCTCGCACGTCGGCGCTGGACTTCCCGGGTTTGGCCAACAGATGGATCATTTCTCCAAAGATGTCATTTTTCCCTGGAGGTGACACACACACACACACAGAGAGATAATAAATCTTCTCAGAGGTTCACTGGGAATTGGGAAAGACGTCAGTTTTACCTGCAATGACTTTTACAATAAGTCGGGTGTATCGCGGAGAGAGGAATCTGTGTTGTGTTTTCTACAGGGACGCATCAATTCCTCAGGCTCTCACTAAAGGGCAGCAGACGTGTTTGTTTTTGTGGATAATGAAAATCAAACAGACTCTCCCCTCTGTGTAGATATTCTCCCAAGGCCCCGTGCATCTGTTGTCTGCCCATCTTTGATCCATCATTAATGCCGAGGAATAGCCACTAACAACTTTGATGTGGGAGGGAAAGGAGGGTTTGATTGGGACTGACACACTTTACTTGTGCACTTCAAAGGGAGCGACTCGTGCTGATAATAATGGCTGTCACATTATGAAGCCAGTTCTCCAGAAATATCCCTTGAAAACATAAAATGTAGTTTTCAAACTATAAACAGGGAAAAAAAAGAAGATTTTCCTCTGCTGAAATGAGAGGTCCTCTTTAATAGGCATCGTGAAAAATCACTTTGTTGGTCCCTGGGTTCACTGAAATGCCAACACTGTAAGCGGGGGTTCAGGTGAAAGAGATATGATATGTTGGCGGCCAGTGTGCCTTTCACAGCACGCACCGGACACCTTTCTACCACAGAGGACAACCTCACACAGAGTGGTGTATTGCTTTCCGCACGCAGCTCTCCCCACGAGGATTTAGATTGTCATTAATGTCGGTGTAAGAGAGCAATTCCTCGTCGGTGGATG
This sequence comes from Verasper variegatus, assembly GCA_026259375.1. NCBI lineage: Eukaryota > Metazoa > Chordata > Actinopteri > Pleuronectiformes > Pleuronectidae > Verasper > Verasper variegatus. The sequence goes on from CM048052.1 coordinate 10,916,741, forward strand.
AGGATATCGGGGGAACACCACCGTGTTAAGTTAAAAACTGGGGATGTTTGGTAGATGATAAAAGACTTTTCCGGGTCAGACGCTTTAACAACAGGAAAACCCTCTGGAACATTCAGGCGAGGGGTGGTGCCTGGGTAGAGCGTGCAGGAGGCACGACATGACGTCCACACCGGCGTCAGTCCTTGTAGCAAAAACCTCTTGAATCTCAATGTCTTTCCAAGTTGACATCTTCGTCGGCATCAGGTGTATGACCCCCTTATTTGTTGTCTTTTTGTTTTCAGTTTTGCGTCCGTCACATATAAGATGTGCATTTTGCAGACGTAATCCTGCTCTATTCTCACGATGGCTTACTCTGACATTTTTCTCGACATTTTACCTCTGAGATTATCCAGAGCAACTGACTCGGACATTTGCCTTCTCACATTCAGCCCTTCTGGATAATTCCAGGAGAATATCCAGACTTCGGTGCATGTCTGAAAGCAGCTTTAGCGACGTACAAGGTCTTGACATACAAATGGTGCTGATGGGACATTATATTAGTATCAAGTACAAATGGGCTTATCTGAATGAGATCGGTGACTTCTCCAGTGTGTTTGTTAATAATGGGTTTTGCATGATTTAGCAGCTTTTGCTAAGCTTAAACCCCATTCTGTCAGGTGCAGCTATGGAGAACATTCATCTCATGAATAATGGCAGGTTTAATCCGGGCTTGGCCTGTAGCACCTGGTTGTGGATCACCCATCAAGAAAAAGATAAATACTCAATAATGAGTCTTCAGTCTTCAATATTACTATATTACAAAGAAAACATATTAATTTTGAGCTGGCAGTTGTTTTACTCGTCTTTTACTGACATTTTTCCAATAATTTCTCTTTTGAAGCTTTAACTCATTTCCACTTGCTGTCAAAAAAAGCAGCAGTTATTTCACCGTGGTCTTTGAAATTGCCAAACAACCTTTCCCGGAGCCACTTAATGGAAATGTCAGAGTCTCAAACTTGTCACATGAGCAGCCCCGTTGCCAGAGGACAGAAACGAGGAGAAACAGCAGGTGCACCTTGCTATTCTTGTCAAAGTGTTTGAACATGGTGCGGGTAAGCTGCTGGAAGAAAGGACTCACAACATAAGAGTTCACTCTGTGATGTGATATAATCAATGTCGGAATACTACATGTGTATTAAAGGTGTAATTTTGTGTTTTCTTACAATTTTCAGACACCGTTTGAAGCATGATTTCACATGGGGATTGTGAAGATGAAGTCCTATGTGTCCAAAATCATGTTCCCTGAATTCACAATAGGGCAGGGACGCTGGAAATCCATCAGAGTTAAATACACGGCTTCTGCTAAATTCATTTCTAAACCAGTTTTACAATATTTTACTTATTTTAAAAGACTGCTACTCTCAAAATGTTAGTGTAATAGATACATTTGTTTGTCTTGCAGTTACCACCTCTTTACCAGTAGGGGTGCTGAAGCCCCCTCAGCACCCCTACTTCCTGCGTCCTAAACTAAAACCTAAAAGAGATATGACTTTAATATCACTCAGACAAGAGTGTAACACAGGTTTTTACTTTGTCCCCACAGGTTTGATGCTGACATTCAACGCACAGTCAGCCTCGAGAACTGCGACATTTAAAGCGACATTTACAGTTGTTCACACCTCTAAAAGGATAGTGGTGGTTTAGAGTGCAAGCGAGGCTGCCACTACATCCATGACACTGATGACACTGAAAAAAGGTGAATCAAGAAGAATCTATCGTGGTGCTAAATCTATATATAACAATTTCACAGTGTCTCCTCATCAACACTGGAGGTGTCAACATGGCATTTACACTTAACCAACAAGGAATCGTAATTACCCAGGATGGCAACCACGATGTCGTCTTTCAGGATCTCGATGGAGCCGCGGGACATGAAGTAGAGCGCGGTGAGAACATCGCCACTGTGAACCAGCGTGTCTCCAGGAGGGGCATGAGTGGTTTTGAAGCGCATGGCGAGGGCCCTCAAGCAGCCTTTGGTGGCTCCATCGAACGCTTTGCAGTCCTGAAGAAGACTCTTGTTGAGGTGAAGGCAGATATCTGCCTGCAGGCACTCAGGAAAACCTTTTAACACCTGTGGTGCAGAGAGAATACCTGAGTGAAATGCCCAAAAGACGTTGTTTTCCCCAAAGAGATGGATTTAGATCATTTGCAACCCATTTGCAAATGTGTTGATGAAGAAACTGCTTATATCATGTTGGTTTCATATAAAATGTTAGCATGTGACATAACTGCCACTTGGATTTATATAACCACCTCTGAGCTAAACACACAGCACAATGCATGCTCAGTTCTGGCTTAGTTTCTTTATTAATCAAATCTGTCAACACATTATATCAGAGTGAGGAGGAAGAGTATCGTGTGATGGAAGCAACAACGAAGCCCCCGTTCTTATACCCTGAATCCATTCATTTGTAGGAGTCAAGGATTAAATCCAGAATTTTGATGTATGCATCCACCTTAAAGGAAATAATATCACTGACAGTATTATTACATAACCTGCTCATGTAGAAAAGCTGTTTTTGACAAGCAACCCCAGCTATTAAACTTTCATGCTTTATCCCAGATAGATCATATACTATGGTAATACATGGTTATATGGTATAACTATTACCATAACCAATTACATTTGTTGTTATTATTAAGAAACTGACATAAATCACATTTAATAAATGCATTACATTTATCTTGTAACTTACAAAAGTGGCTAGATCCATAGATAAATTGTCCCTGAAGCAAAAATCTGAATTATGAGTATTCCGCATGCCTCAAAAACAGAAAAAATATGCATGGCACATAATTCCCATTAAAAAAATCAGAGTGATTGAAGAAGCTAATTCTTAGGAAATAATGATTAATTAAAGTACTATTTAAATTTTAATTACTCTGGAAATCTTGGGCTATTGGCTGAAAACCCTAAACCTGTGATTTCTTGAACTGATTTGTCATTAAGAAAGAGTTATACAAATGTGCACTTACTAATATGGCAACATATATATATATATTATTATATTATATAATATTACCATGAGGTTTACGTTTATTTATTAGGGAATCTAATTTGGAAAACAAAATTAAATTTACAGCAAATTCGATGTAACTGACAAAATATTACAAATACAATTTCAGATGGAAGTCAGTTTCCAGATATCAGCACCAATTCTAAATGCAAAAGTATAATATTTTTATATCGTGCACATGTTTTGACTTCTTTGCTATTGGATGAAACTATACTAGACTTTACGATTTGAGCAACAGCGAATCATTTATGAATGAAAATGACAAGAAATAAAAAAGTTACCTCCTGCTCTTACCAATGAAGAGAAGTTAATCCAGATGAAAAGCAGACAAGGGAAAGAAAATTGTTTTTAGAATATTGCAATATGACCATTAAGAATTATTTAAAAAATTATAGTTTATTCCTGCATGGTGGTATGGTGCTACCCAGTGACAATGGCATATACTGCAAATGTGTGGATAATTTGTATTTACCGTGTTCATATCAATGCCGTTGGTGTAGGTCCATGAGTGTTGGAAGTACTCCTCCAGCCTTTGTCTCAGCGGGTTGGGAATCTGGTGAAAGCGGATGAACTCCTTGACCCTCAACATCTGAGCATGATAACGAGCTGTACCTGAGTACAGCCTCTGGATGATGGCGGAGACGTTTCCGAAGATGCTGGCGTACATTAGAGCTGAAACACAGACGAGGATCAATAAATGAGGTGGTTTCAAATCTACTGGGCCGCTTTGCATTTTTACTGCCTCTACTCACAGAGAAACAATGTTAACTTGAATGAATGTTATTGTGCAGGATTTATTTCAAGCGCTACAGCAAATAAAAGCAGAATTTTTGCACAGAGAACATACTCACAGCCAATCAGCATAACGCAGATGGAAAAGATCTTCTCCGAGTTGGTGTTTGGGGAAACATTTCCAAAGCCCACGCTGGTCAGACTGCTAAAGGTGAAGTAAAGCGCTGTGACATACTTGTCCTTGATGGACGGACCAGAGCTGGGGTCACTGTAGTTGTATCTCTTTCCTATGGACACGCCCAGATTGTCCAGCCAGCCAATCTTGTGCTCCAAGTAGGGCTTCTCCACGTTGCCAATGGCGTACCATATACAGGCCAGCCAGTGGGCGATGAGCGCAAAGATGCACATGAGCAGCATGAGGACTGCAGCTCCGTACTCAGAGTAGCGGTCCAGCTTCCTGGCTACACGCACCAATCGCAGGAGCCTGGCTGTCTTCAACAGGCCAATCAGAGTGGTGGTCTGAATAAAAAGTACAGTGGGGAATTGTATTAGTAAAAGTAGTACGAGTAATACAAGTGGGTTTCATATTAATAGGTTATGTCAAACTAACAGTATATATACAGTATTTTATTACATAGAAATTATTTGTCAGTGGTGGAGGAATTACTGAAACATTTCTCAAAGATAGGGTTGTTAAGTTGTTCCTGAAACACTTTTTGTTGAAGTCAAATAGCCATCAATAAATAAAGTTGTCTGAAAAAGAAAAAAAAGGCAGGACTGTAATAAACACGACCAGTCATTTCAGTCTGTTACTGCACATGACCAGGGTCTTAAGCCAGGGAGACATAAGCTGCTAAAGCAGAGACAATGGCCAGAAGTTAGCATGCGAGTGACGGAAAAGTGGCCTGGGAGGGGTTGGGATGTATCAATTGCACTTTTTCATCGTGTAGCCTACACTTCCTAGCTTATCCAGGATTACCAACCCTAGCTTTAAGCAAACGTACAAATAAATAGACACTAAAGTACTATATTAACTTCTCCACTTTAGTTAAAATAAGTACTTTCATTTGAATATAATATATAATAACCCAACTACATCATTAACTGTACCTTCTGTATATTTTGTTTAGTACAAGAATAATACAGATTCTGTCATGTTATTAAAGAGTGCTGCAGATGTTGCTACTGAAAACAAATGATCATATTAATTAAAGGCTCTGTCTCTTCCTCTTATAAATACCATTCAGGTTTTTCTTCAGCAGTGAGGTCGATGGATCAATCCTACTCTCATTATTGACAAGTCTGTTGCCTCAGACATGTTCTCTTTGTCAACAGCAAATCAAAGCTGTGAAACATCAAGACAAACCCAAGTAATTACTTTTCTTAACGGTTGAGGAAAAGGCAAATAATTTATCCCCAGAGTGCTTTGCTTAATGGCAAATTAACACAGAAGTGACGAAACCAGCAACCCACAGGTAAATCGTTCACTGGGTCTCTGGGATTGTGCTGCTTCTTCTGCGTCACCAAGAAAGACTAACCACCGTCCCCATCAGCATGGTCATCTATCGACTTGAAAATTACAGAGTGACCTTTAAAAGGGAAGTTAATGTCTACAGAGGCCCTGCAAGTCTGCTAGCATAAAATCTATCTGACAGCTTCTGCATTCTGTTTGATTGTATATATTTCTGAATATTAGTTAAAGCGACAAGCACATTACACTCAGTTAAATTCTGCCTTAAATGTACCTGCTTGACCAAGTAATTACGTAATACTGCTGCGCAGCCCTCGTCTCTCTTCCTCTCTAATGGGAACATCGTTTCGGGGTTCATGTGAGGACAAAGCACTTAACTTCCTTTTCACAGCGACACAGCTTGAAATGCATCTTTTGTTGGAATATAATCTATAATTGTTATTATTATCATGAACAAAAGGCTGCTTGGTGCCAATTTTACACAATGCCTCTCACAGATGTTCAATTTTCTGGGCAAGTTGTTTTAAAAGCAGCCAGACATTGATTGAAAATGATTTCAAATATACTCTATGCTCTTGATGAAAAGGTTCATACCTAAGTGCTTGCAGGTTAAAACCGTCTTATTAAGCTGCTAAATTAAATTAACCTCGTGGAAAAAAAACATCTGCTGCCGTCTCGGTTGCTTTTATTTTCTGAATGAGGCTGCACTCGAGCGGAACCTTGTGTGCTCACTGTGAAAACTATGAACAACAAGCTTTAACGCTATTAATAGAAGTGATGTATCCCCACGTTATCGCAGTATATGATGGTCTTTTTATAGACCAGGCTGCTTTTTAACGTACGTTTCTTTATCAAATGGAACTAAAGTTCACAGTGACGAACAGCCAGATAACAAATTCTAAAAATGTTTGCAAATTTGAACAGTTTTGTTGTTTTTTATCATCCTGTGATGTGTCCATTCCTTTTTTGATTTGCTGTCACTCACTGAACTGACTCAGCAGTTGCAGCAGCAGTGGTGGAAAAGATGATTATGGTTTATAATCAGGGGCTTTTCTGGTGTAATGGAGTGCCTACAAAGCACGATAAAGCACTGAAGTGGGTCCAGATCCTGAGGGGACATATCCTACCAACAAACAAGCCAGGACGCCTGGCAGCTGGCCTACCAATGGCCATCTCACATCTGCATGTAAGCTGCGCACACAGCCCTGCTGGCCCGCTCCTCACATAAATGCATCATTGATTGCCATTTGGTAAGCCATTAATCCGTGTAAATGTATTCTAGAATGAGGGCCATTCAAAAAAAAAAAAAAAAAAAAGGAAAAAGGAATAATAACAACAACAGAAAAAAAAAACCAAACAACAACATGCAATTTAAAGTAATCCTTTCAGAGCTGAGACTTGACGATTCAGGATGTAAGTAGTGGCCCAGGGGCACAAGTCTGGACTTAGTAAATGGATAACAGTGCAAGCATGGCTGGGTGATGTGCATTAAATCTCCCTTGGAGAAAAAAAAAAATATATGCATTAGAGATAACATACCTCGTCCGATCCTGAGCCAAAGATAAGAAGGTCAAAGGGGATTGCAGCCACCATGTCTATAAGGAACCAGCCTTTAAAGTAATGGATCGCTATCTTAGCTGGATGGCTGACCACCTCCTCGTTCACGTTTACGTAAGTGGTCCTGAAGTTGATGAGGATGTCAATGATGAACATTATGTCCACCATTAAGTCCACCACGTTGAGGGGGCTGCAGGAGTAACCGCATTGACGCCTCTTCTGCTCCTCCTGGTCGTTGAGGAGGAAAGCTGCTGAGTAGGGGGTGAGGATTGCTGTGTAAATGACCAGCAGCAGGATGAGCCAGTCCCACACGGCTTTGAAGGGGCTGTAGTGGAGGATGGTGAACTTGTCAATGCGGGCTGTCTGGAGTTTGTACTCTGGCAGGACGTCGGCTCCGAGCGACAGGACCTGGAGGAGTAGCAGGAGAGAGTCAGAGCTGTGAGGGAAACACTTGACTAACAATATAAAAGCTGTATTTTCCTTGATGTGTTTTCATTGATGCTGATTTTGTTTTTCTTCATGATATAAAAAAAAAAAACAGTTTGTGAATTTTATGGTAATTACTTGTTGAGCACAACAGGTAATTCACTCAGCTCGTAGACTTCAAGGTCGGATTTGACAGTAATTGTGACACCCTCACTTCAGCAGCCAATAGCTTTTTCTCCTCTGGTCAAAAAACCCCACTAACACCCGCTAACATTTGGCTTTTGTCTGCAATGGAAATAGATTTAATCGGCATTCACTCTCGGGTCAAATTACTTTTCAGTAGACACAAGTTTTAATCGGCTCCGATCGGCACTGAAAGAAACGTGACACCTGGGTGAACGCGAGAGAGCGCCTCAGTGACCGGGACAAAAACCAGAAAGGTCAATTCCTCTACTGTCAAAGAAATCTGCCTATACCTTCTATTTTTGGCGTTAACGAGTTATATGACGAACGGATATGTCCCTGTCACCATGAATATCATGACATTTCTAAAAAGTTACACTCTTGGAAAAACACTTTGTGAAATGAAGAGAAGCTGTACATTTTTGCGCTGATATCTCATCCATATATTTTAGTGAGCCAACATTTGTTTTAATTTCACCACATGAGCCCTGGCTGGAATAGTAAATTATTCAGTGTGCCAGGGGAGGCCGAGCTGTCCCCTGATTTGGGCTTAACAAGCAGTAGCAGACAAAGGCAGAGAGGCTCTCTTATGGCAGAAAACAGTGCAGGAGTGAGGATGAGGGTGGTGGGTCTTTCTATTCTGCGCATCCCCTATCTTCAGCGCATGAATTATAGATTTCCCCATGCTAGCAGTCAGGAGGTGGATGCAGTGTTCACATTTCAGCGGTGGCTCCAAACTCCAAAACCAAAGTCAGCGGGGAAGAAGAGTATTTAATCACCATGATGGTTCGTCTTCATTTATGAATGAGAAAGCTGAAAGTTTCAATAAAAGGTTTCTGGGCCTCTCTTGTGCTTTGTTGCTCATAAGCAGTATTGTTGTTGTGTCACGGTGTCACCTACACACGGCATATTTGTGCACATTCTGTTTTTTCGCCTAACATTTAAAATGAAGAACAGAACACAAGCCCTTTCTACTTCATTTAACTTGATGAATCGTGGGTATTTTTGTAGCTTAAATTTGAGACAGTGATGAATTCTGTATCCACACTCCTTCCTGTCCTTGCTAAGTTGGCATCAGCAGTGTTGCTCCTCCAGTCAACCAGGGAATTCTGCTCCAAGATATCCCTTCAGCCATATTATACGGTGTTGGGCCTGCTGAATTGCCCTTGAGCAAAAAAAACCGGAGTCCTGCCTACTGAGGTGTTATGAACATGCACTTTCATTATCAAGCTTTCTTTCCTTTAATCCCTATCTGATGTTGATGGGTGAGAATTTGACCTTTTTTCCTCTCTCGATATTATCCCAGCTTTATCTGCAATTACCCTCCCCTCTTGTTTTTAATGTCACCGCTCCACTGCTGATGAGGGCAGGACGCAGGCAGCCAGCAAGACATTTCACTGGCACACATGTGCTGTGAATGAGTGTCACGCTATCTCCCAACCTTCCTTGGAGGCACTGCAGCCAGTGACAACATAAGCAGACATTAGCGCAGTCATGAGGACATTATCCTTTTGCCAGCTTACCCACAAACACTGCAAATGGTGCTATGTAAAACACACACCAAGGACTACTGGATAATGAAGCCCAGTTTGTCTTAATGGGAGCTGATTAGCCTCTGTGCCCCCCCTGCAGATGTCACAGGACACAAGACATGACAAAAAGTGTAAAACCTCCCCACTCACCTGTGTGACTTTTTCCGTGACGTTGTGAGTTCTGTCTTTGACCTTTGGTGCTATGATGGTGTTCTCGGATGTTGGCGGAGAGTGAGTCTTTTTGTCGGCCCCCTCAGAGAAGTTGAGTGCAATCAGGGGGATCTTGTGGATGGTGCTGTACTTGTTGATGTTCGAATCAGAAGTAGAGCCTAGACGGCTGGACTTCACGTGATTAAAATGGCCTGGTGGTTTCACAACAGAGAGCAGTCACATAAGTACCCATGGTAAAAGGATCATATCTTGGTTAGTTTGACTACATGCTGTCAGATTGGCTATTTGTCTCAAATCAATCCATTGATGCACAGTAGAATTATACAGTAAAACACAGGTTGTGAAAATGGTGGTTCTAAAAACAAAAAGGTCAATATATAAAAACATATTATCCCCATATTATCATTTAGCAGTTATAAACTTAAACAACTAATGAATAAATAGATTTTAAAACCTTATCTTCATGTTTTTATTGAGGTGACAAAAGTGAGATAGATAGATCCACTGTACCTTCACTGTATATATGTTTTTAATAGTGGAGGAACTACATAGAATGCTCAGTTTATTTTTTTCTGAAATTGAATGGACTACAGCTCAGCTTGCTCATGGTAAAAATGAGGTAAGGGTACATTTCAAGACTGCTCTCCTTTAATTGTATGGTATTTTTTAATATTATATACCTGCACCCTGACCTGGACTATGGCATTTACACACATATATGCTAAAAAATATTATATGGAAGTGAAAAATAAAGACGAATCTGAATCTGAATCTTTAAAATAACCTGGTTTAGTGAAATTCACAATTTCACATTATCCTAAAAGCAGCCTTTTGACCTTTTCTGTAACCTTGAAGTATCTTCCCACAAACACTGTATGCTTAATGGCTAGTGTAGCTGGGAGCTCTGATATCACATAATAAAGGCATGTGTTCATGCAGGTTAAGTTAAATTCTATTCAGATGTGAGGCTTCCTTGTATGATGACAAAACCACTACAATTATCTGAGTATACAATCATTTCACATAGTTAAGTGTGCTGAGCCCATTAAAGATGTCAGAAACAGGAGTGGAATCTATGAGGAGCATTTGTGCTGATTGTCTGTGTTTGTGTTTGAATGTCATGGTCCAAAACAACACAGAGCAATTAAATCTTGGGCGGAAATGCATGGTTTCCTCTCACAGTGTCTGTGAGGACAGAGAAAGTACATTTTAATAAGCTTATACACATATTATCTGTAATCAGATTGGAGTCCGCAGTGTCATATTGTGGTTGTGATAGCAATGATCTGCCATCTACTGGGAAATTGGATATAATGTGATGTGTTGCTCCACTAACCACAGATTATGAACTGTTTTTTTTTTTTAATACCTTCATTCGTATGTCGATCCCTGAAAACGCCTTTGGAATTGGAGCTATAGGCCTCAATTTCATGGACAGACGAGGCTCGCCTCATGCTGCTGATGCTGCCTCTGGGGAAGGTGTTCGACAGGGAGGTGGAGGACTGGTGCGCCTCCATCTGGTACAGCTTCTCCCAGAGGAGTTTAGGAGACGAATGGTCAAGTGGCTCCGGACCGACGCTCGCCTGGGAAGAATGGCGGCTCGAGCTTATGAGGGCGTGCGTGTCGTTCGCCTCGATGGGACTGCAAATGCTCTTGGTGGGTGAGGGGAGGTTCTGTAGGGCCACCGAGTCCTCGTTCTCTTTGGGTGAGTCCACCATCACAGGCGTCTGGGTCCTCTTGCGGAAGAGACTGCTTGTTAGTGTTCATTAGGCTCAAAGCGGCCTGGCGGAAGCGGAAGAATCTGCTCGTCCCTAAAAGTTGAGAAGAAATTATGTGAAGCGTTGTTGAGTGAACAACACTGAAAAATTGATGCATCCAAAAAGTAAGTAATTAGGGAAGGACTTTTTCAGCTAAAAACAGGAAAATTACATCAGAGATTTGTCGGAACGGATATAATAAAAACCCATTTAGCAAAGATCATAATGACATCCAAATGAAAAAGGGCAGATTTTTTCCGACTCATTTCTTGATGAGAATCTGCTATTGGACTGACAATTTATATCTCTTGCTTTACCTGACTCACCAACAACAGTCACATGATAAACACACACAAAGGTCCTACGCTGTCATAAAAGTCTGTTCATTTCTGCTAGAATTTTTTATTCTTCACATATTTTAATCGTCAAAATAGTAGTTGACTGCATCATATACTATGTTCTCTCACTAAATGTCTTAAATCGTATACTAAACTTTAAAATGCAGACAAAGTGAAAAACAATTGATTTGGCCGAATTGAAGCATATATATCCCTTCAGTGCCCATAAGGTTGAGGAGGAGCAGATTGTGCAGTTGGCTTTTCTCTGCCTCATTGATTTGAGACAGAAACACGGACTTTCTTTGTGCACAGCCGCATCTTCAGAATGGACACAGCGGCAAATGTTACCAACCTCTCGGGACAGAGTGAAAGTTTTGGCTCATTAACAATAGAAAGAGAGTGAAATTGAACCCGGCCTCACTCTCGTGGCACCCATCGCTCAGCACCCTCCTTACATAACGTCACAGCCATCTGTTTCCATTCCCTGGCCAAATGTGCTGATGTGACAACTATAGAGCCGTGACACTCAAAGAGATTCCTGGAGAGGAACCCTAATGACATCCTGCGCTGGCAGGAGATATGGACACCCCCCCCCCCCCCCCCCCCCGTCTCCTCTCTGCAGGTAGAGCGTGTGTCAAATTAACAAGATGGATTTTGTTGTTAGAGTAGCTTAAAGAAAACAAGATATATCTGACCAGAACGCATACAGCATGTCCATATACAACATACACTATGGTACCATAACAGTAGTTTTTACTATACAAACTTACAGTACCAACATTTTGATTTGCCAATTTCCTTTTAAATGGATGGCAATTTTATAAATGTTTATCACGATAAGGACAATCATAAGATACATTTATATTTAGCAACATATGAGCCACAAATCCAGGGATGGAACTTGTAATTCTTGGATCTCTGTTTTAACAATCTACACACATCATCTGAAGTTTTAAAATATATCATCTCAAGTGCATTTAGATAAATTTAGATTTCCAAATCCATTTTTGCTAGTTTAAAGGCACTGACAAGGTTGAGATGTCAGGCACATGGTGCAGAAGGGTTGTACTTAGTCTCTTAATAAATGATGGGTGTATTCTGGGCATAACATGCAATAAATCAATCAGAGTGCCATCTCCCATTACTGTTAAAAGTGATGTGACCTTGCAAATGGAATCTGGAAACTGTGGGTAATCAGCAGATTGAACACACATTGTCCTTCTGCCTAAAGTGTGTATGTACATATTATCATCTTGATAAAATACCAGTGAAATACTGCACCATGTGACTTCAAACCAGTTGTTTTTGGTTGGTCCAATGTGCAATCGCTTTTCCACTGTGTCAAGATAGGAATGTGTCAACACACCTGCCTATGGGTGCTCAGGTGGGTGCAATCCCTATTTAAATAATGTGGCCACTGGATGGAAGATTTGCAACTGTGTTCGTCAGGGTTGAGGTTGAGTTGTTGACATGTGGTGTTGTTGCCGACCTTGAATTCCACATATTGTTGATCTAGCTTTTCTGTCCACATGGTTGTTTATATACTCCGTTGGTACAAAGCTGCAGTTAAAGTTACCTCTCTCACATTTGGCCTTTTCGCTCGGAGGCATATCGTTGTGCCTGTATTTAGGTCTATGGACTTTTGTTTGGATGCTGGGTGTGAAACACATAGTGATGTGTCTATTAAACAGGAACGCAAGGAAAGGGTGAGGAGCTTCAACATTGAGGAACGAGTTGTCAAAATTTCTTAATTTACTCTCCAGCATAAATATACTCAGAATATACTCAGAAGCTATCGGTGAATGTACCATTAACACTTTAAGGGTTTGTCACTGCCTGTTAAAAATATTATTTGCTGAGTGTGCTGTTCTTGACGGCAGCTTGGGGAAAGTGGGATTACTCTCTAGCCGGTTCAGTGTTGTGCTGTCACCACCGGATCATAATTAGTCCCCCGATGTCCAAAAATCACTTTTCAGACACAGCCACAGTTAAATATGGGACCAGACCATGTGGGAACATGCTCCCTCATCATTTCAGGTGACATACTAAGAATCAAAGGTGTTCCTGTGCTAATGGTATGGTTCTGCCGTTCTACTTTTTACAGCGTGATAACCTGGGAAGAATTGCATTGGGTGCTAGTGCCAAAAATGTGAATCTCGTTCTGGTTTGAATGCTGTTAATGTGTTGTTCATGCACATCTGATGATATAGTGAATATATGGCTAATAAAAAAAATGACAATATCTATGAATACTCTACTTTGATAGCATGCAGCTTTAATTTAAGATTATTATCAGTCTCTGATTCCAAGTCAAACCAAGAACAGCATGGAATTCCTGCCCTGCTGTTATCTAAGGGCTGCTCAAAGACAACGGTAAGGTCATGCTTAAAGTGTGATGTGTGCATGTAGTCAAGACAGTCTCTAATCTGAAGTCACATCATATGTTTATCTACCCATCTACCCGCATGTCCCCTCACTGAAGCCTGGTCACAAGCAATCAACTCTGATTAGCAATGTTAGCAACAGATACAGGCACTCAAATACACACACATACGCACACATACACGCACACACAGAAGTATACACACGTCAATGCATATGCATGCACACACGCGCTTAAATACACACAGCACTGCACAAGCCGAATGTCAGTGCCTCAGAGGAATTCATGCTGAGTGAAGTGGATAGCTGAGCTCCAGTCAGAGACGAGATGCTGAGTGCCTCCAATCAGGGAGGAGCAGGAAAGTCTCGCTGACATTTACACCTCCTGACACACATCCAAATACAAATGAGGAGCACAGTATATGCTGCTCTACAAAAAGACATTAAAGAGATAAGGAGTTCTACATTTTCAGCAAGATAAGGTTATGTAAGTTCTCCCCGCAGGCACGCAACTATTTTACTGCTGAAAAAATAATGCTCTGCTTTTGAGAGTAATGAAAACAGGTAACTTGTTAGGAAGTTTCACTGAGCATGACAGGGGGCCGAATCAAACGCTCTACTGCTTAATTAGTGTTTAACAGATGTAGAGGGCTATTTTAATGAATTATCTCAGTTACAGAGTCCATTTACATAACTGCCCTTTAACGGAGAGAGCTGTTTTTGGAGTGCTGACATCTCACAAAGCATGCACACATTTAATTTGGAAAAAAACACCAGAAGAAAACACCACAGATAGGATGTCAGGCGTGATATTTGGCACGGTAAAATGTTGTGAATTTGCTTTGAGTAAAAGCAGCTTTTCCCAAAGCCAAAACCAAATCCAGTTATTATGCTCCACATCAATGCTTTTTCCATTCTGCGATGGTAAAGAGACAATGGTTCATTGAATACTCACTTTGGTCTGACTTTGTTGGGGAGGCGGGGCTTATCTTCTCCGTGGAGCTGTCACTTCCTTCGTCCAGAACGTAGTCAAAATTTAGGATGAACATCATCACCAGGCCCTCCTCATTCTTCACTGGGATTACATGAGTGTTACACTGAAAGTCAGTACCTGAAACCGAAACAAAGTGTCAGTGTCAAAGAGCTGAATCATACATCCTTCCTGGGCATCTCTAAAAGGGCTGGCATGCTAACTCTTTTCAAAATAAAATGATAGAAGGCACATGATAGGAATGTATCAAGAAGTATTATCATAATCATAATTATTGTCGTTTGAATTGGATCTAAAAATGGTTGACACCTCATGGTTTCACATGAGCGTTGGGGAAAATGGACGAGAAGTTGATCTGATTTAAAGGTCAATGCCTGCGTGTCAGAACAAATGAAATAGTTTAGAGATAATATAAGTAAGCCCTGGGGTTAAACAAGGTTTACCCGTGTGCGTATATGTGGTCGTGTGTGTTGCATGCCTATTTATACGCATACGCAAGCAATGTTTATGTGTATTTTAATGCGCCGTGCGTGGCATGAAAAGGACTAAGCTTCCTCAAGTCGGATGAATAGGATGCAAGGGCCACAGTGGGTAGTGTGGACGGCGAGGCTTAGTAGAATAGATCAAAGAGGGCAGGACAACATTCTGCCAATTTAGCAGACTGTGATGTGCTCGCAGGAATAATCACCTGATCGGCGTGTGAGGCAGCGGAACAGAAACGAACACATAAACTAAACTTACTTTCGAGCGCCGGATCGCACCATTTATTAGCTGCGCTGGTAATAGCTGTGTTAGCAAAAGATCTTGATGCCTGCGGGCAAAACTGCCAGATAATAATAATTTAAAAACGTCTCGTCTCACCGGATTCAATACTGCACAGCTGACTGACCGTTTTCAGCACAAAAAAAACACATCACTGTATGTATTTAAAAAGTGTAACTGATTCCAGAGAGGATGATAAAGCTGATGGTATTTGTCACGTGGCGCTGGCCTTTAAAATCGGAGTGTCTCACACAAAAACGGTGTCTCTGTCACTCTGTGTAGGTCCGCCTGTCTCACTGTCGGGCTTGTTGTGTTGCTCCTACTCACAGAGGACACATATTACTAGCGTTCACTGTAATCTCCTCAGGGCTCACAGACACCCTGCCAGCAGCATTCATTAGCAGTAGACTTGCTGTCTGACTAAATATAACAAGCTTGCTCTGCCTCAACATGCCAGAGATCTGTTGGAAGGATTTCGGCATCAGATCTACCAGAAGTTGTGCTGCATTGTCACCGCCGATGATATCATAATGTGATTTTAATACAATGGAAGACGTGGAAAAAGTGTAAGTCCATATTTGAGAATATAGGAAAAGAAATCAGTAATTTAACAGTATCATATGATTACGGTAAAAGATTGGACACATCATGTGCCGTGTGTGGATGATAGTACCACACACCCATCTTGTCTGGTGTCATGGGAGCCTGGTGATGTTATGTTGTAAAGCAGGAGATTGGTGCTTAGAGAGCAGGGGAACTGCGAGTTCTTGCCAAGAAAATCCCCTTTTTCATAAAAAGCACTTTTTGCATTTCCGAGAAATGGAACACTTTTAGTTTTTAACTTTGATGGGTTTTATTTAACAGCGCGCTCATTTTTCAGAGTGAAGAGAAAACTCAGTGAGGGAGATGTTCAGTGTCGACTTTTAGTTGTCTGATAAATCCTGTGGAATTAAAATGCTTAATGATAAAGACTCAAACTTAGTCCTTCCAAAATAACATTCATGATTATTGGTTATGGGGAATATTCTCACAAGAAGAAGACACAAATAAAGGGAAACAAATGTTGAAATCCAACTGCGTGTACAGGACCAACATGGACAAATAGTGTTTGTAATATATTTTAAAACGTGGCTTATTTACTTATTAATACAGACAATGGTGGATGATAAGAACCAAAGCAGAGACAGAGATTCCCGGTCGAAGTTGAAGCTGCAACATTCTTGGTCAGTATAATCCATAACCCCAGGTCCCCTATGTGAGTGTATTGGAAACCTATATAAGCAACAAAACATGGCACTTCCCTATCATGTGGCTTTAGCCCTAACAAGGAGCAAAGTAGAGTAGTGATGTGGAAATATGCTCCTTCCTTATGTGCACAATGGCTGCAGACATCCTCTTTACTCCATTGCTCAACCATATCAGGTGTTTTCTAAAGTTTTACGAGCAAAGCAATAACCCATGCATTAAATATGAATTGCTCTACTTGACTGAACGCAGTGATGAGCACATGATTACAATTTGTTAAGATGGTTTCCTTACATTAGTTTGCAACCTTTTGTGTAAAGTATATTGTTCTTTACAGAAAACTTAAGACAACATCCTTGTGTTTTACAGCCACCTAACACAAATGTGGCGGAACTTGGCAGCTGACACTTCTGTATGGGAATTTACAAAGAATATGCAAAATGCTTAGGTTGAAATATCTAAATCAGGAGCGACATGGTGAATATTGTATTTGCTAATAGAAACAGACATCGAGTGCACAGAGCCGTGCTCTGTGTGCAGCCAAGAAGCTAAATTCAGCAGAAATATTTCTGGGCTGGAGCTACCTTACCAGATGGGAAGACAATGGTCATGCTTAAGGGCTAAGTCATGGAGGTCCCTTCTCAGCTGGTCTCCTGCTGAAAGTCACCTCTACCAACATGGATGAAAGAAACGCTTCTTGGAAAAAAATCAGCGGAGACTGTTCCGCTCTAAACTTGACGCCGCTCTAATCACGATACGCGTTATGATTTCGTAATCTGACATCCTTGCCCACAGTGCTCTTACCCTGCTAAACAAGGGGGACGTTTTATGAATAAAACAGTGAGAGCTTTTTTGTTCTCTACCTAAAGGCAGAGGCAGTGAACCATGGGATCAGCAGAGCTACTCATGACCTGGAGAAGAACCGGCTATTGATTTGGAACAACTGTGTTATTCTTCTCCTTTTCTTTCCAAATAGTTTGCTGACGACATTTTGGTGGGGCAAATTATGTGAACTTAAATACCATTAACAGCTACTACAAAAAGAAAAACAAACCCTGTAGTGACCAAAAACTGCACTCACGGGCAGATCCCATTTTCTAAATATGTGACGCTTGGATAACTTCTCAGCTGAAGTGTCACAATGAAAACATTGTCAGACCCTTTTATAAGAAGCTATGGTCTGTTTCATTTTAACCGAGGCATAATCTTGGAATTCGATCTATTTACAAGCACTTGTGATACTATGTACTACATTTGGTGCACATAAATATCATTTGATATTATATTATATTATATGTAAAAGTGAAAAAACATACATTCCGATATTTCAGTGGTATAAGTTTGATACTAAATGAAAACAGTATATTTATATTATACAGTAACAGTATATACAAATCTAAAACCTCAACAGGGAATACACTTACACTTACATCAACGCTACCCGTTTCATTTTTCTTCTGTTTTATCGGCCAGTGTATTTTAAGCTAATTCCTTTTATTTTGTGGTACTCCATCATAAAGGAAGAGTTTGCATTCCTGCTACTCTTTTCATTAGGTTTCCTATTTTCACTTCCTTACTCTGTTCATGTCCTGAAGACTGACTGACTTTTGAGTTTTTGCTCCCTGTAGTTATTGTTGATTTGCTCTGCACCTTAATGTGTTTGTTATTATTATTCATTGGCGTTTTAATTGAGTCTTGCAGGTAAAACATATTCAGCATAAAGAAACACATTACAAAATCAAAAATAATTACGTTATCGTGCAATGTATGGACATGACCACGATAATTTTTTGGTGACCTCGATATTGCCCGTTTGTTCACTGTAGCAACCAGTGTTGGATCACATCACCTATCAGAGAGTTCATTCGTTCATGTTTTCCACAGCCACACCCACAATCAGTCAATAAGAGGAGAGTCAGAGCTTCTCTTTCTCTTTATTTTCCTGAGTTGTTGGTTTGAAGGGATCCGCAGTTAAACCCGGAGCGGACCATTTTTGTTTGGTTTGTTTTAGCCTTGATTTAACTGGATTGAACTGAATTGAGTTTTGCTTCTGTTGAAGACTGAAACAGACTTTCTAAATACATGGATTGAACTCTGGATGCTGAGACTGTTGGGCACAGGAAAGGTCTTAAAATGACGATATTATCATTTATCACCATTATTTTCGGGGGGAAAATCAGCTAACTATCCAACACCTAATGATACGTCCAGACGTGCTTTGTTTATGTAGCATTATGTATTTTCAAATAGGTGAACGTGTCTTTTTGTCTTCAAAGTAACAAGTATATTGTCAAAATAGCGAGACAGTTTGCTTCATTATCTTCTATCCGCAGCTCTTTTAACCCTCTCTTCACCGCTGAAGCACATAACAAGCTCCCAGCCTTCCCATTCTCCTCCGACACTCAACTCTGCACAACATAATAACACAGCGTCCGTAGCTGCCGGACACGGTTAACATCGTTGACAGTAAAGTGGTTTGTTGAAAGAGCGGCTGTTCATTCCCTCCCTGACCTTTACGCAGAGTGTTTCCCTGTGAGCCAAGAAATGTTATTTACACCTGCTTGAATGAATGGACGCTGTATTAAGACTAGCTCCCTTTTCACGTTGGAAATTTCATTACTGCAGATTCCATTTCGTTCATCAATTATTGAAACATTTGTGCTTAATCAAGCGACCCTTTGGACGCTATTACAATGACGGCCAGGTGAGCCGAACAGAGTTGTGGTGAAACGTGAGACTTCTTAAAGATACATAGATACATAGTTGTGTTATCTATATTCATATTATATATATGTTTTTGATACTATACGTCTTTTAATCTCATTTCAAAGAGAGAAGCTTTTTTCTTACTTGAACCTCACTCTTTGATTTGGATGTATTGAGGCTTCTTATTAATCTGCATAAGCTGCTTCAGGGGGAAACATGAGAATTATTTTTTTAAGCGCTGATTTTTGTTTTTTTATTTTCCAACAAATGTACTATCCACAACCGCAGCTTTTAAACAGCACAGCCGCAGACCACTGCCTGGTAGTAGGTCTTGTATAATGTAATCTGACATGTTTCTCTTTTAAGGCTATTCTGCTTAAGCCAATACACAACGTAACTGGGGCATAGCCAATCAGGACCAGGGCATGTAGGGAGAGGCCATGCAAGCTAGCCCTTTGTTTAGAGTCCTTGGGCCTTGTGGCGGTATCTCGCGTCAGTAAAGACGGCTCTGAGCTACGCAGCCTGGCCTAATTTCATCTTCAATCAATGTCTCCGGAGCCATCAGGGATAGCTAGCAGCTCTGGCTCAAACTACATTTCATTTGTGTTTACATTTATCAATTAATAATGTTCATCATATTTTGCTGCGTGGTCTTTTATTCCACTTAATTAGGCAGAAATGTTGGCAATGTGATCCAATGGTTGCTAAAAGTTTAAGATTGCATAGAGTTATAAATTAAGGGAGAAAAAAACACAGATGGTATGGGGAGGAATATAAGATTAACACCTCCGGTAAACGCATCCCATCAGATGAATATAGCCCATGGATAGACATTACTATCCAATGCAAAGTGAGACCTGTATTGTTTCCTGTGTTTGAAGCTCCATCTGCTCCTAAAACGTATCAGTAAAACAGTTCCATATTCTTTTTATTGGCAGCTATGGTCAAAACTTACCCATATATATAAATACATATGGAAATTTTGCAAAAATAAAGAGTAAAATATTAATTTATTCTCCTTGGAATGAGCTCAAGGTATAGTATGTTAACCTTGCTTTCCATAGTCCATGAAACCTGATCAGCAAAGCTCTCAATGTGCTTCACTTCATACAACAAGACACTGAAGGGGGCTGACGGTGATGAAAAATGGAATGTGCTCATGGATGCAAGTCATCCAAATGTCCTGCAGCACCTGTGCACTTAAGGTACTCTGTGTCCCCTGCTCCCTCGCTCCCCCCGCCACCAAAGCCTCAGCAGGGGTACTCGCCCCTTCAGTCCCCTCGGTGGGGAGTCACCTATGAAACCCTGCACCCCCGCATACCACATGGCCCAGATCATTCCGTTCGGTTAGCTAAGCTGCCGCTGTTATGTAGCCATTATCCATTTAACTTCTCCTCGCTGCACAGTGTCAGCTTCCTATTGTTAAGACTCATTCAGGTACAAAGTATTATTACACCCCCTGGAATAGGATAGCTTTACAAAGCCATCAAGGGAAAGCATTTATCTCATTGACTATGTATCATCGTCGGAGAATGCGCACGTGAAAACCCATCCCCGTCGATCACATACGAGGGAAGCACAGAAATTAAAAGAACATGCCCTTGAGCCGCTGCAGCGCTCTCGCAGTCCCCATTGTTCCACTCCTTTTAATATCCAAGCATACGCATAAGCAGCTTAACTTTTTGCCTTTTCAGGGAAAAGAGTAAAAGCTTTGTTTCTCCTGATGTCACCCAGCCTCCTCAAACCCTAGCCTTACTTTTGAGGATTTCCCACTGAACCAATGTCATTCCTTCACACAATGTACACATAATTCGACAAACATATAGAGCGGCTGCATCTGGTGCGTGAACAACAGAGAAGCTGCGGCTGGTTTACTTTGTTTTCTTTTCCAACATGCTTGTGTGGTTTCTGACATACAGTAAGTGCATGTTAAATGGAGGGCTTAAATACAAAGGATTAAGCAATTTACATGAGGACGGATAACTTGAAATACAGTTAGGAGAAGACGACATGGAATACATCCACTTTCCGCCCATCAGCTTCAATTTGTCAAGTGACTTGAATCGATAGGGCCATCGCTCTCAAGGATGCTATGAATCTTTCATTCCTCTATAGCAGTGGGAGCATGTGGATTGTGTGCTGCCTCCCAGTTTAATGCATTTACCCTGTAAGCCGCTCATTCCCAGTCACCGCACTTTCAACGCTGACATCTTTATTCATGAGCACACGCGCTCACTATAAATTCCTCTGAGGAGTATTAAGGGTTGCGTCTTGAAGCCATGATGCAGACCGGGAAGGATTGTGAAACAGACAGGGAGCAAAGATTACGTTGGAAGGTTTCTGTACTTTTCATCCGACGCGCTTTTGAACATTACAGGCACATGACGTTTAGAGGGAGCGCGGCAGATGCGTGCAAGAAGGGAGGAGGATGGGGAAATAAACTAAGCTATTCGTGCTCTCGCAAACAGACCCCAGAGTGTTTTGTGTAATTGTCTTGCAAGTTTCTGTCAAAATCTATTTTAGCAGTGTAGCAGCTGGCTCTTGGTTTCTTCATGACTAGCAAAAAAGAAAAAAAGAAAAAAAAGGCTAAGCTGATGGCTGCTGATAGTAGATTAAACATGTATCCATGGCCTAGAAACTAATCAAACTCACAATTAAAAATTAAAACCCTGGCTCGCTATGATTAAATAAAATATTATGCCTCTTTTTTTTTACAGGCTTAGACTCTTTACATACAGCACTGCTGTTTGCACAAGCCTCAGTAGTCTTCAGAATATGAGTGCAAAGCAACAATTCACACAAGAAATATATGTTGGCTTCACTTGGTGCAAAACTGGTACAAACTAAAAGGGGGAAAGCATGTACTTGATGTCCTGCTCTACAGGAAGAGTGCCTTCGGACTGACTCTGTACAGCTATGTCATGCTGACCATAAAAGCTCATGTGAGAGCATGGCAGGAGGTGGTCAAATCCAGGGATTTAAACCACTGAGCGGTAACATCGTATTAATTCTCTCTGACTCAGGATTGCTGCCTGTGCAGAACACCATTCATACCAGGATGAGGATTGGCCAAGAAAATGCATGACAAACACCAGTCCAGCATTAAAAGGAAGAGCATTTTTTTATGCAAAGCTGGCAAAGCCGGACCCTATCACATGAACCGCAATTTTACAGATTAGTGCATTGATCCACTGCCTAATCTAAAGCTTCTGGACACCTATGCCACATGGCTAAATGCACCATGGATCTTCAAATACACCGTTTTCTCAGGAAGATGTGACGCAGTTGTATTTACAGTAAAGTCAGGAAGCATTGACTTTACAAAGGCAGCAGGTGAGCTCCACTGTCTCTCACACTGTCCATCATCCTGTTATCGCCTGACCTAGCGACTTCTGCCTCATCCTATTTCTGTTTCCAGCTCTCTGTTGAATCCAAAACTATGAAGAATTGCACACCATCATATCTGGCAGGCCAATTTTTTCCCCTTCCTATTGTCATCCAGGCACATGATGCTGCTCAAGGCAGGCACCAGAAAGATGTGTCCTTCACATCTACCTCAGTGACTCACAGTGTTCTCATACGGAGCAATTTATTCTTGTATTTGACACACAGTGAGATCTCATCTGTACTGCACACATTAGCATTTCCCCAAAGTTGCCTACCACTGAATATGAAGCAGGAATAAGAAACAGATAAAGAAAAATGTTTTTTAAGCAGGGGCGGATCCATAGGCGGGTCTAGGGGGGGCATTGGCCCCAGCTGAAATGTGATGGGCACCTGTTCTGTCAGTAGTCACTTGCTAACAATACTAACTATCAATATGACACTATTTTGACGTACACAATATATTCAATGATGTAATACTATAGATCTATATAGACATTTAATTGGCCTCTGTGTAAACTGTGGCTCCCTTTCTGGATTTAGAAAATCGTAGATCATCCACCGTTTGTAATGTATTATTGTTTGAATATGGAGATCTGCTATAAACGCACAGAAAAGAAGCTATTTTAGAGCTGGCTGCCCTGACTGGATTTCTCCAGAGTAATGTGTGCTGTGCATCTTATACAGTAATTGACTCTGGCTGGTTAGTATCAGACTGACAGGCCACATTGGGAGTTGGACACAGTGAGGAGAGCAGTGTGCGCTCCCTTCGGACACAACATGTAACAAAAGACCCCTCTTGGCTCATGGTGCGCGCTGTGACAGCCACACTACTGAGCCAGGTTGGCTGACTTACCATCCTTGCGGTAGTAGGTGATCTCCACCTTGCGCTCCTCGGACCCCAGCACAGCCTGGGACACCAGGCTGATGGCCTCTTTGTCGGTCAGGTCACCGTGCAGGAAGTCACAGGTGCACGGCTTCTGCATGATGTCCGATCTGGAGAAGCCCGTCATCTCGCAGAAGCCGTCGTTGCAGTATATGATTGCACAGTTCTCCACCCTGGCATTGGCTATCAGAAATTTCCGATCTGCATGTAAAGGAAGACAGTATATGCAGTGTGTGTGTGTACAGCCATCTGACCTATCTGACCCTACTGTTAGGGTTAGCCAATGAATAACTCAAATCAGTTCAAGAAGATGAATGAGTTCATTGTCACCTCTAAAATAATCAGTCTATTCACCAAACTTCATATTAAAACCTGAACAACTGAGCTTGTCTTTTGTTTGAATTCTTATGAAAGGAACTATTTCATTTCAGCATGTTCTTGAATTAATTCACTATTTTTTGGCTCAGTGATAAAACATTTACTTTGTACTATTCTCTTATCTAGCAACGGAAATTGTACACAAACAACATACTTACTCTGACCCTCGAATTTCCGAATAATTAATCCAAGGAATGTGTTTTGTGGCGCAACGTGACCTCTTCTCACAGGCATGTTTACGCAGAGAAAATCCCGCGATCTCCAACTGAAAGCGCCTTTACGAGTAAAACCCCCAAGTTACAGATACAGCGGGCTCTGGGTGATGCTTCCTTCGCCACGGACCATGCTTGAGCTCGACGCGAGCGCCCGTCTCTCCACTTTAAATGACCTTCTTACTTCACCGAGGAGTTCCTTTAGCCCGCCCGTGTGCCTGAGCGTGTGGATACCTCCTCGCCGAGACGCACGGAATCGGAGAGGACCGCTCGGCTCACGTTCAGTTCGCAGAGCATTGCGCGTTCCGTTGAGTTGTAGATG
Source organism: Verasper variegatus (assembly GCA_026259375.1). NCBI lineage: Eukaryota > Metazoa > Chordata > Actinopteri > Pleuronectiformes > Pleuronectidae > Verasper > Verasper variegatus. The sequence continues at coordinate 10,941,232 of CM048052.1, forward strand.
GATGCGATCCTGACGTCCTCTGCTGTGGTGCTGCTGTGCCGGGCGCGCACAGCGGACAGTGGGTGAAATGCCAAGGGGAGGGACGTCGCTCCCAAGGGGCTTAGTTCCCTCCACCCCGGGTACAAAGATAAGTCCCATGCAGCCTTTGTATGCGCCGACACTGTGGTCGGAATATGCGCTCATCTGGAATTGTATATATGTTTTTCCACCACAATGAGAGAGCTCTTTCAGTTGGGAGTGGAATGACATATAGCCTATACATTAGTACCATAAAATGAAAGCATTGCTCCAGGTTTGTTATTTATCAGTGCATTCGTGAAAAAGACAGTTTGGTATAATGAACAGAAAGTGGACATATATGCATTTTAATGTGGTAAAACACTTGGGTGTAAAAAAGCAAAAACATGTTTCAAGCAAAGAATAAACACTTTTTAAACCTTATATGGTACTAAACTAAATTATTAACAAATTACTTAGCGTGTAGCGTGTATTTAGGCTCTATTGAGTCACTGCTTTGACGATGTATAAGTTGACTGTTAAAATCATCTTAAACAATGAATAGCCTGTTAATCAACATATCTTATCAACAATCATAGCTGTTAAGGGAGGGATAAGGGGTTTTAATCCGATACACTTTTTAGTCTAATTCAATCTCTCCTCAAGTTCCTCGAGCTGTACGTTCTGTGTGTGCACCGGAAAGAAATCTGGTTTAAAACTCTCTTTATGGTTGAGGGGGTTTTACAGTATTTTGGCTCTGAGCTTGGTCACTGAATCTGAGTTTGAGGTGGGTGGATTGTGTGACCTTAGGAGAAAGCCAGACATCGTTATTTTTCCCCATTTCCAGGCTTCGTGCTCAGATAAAACATGATGGATTGACCTTGTCAAACACTTTTAGATAGCAAAAAAGATTATTTTTGATCTTGAACTCAGGTGGAATCAATATTTCTGTTTTATTTTAATTAAAGATCTACTCAATGATAGATAGGCATAATACATTTAAGCAATATTGTATTTTATCTTGAAGGCAAGTTTGGGTCAGCTCAGATGATGAAACGTCATCTGTGCAAATTATGAATGAGTCATCTGTGTTTAACAAGGCATTCTACATCATCTGCTCCTGTAGATATAAAAAATAGATAAAGCCTTTTTGATGTTTTTCAGCTACTGATCTAAGTTGTATGAAACAAAATTCAACACTTCTATCTGATCTAGTGAGATAAGCGTGTTGTCAAATAGCACACACACACATTTTACCTGAAACAACCTGAAACAACCTGAGACTAGGTGCGTGTGTACCGACTGTACATAATGGTTTTAGTTTTGGTGCACGGACATTACAAAATCACACGCTATTATTTACTACACAATAGCCCTTGATGACCTATTATTGGAAGAGACAGGATGATTGAAATGTCGGTTCAGGCATATAACTGCTCGGAGCTTTTCAAAGTTGCTGTCCATGGTGCTAAAGAGGATTGTCGCAAGGACTTCAGGTGATGAAGGAAATCCAGATTAGATATATGAAACGTGTTCATGGATATTTCGTAGGCAAACATCATTCAGCACCAAAGTTCATTATGCATCTGTTCTGCTATGTGTAGCAGCTAACTGTTGCCCTGCTGCTGGACCCACCATTGTGAATTACATACATATGAAATTTACTACCTAGTGTTTGAGCTCTGGTTTGGTCTTATTCACTGGTTTGTACTGGATTTGTTCTCTAACTCTGGAGAAAATAGAATTGAATGGCTTGTTTTTGGTTCATCGTGACAGGAGCAGCTTTCTGAGCGTGTGTGCTGGAGCTAACAGATTTATATCAGGGCTCAATTAGAGTTGCAGGGACTCAACCCTCAGGTTTAGTGATCCAAATCAATCAGCTGAAAGCTGCCCAGGGGTTAACACTGTTGGACTGTTGATTCTCAGGGATATAAGTGCTAATGGAGCAGCACTTGAAAAGTACAGTTATTTATATCATTCAGTATTATAAATATATTTATAAATTGCCAAATTGGAGATCTTGGTACATTGTTTCATACAAGATAAAGAGAAAATATTTTGATTACTTGTGTTGCTATCCACTCACTCAATAGAAGCTTTTCCCTTGCTCTGGCTCCAGCAGGGTGCCCCAGTTTCCCTAATCCGGGCAAGGTGATGTAGTTTTAAACATCACTTTTCATCTAGTTGTTGTGAGGCCCTTTCATGAGGTCTTTAAACCCCACACCCAGAAGGACTTTTCCACTGGGGGAGGTAGGGATGTGCAATCAGAGTGGGCCATGTGCACCATTGTGAATGTGGTTGGTACTGGTCATTATGGTAACTTGAGATCCTGCTGGTGGTCAACAGTGGTGAAGGAAGCAATCAAGCTAAAGAAGTCAGAAGAATCAGGAGAAGCTTCATCCATATCCATGGCAGAGGTCACTGAGGGAGGCAAAACGCTCCTCAGTGGTAAGTCGGTGCCAGGAGTCACTGAGATTAGCCCTGAGATGGTGTAATATCTGGACAGGGTTGGGCTGCTTTGGCTGACACCCCTTGATGCTACGTCGAGGTTGACGACAGTGCAAGTGGAGTGGCAGAATGGTGAATTCCTTTTTAACAAAGGTCTCAGCCATTTTGTGGGGCTCAGAAGGTAGTATTCTCTGCTATTTGTGGATAATGTGGTTCTGTTGGCTTTATCAGACCATGACCTTCAATATGCACAGGAGTTTGAAGGGGCTGGGATGAGGGTCAGCACCTCAAAGTCTGACCCCATTGTTTCCTCCAGGATTCTGTCCTAGGTGAAGGAGTTTAAGTATCTCGGAGTCTTGTTCATGGCATCACTAGAAAAGCAAATGATTTACCAGACACTTGTAGGGATGAGTGAGTGACCCACTGGCAGAAAGCCCCAGGATAGACCCGTAGCACACTGGAGAGATCACATATGTCTCAACTGGTCTGGAAACACCTCTGGATACCCTGGGAGGAGCTGAGAACTGTTGTTAGGGAGAAGGACACCTGGACTACCTTGCTTGGCCAGCTGCTACTGCGACCCGACACTTAATTATCAGCAAAAAATGGATGAATGGATTGATGGATGGATATTTTTGATAGGGGATCCTCAAAATGTTTCAGAGTCAAACTCACAGTAAAATGGGGTGAGTTTTTACTGCGGCGCTGTCCAATGGTCCTGCAGCTTCAGTCACATGTTCTGTAAACTCCAGGCGCTGGGGAAAAGTTGTTTTTGTTTCCTGATGTGTAGTTACTACTTTTCTTTTTCCTCCCTCTCGCTCCCTCTCTCTCTTTCTCACAGACACACACACACTCCCACAAACACATTTTCCTCATGGGGATTATCATGAATGGATGCACGAGAAGCAGAAAAAAACTGAGCTGATCTGTGAATGCTGGTGGGGGAAAACATTCAAATGTATGCACAATGCAAAACCACAGTGGGAGCATAAGCATCTGACCCCTGAATGGATGCACATATACAACCATGATCATGTCAAGCAAAGATCATACACATTTCCTAACTATCAAAAGTCTTGTGTATTCATTTGTACTTGCTTTTAACCAATTACCACCAAATATGTGATGCATTTTGGTGTTATTGTAACTGGCAGGCTGCATCATTATATGCTGGGATAAAAGGCACCATTGTTATCTGACACTGAACTGTACTTCCTGGGAGCCTGTGTGGAGCTGCAGCTCTGCCCTTCAGGGTGATTAGATTTTTCTTCTTCGGTTTTATTGGCCTACATTTAGATCATTGGGGCATAAACATGTGGCAGTATATGTTCTCTTGTTTCATACTGCTCTTTAAAAACATAAGACTTTCAAAAAAAAAAGCTTGGATTGCAAATTTTTCTGGACTTTGTAAGTAACATGCTAGATGATCTATTGTTTTTCCTCATGTACCAATTGAGGCAGACCTCCCCGAGGCCACAGTGCTTTGTCAGCTTTACTATTAAATCATGGTTGCATTAGGCCAATTTGAAGCTTGTGTCCATTACTCACAACACAGCTACAGTTGGACCTTTCAGAGGAGAGCCATTCCTCACTAATAATTAAGTTAGAAGACAGTGTTTTGTTCCTCAAACTCTTTGTGTTTTTGTAATTGAATAACTGTAGGCCATGTATGAGGTAAAATATTAAAAGTAAAATCCTCTAGTTTCTGAAAAAATACATTCAAGACAACATCAGGTCATGCGTGGCTTTTATCATCTTCACATGACGATAAACAGGTCGCCGGCTTCCAGCTGGAGAAATAAAAAAAACACTATTAAAAATACTATTACTATAACAATAACAGTGTTGTGTCTAATGGGAGAAATATAGTTCTTTTGTGCATCTTACTTCTGGAAACATACTTGATTAATACTGGCATATATGCTGACTGGTAAAAGCAAAGGGTGGATGAGGGGTCATACTTCCTGAGAGCTGCGCACAAGAACTGTATCCCACAGAGAGCTGTGTGCCCTTGGGGAAAACAGACTGAAAGGTACAACCACAATTGTATCCACCATCTCATGTAGCGGAGACAAAAGAGCAGCGGTGTGAGCTTTAATCCTTCATTAATTATTGCTTTAATCAATAATTGTATTTGTGAATGTGAGAAGGCTCATGCATGATGCAGTGTTCATATCTGATATGACTGTTGTTCAATTTAAAGTAAAGAGGACATAAGTCGAGGTCAGAAATCTGATGAGCGCACTGCACTCCACTTAGCACTGTGGAATGAAACCAAGTAGGTGAAACCTCAAACCTGCCGCGCGGCGTATATCCTATTATGCTGTTGTCAAGTGAGCATTTAGTCTGATGACATGGTACCTGATCTCTTATCTTCAAATGACGCGACTCAAACAAGATGTAAAGGCGCATTCAATCTCTCACCAAAGACAGGTTTATGTGCCCGCGAGTGAATGAGCGGACGACATTCACCACTCAGCGGCCGCAGGACTAGTAATTGGCCTGTCGGGTTACAATAGTTACAGCTTTGAGTGATTTCACACGGGAGGACAGTGCTTTGGTGACGGAGGAACACCCAGATTCAGAGCTCTGTGCCAGCACACATCCATCTTCTTAGCAACAAAGGTGAATCCCTACCTGCCCTGTTCTACTGTTTCACTGCTGAGTTCAGCTTAGTGGAGGGGGGAAGTATAAAAGCAGACTTTTGCATAAGGTCTGTTGCTGTCATGTCACATTAAAGTAAATGCAATTCTTCAATAAATCATGGGGCATCTGTTTTTTTACAGGAAGACAGCTTATTGACACTTTCTTGATACTGGGTGGTTGCTCTGCATATCATTTGGGTGATCCAAAGAAGAACCTGTCGAATTCCGGTGCAGATCTGGATCAAGATGTGGATTAATGAATTTGTATTTTCTCTTTCAACATTTTTCTTGATTTCTCAAAGAATAATACATCTTAATGATACAGGAATGATATTTGTGTGCAGTTTGGTGGAGATTCAAATAAAGATCTGAATCTAATTAATTTAAATGTGGTTTCACAAAGGGACTGTTGGGCCTTGGCAGAGGTGTGCTCATTCAATCATTCATTCATGCATGCATTCATTCATGCATTCATTCATGCATTCATTCATCGAGTTGGTCGGTAAATCATTCATTAAGTCTGTCAGTCAATCAGTCAGCCAGTCATTCATTCCACTTAATCTCTTTGAATTCAGAGCAATTTGAAAAACAGTGGCAGCCGCAGCAGCATTCACTGTCCAGAGCCTAATCCAGGTCTCACGGCAGTACAGCCCTCTTTGTCTCCCTCTCTCTCTATCACCCCTTCTACTGTCCCTGCTACTGTGGCACATACACATATGCGCACAGAGTACAATCGCGGGGGCTTACTCATTGTCCATATAAACCATTACCACCCCGTCCCTGAGAGTAATCCACTAGTGCAAAACACTAGTTCTATTGCTGCTGCTGCCGCTTTGCCTTACCCCATATGCCACTGCACACACCCTCCACCATCTGCCCTCAGTGAGCAAAAAAAAAAAGAAAAAAAGCCACCCTGCACTTTTGGCTTAATATGAGACTTCACAAAATAATTTAATCTGCCAGAGGTCAGTTCTTTGCCCCTTAGTCTCGATTAGAAATAAACCTATCACGTGTAGGGAGAAAAAAAGGGGTGTGAAAACACGTTTCTCCATTTCCTATTTGTAAAATGCTAACTGTATGAGATTTAGAATTTTAGATGGTTGATTAATCGATCAACATATAATTTGTGTTGTTACTAAATATTTAATTTTCAAGTTCTTCTTTTTTACTTTCGATGAAACAAAACACGCAAATAAATACAATATTTACCTTTTTTTTTCAATGGAAAACGTGAAAAGTACATTTGTTTTCCAAAAACAGCACATGTATGAATCAATGAAGATATACAATAAGACCATTAGGGACTATAGTGATAAACACAATAATTACCCATTTCTGTGCCATAGTAAACAGTCTGTTTCTATTTGGCTCTTCTCTAGTCCACTCATGGCACTTCACAGTACAGTTTGCATTTCACCTCTTCACACACTCTATGTGCAGCACTTTCATGCACCACACACAGCCTGGGGTTCACTATCTTGCCCAAGGACAGGGCAGCATGCTGAGTGGGGGAGACTGGGATCGAACTGCAGGTTCGTGAAGGACACACTCTTCCCCCTGAGTCACAGCTGTCTCATGGAAATTGGATGTATCTTCCAAAATCAACACATTGGGCCAATATATTTTATAGGCAGGAGTTACTAGTCAGTTTTATTGTATTCTGTTTTCCATTGTTAATGAAGTAATGAAGCCTTGTTTTAAACTTCAGACCCAGTCCGACTTGATCCTAATACGGCAGGGTTATTTTGGGGTCAGGGTCAGGGACACTGCAGCATGTGTTCCCTGCGTCACCACTGCGAGGGAACTAGTGCAAGGTCTCGGATGGATGCAGCTGCAGTCTCTCGGCACAAACACCATGTGCTGCCACCTACAAATAGGTTACAAAGTCATATGACAGGGAGCCACTGCCTGCGTGGTTTGCGTCGCCATTTGCCTTTGCACAGGCCGTGAGTGCTGATTCATCACAAAGCCACGGAGGGATCTTCTGTAGGTCAGCTATACATCGTTATTGTACTATATGAGTCCTAATCAACAGATCATATTTGTGGATCATACTCTATATACTTGCAAGCATAATGTTAAGTAAAAATGTTGGAAATATTACTTCAAGTTAAGGATATTAACTCGGGTAAAGGTAATTAGGATCACAACTGACATTACCCCCAGCAGCCATCAAACTAAATCTGATACTTAATTAGGAAGAATGTAAATCTTTCTGAAGTGATTTTAGAGCCTATTGCTAACGGCAGGAGTTTCCCCACCGAGGTCATTAGAAATATACCTTTTTCGTTTCCTCCAGTGGAAATGGCTCTCGGAGGTGTCGCAAAATATTATTATAGATCATTTATTCAGGGCCGGTCTAATGCCAGATGACATTCAAATGGCTCCATCACTGAACTTTTACCCAGCAAGTAACAGTTTACCTTCATGAATAATTAAAATGCCTCCAATTAAAATGTGAGGCTGGCTAAAAAGGAACACCATCTCAGATAGCTTTGACCTTCTGATCCGTCTGGAGATGAATCATTTAGGATGAAATAAACAGCGACGGTTGTATCTTGTTGCTGCAGCAGACAGCACTGAATCTCATGGAGTGAAGGAAACGCAATTGTCTCAGAGATGCTCACTCGGTGGTTGCATTTATACATTGATATCTAAAGTATGTGTGTTGGTGGAAAAACTGTACAAAACTGTACTGAGGCATCAACTCTGGACTTTTCCTCTTGTTTCCTGCTCCGTGTAGCCTGGAAGATGACGAGTAAACGTGTAAATATGCTTGTGATTGTGTTTTTGCAATGTCCCTGAAAACCTTTAGATAAAATCATGTGTTAAATAATAATAAGAACAATATGCACTGTCACTGCTCTGGCCCTAATAATAACAACAATAAACTTTGTTAGTAGTATATCCTTAAAGGAGACATATTATGCTCAGTTCAGAATACAAATTTTGTTTTTACTTGCTCTTATCGAAATCACATCACTTTCCTTGTACAGACTAAACTTTGACGACCTTTTACAAACACTAAAAACCTATATAATACACTAGAGGAATAAACTATGTCTCCTTCTAAAGACACAGTGACAGTATCGTATCTGTATTTCTGGGAGAGACTAAACAGTTGTGGTCAAGATGTGGAAAAATAATAGAATCTCCAGCTCTTGTCGTCCCTGACAAGTTTTTGCGAAGGTGCAGTTTATTACCACTGTTGTCATTTGCTGGCAGCGCTCATTGGAAGTGATTACCTCATTTCAGCCATCCCCTCTGTGATTTCCACGTTACCATGGAAACTGGTGTGCCCCAGGAGACATGCGGCTGCCCCTCTTCCCCACATCATTGTACTTATCAGGAAATCGCTCTCTGGTTTTCCTCTCAAATGCTGTTAAGACAACTTACCTATGAAATTAAATACTCTATTGCTTCAGTGGCCAAAAAGGATAAATAAAAGGCTCAGACTTTTCTTGTAAGCATCAGGTCGGTGATACAGGAACATTTAGTGTAATCAAACATGACCCTTCATGCCATTGTGTCCTTGGTAACAGCAGTTTTGAGGGTTTGTATTATGCTTCAGAGAAGACCCTTCTCTTTGTACTGTGTCTGGCTGGCACTGTTCACTTGAGGGTTTGTGGCTGTAAACAGTCTCCACAGCTTCACTATCTGTCTGGAGGGCAGCCAATAAAGAGAAATTCCACCTCCGAGCTAAGGAACACACATGTTGTCATGTATCACTCACACACACACACACACACACACACTGCACAGATTACTTGATAATAACAAAAACTGGAACGATGAAATATGTATCTAAAAAAATATAACGCAGCACATTTAGGATGTAGTGTGTATAATCGTGAAGACAGATACATGCATATATTTTCCCTGGGGAGATACAGTATGCAAACTACAGTAGAAAATAGTTGTTTGACATGGACCTGTCATGAATCATATACGCCTGGAAACAGGGAGCGCAAGGCTTTTGCATCTTTCCTTTTGGCTTCTTTCTTCCGAGGGGAAAGGTTTATTTTGGTAGAGCAATATCAGCCACCTAAGCATTTTTAATGAATATTCCCTCATGCTGTACTGTACTTCTCTTTAATCTTCACGATCATCCACTGGGGTTCAATGATGCAGATGCAATTATCTGTGATGATTAAAAATAAAACCAAGGTGTAAGATTTCTGATGTCCGAGGAAAAAACAGGGAGGGTGACCTCATTGGAAGACCCATGGGAAAAGGAAGACATGGAGCGAATCTCTCCCAGCCTTCAATTCAATCAATTCAGTACATTATCTTTAATTTTAATGCAATTAAAGAGCTCCGGTTCAATTAGATGAAATGGGGGTGCAATAATGTTGTCTAATTATTGTAATTCCTGAGATGCGTGGTGTTGTGTGTATTATTTCTGTTGTTTTACCACAGTTGAGTGAACTAAGCTTCATGAAGGCAATGTGTTTACTGCACGAGAATATCATTGAATTGTGCTGTGCTTACGCGCTCTGTGTTGCAGTGGTACAGTCATCTTGTTACTGGGGAGCTGGTGAGGATCTGTCCCAGTTGTTGCTCTCTTACTGGGTTTTGTCTGTGTGAGGTATCGTTTTTAAGTGGGCAGGAAATACCCAAAACAAATAGCTTAACCTGTTATTAAAAAGTACATTTGTTGATATTCGTTTCTTGTCTTTTAGTCCTTTTGCTCAGACACTGACATTTCTGTGTATTCTCAGACACTACTTCACTCTGGTATCTGCTCCAGTTACATTTCACAGCAACACAATCAGAGGGAGTCATATCAATTTCCCACCTCACTTCACAAACCTTCATTCTTGTAAAGTATTTTAGTTCATGCCCTTTGTTTTAGGTGGTTGTACAAAAGCTAAACCTGAAGATTGTGCAGGGGTTTTTTTTTCTATGCAGAAATAAATAGCTCTGTGCTGACACCATGTGGTTATCAGGTCCAATTACACCCGCTCGCTAAGTCCTGGCTCCTTTAGGAGCGTCACAGTCCATGACACAAGCACGTGATCTGCAAAGCTGACAGAACTCGTGTTGCCCTTGTGTTTTCCTGTTGTGTTACACTGACACAAGAAAAGTGTTGGAGAGTGATGCTTAGATGGTGGAGTAGTGATGCTCACTCTGAAAATAATAACATGACACTTTATTATATGCACTTCATCTGAAAATCCATTCATGGACTAAAGACAAACTATTTTAATAGCTGACCTATAAGTAAATGATTTGTAACCATTACATCTAAGATCAGTCTCCACTCAGTGTATTTTAGGATGATCACTGAATGAAACAGCATTACAGTCGGTATGTGACCGCATATTGACAGCAGCAGTGAACTGACGTAAGAGAAACACTGTGCAGTGCCATCTCTGTTTTCACTCTTTTGACTGATAAGAAGAACACATGCTCTAATTATAGGTTCATGACAAGATGATGGGAAAAGTACTGCAAAGTGCAGGTGAGGTTGAGAGAAGATGCTGAATTAATGTTAACGTTAATACGAATAAATCATGACTTTGTACGTATCGGTGGTTCTAGTTCATCTTCTTTGGACATTGAGGGGTAACATTAGTTTAACCCTGGACCATGAATGATCTTATTTCTTACAATATCTGTAAAAGAAGCTTACCTATTATCTGTCTTTTTCCATTGTAGCACTGCAGTAAAGAGCTCAACTCGTGTTATTTAGATTCTATACTGTAATCTATTAAGATTGCAATTTAAGGAGAACTGCAGCTGTCTGGGGGGGGGGGGGGTTATGCAGGTAAATCAAGTGCACGTGAGGCTAAAGGATTCTGTCTATATAGAAATGGGTTTAGAGTGTGTAACTTTTAATATTTTTCATATACACTGTGTCAGTTTTACTTGACACATCACAGAGTTCACCCACAGGAATGCAACGGTCAAAATGATTTTTACTTCAAACTAAAAACTTCCATCAGATTTTGCAGAGATTTTTGCTGTGTCATTTGACCTGACATGAAATTTCACTTTTCACAGATTCACATCACACCAGCAGGTTCAAAGAAGCAACAACAAATCTAATAATGACTTTTTTTTTTCATCTGTGGCGCGACAGAGGTAAAGTTGCCATGTTATGGTTTATGCAGAAGTGTTTTTGTATGTGTTGGAATTATCTACCTCATTTCCTTCCAAGTGAAAGAGTGGAAACATTGCTCAGACATATAATCAGCAGATTTATGCAGCTGACAAGCAGTTTAAACCCTCCTTTAACAATTAGAGTCATGTTTTATGGATGGTGCGCACATAAAGTGTCATTAGCAGTTTATCCGTCACAGAAAATGAATGGGTTTAAAAAACGATTTGATGATGTTCATTAAAAGTAAGTGAATAAACTCTCTCTTTAACGTATCCATGGTCTTTAGACATTTATTATCAGTCGTCTAGACTGTGCTGAATAAATTTCCTTTAAAGCTCCGTCCTCTGTGGGATCTCTGCTCCATTAAGTGATGCTCTACTTGAACTTTATTACTCCAGTAAATGGGGTGGTGGAAAAGAAAAATCAGTGGGAACGGATATGAAGATTTTCCAAAATGAATTTGGCATCACACAAATATTGCAAAGACTTGTGAACAGAAGAGGGCAGTGTTGACCAGGGATATAACTGGTCATCCAGTTACACTTGTCTTACCGGTTCACTTGCATTGATTCTATTACATCCTCCATGAATCGTTGGCCTTCATGAATTTTTTAAGTAAGTAAGTAAGTGAGTTACTAAGTTCTCTTATAGCACATATTTGCATTTCATAACATACAAACTACAGCATGACCAAAACTTCCATTTGTTCCAGGTTACGGTAGTAGACATGAAAGAGGCCACAGATGCTTGCAAACAATCATCCCTTCTTTAACTTGACACTTATTTCAAGCTTTAGGTTGTTCGGCCGGATATAGATTCAGACGGATGCTCTCAGAATGACCTGACAGCAAACACCAAACCCATGGCACAGTGTGTGTTGGATTACCACACTGGGAATTAACAGAGGAGGGTTTTAAGCCTGTCTCAGCTTGCCGGAGGCAGGGTGAGAAGTACAGAAACAACCAGAGACATAACCTGACAAAAGACGTGCAGACTGAGACAGACAAGGATAGATAGATAGATAGATAGATAGATAGTTACAGATACATTCGTTGTGCACTATATATATGTACTTCACATGATAAAATACCATTTTCCTGAATAAAAAATGTGTTAAAATGGAATTTAAATTCTTCCTGGTGGAGTTAATTCTTAGTGAGAAATGTGTGTTAGAGAGCAGAGTGAGCAGACTTTGAAGTTGAGTCTCCAGTGAAGAGAGGTGGACGGTGTTAAAAGTCATTCTTAAGTGTGGCACTGATGATAGAAAGTTGTTCTTGTGGGGGGGACTGGTGGCATACCTATGTAACATTCATATCATTTGAATTATGAATCAGAGTAAGGAGAACGCTATGTTCTAAGCTGATGAATATTTAAAGGCCTGAGTATACAGATCATCATATTGACAAAGGGGGAATACTAATGTCCTCTTCTCTGAATTTGATTAGAGGTTAAGCAGAATGCAAACTGCATAATTTATTTTTATTCTTGCGTTTTCGTACCTTTTCATTTGGCTCTACTTTTTTTTTTGCATTGATAACTTCTCCATGCAAAAGTCCACCCCCTGAACTGAAATATGGTGAGGTGCAGCAGCAAAGAAAAAAGAGAATACGTGTCATTTGTTTTAGCATGTCAAAAAAAAGTTAAACAATAACTTAGTTCAACTATTACTGTGCAAAAGTATTGTGTGCAGCAAACCTAGTCTAAGTACAATATGAGTCCTCCATTTTCAAGGCCCACGCTCCAGTAGTTGACATACACAGAGTGCCCAGTGTCCCTACTGACACAGACATTGTGCACACTCTATTAAATTGAATGTTGTATTTAACAGGTTTGGTGCCGGGGCAAAGTTACATGCTTTTGTATCATTCCAACTCCTCTCTCTGGTGGAATGTGCTTATTTCATGGAGAGAGAGAGAGAGAGAGAGAGAGGCAGAGGAAGAAAGTGGGAGTGAGAGCCCATGCAGGTGAGAGTGTCTAACAGTGAGGAAATCAATATGATGTAAATTATTAAGAGCTCAGGAATGTGTCTGACCCCTACTGTCTTGCAGCAGGCTGGGCTCTGAAGGCTGGCAGGTGGACGCGAGCTTGGACTCTCCCTCTAACACTCATTAGTGGCTGGGATCCGGGGCTCCTTGCGAGTGGGAAGGCAGGGATCACAGCGGGGAAGTGATGGCCCAGGCCTCTCACATCCCGGCTCAGCCTTCGCTCTGGCTCTGCCAGCCTCTCCCTGGAAGCTCATTAGTAAGTGCACTGATGCATAAGAGCTAGTCATTAGCTGGGCTTTTTTTCCGTTTTCATCTCTCTTTCCCCCGACACCATGTCTGATCCTGAAGACCGGTGGCAGTGCTGGTTTAAAAGATGAGAGAAGTCCACATTACCGCAGGTACTCCAGACATATGGATATGAGACAGTAGTAGCCATCAGATTCCCCCCCCCCCTTTTTTTTATAGGGGGCGTCGGGTGGGGGTGGGAGTGGGGTGTCAGTTCGGAGTTCTTCAAATGGAGCCCATCCACAGCCCTTCAAACCAAAGTGTAAACATTAGCGCTTGACCAGGACTTTGGCTGAGCGCCCCTTTCTTCCTCCACGGTTGTTTTTGATCTGGGGTATTTGCTTTTGCTGCCGGCCAGATCCCTTCAGCACCTGATGGTTGCCCAGGCTCTGAGTAAATAAGATCTGGGGCCCAGGCCTCTTTGGGGCTGCTGGGTAAATAAGGTCTCTGGTGTGTGCAGTGTGCCTGGAAGCAGGGTGAGCTCTGGTGTGGAGGCCTCCGGAGACATGCCATCCCAATTTTTTTCTATATCTGGCTGTTTAATTCTGTTATCCTCTCTCTCTTTAACTTACTCCACTCTCCCTCTTTCCACACACACACACACACACACACTCACACTAAGCAGGTGCACTGGTTCATGTTAGCCTCTTGTACTTGTGAACATTTACGTTTTCTAAAGGGTGTGTCAAATATGAAAGAATTAATTTGATCACTTGTTTTGGCAAATTGGTCAAATAAAAATATACCATTTCAGATTTTAGAGCATATGAACTCTTTGGTCGTGACAACACCCTGGGTTATAAAAATGTTTTTTCATAAGCTTCTCTTATGCTTGAAGTTTACAGATGGACACTATTAGAATTTCAAGATCCCGTAATTGTGCGCTGTAAAGTGCTTGAACGACACGGAGGATCAGGCGCTAATCTCTGAGGAACAGTTTGGCATTTAGTGAGTCTTGAAATGTCAGAAAGATAAATGATGATGATAGCACCTGCGATAATGTAATTACTTCCTCAATGGTAATCTTCCAAACCCACAAACAAATGGATTTCATATACTCCGGAAAGATTAAACAATTTAACACCTGAGGTTTCCATGACTTATTAAAACAAAAAGTGGCCATTAGGGACCTGCAAAAATATTGCTGTCGTTACATTGCTCAACCTACATATTGTGTACCTTGTTGCTTTCAGCATCCGCAGCCTTTTCGTAAAAAAGATACAAGCTGCTATTTCCTATAGTTTCTCCAGTAAATGTACATGTAGCAGTGTATAATCAGCAGTGGGTTTAATTTATCGTTGTCTTGTCAGTGCAGGAGTAACAGATAAGTATAGTTGAGTTTCCATGCTATAGTGTCATTCAGTCACTGTAACGAGGGATTTGTCTTTGTGAAAGTTTACTGAGTCAAATCTCATCAGCTTAATGTGATCTGGCGCTGGCCATGCTGGATCCCCTTATGCCAATTAATCCAGGTTGTAACTCACAGACTCCTGCTGACCAATTCACATCCATTGTTGATGGTTTTTGGCTGCAGGAGCCTCAAACCTCCTTGTTAGAGCCAAAAAACCACAAGAAACCCACCACCTCTCTCAGCCCCATAAAATTGTCTGTTGATTGCCAACAATTAGCAGAGCCATGCGGGCTGAGAAACGACAATGCATTGCAATGCCGGCTATTGCAATGCATGGGCGGTGTTGGCTCACACGCCAGCTGAAAAGCCTCGACAATGTTTGTTAACCCCGGGGGTCACGACTGATTCACTCGCGCAGACAGAAAACAAGATTTATGTAGCACAAATCAATACGCAGTCAGACTTTTACCATTGTGCAAGCACCGATCCGGGCACTTCTCTCTATCAGTCGAACATGACACTAATGTGTTTTTATTCCTGTTTAACCCAGCCTGTGATGAATCTGTTGGCAGGCCAAGACGGAGGGGATGAGAGGCAGGATGCCCTTGATTAGTTGGGGAACACGTGGCAACATGCAGAGGCTGATGCAGTGGCATGTCACGGCTGCACCGGTCTATCAGTCTCCGAGCTCCCCACTGGGGGTTGTTTATCCGCTGTTTATCCATCTTGAGAGAAATCAGCTATTTACATCCTGGTGCCTCGCAGTGTATCAAACGGACTAATGACATCGTTCTTGGATGCTGATCCCTCTCACTGCTGTCTTAAGTAAATTAGAATGAATGCGGCCTCTCCGGCTCGCCTCCCTGCGAGTGTTCACTAACCAACCTAACTGCTCCTCTTTATTCTCCCTGCCATCGCCTCTGATTCCATTAACACTGCTTGTCAACAGAACACAGGGACACACACCTGGCAGAACACAAATCTAATCCTAAAGTAAATGATCGTACAGTAGGAATCCTCCTGGCAGGCTAATAATGTAAAATTTGCTTAATGTCCCCCCCCCCCCCCACCGCTCGCCCTGTTAAAGGAGAGGGGAAACTGGAAAGTGACATGAGTGACGGGTGGGTATTCTCTGGGCATTGACCAGCCGGCACAATGGAGGGAGTTGAGTTCTGTGCCAAGTTCTATTTCTGGGGCCGCATTCCAATTGATTAGGAGGCTTGTGAAACAAATGCTGGTGACAGAAACAAGAGTACGGCCCTGGCAACTGTTGGGCACGGTGCCGGGCGTACAGTCTTTCACTTGCAGCATCTCTCTCTCTCTCTCTCTATCGCACATTAGTGACACATTAACGACACGCACAATGTGACCACTGGGATAACTTAGCAGCTTTGTCTCTCTGCATGTGATTATGTATTAGACGGGCTCCGCTTGTTCCCTTGAATTCCACTCACAGAAAGCGTGTGAGCCGCTGCTCTTTAAATGTATAATCTCTATTCTAAAGGAAAATTAATGAAATGGAGAATTATTCCTTGATTTGCATTAAACTTGGTGCTTGACAACGAATCCTGAATTCTGCTTCAGTCAAGTATAGTTTTGAAGCACTTTGAGTACTTCTGGCCCACAGCTTCAAACTATGTCCGTGCATGTATGGATGCGTGGTGCGTGGTGAAACCGTGCTGAGGTTTGTGCGTCCGCGCGTGCAAGGGCAAGTGGGTGCATGTGTCAGCGCATATGTCCGGTGTATAGGCGCAGCACAACTGTAAACCCCAGCTTGTCTTTATAGAGGAGTTGATGATTGGATAAACCGTCTGAGTCTGGATTATTGTACTGGAAAATGAAAGCATATGCACAATTTGCATTTTAATGAGCAAGTGAGCAGTATGAAATAAAATTGTGCGCTGGCAAGAGTAACTCTCACTATAAAGCAGCGACTTAATACAGCGATCAAATATTTTATGAACACATTTTGTGGATCAGCTATCATCATAATTTAATTTTAAAACACTCTGGCGTTTATTTAAAAATGTACTTGAGCACGTGAGATCTTTTTATTTCTTTGTTTTGGTGTATTCAGTATACGTCGAGTCATGTGTTGCACGTGGCTCTTTGCAAATCTGCTTTGATTGAGACAACGCACGAGGGAGCCATGCGTGAAATTTATGCACGGCTGATGAAAAGTTCAGTAGGCCTGCGCCAAACAAAACACTGTTCAATTAAAAGGGAAGTAATGGCATCCTATATAATAAAGGATATGTGCGCATACATAAACTGACAGAGAAGCATGATGGCTCATTCGTGTCATGCTATGTAATTTAGTTAATGCCTTTCTCCTTGGTCTTTAAAACACTTGCACATTCAAATTTGCCATCATAATCTCTATGACAGAGGACATTAATTAAGTTTGTCGGCTGATCGCTGTTTCTTCACAACATCTCTGATTAAAATTTCACACATTGTAATGATGTGCTTCAGCGCTAGAAGCTGTGAAATTTACTAAGCAGTCAGTGCAGCTTCAATTCTTATTGTTGGGAGGTTCGTCCACCACACACGCACACACACGCACACGCACACGCACACACACACGCACAAACACACACACACACACACACACACACACACACACACACACACACGCACACAAAAACACACACACAAAACACACAAGACAAGACAAGAATAATTCAAATCAAAGCTGCTATGTGCTTTAAAGAAGATCTTTATTTACATGTAAATGGCAATATATCTTAGCAACTTGTTCATTAAAATATTGTGCGAATTAGGGGAACAACAAAACCGTAACTCCCCTCCAGATATGTGGGTTCAAATTTCATATTTGGGAAGTTTAATTAAGCAATAGATTATATTTTGAAAGGAGTGCTCACTTTAATGAATCCCCAGAGACCCCAGATAAACACTGCAATGGTATCAAAGCATTCATCTCTTTAATGGATGTGAAAATTAGGGATGTAAATGGCTTTGAGCCTTTATTTTCATTGCTTGTGGGAATATTTACCGGATAGAGGCGACACTTACGTAACCTATATTATACATAAGCTTTCATTTTTTGGAATCCACATGAGTAGATCTCAGCCATTTTCAAGGATAAACACTAAACACATATTTAAAGCATGCTTTTAACAACAGCCCGTCAAAACAATCAAGCAAATGGGCTTTTATGCTTTTTTTGAAAACCCAATTACATTTATATTCAAATATATACACGCTATCTTTAGCATTGTTGCACAGCACGTACTTTGTGTATCCTGTTGTGGCAAGCTCTTGTTCGACTGAAGAACACATCTTGCCAGAACCACTGGTCATTTTAACTTTTTTCGATAAGATGTTTGCCTGAGTGTGGCTCTATATTCTGCAATCCCTGAAACAGTGCAGAGTCAGTGAACCCTGGTACATTGTGTGATGGAGTGCTACGTGCCCAACATTCACCTCTGTGCGGCCGGCTGTTGTTTATCCCTGTAATGTCCATTTTATTGGGAATCTCAGCGAGTCTTCACACTACCTGCTGTGCTCAGCAGTGTGGAGAAGCCGGGGCCAGCAGAGTGGTGGTCAGCGCCTGTCGATCACAATCACAAGGATCAGTTAGCAGCCATCAGTCTGAGGAGTCATACCCAGATGTTGCCTGTCTTCTATCTCCTCATGTTCCGAGGCTGTCCTTTTTCCATTACTAGTATTCTGAGATTTCTACCCCCTGACATCATAAGCTAATGTTGTCGGACACTCTTGATTATTTTTTGTGCTTGTTTTGTGTGATTTGTTGCTTAAAAATATAAAAAGAAACTTATTCCTTCAGCTAAAAAGGGCAGAGGGATAAAAAATATATGTTATTTTCAAGGGAGGCTGTTTGTTTCTGTGATTGTGTTGGAGTCTATAAAAGGGAGGGCTGGTGTTGGGGAAGAGAGCAGTCAGAGGTGATAAGAAGGGAACACCACAATATACTCTACCTGCTGGAAAACAAACACAAAACATTGATTATATCATTTTTACAGACACCCGAAGCTCACCGTGGTTGATGTTTACCTGACACGAAGTAAACAGCGCGGAGGACTGTGGACTTCTACTCTGCATTTCATTTGCCGCCGTGACCCCGGCATACGTACGTCTGTGACCCGTTCCCGCCCCTAATTTCCCCCATCACATTCAGAGCAGACCCGCCAACGGTCAGCTTCATTACATCCAATATCTTAAATCACCTCTCATGTGTTTCCCACCAGTTTGGCGCTTGGTCTCCTCTGAATCGCAGTCATTTAAATGTTCCTGTGCTGATTGCGGGTGCAGGTGGTAATACATTAAGGGACTGAGACAGCCAGTGGCACAGTGCTGAAAGACCTTTATCCATTTGCACTAAGTTTCCCCTCACATTCAGAAGCATGTCGGTCTAATTAGGCCAATGGTTTTGACTGTCGCCATATTCATATGGGACAGCTCACTTTAAGTTGTACAACAAGGTGATTCTACATCATATAGACTCCACCAGGCCAATAGATTATGCCGTGGTCTGGGGAATTTCAAGAAGAAATTGTACATTAATGAAAGCAGAGAATGGCAGCGGAGAAGAATCGCAACAGGGTTATTGCTCTTTTCCTCTCCATCTTTTAAGTAAAGGAGCCTCAGACCTCATGAGAGGTGCGGATGTCTAGGGTGTAAAATAACTACTCATGATGCCCTTTTGTTTCCAAATCAAAATGTGTTACTTAAGCAGAAAATCAATTTACAGATTTGTATGTGAAATGGAAAGAAAAGTGTTTTTGCAGTGCTGCATGTCAAATCAAAGGCACCCGTTCACTTTATATATATAAAAAAAAAACTTGTCTGTGTGTTTGAACCGCAGCGAGTTCCCAGTACGTCTGTCTCACAATGATGAGCTCCTCTAGCAGGTAAAAGCTTCAGAAAGCCCTCGGTCCATTTCCATTCTAGCTTCCAGCAGTGTGAGTGGTGTGACAGCCTCTTGGGGCAAAGGGATTATTGAGATCAGGCCTCCCCCAGCTCTATGCCTCTGGCCCAGCCAGCCAAGCCATCCCAGTCAGTTCCTCAAGCCCCCCGGTGCCTTACAGAGCAGCCCACCAGGCGCACAGAGAGCAAAGAGGCACCAGGGACCCCTCTAATTGTCCATGCTTTGGGCGGCTCTCTGGCAAGCCAGCATGAAGAAGGCCCCCGGTCCCAGGGCTGTCCGCGGCCCTTGCTCAGAGATTCTGAGGACGATATATCTGCTTTGAGCCTTTATGTTTCTGAGGCTGTCCTATAGTACAGCTTGAAATTGTGAATTTCTCTGAAAGTCTGCTTTCAACATGGTCAGTGTGGTGTTACAGCTGGGTCATAAACTGCTCAAATGATCCTCATGATTCATGTTGTAAATGTGTGGTGAATTCCACTCAGTATTTCTTATCCTTTTCTGTTGACATTCGAAAAATATAAACCTCAATAGAAAGCGCATTGTCTTAGAGGGCCTGAATGAATGCATTTTTGAAATATCTCTTTATATTTTGAATTATTTTGGAAAACATATTCTAATGCATGTGTGATTTTTTTACTTCTAAAAATATCTTGTTCACTTGTGTATTTAAAGCAGCCAAATACAAGAGCACATCGTTTTTTTAGTTTGTTTATTTGTGTAGATTGTAGAGATTTTCATGAGGAGCTGCTGTTACTAGTGAGAGCTGCAAAAATTGGGGAGGCTAAGTCTACTGGGAAATGGATGAGGACTGACAAGGCCACCCGTACAAAGGAGGGGTTAGCCTCTAGTGCTCCAGTTGGGGGAGGGGAGGCAAATGAATGTCACAACAGCCACAATAATAATCACAATTACTTTGATACCTGTGTCCAATTTAATCTTTTAATTGTATTAACACGAATAGACGTCTTTAGTTTTTCATCTAACAGCAGGAAATAAATACTTGTGCTTTCTGTGATGATGTGCTGCTCACAACATTTCCCGTCCGAAGAAAGCGTTTAGGTTTCTTAAATTATAACCAAGTGGTAGACGATCGTGGAGCGGCGCCCCGACAAGGCGGCGTTGTCAAAAGATGTTAATCATTTACAGCTTACACGTGGCTTCCTCGCCTGCATGATCAACCAAAGTGAACCAAAAGCAATTATAAGCAACAATAATATTTAGGTAAGCATGCCATCGCCGAGACTGACAAAACGTCACAATTACTGTGTAGGCATTAGCCACTCATTAGCGGCATACATATTGCACAGTGTCCTCAGCCATTTAATTAACGCTATTTCCTCATCCACTCCTCCCCCTTTTAATTTATAGACAGACTGTTGCCAAAATCCACATCTATAAATATATGTGTGTGTGTTTGGACCAGTTATTGTACAGCAGCCTCAACATATTGATTCTGGGGTTTGAAATCATTGCAGGTTTTCATTTCTCTAATTATATCGTAAATGGTAAACGTTTCATTTGGTGTTGTACACACGGAGTTCAGATGTATTTGAGTTGCGACTGCAGCTATTGTTTGTACCAGCAATAAGAGTGA
Source organism: Verasper variegatus (assembly GCA_026259375.1). Lineage (NCBI taxonomy): Eukaryota > Metazoa > Chordata > Actinopteri > Pleuronectiformes > Pleuronectidae > Verasper > Verasper variegatus. Next base: position 10,962,555 of record CM048052.1, read on the forward strand.
CGCTGGTTCTGTTATCACCTCGTGAGTCTGTGTCTTATAATGGCAAAATGTTATCCAGAACTTTGGCAGGTGTCTGTCTGTCTGTCCATCCGTCCATCCATCCATCCGTCTGTCTTTCTGTCTGTCTGTTTAAGCACACATTTTGTCACCACTGTGAAAGATCAGTCCAGAAACTGTACAGGTGGGTGTTGAGGCCTTGGTCTAACCCTATGAGTAATGATTACTCATGTAATAATATGGTAATACCTAACTAATAACTAACTCTAAAGTCTCTAGTTGCTTTCTTCTTCCTTTACACAATAGTTTGCACTAAATAAAACCAAATCTATTCACACTGTCCACATGATTCAACTATTGAGGACGTTAAGAGCTCAGTAAATAGGCAGTTAGGTATGCTGGTCATGCCAGTAACCGCTATGCAAAGGAATAGCCAGACAATAGCCCCTAACTGGACTGTGACAGGGTAATTACTGTGCGCACATAATAAAATTCTCTTTACATAGGTCACTCACAAAGTGTAATTAAAAAAGCGTGATAGATTATTTTTATTGAAGCAATTAAACCAAAAAGCAAAAAGTAATTAAGTGTGGAGGTAATAATAGTGTTGGTCAACAGCATTTGTTTTGAGAGAGGGATTTGTCAGCCTCACCTCTCGAATGCAGCGCAGACATCCTTTAATTTACGCTCCGCAATTTTATTACGTTAAACTGTTTTTTACTGTGTAACAATTATGTTTATAATGCCAAAAAAACGGAGCTGGATTTAATGAAATCATTACCATGAGTGATAATTGTGAGTAAATGCTAGATTTGAATTATCATCTTCCTCTATGTACCGAATTAATGAATCGTTACTATTCATCCTACTGGTCTATAATTATGTTAAATTGGCCGTCTTATCAGCAGTCAAAGACTTGGGATTATCAGCGTCTTGACTGTGTGGACTGTGCCAAATTCCTTGTGGATATACGCCTGTCCCCCCCGCACAAAGAAGAAAGGAGAGATAATATTGGGAGGTTAAACTTCACAATTTTCTCTTAAAAGATGTTAGAAGAGCCATTGCTGCTTTATGAGGGAAATCAGACTGACGGGTCTGTGGGGCATTAACATCCACTTGACTTTGAGTGCAGCTGATTTTACAAGCCAACACATACATGTAGCTGACACATCAACTGTGTTGATCTCTGCAATTGTGTCAGGTAACTGAATTCAGATGATATGTAAATGCGGAGGGGAAATATGTTGCCCTCGTTAGCATATGGGCCACTTGCATTTCAGAAACGTATTATAATTCAGCGTGCGCGTTTCTGAAAATCACTGCAATAATCTAATTGTCAGGTAGGAGGGAAAAAAACTGCATCATTTCATTTAGTGAGGTCAAAGATAATGTGGAATAAGAAAAGAGGGAAGATTCATGGGTTTTTTTGCAAATGAAATACTTGTGAATGAGTTTGTCAAAGGTTTTTGTTTAGTATGCAGGTTAGTGCTTTGTGTGAATTAACAATATAATAAAAAATATACAAAAAGAAAGCAGAAAGCAGACAAAAATAATTAAATAAAAAAAAACTTCTGCAGGGTAGCTGTCCTTAAATTGCTCTATAAACAATCATGAGAAGAAGTTTATTACAATTATGTGCCTTGAAATAAAGAAAGAAAGAAGAGTGAATCCCATACCAGCAAAGGAAGCTGCATGAAAGTAGTGCTGCTGATTTCCACATGTCAGACTCGGGTTTGATTTGACGGTTTTCCTCTCTTTTGTTCCATCTGCTGTCATTGGGAATGCGAACAGCAGAGGGCAGCTTGAATACATAAATACAAACTAGAATGGTGCATCTTTCAGTCATCTAAGCCATGCACTCTTTTACATCCCAACACACTGTTCGGTTCCTGTCTGACAGCTGCCCCGCACCCATGAGAGCCCGGGACTGTGATCAGCATCAGCCCTATCGCAATACCACACAGGGGACACACCGGGGCGGGGGAAGGAAGTGGGGGAGTAAAAAGAGAGCTGGAGTGACAGGTAATTGACCAACACCGACCAAGTAGCAGGTAATGTTTGGCAAGCCTTGTGACAATTTGTAAGTCACATAAAAATCTTCAGGTCTCTTCGTTTTTCTCTCTTTCCCTCACACTTTCCTGCAAGTTGCAGAGAGAAGTTAGAGCACCTCTCTGCTGCAGAACAAACCTCAAAGACAACGCTGTGCTGTTTTTATTGTTAAACCTGTGTTCAGCCATTGTCTGCCCTCCCTCCTGAGCTCTCTCTCTCTCTCTCTCTCTCTCTCTCTCTCTCTCTCTCTCTCTCTCTCTCTCTGCCTCTGCCTCTGCCTCTCTCTCTCTCTCATTGTGGCTCAAGATGAATCTGCCAGCATGTACCCATGCTCTTCATCACTGTCAGGTGCCCCATGGTGGTCCTCCTCCTCTTTCTCAAACTGGGCACCAACCGCTGGCTAGAATTATTCCTCACCTCCAAAACTCTCCCCACTGTTTCTAAATAAATGCGGCTGTAGTAACCGAGGAGTGTTGCTCATCCATCTTTGCTGTGCGGGTATATGTGGAAAGTGCAGTGTTTATTGAGCCAGACAGAGAGCCTAATAAGCCACACAGCCACTGTAAAGACACACAAGGTAATGTATTATATTTCTGGTATATTACAGGCATTACGGTTTGTTCTGCCCTATAATTACAGGAAATTATGTTTTTACATTATTGGTGGAGTTTCACATAGAATCGTGCACATTTGCTGTCACCTTTATACATGTAAATTGTCGCAGCAGCTCATTCACCAGTTTTATGAGACTTATCTATTTGAAATGGAAGGAGATTATTACAATTTTTTTTGTCTCTTGACAGGCTGGTGTATGTCGCCTTTGTGTGTGTCAGGTAGCGGGTCACTGGAGTTAGACGAATGAAATGCACCATAAACGTACAACACTATGATCCACACAGCTGCACATGCATGTGACACACAGCCACTGTTGATCAAGGTGTGTAGTGATTTCCTTTCTCTGCAGACAATTAAAGAGGATGCATCCATTTGTTTTTCTTCGAGGTAATTAAGCTCTTCCGCATGAGTGATGTTGTCCTTATCGTCCCCTGTTTGAGTCAAATGCCTTTTGTGAAGCACATTCCATCAAACCCTGAGAGAATACACACGCGACCTGAAGTTGAACACTTTTAATTTCACTTTTGGATAAAACTTAAAGGATGCAGAGGTCACCGGAATGAAGGGAAGCACCTGTGATACAACTCGATTAGCAGTTAAATCAAACGACCTGCCGCTACCAGACCTTTGGTTGATCTCTTGTGGAACACATTGGCTGTAGGACTCATTCCTCTTTTTTTTTTCTGCGAGTGAATCTCATTCCTCAACACAAATATGCACTTATTAAGTTTCCCCCCAAGTTCAATTGGAAACGGGTTTGTAATTAACAAGTAAGCCAAAGCTTTAAAATGTCACATTTATTGTGTTTTCATATCTCTGAAATTCAGTCCTGAAACAGAATGATGTGTGTTTTATAGCAGTTATGATAAGAGGCTTACACACTCAAAATCTCAATATAGATCATTTGACAAACGTCTTTGGTGGCCACTCGTTAAATTGGTTTCACCCGCGTATTTGGGCCTCATTCAAAAGATATCTTTGAATAATGGTAAGCAGTTTAGCTCCTCTCCTCTGAAAAGAGGAGGGTGATGCAAATGAACTCCATTTCACTCTGTTTTGTTTAATCTATAATATTGTAGGTTTTTCCGCAGTCTTTTCTAGCAGACTTTATAGCTTCTATATTCTAGCATAGATTAATACAGCTTAGGCACACCTATCTTGAATTCAAGTCAGTCTAATACCCCTCATTGCATATCAAGGGCACAAGAACATATTATCTGATCATTCCGTGCATTCATTACATTAATGAATCAAATATGAATAAGTGTTCCTCTTCAAAAAAATGTTCATTACCATAAACATTAATATTAATGCCGCTATGTGCTGAGCTAAAATTTTTAATGATGTGTTTTAATATGCCAGTGTTTGCAGAAAATAAAAAAGGAAACCGAAACACTTGCTGTATTTTCTCTGTAAATAAGCAATTTTGGAGATAAAATTTGTGAAAAACCTTTTTACGGCATTTCTACATAGATTATAACCCCCATGCTTCCAATATGCAGTCTGCCACTGAGTTGCAGCAGGTTAAGATGTAAAAATGCATTGTCTGCTGCCTGTTTTTGCTTCTCTCCATAACATCTGTGTCAGTTGAAAATCACTGGATCTAACGCAGCAGCATTTAAACTTTTTAACTTTTAAATCCCCCAGCCCCATACAGTACAACAAAAGTCTATGGTGGAAAAATACCATGAAAATTCTTGACTTAAACATAGAGTATACGTGGACTGACATGGACCCATTTGGCACACACACACACACACACACACGCACACACGCACACACACACACACACACACACACACACACACACACACACACACACACCACACACACACACACACACACACACACACACACACACACACACACACACACACCACACACACACACTCACACACACACACACCCCACACACACCACACACACACTCACACTCCCCTATGAAAGAACAAGAAACACACATATGCAGCTCATCATAAAGAAAACATGTTATGGCGTACATCTCATAAATGTGCCCCAAATATTCTGAAAAGCTGTTGCATTGTCACTTTTTTTTTCTCTTCTTGGTACCGAACGCATCAACAAGCTGGTTGTGTTTTACCCGCGCTGAAACGTTGGCTGTCAACAGAACTCCCATCAAAGGCAGCAGTACCATCCAGTGCCTAGAGCGTCTGGCTCTGTCCTCTCTTTTCAGCCAGACTGGTCTCTGGCAGCTGCACGCATGCACACTGGCTGAGGTCAAAGCTGTCACTTCAGAGGGCACCGTCAAATCTCAGCCAGCGCTGGATGATGTGGGAGTGCTCCCTACAATCACCCAGATGTTTCCAATCAGCTGGGCTTCTCCACATCCTTCCTCAAACACTCTGTGCACTGTCTGAGTCGGTGAGCGCCACCGACAACCGCTGGAAGACGTTGTTGTGAGAGTGAAGGAGAGAAGCTGATCAATGGAAATCTGCGCTGACGTTTCCAGTGATAACTGTAACACCTCATCTCTTTCCGTTCCTATTGAAAAACAACAATAAAAAACTATTAGATAAATAAATTAGAATTTAAGTATTGTGCATGTGATGAGCAGTTGTTTTTGACCACAGCAGATTTTGAATTACATATTTTAAAAAACATTGTCTGTTAAGTATAACAATTTTATATGCAAAACCAATATAAAAATGTAAGTCACATTCTATTCACCTAAATCTTTAAGCTTGTGTGTGTGTGTGTGCGTGTGTGTGTGTTTTAGGTGGGCACTGTAAATGACAACTGTGTGTTTTTGTGCCTCTTAATCTGATTAAATTAAACCCATGTCCATTTGGATCAGCAAGCTTGATTCATCCCATCTGTGTATGTACATGTTTATCTATGTCTTTCTCTACATCTTTATCTATATTTTTAGATTTATTATAAACTTTATCTCTGAACAGAAACTGCATTTTAAGCATGATCATGAATAATAAGAGTTAATCATTAGGTTGTACAGACACTGTTTTTAAAACCTGCTCTGAAACCTGATAATACAGTAAATCTGCAGCTATAATTTGACCATGTGATGATTCCACCAGGACAAGGTGCCTGAGATGAGACATTGTACCCAGTGACCTTGTCTCTAAATCAAACAGACGTAGCAACAGAACAGCGCTAATCATTTATAGTAGCAGGATAAAGGGGCTGAGAGGAGGTGTGATGTAAACCACTTAACATCAGCCTTCACAGCACACATTGATGCACCTCAAAGAATAAGCAAATGGTGCATGTCATTTTGTTAGCCTGTAAGCTGCTTACTGAAAGTTGTTTGGCAACAATAAACAGAACAAACAATAAGAAACCTTGACATAAAACTACATGAATGACATAAGTGTGACCTTTAAGTTCCTTTATGTAGAAGATTATCAAGTGGGCAACTCTGGGGTCCCAGAACAACTGGGATGGGAACAAACACAGACTAATTTTGAGTAAATTGGCTTTTGATGATTTGAGTCATCGCTTTATTTAAGTAAATCATTATTAACGCTGATAGGCCTTAAAATATTATTTCAACTTGTTGCACTTTCTTAGCCATGGGTTGAAAATCTAGGTTTGCTGGTTTGTAAGAAGGATTACACGAAAACTAATGAACAACTTTCAACAAAACCTGGTGAAAGGATGCAGAATGGTTCAGGGGTTTCCAATGTTTAAGTCATGGATCTTGATTAAAACAAAAACAGGCACATTTAGGGAACTGATATATATGAGTGTGTGCAATTTGGTGCAGCTTGAATGAATTTAAGGGAACTGTTGGGGGCGGAGGAATGCAATCTTCTGAGTGCAATTCTAGATTGTTTTTCGCTCATAAAAGGTGTTTATTCCAGAATACAGTTACATTGTAATAAAATACTACAACCCAATTGACAGTAAGACAACTTGGAGGGCCTGGAAGTATTATCCTCGTATGGGGGCTGTTGATATTTTCTGCGTCCCTTGGTATATAATGAAGATGACATGTACAGTGCATGTGCTGTGAGCACTAATTGGACTGTGTAACCAAAAAGGTGCAAACCCAATGTATATAGGGAGGAATAGGTGGAATGAGGGTCAATGGGGGCACGACAGTAACAGTTTGGCCCCTAACAGGTTAATACAGCGTCAATATTTTACCAATAAATTACAGCTATTCTTGTTACGTTTCATGAAACTCAAACAAAATCTTTACAATGTCCCATTTATTTAACAACTCTATGAATTACTTCCCCAAAGAGCATAAATGTGACGGATGACATTATTCAATTCTGAATACTTGTACCTCAAGGAGCAAAAATGAATCATCCTTGACTTCACGACGGCACAACAGTGAGACAAGGCGTGCCTCGGCCATCGAATGCAAATTACCACAATTTAGAGCGTTGTATTCAGCAGGAGACCATCGCTAAATGGTCAGACAAGCTAGTCACAGATATTAAAATAAATTATGTCTAATTTGAATTTTAGTCACGCTACATTAACTAATAGAAAGTTATTAACATTTCAAAAGACAGGGAAAAAAAAGCTTTTGCCCGCAAAATTAACAGTGGCTGGGCTGACCTGTAAGCCATGCAGTCTGATCACTGTAATGACAGCCTAATGGCATATTTACATTAAAATCATGGGCAGCTAATATGGGATTCAGAATGGGAAGCTCAGTCAAGGATTATTTAGTCTGGCCTGTTGGCCTCTCGCTGAATGTTTCTTTCTTAACTTCAATACAAAGCAGAAAGTTCTTAATTCATGACTATTTAAGTGGCTGGTCTCTGTGGCTTGCGCTCCCTCTCACCCCCCTAATGTTCTCTTTAGTTCCAACCTTTTATCGTTCATCTCTCCTCTCCCTTTTCCCTCCTCAGTCTTTAAAGACAATTATCATCTCACTTCAGAAATATCCCCAAATAACCCGTTCTTGAGGAGCCTTGTTGGGATGAATGGAATTCTTCACCGACAAAGATGAGCGGCCCTCTCCCACCAACCCCGAACCTTCTGATACTGTGCTCTTTGAAACAAGATACAATTTTTTTTCCTTACATTTTGAATATTCCTAATTCATTTCCCCCTACTTTGATATTCTTCAAGAAACCGCTGTGCTATTTCAAGATGTAGGAAGTGAGCGCAGAAGCGATAGGATCACACTGGTGGAGAGGTTTTAGGTTCAAGGTTTAATTGGTGTGACAGCAGAGGAGGGATGGAATTCCTGTAATGTTGGAAGTGTTTTTCCTTTGAATTAGCTCAGATGTGTTCCAGTGCATGTATGTAAAATGTGACTAATTCGAGCTTGTCACTCAAAACTATAAAAAACAATGATGAATGATCCTAAACTTAAACGCTGCATATATGCCATTTACAATCATCTAAAACACAGGGAATTCTCACTTCTTGATAAGGTTAATTACAAATCATACTCAAATGTCACAATTGTTGAACTAATTGAGTAATTCAGTAATTAACTACTACTGAAAAAATGTTATGCTTTATACTTGAGTGAAAAAGTTAAAAAGAATACTACTAATTGGCAAGAATGTGACAATAATGTTATTAAAAACTCTGATTTATGCATTTATTTTACACTTAATTTGAACCCACCCTGCTAAGCTTCATAAGTAGCATATAAAAAGTTAATAATTGTTATATAATCAGTGGCGGATCTAGAATTTTTCTAAATCAGGGGCTGTAAAGGGGCCACAGTTTACACAGAGGCACTTCACTGGCCAATCGGATTTCAGCTTTGGCCACTGCCCCCCTGGTCCTGCCCCTGGCTCCGCCCCTGTAGAATACACTACAATGCTCTACAATGTCAGCTTAAGCAGATATAAGAATATGTGTCTGTTAACATAGTTTGCCGTTAAGTCTTTGAAGGTGCTGGCCTCATCTTACCTCAAGTTTTATTTTACCACGTGTCTTTTTTAGAAACTACTCTATTATTGTCCCATTCACTCCACATGACTGCTGGCCATAGTGAATACTTGGACCCCGACATGCTGCAGGTGAGAGGAGGTGATATGTATTTAAAAATGCAAAATGACATCTAATGTTTAGCGTCGCTGATGGTTTCCCAGACCTCGTCCTGGACCTGACCATCTGCTCCCCTGGTCAGATGGAGCTACGCTTTTGGCAGCGCTCAGAGACGTTCCATTGGCCTCCATCTCAAAGGACACCCAGTATTATCAGATTTCTCTTCCCTTGGAAAAAAAGAACTGAGACAGTGGCACTGTAAGAATAACAATATGCTTAGAGAAGGAAGGGGGTGGAGCGGAGGAGGGGTGGGGGTTGGAGGATAAAATGATTGTAACAGAGGGAGTGGGACAACAATAACAACAAGTTGTCTCGCTAGCAGCCAGATACTGTCACATTACGGATGGAATCACTTCAGAAACGTGGAGAATTAATATCCTAATGAAGCTTCGAGTGGCCATTAGGTGTGTGTAATGTGGCTCCAGGGGGCTGGGATAGATGTCCAGCAGCTTTAGGCCCTTATTTGTGCGCAGTCACCTCAGCAGTTGCTTTTATTAGGGTAACATTAGAGGAAAAAGGGACGATGCGACAGAAAGATAGCGTTTTATTACTCCGGTTCCCAGGGAGCCGTGCTCTGCCTGTCACAGGCAGAAAAAAGCATGCTGTTTTAGTTCATTTTACAGCTAAATATCTCTGTTACAAATGTCTCTGTCTATAGAACAACATTTGGGCTATTATCACCAAAGTGTTCCAGCGTTGTCTGGAGATGAGTTATCTGGTGCGATGTTTCAAACTGTGCGAAAGGATTCTCCCTGCAGACAGCCGTGAATATAAATTTCATTCACATTTTTCATTCACATTAATATACTCCATTTCTTTTCTTTTTTTTTTTACCCTGCCTCATCCCTCTCTCCCCTTTTCTCTTTTGACAGCACCGTTGCATGCCTCTGCTTTTTATCTCCTTACATTTTCAGGGAATGAATTGCTCTCCACTGTCACTGGGCTCTGGCCAAGAATTCATTTTTTTGTAGGTCAAATGTTCCAGAATGTCATCTTTGACAGCGACCAACCAGCACGATGAATACAAGGAAAGACACGGCCTGCTGATTTTTTTATTTATTTTTTTGTTTGTTCGATCACCACATACATTTAAAGCACGGTAAACACGCGGCGCACAGAGCAAAGGCACACGGTGTCTATGTAGAAATCAATATTGAATTAAAACACTCCCCACTCATGAATAAAAAAAAATAAAAATGGTAAGGGGGCCGTTGGAGCTGCAGGACTCTACAGTCAGCTAATGAAGGTTATGTTGCATGGCAGAATTCAGTAATTGCGACGCACAAGTGAGGTATTAGACAGGATGCAGCTAATGGAAAACAATCACATTTAACATGGCTCCTTGGTTCTAGCTGTTCAATAAGTGAGCAGCAGGCTGGCACACAGCAAACAGGAGGCAGGGGGGCGCCGCGCGGCACAGTGTTTTAATGTGATCGGACTATAACAGACAATCTATTTACAGTGTGCTCTGGGGAGCTAATAAACAAATGTTGAGTAATTTCAGCCAGCAGTAATTACCCTTGCAGCTGACAAGGAGAGTGTGATACTCTCTCCTTCACCTCCGGCTCGGTCCAGGAGGTGTGGTGGTCCTCCTCTGCTCATATAGATGTGGCTGCCGGCCCGCAGTCAAACGCACAGGATCATTTACAGCACCCCACTTCTCTGAGTGCACCCGGGGTATCAGATTCTACACCGCTGTTCCGTTTCTGCTTTGGTAACAGCCACGGACACAAATGAAATTAATAACGAACTGTAGCAAGTGTTGATATTTTCCAACTTGGACGTTTCAGCGGATATGTTAAAATAGCTTCTATAGAATCAAATTAAACAGAATCTCAAGCAGCAGGTGACCAGCTTGAGTGTTAATTAGAATTTGTACATGATTTCACTCCTCACTTCCTGCCTCCTCGTGCTGTCGGACTCCATAACCCGCTCGTATAAATCGGTGGAGGAAGAAAGCAAATATGAAGTTCAGGAAGCAAATGAATTACTTTGCAGGTGAGAGAGAAGAGAGAGAGGGCCAAAGGAATCTTTATCCAGGGAGCTCAGTCTTGATCCTTCAGTTACCGAGAAATAGATTTTTATGCAAATATGTCTCTATCGATCGCTGCCCCCTTTTCCTTTCTTTGATGGAACAGGATGGAGACGACTGCATGTGATTAGATAGAGATAATCATTACCGAATGTAAATAACAAACATGTTTATTCAGCGTAGAAAAGACAATCTGTTGCGTACAACTGCTTCACAATTTCTACTATTCCTGACTACTTAATTTGTAGCTAGATTGCTTCTAGTTTTAGTATGCACGTCACACATCTTGAATAAATGATACATTTCCTGTTACAATGCACACGCAGGGTTTGGTGTTGTAAGGGATGTTTCTGTTGCAGATCCTGCCTTCACTGCATTTGCCTCAGTCCCCTCATGTCTTTCTGACCAGTATGGCACAAACAATGCCACATATCAGATCCCAGCGTTCTCCGCAGAATAACAAGGAGGGAGCGGAGCGGTGACGTGCGGGGTCCAGTCTGAGGGCCTGACAGACGGATGGTGAGCCCAGCCTGTCCCTTATCCTCAGACAGGCAGATGTCCCCTCTCCCTGCGTGGCCGGCTGCTGACCAGGGGAGAGCCAGGCGGCTGCTGAAATGAAGAAACTTGAGAGCTCCTCGGGGGGCGAGCTGGTCATTTGATGTCCAGCACAAGGGCAGGGTGTGATGCTGAATGAGCTGAGGGAGAGAGGCAGACTCTGCAGTCTGTTACAAAGGACCAGCCTGACGGGCAGGCAAGGAGGGGGGAATACTGAGCACACACACACCATTACTGTATTTCATCTGTTTTGTCACAGAGAAAATGGCCATGAAGCACATGTAGGAACTTGGTGTGGGACAAACATTGTCATATCTAATCCTGCAACGTAACACAATTATCTTTATTATATCAGCCCTTTATATTATTTCACTTTAGCTGTCATCACCTTCGTCGTGACCAAGAAGTGTCGATGATAACTCACTGAACAATGTGTTGGTGATACTGACACAATCAGTGACTGAAGTCCCATTGAAATATATGAAGTACAGGCACAATGGAGCCATGGCATCTTTCTTACCTGGCCTAGGTTCAGTCTTGCAGGCAGAGGAGAGCCCTTTGAAGGCTACAGAGAGGCTGAGATGAGAAGCAGCCCTGCCTGCTGAGGGATCAGCCGTAACCGAAGTGCCAGCACCACAGTGCTGTAATTAATCGCCAGTGATGGCCGCCTCCGTCCTGCAGCCCAGCTCAATTTCTCCCTCACAACAAAAAAAACTGCGAGTCAGAAGATGTTGGGCAACATTAACTGCCCGTACTGTTTCCATTTTCTGACTAGCAGCAGTGGTGTGTGTGTGTGTGTGTCTGTGCGTGTGTGTGTGTGTGTGTGTGTGTGTGTGTGTTGATAGGGTGGGAGTGTCCCGGGATGGGTCGGGAGATGCCTCGTGGGCTCAGGAGAGGGGAGCGACGGCGAATAAGCCATGGCTACGTACCTTTCATCTTGCAGGAGATTTGGAGAGGTTTCAGACCACAGAGACTTCTTAATTCTCACTAATTCATTTGCGTTCCAGATTCACTGGGCCTGGGATAACCTGAGAATGATAATGAACTCGCAGGGGGAGTGCATGGTCCCTTGCCTTTGAATGTGCTCAGAATAGAATCAGATAATCTTTCCTTGTGAATCTTTCTGGAGGAGAAGAATCCTATTAAGAGTGATTGCTTGTCATGAGAGTTTGAAGATGTGGGCACACACACCCTGCTGTGTGAGAATGGTGGTTCTTTTGAAACACAAAAATGCAATACTGGTGTAAACGCGCCAAAAAAATATATCCATGCAAGTTGTTTTCATTCCGAAATCCTATTTTATTATATTTTCTTATGATGAATATTTATTTGCAAGTTGCACAAATCCTCAATCAATAATTTTCTACCCACCATCTTATATAGTAAGTCTTTTTTGTTCTCCTTGTAAACCATGCTACATCCAAACAATTTCTTATCATAACAAATGAGGGAGCTGGTTATTTACATTTATGGATTGAGATGCCACATTTTCAATACAATAGACAAGAAAGAAGCCCTATGTGTTTACATCCTAGAGGCAAGCCGTGTTTACTGTGAAAAAAATGCACAACTCTTTCTTTGGTTTTTGGCAGCATTCAGGATGGAGGTATTTTTAGAATTACACTTAATAGTCGAAAAAAGTTGAAGAATTCAGACACATTCTTGCAAATGCACTCTTGGCGCTTACAAGAAAACTGTGTTTGTCCTTTGCTGCAGGATCGTGACTGAAATTTAGACGGAAAGAATTTTCTGTATGGTTCTTTATCGCGGCCTGACAATGAATAGAGAGATTTTCAAGAGATTTATAGGTCTGTGGAGTTCTAAGGGATAGATTGCAAACTCTTGTGATAAAAGGGAGGGAAAGCTGTCTTACTTCAGGGCTGGTCTCATCTTTGGTCAAACAGAAGTGAGCTTAATTTGTGGGTCTGCCTGGGGAATTTCAAAGGAGGAAAGCTTTGAGTGACGCCGAGCTTGAGCTCCCTGATGTTAGTGAGATGAATGAAAGCAGGGGTCTTTAGGCTACAGGCCTTCTCACACTCCCACATTAACAGAGGTCTTTCAAGTTCTCATCAGGATAATTGTATAGGATGCAGTAAAATGCAAGGCAGCGTCAGGCGGCACTTGTCATCAGTCTGATTACAATACAATAAGGTCACAATATTTGCATGTTTCACATTAATTATAAAGTATTAACTCACAGTATGTGATTGGTGGTGAATAAGTAGTTATAACCAGATGGAAAATCATTTTAAAGTTACTATTATGACAGTAAACAATATCATGTATATGATATACATGACATTGTTCATATATAATATTCATATTATTGTATCAGTAGTATAATTTGCAGGACATATTTTATATAAGCATATTATGACCCTAATATCTGCCTACAACTTCATTACAATGTTTTAATAACCATTAATTCAATATTATGAATGCTAAATAAGGAGGACTACAAGTAAAGTGTTGCCCCGGATGCCATATTCATAACAATTTTAAGTAGGTTGTGCTTGTTGACTTTTTGTAGGGGAAACTATTTGGGTTAAAATATGGAAAATAAAATTGGTATTTACTCACTGTGCGGAGCTATAATATCTAATGGACAAAATAAAAGAAACTCAGTCCTAGCAGGTTCCTGTTGCAGGAAAATACCAGAATTCATTCTCCGCCTCTTGGTGTTTTTCAACAGAAGCCTCACTGTGCCATTGTATGGAACTGGCTGGCCTTGATAGAATGACCTAACATTTTGACAGGACAAAATATAAAGCTGCTCTTTATTCGGTGGACAATTCAGCAGATGCAGGCATGGGAATGGCTTTAATCAATAGAAATGTGGGTGTACTGTGTGATTTATTCTGGGCTTTGCTTTATGTACAAAGAAATCTCTGACATTGCTAGGAGCACAGGCATAATGGGCCCCACTCAATTTTCCCTGAAAGCTTGTGTTGTGATGGTTACAAGTGCTATCTGATCAGCCTCCCAGGCTTCCCAACGAGACAGATGATTAGGTGCGGCAAACAAGCCTCATCACCGGCTAAAATTGATGACTCAATACCGAATGACAGACAACTCTATTTGTATCAAGATAAGCCGCTGACAGTTGTGTATCAATCAGAATTGAGTTATTATTGAGCATGAAGAAAGGCATTTGTAATATCATTAAATCCAGATATGCCGCACATCTGGCAGGCAGCCATGCGTGTGAAGGGGGGGAGGGGGGGGGCGAGGGGGGCGGTGTTAAGCGACAAAAAGAGAGAGGCAATGCATGAAGAAGAAAAAAAACACTCGGGGCAATCATTCCTGGCAGTGCGCTGGCAGCTGCAGTGGGTTTTTTTGTAATTTCAATATGTTTCTCTGCACCTCAAGCTCGGCTGCAATAACAGCTTACAGATTGCTTATGTCATCAAATTTTGACAAACTTCTCAATTGGTTTTGACCTTCATCTTTAGCCATCTGCTTTCTACTCTTTCTCCTCCTCCTCCTCCTCCTCCTCTCCCACTCAGTCTATATATTTTCACCTGACAGCACTTGTGTACCTTAAATAGCTGGTGAAGCACTAGCTTAAAAGCCTCATTTGTTTGAACAATGTCTTAATGCTGATGTTGTAACTTTTGAAGTTAAGTGGCCAACTTGTTTGCATACAGTTGCCCTGTTTTTCACATCCTGCAGATGTAGACCAACAGTAGCAGTCATTTGAAGCTGTGAAGCTGAAGCCAACTAATGAATGTTCAGTTCAATAGCAGTCTCGGAATCCACCGGCTATTGTGTGTCGATTAGCCTCCGGGGGTAATGGCCAATATTTTGGTGCTTCTGGTGTAGAGAGTGGATATCCGGGCCAAGACTTCACCTTTCGTTCAACCTACATTTACACAAAATGCAAACAGTTATACTTTTTGTAGGTGTTTTATGTAGAGACAACTTTTGGGCTTTTCTCTATTGACAGCTATTTGCATATGAATGCAGAAGAATGAAAAAGTCCTGATGATGCGTTTCAGTCACTGTGCTCCGCCCCTTTCACTCTCCACATGGACTGTACCTGCCAAAGCCTGCTCCAACGCGATTGGTCAAACTAGAAACAGAAACCAGATCTTGTGGCTCCAAAATCGTGTCCCTTGCCTTCAAATCGTGCATATTCACACGCAGAATCTGTTTATAGAGGTTCATTCAATCGTTAATGCTCCTTTTAGCTAAATTTGAGTCTCCACCAACTCCAGAGTAAGATGTCTGTCTACTAAATGCTCTACTTTATTCACCAGCTAGCTGCTAACTTTGCTGTTGGTGCAGCAGTTTCTAGAAATATTTAGCTTGCAGCCATAGTATGATTTTTGACATAATAGAAGCAGTGATTGTACTAACAGCAACAGAATGCAATGAGTGATGTTACAAGCTGTGTAGAGCTGATGGGAACCGCAGTCAGGTGATGAACCACTCTCACATTCAAGGAGCCGTGATTCTTTGTTAAGATAAAAGTATTTATCACGGCAGCTTTAACATCCATTTGAGATTCGCTTTAGAGGTGCCATTCAAATTAATCACCTCTCAACGACGGCCTTTTGTTAGCTCTGTTACATTATGCTAATCATGCATATTCCTGTTAGTCTGCTGCTATTCTGACATTAAAAAAACTACACTAGACTCATAAGGATCAAAAGTGTAATAGAAACCTCTTAAACAGACAACTGACGGCGTGGCATTAAGAAGTATCTTGTTCCATGAGCTGGTGATCAGAGTAAACAACACACAGTGCATAATATAGTCCCTCCACAGTTTGACATTTCCCTCTGATTTTCATATCTTTCACTGAAATGACAGTCTATGTAACATGGGGAGGCCTTAAAAATGCCACAGCTGATATGAAATCAATTTGCATTTCCCCGGTGTCTGGATAACATGGCCCTGTCAGAGGACCCTGCAGATCTGCTGGAGATAATGACGTTATAGAGGGCGGCTTCGACAGTGGAAGGGATGAAATTGAAAGAGTGACGTTCTGTGTTTCCCATGATTGCCTTGACTGGAGAATATGCGGCTATTGGACATATATTCCTCTGCCTTTGCTCCCCATTAGCTCCACTTGTTCCCTGCCAGGGGTTAAGACAGACTAAAGAGATCCACCAACTTTTAAGTAAAGAAATGGTAAAAATGTGCAAAACCCAATTAGTTTTACCCCAGTGGTGACCCCCCATTGAATCTTTTTAATTTGCGCTGACCGGCCGTACATTAAAGCTCTAAATATGGCAATTAATTAGAGATTACATAATTAAGATGTTAGGAAAGAAATCTTTTAGGTCACTTTTGATGTTATGTCTCAATTTATTGACATTAATTAATACAATTAATTGACTATTCGAAGCCTTAAAAGAAAGAAAATGACACCAATTTTATATGTGATAAAATATCATTATTTCATGGATAAAAGAAGAAAAGAAAAACCTCTCTCTGGGGACTATCATCCCATTGACTTGATACTGTATCCCTGCTCCTGCTGTTACTGAAACACACAGAGATCCCATCCTATTCAAAAGAAGACCACACAGTAATGGTAACTACACACCACTTCGGCCACTTTGATAAAATGTGAAATGGAATTATCTGAATCGTGGAGATCACACATGGGGACCGTCCAGTGTTTCCGAAGCGATATTACGGTGCACAACCCAGAATTTGCCATAAACATTGAAAGTGGATGGTTGACGGCACTGACCTGGCGACATTTTAGCCGTGATCGCAGTGGCGCAGGGGGGCAGCTGGTTACCGAGCTCAGTGTATATGCTGAGAAAGGGGGACATCTCTCCTGCTGCTGCTGCTGCAACACCGTTAAACACTGCTGTAAACTACAGGTGATTCCTGCAGATGTTCGGTGGTGGAATCTGAAAATGTGGAGCTCTGAACTGAGTCAGGCGGCCTGCTCTCTCCCTCTTGCTCTCTCTCTCTCTCTCTCTCTCTCTCTCTCTCTCTGTGATAACTAAAGAGGAAAGAAGTGAATGTTTTTAGCTGATGTCCAGTAATTTGTTGTAATCAGTGATGAATTAACTGAAGAGCAAAGTCATCGGCTGCTTGAGCATTCCTCTCAAATATACCTGGTTAAAGAGCATTTCATATATGTGTGAAAGCAAGTGTGACAACAATATAAATGGGACAACAATTTAAATATATGAACATGAATATGAAACACACAACATACTTTAAAAAAAGGGAATAACTTGATTTATTTACTTAAATCCTTTTAATCATACAACTCAAATTCAGCCTGACGTGAAATATAACTGAACAAGACTGAAGTTCTGTCCTGAAGTAAAATTTTGATGTACTTGATGTATTTTGATGTACTACAGGTGTAGTTAAATGACATAATATTTTCCCACCAGTCAGTCTGTGACTCATTAACATAATTAGCCTATGAATGTCATCAGCATGATTTATTAAGTGTAGTTTAAAGTTTAAACCTATCTCAATGTTTACATTTAGAGCCAGTTTACGGTCTGTTGTAATTACCATGAATAATCTCATCACCATTACAGCTTCTCAAGATAAGAAAAATATGTATTTTTATGGAGAGTGAATAACTTGTTTTTTTTTTACAATCATTAACAGTTAAAGTGTCTTCTACTACAAATGTCTGTATTTAGAATATTGATTTCAGTGTCTGTTTCAGTTTTCACGTCAGTACTTTTAGTTGTTGATAAGTTTTACTAACATGTTTTACTTAATAAAAGTTTTAGTACAAATATATAAGAACATTTGATGTAAAAATGGTTCATCATCAATTCTAAAGGAATACATTTACAAAATGTACTACAACTATTAAAAGTAAAACTAAGCATTGAGTGTACTATCATGTAAACTGTATATGTTAATTGAGTATTGTTACAAATGCAGGGTATATTTAACTCTTTACAATGTTTTGCAAATGTGTTTTTCTAATGTCATCAAGAGTATGTTCAAGTAAATGTTTGAAGGTTTGATGATGCAGAGGAATTACAAAATGTGCTATTTTCCGTGTTATTAGTCCACTCTGTTTACACAAGTGGTCCACTGGGTCTAATGTCCACCTTTGGCAAGCCGTTGTGCGTATTTGAGCACACTGCAGAGCGCCGGGATGTCCCGTGTAATGAGGAGAATACTCACAACATATATGACAGAGGCGGATGATGAGACGTCCCGGCTCTAATCACCCTCATGAAAGTCTGAAGAGGAGCAGGAAAGTGTCTGCAGCACCAATAACAAATTTCAATTAGGAAAAACATCATTTTGTCCAGTTCCCGAGAATGGGGGGGATAACTTGAGGGCTTTCTCTCACATAGCGTGAACAAACCTTTGTGCTTTATGCAGCTGTGTGAATGTGTAAGTGAGACACACACACACACACACACACACACACACACACACTCACACAAACACACGTGACAAGGAATTATACTTGTCTGTATGGTTTGTTAGCACTCAAGAGATAAAACTTTACATGTTGCTCCCAATTAGCACAGCAGTGACCGTGCACCGTCTCCTGTGCTCAGCTTCCCTTCTGAAGAGGGGCTATTTATGTAGAGACTCGTGAGAATGTGAGATTTGAGGCGAGAGAGAGGAGATATGGACTGTCTGAGATAGTGTGTGTGTGTGTTACGAGGGAAAGAGGCTAAGAGAGAGAGAGAGAGTGAAAGAAAGAGATAGAGAGGGAAAAGGAGAATTGAAATGGCTTAAGCATCCATTTTGAGTGGAGAGACAGGTCCTATTAACATTTAACAGCATTTGTGCAACTTGGTGCCGAGGTTATGATGCAAATGAGGAGGAATTAAAACTGGCCAGAGGTTTGTCATTGATGGATTGCAGTCTGGCAGTGCTCACACTTCCTAGTGTCCATCAGAAGCGATTACTGTGTAATTAAACCTTATTTCTGCACTCTCCAGTGCATAATTACTTTGTGAATGTAACCATCATCTAAAAGCTACAGAAATGCTTTACCATTTAGCCGAGCAGTCAGTTCCAGGCCTGTGTCAGATATAGCCATCAGACAGAGCAAAAGAACTGTCACTTTTAATAAGAGGCAAAAAAATTAAATGAAACAGTATGCTTATTACAGAAAAATTAGGCTTTCAAGAGTCCTTTCTGTTATTTGCATAATTTATCCCCCACCTCACACCCCACACCCGCACATGCACACACCGCAAGCTTTAGGCAATTTCCCTCGCATTTAAATAGATTGCACATTTAAGGCTACTTAAGGAAAATTATCACTTTGCATATTTTAATTGTTATGAAGGAAGTGATTTGAGAGAGGTCCGTGGCTCATCCTCTTGAGCCATGCGGTTGCCGAGCTGTCTGATTCGACCGCTCGGCGCTGCAGCTCCGCAGATAACCCCCGAGTTCACACACATCCACTCCAGTTTCATCAGAATGCAAATGAAGCACAGAACACTGGGACAAGTGGATCTTTGATATTTACAAAATAGCCACTAATAACTTGAGTGTAATTTGTTTGACTCAACTTTATTTTTCTCTTATCAGCCCTGTTTTTTTTTGTTTTTTACCTTCTTCTTCTCCAGCCATGTCAAATGGCTCTTGTTAAAAAATTCAGTGGAAGGAAACAAAGAATGTGTTTGCTGGTAGAATTTCAGAGCCAGCAGGATGGAGAAAGGACAGTATATATCTATATAGATATATGTATATATCTATATATATATAGATATATACATATATAGAGAGAGAGACAGATATAGACAGTACCTCTGCCTGCGGCTCTCTGTTATGACAGACATGCTGCTTTGGCACAAACCCAAGATAGACACCATGTTAAAGTGTTAAACAGGAAAACAGAGCATGCACATGCAGTCAGGTGTTTTGATCTGTTTATCAAACCAGCAGCAGCAGTCACACTCGACACTGTGAAAACGACAGCCTGCTAAAGAAACAAGATTAGGTAGGAGGAGAGTCTCGGTTTAACGTCTCACTGACAGTCCCCTGCTTCGTTGTTAACATCTGCATTGGAGAAATAAGACGTGAAATGTCTTTTAGTTTTTTACATTCAAAGAGGAAATCTTTAGAATTAACTCGACTGAATTATACTCCTCTTCTCCAGTACACGTAATTTGTGAGGTAATGAGAACAGACATTCTGAATCAGACGGATTTCCTCCATTCCCAAGGGCGGTCGTCCATGTATGTGATGTCGTCCATGGGAGTGTTTTAACTGTTAGTGTTGTTGCCTTGACTTATCAGTGCATACGAGAGAGAGAGTCTTGAGACACGCCGATGAACTGATAATATGAAATTAACTTTTTCAGCCCTTAAGTTTTTGTGAATTTGTTAATTTCTACTCCACATCATACAACTCAAGTCTTTATTTAGAAAGAGAAAGAGTGGATGCCTCATCCCAATTATCCTCGTAGATAACATAATAGTTGTGCAAAATGTGTTTAACTTTTTGTGAGAAAGCAGTATTATTCACCCCCAACATATAGAGTCGTGAATTAATAGAAGCAGTTTATCTAATGACAAAGTGCACCCACTACATCCGATGTTGTCATAATCGTGGGATAAAAAACCAGCACAAGCACAATAAGCAGTGTCTGTCCTCATTAATGTTAATGGCACATAAACTTCCCACGCGCACGCTTCCTAATGATAGCACGAAAGTGGATTTTTAAATGCATAGCTGTTCATTTTTTCCAACAAAAACAAAGCCTGGATTTATAAATTATTGTGGCTCATAAGAGGTATGATTGTGGGAGGAGTGCAATGAAAAGTAAGCCTTTAACTTAGCCTCTGTAAACCGCTGCAGGCTCAATTATAGTCCCTTTTTTCATATATTTTGTTTTTGGTAAACACCAGTTAAATCAAGAAATTAAGATTTGAGTTTTCAAAAAAAGTTGAGTTGTGAATAAGCTTGGAATGGAAATAGCACAGGCTTAAATCAATCACACCAAAATTTAATCAAGTAAAGGTACAAAATGCATCCAGTTTCCAGGACAAAAAAAAGAAAACATCTTTATTCAGATTTTTCGATAACCTTTATGTACCTTGAAATGAAAATACATTTAAATTGACTGTACTGTAAGTATGGCAATACATACACACATATAAACATGTATGTGGTGCATTTTCGTATGTATGCTGTATATCATTAGCAAATGTACAATACATACAGCTATGTGCAAGTTTATTCTCTGTACATGTATATGAAAAGTGAAAATTCAAATTGTTCAAATCGTAATGTTGTCCACCTCATACTTGCATGTAAAATTGCAAGTGCACATACATACACATTAACATGCGCACTACAACAGCTGACAAAGGATTAAAGCAATTTGTTATGTCTCAGCAAATGAATTTACATTGGAGACCTTGTAGAAAACCTACACAGTCCACAACACTTCAATGAAAACATGGCATTGTAAATAAACTGTACGTCAGTACTGTATGTGCAGGCTAACTTCATTTTTGCCCTCAAGGTGCCTTATTTTTTAATTTTTTTTGTGACTTGTATTTGATAAAGACAGTCTTTTTGAGGTAGACTGCTCAGATTCAAGGGCAAGCATTGATTTTTTTTTTTTATTCTTTTTTTCTCTTTTTAAGTTTTAATCCACAAATGCATGACATTCAAAATGACAGGACATAAGTACTACATGTACAATATGTAGTAATGAGGTAGAAATGGTTATAAAGAATGCCAGACTATAAAATTACATAAGGATGGAATCAAAATCTTAAGCAGGTCTCTACAAATGTAAATACAGAAATACTGACAGATTTTGAAATAAAAGAAAACAAAAAATGATTCAAGTGACTGAGTCGGCATCGCTGTCAGACTCCATGTGCTTTTCAAAGGTTCTGCTCAAGTGTTGTTGGTGACTCTAGGCTCTTTGATCGCATCACCCTCAATAACAAATGACTGTTTTTTAATGATAACATCTACAGCATGTGAAATATACACCATGAATAATTGCTTTCCTCCTATCAAGTCTTTTTACTGTCGAGTTGTGATAAAAACAAAATAAAAATTGATAAAAATGTACGTTTTTGTCCGTGTGCCATCCGCTGCACTGTGCTCTGGTTCACTAAAGCAAGATGTCCATTGTTGTCTGTGTGATTTTAAGTAGTTCTTGATGTGAGTGGAGCATTTCCCCTTTTTAACAAGTTCATGAACAGTCGACCTCTTAAACTCTTGAAATCTGTGCTTGTTAATGGCACTTAGGGCTTCTTATCAAATTCTTGTCAAAAACCTCGCAATGAACAAAATTACTTATTCAAATCATGGAATCATGGACACATTTAGATTCTGAGAAAACACAGTGACATGTGAAATGTTCTGCTAATATCTGTGCTGCTTTTCCTTTCAGAGATAAACAAATGAGTCATGTTTCTAAATGAGACAATCACTGTTCATTAAATCTGACATTTTTCACAAAACTCACGCATTGAAGTTAACTGTTATTTAACTCTTGAAATTATGATGTGATACAATAACTGAGCCCAATGAGAGAGATTGAACTTGTCCAATTCAAAATGTCCACAGTTACATCTGTGTCAGTGAAATTTATAAACTTCATCAAAAGTATTTTCATCAAATCCAAAAGAAAGATGTTTTGCTTTGGCTTTAAGACAAAAAGATGGGACTATAATAAACACCTCAAAGTGCAATAATTGAAGACACAATATTAAAGGGGGAGTTTTCTGTTCATTTCCTTCATTTTTCTATAGTGAAAGTGTAAAAAAATGCCTTTTACATGAATATTGGTCTAATTTCACATCAGTAAATGTTGTTTTACATTTGAAGCTTCGAAAATTATTCGATTATTCGATTAGCATTAAGTCTTGCTATTATAATCGATATAACAGCCCCCCCCCCCCCCCCAAAAAAGAAAGTTAAGTGAAATCGGGATTCATATTTAACACTGATGTCTATTTTTGTACAGTAGACACAATTTATTTTGTGGTGTTTTTAATTTGACAAATGAATGGATCCTGACCCTAGAAAAATCTAATTGTGTTGGGTTGCATTACCATGCAAGTTGTGCACGTTCAATGAAAATGCTACAACTTATTTTAGGACTGCAGTTAATATAGAGTACATAAATATACAACGCAATTGGTGTGAAACTACGACAAGATATTACTGTCGGCAACTCTGTTAGCTGTCTTTGATGCCTTGTAGTGTTTCTGCTGTATGCTCAGATAATCTGGAAACATCCTGATTCAGGTCTGCAAGTGTTAACAATACCAAACCAGGTGGCTGTTAATCAATATGCACACTATGTAATAATAATGATAAAAAGAAGTGGTAAAATATGTGCAATAGACAGCAAACATGAAGGGCCCCCGTTTGAAAACCAACACAAGGTCCTATGGTGCCTCTGCAGTATCATCCACATACAGTGCTCTCTACTTCAGTGGCATTTCTCATTGTGCAAGTGCTTTGCTTTCCTTACTGCTCAGAGGACATAATACATTCAATACTTTTACTTGCCAATTCAGCTGTCCCAGAGATGTCATGGAAAACTGTACAGATTAATGGCAGCATGACGTGATTAATGACACTGTAACACTTTAGGCATAAAGAGAAAATAGACCGAAAAATAACAGTTGCCTTTTGTGTACAGACCTTGTGAGACGAGCCTTTGAGACATGTTCTTAAAAAGGAATGCCACTCAATTCATGAATTTTGCAGTTACGGCTGAGAAGGTCAAAGCAATTCTTCTGTGTACATTATATTAAACTAATGGAATCGGTTTAAAGCAGGGAAATATATGTGTGTGGCATCATCATGGATGCTCTCACATTGAGATTTTCTGTATGACATCACAGATTCAGGGGCAAGAAAAGGCAACGGCAACATGATCCACTGGTGGGTGTTAGCTAACACAGACCAAATTGTCCTAAGGCAAAGGCATAGTGTTCACCAAACCTGATATTCAGTGGTATTCCCCTTTAAGTGCATCATGTGGTGAGAAACAGGGACATATTGGGGCGTAATCAAAATGTAAAGCTAATAGATTTAGCGAACTGCACGATGCTGTTCGGTGCAGAATAGGTGCTGACATTTCGCAGTCTTAGTGAATTCGTTTTTCAGAGATAACTAACAAACTGAGGTAGAAAGGAACTTAGGCGATACATAATCCTTAGGTTTCATTATTGATAAAACAGCAGCAGGATGGAATGAAATAGCTCAGGGCAAGATGTCTTCCTCAACCCAGAGATGTTTGTCTGCACTTTTTTCAAATGTCTCTAGAGCCGTGTGTCACCACAAGCTGAACGGCCGTTTCTGCAAACAGCGTACTGAAGAACAAGATCATTGTATGTGATGGAAGTGAAGGTTTCACCCAACAGGAAATATAACTCAAACAGAAATGGCCTTGAGGCTACAATTCAAGATACACAATGGTTCAATTCTTTTCACAGGCAAATCTCTAATCATGATACAGCTTTCTATTTCAAACAAATCCAATTACTAACTTGATCATGTTTTGCAAATAAACCAGAAAATACTGATACATTCATCATATGAACCTTCTGATGTCATTTTAAGCTATTCAAGGTATTATATAGCCTTACATGGTTTGTTGGTGGAGGTTCAAATGCAAGCCAAATGCTCTTGTAGTTTGTAGTGCTTCGACACAAGCCTATGAGGTACTATACATATCAATATCACTTTCCTGAGTTTTCAAATCGAGAACACTGAAAGAAAAAAATGGTAGAATTTACATTTATGCGAAACACTGTGAATTACTGCTGTAACAATATTTTAACAGCAATTACATAGTAATTTATTGTTTAACTTGCAGTCACATTGTAAAATAATATTTTTTTTGTAATTTCATCTATAGTGGAGAGGCTAGTGAAGCATCACTGTAAATTTGCAAGGAAACAAATATGAATGTAAATCTTACTGTAAGCAAATGATTTACACGAACATGAAGACCTGTGTAAGGTGATGAAGCCCAATGGAAACTGATGTCAATAAATTCAGTTCACCTCAAAATAACCACAACTGTTCACAGAGAGCACAAAACGGACACAGCTGCAGAACGCGTTTCAAATGGGGGAACAAAAAGCAAGTTTTAAGTTTTTTGTGTAATTTTAAAGCTTTTATATTAGCACATGTCACCAATGGAGATTGTGTGGCAAAGAAACAAAAACAAATTAAAAACAGCACCACCTCAGGCACTTGATAGCAACTAAATCTCAAGATCAGCAGTTTACTATATACGTATATATATATTCGAATATATATATGTATATATGTATATACAAAACGGGGGTATTTTCGTCAAGTCTTTTTAGCTTTAGTGAGTAGATGGCTTCAGCCATGTAAAGCATTTAATTAATTGTTACAAATGTGTGATGTCCAGACTGTCGTCTGTCTTTCGCTGACAATCCCTTTACTCTGTGTCAATGTCGCCAATGTTTTTCTTTCTTGTTCACTGAAGGCCAAATACTTAACTTTGTATTTAATTATTGGGTTTAAAGAAATTGTGTTTGATGGGTCTCTTTCACTGACTACAACCAAACATTTTATTCCACTCAGTGTACATGTCAAGTTCTTTTTGTGATATGCTAGGCTGGAATTTGCAGAACACATTGTCAAAGTCTTGGTAGGAGACCAGTCTCATCTGACTGGGATGGATACTTGACAGGTCAGCACCAGGAATGCCATGGAGAGGACCTACTACAGCCTCTTGACACAGCTGGGCCACGTCTAGTCCTGAAAAGCCCTCTGTCCTCTGAACCAGTAGTGACATCTCTTTGTCACTAAGACAGTAGTTGTTCTGTGAGAGCAGTTGGCTGATTATCTGATGTCGTGCCGTCCCATCAGGCAAGGGGATAAGCAGTCGCTTGGTAAAGTACCTCCGAAGGGACTCTGGGATTTCTTCCGGCTTATTGGTGGAGCACACCACTAGGACATGGTCCTCAGCAGAGGTCAGAATACTGTCAAGCTGCATGAGGAGCTCAGCCTTGAGGCGATTCACTGGGCTCTCCTCACTGAGCTGGGCGGACAGCAGCAGGTCCACTTCACTGATGAACACCACAGCTGGTTGGCGGCACCGGGCCACCAGGAACGAAGCCTGGATGATCTTGTCCCCTTCGCCCAGCCACTTAGTCACCAGACTTGAGCTGCTGAGTTGCAGGAAGGCAGCCCCTAGTTGGCTAGCCATGCAGCGGGCCAGCAGCGTTCTACCCGTTCCCTGAGGTCCAAATAAAAGGAGGCTTCGAGGTAATGTGGCAAGTCCACTAAACATATCTGGCCTTAAAATGGGCCATAGTATCTCCTCTTTGATGGCTGCTTTGACCATATCCAGACCTGCAATGTCACTCCAGTCCACCGGAGGGCCGTGCTGAAGGATTTCCGAGGTCACCATCTCCACCAGGTTGGAATCACTGTTCTTCAGTTGCTCCTCTGCAGCGTGGATGGACGAGGTAGCCGTACCGATGTCTGGCCCTGTTAGTGAGTGAGAGAGGTGCTGTCTGTGCTCTTCAGTTTGCTCACTCATGATGGGAGATCCAAACTTGCTGTAGGGCTCTCCAGTTCTGAGGTCACCCACAGAGCTTTTGGTTGATCCATAGGATGGAGGAGTTAGTGCTCTGCCAGGGTGCATGTTAAATTTCCTTTGTTGATCAGAGGACATTGGCTGCTTGGTTGACTTGAAAGCTAAAGATGAAGCTTCAGCAGTTCTCTCAAAGCCATTGCCCCTGTTTGAGTCTGACACACCACTGTCCGTTAGTCTGTACATTGGGCTCTGTGAAGAGCGCTGTTGGTTGTAGTTGAAATTACCATAGCTGGAGTCCATATCTCCATGTCCACTCATGTAGAAAGCTTTTCGTTTTAATGAGTTGGATGTGCTGCCATTCAAAGGTGTTGGTGCAATCGGCGTATGATTATGGGACTGGTAGGTGTAGCCCGGCAGTGTGGAGGGAGGGATTGGGGTTGGAGCTGCAATACCAGACGGCAGATAAGCAGAAGGAGGGGGTGCTCCCCCAGGGCTATAACCAGGGCCAACAGAAGTCTGGGAAGGATACCCTGTTGGAGGATAATTGTAGTTGGGAAGGTTTGGAGACCCAGCGCTGTAGCTCGGCACTAAGGTAGGGGGAGGGGGTGGGGGCGGTGGTTGTAAGAGCCCAGCGCTGTGCAAAGGCGACGGATGTGGGGAGGGGAGGGCTGGGGTATTCTGGCCACTGTAGCTAGAGTGTAGGTAGGAGCCGTTGTAGCTGGCGGTATATTCCTGAGAGGGGAGGCCCGAGTGGAGAGTAGTGGCTGTGTGGCTCCCACAGTTACTGCTGGAATAGCTAGGCTCAGACAAGCTGCTGGCCACCCCCGGGGAGCTGCCTATGCTAGCTGACACATCTGTAGGGGGTAGGGCAGCTGTCATTCCAGCTTTGCTCACAGATATAACATCTGGAGCACAGTTCATTGGGTAAATCCCCTCCTGCCAGGACTCATTCTCTGACTTTCGTCCATTCATGAGTCCGGTGGTGCTATCAGAGTAGGAGCACAGCAGGGCTCTTTCATTTGGGCCCTCTAGGATCCCAGAGTACTTCTCTGCATATTTCTTGAGCAGATTGGAGGCAGTCAGTGCAGAGATGTCGTCGTTTGCCCACGCATACTGGTACGTTCGCTGTAAGTGCCCCCGGTAGGCCTCTACTTTGTGTGCTGGTGAGCGGGTAGTGGATGAGATGTCAAAGTGTTGCTCTGCCCATTGTGTGTGCTCTGGGGTCCACTGCATCTTTAGACCTAGACATTCCACATAAGGGAGAAATATGTCAACGTTTGCATCAAATCATGGCTCATAATCATCCAAAAAACAATAGTCTGTGATGTGTTTAAATGCTCTGTAATAATAGAGTAAGTAGTGCAAGAAGAAAAGCTCATGTTTTTTTTGTAATTGCTTGAAGACCAGGTGGGAAATTACAAAGAAAAAGGTGATAATATATTTAGATTTTTTATATCAGGAGAAATAAGACAACTTGCGTCCTAATGTCCAAATGTTTGCCATATGACAAACAGACAGCACTGACAGAACACACATCACGGTCAGTGTACAGATGTGGGATCTAACACCTGGTTAGCGCGGTATAATCCACCCAACACAGAGCCGAATGACACAGACATTGCAGGTCAGTCTATAATCCAACTCTCATCTGAGGCATTCTGAGACAGTTTCAAATCTGCTTGGAGGAGAGCAGCAAAGCAATCTTCCTTGGCAGCGCTCCGTTGCTTTCATCACACAAACCCCTCAGCCCAGCATGAATTACATCCACATCCAGTCTGCCTGCTGCTTCCTCGTCCACAGAGTGAGGGAGGAGAGGAAAAAAAAAAAAAACATGCTTCACTTGTCTTTTTCTCTGCAGCCTCTTTATAAGGGTTTGAATGACATAAATAATCATGTTAAACCCCAAAGTCAATCTGCAAATAAAAGTTTTTTTAACATACGCTGTCATGTTTTACTCTGTTTGGGATTATCAGTGGATGTATATATCCCCGAAGAATGTGGACTATTAGAGAGATTATGGCTCAAAACAATCAGATATAGTGCACAGAGCCTCGCAAATCTTAAATCAACACTAATCTCGGCAAAAGCTTCAAGATAATGTGAAAGAGAATTTAACCAAGCCTTCTCCGGCTCTTACAATGGTCCTTGGCTTCACTATGAGCAGGCGCTGCACTGCTATACTTCATACTTGAGTGGGTTCAGTCCATATCAAAGGATTTAGGCAAAGGAAAAAAAAAAACAGCGACTGTCCAGAGGCAGAGCAGATTCCCTTCCGACTCCCTCCCAGCTACTTGCCCACCCGCCACACTAGACACCAGGAGCTAATTAGCAGGATGATGCTGCACTAATTGTGTTAATTTACAAGGTTTTAGTCAAAGAGATCCATGCTATGGCTCACATGGTTGTCAGCCCTCCAAGCTAATGATTAAGAAAAACAAATTGTGAGGCAAAAAGCCAGAGCAGACAAATATAGTGGCTACACTGTGCTGGAACAGACAGGTTCATCAAACTGTATGTAACAAATGCAATATTCGCATTTATGACAAAGAATTTCTGAATAAATTTGAAAAGTTCAAAAGCTAATTTACTACCTCCACCAAGGAGGTTATTTGTTTAGAAGCAAGATCATTCGAAAACTAGTTAACAGATAACCAGGACATTTTTTGGTGCAGACCAGATCAGGGGCTGGATCCAGGAATTTTTCTACGTTTAAGAAAATAAATTCTCTTTGTGGATCTTGATTAAAAACAAGGGATATTTAGGGGACTGATGTTTATGAGTGTTTGTAATTTGAGGCAGATCCAAATGAAAATCTAGCGAATTTTAGTGCCCCGTGTGACTGTTGGACCTTGGTGAAGGTAGGAGTTTGAAATGTGAATGAAAGGATATACACATGAAAAATAAACTAAAGGAAATGTAGCAGCTGACATTGTCTAGACAACCAAAATTAAGTCTCATTGAGTAACACTCTACATTCAAAAGGTCAGCTGTTCTTTTTAGGTTGGTATGTATGTGCAATGCAACAGTAGAAGTTTAAAGTGCAAATTTATTTTCCATAAAAGCTTAAGACACACATGCATGTGAAACGACATTAAAATAAAAAGATTTACAAATTCCCAAACATCTCAATTGAACATTTCTCCTCATTATTCCACAGTGAAAATAATTCTTCACAACTGCAGCAGCTAGTTGTGAAATCTCTGCCAAAACAATGTTAGGCATTCACAGCATTTCCTGACAACTCAGGCCAAGTATCAGGATAATGGTTTCTGTAAAAAATCACTGAGTCGTGTTCATTAACACTCAAAGCACATTTTTTTCAATAACAAAATTGCACACGGTTTATTGAGTGAGATTCTTATATTACTGTTAATCCTCTCCGCCACTTTGGACAATCAAAGACGTGCTGCTTGCAAAGTGTACTTGAGATCTGAGCACCAGGTATTTTCCCGAAAGGAGGACATTCAAGATGATTGTCTACATGCAGCTCGCTGCTAAACACAGACGGAGAACACATGCTGTCAATATAGAAATACCGTAATAAGCAATTCTGTTCATACAAATCAATACATACAATGATAAGAGTCAGCACAATTTGTGTTGTTAGGTTTTGTAAAATGATTCAGCGCATCAACCAGATTTCTCTTAATGGGTATAAAGCAAACCGTATTAAATATGTTTTAAATATTGTGAATACTTATACCAATATAAATATCTGGTACACTTTTTATGGTGTTAGTCAATACACTATTTTCACATGCTACAGTACAGTACAGTCTGAGCTATCCACTGCTATATTTGAAGTATTTTTGTAGGATTCTCTAACTTGTTCAGTTTTGTTCTTGCACTGAGAGTATTGTTAAAAATTTGTTTAGACATACTAAAGCCAATTCTGATTCTGATATCCATAGTGCAATAACACATGAAAAGACACAAATGCACCAATATGCACAAAGACACACAGCCCAATAGCTAGTGATCCTGTACCTTAGTTTTACTTGCATCGAAATTCAAATACAACATTTATAACTTTCTGTGAAATGGTGGAATTAAAGCGCGCTCTACGAATGGAACGTTTTCAGATAGGGTTTTCAGGGCTCGAGCACAAATGCCTCTCATCAGCCGCCAACAAATAAGTCCTGTGTCCGTTTGTCCGTTCACAGGTCTGAATAATCCTTGATGGTAAATTTAAGATGATCATAAAATTAGAAAATCATTTTTTTGTCCAAAGTGCATCCATTTTTTTATAGTTACATGTTTGTCTCAAAGGTCAGATCTGAATGATTCCTCTTTGAATGTATACATTTTAGACAACACATATCTGTCCAGCAAAAACTGTAGTATCGTCACTATAATTGAAAGTGATACTGGCAATGTTTGTTAAATACTAATACAATCTCTCAGTCATTAAAGACCATCAGGTGGAGCTGAAATGTATTTGGCATATGATGCCAGGGTGTTATGCTGCGCCGTGGTGTTTAATTTCTGGTTCAGTGATCATCATCGATGAAACAGAGATGCTGACCTTTTTGGGGAACTATTAATCTGGTAGCCTCGGCCGTTTTTAAGCAAACAAGAGTGGGCCTCCACTCTGTCCATCCAATTTCCCAGCGAGTAAATTGGACCGCCGCTTGCACAATTCTCTATTCATTACTGTGCTGCTGAAAGGAAGCACAGAGGTGGCAGAGCGGTTTTCTTTCCCTTTTTCTGTGTATGTGCATGTGTGTGTGTGTGTGCGCGTGTGTGCATGCGTGTGTGCGTGTGTGTGTGTGTGTGTGTGTGTGTGTATAAGAGAGAGAGAGAGATGGAGAAAGAGAAAGCGAGAGAGCAAAATGCCTTCCAGGAGGATTCCCAAGCATACAGAGCTGGACTTCTCCGTCCTCTTTTTTTGGGGGGGGGGGGTTTGGGGGGGGGGGAGGTGGGAGGGCCGGGGGAGAGAGGGGGAGAGAAGTGAAAGCTGTCGTAATTGAAACGTGGCCTAATCAGACTCATTACCATTTTTACCAATTTGCACCACCAAAGATACCTATTAGGTAACTGTGTTTAATAAGCCACTCTTTAAAAAACTAACTGTAATGAGCTCTTTAAAGTCAGACTTGAGCGTGATTATGCACTGGAAGTGTTTTGCCTGAGCCGAAGCAGCCTGGTGCATTTAGTCATGTACAATGTCATAATTAAGCCGCACAAACTCTGCACTTCACTCCACACAATAGTCCCAGCTGAGGCCGTAGACAAGCTGAAAAGTATTTATAATTACTGATCATTACAACCCTGGGATTTTCATCTCCGGACGTAAACATAATTATGGGAGCTTTTGCTTTTATTCCGCACACAAGGACCGCTCTACTTGACAAGCGTGCAAATATTGCAGGCAGACGGTAATTACATTTATAAATAAAAACAAGCTCATATTCATATTCAAATCCACCACTGATATTCTAAGTAGGGGTGGAGCGAAACATTCTAATGCAATGTGAAATGGTAATCAGCGTGGCTACCGAGTCCCATTCATCTCACAGATCAAGTTAAGACTATTTAAACTCAATTTAGAGCTTCATGTGGCAGTAATTCCAATCTTTAGATGGCAGGGTGCCATTTAACCCCTCATTTAGAAAAGATATGCCTCCCTCGGTCACTGTCTTTTCCAGGGCTACTGCCCATACATTACAATCTGACCACCCATGGCAACGCACTACTACAAGTCTCCACACTATCAAATAAGTGCAGAGGATACTACAGCAATCCCAATATAAAAGGTGGAAGGAAATGGCTGTATAAACAAACAATGTCTGTTGTAGTTAATCTGACAGTCAAGCACCATGACAGAATAACTCTGTGTAATTACAATAAGTGTCAGTCCAAAGTGATTTTGATCTTTTAGTCTACTCAAACTTAAACTATCTGAGAATAATAAATAACTTTTCCTGCAGCAGAATATTTCAGATGAAACTGGTGAAAAAAGCTGAACGAACATTTGCTTATGTTCATGCTGCGCATCTCCTGCTTCTACCCTCTGTTAGTGAAAATAGTGTCATAGCTGAAATACCTTGAGATGATGAGTAGAACATGAATTGATGATTATGTTCTTTGACAGTGAAAGGATAAAACTGTAAAACCATTAGATAAAGAATTAGCAAAAGAATATGGTCTGACAGCCTCGATAAAGTAGGTGAATGTTTTGATCTTCTCTTCCCATAAAAACAAAAAATGAATTGCAAATATCTATGGAGAGTTATTAAACTATATATGTATGTATATTTGAGAGTGTGTGCAAGTATCTTTAAGTGTGTAAGTTAACCTGTGCACGAATCTGTAAATAAAAAAAAATAACAAGAGCCCCTTTTGTTACGAGTGAAAACTGTATATCACTTCCAGAGCTGGAAAAAGAATAGTTTTTCATTTCCACTCTCTATTGTCAGCCTTTGTGCTTCTGACCTTTGTTGCCTGAGATCTACAAATGTGTGTTGCAAATATGTCTCGTCTTAGGGTTAACTTTGCCCTGAGATCAGCCTGACAGGCTCACGCTGCAGGGCTGTGTCTCACCTCGTCTCACCCCGTGTGGTGCCTCGGCAGGTAAACAGCCTACACTCAACCAGGCAGACATAAAGTGATTTGAATCATGACTGTAGTGGAAGTGGTTGTGTTTTCGCTGCAGCGAGGCATGTTGTAAGTTCCTACTCGTAGACTGTTGGCTGGAGGTCGCACTGTAGGTCCTGCAGCTCGTGAGGCAGAATGTGAGGTGAGTGCAGATATTTTGACACATCTGGACCTTGATATGCAGAGGGTATGATTCAGTCATTGAAAACATTGGACACATGTTTGCTTCACTTCAAGGTGTTCATACTATTTGCTAAGATCCCAACCCCTTGTGCATGTGTCCTGATGAACCAGTGAGAGTTGTGAGAGCAGCTACAGTACATCGCTGGTTCCCCATACAAACATTTCTGCAATGTCCTTAAAATGTGTGACCAAAATGGAGTCACCACTCCTTTTCTTTTTTTTGTTCTAGTGTTGCATTACATAAAAAAATCTAAAAAAGTCTGAGTAAAAACTAGATTAATTTGCAGAGCAGCACATTATTTTAACAGTTTGTAACAGAATAAAACTATTTGCCACCACAGAACCTTTAATGATCTGAATAATTCATCTGAATTGTAAATGTTCCCACTTAGAAATCATTTCATAATTTGACTGTACAAATTCCCATTATAAATACAACTCTGTTGTAGTAAAAATCATATTACTGTGTAAAGTATCTGTGTAAATGTTTTGGTATTATAAAAAGTACTGGTGAGCGCACAGCTGCCTTGCGGAGACGTTGAGGTGGATTTGTTCCTTCCTTCCATATAAATGGACATGCACTGCAGTTTGTTGTGAGTCAGTGACACACGTGAAAAATGTGTTTTAACTGGCAGGAAGGAAACATTTGTTAAAAACTACAGAGACCAGCTGTTGTGCTTAAAATGAAGTAAAAACATTTGAGTCCTGCTTTTAATGATTTATATCCTCAGTAGGAATGAACAGGCTGAGTCAGGACTAACAAACATGCTGTTAGTTTTGGTCTTCTCATGGCATTTGTTGACAAAAGGAAAACCTGTATATGTGTATTTGAAAAATACACAAATAGAAATACAAAATCATCTATGTATGATTGTTGGCTCATTTGAAACCCAGCATAATAAATGTGCTACTCACGAACTTAGAAGAAGACAAAGTGTTCAGTTTAGCAGAGCAACCAGAAATAAAGATGACATCATGTGTCATTTGCTAAGCTCACTTTCTAAAAACTTCAATTTTACAACATAATGTATTTTTCTGCTGTGTACCCTGGACACTCTCGGATCCTGTGGGTTTTTGGTCTGAGCTAATGATAAACTATATTGGCTAGAGGGGAACATGCATTTCTCATTTTTCCCCTGTAATACCATAAATCGTGAGGTTGAGAGATTCTCCGAGCTGTCATTTCTCTGTCTCAGTGATGCTCATTAAACCATGACTCTTCAGGCCAAGAGGCCCCCGAGGCTACATCTTCCATTACTACCCTAAGTAGAGCTAAATCCACACACATACTAAACTACTAACAGCGCTCCACACACAACCAGAACTTGTACATAGAACAAAACTAAGACAATTATAGGAGACGGGCTCCATGGTGTTCCGCAGCGCATAATACTGATGAACACTCAAATGGCTTGTTAGTTAAAAGAACACAGTCGTTGAACTTGGTGAAACTTGTTTAACCATGGCGCTCAAGTACAGAAGAGGCAGTGGTTTTTGCGAGACTCTATTTGAACTTAACTGTTTCGGCCTCTCCGGGGATCACTTAAACACTTCAAAAGAGAAAAGAGGCAGATTGTAACCTTGCTACATGAAGGCTCATTGACCAAAAGCTCCTCACTAACATCTTCAATCCCCAAAGTTCTGCACACCCCACCCCAAGGAAAAAAAACCCAATCAAAGTGGAAAATGGGGCTGGGGGTAAAAAAAATGTAAAGAGTGAAGTGAAGGTTTTAGGAGGATTTTCTGGATTTTTTAACATGTTTTCCTTTAACGGCACCAGGAGCAAGTCATCTTGATTTACAAACCAACAGGCCAGGCCCCATTGGAAATTAACAGATTATCTTGTTCACTGGTCCGAGTCACAACTGTGATTACTCCACACGTCCAGCCATTAGACTTTACAGCTGCGTTAACCTGGTGAAGACGGGAAGGAAATCACATTGTAAAGGAACCTCATTGTTCACACTGTGATCCTGCAGCGAGACACAGATCAGGATGAAAATGAAAACCATGAAAATCATTTTCTTGTCAAACAGGCAGATACACAACCAGTGGCTTTATTTGAACCTTTTCTCAGAAAAACTGCTGAAAGATATAACAATCAGTAAAATATCAAAATATGACTAGGCCAATATTTTGTTGACCTGTGTACTTCTGTCAAAATGTTTCCCACATAGCAAAATTGTTTTGGCCCAGATTTGGCCCACACCAAACACTGTCATCTAGCCCACTTACCCCCTGTTTGGCAGATCTGGGCCACAAGTAAGCCATAGCATTACCGCATGTCAACCAAAGGTTTCTTAGGTGGCCCGAATTGGTTTTCTGCTACTTGGGCCATATTCACCTTTGACCACATAGGCCAATTTAGGTTCACATTCAGATTACACCTTGACTGGAGCAGCGCATGTTTGCCAAAAATGGGCTGACATTTGTTTCTGGTTATTAGGCCAGAAGTGCCAGAAGTCGACCACATCCTTATGCTATCTGGGTTCCAACAACAAACCCAAAGTAATCCCCAATTTTATTCAAGGAAACAGGTTGTTTCCTTTTGGTTACGAGTCGAATCGACGAATGATGAAGGGACAACATGCTAGCCAGTTGTGTTTCCCTTCCACTGTTTGTACTGATCATTCGCAATAGATAAGGATTATTATTCATTGGTGTTTGCCGCACTTTGTGTCACAGAAGCTCAAAAGCAAAGGGGAACCAAGCAACCCATGAAGGTTATGGGCCAAAAAGACAACAACTCCCATGATTCCATGCTGCTGCACAATGTCATCACACTAGATTCATCACCCCTCGTTTTAAAATGTTTATATTACTGTTAATTAATGTTCCAAAATGTTTGCACAGCAAGAATAAAGAGACATATATCTGTTGTTTCTACTGAAAAAATCTGAATTTGACTAAAAGCAGGATGTGCTTTCATGTAGAAACAAATGTAAATGCACTGGTGGTAAGAGAGAAATATGTTTCTGTTGAACAAAGAGAGGGCCTGGGTCATTTGTTGTCCAACTGATGTCTCCCGACACATCTCAGTGACTAAAAGTTTTAACTTGAACTCTAATTGAAAATACTAAAGTGAAAAAGAAAAAGGATGTTTGCCTGTGACTGCTGCTAGCTTTTCGCTGAAGCATTCTGAAGCCTTCTGTGGTATCGACTGCAAGTCTCAAAGAAGGTCACTTCTGCAACACAGGCCATACAAAAGGTGAAATGAGACAACTGAAGCAATCTTAGGTCAATATGAAATAGAAATCTCTCAGCTATACTGTAATAAAGTTACTGAAGTGAAGTAGTGAAGCCATAAAGGGGAACTTTTACAAGGAAAGAGCTGTCTGGAAGATTGGTTCGCCCACTGGCAAACAATGGCTCCTGAGAGCTAAGGTGGCGTGGCCAGTACAGTAACATGGAGCTGACTCACAGCATTTAAACAGGGAAATGTAACACAACGTATTGTTATGTGTGTGACAAAATATTTCAGTGAAAAATGTGTGAAAAATAATCTAAATTCTAATTTATTTTCTTTAAGTAGCTTTAAAGTGATGAAATATCATATTAAATAGTGCAGAGTAAAATATTCACAGTGTAAATGTCATGTTTTTGTGGCTATAGTGTTAAACCAAATGTGCAAAGCTTTTTCTACACACAAGTTTGGACACATCTTATAATTTATCTTATATCCAGGAAAGATTTGCAATATTGATTTCAACAAAACTTGTTTACAGACCATGAGTTTGTGATGAGGTTGCAGAAGATAACAAATTATTGTGCTAAAGGTAATGAAAAGGAAAAAACTGGGAGCTCTTGAGTGAAGCAAATTAAGTATTTATGTATTTATCCTGCCAGCGTTCAGTGATCATTTAAGTATTTGATAATATAGTATAAAACAACAACTTACATCTATCATAATTTTTCTAAACTTGTTTGAAATAAGAGTGGTGACTTGTGTTGTGAGAAGCTCGTTCACAGAAAATTATGACCAAATAACATTATTTATGCTTTGGTTTGATATGTTTCATTTCAAAACAGCATCGACAGGAAAACATTTAATAATTTTCTTTTGTTAGCAAAGCTGTAAAATGTTTATTATAGTTTATGTGATGACTCTGTGATCATATTTCACAGCATTATACTGTTTATCCACTTTAATATAAAAACACAACACTGTGTGTGTTACAGTGGCAGACTAACAAAAAATGACAGTGACATTAAAAACATGAAGGTATAATCTTTTGAAATGTCTATTTTTTTCTAGGATTTATAAGATGTCTACTGAGTCTCAATTGAAGCTTGAGGAAGCTGGCATGTAACACTGTAGTTCTCAGTATCAGTGCAGGCCATGTACAGAAAAACTCTGAAAGACTAGTATAATTACATAGCTTTTTGAAATCAACTATTATAATTATATTGACCAATCAAATGCAGGAAACTCTGCAGCGGCTCGTGGTCCATACAATTTATTGTGCTGCACAGATATAAACCTTTTATCATCATGAGCAAACTAAATAATACAAAAATATGAATTAGTTAAAAACCTTTGTCTTCGCTCCATCTTTTAGATAATACACACATGTACATGCTGTAGCCCAGCAACACTGCAACTGTCTCAGTATTTGTACAGAAACGCAGATAGAAGGACTAGATGAGGACTCTCACTGTGTATTGGAAGTAACTGTAAACCAGAGCGTGGCAGCCTTCACACAGTTCAGTCCTTTGACAGACATGAGGCCGGAAAGCAAGAATTACTCTGCCATTAGAATTATTTGGGATCATTTCTTTAATAGAATATGAAATGAAGAAAATTAAAAAAAAGGTTAATCTGTACTTGTGGCACAAAGTAATTGGGATGATTAAGATGAATTGAGAGGTAGGCATTCTAAATATTTCTACCTTCTCTTTGTTTAAATTAACACCTTCTGGGTTTTATAAATCCATTCCTCAGGTTAGTTTTTTACAAACAGACACAAAACATTTCCCACCTTTCATTGTGTCGACCTCAATGTGTCGTCCTTTACGCAGTTTAAAGTAATGATTGTTCTACATTGTGCTGCATTTGCATGTTCAGAGTTCAACCAATTAAAAGCTAATTAATTAGACACAATTCTATTAAGAAACAAATCCCACTCATCAATATACACAACCCAGGGTCAGCCGTTGCTCAAACGTGAATTGGCTCTTTGCACCGTGCGGACTAGAGAATAGCACAATAGCACAATTGGAGCTCACAATAAGCAGTTTGGCACGGATATATTCGACGGAGCATGAACTCATCAGAGCTGATAGATTTTACTTCCCTGGACAGAAAGCAGGAGCGCGAGGCGTCACTCGGACATGCAGCCCTCGCTCAAGCGCTCGCCGTTAGGAAACAGGATCCAGGTGATATAACAACTGATGCTCACGTGTTGCTGCATTCGTACTGTATTTCAACTCTTTTATGCAAGTCATGCTCCCGAAGCACTGCTGGATCAGTGTGTATTTTACTGCTTGGTGTTTAGGAAAAAAATGTCTGCTTTCTGCCTGCGTTGTCCTGAATCGTACCTCAGCATTTGCATTTACAGGGGAACCCAGAAAATGTAAAATGCAAAAATACCCCGAAATAAATAAACATCGAAGATAGAAACAAAATAGAAAACAAACGGACAAAACCAGGTTTCTTCAGTGGAACTGCATGGTAAAATCTAAATCTGACCATCTTCTGTCTTTCAATATCAGTTTGCATTCAGCACTATTGCACCCTATCAAGTTATTGGCTACTTATAATTATTTCCAAGTGATATCACCATGAATAAGTTTGCACTATAAAATAATTATTATTTTTCGCTTTGCTTTTTCTCTCTGCGAACCCATTTCAACTCAGTTTTATAGTGTATATATCTGATGTACTCTGCAGTACAAAAACAGCTACTACAAGAAACAATTCACATTTTATGATATTTGAATACTGACAAATATGTTTTTAAATTGTCCTAATTTAACCAAACCAATGGGGGCTTCATAAAAACTATAATTTTAGTTTTAATGTCGTGAAATAATAAGGGATTTTATGTTGATACACAAAAACGATATAAACCTAATAGCAGAGGTTCCGACATTGATTGAAATCCTTAAGAAAAGTTTGTCTCTTTGCTGTACAGTGGTTAAATGACTATGATACGTGTGCCAGTCCTCCATCTATTACAATGAATACTTAAAAGAGTAAAGTAGTCAAATATCCTGCTGGCTGAAAAATGTAAGAAAAACCTACTGCACAGTTTTTTGCTTCTCTTACAGGTTATGTGCATACTGTTAACAAATCTGCCTCCGGCTACTCCGAGCTCCCTTGATGAATTGTGAACGGCCAGTCTAAGTATAGTGGTCCACTTTGTGTAAGGCAATTCGTAAAAAGCCTTGCTCATTTGGGTATGCATGAAAAAACAATACCCTACTGGGAGCGTTCTGAGTTTCAAACACTTGGGGTCAACTACATGAGCAGATTCCACATGTGCAGCCCGTGGCCACTGAGGTCTGGAATCTACCTCCCTCCTGGCTGGGTGACGTTGCATGTTCTATTTCCAGACCGAAGGTTGAAGTGAGGCTGCGGGGAGTGTAACACTGACCCACATGACCTGTGGCCTAGAAAAGCTGCCTGAAGCTCTGCACACTAAAAAACTCCGAACTCCTTTGCTGCCGCCTTTCAAAGGCAAACAGAACCTTTGCACATAGCCCGTGTCTTTTCATGCCAAATGATTTGCATCCTTTTTATTCACATCTTTGACTTGTTGTCAATGTATTCCGAGCTGTTACGGAGCCTGATGCTCACTCTCTGAAGTCTCAAGTGGGATGAAAGAAAAGAAGTCGAACAGGCAAATCTGCTTTTACTTTCAGGCCCAGTGTCTACAGGCCACATGTCTCCAGTCATCTGTCACTAGTTTACATACATACTATGACACTTCCTCTCTCTGTGGGAAACCGTTGTCACTACTTGGCCGCCAGCAGAGGCTGACTGGGTGCTAGATGGGTCTCCCCCAGGTACCTCTTGGGAGCCACATTAGGCCTATTGACAGACTGACAGGAACATACAGACACAGAGGCAGGAACACACACACACACACACACACACACACGCTGTCCATCCTTAGCCCAGGCCCACGCTCCTCCAACAGTATGCCAGCTCACATGCTCCCAAGGCATGGCACACTTTGCATAAAGCAGTGACTTTGCTCTACATCAATTTTTTCAGACACAAAATTATTTTTCACCCCTCTAGCCTCTCCATGCCGCATGGAAGTTTTGAAATGAATTATGGAAACAACAGAGCCGAAGACTCATGGGATCCATTTAAAGATGTGGGAGAGGCGATGCAGTCAGGGTTTGGGCTGCAGAAACATCACGCTCCGAGTAAATTAATCTACTATTGTTCTGCGCCGTATAGGAAGTCTGTTATAAACTGTGTGCAAGCCTATTAACCCATTTTACTTTAAGTCGGCAGAATGTTATAGTGAAAATATAAAAGTGATCTGTGAAAGAAATGATCTGCGGACAAACCAAGTTGGACACATCAGTGTAAATTGTTATAAACTTCAAACTGTTTGGAGGAACACAGATAACAGATAACATCAAACGCAACACAAACAGAGAAATGGCTTAATTTCCTTTGCTCAAGTGCGAGTCAAAACTGTGAAATCTTCATTTGGCATTTCCACCTTGCCTCCCCCGATACTCTGAGTGGAAGGTAGCGAGCGAGCGTGGGGCAGTCCACTCTCAGAGCTATTTCAGTCCACGCGAAGTCAACACGACTCCCCAAGGTGAATTCCTGATAATGAACACAAAGGAAGTGTCAGCCCTCATAAAGCTCTGTGATGATTCTGAACTCTTGAGTGCTCTTTCCTTTTTTTTTTTTGTTGCATATATTTCTTTCTGATTTAAATTCACCTAATTCCATGTAGACTCTAAGAGCGACTGTCAAATAGGCCACAGGCCAAACACGACTTGCAGTGACTATTCACTAACACCATTTATACAAATTTATGAAATCAAATTACCTACATGTGTTGTTGAAAGAGAAAATATTTCTCACTGTTTCATGTTTAATTATTTCTGCACATGCCAATTGTTGAGAGCAGCTTCTCAGTCGCAGGTTCACTTCCACCTCCTAACACCCACCACGAAGCAAACAGCAGCTATTACCTCCGTCGGGGTGAATGATTGAGTCTGAGTTTGTTTGTTTGTCTGTTATTTAGCAGGATTATGCAAAAAACTACTGAATCAATTACTACAAAACTGTGATGTGGGTCCAGGAAGAAACATTTTGGTGAAGATTAGGATCAGGGGGCAGATGCAGGAATTCTTTTCACTTTCTTTAACATTGTGAGATCATTTTTCCATCATTCCTTTGATTTATTAGAGAATAATTAATGGATCTTGATGAAAAAATACACATCCAGACCTTGTGAATTTAAATATGATTTCATAAAGGGCCTTGGCGGAGGTACGTGCTATTTGTGTGCCCCTCTAGTTTGTGGTTCATGCAGCTAACTAACACAACACCAGACAACTGAATAAGTAAAGAAATACACAGCATCATTATCTGTCCCCGAGAACAGAGCCCTCCTGTCTCACTTCTTCACAGGCTGCCGTGGTCACGTTGCAGTGTCACCGCAGACACCCACCGCTTCGCCGCAGCCCGACACCTTGAACCTCCATGGCAGCAGGTACTTACCCCTCTACACCCCCCTCCTCTCCCCCTTTGCCTCCCTCTGGTCATTCTCCCCCCCCCCCCCCCCCCCCCCTCTCCACACCATCAGGCGAGACCTCAACCCATCCTCTCTCCGTCCTGGCACTCAAGCCCCCCCCGCCCCCTCCGCCAGTACCTGGCACTATGCCAACCTGTCAGCCACCCGTCGCCTCCCGAGGATGAATGAATCGCTGAGAACTTAGCGGGGAAAAAAACACACACAAAAAAAAAACATGGGTAGCTCACATCTCGTCTGATTATCGCTTTAGCTAATTGTCTCAAATATCAATTTGAGGCAATTAGCATGGGGTGTGATGAATGAGAGGATGAAAAACAGTCAAAAGATGAACTTTTATATTCAAAGCAAA
Source organism: Verasper variegatus (assembly GCA_026259375.1). Taxonomy (NCBI): domain Eukaryota; kingdom Metazoa; phylum Chordata; class Actinopteri; order Pleuronectiformes; family Pleuronectidae; genus Verasper; species Verasper variegatus. The sequence goes on from CM048052.1 coordinate 11,005,148, forward strand.
TCCACGCACGCTCCTGAATATGAATATCAAAGTTAATTAAGCATGTATTTTAATACATTAATTCTAACACCATTATTCTGTCATTACAACAATGGCAACATAAAATAGCTGTGGTCAACTGTTATGTGAGACAAATTTTCTTTTTATCAATAAATCGCAGAAGTAGGATCTCAACCTTTTAAAAAATAATATTTAAGAGGTTATATTGATTCACAGAGCATGATATCAAGACAACTTTGAGGATTTATATTTAAAAAAAGTAAATATTTCAAACTTGCACTCCTTAGAATAACCAATGAAACAGACAAATGGTGAAGAAAAAATAAAAAGTACTTCAAGGTTCTCCAGTTGCACTGGTTTTTCAGTCCAGCTAAAATGGCGGCCTCGATTACCAGATTAGTCAGACAGTGTTTTGCGAGAACACAGGGGGAATTTCAATAGAGCAAATACAGCTTTCTCTTATCCTCTAGTGAAAGGCTCGCTGCTCTCCCACAATACAAAAGTCACCAACAGCACGGCAATAATAAAAAACACCTTGGAAGAAGGACAGAAAAAAACACCTCTCCTCACCAAGGTTATTCAATGATAAGCAACAGCACTCAGGCGCACAATGACGGCTCAAAGTGCCAGCGGTTTTCAAAAGTCATGCAATTGTGGATTTTTTTAATCAGGGTCCTTGAGCTGGAGATATGTTTGCTGCTGTAATTCAAATATATGGAAAGAGTAGCGTTGTTTGTATTTGTCGTGGACAAATATGTTCAAGCTTTTGTCAAGAGTTGTTTACTGCTCGACTCAGATCCTACTGATTATATTCTTACCTAGAGAATACAGCTCATAGATCATTTGGGGGAGATGTAAGGATGTAAGGAGGCAACATTAAGAAGATATGAACTGTGGACAATTATCAATTTTTGCAAGATACTGCAAAACAACCAGGCAACACCCCAGGCAGAAAGGAAAACCTCCAATCATTGTGGCCACTAAAGAAAGAGAAAGAAGAAATGTGCATGTCTAATTAAAATGTAAACAGTGTAATGAGGACATCAGTGATTTAGGCAAACATCTCTTTGGCTGCCACTGGGGGTATGATAATTACAGAGGCAAATCTATGAATGCACATGAATCTCCTACAAGTCCAGATTAAAAGCCTTAGTGCTAAACCTAGTTTCGTACACCTGGGGATTGTCTATTCTGGCCAATCCCCAACAGGCACGGCGCTGCCTTGTCTCCTTATGAGTGCAGACACACTTCAAGTGAAGGAGATGAAACAAAGCCTCTGTTTCCATGTGTGGAAATGAGGAGGACGAGGAGTTTAAGGCAACAAATGCTGTGTACTCTGTATTAATAATATGCCTGCCTGGCACATATGGCCTGAATAAACCAGCCCTACAACATGACTTACGACAGTGTTTCTATTATAATCTGTCATTTAGTGACCCTGAGGTCCTATAAGCGATTCATGCAATATGGTATGGATCATAATAACATCACAGCATGTATATGGGAGTGATTAGTTACATTTTAAAGAAGAAGAAAAAAGAATTAGAGAGAAAAAGGGATTGCGTCCTCCATAAAAGTGGTTCCGAAAAAAAAAGCACAAAGACAAAAAGGTAGGCAGACCTGCATGCACACACACACACACACACAAATAGAATGTGCACACGGACACACATACACATACACACATTCACCATATATGTATTCACTTAGTCCTTTAAAAAATACATTATGTATGTGACAATAAAACGAGTTACAGTGACGTTAATACAGCTCATGTTGCTTTATCCACTAGAATCTGCTCACCTTGATTAAACTGTATTTTGTCTGAATTAGAGGTAAAAAAAAGGACAGACCTGTAGCTAGGAGACATATGAAGGGTAAGTACGAGCAGCCAATGGTAGCCACATGCATTTTAGAAAATGTCTATGCCATATGCTGTCACTCAGAGGAAAAAAACAAGTCTGAGCAGACAGTCGCTGTGTCTAAATGAGATGGTGGGAAGAGGAGGAGGGGAGAGAAAAGGGAGGATGTCAAGGATTCGTGGTCCTTCATCTTTGCAGTAGAGCAAACACGTCCCTCAGTATAGCAACAGACAGCTGCCTCCACTTTCTAATGCAGTCCAACTTAGATCACTGCGAGGATTGTCAGCGCGGAGAGAGAAACACACAAAGATAACATAGCGAGTTGCCATGAGGGAAACGACAACGATGTGGATACAAGGGAGGGAGACAGACGGAGAAAGGGAGAGAACGAGAGGGGAGGAGAGGAGGAGGGTGGAACATTTTGAATACTTAGAAGAAGAAATGTTGTGCTTTTTTTCTTTTTTTCTTCTTCTTCATGGAGTCTGACTCCACCGGGGACTCCCCTCGCTCTTCATATGAAAAGACACCACTTAACATATTTGCTTAAAGATGACAATCCTGCACAGATCTCTATAGTCAGGAGGCTGAGTGGGATTTTCTTGTAGTTAATGACAAATAGATCCATCTGTTAAGATGAACATTTCATCAATTTACAGCAGCTCCTGCAAACATCCCAGGGGGTGTATACACACGGAAGCAGCTCGAGGCATCCAGGAGCTGCCTTTAATTGTCATCATTAGCGGACATGTATAACGTGTCAGTGCGGCCGTGCACCACTTCCCCTATGGTTTAAGTCGTGCTGTCAATTTAAGTTATCACTAGTAATATTACACGTGCACTTCAGACATGCACAGAACATTTAGATCTGCTACATCACTTCACACGGACTAATAACAGCAATAAGTCAGAGATTGTTTTTGATTCACTCCCCTAACAATGAATCAGGAGTATGTTATGTTAATTATAGGAGTAGAGAAAGCTAATTTTGAATTTATGGAAAATTAAATTGATTTATGTGGTGCACAAAAAAAATAAATGTGAGCTTCTAAAGCAGCATTAGAGATTATTTAGATAATTCTTAATTACTTTAGAAAATATATTGTTTTAAATAAAAAACATTCTGGAAGCCGCAAAGACCATTTGGCCATCATCTGCAAGCAATTCCTTTTCAACACAACAGGAGTAAAAATGACAAGTATATTTCTATCTATCTCTCCTAGTGTCACTGTGATATAATTCACCCAACTTCTTGTAGTTATTTACATTCACCATCTCTTGGTGTGAACGTGTGTATCATTGTGTAAAGAGGGTGATAAAGACCGGAGGGTCAGTATCTGTCATTGAACTGCAGCACAGAGATTCATGACAAGCAACAGTTTAGATTGCGATCATAAGTGCTGCCCTATCAGAAATTAACAGAGCTGTCAAGCTTCTTTCATGCACAGCAGAGGTGTCTGGGGTTAAGTAAGGACCTGCGAGCACCACCTCACACACTGCAGGAGCTCACACACACACACACACCAACCTTTCCTGGGGCTTGAACTGATTAATATCCTCAGGTACTTAATAATTAGGACACTTATGATTAAATCTATGAGAGAAGGGTTTTCTAATTGCAAGAAGATTATTATTTGTTTGTTCTGTGCAGATGCGTTGTGATTTAAAAGATACATCTGCTCTTCCACTGCATGTTTAAACTCCAACTTCCGCGAAGATTAGGCTTGTGCACGGCAAAGTGACAATACATGAATCTGTGATTTTCTTAGAAGTTCGCAATTAAATCATCCAGAAACAAAAATGAAATCATACATTTGAAGAGACTATACATGCCAGGTATTATAGATTTAGAGTGTATGCAAACTGCCAATACAGATTTAAATATCATCTATTAAATAAACAATTTTCCCTCCTGCTCAGTGTCCATATCTTTGCAGCTCAAATCAATAATAAAATCACATCACACATGCATGGTGGTGGTGGGGGGGTCGGAGGGGGGGGTCTAAATATGAAATAACATAAAAATCTAACCAACAAATTTAAAACCCACTTCACAAAAAAACACATTACAACCAAACACTCAGGCATAATGAATGTGGTAGTAATGTACACTTTTTTCTCCCACTGAGTGACAGATGCTGCAATGCTGTTATTTTTGAAGAGGAGTAAAAACATACTTCAGCTCGCTGCTGATGATGTTAATTTCCTCTCAGAGCAAAACATGCAAATGAAATGTGCGAACACAATTAAGTAAATTGTTCGACGGAGGTGGGGAAAGGTTAACTTGGGACAGAGTGTTTGCAAAAAAAAAAGAAAAAAGAAAAGAGAAACAGCGCACAACTTGTTACTTCTGCTGACTTCTGTGTCCACGCTCAGATCCATTTACTGGCTTGTCACAAAGCATTTCCACCAGAACATGAGTAACAGCTATTTCTGACACTGCCTTTGAACCAATTTGTGAGCAAATTAGTTCAAAGTTTCGCCGGCAAGTTGCTACAGATTGTGACAAGTAAATAAAAAAAAAGAACATAGCAAATTGGTAAATTAAACTTAAAATAGTGTGTGTTGGCACTACAGAAGGGGTTTGGCAGTCTCGACATGTTATAGCATTGTTCTAATACGAGTGTAGTTTTATTTTGTACTATTTACTTTCCACTTGTCTTACACATTTATAATTATCAATCACAAACTATAGTAAATTTGTGATAAAACAGAGAAATGATGTATCTTTCTATCTAGTTTTTATGTAAATAGCAGTATTTTCACATGAACTAATAATTTAATTAAAAAAAAACTTTTATTTCCCAGAGTTCCTGAGTTGCATCGTCATAAATCTTAACATTCCTAACATTTTCCAAGCAGTTATGATAATATAATCTATAAATACTTTTACATTTAGGTGATTTCTCTCTTTTTTTTTGAAGAGGAGCAGATTCTACACAGAAAAATGTTTAAAACAAGTTAGTTTAATATTTAATCTCCAAATTTAAATTAGCAGCCCCTCTGGGTATATTCACATCCATTGTGCATTGGCCAGAATAACATATTTTAAAAGTTTTGCATGCAAAAATATGAAAGCAGTGCAATAATAAAGAGACAGAAAACCAGCAAGAAAACCAACCAACTGAAATATTTAACTATCACTCGGTACATTGAACCGAAATGATCCTGTGATCCTTACGATATAGAATTAATCCCATAATGTGTCCTCATCGCTGGACTACTGTCATGAAAATGTTATAACCTGGATTAAACAAACTTTTGAAGATGAAGCATGCATGCACAAAGAATAAAAAAAAATGCATAACTGCAACAACAGCCTCTATTTTCCCCCAAACATGGCAAATATGAAATCATAACAACAGTGAAGATAATGACAAAAATCAACATACCATAAATACTGGTGCTAGTGATCATGTCTTCAAGCCTAAAGACAAGAGAGGGAGGAAAAAAACAGCAGAATCGGATTTTCACGAGGAGGAATTCCAAAGGTTGCTTCTCATTACAGGCACTTCTTCTCTTTTCTTCTTCTCTTTTCTTCTTCTTCTTCTTCTTCTTTCCTGCAGCTATCAGATTTCACAACATTAAAAAACGCACGGTCCCCTGCGCGTTCTCTCCTCGGATCCTATTCATTTAGGGGGCCGTGTAATTTGGAACAATGCGAGACCGAGGGAAAAACGGAACATGGGAGCATAAAGTGGATTGTTTTTTTTGTTTTTTTTTCCCTTCGGACGCGAGAGGCACACTGCAGGCACGGCTGGAGCCTGTCACTTCTTAGCGCGAGTTGAAACAGGAGAATAGGAAGCATGTGAGGGGACTGGATGACATAAAACACACATTCTTCATGCCGCCCATTAGAGGAAGAGGCTAAACCAGCGTGATGCACCCCCCCCTCCTCCTCCTCCTCCTCCTCCTCCTCCGCCTCCTCCTCCTCCTCTCCTGCCTTTACTTTTAAAATAGATTACTTGCCAGCAGTTGTCCCACTAAGAGCTGCAATGACAAGCCGTCTATTAACCCCCCGCCTGCGGTTATCGCAGCAAGTTGTATTCAGGCTGACATGCAAAAAAAAAAACATAAAAGGGGGAAACTTCTCGTTGAGGGAAAGTTATCTCCTCTCCGGCCGTGCTCGTTCTCCTCGGGCGCGTTAACTGCAGCGTCCCTCTGATCCCGAACCCTGCTGCTTATTATTGACAAGTAATGACGAGCGGGAGTGTTGTGCGCTTCGGAGGAGCCACACCGGCCGCGCACCGCACTGCAGCTCCGTGATGCGCGACACGGTGTCTGCGCGCACGGAGCTGCTCCCGTTTCCCTGCCCCTGTAACTGTTAGCGCCGCTGACTCACAGGAGATAAAGACTTACCTGTGTAGGTGACCGCGGAGAGGGGAAGCGTCCGGGTTTCACAGCGGCATCGATCCGGTGCCGAGGGCGCAGACGAGCGGCTTCACTGGGGGTTAAACGCGGCTGCTCGCCATTTGAAACCATTCCAAGTTAGTGAGGGGAAGACTGACCACAGCCTCTGCCATGTTGGAATTCCAAACCCTGGACAGCTGCTCCGCTGACTGAAGGCAGCGCTGCTGCGCACTGCGCATGTTCTCTGAGGCAGGAGCCAAATTCAAAGAGGAGCCACGTTAATGAGCAGCAGCTCACAGAGGAGACCATCGTGACATTATGCTACAGCCAATACCAAGTATTCACTATCTAAATACTCTGTGCTGGAACTGACTTCTTCTGCCCTGCACTGTGCACGTGTGGCACATTCTGATATCAGTATTGATCTGTAAACACAATTAGATTATGTTTATTAAATGAAAATGGTTTTAAATACGTGATCAGCTTTACACATTGGTCTGCAGATTTGAAGAATAACCTCAACGTGTATCTACAGTACTTTGTTATTCGAAATGACCTGAATTAACCTCAAAATGAATCATCACCAACCTGGAATACTCTCAACTGGTTTTATTCCACGGTTCATTATGCTGCGTATTTGTCGCTATAAAAGCAAACAACTGTAAACAATGTATTTCGCTACATCAAGGCCAGAGGTTGTTTAATGCGTATGAATCATCTCTGTCTCACAAATGTTTTGTCCAGTTGTTGCAGTAGTTGTGTACATCCTCAGAAATCAATGCTATGTGTCCCAAAAGCTGCAATACACACATGAACACTAGGGGGAGTGTGGGGGCGCTCACAACACAACTGGTTTTCTAGGTGAACGCGTGGCTAAAAAGAAAGAATATCTAGCCTTGGGAGTTAATACTGATACCTAGCTTATACATGACAACTAAATGAGGAAATAGATCTGAAATATCAAAGCCGATCTTAGCTTAGCTTAAAGATTAGATATGAATGGAACCTGAAGCTGCCGCAGGTTGCCTGGAAACCTTACAGCAAGGACAGAAACCAGCCAGGAAAGATTCCCTCTTTACTGTTTGTTGTTGATAGACTTTGGTTTTTGTATGGAGTCAACTAATACATTAAAATGCAAATGATGGAACTGTAGCAGTGATAGTGGGCAGATTTGATTACTTTTAGACTGACTAGCTGTCTCCCCTGTTTTAAATCTTTATCCTAAGCTGTACTAGCCAGCTGCTGGCGGCTCAATCTTTAGCAGGCAAATGTGAAGGCTGTATCAATCCTCTCAACTCCACCAAAAATGTAAAAATACCTTGCTTAAAAAAATTGTCCAACTTGTTTTGACACCTTCCTTTTTCCAGGGTATTCTGCAGCCACTCTCTATTATCTGCACACAGCCTTGAAAGAGGGAGGTGATCTCTTCTCCTTTGGGGAGGCATAGCAGGAAGACCCTGGTTAGACACATGATATGAGGATCGGCACCAAAAGTCCCATTATGCCCTTTCATATCCATGCCCAAGGCCCTGGGAGTGATGCATTGATTCAGCCTTCAGAACTCCCTTGACTGCACCATGCTAATTCCAACTGCACGAGCTCTTTGGAGAAATTCTACCCATAAGGCAGGACATGGAGCTGTTCTGGACAGGGGCAGTCCAGTGTCAGTCGTTGCACAGAATGAGGAGACTGTTTCTTATTTCCATCCCAGCAATTCTTCTCATACGCAGCATTGCACATTTTTAATTAGAAACAAAAGCTAAGAATAGAATGTCTTTGAAAATTAAAAAATGTATAAACTACAGGTTAAGAGTAATTGAGAGACAAAAGCATTTGCCGATTTTGTCAACTGATTTTGTCAATTGTCCAACATTTAAAGATCGGAACAAGCAAGCAGTCACCGTAATCACAGTGTGTGTGAGTTCATCCATTCGGCGCTAAAGCAAGATGCCAGCGCTCAACGGGTAATTTTCTGGCCGTAGCTGAACAATATCGTGCTAATACTCAGCTGACTCGACCAGAAGCAAGTGTCCACGCTTGTAGGAACAGCCTGTGAAAATCTCTGTGTGCTGTGGAGGTCAAGGGGGGAAAAAAAAGAAAAAAGAAAACAGCAGTGCATTTCCAGGTGTGGCCACGTCCATTGTCTCCTTCCTCATATGGGCATGTTCAGTCTGTGCCTTTGTCCTTGTGTCAGCAGGCAGGACATTCTGAATTATTTTGCTCAGCTGCCTCCCTGAACTCTTGCTACGGCACGTCAATACACACATCATGCGAACACCCGCACATACGGCTGCAGGGATCACAGTTCATGTCCATCACACACTTGAATCCTCCTTGACATGGATCAAACCTTGAGGAAATATATATATACGATTCGGTGTCAGACAATTTCAGACTACATTTGGTTATTGAAAAGATTTTAGGATCTTATATGTTGTTTTGGGATATCATGAAAAACACATATTCACATGAACTGTTCTAAAGAAAGATTATTTTCCTTTAATTACATAAAACTAATTTATAGGTGAATAGCAGGTTATATCTCTTAAGTTTATTACATCTTTAATTAGAAAACACTTTTTGAAAGAAAGAAAAGTGAATGAATTTACAAGAATTGCTGACACCCACTTTCCTATCTGGCGTGTTCACACACAAATACACAAACACACACACAAACACACACTCACACACAGAGAAAAGATGGTTAATTTCCCCAGGAATGAGGTTAGGGGTTTAAGAGCACGTGACTGGCTGTTTTTTAACCTCCTGCCTACAGACTCTTGTGTCATGTGTGATCACTCCAGTCATGTTGCTGGCCCGGGTGGTTGTTATTTCAGCAAAGACCGACTTTGTTGGAGGAACCAGCCGAGTGGTGTCTCTTCCTTTCTCACATGCACGCATCTATATCGTGTAATATCCCTGGTGCTTTTCCTTTTTCAGTTTACTGTGTTCATATTTTTCTCTCATTTAACAACTTGACCAAATCTGATTTGGGGGCTTTTCATGGAGCAGCGCTGTAAACAACATAATTTGCCAGATTGCATATCTCTGGGCTATCGGATATAGAGATCTCTGAGGAGGAATAACACGCAAGACACCGAGGCATAAGAGTGTCGTCTAGTTTCTGCAATGAAACATTTTTACTACAAAAGGGGCACCAGCTATTATGGGAAGAAAGATGTGTAAAAAGTGAGAAATTACAGGCTTGATTTCCCACATTATTTCAAGATGTGTATCCAAGTCCCAGTATAGGCTGGAGCTTAAGTCCTAATAGGGACAAGCTTGAAGTGAATAGAGCCCACAGAGGATAAGCTACTAAATCTTGCAATAAAAGCAATGTGATTTACAGTAAATTCCACAAGGCTGACAGTGCCACAGCTGAGGGCATAAACACTCCTTTCAATGCTGTGCCTCAGTTCTGTCTGCTGTGAACTACAATCACACAGGCGTGCCGCTCAGCAGCAGTGACTTTGATAAATCACCAGGAAGTCCCACTGTTGGCTTAAAACTAGAACTTGTTCAGTTGCAATTCTGCATTTGTCCCTCTTTAATGTGTATGGAAGTGGCTTTAGCAGTAATCTGTCAGTGATTGATTAGGTGTGGCCAAATCCCCTCACCGCTCTCCTGTGCCGGCTCACCGTTCCGCCACAGCCGTGTATTTACAGAAAGATGGCTGTGTTAGGGAAGTGGCTTCCTTATTTACCTGCACAATAAACATGGATACTTCCACTTGGGCTTCAGTGCACTCAGGAGGACCAGTAGCAACACAAGAAACAAGAAGTGACACGTTCTTAATGCTACTGAATTCGTGCACTGGTGGATAAACCAACAGGTTTATTTCCTATGAATGAGTTTGCTTTTTGAGGAGGGGGAAATCACATCCATGTTTGTGCAACAGCGGAAACGCACACTAATATCGCAATACAACACAGTCACCTTGTGTCTTGTGATAGAAAAACATAAATCTAATAGACGTGCATGCAACTATTAAAACATATTTATTTTGTATGTGACACAAGAGGTTGAAAAAGCAATTTAGACAGGGTACTGGATATTGATCACACTTACCAGCAGATCCATTTTAATTAAATATTAAGAGAGTGTGTTGCATTGATAGCAGCCGAGCAGCAACTGTTTCTTGCCTTTCTCTTGTCGTCATTAAAAAAAAGAAAAGAAAATCCTACAAGCTAAAAAAGAACACACGCTTTAATAACACTCGCATGTAATTATACTTGAAATATGAAAGCTGAGGCTGGGTTATATCTGCAGCATTTTGTATTCAAAGAATATTTTAGTTATTTTTAAAAGAAGGTCTGAGTATGAACATCCGTGCATGAATTTTAATGGAGATACTTAAATGGTAATTATTCCACTCAGGCTCAAACGTAGGTAACAAATGGAATTCAATCAGTGTCCGTGCATAATGATGGTCATTAGGAGAAAGAAAATAATAATGACATCCTATCTGCATTAAACCTGCAGACACTTTACACAATGATCCCGCAGCCATTATTGATCTCCATGGAGATAAGCAGTTGTCACTTTTCAACATTGTGCCTGAATGTTAAATACAGCTCATTTTGTTTTTCTGCAAACTAGTTCAGCCAACACTAAATTTTCATTGAATTCACTTCGCTGTGCTTCAAATCCTTGGTCTCGTGCCATATGATTGTAATTTTGCTTCATTGTCAGAGCTGCCTCTCCAGTCCTGTCGTGTTTCAAGGTTTCACAAGGCTCACGCAAAATGAACATACACACTTGAAAACGGGGCTGCAGTGATATTTAATGAGCTGCTCTTCTGCGTGTGCTTGATATGCGAGTGCGTTATATGTAACACAATGCAGCCATAAAGAAATCAAGAAGTGCAGCTGCCTCCTCCTCATCACTGCATTATGTTTTACAAAGTGAAACTAAAGGGCAAAATGCCCAGTGGTTGAAGCAGCATTCATCAGCTCATAAATTGGAAAATAACAAGTACACCAGTTATTTCATGTACACTCCACAGACTCTTTAAACAATGCAATGCCTCCGTTTTCATCTTTGTACGGCTCATTATTAGTTGAGTGTTGTAACAGTTGCTTACACATATTGCACATTAGGCAGCATGCATTGAGCCTCCTCCAAGACAGCCACTTGGTTGAATAATTAAATAAGATCTCCAATCAAATGATCCATGATTTGCATGCCGTCTGTTGCCAACTAGCTCCATCTGTTTGGTTTTGAGAGCTCTGACACAGTGGCTCGTGTGAGAGAAACAGCAATAATGTAATTGTGGATGTGACAGATACACCAGATGATGCAGGGACTGTTCGAAAGTCTGGTCCAAGGCATACTGTACAGCACGGTGTCATATGGTCCGCGGGAAAGCATGACAAAAACAGTTTTGTGTGCAGGCTCTCTGCTGTCTCCTTGCCACGATCAACTTTAAAGAGCCTCTGAAGGGACATTCGGATGCACGCTCCTAATGCTGGAAACTATAGACGTCTCTTGAAGGGAAGCTCACAAAGTTACTATATATTAATTGAATAGCGGGCGTCAGAGCTTGGAGGGTGAAGGACAATCGGAGCAGGGGGCAGTTTGGCTCGGAGCCAGTGGACAGTGCAGAGCAGGCCTCCGCTCAGCAGCAGCAGGCAGAGCCCATGCCGGAGTCCACATCAGGAGAGACAGCCTCTGCTGCTTTGATGGATCTGTGATAGCAGCCAGTGTCTACCCTCAGCTGGGGTTCAGGTATTCACCACCAGTAACACATTACTATCCCAGTTTGGATTTCAGGTCTATTTTCTCTTTTTTACCCCTTTTAGTGGTGCATTTGAAGGACAATACAGTATCCATGATCAGTTTCATTTCAAGATAACTTGGCGGTAATTAGATAAAATAATTGTTTTGATTACAATTTCTAAGTGTTTTATTTAAATCCTATAATAATTAACCTTAGTTCCTCTGAAGATTAGGAAACTCCTGGTTAAAAGAAGTTAAATCACCGCTTACATTGTGTTACAAACTTGATTTAACAATTAAACTTTATTTTTGCAAACAATGAAACATAATTGAAGCTATTGTCAGAGATTTAGATGTTATAATAAGCTCTACAACTATCATTTTATATCGAGGCAAGTTCACTTCATACTAATGTCGTTCAATTCATATCTCTCCGTTTTATTAGCTTCATTAGCTTCACATTGACTCAGTGCCCCTTTGCCCATCACAGGCAATTGCTATCGTGCCCAAAACTGAAGCCTTTCACGATCACACAGCATCGTGTTCTGATGCCGTTTTAATGACAGTGGAAAGAAACCATGGAAATATTTAAAATTAAATGACCTTTTCCCCCTTTGTATTAACAATTTATTGTTTTTTTTCTCCTTATCATTTTAATAGTAACATTAGTTAAAACCTATTACTTACAAGGTTAAGTCAAATACTAAAGTTATTACCTAAATGCCCCATGGTTTAAAATTGACTTATATAATATTGAACATTGTATACATTGTGTGTGCAAACATGTTTACCATTATATCAATATTTCCTTCATTTCTTTTAGAATAGTTAAGATCATATTGTTAAACTGGGAGATTTTAACTCCAGGTCCCTTATTATTCACAGTTTAAATAAATAATACGATACAATCAAGTCCCCAAGTCAAATCCTCTCAAACTCACAGTATACATGGTGAGAACAAAGTGCCATTCATGTGTAAATTATTGAAATTAAAAAAGGGTTTGAAGGTATTGTTTCAAAAATTAAATTTAAGAGCTCAAACCCAATGTTATTTGAATATCCTATTCTGTAGGGATGTATTGCTACTCATGCATTAAAGGGTTCAAATGGGTCTGATGTTTAACCACACGTGCTGTTTGTCCTTATGGACTCTGGTGTAAAGCCACATCCTTATATCTCAGCCATGGAACTCATCCTGGGTGCCATGCAAATATTTACAAGAGACTAAGCATTAGTAAGCATTAGAACATAGAACATATTTAGAGTATAGTCGATGTGGAAAAGATCACCATATGCGCAACCTGGTATATGTAGCTCGGACAAATGTGAGAGAAGAAGAGGCTTGTGAAACACAGTGCCTCGAGTTGGATTCATTTTGCAAGCCAATGCTTTTGCAAGCCAAGACTTCCTGATCGGCTGTAATCCCCAGCTTTCACACATAAGTCATTGAGAGCGATGGAGTCCCCTCTGTTTACTCACTCCAAACCAAATGATCTTTCACAAGTAGACCACTTCAGATGTGAAATGGAATTTGCCAGGGTGTTCTATCCCAAGTCTATTTCTCTGTACGCTTTACCAATTCCCAAATAGGGTTCAGTCGCTCACAGATAATGTCTGTGAGGATTGAGCTCGGCTCCTCTGCTGTTTTAATGGCCCACGGGAAAAGGCATTTGACGGAAGTAAAGAAGTACTCTTAAACACATATGCAGTGCTGGATTTCATTTTGTTTTAGGTGCTGTCATGCATTTGCTCTTTGGATGCTGTTAATAATAGTGTGCAAGAGATTTAACATAGCATTTACACTGAAATTACCTATACTGCTTTATTTAGTTTTTCGGCTTCAATGTCAACATTTGTATTAATCCTTTGGATAAAAACATGGAACATAATGAGGGTTATTCAAATTACTGCAGATTGTATTTGATGCAATATAAAATATAATTTCTCCTGAAAAATAATAGCGTCTCTCTCCGTCGCATGTTTGCATGTTGGAGTTTAAAGAGTGTAGCTGATTGCTTTATCTTTCCAGGGGTTGACAGTGTTACTGCTTTGGTATGTAGTTATGATAAATGGTTGTTTTAGGAGGGCTGCATTTACTTTGTAGAGTCATTATGAGAATATTATGTATGAGAAAACAGTCATTAATATTCATTATAATTGCAAACTACTGAGCTGAATGCTGATGGAGTGTGTTCAGATGCTCACACAGGCACAGCTCTTTTTTTCTAATGTATCTCTCGTGGCATCTGCACAACAATAAATGGAGGTGTTAAGGAAGACGTCCGTAACCCAATCTGACTTTGACTCATTTTTCCACTCAATCAGGAGGCTCATGACACCCTTGAGGGGAAGGAGAAAAATTAACATACAATAGTCATAACATGCGCTTGTCGTGCAAACATCACAGCTGTCATGGTAAAGATATCAACTCAGAAACATCAGTGAAACTATAAAAGACCCAGAGTTTATGGTGGCCGAGACGTCTCAAAGCGCATTAACAGAAAACACGTATGCAAAAGCCACAACACAACTACAAAAGCCACACAACAGAAACACAACCACAACGGAAGTGAGCGATGACGGGTTTTGACAATGAAACGAGGAGAGTTACTTACTGCGGTCAATGTAGTCATGGACACATGTGAAAACATGGTCAAACCAGTCACTGCTTAAAATGTGATGCTGGTCAAATTGGGATGTTGTGGTACAGGTGCTTAAAGCACCCAAAAGATAAACACAAAAAAAACCACACATGCACCTTCAACACCTCAAATAGACAAACATCACATTTTAAGCTGCAATTGGCCTGACCTGGTTTGTACTAACGACGGCTTATTGGACCACAGAAAAAATATTGACCACAGAAATTAGCTGCCCGTTATATTGTCAACATCCATTGTTGCTCACTTCCTTTATAATTGTGTTTCCCTTGTGTGGCTTTTGCATAGTGTTGCATGTATTGACTCCCTTTTGTTGAATCCAGTGCATAAACTACGTCTCACAGTCTCCAAAGAATACAGCGTTCCTATTCCAGTGGATAATTCCAGTGTGTCTGGTAATTGTAGTAATGTTGAAGAGAGGAGCACTGATACATTTCCTAGTCAGTGTGAGAGAATGAGGCTGGCGATGGAAGGGAAAGGTCAGGCCCTGGACTCGCCTCTCTCCCCCAGGGCTCCAAACAAGAGGGGCCGGAGAACACCACAAACAATTAAACATGTTGCTTCTCAGGGTAGAGCAGCCGGACTCCTGTTGGTTCGAGAAGTTTTCTTCTTTTTCTTTTTTTTTTACCTTGGTGGGTTGCTGTTGGTCACTCTTCAGAGCAATAATCTGCAGGTCTGAGCAATCAATACAGCCAGGACAGCTTCAGCTGCCATTAGCCGAGACATCTCTGGAGTGCCTGTGCATGAGCAGAGGAGCACACAACGGGCATCAACGAACACATCTGCACGCAACATGCACACTTACGCAAGCAAACAGATGTATTCAGGCTCATGCACAGGATCACCAACACCACACATGCACTTACACACATGGGCAGTGACACCTGTATACTGTATTTACAAGGGCAATTACACAAGCACGACAGTGTAAAACACAAGTACCTCTTTGTATATTCACTCAAAGATATATGACTTTATTGTATACATTGGTAATCTCCGCCAAGGATGTTTTCATTAGTATTGGTTTGTTCGCAGAATTACACAAGAACTACTGGATGGATTACCACAACACTCGGTGGAGGGTCAGGTATGATCTATGAAAGAACCTGTTAGCTTTTGGAGTGGATTTGTGGGGCGTATCCAGGAGTTTTGATCAAGATACAGAAATATTTATGAAAAAAAGATATCTTTAGAGTGCTAAAATCTATGAAAAGGTGATTTTTTTGTATGGATCAGATTTGCTATCCTTGTTTTGTGAATCAAAGTTAGTATTTGTAGGGGTGGTGATCTTAATTCAGCTACTTTACAGTAACACATATTCCTTTCAACTATATCAGAGAATGGATATTTTGCCTGCACCTTATGTAAACAGCTTGCAGACATTTTCTGTGTACAAGGTATATGTAAGTGGCCAATCAGCAGTAATTTTTAATATTATTATTTAAATATTTTTGTCTCCAAATGTTGGCACAGTAAATGCATCCTGGAGGAAACATAATGCCACCAGAATTACATTTCCAATCAACACAATAAGTCATTTTAATGAACCTGCATAAGCACAAAATGCTAAATATTCTCCAATCAAACTTTAACATGTTAAATTGTCTTTGCTACAATATTCACTCTTCTTATAGTAACTTATGCAGGGTAAAGATTTTATGATAATTTAACAATAGGTTGAGGTTTAGAGCTAAAAGCACAAGATACAGGAGGATATGCATTTACATCTAACCTGAAAACCACTCATTCTTCCTGACCTGAATCAAAGTGGACTAAATCTGTATAGTTTCTCACAAGCTGTCCATGGATAAAAGGAAATTAGTAGTATACATGTGCAAATGTAAAATATAGGAAACGGAATAGGTGCATTTCCCAGGGATTAAACCTGAACCAAAATGACGGGGAGGAGGAATCTGAATCTGCACTGGAAACTCCTGTTGTCTTACACGTGTTTTTCTCAATTTCTAAAAGACGTGTACAGAACATGTAATAATCCATGCAAAAGGAGGCAAACAGCTACCAATTTCCAGATATGCAGTTGTAAGTTTAAACAAGATGCTAAAAGTGTGATGGAAGAACCACATTTCAACTGCGTAAAGATATTGAGTGGTGCCTTACTGAGAACTATATGGTAGTCATCTGTTGTTGGTGAACAGCAGGTAATAATAGAGCAGCTCCCTGGGCCTCTGAGACAGTGTTGTGTGTGCCGGGGCTAGTCCATCTGTTTGCTCTCCTACTCGCACAACCATGGATTCAACAAGTGAAACACCACTGGCACATATCCAACAAGAAATGGCCCCAAGGAAGGCGACGCTACAGCAGCTTTACAGTTACACACAAAGAGACACCTCGCTAAATGCTTCCTGGTAGAAAAACACAACATAGATAAAGGAAAACATGAATTCTTCTCCTGCTAATTGTTTGTCACCACAAAGGCGGAAGAATTACTTGTGTCTTACACCTCAAAGTTCAGAGTCGCTATAAGGAAAAGGCTTACTGTCCTGTATGCGTATATAAAGATGAACAACTTGGCAGCTCCCCAAAAGCTAAGGTCATGTCATAAACCCTGCCTACTCCATGTTAGTGGATGGGACGTGGGCGAAACTGAAATGCAAAAAAAATGCATGAAATCCACAAGGTGGATGCATTTATGGTAGTTCTTATCATGCTGATGTATGTTCAAGTGGACTCTGGCTCCAAGTAACATACTCAGCTTAAGAGTGTTCGTGGCAGTGTTTATTATATATTTTTGCTTAATTTAAATGCAGTCCACGGTCTAAACACTTGATTCCTGTCGGAAACAGTTCCTTTACTGTAAAAATCAAGATTAAGTTTTATAATCACACTGAATAGTTTGTTTAATAAATATAAGGACTGTACAAAAACGTATATGTTAAGGATTTATTTTCCAAATGCAGTACATTTAGGCATGTGTGTTTGTGTGCGGGTAATATTTTCATTTCTTTCCTTCTTCACTCATCCATGCTGACAAACAGCAGAATGAATTTCTTCCTGTTGAGTCAGTGCAATGATATTCAGAGAGCAATCCTGAAGCTGGAAATAACACATGCTTGGTTTAAAAGAATTCTTATCATCTGTACTTTTATCACTGTACTCACAATAAGGAGCCGATTGCCCTGTGGGAAGGTGATTCATGATCTGGATACAAAGCACAAAATTACATGCATTTATACTGCGGAGGAGATAATGATTAATAAACTGTTCTGAGTAGTTAAATCCAAATCAGAGACACTTTACACATATAGAGAGGTGGGACTGCCGCTTCCTGAGAAGTAGCTTTCTATTTTATGATTATGTTACACACTTGTTTGTCCTTTCTTTAGATTCTAAAGAGTCTTTAATGCTGGAATCACACAGGGAACATGTATCAAAAAAAAGAGGAGAAAGGATTGCTTAGATTTTGATTTCAGTGATTGGTGTTATAATACCTATATTTTCTCCATTTCATCCATTTTACAAGATACACTCATTTCCATATCTCTGTATGAAGCAGGATGATGTTTTTATTGTGAAGTTTTCAGTGTGAGCAGTGTGCAGTCTCAGCAGGTTCAATTTCTCTTAATTGTTCTGTGACCTTTCTACATACCCTCAGCAATTAGCTGATGAGTGTGTCTGTGCTGCGGGTCAGCGTCATCGGGTCGTAATCAACACAAACACAAAGAGGCTTCTCAGGAAAGGGAAGTGGCCCGACTTTCAAGCCCTCTTACCTTACAGCATTTTATTAATTACAAAACAATAATCAAATGGTGTTTGATGAAGGGGAGGCCCACAACAAATGTTAACCTCGATGCACCAAGAAGCGCACTGTTCAAGAGTTCATCAGGTGGAAGATTTTCATCCCTGTAATTATCTGCCTGTAAGTGTGTGATTTTGAGAATGCAGCGATGCGTAATCACAAACATATTCATGACCTTTAGCAACCTCTTTCCCAAAAGTCTTGCAGTGAGAGGACTTGTTGGGCACAGAACCAGTAGTTTCCATGACAGGTCCACATAAGGAATTGAAAAACAAAATCATATGAGGTGCAAAGCATGAAAAATACAGAGAACGCATAAAACGTGTTAATGCAATAAACCAACTGGATTTATGTATATATTGCAGTTTTTAAATACATTTTGAAGGAATCATTATAATGATGTAGAGCATGTTTACACGAAGGGTGTGATGTCATAGGTTAGATTGGGATTACAGACACTAAAGACCAAGGTTGGTCGTCTGAAGTCTGACATGCAGTTAGCTATATGCTACTAAAGGTTTGGTGGGACAATTCTAGTATCTATGGATTCCAGTGTTTCATCTTTGTGGTTCTGGACCATGCATGTACTCTGAAGGAAGCCACATTGGGGATGTTAGTACCAGAGAACACTGTCGTAAACGAGTTGGGCAGTCATTATTGTGTTGCCATGGAAAAGATGTGTCACAAACAGCTTTAATGAGGGTGTACGACTCTGTAAACTACAGAGTGAGCCTCTGTAACTGGGCCACATTGCAGCACTACTCCATATAGCTTGTATTCCCTTACCATGAAATATCACTGCCTGTCCACAATATACAGAAACAGCCAGTTAAATATTGACTTTATTATGTGTTCATATACAGGCTACGGGTAATTAGATGTAGAAAGATGTTTATCAACACGGCTGCGTTCAAGTGCACCCGCCGTCCTCCCACCACCTGAGTTGTGATATTCCTCTAAAGCTGCAATTATCAGAAGATTAACAAGTTCATGCTGCTACAACAGGATGCTGCGAGAATGCATTTTGGTACCAAGCGCATTTGGCTGTTTGCCATCGCTGAAGGTGACAGAAATCTTGCCGATCTTGCACGACAGCGGAGGGAGGAGAGGGGGGGTGGGGGGGGTGGGGGGGGGGGGCAGTTGAACAGAGCTGGCTGGGTGGAGCTTATGAATATGAAAGTCATTGCTGTTTGGGCTTCCACCCTGGCCTCGCTGCCCCGGTCCACCAGATCAGCTTTACTCAGCAGATTCCTTTCCGGTGGGAAACAGAGGAGAGGCAGCAGGCGGCTGAAAGCAACCTAAAACGAGCACGTGGCAAAAAGCCCCCACTGTCCTGACACTAATTATTGATCAGATGATTAAGGCAGATGAAGAGATTTTTTTTTCTTCTTGAAAGTGAGAGCTGTGATTGTGCATCTCAAAGTTGTCCAGAGAGACCGGCCGAAAGGATCGATACTTTCAATCACGCCAGAGAGCTCTTCTGTCAGTCACGCTGAGTAAGGTGATTACAATTGAGTCTTAAGACAATGAAGAACTTCACGGGGCTTCCTCAGGCACAATCAGCCTCCACACGGGGAGTCTAATGAACTCAGACCTGCTAAACAGGCCTCCGAACCACTTCAGCTGAACATCCTGAGAGACTGGCCCCTTCTGCACTGCTGCCAAACTCACCGACTCTCACCTGCGAGCACACACAAACAACGAGTGCAAGCATGTAGACACAAGCACTCACAAACACACACACACACACACACAGACCAGGAGCAACAAAACTGCAACCTTTCATAATAAGAGAAAGAGAAACAGCACTGATGACCACTGAACCCTCGCATGGTGCCCTTACACAAATCATTCTTTCCTCTGTGTGGAGTTTGGAATGGGAAGCCATGTGCTGGCAGGAGGTTACATGTTCAGAAGCAGCAGGAAAACCTGACAGAATGATAGCTCTTCTCACAGTATATTCAGACCAGTCAAAGCAACCATTCATTTTTTTCTCTCCCTCTCCCTCTCTCTCTCTCTCTCTCTCTCTTTGACGAATGGATAAGTAGACAAAGATAGTGGTGTGTTTCTCACCATAATATTTCAAACTCACAGCTGCAGTGTTTCACTGTTTTTTGACACATGGATGGAAGCAGTTAGACCTTTTTAGAACATTATCTTTGAGGAAAATTAAGGTAATATTTTTCCTTCAAAGACATTAAATGATAATGAAAGATAGTAGTTTGAAAGATAAAGCTATCAAACTACTTTCTGTTGAATTATTTTTCTTTTAAACGTTATGTCCACCTGTCAGACAATAGGAAGGAGGAATGCAACTGAAAATATCAGCTCTATTTAAATCACAAAAGTTTCATGAAAGAATAACTCTCTCTGTCTGTTATGACATTAAGTCATTAGGGCCATGTTGAGAAAAACAAATTTCATTTTGAGAGTAAAGTCATAATATTACACTGAGAAAAATATGTTTACAAGAATAAAGTCATCATATTAGGCCATGTGTTGTAACTTTATACTTTAGTATACTGTAGGTTTCACAAATAATGTAATGCTTAACATTTTGGCACATCAGCACCATATTATCATGTAGTATCAGGACTTTGAAACTCTCTTTTCCGAAGAAAGAACCACACAGAGTTGAAGGAAAGAGCCTTTTTGTGGAAATGTTTGGTTGAGATCGACTGTGATTACATCTACAGGTGTTCAAAGGGGTTTCATAGTTTATCAAGAAACAATGAGATTGGTTGATTATTCTTGGAAAATCACGGCTTGTTACCCGGAATAAAATACTTTTTTTTTCTCAATTGTGACCAAATTCTCGTAGGGTTACAAAATTATTTTCATTATGTTATTGCTTGATTCTCCAATGGTTACAATTTCATTGTGCTGGAGTATAAAGACAGTAAAGATCTTTAAATCTTTAAATCTTAGATATTTTGTCTTTAACATGGCCTGAATATTCCCTTGTACGTTCGTACTGTGGACACGAGTAGATGTAATGATCTAACAATGGCAAAATAAATGAAAACCCTGTAACAAAAGGCACCATTGCAGATTTTCTCTAAATCACAATGAGAAGTAGGCACCTTGTGCAATCATGCTGAGTAAAGACCCCTCCGACTGTGGAACAAAGATGCGCTACTTTTGTTCTGGGGCTCTTTCTCTGTCTTTAACAGGCAGCATGTAGCTGCGTCCATCTCTCTGTGGCTGACACCAGCCTTTCAGGGAGCAGGTGACTTGTTAGTACTCTAAGCAACAACGGGAACAGATGTGTCCCTGACAGAGGATGGATGGTCAGGGTCCATCTGGTCAGTGCAGCCCTGGACAGGAATGATGAATACAGCTTCATCAGTGAATAGCAGTCATCAATCGCATGGCGTGGCGATGGCCGGTGACAGCCACACGCCAGCTTCGGGGCCCCAGGTGTGGTGAGCAGAGAGCGGGCTGGCTCTGGAATGCAGGTCAATCAGGCAAGACCGAGCCAATATCACATATCGCAATGTAAAGTGCATGCATTACAAAGCAGATGTAGTGCATTGCTTAGTCGGGGAGCAAAAGAATCTGCTGATTCTTTGATACAGATGCAGACTGGGTCACGGATTTATTTCAACACAGGGTGGTTACTGAGCCATAGAGCTAAGGACAAGTACCAGGCGTCTAGACAAGTCATGGCTCTACATTGTCTTCCCCGGCGGTCCCAAATGAAATGTGCTGCATCCTTGTCTGGTTCGCTGCATAGACATGGAGAGGTACTAAAACAATGACCTTGCTCAGGACCATTCTGAATATGTTATGGCTGCCTTGAACTGTCACAACTTTAAATCGACCACTTCTAATGGTTTCATATACTGTGTGGTGATCTTTATGCAGGGTAGTCTGGCTCTTAGTTCTGCTTTGAAAGAGTGTCATTAAATATAATATACATCTCCGGATTTATTTGCAGCTGAAAAAAAACAAAACAAGTGAAGAATAGCAACAAAAGTTAACTGTCCTAACGATCATGTATGCCATGGTGGGTGTGTTCTAGGACCTTAGTGTGGGTGAAAACAGGTCAGTTGATAATGCAACAATTTCAGACTGTCAGCTCCAGGAGGAATTGGTATAAATAACAAATGCACAACACATATTTAACACAACTAATCGATACACGTCCTTTGTAATCTTCTAACTCTTAAAAACTCAACAAATGTAAGAGACAAATATGTAGCACAATGAATTGCATTCGTTTTAATAAATAAATAAAATGAATAGTCATCTTTATACAGCTTTCACTGACATCATCCAGACTGTAGTGTCAGGATATAAATAGTCCGTCCATGTGGCTCACTATGAAGGAGTGAGGCCTGAACACAAGTGCACATATGACCTGTGAGACAGCAGCAAAATCTAATACATATTTATTGGCACATTTCACCTCCACTCTCGCTGAACACAAGTCTCCACCACCTCTGATGCTTTCAAGTCTGCTGGTATTTAAAGTCCCAAATCAATACTTTTTATTCAACTCAATGACATGTATACAGACAAAACTGTGGGGACACAGACTTTATGGAATCAAAATGTATGTCTAAATTTTTATGCATTTATGTCTTTTGTTTCTATATGTATTGTAAATTTATACATTAATGTGTTGATTAGTGGATGTTCGCTAATGATATGCTCTATTTTGCCCTGAAATTGCAACAACCTTGTTAGAAATGTTTTGTCTAAAACACTAGAAAGCTTTTTAGCAGTATATTCAAAAAAATGGAAATAAAAAAAAACCTTAAGGTTAAATTAATGCATTATCATGTTTGAGGGTATTCAAGCTCAGTTTATTTGCATGACAGTGAAGAGGACAGCTTATCTTTTTTTTCTTCCCTTTTTTTTTTTTTGCCGTTGGCTTGGTTCAGACATTTTTCTCCCCCGAGCAGAGAAAGGTGGTGTAAGCCAGCAGAGAGCTGGTTTTGTACATTTTTGCTGCCCTGTCGTTTTCTCAGCAGGGTGTCTCTTGGGAAAATCAAGGGGCGGGGAAGGCCATGGGGGGAGGGTCTGTCAGAAAACACACATGCACGCACGCACACACACACACAGGAATCACATCTCCACAAAGCATCAAGGTGTGGGCCGTCTGATGCTGCTTACATGTGATTAAGCATGGCTACTTGTGATGACCCTGCTGGTGTGTGTACCCAATGTGTTGTAGCGTTGGCTGTCTCTCCCCTTTCTCGCTCCTCTCTCCCCCTCTACCTCCCACCGCTCTATTTTTCCCTCCCCTCTGACAGACGCTGCAGATGACCATCTCAACAAGAATCATTCTCATGTTCAAAGCTACACTTTGCTTTGTGAGCCTCCGAGAAACTGACATTAATCCACTTTTTCTTCTATAGACTGACAAGAGCATGGAATGGAGGTGTCACACTCGCAGACAGTGGAGGGGGCAGTTTCGGCTTTGACAGCCCTGCTAAAGCACTGCTGCTGCCTGTAACAGTCAGAGCACTGCAAATTGGAAATCCAGAGGAGATCATCTGTAAAGAACACGTCCACCGGTGGTGTAGGATACAACCGAGCCACAGAGGGGAGATGAGAAAGAGCCAGAAAGCAAACAGCCCGGCATAAAACGAATAAAAGCATCACAGACACTCTAGCAGAACACAGCCCAGATATTTCCAGGCCGAAAGATTTCAAACAGCAAGGAATTCTGCTTCTGATTTTCTGTGGAATTTCCTGCGTAACGCATACAGAATAGATTATATATTGTGTCATGTATGGCCATTCAGCTGTTTGTCAGGAGTGTGTGCTTCACATCTCGCTGATCTTCAAACAAAAACCCTCTGTCTCTCTGACGGCTGCCGGCATGTTGAGTTTTACCAGGATCCCCGGGTATTTATTGGAACATGTGGGGTAAATTGCGTCACCTAAAGGAATTTGACCAGGTCATATACAAAGATGAACTACATGTATTAAAGTAATTCTTTTCTTAAGGAACATGTTGGCGTTGCAGAAACACCTTGTTATGAGTTCATTCAATCACTATCCAATATCTTGGGGTTTTCCGAGGAATTACTCTTCTCTCTTAATACTTTAGAGCTTGTTGGTTTGATGAAAGGATCAAATTTACTCTTCTTCATATCTCAGCTGTGTTAAACACTCACTTAGATCTGTTCCTTTAATGATTGCGTGCAAAGATATTTAAAAAGTGCAGCAACTACAAGCAACTTCAGAACTGACAAATCCAATCACTTCTTGTGGTAAACATGATATTTTACACATACATGACAATAAGTACAGTGTGTATCTACAAGGCCAAATAATCCCACATATAATTGTCCAGTTCTTTTAGTTTAAATATATACATGAAACAAAACAAATTGATTAATTTAACCTAAAAGAGTCCTATACAATGCATGAAAACCGATGTAACATATATTTTCATTTTAACATATATCTGTCTAAGAGAAATAAAATATAGCAACACAAAATATGTCAACTATAAAGTTTAGACTACAATACAAAAAACAATTGTGTAAAAAAATATATTTTCAATATTATGATCCAAACCAAACTGTACACACTCAAAAATATCATAAAAAGTTTAATGGGAATAGGTCCAGTAGTTTGGAAATAATCTTGCTAACAAACCAACAAACAAATGCCCACGAAATCATGGGCTCCTCAGCAAAAGTCATAAATCATCAACATTGGCTCATAATTCATAATCAAATAATCAAAAATGTACTATTTCGCAATGTTAAATCCTGGATCCCCCCCCCCCCCCCGATCTGGATCCGAACCCATGTTCTTCCCTGACCCCATACCTCGCACAACCACCAGGTTTAGTGGAAATCCATTCAGTATTTTTAGTGTAATCCCTCTTACAAATAAACATACTAACAAAACAACAAACCAACTGGGGTGAAAACATAACCTCCTTGGCACAGCCTCATTATGAGGCGGTGTAATGAACATTTTCAATTAAAAACAGATTCAGACAATGATTAAAACGCAGCACCACCAAAATGAACCACTGTGTTCATGGTCAGGCTCGTCTATGGATTTATTCCTCTCTTGGAGCACCAGCTCCAGTGACAGGTTTCCTCTGTGATCTAGGACAAGATCTTTGCTGTTGGGGAGAATCCGTTGAGTCATTTGGATGCCTTGCTTATCTAATGGTTTGGTGATGGCAGAAGCCTTCAGTCCGCATTAAAGCAGACATCAGCCCGCGAGAGCGAGTGGCCCGGGAGAGAGAACTACAGTACAAACTAACAGTGGCAGCTCCAGTTTTTTTTATATTTATAGCGCCCAGCAGGTGTCAGCCGCAGCAGTCTCTCTGCCCCCTTTGACACCCCATGGCTGCTCAGCTCCACCATATGAAAGAAAGGCAAGGGGGTGAGGGGTGGAGGTGCGGGGAGGGAGGGTCGGTTAGCTGCCGCCTGGGATTAGGTACCTGAATCCAATCTTGAGGAGCAGTGGGCTCCAGTGGCGTTTAAGTGTTTTCTTGAGAATTTCTTGTGTTCCCCACTAGCTGATTATTTCCAGATTTTAGTTCTGCCTCAGCGGAGATGAGCTCCACACAGTTTTGCCGGTTGTGGTTAAGATGTAGCTTGACATCCACTGGCCACACTCAGGCGAGTTGTATAATCTCGTTCGGACGGCACGTCCCGCGGGCAAATCACGATTTACACAAAATGATATGAGCTGTTTGTCAACATCTTTAAATGTGTTACATGTTTAACGCTGCATTTTCATTTCATGCAGCGAGTGAACTGAGGATTTTTTTCCCTCCTCTTTCCACCGTGTGCCATCTTTGTTCCGACCGTCCAAAACAAAGGCATTCCCTTTTAACCTCTCTTTGCCTTCTTCTTTCACCAGTGTCAGCACTGCTCTGTCTACTCTTGCTCATTAACCTTGCTTGTTCTTCCACTTCATAGCCCTGCTAATATGACCCCCCCCCCTACCCACCAACCCACCAACCCCTGCACACACCACCCCCCACCCCAACTCTGAAACCCTTTGAATCACCAGAGTGAAGGGGGCAGTTATAGCCATATCTATCTGCAGTGATTGGCTTCCAGAAAAGAAAATAATGTAAACTTTGACTGAACAGGGCAACATTAGCCAATTGATCTGATAATCTGTCATTATAATGTCATATAAAATGTTTAATGGTGACATTTACAGTACTGGGGATAGACAATGTAACAATAGTATTATTACATTGTAAACCAATATTAAAACAATGTTAGCCACCGAAACATCCTGTATATATATTCTAGTCATGTTTAATGCATTTCATTTCAGATACAATATTTTCAAGTCAAAAAATAGTTTAAATTATTTATTGTTTATTTCCAAGTAGTTATTTTTTTTTCTATTTTGCATCCTTTGTTGGTGCTTTTACATTTTTTTGTCCCGATCAGCAGAAAAATACTAAACCATGCTCTGACTGTAACTGAACAGGCAATGTAGTTGGATTAAGCATGGATAGACACGTTACATGATTTTTTTGAATTGCTCTATTTCTGATTTGATTTTGTGTCCATTTTTTTATCCAAAAGACACATGAACACTACACAAACTTTAAGCATGTAAAATTGTGGTGTGATTTGAAAACTCTTCATGCAATCATAGCTGCAATATTATATAGTTGAAAAAAGGGGAACAAACTAATTGTTAGCAGGCGATACATTAGCTGCTCCATCTCAGTCCTTCCATTTGCATCGGCAGGATTTCATCCACATCGTGTTTAAAGCAACAGTCACCTTGGACAAACTCTCTATGTGTGACAAACTCAACCTTGACATCCGTCTATAGATCTGACTTCAGTCCATGACCTCAGTCAGAGTGATCAACACGAGATTTGTGTTTGTCACCTTCACCAAGGAGATGTTTTCATCCAAGTTTGTTTGTTGTCTTATATATTTGCCAGAAGGATTACACAAAATCATTGATTTGCACCAACTGTTATTTATGTGCAATAATGTATCAATCTGACATATATAGGGTGATGAAATCTATGCGTTTATTCAGTTTAGCTTGATGACTACTTCATTTTTCTTATCAGAACAACTACACAGACATGTGTAGGATTGTTTGGCCTTAAAGGAGGAATGTGCTCATTCTAGTTCCTCACAAGATCTCGACCCTTGATGTCTTTGCACTGCTCAAAAACCTTAAGTCTCATGTCATACTGAAGACGGGCGACTGCTGTCAGTGGAATTTCCCGGGGTCATATTCATGCACTTCAACGTCTCACAGCTGCATTTCATATTCTCTTTGCTTTGACTTCTTTGAGCACTTTTTGTTAAGGTGTAATGAATTCAGACAAATTGTGGAGCAAACCTGTGCAAATTATCACACGAGAGAAACACATTTCTTTTTCTTGGAAAGAGTGAGAGAATTGTGAATAAAGAAACTCTCCGGTGAAATCTCATATTCAGTATTCTTAAAACCCTATTTTAATCTGAAGAAAACCAGAAATTGTTCAGTGTTAAGTCAATCTGTTTGATGATGGATTAGCCTCTGGGGGCAATGGCCAATATTTTGGGGCTGCTGGGCTATAAGACTATTCCTGGTCCATTATCTGTTCACTGTTAACAATGAGACCAGTTTCTCATATCAAACAAGTCGAATGTTTCTCCACATAAAACCTTAAATCCACTTTTTTTTTTGTCCAACCACTTTTAACAGCCATCTGCATATGAATGCTGATAAATTAAAAAGCAATACGTTCCTCCTATTTCGCTCTCGACATGGACTGTTTACCTGCAGGCAACCAAATCCTGCTCAAACATTAATTGGTCAAACTAGAAATGGAAACCAGAAGGCAAACATTGTCCCTCGCCTACAGATTCTACATATTGACCTTCAGAATCTGTTTATAAAATGAGTTAAGTAAGTACATTTAAAGTTATTATCCCAGTGCACATTCTTCAAACTCCAAGTATCATATGCTCAGACCCTCTGGTGATGTGAGAACCAACATGGATGGACAGACAAAGAAAAGAGCGCCACCTGCAGAAAGCAAAGCAGTTCACTGTAGGGCCACACCGATTGATTGCAAAGTGATATCAGAGAAGGGGCAAAAAAAAAAAACAGCGCTTATGTGCGGGTTACCATAGCAACAGCAGAAGCTAGAAAGTCTTGGGTGCTTATTACAATTAACCCTTTTCCTCTTTCTTACATTTGAACTATCTTGCTTGTGTAATCAGATATGAACCTTTAACCCAGTGCCTATTTAAATGTATCATCTTGTCTTGTATTTTCCATCCATGGGTCTTTGGTTTAGTGGGGGCACATGACTGTTGTTGAAGAGAGATCAGGAACATTAAATTCTAGATTTCAAGCAACTCTTGACTGTTGACATGAGCGAAACAGTTTAGATACAGGAGTTAGAAGGATTTGCATTTGCTCAGTGTGTATATTGAAAAAAAACACGGATTTATGAGAATGGTAGGGAAAAAAAATTGATTGGCAAAATATTATATTCAATGTAGTTTCTCTCTGCACATTTACTTCATGCAAATTTCATTTTAAAGCTAAAACAATTCACAAATTTGGCATACCACAAAACAAATTACAACCAAAACCCCATTAATGGCGATGACTGAAATGTCCATACAATGAAATGTATCCTCTGAAATGTGTCACGGACCTGTTCTTGTTACTGCTTGAAGATTATTTAGTTGAGTTCATTAACTTGATATCAGTTTGAATTCCTTCCAACTTCAAGTTTACAAAAATCACCCTGTGAGCTTACTTGACTCATTAGCCAACATTACTGACACTATATTCACATCTCAACATACCGGCTAGTTTTCGCTCTACGAATTCCTGAAATGAACTAAAATGCAGGATTCATGCTTATCGGCTAAATTGAGCAGCTAACTCACCTGGATAATCCTCGACAGTCTCATCTCTCACTAGTCTGTAGTTTAGAAGTTCTTCCCTCAGGCCACACTGTCAGCACCAGTCCCACTTCAACTTGTTTTCCTTCTTCTGCAAACTTTACTTTTCTGTGAACGTCCACGTGCTCTGCCATGACAGCTGAGCAGCACCTGTCCATAGTTTGCAGGTGATGCGTTTGGGAAGCTACGTAACTACCATTAGCTTAAGGCGATGCATTTAAGGAACATCTGTAACTGGGTAGATGAAAGAAAGTATCCTGGGTTACAGCGTTATTATTATTAGGACAAAGTCATTGTTACCATTATTAACTCTTCGGTTACCGGTCTAAAAAAAACAATAAGAGTTCAGCATCAAACTCCATTACAGCGTTCTTGTCAAGAGCTATCTCAAGCAAAAGCTAAAACAATTTACATTATTACATTTTCTCTGGCTTCCATTTCTATCTCTATCATCGGGTCGTAATGAAAATGGCTGCTCGCTGTGAGCTTCAGCCACTGTTGCGTTAACTGCTCAAATATTCAACAATTTAATAGACAAGAGGCTAGAATTCAACCTTTCATCAGCATCTAATGTCGGTCAGAGGGCGGACAGGACACCACAGCGACTCGCCAGCTCCACCTGAGGTAGAAAGTGGTTTGACATATGCATATGACAAAATATGCATATTTTACATAATATGAAAACTGACATGACTTTAAATTATGTTAATAACCAACATTCTTCACATTTGATTGAACATGAACATTGAATGGAGATGGAGAATCAGTTACAGCTCTTGATCAAGGATATCTCACTCAAACATGTCCCTGTGCCTTTATGTTTTGGGGCTCACTCAGTGTGCCTGGGGTAGACACATCAACAGTAGTTGCAAACATTGGGAGAGAGGTGTCTGTCCCGATTGCACCCTGGGGTTTGCATAAGCCAGGATATTGTCTCACCTTAGTTACTGCTCAGTAATATGACAATTTAGAAAAGGAAAAAGAGCAGGATGAGGTGTAATTAGTTGAGCAGCAGCTTTATTTACACTGTTGTCGACTAAACACTTGTATAGATCTTTAGTCAAAGATATGTTAAAATGTAATCTAATAACTTTATTTAGAAACAATTGATATACTGTAGATACTTTTTAAACTATACCATTAAAATAAAAAAAGTTACAGTTGTGTAAAGAGCCATATCTCAGTGCAATCGTACTTCATATATGAATCTGGTGAAGAAAGAGCTGAACAGTATTTCGGACACATTAAATAACAAACTGTCATTTTGCTTATATTAAACAAAAAGTAAAATGTTCCTATGTCATTGTAAATTGTGAGGTAATGACTGTGAGATCATTCTTTTTGATAAAAGGGGCCAATATGGCAGCAAGATCCGGGGGAATTTAACGAAATCTTCATTAAAAGGTCTAATAATTGCAATTTTCATTAATTAGTCTTAGATTGATTCTCATTCACACTTTATCATAAGAGTAAGTCTCTAATTACAGCGCTATTATGCCACAGGCTGACCTCGTCACTTTTTGTCACATGTAATGAAAAAGAACATTTCTTTAACTGCCTTTTAAATTTTTGACCTGTAAAAGTTTAATGGTTGAGTACAGTGGGTGTTGAATGTGGATTGGCAGTAAAGTCATGGGTGGCTAATGTCTGTGAGTCTGGTTAAGTGGCTGCACACACTGGCAGCTGAAACACCTCTCCAGAGCAACTGGTCAGGGTTACTCTGTTTAAAACAAAATTGCATTCACCAGTCTCTGCAAAGGCACAATGAATAATTACGCAAAACTTGACTCTTCTAGTGTTTCAGTGGTTGTTTTTTTACTAAATGAAAAAAAAAAGAAATCTGTGAAATACACCCCAACATTTTTTAGGAAGCATGGAAATGCAGTTATCAAAGTTCTGTGATACGAGCACTTTTTGTGGTTGGCATTTGGTGGTTGGTTAATGAAGAGGTGTTGAACAGGAATTGAATCCTATTTTCCACTCCATAGAGTCAGAAAATGGTACTTCAGACACTCAGGAATCTCAATTTTCCTCCTGAAATTGGAAATGTGTAGACATGAGTGTGAGGTGCAAATCATCAGCAAAGTTTAGGCTGACCAGTGGCAGGGAGCAGCGCTACATTCACCTGTCCACATCATTTCTCTCAGGTTATTACTATGCTACACACGGTCATTTTCTATATGTTGTATGAAATGAAAATGACAGAGTGGCTGTGGTTGTTTAAGAGATTACAGAACTGATTTAGCATCACACTCAACAACACAGTGCGAGTCAAGGCGGACATTAAAAAATTGATGCAGCATAACAAGAGATATCGTTTTTTATTTACTCCACACATTCCTTGTCAAAATCTTGTAACTCCACCGCTGACAGTTCACTCTTAGATTCAGTGTCCGTATTGAGTGTTGATACTGCATATTTTGCCAGTGAATGCCTGTTTACAGTTTTTAACAAATGGTTACTACACACATTTCTCGTCACTGAGTTCACTTCTTACTGACAAATAGCTCAGTACAACAGTTATTCTCACATCTAAAATGCTTTTTTGTCACTCAGATTACACTGATATAAAAACACTTAAATACTAAAATACTGTAGTCCTTGAAGTAGCCAAGATGCTATTACAGATACTAAGGTAGAGGATCAGCTCAGTACTGAGTAGAGAAATTTGTGTTGCAGCAGAGGACAAATAAAACAATGACAATATTCACAAACACACATTACAACAATAACACATAACACTACAATTAAATCAATAAAATAAATACAGCCTCTTGTGTAAATCAAGCAAGTAAGCTGCAAAAGGTACAAAGGACAATTTGAGAAATGCATGTTGTGTGAAATTTTGAAAATACAACTGTGAAAGAAATTCTGCCAAGAATGACATTGACACCATCGAAACTACACTGCGGAGCAAACGTTCATTAGAAAATCCCAGCTCAAGTGAAATATTCACTCTTTAAAGACTCCCCATCAGCAAAAAAACATTTCTATGAGAGTAACATTACTTATGAACACATGTGTAGAGATTATACAAGTAATAATAGGTTAATATAATGCATAACGCATAATGGGACACTTTTCATAAATTGCCTTCACACAATCACTTAAAACCTCCCACAAACCTCCCACCCAATTTCAAACGCTTCTCAGTGGCATAATTCTAAGATCCAGCATTTAAAATACAAGGCCGTGGTTTATTCAACATTCTGTGTTACACGCAGACAGATAGATAGATAGGCAGATAGATAGATAGATAGAAAAAACACATATCACAGTCAGTCCGCTAATAAAAGGCAGGCAGAATGATGTCTTTCATATTTTAATGAGACATGAACAGTATTACAGTGCCATGATTTTGCTGCATCAGAACCTATATCCATCCCACCTTTGTTGCTCCCTGTATTTGCATTTCAAAGGGAGCTCCTGGGAAGCCACTTTGCATATTTACATCTGATTAACAACTTTAAATGAACACGTCAAAATCTGGAAATTGTCCGTGAGTGACACAGAGAGGAGCACACGTTGATTCCGAGGCCGTACGAAGTAACATAACACAACGCTTAACACAAAGTGTGATTACGATAATATGATATTGGCGAACACATGTGCATGAGTTGAATTGAAGTGTTATGTTAATTGTATATTTTTATGGGTAACGTGCACTTGGGAAAAGGTGGTGAGTAAATGAGCAGAATAGAATATGAATGGAGGAATAATATTTTGCTTCCACTGGCTACAACTTTAAACCAGTAACTCCAGAAAGCTACTCCATGTTTAGAAAAGGACTTAACTGGTCAAAAAGTGTCTCGAAAGCGGTGCTTCAATGATTTAGGTATACAGTACGTCTCATTTCATGGTTTATTCCACCAAGACAGACTCATTTAAATTTCATGACCATCCCTTAGTGGTCCTATTATTATGTATTTTTTACACATCTGCCCATAATAGTGAATTAAAAGGAGGGTGAAAGAATGGTCAAGCTACCACATCATTAAAAAACATCCCAAATTCTAGCATTCACAGGAAAAGAAAACATAAAGTTCACAGTGCTAAGGTAAAGCGTGGGCATAGTTGGGGGAGAAAAAGGGGGGCTATAAATTTCTGATGGATGCTTTGTTCTGCTGAGCTCTCTCTAAGATATAAGATATGAAATAACTATGTGATTATTAATTGGGCCCATTGTAATTTGAGGATTCTGTGCTGCATATTGTTGGCAGCTCTCCACGGGGTCTGTCTGTGCAGGAACGTGTCGAGGGGGTACCAGCCAGGATGCCTCAGCCATTTAGAGAGCAGCTTGCCACTCGCGCATCGGCATACCAATGAGTGGGGTTAAAAAGGCACGGCTCCTCTCAGAGACAGCCCTCCTTCTCAGCTCGGCTCCAAAGGGTCTCCACGGACTAATTTCCAAAACCACCTCTTAATGTGGGCTTGTGTCAATCACCTGAACAGACAGCTTCATCCCCTGATATGGAGTAGTCACATAGTGGAGCCAAGCAGACCAAAAAGAAAGTGCTTTAATGCCAGATGGATCATTATTAATACCTCAAAAAAGATAATAATAATAATAAATTCATATTATAATGACAAATCCAAACCAGTGATTTTGGAAGGTAAAATCTGCTTTTAGGGAAATCTTTGACTAAAATTCGATTAATTTAAGACCATTGTATTTTCTTCTCAACAAAAATACAAAGCAATGACATAGGCAAATAAAAGCATGAGCATGAATAATAATACATTCTATAATAATGGATATGTTGATGACATTGATGTACAAACTACCTTTTTATTTGTCAGTTAATAAATGGATATATCAAGTTATCATATATCCAAACACTTATTACAATATTTCAGTGAGCACTGTCACCTGTTGGTGAGCTAATGTGAAATAAGTAATCATAGTGAAATGCACATTACAGATAATTACAGTGATGGAAATTCTTAGAAACTCATCCGAAGAATATCGCTACTGAAAAACGTTGCATTAAATATGCATTTAAACCTTTTTTCTTTTTCTTTTGTTGTTTTTATCATTATCCAAATCAATATATTATAATACTTAGATATAATAGTTGAGTTTTGTCAATAAAGAAAATGAATTTTATATATGATAAAAGATAAACGCTTTGTGGCAGCTTGAATAGAGATCCGGTTTAGTGACACTCATTTCTGATCCACAAACAACCACACACTCAACTTAACTCCTAAACACAACTTACTGTATATGACACGTCTCCCGAAACCCTTTGGCTCCTCTGAACATCGAATAGCCGAGAGAAAAACCATCCCTCACACTGAGTTTTGCTTTTTGTGTCACAATCCGAGATGACACGCGACACGAGAAATGATGAGAAAACTGTGGGGAGGCTTCCAGTAGATTGATTCTCCCATCGCTTCATTCCTTTCTAGTTAGTCTTTTATTGGCTACAAAGGTAGAGTCGTCGCGAGGCCGAGCGAGAGAGGAGTGAACCGGCCTGCCCTGTTTAATCCACGGGGCATTGAAGGAGGGTGATCACTTCTTAAGAGCACAAAGGCCTACAAGGAAATCAGTGCAGTCTGTGAGATCCCAAAGCTGATTTAGAGGAGAGATGTCCCAGCTTGTGCTCGGGCCTTTAGCAGGAATAAGGCCAGTACAATAACAGTCTCAGGCTCCAGAGAAAAGCACTATTCATAGTCAAAAATGAACGTCTCAGGTTTGGATGGAAACACGGCATCGCTAATAGAATGAAGACGTTTGTGTCTTATGGGGGGGGATAAAATTAATAATTCGCTAAATGCTTTTGCAGTTTTACATGCTTGCAGATCCAGATTGGTGTAATCTACTGTAAAAACATAGTGAGATGATGTAGATCTGTGTGTGTGTGCATGCATGTACTCTCACGGCCATTATGAAATGCAGGGACGTCTTTCCCCTTTTTTCTCTTACAGGCAGATCATGTATCTTTATCCAAAACCTGCATCAACGTATATAAAGCCGCCGTGAAAAAACTCAACTTCCATTAAAGCACAAAGAGGGAGCAGGAGATAAGGATACTATTTATTTGGCAATATGTTTTACTGGATGGAAAAACAAAATACAAAGCCATCAGATGTAAAACAGATTAGTGAAACGACAGTTGGCTGGACAGCCAGTGGCAGTTTTAAGAGATAATCAGTGTTCTGCATTTATTTCTGTGGCTTTGACATTTTTAGTTTCAAAGGCATTGATTGCACTCAGGGGCTCTTATCTACCTGATGATGTGCATTCATCCACACAATGCTCACATTATTCCGGCTTGTAATTTAGAGAGTAGTTAATGTAATTTATTATTAAGTATAACAATGTTTTTGCCCATTCAAAGTGAGCCTGTCAGTTGTCATGGTCTCAACCACTGCACACTCGACTTTGAAGTTAATCGGATGAGCGGCTGTCGAGCAAATCAAAAGACAGACGGACAGAGAGACAGAGAGACAGAGATTTATGGATTTGTTTGTGATATAAACCACATGGACAGAACGAGCTTTGCTGAAACTACAAGCTGAGGAGCAGAAATGTTGCCACGTGTTTGCAGGCTCTAAAGACTCAGAGCAAAATTAATGAAGGGGAGCTCTGACTTTTAGTCAATGTAAAAATGTCATTAATGTTACTGTTCAGTCACCTCTGCGGCCCGGAATTTATATCACGGAGACTTCATGGGTTGAATCCTGATTGCATTTATTTCCATTTCTCCAACATCAGGGCACCAGAGAGCCGAGGAGCTGGTCGACACGTGGAATTCTCAGGATGAGAAAGGCACGGGCGACATTAAAGTAAATGACTAGTGTATCTTTTCTTTGGGTGGTGATCTGCACACAAAGTAACACTTGTTTTCTTATTTTAATGTCACATTACTTAATTTGTAAATATGTTTGTTAAGGCCGAATGTATTCTTTTATGGATTATAATAGACAATGTGGAAGAATCATGCAGGCCAAAGTACAGACAGCAGAGGTTTCTTATTTTGTATTTATTTTGGTAAGATTATTTTGTTATACAATAAAAACAGAAAGTCCTTTTCAACTCGTGCTCACGATGGCTGAAAAGTTGTTATATTACTTGACATTTGGAATTTGGTCAGGAATTTAATTGACAGTTGCTTTCTCGGATGATAAGCACTGACGTGTCAATGTAACAACACACCTCACCCTGCTCAAAAAGCCCTTTGGATGGCAGCATCTTATCCTCTGTGCTACAGCTTCTGCAGTCAAAAGTTGGAGCTTCACAGAAGAGAAAGAATATTAAAATTCTCTCTGTTGTAGTCGCCTGGGCTGATCAGCTGTTTCTTAAATGGCAAACAGCTTTTACAGTAACTCTAGTGTAAAATAATCAGGTGTCAAACCTAAATCGAAATATAAACTAAAGCCTCCACAAAAAAACAGCTTTGCAGAAAAGTCAGATAAGATTAGTGCGCAGCAGAATTTATTGATGGAATGAAATATTATAAAATAAAATGTATCATATAGTGAATCCCAACATCCCACAAAACCCATGTTTTCAAATATATGATCTACACATTTTTTATTTAATTTAATTAAGTTTAATTTTGAATTTCATGAAAACAGATCATAGTTGTGACTCCAATGTAGCGATACATGTTCAAGATGACAGTCAGTGTGTTAGCAATGTGTTAATGAGCCTCTTTTCATTTTCATTCAGTTCTCAGACATCCTTGAGCAGAACATAACTCTACATCCTGAATGAGTTGAGTAAGGCCGCCTGAAGAAGAACATATTCCTGCCAACTGTCAAAATATTCACAACTGCCAGAAATCTGTGCTCAGTGAAATACATGCTTTTACTTTGAGAGATACACAGCCGTCTGCCAATTGTGCTCAAAATGAGCTATCTTATTTAAAGTACAGATTCTTCTTCTTTTTTTTCACATTTCCAATTTCCCGTGACATGGCTCTCCATGAAGAAACGTGGAACTGTTGTTGAAGTGCCAGATTAAAGAGGACGATACAAGTTTCTGCAAGTTTATTTTACCCTCAAGGTAAATTGAAGCAATAGAATTTCCAAACATAAATGCAACAACATATAATCTCCAGTATCAGATCGCCTTATAAAATCATTCATAAACTGGCCGATGCAAAATTGCCCCTGAAAAACAAAGGTTCTGTACCATGACATCTATGAAAGCCTGTATAAGTGAAGTCTGGATGGAGAGAGGAGAGCGGGAAAAGAATACTGCAGCAAAAAGAAACTCCTCCTTGTGCAGCCACACATAGCTCGCAGCACAGCAGCAGAGAGAACACAGGGGTTGTTTTTTTTTTCTTGAAGTGTGTTAGCAGTACAGCAACATGTTGCTGTCTATGTATTCTGTTACTTCCTTGTTTCTACACGGAGTACACACTAAAGAGTGCACTGCACTCCTGCCAAAAGTATGTATCGACAACCAGAAATTAAGTACGTGACTGCTGAGCGTCTCATTCCTAATGCAACCAAAATAGTAAAAATAACAAAAAACACTAACTTCATTGGAGAAGCAGAAATATTTATGAAAGAGGGAATACAGAAAACTACAAATATGGATCCGTCGTATTGTTTGAGTCAATAAATTGCACTTGAAGATACAATACAAAAAGGACAACATCTTTACGAGCTACATATTTTAGAGCTGTATTGTATACACTGGTCAAAATGTCATGTAATTTACAGGGGGAAGGGGTGACTCACAAGACAGCAGAGTCAAGGCTACATTCAGACACAGCAGGTTATGTATTAGATTACATAATTAAATAAGATGACCCTATGCATGGTCAGCAAAAGTCTTTGGCTCCTGCACGGCCACCACAGCCAGCATCTTGGCATGTCTGTCTTTGGCAGATTTGGCTTGGCAGAGGAAAAGCTAGAAGTCCTCCTCAGAAGCGCGCTCCGGTTAATCTTTTAGACTATTTATACAAAGGTTATTTAAACCATTTTAACTCCAAAATTAGCACATATATATACAGGCTTTTTAAATCCAAGTAAACCTGCTAAAAAGGTTGTCAAATGTTTTTGTCGTACGTTGGTGCTCCTGTCAATATCCCAGCCTTTGTGTGAGACATTTTGGTCAGCAGCTGTGTTTTTCGCGGCCCACCCTTAACAGGCCTTCATGGTGGCTAGCAGCTAGTTAGCATGACTAGCATTGTTTGCATAGTTGTGCCATGCTGTGCATTGCCCCTTGACTGTAAATAAGGTACCAGTCTAACAGCACCGTGTCGGGCATGTGGCAGGTGTGTCTCTGAAAGGTGTGTAGAACCAGTGCGGAACTATGCTTTTCCACCGGAGAGTCGGGTTACCATCTCTGCCACTGGTGCCAATAAACCCTATTTGACCCGTGAATTAATGCTGATTGTGCCATTTTATACTCAAGACAAAAGCCCTGTTTCTAGTCTCTGTGCTAAACTAAGCTAACTGGCTGTTAGACCTAGTTTCATTTTAACATACAGATAGGAGAGTGGTTTTAGTCGTCTAATGGTGCAACAGAACAAATATGCTGTTGTAATATAGTACCTATTATACCAACCTATCTTACCTATTTGGCTCTTAAATGTGATCAAGATTCTGGCCAATGTTGCAGATGTAACCATAGCTACAGAGCTACAAACTATAATATTGAGGACTAAGCAAAAACAGTCCATAATGAGATTTGGTTACAAGCTTCAACAAAGCTTTGTTTTGAAATGTTTGATTGTATAGAGCATTATTAATGCTGTCAAAACATGTAAACAGTCTTAGCAAGAGTAACGAGTAACATTCCTTACTCCAGTGTCCAGTATGTGAAGTTTAAAAAAACTCCCCCACTCATATTCTAACGTTTTCTGTGCAGGGCAGAAGTTTCTATCAAGCAAGATTAACGTTACATTGAAATAACCAGTATATCACGCTGACTGAGTGTGTATTAATCAATAGATCAATCTGGCCTGTCTGTCCTGCAGTTCTGTGTCATTATTATAATGTTAACGGTTGTTAATATAATAACACTAGTTGATATTGTTTGTCACTGTAATAACGTTGGTTGGCTGATGATGACGTAGCGTGTCCTAATTCCTAGGAGATTTTCTTGCCCTCTCCCTTGGGGCTTCGTTAGGAGGGGGACACTCCCAACGAAGGTCACTACATATCTGGGGGTTGGGCCACGGGAGAGGAATTGGAACAGAGTTGTGTTTTCTGCCACATAATAGCCAGGTCCACTCTTCACTCTTCTTTTAGCTTTGATTTAGTCTACCTAAGCCTGAGGGAAATTTCTGGACCTTTTATCTGCTAAACAATCCATTACATCTTCACCTGCTAGCTAACTTCAAAATCTAATTTTGTGTGGTGACAAGTGATGATTTGGAACAAACGTCCTTCTGATCCTTTTTTTCCTGTCAGGAAAACAGTGCGAGTGCATGTTTTTTGCGTTTTAATGCTCATGTGCCGGTGATGTTTTGATGTTTCAAAAACAAACCATTGACACACACACACATGTCGGACTAGTAAATCCTTCCAGCCATGTCTCAGTCATCGGAGAAAACAGCAATTACTCCACCTCCATGTGAGCTGACCACCTCTGCAAGCCATTACACATAAATATGTTGTGATCCCTGTGTTCAACAGGCTGCTATGGACAAAGATGCATTCCTTTCCTTTTAGTGTGCAGTCATGTCTGAGGTCATGGCCATTTTGTCCATATCCCATTTCTTGGTGTATCTTTAGCGAATCAAGCAAACTGTGTGCTGTAGCTTACACTGAAGTCTTTCTCTGTTGTTGGCATATGTGGGTCAAAGAGGAATCTTTTGAAAACACACAGAGAGGAATACTGCCCGGCGCTAAATGAAAGGGGTTTACAAAGCTCGGGCTATTCTCTTTAATGTCTGACCAGAGCAAACTGATATTCATTGAAAACACCCTAAGTGCAAATATTGCTACACCTGCTCCATTACTTTTGTACCCCGACAGACAAAGAAGCATCTGGAAGGCAGTTGCAGAAGGAGATTCAATTAACTTGTGTTATAATAAGGGGCAAAGACTGGGATTTAGCGGTACACAACTCAGGTCCAGAGGTATGATTGACGTTAGCCTCCATTCAACCTCGGCATGAAAGGAAGCGCTAGGTAAACAAATAGCATGTTCTCAAAACATTCTCCATGTACGAAATTGTCCCAATAAACCACAAAAAAACCCACAAATATTTCTTGGTGTCATTAAATGATGTTGGTCAAGTGATGAAAAAGTACCATTTCTGTCAGCCGAATCGGTGGCGGAATGTGTATGCAATGTGGCTCATGGACGAATTGAATAAATCTGTGAGCCCGAGCTGTAAATCTCTGAGTTGAAGGACGAGCTGTATCTTACACTGGCCTCTATCTGTGGGAGAGAAAGCCTCTGGGCAGTGATAGAGAGCCAGAGAGGATGGTGGAGTATATTATTGTGTCTTTCTTCACTGAATTAAAACCATCGTCCTTGCTTTTGTTTTTTGTTTGTTTTTGTTTAATTTTTTGTAGTGTTAGATGCTGATTTATCGTGAGGGGTTTGCCTGTGGCGTCGTTGCACTGTTGTGTTCTTATTGTGCGGATGATACTTTCCGGTGACAAGTGGGGTTTCACATGTGCTGGACGAATGACAGTGTCAGATCCCGACTCAAAACCTTTTTACGTTTCACTTGGCTGCGCATTTCAGTCTTTCTCCTTCCTGACAACACCCGCAGGATATTTGATCATGTTCTGGAGACGTATATTTACTGTAAACTAAACACACACACGTAATGACAGAGGTAAACAGTGATGTCAATAGGCACATCACTTACACACAGCATGAGGAGGCACCTGTAATCTGATTCAATTTAAAATTACTTCTGTCATAATATTATTTCTGTATTTGTAAGACTGTGGAATGCCACTAAAAGATTAAAACTCTTCTTCAAACCAGGCATGTAAAATGTATTTATACTTTAAATGCCCTTTTCTTTAACGGTCAGTCGGTCACTGCTGTTGCTGTGTCATTGTGCGTAGAGTCATAGTTATCGCTCCATGTTGCTGTCGAACTCGTGTGGGACAGTATCCACCTCAATTATAAGCATTGATCAGCATCTGATTGGTCAGCAAAGTCTCAGCGCTGCAGGGTGGAAACACAATCACTCTGTGCCACAACTGACAGTGTGATGCTTAAGTTGTGTAACTGTTTTACTCTTTTCATTTTATATCTATTCTTATACTCGTTTAATTACCTCCTTCTTCTGTTTCTGTTCTAACTTTAGTAAAAACATTTTTATTTTAACGTCTTGTTCTCGGTAATCAAAAAGGGACTGTTTGTAAGCCATTCATATGACAAAGAAAGAATTTGCACACACATACACACACACATAAATGACTGAATGACTATTTTGCTGTTTGTTTTCTCAGATGTCGTAGCACCACTTTTACCTATTTTGTTTCACTTGCAAAAATACTGAAATAATTCAGTCATAACGTAATACAGTTATGTTTGTTTTTTAAATTATTTCATTTTGCTTTAACAATATGCAACATTTAAGATGGGGTTTTTTTGCATCCTCTCTTCACTACCACACTGAACAGAGACAATATTGAGTTCCTCTACTTACTATCAATTCTGAAAAAAGGTATGAGGGGCAGTTTCCTTAAAGTACTTTGAATACTTTACTTAATATAAATGCTGTTGGCTTGAACTATAATGAAGTGTACAATCATTAGATTGTGTGTTTGGATGCTTTCTGCCCTCTTGTGGTGGAAGAATGAGGATTATTCCACATCCAACTGAAAATTAATGCAATAATTAAAGTCATAAATATAAAGATATATAGCATGTAGATGGAAGTAAGCGTTATGCAGTAAAAAAATAAGGCACATGAAAGAAAATTAAATACTTTTGGATCACATATAATCTATTTCCCTTATAAATTATACAGGCAGCTTCATGGTATGTAAATTCTTGCCCTGGGTATGTCAGTAGAATTTTTAGGTTCTTGTTTTGCTAAATTTGTGGAACGCCACCTTGACTTGTAAAATTAAAACAAAAGATTTCAATAAAGACGACGTAGGCGCAGAATAGATTAGCATAATTTAGAATGGAGAACGTGATACAGTAACACAGATCCTCCCTGACTCTGAGCCAGATTAGACGGAGAGTGAATGTGTTCACAAATGCCCAGCAAAAGGTCAGCACATTATTGAATTTTTTCAAATATTTTTCAAAATACCTCCTGGCATTGCAAATATTTTTGACCACCGCGTAATACTTTGGGGAAGGATGAATCCCCACTACTCCGTGCCCCCATCTCTCGCTCTACCTCTCTACACACACACACACACACACACACACACACACACACACACAATGCCTGCCAATCTGCACAGAGAAACACCGCTCTGGGTTATTCATCGATTGACCATTCAAATCCCAACATATGCTGCTCTGCCTCTATTCCACTGTGTTCTCAGAAATGGAGCATTTCCGAAATTCTGCCTGCTCTGCTCAGGAGTCACTCACACACCATGTTAATGAGAGGGGGGGGGGGGGGGGGTAAGCAGGAATTTAAATTGATCCAATACATGTGCTCATGCACATGCGCACACGTGCATCTGTGTGTGTTGCCACTGTGAACGTTTTGACCTATTTTGCAGAAAAATGCGAGAACAATGTATCATCGGAAGATCTGCTCCGTAACCTTGAAGTAAATTGCCCCAATGAAATATATCATGTTTTGAAGTTTCTTTGCACAACTACATGTTAATG
Source organism: Verasper variegatus (assembly GCA_026259375.1). Lineage (NCBI taxonomy): Eukaryota > Metazoa > Chordata > Actinopteri > Pleuronectiformes > Pleuronectidae > Verasper > Verasper variegatus. The sequence goes on from CM048052.1 coordinate 11,048,112, forward strand.
TATGAATGATAGCGAACACAGGAGAGGGGGCCTGAGAGCATGGGTCTACTTTTACAGTGCACAATAACATTCGCTCCAAGTGCTGCGCTGTCAAACATCTCAGCTTTACTTTCCTATTCATGCCCTTTCTACCTTTAAAGTCCAAAATGTTTTCCTCCCCGAGACCCCCTCCTGGTTTTACCCCTGTCGTTTTTCCTTTTCTTCTCCATCTTTTTGATCACCCGAAACATCAGCCCATCACCACCAGAAGCTGAGGTTTACGTCTCCCCGCTGTCCGTAGCTCACTGTCTGCCTTCCAGTGAGAGCGTCTCCCCGCTGAGCCGCTGCCCGTTTGCCAAACTCGCCGTGTTTGCGGGATAAGTGCAGCAGGTTTTACATGCAGGAGTGCCTTCATGTTGTCCAGTTTGTGGGCATACAGCCACACAGAGTGCTGCACTCCAGATTCACTGCTTGTTCATGGGTGCAGGGCCAAAGTCGTCGTCCCTCTCAACCAATATGTTTCACAAACATAATGTTTCCACATTAAATGCCCTGAATAAGATGGGTTTTTTTATGTCTTGTGTTGTGTCAGCATATCGTCTGAGATCGTGTAAACACTTGGCCTGCTGGGACGTTTCATCCGAGCAGTGGAGGTATGCCTTTCAGCAGGGGGATTAGAGAGGGACGTGGCCTCTGTTGGGCTCCCTCAGAGCGGAGCCAGTCCTCCCATGTTAATTTCTCAAGGTCAAGAAGAACCTCTGCAATGTTTCAGCTTTGAAGGTGGAAGGAAAATACAATAACAGGAACCCTGCTGAATAGGAAAGAGGGGGGAAAAAAAGGGGAACACACTGTATTCGATAGAGCTACATCTACCTGTTTGCTACGATCAAAGAGGCCAGTTAGTGAGGCGCTCCAGGTTGAGCATCAAAAGACAGATGTGTCGGCTTAAAGCGAGTTCGCACAGGACGCCTCGCTTCAACATAATAAAAGCAGTAACTCATATGAAAGAACAAGCTGATCTGCAGTGTTACTGTAACTCCTGTAGGAATAAGCACTGATATGACGGATCCATCACTCACAAGTCTCCAACGGTGACTGCACAAGCGTCACTGTCGAGGTCTAATTGAGCTGCTTTACATTGTAATGAGGCAACAAAATGCACCGGATTAAAGCAAATCCTGGTCCCTTATGTATTTAAAAAAAAAAAAATAGGGCTTTAGAAAAAAACAAAACAGCACCATTGCTTGCCTTTTGAGATTTAATGACTATCCTGTGACTCCGCAGAGAATTACAGCCAGTAATTGATTATTAAAACTTGAAATTGCAGAACCACAGCCGTTATTTGACGAGTGCACGCGTGATCCTTGTAATTAACAAAGCTTGGCACTTACTGTTTGCCGGTTCCCAGACCTCCAGGAAAAAATATATATCAGAGGTTAGAGAAAGGCGACTTATAGAGCAAGATGTGTCTGGGCAATTATCTAAGACATAATACATGAACAAAGATGCACCGAAAGATGCACTAAGAAAACCTCCTTCACACCCGACCAGACATGACAGCATTCTCAGGAAAACTCGAGCAATGTGTGAAAACATTTAAAAGCCATTAATTGTATGGTGGCTGTAGAATAACTGTATCATTATATCTGCTGCTGTTGTAAATAATTTTATACGTTTTAAAACCTCAACGCGTTTCCTTTAACATTCTGTTTTAAAGGATAGAATTAACTCGACCTAGAGATTTCCACCCCTGAAAATGTTGCTGAACAGAAAATATCTTGAATTTCAAACAGTGTGCAAATGCATAGAATCTTTTTTATGCATCACATTATTATATCCTTAGATCTTTTTATAATTTTAAACAATGTTTTGGGGGAATTTTGGATGAATTAGCCCTCATGTTTAAACACAGGCCAAATGTAGAAAAATAGAAAAGAATATACATCAAACATCTGGGCTGCAAATAATCTGTCATCTACTTTTTCTTACAAAATTACGAGGTAAAAAATAATCAGCACAAATATTGATTTTGCATTTATCACATTTAAAAAAAGTTATAGATTTTCCAGTTTGATGTAAAGGAAGCCGCACTGTACGCTGGTGTAGTTTAAATATTATATATATAAAAATGGAATATGCTACCAGACCTCTTAATCCTCAAATTATGCAGGGCACATAGAGAAAGATGGATTGGATGATTGATTAATCTCCTGTGCCTGTTGCTTCTGATCTAATCAATTAGGACAAGATAATTGTTCTACCAGTATTCATGAAAAGTAACTGTTACTCTGTTTTTACTATAGAATTAAAAAAAAGATTAGAAATGTTGCCCTTTTATGTATTTGATAATATATTTCTAATCGACCTGTGATTCGCTCTGCTCCAGTGGACCGCCCGCAGCAGTACGAGATGCTGGACCTGCTTTTGGCTTCATGATGGTAGAGTCCTTTGCAAAGAAATAGTTAAAGCCTCCAACCTTCACTAAAGTGCATACCCTAAAGAAACACATCCTCATTGGCTCACAGACTACCCAGAAAAAGGCCCTTTGTGCATCAAGAGCAGAGCAAACAGCAAGGTCTTCACTTCATTGAAGATAATCAGTAATTGGCCAAAGACGTGGAAGCCAGATAACTGAGAACCGACTATAGGGAGAGTTAAACAAGAAGGGGCATTCAAGAACAAAGTGAAGCGGACAACACTCAAGCACAAAAACCTGAAGTCATAAGAGTAAGAGGGCAGGCAGGAGTGAATCCAGTGGAGTGGTGTGAAATGTTGCGAACAGCGCTGGTTGTCCACGAGGGCCGAGGCCGCGCAGAGAGAGAGGGAGCGAGAGAGGCGTTCTTTTACTGGGAGGAGATGCTGTATCCACAGGCCGTTTGGGCTGGATGGAGCTGGATGAATTCATTAAAGGCATCGCAGTCTCTCCCAGCTGCCATCTCTCCCCCTGCAGCCAGACTCCGATCAATGGCAGGAATACATCCAAAACAACATTTAGCACAAGACCTCGGAAGCAGGGGTGCATTTAAGACTTCTCTGTGTGCGCACATCTCCCCTGGATGGGAGAGCGGTTTTTCGAAATGTGCTATTGAAGTCGAGCAGGGGGAGGTGTGGGGGCAATGTGCTTGTATCACAACAGAGAAGATAGTTTAACGCGGACACTTTGAGATGACACATTGTGTTGTTTACTGTTGTGTAAGGAGCCATAATTGTGTATGTTACTCATATTGAAGAAAATAAATGTTTAAATACCAAATAAATAAAAAAAATAGGCTCTTGAATGAAAATGTGATTACCTCAAATTCATTACTTGCTCCTGTGATATTCATTTACTCATCCGAGTTTGCAAACACAGGGAAAAATACACTTTTCCTATTCCTATACATCAACTTCTAAGATAATCCTTTCCTCAAAACATATCAGATGATCAATACTGATAGTGTTAGCTGCACATCCATTTAGTAATTTGAACTTTTCTTAATTTAACATTAACCCAACTTGCACCTTTGACACACTTCACATGTATTATGTAATTTAAATTTTGCACCAGACACAACTGATAAGGTTTCAAACAGGAACCTGGACGAGCAAAAGCAAAATGCTTCTAGTACCATCTAGTGGTTGTGAGTGCAATACTGACGTGATGGTGCCATGGAGGACAAAGTCTATAAATGTAAACACAGCCTTCAGTTAATCATACACGACGGGCTAACGTGTCCCGTACAAACACTATAGTGCGACTGCATTTAACTACGCGCTCGCTCCCATTAGGAAATCGTGTCATATGAAGTCGCTATAAAAATCCCTCTTAGGAGAGGAGCACCCCACTGTGTGCTGATGGGTGGACGTTTCGTGTTTCTGCTATATTTCATTTACACGATAACCGAGCATGCCCCACTTACTGAGAAATATACTATACAATACCTATAATGTACACTGTTTTATAGCCAAGTGATCTATTGTTGTAATTTCTAAAGTTTAAATAAGATCTGGTTCAGACTAAGGGTTCATGGTGCTGCTCACCGAATGAACACATCACTGGCACTATTCAAACATTAATAAAATCCCCTGTCGTGTAATACAGACTTTTCTTCTCACAACTATACTATAGCTACAACAGTAAATGTGACAATAAATCAAACAACAATCATACATTACAAACAGACTGTGTTTTTTATATATGAACTATGCAGTCCATGACATTCATTGCTCAATGCACTGTTGTCAAAAAAAGAAAAGGAACAACAAGCACAACATGGTGATGTCAATCATGTCCATGGCTTTTCAAAAACAAAACACAGTCTGACGCTGGATACCCACATCAGTGGTGTTAACATCACAGTACGACCTACCCAGGTTCTGCAATCTTAGTACCTGTATCTTTGGGAAATATAAAAGCTTAATTTCAATATACACTGAATCCAGATACAATCAAAAATCAGTCATACAGTAAAATTGCTGATTTTCGTCTTGATGGCTTATGTCTAAAATTGGTGAAACATGTCACTCCAGAGAGCTCACGACGGATTTCACGCAATAAACATTTCATTGAATCACGTACGTTTAAAATCAAAAGGTGAGGTTGTGTGCCTCACCTCTGTTTCTCCCTCAGCAGTCTCAGTCCTGCACACAGAGTGACTCTTCCTGAGACGTCGTCATTTTATCTCTCAAATAGAAAACAATCATTTTCTTACAAAAAATATACCTGAATAATCAGAGCGATGCAATGACGCAACGATAGCTTAGTTTTACTCAGATTTAACAAGGCGGAGGTGTTGTGGACTACAATTCCCAGCACAACATGGTCGCATATAAACAATTCTTGTAGTCCTCTGTTGGGATTCAACCTTCATTAGCTTTGACAGACTATAACTGACCGGTATATCATTACAGTATACACACTGCAGTCGACATTATATTTTCCAGCTACACCATCTTTCATCGCTGGCATGATGTTGCTGCTTTACATTATGCAGGACGAGAAGCTCCCACACATGATGGAGACATTACAGGGCCGAAGAGTCATTATTACACAGTCTATTATCAGATTCAGCTTTTTCTGCAGAAGGAAAACAAGACAGACCATGTACCAGAGTGTGACTGAAGAAAACAGTGGTTTCAGTTACCATGGCTGTTAAGATATTGATTGGACTGTATCTTTCTGTTTCAAGGCACAAGAGCACTGGGAGTGTCTGTCCAGAAAGGCCCTGGAGTTTAAAAAAGGTGCACGCGGGCCCTCGGGGGGGGGTGGGGTGGGGGGGGGGGGGGTCTCCTGGTTCCCTCGTTCACAGGGTGATCCGGGCACAGTGGTGCTTGAGCTTGCAGGGCAGCACGCCGCGGTTCAGCTGATAAAACTCCACCAACTGGATCAAGTCTGTGAATTGTGTGTGACCATCGTCCAGGCTGTAGAATAAGTCGCCTTCATCGTCCACCTACATGCACATCACACACACAAAGGAAGCGCACGCAGGAGAAACGTGATGCGCAAGTCGAGGCTGAAATCTTTAGGTGATTTTTGGAAGATGAGTGAAATGCATCTTGTGACAGTATTTCCAAACAGTGGATTGTACTCACAGGTAAGATCTGAAAGTGTTTGACTTTCTGCATGTGGCACAGTGACAGTACAAACGTCTTGGGGTTGCTTTGGCTGTCCCTCAGAAGAAACACTCTGAAAACAAATAGAAGTCTTTACTGTTGTTCCAATTCCTTTATACCTTTGTACAAAGACATATCGCATCCACTTGGTGGAAAGAACTTGCTCAGTTTTTCAACTAGATGCCTCAAAATCCTTGTACTTTCTCTCTGAACAATCCAAAAGTCTGGATGTGCCTGCACTTAGCTGACAAACTAATAACAATGGCATCTATATAACTTAAAGACAAGTATCTCCCAACGTCTCGAACCAAATTAAACTGGATCAACTTACACAGACAAGATATGTTTGCTTTAATGCTCTTAAAGTATAGGCCTAATGAAAGCTTCTCTTAATTTATTTTTCTCAAGTGAATGCAATGCAGATCCATAAGAGCTCCATTCAAATAGTATTTAATATGGAAGGAGCCCTTTAATAATAGCACAACCATGCGTGCAGACGTCTGCAAGACAATGGGTCAAGTGTACTGTTCACACTGTAGCTGCTTACCCATCCACTAGACCCTGTTGAGAGATCAGCCGCTGAGCCTCCTCCCTCGACAGTTTGCTGTGGAACCACGCCTGAGCCATGTGCAGCGCTGAAGCACACAGAAAGACAACATGGATGTTACAAATGATTTGTGGCATACAGAAAATCTGAATGGTAAAAATGTGTCGCACCAACCTATGCTGGACATTGAACTCAGTGATGTGGAGGGGCTCCCATGACCGCTCAGACGGTGACAGCTTTTCCTCTGAGGCACAAAGAAGTTACACAGTCAAATTAAGTTTAGAAAATATTATGCAAGTTTTGTATACATCCTGTTACACTGAACATTACTATATTTAATTAGCTTGTACATTTTAAGAACGCATAACTTCATTAGAGGAATTTGATCCATTTAATTTAGACATTGCCAGTTCTTGGTTTCCACGGGACGATGGAACAGTAATGTCATTATTGCAGAACAACACATCATCACTGACGAATCTGCCGAACCCTGACTTACCCTCCATGACAGACCTTCCGCTACAGCCACAGACAACGCCTCAGACGGGTTCTCGATGACGCGGCTCTTCTGGCCGGAAAAATCCATGGCCACCAGAGAGTTCTCAGAGATGCTTCTCTAAAAACATACAGGTCATATGTTGTTATTTTGGAATAACAGTCGTAAAAGAAATCTCACTTTTTGCTTTATTTTTCATGGAAAAGCTGCAAATACAGATACTGTGTTATTTTATTAACCCAGTGGATTGACTTCTTGTGGTATTGTGTTGCCATCTAGTGGCTCCATCATTTCTAGATGATTCCAGACAGAAAACCCCATGTAAGGAGGATTAGAGAGGCCGTGAGGAGAATGACACATGGACACATTTTACCCATTTAAGCTGCCATCAAGCGAGTGGCTCTAAACAGCTGCACACACTGAAGGAAACTCCTCTTATCAGGATTAACGAGACGCTTCACAGTTGCCACATTCATTCCTCTACCAGCTACAAAGCTCACAAGTGGCAAAAACAAAGTGAGCAGTGTTTACCTCGAGGACAGCAGTGTTCCAGTTACTCTTATCTACTCAAAGATACTTATCATCACTTATCAAAGTTTGACTTCCAGTAGCATTGTGTTTAAATATGGCTGTTATTTACTTTCCAGTGTGAACACATGAAGCTGTATTCTCATTTTGGCACCAACGGCTAAAACGGTCATGTAACCTACAGCAGATGCACCATCCTGACCCGGCGTCTGGCAGATTCATGCACTCCTCGATCTTTTTCTATAATCTTCTTGGCGAAGGCTGCTGGACACACATGAACCTCTAACAGCGGAGGAGAGGTGATGAGTTGTTAAATCTGAGAGCAGCTGATCGCCGTGTATTTTTAGAAAGGAGAGGGTTCATGAACATGTCCAAAAGCCAGAAATAGATTGTGTTCGCTGCCACAAGAATACTCCCAGATGAGTCTGAGGCTATTTTCTGGGACGAGAAACCTGCATTAGCACACTGAAGGTGCCTTACTTGTCCTACGCAACTATATCACCACACTGCTACTGTATGTGTTGGCAAGTGTTAGCCCCAGCTGATTTTTCTTTTTTTAACACATCCATTCATATTCCTTTCGATGACCCTCTGGGTGAGATTCACACTTTATAAGAAGTGCTCGGCATGTATTATAACAGACTGCATATAAAGACGCACGACATGACAGCTCTAAACAGGTGAGTCTCAATGGTGCCCTGGTGTCTGGCTGGAGTATAGGTCATAAAACCTGCCTCCTCTATGTTGGCAGATGTGACATGTAACAAACTATAAAGTAACACCAAAAATATTTTTGTTCACATCACACTGTATGTTCAAATGCTCCTCTAAGTTTGGTTTGAATTAGCCATTTGATTTTATAGTAAAAATGACTGACTCGAGCACTTATATGAGTGGGACCTTAATACTCAACGCCATCTACTGATCGTTTCCGCGCAGACTCAAGATGGCGGCGTTCCTATAAAGGAACTAACATGACAACGTTGCAGGTTAATGCAGATTTGTCACTACGATCACCTGGTTTCACATTGTCATTTAATTCATTGTTTATGTGTAAGAATACTGATAAAAGCTTAACCTCCTTTAAATGTACATCTATTATTATTTCCACAAGAATCACAGGACAGGGTTCTATTAATCTGAGCTTCACTTACCATCGGTGAGGCTTTTTGTTTCTGGTGTGGCTGAATGAAGTTTTGGTACAGCTGCATCCCATACTGAAATAGAAACGTCATATTTAATTATAACTTTACAATACTATAGATAAAATGGACAGATACAAGTATATCAGTCTGCTGTGCTTTACTGTATATTATTTATAGATGTGCAGGAGAGCGTCTAATGCTTTAACCTGTCTCCAGCAGACATCCAGACAACAAACAACATGCTGCTGCTATCAAGAGAGGGGCTGCTAATCCTGCATCACACAATAGCTTTCCTTGACCTCCTCCCAAAGCTAAATCTGACTCTAGCATTGACTCGACATTCCTCCTCTCAGACATGGGCCTGGACTTTGTGATGAGCAAGCCGACCTTTAACAAGCGCAAGGCCGTGATCCAGCAGGTCCTGGTCGGCTCATCATCTGCACAGAACAGCTTCAAGTCCCGCGCTGAGCTACACTTTGTGGACTGTAGAGAGGGAGAGACGTTACATTAAAAACAAATGGAGCTCAACATGCTGGAAATCAATACTTCTGCTCCTCCAGTGCACTTTTACCATGTCCAGAAAAGTGATGGTACCTTGACGCAGAAGCCGTAATCTGTGGGCGCTCCGTGCAGTTTTTTGGCAGACAGGACGCTGTAGACGTCGCAATCGCTGAAGTCAGCAATGAACTGGAGATGCCTTGGTTCCTGGACGACAAAGACACAACAACATACAATATTATTATATATATATATATTTTTTGCAGAATGGATCAGGACAGAACCAATTTGGAGCAGATCCAGGAATGTTTTTTAATTTTCTTTAACATTAAGAGATGGGGAGTTTTTCAACATTGATTGCTCAGATAATAACTCATGGAACTAATTCATTTAATTAATTCATTTCATGAGGGGACTGTTGGACCTTGGTGGAGGTATACAATGTACTGAGTGGCATTGTAGTTTGATTCTATAATTTAATAGAAAATTATTCTCATGTAAAACTTTAACAGCAAACCGTAGATAAATACCTTTAGGAATTGAATTAAACCCACAGTTACAGTCTGATCTTTTTAGCTGATTTAGGACAGAGTCGGAGGTTAAGTTGCATTTATAGCAATGCATATTATTCAATGAGTCTATTATCAGTGATTCAGGGTGCGGTTGAACTATAAATGTAATTAGAGAGATAAGGATAAATTTAGAAATATTGATTTGTGCTGTCCTGAGACAGTATGAACAGTCACATTGTGCCAGAGATAAATTTTCTGAGGCTGAAAAAAAAAAAAACCCCACAAGGACTACCTCTGTTCTGCTTTTCATGTGACACACTGTTCCCACTTCCTTATTTAAAGTAAAGCCACAGCTGTGAGCGAACTGTGCGGACTGACTTGCAATGTGTTCGACCGAGACCACAGATGAATGTAAACCTGCTCGAGCAAAAAGCGGGCACCGTACCAGAGCCTTCCTGTGCTCGACAAACAAAAGGTCCACTGTTGTAGGAAATGAAAGCAGTTGAGAAGTTTGCGTTGGCACGGCCGGTGCCTCGGTATGAGGTTCACTTGTCAGCAGCATTGAGAGCACTGTTTCTGCCTGGCTGCTGTGCCAGCTGACCTAAGGAAAATCAAGCTCAACCTGTTTCCCTGCCCTTTCACAACACAAGTGAGAAATATATGAACCCACTGTGCAAAGGTACTGTACATTCATAGGATTCATTCATAGATTAAATCAGGCGTTTCTATTTTGCAAATGGTGCTATGCATTTTTATTTTTCATAGAAAGCAACAGAAATTAAAGTATTGACTGCAACAGAATGGTTTTAGTTGTGTGAAAAAAAAAAATTCCCACTGGATTATAATTGCTTTTGATTTTCCGACAATGCAGAAACTACAACATCCTGTGGATGATTTTGTTTTACTGACCTTGGACGTTCCCTTACTGGAAAAATAAAGCCCCGACCTCCGCAGGACAAAAAAAAACTTCTTCCAAGATTTCCTGCTTATCTCTTTGGCATGAAGGTGGCCATGTATCTCTGGACAAGTGCTGGAGTTGAGGAAAGTCTGCGTTGGGTAGAGAAATATTTGTCATTACATGTGTAGGTGTGTGTGTGTGTTGATTCTAGAGATAACACACACAATACATTTAGACAGAGGTTGAGAAACTCACAATTAGCTCACTCAAGGTCAAAGAGAGTTGACTGTTATTAGAGAGAACCTGATACCTGTATAAGCTGAGAGGGATCCACCATCCCATTGGTTTCACTGGATATGGAGACCATGTGATCCGGGAAAAACTCCTACCAATATGAAAGCACCCGAGTATTACAACAGCGCTGAAACTCCTCATATCACACCATGGTGGGAATACCTGTAGGATGATGTATCAAATGCAAAAGTACGTGAATGAATCGCCATGCACACAAGTTACTCACCAGAGGTTTCCTGAAGAATTCATATTTAGCATAATTCTTCCTAAAACACAGCCGGCTGTCTGTGTCCATCCCCCAGCCTGACAGCACCTCCATAACAGACTCATGGTCTTCAATGGTTCTCTCTAGTAACACACGGAGAAAAGAGAGTAAAAATGCAGCTGGTGTGTTTCACTGCTCTGTGGATACAACATGGAGACGCGATAGACTCAAACCAAAGTTAAAGATCACAGAGAAAAGCTACATCTGCATAAGATTCTCCTGCAGGAGCTATACTGCCCAACTTCGAGGAACAAAGTTTGATTATTAACCTTTTATGAGTGTGTAATCTAAAGCAGTAAAACATAAACTAATCATTTTCTAGCACTAAAACTGATCGTGGAATTATCGGGAGAAAAAAAAAAGGTTCGGTGTTCAGGCAGCCAAGACGTCATCAGGCAAAGTGTTATTACTCACGATGGTGATAATAATAAACATGAAAATTGACATATACCCTTCTTTCAATTATTTAATTAGGATTTATAGATATACTCTTCGTAGGTTGTGCAAAAGGCAAACTATATTCTATATCCTATATAGAAACTATCTATCTACAATCCCTAAAATTACTTAAAATATTGTATTTTGGCTCAATTAAATGGTTATTAAAAGTATTATAATGGATCATGTGAATTGATGATCAACCTGCGCTGGAGATTTGATCCATTAGGTTATCTGAAAAAGTTGAATAACAAATGTCTGGATTCAAGCTTTTCTGTGGAAAGCAGTGACATGTAGTCTTGACTAAAACACTGACGAGTGAAACAGGGCAGATGGATGGATTATGTAATGTGTGCAATAGTGTGAAAATGCAGCTGAGAAATCATTTATACAGTCACACTGTCACCTTGCAGATCAGCTTTATCATTGACAAATTTGTGTGTTTTCCACTGTTGGCTCACTAACAACTATATATTTGTTGCTTTTCATGCAGCACTGTTAAATGCAAATTGAGGGGATGATGTAACATATACTGACATCACAGTGCATGTTACGTAAATCAGGTTACAGCAAATCTTTTTGAAAATGTGCATCAATTCAAACAGGTTAATCAGCAGCAGCAGGTTGCGCAGCTTGGAAAATAACAGCAAAGCCCAGTCGACAGATACAATGAGAGAAAATCCACTCGTCTCAGTGCAGACAGTGATGTCTTTATACATGCACTGCACTACATCTCAACTATTGCAATTCCAATAGAGTAATAACATTCTGCAACAGGAGGATCTATAATTGATGTCTCACACTGAAAAAGACACAATCCCACATCAGCTCACATTTTACACCGTGTGGTTTAGGATTCAACAGAACACACAGAGGACAGCGATTTATTCAGCTCTCATACATCTACACCACACCACCACTCAATCCTATCATCAAATCAAGCATCTCACCGAAAGCACGTCACATGATTAATACAAATACATACAGTACACAAGTAAAAACTAAAGAGGTAACGGTTTCATGTATATTTACAAAGAAAACTGCAATCTGAACTGGTTCGACACACTAAAGAAATGTGAACGATGAATCAGAGGTGTAGAATCAGGCTTACCACAGATGACATTCTAATATAGCAAATCAATTCAAATATTGAAATGATGCATTCAAAGAATAGATTATTTTGCTTATGGTTCATTGCAAAATAAAAAAAATAAGGATTAACACCATCACAGACTGAACAAACTAAATGACATCTAGAAAGGCCAAACAGTCCCATCATCAAACCTCATTTAAATTCCGTGGATTATTTTCTCAGAAATCCCGGAAAATGTTAAAATGAACAACACAATTGAATGTGTTCTTCCTTGACTCATACCAAGTTTCATGGTAATCTGTCCTGCGTTTTGTGTGAAATCTTATAAATAATCCAACCAACAAACAATGGACAGGAGGAATACAACCTCCTCAGCAGAGGTAATGATATACACTTTATGACAAGGAGTGGCTCTGATTGCAGTTTGCAGCCGGAACTTTAACTTAAACACATCTTAAGCATTTGGAGATTTTATTCTTAACCAAACTGTCATTGAGATTTTGACATTCTCACGTAAAGAACATTTTTAAGAAAACAAACTCTTACCTATTCCCAGATGTGAGAGGTTTTCAAACAGGGTCCAGCTGTGGTCATCGATGCAGTGGTTCTTCAGGACGAACAGCTGGCATACGTCCCTGGCAGTGATGTCACTGGGAACTTCTACTGCTCTGCTGGTGTTATCTTCATTATAAACTTTGATTACCTGCAACAGCAGCATCGAATCAACAAAAGCAGAAAACTTTCCACCTTGAACGAGCTGAAACTGTTGTTTTTGGCTTGAAATAATGCAGTGACCAGTATTAAACATGAGGCAAAGTATCAGACACATTAATCAGTTTGACCTACATACAGCAGTTTGCGTTCTTTTACAGTAACACAATATTCAGAAGATCGCAAGTAGAGAGCAGAGACTGTTCCAGGATATAAAGACTTGAATAATCTTGCAACACCATTGACACATGAAACACTTAGTGCAACACAAAGTATAACTCACCGCCCCTCTGTTTGAAATCGAGCAGAGTTCCGAGGTTTTGCAAGCTCTGTAGCCTATACATGGCTGAGTACACAGCATCGCAAAGGAGAGCTTTTGTAAGAAACATAAAAACACGCATCAGACGGCACCGCGAGTGTCAGCTGGGAGGCAAAGAGTGTCTCCCGCTCTCCGTCTCTCTCTCTCTCTCTCAGTGCTGCGGTGGAGCTGAAAGGAGGTAATTGGACAAAACGGCTTCTAAGCACAATGCTCTCCTGACTCCACGTATCTGTGTTGCTGGTGCTCCTCACCACCACGAGGAGTCAAGAAGCCAGAGATCAATCTGATCCTTCACTAGTGGGTGGAGAGAGAGAGAGACAGAGAAAGAGAGAGAGAAAGAGAGAGAGATAGGGGCAGAGAAAGTCACAAGGCTCCCGCCCCCCTCCTCTCTACTCACATTCACACACCCATAGGAAGCAGGGTTCTCAGCATAAAGCCCTGCAAGGGCCAAGAGCAGTAATAATGGTGAGGGTTAAATGTAATGCTAGTTTGGTCAACTTAGCCCAAAATTGGCCAGTGGCAGGGGTGGTGGTGTTGGTGGAGATAATAGGAGATCAAAGCTTCTACAAGACAGAGGACTGAGCCGTCCACAAATCATTTAAGGCAGCACCTCTCACTTGAAACATTTAGTGTTCATCTGCCTGCATGGAGCCTTACACGAAAAATATCTTTGTTTGTCGATGTCCAACTGGTCATGACTGAATTTAGACTAGACCTCAGCTGAGTTGCTTTAAGGAAGTGGCTTCCAGAGAACTGGTCAAATCACATCATTCAGGCATCAAGTTTCTGGGTCAGTCATGTCACAGAGTGAAGAAAACTCAAGAGTGAGGCCATTACTTGGACACAGATGTCTGTAATCACTGAGTGATGTCAGTGACTGACAGACAAAGTGATAGTTACATCATTGGTTAGCCAAATGACCGAGTGATGAAGTTACACTATATTGTTTGAGTGTCTGGAGTTTCCCTACTGTCTGTCTCAAAATGTAACTTGCACCAACAGATTCTATTACATTTCAGGTGCAACTTATGCACTAATTACCACACCAATAAAAACGTCCACCTTAAATACATCTTTTAATATATATATATATATACAAACACACACACATACATAGTAATTACTCTCATTCTACAGGTCAATTATTGTCATTGTTTTACACAGGATACTTGAAAACACAGAGTGGACAGTACTGTTAATCATTGTTTAAGAGTTTATAATGAATGGCCAGACAAGGCAGCATGCTGCATGAACCACTGAGGTTTTTATCAGTGAACACAGAGGAGCATTCATCAGCAAGTAGCCCTGATCCAAATGTACACACGCTTTCACCTGAAAAGCATTCACGTCCGCCTACATCCTGTCAATCATGTTATGCTGCAACATGCAGACATAAAAAAAAATAAAAAGAGCTGCAGAGTTTATTATTCCTCACCACAAAATAGAAAATTAGCATTAGCTGTAACTCAGAGTTTCTTTAGGTAATACTTGCATTTAACAGTGCGGCTGAGTTAAGACTGATAAGACAGAATCAGGAAGTGAATATGGGTGTGTCTGCATCACCGTTTTCACTAGTCGAGTCCATCCAGACAGAAACACACAGTCTTCAAACTGAAAAAGGGTCAACGATACTCAACAGCATTTCCAAAAGTCTCCATTTCAGGGGCTCTTCAACTCAGGACTATTGTCGACGACAAGCGTGAATGTGGAACAAGCAATGCATTTTAAAGCTAAAGCGTGTTTGTGTGGACGTAGCCATAACGTGTAAGATGGCAGAACAAAAATGTATGCCTCCTCCAACTCAAAGTCTCTGAAACTGATTGGTGCTATAAAGTCTGCGTCTGTGGCCAGAAACGTTTTGTGCTGGTGAAACCAACACTGAACTCAATCTCATCTGTGGGTGGTCCCAACGTCTATATAACGTCTACCCACCACTTCATCAGTTAGACTCAATGCACAACAAGCCACATTCAACACAATTTGATACCAACCTTTCCATCACAGAGGTGAGGCTTAAAGTAGCGGGCAGCGCAACAGAACATGACGTGATGTGGTACAAATGGCTTTTCAATGAAAAAAATAAAGAAAAGTCAGTAAATCCAGACACGGATTATGCAGGACTATATATAGCTTTGTTGAATAAAAAAAACTCCTCTATTAGACCTCGTTATCTCAAGGACAGGACAGAGTGAGCCATGTTGCCAATTAGACTACTATGGTTTAACCTTGAACTGCACTCTCACAGCTGCAGCTCTATCACTGGGTGGTGGTGAGGGGGTTGCCTCCAGACTCGCCCCTCTACAGAAAACCAGTGACTAATGTCCTCCCTGGTCCTCATGGTTGAAACTCTGGAAAAACTCAGTCTCACCTCCTTAGAGATCTTTGCCATTAGTGACCAGATGCTTTACGCACCCACACAGTTGCACCATCTATAGCCTCACTGGTTGGTTACACTTGGCTTCTAAACATTATCTTAGTTGTTAACTGGGGGCTCTACGTGCTGAAGAAAAATTGGACAATTTTAAAAATACAAATAGCAGGAATACCATTTGTTACTTAGATCTTTTACCATCAGATCAATTAGAGCAAATGTTTTGAGTCAAAATAATACTTTGTGAGTTCATTGATAGAAGCAATTTCTCCACAGCCCCCAATCAAAAACCTAATCCGCTGGACCCAACTGAAATCTGATTGGCCCCTGAAGTGCCTCTGTCTTGTCAGTTTATTTTTTTACTTAAATAAACGTGTCACTTATTAACAATACTTACAATAAATATGGCAATTTGCTTTTTTGAAGAACACAAGAACAATTAAAGAAATATATTAAATGATGTAAGCCTTTGCTCAAAGCTATAGAGTAAACAGTAAACAAGGAGAGACTTAAATATGCACCTTGCTGGATCAGGAATTGTGCATGGATGTTGGACATATAATTGGCCCCCCTTTAAGGCCCCTGATCTAGAAAACTCCTAGATCCGCCACTGAAATAATCCTAAATTTAACCTCATCAATTTATTTCAAATTGCACTTGCTATGATGACTGATGATGGGTTAACATCACAGTAACATCACTGAATGTTGCCTTAGGAGATTTTGAACAGACCCTTTTTACCTTATATAGCATATAACTCTATATACCACATTGTAAATAGATTCCATTACCATGAAGGTGTGGGGTTTGCATATACAAACATGCTATACAAACCATATGCAAAAAAGGCTAACACGTAGTTATTAGCCTTTCAAATGTCATCTGGAATCTTTACCAAAGATTAATTCAAACAAGGTTTTAAATGAATGCGCTAACATTTTTCAATAACCCAAAGTAAATAAGTTAAACAGGAACAGGGAACAACAGGAAGCGAACATGAATTTAGAGTTAAACAGTGAAAGAGAAAGATAGGAAGTACTGAGGAAATTCATGTTAAGTTTCCTACCCGCTTCTGCAGACAAAGTGGTGTGATGGCCGGCAAGGTAACTCTTCTTGCATGAAAATTCATGCTTCTGTCTTAGATGCACAAATAACTATGCGAAAAATATCCACACATTACTGGGAATAATGTATGAATTATAAATCTAATGAGAATAGAGTGTTTTTTCTGTAGCGTAACTCTATGGGATACCACTTGCAGTAAGATCTGTCACAATGAAAGTGTGAGAGAAAAAGTCATGTTGCCTCCCCACAACACAAACTCCTCCTTCGTCCTTGGAAATGTGAAAGCTTCTTTCCTTTTCTCTCCTTTTAGAAAGGCAGTTCCAAAACACAAAACTGAAAATGGAAAAAAAAAAAAAGGTTTTCTCATGGTGAACAGAGTTGAAATATACAGTACAAGGCCAGAGAAAGTACCTGGAATCAAAGTAACAAATTCTGCAGAGTGATAATATCAGAATCACAGCACATGAGCTGATTTCCCAGAAAGTGCATGTGTCAGATAGGTTTTGCTGACTTTGTAGCCTACATGGCTATTTTTAGTCTCTGACATATTCTACATTTCATTTGGACCAACATCAGACCGACTTTTATTTATTTAAAGTTTTATTTCCTATAACTATCTAAATATGCATTATAATTTGTATTAGTATTATTCTCTTTCACGCCTTAAAAGAGAGAGAGACGAGAGAGACAGAGAGACAGAGAGAGAGAGAGAGAGAGAGAGAGAGAGAGAGAGAGAGAGAGAGAGAGAGAGAGAGAGAGAGATGGACCTTCAGACAAGCCCTTACTCCCACAGCCACAATTCACAGCCCACATCTGTTTTACTGTAAGACTATACAAGGCAACCATGACTCTACCATCTTTACAATACAGGCCTCAATAGCTGGCAGAGATCGATGTAAGACTTTTAAAAGGATGACAGGTATATTTTAGGTTAAATATACGTTTGAACAGTTTGCCTCTATTTTAATATCCTGCAATTATTCTAAGTTTCCACTGGTACTATATGGAACTGTATTTAGGAGTCAATTCACAACTTACAATATGCAAAGAAACCAGGAGCAGACAGACAGACTCAACTAGAAAGACTCAGACGATTATTGAAGTATTAGAATGACCAACCACAGTGTAGTGCCCATTAAGTAAAAGGTAAATGGTCTGTATTTATATTGAGTTTTTCTAGTGTTGATACCATTCAAAAACGATTCACAGTACAGTTATGCCATTCACCTCTTCACACACATTCATATAGTTCATCTATGTACAGAGCTCACTATCACACATTACTCACACGCTGCCGGCACAGGCGTCAGGGGCAATTTGGGGTTCAGTGTCTTCCCTAAGGGAACTTTGGCATGCGAAACTGAGGAGCAGGGGATCGAACTGCCGACTTTCTGGTTACCTCCTGAGCCACAGCTGCCTCTGTTCAAAACGTGTCTGTTGATACTCTGTGATGTCGCCTGTTCCTTAAAGTCTGTGATGACTTCACAATTGTGATTTTGAAAAACAAAAAATTTTAAAGCTACTGGAAAAAGCCCACACACTGCGTTTAAAAAGATACATTTCTGTCGCTTCCGCCGATGGAGAAATACATGTTGTATTTAACTTCGCTGCCCTGACTGTGGAAGCCTGATACCAGTCATTGTCCTCTCTTTCAGATTGTGAGAACAGACAGGGAAAGATGAACCTCCCACAACAGCATTGGTGTTTATCTTTGAAACGCAGCACAGTGACTTGTGAGAGCACAGACAAACAGACGCTGCTAGTTATCACGCCGCTAAAATGAATTGGAATTAATGGAGCCAGGATGATAACAGAGTCTCCACAGCTCCCATAATAAAGCCAGCTCCAGACACACTGTCCTTGAGCACAGTTGATTCAATCAAAATCCCTTTTGCAGGCTCTGTCAAAGTAACAAGACAGTAAAACTAAGGTGCAGCAGAGGCATATATGCAGGTATACAGGGTACGCCCATGTCTGGGCAGAGGGATTTACAGTATATTTAGTTAAAAAACAGCAAGACATCAGTATGCATCTTGCAAAGCCAGTCGTGTTATAATCCTATCTGCAGAGGATCATTTTTTTCCTTGAATTTGGCCAATAATGCAAAGCCTCTGCCAAAGACGCTGGAAGAAGAATACACTGTAGGAACTGAAGAACGTTCCTTTTCTTTGTCATTCCATAACCCGTGAGCTTCATGGAGGGGTCTTAAGTGAATGACTATGAATAAAACAGTAAAACAATAGAATCTATTGTGTACATGCAACCAACAGAAAGCAAATACAGCAAAGCACTAAGCAGAACTTTAATAAAAGAAAAACAGAGTTGCTGTAGAGGGAGAATCTTCTACAAATCTAGACAAAGAGACATGTAATCTTAGTTGATTGTATTACAATGGTGGCATCAGCACTTAGACTTACACCACTGTTACCTCAACAGGTGCAGCATTTCAGCCTTGAAGCACTGAAAATGTAGCAGAGAGAATTAAATGGTGAAGAGAACTTAGAGGAGCATAAAACTCCACCAAGGCCCCACATTCAGTAAATCTGTACCACATTGGCCATAGATATCAGTTACCTAATGGCCTTAACTGACCTTTTCATCTAGATCCATAAATAATTGACATATAATTCCCAATCTTACAATAATCCCACAATTTGTATATTTGCTAAACATAGTTTGGTAAAAATGCAAACGTTAACATTGATGGTCATCACGATAAAGCAGAGGACAGAGGTCAAAGAATTAAAAACTTTTAAATGGTCTTACAAGTAAAGGACGCCCAATGGCCCACAATGCACATCTGGCAAGACTGTCAGTCTAAAAGGGGTCAAGGAGACAAACCCCTTAAAAAGGCTCAGTGTGTACGATATAGTGACATCTAGTGGTGGTGAAGTTGCATGTAGCAGCTGAATACCCTCCCCTTCCAAACATGAAAGAGAACTTGTGGTAGCCTTCAGTAGTCATAAAAACTCAAGAAGTCGTTTAGTTTGTCCAGTCTGGGCTACTGCAAAAAAAATATGGTGGCCTCCGTAGAGAGGACCCGCTCTCGATGTAAATATAAAAGCCTGATTCGAGGGTAAAGAAAACAACAATTTGTACAAGAAACACACTAGTGAAAACATCACTAGGATTATTTTATGTTCAATTTCTGCCAATAGATCAATTTCACAAAAATTGTACACACTGGACCTTTAAGAAATAAAGGGGCATCATGTGCATCTAAGAGCAGATGACTTACTATATATAACCCTCAGTGTTAGGCCCGAGGAATGAAAGCTATGTGACTCCTCTGATTCTCACTACTGCATACACACAACCACTCAAATCAGTGTGTTCAGTGTGGGATGAATAATCTATAAAATCGAATTATTTTAAATGTGAGAATTTGAAAAAAGATGGCTGCCGCCATTTTTTGGATAAGGTAGTTCACTAATGATTGATTTGAGTTTGTAAAACGCAAACTATTCATGAGCTTGGTTCTGTTTTGTCAGTGAGCAGCTTTCTAACAAATGATTTATATGTGTTAAGTGTGACCCTGAGGACTGTGTAACATCTGCTGTAGACAGGAGGCTACGAACATGGACATGATGCATGTTGCATCTGAAATAACATCTCTGAGGGGGCAGGCATTTCCTCTGAGTCATACAGCTGAACTGAGCACTCAACGCCGTCTGTCTGTACGCTTCTGGTTCCTGGTAAGAGTCCAACCATGACTGCCCAATATATTCCTGGAAAGTGGAAGCAGAGCCAGCTACTTGGACATAACAATATTAACCTGGAACTGTCTGCACAATGAAAATGTGGTTGCACAAAGCACCATCATTTCATGCTAAAGTTTGTATGTCTGTGTGCGTGTGTGTGTATATGCGTGTGTGTCTGCAGTGACGCGTTGCTTAGCCGATGGACTGAGGAGCTGAAACCTCAAACTCAAGAGAGTGCAGGAGGATTTAATTTCAAAGTAACCTCTCATGTCACAGTTGTATGTCTGAAACAGCTGAGGTAGCGCACACACACACACACACACACACACACACACACACACACACACACACACACACACACACACACACACACACACACACACACACACACACACACACACACACACACACACACACACACACACACACACACACACACGTCTCAAAAATCCAGTTGTCTTAACCTACTGTACACTTCCATGTAGAGTTCACCTGACTACACACTGACTTCATGTGCATTTCTATATGGTTTTCTGGAGGCTGGTTTGAGCACTGAGGAATTAGTAACAATTACCTGATGTGAAATGTTGAGTGAGGAGGTGATAGGAAGACAAATACCAATTTGATCACATTCTTGAGCGAATCACAAGCACTTATTGTCACAATGAAAAAAATAAAACGCAAAACACAAATCTCTGTGTGTATTTTCAATGTCATCCTGAAAACACATGAAAAGTGGTTGAATACAGCTGATGGTCGTATAAATGCCGAGCTCTGTAACTTCCAGCTTTCCCATGAGTCATTGCTTTGAGTGGCCCCCTGCTACTACACACGGACACATAAAGATGCATACCGCAACGACACTGAAAACCCTAAGATCAGCTGCAGCACACATTAAAAGGGATTCGCATCCAGGAAATATCTGGTGGTTGACAAACCAGACTAATTTAACAACCCAGGAAAATGTAAAGACAGAATCCATTTGAAACCACAATTGCTGGTTTTCCAACACAATGAATGGGCGCTCTTTTTTAGATTTTGACAATGAAGTCTGTATAAATGTACAAATCAAATACAGATCAGTTAAGTTCAAATATCTTTTGTTGTGTATAATAAACAGATTTTGTCCTTATGTCTACCAAAACAGTACTTTAGCATCTTAGTGAAGGAGTGTGGATGAGGCTGTAGTCAGGAGTATTTTTCATCTGACAAAAATCAACAGTCGCTGGCGAGCAACGAGAAGCCTTTTAACAGCTCAAAAAGAAATCAAAGAGCCATTGTTTCCAAAGTTACCATAAAGTCAATAGTAAGTGATAAACCTGCCCATGTTACTGTCAACTGCTTTTGTGCTGCGCGAGATTAGAAAGCTCGTCAGGCATAGCAACAGTCACTGAGAGGGGCGGGGCTTAGTGAACGGTCAATTGGTGACTGAAGTTTTTATTATTCATTCAACTACAAGTAAGCGAACCTGCCAGAAGTGGCTCAACGACGAGATTGGGTTGAAACCTTTTCCCGCACCAGCAGGTACTTCCCCACATTCAGGGCAGGACAAATCGCACACCCTGTTCTAAAACAAACGCACAAGAGTGGCTGTCGGGCGCCAGGCCAGGTATTTCCTGGGTAAACCATAAAAGTTATAATCACATTTCAAATGCAACATCATGTCACACTTATGTGTTGCCTAAGTCTGTATGTTGTTTAGAGGCCACTGTGCAGTACGCAAGTAAGAATCTGGGATCTCAAAAGCAATAACATTGTGTGTAGATTTTGCTGACACAGCATTTTTATATGCCCACTGTCACTAATTTCCATACTCACATAACTGGTTCCACCATCCACATGCCATGAAATTTCAGACGAATCACAAGCAAAACATCATGGAACTATGCATCTAATTACAGTTAAATGCTGCATCGCCTGCAGTTGTTTTTCTGGCACTTGTTGCAATTTAAGTTTGCAAAACTTTGCTGCCTGTGGTAACATATGGAAGACGTTACAACAGAGGCCTCGTTTTTTTTTCAGACAATATCCCTCTTTGTGTCGCATGCACATTCAAGTACTGTAAATGGAACACTCACCTGAGTTGCACTGTTTTTGGTCCACGGCAACAAACATTCAGAGACAAAGTGGGGGAGGGTGGAGGGGATAAGCTCAGGAAAAGGGTTTGGAACAGGAGAAGAGAACGACTCCTCTCCCTCTTTATTGCTCCTGAAGGACAAAAAAAAAATACACAAGACACTGTAAGGGAAAGAATCGGATGTTGCATAAAACAGGACAAGCATTGTTCGGACTTGATTTCAAACTCTATACGAAGAGCCCACACATTTCAAAAGCAAGTATGTCTTTGCCTGAATCAGTCTCTACACTGTGACATCGCAATCACGCATTAGACATAATACTCGAGTGGTTACAACATATTGCTGGACGCCCCGCTGCTCGTGTCCCATGCACAGGAATGAGGAGTGTAAATGGAGCAGGTCATAAACAAAGTGACGGATCTGACAGAAACACAAGGTCGCCACTGTCCGTTCAGACCCTCCTGTGCACTCAACTAACAGACGACACACCCCACGCAGTCACCAACAGACTCTTGATAAGAAGATAATGCACATGTGAACCGCCCCCGATATCACCACTATTAAATACAGCAGCTGCAAACAGACCCACACAGCGCTTGGGCCGCTGGCTGGTGGGAAGAGAAATATACTACAATCCTCACATCTAATAATCAATGGGTAAAGGAATTTTTTTCGAAACTTAATAACCTTAAGTTGAAGTAAGATTCACTGTTAGTTCTTTACTTCTTTAACATGTCATTGTCAATCTAACCATTTTTAGGGGCGGCTGCCGCTCAGGGGGTTAGAGTGGTGGTCCTCTAACAGGATAACTGGGATTCGATCCCAGTCTCCCCCTTTCCGCATGCCAAAGTGTCCTTGAGCAAGACATTGAACCCCAAATATCCCCCTTCTCATAGAGAAAGTGCTGCACATAGATGCACTGTATGAATGGGTGAATGTACAAATGTAAAGCACTTTGAGTGGTCATCAGGACTAGAAAAGAGCTATAAACTGTACATACAGACCATTTACCATTTAAATCAGTCAGAAAAAACACATCGAAATATGTGCATGAGAGTCGGGGCCTCAGTGTCTGAAAGGTGCTGTTCTCTTTATTGCTCTGTACAAACAGCAGTTACTGAGTTACTGATTATCTCCCACAAACTAACAGGTGCTTGATTCGATTCCAGCTCTCTAACTGCACTGTTGAAATAATACATTACACTTTCTTTGACAGCTGCGTTCTGGTCCGGCCAATTATGTTTACAGGTACAAAGTCTACACCGCAGCTTTTAAATAGACCTCTGTGTCTCGCCGCTGCTAATACAAAGAGTGCACTATTCTTCTGCAGAGCAGTGTAGAGGAGGAAATGAATTACATTATTTTTTAATCTTATAAAACAGACTGGCTTCATTCATGGCAAGTTTGAAAGAAAAATTTAAAAAAGAGCCGTACCTGTTCCCCTTGCACGGCGTAATCCCGGTCTTCTGGGCATTTGGTGTCAGTAAAGGAGCTCGCAGAGGGATGAGGGCTGGGCTGGGGAAACCACTCACATTACCCCTGCCACTCTGAAAAATCTCTGCTTTCTCTCCGAGACCTCTGGAAGTGTGTATTTCGTCCAGCGTGTTATTCATATCACTCATGTGGGTTCAGCTAAATCCAAGGCATCATCTGAGGCAGAGAGGAGAGGCAGGCTGTTGGACTGTGTGTGTGCAGAGAGCTTAGTTAGAGCAAGCGGGCTGGCGGGACTCCTCTGCTCACAGCTCAGCAGAGTGTACACACACACACACACACACACACACACACACGCGCACACACACAAGCAGGAACACGCACACTTTTTCTCCAGCTCATCTGCTGCCCATGAGGGTGGCCCAGTGGGGCAAACCGATCCCTCCTTCCCAAACATGATCCACCACAATAAAGATATTTTTAACACACTGACTCCAACAACAGTCATCCTTGCTCTGACCTAGTAGTGTATAAATAATCATCTAATTTGCTCAGGCTTATTAAGTCTTTAATATTGTTGTTGCTTCAATCTTTTTTTTTTTTAATTTATACTTGCCTTTGCAACCTGGAGGGCAGGGATTGCACACGCAAATCGCACACAACACAAAAGGGGGAGTCTCTCTAGCACAGTGCTGAGTGCGGGAGGTCTGCCAGTGCCATAAAACCAACTGTTCTTTTGTCATGGACTTCGCACAGGGATCCAAATTCCACTTTAAACTTAGTAAACTGTAGAGGGCATGTAGTTGTGCAGACAGAGTAGCCAGGCCAGCAAATTGGCTGTGCTGTGGGCTGTGTCATTCAGTGACAGGCTCCATGTGGGGGGATGGTTGGGGGATGATAACATCTCTCCGAGAGGTAATGTGTAACAGAGTCTGACGGGCTACTGGAGATACAGACTAACAGGCAACATAGGCTTGAAGCAATAACCCACTACATTAACAGAAGATAAATCAGATTACTTTGGTAAGATGCGAGAGGCTGGGGCGTTTTAAACGTATGAAAGGTGCAGGGAACAGGCAAATCTTTTGCTTGGAGAAGGAGGTTGATCTGTACAACCTGTGTCTTTCTGTCTCCATTAATCCACCGTGGACCCACCAAAGCATATGTCATATATAAGATAGTTCCATGTGGCTTGCTGTATCCCTTAACCTCAGTTATACACACTTTAAATCCATAACACACTTACAGGAGAAACAACAGGTCATGCAAAAAAAATGGGAGTTTCGCTGTGCCACTGTTACATTATCTTTAAGAGGGAAAACAAGCAGTGTTAACATTAGTTTCTTGACTTTGTAGAGGAGCGAGCAGGAGGAGATCGGTGAAGACAAATGATTCAGCCAAGGTCTGACAGCGGATTGACACAAGGACAAGAAACGCCGGGCAGCATGAGAGGGCCAGGAATAACTCCCGGCCTGGAACACATTCTTTTGGTATCAGTCAATGCAAATGCTAATTACATTGATGTAAGATGAAGGCCAACTCTATTTCAGGGAGTAATTAACAGTGTCTCTCTTTAGCAGTACGAGCCGCTCTTTCTTCGCATTTTAACAACCTAACCAAAAGTTGGCTTCACCGCCTGCTCCCTGCAGAATGAAGTCGAAATCCAAATCTGTTTTCACCGTCCTGTTATGTTAAATAAAAGATCTCGACAAGAATCAGGCATATTTAAGGGACTAGTATTAATGAGAGACTGTTGGGCCTTGGTGGAGGTCTGCGATCTACCAAGTGCTGTTCTAGTTTGATAAAGAAATTACTTGAAAAGTTACAGATTATCAAAATGATTGCAGATTTTTACTTTGTGGTTGAGCGACAAGTTATATTTAGCGCGGGTTGCTTGCTTTGACATCAGCTCAAAGCTTACAAAACTTATTCCTGCTGTAAACAAAATGGGAAAATCTGTATTTCATGCTTAGGAACATCAGAATTTAAGTCAAAGTAAAGCTCATCTGCCCAGTTCAATGTGAGGCACCTCGAGGTTACTGGGATAAATGGATGCGATTGTACAGGATGAGGCAAAGAAGTTGGTAAACGCTCACACAGCAGCAGCACCTCTTTAGAAAATCTAAACTAACCCATTCATTATGTCAGAAAGAAGCTATATCAGAGCTTGGTGCTATGGACAAAAATTATATCAAGATAAAAATCAGTCGAGATCAAGAATTATCACGTTAAATGTCAGGGTGTTATTTCTTTAAGTCTAAAGTTTGCTCCCTGCTCCCGAGAGAAGGTTGTGGTTTTAAACTTCTGGATGAGCAGAGAATAACAAAAACTGAGGTTGTCCAATACTGTGTCATCCGATTAAGATTATAAATAATTATTAATAGAGTTATTGCCCAACCCTGAGCAATATGATGCAACATGACACTCGACACTTTAATGCCATTTCATCCATGATCATCCCAACTTATAAAGTGTATCATAACTACATGAGACAAACGACGCAGTAACTTTACCACCGAGTGATTTGCTTATTCTATAATATGAACATTTTAATTGTGTTTCACTATAGAAACCGTCAATGTGGAATTCATCAGGCTTGATTTAATTTGACATGGAACGGTCATAGGAGAGGACAGAAAACAGGAAATACCCTCCACATGTTGTGACGGTGAAACGTGGGGGGGATCCCGACCTTCATGTGTTTGTTTTTTAAACTTTCTACCTCTACAAACTGTTTCTTTACTGTCCAACTGTTGATGAGACGACTGGGAGGTATCATGTATCATCGACCTGCTCCTCGCGGTACAGATCCTGACAGGGGACTCGTTCACCAGACGGGCCACGCTGACCCAGCCGGAACCGACTCGTTAAGACAACATGATGTTTAAATGCAGCTGCTTTTTTTTTTTTACCTGGAGCCTCCTGAAGCTTCGTCTCCTCCTCTGACTCCTCATGTCGCAGCTCCAGAGGAAACTCTCCCTGTGTGTGCACGTGCTGCAGGAGCGCTCCTCTCACCTGCCCTACGTCATCACGTCTCAGCAGCTGGGACGTCAGTCACTCTCAACACGCGTGACGTCAACTAATTCTGTGTTTTCCGACAGTATCATTCTGCAGTTAAGTTTAAATGGAAGTATTACACATAAATGTTGAATGAAAACATTACATGTTGATCGTAAATGTTAAACAATGATCTAAAAAAATGTATATGTTATATATATATAATGTTATTAACCGTAAATGTTAGATAAATCGTAAGTCCACGTGTTAAATACCATCTCAAAATATAAATGTTAAGTGTTATTAAATGTAAATGTTAATTCTAGAAGTTAACTGTAAAATGTTAATGATAAACAAAGGGCTTGAGAAGCGAGCACTATCGCAAATACTGTAATTGGCCACTAAATGCACAGCGTTGTTTTTTTCCACAAAAAAGTAGTGCAAATTAATTTATTTTTTTTACATTTGGCAAAGCTAAAGAATTCTCCACATTTTACAAGTGGTGCCTTGTATTGAACAGAGTAATAAAGACAACAGAAATGATAACAAAAAAAAACTTTATTCATAACAATTGTGCTTGAGAAGAACAACAGGTTGGCTGTGCACAACAGTGTCCGTCTGCATAGTTTAATCACAACTCTGTAATACTTAAATATAGATTTTACTGTATAATCTAAGGAGCATTTAAGTACCTTAGGCTCAGACCTGTTCTGTCCTATACATCCAGTATTTTTTTTAGATAGCACATTTTCTGAATAAATCCAATAATATTACAACTCTTGAAAATCAGTCAAATAATTTATAGAATTGTTCTCATTTAATGTTCTTGTTCCCACACAAACCGAAATGCATCAAATGCAAGATATTCTTTATCACACAAAATAAAAGCGAGGCAGGAAAATATGCAAGTCAGCCCTGGTGTAGTACTTAATGATGTGTGAGAAATAAACCAATATACACCAATTATTCATTTTTTCAAAATACATAATTTTATGTACATCATTGCAGAGGTAAAAGAAAAAGACAGTTCCCGCTTCTGTGTCGTGGGGTGAAGGGTTCGGGAGAACTCAACAGGATAAGCTACTCCTGAAAGAAAGAAAACATAATATTTCATCCATGTGCTCTACATACATTTACATATTATAGCATACTGAAACGTGCAGGATTTTGCTCACAGTAGATGATAGATCGTCAGAGGATTCAAGGCACTGCTATGGACCGCTCTCTCCTTCCATTTCAACAATCCCACTAAAAGTTGGTGCTTCACCCTCTGCTCCCTGTAGAAGGGAGTCTTTGTCACTGTCTTTGTTTTCCTCATCCTGCAACATTGCAAAAGAGAAAAGATGTCACTGAGGACTAACTGTGCCAAGGCTGCATGTATTTTTAGAGCTAATAAAACAACTATATAGGGCCAACAAAAGTAATTGCAGTATTTCTGTCACGGCTACAGAGACTTCACATTATCTCATGATCTCTTGGACAATGTGAACTATTTTCTGATTTGCACAGACTATGTACAACTTTGGACAAACCATATCAACAAGCTTTGCATTTGAGATTGTTTTTTTAGATCCAAGATGTCTTGTGCAAAAAGTACTGGGAGATCACAACATATATGTATATTCAGGATTAACTTTGGCATGCACTAGAGTTATTCCTGTCAAAATATAATGCACATAAATAATGAAGGATTGTAGGTACTCAGGATACAAAATCAACTCTGAGTATTAAAATTTAAAAAAAAGAAAAAAATTGATCAGATGGCAATACGAAGCAAGGCAGTGTTAGAAATATCTTAGAATGATCTTTAATGCCTAAAGAAATACTTATTTGTACAAATGTAAAATGAATACAATGTGTAATAGGAATTATCATGATTATCATCATTTAGTCATTAAAAAAAATCGAATTATTTCTCTCTTCTTTTTTCTAACAAAGAATTGTGGATTAGAGTGCAGTCTGCCCTCACAACTGCAGGTTCTTCCCTGAAGCTCAGACAGCAAGAGGATACACATCCTTCCTCATTAGGTCTATTCTGTGTGGAATACTCTGCACGGATAACGAAAAATAAGTGAAGTGGCTGAATTGTTGTTTAGTCATTTATTGTCCGCTGACTGTGTCCCACATCTGTGTAACACCACAAAAAAAGTGCTCGGATCAGCAAATGCAGTGTTCTACTTCTTCTACTCAAATTAAATGTATGATATGCTGTCAGAACTAACCTTGAGCTGAGACGATCCTTTTGTCTCTACGGCTGCCGGGCGATTTGTAATCGGAGAGATCGGTGGCGACTGAGGTGACTTTGGTCCATGGGATAAGGACTGGCTCCTTTTCACTGCAGAGGTCACTGCCTGAGCAAAGCGGGACGGGGTTACAGGAGCATAGGGCCTGGGGGCTGCGAAGCTTCTCAATTTCTCCAAGCTCAGCCCCAGACTTGGCTCTTTACATGGCAAACTGCTTTGCCTTGTCATACGCATGATGGCTGCATTCTTGTCTTCCCCTTTCGAGCTCGGCTGGACGTTGCTGGTCCCCGTCGTCTCCTCTTGACACGGCACAGGAGGTGAGGGAGGAGGGGGCAGTGACACTGCTCTGTCTACACCTCCTGGAGCCTCCCTCTGGCCATAGCCAGGACTGGTACTCACTCTTTTCTCTGCTGCTGAAGTTACATAATACCCAGGTGTTTTTTTATGCTGTGCCAAGCGGAAAGAACCGGGCTTAGGTTTAGTTGCGGGTGGAATTTTCATCTCCTTGACCTCTGTTGGTGAACCCGTTTGAGACGCCCCATTAGCAAGGGATGAGATCTTTTCAGGGGAAGGAGTAGATTCAGGTGCACCTCCATTAACAGTGTCTTGGGCAGTAGCAGTGCTAGTCAGTAAGTCTTCCCTGGGTGCAGTCGGGTGCAGCTCCCCTTTTTCCTTTGAGTCCGCCTTCTGGTCCCTTGGTGCTGTGCTCTCCTCCAGCTGAAGAGAACCAATATCAAGTCCCTCTTCTGGAGCTGGGGGGGGTGTCTCCAGTGTCAGAGCAACTTCAAAATATCTCAGCTTCTCCAGAGATTTCTGAGGCACGATAGTATACGTTGTCATCCCCACCTTGGGGATGTAGTCCCTTGTCAGCTCATTGGAAGGCTTGGGCTTTGGCTCAGAGTCTGTGGCATAAATATTTGCTGCCTTCGTTGCGGCAGGGGCACTTGGTTCTGACTCCTGACGCGATGAGGTCTCCGGGATGTGGGATAAGGCGCGTTTCTCGAGGTCAGTCAGGTCCAGCTCCTCCGTCAAAGTGGCCATTTCTTGCTTCCCCGATGATTCGACGGAGGGCGGGTCAGCTGCAGAGGGAACTTCCTCTGTGTGTGGCGGTGGAGGTGGAGGGAACGGTGTGAAATCTGTTTGCACTTCAGCATCCTCTCCAGTGGGGCGTGATGTGCTGATGGCCACCGGGATCTCCAACCTGTCAGCCTGCTCCCCGAGGGTTTCAGTGTTTGCCTGAACGGAGGCCTGTGCTGCTGCCTCCTGCATCACAGGCGGAGAGACGCTGACGGCTTCAGTGCGGCCATCACCCACAACACTTTGAGCCGTAGACTCTTCACAGATTGGCTGTTGGATTACAGTTTCAACTCTACCTGGACCATCGTCTATGAGGAAAATAAAATCGAGTAGAGAAATATAGAACAATAAAATATATAAGATCATATAATATATAGGTTCAGTTTATACTATATAGTTGTAGGAAACTTCACATCTGCATAATGGAAACGTAAATACCACTTTAACCCAAGAGCAAACTCACTTGTATCTGCCAGCTCAGATGAGTCTGTGTCAGCTGTTGTCGTCACATCACTGAGTGGTGCAGGATTATCCACTGTGCTCTGCAGTTGACTGTAACAATAATATTAAGGAATAAAAGAATTGCCAATGCTAATGAATGAAAAACTACGTGGCGCAGCCTTGAGAAGTCGTACTACAGTTCGTACTTGCCATCTGAGGACAGATCACGAGTCTGATCTTCCTCACTGCCCTCCATCGGCACTGGGCCCGGTATCTCAGTATCTGCGGCCGGAGACTGCACCGAAACATTGGCGGACGCACTGAGGCTGCCGTCCTCTCCCTGGGTATCACTAGCGGTTGCAGAAATTACGGGGGCAGTCATCTCCTCCTGCTCCATAATCTCCTCAAGTGTGTTGGCAGCTGCACCTCCTGTAAAACATCATCATGAAGGATACCAGTTCAAAACAGGTCACATTAACCAAAATAGCATTAAAGCAGCGGGTCAGTCGAGTGTCTCAGATCACATGAATCTGAATGTTTTGGTTTTAGCTCAGTTGGCAAAAGTTTTAAAGTTTTAAAACTCTTTAAAGTTATTATATTTGTTTTGTTTGATAATGTTTTCCCATCTTAAGCATGAGAAACTAAGCGTCTAACACAAGTTGGCTCAGACTTTCACATATGAAGAACGCAGCAGGAGATGGTCCAGGTCAGATGCGTTCATTACATATATGTCTGTGCATGGCAGGATATGATCTAACACATCAACACCAGCATATTGGCCCTTCTCACCAAAAGCTCTCAATTCTCATCGTCTTCCGAGGTTGACATATTCATCAGTGTCTTTCGAATTTTCACTAGGGAGCTGACAGGAGAAACTCTGGAGAATGTCTGGAGCAACTGACTCAGACTCAACTGACGCGTTCTCACATAGAGAGAATAGACAGAATCTGGAAGCAGCTATACAGTATCATACACATTCACCCTTTCTAATAAGAAACAAATGAATTCTCCTTTAGAATCTTTTTCCCTCTTGTCGGGTTCTAAACACTTCGGGGAAGTGCATCACAGAGGAGCAGGGAGCAGCAAAAGGAATTTCAAGGCTACTTAAACAAAACTCAGTGTTCTCAGCCTCTGAACTCTACTGAGCCACAGTGGGCTGTTAGGGAAACAGCACAGGAAGTGATCTCTCACTGTGGAACTGTAGACGCAGAGGGAGAACAGAGATAGTGGTGTACACAGGCAGAACGGAGTTGTGAAATCCGTACGATTACATTTACTAATAATATGCTGCTATAGTGACTATGGTTGATTTGGAGCTGAGAGAGTTTCTGATCACAAGAATAGAATAAACTCATGAAGAAAACATGCAAAAGAGAGATAAAGATATATTCCTAGATATATTTACAGGACGCTAGTTAAAGTTAATGGTGCTTAAAGCAACTGAAAATCTAAACAAGGGCGCTTTATCTGTGGTATATACATCTAGATCTTGCTGCCCTATTTGACAGTAAAAGAAAATATGCACTACATTTTTATCATTAAAAAAACGTTTTTTTTTGTCTAACCTCCATTAAAATATTTCTTAATAATCATTGTTTTTGCTTTAAAATTCTCTGTTTGCAGGATGGGTGGTGTTTCCCTCTCAGAACAATACAGCGAGGGTCAGATGTGTCTATACAATCACAGGAAAGTATGTCAAAGCAAGTTAATTATAAACGTCAGAGGAAAGGTTCCAAAGAATTCAGACCCAAGAGTAAAATTGGAAAGCAGTAAAAACAAACTTCTCAGGAACAGTACTCTTTGTTTTATTATAGTGGTTTGGGATTTCTGGACATTTCACTGATATCTGAATAAGCCAGACTTGACTTTTGATAAACTGAGTATATATATTTAAAAATTGAAGAGATGAAAAAGCAAAAAGCACGTCTCAAATAAGTCAACACATATAGACAAAAAAAGGTTCAGAGTCTAAGAAAAGAGGCAAAGCTCAAGCGCTGAAACACTAAATGAATGAGTAAGGGCAGTATAGAGAACATCCTGTCAGAGCTGCTGCAGCACTAAGTCTTATTTGTGGAAGCAGATCCTATAGCGCTAAACAAAAAGCCTATTTAGATGAACACTTTTCCATGCTCTCGCCATCACTGTAAAGTTCCCATGACCATGTCTCCTATGTCACGGGGGCTAAATTAAGCACTACACTACAGCGGCCACTAGGAGGCATAAGAGTCAAATCAAATGAAAAAGCTGTGGGCTGCAAACTCTCACCAGGACAGTCATGGAGGTTACAGTGCACATGACAAAAATACCAGACAATCTATATCATATTCCACTCAGCAGTAACGTGTTTGAAAAGAGGAACCAACTGAGTGAGTGGTCATAGAAACTCACAGGAAACGCTGAGTAAGAATGTAAACAAAGACAAACCTTGCACATTTTCATCGAGAGGAACCGTCTCTGCAACGACAGCACTCGGGGATGTGGGGGGCGGGGGGGCCTTGCGTTTGGTTCTCTTCAGGGAAGACTCTGCCGAAGACCCCCGACTTAAACCAGCCGCCTGCATGACAGCATTCACTTCAGATACATAATCAATACAGCTAAATCCTGTGACTAAGGTTCTATCATTTATGTTGCAAGTTATGGGTGGTGAGTTTTCAGAGCTTAATTTGCAGTCCACTCACCTGGTCACCGTCCACTTGGGTGTTGGGTTCAGAGTTGATTCTCCGGCGGGCGCTGAGGTCCGAGGCGCCGCTCTGAAACGCAAAGATCGGAGGCAGGGGTGCACGTCTCTTCTTTGGCCCGTCGGTGGGGCTCATGGGAGAGCTGAGCGGAGACGTGTTGGTGCTGGGTAAGGCCATGCTGAGAGGTCGGGGCTTACTCACGAGCACCGGAGAAGCCGGGGCACTGGCCGTTGTGGCCTTTGAAAGAGCAAACATCCAATCAGAGCAATGATAAAGAGGACAAACACCAAAGTGCACGCTAACCAATGGCAAACCAAAGTAAAGAAACCTCCCTCTGAAGGGTACATTCTAAAACATCAGCATCTTTGCATAATCAATGCACCAAACAGTACCTGGTCAGAGTTTTTCTTGCTCTTTCTAAACTTGCTGAAGAGGCCTTTGTTTTCTTTCTCCTTCTGATTTTTAGCCTTGCCGGGCATGACCATTCCTAAGGGAAAAAATGATAAGATATCATTAGTTGGAAATACGACAGGTCTCTTGATATCAATCATAGAGTTTGCAAACAGAACTACCTGTATGCGTTGGTGAGGCTGGACACACAGGAGAACCAGGTATGCCTGCAGAAACAACAGGCATGAGACTTTGTACAGAAGCAGTGGTGTGTGTAGTACAGCAATAACACACAATAAAGCTGCTTTCCAACATGCACATTCTCCACATGGGCTGGATGTGTGAACGCAAATGTCCGAGTGAGAGCCTCTGGACGATTTTAACATGCAACGAACAAAAAATGAGAAAACAAAAAGAAACAACAATATCAGGATGAAACAAACTCTCTTGACGAAGATGTCAAGAGAGTATTCGGGGATAAGAGCAGACACCGGTGTCGATGTCCTGTAAACAAAAACACGTGATCTCCGCAGCGGAATCAGTACGTGACTTCCTGCTTCTGCCTGAATTTCCCATGAATTTCAGTGTTGTTCTGAACACGTCTGAGCTGAGAATCTCCTGTTGCATTGTTCATGTGGGAAAGGCAACCTCAGAAGAAAGTCTGGCAGCAATTCTGACAGTTGATGTCTGATAACGTCCTAAGTGAGCTGACGAGGTATTGGTATGTAATGTAACTGTACATTAGCACTGACCTTTTGTGTCTCTTGCATAAACCTCCCTTAATGCATAGTCATTGAGAGAACTGGTCAAGTCCAGCGGCGCAAGTGATTGGACATCTCTCAACAGAACTGTTGTCTCCGGGGCAAATTCACATTTCTCACATATCGCTGGTAACAGCTCGACCAAGGGAACTCTGGGATTAACTCGCAGTATGGTTTTCTGGGTCTTCCTGTAGTTTATCACCATCCGAACTGTTGCCTGGAGAATAGAAAATGTTCCACTCAACATACACAGCAAAAAGCGGCAGTTGCTATAAGTGCTAGCGTGGTGTCCAAAGTGTTTAACGTACCTCGGGCATTTGAGGACTCGTCTTCTTATTTTTATCTTCGCCTTTAGGTTTAAGTATAATCTTTTCTGCATCTAAAGTTCCTATGAGAGCGTTGGGCTTGAGCTTGATGTTGTTCCTGTTGGCGGTGACCAGCTCTAAGGTGTGGCTCGATGGGTTCAGGTGATACGTTGCACAAAGCGTCACCAGTAGATCCATTAAGGGTTTGCTGAAAGACACAGAGGGGAAAAAATAAGCATTTCTAGGCCATAAGAGGGACGTAGTGAGGTGAAAGTGAGTTTCACATTGTAAAATATAACAATATATGAAAAATTACAAATAATTTGACATTTTAGTTGTCTCATTAAATGTTGAACGATATCAAATAATTACTTCCTTTGATTTGAGGGTAGTTTGCTGGTTAATTTGAAGAAAAGTCCACTGGTTTCATGGGTTGGTACATTCATTGATTTAAATTTAAAGGAACCATGCAGAATATGTGGAAACGACATAAAGGGAATTTACAGTAAGCTACAGTGGCAACAGTAGACGCATGAGTCTTTGCTGAAACGGATCATACACGTAATGCCTTAAACTTAATCCTCAAAATAAAGCGTTAAATCAGTTGTGCGGGCAGCTTTAGAGGGAGAAAAGAAGGCGAAGAATTCAATGCTTAATCCTTTCGTATCGGATTGGGCTCAGTCGTTTCTCAAGAGGGCCGAGCTGCAAAAGATACCTGTGAAAGAGTGTTTGTAAACAGTGTGCATTGTGAGGCAGACAATCATATCTTGAGTAAACTCTGTTGATAGAAAGTCGACTCCCAGAAGGACACGCAGACCTTGTTCTGAAATGAATGACTTATATACGCTATGTCAAATTCTAATATGAGAGAATCCAAACAGTTAATTGATTCATACTCATGTAATTTGATGAGAGAATACAAATAAAGTAATGGAATCCATTCTGCTCCATGGATGCATATCAACCTAAACCACACGTTCAAGGACTCCACCTATCTGACTCAATGTGACTTTATGTGATGACATCAGCGTCATTGCGTAATGTTTAAACTGTGAACTAGTGCAGTTTCCGTTCCCCCTAATCCTGCCTGTTTGCTTGGCCTGTGGTGATCCTGGTTGCAGTTCTGTAAAAGTGACCTGCATGACTCAGTCCATATGGAACCACTGAACGCCACCACCACCACCGACTCAGTAGGCAAAACGCTTCGAGAATCAGTTGTCGAGTTCCAGCCACAGCTGCTACAGAGCGCTGGTGGCCAGTTTATTCAAAATGAATTAATATTGAATGTATTTTGTCTCCAAAACCCACCAAATTTGACACTGCACATCCTTGAGCCATTAACAATACATGTGCCAAGCGTGAAGCCAAGTAGATGAACGGTCTGTTCAGTCTATACAAATACACAATGGTGTTTTTGCCAAATTTTCACAAAAAAATATGAATATTATTACTGTACCTGCCATGGACTGTGGTCATCTTTTCTATTCCACCAGGCAAAACCACAACCAGAGACAGGTCTTTATCAATGAGGTTCTCTTTCTGGTCCATGGTTAAATGAGGGTTTCCTGGGTACCACTGAGAGAAACCTGGGGAATCCAGATCCTTTAGTCCTGGCGGTGACGGTGCCTTGCTTTTGGTCGACACCCTGCATTCAGGAAAAGAAAGAGTAAATTATTCTCATTTGCTTCAGAATTTCACGGCCCAGGCACACTCAACAGTTTCAAGATGACTGGGTATGGTTTTCCACTTGCGTGCATGTGTGTGTTCGTTTTCAAAAATGCTTTCTGCTCCTTCAGACAATAACCTGATTGAAAATCAAAAGTGCACCAGACAGCATGAAAGGAATCCTTTTTTCCTCCCTCAGCTTTTAGATGGCAGCGAAGCTACTACATGAAAGAACTCGAGTCCGCTTTACAAACAGGTCACAAGACAACCCAGTGGACAGATTTACTCACCGAGCCTGAAGAAATGGCTGCGAACGGACGGACATGTGAGAGAGCGACGAATAATGCAGCGCAAGATAGAACTTTCTCGTTTCATACGGTTTGTCTGGGCCTGACATTAATGGAAACTGTGTCAATAAAGTGTGGGAGAGAGAGCAGGAGCAGTCATGTGAGAGTTACGGATCTCTCATATGATGCAAAAAAGAGAAATGCATAGGCTAATCATTTTTATTGGCTGTACCACTGACTCCATTTGTTGCCAAGATTTTCTATCAGCTGTGAGACAGTAAGACATAGTAATTGTGTGAAATAATAACACCTTTCACATAATGCTCCTGAGAAGTGGTGAACAATAAAACCTGCTGACAGCAAACAACACTTTTGTGAATGAATTGTTTTCATTTGAACGGAGGCTGTCATTACAATGTTGGAAGATTAGCTGTGAGCCATTTTGTTTTGTGTCGCCACTCACTTGGCATGAAAAGCTGCAGATGCTGGGATAAAAAAAAAAAAAACAAAGTAAACACAAGATTACATCAACTCAGCAGATGCCACGCTA
The DNA here is from genome assembly GCA_026259375.1 of Verasper variegatus. Classification (NCBI taxonomy): domain Eukaryota; kingdom Metazoa; phylum Chordata; class Actinopteri; order Pleuronectiformes; family Pleuronectidae; genus Verasper; species Verasper variegatus. Next base: position 11,085,467 of record CM048052.1, read on the forward strand.
CCGTACTGTACGTCACGCAGTGAGCCGAGGAATCCACAGCTTCAGAAAAATTAAGTCAGTGCTTGCAGGACCCACAGTGGCCTGAAGTTCAGCCTGTGAAGTCTCACGTGGGGGCACTGCTCATTCAAACAAAGGAATCCGAGCAATGCAAGGTCACAGGCTCTGATGAGGCACGTCTAGCAAAGGATTATTAGTCTTGCTACGGGGGTGGCTGTCCTTAATCACTGGGACTACGGCGTTTATGGAAACACATACACACAAACACACATTATTGTGTTTCATTCAGAGGTACCATATTCTGCAGATATGCTTCTCATGAAGGCAGTATGGAGTGTTTGTTTCACTGTTTTCATACATGTTATAAAAAGCAGAATTACATCAACACAACCTCTGAGGTCAAAACGTACATCGCACACAATAGTCTCAGTCATGACTGTTGAGATTGCTATTTGCAAAGTGTAGCTATTCAAATGTGTTAACTGGAACCACGTAATGCGAATAATTAATTCATTGGAGCTGTGAATATACTGCACTAATAATATGACTGTGTGGGACTAAATACCGCCATGAGAGGGAATGCATAACAATATAAATACAAGTCCTTCATTCCGAGTGCCTTAAGTATTCGTAACTCCATAAAGTGACATCCATTCCACAGAGAAGCCATGAAAAGAACATTTCTGTGCACACTTGTATATCATAGGACGACATGGTGAATATCCCTTGTATGTCTTCAGCACAACCACCAGCAGATGTCAGGGATCATCAGCGGATGTGTTTCGGCCTTTTAATCACAAGATGCCCTCCTCTGAGTCAGGCCTGCCACAGGCTGATCCGACCTGGGTGTGTGTCCCTAACAACTTGGGGCCCAGTTGGGATCTTTCCACCTGATCCCGAGCCGATGACTGCACAGTCTGCTGTCTGTGAGGTTCCTTTCATGGTCTGTTGCAACCCTGTGCACGTGCCTGTTTTAATAACAGCCCACTGTTGTTTTTATGTTGTTTGTGTCTGTCGCTGTGGTTCGGTTTTACGATTCTCTGTCCTCTGGCGGACAACAGCGTTCTATTCTATTCTATTCCCCATTGAAAGGTGCAATTACATTATCAAATTTCCTGTAATTCTGCAGCAGATAAAAAGAAAAAACAACGAGGACTGAAGTGTAAAAGGATGTGTTGACAAAAACATCTTTTAACTTTGGGGAGTTAGTGTTCAGTGAGCCATGCAGCCATCACAGACTCAGGTGGCTATAGCATGTTATTGCTATGGTAGCTATTGCTATAACCACTAGCGATAATATGTTATTGGTACACTGTTAACCAAGACCTTAAATATTTAGCATGTGTGTGAAATCATTCACTATTTACAATATACTGTATTTGCCATCTTGAATTTGTTGGCAAGAGTTATACTTCTCTTATAAAATGAAATATGCCACAGTCACAAACAGAACAACTATCACAGTGTGCACCGCTTCACAGTTTCACACGAAGGATCAGTCTCATGTAAGTAATATTGCTTTAATGCGTTATCGTCTTGTATTCTTTTAACAACTGCTCTGAAATCCATGAAGTCGAGTCCTCGGTCAGCCGGTATCGTCCTCGGTACAACAGGAAGATACTCAGTAATTTGAGACATCGCAAGAAGAGCTGAGGCAGCAGCCGAAAAAACATCAAGCAGTGAGAAGATGGACGCAGCAGAAACACACTTGTTTGCTGTTCGTCTTTGAGCCAGGAAAAATAAAGCCACCATCCAGTAACCAGCATCAGTCTGCAGTGTGAACTGTAACGAGCTGGAATCTGTCTCAGAAAATATAATGAAAGGAACATATGCCAAGTTCATCCAAGACCTGGTTACTCAGGACAGGATTGGGTTGCACCAGCTATTCCTTAATTCACTACGTCATCTATGTGTTTACGATGGCAGTGTTCTTATCTGGGATAATTTATCTTAGAAGAGTCTATGGTAGTAACGAGTTAGGATTCTTAGCATGCTAATATTTGTGTGAGAGGATATTTCCAAATTTAGATTTTGTACATCCGTTTTTGAAATGCACAGCACACCGACATACTAATAGACATGAATGAATTAATTTACATCAAAACTATGGGTACATGTCATTCTAAACAAGGACAGAACTTCACAACACATCAGTATAATGCCATGAAAGTAACAGATGCTGCATGATGTCTGAGACGTATGTTCTAGTGTCTGTAATTGGATTAAAAAAAAAAATAATAAAATGGATTAGCTAGATTTTGTTTTCGTTTCCTTCTTTAATCATCTTTGTACTACACGTGTTTGAACTGGATGACTGACATTATGAGAAATGAACTATCTGTCCGTCATCATTTCCACCCAATAACCCAGTAAAACCTGTTGCAGTGAGCTGCTGGATTGTAAAGGGGAGACTTCAGAGGGAAGAAGGAGAAGGCTGCAAACTGATGCTGTATTGATAAATCTATTTTAAACCTTTTAAGATATGTCTTAGGCCATGAATTTTATATGATGTTGATTATCTAAAGACTGTAGATCTCCTGTTAGCAGCTAGTATGTGATACAAAGGGATGTATTAAGGATGATCAATCAACTAAAATGACAGTTTTGATGACATTTTAGAGTTGGTGATGAGATATTTGCATTTCAATATGTTGCAATGATTAGATTAACAAATGATCAAACCATTTTGTTCTCCAACTGTTTGGACTATGGTGGTTAAATGCAGTCTGAAGTCTTGCAAGTATAGTCTGTTGATAGTCTTTTACATTGACATATTACATTTTATATATAATATAAAAATGACCATAAAACTTACTAAATATCACTCAAGCTGAGCCTCAAATTGCTTCACCTGGAGAAAATCTGGTTTAATCATATATGGTTTATCTGAGCATCCCCAAAACTAAATAAGTCATGTCAGTATTCCCATGATATTTGTTGTCTATATTCATTGTCCCCATCACACATACTGATGTCGACACACAACTCAAATGTCCACTTCACATGGAACTGCATGATGAAACAGGCTGATTTCCTGTTTTCTGTGGAGTATACAGATGCAGAGCAGGGTGGTACTTCCCCCTCGGGTCCCAACATTTAGCCCCCTGGGAGATTGAATAACAGATAAACTGTCAGCATGTTGTCAATTTTATCCAACACTATCGTTTACTATTATGGGATGCCACAAAGACTGTGACTCCGCCACCTCTAGGAACCAGCAGTGGGGTTTTAACATATTTAAGGCTTGTGAATAATAAAAAGACGACCTCTAGGGTATAGACAAATAAGGGAGTGCGAGATAAATAATACTACACAGATAAGAAATTGTTGATGTGAAACCAGCATGATGACCATGAATTCCCTGCAGAGCAAGTAAACAGAGAGACTAGTTAAAACAGACATTTACTCTGTGGTCTCCACTGGGTACAAAGTCCCAGCTTCATGAATCTGGCTCTTTATTTGGCAATGGGATTATAACATTTTCTTTTTCCACACATTGTGACAAATGGTCTAAAACTGGACCTTGTAAGTACATTTATTTATATTTGATCCGGTTCTTATATGATTAGCTATAAATGGAAATAAAAAATGGTCACTGTGAACAATTAATATATTAACACGGGGAAAAAATGCACAACCCCCACACCTCGGGTTCAGGGTCAGCCCAGTTTATACAGCTGTGTCATCAGTGATTTCATCAAGACACCTCGAGGCTGTGACAGACACAGACACACAGGCTGGTTTGTTTTGGGCTTCCAGGCCTGTATGTTTTCAGTTTTTTTTCAGAAGCCCAGAATGTGTTGCTGAATGTGAGGAGACGTGTTGAAGCTTGACTGTGCTGATGCCTCGTTCACCGGGTTTCCCTGGGAGGTTCAATAGCACAGGACCCGTTCGTGACAGGCCTGATCACAGGCTACGAGGAAATAACAGGCCTGATGTCGATCTGCCATTTACTGTTTCCCCGTACGATGTTTATGTGAACTTCACTGGTGCAAACAAATGGACTCAAATATCCAAATTAACACTGCAAACTATGATGGCTTCCTGTGATGGATTTAACAACAGCCATTAATCGATTTGTGAGTTGAATATGTGCGTCAGTTCAAACAGATGTCTGGTGGTGTGCCACACACCTGACAAAAACGTGCTACACAGCTTGAAACAGTTGAGAAAAGCCTGGAAGTCTCCAAAAGTTCAAATACGCCTGGTAAGAGTTCCGCTAACGTTTTACTGATGAGCCTCAAAATGATAAAGGAAAGCAGAAGCAAAGGCCTGCAGAAGATCCAGATGCTACATCTCGTGTAAAAATACTTGAAATACTTTAGTGCTTATGTGTGAAACAGACAGAATGACAGCAGGAGAGGGGGGAGGGTTGAAAGAATGGTGGAAATACAATACAGTCCTTTCTTAAAGTAATCAAAAATGAATTTCTCTGAATTCATTTAGACCTTATTCCAGCTGGCATGACTTTTACCAGAAACATCTCAGTCACTTCTGTTTGCTTTTCTCCACCCAATCCATTAAATTCCCTTCAGGCAAAGTCCTTGATCAAACATAACAATGATCAAGTGGGAGCAGCCCAGAGAAGAAACCGGACCAAAGCACTGGTAGAAACCTCCCTCTGAGGGTCTGAGGATTATGCAGAATGCCTACTGCGGTATGTTAGCAGCTGCTGAGCAGCAGGACGGCCCCTTAGGGATTTCTTGTTCATGATGGCTTCATGTACCAAAACAACAAACAAGATTCCAACAAGGGTCCTTCTGCCCAGGCACACATTCTGACAACACCAAGATTATTCTAAGAAACGAGAGCAACAATTCAATGCTCCCGGTGACCAAAGCACGCGACTCCACAGGCAGCGGTGCACTGGCTGGCTGTACAGTCAAATGTACAGGTTCAAACATGCCAGAGTGCAGCAGGTCCAACACACCCTCCTCTTCAAGTCAAAACACATGCCACAGTCATATTAAACTATCTCTATGATAAGAATAAAAGTGCAAAAATGTATTTGACGGTGCTGTCTGACACTTTCAGAGGAGTTCAGTGCTGTGTTAAGATAATACTACAGACATAACAATGAGAAGCAGATACACAGAGAGCAGGTGTGACAGACCTGCTTTTCCTCTCACTTTGACAACCCTCCATTCCACGCTCTCTTACCTCTCTGTCTGACGCCGTCTCCGCTCAAATCATTTCCATGCTGCTGCGATTGTCTCCCATGAGAACTCAGACAGACTAAACAGTATCAGTGTAGGTTTCAAAAAAATGTTTAAAAAAAATGGCCAACCTTTAATGCCACACCCAAGCTGTGACATCAGAAATATGTCTCCCCTGAACTAAATCCCGTCGGCCCCCTACACTCTCTGAGAGCTCCAGCGCTGTCGGTAGCTACCTCCCCCTGAGGTCATGAGCAGAAAGGTAAGCAGCTTTGCCTCCCTGTGCAGACATGAACCTGTGGGTGGGGCCAGAGGAGCAACAGTGAAAGCCACCCTGCAGCATGTGAGCTCTCGCTTGTTAACGACTGGTGTAGATAGGCTGAGTGATCATGATGTGTTTTAATCGTGAGTGGAGGAGAATTAAAAAGGTGTCTCTTATCTCCATTAGTGTCCTCTCACAGTCTTGGAATCCTCCCACTCCCTAATTTAATCAGATAATTCTCCTCTATTTACTTTTCACAATGAAATGCAATGAGAAACTCGGCCAACTTTTCAGAACCACACCTTAGTTCTACACAACTGACTCACCTCCAAACCATGCTAGAGGACTTGTTAGTTGAGCATAACAACGACAAGTTGTTAGGGTTAGGGTGTTTCAAACTAAAAGAGGCATGAAACTCAACTTCCTGACAGTCGGCCCTTCCTCCATTTAAACACTGACGGGCCTCACGATTGTTTGGTGATGATTTGATCATTGTTCCTCACTTCAAGGCATAAAACTATCTGATCGATGAACAGCTATGATTCCAGATAACACTGTTCCACGAGGAAACAAAAGCTGCGACTACAACAATATCCTGATGTCAACACAGATATTCATGAGAGCACTCCGGATGCTATTTTCAATAAGAGCTGTCAAAAGAGGCCGTCAGCACCTGGCACTTAACAGATCCTGGCCGAGAAAGCAGATGTTTTCATTGTTAATTTAATCAACAGATTGAAATATAAAAAATAAATACAAACTCAGTCGTCAATGGGGAAACGTATAAGTTGCTGATGAAATAAGTAGACGTCTTAAATTTAATCAAGCTGCACCAAATTTCACACACAATTATAGATATCAGTTCGAAAATGTCAAAAAAACCTGACTCCGCCCCTGGATATGACTACAATTTAATTAATTCCTCCCAGACCCATACCAAGTGCTTCCACCAAGTTTAATGTCACGTTTAAACAAACCAACCAAGAAAACAAAAGGAACAGGAGTGAGAACACAACCTCACTGGCAGAGGTAATAACAGGGCTACATCAGCAGATTCTTTTCCGACCCGCTCTTCATTACTCTCCCCATTTCACGCTTACTGAAGCGTCCTGTCAATACAAAAAAAGAAACTAAGTGAGGGACAACATGTGCATACAGGCCTGTTTTAGCTGGATATATATATACTGTGTGTACTTTAAATATTCAGTGAATAAACAGTTTTATCTCTACTTCCTTTCCTTTGCAAAGATTATTACAAACTCGAGCTGTGACCTTGGCTTTGAGCCTCATTAGGAGCCTATTGTGACTTTCCTATGATCACATTTAAAAAAAAAAGTTTCAAACTTATTGTCTGGAACCCTATGACTTCCACTATGAATATTGTTTTCCTGCAAATGAAGATTGAAGTGCTTGATAAAATCGACGGTTGACTGTTAAAATCGACGGCAGAGCCTGATAACTTTGACTTTCCATTGTGAAATAAGTCGGCGGCCCTACACTTTCACTTAAGAATGTGCGCCCTGCTCTGCAAACAACCACCACAGAATACCTCCACTGATAAGGAGGTTAAGTGGCGAGCGGAGATGTCGGTGTGAGGGAGCGGGAAGGAGGAGTTAAGAAGTTAGACTGGTGGTGGTAGTAGTGGGGTGGGGGGGTGCTGTCCCTGATAGAAGACAAAACATGGGGCCACAGAGCCACAGCTGGTAATTTGATGAGAAGTCACTCCGAGCACTTTTTTTTTAAAGAGGGTCTGGAAAGGCCATTAGCATCATGGTGTAAACTGTGTGGGGTGAGGGGAGATTAGGGAGGGGGGGGGGGGGAACACAGGGACCCGATGAGAACTTCCCACTTCCGTTGTGTACTGTTTATTATTGAAGGGCAAAACAAAAACTTTTTTCCCACGGCATTTTCCAGCACAGGCCTGGTTCGACTCAATCCCCGAGTGTCCTCAACATCAACATGTAGCATTGAAATCTCGGTGCCAGTCAGTATTTTCATGATCCAGCTCATTTTCACAGCGTTACTTATTCCCTGTGGAGCTCACGCTTGCACTCCAGTGTCTGATACAACAGCAGAGGCAGAGTAAGATCTCAGCCCACTGTGACCTCCAGCCAGTTGGGTAAAGAGATTTAAGATGAGAGCCGAGCGATACATCGGTTGGCCGATAAAATCTGCTGATATCACAGATGCACAGGCACCAGTTTGTTCCCTGATATGCGCACAATGTGCATTTTTGGTGCCTGTTTATGGAAGAATACATATTTTACAATTCAACAAATGTGTCAAGAATGTAAAAGTTTGGTAAATGCTGGTTTTGTACATTATAGCCCTGTAAAGGAAACAGAAAAGATAAGGTAATTACCCCTCTAACCTCTCAGACTGACCAAATGTGTGTTTTTTTCTTAAAGATAAAATAACTTGCTGAGAGAAAAGGCTCTCCCCCTTTGAGTCATAATTATAATTATCACACTGTGCTCTTTCATCTGAAACAATGCAGTATTGTCTGCAGCAGGAAATCTTTCAAAAGGCATGCTCTCTATCAGATCGTATGAACTGAGGTTCCTGATGTCTGATTCTGCACTAAAACGGCCACATGCAGGGTCTTCCTTCATTGTTCGGTGTAAACCAAATATTCAGAGTTGCACAACCCTTGAGCTGTGGAACACAAAAAGAAAACTCCACATTTTGTCTTATTTGTCACTGGGGTTACACCCATTTCTCACATGCAAGAACAACATCCGTCCGTCCTGATCTTTTAAAGTCGTGGTCAGAGGAGGAGCTTCTACGTCTTTCCTCCAACTTTCCCTCTGACGAAAAGAAAGGCCTGACTGAGCTATTTATGACATAAATTTACAAGTTTGTATATTTCTACTCAACCAGATTCTGCAGCTTAATCAAAAAGTAGCACCTCAGAGACATAGTACATAATGAACTACAGCTGCAATAGAAACAAAGAGACTGGACCTTTAATGCAAAGTTGCTTCACGCACCAATATGCTTGCATAATAATGACGGTTCATGATGAGACAGTACTGTCTGACGCCACATTCACCACAGTACCCACGTGCACAAGCTTCTGGGTGAATGAGAGAGCGCCACCAAGAGAACGATTTCAAGGTGTACACTTCCCCATCTTGTGCCTGGTTGGTGTAAGCTTGGCTCCATGATTTGTTATCCGTTGGATAATTGCTGTACAGCTTGTCAACGTCTCGTTAAACAAAGCCGCAGTTTACTCAGCCAGTGCCAGACGTGAGGGGCCTGGGCCTTCTCTACACATCCAGTATCTCATCTGAACAAAACAAACACTGATAATAAAGGTCAAGCAAAACAAGGCAATTTGTTTCTTTGTCACGTAAAATGTCTGAATGTTATTGGAGATAAATAAAAGTTGCCATTGAGCGCGCACAAAGGTCGTATTCATGTTGGCTCGCATTAGACAGGCTGAGAGTGGGAGGCGTCCAACTGTTGTGCCCTGGAAGAGCGCATAACAGAAACAATGAGGGGCCAAGTCCTCCAGTCTGTTTAGTCAGTGTACAGACAGAATCTGTGCAGCCAATCTGTTTAAATATGCCGCTGTGCACAACACTCTTATATACAAACACTTATTAGTTGTGTTTACTTTAGAGATATAAAGGAAATTACTGTAAATGCCAACACGCTGAGTTTCATAATGTTCAGAACTGTCCAGTGAGGAGTATTCACTGGTATTTACGGTCAGTGCGTTGGCTTCAGTGTGGCGACAAAGACCAGCCATTCTTCAACCCCCCCCCCCCCCCCCCCCCCTTGTTGTTGGCCATTTTGTCTGTTTTAGCCCCGTGAAGCAGAAATGATCCACCAGCTCATCAACAGGCCGAGCTTAACTCTGATTTTCCTTTCTGCCTTATTTCATCTATAGTGGGTGGGTATGTTTGAATGGCATCTTTCATCTTGCTTTTTGGCCCCAGATGATGTGAGTAGGCTCTGTGAAGGCAGCATGCTGTGGACCACATTAAGTCTCCTTCGGAATGAAGAAAGCTTTGTTGTCTCTGAGCATAATCTCAAGGAGGAATACTGAAATGTGCTTCAGTCCACTCAAAGCCCTGGATCCTCATTTTCAATCTTCATCGTTTCTGTTTCCACTCCAACGTGCCCATCTTCTTCAGCTATCTCAAGTCTGGCCAGTCAATCTCGCCATGATTTTCATCTGTGGCCTCATGTGAGCAGCTGTGCCCTTGGACTGCCTGCATGTCAGGGAAACAGCTGTGGGGATTCACGATACCTTAACTAATTCCACATTGTGGCCCGAGGAAAGCCAGCCATGTGAGATCATGGTTTAAGGTGTGTCCAATTTAGCAGGGCTCCGAGCTCCAAGCCGTGCACTGTCAGAATACAAACTGTACAAATGTATCAAGACGCACAAGTCTTGATACATTTAGAGAGTCAAAAATAGAAACTAGAAGTTATAGGGAACTTCCCTAACCCCTCCACAAAATATCATGAAAATCTATTTTTTGCACAATCCTGCTAACCAACAAACAAGAAGGGTGCTCTCATAATGACGTGTCAGATCTCTCACTTGGGATTTTGCTCAATTAGCTTTGCGCTGCGCTATGGTCCCTAAAGTTGTTTGCATCCTCGAAGACAGTCAGACCTCATAGTTTCAGATGCAGCTGTGCACGCAAGTGTCATGCAATGCAGCTCTCTCTCTCTCTCTCTCTCTCTCCCTGGAGTATCGGTCTTTTACTCTGTGTACCTGTCACTCGGTATGTGGTTGTGACAGTGGCCTTCAGGGTGCGTCTATGTGAAGCAAAGCTTCGTATGTGACTGCATTTGAAAAAGTGAGCGGCTGCAGCTCCAAATATAACATATATTGGCTCCACATATAAGAAGCCACAAATACGACTGGGAACATGTGTCTTCGCCCACACCCCAGCAGCTCATGGAAGAGTGTGGTTTACTTAAAACAGTCAGACCACAGAGTGATTTAGGTAGTCTGCTGCTCGCTGCTGCCAGGGAGTGTGGCCACGCTCCCAGATTACAAAATACTTATGAAATATGACTGCGAGCAACACCAAGAGGGTGTGTGTGTTTTTGTGTACGATGTGCCTGAATGTTAGTTTTTTTTTTCCACAAAAGGAAAATTTAATTGTGCAGGGCAGGGGTGGAAACTTCACTCTCATGGAATCCTGGATTGGAAACTATCATATGTTTGAATTCTCACCTCTAATTAAAATCTCGAAAACTCGGTAGATCTCTCCTGAATGCCAAAGTAGTGACTGTAGATTAAAGGAAAAAAAGAAGTCTGGAAACTCACTCCCTTTTTTTAAAAAAATGATTCCAACCACTGGAATAAAAGCAGCTGACATCATCTCCAAACTCGTGAACCAAAACTGATGGGAAATTCCATTGTGTCATATATTCACAGCACTTTTTTTCGTATTTTCACAGTGAACTCTCTGATTATTGGGCATGACAAATGAGTGCTTCATAGAATATCGGTTTCAAGTCCAGCAGACGCAAGACTTCCTCAGAGAAACAGAAAAGATGGTCCTGCTCATCACAGAGACAGAGGAGGTTCGAATGTTTTGCCTGCAGAATACTTCCCATGACCTCTACATATGGTCAAGGCAATTTCTCAGTTAAAAAAAAAACTCAGAGCAGGAAATGAGCAGAGTTCAAAGGTTGGAAACGTCTGCAACAACTGGACTGGGTGAAAGGAATGTGTTGAAATTGTGTGTGTGCAAATGCCTCTATATTTACAAAGGTGGCATTATGCTCGTGCCTTAAACAACTTGGTGAGGAAACAACCGGGTCTTTCCTTCCGATCGACGCTCGCAGAGAGATGTACTTGATTTTGGGTGCGATGTTTACATTGAAAAAAAAACAGACAATTTCTTGGCCTTCCTTAATACTTGAGCTGTTTTCTAAATTATATTTTTTTATATTTGACTCAGTTATTCAGAGCGGGGTAAATGTGCCTTTTGCTTTCAGCCTCCACATGTTTGGAATGAGCTGCAAGACATCTTAAACTTATTGAATCATTATCCTCTCTTGGCCCATTTGAAAATCTTTTAAAGTCAAGTTTTCTATAAGTTTTCAGAGAACATGTGCTTTATATTTTCCATAATTCACTTTAGCCACTGATTGCTATATATGTTTCTATGTATGTTCTCTGTTTTTAATCTGTTTGCTGTGCTTTTAGTATGTTTCTGTGTGTTTATTTTGTCCCTTCTTTTAATTATATTTGAAACTCTATCATTGAGGTTGTGTTTTCGTCTGCATTTGTTTGTTTGTTTGTTTGTTTGTGAGCACGATAATGTAAAAATGACTAAACCGATGACATTTTGTGGAGGGGTGGAGCAAGACCCAAGGAGGAACCCATTAAAGGTTGGATTCTTTTTTTGTCCTTTAACGTTACTTGAGCATTTTTCTACATTTTGATTTGTTAGAGAACGACTCGTGGATCGTGATGAGAAGAACCCAGCATGTTTACGGGACTGCTGCTTATGATTGTGTGCAATTTAGTGCAGATCTAAATAAAAACACTGGACATGGTGAATTTAAATGTGGTTTCATAAAGGGAACTGTTTGGCCAAGATAAGGTTCTAGTTTACTTCATTGCTGCCCACATTGACGAGTGACAAAACCTTCCTGTTTAAATACAGGATAGATACAAAATAAAATAACCTATTTAGGCCTCTAACAGTATAAAAGGCTCCTGGACTCACATGCTCCCATTAGTTCTTCTTGATTTTCCCTGTGATAAAATAAACAGAGAAGGCAGCAGCTGCTGATCCATATGACAGATACACTGAACATACCTCAGAGCTGAGCTCCGTGGATGGGGCAGGGATCCATGATCATCCATGACGAAACTCATAGGTTTAACAAAATCCCTCGGACTAAAAACACATACAAACACAAAGGCACAGGTCATTTACTGAATGTTGTGCAGGTTAATCTGAGCTGATGCAAACGCCGACACTGCAATGTGGGCGAATCCCTCATGAGATCATCTTCTCTGGGCTCCACATCAACAGATTGTTCTTCTCCTTCTCACTAGACATCAGATGATTCGTCTCTTACCATGAATGCAGTTGGTGGTCGATGCAGTTGTCCACTTCCATCAGTGTTCAAACAGGCAGGGCGAGTTGTGTTGTGGAGCCTTTCGCGCACACATTGTGTTTGGATAAATGATCCATACTTCCGTTTAAGTCCTCTGTCGTTGCACCTTTACGCAGCGCATTGCAGTGTGGTGTTGTGTGTCTCTTTGTCTGTGTGCTCCTCCTGACTCTGAACCCCACAGTCCAGCACATCTAAATCATTTCCCTCCTCACATGATCGTACACAACTTTTTTCCCTCGGTGCATCCGAGACTGAGATCTGGAGAAGTGGGGGCGTCTCTCCCTCTCTCTCTCTCTCTCTCTCTGTCTCTCTCACTTTACCTTCCCTGCGGAGGATGGACCCCATGTTCACGTAACACAATCATATCTGGCCTAACAACACAAAAAGATCGTTGGTTTGTTGTGTAATAAGCTGCACAAAAAAAAAAGACACCAGCGCTTCTTGTTGTTGTTTTCAACTTCCTTTTAACAAGTGTTTCATTTGTCTGCAGTGACATCGTGTGGTGAAACATGGGAACTACAAATCCCCCCTCCCAATGAATATCAACACAAAAAATACAGTTAAAATATTTTACCTGACAATTAACATTTAAAATCTTAGATCAGTGATATAATATTTGGATATATTTGGATATAGTCCTTTGATAGCTCCCTTGTAATATTTGCACTACCACTGTGTGTCTGCATTACTTACATTTCATTCATTCTACTCAGTAATATATTTTATTTCAGTTTATAATTAATATTTTAGGTGTATATTTTATTTTATGACTTTAGTTTTATTTTTATTTTATATATTTTATTTAATTTTGTATGTTCTATATTTTTGCTTGTGTGGTTTTCTTTCGAGCATGGTTAGAGGAAGCCTGTGACCCAAGAATGTCTATGCCAGCGACTGCTGTGTGTAATTCTCGAGCTCGATTGGTGACTAAAGGTCATTGAGCGTTTGCAGTACAGGCCCCAAAACTCTTGAATGACTTACAAGCTTGGATCAGAAATGCTACATCAAATAAATAAAAAAATGTATTTGTATGACCCATATTCACAAATCACTCTGCTCTTAACACTCGACAAGATTAAGGAAAAACTACAAAAAAAACCCATTTAATTAAATGTAGAAACCTCAGGTGGAGTCACATGTGATGTCGTGTGGAGCAGATCACATCAACAAGAATAATAAATATCACCACAGATTATTGATTACAAAAAAATACAATTTAAATATGTAGATTTAAAATTAATATACAAACGTTTATATTATTATTATTATTATTATACTCAGGTTTTTAAATAGCATGTCCCTTTCCAAAAGCATAAACATACGTCTCCTTGGAAGGTTCTGCACAATCTGTTGCTTCAGTCACTAGATTATTTGTCAAAGGTGTTTGATTGTGCTTGAGGTCAAGGATCTGTGTAGCGACTTTATAATACAGACTGCTGCCACAACATTGGAAGCACAATGTTGTTGAATATATAGCTGTAATCTGTAGCATTAAGATTTCCCTTCATAGTAAGAAAGCCCAAATTCGTCGGAGGACATTCCTGTCATACAGGTGCTGCAGTGCCAGAGATGTTGGCGTCTGCACAGTAGAACATCTCCGCGCCGTGGGAACAGTCTTGTGGGTTGAGGCCGGTCATGGTCAACCCGGTGATCATGACGAATAAGCCAGCTATTATCAAGATGGTGGCGATCAAGTTTTCACCCTGGTACCAGCGGCCAGAGGAGAGTTTGAGGATGCACGCTGACGGAATGATGAAGATCAGGGGTGTGGCGCTCAGAGCACCCTGTGTTAAATAAAAATATACATACATAAAGCATTGATGAATGAAAACATGTGAATAGATGCACATGGTCGAGTAGATCTGACTTACATTCAGCTCCAAAACAACTCCGAGACAGTCATAGGCCAAAGATATTGATGTGCAAACGGCAACTATGAGCATGGTTATGACCACATGTTCAACTTTTGAAAGGTCCCGACTGAAAAAGACATTGGACAACACCTGAGAGGACACACAATAATGTGAAAAACGAATTAGACCCAGACTGTGCGTGTATTGAAATGTATAATGCATTTTCTGCAACTATAGAACAGCAACTCTTATTAGCATTGTGTTGGTGAGGACCTAGTAACTCGCCTCTAAGCTGACACTGTGCTGTTACCTACTGAGCAGCTGTGCAACACTTTCTTGTTGTTCATTTTATCAACAAAGCCATATTCATGGGCCAAGAACTCAAAATACCAATTTCCATTGCGCATGTTAACATTTAAGAGGTAGCGAGTATTAGAATCACTTACCTCTCGTGTCACAAAACACTCCAGTGGAAATGTGGTTATTATACTGAGGCCAAAGCAGAAGCGACCAAATGTTGCCAGGTTATCATCTCTGCAGTAGTTCTCAAATATGTCTCCTGGAAAGTGGCAATGTGATATCGAAACAAATTTGTGATATTCCAAAAAATAAATAACATGTCGCACTTGCACGAGGAATTCTACATTTTGTGTCGATACCTTGTGTGAAGCCGGTGAAGGTGGTGTAGCCAGCGACAGCAAACGCAGCACTGATTACAAGCGCTGAACCGACTGAGACATGGGTGACTTGAGACCAGTTAGCTAGAGTGGGCTGCTCCAGGGAACCATAGATAAGGAAGCTGTTGTGGTGGCATATAAAGGCTGAGGAGACACACAGGACCAGATCATCAGAGCTTTATTAAAAACCTTCAAACACCTTTAAAAACCTTCCAAAAAAAAAAAAAAAATATATATATATATATATATGTCATCCCACTTAGATAAGAGCAACACAGTTTGAAGCAGTTCACAACTTCACACTTCAAATTTGAACAGTTCCAAACCATTAGGAATGAAAGACTGCCGACAGTCTCTGTCGTACTTCAGGTAAAACAGCAGCTGATTTTCGTGAGCGCGTGCACCAACCCATGGGTGCAAATCCTGTGTGAGATTTTAATTCAATATTTACTTTTTTTTTTTTTATTTAGTCGCTTATTATATAATTGTTTGCTATGGACACCTGGATGCAAATAGCATTTGCCTCAATTTAAAGCTGCACAAAATGATTTTTGGCCACTTGGGGGCACAAAACCCCCAAAAGATTCATATTTTCTCTCACGTCTTGCTGTTGTTTTGTCTTGTTTTGTTCTGTGTTGTTTTGGTCCCATGTATTTTGCATAATGTTTTGGTTTATTGTTTATTTTACTTTGTATTTATTATTACATTTTTCCCACTTAAATGAGGTTTCTATGTCTGATATGTTAAGAAACAATTGTCTATTCATCATAAAGCAGACATATAGCAACATAAACATGTTATTGGAATCCTGTTTTTAGCTCGATTTCACTCTCCTGAGATTTTTTCTAAAGATATTGACTCATCACCAGGTTCTTTGTTCGTGAGCTTGTCGTATTGAAATGGTTTATTACAAATAAATGTAGATGTTCTCTGTTTTTCCAGGGGAAAGGATTCATCCTCATTTATTGTGTTTTCTGTTGTTTATGGATATTCTGTCTTGATTTACCCAATTGGTTCTCTATCACTAAAATGTCTCACCAAAAGACATAACACCAACTGCCTGAATTGCATTCCACTTTGCAAATGCCCATGCGTTCTCTGTAGGGAGGCTGGAGAAAGAAAGAAAACAGAGAAAAACACAATTATGTTTCTATAAAAGCATTTTAGTGGGAATTTATTCAGAAAAACCCAATGGTTCACACACAGGGACATTCAAATAAAAATCAGTGTGGGTTAGCAAATGGCAGATTCTTACATTTGGGGTCCGAAGGTGGCTGCTCGGATGATGACAATGATGAGGATGGTAAGTGTCAGCACCATCGACAGGAAGGACACCTGGTAACACCCACATGAAAAGTTTGACAGGCAGTTTTTGAAATCCCCAAATGACATCATTGACATTTTATCATCAGTCTTGCCTTCCCCAGTTTCTCTATGTTTCGATAAAGTGAGAGAGGCAGCGTGAACACCAGCGTTGACAGCAAGATCACAAAGTGACGCTCGGCAAGTATGTGACCTGGACCAACTGCAAGCACAACACATCCCAACATACATTAGAATCTAAACATCTGCACAGATCTGCACTGCATGTTTGGTTTGAATAACTTTGTTTATGGCACATATGGTCTCATTTTGCTTTATCTATGGTTGGAATAAACTTTACGCAGCATGGCCTACCTCCTGGTATTCTCTGAAATACTTTGGTCATTGTGTCACCAGTTGTGATGTTGTAACTAACCATAGCTGCAGGAAAACAGAGGGGAAGCATCGTTCTGTTATTCATCAGCATTATGAAAAGCCAAGTGTCAAAGAACAGCATTGAATAAAGAAAATAAAGCAAACAACTTTTCAGGCCACACGGACATAACATGCTGCGGTATAACATAACAAAATATTCAAACTTGCTATAAACAACTTACCGATGAAAGGATAAAGGAACTGCAGTGCAGATAGAATCAGAAACCCAGGGAAACCGAATGTGCTCTGCACCAGTGACTGATAACTGTTTGTCCCCGACAGGTTCCCTCCCCTGATCAACAAGATGATGGAATAATCTGCGATGACATGACCAACATAATTACAGTATTGATTTTCTTGATCTGGGAAAATTCATGTCTCATGATTCTGATTGTACCAACTTCAATGAACTCACCTGTGATTAACGCAACGATGACCAGCAGCAGGAGGCCGAAGGGGAGCCCTGCCTGGCTCAGTGCATACGGTAAACCTGGTTTTAAAAAAGGTAAATAAAGCATATACAGCAGGAGAAAACGAATACATCATTTAACAAAACACATGCAAAAGAAAGGACTTGACACTCTTGGTAGACAGAGCAAAATTATTTTGAGCGTAAAAATGTTTTTCTTTCCAAAATTGAAATGTACATCGACCTTGTGGTTACAGGTTTCAGATTCACATTAAATATAAAGAACATTTGATGTTTGCAGTCAAATTCCATGATATCTCTAACATTTCCTGCATGTGATCCTGGCTGTGGGAAATAGAAGTAGAGAACATGATATTATCTCAACAGTGAACAGTCACATTCCCAACCATCCAATTAATGCCTTCCTACCGTGGCTGCCAGTTCAATTTAGCACTGATTTTTAATATTATCTCAATAACTTTTAAAGTTCAGTACAGTCTGGCCCCCAGTTATATTTCTCTCTATGTTCCAAGCCATAATCTAAGATCTTCAAACCAACACATATTTCCCATGTTTCTTATCAGTCATTCATTCTGACATGACAAAAGTCAGTTTTTATCACAAGTTGTTTTTGTGTTATTATAAAAGCACACAAAGGAAGTCTCACATTGCATTACTAGTACAGTAAGTCAGGCTCCAGTGTGTCCCACTGCTGCAGGGGAAAGGTCGAGGCATATTTCTGAGGTTGAAAGAGTTAAAGGGGAGAATTGGGGGCAACAGGCGCGAGTCATATGATACAGAGGCTTTACCGCTGCAGGGCTTCAAGGCTGTGAAAGCTTCTCCTTGTTACACAAAACGGCAAAACTGCAGCTAATTATTTCACCGAATCAGTTCAGTAAACCGCCGATAACTTAAAGCTTGAAATCTGCAATAGGCTGTTCTGTGTGATTGATACAATTGATCATTGGGTTTGATATAATTTAACTGATTCATTCATTTTGTTAAGCACTTCAGTGTCGTGGATATTTACCTATGATTCCTGATCCTATTATGGAATTGATGAAATTGAAGGTTGCAGATGTCGTTGACCTTCTTGCTCCTGATGCATCTTTTGGTGGATGAATTAACATGGTCCCTTCTTCATGTGGTAGCTGGGAATAAAAGTCAATAATGAAGAGTAGTGACAAAGAAAATGAGATGATCGTTGTTATTGAAAAATCCTACACGAGCAGCATCACTGTGTACCTGCTGAGCCATCCTGAGCACCTGAGGGTCGCTGGTTTGATTCCTCTGCGGTCTCCTCTTCTCATATATCCTCTGTGTGACTGGGACAAAAACAAAGAAGACAGAAAAAAGTATTTTCGTTTCACCACACAGAAACCGTGGGAATCAACCTCAGCAGCGCCCCCAGTCGGTGAAACTCCACGACCCTGTAACGTCAGCTGGGGATGACCTAAACACTGCAGGCCTAAATCCTATTATTTCAACACTGTATCAAACTAGTGTTAATTCAGCTGACCTCCGGCAAATAGGTTGTACTTACTTGTTGCCAAAGTATGGATAAATGCAAGTACAATTAAAGGAATTGAAGGATTATTCTGTAAAGCTGTTATAAAAAAGAAAGACCTTCTGTGCAGGCACGCAAATGATTAAAGAATAAGGAAGGAGCTGCAGATATTGTGTAAGCTACAGCCAGAAAAAAAACAAGTTTCTCACAATGAGAAATGCTGTTTGCCTTCAAATAATGAACCGCTTGAATCAAATGATAGCAAATGGATATTTTATTACTTGTATATATTTTTCCACACATAGCCGGAAATATAATAAAATAAGTTATTATCTTAACAATATGAGAAAATAAGTAATACAAGTAAAAGTGAATAGTCAATTTAGTAAAAACCCAGTATGTTTATTTATATTTTATCGTGTGGGAGCTAGAAACTTTACTCAAACTCCCAATAGCTATAAGCCTTTTATATAACACATGATGTAGATTAAAGTGAGGTGTTTATTACTTTACAGTATTTGTATATTATGTGATGAAAATATGTTTTAGGCGATAACATCTATTCATGAAATTGTCATTGATTAAAATAATAGTAATAATGATATTTATTATTATAATTATGATTATTATTATGCAGTCCGTCTGTATCCACTAGGTGGCGTTGCAGGGACACTGAATGTGATGGCTCACAGACAAGTGACCCACCCAACTTTACAAAATGTATTATTAGTCATGTTCCCTTCATACAGGCTGTGTACCTCTACCCACAGGATCTGCTCTTACTGCAGTTGAACGCATCTCTCTTTATGGCTGTAAAGACTCTAACTGGCCCCTACTATGTGGCCACACTGACACCACACACGCACAAACACACACGCGCACACAGTTCGGTCCATAATTGCGGGTTTAGCTCTTAGTTTCTGAGTCATGTCGGACTAATTACGCACGATAACGTCCAACCGCAACAGCTTCCGAAGAACCGCTCTCGGCCCTTGGTGCCCATGAACATCCGGAAGCACTGAGCGGCATAATGTAGTTCTCTGACTCTGTTCATCACAGAGGGGCGGATGGAACTCTCTCTGTCTCTTTCTCTTTCTCTCTCTCTCTCTCTCTTTCTCTCCCTCCTACTCAGTCCCCCCCCCCACCCCCCACCCCCCCATGTTCAAATCGTGGAAATGACCAGCTTGCGCCAGGACGCGCGTCAAACATCCTAAGCGCACGGACAGGTTTATTCAAAAACAAGATTTTGAACTTCACCCAGGACATTTACTTGAGTATTGTCCATCTGGCGAGGATGGAAAACTGATGGTGAGTTGAAGAGAATCCGTTTTTCTCAACAGTATTGGCCTGAAAAAGTTCTTCTTCATCTAATGGATATGTGTAGATGAGAACTAACTTATTTTCTATTTTTTATCTATCTATCTATCTATCTATCTATCTATCTATCTACAAATGCTTGTCTGGTTTTTCACAAATATGATTCTTTCTAACTCACATTTGATCATATTGTTAAATGTCATGTCATATGATAAACAGTGTTGTGATATCATATTTGAATAATAGCTGTTGTCTTTCTGTTGATATTGGCAACGACTGCAGTGCATGTAATGGGCCACAATATATTACAGAACTTAATGGGATATGGCAGCAATTACGAGCCCACACTCCATCTCAGACGACTTCCTGCTCGCGTGATTATCAACATTCTTATTAGATTGCTCTCAATTAGAGATCATCCTGTCCTTTTTTTTTTTGCTTTCTAACCAGGACTGTAACCACACACTGTAGCTACGCAGCTCGTAGCCTACATTAGAAAGAAAGGAGACTGTATCATCAACTATTTTGCCAACGCCCTGAACGAGCCAGATCTGATCCTGTAGTCTATTCTGTAAGAGGCAGCAGGCATTAGCTGTGAGCACTTAAGAGCTTTGAGTGTGTCGGTCCCTCAGGAGCCCACAGATACTGAGGTGTGATCCCCCCCGCACACAGGTATGTTTGAAACTATTTGTGATTTTTAGATTTTAGATTTTAGATGGTGACTAATGGATTTCATCTTCATAACCAGTAATTGTGTTTTGAAATACTCTTTTTTACATTTTACTGCTTTGCAGCTCAGTTGTTGGCCTGTTGGGCTTGTCAACAAGCGATAGTGTATGTAGTTCAGAGGTTCTTTATTCTTTTCTCAGCCAAGAACCCTCTAAGATAATATTCCAGGGACCCGATGTACTGTATGTCCCTTAGAATAATTTGACATAGCCTATTCTTTTTACACTTACTTGGTTATGTGAAAGAACAACACAAGGGACATTTCTTAGAAAGATATTAGACATGAATTAAAAATATTTTCACCATGTCAACCCAAAATACCAAAACATCCTGATAATTGTAATGGATGGAACTGGAAACTAGAGACTTTCAAAGATCCCCTGGCAGTGTGGTATCATTTACCTGTACTGTATATAAGTAAAATAAATTTAATGTAGGCTGCATTTAAGTATTTTACTGTTAAATGGTGTGTTGATTATTTTCTATTAGCTGTTTGGTTTGTTGGTCTTTGTCTGACTAAAGCCTAAAGATATCCAGAATACCATCAAAGCAGGATCCAGATTTTCTCTTCAAAAATACATCACTTAAGTTTTCATTGATAATTGAATTTGTCTTTAAATGCCTTTGGAAATTGATCAGATTTTTTAACACCTGCAGTAGCTTAACTTTGTGTTTTATTTGGAAGTTCAAAGCAACATAGAGTGAAATTCATCAAAAAACAAAAAACAATCAAAAAAGCATTTTGAGGTCAATGAAATGACGTTTTGAAATGAGCAATGTACATTAAATATTAAAGGCTGAGCCTGTAAGTGTCATGTAGGTGGGCCAGTCATCACTTAATGCTCATCGGCAGGACGCAGTTAAAAAACAGCAAATACCAAAGTACTGCGTCGGCGCTCTGTTCCAGCGAGAGGCGATGGAAACAGATGCGTCCATTTTAGGTTCGTCGGGACAAGGTCATGATGCCGACAGGTTGCAGATAAATTGAAGTGGGCCTATTTGAAGCTTCAAAGTGTCGCTGCATATCTCAAGTTGCGTGTGCGTCGGGAACAGAGTGACAGAATGATGCAGACCTTTGTGGAGGTTAGTCGCCACAGGTTGACCTTGTCGGGTGCACATCAAATCAATGTTTGTGTTATTTTGATGTTTTCAGAAGGTTGTCAAGCAGTTCAATTTTTAATTCCAACTAACACTTTATCCTTTAAACAGTTATACACAACAGTTACAGTCATATGGAGCGACCGTTGTCTCTATAACCTCATTTAGGGTCATCACATATCAGAGGCACTTTATCACTACACTTGATGGAGGAGAAAGATATGGACCTCACTGTCTACTGCATTATGTAAACACTATGTGGTGCATTGTAACAAAGGGCTTCACTTGTGTACTCTAAACTATGACGGTGCACACACACGTATATCACGTTTACTGTCGTATTGTGTGTTTCACTCATGAAGGCCACAGCACAGCAGAGAAAAGTAGGTGGGCATTGAGCAATATCACACCAGAAGAAGTGAGCATATTTGAAACACACTCCTCACCAGTGAAATGCATCCTATAATTGAATCTCACGGCACAGTGCTGCAGTGGTTAGCACTCACAGGGAGAAGGTTCTTGGTTGTGGAGTTCTCCTTGTGTCTGCCTGGGTTTCCTCCAGCTTCCTCCCACAGTCCAAAAACATGCAGATTGTATTTTAAATATGATGATATATGAGCATTAATGGTTGTTTATCTCTGTATGTCGGTCATGTGATGGGTCTGGGTGTGCCCGCCTCTTGCACTATGTCAGCATGGATTGGCTCCAACCCCTTAATGATAAGCGGTATATTTAATGGATGAATAGATTTTATCTCAGTAGTAATTTCATGAAAAACATGAAATGGTATCGGTGTAATGATTTGTGAAATGTTACTGGAAATGGTTCACTTTACATTGTGTGAAATAATGTTACATTGAACATTTCTGATTCCTGCAGTGTGTTTGTGTTGGTGCTTGTGCAAGCGTCTACTCTTGTAGCTACATTCAATTTTAAATCGTTTTTTCGGACAGGGGAATAAAACAGTATCAATACGTATCACGATACCATTTTCAATCAGTAGCAATACAACAAAGTTTCAATTTAAATCGATATAATGCATATGTATTGTGTAAGAGGCGGTATAACTAATAATTCATGGACCTCACATTTGTAAAATGCTTTAAGTGTTATAATAGAGTTTGAAACCACATCCTGCATCACTATCAAATATCAGTCATTCAACTTTAAATGAATAATAATGTGACATTACACATATTTTCAACACGTCGGATCCAAAACAGAGGCCTCATTCCAGGTCTTTAAAGGTGCGGAATACATCAAACTTGATTCTAAAAGTTAATTTTTGAAGTTCTCATTCAAATCTTGAAGAGCTCGTCCTTACATATATATACTGTTGGACAGTTTAGATGCATAGATGTACAGTACGTAGGACATGAAGACAGTATTCAGCTTGGCACAAGAACAAGCTCCCTGAAGTGTCCATGTCATCTGAAATTCTTCAAGTGTTTTCTGAAGCCGGAACCATTAACAGGATTTTCCACAGGGAAATAACATCGCAATCATAATAAGTATAGGCCAGTGTCAAAGGTGATATAATAGACTCTCAGATGTAGAACATACGCCCAAAGTCAAGATGAGAGTTCAAAATATGACAGTGTCCACATAAAGTTGATAGTAATTTGTACAAAATAATATTCTGAGGCTGTATTGTTCTTACATGTGCATACTGTGTTCATAATGGTTGTGTTGTTTTTTATATGCACATTTGATTTACTTATTTAAGGTTTACATTGAACCTGCTTTACAGAAAGTTTCAGTTCATCTTAAAACAAAAGCCAAAGCCTTCCTTTTTCAAAGTTAATGCTGTACATGGGGTTGTATGGTACTATTTCATTATATTTAATTACAAAAAATATACTAAAATCTATGTGTCAACCCTTTTTGAAGATTTTTAGCACATTTTATATATTGTGATGACACTGGTAACCGTGATAATTTGGTCATTATAACCGTGGTGCAGAATTTCCACACCATTCTATCGTTTTGGTCTCCGTTCAGCTCAACTATGTCTCTGTTGGTTTTGTAATGTTCCCCTTTGTGTCAGTGTGAACCGAACACTTTGATTTGAAAACCATGTGCACGGACATGTATGAAACCTCAGAGTCGTTGGACACCTCTCTGTTGTTGTCACAATTACATCACAGTGTGCATGTGCAACTGGGTGCTGTGGGCAGCTGATTGATCAGTGTGCTTGGGATTGATTTCTTTCATCAGAGGACAGCGCATGGAAGTATTCTATTACACTGTTACATTCAGACCAGGCAAAAGATCCCAGCGGGCAGGGCACCCAGAGAGATGCCGTGCAGTCTGTAGTGCATTCATATTTTATACTGCTTAGGTCTGGCCAACACATCATACCAGTCAGGCCTATTAGTAGAATGGAATCTTCTTCCCCATGCTCTGTCTCAGGCTCTGAGGGAAAAGCGGACTCTCTTCATTTTGAGGGATGGAGCAGAGAAGCAAGGATCTTACCTGAAATTGATCATTGTCATGTCAAAGCTTAATTTTACCTCCAGAGGAGCAGTTAATGAGATCTAATTTTACCACAGCCGGCAGGAATTTATGTGCATGACAGTCATATCCAGGCTCATTATAGCCTGCCACTTCCTGAGATGACGATCTGTGACCAAAGACTGAACTGCACCCACCTTCCTCTCAAAGTTTGTCGACAGGACTTTGTCACCAGAAATACAGATGATTAGCCAGAGGTTAATCATTACACATTAATCGCTCAGTTACATTTTTCAATGCAATGATATTTCATGTCCAATTTTAAAACCTCTAATCAGAGCTCCTTATCTGTTCTGACCCCCTCAGGCCTTTCTCATGTTGGAGGCTAACTGTTCACTCTGAAGGTGCAGGATGAAAAAATGGCACAGCTGCTTGTACTGCCAGGTCCAGACAGCTTCCGCCCCTTCACTCGCGAGTCCCTCAAAGCCATTGAGGGACGGATTGCGGAGGAGAATGCCAAGAAGCCCAAGGGCGAAAAGAGAAAACGCAAAGATGAGAATGGGCTCAAGGCCAGCCGCGACCTGGAGGCTGGCAAATCTCTCCCTATTCTGTATCGAGACATTCCTAAAGGCATGGTGTCGACTCCACTGGAGGACCTGGATCCATACTACGCTAATCAGAGAGTAGGTTGACTTGATATCGAACTTGAGCAGATCTGATGGAAACCCTGAACACAGGGGAATCACAATTCAAATTTTGATTTGGTTTTGCGCAGTTGTCACCACAATACCTAATTATTAAACTATTGCTCCAGAGAATGGACAAGAATGAATATAGTATATGTATATTTTGATTTCAGCAAGGGTTGAATGTGTGAACACGAACATGAAAGAGAACCTGTGGTAGCCTTCAGTTGTCATAAAAACTCAAAAGGTGTTTGGTTTGTCCAGTTTGGGCTACTGTAAAATAACATGGTGGCCTCCGTAGAGAGGACCCGCTCCTGATGTAAATAAAGTATTTAAATATAAAGGGGCCCATTCTAGGGTAAATAAAACAACAGTTCGCCCAATTTATATGAAACAAACTAGTAAAAACATCACTAGGATTATTTTATATTCAATTTGTGCCAATAGATCCCTAAATCTTACACACTGGACCTTTAAGTATTGGCCTTTTCCCAGAGAGACATAGACCAATCAGCCATTGTACCATTGGAGAATAAATTCCCACTTACTGCCCAGTAAACAAACATTGGGGCATATTGGGATATTTTCACAAAATTGAATTAAGAAAATGTGTCATCAATCTTTTTGGATTGCCTGGATCTTTGTGCATGGTTTGACTCAATGCATTCGTTGAACTGAGATGAAGGTGCTCTCATCTCGTACTGAAAGCAGCTTATCAGTTATGTGCATTACTGTCTTCTTGCCAGAGGCTTAGACTCTTAGACGACAGGAAGACAAGGCCAGTAAAGAAGAGATATATGAGGTTCGACTGCAATATACAAATTGTGATTCGTGAAATGTACACTGGTGTGAACCACAGGAGCAAAGCAATCTTTGATTAGCAGTTGTAACTAACCACATGATGGCAGCATTCATGATTTTAGTAAACTCTAATGTGATATTGCAAGTCAGTCTGCTAGAGTTCTATTAACTTTCTTTTTCTCTCAGACCTTCATAGTATTAAACAGAGGAAAGAAAATCTTCCGCTTAAACGCCGCTCCTGCCTTGTACCTCCTGAGCCCTTTCAACCTTCTTAGAAGAATATCAATCAAGATTTTGGTACACTCATATCCTTTCATGTTGACCGTGATGTTTATGTTGACTTCGCACTAAGTCTGGTGTTTCTAAAGTATATCCGATTACTCTTTGTCAATATACCTGTTTACATTGCCACCCCCCCCCCCCCCATATACTAAATCCTAAAAAAAAAAAGTTTATTCCAAAGAAAAATAACTAACTTCCTTGACAACAGCCTGCAAATTGTTCAACGTGATGATCATGTGCACCATCATCACCAACTGTGGATTTATGACACTGAGCGGACAGCCTGAGTGGACAAAGAATGTGGAGTAAGTTCTTCGTGAATTGCACATTTAATCATATCCTATATATCATACACAGTGTAGATACCACGCTGATTAACTGATCAATATTTTTCCTCAACAGGTACACGTTCACTGGCATCTATACCTTTGAGTTCCTCGTTAAAGTTTTAGCTCTAGGGTTCTGTTTAGGAAAGTTCACGTTTCTAAGAGATCCCTGGAACTGGCTGGATTTCACTGTCATTGTTATGGCGTAAGTAGTTTGAAGTTAATCATTCTAATAAATTTGATGGTAAAGAGCTTGTGATTATGGCCCACAAACAGGCAACCAGCCAAATTGTACTGGTTTCAGTTTTCGTAGCAAAATGTTTGATCATCTTGATCAAAATCAGCAATTTTTTCTTCTATTTTTTCATTTTTGCAAAAAAATACATTTTAGAGCTCAAAGGACAATGCTTGTGTTATTCTATATTTGCTAAAATATGTCGCTAAACAATGGAGGTCTACAGCAGAAAGGAACTAGAAGGGCACTCGGACAGTGCATACCAAGACCCCCCTCAGCCACGACTGTTGGTGGAGTGGTCGTCCCCTAACCAGAGGGTCAGCGGTTTGATCCTAGTCTTCCCCACTTTGCATGCTGAAGTGTCCTTGGGCAAGATAGTGAATCCCAAAAGTACCCGTTCTCAAAGAGAAAGTGCTGCACATAGATGCACTGAATGAATGTGTGTGTGAATGGGGGAATGGCAAAACATTTACAGTAAAGCACTTTGAGTGGTCATGAGGACTAGAAAATGTATCAATTACCAATCTATTAAAGAAAGTGAAGAATATATCCTGGGTCTGCCCAATTTTGCCCTTTAAGTTTGTATCACATGGGTCCTGGTTTATATTATTATACAGCTCATACAGAGGCCTCATTATCATTTCACCAATTTGTCTCACCTTGTTGCTGTATGTGCTAAAATGTAATCATGTACAGTTGCACTGATGGTTTCAATGTGTGTCTACATGTGTTGTTGTCTGAGTCAATATGCCTCAGTAATCGTACGTTTCCCTGCAGGTATGTAACAGAGTTTGTGGACCTGGGCAATTTATCAGCTCTTCGCACGTTCAGAGTGCTCAGAGCTATCAAAGCTATTTCAGTTATCCCAGGTAAGTCGTGGGAGCGAGTGCATGCTAGTTTCATCTCTCGTACGCTGCTCCTCAAACTCCTCCCCTCCCCCAATTACCTCCCCCCTTGTAACTGTCATGACATGTGCACGGGCTGCTCCCTAAACCCTACCTGTCCACCCCCTCATCACAGATGTGTCGCAGTGTTGTTTGAGCTACAAGTCATTGTAGAAAATCTGAGTCTGGCTGAAATTTCTTTGGGTTTTTAATGGATCTTTTTCTGGATGCAGCTGTTTGGCTCTCGTAGTCAAATGTAATGTTCTTTTCCTCCAAAGGATCTACAGGGACCTTTTCATATTTGCTCCCTGAGATCTGTGCCATTTGTTTTTTGATTACTTTTTGCGCAGATTTTTCTGAGTGGACTATACTAAACTGTCCCTTGCATCTTCTTACGTGTGGCTGCTGAATCCCTAATGTCATGCTACCAGTGCTGAGGGTGTGTCCCATTTGTTATTGCACATGCGTCATCACAGACATGCATGATCCTCATTTCCTTTGTTACTTTCCTTTGTGTAATTGAGATCCAATTGGTTAACATTGGGAAACAGTTTACCATAACTATTTTATTTTCTAGTATTTATATAGTTTTCTATTACAACATCCCATAATTGTCAAAGACCTTCATCTTATGGCATTTTCTGTACATAATAGTTGAAAAAAAATGAAAGAATGACTGTGTTCCTTTGAAGAAAGAGCTGATTGCTTTGCATTGTTTGCTCATGCATATTGAATGTTGGCAATGTATCAGGGTAATAAGCGATACCATATCCGGCAGGCCTGAAGACCATTGTTGGTGCGTTGTTCCAGTCAGTGAAGAAGCTTTCCGACGTGATGATCCTTACTGTCTTCTGCTTGAGCGTCTTCGCCCTCATAGGGTTGCAGCTGTTCATGGGTCATTTAAAGCAAAAGTGTGTCTGGAATCCATCAAACGACACACTCAGAAACATGACAGAGAGTGAGTAGTTGACTTTCCTCTGTTCCACTATGCTATGTTGTCGCAATCACATAATCTTCAAATGAGATAGCAACATAGTTTCCCTTTCTTCCCACCAGGTCATTATTATTACCTTCCTGGCAAGAGAGATCCACTGCTTTGTGGAAATGGCAGTGAAGCTGGGTAAGTTTATTCCCAGACTGCATTATAAACCACACACAATAAATATACAGTTTGAACAATGCCTCTGTTTTGGCATTAAACACAACTGTGCTTCGTGAACAGGCAGAAGAGTGATCCCCCTCAGAGATTCACAGACTTTCTGTTTTTTGCAGGCAGTGTCCGGAGGGTTACTCTTGCAAGAGAGTGGGGAACAACCCAGACTATGGCTACACCAGTTTTGACTCGTTTGGTTGGGCCTTCCTCTCACTGTTCAGACTGATGACACAGGATTACTGGGAAAACCTTTATCAACAGGTAGGCAGTGTAATTATGAAGACTGAGGCTACATCCATATGTTTTCGTTTTATTTGCAGTCACCCATTACCTGAACGCTTCAGTGCTGTTGTGGAGAATCTTCTGAGAATCTCCTGCTGGGATGTTCATGTGTGAAAGGCCAACCCTAGAGAAAGTAGATTGTACAGACTGACACGGCTGGACGAACTGACGAGACGAAATAGCAAAGAGATAGGGGAAACATGTATTAAATACATGAGGAAACAGGACAGCTTAGAAATAAGAGTGGGGGAGGTAATCAAAAAAGGAGGGGAACCAGACAAAGAGTTAAGTGAGAAAGATACACAAGGGGAAAAAAGCAGGAAATTTAAACACAAAAAAAGTTCTTCAAAAGGGCCAATAACAGAAACAGTGATTCTAATCAAAGAAACACAATCTTTGAGAATTCTCTTTACTGGGACACAACTTCATGTGCCAAAGGTCTTTGAGCTTAACCTCAATAAAATACAACCAATTTAAATGCAGTCAAGAGATTCCATCCAATGATTAAAGATACGTTGGACAGTCAATGGACAAAACTACAAATTAAGTAGGAGTGGGGACTTTTCTAGATTTGTGCATTTTGTCAGTCAATTTAAGCCATTTTAAAGAAGTGACAATAAGGCACTGAAATGCTGAAAAGCACTTGACAGCTGCATTAAGTTACTCTCTGAATTCATTGAGTCCACACTGATCTGTGCTGCAGTGTTATGGATTCAGCTAATTACTTGTCATGCTCAGTGGCCCTTTCAAAACATGTTCGGTGGCGACCTCATGAATTGTTTGAACTCACGCATTTTGAACGTCCGTCAAACAAACCTCTAAATGAGGTGCAGGTGCATCGTGGCCAAAAGGAACAAAGAATGAGTCCCACTATGACTCAGGCAAACACAGCGTGAATGGATGTTCAGTGAATAGGCCGCTGCTTAACTTTGTAACACAAACACACAACAAGTAAAGCAAACAAGGGTCCCCTGAGCAAGTCTTTTCAGCTCTGTGTCGGGTAGCATTACCTGGGATTATCAGCAAACTCTCTCCATGATGCGGAGGGGTGATGCCTACGAATGACAAAAAAAATGCCAGAAGTATGAATTAATAGTTGAATAAACAAATGAAAAAAGTAAATAGAGTTTGCAATGTAAAGGGACATGTATGTATTTCTGCATGGATTCATTTATTTGTTCCTGAAGTAGCCCCGCCTTCCTAATTAACACATGGACACTTAAATACAGAAAGAAAGAAATGTAGAAAGTGAGTAAGAGTAGAAATGATGAAGATTCATACACCATGGTGTCTATGAAGTCCTTCAACTAATATAGTTTGGCGACGGAGAAAGAAGCCGAGGGACAGAGACAATCATGTAACCTCAGCCACAGCCACAATGTCACAATATAACTCATATACTTTTTGTTACATCTACAAGCACAAATCGTTGAACAAAATGTGTCAACAATTAGACGACACGATGATGATATATCAAGTATTGTAAGTGTAATTGTAAAATAGCTTGTACTGGTGATCACAAATATTCGGCATCAGTTCTGTGACCAGAACATTGTTTGTGTTTCATTCCAGACGCTACGTGCATCAGGGAAGCCCTACATGATGTTTTTTGTGCTGGTGATATTCCTTGGCTCCTTCTACCTGATCAACCTGATCTTGGCTGTAGTGGCCATGGCCTATGAGGAGCAGAGCCAGGCCACCATCAAGGAGGCCAAGGAGAAGGAGGAGGAGTACAAGGCCATGATGGAGCAGCTGAGACGGCAGCAGGACGTTGAGGTACACGCCGGGCTCATCCACACACGTCATCATTTTCACACCTTTTACCAGTCTTGGGTTGATGGCTCATGGTGAAACCCCATTTTCTTTTATTGGGAATTTCCAAAAGATCAAGTGAGGTTTTAGTATAAAACCACAATCCTACACACTGATTTCACAATGCTCAAGTGCTTGCAAGCTATGCAGTTGACGTTTTCTGTGATCCAGAATCAGAAAGAATGAAACATTGAGATAATCACTCAAATTGATTCCACCCCTTCACCCACATTGTGCTCTTTTTTCCCTCCATTTTATAGGCAGCAGCGATCACAGCTTCTGCTGAGCCCGGGGAGGTCAGTGACAAGGCTGACGGCACTGCGAGCTCCTCCGATTTATCTAAGCTCAGCTCCAAAAGTGCCAAAGACAGACGCAACAGGCAGAGGAAAAGAAAGGAGGAGGAGGGCAAAGAGGCCGAAGAGAAGCTTCCTAAGTCGGAGTCGCAGGACAGTATAAAGAAGGGTCGCTGTCGTTTCTCCGTGGAGGCAAACCTGCTCAACTATGATATGAAGTGCTCGTCCGCACATCAGGTTTCTTGCGATGCAGTTGCATTATACACTATATGTATTTTTGCTAATTTCAGTGCTTCATGAGTTGCTCACAAGTTGTCATGCTGTTAGGTTTAATGCAGTCTTTCTTTGACTGTTATCACAATTACATTTTTTTTCCTATTCATCATTATCACCATCTGTATCACTGCTGGCTTCATCATCTTCGTAATTATCTTCTTCTTCTTGGTTGTGTTCAACAACTTCTCACGTTCTCGCCATCATCAGGATATTTTTTTAATTTTGAAATTTTCCCCATCACAATGCTTATCATCACCTTATTCTTCATCATGATCATCATCTTTACCACTCGTTTCCGTGTCATCATCTTTGTCATCGTCATCATTTTCCTTTTTTTTCTTCACCTCAGAAATCGCTTTTTTTGCAAACATCATCGTCTCCATTCTTTCTTCTTTACATGTATCATGTGCCCACTGAAGAATATCCTTCTTTCCCAGTCCTTTCTGAGTTTTCGTGGACCCCTCTTCTCACCCAGACGGAACAGCAGGACCAGCGTTTTCAGTTTCCGAAGCCAAACGCAGGACGTGGGCTCAGAGAACGAGTTTGCCGATGACGAGAGCAGTATTTTTGAGGACAACCTTAGTCAAAGAGGCTCTTTATTCCTTCCGCGGAGGTTTGATCGGCGCAGCAGCACTATGAGTCAATGCAGCTTCTTGTCGCATCGCCTGTTTCCATCCAGCGGGATCAAGCGCAGCTCAGTAGACTGCAACGGGGTGGTGACTCTAGTGGGCGGGAATTCTCTCCCGTCGTCACCTGTGGCACTTCGTCTGCCTAAAGCGACAGTAGATACAGGCCCCGATGCAAACGTAAGAAAGGGTCATCGAGTCCTTGTGGTCCTAATTGCTTTATTGTTGCCTTGGTTCTGTTTCTGATTCTTTCTTTTCTCTCTGTGTCACATACTTTACACGAGTGCTGATCATTTTCCAAACCAGATGTGGTGTCATCCAAGTGTCCGTAAGCCCTGGCATTCAAATTCAACTCGAAACAACGTCATTTACACCACTTTTTTAGCCTAAATGTCTGTGATTCTCCTATTGAACGTACACACACCGCACAAGCTAATGCCTAAGGGGCACGTGACGTCATCAGCGATACTTGCAAGGTTTACAGACACTTGGATGACACCACAGGAGCAGTATGGAGGCTTTGTATGTTTTTTTCTGTTGTTTTTTTTACATTTGAAGGCCCCTCAGTTACTTAAATTAAATTTGGATTTGGCTGCAATGCTGTTTTACCACTGAAACTCCTTAAGTGTTTTGTGGACTCAAACACTTCACCTTCACCTTCATCGTCATAGTGGTGTAGAGATAATGAGTGAATACTTTCATTTTTGGTTGAACCTTTTAGTTTCCTGATCCACTATGATAGACAAAGCATTACTGTGCCTTCTGACCATCTTATCAGGGCGCTATTGTTGTACCAAGTTATCACATAGAGATTTACAGTAAGATATTCTTAATGGGAGTTGAATGGTATAGAAATATCTAGATTTCAAGTTCCTTTTATTTTTGCATCTTTGCATTATGATACTTATAATAAATGGTGACACAGTAAGTCTTGTTTGTAACCACTCTGAACCCATTGTATTGTTTGCACGTGGACTAATCATCTCTCTCCGCAGGCTGACACCACTGACACAGGGTACAGACAGACCACTGGGGGACCAAACCAGGAGTTTATGGACTTCCTAGACGGCCCAGAGGCCAGACAGAGAGCCCATAGTACGGCCAGTGTCATAACCAGCACCATGGAGGGTAGGTATTCTGCACCATGGCATGATATTGAAAAGATAATGGATTACATATACATTACATATACATGACATATCCTTCTTTTCTTTTGCCATCAATCAGAGCTTGAAGAGTCCAGGCAGAAGTGTCCTCCTTGCTGGTACAAATTTGCCCACACCTTCCTCATCTGGGAGTGTTGTCCAGTCTGGCTAGAGATCAAGACGTTGGTTAAATTAATTGTCATGGACCCATTTGGAGACCTAGCCATCACCATCTGCATTGTACTCAACACATTGTTTATGGCCATGGAGCATTCTCCAATGTCGTCAGGTTTTTCCAATATGCTGACTGTGGGCAACCAGGTGAGCGAAATGTAGAGTGTAAACTTTTTTTTCCAAAATAGTTATTGTGTTTGTTAATGATCAGTTTCTGTGTTGTTGCTTTTTTTGTAAAGGTATTCACTGGCATCTTCACTGCTGAAATGGTCCTCAAGATCATTGCGTTGGACCCATACAATTACTTCCAGAAAGGGTGGAATATCTTTGACGGAATCATTGTCACTTCAAGCTTGATGGAGCTGTTTTTGGCAAATGTGGTTGGCATGTCGGTTCTTAGGTCCTTCAGACTGGTAAGTCTGCGTGTGTTATTTCCAATATGTTCAGGAGCCTTTTTAACGTAGAAACATGAGATGATATTTCTTTTCTTTTCACAGCTGAGAGTGTTCAAGTTGGCTAAATCATGGCCCACTCTCAACAAACTGATCAAAATAATTGGTAATTCAGTGGGGGCTCTGGGCAACCTGACCCTGGTACTGGCCATTATCGTCTTCATCTTTGCCGTGGTGGGCATGCAGCTGTTTGGAAAAAACTACAAGGACTGTGTGTGTAAAATCTCTGTCGACTGCACTCTGCCCCGTTGGCACATGAACGACTTCTTCCATTCATTCCTCATTGTGTTCCGAGTGCTTTGTGGAGAGTGGATAGAGACCATGTGGGACTGTATGGAGGTGGCTGGGAAGGCCAAGTGCTTGATTGTCTACATGATGGTCATGGTTATTGGAAACCTGGTGGTACATTCCCATCTCTTATTGTCAATTTTACTTGTCACACTCATAGATGATGATGCTGATTGATTGCCTTTCAGTTCAGTGAAAGTATGATTTATTGATTTCTCATTCAAATTTTGCAATGCTCTATCTCAAATATACCCTGCTTGTGCTCATATTGCCTGCATTCCAGCTATATAGCCCCCCCCCACATTACTTTAACTAAGTTCATGCTCTCCCACCCTCTACTGCTTATACCGGCTTCCCGTTAGTAGGAGTCCAGCAGATTGCTGGTCAACATGGAGCTGCAACTATAAAAATATAGATGCCACCCAGTTTCTTGTCCCCCTTTGTTTCCAGTACTAACAGCAAAAGTAACCAAAATAAGCCACTACTACACCTGGTTGTGTACTGGTTGGGGAGTTTTGACAGAATTGTGGCACAAAAAAATCCAAGTGCAGAAGAAAAACAATGCAAGAACAGAGGTGAAATCAGGAAGCAGACATTTCACGTGTGAACAGAAGCAGTGTGAGTGCAAGGAGAAGAGCTGCAGCTGGAGCGCAGGAAATCTAAGTACAAGCAGGGTGTATTTGAGTGTGAACGCAGGGTATTGAGTAAAATATGACCAAATCTGAACGTGAGGTCAATAGGTCCTACTCTCAAACTGAAATAACACACTGTTGAATGTAGATAGGAAAGAAAAACTAACATGTTCTGTACTTATCATCAAGTACAACTGCTAAAAGATAACATGCTATGTAATGTCATTATCTACTAGGTGTTGAATCTGTTCCTGGCTCTGCTGCTGAGCTCATTCAGTGCCGACAACCTGGCAGCACAGGAAGTTGAAGGCGAGATCAACAATTTGCAGATTGCAATTGGACGCATTCACAGGGGCATAGCCTTTGCCAAGTCCATGCTCAGGAGCAGCTGCAACAGCATCTGTTTCAGGGATAAGAAGAAAGCGAAGAGTGATGACAAATCTCTGGATGAGCTCCACAAACCTATGGGGCCGAACGGCGTCCCCAACCACACCATCAAAGACTTCCCTAAGAATGGCAACAGGGACATGACCGGTGTGGACAAAAATGGAGACAAGTACATCGTCAGTAGCAAGAGCGATGATTCTATCATGTCTTTCATCAACAATCCTAGTCTGACCATCACTGTTCCCATCGCTGTTGGCGAGTCTGACTTTGAATTCCTCAACACGGAGGACTTCAGCAGTGCCTCATCTGATCCAGCAGGATGCCCTGTGGTGAGGATGCTTTTGTGGATTGCTCTGATAGATCAAGTTGCCTTTACTGTCAGAGATAATGCTCCTCTGAAACCAAGTCTCTACAGCCGTATCTCAACAGACTAACGTTTACATGATAAAGGATTTTAGCATTTCGGTAGTTTCATGGCCATCACAGAAGCACTCAACCATGGCATGTGATGTCTCGCTTAAAGACCCCGTATACCATGACCCTCTAATGAGGAGAGGCCATATGGGCCGGAAAATACCAGTGTGCAGATTACATTATGTGCCATTTAAATCGGAGTGCCGGTGAACTGAATCCTCCTCTTCAGGGGCCTGTCTGCTTTGAACTGGAGAGTCGATTTCAGTGTGAAAGGAGAAAAAGGAATATAGTGACTGTTTCTGTAAAATTGTGGCAATGTTATTTTAGTCATTTCATTTGAATTAGATTTATTTTACATGAACAGTTAGTATATTAATTTTATTGACTTTCACACTGACTTGAAATAGTAGATCAACTTTAGAGATATTACTTCATTTTTTTAGATTCCATACTGGAATATTTATGTTGATTTACACTTTAATGAAAACACTTTCTTTGTGAAATTGCAGACTCACATTTAATTTAATTTAATTTAATTTTGACACTGGTCAAAACTTTTCATTTTATTGCTTTGTGATATCAAATCTTTGTAGCTAAAATTATGCATTCCCAGACAAGGACATATATGATTTGAAAATAACATTCATAATTGGATGACAGCTGCACCATGAATCACCATGAATTGTAGATTTTAACCTAATTCAACATACACTTATAATTATGACATCATAATGATCAATTTCCCCAGTTTACTCTTGATGTAACTCGAAATTTAACTCAAAGCTCTAACGACACGGGATGGATGGACGGAACTGCAGAACGAACACGTAGACTTCAGTGCAGTCTCAGTAACATGCTTACATCATACATCCTGCACTGCATTAGCTGGTCCCAGGACAGCTCAGTGCTTCTGCACTCTCCAGTAAGGCATTCAGGCTACTTCCATTTACCAGCCATTAGGAGACACACCCTTTAGAGAGCGATACAACAACAGACCAGAGGAGACAACATGTGGCTACCGCACAACAGTGTTAGCGTTCAAATCCAGAAGGTTTCTTTTTACATATATTTCAAAGGACTGATGCAAAGAACAAATAACTGATATTTTACTCAAAATATTTGACAGTTAAAAGGATATGTGCAGTATGTTCCTAATTCTGTGTTTCTATATAAATAACTTTATAAGTGACTATGTAACCTAACATTTTTTAAATTATAAGGACATGAAGTCCTATTGGATCGAAAAAGAGTCAATTTATCTCCCACATAAAATGGAGTTAATGAGTGTAATGACGACTCCTTGTTGCCTTGTCTGTACATGAACACTCGATTGCTCTCCGGTCAATGTAATGATGGCGCATTAATGTTTGTACTGCAGGAAGAAAACATACATGTGTTTTTATATTGACATTTAATCATAAGACTTGTTACAGGACACACTAATTCTTGCATTTTCTTTATTTTTGCCATTCTACATTTGATTTAACGGATATCTTCTTAATAAAACAAGACATGCAGCAGAGATCTTTATCAGACGCAGATGAAATATACCGGTTACACGTCTTGCTCAAGTTTTCTTTTGTTGTATGAATGCCGGAAAGAGAAAAATAGAGTTAATCATCTATGTGGACAGGAGGAGCGTAGAACAGTGGCAGATCTTGGATTTTTCTAAATCTAAATCAGGGGCCATAAAGGGGCCACAATACACACAGAGGGCCAATTTTAAGTCCAATATCAATGTTCAGTTCCTGATTCATTCAGGTGAAGTCATTCCTTGTACTGTTAGAGCTAAGCTTTAAACAAAGCCACACATCATTGAATACATTAAGAAAATTGTGCCTGGTTCAACCACATAGTGTAGTTCAAAAAAAGCTTATACGATAAAATAATATTCACAAATATCATATTTATTGTTGGTAAGTGATTAGTTTATTAAAAGAAAAGACAACTGACAGGGGCCGCTCAGATTTCCCTGGCCTAGCCCTTGGATCCGCCCCTGTCTCAGCATGTCACCCCGTTATATTTGCCATGGCTGTCTGTTGTATTCGCTCATCTTCGACTTGCTTCACTCGGCTTCTTCCACAGATTGTAGAGGA
This sequence comes from Verasper variegatus, assembly GCA_026259375.1. Classification (NCBI taxonomy): domain Eukaryota; kingdom Metazoa; phylum Chordata; class Actinopteri; order Pleuronectiformes; family Pleuronectidae; genus Verasper; species Verasper variegatus. Next base: position 11,123,011 of record CM048052.1, read on the forward strand.
CGACGGGCAGCTCAGCACCTCCGAGGGCAGCACCGTGGACGGTTTGGCGGCTGGGGAGGGAGAGTCTCTTGACTTCGAACTTGAGGAATCTATGGAACCTGATGGTTGCTTTCCTGAAGGTGAATTCTGAACCACCTCTGAGCTACCTATTACTGCCACTAGAACAGCCTCTGTGTTACTCTAACCCATCCTAAACTAACATATCCCCCTTTGTCTGTGCTTAGCCTGTGTGAAGAGGTTAGAGTGTTGTCAGGTGAACGTGAATGTGGGCTGGTGGAAGATGTGGTGGACGCTAAGAAAGACCTGTTACCGGATAGTGGAGCACAACTGGTTCGAGAGCTTCATCATCTTCATGATCCTGCTCAGCAGTGGAGCTCTGGTTAGTGTCTGTAGGGGGGTAAAATGTCATAAAGTTGTTTTTGGACTCCTGACTGCCAGAATGTCAGAATAAGTAATAAGGGCAGTCTCCCATTTTACCCTTTTGTCACTGCTATGGTACAAATGTAGACATTTTATCTTTTCGTGTACAATAAGGTTAAGACTTTGAATAAGATTGACAAGTGTAATCATAAAGAATATATTCTTAATGTCAAGCATTTGCCAGTTACACCTCAAATCTTTCTGTTACAATAACAGTGACAGTGTATGTTTGCATTCAGATTCACATCTAATTACTCCTTGTGGTATTGCTCACATCCAGGCGTTTGAAGATGTCTACATTGAGAAGAAGAAGAACATTAAAACCATGTTGGAGTTTGCCGACAAAATCTTCACCTACATCTTCATTCTTGAGATGCTGTTGAAGTGGGTGGCATATGGCTTTGCCAAATACTTCACCAATGCCTGGTGCTGGCTGGACTTCCTCATTGTTGACGTATGTTGAAACAGAAACACAGGTTTTTTTTGTATGATTCTCTTTTTCATCGGGTATGTTTTTGTCTTTTCTGCTTTTGACATGTGTCTTCCAGGTGTCACTGGTCAGCATGGTGGCCAACCTCATGGGATATTCTGAATTCGGTGCCATCAAGTCTCTGAGAACCCTGCGAGCATTGAGGCCCCTGAGAGCCTTGTCACGATTCGAGGGCATGCGGGTAAGCGTCACAGGATTTCCCCCCACTCTAAGTCATGGTGCACTGTCTGATACAGAGCACAGAACCTGGGAAGTCAGCAGCAGATATATGGGATATAGGGGCTGATATCTATGAGTGTGTGCAATTTGGTGTAGCTTGATTGAATATTAGGGGATTATTGAGGCTTGGCGGAGGGAGGTGCCCTTATGCATACTATTCAATTGGAGTCCATACAATAAAAAAATTGTGGTTCTGTGGGCAGTCTTGTGCCTGACTACATCTGGGAGCACTGACCTCTCCATTGGTTGTCTAGAAACGTCAAGGTGTAGAAAAGACTTCAGGGAGTCACTGCCCCCTTGCTGGAAGTCAGAACAGACAGATATGAATCGCTCCACGTCTCTATCCCTTAGCCCCAAAAAAAGCGGATTAGCATATTTCCCAGAATGTCCATGAAGTGAACAGGAAGTGTTGCCATGTTCTGTTGTAACAAAAACAAAGTTAATATTTTTGTCCCGTCTCATAGCCTTACAATATTCTGCTGTGCAATGTAAGCGTGGTCTAAACGGCGGTTTATCACTTACGTAACTTCAAGGGGAGGGATGTCGGCTGGCCAAATCAATACAGCACATTGATCAGTTGCTCTCATACTGTGGTGGTCTAGATGCACAGCGCTGTTATGATGGCGCTCTTTCCTCACGTGGCAGCCAGTGAATTCCCTCCTTTGCATGAATACTTTGTAATGTGCATCAGTAGCGCTGCATTATAATGTCACTGATTCGGATGTTGTGTGCCGGGTTTACATCTATTCATGTTCCTGTTTACAGTGAACACACTTTGTGGAGTCCTCCTGCCTGTTTCTAAAATATACATTCATAGTTAAATTCTCTGCCTCCTGCCTAAATGATTTTTGTCCAGCTTTACCATGCAGTTATGATTGTATTATCAGAGCTTTGGTGAAGCGATGAACATTCGCTCTTGTGTTTTCCTATTTTAACCATGGCCAGAATATCCTGTGTTGTGTATCAGTCGTACATGGCTCCATTCGGAGGTTTCCGCCTGCTGAACACACTGGTTGTGTCTGTGTGTGGGTTCGCAGGTGGTGGTCAATGCCCTGCTGGGAGCCATCCCTTCCATCTTCAACGTGCTGCTGGTATGTCTCATATTTTGGCTCATCTTCAGCATCATGGGAGTCAACCTGTTTGCGGGGAAGTACTACCATTGTGTCGACAAAACCTTGGGGAAGAATTTACCTTCATCAATTGTGAATAACGAGACAGATTGTTTGGCCTTTAATTTCACTCGCTGGAAGAATGTCAAAATCAACTTTGACAATGTTGGTATGGGTTACCTCGCACTGCTGCAAGTAGTAAGTAGTCATTTTGGAAGTGTTGGAAGTGCAATTTTTAGCCTGTAAATATGTTATTTGCTGTATTGGTAGAAAGTTGGAAAGATTGAAGTTCTTGTACAATATTTTTGTTCCAATTCTCTACAGGCTACATTTAAGGGCTGGATGGATATCATGTATGCTGCTGTGGACTCTCGAAACAAGGTAATCCAGTTTTCATTTGCATCTAATCCGTGTATCCGTGTATAGTGTCACTTAAAGGTTCAGTGTATAAGATTTAGGGATCTATTGGCCAAAATTGAATTTAAAACAATCCTAGTGATGCTTTCACCAGTGTCTCATCTAAATTGTATGATTTGTTGTTTTATTTACCCTAGAATGAGACCTTTATATATAATACTTTATAGTTACAAACCAAACACCTTTTGAGTTTTTGCTACCATAGGTTCACTTTTATGCTTAGGAGGGGAGGGTGAGGTGAGGGGTATTCAACTGCAACATGCAACTTCAACACTAGATGTCACTAAATTCTACACACTGAACGTTTAATATCACAAATTCTTTCAGTAATAAATCCTAATTTTCCTTTAATCAAACAATTTTTGCATTTATGATTGTATTTTGTTCAGTAATAGTTATTCATCGTAATTTAAATTATGTAATTATCACCCTATATAGTGTATGGGCAATTTTGAATGTCTTATAGGAATTAAGATTGAATAGAATGTTGTTTGATGATGTTTTGCTTTAATGGCCTGTATTGTGTTTGACAGTGCTGTGTCAAAGCTGTACAGAGTTACTGCTATTGTATACCAAATCTAAAAAATGTGTTCACAAAACAATACAACCATTATCTTTGGGATTTTTTGTCCATAGAACAAGAAGTAGATGTACTATGATGCTATGCACAAATACACCAATGTCCTGTTTAAGGAGTGTTTGTTTCCTCCAGACTACGAGGATTTGCAAAATTGTACCAGTAGCCAAATCTACCAGGCCTGAATCTTAAAATCTTAACTTCAACACTATCTCCACTTTTTGTCATTTTTACAGGCAGGGGAACAACCTGAGTATGAGATCAACATGAATATGTACCTGTACTTTGTTGTCTTCATCATATTTGGAGCCTTCTTCACACTCAATCTCTTCATTGGTGTCATCATAGACAATTTCAATCAGCAAAAGAAAAAGATAAGTATCCAATCCCCCTTTGAAACAATATTTGATATTTTTATTTAATGGAAATTTAAAAGAATATAAAAGCATTGCATTCAGTTTAACTTTTTGCTCCAAATCACTGTTGCTGTGATTTAACTCATGTCTCTCATCCCCTCTTTACTTTGGAGGTCAGGACATCTTCATGACTGAAGAACAGAAGAAATACTACAATGCCATGAAAAAGCTGGGCTCAAAGAAACCACAAAAACCTATTCCTAGACCATCAGTATGTGACCTTATTTATGACTGACTGCATCATGAATCCATAATTATTTCACCTAATGTCTGTTTGTCTGCCTCATGTCCATTTCAGAGCAAGATTCAAGGATACGTCTTCGACTTCACCACAAAACAAGCTTTCGATATTGTAATAATGGTTCTAATATCGCTCAATATGGTCACCATGATGATAGAAACTGAGGACCAGTCAGATGCAAAGAAAGACGCTCTCGCGAAAATTAATATAGTGTTTATTTGCATCTTCAGTGGAGAATGTTTGTTGAAGATGATCTCTCTCCGTCATTACTTTTTCACAAATGGTTGGAATATATTTGATTTCATCGTGGTCATCCTTTCAATCATTGGTATGAACCATATTTGTTAGTTCGCCAGATATCAATTCAAATAATAATTATTAATAATTACTTTCTCAGTATATGTTGTTTATTACATGGGCTCTGCTTTCTTTCCTCAGGTTGCTTTCTCGCTGATATTATAGAGAAGTATTTTGTTTCGCCAACCTTGTTCCGAGTCATCCGGTTGGCTCGCATTGGACGCGTCCTCCGCCTTATTAAAAGCGCCAAAGGGATCCGCACACTCTTGTTTGCCTTGATGATGTCACTTCCTGCCTTGTTCAACATCGGACTCCTGCTCTTCTTGGTGATGTTTATTTATGCCATCTTCGGCATGTCAAACTTTGCGTACGTCAAGAGAGAGTCAGGCATTGACGATCTTTTCAATTTTGAGACGTTTGGCAACAGCATGATCTGTCTGTTCCAGATCACCACCTCAGCAGGGTGGGACGGCCTACTCGGTCCCATGCTCAACAAAAACGATGATGATTGTAACAAAACCATGGAGCATCCTGGCAGCTCAGTTAAAGGAGACTGTGGAAATCCTGCTGTGGGGATTACTTTCTTCGTGAGCTACATTATAATCTGTTTCCTGATTGTGGTGAACATGTACATTGCAGTCATCCTGGAAAACTTCAGCGTGGCCACCGAGGAGAGTACGGACCCACTAAGCGAGGATGATTTTGAAATGTTCTATGAGGTGTGGGAAAGGTTTGATCCTCATGTGTCACAGTTCATGGAGTACAATAAGCTGTCCGACTTCGCAGACGACCTGGACCCGCCGTTGCGCATAGCCAAGCCTAACAAGCTCGAGCTGATGTCCATGGATCTTCCCATGGTGAGCGGCGAACGCATTCACTGCCTGGACATCCTGTTTGCATTCACAAAACGTGTTCTAGGTGAGGGTGGGGAGATGGATGTCCTGAGGGGGCAGATGGAGGAGCGCTTCATGGCCTCCAATCCCTCCAAAGTGTCCTATGAACCCATCACTACCACTCTCCGCCGCAAACACGAGGAAGTGTCTGCCGTCATCATCCAGAGGGCGTACAGAGTGTATGCAAAGAACAATCCTGCCAGTAAGCCCTCTGACGAACCCAGTGATGACATTCAAAAGAATGAAACGCTCATTGACAATGAGGAGGTCATCACAGATGAACTGAAAAGAAAATCTAGCACTGGCGAACTAGCCCCTTTGTCTGCCTCTCAACTTTCATGTGACAGCGTGACGACAAACGGGAAAAACAAATATGAAAAAGACAAAAGCGAAAAGGAGGTTGAAGGCAAAGATGTCCCAGAGCAAGATAAATGAATATTGGAGATGCAACAAAGACTTTTTGATTAACGACAAAAAGGTTTACAACATTTGAAAGTGGCTGAGACATCCACTGGACTCTTTTCCTCTGTATGGATATCTATGCCACACTGACCATGCTTACTTGAGGGTTTTGGTGCCTATAAATGGAAGGTTGCTCATGCAGTGGGACTGTTTTGGCTTCAGGAGCCATAATGACTTTTTGAAGACGGGCAACATTCCTCAAAGTGTTCTGACAGACACACTAGTTAATGCTATGACTTCTACTGCAGCTAGTTCTGCTATCCAGTGTCTTGAATTATTCTTATATCACTCGCTGTTGTATTTCTTTTATTTACTTTTTTTAATACGCTTTTCTTTTTTTACTCTTCAAAGGGGTTCTCCCTTCAGGGGTCATCTTTACAATGAGAAAAACTGCTTTAAGGCTCGTCATGCTAACAGGAAGCACTGAGAATACTTGACGAATCCAAGAGATGGTGTCAGAACTGCTGCAGTTAACAGTAAACCTGCATGAATGTTTCTCCATGATTATGCATGCTAGTGATCTCTTTTCATCAGGTTTTCTCTCCCTTTCCATCAGTGCTTCACGAAACCTTGATACAGTCAGGATACATTTCTACACCTTACAGAAAGAGCCTGAGGTCCAAATAAATCCACTCATACTCAAGTACAGTGTGTCTGAGCATCAGTCCCATAGCGGTAACACTTGGCAGAAAGACTTTGCACATTCAATTTTGTTGAATCATAAAAATCCTTCATGTGTTAATAATGTTGCTCAATCGTTATCATGAAATAAACCAATCCTTAATCGGAGGTTTGTCTTTAAAAGCTGGAAATTGTATGTCGTGGGCTCACTTTCTCTAAACCTGTTTTAAGTTACCTCGCTCAACACCAGACCCACGACAGTTTGCTTCAGGAGAGCTTCTGTGTTACTGTCATTTTTCTTTTTTTTTGGAGGGGACAACAATGTTACTCAAAATCTTAGATTCCTCCAAAAATTTAGATGTCCTCCATGTGTCGACCTTCTCCTCATGTTTTTTTCCCTTTTTGATGATGAACCTCAGTGTGTATTCTACTTTGATTGTGAGATAATGGAGCATAAACTATTGTATTGCATTACCTCTGATATAAAAAACAGATTCATCCCCCAGGTTTTGCTTCATTCAGGCTGACAGGTACATGCAGCGGGAGATGTGGAAACTGTCATATGGACTTCTTAATAAGACAAATGATTGCTGGTGAAGTTATGTAGTTTTTCTTTCGAGGCTGTTTTTATTCAACGGCATGTATTTATTTAATTTTTTGTGTGGAAAAATGGGATGACGATTTATTTTTAGTTTTTGTGTGCTTTGTGAACCGTATCACACAGGTTACCTCTCGATTTTTATCATGATAAATATCTAAATAGGATGAAGACGACTCAGAATATTCTGAATGATCGTCTCAAGGACACGGCATCACACATCTCACGTGCCCTTGGCGGTTTCCTACTTCTGTTTACATTTCATAAGGGCGTTCAGTTGTGTTGCTTCTGTCACTTCTTCCCATCACCACCCACCCGAAACTGTGTCACGGCTGCATCTGTCGTTTAGTATGTTATAAAAGTGTAATTCCATTCATGTGAGTATATTTTGCATGATGTATTACAACCTTTAATACGTGTACTTTATGCATAATGAAAGAATGTTTTGATTACATAGAGTTAAACACCTCCCATCATTCAAATGCATAATGCTTGTAGTGTATAAATAAACTGCATGTGAGACACTGCTATAACCCATTTCAATGAAAAGAATAAAGATGTCATGTACCTCAAGTATGTGTTAAATGTTCATTTATGTTATAAAGTCCTGTTTTGATCCGTATCTTTAACCATGAGAGTGTGGTGAGAGGTGGATGAAAGGAACCCCCCCCCTTTATTTGATGTAGTCTATGTAAGCATGTGTAGATTTACCTACACCATATAGACTGAAACTTTGAATGTACAGCGATTCACAACAGCAGTTGACAGTCGAAGCACATGAAACTGCATTGCCTGCATGTGCCCGATAAACACAAATGAAAACTAGAGACACTGTTTCATAAAGTCACATCAGTTCAACCTTTTCACTCTTGGAAGTTATTACCTCAGGCATGTTTAGTGGACTGATATTCATTGGTGTGTGCAATTTGGTGCAGATCAAAATAAAAATCTGGATCAAGTCAATTTAAATTTCATAAGGAGGCCGTTGGGTCTTGGAGGATGTATGCCCTCTATTGAGTACCATGATAGTTTGTCTTATTGTCTTATTAGAAATTCAGAGCACACATATGTTTCGGTTTATCATTCAAAATTAACAAAGGCTTATTTTCTTACATTAGAGTATTAATTATTATTTCTTATTGAAGTTAATCATCTATCAAACACTAAAGCTGCATTACGACTCTATGACCTTCTGTACCTGATCTTTGTTTGATAAACTAATTTCATTGACATCAGGCAAAGATTGAATAATCCTAGTTGAATGAAGTTGATGAGTAACTGTCAGAGTTCATTATGAGGAGTCTAAAGATCGAACTACATCGCATTACTCATCAGCTTTTACAGTTATTAGCTTGACTGACCGCTACACTTCTGATCGCATTAGTGTCATTTCAGAATCTGTAAAATGTTGAAGCTATCAGTGTCTATTTCATGTGAAAATGTAACGAGCACTCAAACTGTTAATGGTTCAACTTGTATTGATCTGTTGAATCTCTGGGGATATTGAAAGCACTTTAGAATGTATGACTTTAAGCAAATAATCTTGAATGGCGTGACAAAACACTATTCAAAATAAATTCTTGAATATGCTTCCGTCTCTAAGAAGGGAGATTTAGACCTGGAAATGTGTGAAGATTTATGATATTTGTTTGTGTGCAGTATAAAACATCTGCGCAAGTAGCTGGTATCTGGCTTCTGAGTGTGCTTTGTGGCTTTTGTGCCGGAAACTATTAGCATCTTAAGTGGGTGGAACATTTTTATTAATTATTAACAACAGTCCAAATATTCATTACAGTCCAGAGTTGCTCTTACCTTTTGTGACTGGCTGAATCCTGAGGGCAGTAAACAGAAGGCTGATGGCAAAGTGCTGATTATTCCTGCCATTCTGTCTCACAAAGATGATGCGATTAGGAATTTGTGCCACATCCACTCTGGTGAACGTCGACCAGTGTGCTCTCAAAACCCAGGATACTGTGATGGAGACAAATTGTCAATTTTTTATATGAAAAGGTCAAAAGATTCTTATTCTGTTAAAGAAAAGATGTATTTTATCCTATAATATAATTTTATATGTTAGAGAGACAGAAACACAGTGTGGGACTGAAAGCAGATCACAGGCCCCCTCATGGCAACAGGTGGGGTTACAGACTGCTTGTTTTAATGACCTTTAAATCAAGAGTGATTTTGCAGATTCTCCTCGCCGGTTGCTCGGCTACGGGACATAAAGACCCTTTAACTGTAATAGGGTGGAGGGTCGGAAGTTCATCTGCCGTCTCCAGGCCAGACGTCTTGCAAGTTGGGCAGGACGTGTGGAAGGACGTCCACTTAGCTTGGGATCTCGCCACTGGCATGCATGGAGGAGCATGGGATGGAAACAATTCAGAAAGAAATCTGAGAATGCTCCCCCATTACAGCTCAGTAATTTTATTTGCTGTAGGTAGACGGGGAGAAAATCCCATTAGATTAGGTGGTGGTGAGCCCCCCCCACCAACATAGACAAACACACAGACTGACAGAGAGACATGGCAACGACTCACTTTTTAACAAACACACACACAGTTTTAAATGGACCACTCCCCCGGTAACTCACAGCAGCACACACAATCCCAACTAATTCAGTTTACAGACAACACCCTCTCAATCGAAAGATTTTTACAAACAATGTCATTACTGCAACTATGTATGAAAATGCTAAACATTAATACAGTACATATTTAAATACAAATTAGTACATGGAATTTTCTTATTTATTACAATATACTTGAAAACAGGAAATAAACGAGTTCATTGGAAAGTGAACTGATTGTATTATTGGGCATGGCTCTTTGATCGATAATGGTCTGTACAAACCACAATGGATATGGCCATTAGAATGCTATAGCAGCATATCCCAGGGGGTAGATGTTCCACAGTAGTTCCCCTAATAGGTTTTCAGATGCATACTTTGGAAGTGCAACAACACAAGCAGTATTTATTGCTCTTTGCTAAGTACAGCACCTTGAGTTTCTCCTGTGCAACTACTATGTATGAGTATTATTGGAATGACAACGTGTGGAATTTAGATTAATACATTAATAAAGACAAATCAGTCAATATTATGAGTCATGTGTATTAATATGGTAAAATACATTGTGAGATAAATAGTGAAGTATGGCATACAGACATTTACCATTGCTGCACACGCTCAGAGCTCGATAACAATCTGATTTGCTCTTCCATTGACGTGTGCTGCAGAGAGTAATGATTATGTGCCACAGTTAGTGCTAAATAGTATCTGACAAGGCATGGAAAGGTCTCCCCTGGAACAGTTGCGGCCATGCTGGACACTGGCTGCTCCTGCCATGGGCTCAACACTGCAGACATCAGGAGCTCAATGGAACTGGGTTGCATAACATTGGGCCACAATTTAACACAGGCCAGATGGAAATTATATTTCCACTGCACATGATTAACGATGCAAAGCTGGGTCAATAGGCGACAGTTTGCAGCAACTTTCTTGTTTGGCTAACATGAACAATACACCTTACAAAGTAACAGAAGTTAAATGTTATGTATAGGTCTGGCAAACAGAAGGCCACCCCAACACCAAGCCTACTGACCACATTAATGCAACATGAGTGTAATCCAAGCCACCAAGCTCTCTTAAACTATTTCCATATATTCAAAGTAAGTTAAATTTACTTTGACATGCAACATTTCTTTTGCATGTTGCGTGAAATCCCCTTAAAATAAAAACATGCTGCCTCATAAAGTCATGGCACATGGCACAACAGTTTATTACCATGTGCCAGTAGTTTATTTATATTTATTATGTTTGAATAATATAAAAAATGTTTTTTTCCCATTTAGCAGTTGCAGCTAAATAACTAAAGCTCTGTCAATAGGAGACAAATTGCACAAACGTTGCACGAAGTGTATAATTAATGAAATTTGATGTCGATGATTTCTGAATTAATTAATAAGGATAGTTTAGGCCTGTGGTCTGTTACTTTATATACATCAAATGCCCTTGAAATAAGAGTAACGTTTTACTGTATAAAGGGGTAACAGCGCCACCTAGGAGGCAGAAGGGTGAAACTAGCTCGAGTAGATTTCAAAGATGGCGACGAATTGGAGAACATATTCCCTACATTTTGTCTGTCAGGCTTCACACCAAGCTGACAGACCCTTAACACTTTACCACCCTTCGTCCAACTAATCGAAACAATTAAATATCACATATTCACAAACAGTTTCGACATTGTTGTGGTTTAGCTCTTTCTAACAAGGCGTAATGACACGGGTACAAGAGTAGGCGGCTCTCAGGTTGTGCCTGAAAAGAAAAACTCGGGGTAAAATAACCCTCACGACACGTACTCGTTACCAAGTTACCAGGCAACGCTAAAGGAGTTGGGGCAAGATGGCGTGAGGACCAAGAACTAACGTCGTCTTTTTACGCTAAAACAAAACACACACGGGTTTAAGTAATAGCTGGTTTCAGGTTGGTTATTGTTAAAGAGCACAACGCTTCTCAGCCAAGATGGAGGATGAAGAGACAACGTTGGTAAGCCCTTTTGTTTTGATGGTACAGTGCTGTGACACTAGCTTTTAGCCTGTGGGGAAAACATAATAAAGAACTGGTTAGCGATGTATGAGAGAAAACAGTCCTTTTAAAACCCAGAAACAGCAGCGAACGACGAGGACAGACATCGGCCAACGTTACAGACGAGCTAGCTAACGTGAACTGAAGCTAAACGCAGGACTCCTTTGGTTTGCATGTCGTTATTTTGTCCTGTTGTGGAAACAACACTGACCCCAAGGCAGCTGGTGTCCTGGATTTCTTGGTAATTCACAGCTTCTTAACCTCCTCTCTGTTTCCACACAGGCTTTGATCAAGTACTATTGCTTTGAGAAATACTTCAACCACGCTGTCGACGCCGCAGCAGCTGCTCAGAGGAAGTTTGGCAATGATCACGTCTGCAGTTTTTTCCATGCTTATGGGTCCCTGATGCAAGGTAGGATTCAAAACCCATAATACAAATAATAACTTTGGTACGATGCTACGAAGTCTGAGATATCCAGAATGAAGTATAACGAGAATAAAGTTCCAAATGTGTGTTTCTCTTTATTATCGGAATATTATGACTTTTTGAAAAAAAGTTAAATTACGGTTTTATTCTTTATTTTTCTAAGATTATGATTATATTTCTCATTACAATATCAGCTTATTCTTATACTATTAAGACATCATTCTCGAATTGTCAAAATGATTTGTTTTCTTAAGTATGTCCATAATACTCCACTGTGCATTAGCCAGTTCTGATCAGACTATTGTGTCTTTGCCACCTGCCGCACGGGCATTTATGTCGTTGTCTCACCACAGATCAGATTCAAGAAGCCTCTGTGGAGTTGGAAGCGTTGAGAGACAGCCGGGATGTATCTCTTTGCACATTGATGGCTCTTGTCTACGCCGAGAAAAAGAAGACACACCCAGGTAATCCATGCAGTAGTGCTTTGATTCATATCATGGCTGTCTGACTTTGAACAAACTCAGAACTGGACAAACGTGTTGATAGTATTGTAAGTGTCACTGTTTTCACAGACAGGGAAGTCATTCAAGAACTTGATGCTAAGGTCAAAGAGGATCGTAAAAGTGCATCTCCCAAGAGTCTTTACTATGCTGGGCTGTTTCTTTGGCTGTTGGGGCGAAATGAAAAGGCGAGGGAGTACACAGAGAGGATGATCAAACTCTCCAACGGCTCTAGAGAGGTGAGATATGTCATGTGTTTAAAAAATAAATCAGTATTATTTTTTCCATTTCATTGCAAAGCATTTAAGCGTATGAAATGGCTTGTAAAATTCCCGTTGATATTTCTTGTTCAGGGGACAATCCTAAAAGCCTGGATAGATGTGACATCTGGTAAAGACGCCTACGCCAGGAAGGCTGGGAAATACTTTGATGAGGGACTGAAGGAGAAAGCAGATGTCTTTGCCCTGATGGGAAAGGTGAGATGAGAACGACAAATTCTAAAGGCCTTCTTTACCACAGCTGAAAATGTTATGATGCCATCATTTCTCCTATTCTCCATATCCTCTTACTGTATTGTAATTGCCTAAGTGCTTGATTTATTGCGTTATTTTACTTTATATTCAGCTATTCCATTCATTATGTGAACTATATGTCAGTTATCTTGGACAATACACTATGTAACTTTGGAGTCTTGGCTCTATTGGTTTGTCTTTTTATGTATTGAATAAGGACAGACTTTTATTCCTGGTTCTATGTGTTATGGTAGTTTGCTGGAGGCTGGTGAAAGGAGAACTCAGGCAGCAGCTGATGTCTTATGCAGAAGTTTTTAATGTAGACTTGATGCATCAAGGAGACCAGAAGGTGGAACAATATCCAAACGCTAACAGAGCGTCTGAAGATGTCTCCCACAGCATCCCAGTATATCTCCCTCTACTTGCGTCACCCATTCCAACAGCACATCCATGAATGGCTAGAATTGCTGTCACTCTCTATGTTACATGAAGGTGTTCGCATCCTATTGGATAGTTAAGCCTAAGGCATGCATTCCTAAATCACATTCTGTCCTTATGTCTTGTCCCTGGAGAAATATGCAAATGAGTTGAAGTTGGTGCCTCTCTGTCTGGGCACATCTGAGTTAGATATGAAAGTCCCTCAACGTAGACACTACAATATACTGTTGGTGGGGCCCAAGGTCTATAACCTGACCTCGGGTACTGCTTGGAGAGAGAGGAGAGTATCTGAGACAGGCACTATTCTCTTAATGCTGCACAGATATAATGTGTATATACACTATATACATACTATATAGTGGTATATACAGTAATGTGTGAGGATGGTGAATAATTCCTCAACACTAATTAATGCTTTGATTTGTTCTAGGCACAATACTATGAATATCGCCAGAACTACTCCGGAGCCCTGGAGATGGTAAACCAGGTCATTGTGAGTTTCCCTGAGTTTGTGCCTGCTCTTATCAAGAAGATGAAACTGTTGCTCAGCCTTCAAGACTGGGAGCAAACCATGGAGGCAGCACACAGGTAATTGTGACCAAATCTTACACAGAGGTCACATCTCTGTCAGCTCAAGCTTATTCAAACTTTCTTCCTCACACTCACAGAGTCTGTAGTGAGATAAGGAAGTGCAACAAAACATTTGTAATCCCCACCAGGCATTTGAAAAAAGCAGTCTGCCTTTACAAATGGCTCAGTATTCAAGTGCAAATCAAACACTAGCGTGATGCCTCAAACCAGTGCATACTGACTAAGCCATTGTTTCTGTTCACCCCCTCTGGACCTTAGCCAGTGTCAGACACCATAAAAGGCCTTTGAGCCAAAATGCAGGAGTCAAACGCAGTTTCAAGGAGTTGTAGCTGTTTGCTAATGGGTCCAAGCAGCACACAGGAGACTGTACAATCTTTGACAGCTCAGTTTTATTCGACTGGAAGCTTAATACAGTCGTGCAGCAGTATTGTATGTTCTATTACTATCAGTCCAAGCTTATTAAATGTGGAAGATGAACTGCATTCACTGCACCATGTGTCATGTTTCAGGCTCTTACAGAAGGATAAAAATAACCTGGAGGCCGTTCGGATGTTAGCTCTACATTCTTTGTGTAGAGATGGAGATGTTACTGAGGTAAAGCTCATCCATTTTCACAATTTTATACCTTAAACTCACAGGGATGCAATTCAACAGGAACCAAAATAAAACAAAAAAAAGTGGGATTGATGATCAATTTACTGCAATTGTTTTCTATGTCCCTTGGCAGTCAGTGAAGCAGCTTTCAAACCTCATCAGCAACTTGGATTTTCTGGAACCGCATAACCCCGAGCTTCTCTACAGAATGTCTCTCGCCTTCACTCGCGTTGTAAGATGATTTTCAATATGCTCTCTAAATTCTTCATCCTCCCTTTTTAAAGAATTCCCTGACTTGCGTGGAATCTTTTGATTTCTGACTTTTTTTGTTGTTTTCCTTTAAGTGTGGACGAAATGAGAAAGTGATTGAGCAGACGTTCAGGATGGTGGAGAGAGCCTTCTCTGTGGCATCGAGGGACTCCGATTTAGCCACGGAGTTGGGCTACCAGATGGTCCTTCAGGGCAGAATCAAGGAGGCCATGAAGTGGTACAAGACCGCCATGACCTTGGATGAGACCAGTGTTTCTGCTTTGACTGGTAACATGTTACAATAATCAATCGTTTGTCTACACAACACTTAGTTTTCTTACATGTGTTTAAACTTGAAGATTAAATGTTTTTTTTCTTTTCTGTTACCCAGGCATAATTCGTTGCCAGCTGATAGAAGGCCACCTTGAGGACGCAGAACAACAGTTGGAATTTCTCACAGAGATTCAACAATCTATTGGAAAATCCGGGGTATTGTCTGTTTTATAAATGCTGACAGAAAAGAACATGAAATTGCTCTATTGTTAGAATCATCTGTAAAGGACTCACATGGTTTAAAAGAATTAGATTTACTTTTTAAAAAAAGACGAAACAAGAGAATCTGACAAGAAGCAGCAGTAGTAATTCAATATTTCGATTTTTGCTTTGCCCTTGTCCTCCTGCTGACCACATTACTTTAATCTAATAGTTTTTGCTTTTCTCCTTCTCATTATTATCACCCCACTCTGTTAGGAGCTACTGTACCTGCGTGCTTTACTGGCGGTGAAAAAGCACCGACCACAGGAAGAGGTTACCAACCTGCTGAACGATGCAGTGGACACACACTTCTCCACACTGCAGGGTCTGCCTCTGGGAACGGAGTACTTGGAGAAGCTCAACCCCGACTTCCTTTTGGAGATTGTCAAAGAGTATCTGGCACTTTGTCCTGCTAAGGTACGGATGGGTTTAGTGTGAGAGACCCAGTCAGATATTTAATTTTTTCCAACAATGATTGTGTTCTATTTTTCACAAATTTTGGGATAGTATGGTAGGGATGTGCATACGTTATCTTCTTTAGTAACACTTTTACTGTTCATGTTTTAGCCTTTAGCCCAGGGCCAGACTCCTGCTCCTCAACTCCAGCACTGTGCCACGTTGTTGGATACGGTCGTCAAGATTGTGCCAGGTCTCCTCCAAGGGGTCTTCCTCCTCGCCAAAGTCAGATTTCAGTCTGGTGAGCGATGCATTTCAAAATTAAATAGGATTGCTTGTTTGTTAGTTTTCCAGTCGCTTCTGACTTTAAACTGCGCTGCTTCTGTTCATTCAGGTGACACTGACGCTGCCCAGAGCAGTCTACATCACTGCTTGGAACAGTGTCCATCTCATGCAGATGCTCATCTGCTAATGGCACAGATCCATCTGCTGCAGGGCAACTTCACGTTGTGTTCCCAGTCTCTTGAACTCTGCCTCAGCCATAATTTTGAGGTAAGATCACCATCAAGATGACAGTATCATTGGCTGCTAAATCTTTATGAGACATAAATACAGCTCTTATACCTTTCTCTATAACAGTTACAACAATGTCAGCTAGACATATTAATACAGCAAAGAATAAAACAGCAACCAGTAAATATAGAAGGGGTCTTTGATGGTATTGTCAACAGTGAGAAGATAACAGCATGTTTTTGTAATTGCCAACAGTTGTTTGGATGTGTAGTCAGGTTTGGCCTCATTAAAAGCTGCTGTCAGACAAATAGTCAGGTTAAAACAAAATCAATGTCAGTGTTAATTGTGGAAGTTCAGCGGTCTCAGGCTGATCAAAGAGATCTCTGTGGTGAGTGTTATTTCTTGCTCGAATCAATAATCCCACCACCGATTTATGCGCAATGTCTTGACAACGTTGATATTGTTCACCTGCAGGGGTCACATGTCCGAATGTATCACGACTTCCTGTCCCATTCCAGATTCGAGAACATCCTTTGTACCACCTGATCAAGGCTCAGAGTCAGAAGAAAATGGGCGAACTGACGGAGGCTATTCAGACATTGCAGATGGCCATGGCTCTTCCAGGTGTCCGCAGAGCTGGATCCGCATCCAAGTCCAAGAGTAAGAAGATTGAGCTGAGCCCTGCCGACTGTGTCTCTGTCTTCTTGGAGTTAGCTGAGGCCCTGTGGCTCAACGGGAAACAGGTATGATGCTGACCACACTTGTGTCTGGCCATGAAGAAAAAAAAAAGTACAATATTATCTTATGAAGTGATTTAATATTACAGCATGAAGCAGCAAAGGTGATGCAAGATGCCATCAATGAGTTCTCGGGAACTCCTGAGGAGCTACGTGTCACCATTGCCAACGCGGACCTGGCCCTGCTCCGCGGCGACACCGAGCTGGCGCTGAGTATGCTTAGAAACATAACCCCTGAGCAGCCCTACTACATCCAAGCCAAGGAGAAGATGGCAGACATATATCTGAACCACAGAAAAGAGAAACGTCTGTACGCAAGCTGTTACAGGTGAGCAGCACATTTGGAATCTAAAAGGGATTTTGATGTAAGAAAGTAGCAGAACCTATGAATTCATATTCAATTAAAAAACCTTATGAGTTCTAAATCTTTGCTTTTGCAGTAATACCAGAACACAATTGAATGCATGACTAGGATATTCAGTCCCAGTGCACAGTTCATCCAGCTGACCCTGTACCAATCTTCTCTTGTCTCTGGTGCTACTGGCAGTGACCGCTAGTAAAGCATGGCTGAACCTCAGACCAGCAAAGACATACAGTATGTCTGCATAATTAACTACATCATATGTGATGCGGTATCTTTCTTTTCTCCAGAGAGATGGTGGAGAAGATGCCCAGCTCTCACACATATCTCTTGCTCGGGGATGCCTACATGAACATTCAAGAAGTAAGTGGGAGATATTTTAATTTTCTCATGACATCTGAGATCAGTTTTAAAGGTGCTACATGCTTCAAATAACTACAGTCTGTCTAAATTGTCTAATTAATTTTGGCTAAGTCATTCATGCCTTTTCCAAAATAGCAAAACTCAGAGGTGTACTGAGCTAGACTGAAGGACAGGGGGACAGTTAGCCATGTAGCCATGATCCAAGGGTGTAGACATTGTGATTCACATAAACAGAGCTTCAAGAGCAGAAGGTAGGAAGGGGTGACCGGTCATGTTGACGTGTACGCTGGTTGTCTGGATGTCCGTATCTGCAGCTTTACCCTCAGCTCTTAGCTTGAAGCATGCAGCGTCATTCAATGTGTTTATCTAATGTTCACAACATGAAAGTGATCAACTCTATCTGCCTGAATAATGCTTACAAAACCCCCAAACCAAACAAATGTCGACACTGCTCAACATCCTGTGTGTCGATCCTCAGCCAGAGAAAGCCATCAGTGTTTATGAGCAGGCTCTGAAGAAAACCCCCAAAGATGGTGCTTTAGCCAGCAAGATTGGGAAAGCCCTGGTCAAGACGCATAACTACGTCAAGGTTTGTTTGTACATTCATCGAACGATAAACAGAATTCGCACACACAGACAAACCGCCGCTGACACTAATAGCGCTGCTGTTACACAGGCAATAAACTACTACGAAGCTGCCTTGAAAACTGAGCAACAGAACTTCCTGCGCTATGACCTGGCAGAGCTGCTGATGAAGATGAAGCAGTACGAGCGCTGTGAGAGGGTCCTGCATGAAGCGCTGGCCCATGAACCAGGTGCTGAAGGTGTCACAATGTTTTCATACGCACAGTAGACAGCCCATGTCAAACACAACAGTAAGAAAGAGAACAAGAGAATCTAGTCATGAGGATAGTTTGGGTTTATATGGGGCTGTACATTCTCTTTTTTTGCACATAGCACTGATGCTACAGGCCCCACGGTTGTAGTTTTAACACCTCTGAAAACAATCACTGCTGTAATGCATTTGAACAGATATGTGACAAACAAATACCAAACCTTAAAAAGTAATGTTTTCAGATATAGTGTATTTAATTAAGGGACATTACAACTGCGTTAATTGTCTTGCTGTGTTTCTAACTTCACTTTTGTCTTTGGACCTTTCCAGGGAATGAACTAACGGTTCTCTCAGATGATTGTCGTTATCTGGTCCTGTTGGCAAAGATCCAAAATAAGGTTGAAAAAAATGAGGAAGCTTTACTTTCCCTGCAAAGAGTGAGTTGTTGCCATTTCTGACTCGTGTGTTTCCCTTTTGTTTCATTTGGGTTCCATGTTTATTTCCAAGCATCACCTCCCAGCCTAAAAAGATAGACAAAACATCAAATAATGCAAGCTTTCTTGAATCCCAATCATCTTGTACTTGTTTATATAGAAATGATGATGATAAGAACTGTAGTTATTTGGGTAATAAGGTTGTATTTTTGCCGTCCGCAGGCCCGGGATGTGCAGGCCAAGGTGCTGAAGCGGGTGCAGTTGGAGCAGCCTGACGCCGTCCCCGTGCAGAAACAGCTTGCAGCGGAGATCTGCGCTGAGATCGCTAAACACTACACAAGTCTCAGGGGCTATGAGAGAGCAGTCAAATTCTACAAAGAAGCTCTTGTGTATTGTGAGACCGATCGCAAGGTCAGTGCAGCCGAATCAAAAAACGTTCTGTGTGCTCACTGCAGCTGGGGTTCACAAGCATCTTTTAGTGCCGCGCCCTTGTATTCCTACAATTTTGTGATCATAGTTGTTGATGTGGGAAACAAGGCTTCTTTTATCTTCCCTACATTATTCCACAACTAATCTTGTCACATCAACTTTAAATAAATGAATGCGCTCCCTGTTCCCAGGTGATGCTGGAGTTGGCTCGGTTGTGCCTCACTCTGGATGAGGTTGACGCATGCCAGGAGCAGTGCGGCGTCATTCTGAAGAATGACCAGTTTAATGAGGACGCAACTCTGGTTTGTTCTGTCTGACTGCCACCACAATTGTGTGTAACCTTTTCTTTGGAACACTAATTCATAGAACTAATTTCTTACACGTGTTCGTCCTCAGATGATGGCTGACATCTTGTTTAGGAAGCAGGACTATGAACAGGCAGTTTTCCACTTTCAACAGCTCCTGGAGCGCAAACCAGGTGCAACAGAGACATGTTTCTCTTTCCTTGTTTTCTTTTTTTAAACACAATTTGGTGCTCAATGTAAATGTGAGTTGAGGATTTGACCTTTGGGAACGCATGTCTTTTGTTTCAGACAACTACCAAACTCTGTCACGTCTTATTGACTTGTTGAGGAGGGCCGGCAAGCTGGAAGAAGTGCCCAGATTTCTTGATATGGCCGAAAAAGATTCTTCCAGGACTAAGTTTGACCCTGGGTTTAACTACTGCAAAGGACTTTATCTGTGGTAAGCTCGGAAGTGTTTCCTCTTGATTATGCCAACGTGGGTTTGAAGTGTAGTGTGTTATGTGATTAAGCTATTTCTTGCTGCTCAGGTATACAGGAGAACCCAACGATGCCCTGCGGCACTTTAACAAAGCACGGAAAGACAACGACTGGGGTCAAAACGCCGTGTATAACATGATTGAAATCTACCTAAACCCTGACAATGACACCATGGGAGGAGAAGTGTTTGAGAATCTCGATGGTGAAATTGGGTAGGCAGCAGCTGCAGTAGGAGCTCATAAGTGAAATGATCAACTCTACACTGGTGTGTTTTCAAACCTGCAGGCTTAACCTCTAGTGCTCACTCATCAGGAACTCAACAGAGAAGCAGGAGTCAGAGCAGCTCGCGGTGAGAACGGCTGAGAAGCTGCTGAAGGAGTTAAAGCCTCAGACGCCGGGCGGACACATACACCTCCGCATCCTGGAGAACTACTGCTCTTTGGCGACCAAACAGAAGGCCAATGTGGAGAAAGCACTGGGTGTTTTCACAGAGATCGCAAACAATGAGGTCAGTAAACTCCAGATGGTGCATATGATGAACACCACTCCGTCCTGCTTGTGTCAATATACTCCAGGAGCTGCACATTATTTCAGGCTCCCTTTTAATGTCAGTCATTCCATTTGATAATAAACTCCATGTGCACAGTGTTGAACCCAATGAGTTCAGTTTATGAATTATATATTTTTTTAAAGAAAAATCACATTGAATTTTTTTACTTATGTGCTGAAGGGGGGGAAGGGTTGTTGTCAGATTAGTCCTGTCCAAACGAAATTCTTTGGTTAAATCCAGAAAGACAACGTCCCGGCACTGTTGGCCCTGGCGACAGCTTATATGATGCTTAAGCAAACGCCGCGAGCCAGAAACCAGCTCAAACGCGTCGCTAAGATGAACTGGAGCCTCGTTGACGCCGACGAGTTCGAGAAGAGCTGGCTGCTCCTGGCGGACATCTACATCCATTCAGGGAAGTATGACATGGCCGGGGACCTGCTGAAGAGATGCCTCAATCACAACAAGGTCAGAACTGAAGATACTGGGATTCATTAGGATTTGATTTCCAGAAAGCTGAGGCAAATTCATACAGAATTCTTTCTCTCCATTATTTTTATTTTTGTTTTGATAATTCAGAGGCTTTCACTGCAATTTTTTCCACAGTCATGCTGTAAAGCTTATGAATATCTGGGCTACATAATGGAAAAGGAACAAGCCTTCCGTGATGCAGCGCTCAACTATGAACTGGCTTGGAAATATGGAAATCGGACCAACCCGACCATTGGTGAGTCGAGCGAAATCACATCCAGGTGTTTCTGTAACGACAAAGGGGATTAAGAGAAAAATATATATATATATTTCATACTTTGTTATGTCTGTTTCTATTTCAGGATACAAGCTTGCTTTCAATTACCTAAAAGCAAAGAGGCATGTGGATGCCATAGACGTGTGTCATAAGGTGAGACACCTGAGGATGGTTCCAGTTTTAGAACTTCAAACATTTTTCGATCCCGTGAATCATGTTTGCTTCCGTCCACAGGTTCTGTCTGCTCATCCCAATTATCCGAGGATGAGAAAGGACATCCTGGACAAAGCTCGCACTTCCCTGAGATTGTAGTGGTGTGTGTGTGTGTGCGTGTGTGTGTGTGTGTGTGTGTGTGTGTGTGTGTGTGTGTGTGTGTGTGTGTGTGTGTGTGTGTGTGTGTGTGACTGCTTACATGAGAGATGGAACCAAGGTTTCTGTAATAAAAAAGGATTCATATTTGATGGAGTTCTCTTCATTGTTTGGTTTGAACTGTCAAATGTAATTTTTTCAGAGTATGTGAATGTGCTGCTGACATTCCTGAAGGAAAACCACAGAGTGCAGGGGGGGTTCAGGCACACGCAGCGTTTTCTTCCCTCACAAAGACACCAAACTCAAAATTGCAAAACAGATTTTTCGAGAACTCAAAACAAAGGGCTGTTAAAATCTCAATTACAGAACTTAATCTGAAACTGAAATGTTTCCCACATCTGTTAATAAATCCACCAAGCACGTTAAGTTTTGTTGTTGCCAGGATTATGCAAAAGCTGGGGAATGACACAAGGAAGAATGAACTCAACAACTTTTGGTGCAGATACAGAAAAGTGGGCAGAGCCAGGAGTTTCTTTTCACTTTCTTTGAGACTTTGCGTGACAGTGGGTTTTCAACATTTTCATTGATTTCTCCGAGAATAATTCGTGGATCTTGAAAAGTCTAGGCATGTTTAGGGGACTAATATTCATGAGTGTGTGCAATTTGGTGCTGATCCAAATAAAGTGAATTTAAATGTGGTATCAATAGGGGACTGTTGGGCCTTGACAGAGGTATGAACTCTACTGAGTGCCATTCTAGTCTTTAATCTTATCTTTTGTATATGTATTTTTATTTCATCCTCATTTATATAAGAATTCATAATGAATATTATCTTGAGATTATTAAGACTCATGAGATGATGATCGCTAGATATCAATATTTATTTATATATATTGGACTTGAGGCTAAGGAAAGTCTTAATGCACTTTTTTTGTACAATGTGCTACTTTAAAAGCTGACACCAAATTGCAGAGAATAAAGACACAAATGCTGCACTTTACCTTTTCAGGGGCATTTTGTATTCATCACTTACACAGATATCGTGATGGGAATTGTCTTGCCATATATTGATTATTGGAAAATCGCTGTATCATGATATTATTGTTATCGTGGGCCACAGCATATCGTGAGACACCCTGCGATTCCCTCCCCTAATTATTATTAGAATGTAGGTTTACATGTGCACTAGACATTTCTACTTTTTAGATTGCTGTTTAAATAAAGTTTTGATCAGATTTTTCTTACTCACTAATTGATTCTTTTTCTTATGAATAAATACACAATAGACGTTTAAATCTTTGGGTGTTTTCATTTCCAAGCATGACAGAGGGAAAGTAGGACACAGTGGACATTTTACTGGACATAGTGAAGTGGCTTCCTGCCGGATGGACTCGGTGTCAGAGGCGGAGAAGCAGGGCGCCTGAGCGGGCTCCCTGCGGCTGGAGTCCGCTGCGTTTCCCCGTCGAGCATCAAGCATGAGCGAAACCACAGGGACGTTAAAGCGAACGGACAAAGTTACACTGGTGAGTGTCTCCTTTCCTTTTTCAACTTCTGACGCTCAACTCGGGCAGATTGCGCTTAAAACACGAAACTTTACGCACGCGTGCATGCGGGTTTTTGAAAGTGTCTCGGGGTCCCGGCTCTGGTGTTTTTCCGCAGACAGCCCGATTGGACGCGGTGGGCTGCGTGCGGGGTGCTGTGCGTTCCTCCGTTTATTTGTAACCCAGCAACTGTCCCGCTGAATGACCAGTTGAACAAATCCCATTAATGACACCATTATTGAATCCGTGGAGAACTGTGCGCAGGGTCCGTGGAGCCAGAGTCGCCGCGCAGAACTCTACCGGCAGGACATGTGTTTGATTCCGCTGTGATTCAAGCGAATTCTCTATAAAACTCAAAGTTGCGAACGGAAGGAACAGTTGAGTCGCCGTGCCACCGGGTCTTCGCTTTCTTCAGGTATGGATTTGGACACGCACAGCTCTCCTCTGCGCAGGCGCACCAACGCGTCTCCTCCTTCTACCTGAGGGCAGCGCACCTTGATCCAACGAGACGGAAGTTTCGTGAGGGCAGAAAACAGCAAATCCCTGTTTCTCGTGTGTCACTGGCTCCACAGGAAAGTTTGCTCGGAGTTCAACAAGGATCCAACAAGAGGATCTCCGGTCCGAGCAAGATGCGATGAGTCGGATCCCACAGGAACAACTGAAAGGTCTTTCCCGACCTTAACTACCTGTTCTGGTCCTGCGCCTCATGGTACGTGGTCTCTTTCTTTGCTGGAATTCAGATCAGGGGAAGTTTGATGATTTCATGAGACAATCTTGAATATTTGGTTTGTAGATTAGTTTTAGGAGCTGCTTTTTATTTATTTCAAACAGCAAAGGCTTTACATTACAATGTTTGAACTTTCAGTTGAAGGTGTTTGTTTATTCACTGACATGGCACTGCCTGTAATATTTCCCTGACAGGATCTCAAGTGATATGATTACGTGTCCACATTAAGTGTCATTAATCACGTGAGTGTATTTATTACAGCTGCAGTCCAAAGGCCTCCATTGAAGAAGAATGACAGCTCTCCGCCGAGTGCTCCGCAGGAGATTGCACCCACTCAAACTGGTGGCAGTGGCCCTCGTCTTTGTCACGTTCGTGTTCCTCATACAATGGGAAGTGGGGAGCCAGAAACAACAAGAGGAGCCCTGGCTGAGGGAGATCGCGGTGAAGCGGGATGCCATGCTGGGCATGGTGATGGGGGCTGTCAATAACTTAAGGGATGCCATGCCAAAGATGCAGATCAGAGCCCCTGTGCGCCAGCAGGACAAAGCAGACGGCACGTCCTGTCTGCCAGGTCACTACACTGCTGCCGAGCTCAGGCCGGCCCTGGAGCGGCCTCCTCAGAACCCCCTCTCCCCCGGAGCTGCTGGGAAACCTTTCCACACAGACTCGCTGAGCCCCGAGGAGCAGAAGGAGAAGGAGAGGGGTGAGGAGAAACACTGCTTTAACCTGTACGCCAGTGACCGCATCTCCTTGAGCAGAGACCTGGGAGCAGACACCAGACCACCAGAGTATGTCAGCCTGTATCATCTTCATGCTTTTTGATAAACCTGTGCAAAATCACTCAAATGAGTCTCTGTAAAAATGTGCAAGAAAGAACAGGAAGATCAAGGTGTGAGTGAGCTTTGTCAACGAAATAATGTTTAATTCATTCTCTCAATGACTTAGATTTTTAGAAAAGTACCTCATGTAATTGCACCATCTAGTGGGTGTAAATGCATCTCTGCTGCTGTACATGTTGTACTCCAGTTTGGTATTACTACACCACAGATTCAAGTATTGGCCAAGAATATAACTTCCCACACTGAAAAAGCCAGAGTAATACAGAAGGGGTGAGGCAAAACCGAGCGTCTAACCCAAAACAAGTTCATCATCTTTGCCTTTTTTGCAACTATGGAAAAACCACAGAGAAGATTGTTCTGACTGGGACTTTGTCTTAGCATGCCTGCCCAGTTACTGTGGCCAGTTCAGGAAGGAGCAGGTTTGTGTTTGGCTAATTACAGGCACATCCAAGTACGTGTCAGTGTGCAGTCAGGACATGACAAAGACATAAAGACGGTCCATGTACTGGCTGTCTTATAAGGGATGGGTAACAAAGTCTCCCTGGCTCTGATATGGCAGGTATTTTCAAAGGCTGCCACACATGCAGTGTCACATTTGAAACGGACACCCCACAGGGGAGAGTCTGCAGATGTAATAACTAGAACCATTGTGCCGCTCAGGAGCCGGACCGGACAGTCACATCTTTGTGCTCTTTTTTTTTTTTTTTCTTCCCCCCTCTTGCTGCAGATGCATTGAGCAGACCTTCAAGCGTTGCCCCCCCCTGCCAACCACCAGTGTGATAATCGTGTTTCACAATGAGGCCTGGAGCACTCTGTTGAGGACAGTGTACAGTGTCCTGCACACCTCCCCGGCCATTCTCCTCAAGGATATCATCCTGGTGGACGACGCCAGCGTGGACGGTAAAACTCAATGGGGGCCTTTCAGGACTGACCCTCGCTCTCTTATTTTTCGGCTGGTTTGATTTCACGCTGCGTGCTGGGTGGGCAGCTCTTCGGTGCGGCACAAAATGTGCAGAGACGAGCTCCCCGCTCCTTCTGTGGCCCATGAAGTGGGTTACGGCAGGAAGTGAGGGGCTGCTGGTGAATACTTTCCTAAGAGGAATTAGCGGCGGCTGCACTGAGAAATGAGTCAGAGTTAACTCTTGTTAACAGGTCGGATGGAGGTGGAGAGGAGAAAGGTTTCAGTCCCTCTGACACTGTAAACTTATTTGTTGGGACACAGATGGTTCCCTACTGTCCAACACTTCTCCTGACGAAGATGTTAGGAAGACAGTCTTTTTACCTTAGGGGTGTGAATATTATGAATTGATCACTTTGGCAATCATTCACCTTCATGGGGCTGTTTAAAATATGCAACATTTACTCATGTTATCATCTGAATATATATATACACACATCATATATCCCATATATCATATATCCCTCCTAACTCAACTTCGTGTCTGATTGATATCCTGTACTTTCAGATGCGTTGAAGGACGAGCTGGACGAGTATTTGAAGCAGCTGAGCATTGTGAAAGTTGTCCGACAGCGAGAGCGGAAAGGTCTCATCACCGCTCGGCTGCTGGGTGCCGCCGTGGCAACGGGTGACACACTCACCTTCCTGGACGCCCACTGTTAGTCAACAACCCTGACGTTACTCACACACGAAAACCTGTTGCATAGTAGCCACACCCATAGCCACAGGGCAACAACCACGATGTTTGTTTTTCTTGGAAGCCCAGGCGATTGGATTACATATATATCTATGTTTAACCATTTGCTGGTTGTTGTCCTCTTTGTGTGTGTTTTAACAGGTGAATGCTTTAACGGGTGGCTGGAGCCTCTGCTGGCAAGGATAGCAGAGAACTACACCGCAGTGGTCAGTCCCGATATAACAACGATAGATCTCAACACCTTTGAGTTTATGAAACCGTCGCCATACGGCCAGAACCACAACCGGGGAAACTTTGACTGGGGCCTGGCGTTTGGTTGGGAGAGTCTTCCAGATCATGAGAGGAAGAGGAGGAAGGATGAAACATACCCCATAAAGTAAGCAACAAAACAGTGCATGAATATAGAATATCAACTTGTTGGAAATAATAAAAAACCGTCAACGAAAATGTCTCCACAGGACTCCCACATTTGCTGGCGGACTCTTCTCCATCTCCAAAAAATATTTCTACGATATCGGAAGCTATGATGAAGAAATGGAAATCTGGGGCGGGGAGAATATTGAAATGTCATTTAGGGTAAGACATCTCTAAAGCTGCTTTCAGACATGCACTGAACTCCGGATAATCTTCGGACATTCTCCGGAAGGGCTGTATGTGAGAACGTAAATCTCCAATTAGAGGCTCTCACCAGCCTCTTTGTAAAAACTCTGGATAGTGTCCGACTGAGCCCATATGAGAAAATAGCAGGAGATCCTCCGGAGGATTAACCAAGGGGGAGTCGGCGTGTTGATGACGTTTCTGACCACGGCCTAAGCCTTCATTCTGGTTGTGCTGCAGTATTGTTAAATATCTCTGAGCCTTTGTTACCCATTGAATCACTCCAGTGTCCACGGCTGCAGATGTTTCTAAGTGCACGTCATTATACTTCTGTGCTGTCGCCTATTAACTTGTAGGTGTGGCAGTGCGGAGGACAGCTGGAGATCATGCCTTGCTCCATTGTGGGTCACTGTGTTCCGCACCAAGAGCCCCCACACCTTCCCCAAGGGCACGCAGGTCATTGCTCGCAACCAGGTACGTCTGGCCGAGGTGTGGATGGACGACTACAAGGAGATCTTCTACCGTCGCAACCAGCAAGCTGCGCAGATAGCGAGAGATGTATGTACTGGTTCTATTGTCCCTGTTAAATTCCTGTGTGTGCATCATACATTTAAATGTTCTGTGAAACCTGCTGACGATGACTGAGCAGCAAATTGCTCTGCAGCTTTATCTTTCTTTTGTATCTCTAATCATAATGTCAGGTTTTTAGGACCGCTCCCCCTGGAGACTAGTTTAAGTAACTCCAGCTTTAAGTCTGATTATGACTTGCTTAACATACAGCTTCGGATTACAATAGTTCTCAATGCACATTTCTGTGGAGATGAAACACATTCTTTGAAACCGAGAGAAAAAGATGAGCTGTGTGCTGCAAGCCGTTAAACGACTGAGGGGAAAAAGGGGCCGGATGGAAGTCGACTCTGGTAAATGTCACCAGGCCCTTTTGCGTTTCCCAACATGTGGTCCCATAGGTGCTATAAACCGTTCCCCGAGGGCTGCCCCTCACACAGTGGGCCAGCCCCTCTCCCGCTGGCTTCAAACGGACAGCACTGTCATCAAGAGCTTCAAGGAATCCGCTGTAGCAGATATCAGTGTGCACTCCTGTGAGCGGCGGCCTCGTCATTATATTAAGAGCTCTCGTTATTCAAGAGCGCCTCTTAGATGTGCTGTTACGCTTCAGCTTAAAAGGAGCAGTGATGGAATACCCTTGTCCCCAGTTAATTTGTTGAAGAAAGGAGTCATTAGAGCACGGGAACACAGTCATTGACTTTCCAGAGTATTTAGGCTGATGTGCATTTATTTTTCTTTTCTTTTGCAGTGGTTTTATAATTGGATGAGTTCAGAGCTTCTCTCTATGCTAAATGTTAACTTGCTAAACTAAGATCGGGAGCACGGTAAACATTAGTGTTGTGGACATGTTAGCATGCCGATATTAGCATTTAGCTCCACCACTGTGCTCAGGTGGTCTCACAGAGCTGCTCTGGATTCTATTACCTCTGCCAAGGAAGTTATATTTTCATCTGCATATGTCTGTCTGTTATTAAGCACGATTCCAAGAAAACCACAAGACGGATTACCGCAGAAATTGGTGGAATGATGTGGTATGGGTCTGAGAGAAAGCCAATAAGTTTGGTGCAGATTCAGGATTTTATTATAAACTTTCTTTAGCGTTACGAGATATGGTGTTTTTTCACTAATTTCTGAGAGTATAATTCATGGATCTAGATGAAATAAAATCTGATTTAGGGGATTGATATTTAGGATTGTGTGCTATTTGGTGCAGGTCTAAATCAAATGCAGGATCCATTTCCTCAGTGGCTTTTTTCTGGCAATATTTTATCCACATATATCAGAATAGTAGTAAAAAATAAAAAATGTGTCCAGTGTGTCTGCAGTGTGAGTTGACGAACAATATCCTGGCTGTCATTGCTTTAACAGAAGACATTTGGAGACACCTCCAAACGTGTGGACCTCCGGGCGCGGCTGCAGTGCAACAGCTTCTCCTGGTATTTGAAGAACGTTTATCCGGAGGTCTTCTTGCCTGATCTCAACCCACTTTGCTTTGGCTCTGTAAGAACACACACACACACACACACACACACACACACACACACACACACACACACACACACACACACACACCCCAAACCCCAAACCCCACCCCACACCCCACACCCCACCAGCTCTCACTCTCTTTCCAAACCTCAGAGCTCTGTCTAGCCACTGTGGGTTTCCACATAGGATCTCCAGAGGGTATACTGAGCAGTTCCAATTTGACACCACCGAAAAGCACTCCAGAGACTAAAGTTGTTTGAACAGCTTGCACTGGATGTTGGTTTTTCATTTTGTTTCCTCTCACTGCTTTCCCCCCTTCCCCTTCTCTTTCTCTGTAGATGAAAAGTGTGGGCAAAGACTCATGTCTGGATGCTGGGGAGAACAATGAGGGTGGGAAAGAGCTGATCATGTACCCATGTCACGGACTAGGAGGGAACCAGGTCAGTTAGAAAACGTATTTGGCAAAACATATGAATGGTTTTAATCGCAGTGCAGTGATTGATTACTTTATTTTTCCTGTGCCGTAGTATTTTGAGTACTCCACACGTCACGAGATTAGACACAACATTCAGAAGGAGCTGTGTTTGCACGGGGCCAGCGGGGCATTGAAGCTGGAGGACTGCCAGTATAAAGGCGGGAGCACACTTGTAGGAGTGGAGCAGAAATGGGAACTGAAGGATGTGAGTTGAGGTTTTCGTTTTGCATCTGCACTATTTCAGATGCCGAGATTATGATTGATTGTTTCGGAAACTAACAGCGCTTTCTCCTTTCTTCACGTAGAACCAGTTATTCTTCATTCCGGGACTGAACATGTGTCTGAGTGCCCGTCATGAGCATCCTTCTCTCACCGTGTGCAACCCCTTAGACAAATACCAGCTCTGGTCCTTTGTCTAAGTGTGCGAACCACCACTTTACAAGTAGCTACTCCATATGCAATAAGGCATACTGAGTCCATACGAATACTATACTGTATGCAGTTATAATGCCATTTTTTTTTTTTTTTTTTAGATCAATGACATTGAGTTTTAATTTATTTTTATACATAGAAGAAGTGAACTGCTGCTGCTGGAGAGTTTGGCCTTTGGGAGAAATCCAGTGTTTCTCTGCTGGAAGGAAAAGCATTGAAAAACAATATAAGCCCCAGACAGACTGTGAACTGAGATTCATAGGGCAATGAAGATTGTGTTTGAGATGTTTTCACTACTCCGAGTCTTCTCAGCCGTGCAGTATTAGGTAGGTAAGACAACACTGAATATTTCCTTCATGTTCAGATTTTCTACATGAACATGAAACTGACACAAAACGCACAGCAGGTCGTGAACATCGAATGGTGCTCGGTAGAGCACATACCTCCACCAAGGCCCCAACAATTAAATTCCACTAGAATTAGATTTTTTTTTTTTTATTATTGGATGGATCTGTACCAAATTGCACACACTCATAAATATCAGTCCCCAACATTTCAAGATTTTTATTTTTAATTCTCTGACAGATGTTTGACAAAAATGTTTAAAACATCCTATCACACTAAAGAAAGAGGGGGAAAAAAATATACCTGGATCCGCTCCTTGATCCAGATGTGCACCAAAAGCGAATGGGTTCTTCCCTGACCCACGCTCCATCCCTCCACCGAGGTTCGTGGTAATCCGTCCTGTGGTTTTTGTGTAACCCTGCTAACAAACAAACACAGACAAGAACCTCACCTGCTTGGCGGAGGTAACATGAGGTTCAAGCTGGACTCACTAAAATCCCAACTGTTTCGCACCAAAGAGAAGAGGAAGTCTGAAACACACAGCTACGGTGTGCATTGTCCCTTTTATTAAATGTGGGGGTTTTTTTGTTTTTTTTTTTAATATGGGAAGCCTGTTGTTTGGTACCTGTCCAGTGCCTTGGATGTAATTTTATTCTGGGTGGAAGGAGTGGTTGGGGGATGGTGGTGGAACGGGTGGTTGTATGGTGGGGTTCGACTTCTGCAGTGATGTGATGGGAATGGTCTTCACGTCAGGGCTGAAGTCGATTTATTGAATTTAATTATCTCCTGAGGTGAATTTCTAAGCCTTCAGAGTCTTAAGTTAAGAAAACGTTTGCTAAAACAAAGAGACGTAAGAGAAAAGAGTGATGTTGTGAATTCATGTTTGGATCTGTATGTTTAAGTTGAAAGAAAATGCGTTGACCCTCAAACACGAGATATAGAGTTCGTCCAAACACCGGACTTTGTTTTCATCCCAAGTTCAAGTTACTGAAAAAAATGCATCTGATGAGGCGATGCTTTATAAAGGGCATACAAGCAAGTCGAACCATTATGATGAACGTTTCTTCAATTCTCACAATCGTGGCAGTGTCACATTTTTACACATCTGTGTTTTTGAAAGGAAACATCCAATGTAAAATGAATGAACTTTATTTACAGATCGAATGCCTCAAACTCATCCTCTGCATCTGAGCAGGAGTCCACGCATGAATTTCTGGTGCAGGCACTGGTGTTTAGACCGAAGTGGAATAATGTAAAATGATTGTGTTTGGTGAGGAACAGGTCAAATATGAGTGTTTTCTTAAACTGGAAACTGTTTGGTGTTTTGTAAAGAGTGCCTTGGTATTGAGGTGTTATTTTTGAGCTCAATAAATTCTGTTGGGTAGTATATGTCTCTTTGGAGTTTAAGATTTTATTTATGATTTTATTGATGTAGTTAAAAGCTTTAAACAACCCAGCACCTTTTGTATGTCAAGGGTTTACTTACTTTCCTACACACAAATAATAATTCTGCCTAAAATGTTGACTTTATGTATCTAAATATCCTTTTGATGTATAAGTTTATTGATGTTTATCAAATAAGTTATCTGACTCATTCACTATTTAACATGAGAGAAAATACTTCATTAAATTAAAAGTGACATGGACATTTATTGTGTAATTGAAATACATAGTCGACGATTAGGCATATTTATTTTTTTAGTGTATGAGCCGGCACGCCCATCTCAGATCGTGCAGATAGTGCTCTATATCTACCACTGCTTTTAAATCCATTCTTAAAAATGTTCTTTGAAATTGTTTAATTAAAATTTTCATAGTTTTATTGTTGTTAATTCTCTTATGAAGCACTTTCTCACAGTTTATTATTACTCCATGTGGCCTGCAGAGGGCGCTTTGCACTAAGAAATCGCTCACCTCATACAAGGTCGCATGGCAGCTACATCCTCAGTGCTGTGGGCCTGATCTGAGCTTTAACACAATATTGCATCCGCAGCAGTAAGATCAAAAGAGCAATTTTAATTCAACATATTCCAAAAACGAAGCAATTGAAAATGAACTTGTCTCATCTACACTTGGGGGGGGGGGGGGACAAAAGACAAACACATTGGAAAAAACTTTGTGCAAAACATGTGCATTTCACGGAATATGAGATCCCAGTAAATAAATCAGGCACATAAAGCTGTACAACTCACAACCAGCATGAAACAAAGAAAGACTATTCCAAGAGAGTGAAGCAATTTACTCAATACAGACTTTTAGTAAACCACAATAAATACAACATCTCAATATATCATTCATAATAAATACTGGAAAATAAAATGAAACACAGGATTCTTCACTGGATGCTGTGTCATTATCGTGTCTGTAGCCTTCACACTCTTTATGCTTTGGCACAATGAGTCTGTACTGACGGGCCGTGCTGATGCCACTGACACATGATCAACAGAGCGTCGGTGCTAAACCCCCGAGATTATAAACAGTGGGCAGATGTTTGCAAGCTGGGAAGAGGGAGCAAATACCTGTGATCATGCAGGAGCAAAGAGCTCAGCGACATATTACTGTAGTACTGTTCACTGAATTATTGCAGTCTCCAGGTTGTTGAGCAGTAACTTTCAATTTCCCTTTTTTCCTCGTCAGTGATTTTTTTACGACGATGTGGTAAAAGGTTATTTACAGATTTTTGGTGAAGACTTCTCATCATCTGGCTGTGGTTTTCAATGGCTCATAGGACTCAGGAGTCATCTGGTGAATACTGAAGTGAATCACGTCTGATAACAAGCTTTGATTGTCAACCTTGAACATTTGTTTCCCCCCGTATACAATTATTAAAACTGTGGCTTCTTGTTTCTTTTATAAAAACCAATGCAAGTGAAAAAGACGGTTAATTAAAATCAATCTCAGTTCTTCTTAAAGAGAAAACCCCTTCAACTATTGCACTTAACGTTTCACTGGAACAAATGAACATCATTATTGGATCCACATAAATAAACATCTAAGTTCTTAGACCACGTAATGTAGCTTATGCAGCGATTAACACTCTTCTCAAATCAAGCCTGTTACGCTAATTAAATGATAAAGATAGTTCTATTGTCTATGATGAGTCATAGAGCTTCTTGTACTTTTCAGAGATATGTCAAAGTGCTATTTTTTAATATCCTTCTGTTAATGAAATGCTTCAGAGGATAAATCTTCATTTGTAGTGAACGGAGGGAAGGAGACGTGAGGGGCTGTAGTTTTACACCGTTCAAGTATTCATCAGTTAAAACCAGCCGCATGCCACCGGGACCCCCACCAGTTAAGTGCAAAAGGCTGTGAATTGATTCTCACATGTGGAACGACATTTTATGCTATTGATATTGTATTCCATACAATACAACATACAAATAAGAGATCAGGCTATTGTTCATGCTTTTCCAAACCATAGAAAAGCATATAATAATAGTGACAAAAAGAAAAAGAGAATTGTACATTATGTATTCGACACGTTTTTCTTATATATATAAAACAATAGCAGTTATTTTTTTCTGCCCAAATGTCACAGAGATTCGCCTAAAACAGCATGCACGTCGTTATCAAAACATTTACAATATATAAGTATGCACATAATTCAGAAAAACAATAAATAAACTGACAATAAACCTTTTTTTTTTGCACATCTGACACAAACAGTAGACATAGAAAAGTAACATTTACAGAACGATATCTGCTTTAAACTAGAACTTTACATCTGAAATTACAAGATACATTGCACAGCATGACATAACTGATATTTTGATTTGATTTTTTATTTTTTTTTCCTCCTCGCTGCAGTCTAAAAACCTTCAGTGTCCATCAGCCTATGGCTTTATAGTTACAGATGAAATGTGAATTGCTTTGAAATGCAAGGTCAGATCATTTAAAGAAAAAAAGGCCATGATTACGTTCCCTTTAAAACACCACTGGGTCAGGCTCCAGTGAAGACGCGACGGTGAAAAGAACACTTAAGAACATGTGGCTCACTAAATGGCTGTGACCTCGGGGCAATGGTCTGGTAAAGGGAGGTTCTTAGTACTGTTCGCTAGTAAGGTCAGGTCAGATTGTCTATTAACGCCAGAGTCTTGCTGTGGCGGCTCAGCTGTCATACATGAGCTGTAGGAACTCTGATTGTTATTGTTCAGGTAGTTCTGGAACTGCGTCTGGTTCTGGTTTTCAGGCGGCTCCACAAGCGCCGCCTTGGACAGCACCTTCTTCTCTGGATCCGCCGTGAAGCAGGTCAGAGGCGCCGCCGGAGCCCCGTTGGCCAGGGTGAAGTGGTGATTGGCTGTGTATTGTTCTGCAGCCTGATTGGAGTAGTCCGTGTACTGCCCGGCGGCCACGTTGAACGGCCCTTGTGCCGCGCTGCCGTTGGTCATGCCCACTGGATCTTGGAATGCTAAGGCTTCCCCATAGGGTTCACTGGGTTGGCTGGTTTGGCTGCTGGAGACGCTACCAGAGCTCCCCAGCTGATAGTACTCAGTCGAGGGGGAGTTCATTAAATAAGTGTTTCCATTCATGTGGTTGTCATGTGACACAGAGCTGTCACTGTAACACAGCACAGCGGACAGCGGGACCACATCAGTGTGCAACACCGGCGGGGCCGTCACGTCGTCCCCAAAGTTTTCAGACTTGTCCTCATCCTCTTCATCCTCCTCCTCCTCCTCCTCAGAGTCGCTGTTCGCTAAGCTCTGTGTGCTGGAGTCAGAGAGTCCGCTGCAAACACTGCTACTATCCTCATCGTCTTCATTCTCCTCTTCCTCCTCCTCCTCCTCGTCTTCTTCGTCCTCTTCCTCGTCGTCCAGCGGCTCCTCCATCTCGTCCATGTTCTGCAGGTGGACGCCAGCCGTCTGTGGCCCGGTGTCGGACAGCGAGTATTCCAACCTGTGCTGGGACTGCACCAGAGGATTCCCGCTTGCCAGGTCGTTGGTTTCGCCGCGGTAACCATTGGCTGGGGTCGCCTGCTGCTGCTCGCGACTCTTCTCCAGTTCAAGCTTCATTATAGTGTGCAAGAAATGGGTCCGAACACGGATGGGATTAAACTCCACTCGGCCGGTTGAATTGCTGCAGCCCTCCTTTGTGCAACCACATGGAAATGACATGCGGTCCACCTGAGGGAAACACAAACTAGCTTTACTATGCAATTCATTTCATTTTAAGATGATCTGTGTTGTGTATAAAAACAACAAACTAAAGATACCCTGCACCTTCTCGCCTCAGTATATTTAGCTGTTTAGGAAAATAGAACATGGACTGAAAATGTGCATGTCATGGGATTTACCTGGCACTTGATCCCCGCGATGCTGCAGGCACAGGTCTCGGGGTCACAGAAGACTCTGCAATCACAGCCGCAGTCCTCCCTGGACATCCGGATGGTCCGCAGTTCATGTTTCTCCTCCACATCAATCTTCTTTACCCCGGAGGTACGCAGCAGCGCCCGGCGCTTTTTAGTGGTAAGCGGCTGCAGGAAGAAGTACTCGTCTACCTCTGTGTTGTCCAGGTCAATGTCGTCGTCGGAGATGTCCTCTGCCGTGAGCGTGTTGGCCTCCTCAGACTCCACCGTGCCGTTCTTAGTCAGCTGAAAACAAGAGGGAGTCACATCCAAGTCATTTTTGATAAAAGTGAGAGAACAAAGAGCTGAGCCCAAAGACAGAGAGAAAAAAAGATGAATGTCTTTCAGACCAAAGTCGTTTCTAATTCCCAACACAGCCTGTTTGATACCAATATCCGCTGACTGATGCTCGTATCACAGATCACGTACCTTGAGTTTGATTGAGTTGAGTTTCTCCTCCTTCAGGTGGTCTCGGAGCATATCTCTATGGATCCTCTCCTGTTCCAGGGCAAACTCACCCAGTGAGTACTGCCTGATCCAGCTGTGCCTGTTGGACATGCCCAGTGTGCTGCCGCCCTGGCTGGGCACGCTGGTGAAGCCCTGACGCCGGCTGAAGTAGTAAACCGTCACGTTCTCGAAATGCACCCTCCTGGTGCGCAGACGCTTCTCTCGCTTCAATATTGAATCAGCTGTTAGGGAAATTGGCAAAAAAAAACATTGACAGTAAATAAAGCGGTGCGTTCATTAATCATTTCATTTTAATAATCCCATATGGAAATAATTACAGCTCCACACTGCAGATCACCGTGTCACTCAAGCACAGCTGATGTTTTATCCTACATATATTCTTTCTCTGGAGTTTTATAGCCACCTAAAGATTGTTTAGATAAGTGACTTTTTTTATTATAAAACCTGGGCCCCAGATCTGCTGAGACTGTCGCCCTTTAACTCCTGAAATATGAGGAATTCTTTCTTGCCGTCTTTACAAGGCGCTCCTCAATATCTTGAACTTAGCACACCTTCGCAAAATAAGGATTTTATCGTATCTCAGAGGTTCCGCTTGGCGTGTGAGTCCTCGGTGGAGAGCATTACAGGAAGGAGGGGCCGAGAGGGGGGGGGGGGGGGGGGGGACGACGACGGTGGAGCATAAATAATCCCCCCCGCCTGGCCCAGAGATGAGGAGGCCTGGTTCACAGAAGCAGTGTTCCCGGCATTCACTGCCATATCAGACAGACAGGACAAATAGAAACCATCTGGTTCTAACAGCTCTCCACCCCCCCAGAAGAGGGACAATGCATTTCATTACAGATGTAGAGCTGTCAGACTGAGGGGCGACACAGCAGAGGTCCATTACCTACATAAGAACAAATGCAGAACAGGTGTTCGCTTGTATTTGGTGTCAAAACAGTCAACACACGTTAATTAGCTTTTCTCAAGAATCCCTATATTAAATAGGAGTGGGACACAATATCGATACTGCAATATATCACCGTCCTGATTCGTGAGATACAATAATCGATATGTCGGCACCAAATATAAATATTTTGTTATTTCGTACATACATATATAATTTGGCCAGTTTATGGCTATTTTACATTAGATCATCTCAGTTTGTGTCAAACTCAATGAAACTGACACCAGCCAGAATAAAATCCTGCCATTAACCATTTTAGGGACATTTTCTTCTTCAGTTAGACAGATATCATGATGTATTGTTATAGGATTGTCTTGCAATATATTCATTAGTGCAGAATCGCTGTGAAGTGATATTATTGTTATCATGGGCCATGTATCGCTTATCATGTCATATCGTGAGTTACCCTGCGATTCCCATCCCTTACATTAAACCAACATATTACATGTATACGGATCTGCTATAGTCAGCAAGTGTTGACGCTGTGTCATAAAATCACTTCATTGTTTCATCCTGCTGCCGACAGGGTCAGTCACCGCTTATGCACAAGCCACTTCACAGGAGCCTTAATAGTGCACAGCTCCCTTGGCGCTGTTAGCCGACCCTCTCAAGCCCACAGTTACCAGCAGCTGCAGCTGACACTGAGGCAAAGGCTCAGCCTCCAGGGACGCAGCACCCTACTTATGTCTCTGCCCCCACCCCCCCTGCAGGAAGACGGCTAATAGGCACTCGTCTGCATGTCATTTACAAGGACAAGTAAAATCCCTGAAACTAAATTATTAATAAAAAAAAAATTCACCTATATATACACATCTCATTCAAACAAGGCTCCTGTCTTTTGCTCCTTCAGAATCCCATTATTGAGATTTTTAAAACATCTAAACGCTTTCACAATCCCTGAAAAGGATTAATAGACTACAACTGTGTGATCCAGTAAACTCACATTTCTCTGACATTCAGATTCCCGTGAGCACACTGTTACTTATTGGAGATGACTTCAGTGTCCTTTTGAACCTGCTCGGGGGCTGAGACGTGTTTTTGTTGTTGTTGGTTTATTACTCAATTAAAAGACATTTTCATTACGGAGTCAGTTCAAACCAGGGAGAACTGTGGAATCTCTCGGTGCCCGACCTCTTTTGAAGCATTTGTTAATTCAAAAAGCAAAACTGACAATCGCTGCGACCTCTTCTTAAAAGACCCAAACTGCTTTTTCTGCAGAAAACTAATCCGCCATTATTTTGATGATTGCATGAGTCTCATTCAAGAAAAGTAAATTTGATAGTTTCACCTTTGATGTGAAGGTTTGCTGCTTTTCCTAGTTTTAATCCGCTGTAAAATTAATCATTTCTAGTTCTGGATTTTTGATTGTGCATAAAAATACATGTGCGGATATCAACTAAGGGGAAGTCTTTTTGACAGAAAGGATGTTTATAGATCAAACAGTGGACTGAATGATTGAGAGAAAATAATCAGTTTATCAATAAATACAATGGCACACAATAGAGCGTATACCTCCACCGAGTCCAAACAGTCCCCTTGAATTCTATCAAGATGCAGCAATTTTCATACATTAATAGACATGAGTTTCCAAAATAAGCCTGTTTTCTTCTTATCAAGATGCATGAATTATTCCCTGGGTAAATGGTGAGGAGATCGAAAAGCGTCATAAAAACAAAGTGAGGAAAAAAACATTCCTGGATCCGTCCCCTGACCCATTCCGCGTCCTGCCACCAAGTTTCGTGGAAATCCGGGGTGAAAACATAACCTCCTTGGCTGTGGTTAAAATTGTTTGTCGCAACCCCTGTTGTTACTGACCTTGATCACATCTCATTTTCAGTGTGCATGTGCATTTTGACTTTATATCTCCCACTCCTCACAAATGGCTATTCCATCGAAATTATGTGATTTATTTAAGCAGATATTTCATAATTTTGCTTTCAGCGGCTGTGCTCATCACAGAGACTGGTTCATTTGCATGTACAGTGTCAGCAGTGTTGCACACACACAGCTTGAGCCTGCATCAGCTCCTTCTCACACTGATGCTGATCATATTGAGGGAAACTGCCTGTATATCCTTCCCTTTATTACAGCACTGGACTCTTACACATTACATTATGTCTTATATTATATTGTATGTTAATGTCTTCATGTTAAACTCCTGAATCAACAGACACAACCATTTGTTTCTTTGACCTGCATGCTGCATTGATCGTGAGCTACAGAATCAAGCTGGCTCTGAGGGTCATTCCCATCTTTATTAAAAATCCCTTTCGGCGCTTTAGCTTTGTTTTTCCTTGCGATGACTCGACGACATTCATCTTAACATCAGTAACACACGTTGGCCACACTAAGCACAATGCATGCACTAATAAAGACGCGGACACTCACGGGTGAAAGGGCCTGAGGCTGAGGGGTTGACACTGTCACTGCTATCCCCACTCTCGCTGCAGGAGACCTCATCATCAGACTCCCGCAGGGAAGAGCACGGGGAGGAGGTGGCTTCCACCTCCTCAAATTTCCTCTTCAGTATTCCGCTCATGGCCGGCCGCATCTGCACCTGAAACCAAGAGACGGCAGAGGGGCCACATATTATTTAATATCCAGTTTAGGGGCCTTCATAATCCTCAGCACACTCAATTAGCAGTGAGACAACACACCCACCCCACCCCCCGTCCATACGAACACACACACACACACACACACACACACACACACACACACACACACACACACACACACACACACACACACACACACACACACACACACACACACACACACACACACACACACACAATCTCTCCTGCCGCTATCCAGCTCCCAGACGAGATGGAAGGAGAAAGCTACTAATTACATAGTAGGTCTTCTTTACAATTAGATCACTCCAGTGTCTTTGAGGCCGGAGACAAAAAAAGACACTGGACCAACTCGTCTTCTGCTCAGATTTTAATTACAAACAATACTGTATAATATTTGATCTCTATACACCTGGAAAGCAAATGATTAAACAGCTACAGGCTAAAATATTTTGCATGTCATCTTATAGGACAGAGCCGTTCCAAACCCTTTTTTATTCAGGTGCAAACCCAGCCTAAGGTGCTTTTCCCTGAAGTGATTTGCACGTATAGCTATCTGTAGCACCAGAGGAGGAATAGGTAAAGCTGCTGTTGAAGTGACATCCTATTGCAAGCTTCTGTTATGCAGGTACCACAGAGCAGAGTAAAAAAAAATCCATACTGACAGGCCATGATTTGCCTTGCAATCTGCAACAAATGCAGTCAATAGCCGTGTTTTTATAAAGCACTGTAAAAGTAATAGCCAAGATGGACCAATAAATATTACCCAGCCGGAGACCTTTTGTTAGTAAAATTGCCAAAGTGATATAATGTATTTTGGAGGTTCTGTGGTTGAATAAGGTGCAGCTATATCATGCCCAGCTGCTCTGTGTAGGTGAAAGTAAATAGTGGAGGTTATAGCTCTTCACACAGATGCTACATCTATACTCCGTCCACACGAGCGTTTTGGCTCTGCATTAGCTTTAATCCTTAATAACACGCATGATAGCACATATCTCGTGACTACTCAAGTACACTGGGAATGCGTGTGCAGGTGTAAGTGGAAAGGTTGGACACTGAGATTGTTTTCGCAGATTGCACCATTCGTCTCCTATGAATGTAAGCTGATGTAACGGCACAACAGTTATTAGCAAAGACAGCCGGGTCAGCAACGCTTGTAATCGATAATCCATGTTGGTTTTTTAGTGATAGACGAGGATAATGCCAGTTGTTTTCTTCAGAGAGGAGGTTGTGTGATAGGAGCCAGATGAAAGCAATAAAGGCTACGTCGTTACTGAGAAGACCCAATCATCATCATTCTTTTTTTCCAGATATCTCAGTTTTTGCCCACCCAGACTATATCCACATTACTGCGCGATTTTAGAGTTGGTAAAACGGAGAAGTTAGGAAATGCTGCTGGGCCTATTTCAGTTGGAAAACTCTGGGCTGTGTTTTAGTATAGACAGGCAGAAACGGAGATGTTTGGATATAATGACATAAACACAACTGCTGATTGAGACTTTTCCATCAGAAGGTAGCCTTTCGCTGATTCTGCAGGCTCCTATCACACGACCCCGGTGTGCTTGAATGGTCATGTTTTTATGTGTGTTAGTATCGACGGGGAATAAAACTTAAGACGCAAACCCAGAGTTTTCCAACTAAAAGGGAGCCAGCAGCGTTTCCAAACTTCTTAATTTTAGCTGTGTGGACCTGAGGCGAATCTGTAGTAGAGTTGATGCAATATTGAACGAAAACGTAGTTGTAGGGATGTTGCATTAATAGTCGAGGCTTCAAACGGTTGTCTTCGCACACGTGTTCCAAACCACTTCAGTGTCAGTCGAGAGGGGCCATTAACTCTCTCTCTGTGTGATGTTGCAGTTAGATGTATAAACAAGAGCCAAGCCATTAGTCAATACACTAAAACTAATCACCACTCCACTGGAGCTGGCTCTAATCATTTATGTATTGTAACTGTCATGTTATTTTCATCGTAAACTCCTCCTGCCGTCTTGCTGACGGGGGTTGTAATATGGCAGGACTGATGCAACGCTAGTCACTAGTCATGACATTAGTTGAAAACGCAGTCATTCAAAGTATTTAATTGTCTTATGTTCCCCGTTTTAACAGCAGCAGCTGGAACATCATGTCTCATATTAAAATAAATAAAACCCAGTAACAGCACTGCTGCTGCTCGTATAGCACAGCGAGGACTGCTATGACTGGCAGCTCATCCCTCACTGCCTTCTCTCTCTTGGAAGCTGGAGCCTGTAAAGACAGTGTGCATCTTCTTCACCCAGTCCCACTCTGTCTATATCTGCCAGAGCAGCTTGTGGGGGAGTTCCATTCACAGACAGCCCTCGCTGTTTCATCTGGGCTCTGCTATTGAGTCATTACAGATGCAAATGCTGCCTGAGAGACACGCTGCTTGACGAGAAAGAGGTGCCACGGTGCTGGCAGAAAAGAGGTTCATTGTTCCTGGGGGGGGGGGGGCTGTGCTTGCTCAGTGCGGTGTCATGGCACCACCAGCATTTGGAGAAGCTCCAACGTCAACAGCTCTACCTACAACTGAGGAATGTGAGGCCTCGTCCATCTGGGAGGAAGTGGAGGATGTAGGAGGGTAAAGCTCCTAGAAAACGAAGGGATAGTCATTCGGAAGTAAATCGTCTTTAGACCGTAAAGCCAATAACTGAGTTGGATGAAGAGAAACAATCAATCCACTCTCTCTGCTGAATGATTGTGACAAAACAAAACATTAACTAATGACTTGTGAAATATATCAAATTAGCCTTGTGGGATTTCAAATATGCATCAACATTTAAAGATGCTATAATCTCACATGAGAACTGATTTGATTCACAACAGCAGGAGTGGAAATTTCCAGCAGAAATGTTTTGTGCAATTTTGGTCAATTTCCGAGGAAGGGTCCTAATTAGATACTATTGTTGGAAACCTATTCATATGCTTATCCCTCAGCTGATGCTGCACTGGGCTTTGATACCAAAAGTGGTTTCCATGGAGATTCTAATGCACTCTCTCAACTAGTGCTTTGCCATACGACTGTTTCCAGTGTTACATTCAGTATGTGAGGGCTCGAGGCAACCAGTTCCTTTCTCAGATTGATGCATCACTGGTTCATTTCTCA
This sequence comes from Verasper variegatus, assembly GCA_026259375.1. NCBI lineage: Eukaryota > Metazoa > Chordata > Actinopteri > Pleuronectiformes > Pleuronectidae > Verasper > Verasper variegatus. The sequence continues at coordinate 11,165,770 of CM048052.1, forward strand.
TCTGACAGCAGGAGGTAAAAGTTAATATCTTGAATATGGACTTGCATGACATCATGGGCCACAGCGCTGAGGGTGTTCTCGGATGAACCCCTTTCATCATGGCTAAGTAAAAAACAGAGATCGCTGCTTCTTTTTCCAACAGCTTTCTTTGTCTTCACTGTTGCCTTCCCAGTAATCATGGCTGGGCAGCATACACTGTGGCACGATGGAGAAAATCCTAGAAAAAAAATAATGCAGCAGAAGCCAGCTTGGAAAGCCCCTCCCTGTGTTTGCCTCTCTGTGCACACATCCAGTGTGGAAGCCAACTCTTGTCGTTAATCAACAGCACTAACAGCACTGTGGCACACTTGCATTCTAAAATACAATAAAAACATTTTAGGCCCCTTGTCATTCACCAGGTTCCCACAGTCACAGAAAAGGGATGTGACAACACACAAGGCTCAAAAACACTCACAACCAGTGACGACAGCAAGCCTATGGCATCTGGAGCAAGTCATGACACATCAGTCCTGCAATGACCACGTTACACTTCAGTGTGTGTGTGTTTGTGTGTGTGTGTGTGTTTGTGTGTGTGTGTGTGTGTGTGTGTGTGTGTGTGTGTGTGTGTGTGTGTGTGTGTGTGTGTGTGTGTGTGCTGGCCCTCACAGGAACAACTGACCTGTATCCTCTGGCAGACTGTCCCTCCTTTCACCTCTTCTCACAGCAGCACAGCAGCCGCACAATCATAAATGCAGCGAGTCAAAACGAAAAGAAAGGTGAGACATGATGAATGAAGAGGTTCCCATTTTGTTTCAGTCCACTGACTTGCAGCGACCCCTGAGCTCCACGAGTATGGGAGGAAAAAAAATAAGTGTGCAGGAGTGTGAGAGAAAGAGACTTGTAATTTTCCAGCTCGGCCTGCATGCGCTGCCCGTACCATATGCTTTATTGTTGCAAGATGAAAGATTTTCTTATTTTAACTAAACCTCTCTCTTCCTCTACCTCGCTTTATCTCTCTCTTTCTCTCTTTGGCCACACAAAGGCTCATTAGCTGCAGCCGGCTGAAAGGCAGCAGCCTGACTGGAGTAGAGTGGAGCAGAGCAGAGGCAGCCTGTGAGATCACATGGGTGGGATGTCTGAGAGAGAGAGAGAGAGAGAGAGAGAGAGAGAGAGAGAGAGAGAGAGAGAGAGAGAGAGAGAGAGAGAGAGAGAGAGAGAGAGAGGCGGAGGGAGGGAGGGAGGGAGAGAGAAGGAGGGGGGGAGAGAGAGAGAGAGTCAGGCGTGCCTCTGCTCCTGCTGTCTGCAGATATTTTTACCAACATGAGCTGGGGAGGGGAGGGGGACGGGAAAGGGGAGGAGGAGGATGTAGGCAGAGGTATGGGGGAATCGGAAGGAGGGAGAGGTGGATAAAGGGGGGGTGCATGTGTGATGCAGGGCAGTGTGAAATAGGTGTAAAGGGGGGGGGGGGTTAAGAGAGATGCAGAGAGGAGGGTAGTAAAGTAAGGGGGGTTGAGGAAGGGGTGGAGTGAGAGAGTTGTGAGGGAGAGAGAGACGAGAGATCGAGGCAAAGGAGAGGGGAAACATCTGATGCCAAGAACAACACAATTAAAAAAAGAGAAACTATAAAATAAAAGCCTAAAAGGCCAAAAAGAATAATCCAGGTTGCATCAAATTCATCAACAGAACAAGATGAAAAGTGGCAGTTATCCACCTGCGAAGTACATCTGCACAGACAAGTCGCAGAGGGAATTTGGAAAACACACACACACACGCACGCACGCACGCGTGCACACACACACACACACACACACGCACACGCACACGGAAGAGGCCAACATATACTACCTCAAACACAGGAAATACGATTTGTCAGGACTGTAGTGCACGGGCTCGCAACACTTCCTATGCCAGGAAGTTCTGCAGGAGAGTGAGTGCAGGGGCCTCGGCTTGTGCAGTCCAAGACACGATATCACTCCTGCACTCGTTGGACTGTGTGTCAATATAAAAAGGACGTGCACTTCCTCTTATAGAGCAGCTTTAAGCCTGGAGGCTTTTTTACAGCCAGCACAGCATTACAGTCATTAAAGCAAATGGGAGCATAAACACAGTTTATAGTGCAGTAGGAATAAAATTGTATTTTATATACTGTAAAAAAAATGTTTCGAAATGTGATGCAGAACATGGTCAGTTACACTCGAAGCAGATTTGCATTTTTTTTCGGCTCATAAATTGACATAATTTTAATCCAATGTGAGTTAGATGGGTAGTTAATAAAATATCTGTCAAAGCCAGAGTATATTCACAGTTTTATGTGAAACAGTCTGTTTTTTCTTTATTGCATCTGTAAGAAAAGCAATTTAATTCCACCCTGCAATGCTCTGCATCCTCATCATTGTCCTCACTTAACCTCCTCCTGCACTCCTCCTCCGTCCCTGTTGTCTGTTCCATTATCGAGCCACTTCAGGAAGCAGCAACAGCCCCTCAAAAGCAAGCATATCTATAGAATGAAGTCGCACCGGATGATAGGATTTAATCAGGAAATGTTTCTTTCTTTTTACTCATCTCATTATTTCACCATGTTGTTAATGAGGTTTCAGGTAATCTGAGCTGCATTTTAACATATAATACTGATAAATAGTAGCAGTAGCAGTACCAGCTGTGGTAGCAGTGCATCCTGTAAGGGTTTATATCCCTTTAGCACTGACTTTGTAATGGGTCCCTCTAAAATGGTAGATGTATACAGTACATACTGTACTCTGCTGAGCACTCAGAGATTACAGTAGGCTATTATGGCTGGAAGCATAGTAACAAAACTGCAGCAGCAACGAGACACTTTACCCTGTACACACAGATCACATAAACCTCACAGTTGTCCTTGTGACTGCATCTAAAATCTCAAAATGACAGTTATCTGTGTGTGTGTGTGTGTGTGTGTGTGTGTGTGTGTGTGTGTGTGTGTGTGTGTGTGTGTGTGTGTGTGTGTGTGTGTGAATGAGTCACAGTGACTTAGTCATACGAATGTGTGGGGAGGTGTTACAATGATTTGTGGGGTCTGATTCTGGGCTACCTGACAGGTGACAGCAAAGCTACTAACTGTATCTCTGTCCTAATGGAGGTAGGTGGCATAAGCAGATACCTATTTATTTGAAAACTGCATTTTCATACTCTTGGTACTTTGGCCCAGTGTCAGCTGGGATTGGCTCCAGCCCCTTGTGCCCGATGGTTCCGATGGCCGGTCGCTCAATGATTTATGCCTTACAAAGGACATTTAATAATTCTGTTACTGCTTACAAGTTTTAACCAGTTTCAGAAACAATAAATGAACAATCTGGAACAACTCTAATTACAATGGTATGGGTGAAAGTGAATTACTGTATCTGTGTTCATATTCTCTACTTGGTTGCAATGTGAGGACCTGACCTGTAATTCTGCTCTTAATAACAATTCAAATGAAATTAACCACTGCAGTAGAGGTAACACTTTCACTGTGAAAACACGTTGTTCTTCCATTCACTTCTTTCAGCACCTTGAAATGTTTTATTAGACAGCCTCATCTGCATTCCTTTAATGATTCATCCACGAGCCTCTCATGCACATGCTGCCCCATTACATAAAAATGCAAAACATAAGCTGGGGAGATAGCATTTGTTCCACCATGGCACAAGTGATGCTGACCCATATTTCTCTCTGACTTTCAAGACGCCTTTTAATTTCAGTGGAGATACTTGACAAAGAACATGCAAAAATAAAAAGGTTTGAAATTAATCTAACTTTATTTGTGTTGCCGTACGGAGATTGAGGTCATATGCAAAAGAACTTTACAATTCCCACTCTAACAGATGAAAGGTACATTTTGAATATATTTTTAATTACACCTCCAACACAGTGCTCCAGTTCAAGACAAATAAGAGAATAGAGTTTGTATGAACTGTTCTGTTCTATTCTTGAAACAGACTGTGAACCCATGATATGTGTATTGGGCAAATATATTGGCTGATCGGTATCTGCATTTGCAACATGCACCAATATCAAATATACAGAAAAGAAACAATGCAGATGTGCGTTTATATTTTACATAAAATAAAAAAAATACTTGTAAAGTAAAATATCAAGCCTCAATTACATTTCTGTGCCATGAGTGTAAATAGCGTAGACATTGCGTTAATTCTTGAAAGTGGGCGTGGCCGATGCTTGGTGCCAGTGCGGTCGTCATAACGACAACAATAACAGTTCAGCGAAAGAGAAGCACACACCAAGTTAGCCCACTGCCTTTGCTACCTCTTTTGCATTAACATGATTTGACTGGCTGGCATTAGCGCTTGAGTGTTTGTAAAAATCGCAATGCAAGGGAACCACAATGCAGTTCGGTAAAGCAAGACATCACCCCATTCAAAGTCAATGAGTAGTGTTTTGGTTGAAGCCTCCAATTCATACATGTAAGTCCAGCAAGTCCAGTATCGGCATCGGTCCCTAAAAATCTGTATTGGTCCTATTCTATTTAATAGGTCTTGAATTATGTCTCTAAAACTTTCCTGCAGTAGCTTTTTCCAGGGTCCTGTACATGACACAGTATATAAAAACCATGTTTATATAAACCCTTCAGCCATCTCACCAGAAATCTGACTCTGAACAGTTCTGGCGTCATGACAGCATATCAGCAGACTGTGAGTGGCTGTGAATCACAACCTTTAATGGTAGAGACTGGAGTGAACCCGTGATGAATCATAGCACCCACCCTTATCCCTTAAATCAACACCCAATCTATCTCACAGTATGTTCAAACATCGTGCGTAGCAGATGGAGGGTTCTTCAACCTATAAAGAGTTCAGGACCAACACAAGGGGCCTCTCTCCATCGGAGCTGCATTAAACAAGACTGTAATGTCATCGGCTATTATTCATAGAAGGTTTTGCAGTACACCCTTTGTGCTTTTCCAAAAGGTATAAAAGATAAATGGGCTGGTCATAAACAGTGAGTAGACGGAGGTTTTCCAGGAGAGGCAGTTTGTCTCTCCTCCAAAGCTGTTACTGTCTCAGAAATACAACATTGGCTATGTGAGCTTTGCCAAACTCAGAAGCCTCCTCTCCTGGAGCAGATGCCTTGATAACAGGCAGTACCGACAACTTAGAGCAATGCAAACTTAACAGGCTAGTTGCCTCCTGAAAATTGCGGACATCATCGGCATCATGCAAGACAGAGGAAATATGCACTGGATTTCTACCATCATCAAGCATCAGGCGGATGTTGCAAAAAAGTATACGGTACTCTCATTTACAGGCTACAAGATATTGTTGTGTTCATGGAAGATTATTTTGGTGGGGTTGTCTTGAGCCGTGCAGCCCCACTCTGTTCCAGGGGGCTTGACTCAGACAAGCCAAGGGCACTCTACCAGCAGGAAACAGAAGAGAGCCAAAGAAAACGGGTTCCCAGTGGAGAGCAATGTAATGACCAAGATATGTTGCCCAGGAACTAGACTATGTGTAATGACAGCTTCCACCTGGTGGCTGGCTTTAGTATAGATTATAAACCCTGTGTCCTCCTAGTTGGCATGGGAAACAAATTCTTATCTCACTGGTGTATGTCCAAGTGTTTGAATTAGTTATTTGATGCTATATAAATGGGCTGAGATGTCAGATTGAGAGCTGAGACTGACAGCAATACCGCTGCTCCACTCCACGATCACTACTACACAGATTCTGGCTCCAAATTATGTCCAAAGCACAAAATGGCAGAACCTGTGTCCAGGATATTTTATCTCCACAACGGGAGGAAGTGGAGACGTGTCGTCCCTCTTTATGAACAGACTATGGTGGAGATGGAAAGGCAGTAAACATGGGATTTATCAGTGATGCAACCAGAGGCATGTGAACTGTTGTTGTGTGTCTGCAGATTGTGTTATTAAGCATATTTGCTTAATTAGTTTTTCTGCCCACCTGGTGGTTAAAAACGTATTATTGTAGCTTTAATCATTACAAATACCAGCACTCACATACAGTTTACTTTAAGCCAAAGTCAAACACCCTACATACACTTACATTATCCGTGCTATATATATATATATATATCCCATCTGCTTTGATATGAAAGGCTGCCGGTAAATATTAAACTCTAATTAGTCACATATGAGAACACTGATTATGTGCATGAAAATCTAATTGTTTGCAGACTCACTTTCTTCAAGATGACCATCGGACTCATCATTTGAGCAACAGCCATATGTATGTGTGTGTGTGTGTGTGTGTGTGTGTGTGTGTGTGTGTGTGTGTGTGCGTAGGGGATATACAGTAGATTGTTTGCCTCCCTGTTCTGTATCTGCGTCTGCCAAACGCCTTTGCTATTCAATATGGCCGGTCGCATCACCGACAACAACAGAGTGTTTCCACAGTGAGGGGAACACATTTATCCACCCCAGATGGCTTGGCAGATGTTTTTATAAATTCTTTGTTCTTCTTCTTTTAAAAACATTTTTTTTTTTTTTTAATATGAGAAACAGTTTTTCGTGGCGGTAGACTTTGAGTGACTCGGGGGGGCATTCCAGTGGAACCAACTGATGGGAGTACAGAGTAGAGAGAGAGAGAGAGAGAAACCCTGAAACCACAAAAGATCCCGGGCCACGCTGCCAGTCTGATGCGGCGTTCGATCTCATCCATCACCGGTGTCACACTCAGCCGTAAACAGCAACCTTGAAAGAGAGAGAGTCGGCTCAGCGGAGAGAGTGAGAGATTTGTTAGAGAGAGAGAGAGAGAGAGAGAGAGGGAAGGAGAGATAAAGAGACAGATAGATGGAAAGAGAGGGAGGCTGGGTCTCAGCTGGACTCCCCTGAGGAGAGGCTATGGCCTGGATGATTATACAGCTACAGATGATGTCAGTGGAGGATCCCTGCCACAAACACAGTGCTCACATATTCAGTGACACCGTCTTGTATATGGGGGGTGAGGGGGGGTGAGGTACATTCCTAAATTAAACATGAAAAGGCCACAGTGCAATGTGTTTTGCAAGAGGTCAGGGGGCATCTGCCTTAATCTACGTGCACAACCGTGGTGTTCAGGAATGACACAATAAACACATGTCACTAGTGTCCTGTCCTTGGAGATCTCGAAGGGACCACATGGCAAATATGAGCGAATGCAACTGAGGATGAAAGAAATCAAATAGTGCAACAGAAAAAGGGAGAAATAGAAAACTCTTCCCACCGCTCTCTATTTTAATGAATCCTGCGGAATTGCTGCAGTTTAGCTCCAGTGTTGCAAGGGAAGCTCATTTATTATCCATCCACAAAATGCAGCTGCCCTGTCTGTCGCTGCTCACAGTGAGGTACAGAGCGACGACAAGAAAAAAAACAAAAAACACCTGGCAATTTTGTGCAGTGACAGTGACAGTAAACATTTGCAGTTTTACCGTCGTGCTCGCAATAAAAGGTCAGATGGGCAAATTATGCAAATAAATAATATTAGTCGTCAAACACGGCCGTCTTCACTCTCCATCAGCTTTGACAGAATTACAGAATGCACGGGGGAGAAAAACATTACCCAATTAAACACAAAGGGAATCCATTTAAGGAAACGTTGCGACATCTACAGATTTATGCAAATGAGACTTCACATGCGCTCTGTACATTTGTTAACTTGCACTTGCCTGAGGCTGCAGACAGATCTGCTCCACACACATGAAAGAGGAGGGGGGGGGGGTGCAGGGGAGAGAGAGGAGGAGAGAGTGGAAGAGGGGGAGGGAGTGTAGCCCACTGCTCAGCACTCAGCACACGGAGGAGCCGCAGCCTGGCGATGCCTGCTGCAGCCTTCATCCTGCAGCCGAGTGCTGGGATTCATTGATCTGCTCCTCCTCGTCACAGAACAATGGAGGAAGCTCCTTATTGAGCACATGGGTCCAGGGTAAAAAGGATGATCACTGCCGCACATCATAGTTGCGCCATTTCATTCTAACATCTTGTAAAAGAAGAGTAAGAGCTGCATAACTGCCCTTTTTATCAGTGGCCAGTGCACCGCTCTGATAGACTTGTACGAGAACATTCTGGCAGGAAGATGCTGAGAGCTTGTGAACTCATTTGACTCCTGACACAACTGTGTGTGCATTTGTAATATTTCACAACAGAGGCCATTAGCAGGGTTTTCTAATGAACGAGAGACACATTCTTAAGATATTTCATCCAGCATCACAACCGTCTTTGTCGTTACAAGCGGTGATCAAAATACAGTATGTGCAGACAAATATAGAATCAGGTACCCTCACCCCCGTGTCAATCACAATGCTCGGCTAAATTATTCATGGCTCTATATTTTATTTATGACTATATTTTCCCATGTCACCTGAAAGTTCGCAAAAGCCAGTTTGCAGGCAGACACAGAGCTGCCAAAACATTTCACAGAGACAGGGCTGCTTTCATCTCTCACACAGGCTGGGAAAGCTGTGGGATGTGGGGTTCACATTCTGCAGACAAGCCTTATCATTTATATATAGCCAGTATCATGTAGAGATCTTGAATCGCTTTTTTTTTTATATGCAAAGCATTTGCGGTGTTATCTGAGGAAATTCATGAAGTAGGCCAGCTCTGCATGTGATTGCAGTATATGGTGAACTATAGTGGTAAGAAAGTCAGTACTTTATGTTTTCATGATTCTGATAAAATCCCTATTAAAGTTGCGATAAAGTATGGGGCTATAAAATAAAATCGAATTGAATCAAATTCTTATCTAACATATTTAATCAGATGTATACAATTGTATACAATACTATCATTGTGAAAGTGAAATAAGTGACATTATATCAATTCCATTCAATTTTTTGATGGGTTTACATGTTTCTACTTTGCCCTGCATCATTTCTGGTTAAATGTTTCTATCAAAAATGATAATTTACACTGTACAACATAACAGTTCAAATGTTAAATACAAAGTTTTCCTTGTGCGTGTCTTCTAAAACCGTTGTCAGATATGAAATTTGGAAAAAGTCTAGAAATATAAGTCTCTGTACATTTCCTTAAGTTTTCCTTTAACATACGAAAAATACAGCTCCATCCTTCACCACCACCACCACCACCACCACCAACAGTGTCTATAGGCTCCAGGGAAGTTTCCTTCATAGCAAAGCACCCAATATTTCCAAACCGCTTCCCATAGTGACCTACTTCCTGCCGGGTTCTAACATTCCTCCTGTTCTCAATAAATGTAATTTTACTTCAAACTTTCTCTTGTATTTGTCTTATTAGTCTCTCCTGATTGAATTGGTATTTATTTTTCAGCTCTAACGTTTTTTCATTGAAACTGAGGATTTTTTTTAAATTAAGTTTTGAAGAACTATCATTCTTCTTTCTTTCATGGTCTATGTTGATGAGAGCGGCCATCAGAGACGTTTGGTTAAAATGGGCTGAAATAAAAATTTCAAAAAGGCTCAACACATCATCCAAGCTTTTGGTCACAAAGACCTTCATCAGAGCATGAGACGTGCTTTATGCTGCTAATACATCCAAGGTTTAACTAACTAACACACTCTCTGGTTGTAAAATACCAGAAACATAACTTCAAAGCTCCTCTATAACATTACATTGTCAGAGAAAAGCAACAAGCAAAAACACATTTACATTTTCTCTTCTGTGTTATTTATTAAGAATGTAATAGTTGAATATGAGTAAATGTCACTGAGGCTTCATCAGGACTCTGCGTGTGTGATTTGATCAAATCTGACTGACAGTTAACAAGCATGTTATTTAGAATGGTCCCTGTCACCAAGACACTGACACGATAAGAAGAAGCTTTCAACGTCTTGAAAAGATCCAAATTTAGAAAGATTAATAAGTTCAGACCTTATAAATGCATTGTATACCCTATTGCCCACGTGATCAAGATAGTGCAACAAAATTGGAGCCGAGAAGAGGAGGAGTGTTAGGTTTAAAACAAGTACATTCCTACTGAAATAGATATTGAATGGGGTATTTAAATGATTTTAGGCAGCATTTAAAAATAACGTTTTTTGGGGGGCAAACCGAACCTGACGTCTGAATCCTTAGGTTTGAATGTGAAAGTGAATAGTTGTTTTTCTCTGTATGTTAGCCCTGAAATACACTGACGACCTGTCCAGGGTGAACCCCGCCTCTCAAAAGATAATCAGTATCCATAATGAATGGATGGATGCATAGCTCCATACATGAATGAACATGTCTCTCCTATTTGATCTAGAATTCTTAGAGCTTTCCTGTATTTAAAAAAGCTTCTATTTATGTATCACTGATTTGGAACATTAATTGTGAAGTTAAAATTGAAATGTATACTCTGTACTGATTGTACAATACAATAAGACAAATGATTACAGAATTAGTTCAATTTTGACGGCTGTATAAAGCATTAATGCGGAGGCTTACCTCGCACTGACAAATAAAAACTCATTCAGACAGAAACATTTGATTTTTTTCTCATAACACTTAATTAGCTGGCAACAGACAAAAGATTCCAAATAAGTGTCATGGCAACATCTCAAGAGAGCACAGACCTGAACGGTGAAAGCCCAGAGCTCAGCCAGGAAGGTGCCGAAGACACCAAAAAAAACCAGTCACTTCAAAAGCTTCGAAATTGGAAGCATGAACCCTGCTGCAACACACAAAGCTGCTCGGTGATATAAAAGGTTGATATTAGTCTGTACGGCTGTGAAGTGGGTCATTGATGCTGTGATTTCAATTTGGAGTTCAGACAGAGAAGACGCCAATTAGAACATGCACAGACACAAATCATGAAAACCCCACGCTCAGTTTGAAACATTAAGAATTAGTGAAAGGGCCAAATGCTGTGAACCAGAGGGCGAGATGTGTCTTAACTGATCAAGGAGACGGGAGATATAAAAAAAAAATACAACAAATACACAATGATGTTGCATTCACTTGCCAGTTAGTCTATTATATTAGGTTCATTACATGAAAGATGAAAAATTCAAATGTACCAGAGGTAGAAAATCCTGCTAATTTCAGGAATATATGGAACCTTTCACCTCAGCCAAGGGGGTTATGTTTTAATCTATGTTTGTTTGTTTGTTAGCAGGATTAAGCAAAAACTACCAATTTCCATTAAACGATGTGGAGCGGTGGAGCATGACCCCAGACAGAGCCTGAGGAATGTTGGTGTACCAGGATTTTTTTTTTCTCACTTTCTTTAACATTGTGATGTTGTGTTGGTTTTTCAGAGAATTATGTGTGAATCATAAATAAAATATGTTTGTTTGTGAGCTGGATTACGCAAACAACTGCAGAACCAATTTCCATGAGACTTGGTGGAAGGATGCGGTTCGGGTCACAAAAGAATCCTTCGTATTTTGGTGCAAATCCAGGAATTTATTTTCTTTAATATTGCAAGATACATTTTGTAGATTTCTCAGTGAATGATAAATGGATGTTGATTTTAAAACATCGGACATGTGCGGGGAATAGATATTGATGGGTGTATGCACTTTGGTGCAGATCCAAATAAAAATCAAGAGCTGTATCAAGATATTTCTATGTGTATGAGTAATTAATTTCTTTTGTTTGGTGCAATTCCAATAAGGTTTGTTATGTTACATGCAATGTTGTAGCCTGGTTTCATATTTAGTGCACTAACGTTTTTTAGCATATAACTTGAAAAATACAAATTACATACATCTTTAAAACACAATCCATAATGTTTGTTAGATGTATCTCAACAAATTATCACTCCTGCAGACTGGTACTCGTCTTGCATGGAACACAAACCTGCTTCTTGCAATCCTGACATTTATCTGTCTGAACCTCCAGGTCGACCTTAAAAGGCACAAATTCAAGTTGTTCCCAAATAGAAGGGAAAAAATGAATTCAGTCGTGCGTGAGAACCTTTGCAGCCAGACAGTTCACCCACACCCGCCTCCTGCAGAGAGACTCTTTTTAGTGCTGTTAAGCCATAACACCTTCCCTGCGAATCTTGAATGGACTGCATTCTCTGTTATCAGGCTTCAGCCATCTGCGCTACAGTATGTAATAGCAGCACGGCAGAATCCCTTATTCAAATAAGTCTGCTTAATGATGCTGCTTTTCACAAGTAAACACGTCTACTTAATGTTTCAGTGTCCTTTAACTCGGTGCCACGTGTACTAATTAAATCCTGCTCCTCTGTGGACTGCATGGGTGCTGATGGATTGAGGAAACAGATGGATCGAGGAGGAGAAATACACAGTCGCGAGGAGAGGCCCCGCTACCCAAACACACACACACACACACACACACACACACACACAGACACACAGACAGACACACACACACACACACACACACACACACACACACACACACAGACACACACACACACACACACACGGTGCCCACCCCCACATCACCTTTCAGATCTCAATCACAAAGATGGAAGTGGTTGTGTGATTGTGTGTGCACGGTCGCATGTCTGAGTGCACGCTGGTGCACAGCAATGGACTGATGGTGCTGCCTTTCCTCTGTGACAAAAGAGGCTGCAGGAGGAACATGAGGACGGTGGGGAGGGATAATGATGTTGCCAGATTTAGTCCTAATATATATATATATATATATGAACCCGACAGTTCACGGAAGATGATCGTTGTCTCTTAAATACATTAAAATAAACATATTAGATGCCTTCGCAGAGAACATTAAAATCTCTCCGTCTTTACTGCCTTGTGATTTCCCCTTGATTGTAACTTATTGAATTACAGACAAACAAAATAAATATCAAGCACACAACACAACGTGCTCTAGAAAGAACATGTCCTCTTTTCATCACTGGGATATCAGAGGCATCTCTCTGGTATAATCCAGTGAGAATAGCACAGCTGTCTGCATTGACTAAACACTGTTGTCTGCCTCCACATCACATCATAACTCATTATCAGGGGCTCTTTTGAGGCACTGTAGCAACAGTTGAGCACCAATCTACCTCGCAGGCATGAATTCAATATGTTGATGTGTTGTGAAAGCTGGTGGAATTATTATTATTTCAGGCGGCGAGCAGCGGAGGTGGTCTTACCTTCAGTTAAATATATTTATGCTGCAGGGACCCACGTCCGTTCTGTGAAGGATAGAGAAATAAAAAGGATGTTTATTGACGGAGCAAATGTTACAGAAGCTGCATCGTTTCCAGAGTCAAGAGAGGTCAATTAGAAAGTGATTTGAAGAAATTCTGCTTGAGGCCATTGTTTTTTTTATAATGCATCGTTGTCATCACAGCAATGGTACACAAGGAAACACTGCAACCTCAGACATGTGGAAGATTGATTGAGCTTTATCTAAATCTCTTTGTGAGACACTCTTTCCTCTTATAACATGGCGGGTGATTTGGCTCTACAGGGAACCAGGCCCTCTTCTCTCAGCAGTCTGTATATGAGAGGTTCTCACAGCCAGTTTGGCCGTGGACCAGTCAACTGCACTCCTAAGTACAGAAGCCTGTACGACACACCTCGACAACAACACCCAGAAGGCGCAGGAGCTCTAACATGCATGTTCCCTTTGGGTCTGTGACCATTTCATATGTACACGTAAGGCTCGGGCAGAGCTGGAATCTGATTGGCCCCTGAAATGCCCCTGTCCGTTTTTAAATCAACTATTCAATCGCTACTATCAGTACTAGCAATGAATATGACAAGTTGTTGAGCATTTTCTAAATATAATAAATGGCATGTGGTTTTGCTCAAAGCGAGAGCTAACAGTAAACAAGGAATGAATTAAACGTGCATCTTTAACCCCTTTTCCACTCGTCCAACCCACTTACACCCACTAATATCTGTCTTTTGTCTGCAATGGGAATGAATACAATCACCATTCCCTCCCGGGTCAAAGGACGCAGGTTTAAATTGGCACTGGCCCCAATCAGCAATGATGGAAACACGCTAATTTGGCAAGACAGCAAGGTGAGAGACTGCCTGAGTTTTCAGTGTCTTCTTGACGTTGAATATGATGCACCGGGGGTGAGGGGATAAACCCTTCTACTGCCAATGGGAAAGGAGACAATCACCTTTATTTGGGGGGGGGGGGGGGGGGGGGGGGGGTACCTGCATTTAAACAAAAAACTTGCGTAAACACATCGATTCCAAAGTTTTGTCCGAATCCTGCCCGGCTTGTTTGCTATAACCACACTCTTGTGTGTGTCAGAGTTGACTATATGACACAAGTATATATGAAACTAAACATGCTCTGAACCCAGCAGCCGACATAGAGCAGAAAAGGGGGGTTGAGGGATGTTTTATATCTAAAATGGCATTTACTGAATCAGGAATTGTGCGCGCATGTTAGACATATATAATCGGGCTCTCTTCGTAAACTGTGGCCCCCTTGATGGCCCCTGATTTAGAAAAATCCTATATCCGCAGCTGGTGAAGGATAACAATGGTCAGTGGTTTAGGTGGAACAAAGAAATCTTGGTCTTGACATACTGGTATAATTCTCAGTTTTTAAATGAGCATAGACTCCTGAGCTGTGATGTTCAGAAGAGTTTGACAAATGGACATTTACCATGTTGCGGCAACAAAACAGCAGGTAAACATATCTAATCCAAATCAAGTCCGATTATATTTGTACAGCCCATATTCACAAATCACCAGTTTCCTCAAACTATCTGTACAACATCCTCTGCCCTTAACCCTCGACTATAAGGTGAGGAAAAACTTCCCAAAAACATTTTAACAGGGAGGAAACGCAGAAACCTCAGGGAGAAGTGAGGAGTCCCTCTCCCAGCAGCACAGACAGACATGCAATAGTGTATAAAGCAAGAGAAAAGATCAGAGAATCAAAGGTATTAGGTTTATAGTTCTCCACCTTATCAATGTGTTAAAACACAGACACATCATGTAAGATCTGATCAGACTCACCATTCATTTCTGTTACTCTCATCCAGTCACTGACGCCTCTCTCTGTCTCTCTCTTTCAATGGACCTCACAGCCTCTTTCTCTGAACCATGTCACCGTCTTCCTCTCCTGCGGAAATCCTCCAACCAGCATGTGTGCGAGACCATTTAAAGCCCGGTACCGGGTTCCCGTGGATCGTGAACTGGGTCCTGGGGCCAACCGGCACAACTGACGCACAACACAGTCGCTTTCACAGGCAACTCTTCCGGCTGCTGGGGAGGGGAACAATGGTGCAGCAGCACGCTGACAGCTCCACGGCCAACGTGACTCGCTCCGTCCAATCGTGGAGTGAGGAGAGCGGCCACAGAGCTCCGCTGCTGCCGCCTGAGCACTGGAGCCTCCGCGCAAACCCACTGTTCCGTCATGCGCCAGGACTGTGCCAAGCAGGGAGGGATTCACTCATGTCAGCGGGGATTTGATGGCGATTAATAGGCTAATTTACATATACAAAAAAGAAATTAGGCATTTTTATTAAACAAATGAAGAGTCTTAATTGTAAAATAATATCTCATGAATGGATGAATTTGCTGTTTGATTCTGAAAGGTTTAAACATCTCTTTGCCTTTGACTTCACCTGGATACTGTAGTATAATAAATATGCTATGACAATAAACAATGTTGTTGTAGCTGAAACTGGGCTTTTTACCACCAGGGGTGAATCTAGGGGTGGGGCCAGGGTGACACCGGGCCCTTTTGAAATCTAATTGGCCCCTCAAGTGCCACTGTCTTGTCAGTAGTATTTTTTGAAATATAAATTACACCTTTTATACCTAAACCCTGTTACCCAATAAACCTGCTAAAAAAGACGATTGACTCCTGTCTCACTGCCAGTAGAGGGAATTTTGTTTTTTGTTCGATGTCACAAATGCACCGTTAACTGAGGCTATCTCACGCCTCACTCAGCCAAGTGTCACGGTAACATACATTGGGCGGTTGTGTCTGAGGGGTACAGCGGTCCTCCTCCAACCAGAAGGTGGGAAGTTTGATCCCAGTCTTCCCCATCTGCATGCTGAACCCCAAATTGCCCCTCACAAACATGCTGCGCTCTAGGCAAGGTGTAATCTGGATCTGAACCTAAACTGGCCAATGTGGTAAATGGTGAATATGGCCCAAATAGCACACAACTAATTTGAGCCTCCTTTGGCACCTTTGGTCGACATGCAGTCCAACTGTGGCTTACATGTGGCCCAGATCTGGAGCGGAGCGCCTAAGTGCCATCATTCCACATGATATTCAAGACGGATGACAGTGGGGCAGTCTAACAGTGTGGGCCAAATCTGGGCCAAAACAAATGCTGGTATGTGGCATAGGAGTGGGAGCTAATTAAAAGCTGTGTCAACTGCAGAGTCATTTGACCCGGGAGTGAATGCTGTTTGAATCCAGGCAGACAACAGTTAGCTGGTGTTTATGGCTTTTTTGACGAGAGCATAAGGGGCTTTAGTAACTTACTAACAATCCAATTTTTTTAAAGCTTTTTTAAATTCATATTCTGCTTGAACAAGGAATAATGTTCAAAATATATTGAATGGTGTGTGGCTACAGGGAACAAGGAATTACCAAAATGTAAACCTTACTGAATCAGGAGTTGTGCACTGATGTTGGACATATAATTTGTTCCTTTGTGTAAATTGTGGCCCCTTTATGGCCACTGATTTAGACAAATTCTAGATCCGCCACTGTTCACCATTGCCGCAGCATTTATATAAACCCCCTTTTAAATGCACTGTATCTCTGGAATAATTATCTTTATAAAACATGTTACAAATGTTAATGAAACATATGAAGTTAAGAGGATCATATAAAAGAAACAGCTGCTTTGGCAAACACCCATAATGGCCCTACTATGCATATCACATTTTATTAGTCCCTGCTGTGTAATGTAAGTTAAATCAGCCAAATGCCAAAAAAACATCTTTGATAGGTCATAAAAGAAGCAACAGGAAGGCAATGTTTAATTTTCAGTCCACTCAAGGGGAGTCTCAGTATGACTCAGGGTTGAGTGTAAAATAAATAATTGAAGCAAACTGCCATCTTGTGGCCATAGTGTCAAACTGTAGTGATTTTGTAGGCCCAGATTAATCCAAAAACCCTCTTGTCATGTTCACCTGCTGCACATGGAGCCAAACGTGTGGGTGGGTGCAGTTGGTTCTGGGGATGCTGCGATCAGGAGGAGAGGGAACTATGCTCTTGCCTCATGAGGATGAAAGTGAATGTAACATTTGTACGCATGCAATACTGGCTCAATATATCTGCATACACGAAAACTCCCTATGCCTACAATATAACACATGATCTGTCCATAAGAATTTAAAAACAAAAGTGAGTTTTCTCATCAGAGTGTTTTGGTGAGGGGGTGGAGCAGCAGGCAGAGGATGTAGCATATTAATTCTGCTGCGGCGACCACGTGTGTTTTTGTTTACAATGCAGGTGTCTGAAGTGTAAGTTACTGTTTGGAGCGTTCCATCTGTCAGTGGCCAACAGCAAATTACCAGCGGACAATTTTGTGGATTATGTGATGCTACCACTTTTACTGAGAAGACAATATCTTTTTTGTATTGTCACAGAAATGTAAACGTGCATTGTTGACTATAGGCGTTTGTCTTTTCAAGGTATTTTGGTTTGCTTAAATTATTTCCTGAACTTGCACTCAACCTTCACGCTGCTTTGACCCATCCTCAGGTTTACATGCTACATAGCACATCCTTTACTGTACCATGGTTTACTGAAGTTGTGGAATTTGCTTATGTATACATTTTAATTTCATTTGTTTACAGCTCTGTAGGCAGAAATGCTAAGTTTAAAGTGTTGAATTTTGGACTACAGAAACAGAAACTAAATCAGCAGAAATACTCTACTCCCCCCATGATGTCAGAACTCTTTGTTTGGTCCTTCTCTTGGGCCTCTGAGTAAAATCAAGCTCCGCCCTCAGCTCTGGACCAGGAAGGAGGAGTCCAGGTAGGTAACTCAAACAAAGAGAAGTAAATCAATACAATTCAAACCAGCAATCAAACGTTTTCTCACAAAGGCTCATTTGGACATTCTCCGGAGAAAGTCTGTAGGCTCTCACTCGGACATATGCGTCCTCACGTATACCCTCTCCGGAGAATGTTCAGAGATTATCTGGGGTTCAGTGCAGGTCTGAAAACTGCTTCTGACGCTGCAGCACCCCCTTCTGGCAAAGCATCAAAATCCACTATAACCGGTAACCTGAAATTAGAGAGCAATTCTTAAAGTGTTAGTAACTGTCCATCAGCTTTAACAAGTTGTTTTTGTAACCTGGTCTTTCTCTTTACCTGCACGACTTCCTGTCGTGGGGCTCGGCCTCCCCTGGTTTACACCTGAGAGGAGGAAGAGCATAAAAAAGAACAGTCTTCCTCAGTGCTGTGTCCTCCCTCTTCCTCGGCACAGTCAGGCATCTGGCGCCCTCTGGCTTTGGTTGAGGTGAGTCTCCTCTGTTTTTTCAGAAATGCTGATCTGGGGAAATTCAGTTTTTGTTTCAGTTGCTCCTGCCAAGAATACAAAGATATATACAGACCAAGACAATTGCCTATATTTTGTATTTCTATGTATTGTAAGAGGATAAAAAAAATGTATGTAAAAATATGAACATTATAGTACAATATATAAACAGAAACTGAAAATGAATATGTAAAAGTACAGTATAGGCCTCTGCAATAATAGAGTACTGGATCATAATACCGTCACTGAATTCAAAGTGTACACTGTGTGATTCCACACTAATGCCAATGTTAACGGCTAAAGGGTGGAAATAGCAAAGTATTATGTAAAACATTTAAAGGTCAGTAACATGTTTTGGTCTGTGGCCCTCTGTTTACAATTATACCTGGTTATCGCTCAATCAAATATTTAGCAATACAATGTTGAAACACTGCGGGAGCTGAACTGTTATCTGTTACTTTCTCATCTTCATTTTCTCGTGTTCGACGTCTTCTCTTGTCAAACAAATTGTTCTAATTATCAGAAATAATTTAAGAGGGTTTAGAAATTAATCTCGGCACAGAGGGACCACATGCGCGTTACAGAGCCACACAGAAAGTGCATAATTATTTCTGAACTATTAGCCGTTATTGCACTACAGGGACACAAATAAGTAAACACTATCAGTAAATTGGATTGGGGGATTTGACAGTGCACCAACTGTTGTGGCATTAAGTGGCTTAATTTCAAGACCCAAACATAAATTGTATTCTATCCTCCCAAATGCTGTTTAATTCAGCATTACTCCGTCTTGGCATCCTCATTAGTACTAATGAGGATTTGGTGTTACCATGTTGCACGTTATGTTAGCACCAGGCAAATGGAAAAATGTGTTTATACATTTCACATTAGGTAAGTAAAAAAAACAAAGCGTAATTAACAGTTTCTTTCTCTGAGGATATTGTTTTGTGTCTTATAGTTTGGGAGTTTCACTGTGAAGGAAAGTGGTCTCCTGTGAGTTGAAAGCACCGGTGTAACCTGATGAATGTGAATGGATAAAGGACCAGGCTACCCCTGACACTCGGCTCTGGCCGCTCTGAATTATGCATCGCTCTCAGGTTAACAGAGTTCGGTATCCAGTGTCCCTTTTTCAACTGATCACGGCGATCGGATCATCCTGAATATTTCTCTTTCCTCTCACTGTTCTTCTCTTCCTGCAGCAACTGCAAGAAACTTGCAGAGGAAAAAAGTGAGTTCAGAGATAGAATTCTATCCATATTTATATTATATATGATGGTGTGTATGCATCTTGGTGTATTTATGTGTGTGAAAGGCCACTATACATTACCATGATTACTGTGTCTCTCTTTAGGGAGCTCTCCTGAGCCTTTATGCACAGCCTCTCAATTCAGTGCCCTCATAGAGCCGCTGATAGAGGCCCCCTCAGGCTGCAGAGGTAGTGAAACCTTGTCGAGTGTGGTGACCTGTGTCCCCCTCCCTCCAGCTGTCCGAGTTCCCTGATGATACTATTGCACCACGATGGAAATTCAATCAAGAGATGGACCAGAGTGAGAGGCGACCGCTCCTGTGTCCCTCTCCGACTCGCCCGCTAATTGATTTTAAATAAAACCTTCAAACACGTCAGGATTAAAGAAACCTCGGTATTACAAGGTGGGCTGCAGAGAGGATCATACATTTTACTTTCACCAGCTGTGAGTACAATTATTATTCTATTTGTGTGTGTGACTGTGTGGAGCTGATAATGGCCAATGGCGTTGGGTCATTTCTATTCGAAGTGTGAGGTAATTACCACCAACCAACAGTCAAAGCTTTAAATGGCAAAACATAACCACCACCATGTGCCTGTTCAGTGTTGATTGTGTCAAATGGAAAGTGACAGTGATGGATGTTTTTCATTGGTGGGTTTGTTGCGGAGGCATCACTCATACAATCCAATAGAAGTGAGGGAGCCAGAGAATTGGTCAACCTTGATGTGCCATGCTTTGTTCAAGTATGTTTCATGGGCATAAAAAGCTAATTTCCAATTGATTAAGGGGGCAAGGTTCAAAGTCAAATCCAAATACCCCAGATATATAAGATATATAATCAAAAATAGAAAAATGTAGAATAACAAGTGAGTACCTGTTATTTGAAAGTT
This sequence comes from Verasper variegatus, assembly GCA_026259375.1. NCBI lineage: Eukaryota > Metazoa > Chordata > Actinopteri > Pleuronectiformes > Pleuronectidae > Verasper > Verasper variegatus. The sequence goes on from CM048052.1 coordinate 11,186,223, forward strand.
AAATAAAGAAAAAAACTAATAGATTTTTAGGGAGAAGTTCATAACTGTATCACCTCTTTCTTTATTGGCAAAGTCAAAGCTTGAGTTTAACCAATGTCTGCTGCTTGCAAGATTTCTAGAAACAGCAATTCTCACCGTTTAACATTGCTCAGAGTTATTTCACACCGAGAGCAACAATGAGAACAACCGGGCAGACATGAACGATTTTCATAGACGAATACGGTCCAGCAGAATACAGAATAAATGCATGATTTACAGTGTGTGGGAGCAAATTGTGTCATATTCCTTCACTGTGAGCTGCAGATGACTGTAAATGAAAGGGTATCCATGACAACTATGACAAATGTGTACAATAGTAAATCCTAGTTCGGTCAGTAACAAGCGGTATGTTGTGTGTCAAACGGAGAATGAGGCGCGTGTAGCTGCCTGCACTGACATTTTTCAGATGTCTCAGTCTATGTGACAGTGTGTGGCCAGCGTTTCTCTTCCATTAATAATGGAGGCGTAGCTGGATGCACATTGTGCTGTGTGGGGCCCAGGAGCAGTGAGCTACTGTTTCAGAGGGCCAGCTGGCTTTTCATTTACATTCAGACTCTATGATTGGAGCAACAACAATTGATATATGTGCAACCTTCCAAACCGAGGAATAGTAAATACTTGTTGTGTGATAGATGTTGTGATGTGAAATTAACCACAGGACTAAAGGATAACCGCTGAGTCATTAGCACTTAATGTCTCTGTACACTCGCCGTGTAATTGTCTCTATCTCCAACTCCTCATGAACAGGAAAAGGATGAAGCTGGCAGAGAAAATGAATGAATCTTCTGCTGTGAGGTCAACCACACTAACTTTGTATTAACTGCACTTCACCACTAGATGGCTGTTAGTCACACGCATGAGAAGACTCTAATATTTCATTGAGGGGGTCTTTTGAAGTTCCTCCTTCTACCAGAGTGTTTCTCCAGTCAAGGCAGAATAAATTAAACTTTAATTACTGAAACAAAAGTTGCTGCCTGCAACAACAAAAAAAACAAAACACCCATAATAAATTGACATCCCAATTACTCACAAAATGTATGTAAATAACAGCAAAGACACATTTGGTCCTCCTCCACTGGATGATGCTGTTTGACCACCTTTTGCACTTCATTTTTAATTAGTTATGTAATAACATACCTGCTGCAGGCCGGTCACTGGGTGGAACTTGCCGTAAAATTATATGGATGAAGAAAAAAAGACTTGAAATGAATCAAATACAAATATACAAGTAAACAGGAGTATATACCTACTTATCCCACAAACATCTGTCTGCCTGTATGCAAGCCATTCATTTTATTGACTTCACACACTATTGTAAATTGCCAGAGAGAGTGCAACACCGTGTTTGGTGCAATTTGGACATGCAACACTATATTAATGAAAATTGAATTAAAAGAAGAACTCAGTGTTATTTTACGAAAAACAATGACTATGAAATCTTCATTGCAGCTAAACCAGGTAGGATGAACACAAAGTTTTGGGATTTCACATATTGTAGAACTGTTTGATGAAGACACACTAATTACGAAGAATAATCCTAAAGTAAACAGTCTATTCCTAACAGGCAGGTTTAGAACAGGCACTGCACTAGTTCTTAAAAACATTAGAACAACATTCATTCAAAATCTGACTCCACACTTAATCCTTCACGAGTCCAAACCAATGCAATGGTGATATGTTTTAATTAAAGATGATGTGACTTATTTAATATGCTTACAACACTCGTGCTGCAGCATTGATTTATCAAGCATGGTACATTTTGCATAATGGGAGTTTGTGTTTAGTAAACAATTTACTTAACATGAATCACTGTGAGCAGTCTGGTGAATGACATAAGGAGATATGTCATAGTAATAATATGATTTTACCTCAGCCGCTGCAGAGCAGAACCAAAAGCTTCTCCATCGTACAACTATACTCTACCTTTGTGTTTCAGTCGCTGACTTGTACACCACAGTTTAATGCTATGTTTATTGAGGATATGTCTTGACTTCCCTATTAATTAATGTGAGCCAAAGTGTATCAGCATTAGTGGAGTTGGCGAGCCTAATCTCGTCAGGTAGGGAGTTCCAGAGCCTCGGGACCCTGACAGAGAAAGCCCGGTCACCCCGACTAGCCAGCCTTGACCTAAGGTCAGTTAACAAGTATAGGCTGGCTGATCTCAGGTTGCGACTGGGGTTGTAGGGAGTCAAGAGCTGCGAAATGCAAATAGGGGCCAGCCCAGGTGGAGCTTTGAAAGTTATTAAAAGAATCTTAAAATCAATCCTGAATTCAACAGGGAACCAGTGAAGTGATGCAAGGATTGGCGTGGTATGAGACCTGGGGTTTGTTTTAGTTAAGATACGAGCAACAGCATTTTGAACAAGCTGCAAACGAGTTAGGGTTTGACTAAGGCATGTATAAAGTGCATTTAAAGACAAAGGCTTGTCATTTATTTACTTTTAGGGAGAGATAGAACTGATTTAATTTTGGAAATAAATAGAAGATCGTAGATAGAAGTAGCAGGATTTAATAGATGTCAAGATTTCATCAACGTGTGTTTTAAAGTTCAGATGGGAATCAAATGTGATATTGGTTGCCAGGGGACCAAGAGGTGATAGGAGTTTGCCTGCTAGCTGAGGGTTAAGTGACATCCATTCCTTAATGGCAGTAAGACACTCTATTAGGACACTCAAGCGGCTGACGTTGTCTGGCTTAAAAGACAGGTAGATTTGGGTGTCATTGGCATAGGAATGGTAGGATATCCCATTAAAATTGCTAGTGATGTGAGCAAGTACAACGAAAATATGATTGAACCAAGAATAGAGCGTTGAGGCAGCCCGCATACCAGCGGAGCCAAGGATGAGATGTTATTTCCAATGGAAACAGAAATTTCTCGATCTGACGGATAAGACTTGAACCATCTAAGGGCAATTCCAGATATGCCAATGCACTGTTAGTCTATTGATGAGAATATTATGCTCAATGGTGTCAAATTGCGGCACTAAGGTCAAGGAGCAGTAATACGGAGCAATCTCCAGCATCGGCAGACATAAATATATCATTTGTACTTTTAAGGAGAGCAGTTTCAGTACTGTGTCGTTTGCAAAATTCAGACTGGAATTTACAAAAAAATATATTTTGGTCCCACGCCAATAGTACTGAATATTTCTTTTAGGAGTGAGGTGGGTAGGATGTCAAGAGGGGTGGAAGAGGAACGCATGTGTGACACAGTGTCAAGGAGAGTGGGACAGGCAGGATGCTCTGTGATATTTGGAACGACAATGGTAGTTGGTACAATGTTATTTCACTATTTTTTGCTTAAAAAAAGATTAAAACTTTTCAGTGAGGATTTGAAGTGGCCAGCAGGGCAGGAGGAGCTGGGTTTATGAGTCTATTATGGTTTTAAAAAGGAATCTGGGATTATGATGATTGCTGATGATTAGTTTTAAGAAACTTTTTAATGGAGTATGCAATTTGGTCTTTTCCACTTCCTTTCCAATTATCTGCACAGCCTTTTAAGATCCTGTAACCTGTCATCAACACACAGAGAGGTGTTAATAGGTGAGGTGATTTCAGTCTTTTTTAATAGGGGCTATGATATCTAGTGTAGTTTGACAGAGATTATTAAAGCTATTAAGTAAAACACATATCAAAGACATGCTCTGTATATTTAGAGTTTGGTTTGATTATTTTTAATAACGCACATTTTTATGATTTACCAAATAGTACATTTATTTAACATGTGATAAATCCCATCTCACCTTTTTATCCTATCCCATACCCCATAATTAATTCAGATCAGTCTGAACTATAAATCATTAAATATTGGTTCAGCATATACTGTATATTTAAGAACTGCATGATTGTAATGCAAACAACGAGTAACTTGGCTGAAGCACATTTGTAAACGTAAATGAAAAGAGACTCATCCGATATGTGTGAAACATTATTCATTTAGAGGTAGAAAATAGCCAATTTAAATGAACCAAATGTGGCGAACACATTTGAATCATCCAAACATTGTTACCAGGCGTCAGAGATCAGAGATCCTCTGAGACTCATTACAAACATAGATGATTCCTGATCACTGTATCACTGTACTGACCAACATATTGATTCCCCTCTGGTGTTAGAACCAACAGCTTTTGGAGACATGCCAGTGGGAATTCAGGACTCGCCTCAGGTCAGGAATGCCTAAGATTGCTGTCTCTGTGGGTCAGCATTCTTAGTCAGAGCAGGACAAAAAAGTAAGGTAGACTTTGCCCTCGGGCTGGAGTGCAGCTGAATATATACAAACTCAACCAAACAAGTGGGGGAGCTATTTGACCTTGCCACGGCTTGTCGCAGCATATCAACCCGGGTGAAGTGGAACAATGCAGTGAAAATAGATAGTTTTCTTGTTTGATTGATGAGTGTGAAAGCGTTGACATGACCGGACTCGGGGATGATAAATAGCCATGGCGATGGACAAAGAAAGTCAACTTAGTCCATTCAATGAGAAGTGTTTATGTAATAAGATAATACAATTTTAAAAGTCACTCTTCTCCATCTCCAGCCTTTTCAGCGTTTACATTATTTATCAATAGAGCTGCTTCAGCGATATGGACTTATTTGCCATTAGGTTGCATTGGAGCACGCTGAACATTTTATTGATAGTAATGTAGGTCACCCATCTTTGAGTCATGATGCTTCGCCTTTTGTCACTTGAGACAGTTATTTTTAGGTTATTTTTGAGTTTCCGTCGTGGCTTTTGGTGCCGAGATTGGGTGTCAGGAATGACGATGTCATAGGACAAGCAGGGGCTAAATATACGCCCTGTTGCTATGAATGTTGACATGATGTGTGTTTTTTCCCCCCAGCAAAATGTATCCCGTCATTGTCTAAGAGGCTTATCCAACAAATGATTCATGAGAGCGATCATAAGGATTGCAGGTTACCTGAGTAGGAATGGGATATTTAGGTTACTCTTGACTGCTCTTCGGCTCTAATACCACCTGGTGTCAACGTTCACATCTTGATTGTTGTATCCTTCAGACAGGATCTGTCAGGGCTGCGTGTGAAGATTGTTCACCCACCATTATCCTTCCCTTCTTTCGCTTCAGCTCGTTGGTTAAACAGCGCCTCAGAGGCCGAACAACCAAAATCTTGCGAGATCATGGGTAAAAAAATGTCTGCTGATTATTTTACAGAAACCCGACACTGTAATTGATGGACAGTGGTGGGTGGGAGGCAGTTAGGAGCCACATACAGGATCTACCTACAGTACCCCCATAATGATCATAGGGAACTCATGCTTACCATTCCATTTTAATGAGGTTCCTCCTCTGTGAGAGTGACCCAGATTCAAGGCAGATGTAATATTTGTTTCTGCAGATAGAAGTTAAGTTGATAAAAGTGTGGTAAGATGTGTGGACCCCCAAACAGCACATGAGAAGAATTCCTTGCTTAGAGACACTGTGTAATTTGAATCATTCTAAAGGGCAATTTTCCAAAGAAATCTGCTCACGAAAGTGTTAATGCTTTACCACATATATTTAATTAAAGTGATAAGTGGTTTGAGCTTCACTTGGTTCTCCATAATAGTGTTAATCATCATAGGAGAAACATAGACAGGGGGTGTTACATCTTTGTTGGTGTACCTGTGATTGTCACTGTCACTATGACAGATCAGATTTTTATTATTAAAAATGACTTTGGAACAGGAAAGTGGTGAATACTGCCAGTGGTTAGCGAAGCTTTACTTTGATTTATGGAAAAAGGTCATTGCAGCAGTGATCCCCTCGCTCCAATTCAGCAAACATGTTGAAATATTTAAATTACCTTGATGCATTCCAGTCACATGTTCGGCAGGAAGGAGGCAACATCACGCCAGCCTTTCTCTGCGAGCGATGCTGACGCACTTTGCATGTTCACTTTCTTTTACATCTCACAACATGTTAATTGGAAGTTCACACATCAAGGTTTTTTAAACTTCAAAGAAGTGCCCTATTCGCTAGACTATTTGGTTGCCATGGCAAAGCTCTGGTATAAAGAGCTGCTCTGTGAAAGATGAATAAACGGTCTTCTATAAAGTAAAATATTATGACTGCATTTATAACCTCCATAATTTTTACTTGATTATTCTCAAAATGTCTTTATCTTGCTCTTTTGATTTCACCTGCACTGAATTCAACTCACACTCATTAGCATAACATTAATGTGTTAAAACAATCACAGCAGTTCTCTAAGAGTAACAAGTGGTGGAATTGGGAAGTGTGGGATGTGGGAAATGGCTTTCTCATCTTTTAGAGAAATTGCAAATTGCTAAAACAATCTTTTTGTAGTGAAGCTTTCTTCGTGGGGGTTATGCCAAAGGGGTTAAGCTTACAACTAAGTTTGTTTGTCTCTAAGTTCGCAGCAGTACACAAAAACTACCATGAAATATCTTGGAAAGATCAGCAAAGAACCCATTGGAATCTGTTAAGGATCCTGATCAGGAGGCTGATCCAAGACTTTATTTTCCCATTTCTACATGTTCACAGAATAATTCAGGGATCTTGCTGAAAAGTAAGCAAGCTTTTTCAAGCAAGTTTAGGGAACTAATATCAATGAGGGTGTGAAATTTGGTGCATTGAATTTAAGGGGACTGTTGGGACTTGTGCCTTTCAAGTTTTTTAATTTAATTCAGTCATCTGTGTCTCAGTTAATGTTGGATATTTGGATATTGATTTGCAAAGCTTGTCAACACATGTGTTTGTGTGTGAAGTTAAGGTTAGTAACTACGGTTAATGGGTTAGTCTCTAGAAAGTCGAGCTAGGGTTATCTTATCTTCTAAAGTGAGAGACACAACTGCGTGCGCTTTTGTGTGTGCATGTCTCAGAGCTTTGCTCACTCAAGTCAGGAATAGGGGAAAAAGCTTTATTAGCATGAATCCAGTTACATCACACACAAACATCGACAGAAGAAAACACAAGGACAAGCACACGCACCACATGCACACATAAAAAGTGAGTAGTGAGCAGAAGCAGTCCCCCTACCCCGCTGAGCGTCTGAACAAAGTCTTGCCTGCTTTTTGTTCTGTGCTCGCAGCTTTGAAGGCTGGCTGGCGGCCTGAAAGCACAAAGTACCTGTATATGAGGGTTGGCAGCACCTGGAAGAAATGGATTATTTGCTGTAGGAGACACTTCCCTCCACGCATCAAAGACCTCGGTCTAATATAAAGTGCCTGTTTATTTTTTATACGTTGCAGCCATTTTCAGAGTTTTTTTTATTTTATGAGCACAGGAGCTGAATTGTCTGGTTTAGTCTCCAGTAGTTTCCCAGTAACTTATGTCTTTGACTATTGTTGGAGCCATCATTAGCCAGAGTGATATTTGACTGTTTATTTTTGAAGAAGAAGAAGAAATGAAGTTTGTGTTTGTACACTGCTATAGAAAGCCGAAGGAAAAAGAAGAACAATGTTTTAAAAAAACCCCAATCATGCTCGAGATGATGAAGAGCAGTGAGAGCTGCATTATAAACAGACGTCACCTTTCCAAGAGAGTCACACATCCATTCTGTCCATTAGCATTCTCCATTGATGCTTTTCCTAAAGGGCAGCTGTGGACAGCTGGGAGTGAGAGATTGGAGCTTTCATAGAAACCCCCTCCCTCCTCAGTGTCGAACACTCAGAGCTCAGGGTGGCTCTGTGGCTTACACAAAGCAAGAGCAACAGGACGTCTGCAGGGACAAATCTGTACGTTCCTGCAGGATTGTTATTGTTACCCTTTTAAAAATAACACATGTGAGAGTCAAATGAAATGAGAAACGTCAGTTAGAATGTTTAATGGAATAGTTCAACATTTTGGGTGTTTAAAGTCTCAACTGAAGCACAGTGTGTCGCATAGCTTAGCATAAAAACTGCTTAAGTTTAAGCTATGCTGTAATTATAATAATAATAATGAAACACTTCAGAAAAAATTGTTCTTCTTTTTAGTGGAACCATTTACCTCATTACATCCTATAGCCTGTGGCAGGGGGTCTGTAAGTAGCCATCACTGAGCCAATGATTTGATTCAAAATACACAGAGCCATTCCACCACTTTAAATTCAGCAATTTTCAAATTTGACTGTGTGTGCGTGTGTGTTGGTGACAATGCTGTTTGTATTCAGCAATTAAATGATCAGGTTGGAAACTACCTTTCTACTGCAGCCAGTGACCCAACACCACACTAAATATATCAGGGACAAACTCGAGTGTGAGAAGCTATAATTGCCTTATAAATACTCTACCTCGGGTCTAAAATGAACAACTAATCTGTGCACAGCAGCACCGAAGTGTCAGAAATAGGCATGTTGGCATGACAGTTTCTAGATATTTTCTGTGTTCATGCCCAGAGCAACAACACCTCCATTACTTTGTTTGAGTTGTAGTGGGAGTGATACAGGATCACAGTGTCAATTTCAAAATGAGCATAGATATTTTAAAGCAAGTGGGGAAAGATGCATTTTGATCAGAGAATCTCTGTTTCTGCGTCTCTCATGTGGCCGCTCAGCATTTCCTCTCTCACAAGTATTTCAGATCTCAGCCCCGTGAAGAGTTTTTGAGATGTGAAGGTTGAGCTTTGCGTGGAGAAGGTGGTTTCTTTGCCACAGGTTCCGTGCAGAGGCCTGCCACTGCTTCGATTTAAGAACAGTTCTACCTCATTTACCAGATCAGCAGGAGAAACACCTTGAGGGGCTTATTTAATTTGCAAACAATTTGGAAACCAAAGGAAAGGCATTCCTGCGCCTGGCGGGGCTGATTAGCAGCTAAGCGGCCTATCCTCATTGCTGTCTTTCTGCTGCTCCCCGAGAGCATATACATACATAAAGATAAAGAATTATGCATATTATCATCTATGATACTCTATTATTAATGTGTCCGCAGCTGTGGATATCCTCTACTTTTGCGCTGGGATGTTCTTTCTCTTTTGGATCTTTTGGACTCTGTGATTAACAAAACTGCAGATACATAAAAGTTACACTTCTCTCAGATGAGCTTTCTCTACAACTTTCAGAAGACTTTGAACAATAAAAAAGGTTTAAACAACCCAGACTCATTACTGCTGTTGATTACAGTAATTTAGTATCTTAAATTAAATATGTAATATCACTAAATGAGAGCTTTGACACTGAGGTTTTTAATCAGAGCGTTCTTTGAAAGCCAATTATTGTTTATCCAAGGATTCTTTTGCAGCCTAGCACAGTGCAATTGATTCTCACCACATCATGAAAGTAATGGTTAAGCTGTTGCAGCAGCAGAATACACAGTTAATCAATACCTCTCCCAGTTCTTTGTTTTTTAGCATTAATCCATTAAATTATGTTACATATCCACATCAGGGGTGCGGATTCCATTATTTTATTTTTCACTTTCTTTAACTTTGCGAGATTTTCATTTTCAACCTTTTTTTAAATAAATTTCTCAGAGAATTATGTTTTTTTTTCTATTTTGTCACAGAAACGTGATATAACACATGCAAACATACATTTGAAATTCAAGTTGGTAAAGTCTAAAATACCTCTGCAGCTTTCATGAATTGTTTTACAGTTGAAGCACATTTCAAGCTTAGAAAATAGAGATTCTTAACAAATTGTCACATTTCTCTGGACATGGGCACTTCAGGGACCAATCGCATTTCAGTTGGGGTCAGTGCCACCCCTGGGTGTGCACCTGGATCCAACCCTGAACCTGAGCATGTTACTCTGTGCATGTTAGCATGTTGATGATTTAGCATTAGCACTACTGTACTTTATATACAGCCTCACAGAGCTGCTGTGAATGATGCCAAAGGAGGAAAGTGACAAAATTCAGAAACTAGAATATTGTTTTCAGATGTTGACTCATGTGTTTCATTGAGTCACCGAGGACAAACTGCCTTCATCTGACTTGGCAGCATGTAGTGCAGGTCATTATGTGCCGGCTATAAATTAGATCTTGTGATGTTTTCTCTGGACCTCAGGAGACGCAGCTTGTCAAAGATAATGGCCGTCCTGATAATGAATATGTTGCTTGTTCTCTCATTGTTGGCTTTCTAGGATTATAGAGTTAGTTGCGATCAACAAAGTGTCACAGTTCATTGCATTATTTTACCCCTTTTGTTGAATTTGCTTTTATGAAGCATGAAAACCTCCCTATGCAAACTGATATTTTCATTTCCCCCAGCTGGTAGACACACATTTCTGATGGTTGACAACACTGTGTGGCTCCTTGTTGTGCTATACCTGGTGGCCTGTGGTCAAAGGCACAAAGTGTACAGCAGACACCACCACACACAGAGCAGCAGCCCAGAGGAGCTGCCACTCCACATGCCACCACAGTGTGCAGACATTTTGGAGTTACCTCATACCTCTTCTTAAAATACGCGTATCACTGGGCCTCTCAGACGTGACATCATCTGTTTGGCCTGCTGGGTTCTATGGAAGACCCACGGTCGTCATCTCACCTCAGAAATAGCACGTTACATTCCTGCACTTGAGATGATCAAAATCCAAAGCAATAAGAAAAAGAAAATCTGAAAGTCCTGAGTGTAAGAAACCACAAGAAAAATGGAGTCCTCTAACTTATAGTTGCGTTATCTAATTATTCCTTATTTTGAGGTCTTTGGGAGCATTTTTATTCATCACTTTAAATTAATGAATCCAGTTCAGGTTAAAAAAAATAACCCCAAAACTCTTTACCAGGGCGTTTGTACAGGAAATCTTTGGGATTCACTGTCTCACTTCTAATGGCATCTGGCTGAGATGTGGCTCATTGTCATGCACCCCATGGTGCTATCTGCCTGTGGTCCGCATGCAGTGCTCAATGATGGGATCTACGCCGAGCCTCTGCTGCGGGAGAGGATCAAAAACGAAAAAACAGTGTTCACACAATTTACAAAAAAAGTATTAGGTATGTGCTGTCCAAGTTGGCCCACGTTATGGATGTAACCACAGAGCACAGCTGCACAGCAACAGCATAAATAAAACTCCTTTATGTGTCAGCAGTCAGAGCCAAGAGGTGATAAACAAGAGGAGACACCCATCGACTGTCGTGGTTCACTTGTCCTGCTCATTCAATACGATTTGTTGTTGTAGTAAACTTGTAATTCTATTGACAGGTCTGCTCATTAATTCACCTTTCTAAGGTTTTTTGAAGAACTACAGGGGTTCACATTGGTATTTCGGTTAATTCCAGGTGAATCTCTGCATTTAGTCTGTTATTTGTTAACATTCCGACAAAGAAATGTGTTTAATTAGTAATTATAACTGTGTATTTAGAGAAAATGCTATTAGAGTAAATGATTAAACAGGAAACGTTGGTTTCATGTTGATAATATTGTGTCATATTAAGATATAATTGACACCTGTGTTTAAAATTGCTTTGTTATATTAGTGGATATACACAGCTTTGCTAAGATTATGACATTATTCTATTGTAATCTCCAGATTGTCTCTAACATAGAAGCATATTTGTTTTCAGTGTCACAGAATACATCAGGCGGAAACGTCAGCCCTCGCGAATTCGACATTTCCCTTGTTTCTTCTGAAGCCTAATTAGATGTTGTAATGTAAATAGCTCAGAGTCTTCTCCTCAGGGCGTCGCTCTTATTTAATCAGGCGCTATGACAAAAAAACTCACCGATATTTATAGCGAGGGCCTGGAATGAGCGAGGTTTACAAATTCAATCTCTGAGGCTCTCCAGCAAACTCTAGTGCTGCTGCTTGGCAACGAGCCACTTCTCTGGAGGGAGCAGCCAGTGCCTTGCTCATGGGCATTGTTGACAGTTATCGAGACAGCACAGAGCATTTACTCACCTTCTCTTTAGTCATTGTAAATTCCTCTCTTTTTACATTTAGTGTAAATTATAATTTTTGTCATGTTGCTGGGCAACATCCCAAAGCTTCATATTGATGTTTGAAAGTTCAAGCCTGTTCTCTTTCCTGACGTGGCATAAAACCTCTATATACCAATGTCAATACTAACTCTCATGGTCATGCAGTATTTGGACCAGGACGCATGTTTTGCTTTGGCCAAGACCACCAGCATATTGTGTCCGACAAACATGACAGCTGTGTTGGGGTTGCACAGGGGAGCTGCCTTTGACCTTTAATATTCACACTGTACATGCTGCCACTGGGAGACAATGTTTGTTTCCATAGTTATGCAGATGATACACAACTGTGCATTGCTGCTGAGTCAAATGATGATAAAGCTCTTTGCTCCATCACTAAATGTCTTTGAGCAATAAATACATGCATGAGCAATAATTTACTAAATGTTAACAAGGGTATAACAGAAATTCTTATGGTCGACCCAAAATCAGAAGTTAAAGGTCTCGGTGTTTTGTTAGACCCTGATCTGAGTTTCAAGACCCACAATAACAAGGTGACCAAAACCTATTTTTTCCACCTTAGAAACATAGCAAAGGTTCAGCCATTTATAAATCAGACAGATGCTGAGAAGCTGATTTATGCCTTTGTTTCTAGCCGACTGGATTACTGTAATGCACTTTTTACAAGCCTCTCAAAGAAAACAATAGAGCTGATTCAGAACTCTGCTGCTTGGCTGTTAAGCAGAACCAAGAGGAAGGAACACATTAGTCCAGTTCTAGCTGCTCTGCGCTGGTTGCCTGTTACACACAGGATTGACTTTAGGTTCTCCTCCTTACATACAAGGCTCTGAATGGGCGAGTTACACAAGAGTTACACAATATAAATAATATAATAAGTGGCTTTGGTTCCTTCTCAGATGTGTTCTTACTTCACCTCCCTTAAAACACAGCCGCAAGTCAGCACTTTCAGCTGATAGTCATTGATTTGTTTCAAAAGCAATGCTCTGGAGGAGAGAGCCAAAACAATACCAACTGTGTAAGTGTTCAAATGTTTATGGACTGTGTGGACTGAACCGCACTTATGGACAGGATTTACAGACAATACGTTCGAGTACTACAAATTATTTTCATAAACCTTCGTAAAGGTAAGAAAAATATAGAAATCACCATCCTGTGATGTACAATTCCACAAAGGTGCTGAAAGAAGTGCTGAAACATTTCACTTGCAATAAAATATATAGACAAAAAAGGAATGGACAAAAACATACTCAAGTAAACAGTTCCAAAACTTCCTTGTCTACTAGAGTAAAAGTAAGTACCTCTTTTAAGTATACTTAAAGTATTACATGTAAAAGTACTTGCAGAGAGTGGCTTATTCCCTAAAGCAATGATCTACAGTATTACATCATTATGGCTGAGTCTCAGCTGTGACCTCTACTGAATCCGTCTGAGCTCTGCTGCAGGTGGACTTGTCGAAGGAGGCGGGGTCTAATATTACCCACCCGCTCTGATTGGATCAGTGGACCACGCCCCCTCTCATTATTGATCACTTGTAAATATGTAAAACAATAATAATGTGAACACAATGCAATCTAAAAATGTAGTGGAGTAGAAAGTACAGATATTTTCTGATAAATGTAGTCGAATAAAAGTGAAATGCACCCGAAAATAAATCCACTTAACTAAAGTACAGATACATGAAAAAAGTACCTAAGCATAGTAACACAGTAAATGTACTTTGTTACAGCTCACTACTGTAACATGATGCAAAGCTAAGGACTTGCTACAGCACTACAGAACACAAAAAAAATAAAAATGAACACCAGTGATATGCTGTCAGGAAAAGCAGTCGGTCCTTGACCCATTAAAGTTAAAAACAGACAATTAGATGATTCCGAAGCACAAGTAAAATCTGTCCTTTCATCTGATCTCAGAACAGCGTTCAGTTCCATAAAGGATGTGATATTTCCTGATTGCTTCCTGCATATTATGGTTTGCATCCATCTTTTAATTTACTGCCCACCTGTGGTAACAGCAGGCTATTGTCTGTGGAAGCTTTGGCTTCACTGCCAGTCGATGATGCCCATCGCTTTAGTTCTGCAGCTCTGTTTGCCTTTGATAAAAGTCAGTGCACACATCCGATTGAGAGTTGGACAGTTCTTCAGCCAAAGACTTGGTGAAAGTAGTCAACACTAAAATATTTAGTTTAATATTCGTCGGACTGGTCTTTTTTTCTCTGCACCATTTGTAAGTGTCTTCCAATATGTGAAAGTCTATGGTATTTGCTGGAAATCATTTCTTATCTGCTGGCAGGGCTTCTGGGGTGTGTGTGTGTGTGTGTGTGTGTGTGTGTGTGTGGGTGTGTGGGTGTGTGGGTGGGTGGGTGGGTGGGTGGGTTTGTGTGTGTGGGTGGGAGAGAATTTAATATATTTTCTTTCCTTACTGTATAACTTAACTCTGCTATGGATCACAGAGGACGAGCTTGGAGCTGAATAAAGCAGGGTCGTCATGAAAAGAACATGAGGCCTTGAAGCGCTCACACAAATGTTCAGATATTTTTTATAATCCGTTCCCTCTCCTGTTTATATTTGACAGAAACATTATTGTGACTTTAATTCATATTATTATAATACTTAAACATGAAACTGTCCAGGGTAGATACAGACATTAATCTGTTTTTTAAGGGTGAATGGGATCCATTGCCTCTTAGTCCACTCTGTGGTTTGGTGGAAGCTTTAAAATAGGTGGTCTTTGGGAACTCAGGTATGAGTTACACATGCAGCAGAGGAACGGGGCTGTGTAGATGCCTGACAGGCATGTCAGCTCCCAAACACTGGCTTCCACGAGATACCAGAGCCAGGCCGGCGCCACTGTCTCCAGCTGGGCCTAAACAAGATGAGCTGGCGAGCTCTTCCACGCTCTGAGGTGTCGCCGGTCATATTTACGGCCCCTTTGACCCCTCTCAACAAAAAGCATTACATCACTGACCGCATTCCAAACCAAATGCAAAACACAGCACACGGCACAACCACATTTCAACACATTTTTCTGTCGCTTCGCACCTGCCCCACATCCACTCTGCGCTGCTTTAGGATTAGCAAAAGTATAGAGAATAATGAGAGATTATCGGAGTACTTGTTGGATTTGTATGTGCATAATTTGGCGTATCATGACAGGTGGTAACAGCTGCTGGAGTATGCGGTGCACTCCAATGGGAGACGTGATGATGAAACCAGGGTGGCCTGATTTATTAGTACACAAGCGTCTGTAGGGGAGTCACAGGAAGTATTTCAATATGGATTTTCTGGGGACTTGACATGGGAGTCACAGACGCCTCACTCTCTAAAAAAAAAACAGCCCAGGCCCATCCTTTGCAAGTGGGCGGAGGGTCTAAAATAAAATCAGCTGTCACTGTCTGCTCAGTGGACAGAGGTGGACACGTACGTCTGGAGCTGGCCTCCAACACTGGGATTTGCTTTTGGTTTGGGGAAGAGCAGGCTGCGTGGCCTCCGTGTGGGATTCTACCTGCTGAGCTTATAGATTTTTATAATTAACTTCATCCTGGTAGGTAACAAATACTTGAGCAGTTGAGTCTTTGTGCCAAGTGGATTTTTATAAAAGTATGTGAATGATTTTGGCTTTTGAAATTATGTTTTTATGTTACTACATCTACAAGCAAAGGAAATAAATGGAATACAGAATAACATTTAATTTGGATATCTTGTAAGAAAAAAAAAACAACGACTGGCTCTGAATTCTTGATTCTAAAAATTCATTAAGATTGTCCCCATGCACATCCACTAAAAATACCAGGATAAAATATAATCTTATGTTAGGCCTGCAGGGGAATAAACTGTGACTGAAACACTAAATTATCAGATTTTCTTTTTTTAGTGCTTGAGGAGAGATTAGATTTATTCTATTAACTAATTTCAAATAGATGGAGTTCTGAGCTGCTGAGCTGTTTGTGCCAAGGCCAAGTACCCAGAGGCATAATGTCGCTCTACTTCCACGTTGAGAGGAAAGCCATAAAATGAGGAATACAGAAGCGGAATTACAAATAAAGGCAGATATATATACGAGGATATCAATGCAGGATATCTTGGAAAGGCAGAGCCTTGACCTTACAGCTTTCCTCTTTATTATACTGAGAAACACTACCCTTCATGGTTAAGTTTAAAATAGGCTTGATTTATTTTTGCAGGTACATGGCGCCGAGATTACTTCACTTTCATGTTATTTGAGCCCTCAACCCCGACCTAACGTGTCAGGAGATATCCTCAGACTGTTTTTTTTTTGGCTACAAAATTAAGGTCCAACCACTAACATTTAGTCTGTGCATCTATATGCCCCCAAAAGCTGAACTGAAATATGCCACTGGTAAAGTTTCACTGCTGAAATCAAGATTTAAACTTGTGGATATAAGTAACTGCCAAACTAGAAGTCTCTTAATTTAAGATACGTGTAATACTAAGTTGTCTTATCTGTCTTAATGGACTGATTGGTTTACACAAACATACCCACCGTTCTTCCAAGGCTAAAATAGATGGGTGACTGACTTAACCTACAAATACAGCCAATGGGAGAAATAATGCACCAAAAGTTGCTATGAAGTGTGTTATTGCCATGATATAAGACAGCATTATCAAAAGGTTAAGACTAAACTTTCACCTAACTAATTAAAATAACTTATTAAAAAATGTGATGTTTTGATTTGCAATATTTTAAGTACTTTGACATTTAATATGCAGCCATTATGTCTTTCCCTTTGCTGCCAAAAATAATATAAAAGTTGTTAAATATCACCTGACGCAGGCAGTTGTTGACATTTATCTTTAAATCGCTATGGTCGTCACAGAGATGATTATCCTCGTGCTGTTAGTCTCAACAGTAGAGTGAAGATTTTACGCCATACTTTATTCTGTTATTTGCATCAGTGCATGTGTGAATACTTTAAATTCAAACAACAGCCGTAAATGTTGAGTCAGCGACTACCTGGGTGACTGTTGGAGGAGTTTATTATCTCGCTGACTGTTCTTGCAGCACATTAAAACACTCAGTGGGTTAATGAAAATATCCTCGTGGTTCTGGACTGCTGATGCTGCTCCAGACATAAATTCTCACCAAATCTAATTATGTTTAAAATGAAAATCCATGTCACAGCTAATCCCACTTGCTTGATGATCACCTAAATCTGATGATACATTTCTATCTTAAGTGGAAATGCAGCCTAAAAAGCAGAGTTTGAATAATGATGATTAATACAAGAGGGTGATCACAGTGGGCTTTTCAGGGAAATTGACTGAAAACACCAGAGGTACAATGATATTGAAGGAATATGTCTTAAAAAAGCAAAACAGCTGAGCAGTTTCAGATGAAGAAGTGTGGACCAATATCTTATCACCTCATATCATTATCACTTACACAGCTTTTAATAAATCCTCCACAGCTCTGAATAAATGTCGGGGGACAGATGTGTAATTGATTTAAATTAGGGACGCCATTTAAATCAATGGATCGTTTTAAAGACGTCAACACAAGAGCACCGCCTGCACTGATGTATCACAGTGAAAGCATTACTATGCCTCACACTTTGTTGCCTTTGCTAATGTAGTTACAAACTAACCAAATATCACAAATTAAATTTTAATAACAGACTGGTGCTTCGAGGGCTTTTATTTTGATAACCTATGATTATTACACTAAATAGAATAATCACCATATGAGCCATGTTGTCTACCACATACTTACATACATATTTCTACATTTTTAATTGCAAACTGCTTAAAGGGTCAGTGTGTAGAATTTAGTGACATCTAGTGGTGAAGTTGCATGTTGCAGCTGAACACCCCTCACCTCACCCTCCCCTTCCAAACCTGAAAAAGAACCTGTAGTATCATTCAATTGTCATAAAAACTCAAAAGGTGTTAAGTTTGTCAAGTCTGGCCGACTGTAAAAAAATAAACATGGCTACCTCCGTAGAGAGGACCTGCTCCCAATGTAAATATGAAGGGCCCATACTAGGGTAAAGAAACAATAATTCATACAATTTAGATGAAACACACGAGTGAAAACATCATTAGGATTATTTTATATTGGATTTCTGCCCATAGATCCCTTTCACCTAAATCTTACCCACTAGATCTTTAATAGCGGGTGAGAACATTAAGGGTGCTACCTCTTGATAATTAGAAAAGACCTAATAACATGTGTAAGAGACGGTCTTACTCTAACAGTTTACTGGCTATCTGTGCTGTAGCTGCTGGCAGCGCAGGTTTAACCAGGGCAGGACTTCCTGTAAGCTTTGAACCAGAGGAACCGGATTCACTCTGCAGACTCAGAGGTCATCCCACTGACCAACTGTGAGGCCATGTACCAGGCAGCTGTCTCCAAGCGAGCGGGCAACACCATCCCCAGCGGGGTATTTACGCTCGTGCATGGACTTGGTATCGCTTCAGCTATGACACGTACTACTATTAGAGCTCTGCCTGCACTGAAAAAGAAAACTTGCCTGAGGTATAAGCCGACCCACAGTGGCTAATTATATCGGTTTGTTTGCTTTCTTGGTGTGTATGTTGTGGGGTAAAGTCTCTACCTGAGCACCCAGTGCTGCACAGTAGCTGAACTACACTGAGAAGGTATTGTCACCATTATTGTTGGTGCGCTCATGCAGTTATTAGTGGAGCTGATGACAGTTTTGAAGCAGGGAAAATGGGGTGAGCGATATTGCATGTACATGTATAAATAGGGGGGGGGGGGGTGAAACATGAGACTCCCCTCACAGGGCAGAATATAGAGGGATGGTGCAGACAACATATACTATATACTTTGCTGTGAAGAGCTTGTGAAATCTCTAATGTCAATTTGGAGCCATGACATAAAAGAATATACCTGAGTCTGTGTCTGCAGAAAGCAAACCGCACATATAGCATTGGCTGCACCACATTTGACAGCAAGCCTGAGCTGCATGCACACAGCAAAGACCAGCCCTCGCAGCATCTGTGTGATTTCAGGTCACGAAGAAATGGAGGCAGCTAATAATATTTCCTGCTTCATTAGGTCATGGAGGAATCGGAGGTCTGCTCCCTGCCAGTGGGAATCGCCAGTGTGAGGAAACAATTTGAGACCCAGGAAACGGCAACATCACACAATGTAACCCAGTTCCATTTCCATCACAGAACTGTGCAGGTACACATATAAGAACACAGTGTCTATATACCTTCATCAGGCTGACACTAACAGCATGAAAGAGGTGACTGTGGGTAAATGACCGTATTGTTTCTTTCTACCTGAGCTGGTTTCTATTTGCACTCCTCCATTTAGCTTCTCATCTGCATCGCTGCATGCATGGGGAGCTTTGCAAGGAACAAATCGACTTATTGTGCCAATAACCGAATGTAGCAAAAGTCTATACATTTATGTTACAGACAATACTTGACACTTCTAATAGCTTTCATGAAAAACCTCCATGGAGTTTCATAACACTTAGACTGTAGCTCCGTTCGGTTGAACTGAACAAAGCAGTGGGAAATAATTCATTATTCCAGGCTTTTGGTACAGTGTGAGTGAACAGCTTGGCACATTCTTTGACATCCTGCCTCCATCTGTGATTAGTTATCTCGAACCGCAGCGAGCAATCCAACATTGTCTCCGCGCGGCATGTACCATGAAGCTTTGACTGTTGGAGTAAATTGTAGTGGAGTGAACTCACATCTGTGGCTACAGCGCTGTGGTTATGTGTGAAATGAAACATTGGGAGTCGTTTGCGTGACGCCAGGTTTTTGTGCGGTGCGGACGCATTTTTTCTTTGCCGTGTTTGACAACCCACTGTCTTCATCTTCACAGGAGACGTCAAACTCGGAGGTGACGGTGTCGAGCGGCAGCAGGCAGGTTGCCCCGGGGAGCCAGCAGCTCAACTTCAACCAGGAGACGATGGTACTGAACACATCCCGCCACTGTGTTTTCTGCAGCCGTGGCTTTGATAATGAGATCGACTCTTTAATAACCTTGTTGAGAAAAAAACTGGAGCAGACTGCAATCAATCCATTTTGTGTAATTAATGTTTGTGTAGTAGGGAACAACAGTCTGGGCTGGGATTAAAAACATTTAATGAGAACATGGGCAGCACTTGAAGGGTGTAGCTGACGAGTTCAATTTGTGTACTAGATGATGCTCGAACATTTTTTCATTCATTTCTACACACAGGTGTCATACAGCGACAGTAACCTGGCATCCAGTTATGAAAACCATCAAGATGAAACAGGTAGGATGGGTTTCTTTTCCTTTTAGATATTTGTATCCTCTGCTATAAAAACTGTCACTGCAAATGTAAGGCCTCCCTTTATTCTCACGTCTGTGCTGATTTTTAGAAGAGGACTTTCCCAGGTACACTACAAAAGAACTGAGGGATCGCTTTGAAAGAACAATAGAAGAAGCTGCTCCTCCCAAACCAGTCAAAGTAAGCATTTCAGTTTCACCTGAGTCAGGCAAATACAGAGAAAAGTTTGGGGAATTTAAGAATGTGTACTTTAAGATACTTAATCTATTATTTAAAGTGGAAATCTGTAATATTTTCTTCCTGGTTTACTGGTGGTAACAGCGAGCGCTGTTTAAAGTGTAACTTCATCCCTAAGTTTTGTCTGAAGTGTCACTGCCTGGAAATTCAAAACATGCCCCGCAGAGCTGGGGGGGGGGGGGGGGCTATGGAAGTCATGACATTCCAAACGGTTCACCCTATGTAAGCAGGCCAATACTCACAACGGTTTAAAACACTGGGTGGCGTTAGGAGCCATTTTCAACCCATATATAATGCTAGTGCATGTGATATTTAAACCAGCATTGATGCAATTCATCAATATCAACAGTCAATAATTTAGTTTACTGCTCAAATAACACTTTAAATGTTCAGCTATTTAATAATACATCAGTTTGTTTCTTTATCAAAAATACAGCAGAGGAGCAGCTGTTTTATGTGTTCACAGTGCAGCCAGTAAAAAGCTCTTTTTTTTGTAAATAATTGAAATCATGATCTGATTTCATGCTGCTGACAGTAGTATTACACACATAAAGTTAGTCACCTTGCTAAAGAGTTGGAAGTGTGCAGCCTGTTTGCAACTCTTCATCCAACAACTCACAGAGGCTGCTCCTTATTGTTCCTGTACTTCCTGCGGTATTAAAACCAAACCAATGTCAAGTCAAGAAAGCCCACGTTCAGTATTGCTTTAACTTTGCTGACGAATAAATTGGATTTCCTGTTCCAGCTTCACAATGAAAGCGAAGCAATGTTTTACCAGTTTATCACTTTAAATGGGAAGCAGCTGTACAAACTGATCAGTTTGCATTATTCATGTGATATGATGTCAATTCTGTACTTAATCTGCAGGTGGTACAACAAGGTGACTTGTAATGCACATATAGCTCTGCCTGGGAGTAATGGAATGGACGTATAGGTATTTACCCATAAATGTGATTTTTGTTCCTTAAAAAGATTGGACGTGACATCAATCGTGCTAAGTGGTCCTCAAATGTGACACATAACAACGCCTTGACTTGTGAGGTCTACGAGGCGTCTGCTGCTGAAGCGAGAGAAGAAACAACAGCTGCAGTGATGGATTATGAAGACTTCCCGCCCCCACCGGCTGAGGATTCTGACTATCTTCCACCCCCACCCCCCGACTTACTACAAATGCCATTAGACGATGATAATATTCCAGAGGGCCATTACTCACCCGAGCCTCCAGAGCCAGCAAACCCCAAATACCAACTAAACAGAGAGGCTTACATCAAGCAGAAGGGCATGTCAGAGCTGAAACGTCTTTACAAACACATTCATCCTGAGGTTCGCAGGAATATTGAGAAAGAGTACTTGAGTGACAACAATGAAACAGAGATCAGCCAGTTGGAGAGAGAAGAGTACATGTACGAGGACGACCGTGTTAGTCCAAATGAAAGGAACGATGAAGAATACGCTGAGTGGGAGGAGATTCTTCCGGGCGAGGTGCAGAACATGCGTTGGATGTTTGAAAATAAGCCGCTGGACACCATCAAAGATGAAACTCTCGATGAGGAGGAGGACGACGACGACAAGAAAATAACTCAACAGGAAATCATTCTCGGCAAAGATGTGAGACGCACAGCTTGGATGTTTGAGACAAAGCAGATAGATGAGCTGGGTTCACAAAACCCCAACTCCACAGAATATCGAAATAAATTCAACAAATTTGACAAAGGGGACGTGCGTGCTGCAGCGTGGCTGTTTGAAACCCAATCTATGGACACTCTGAACAAAATGCGTAAGGAGGAGGATTTAACTAAAGAGGTTGTGTTCACTGAAGAGGATGGAAATGCCACCATTTACATGATTGACAATAAGTACATGGAAAGCCTTGGGCACACCGAGACCATTGACGAGAGCCACCTGCTGAGTCTGAGGGCAGTGTTGGAGGAAATTAACGGAGACGTGAAAACCGTAACAAGTACTTTTGACACTCAGTTTGAATGCATCATTATGGGACAATCGAGCCAGATGCTGGAGATTAAGTCTGTGCGCAAGATTGAAACCGAATTGGAAAACTCCATTGCATCACGCTGGCTTTTCGACACCCAACCCCTGGACATGACAAACAGAGAGCCTACACCTCTGAAACTTGTATGCAGTCTTTCCATGGAGGACAGCAGTAAGGGAGACTGGGGCAGGTGGCTGTTCGAGATAAAGACGCTGAATTCCTTCAACGAGTGGGAAAGCTCTCAGATGGAGAAGGAAGAGCTCATTGGAACCGATGTGCGCAAACACTGCCTGGTGTTTGAAACTCAGCCAATGGATTCTCTGAAGGATGACTCCAACGCCAGACCTCAGGGTGTTGAAGAAATCATCGGAGGTAATGTGAGGTCGGCGAGGAACTTTTTTGAAACCAGCCCTCAAGTAGCCAGGAAGAATTGCACAGAAGTGGGAAAACTTAAAAAGGCTACAGTAAGGGAAGAAATGAAAGGGGATGTGAGACACCAAAAGTGGCGCTTTGAGAGTCAACCTCTGGAGCACATAAGAGAGGAAAAGAAGGAGGTTACACGAACCGTTAATATTGAGGAAGACCTCACGCAGGAGGATGGCACAAGCTGCAGGGCGGATGTTCGTAAGAATTGCTGGGTATTTGAGACGCAGCCAATGGATACTTTGAAAGATGATTCAAATACTCAGTCTATGACAAAAGAGGAAATTATCGCAGGTAACGTGAGATCAGCCAGGCATTATTTTGAAACAAATCCAGATGAGGAGTTGAAAGAGCTTGCAGAGGTGGGCAAACTTAAAAAAGCAGCAGCACTTGATGAGGAAAAAGGTGACGTGAGACATCAGAAATGGAGATTCGAAAGCCAACCCCTGGAACAGATTAGAGAGGAAAAGAAGGAAGTCATTCGAACAATCGACCTGGAGGAAATCGACAAAGTGGATGTCTTGAACTACAAGCAAATCTTTGAGAGCACAGATTTAAACTGGAGAGATGAATCACAAAAGATCCTCATAGAGGGTGTGCAATCTGGGTCTGTGAAATCCAACAAAAACCTGTTTGAGTCTTCACAGCTTTACGCCATGCAAGACAGCTCAGGCCACTTTCATGAGGTGAGAACAGTGCGGCGTGAAGAGGTTGTAAAAGGAGACGTAACAACCTGCAAGTGGATGTTTGAAACTCGACCAATTGACCAGTTTGACGAAACCATGGATAGATACCAAATTATCAAAGGTATTTCCAAACAAGAAATAGAATCTGGTGATGTTAAAACTGCAAAGTGGTTGTTTGAAACGCAGCCTCTCGATGCTATTAAGTACTTCAGCAATATTGAAGATGAAGAAACTGTGGAGACAAGTACAAAACAAGATGTTGTGAAGGGCGATGTGAAAACCTGCAAGTGGCTATTTGAGACAAAACCGATGGACATCCTGTGCGAAAGATCTGAGTTGAAGGGTGAAAATGAGTCTGAAGAAATGCGCAAGGGTGACGTCAAAACCTGCACATGGCTCTTTGAGACACAAGCACTTGATACTATCCATGACGAGACGGAGACAGTTCTGAAAACGTGCACAGTCAATCAAGAGGACGTTCGAGGGAAGGATGTGAGAACGGCTTGTTTTCTCTTTGAGACAGAGAATCTGGAGAGCCTCACCGGGGAGGAGACGGATTCTTTCAAGCGCGTCACTGAGATTGACATCGGGTCTGGAGATGTGTCAAGGATGAAGTATGTTTTTGAAAACCAGACCTCAGATATCATGACTTCAACATCTGACGAAGTGATGCAAAAGCTCAAGAGAGTTCAGACTGAGGATATACAAAGAGGAAACGTGGGGACCTGCAAATGGCGCTTTGAAAACCAATCCATTGATACATTACACGATAGCCAAGAAGAATCGATAAGCCGCACAGTAAATGATGTACAAGGCGGAGATGTAGATAAAGGCCGCTTCATTTTCGAGACATGCTCATTGGATAAAATCCACGAGGTGTCAGCGGAATCTGACACGGAGCTCATGAAAATACAAAAAATTGTTCGCGACAAAGATGAGAGAGGTGATGTGAGAAATTACACCATGATGTTTGAAACTCAGCCCCTTTACGCTATTCAAGACAAAGAGGGCCATTACCACGAGGTCACCACTGTGACGAGTGAGGAGGTAACAAGAGGAGATGTAGTGGGAACCCGGTGGTTGTTTGAAACCAAGCCTCTCGATGCCATCCAGGACACAGATGAGGTTTATATTATAAAATCTGTCACACAACAGGATGTGCAAAAAGGAGATGTCACCTCTGCCAAGTGGAAATTTGAGACCCAACCTCTTGATAGGATTGCTGAAGAAAAGAAGGAATTCATAAAGACTGTTGATGACATTCAAGGAGGTAACGTCAGCATGAATAAACACCGTTTTGAGTCTGATGCCTTGTCACAGGAGTCCGTTAGAACGGTAAATGTAAGTGAAATACAAAAAGGTGATGTTAGGACTGCGAAGTGGAGATTTGAAACCCAGTCAATTGATAAAATAAGGAGCATGAGCTCTGAAAATCTGATTGAAACTGTTAAAAAGGAGGAGGTTGCAAAGGGAGATGTTAAACAGTCGGTCTGGCTCTTTGAGAAAAATCCTCTTGACCACATTAAAGAGGCAGATGAAGATGTGGAGACAATCGTCACTCAAGAGGAGATCCCCAAAGCAGATGTGAAGACAGCGACATGGCTCTTTGAAACGACACCAATGGATGACTTTAATGAGACCAAAATGGAGAGGACTGAAATTTTGGGGAAGAGTGTCAAGGGGACACTTGAGGAGCTTTATAGTCAGGAAATGGTGAAGTCAAAGGGAATACTCATTGAAGCTGATGAAATAGGCGATGTGAGGATGGCAAAGTACCAGTTAATGAATAAGCAGGCTCCGGAGATTCAACGAGAGGACGTCATCAGGGGAGATCTACAGACAATTATGATGAACCTACTGAACAGACAGGAAAGAAGTGAGCAGCAGATCATTATAGATTCAGAGGAGAAGGGCAATATTAGTTCAACAATGCAGGAGCTATTCAGCCAAAAAAGAGACAGCACTGCTGAAAGGGAGGAAATACTAAGTGGGGATATTCGGGAAGCCATAAACAACCTTTTCAGTGGGGACGGGTCAAAGAAACATGGAATACTCATCCAGGAGGATGAAAAAGGAGACGTACAGATGACAATATATTCCCTTCTCAATCAACAAGAGAATGGCAATGTTGAAAGAGAAGACATCGTAAGAGGCGATATAAAGAGCACCCTCCAAAAACTGTCCAGCTCTGACAAGACAGATCAGGCCATGAAGATAAGGGTGGATGATATTGAGAAAGGAAATGTCAACTTTTACTCCACATGCATTGAATCTGGGGCACTTGACTATCTTAAACAGCTCCATCTAGGAACTGATGAGACGTCAACTGAGAGAGAAGAAAAAGAGGAGATCGTCGGAGGTGACATCAAGGGCACAAAACTAATCCTCGGTCGGAGTCAAATGCAAATTGAGCGCACAGTAGAGGATGTGACACCTGGTGATGTTCACAACACAGTTAAAGTGTTCATGACGGAGCCAACCGTAGAGAGACTCCAAAAAGAGGAGATCGTCAAGGGTGATTTAAGAGCTGCTTTGTATTCCCTCTCTGAATCAGTGAATCAGACAGTTGTTATGGAGAAAGAGGAGGTGGTGAAAGGCAACATACCAAAAACTCTGCGGTGTCTCGAGAAGGCTCAGCAGCGCTACAAGGAGATGGAGAAGCCAGATATCGTACCAGGAAATATCAGGGGGGCTAAGAGATCGCTTGAGAAATCAGCAACATCTAGAACTAAAGTTGATGTTGAGGATTTGGTTTCTGGAGATGTAAAGGCCACGCTGAAATCACTGGAGCTGGCAAAGCAAATGGTGCGGGAAGTTGAAAGGGAGGAAATTGTGAGGGGTGATATTCACACAGCAATGCAGAACCTACACGATGCCTCCAGTGAAAGGATAATGTGTCAGCAGGAAATAGATGTGCAGGGAAACATCAGAGGGACCATTCAGCTCTTAATGGAGTCTCCACCTTCACCGAGGATGCAAAGAAGCCCGAGCCTTGAGGGTGACGTAAAGGGTGATGTCAAGATGTCAATTAAGTCATTATATGACATGCAGGAGCAAACCCAGCTGGAGAAAGAAGAGGTGATAAAGGGGGATGTTAAAGGCACTATTAAATCTCTGCTGGAAACAGCGCAGCGGGAAGCTCAAACCAAGGTCAGGCAAGGCGCATACAGAAGAGCTCGAGTCAAGCAGAGCCCTCCAGTTAAAAACCTGAATGCTGATGCACAGAGGAACATTCAAAAGTTAAGAACAGCTAATGTGGTTGAAACATCAGCATCCTTGAATGAAACTGAAGCTGTTGGAGCAAAGACTTGTACTGTGGAACAGTCTTCTCAGCAATCGACAACTGTGGTGGAGCATAAAACTATTACTCAAAGCCATGGCATCAAAACATTGAAGACAGAGTTTCGTAATCTAAAATCGAACCAAAGGGGAATGACAAAACAAGACAAAACCAGAGTGAAAACTGGTGTTTACATCTTAAAACAACAAGTGCCAGAGCCTGATCTGCCTCTCCCACCTCCACCTCCTCCAGTAGTAGACACTGACCTTCCTCCTCCTCCTCCCACTCCTCCTCCTCCCTCTGTTGACTCTGACATTGATCAGCTTCCTCCCCCACCACCACCCCTCACCAGTGAGCAGGACCTCCTCCCACCTCCTCCATCTCAACAAGAACTGGAGAGTATGCCAGCACAGGCAATTCACCCTTCACCAGCCAAAGCAAAAAAGTTGACTGTGAAAAAAGTGAAAGCTCCGGCTTTACACCAAGTCCCGAAGCTGGAGCCTAAAGTGGAGATCAGCAAAACACAAAAGGTGGAGGTTACATCAGAGAAAAAGGTAGAAATGAGCCAAAGCCAATCAAAGACAACAACACACACATCAAAGACTGTCTCATATGAAATTCCTCCACCGCCTGAGTCACCACGACCATCACAGAAAGTTTATGTTGCTCCTGTGAAATTCACCCCTCCGTCTTCTCCTACTCCCCACATGAGGGGGATAATGACTAAATTCACCCCTCCGTCTTCTCCTACTCCCCACATGAGGGGGATAATGACTAAATTCACCCCTCCGTCTTCTCCTACTCCCCACATGAGGGGTAAAATGACTAAATTCACCCCTCCATCTTCTCCTCCTCCTCCTCCCCCCATGAAAGGGAAAATGACTAAATTCAAAACTCCTCTGATAAAAGCAGAAGAACAGTTCCGGAAGCTGAGAGACGAAAACACGCCCCCAACAACTCCAACCCCCATTTACATACATGACTCAGTTACTGCAGCTCTTGAGATGCTCTCCAACGAAGACATAGAGCAGTTTGATACCAAAACATCAGAAATCACAAACCAGCAAGCTGAGAAGACGGCTCTCAATGTTTATTCAGACTTACTACCATGTGATTTATCCAAGCAAGTTGTTAATACCACCCATGGCAATGTCAGTGCCAGTCAGGAGACAATGCTCAGTGATTCTATGATTATATCTAATGCTAAACAGCAAATTGTCTCTGAGACTTCTAAGGTTGTCTCTGTTCAAAAGACTTCAGTGAGACAACAGATGCATTCGACATCACAGAAAACAGTTTCCGTTTCCTCCAGTCAGTCTGCGGCATCTGTCATTACTGGCCAAGTCCACACGTCAAACACTGAAGTTGTAAAAACAGAAAACATGACTGCTAAGAGAAAGGAGTCTAAAAATCTGAAAACAAAGGGATCCGACAAGTCTGAAGATAAAAAGGAAGGTGAGATGCCTAAACCTGAACGCTCTGTCACTGCTGTGGAGAATGTAAAATCAAGCAAATCACAATCTGAGAGCAAGAAGACTACAGACAATACAGAACCCAAATTAATCACTAACCTTCCTAATCAGTCCTCCAAAACAGACAATGTCACTTCAAGCATAAATGTAAAGGAGTCAAAATCACCACAGCGTGAAAACAAAAAGAAGAATGATCACTCTCCTACCAAGAGCCAAGAGAAAGTTTCTGATCAGCCAGTGCAAACAGACAAGACAGCTGCCAACGCAAATGGAAAAACAGGCAAACAGAACCAAAAGGTGAAAAAGAACAACAAACAAGAGAAGCAAGTAGAGACAAAAATGTTGCATGAGAGTGAGAAACAGAGCGTTTCACAAGAATCGAAGGTGGAAACTACCAGGGTGAAAGTGATCAGTGAATCTAAAGAGTTAAAACTTGGAATTAAGAAAGTCACTGCCTCGCCTGCTCCTGTCTCAGCGCTTGCTGCTTCTGAGATCATAACAGACAGCCAATTAGAAACTCCGACTCCCACAAAGAGGAAAAAGAAGTCCAAAAGGTCTAAAGGGGGATCACCGCCAAGTCAAAGTAAAGATGTTTCCACAGAATCTAAAGTAGAAGCTAAAGAAACCAAGACTGTTACTACCCATCAAACTCAGGACACAATTGCAGTTGCCCAAGTTCACAAAAGTTTAAAAGAAGAGCACATGCAAGTCATGAGAGAAGTCATTGCCACAGACCATCAGAATTCCCAGAAACTAAAAGGAATTCAAAAAGACGTGAAGTCGTCTGAAAGGAAAAAAGGAGTGACGCTTCTTCAGCAGAGCGTGGAGGAACTGCAAAAAGAAAGTAGGAATGTCCCAATTACAGTGACAGGCGAGTCAGAACAAACTCAGATGGCTAAGACCAGGAGAACAGATGGGGAATCTCAAAGGCGAGAGGTCCAAGTGTTAATCTCTCACATGACAGAGCTACAAAGAAAAAATGATTCTGAGTCTTTAAAGACTCTGCTCAGTGCAGTCCCAGATTGGCTCATAAGTCCACAGAGAAAATGTGAACTGGAGGGATCTGTGGTGGAAAGTGATGGCCATAAAAATAAAGAAATTCTCTCACATGTGAGGAAACTAGCCGAAGCTAAACTAATGCATCTAGAAGATAATGAGACAATGGAGAAGCATGAATGTGAGTCAGTTTCTGAGAAGGCTATTTCTAGTGGGGCAACACCAAGAATTCCCAAGATCAGTATCGGTTCTGCCAAAATTGAGAACCAAATAACTAAAAAGACATCTCAAGTATGGAGGGAAGAAGTGAGTCAGTTCAAGTCTGTCGACTTGCGCGCTCCTTCGCCATTACTGAGGCTGCGTTCTCCCTCGCCGACATTCATCACTATAGAATCCACACGAAGAACCAACTCACCCCAGAGGGTAACCCCATCACCTACCCTGCTGCACAGGCCTCCCACTCCTCCCACGCCACCACCACGCAGGTGTGACACACCGACATCTCGCCTCAATAGAATAACACCCTCTCCAACTTTCGACAGAGCAGAAAATTTGGCTCGTCTCAAAGACACAACAGCCAAGCTCTCACGTGGCGTCACCCCACCGCCCCTTCTTTCTCCACAACAGATATCAGAGAAGAAGTCAGAGATTGTGGAATCGCCTGCATCATTCCATCGGCAAATCAAAATTGAGTCCCAAATTGTGGAGGCTCAGACTTTGACAGCAAATGAAACACAAAGTGAGTCTGAGACTCAAGCACCATTGTGTCCATATAACCCAGATCTTGAAGAAGATTCAGAGCTATCGTCTGCATCTGTCAAAGAAAAGAGAGAGTTTTTTGAAGATGCTCAAAAGGCTGAAATTAAAAAGACCTATGTGCGGAAGGAGCCCATTGCTATCCTTGAACGACTGGGCCCTGACATGGAGGAGGATGTAGCAGAAAATAAGAACAAAGAAATGGATGAGCTTCCCAGAGCAGACTTGTCTGGTCTTGTAAATAAATTTGAATCATCAGAAGAGAAAATGTATTTCAAAAAAGAGCTTATCCCACTCGCAGAGCAGCTTCACAACAATACTGAAGGAACAGCTTGTAACAAAGAGAAAGTAGACATCCTGGAACAGGGAATGCCAAGTTTTGACATCCAGGCTATTAAAAATGTTTTTGAACTGGGTGAGCTAAGTTCCTCTTTCAGAGAGGAGAGAGAGGATCAGGAGGAGCCTGAGTCAAATCTGAGTGAAACAACAGCAGACACTTCAAAGCGGGAAAGGCCCCAAGAGACCAGGGGAGGCTCACGGCAGAGCACCCCCCTCCCTCTCCAGAAACATGAGGCAGAAGCTGTGCCAGCAGAACCATCAGCCTTCTCTGAAGCCAAATCAATCACAGAACATTTCTCAAATGTTGATGAGTTTGGTAATGAGGTCATCGGAACAAGGACAGCTGTCATTGAGGTTTCGGAGAGCGCATCAACCCAACAGGTTCCTTTTTCCTACGCCGATGTAGTCAAAAGAAAAGCTGCGGCAGCGAGGCGAACAGAAACGTACGATGAAGATGCTACGGAGAAGCTGCTGAGGAATTTCCACAAAACGTGGACGGAGAGTGAGACAGTTTTCAAGAGTCTTGGCTACACTGTTTCTGAAGAGACGACGGCACAAGTTCTATCAAGTGAAACAAGAATCGTCTCATCTGGTAAAACCTGAACAGCATGACAGCACAGAACTGAATGGCATGGACAACGGGTGGCTTTAATTCGAGTATGTTTGTTTGTGCTGTGTTGCAAAAGCAGAATTACCAATACTGTGTATATATACACGTAGATTACGCAAGTGTTCATGTATGACAAAAAGTGCTGGTACTAACCAACAAGACCAGGATTCCTCAGCCATGCTAGCAGCTCTGTGAGGCTGTGTGACACAGTTCTGTTCTCATTAACATGCTTTCAATGGAAATACTCACATGCTGATGGTTAGGAGGTCATCCTTAACTTCTTACTTTTGGAAGTTAGCCTGTTAATATTCTCACGGTCCTCATCAGCAAAAGGAGTGTGCCGAGTTGCCATGGAGTTGTTAAAGAATGTCCTTTCCCGCTGAATACAAATGGAAGCCAATTACATTCAACCCCAGCAAACAACCTTGAATAGAGACTGTTTACAATCTGTATCTTTCTACTAGCAAATTGCAGTTGAGAGATATTCTGAATTTCACAGAAAATATTCACAGAAAATGTGAGCGAATAAAACTAAAACCTGACGAATAATTTTAACCGTTCCCTCTGACAGCAGTTGCCACAGTTTACATGAATGAATGAGCATGACACGTAACCTTTTAAGTGCAACCATTATGTACTATTTGCAAGATTAACCATAATAACATCTGAAATACAAGCTCTGGCTCATTATTGCATTGTGACGCAGCCCAGAGAAAATGCTTTTCATGTTGGATGGATGAGAAAAATTTGCATTTTATCTCTTTCAAACAGGTTCGAGTTCCGAAGTCGGAGCTCTGCACACTGTGTCGGAGGAGAGCTTATCCAATGGATGCTCTGATAGTGGACAAAAAAAAGTACCATAAATCCTGTTTCTGCTGTGAGCACTGCAAAAATAAATTAAGGTAAATGTGGCGCTCATTCAAGTAAATGGCCTAATGGACTATTTGAACATTGCAATATGAATTAGTTAATTTCTCGGTCTCTCAGCTTAATTGTTCAAAAAACAATGTCATGCTTTTTATGTCGTGTAACTAACAACAGGAGGTGTTTTCTCTTTTCTTGTAGCCTTGGAAATTACGTCTCTCTCCACGGACACTTCTACTGTCTGCACCATTACAAACAACTCCTCAAGTCCAAAGGGAACCACGATAATGGACTTGGGCTGAAACCTCCCGCAGGAGGAGGTGGACCTATCCCCTCAGATGAGAAACTTGAATGGAGATATTCCATGAGCAGCATTAGTTCAGTAGACAAAACACACAGCGGTGAAAACGAAACGACAAAAGCATTTGATGAAAACAAACTGCACTCCAGCAAAATATCTGTAGTTTGGCCCCCACAGGCCGATCCCCCAAAGAAAGCCTTTAAAATAGAAGAAGACATTCAGCTAACTAAACCGCAGTGGCCCCCTCCAGACAACTCCCCCAGGTCCCCCAAACAGCAGCACAGAAAGGCTGTTCCCAGAAGTGTCCTTTGAAAGAAAGTCACTAAAATATACGGTTTAGTCAAGTAAATACAAAGACGAGCAGCACACAACAATGAATGGTAATGGAAAATGTTACAGAACTGTCCCGGAGGCACAGTTTAGGAAGTGTTTGGTTGAAGGTCGTGCAGTAGGTTGATTCAAAAGGGAACATGAGATGTAAGGATACGATAAACTGTATCGTAGATGGTGTGAAAAAGCAGGTTTTAATAGTAAGTTTTAGAGAGATAGATGTGGAAAGTGGAAGCAGATGTGAAGTGGTGTGCTTTGAACTGACGTGCTTATGTGTAATTTGACATCCGCTAAATATTATATAGTTGTTTACATTTAGTATTTGACACAAAATAATTTGATTTTCAAATTTGACAAAAAACAATATTAAATAATTCCTCGCACTGCAATAGGGACCTTGCACTATTTGTGCTCGGGGCCCATTGACCTGATACAAATTTTAATTTTTCTCGTTAATAAAGACAGTATCATGTCAAATTTAGTAGTATAACAGTCAAATAATATTAGTATTAGCATTGTAAAAGAGATAAACATTTTCAAATATAATCTGCCCTCCCAGTTTCCTTTTCACCCCTTTTGTTTTAGTCTACCATTAATTGGTCAATTGTACAATTCAGTCAATTTTTTTTGTAACTGCATGGTGATGCTGTTCTGCTGTTGTATTATTTCATCAGGGTTTTTATCTTTTAACATATCAACATTTTTGCATTTGTCTTTTTAGCACCTGGTGTGCAGACTACTAAAAAGCATATTGGAATTATTTTATTTATAATATTGAAAGTATATAATATAAACCAGTGAGTTGGTGGTTATCATGTTTGTTTTGGACATTTGTATCCTATCTTGAACGACAACTATTTTGCAATGAAGAATTGTATTTTTTAGATTAGACCGATATAAGACAATTCCTGACTTTGTCATGCTGTCAGGCTGGTTCACTTTCTTTATTGCTGATCTAAGAGCAATAAAATGTATGAATGTCATTGTTTCATTTGTCCGTGTCTTTGAAAGTCTCTGGCCTTCTTTATGCATCAGCGTCCGTGTACCGTATGTGAAATGCCAATCTGTCGCTCCATCTCCAGAGTTCATTCATATCAAACGCAGAGAGGACGAGCTGTCACAGAGCTTGTCAGGCATGCATCTGACAGAAGCCGCCTACAGTAGACAGGGTCAGGTCAGCAAATCCCTTTCACACAATCAGTATAATTTCCTTTAGAAGCTATCCCCACCCCTGAGGGGGGATTTTGGAGCTCAGACTGCAGGTGTCCCTTCAGCAGGACAACCAATTGTATGTAGCCTATAAGAACACTTGAAATTGGTCATTAACAGGCAGGAGGACGAGGGACAGCTTAAGCACATGCGGTGTGATATACAGCAGCGGAGGAAACCCCACCGTAAATTTATTTTTTTACTGCCAGTCTAAAATAAGCCAATGACCAAATGTGGGCACTCATCCTCTTACTGCTGCTCACTGTGGTAGGCCACAAGCTTAGCATCCAATGTATCAAGTCTGACCACCTTTACAATTGCAAAACAAGATATACATTTGAGTTTATATGGAAGGATTAGTATTTCAGCATGTAAGGAGGAAGTATATCAAGTTAAAAATAAGGCTGTGTATAAGGTAATGTTTAAATGTTTAAAGTAGGGACACAAATAGGGTTTTGTATGCAGCATTTACCTTATATATTACTTTTGAATACTGATGTGAAAATATTGCACAGCCCACAACAAAGAAAATATTTGAGCATTTTTACACTGTTGAATATATATCCTAAAAGATTATTTATGTATGAATATACATATATATGTATATATACAGTATATAGTATGTAGCCTATATACTTCTGTATACAACATAAATTGCATAGATTAGGCTGTTATTTCTTTCTTTCTGTATACACATTGTGTTTTTTTTATCCTTTATATTATATGTACAGTATATGTGTGTATATTTTTGTGTTTGTTTGTCTATATATATATATATACAGTGTATATATATATATATATAAATTATACATATACAGTATATTAGGTAAATATATTAATATTATTTACTTTAATTTGTATTCACTATTTCACATTAGCCTTTAAGCAGTCTAAAACCTTGAGCCTTTTACTGAACACACTGAGTTTTAGAGATGCGTCTATAATCTTATAAGGGTCCTGCTTCTTTTTAAATAACTTATAGTATATAACTATATTCCCCTGCACACACTTGGTTGTGTGAGGAGGTTTTTCCAGCTGGACAGCAGACAGAGTGTGATCTTTGGTTGGAGAACACTTGGCAGGAGTTGACTGAAATCCTCTCGCAGAGACAATCTACCCTGCTGCTTGTGTCCACGCGCGCTCCGCACTTCCCCCCTCTGAGCGGATTGGTGAGGGATCCATGGGATCGCTCTCTGATTGGCCGTCTCCGCCTCGTCAGGCCACGCGTCAGCCCGGCTCCACTACCACCCGCCCCCACCCCCCCCGTGCTCCCCCTCCTCACTGTGGAACAACAGTGCAGGAGGATGTCGGAGCGGCGGCAGCAGCATCAGGACCACGAGCCGGAGTGGGATGGAGACACTGAGTGAGGTAGGCACAGCAGCGATGCCCTTTCTCTCCTCTCGTCTCCATCATGGCGTGTGCGCTGCGGGGCTGAGCCTCACTCATCCTGCGGAATGTGGCCGCCTGTGCAGGGACGTCTCTACTTTTTATTGTTGTAATTTCTGCGCGGTTGTAGCAGCTGCGCCCCAGACAAGAATATGTCCTTCCTGATGCTCCCGTGCGCTCATCCGCAGCTTTCCGGCTGCTGGGGGATGTGACCGCCGCTTTAGTCCGCTGATAAGCTACCTGTCTGGGTCTGTGGCGATGCGGGTACTTGGGCTGATCACTGATCTCCGTCCTATGTGGCACCGTGGATCTGTCAGCCCCCTGCACCCTTGTGGAAATGCGTAGGTTGTCCAGGACGATGGGCGGTGCAGATGGCCAAGTTACACGGTGGCCCATCAAACTTTAATCACATGTATTTATTCATTCTGATGGTATTTTTTTTTTTTTAAATTCTCGTCTCTCTCTGCAGGGAGGGAGCAGCTCATAGAAAATGTACTTGAACCAAATGTTCCTATAAGCCAAAGCTGACATTTTAAAACTGTAAAAAATATTAACTGAAGTATTATTTATTAGAGGTTCAATAATGGATAGTGCTCAGTAGGTGAGTGGTTTGAGATTTCCAGTTTAGACACTGGCCTGCTTAGAAAATAAATGTTCTGATAAAAAATAATCTCCACTGATGTTTTGTGTTGAAACTTCAGTGAATTTATTCCTAATATTTAATAAAAACATTTATTTTTGGGCAGAGAAGAGTCTGAAAGAAATGCAAGCTTGAGTAAGACATGCCCAAAAACCTCCCTGAAATAGGACGTCAATTTAAACCTATTTTAGTGAAATATAATCTTCAAAATCCATTTAGCATCTTTTAAAACTGTGAGATTATCACGTTTACCTTCATTTTCTCCCCATATATTTCTCTTCCTGAAGATCCTATTGTGCATCTCGTGTTGCAAACGATTCGATGAAAATACTCTTTGATGAAAAAGTTCAAAGTCTGGAGAGAGTGAGTCGTCTCCAGGATCTGTTTCTTCCTGCCGCCGTTGCCAGGACATAGATCATTATCTGGATCCCACGCTAATCCTCTTTCTCATTTAACCCCATGATGGTTTCCATTACATGTCCATCCACCAGTAGACAGTGAGCGGTGATTTGTGCCAGACTGTCTGTCTTTTTGTTTGCTGCTCATCCTGCTCCTGCCATAACTGCAGGTCTGTGTCTGTGCCCTGCTTCCTGTGACTGCTCTCCCTAATCACATTTCTGCAAGGTGTAATTAGACGAGGGAGAGTGAAGCCTTAATCCCTGGTTTAAATGTACTGTCTTGCTTAGCCAGTGTTGCTTCCAATGTGACATTAGTCTTAGAATATGCATTTATGTAGATTTCCATCAGGTATCTGTGTGTTGAGCATTTTGTTTGAACTAAAGGATCATTAAATAGGTCAGTGGAAAACAAGTAAAAGAGAAAAAGTGGCAATTTTGAGATGTGAGATGAAAAGAATTGGTGCCAGAAATCTGCGAAAAAACTAATTTTATTCTTGGCATAATCTAATGCGGTGCATCCTGGCAGTTTAGGGCTATAATGGCTATTGTGTCACATCCAGGCAATAGCAGAGTATTTACTTGTCCAAAACAGCCTGGGCGCAGGCTATAGCTAATAATAGGTTGACATGTGTGATGCTTTTCACACATACACACACACACACACACACACACACACTGGAGCCATCCCACGGCTATTTTCCAGTAAATCATTATGGATCCATTAGAAACAACAAGAACATATCTCAAAATGCAAGACAAAAATGTTCTCTCCCTTTTCAGGATTGAGGAACTTTGTTTTTTTTAGGTGCAACTAGCTCATGCATCTTTGACTCAAAGCAGTCGGCTGATTCAGGACAAGAATCCGAAGGTGGGAACAGGGAGACTTTAGTGTGAGGGATCTGTCTCATGTGTCAGACGCTTCCTGAAAGAGGAGAGGATGGGAGAGATGTGCACGGGATTGAGGGAGGATGGAGGAGAAGAAAGGAGGGATGAGTGAAAGGATGCATAGGTGTGAAGAGGGATTGGTGAGGGAGAAGGATTAGAGGGGAGAAAATTAAGATGAATGGGTTAACCAGGTATAAGAGGGAAAGATAAGAAGTGGCACATACACACACATCCATATGTATTTCTGTGTGATATCTCAGAAACACCCTGAGGGATTTTTTTAATATTAAAAAAATATGTATTGATTCGATTCTGTAGGTCAAAGGTCAAACGTCACAGTGACAAACTACATTTACGACCAGAACTTAAGAATTCCCGTTTTAAATCATGACAAAAACAATCAATGCATTTTTATTACATTCCTATGAAGTCTTCAATACATATTTTGTGGATCTGGACAGACATGCAACTGCAACTTGACTGTTTGGCAGAGGCATATAACCGCAGGGCGTTAATCCTTGTATCTTTTCATTAATTAGTCACCTCCTACTTCCCAGAATGCACTGCAATCTGTCTAAAACAACACAATTTGATGATCTGTATAACATACGCATAGATGCAGTATTATATGCTTTTCCTCTCTTGCTCATTAATTGATATCATCAGTCTTGCATCAGCCTTTAAAAACGGACTCTGAATTTTAAGTTACAGTGCAGTTTTAAACAAGCAAAGTGAAATATTTGCTAAAGACAGTATTCACATTTTTTTGTTTCCATATTAAGGCATATAGTATATATATAGTCTACAAACCAGCAATTATGGGCACATTAGTTCAAACACTGATTTGAAAAGACACCATAATCTCAGTACTGGGCATTTTTCGTTTCAATTATTTCATGGTTACAAATACTGAGAGTGAAGGAATGCATTTCACTGGGAGGCATCGAGGAACAATTCCAGCCCATGAATGGATTCGGGCTACCCTATTAGAGGAATGAGTCTGAACCAGGGCCTCTTGAAGTTTGACTTGATTTCCCCAGTGACCAGCAGACCAAAGCAGTTTTTATTGCAGTGACGAAAAAGGGCCGTGGACAGGCTCTGCACAAGCCATGACCCTGAAACTGCAGAGTTTAAAAAAGCTGCTTTTAATGCTGGGACTGCTAACATCTTGACTCGTATCATTTAAGCTGAAACGTACACGTAGCGAGGGTTGTTTGTTGTACAGGAAGAGAATTAATACGTCCACTGTTGTGGGTTTTTCGGGATGAGAAGAGCCGATGATTGAAGGCTTAGCGTCTCTCCTGTAACTTGTTGGACTCATTAAACAGTGTGTTAGTCAGTGTTTGTCTTTAAAATACAGTGTAGACAGACTGAGTCATCTAAATCTGTTTGCTGACAGCGTTTATGAGATGTTACAGCTGAGAAAGCTTTTCTCTTATTTTATTTAACTGAACAGTTATAGAGCTGAGCTACTAATAATAAGGTAAAACAGCACCAGGAGAAAATGCCAAAGTGCAATTGGATTGAATGAATGAAAACATTTTCGAATAATGCGTTATAAAGAAAATAATAGGATAATAATGCAAAAAAAAACACTAATTCTAATATCACTGCTATTAAACAAATAATATTTTCAGGGTGAGTAGTGGTTCGATTAGTGTCAATGATTTTCTGCTCTTCGTCTGCTGCTAGTTTTTGCCTCACAGAATTATTGCCTATGGACATTTCCATTAGTCGGCACAGTGTGATACCCCAGTCTACCATAACTGAGCTGTGTTGTAATCCTTTAACACATATGCTCTTTGAATGACAGTCTGTTTCAGCTGAGCGACGGCGGGCTCTGTAACAGTCTCCAGCCTCGGCTCAAATCTGATTTATTTTTCTCATGGTCTCTACAATTCTGACTTACTCAAAAGAAAAAAAAAAAAGAAAAACACATTCAGAGGTAACAAATTGCTCTCCAGAGAAAAAAATGAGCCAGACAAAAAAAATCTATGCAGAGACAGCAAAATATTCTCCATCAAAAAACCCCAAAAAGTGCTGTGGAGAACTGCCTTTGACCCA
This sequence comes from Verasper variegatus, assembly GCA_026259375.1. Lineage (NCBI taxonomy): Eukaryota > Metazoa > Chordata > Actinopteri > Pleuronectiformes > Pleuronectidae > Verasper > Verasper variegatus. Next base: position 11,225,201 of record CM048052.1, read on the forward strand.
TCAGTTGATTTAATGTGACACATTGCTTTTTTTTTTTGGAGTTGCTCTGATGCTGTCCCAATTTCCTTGTGAGTGTACGGGTGTAGAGGTCGGGGCGGTGGATGGACATGCAGTAATTTTCTGTCCAAACCTGACCGACCTGAACCCAACAGGCATTCTGTTTTCCCCGTGTCCGCACCAGACCCAAGCCTGATGTTTTCTCCGATTAGGTGAAGCGTAAAAAAAAAAAAAATCAAGTAGATAGCCCACACAACGGGATAGAACCCGACCTGAGCCTGGATATCATTTCAATTCCTTTTGTCTGAACCTGGCCTGAGGCTCCTTCTGACTTTAAAATAGGGGATTTTGCATCCGATTATCAATCACAACAATATTTCTCTTATCCTAAACAACTATGGTATTATAAACTTTACCATTCCACATGTTTCAGTCCCATGCACTCAGTGAAGTAAATTTGCAAGAGGTTCATAGATCTTGTTGCCTTGTGTGGGTCCTACGTCCCTGATGTATATGGCTTATCCTTTGAGGGTCGTGCTGGAGACTGGAGCCAATCCCACATATTGGGCAAGTGGAGGTATACACCCTTTACGGGTCGCCAGTGTATCACACAGCCAACACACAGAGACAAACAGCCATTCACACTCACATTCACCCCTACGGTCAAATTGGAGTCTCCAATTAACCTAACCCTGATCTGCACGTCTCTGGACTGTGGGAGGAAGCCTCAGGTACCCTGGAGAAAACCCACACAGACATGAGAACATGCCGCTCACTGAACGTTTAGAACGGATCTATTTTAATCACCACAGACGTCTATTAGTTTAGAAAGATGTAAAGGCAGAAATGTCATCTGATGCAGTCATGGAGTAAATTAGCTCTCTGTCCACCAGCATCATCTAGTCCCTCTGGAGTCATGTCCCCTCATTGTAACTCCCACTGAAGATGCTGCTCGTGGAAACTCTTGGCTTGAGTCAGTTAAACATGCAACATGATACAAATCAGCCAGTTTAACATGTTTACATTTTCTCATCCTGATCGCTGTGCAGTGCATCCTCCTCTCACTGGGTTTTGCTGTAGCCTGATGCTGGGTTTACTGAGCAGAAAGGAACACACACTGTTTTCCTCTGTTAACCTAATTCTATTCTAATATTATTAAAGAAACAAAAAAATCCCCTGTTGCCTTTTCCGACTGTCACAGCTCTGTTTTATCGCCAAAAGCCCAAAACAAAATACAACACAATATGTGTGTTGTTTAGTCAGCCACCACTTGAATTCAGCTTGTATAACATCCTTTGGCATAACAAAATGTGTAGTTTTACACCAGCAAACACTGTTCAAAATTCATAGATGTTCTTCCTTGAGAGGTGTTTTTGCTGCAGTTATTCAGAATGTGCATCTTGCAACTTGTATAGAAAGATTCCTTTTGGAAAGCTGAGTCTTATGGGTCATTGACGGTTACAGTTGCTACCACAGGCACTCGAGCCTCTCCTTCATCTAGATGCTGTGCATGAAGATAATACAATATGTTTACCTGCTGCTCCTCCAGCATTTGAATAATGCAAGACTTTCCATCTTTGAAGGAGAAATCGTGGGTACTTCAACAGACTATGTGGGCACCATAAAAGAGGTGTAAAATGATTTTAGCTTGGTTGATGCACAATGTCGGTCTAGTGCAAGACAAGACAAAATGTAGCAGGACCTCGTGCATAATGCAGGTGCAGAGATATTATGAGCAACAACAGCAAAATGGCACAAAGACAAAGCTGAGTAACGTTTTCTTGTGTAGCAGAATCAGCTCGTGTGTGTAAAGATAGATGATTGACGTATTTCAGAGTAAGAGTCTGCGCAGTAATAATGACCCTGATCGGGACTTTTCACCCCGTTTGAATATTTCCTTAATGTGTTCTTTGGCAGAGCCCTGTGATAAACATACTTATAGCTGTGTCATTTATGGCCCAGTGTGACAAAACAGCAAGTCGACAAAACAAAGCTGTTCATTAGACACTAAATAGAACCTGTCAGAGAGAGAATAAGGTAGTAAACTGGATTTATTTTCTTTGTGTGCATGTGTTTTTTTGTGTCTGCCACTGCCTTACTGTCAATTTTGTTAAGCTGATCCTTTATGTGGCACCCTGCACTATTATCAGAGAAGTCAGCCTCTGAATCCCTTTTCCTTGGTCTATCACAGAAAACACTGCCTGAGTTCTCAGGCTTATTCGTCTCCCTCAGAAGTACAGAGCAACAGGACAGGCTGTGAAGGTGACACTGTACCGGAGGCGCGGACTTAACTGAGAACAGCCTGCCTGGAATTGATATTCCTCAAAATCCCAAGCCAATTAGGGAAGTGGAGCCTCGGTGGTGACTGCAGAAAATGTACGAGGCTCAGTTTGGGCAGACGACAAGTACTCCAGTCCTGCAACATACAGCACAATGCACTTACTGCAACATTATTTCTGACTCTGATTTCTGTGTTTTGTTGTTCAAGTGAAGCGGGTGAATGTCCTGAATCAATATATCCTGAAGCACCGGAGCCGTCACTGCGATGGTTGCTTGTAAAAGTGCTTTTAGTGGAAACTGGAGTTAACTTTGGCCTCCAAAACAATCCTCAAGCACTTTTCCACTTTTCATTTCAGCATGCATGTGGAGACCTCCTGGAGAAGTTAGCCTTGAAGTTCTTTGTGCTGCTACTTTGTGAGAACTTTTTCACCTTATCAACTCAGTAATCATAGACTCTGTATCTTTGTGCAGTGTAACGACACCCTCTGAGTTTCGGCAACAGTACGACTTATTCAGGACGGTTCAGAGGAGAGAAAGGTCAACTTCTCTGCAACTTGGCAAGCAGCACCTGTTCGATGATATGGAGGAGGGTTGATCACGCCCCCACAGGCAGTGCGTCAGTTCTGCCTCTACAAAAGATGGAAAAGAAGAGCTCGCTCGTTCTTAATGAGAAAACCTGATTGAAATCAGCGGACACGAGGGATGCTATTGATTTGTTGGAGAGAGACAGAATTGTAATGTCATGTGTCTGAGAAAAATTGTCTTCTCTTCACTGAAGCGCCTGTGGGAAAGGGGGGCGGGGGGGGGGGGTGGAACAGCTCACAGCAAGTTGAACCAAACTAGAGCAGATGGAAACACATATCTTGCTTTTTGGCTTCCCTGAGGTGTATTTATCAATTAGGCAATACCAGTACCGGTTAATTGTGAGTAAACACAAAGCACTGCACAAGGTATTAACAAGAGGTGATGGAGGCATTGACAGAGGAGGGAAAAGAGACATGGTGTAATTGGTCAATTTGCAGTAATATCAGCACAAGATTAAGGACCTTGTCTTGAAAGCTATTGAGAGCTGAGCTGACGTGGGTATGTATGTCCTACTTCCATCTTAAAGGTGCTCCAGCTAAATGACAGTATCTATTGTGAGCAGAATATTTTTCCAGTCAACTCGAGCTTTGCAGCTGTCGTCGGGCAGACCAGCCTGTGGCGTTACTGAATGAAAAAAGTTTCTGACTGTAGGCAGCAGAAATACAACTTTGACACATCACTTAACATATTCAGCACGTTAAAATGTAAAAAAAAAAAAGCATGCACAAGTCCGAGGTCAACTGGGAAAATGGTTTTAAAAACAGTTGGACAGGATCAAAACAAAGAAATGTAGCAATAGTTCCACAAAGGACACGAGAAAGAAGTGAAAACAATGGTGGAACGTTTAGCGGAGTCCATTCAAGACTTGGTAAAAAAACACAAAAAAAGAATACAGGGACAGTCACTTGTGTCTCTGTCTTAAGAGGTAGATTATCACAACCTATCCCTCCGTGTACTATTTGTTGTTGTCGGAAACTCTGGAATCTGTGCTGCCCTCTGGTGGATGTATTGCTAAACAACCATGCCAACGTGAAGGTAAAAAAGTACGTAAACAGTGACGCTGACACCCTATTAAACGGACGTATTGCTTTCGCCTCTTTTTTAAGATTATCGCAAACCTCCTCCACCATCGCCATGTTTGTTTTTGTCAGAAAGTCTCAACTCTGTCTGCCGCCCTCTGCTGGATGTATTGCTTAATAACCATGCCAACGTAAAGGACGCATGGAGGTAGGTGGGCAGTGTCAGGTTACACTGTTTGAGGCAACATGAAACTGATCCTGTAAATTAGAGGATGAAGCAACACTGTACTCTGTGTTCTCTGTTTTCATGGCACAGCAAAGCTCAAGCTATATAGCTACACCTCGGCTGTTAAACGTGTGCTAAGGCCATCTACTTTGATTTGACTCAACTGGAATTAATTTGTATCGAGAAGGCTTATCTCAGGACAGTGTTCTCTCTGGGGTAGAGACAATTCGGGAGAGAAAACACATAACCAGTGAGATGGTTTCATTGAAAAAATAGATTTATAGCAATAATATTCAGTCACATAATCTACTGTAGTGTTCCTTTATATGCTTTTGTGCTCTGCATATAATATTAATCTGAATGGGTCCCTGTGTGATCTTAAAGTGATGGTGTTTCTGTGCTTCTTTGTTTATGTTCTGATCAGCACCGTGCACTAAATCTCCAGCGAGCCATTTTGTCGTAACCATAGAGGTTAGATGAGTTTGAACTCTCGAGTGCTGGCTCAATTGAGAAAAGCCTTTTTCGGTTTGACTTAAAAAAGTCCCCGACAGAATACCAATGATAATTCTCTTCGCTGCTAAATAAAGATTTTAGTGAAGAACTCACGTAATAGGCCACCATCTTTTATGATGATGACTCAAATAATTGATTTAGTGTGCAACCTCCCTTTTAGATCTTTTCCTTGTTTCCTCCCCCATTCCAGCTTCCATTATCTTAATTAACTGTAATAGAACATTTTTTATGAATTTCTCCCAAATATCCTTGTCTGCAGAGTTTCTGTTTGTTCAACCTGTGTTTGCTCAGTGAGCTTGAGAGAAGGAGAAGCTGCACTGAAAGGTTTGTTAGAAAATTGATTTTCAGTGGATGGTAAATGTCATATGTTGCACATGTACGTGTAGATCCTGACATGGATGCCTTAGTGTATCATGGCAGTTGTCTCTTTTTGTGAACAGTAAACTTAGATCTACAGAGCAATATACACTAAAGCCTGACCGATTTATATATATATAGGTTATAAAATAGGCTGATGTGAGCCTTTTACAGACGTATCAGTATCAGCATATACGTTTGCCGATATGCTCTGATATGAAAACTTTAGTTTGACAGAATAAAGCAGGAAAAGATGTGCATTCAGTTTAAAACATTTTGCACAGGTATAACAAGTTTATGGTTCAACTGTAAAATACCAACCTTATATTTCTTGTCATAAAGGTTTGATGAGGAAATCTTATATATATATAAAAAAATACACATATATTTTGGCTGATATATGGTATCAGAAATTCTTAACCTCTTAAATTGTATTGGTATTGGCCCCGCGTGGTTCATACATAAACATTCCTCTAATACCTAATATCAATATTGATGTGTGCATCTGTTTGTGTGTGTTCAGTAAACATAAGTGTTGTTTTACTGACATCTGCACTGAATCAGCTGATGTATTCTGTATATTTGGCATAAGTGACAATAGAATAATAGTCGTCTTAGAATTGAAATGTAAAACTATGTCTCGTCGGTCACTGTGAGAGCGCGTTGGCTCCTGGGTTAAAGCTACTCCGGCTTCATTAGCATGGCCCTGTGAGGTTATGGAGTCCCAGTGTTTGCTCCAAGTCAGGACATGATCTCTTTGTGGACTGAGCTTTCAGACAACGGAGGAAAAGCAGTGAAGAAAAGTTTTCCTCCACTGCTTTGTCTTTACTGGAGGAGTTTTCAGACATGAACTCATTGGGGGAACTGGATCTGGACTTTTTTGTTTTGTTTGCCTTTCACAACAGGACATTTTCTAGAACATCCAGGCGAGGGATGGCACTTGGGTAGAGTTTGCAGGAGGCAGGAAATTATAATATATAATATAATATATAAATTCTGCTGCGAAATTGCACAGTGTTTTTGTTGATAGCACATCGACACTGGCCTCGGCCGTTATAGCCTCAATCTCATTGTCTTTCCAAGTTGTGCATCTTCATCTCAATCTTCCTCATGTATGACACCTTTTGTTCACCCGTGATATTTGTGTCACAAACGTCATCAACTTGCTCGCTATGAATTTTCTGGACTTTTTGCTGCCGTATTCTCTGGACATTATATTTGGGGACTGGCTGGGAAAATTCCAGAAAATGTCTGGAGCAGCTGACTTGGACATTTGTGTTTGTCAAATACAGCCCCTCTGGAAAATGTCAGGAAGAAGTCAAGACCTCAGTGCGTGGGTGAAAACAGCTCAGGAGTCACATATATTAGCAAAATACCACAAAAATATAGTAATCCTAAAATAAAGTACCACAAGTACTGCAGGAAAACCATAAATAAGGCTACAAATTGTGATAACTCCATTTAACTTAATTACAGTACAGTTACTAGTGTGCAGTACACAGCAAAACTAAGTAAAATATGAAATTGATTAAAAAGTTCTTAAAGTAATTGTGTTATGTTTAAGTTGAAAGGTATTTGATCATCTCATGTATAATTAAAATGAAATGAAACAGGTTAGATGTGTCTTAAATATACAGGCCCACAAAAATAGAACCTCAACGCAAGAAATGTGATTAAACCTGTCATTTCCAATTAAGAGGAACTGCATTAAGTCTGGACCTGGGTTATGTTTAATGGTAACATGGCTCCGCTGGAAAAGAAAATTGGCCAAACAAGAAAGAGACCAGATGGTAAGACTTCATTAAGATGTGAGAGGGTCCAAGATAGTTACTGAACTTGGACCAAGGCACAGTGGCAGCAGTGGCAGAGTAAGAGCCACAGTAACAGAGGCCGTCTCAAGAAGCTTGGGAGGAGATGGATTTTTTCCAACGTAACAATGATCTCCAACACTCAGCAAAAATCACACAAGATTTTGTAAAGGAGAAGAAAATATGAAAACAAGTACATGTGCATCTCCTTGACTTGATTCCAAGAGAAGACCTTTGGAGTTATTTTGAGTGGAAGGTAGAGCGATAAAAACCCTGCAGCAAAGAGCAGCTGAAAAGATCCAAGAATGTCAGAACATCTCCCCACAGACTTGTGCAAGACGGGTATGATCCACGCCCGGGAGGATCGGATCTGTTGTCGAAAATAAGGGACAAATACAAAACATTCCAAATTGAAAGTAGAGAAATAGAATCACTGTACTGAAGGATGTTAAAATGTTTGTTGTTGTTGGTTCTTTAATATGGATCTTTCATTAAGTCGTCCGACATTTCTGCTTTTCAGATTAATTAGCATCATTCTTTCTGGGCTTTGGATAAAAACAAATAAATTCTATTGAATAGACAGGATTTGTAATTACTTAGGATTACAGTGTCATTGGCCAGGGTCAGCGCTGTTGTATACTTTATAGTGTACGACTTATTCATTTTAGCACCATGCCATATTTCTTGATACGTTGTATTGGCACATCACAAAGCATCCCATCAGTTTGTCTGAAGTAAAACTCTGTGACAAGGTCAAAGAGATGCACATGCACAATGTCCCTAGCTGTTTCGTGTTATCTTTTTCTTTTGAGTGTCCTCGTGCTAATGATGTCTGAAGGAGACAGGTTGAAAGATAAAGGTTAATCACTCAGACCCAAATCCTTTACCACAGATACTCCTTCCTTTGTATTCCTAAGGATAACCTGCAGCTCCTCGTTTCCCTCAAGTCAAAGTATTGATAAAAGATAGTTTTTGTTTTGTTTGTAAGAGCCTCAGTATAAAAGAAATTTATTCTGAAGAAAGTCAAATAATATATTTTGATCATTCATTCATTTTCCTAACGGACTGCAACTAACATTATTGGTTTTGATTCATGAGGTAATAATGAAGCTTTTCAATGTCACATATACTCCAAATATATATATATATATATATAAGTTGCTACCACAAACACTCTAGTAGCTTATTACATTCCCCACAATATGTCTGTGTTCTTCAGAATTACATATCATAAAGGTTTGTTATGAAAACATTCCACTCATGGCTTTAAAACAGCTTAAATGTAGCTCTACACCTTCCCTCCTCATTTCATGGCTGGGATATATGAATATGCTGATATAACAACAAGAGTGAACAGGAGGAGAAGATTAAAAACGTGAATTTATTTTAACTTTAACAAATCTGAAAGTGATGGTATCAGTGTTCCGTTCAAGATAAAGTTAGTAATTGCTAAAGAGGAACAAAGCAGGCTGAAATATATTAAGGCAAACATTACATAATTTTAATAATAAGTTTATTACATCTAGAGATGGTTTCAAGTATCAGTGAGGAGACAACATTTAATTATTGCTGCTTTGACAGAGGTTCTTTGGGGACATTTCTAGTGTCAGTGCTCCGGCTGCAATCCATCTTATACGTCACGCAGAGCTCCAAATATATATGATATATGTTTCTACTGCTGTGTCATATACCCAATTATTCCACTGTGTGATTTATTACTATTATATTAAGTCTGTTGTGAGACTTTTTATATCATTTGAACTGGAAACAATGAGCCCAAACTGAAATATAGACACAGACCTCCAGCTTGACGTTTTTTCTTATATCTTAATTTAGAGTTTGAATTAAAGCCCCAGTTGAGACGCACTGTGAAGGTGCCTTTAAGGTCTGGATTTATTTTTGGAATTGATAGGTGAACAAAGCATCATAGCTCAGTTTGCTGCAGGCCTGTATCTCACAGTGTCATCGGAGGAGTTGTATTACCACCTAGATCTCATATCCACACTGTGCAGTAGAGATGAACCAGGGAAGAATGTGGCCTCAGTGGGAAACTCTATCAGGGTTTTCAAACTGGATACGGTGGCTATAGTTGTGTTTCTCCCTTACTGGTGATCTTTTTGCTTTGAATTGAACCTTTATTGTTATCATCATTGTTATTATGATTTCGTAAAATGAGTTCTCCTGATCTGTCTGACCGAGGGTGAGATCATAAAGTCCTCTGGGACAAACTTGATATTTTGGGAGTGTTCAAATACGGTTTACTCCACGTGACACCTTTCTCCAACTCTGTGTTATTTTAACAACTGGACGGAGGTAAACAAAAACTGAACAGATCCATGTACTGTACAGAATGGTACATTGTGTTTCTGAGATTTACAGTTCTCAGAACACAGTCCTGTCTGTGGGTTTGTTTTCTGTCTGCTTTTGTTAATTGCGGGTTGGCTTCCAAGAAATACCAATGAAAATTCACACAGAAAAAAACACGGGCTGCTCTTATCTCTGGTATTACAACCGTTTTAATTTTTTTTTGTCCGTTTGCCTCTTCTGTTTGTTTTGCAGCACAGAAGCACGGTTTGGAATCAAAGATTAGAGTGAAAGCATCCATTTACAGCTCAGGGAACTGACTTTAAGTAAACCTGCCAGCCATCAGGGCCCTGTGATACGCTGGCGAACTGTCCAGGGTGTACTCCGCCTCTAGCCTGCGGCCCTTAAGTGAACAAGTGGTATAGACGATGGATGAATGGATGGATGGATGGATGGATGGATGTCAGCCATCAATGTCATATGGATGTTGAAAGAGTTCAGAAAAGGTCGTTGTAAAGGTCGTCTAAATTTCACACATTGCAGTTTTCACAGAGGAACCTGTCACTTTATTCCTATTTTTCACAATTTACTTGTTTTAGTTTTTTGAAGATTTTCTGCAGCCTCTTGCACATTCTCTACTTTCCGGTCTCATCACTGAATTACAGTTAAACTGCCTCGACATAATTACAGACAGTAACTATGATGAATCTAGTTCTGTAATTACTGCGCTGCTCTGTTTTATCCGCCTCTGACTGTCATCACCGAGTATTATCTGCATAATGAGGCACTTTTCTGCACAATGTGTGGCTGCACCTCAGAACCTTAGAGCAATCGTGAAAGCTTAACGGTACAATCACAACCTACTGAGGAAAATATAGGGAGAAATATAGACTACTTCTGAAAGGATTTGGCTTGTGGTTTATTGTAGGACAAATTTTAAGATCCATTTCTGCACAGTTTTACACGGAAAAGACGATTCCTCAAACAGCCCCATCTGCTTTACACAGATTGTTTTGGGCTTTCGTCGTAAAGCGTCTCGTACAGTAAACCTCCCTATTGGCAGAGAATAGACTGAATAAAAACATTCAGTCTAACTGTGTGTGACGATCTGTCATTTTGGTGGCAGCGTTCCTTTACTGAGCTGTTTGGGTGAGGAGGTCCAGCTCAGCAGGAAGGCCCGTGCTCCTTTTGGCAGCGGGGATCACACGGCAGCCATGAGGGAGAGGCAGCGAGCGCCAAGGGGCGTCATGGCTTCATTTTATGAGGACACAGGCCCTTGCTTTATATAAACCCCCTCATGATAAAATGAGCTGCTGTTCTTCAGGGATGAGCTATTGCTACAGTCACACAACAATACGCACCGTTGATGCAGGGGTTGGGGAGAGAGGTTTGGTCTGCGGCAGAGACAGCTCTGCAGCGTCTTTGATTGTGGCAGGTAGAGGAGTTCTGGGTAGAGGCAGAGCAGCAGAGTCATGGACTGAGTTTGATTCCAGAGCTTTGTACTGAAGAGGCTGAGGTGCAACATTGTGGAGAAAAAGAATCATGGGTTCACTCAAGCTTGTGTGCAAGTTGGTGATGTGAGGAGCATTAGCCAGACTGAGAGTCAGTGTCAGTTACACAGTTTTATAAATGTTCAGTGTAAAATCCTAATTTGGGATAGTTAATTAAAAAAAAAACCTGGAGTAACACTGCATATTCAAGTGAGCCGTGAATAAAGGAGACAAATCAAAAGGGTCCTTATAGACTTTCTTCTCTTTTTCTCTTTAGCTTGTAGTTTATATACTGTTACCAAAATCCCAGGTTTTGAATTTTGACCACGAACTCTGACTTCTTGCAACAGTATGACGCTATCGTTGATGCCTTTTGCTTCTGAGAAAAATGGAATAGGTTGTTTTAAAGCTGGTAAACAAACAAATATCTTCTACAGATAACTGCTAGTTGGAATTGAGCAGTTGCTGTGGCTCAGCTTTAGAAAAAAAAAGCCTATGGAGGTGATTCGAATTTTAAGTAGTTGTTCGGAAAAACAACTAACGCAGACTTTTGTGTTTATTACATGAAAAAACAACAGTATTCACATTTAAGTATCACGTATAAAACTTTTTAATATACAACGTTTACATGATTGTGTATGGCAAGAAAACTTCCATTGCACGCAGCAAGAGAAAGTCAGCACCCACTCAATTATAGTGAGTAGACATCATATTGTACACAACAGCTGGAGAAACCCGCTTCAACTGCTGCAAAACCACAATAGATGAAATTGGCAAAATCCCTGAGGACATGAGAGAGATAATTACATAGATGGTACATGACAGCAGAGTGCCAGGTCATCCTGACTGACCCTGAAATGAGAAAATTCCAGACACAATGAGAACAGCCTGAATGAAGGGCAATTTACTAAAAAAATGTCCCTTTCAGACCCCAGGAGAGATGGAAACACAGCAGTAAATGGAATAAAAATTGACTGTTTTCATCAATAGGACACAAGTTTTTTTCTCCTGGGATTAAACATCTAGTGGTTGATTTCATCATTATCCTTTCTTCATGAGGATAAATAGAGCGATAGATGGATCCTCATGGATATATATACAATTTATAGAGAATTCTGTTTTCTAATAACTTTATTTTATTCCGGACTCATATATAGCTTGTCACTTCTATTGCACACAGCAAATATTACCGTGACATTTCTCAGAGTAAATACTCTTGGTTGCTTGGTCCTGTCTGTGCTAAATTACTCTTTGCAGAGTCACAAATTATCAGTTGAATACATCCTGAATCTGAATAATGCACCATATGCCAGGTCTCAGCGGCGCGGCGTCTCCAGAGGAGTGTAGATTGTGTGTGCTCAGTAGAAGTGAATTTCATCTGTTCCTGTGGGTGAGTTTAGATGTGCAGCCAAACTGCCCAGATTAAAACAAATGGCAATGTGTATTTTCATGTGCAAAAGATGTTTGAGTGGATAAAGCACACAAAGCAATGCAGAGAAGTGAAATGTCACCATGCAGGTTGTTTAAAAGGAATAAAAAATGTACAGTAAATAGTGTTATTTGAATCGATTTATTATTACGTAGCACCAACATGGTGAATATTGTGGGTCTTGATTTTCTGCACCGTGATGTTCTTGTTATTTGCTCTATTTTTAAGCTACACCAGCATTATCTTTTCTTTTTTTTTTACCGAAAAAACACATTTCTCTTCTCTTAAGCTTTGGTACTTGATGAATGGCAGGCTGCTGTTATGCTATTCACTTTGGCAGTTCTATAGCCTCTCCTTTTTAAAAAGTATAAACTTCCTTTGCCCTGCTGTGATGGATATAGATTTTCTCTGTCGAGTCAGGTACGCATCACACACACACAGATTTCACAGACACACAGAAGAGTTGTTTATATGGAGGAAGGTGTGCGAGGGGGGAACAGCTGGTCTCACTCTGGCAAGAAGTTAAACAACTCTGAGAGTGTACGGCCACGGTAGAAGCACTTGTTAGCATGTTATTTGGCACAGTTGTGCTTTGAGCTGAATGCCAATGGATGAAAACATTTTAGTTTAGCATGTTAGCAAAAATAAATTACATTTATCACAACATGAATGAGAATGTTATTAGTTTTGTAAGTATTCTGTGATACGCAACGAATTCCAATTCCTTTTCCTGTTGTTGACAATGGCTCTAACCCGGACAATCTCATGCTGCGTTTTTCATATGTTAAAGGCAAATACGTGAAAAGATCCAGACCCAATTTAACAGGCTTTTTCCGGATTTCATGTCGGAGAACGCACAGATGTAAACTGTGAGAACGATCACCAAAGTCTTTGCAGTTTATCTTCTGGGCACCATGAATACAAAATGTATTCCTTCCTCCATTTGTATTTGTTGAGGTATTTCAGCCATGCTACTTGTGTGACTACATATCTGCAATATGTTACGTGAAACGTGTCAATTTGTGAGTTTCAGAAGTGCTGGTACTGTGAAAGAGCAAGGCTAGCTGTTTCCCCCTTTTTTCAGTCCTTATGCTAAGCTAAGCTCACCGGCAGCTGGCTGTAACCTTGTATTAAACATGCAGGTTGCATGAAATGATTGGTTTAGTAAATTTGTGGACATCATTCTATTTTCATTTCTTTCTGTTCCACATCAAATGCACTAAAATTGAATTAATGATATTGATATTCATACTTGAAGCTTTATCTCAGCTCCTGGCTCAACACATTAACATTTTTTGTTGCTGTGTGTTGCATGTGTGTGTGTGTGTGTGTGTTGCTGTGTGTGTCCTTGGTGTTTTTTACTGCCACTAGCAATGTGGTATTATGGTAATTTACTTTCTCTATTTGCACACCACTTAGTAGACTGAGGCTCCCAGCCAAAATGGCTTAGTGGATGCAGATATTATTACTGTGTGTGCACTTTTGACTTAAAGCATAATAACTACAATTCTTATCAGATGAAGGCGGCAAATATCTGCAGCAGATGGTTTATATAAGTTGGCCAGGCTGAAAAATCCCAAATAAGGCGTACAGATCTATTCATTGGTTCTGTCACTTCCAATCTGAGTCGAGGGCTTTGTGCACATTCGAGCCTCGATATTTCAGGTGAAAGAAAATAGAATAGAACACATGGATTTGGAGCAACATTTACCACGTCTTCTTCCACTATTCTTTTCATTCATCATATTAAGCCACTGTGACCATAGAACTGCTGTGCACAACACTTGAGATGGCGCCATGCTTTTTTTCTCTGATGATGTTGGACATAAATCACTTTGTGGCTGCATCTCGGAGTATGAAGATGGTATTGATTTTGTTTTTTAATTGTGTAGCTCCCTGTGTCTGCTCATGATGGAGGAGACATGCTGTATGTCAGTGGTACATATTTTCTGTCTTTGTGCATTAGTTTGAATATTTGATCTGTTATGGTCCAGTCTCCCTCAAAAAAACAGTATTATTAATACAATTTCTGAACCTCTTCATTTTTGCCTTGAACAGGTGCATGTGAACAAGTTCTGTCTGGTATTTTAAACTGCATTTAAAACTCTGAATTACTGATTTGTATTACACTGCAAAGAGTTTCACCTCTGCACCCATACGCTGACTCATTCTGAATCCATTTACTTTCCAATTTCTTTGGCTCTTCTAATTGTCTTTTTCACTTCACACGACACCGCCGCGCTGCATCAGAGCACCCTAAATTTTATCTTGGACAAACTTAGGTGAGAGACACTTGTCCTCTGTTGGCATTCTCACATCCTGTACCTGTAATAGGAGCCCTGGAGCTGCAATGTTTCTCAGCATCCCTCCCAGGCCTGCTGACTCTCTGCTGGCTCTCTGCTGGCTCTCTGCTGGCTCTCTGCGCCATGCTTGCATAAACACTTGCCCCGGTTGCATTATGCGACAGTTCAAAGACACATAATGCACATTCAGCCGAAGAAACCTTGACTCACCATAACTGGATTATGAACGTAAGAGCTGGAGACTTAGTGTCAGATTCTCCACTTGATGATCAATGGAGACAAAAGGTGTTCGACAGACTGACTCATGGTGGCCAGCTGTAATTGTGTTTGCCTCACAGCTTTAACTTGTATCATAAATTATCCAGAGCGCTGTACTGATGAAAAGGGCCTGGAAGCTAGAAGAAGCAGATTTTTACAACTGAATGCAGCAAAGGAAATAGGTTTCTTACCTTGGGCTCGCTGTGTGTTGACTTTGGCTCCTGTCATATTGAATGTGAATGCATATTTCATGACAGAGCTTTGGGATTGAGGGAGAGAGGAGAGAGGGCGGTGAGTCGAAGAGAACCCGTGCTTTTCTGAGGGGTACACACAGCAGCGAGTACACAGTGTTATCTCCAGAGAAAGTTGTGGCTTGCGTTTCATTTGTGCTGTGCTGGCGTCTGTGTGTGGGTGCGCGTGGCGATAAAAAACACTCCGGTGTGGCCTGTGTGTGCATTGCGTGGGTGTGCGGTGTGACATCAAGTTCTGCATTCACGCCACCATTCTTTTGTTCTGTTGTGTAACACAAGTCTTCACTGTGCCATTGGGCGGGAGGAGCAGACGGGGACAATAGGATTCCGAGGTGTCGTCGGGGTTAGGGAGCTGCAGCCTGTTGGGTAATGAGACGAAAATGCCCGACCCCCTGTATAATGATTAACCGTTAATGCTGATGTCACCACAGAAGGGAGAGGCTGCAGTGACAGGAGGGTCACGCTCGGCTTTTCACAATAACCGTGACGTTAACCGTGTGTTTGGAGCGACAAGAGTGAAATCTCTGGATACTGGTGTACGGAGATGAGCCACTCTTTGTAATGGAAGCTTAATTACTTCCTGTCACATGTGCAGGTCCCACAGCTGCTTTAACTCCCGCACATCAACGCCTGTCTTCATAAAGAACACATTTACCAACCCCTGTTAGCCTGCAGGTGAGTGCCCCATTAGGAACATGGTTGGTGCACTTAGTACATTCTGTCTTTATGCCTCCTTAAGAAAAAGCATTTAAAATGATTCCTAATACATTCAATCCAATACTCCTTTACCTCTGAAAAATGTCTTTCTTTATTTATAGAGCACCTTTCAAACATTAAAATGCATTTCAAAGTGCTTTACACGTGATTGACAAAACATGGGATTTCGAAAATAAATAAATAAAAGGTTAAAAAGGAAAAGACAATAATAAACGAAAGTTAAGACAATAAAATATATATAATCAACACAAGTTTGATAAAACAGACTAAGATAAGTAATAATGATTAATTTTTAAACATAAATATTAAAGATGATAAAACCACGAGATTATACAACATGAAACGTTAACTTAAACAGACATGTATAGTATTTGTAGCCTGTTAAAAACTGTGCTGCAACATTACACCAAAGCATCGTCTGTACAGTAAAACACCCACCGTTATCAGTGTGTTTCTTTATTTTTCCATTAAAGTTAATGGATCTTCCAATTTTTTACTTTCTCCTGGGTTTTGCTCTCTTTGGATTGTTGCAACCAAAAAGCCTGTTTTTAAGATGAAAAAAGCATGAAAACAAATAGTTGCGCTTTCATTTTATGTAGACCTTACATACCATATTTAAACTCGCAGAGCTGTGTGATAATGTCATAACAACATCATATAGCAAAGTGCTTTTTAATAGTAGTTTGTCTATATTCCATCATCTATTGAGCAAAGTGTAAGAATATTAAAGATTTGTGCAGTGGACCAAATAGTTCAGGTCAAGTCACACTCTTTTTATTACAGAGGACATTTTGACTTAAGTTATACATTTCTGGTTTACAATGGCTCAAAGGAACCTGAAAGCAGTAATTTTTAATGTTATCAATTACACACAAAAGATGTCTGTTCTTTTCACCTCATGCTTCACAATCACTAGCTCATTCATCAGTGTAGCGTCCAGCTCACTAACAAGGTCTAATCATAATTTACGTGATCGTACGGTGCAGCCACTGTGACCTGATGGGTCATTTTTCACCTCCCACTAATTTCCATGTGGAACCCGGTGGGACGCATTGGATTTTGGTCCCAAAGTTGGCCACAGTTCAATCAGATACAGCTCCGACACATAGAATTGCACTCGCTCTACAGCGTGCAGCCGGTTTGAGAGGCACAGTGGGGTTGACCTTTAATTTAGGAAACAGCGTGGTGAAACAATGTCAAGCGGCGGAGAGGCACGGAGGCTGAAGTGATTGCAATGATAGTTACACAGGTTAATGACAGGGATGTGCTTGATTAGCAGCCGTATGCTGTGTGTTATCACCCTGGATATCATCACAATCTTGGGCATTTATTTAGTCCGAGATTCAGGGGCGACAGAGTATTTTCTATCCTGCGAGTGCACAGAACAGTATCCACGAGTGCAAAACTACATAACATCGGAATTTGGTGTCGACAGCAATACAATCCGTGAAATATTACAACTGCTAGAGAGCAAATAAAGAGGAAGAGGGTTCGAAGATTAGAGGTAGGCTGGGGACAAAGTGACCAATCGAAAGAAGGGGAGCATCAACAACTGCTCCCGCCTCCAAAGTGTCCAAATTCAACTTGACGAATGAGCATCTATCAGGTGGTGTTGAGCAGTTCTGAGCACATAGAGAAGGGCTCTCTGGTCTCAGCCCTGGGGCTCACTGAACCAAAGTTGTGCATGTGGAGCAAGTACAAGTTGCACAAATGTGGTTAATAAGTGCGCGAAATTTGAGACTAAATTAACGCTATAACAATCCTACTTGTGGCAGGAGTCTCTGGTGATACCGCCAAGCCAACACTGTTTGCTGCTAAGAGTTTGGTTTTTGTTCATCAAGATTAAATATATTTGTTAAGGAGGGTTTACTTCTCACAGCAGACCAGAGTCTTTTCTGGCAAACTCAGTCGGTTCTTAGTCATACAATTTCATCTGGTTATGTTAAGTACTGGGATGGAGCACTTTTCATTATTCTGCTGTGGTTGTGGCATAAATGGACACGGATCTACTCTCCAGGATGTGTGGTGACCTAATGAAACAGAAGTTTATTTAGACTGATCAGCCACAACATTAAAATGGGTAACTGGTTATAATGTTGTGGCTGATCTGTATAGTTTTTTTCTCAGTGGAAAATAATTAAAACTGGAAAATAGATTTTAAATCACTAAATAAAATGTTTTGTCTGTTTTGGGTCAGTTTGCCTAAAGCAACCTTGAAGCTGCTTGACATGCTTGACGAATAAGTCTTTGTGCGCATCAACAGTGTCGTCAACACGACGCCTTTCCCTTTTTTACCTACTGTTGAGTTGCCGTGACTCTGTGACGTGTGCTCCCAAACAATAGGTCAATAGGTGTCGCTGCTGAGAAAAACACAGCAACACTGACAGAAGAAGAAGAGGAAAGGCAAACAGTTTTGGCACCGGCTTGTTTCCTCCAGGAGCAATGCTTCTGGCTGGTGCACACCTCTTTGCCTAGACAAACTGGCTGCAGGGTTTTCTTCATAGTTTCCAACAGAATGTCTCCTCTTTACCTACAGTCCTGCAATCTCCCTCCAGGAGCCATCTGAGAATCTCTACGCTCCGTCATTATTGACAGTGATGAGGGGGTCATAGAGATGTCTGTAGAGACAGACATGTACAGACTCTTGCCTCCTGCTTGCCAGGGGAAATTACTTCATTTCCCACAAACAGTGCCGTGCACAAGTATGCGAATGGCGAGCATATACTAGGCTTATCCCTACTCCATATTGCAGAGTTAAAAATATCCTTCAGGTGACTCACATGGAACAGTTTATTATGTGAATACAAAGAATGCAGAGAGATGTTTGGTTTCCTGACTCTGGCCTTCTCACCCCTCGCTTACATACCAGCCTCTGAAGAAAAAGAGTCCTCAAACCACTATGTAATATACTCAACATCTTTTTATTATCTGGTTTCAGTGAACCTAACATTGACTGTCCTGGATAACCTGTTCTATGAAGCTGGTACTAACACATTGATGAGGGTTGCTCATCATGATGTTCTGAGCAGGGATTGAATTAGAAAGTAAAAGCATCAATTAAAGAATCTTTGTTCAAATGAAATTGAATTGCATTAGATTTTATATTTTTTCATTTATTGTGATAAACTTTCCCTCTGTTTGTCACAAACATATTATATTAGATTATTTTACATATTATAATATTTAACGTTATGTTATATTACATTATATAATATTACTGTGAACTCGTTTGTTCCTGTCAGGATCCAGTAGTCCTCCATGATTCTGTTTTTTTCCAGTGATCTGATTAGTCAGATGTTTGGCTGTCGATAGGTTTTGATCTATTGTCTCAAACTCAACTGTCTCTTAGCTGTTCAGCATAAGTTACCATGGTGAATTACATATGAGTTTCATAAAACAGAAAACCCAGAGTTGAACCTGATTGTTAGCCACAAATCTTGCTTCCTAACAACCACAAACTTGCAGCTAAATTAATTAAACTTCTGACACTCATCATAATAATTTTTGACCTTTTACTAGCATGCATGGGGCAGCATTGAAGCCCCAGGATGCACATACTCATCAGCAAGAGAAATTTGTGGAATTCACAATAAATGCTGTTTAAATATATACGAAATTCTGCTCGGCAGCAACGCACATGCAGAAACGATCAGGCAGCAGAAGGCACAACATCAGAGATCTGCTTCAGTGCAATCAAAGAGCTAGCAGCTATGGCAGCATTAAACCCTGATTTCCATGCTCATGTTGCCAAGTACACAAACACAAACTGAGCCAAGACATCGCTTTAACTAACTAATAATTTTTAACTTTGTGAAGCTGTGTCAGTAACAGGCTGCCGGCACGACATAAACATTCCACTTCTTGCTTCACATGCATATTTGAGGCTGGCAGCTGACATGAGGATCCCCATATGCCAACAGCAGGGATACAACATCAACTGTTTATTTCCCTCATAGAATCAACAGGAGGGACTTTAAAGCTGTTTGCAGACATGAACTTGTCTTTCACATGTGAAGAGCACAGCAAGAGATTGTTGGATTGTCGGCTCAGATGTGTTTACAACAACTGGAACATTTCTGGAACATGAAGGCATGGAGGGACACCTGGGTGGAGCATGCAAGAGGCAGGATATAACGTATAAGTTCCAATATGGAAATCAGAAAATGTGTTTACGTTACATTGACTGCCCTTATCTCAAAAAGCTCTCAACTCTCACTGTCTTTCCAAGTTGATATCCTCATCAGTGTCTTCTACGTCTTTTTCATCCCAAGATATTTGTATTATTCCAGTTTTGTGTCTGTCGCGCGACGTCATCAACACGCCGACCCGCTCGCTGTGAATTTTATGGAAGACTTCCTGCTGTATTCCGACTCTAATGTCAGGGGGTTGGCAGGAAAAGTTTCCAAAATTGTCTGGAGCCACTGACTCAGACATTTTTGTTCCCACACAGCCCCTATACAGAAAATGTCTGGACTTCAGTGTATGTCAATCAATCAAATTGTATTTGTATAGCCCATATTCACGAATCACAATTTGTCTCATAGGGCTAAACAAGGTGCGACATCCTCTGTCCTTAACCCTCAACAAGAGTAAGGAAAAACTACCCCAAAAAACTATTAACAGGGGGAAAAGAACGTAGAAACCTGTGAAGGATCCCTCTCCCAGGACGGACAGAAGTGCAATAGATGTGTATTTACAACATTGATTAGATAAACAGTTTGTAACATAATGGAAAGTAAATGTATGGAGGAGTTATTGTCGGTAATTGTAGAGTATCCGTATAGGCATATTGTATA
This sequence comes from Verasper variegatus, assembly GCA_026259375.1. Lineage (NCBI taxonomy): Eukaryota > Metazoa > Chordata > Actinopteri > Pleuronectiformes > Pleuronectidae > Verasper > Verasper variegatus. The sequence continues at coordinate 11,245,534 of CM048052.1, forward strand.
TCAAGCAGTCTTGTTGAAAATAGAAGAGAAGAAGGGATTTAAAGTTTGACAGCAGCCCCATGATTGCCTGGAAGAGACTGTGGCAGAATCTAATTGGCCGTTTAAAAAACGCCCACAATCAGCTGATCAATAAGTATAGAGGGAGTGAGAGAATTGAGATTGATTGAACTTCCTGACTGAAGAAATGTCTTGACAACAGGATGTCTCCCAGTAAAATTTAGCACAAACATTCACGTCCCACCTCAGGATGAAATATTGTATCTTTGGTGAATTTTTCCATGTGCACAATTTTAATTTTGTTTTGACAAAATACTTTCAGAAACCGTTGACGTAGCTCAAAGCCTCACTATGCCAAAGACTTCAACATTTGTATTCTCACATACAGCCCCTCCATCATTTCAGGGGAACTGTCTGGACCGCAGTGCACGTCTGAATGCAGCTCAAGGCTACAGCCACACTGAAAGTGAAATAGTTCAAACCCGGCACCTTTGCTATTTTTTTCCATCTGGCTGAATCTATTTTTTACAGCATGCTGTGTTATTTCCAGTGCATGTAAAATGTTTGGTTTCAGATGTAAATTCAAAACACCAGAGACATCATTAACAGATTACAGGCTTTACTACATGTTGAAATGTGGTTGTTAATAAGAAACTGCTGCTCATGGGGCCTCATCAGTAGCTCACCTGGTTAAGAGTGCACCACTTAAAGCCCCGATTCAAATCCATCCTCTGTCCTTTGACTTTCCTGTTTCCCTCTTTCCACTGTTACCATCATAATGAAGAAAGCAATGGCAGGAAAAAATTACATTAAAAAACAAAAAAACATCTGCTCGGATAATGAAGCAACCTTCTTATGGTTTTCTCTATGTACATGCATTTGTCTTTCACAACAACAGAGAATCATCTTGACTCTAACTCTCCACATTTCTGCGAATGATTTTTCTGCAAAAGAACCGCAAAAAAAAAAGCCAAAGTAGCTTCATGCAAAAAGACAACATTTATTTTTCTTTTAATCATAAGTAATTCCCAGTCTCACTGAGCGTCTCATAAAGTCTCCCCCACATCAAAGCCACGATAGGCGCCCTGCAGATTATACTGAACTGCACTTTGCATTTTTCTGTTTTCACTGTTTCCTCCATTTCTCGCCGCTGCTGAAGAGAAGCATGATGAGGGAAAACACCTTCAAATAGGTCAGCAGAGAGACCAATCAGCCGCATCGCCATCTGTCCCTCTAACGACTATACCTGGCTGCTCTGTGATGTGACACGGTTGGCTGGAGAAGCTCCATAGAAGAAAAAAAATCAAAAAAATCCTCTCATTAAGTCAACACATTTCATCCAAACTCTGTGAACGCGATCAGGCCTGTCTCTTCTTCAACACACTGAAATATTCTCCTATCTTGCCTGTTCATCAACAGGGAAGGAGGAAATGATTTTTCCATCATGTATAAACAGTCAAAGGTGAACAGCATCTTCCTTTGTCTCGTGAAATTGGAGCAACTCACCCTGCGCTGTGGTTTCACCACCCTCATGTGAAAATATTTGCAGATGCACAGTAATGATCTACTTAAAGACTTTTATAATCCCGTTCTTTAGCTGAGATACAATATTTATTGTTCAATTATTAAGTAAAGCACAACTTTAACAACGTCTCCAAATAATCCTTTTTAATGAGACTTTATCACTATATTTTACACTCGGTTGAACAGTTTAAGCTACTTTGTAATTTGGACTTTAATTAACTGGAAAATCTATAATGAATACTGACAAATACACCTGTGTGGAAATAAATCCTACCTTCCTCTGTTTTTGTTTTAGAGTAGTGTTCATTCAACTGCATTGTCATTTCATTGAGGTGCTTTTGAAATGTATTGTGTGGGGCTTTTCTCATAGTCTGCCCTTATTGATGAGTCATGAGACACAAAAACATCAGATGATGTATAATATATTCTAAAAATAATATTATAATAATGGTCAGACAGCGTTTCCAAAAGTTTTAATTCCATCTCTGGCGGTAAGGGGTTGCACATGCACTCGCATGCAGGTCACTCTCTGATTCTGAGTGACAGGTACACAGTCTGAAGAGTGAAAGATAAGTTCTCACAGGAGAAAGAGAACTGCCACAATTACAGCTGAGACTCTGAGTGTCGGCGAGGAGGGTAAAAACCTAATTGTCCATAACGTTAGCTTTTGGTTTAACACGATAATGTAAAGAACAATTCCGCGTGACATGACGTGGGAAATCACCCAACGCAACCACCTGTTGTTACCACATTATGTGCTGTATGTTATGCAATGTGTTGACGTCATCCTGAGCGTTTGATGTGACGAGGTGAAAGACACAAGAACAGTGCATATTATTTTAAATAGGTTAATGTAAACAACCACAGCCGCGTATAGAGGCCACATCAGTTTTGAGATGGGTTAATGAAATGATCCATGGTCTTGTGAGCGGCGGTCGGAGTTTGTAAGCAGTATTAAGAGCTTTTGAAGTGTTGCTTCAAAAGTTGATGTATCTCAGTAAACTATTTCACTGAGACACTTCAAGGTGAACATATTGTGTGATCTAAGAATTCTGCTTTCTCTCTTGCCAGTATTGCCATGGCAACAAACTTCAAATTCACTTCACACTATGATGTTGATGTAGGCAGATCTAAGCCTTTATTCATGTATTCATCAATAACCAGTACTCCTCCTGAGTGCACCTATACCGTCAGTAGCAGTCGGCCTGTAAACATTGTAACATTTACACAAAGTTGTAAATAGACATATTCAGATTCAGGAGATGTTGTAAGTACTGTACATTAATACACTAAAAACATCTTCTTATCTTTTTTTCATCGTAGTATGTTATTATGAACTGTATTCAATGTTTATGTGCTACGTATGAATTATGATTAGGGGGAAGAAGCACAAAGGGCTACCTTTAATTTTGTGTCTATCCATGTCAGATATAGCAAGGAGGCAGATTTCAATTCAGAGTCCTGGTTCTGAGGACAGACACATAACCAGGATTACCAGCAGATCTGTTAATGACACCATAGACTGTATTTGAAGATGGACGATAGACTCCTCTGAAGTAAAGCCAAAGCATCTCAATCGCTACCTGGTGGTTGGCTGTAGTATACAGTAGGTCATAAATACTGCATCCTCCATGTTAGCGGATGGGACATGGACGAATGTCAGTATGTGCTGGCAAAGTACACAATGTGATATTAGTAGAAACATCATTCATACTAAAGCCACAACAACAAAACATCTGAAACCCTTTTTTCCCATATTTTCATGAACAATGACGATGTAAACAATACCTTGTTTTCACAGTCGGAAAAGTGAATCATTTTGCGGGATGGAAAATGACTCACTCACGGTGGATATGTCGGAGTTTAGCCGGGCCTGATGATATCTGGGAACCCGTGTGCCAGGGCCGATGCCCGGATAGCCACAATCCAATTTATTTATCCTCCGGCTATGTGCTAATGCCAAAAAATCCAGGGCACTCTCCGTAACACTGAGCACATCACTCAAACTTGTGCCTGCTTGACATTTGAGAGCTGATTCTTACATGTGCATTTGGCATTTTGTGTAAGATAATCCTCCGTAATTCCTCCTGTGTCATCATATTAAATATTTACATCATGATGGAGCCCACATACTTAAATCTTTGTAAGGTGTCAGTCATGTGTGGGATAAATTACAAGGCCAAACAACATTATTCAAGCCTTGCTCTATACTGTCATAGTACATTTTTGTTATGCAAACAAATCTCTGTACTAGACAATGCTAAAACCAACAATGGTCAAGTAATTCCTGAAAACACCTAGACACCGTCATTTAGGGAATGTTATTCAATCGGGTTTAAGTAGGAGATTTGTCTGGGACTATTTTTAGCTGCGGATTAACACCAACATGGTCATGCAGTTGTTATTTTTGGCAGCAGTAGGAAGGATTGAGTCAAAATACACCAGTGTCCATGTTCATGGTCATGAAGGAAAATGTCACCCACTGTGAGTGTGTGCCATGGAGATCAGTGGAGGAATAATCTGCATCAGGCTTTGGTTCAACAGGAAACACTTTAGTTAGTTAAGTTATTTTACTTTGGTATATGGGATAAATATGGGATGAAGAAAACTGCCACCTTATCATTTAATTACAAAGCAAAGAGGTGTATAGGTTTTACATGATGGGTGCAAATAGGCTTTCTATCCTCTCGCACATGCACATAGCATATGTATATATATTTCACTATAGAAACACTTGAGCATGGTAAGTGTTTATGTAAAAAGAAAAATCTCATCTTTAAGTAATCCACAAAAGTACCTGCACCTGTTTGTCTCAGACTGCAGGTGTTCGGCTTTTCGGCCGCTCAGGAACAGTCACTCGAGCACAGGCCTCATTTTTCAAACTCGGCCACATCCATCACTCTCAGTCAAGAGTCAGAGCTCGTTGAGTCACACGACATAAATCAGATTTACCTTTGTGAGGTGCAAATACACTCAAGCAGTTAAAAACCAGGGGGAAGAAGTAAAACAATTGATTGAGATGAAGGGAAAACTAAGCGATAGCAAGTGGCTGTGATTTGGCCTTCAGGGGGGATTTTACTTTGTACGTTTGTATAACTGTATGAACGACCTGAGGCGTTTCCCCATTCTTAGGTGACATACAGTAAATCTCTTTTTGGTGTCACGGCAACCCACCCTGGGGGATTTGATGCTTTGAGGCTTGTCTAGGGCTACCAAGGCGTGGTCGGCATCGGGCTAGAGGAAAAGATTTGTGAGTTTACTGGATTCTTGATCCTGGCACTGACCCTATCTCTGTCCCGCTGGCCGGCACGCTCTTCGTTTTCACTTTGCGTCGGTACGCCAATGACAGTTCCCTTGATAGGAAAAATGTTCCCCAACTAAGGTTCATAATCTTGCACATATCAAATCATCAGGTGTTCACTTAATTCTGGACTTTGATTGCATTAAACCCATAAATCTGTCATATGTGCTCACCTGCCATCTGTTTGGCAGCCTCTCTCTGAGCCTTATAATCCTAATAACAGCTACTTCATGGAATGAGATTTTATGGGATCATTTGCAGAGAAAATATCGGAGAATGCAAAAGTGCAATCGACTGCATACACAGCATCTAATGGGCCAAAAAAGGGGAACATTGATTTCTCCGAACATTTGTATTATAGTATTCAAACCATTAAGATTATGGTTGAAATGATGAGATGACGCATTGGTATATTTTTTTGTTTCTTTCGGGGAGAGTGGGGTTGAGAGGAATGTGTAGGGTTTGTAGTTTGATTACTGTTCTTTGCAGTGTTACAACCTGTTTAATTTAGTGCCTTGGCCTCAGTAATGAGGGTCCATCACATTACAATAATTGGGACAAGACACAGAAACACAGGACAGTAGTAGATAGAAAGTAGACAACTAACCAATGGCTATTTTCTTTTGTGTCACTTCTGTTTCAATTTGATGTTGGACTTGTTATAGAAGTGTAAAGGATATGAAAACAGAAACAAAACCAAATTTAGGCAAATTTCAAACTGTACAAAATTAATAAATGAAGTATTTTTAAAAGCATCCGGAGTAACATGAACAATACTGTTATTTCCTACAAGTGTAAGGAATATTATTATTATTATTAGTTTTTTATTCTCATGTTTCAGTGGTCACTCGCCGTGAAATGTTTGAATATCTTATGTACATTTTCTTCAGTATAATGACAGTAATTAATCACTTTTTCTTTTCTATACTGTTTTCTACTCTGTTTCAGAGTAAAGAACAGCCAGGGGCTTATAAATTATTAGAGTTATTCAGGCTCTCAACTACACAATGTACTCTCATTTCTTCTCCCATGTTTTTCTACAGTAAACAAATCTCTCTAATCGTTATATCAGATCAACATGATTATTTACTATGTCATCTAGACAGCTGTTACATCCAGAAACATGTGAGGCCCACGATGTCACTCCAGGACAAATCCAATGAAACAGTCTTTATTATTACTTACAATTTAGGTTGTAGAAAAAAAAACAGGGAAATAAACTCACAAGGAAGAATTACTGGGAAGATTGTTGGTGCACAGACAGAGAAGAACTGGCACAGAACAAAGTGCAACACAGAGTCGAGACACAGTTAACAAGATAAGGGTAAAACTAACAGGGCAGGTGATCAATAAAGGAGGGGAACCAGACAAAGACAGGACGTTAAGTCAAAGAGACACTCGAAGAAAGAAGTTTAAAATAAAACAGGTCAAATTAAGTGCAAAGATATAAATTAAAGGTTTTCAAAAATCTCAAAAATCAACGTGTCCAACAATCATGAGAAGTCTTTCACAAGTTCAACACAGGGTTAGAATAATTTATTTTCTGCCCATTATTGTATCTTTGATACACAGATTCAGTTCTTAGTTATTGGTCATCGCAGTTTTTAGCTGGTGAACTTGTGAACGTATATATTATCCAATGTTTTCAGTCCTGATTTGAAGACATAACACATTTTAGGTTATAGAGTGGTTCATCTGATTGATGCAGGGCAGTGGACTTCATTCGTGTTCTATCACCACAGTGTCATTGATAAACATTAGTTAACTATTCGATAAGTTAATATTATGCCTCCAGTTTTTAACATTTTTCCTTCACTTCTGCAACACGAGCGACCAGTGCGCCTGTGCAAAGCTCTACAGTACTGATATTATGCCACACTGACCAATCTGAGATACGTACTTTACTTCAGGATGAGTCATGCAAGCATAAAGAAAATAATTGAAGTATCTCATTGGGTAGTAATTTATTGCACTGATCCAAAGTGGTTGATGGCTTGAAACTGGCAAGAATTTGTTGGATGTTTTTCACCACGTGTCCTTTACTGGCACCGTGGTGAATATTTTCATTCTATGTGCAGCACCAGATGCCTTTTGGAAAGGAAAAAAAAAGTGGGCACTGGGCAGCATCTGTTGAGGTATAAAGTGTGCTGCCATCATCCCAGCAGGACGCCAGCTTCCTGTTTGTCCGCAGCTCTAGCTTTGAAAGCTTCCGACTCACTCTGCATGCTCGCATACATTTTTCAGCGATGTCTGATAGGAAGAAAAACGTGCGACCAGTCCTCATGGAAACCAGCGAGTCAGGATCTGTGTCTCCACTTTTTAATCCCCTCGCTGGTTCATCTGTCACCATCATTACTCCTCTGGCACCGGCCACCCGCCTGCCTGTCTGTCATCTACCTTTGAAACCTGCAAATGAATCTTATTGTTTCAGACATGGCTTATTATTTATTTACAGTCTGTGCAGTGCCCAGGCTTAAAATTGGCAACAATAATTTGACCAGCAAGTGTCTGGAGGTTGGATCCCTCCGCTACCCGTGTTCTGCTGGTTATTAAGAACAGTGGGACACTATTGTTCTTAATAACGACAGGAGTAGGGGGTTGACTGAGGATAATGAACAATTCAATATTTTGGAATTAGGGACAAAGTCTTATTCAAAATATAGCAAGTAAGTAGCACGTTTGTGGAAAAATATTACAACCCTGTCTATAAGTAATTACTTTTATATTCTGCTAATTTGTTTTTCTCATTTGTTTTTCCAGCCGCAGAATTAAAAATCATAAATCAGGGATATTATTTAAATAAATTAGATAAATTGTAATTCATTCAAGTAATAACAAAGAGAATGGAGGATATAATTTTTCCACTTCACTTCAGCCATATTTTTGTTCTTGTTTATGACTGTGATATATTATTCTAGAAGATAAATACTGTTCATACAGTTATACTATTATTTAATAAGCCAATTACAATTCACAAAGATGGAGATGAATGATCTTGAAGTTAGGATTTGTTTAAAAAAGTTACTTAAGTATTTTCAAGTTTTTGATGGAGAATAAAATGATCTTGCAACAAGTGTTGAAAACACACAACCATAAAAAATGTGTTTTGGCACATTGTTAATATGGATTTTGTGACTGTGCATAAAATGTCATCAAAATAATTTCCTCAAATTGTTTAAAAAATATGATTTAGATGACAATTCATTTTCCTAAAGTAACAGCAGATTTTTCTAAAAGTTTTTTTGTTACCTGCGGAAAAAGAGGTTAGGTTTTCATTGCCATTTATTTCTGTCGGGACCGAACTGTCTGATCATATTCTAGAGTTCATGTCTGCAAACGGCTAAAAACTCTTTTCATAACATTGTGGAGGGGTGAGTCATGAGCCGAGAAACCAATTAGATTCTGGAGCGGGTCAGAAAAAAAGGGCAGATTCAGATTCTCCTCCTCAGAGCAGTCTTCTATTTCTAACATGAGCTCCTTGGCTTGATTACTGTGGGTGGAAAACTATATAGTCAGCTGGACACACCAAAAGTTCTTACAACACTGCTTAATTGCATTTCATACATTTTTTTCTCATTGTCCTCAGTTAAAAAAATCAAATAGTACGTTAAAAGTATAAAATATAGTAGTAGTAGTAGTACAGAATACTACTGCCCTTACATCACTGTACATGATTCTTAAATCTCATTTCCATTTGATTTAAAGTCCAACACCTCAACAACTGCCCCTGTGCAGAATTATTCTACACTTCACTTCCCTAATTCAATGTATACGTGTACATAATTAGCAAAACCTTGTTGTTACCATAGCAGCCCATTGTGAAGCTAATCCTGCATTTTTATAGTGTAAACACTCCTCCCCCCCAAGCTTCTGTGGTTTTAGAGATACACTCACACAGTATCAGCGTTTATTAACTCACATTAGTTTTCCTCAAGACGATACTCGAGGGGTTTCTGCTCTCCCTATGGAATAAACACATTTATGTTTTTCAATCTATCAAAAGTTTCCACATAGCCCAAAGTAGCATCGCTCATTTAACGCCTCTATAGACTTTCCCCAGTGTTTGTCTTATTATAATAGCAGAACACAATTTAGATGGAGCCCTAAGCATAAAATATGTAAATGACAATATTATCCCAAATGTTTCAGTTAGGGAGCAATAAAAAAAAGACAGGACTGGAAAAATAGAAACCAATTCTATTCATGTGCTTATGAATGTGTTTCTCTCGTCCCAGAGTCAAGGACTTGGATGCAGAATATAATGAAACAGTTTATTTGGTGCATATGCTGTGTGTGGACTGTCATGTGTCTTTCTCAGAGTGTGTTGGTTTCATATTGACATTTGAGCCATGCAAAATAACCTTTCAGTAAAATAGAAGACATTTTGCATTTAGCAGTTCAAATGGAATAAAAAGTAATTTGCGTTTTCACATGTTCTGATAATTTGGCTGAAGTGGAAGAAGTAAAAGTAATTTGGGGAATTTGCAAGTGTTTTTTTTAATTTTTATGGAAAAGCAACATCAGACAACTTCTTTATTCCTCTTAATTTAATATAACATGTCAGGAGGGCATCTTTAAAAATAGGGAGATAGTGTGAAATATGTAATCTATATAAATGCAGACAAATTATGGAATGGATCCCCAATATTTTTACCTAATTGATATTGTGATGGACAAAAACTAGAATTTTATAATTAGCACAAAAATACATCAAAAACTGACAAATAATAGGACAATGGTGACAAATGATGAATAACATACATAATAAAAATAATAAATAAATAATATACAGCGCAGAGGGAGGCAAAAAAACTTGGGAGAGACAAAAAAAACATTTAAGAGTCAGCAAATTAACAATAACATAAATAGCCTAATAAAAATAAATCATATTAATGTCAACAGAAAATAGATACAGTACAGTAGATCAAATATAGTATCAATATAAAATCATACATTCATGCATGAACTGAGATTTAAATCATTTCACGGTTTCATGATGTATGTACTTGTAGCCTGTATTTATATATAATATTTATTTACGCCCTTGGTCTCACTGTAGATCTGCAGAAGTAAAGAGTAATGGGCACAGCTCAGCAGAAATAAATAGTGATATGCAGTAAACGTCTCTACAGTAGTACACTGATGAATTATCTGCGAGAGAGAGAGAGAGACAGAGAGAGAGAGAGCGAGGCCACGTTACTTAGACAATGTGTGTGTTTGATGAGATGATTTCCTGACGCCATCTGTGTTTCCAGAACAACAGATCTCACAGTACACAACAGCCTTTCTGGAGAGTAGTGTGGATACACAGAGGGATGGAGAAGCTTTCCACAGTTTGTTTGCATAAAAAAGATCTGGCACTGTAGCTCAAACTTTGTCTTTTCAACTTGGCTTTTTGTTCAATTTATGTTTTATAATAGAGAACTAGCAAGAGAAATTGCCTCTTAAAATACAGAGAGGTTCAAGTAAATGTCGTGAACAGCGTCTTTGAAGAGCTGTGAAAGTGTGCACACTGTCGCTCTCCTTTTCCCAAGGTCACTGAAATCTCTTGGCTGTAAGCTTATAAATGTGACGTTCAGGATCCGAGTGCTGAGAGGGGAGATTTAAGACTTTACCCCTCGCCGGGGTTCCATTTTCATATAATTTTCCACACATCTCCGCTCCGACAGGAGGTCCTGTCATCAGTGTTTCATAATTCATTCAATTACTTGTCGTTGTGCAAAAAGCTGAAACTAAAAACTTAAATTGAAAGTCTGAGGACGGGAATCAACCTAAGCAGCAGGGGTGGATCCAGGGGCAGAGTCAAAGGTCAAGGTCACTGTGACCTCACGAAGTCAATGTTTTGCCTTGTGAGTGCAATATCTCCTGAGCGCCTTGACGGATTCCTTTCAAATCTGGCACAAACTTTCGCTTGGCCTCAAGGGTGAAATGATTTGATTTTGGTAGCAAAGGCCAAAGGTCAAGATGGCGGTGACCTTGTATGATCTGGAAAATGAAATTATGAAGACAGAAACTGCACTGGTTGGCAGAGGCATACAACTGCAGTGCTGTATTTCTAGATTTTTAGATAAACTAGTCACTTACTAACAATATTGATGATTATTATAACAGTTTGTTAAGAATTTTTACTTTCTAAGCTCAAAGCTATAGAGCTAACAGTAAACAAGGATTTAGTTAAATGTGCACCTTACTGAACCAACAACTCTGCATGGATGTTTTTAAATTGGCCCCTCTGTGTAAATTGGGATGCAGGAAAATACTTGATCCGCCACTAAGCAGAAATCCAACCCTCATAACATCATCCATGCACTACTGAGCCTTTAGTGATGCAGAGGTGTTTCCATAAAACAGCATGATGTAGATATTATGTTGTCTTCATGCAGTGCGCAGTAAGACATTAAAAAATTTAAGCTAAAGTTAAATTGATATTGCTATCCAAAGTTCTGCCAATAGTGTACGTGTATGTGTGTGTGTGTGTGTGTGTGTGTGTGTGTGTATAATGTGATTAAATGTGTAAGAGTGTTGTGTCTAATGAAAGCCAAGGTAATCAGTTTACTTTTTTTTGCACAGGCTCTCCACAATAAGCAACAAGCTTAATGCGAAGCAGTTAATTCAATCTGGCAATCTATTAGTTCACATGCGCTGTTGTTGGAAATACACTTTAGAGACCTGTCAATAGACGGTCATGGGGCCATGAATCAAAACATTTTTTGTTGTGTGCAGAGGAGAGTGTAATGGCCCTTTTTAGAAGCCAGTCCACCAAACAGTCAGGCCAGAGGCTTAGAGAAAGCACTGTCATGTCTTGATGAATGGCTGTCTTTGTGCTGTGTTCCCTGTGCAAGTTTACCTCTTGCTATGTAATAAATCATGATAAATTGGGTCTCTGTTGGGAGTACGGGCTAATTATCTCCCCATTTCATTGCCCTCCCTGCTGTGTTTCTGTAGTTTGCTTCATGTCCTGAAAGTCCAGCGCTCAGAGGGGCCACCACCTACACCTGTTCCTCCCCCTTATATATATATATATTATATACTTTCTGCCAGTCACCAGAACAACCTGGTCACACAGAGCAGCAGATTTTACACTGACTCTCAGTGTGACTTCCACCATGATGGAGACTGATTGGAATAATGGCTCAGCAGAGGTCTGCTCCATGCTACAGTGACCGAGACACGAGCTGCCACGTCTGAGCTCCACCAGCACCACTGACTGAACCTGACATTTACTGTGGTCCGGGTGCTGGATATGAAGTGACAATAAAATGCATTGTTAATTAACTCTCTTCGACAGAGTGGAGTCTGAAGAGTGCATTTTTGGTTCGATGGACCTCTGACAGAAGGCTCGGATATTTCATGTTCATCCCCAGAACAAACTGCATTTCCCTGCATTCAAGAGTTATAACGAACATCCACCTCAGGAGTCCCATCACTAATGTGACCTAAAACATGTCACAGTTTGGACACACTGCCCCTTATGTTTCCTCTTAATTCAGCCGGCCAAGAGTTACTCTCAGCCTGAGGTTAGTTGGTGAATGGCAGATTTAGGATTTTTTAAATAAAGGGGCCAAAATTTACACAGAGGGGCCAATTATATGTCCAACATCTGAACACAATTCCTGATTCAGGGAGGTGGCCATGTAAGTCATTCCTTGTTTGCTGTTAGCTTTATAGCTTTGAGCAAAGCCACACATTAAATATGTTTTGAAAATTGTTCCTTGTTCAGCACATTGTGTACTTCCAAAAAGTTAAGAAAATAAAAATCTTAACAAATTATTATATTTTTTGTTAGTATTGTTTGTAAGTTACAAAAGAGTACTGACAGGACAGGGGCGCTTCAGGGGCCAATCAGATTTCAGCTGGGGTCAGTGCCCACCCCAGGCCTGCCCTTGGGTCCAAACACTGTAGGAATATCTTCGGGTGGGTGTTTGTGATTTTACTCTTCTAGCCCTTGACCTGGAGTGACTAGAAGAAGAGAAAAACAAGCAAGAAATGATTGGAACATTTTTTAGTCCAGAGAAACAAATGGGTGAAAAACTGCATTTAGCTGTCGGCAACTTCTTTGATGATAATTCCACTTAAGCATATTCCACTTTCTCCTTTTCTACAAAACTTCGAAACAGACTAGAGTTTATGCTGATGCTATTAAAGAAATCTTTACATGATGCATTTGTGGTCAGACATTGTTTCAGACACTGTAGGTCTGTGAAGTGGTATCAGGGCAGAAAGACTGACTATGCAGCGTCTCTTAAGCTCAGACTGTTACTCACGGTTCAACCTGAACCTAATCTGTCAACCACTCTCTTAAGTCCCCCTCTCCCTCAGCTCATTTTAATACATTTCCCACACAGCTCACTATTTTAGGGCTGATACGGCCCATTTATACTGTATTTGCAATCCACTCCTATCTGTTGAGGCATCTGACGTTATGCACAAGCCTCACACAGATGAGTCACTTAGTTTATCATTTGGTTTGATTGTGTGACATTAAAAAAATATGTGAAAATATGGAGCTGTAACTGAGCCGTTTCCCAAAGCCACATTTTGTCAGCAAGGCTGTTTTGTCAACTGTGGTGCAACAGGCCATTATGTAATTCCTCCACTTCAGTTTTACTAAGGCAGAGAGCGTCCTCAGTTCATTACCAACTAATTAATGAGAGACATTCACAAGCAGCGAATGCACTTTCTTCTATATGAAATAGAGTCGGGGACAAACTGTCCCCGACAATCTGTTTAATCTTGTGGTGTTTGTGCACATCAGAGACCGGGGCCGGATTAGAAATGTTTGTTCTGAAAAGCCACCGGAGGTTATGTTTTACAGACTTGTCATGTAAACATTGCCACAGTTCTGTCTCATAAATATTTTTGCTCTAGCCTGGAAAACGAGTTTTCAAAGTAACATTGGAACGCAGTGGCTGAATGTGTACATGTACAAACAGCATGTGCGTCATGCTTTCGTGTAGGTTTTTCTTTTCACTGTGTTATTAAGGGAGCGGTAGTCTGTCCTCACTGCACCTGACAATCCACACTCCTCAGGTTCCAGAAAATATTAGCGTGTTTGTGTGTGTGTGTGTCAGTGTGTGTCTTGCGTCTCAGTAAACTGCCGCTAATATAAACAATTGTTTGCTCTTCCCAGTCCTGTGAGATCCGACAGTAATTTTACAAAAGGAGGAGAGGTCGGATATTGTGAACAACTCTCAAGTTAGAGTTTTGCTGAAAGACTCTGGGGAAAACAGTTCAGAACAAAATAAACGGAGAAGTAACAGCTTTTGTTAGACGGCGTCAAAACTGATAATGTGCTGTTAGAGAATCTATTCTGGAGCTGTCACACAAAACAAACTATATAGATGCAGTCGCAGAGCAAGAGAAGATAGTGTATTCCTCATGGTTTGCAGATAAAACTCTCTACAAAGAAAAGAAAGGGCACTGTTATGTGTCTCTTGTTGTTAGTGTCATGTGTTCCAGTCTAATAGAGTTCCTTTGTCGACAATATGGGTATAGACTGCAGTTAATGGCATAAAATTTAATCCATATCATATCATTATGTTTTGATTTGTCTGCTCTTCAGCTTTGAAGATCAAAATGGAGATATTTATTGCATTATGCCTGCGCCTCTTTGAAGAGCGTTGTCTCATCTGCCTTCGCAGGATGAAGAAGCGCGTCACTTCACCGGAGCTACATGCTTACACACACCGTCTGGGCTCAGCCACCTGCGCACAGGCACACAACAAATGCCACCATCCGTGCTGCAGAATGACGATGCTCAGAGACGAGACGTGCCAAATATCTGTCAGCTCAGTAACAAGCAGCCGGTACAGCAGTGCAGCACTGAACAAACTGAGGAGGAGAGGAAAACACACCCCAGGGGAGAAGCACATCATGGCACAGTGTTCCCTTTGTGCCACCATATAATACTGTCAACACTTATTTGACAGCCGCAGTCATAAGTTATTTACCAAGGTTTTTAATTTGAATATGCGGCGAATCAACAGTCACAGTCAGGTCCAATTTGACTATCTACTATATAGACGTATCAGATGTAATTAGAATGGCACAGAGCGCAAACCTCTGCCAAGGCCCATCAGTCCCCTTATATTCAATCAAATGAAAACACTCAGGCCCAAAACGATCCCTGATTCTTTATTCAAGATCCATGGTGAAATCCAGCCATTTGTCTAGATCTGCACCAAAATGTTATGTTTCCTTTCTTGGCCCTTGTCACATTCTTCCACCAAGTTTCATGGTAATCTGTCATGTCAACTTTTTCAGATCTTACAAACGTACAAACCAACAAATAAACAAAAAAGGTAAAAATATAATTATGTATAATGGTACAGATGCTTCAATGCAGGACTTTAACTTTTAATAGAGTGTGTTTCACAGGGCGTTAATATTATTTAAGAAAATAATCTCAATACTAATCAACAACAACTCCGTTTTCAGAACATAAAAACTGCACTTTTTGAAATGTTGATGAAAACATCAGCAGGATCACAAACCATGAAAATCTTTTCTGCGTATCACTCTACGTGGGAGAAAAGTAAATAGTAAAACTGAAAATGTGAATCATATTGTGGCAGATTACATTTGGCCTGTTGCAAGCCAGTGATGTAACACAGCATGCAAACAATCCTCACATCACAATGTGTGTGTGTTGCCAATGAATAACAATCTCAGCAATGAATAATACAAATGTCTGGCAATGAGTCACTTTGTCAGACGACTCACGGCGCCACAATCTTTCCCACACGTTTCATCCAGCGGTGTCATCTAAGTCCTTTTCATTTTCAAACCAGTTTCACTCAGAGAGAACAAATTCATTTTAGAAACGACTAGTTAATGATTTTTGATTCCAAGACCGATGTGATAAGTTCAATACATCAGGTTTCTCTGCCACAACTGACTGAACTGGATTTTTTTTTTAACTTGTTTTATTCAAATGTACATTTTCAGCACCTTTCTGATACGGATCATTCTTTTCTGTCTCTTTCAGATGTAAATGGAGGACCAGCAGTGTCATGAAGAGAAACTGGACTTCCATACAACATTGAAACCCTTTGCATTAAGACACAAGCAGCATCACTTCTCTCTAAAGTAATCCATTACTCACAATTAATGTCAAACTGCACGCTGAAGCAGCTTAAGGCTGCCTCGCTAGGTGAACCGTGGCTGATGGAAAGAAAGCCTTATAAGATCCAACTCGTCAAAGCACACCTCAATGCAGCATAATGCCTTCAAAGGTTTCATGTTTATACCTTCTGACAGTGGTGTGCTGGGCGAGCGCTCTGTGGTACCTGAGTATATCTCGTCCGACGTCCACGTATGTCGGCCACATGTCCATGTCCATAAGGAAGGCTGTTAAACCACCCCAAAACATCACCTTCACCAACATCCGCACCCGCCCCCTCAACCCACACGCCTTTGAGTTTGTCATCAACGAGGCCAAGAAGTGCGAAGGCGACGCTCCCTTCCTGGTCATCCTCATCAGCACCACGCACAAGGAGTTTGACGCGCGGCAGGCCATCCGGGAGACATGGGGCGACGAGAGCACCTTCGGCGACATCCGCATCCTCACCATCTTCCTGCTGGGGAGGAACACGGACAACGTCCTGAACCAAATGGTGGAGCAGGAGAGTCAGATCTTTCACGACATTGTGGTGGAGAACTTTATCGATTCGTACCACAACCTCACCCTCAAGACCATGATGGGTTTGCGCTGGGTGTCTACCTTCTGCCCCAAGGCGCAGTACATCCTGAAGACAGACAGCGACATCTTCGTCAACATGGACAATCTGATTTACAAGCTCCTCAAGCCCACCACCAAGCCGAGAAGAAGGTATTTCACTGGCTACGTGATAAACGGCGGTCCCATCAGGGATATGCGCAGTAAGTGGTACATGCCCAGAGACTTGTACCCCGATAATAAATATCCTCCTTTCTGCTCGGGCACTGGCTACGTGTTCTCATCGGATGTGGCCGAGCTAATCTACAAGACTTCGCTCCACACGAGACTGTTGCACCTCGAGGATGTGTACGTGGGACTGTGTTTGCGTAAGCTGGGTATACACCCTTATCAGAACAGTGGTTTCAATCACTGGAAAATGGCCTACAGTCTGTGCAGGTACAGACGGGTTATCACCGTCCACCAGATCTCCCCGGAGGAGATGCACCGCATTTGGAATGACATGTCCAGCAAGAAGCACCTGAGATGTTAATGGACATGAGGAACACTAAACGATGACTGTCTTCTTCTTTTTTTCTGCATTTTGCTCCTTTTCAAACCTCATCAGTCATGCGCTGATTAATGTAAACCATGGAGGGCTGCTGCTGCAAGTCTGTATGTCATGATAGATGTTCTCATGAATCCGTCCGTCTGCTGATTTCACCTCATGATTGTTAATGAATGCATGGGGCTTGTAAAGCGCGAATTCTCACATACAGTTAAAATGTGCTGTTGTTGTTGAGAGAATTTTTTTTGTTCATGTTCCAGAGGCGCAATTTAATACCACTATTCTTTACAAGCATTAAGTCAATCAGGGTTATGCATTGAAATGTGGCCTGATCGGGGCGACCTCGTCCATGCTCTCACACAAGCTGCATCTCAATTCTGGGACCGCATCCTTCGGAGGCTGCATTTGAAAACCGATTGCATCACAGCGGTGAGACTAGATTGTCCCACTTTGAAGGCTCTTTCAAATGCAGCCGTCGAATGCGTCCTTCCATTCCCGGGGAAACACAGGTTCCAACAGGTGGAACCTTCCCGTCTCAACCAATCCCAGGATTCATTGCGCTTCAGTGGGGTATAGGCGCCGGCAAGCGAAGAGACGTACAATGCTTGAGTATCATTCTTCAACTCAATCTATATATAAATGTTAAAAAATCAAGGAGCATTAAAACTTTCTCATGTCCAACTGCAGCTCTGTTGCTAGGTGACAGCAATGAGGTTGGGACAAACTGGTGACGTTGATCACGGAAAGCCTTCATAGACCAGACTGTCTCATTTTTGGTTCTGCCTTCACGGCCTATACCTTTATAGGCCAGGTAAAGACCGTGGCCTCGGTAGTGGAGTAGGGGTTCCCATGTTATCACCCCTGAATTGAGACACGGCTAATAACCTTTCTCCCTGCTTAAAGCAATTCAAAATATATTTTCTGAGTTCGTCACACCACAGAACAACGTGCTAGCAACAACCCAAGCAGATTTGTTTGCTTAAAAAAATCGGCAACTATTCCCTCACACAGCTCTCCCTAACTGGGCGTGGCTTCCGCGTCTGGCGGGCAGGGTGTTGCCTTCAGCTGCTGTCGAAAAACCCAAACACTAAACACAAAACACTACCAAGCTAAAGTCTCCCAGTGTTCACAGTTTACTAAAGTATTGTGTTTAATAGCAGCGTCGTCTGTTCACAGCTAGCAGCAGAACCGCGCCGAGAGAGAACCATTGATGCTACGGTGCTCTAGCTCTTATATAGTTTGTGGGGGGCGGGGCTATGCTAATGAGGGCCACACTTCGTCATGTATGTCGAAAATAAAATGTATGATGACGTTGCGCTGTCACCCTTTCAGACTGTCCTAAAAATCAGGAACCAAGGAATGTTGTAAAACGGTCAAACTTCACAATTCAGATCTACGTAGTTCCCATTCTTTTCACATGTTTTCAGTAATCATTAATAGTAATATTTACTATTTAAAGTTCTTGAACAAAGAGAACGTTAAGTTGTTGGAAAAGATAATCTGTCGCCCAGTTTTTGCACTTTTCTTATGAATGAAGTCAAACATAGCGCTGAAAATGTTCTGCAGTTTATTAACCTCCAGACAGAACCAGCTGACTGATAATTGATCATTTCCAATAAATAGTTTTTCCCCCAGTATTGGTATTAATGAAACCACAAAGCTCAAATCACCGGACGCTATTCTTTTTCATGAATTTGCCTGATCATGTTTATGTTTACATTCTGTCATAATCTCACTGCCTCTGCTCTCGGACAAACTCAGATGTATGTTTTTCAGTTTTCTGTTTTCAGTTTTTTTAAGATGCATTTTATTGTTTTCCCACTCGAGGTAATTGTGTCTCTCAGTCGCCAGCTCCTCATTAGTCCAGCCGCTGCTCTCTGTAACGTGCACTGTAATACGTCTGCAGCTATTTGAACTCCTTGCCTCCTCCACGCATCAAGAGAAACACAGTGTCATGTCCTACAAGAATGAGTTAAACAGTAGCTAAGACTGGCTGTTTTGTCATATGTATCTGCCGTGTCAGTGATTGCTGAAGCGCCGCTGCTGACATCATGGCAACATTTTGTTTTTCTCCGAAGATGAGGCTTCCATGGCCAAAACCTTTCCCTTTTTTTTTCACCAGAGATTTTGGAGTATTGTCAAGCTAATGTGACATTTACTGTGAAAGCATCTATCCCGCAAGGGGTTGCTGTTATATATTGTATGTTTTTTACATTAAAAAACAAATACTTGAATAATTAAAGTTACATTACTGCTTTTACCTGTCGCCTTTTTCCACTTCCGTCAGTTATGCAGTTTTATTTTTATCGTTGCATTTGTTATCCAACAGTAGGTTGTTTTCTGGTGCTCCCTTCAGGGAGTATTGATTTAGCTATTTAAAACAAAATCCATGTAACCATTGTGTCATATTTCATATGGAATTACAGGTTAAAGATGGGGGTTAAAATGTGGCATATAAATAAGTCAAAGTCAGAACACTACTCCCCAATGTCACTTACACAACTAGAATGGCTCTCAGCTCACCTCTACCAACTCCCACTGGGTTAAATATGCGCCAAATTTCACAGACAGTGAAAGTCAGTACCTTTAATATGCCCGATTTGTATCATCAAGAGCCATGAATAGTTCCCTTTGGTGAAAAGGTAAAAAAAAAAAAACAAAGAGAATGAAGATAGTGAGATCAAATTCCTGGAGTTGGCTCTTTGTCTGGATCTGCTCCAAAACCTCATGGGTTCTTTCTTGGACCGTGTCACGTCCTTCCACCCAGTTTCATGGAGATCCAAGTAGTTTTTTGTGTAATTCACAACATTACCTCATTGGCGGAAATGATAATATCTGCCTAAAAGTTGCTAACATTAGCATAAGCTACCAGTCATTGAACAAGCAAATAGTATATATGCTCTTAAAAAACACTCCAAAGTCCACACCTTTTTTAAATAATAGCAATATTTTATTCGTCGCTCCTCGTCAGAAACTTGACATCAGCTGATTACAGAGGGAACAGGGGTAATATGCTGAAATGGTTCACATACTGTACATAGAAAACAA
Source organism: Verasper variegatus (assembly GCA_026259375.1). Taxonomy (NCBI): domain Eukaryota; kingdom Metazoa; phylum Chordata; class Actinopteri; order Pleuronectiformes; family Pleuronectidae; genus Verasper; species Verasper variegatus. Next base: position 11,265,628 of record CM048052.1, read on the forward strand.
TAAATTACGTCATAAAATAAAGAATTTAGTACAAGTTAATATCAACCACCTCAATACTTAAAAATGATTCCGAGCTACAGGACTTGTTTGAACAAACAAATGGCTCGTCACCCTCTCAGTAGATGCCTTTTGGTTTTTCATCCTCAGATGCGTTGTTGTACAGTACATTTTAATAACTACAATGATTTTTGGGAACAAAAAAAAGAATGTTTCGTAGTGCAGCAGGACAGAGTGAGAGGATTTTTGTCTGCTAGCCTGGCATCTGAAAACGCAGAAACCAGAGCGGATTACATGTGCACAGGTTCTGTTTTGTTTTTTATGTGTCGGGTGATGAGAGCACACGAGTTAAACTTGTCTCCGGGGGCATAAGCGTCAGCTTGTCGGGGGGAGGGGGGGCAAAAAGTGCATTGTAGCGTGTGTCATTAAGATACTTTCATGTGAGCTGTGTCATTGCTGGAGTAATACATTTGTGAAATGGAAAATCAGCAGGTTCTGGTTCTTTGTGTGGTCGCACTCACTGACTACTTCCTTAGGCACAGAAAAATGAACAAGGCACCTCTAGCATTTTGAAGCAATAACACTGTCGAGAGCAGCAAATTATACACAGTAACATCCAGGTCTCGCTTCTTTTTTTTTTTTTAAGCTGCACACTCAAGCAAATGGTTCCCTTCTCGTCAGTGTAAAACGGGTCTTGACGAAGAATTACAATTCATGTTCTTTTTAGACATTCATTATGTTAATATGAAAATGTGCTTGTCCCCTTAAATTAACTCAATTCTTACATTCTGACACAGACCTCAGACAAACGTCACAAATGAGCGAGTCTGTGAGATGCGAGTTAAAGCAAATTTGTTTTTTGTTTTTTTTTACCATGGCAACAAAACCGTGTGAGAGAATTAAAAATAGAAATCATTCTAATTTCAATAAATACCGAGAGCTTCTGCGGAAAACAGGTAATGAGATGTCAAATAAAAATGAGGAAAATAATTTTTTTTTTTATAAATATAACATTCAAAGCTACATCTTTATCATCTTCTTTCTCCACCTGAGTTCATCTTTAGGTTCCTGGGCTGTATCCTGATCCCGCTCCGTGCGCTGGGCGGTGGAATGTTGTCAAGGTTAAAGGTCAGGGGGCAGTGAGCAGGGAGGTGTGCGCTAAGGGGGTGAAGGCGGCGGCGGCAGAGCTTAGCCTCGGGGGGAGGTGAAGGGGAGTGAGGGAGGAGGAGTTTTTCAGGGGGGGTGTTGGGGAGGAGGTTGCAGGGAGTGGTGGCGTGTGCTCCTCAGTCTGTCTGCCCTGAACTGTCTCACCTGCTTCAGGCGTAAAGAGAGCATCAGCTGACGCTCAGCTGCGCAAAGCCGATCAGCTTCACCTCGTCCGGGATCTCCGTGTCGTCACAGCCGGACGCCTGAGCGCGGGAAGAAGACACCGAGAGGGTCAGCGGGGCAAGACTTTTATCTCCATCAACAAAACTAATCCTGCAAAATCTCTAGAGCAGCTGGAGTGTAACACCACGGGATGAAAATACTGCAAGTTAGTGCGCTCATTACTCCCACAACTCTGAAAACAACCCGATTCAAGGTTTGAATTTATCTACAAACTACGGTGGCCCTGAAGTGTGAATCATACGTACAACAAAGCACAACAACAAAACAAAACAGAAAACACTACAGACGATCCTTGTCAACAGCAGCAAACCATGTATTGTGATTTATTGTTGTTGGGTTTTTTTATGATGTTTTTTCTTACTTGCTGTTGTGATTGGCCATTGTAATTGTGATTGTTGCTATTTGCACTTCAGGGCCAACATTAAAAACCGACGAATACAGGAGAAAAGAAACTAAAACACAAAGATATGTCAATTCACATTCACTTTTCTCACCTGGAACTTTGTGTGTCAGGTTTAGTTTTGCTTCAAAATCGAGTTATATCACTGCATCTAAACTGATCAGTCATCTAACATGAGATGACAGAGCATTGACATTTCTTCTACAGATGATACAAAGCGGACATAGGGAAACATTAGGTTTCATTTGTAGGTGTGTTTCTGGTTTTGGTCTCCACCGACTCAAAACATGTGAGCTGTGAGTAAAGCTCCATGGAGCTAAAGCAAACTGCAGAGTCGGTTACTGACTCTCTTTTGCTTCGTGCAAATGTCAATTGTTTTGTTCTGGCGGGTTTATACGATGGCACTGTTACAATTTTTTTTACAACGGTAAGAGGGAGGAATTAATGTAGGTAGGTCACTTCTGGAAAATCGTTTTTTTAATAAGGTCAGAACTTGTGCCAGTGCTGCTGCAGACAGTTCGTAAGATCAGAACCTCACCAGAACATTGGAGGACGAAATGAAAAAGCTAAAATGTAAACTTGATTTATTTTTTGTTTGTATACAAGGAATACGAAATATATAGTTAATGACCAAAAGTTCTTTAATCTACTCTTGGTCTGGGCTCGTTTTCAGCCCCCCCCCCCCCCTGCTGTAGCCCTGTGCACAAACAACAGTCAGTAAAGAAATGGCTTTTTTTAAAGTTTGGTTTGGATGCACTTGACTGACCTGCACGGAGTCATTAACCCCATGCGACACCTTTGAGATGGATTGAAATGCTGAAGCATCATTGGCCGACCTCACTGACGCTCTTGTGGCCGAATGGGAGCCAATCCCTGCGGCCAGGTTTAAAAAATCAGGGTGGAGAGCTTTCCCAGAGGAGTGGAGGCTATTGCCCCAGCATATTAATGTCCGTGGATTTGGAATAAGAGCTCAACAATCACATGTAATACTCAGGTGTCCAGATAAAATGTTTGAATCCCCAAGTTTCACAGCTCCAAAGCACAATATATATATATTACTGACAGGTCAATCTCCCAGCAACTCACCTCACCCCATTTCTTACGCTGACTAAGATAGACAGAGTTTCTTTTTTTTCCATCCAGCTGTTCTCAAGGAAATGGGTGACCTAACCTGCCATCCTCCATTGATTCACACCTGATAGGAGACAGACCCTCCACCTCTCTGGAGATCTGAGAGTCCTGCAGCTGTCTGATCAACATGCTGCTGGTGCTATAAAAGCAGGTCAGTCACAGAGGTGCCACCCACACTATAAACGGTGCATAAAATTGTTCCCCCACCGAGGGTCATTATTCCCACTTGCTGGGTTTTGTGACTCTGCTCCAGTAATGCTTCGTTTAGGAGAGAAGTGAGGATTGTACGCAGTCTGCAGCACAGAGCAGAGGTAATGTATGGAAATGTAAGTATGCGCATACGTCTACATGTTGTATCTACATCTGCACTGCCGTCTACCTGCAACACTTAGCAGCTGCTGGGGAGGCAAACATGGCAGAAAGGTCGCTCTGTACAGCACGGTGACCCCGAGCACAGCTGTTGTTTACCCACAGCTAGACAAAGGTCAATAAAACATCATTGACATGTTTTTGTCATATCCAGCAGAACTGACATTATTGCTTTGCTTCGACACAAATGTCGCTGTTTCTCTAATAGCCACAGAAAAGCGACCTCTTAAAGTGGCTCATACGTAAAGTGCAATTAGTCTTTGTCTCTCCTCTGGTGTGATTACAGATGAAGTATTAGAGTGAGTCTGGATCACATGCAGCCTACGAATAAACCATTACTGCATGGAGAATATGGGACCCCCCATGTGAACTGCAGAGTGCACAATGAAAAAAGAATCAATTGCGAGTGATGGCTGCAGAGATACAGACAGACAGACAGAGAAACAGACAGACAGACAGATAGACAGACAGACAGACAAACAAACAGAGAAGCAGACAGATAGAGAGACACACAGACAGACACACAGACAGAGAGAGAGACAGAGAGACAGATGGTGCTGCTGTTGAATGAAAACTGTGTTTGACCTTCATGATTTTGTTCGTGCTGGAGATGAAGAGACGCTGACAGAATGATGACACTGAATGTTACACAAAACACATCTAAACAGCCCTTAAATATATTCTGTGTCTCACTGACTGAAAAAGCTTCAGCGACAGATGACGGGCTGGTGCCGAAGCTATTTGGTCTGTTTGTGTCCTTCCTAATAACTCCACCTCTCCCGTTCCTTTCATCAACAACAAGCTGTTTACGGCAAGATGCTATCGGGCACGATAAACCCGGGAGGCTGTCGTCGACCATCAGTCATCCGGAGACTCACCAGCTTAAAGGTCAATACTTTGTATGTAGTCGGGTCATCGACAATCTTCTGAAGGTTGACAGCAACTGTAATGGTTATAATGGCAAACAAATACATTTCAGGACAATATCTTTTGTCAACCGTATATATGGTAATTTACATTTTTTTTAGACTATATATAGTGCTTATTGTATAGTTTTAAAATAAAATGGTTATGGTAAATGGTGTGTATTTATATAGCACGTTTTTAGTCTTGATGATCTTCGCAGTACAGTTTTGTCATACACATTCACACAGTGCATCTACTGTATGTTCAGCACTTTCTCTAATCACACACTACACACTGGAATCGATCAATTTGACTCGAATAAACAGGCGTAACATTACCAATAACCACATCGTGCCCGTTGACCAGTCCAGCCGAGAACAGTTCCTGGGAAACACCATCAGCTGTGTCTGGTGAGTGAATAACATATAACAAATATTGGACGTGCAACACTTCACTCTCCAGGTAATTGTGTTAGAAATTACATTAGACACTTTCATGAGTATTTCCCACTACAAACACAGCCCTCGTCCATTACACACATAACAATTCACGGAGCCTGAAAATGTTATTACAAGGGGAATAGCACACACAAATCAATTAGAAGCTGAGCTCTTACCTCGGCCAGGAGTGAATTCAAAGCGGATGTCGTTCAGCTCCTTCTTCGAGTTCCTGAGAGGAAAGACAAGGGGGTGTGATTGCACAAGTGGTATCCAAAATGTCAGATAAATAGTTGATGCATCTCCCTTTGAAAAAAGGAGCAGATATACGACAGATTGGAAGGAAATCCGGAAGGAAGCAGGAGACCAGCGTTGTGTGCATTAATGAAAATGACTTGTGTGAAATAGGGGAAGTGATGATGAGGTGAGCAAACAGCACAGATGGGATGTTAAACACTGTCGGACCACAGCTGTGAGTTTGTCAAACGTGGAAGAAAATGTGTGAAATTATTGTCCTTCTCACTAATTCCACAAAAAGAGCATATTCCTCAGATTTTAGCTTCTCTTCATTGGCTTCCAGGGAATTTTAGAATTGATTTTAAGATTTGTATTGTTGACTTTTCAGGCTCGTAATGGATTTGCACTTAAGTGAGTTTAGAATATTTGGGTCCCCGGTCGTAACCTGAGGTCCATTGCGAAGGCCGTACTTAGCATACCACAGTCCCGACTGAGGACCAAGGGTGACCAGGCCTTTCTGTGATCTTGGCTCTTAATCAATGAATTTCTAACCTGTAAAGCACCTTAACTGTGTTTTTAAAGGTGCCATATAAATACATTTTATTAGGAATACTATCATAAACCTGCATTTTCTTGATTTTTTTCCCACTTGAGGGCAGCAGAAACAAGCCAAACCACAAAATTGTTTGTAAACATATCATCGCCTCCCAAACGTGAAAACCAACAGCAGCTCATTTACTACAAGTTATCTTTCATTTGGAGCATTTCCCGTTCACCTAATAAACATTAGTCCAATAATCAAAAAGCAATGGACATTATGTTGGATTCGGAAAAATGTTTTTTGAATGATGCTTGTAACAGACTGAGATATGTATCTATTTAAATTCTGTGTTTAATTAGGATGAAATGTTCTTAAATGAATGACCATAGTGTGTTATGTACCACTATTTCGGTATGTATCCTGCATCCTACACTGCAGTAAAATGTGAATAATAAGCATGTATACATCCAGTGCATTTGATTGCACTCATAAAATGTGCCCTCCAGCCTCTTCGCGGAATCAACCTGCATTCATTTGCATTACCTGCATTATAAAACTGTCTTTATAAATCTGAGTGTGACAGAGGAGTAGCCAGCCTCCCGTAAAGGCAGGACATGTCGGTGCTATTCTCTAAAGAACTATGGCAGGAGCAGATGAATTTGGTTTGTAGTGTGGTTATATAAATAACACAGCCAGCGTACAACTCTCATTTCAGATGAGATTAGACCCATAAGTCAACACACACACACACACACACACACACAACCAAAGACAAACAGCATCCACCATGAGTTTGTTATAAGCAAAACAGTCTGAGTGAGGATTTAATATCACTTAGTCAGACTTCACTGTGACGTCTGATGTAATCAGAGATTCAGTAAATACTCAGGCAGAGCATACGGATGAGGAAAACCTCTCTATTTCCCATCAGTGGAAACAGAGAGGACACATTGTCAAAGCTTAGGTACCTGTATGTCAGAGGATCCTCACCCCGCCAAAATAAAAGGTTCCTAAAATCTGCCTCCTCCATACATGCGACTGCAGTGTGTGTTTAGAAAGGGTTCTGACAGACTCCTTCAGGACCATGTGGGATGAGGTGTATATAAAGTAGACTGACCACTGTCATTACGTGGGAGATTTAACCGTTTAACAGCATTAAAAGTAGCATTTTAGCTGCCACCAATTCCCTGTTTATTTAGACACATTATATTTGTATGTGAGATGAAGGGAGAGGAATAATCCCACTGAACAATGGAAGGTTACAACAAGTTATTTTGACAGACCTCTTTTCCACCATTATAGACAGGTCGGATTTTTAATAAAGATTTCATGACAGCAATCCCCAGAGGGATCTATTAAAAAATGATTTCTGCTCTTCACTGTTGTCTATCAAAGAAGTGACTGACAGTGCAGCAGCCAACTGGTATCATTGGGTAAGAAAATCATTAAAGAAAACAAAATGTCAACACTTGATGAGTCCTAAGCCAACAAACACATGTTCTTCTATGTTGAGATCACAAAGGTTTATTTTATATTTTATGTCACGCTGACATGCAGGCACTTCTTTAACGTACAAAAAACACAATCAATGCAAAGAGGATTCACTATAATTATAGAAAAAATATCCAGTTCTTATATCATAACTAGAGATCTGTCAAAAGTTTTGATTTATTTGGCTTCCAAAAAACAACAAACAACAAATCAGGCAATAAAGCCAACGCTGCAGGCTTCAAAGCATCTCTTTATAAACCGATATCACAGTCATACGGTATATTCATGTTCCCCAAACACGTAAATAAGGAGGATATTTGAAGGAGTGACCCTGACATGTGTCTGCTTCTGCTTCCCCTTTATGAACAAGAACTTTGAGAAGATGCAAGGAAATGTCACCTCTGGACTCCGGTCAGGGGAAATCAATTTTGCATCTGTGCTAACCAAAGGACATTGCACCAACAGCCGAGCATATTATGCAAGTCATTACTTCCCCTTTAAACTGCTGACAATGCTACTCTCAGGAGAGCTCAGTGCCTTTGTGAGAAATGACGAGGGAGAAAAAAAAGAAACAGAGTCAGTTCCAGGTAAAATGTCGACAAAAATTCAACCGTGCAGCTGCTTTTTCTCCTCGTCACTTCGACTGGGAAATTCATATTAACATAGACTGATGCTAATCAGCTTCGACTCCTTACAAAGGAGGCCAATTAGCTGCTTATTTTGTTCTCTCAAACCCAATTACCTTCATGGATTTAAAAACTTTTACAAATAGTCCGATTGATTGTTGTGTGTTCTGCCAACAATATTGCACCTGACAACTGATAAGATCCATTAAGAAGAATACATTTTCTCAACAGTGAGAATCATAGACTGTATTTAAAGATGCACAACGTGTCTCTACTTCCTCCCGTTATCCAGAAATTAAGCCAAAATATCCCAGATACAAACGCCACCCCCTTCTGTATTTGGAGCCAGAGTCTGTGCAGTAGCGGTCGGGGGACAAGAGTGAGGTCCCACTCGACCAATCATGAGTCAGACTCAGCTGTCAATCAAGACGTTTCACCCCGTTTTTATAGCATCAAATTACTAATAAAAACCAAACAGAAAAAAGAATCTTGGACTTTTTAGTTTGGTTCCTGTCCCATCCACTAACATGTAGGAGGCAGAATATATGATTGATATTGCAGCCAGCCACCAGATGGCGATCAAGACAATTTGGCTTTACTTCTGTGGAGCTTTTCATGTCATCCATCTTTATATACAGAACATGGTGAGGACTAACAAGCCACCGATCAAGCCACTGATCAGACAGACGTCACCGGGGAGAAGATGAACAAACTTGGCTCACAGTTGCTTTGAGTGGGTTCAAACAAGACAGGAGGCTTTTCACTATAATATGAGTTGTAAGAAAACCACATTAATTATTAGGTTACAGATGCCTTTAAAAAACTGAGTATTTTTATCTTAGAATTAACAAAAATATTCACAAATTTACCCAACATCTACTTTACATAAGTCCCTCATTTAATCACCCGACTTAGACACACTGCCTCTTACGCAGGTCTCATAATATTTCTTCTGTTGCCCAAACATCGGCACGCGGCCAAAGAAAATGCCAAAATGTGAATGCAGCCTCTCATCTAATGACACCTTCTGTGCTGATTCACTTTGAATCGAAGCAGCCAAATCCTCTTGAGCACCAAAAAAAGATTTCCTCTTAAAGAAACACTTCCTCAGTCAAGAACAAATTGCACTGCACCCTTTCTCTTTGCCCTCATCCCACAGTTCAGACTCAAAATGAAGCAGAAAGCTGATAGAATTAATGAATCAAAGTCAGAGGAGGCACCTGCTGCAGAGACTCAGTGTTACTCAGGCTTTCAAAGGGTTTCTTATATCTCGCTGCTACATCAAACACAATGTAAGGTTCTGCCGTGTCTATCTTCTAGTTTGGGGAATATAAAGCATAATACAAAAATCCCATCGTCAATACAGAGCACGTCAAAGAAGAGGGCGTAGTGAAAGGTCTCGGTATTCCATCAGGGAATCAATGAGTATTTAAACCCTTCTGTAAGCTTTTGGACTTCATCTGAGAAAGCATCCATCACATGTTCGTACGTCTAACACTGAGTATATGGGCTGTCAAACCAGAGAGGTGACCTGACTAATGCTGCACACATTACACACAATGAATACATTTCTCTGTGCCGCACGACTCTGCTTTAAAGGATTTTTTTGCAAGGTTTTTCTGAAGTAACCATTCCAACTGTCCCCCCCCCCCCCCCTCAGCAACAATCCTACACGTTGTAACTGCACCACTGATAAAGAGATTGGATCTGTTTGCTTGGGCTATAAAGAATCCACAGATTGAGCCAACATCTCATGTGTAAGTTGTAAAAGCAAAGAACAGAACCATCAAAGTGCTCGCGAGTTATTTTCATCCAGGGGTTAGAAATAACTGTTCAGCAGCCAATGAACAGTTAGCCGTCTCCTGTTGTGTGCTCGACTGGACGCCCGGGGAGGGACCTTCATATGTCTGTTCAGCCAAGAGTGTGCTCGACAACCAGCTCATCAGCAAGCTGCAGGAAGGCAGACTTTCAACTGTCCAAATATGCACCACTGTCTGTCTGCTGCTGCTGCTGCACCTCTTAAAAAATGCCCTCTCTTTCTCTTCCTCACACAATGACTGATCTGAGCCTGTGCTCTGAATACTCGCGTTCCCTCATGATGATTACTGTATATATAATGTGAGAGAGAAAGTATCTATGAGGCCATTCTGGATCTAAATCGACAAGCCTCGATATACATTCAAGAAATGTCTCTGGGATAATATAAGAAGTGGCAGTCTACTCCATTACTGGACGGCGTACACAGACCGCTGCCGACATCACCGACATCTAGTTCAGAGGTTTTCAAAGAGGGAGACAGTCCTTCCCGAGGGAGGGGTCTCCGAACAGATTCAGGGGGAGTCTCAGTGAAGTTAAACGAGATCACTTAGCATTGTCTAAATATGTTTGATCTTGTTAAAGTTCAGAAATACAGTCGTTCTGCCTCAGGACATTATCTACGATCCATGAGTTCAAATAAAATAATCATGATTACACAGGAATCCAAAAATCTAAGCTTTTTCCAAACTGTGTCTGAGGGGAGGCTCTCAAGCTCAGACTTTGAAAACCCCTGAGGAAGTTGTTTGCTTTATACTTTTTAGATTTGTGAGTATGGGAGGATCTGCTAGGGTCTGGGTGACGCAGATTTTGTCATGAGAGCATGCACATGAGGGAGATGTCTCAATACACTTGCGTTGTTAATAGAGATTCTCCAATACCATTTTCCCCTTTCCGATACCAATTCCAATACTTGGACTGTGTGTACCGGCGGATACCAAGTACTGATCTGATAAAAGACTTATATAATGCCTTTTAACAGCTTTAGGCTACCAACCCTGTATAATTGTTGCATGGCCTATTGCTAGTGTTGTAACTGACTGACGCCATCCTCCAAAGCTGAAGTCTTGCATGCGTCTCACAACTCATGGAACTTAAAAGCATGAAATATTGCAATAATTGTTCTTTGCCGCTCTGAAAACAGCTACTTACCAACGACAGTCCAGCACAAGAAGAATTGTTTTTTCCAGGGAAAGAACGGCACATAGATTTGCATACATTTTCAGCAGCGTCAGAGGCAATTCCGATGGTGGTATCGATATCAGAACATCTCTAGTGGCCACTACTTGACAAGGGCACCAACTGCCCATGTGTCCTCTAAGTGAACAGGAAAGAAGTCCGTGAAGAGCAACTGTCTGAGCTGTCTGTTTATCAAATTGAATATAATTGAGGCCTTAGGGCCACGTTATACTTCTGAATTCAACAGTGCAATTTTTAGCTGCATACACAACTCTGTGTCCTGAAGTGCATCTCCCTCAAAATGTAATTACATCTTTGCAGCAATGCCGATTGGTCCACTTGACAGCGTCTCATCCACAGTCGCTGGATAAGAACACAAAACTCACACTCATTTTTGCCTCAATAAGTTCAGTGTTCTAGTATAAATACTCAAAGCAGCCAAGGTCACTTGCATAGGCTTCTTACGCAGTTGGAGTACAAATTGGGCTTTATACAGCGGAGCAGCGTGTATTTATTCCGAGCAGGCACACAAGAAACAAAACAAAACTGTGACATCCATGCAAGAGGGAGAAAAGCAGATTGCAGAGCACAGCCAGAGAACCACTGGAGTGTAACGCTCCTCCCTGCGAAATGACCGGGGAGACAAAGTGAGATGAAGGGATCTGTGGCGATGCCAGATCCCCTCTGCAGCGAGCAGAGATCATGACGTCTTTTAGGAGCCTGCATGTAAAGGACGAAGTGAAGTGATGATGAAATGCGAGACACAATCTGTAAAATCTGCTCGGAATTTATGCTTCTGCTGCATAGAAACTGAGCGATTTCTGAAGTGGTTTTGTCAATCTGCCTGGAGAGATTCGAGTCGATATTTTCTTAAGATTGCTCTTGTGTGTCAGCATGTGATGGAGGAAACTGTCTGAAATCATCAATCTCACCTTAGCCGCAGAACCATGTTCACAGCACCTTGAATGTCTGGTTTATCTCCATACGGTTCAACCTGCATGAAAAAACAGCTGATGATGAGTTTAAACTGGACACAAATAGATTGGAACATTGCAGAGGAAAGACTTCTGCACAGAGCGTTTACTGCAGACCAAGACGTTAGGAACATATAGTCAGAAAAATGTGAATGTAGTGAACTCCCACTCAGTCCATGTGCTTTGTTGTTTCTGACAAATGTCCTCAGTGCATTGCAGCAGCAGGAAAAGGTGTACGGGTAAGGAAAGGGAACAATGCATTACGGTGTGTTGCGAAATGATCTCACCAACATTATCAATGCCATTTTCCAAAGCCAAAAGATGGATTTGAGCTGGACGCAATGACTGCAGCTAATGAGTGTAGCTGTCAGAGTTCATTCATGGCAGGAGCACAAGACTACACCTCAAACTACTCGGGCTCATTTTCAAACAGACAATAGCCTCCGAAAATGGGTTAGAATGGCAGCGAGTCTGTGGGTGAGATAGGCACAGGCTATGAGCCGGCACTGTCAGGCAGACAGCCATTTACTCTGAGTGATCACTGATGAGAGCATCTCGCCACAAGACCCACGCGCACATGTGCACGCACTCGTGTCTCCATGACTTCATGTTACACTGACTCACATTAATTTTCTGCAGACTTACTCTAACCTGAAGCATAGCAAGCACTTGCACAGCCCTAACCTTTACGCTAAGCTCAATCTAAACCTAACGATACCCTAACGTTAAAACATTACATGAACACTAAACACTAAACATGAATTGAATGTTTTACATGATGGGAACTTGCCTTTTTTTCTCCAGGGTCTCTGCAGGTTTCAACAAGTTACATTTAAGCCTCTTTAAGACCATAATAAATGAAATTTAAGACCTTTGTCAGGTAAGACGGATATGAAGGAATATCAGAGTCAAAATTGAAGGTAAGGTGAAGTAGCCTGGTAGAGAATAACCCTCTAAACACCATGTTATTTCACAAAATACAGTTCCAGCGTGAAAGATGGACGTTACATAATTAAGATCTACCTAAATCTATTCTTTTAACATATTTATGACTTTTTAAGGCCCAAAATTCAGATGATTAAATGTTTTTAGACTTCTTAAGACACTGCGGAAACCCTGAAGACAAGTCCTCATAATGTGACTGCATGAACAGCACACGCACACACACACACACACACACACACACATACACACACACACACACACACACACACACACACACACACACACACACACACACACACACACACACACACACACACACACACACACACACACACACACACACACACACACACACACACACAACCATTGTGGCTTCAAGGTCATTGATTCATGACAAATTAGTGTTGTGGCCAAGTCCCTCACCTGGGGATGGTGAATAGATAACCCTTCAATGGGAACATTGTTGGTATCCTCCTCTTTCTAGGAGGAATCAAATGAGAGGCATAATTGCACAAATGCTTTAACATCCTTGTTTAAATAATTCATCTTACAAATACAATGCAGGAAAGTTGGGACACAACAATCAATGACTTTTCTGGCTTCATTTTAGAACGGGCCCTTGGCTGTTGAGATTAAATGTGCGGTAAAATAAACACTCCTAATTGAGTTCATGAGTCTTATCACATGCTTCAGGCCAAGTTTGCTAGTTGATTGCAATTCCAGAAATTCCACCTCTGCTGAGTTATCGAATTGCACAGCGGTAGAAATAGTAAAGCCTGTGTGTCTATGACAACTTTTCTCTTCACCAAAACACAAAGAAGACTTTTATCATTTTAACGACATGTTAAATCAGTGTACGGGAGGAACTTACATCATCGGCCTCATCTCTGACCCTTCGTGACTGGAGGGAAACACATATATACATTTTACACATTTACATATTCATAGGACCACAATAAGAATTACTACTTTCTTTCCTTTTTTAAAAAACAACAAAGAAATGAATAATGTGCACCTTCATGCACTTTTCAATTTCTATGTGTCAGCTTGTCCAAACATAGTTTTTACTTTCATGTAGAAACAGATCAACACTGCTAAAAGGTGGCCTAGGATCGATGAAAGGAATCTAAAAACACGTCCTTGTAAAAATTGATTTCACAATCCCATCTTCCCCAGTTATCTTCCTTCTGTGACTTTAAGAAATGTCTTTCTATAACTTAACTTTCAGCCCCACAGACAGCGGCATGGAGACTGTTACTGTGCTATGTTACTGATGTTTCCGAGCCAGGGTCAGGGCGTGGCTAACTTGCTCAAACCTCAGTCAGATGAAGAATCAATGCTTCAGGCAGACTAGAATTACATATTCAATTAAACAGCCCGTCTGCCCCTGCAACCCCCCCCCCCATCAAATCGCCCACTGACTATCAGACTATAAACCTGTATCTTAAATCATGTCTCTTGGTGTTTATTGCGTCATATATTAAAGCGGGGAATCTTTATCAAAGAGTGCTTTGGTCACATCTTTCTACTTCCTCCTGCCTCCAGTCCTTGCTGCTACCTTCCAGCTCATTACAGCCACCTCAGGACAGACAGTAAACCATCTGCCATCCAAAAAGTTCACTGATCAGGGAGGTAAGGAATGTACTGGGTCAAACACAGTGGGGTGGGGGGTTAGACATGACATGCATTAATAATGACAAGCACCTTAATAAGGTCACACTCAAGTTTGAATGTGAAAATGTGTTTCAACGTACTGCTGCACTTGTATGTATTTGAATATAACTGTAAAGACCTAATATAAAAGAATGCATGCTGCTATAGCACGTGTTGGTGGGGTCTCACCTACCCTGCCCTGATTCACTGCAGCCTTTCCCTCCTCGCTGCCCTCGTCCAGCTCATCGTCGCTCCACTCCCAGTCTCCGTCCTCCGTCTTGTGCAGGTGACCGCTGGAGCCTGGGACCCTCCTCACCTGGGGCATGGTGAGCACAGAGCCAGCACAACCAATATTAATGACCCCGTTCATAGATTTGTTTTATTACATGTGGATATACATTGTGCTCTACCCATGAATCCAGTTAAAGTTGGAAAAGCATTAAAGGATTTGCTTTTCATGTTACAAGAAAGATTTCGGGTGCAGATGTCGTTTTTATCCGGTAAAAAAATGTCTTATACCGATATATTGGGCCATGATTCCTAAGATGTTGTTGTCACACCCTTATAAAAAAGAATTGTAATTGACAGTTTGATATTTTATAGTTTAAACATAAACTTTAATATGAAGAACTCTAATATTTTTCACATTACAATGACTTACTTGAGTAAGCAATTGTTTAAAAGGTCCTCATGATCTTACAATGTAAATTTTAATGGGGACAAATCATGTTAGTTCATGTTTGTCGACATTTCAATCAACCAAATCAATGTAAGCAAACATTTATACAAAAATATTGAATGGACCTGATGATCTGCCAACATGTGAAAAGACTGACTAATAAAACTCTGGAAATGTGAGTATCCTGTTATCTTAACTTTATCTGATATATAAAATACACATGCTCCGTGCTCCAAAATAAACCATACAGCTGTTTAACAGTCAGTTTAGGAGGGAGAGGCTGGGTACAGCACAATGAGTACAACACAGCACAAGGGGAAACTCAGGTTTAATACCAGGAGCAACAACAACTGCAACTACCAGCACAATAAAGCAGATCATTAAGGCAGAGTCAATGATAAACTATTAATTGTTGCAGTACTACAGCCTGGAAGAGCGAGCACGACAAGCAGCACTAGTCTGGGAGTGTTAAGAAATGAGAGCACCACAGCGTTAGGGAAGAGGCAGCACACAAAAATGTAAGCTGCTACCTCCAGGGTCAAATAAACTCGTCAGCTCTACAAGGTCAAAGTTAAAGCAGCACTATACCCTTCTGCTGGTGTCAGGATTATTATCCAAACCTGACACAGCACCAAGGCTCCCCCGTCTGTGTTCAGGGTCCTCGAGCAAAACAGACACAGATCAATTCACTCCGCAGCCACACATGATACGCGACTTACATCAAATACAAAGACGCCCACTGCAGTTGTACGGACATAAGCGTGAATGTGAAACATCATAACATAAGAATTTGAGAACAGAAGCCACATCAGTAGTTTTTCACGGAAGAATTTGTTGCACATTCTGGTAAAAAAGCCTCAGGCTTCGGAAAAACATCTGTGCAGTAATATATCATCATATGAGCAGTCGGTAGGACCACAAACTCAATATAATTCCTTTTTTAATGTCCCACTTTTCATTATGTTTCAAATACAGGAGAAGCAGCCCAGAACCTTGGCTTTAAACCACTAATATCTAATCCTGATATCTAAACCTCTAAATCAGAGGCTCCACTGTGGATGTCAGGGTGCCCTCTGCTGGTTACTCAACTCACATGTACCTGTTGTTTAAACTGAATGACTCTGCATATCATCTTTTTTTATTTCCAAAATAACAAAAATCATTGACACACAATTGTCTGTAAGAAAGTATTTTTCTCTTTTCCGGACTTGCTTCTTCTTTTTAAGGGAAATGTTGCCGATTTTCTCCCACTTTTAATTAAAGGAAGTATTTATTTAAAATGAGGTGATTGGTGACAGGATCTGCCATCTCCTATTCATTCACTGGAGGATTACCAAGGAGAATCAGGGCAATTTTAAAGCTTGAGAGGGTTTTTCTTCTAGCTGTTTGGATTTAAGTTTCACCTCTTGAACCCACACAGTTTCCTTGGAGCAGAGTTGCATGTGTTTACTGTGACCACAGAACACCACGCAGACAAATAGTACAGAAACAAGAACGCCAGGGGACAAGAGGTGCAAAAGGGCAGAGGGGAAAAAAAAAAAACACACTGCAGCTCACAGAGGCCAAGAGATGTGAGGTGGTTGTGGACATAAAGAAGAGCTGAACTTGAGGGGTTTGGGGACACCTGAGTGAAATTCTTAAAAGAGAGTTTTCTTATGAAGGGGTCAGAGCATCCTGAGATGACAATGTTTCTGCAGTCTTGCTTGTAGACGACTCTGCGGGGTCAAATCAGCAAAAGAGTACCAGGGAAACTGGCTCTGAGGCTTGTTTTAACCTTAGTTTTACTTATGACCTACTGTTGTGTTTCATATGTTGTATCCACAGGTGTTTGCATCTCCTGATCCAATTTGAGTCATTCCTGTATTTACATATGATATATTGTAAGGTGTCCTTGGGTGTCTAGACAGGTAAAATAAATATTATAAAAGATTAATTTATAATTACTTTACTATAAATTATTATTACCCCTTTTAATTATTGTTATTATTCAACCTATACATTTTTAACCTATACTGTTATTTAGCAGGATTTTACAAAAAATACTTAATGAATTACATGGTACAGGAATCAACCCATCAAATTTTGATTGATGGGGGCATAAATAGTTTTTCAACCACATTTTCATTAATTTCTCAGAGAATATTTATGAGCGTGTGCAATTTGGTGCAGATCCAAATAAAAATCAGGGCTAGTGAATTCAAATGTGTTTTCATGAGGGGACTGTTGCTGAGAGACATTCAAATGATCATTTGGAAAACATCCTGCTGTGCGAATCATTAATGCTGTCACTCATTTTTAGATCCAATCTTCCAGAATTTGTGTCGGTGATGACGGTAAAGTCATTCCAATCTGGGAAAGTGGAGGCTGCCTCACACAGTATTGACAAAACTTCATCCCACTGTTTAGAAATAGGCCCGTCTCAATTCAGACGCATGGCTGCTAAAGGTACCTACAGTTACCACATTAACCATCAACAAACCTCCACAGAACCATGACGCTCCCTCCACCGTCTGCCTCCCTCTGTATTGACACCCTGCTCTGTTTGTGCGTAATGTTAACGTCACACACACTAACAGCCCTGCTCTCCACCATGCCCTCCATTTACACCCGACCATGCCAGTGAATTTCCACCCTTGCACTCGGCCAATGTGCCTCTCGGCGATGGACCCTCTGCCCCCATTTCGGTCCCGGCCACCCAGGCGGAGTAATAATGTGCAGCCAATATCAGCTGTGCCTGAAAACTGCACTTCCTCCTAACTAACATGTGGGCCACTGCGCTAGTGATGTGCTCCTTTCTGTGACCTGACGTTAACAAGTCGTTTAATCCCGTTGCGTTCGCAGAGCTGCACAGGGAGCCACAGACACATCTATAGCACTTCATTCTGCCGTGGTTCACATTTGAAATAATATACACAGCAGGTTCAGCATGACGTGTTTGAGATGCTGAAGAAAGTCCGAGTGCGCAGCTTGTGTTGACTGTAAATGCATCACTCTGGCGGAAAGAGATACTTCAGTCAATCCCGGCCCTCAATTTTTTTTTTTGCTATGTTTAGTCAATAATTGAGTTATTTTACAGGGAATGTTTGTGTAAACAAACCTTCTTAGCTCGCTGAGAAATCTTTGGTGCACAACACAAAAGCTTTTCAATCAGGTATTCTTTGTTCTGCAAGAGAGACAACACAAAACAATTATTATCATCATCAATAAATAGAAGACTGATGAATTAATCAAAACCTGATGATGAGTCATGAAAATGTTTTTAAGTGCTGGTGATCAGAAAAAAAACTTTGTGACGGATCTTTTTAAAATGTTAAATGTTAGACCAGTGACTAAACCAGAGTCAGCTTCAAAGACTTGATCTTTCTGAATCACATTCAGAAAATTAACATTCTACAAACTATGCAACCAAATGATACAAATAATGAATGTATCTTTCATTGGAGGCTGCCGGAACTTCTGAACCAGAACATGTACGTTTAAATAGCCTAAAGCAAGTTTATAAGTTATAAAAGTTATGTATTGTTATAATTAAATTAATAATTACAAAGTTACAATAATATAAAATCAAATAAGAGATAGATTTATAATCTGCTGGCATTATTATTATCATATGCCTAGTGTGTTAAATATGTGGACCATGTATATTGTATCACGGTACATATAACCATATTAAACTTAGTATAACAAAGCATTGATATGAAAACCCCAAAAATATGGAGAGTCAAATGTTTGAGTTGAAACAAATACCTTGGCCTTCTGGAAGAATTTGCACTTCAAAAGCTCTGCGGCTGTCGGCCTGCAGATAAAGGAGAGCACAACTGTTGGAAGATACATCACAAAGCAGCACTGGCTGAATTCTAATCAGGGACTTTTATTGATCACAAACTGCATCAGCTTTCCTCGCAGAAATATTTGGCTGATATACGGTGTGTGGCGCTAACCTTTTGGCAGGATCCTTCTGAAGGCACATAGTTATTAGCTTCCTAAACGATTTGCCGTATCTTTTTAGCGTTTCCTTGTCCTCGATACCCGTCTCAAGAGTGGGTGGGTCGTTCTGTAGGGTAAGCATTAAAACCTGAAACGACAGGAGAAATGGTCACACTTCAGAAAATGGATGTGTGCAGATGAGGAAAAGAAACCTCAAGCAGGAAGCTGTAGATATGGTGTGGACAGTAAAAGCAGCAAGTCATTTTCAATACATATATTTATCTATGTGTTAATTGTCTGTTTTCAAAGTATGTGTCTTTCATTTAAATGACGAAACTTGAATGCAACTTTAAGCCCAGGTTTAATAGGCCAAGATGTTAATGGATACTGATTTCCTCTTTGCTCATGCTGATGAATGCTATACAAGTAAAGCTGTAATTAGGGAGGCAATCTGATAAAACAACCCAACTACAATGGCACTCAGAGCGCACAACTCCACCAGGGCCCAATAGTCTTAAATTCAACTCAAGCTGGACCAAATTGTACACTCTTTTAGAAATCAGTCTCCTAAACATGCCTGATTTTTTAAATCAAGAAGCATCAATTATTCCCTGATAAATCGGTGAAAACGCTCTATCGCGCAATGTTAAAGTGAATAAATAAATAAATCCTAGATCTGCAGCAGAATTTAATTTGTTCTTCCCTGACCTATACTGCATAGTTTCACCAAGTTCCGACCAGTAGTTTTTGCTTGATCTTGCTTAAAAACAAACAAATGAACACACAGGGCCGAAAGCAGAACCTCCATAACACATCCGCAGCACTCACCTTCATGGGAGGGTAGCGGTGATAGGGTGCGGAGCCCGTCGCTAACTCTATGGCTGTAATTCCAAAACTCCATATATCTGCTTTGAAATCATAACCTCGTACCTGGTAACAGAAATACAACAACATCACCGGAATAAGTTTGCTGGACCTTCTGCTAATGTCATGATCTGAGCTGGTAACAAAAATACTAAAGATATGTATATATAAATATCTCTTAGGATCAGCAAAATACATATTATAAGATAATTTAATTTGCATTGTCACCAACAAGTACCGTTAGAGATAGAGATGGATAGAGATAGACCGACCTGTTCCATAACCTCCGGTGCCATCCAGCATGGTGTCCCGACAAAAGTCTTTCGTACTTTGTTTCTGGTCATATCGCCCCCTGTGGCTAGGAACGCACTTACTCCAAAATCTTAAAGACAAAAATAAGTAATACATGGTATAATTCAATTCTCTAAAATATAAAATATAAAGGAGACTGTTCTGATGAAAATGCAGGGTGGAGGTAAATATTATAGTACAGGAATAATATGATATAATAAATTACAATAAATAAATCATATAGTTAGAAGCAGCCAAGTAATAACAACTGTTCATCAGCTTCCAACTCACAACTCTGAAGATATGAGAAAAATCTGGCAGGGACAATATTTTCTATTTGGTGGTGAAAAGAGTGACAGGAAGTGTCAATAAACTGGTGGTTAAATGTCAATAAAACCCAAATACCCAAATAAATTCTAGCAAACATAATACAATCAATTCAGGTCATTGATTCAATTATAAAAGGGGGATTTGTTTCTGTCTGGTTTGACCCTTTATAGCCAAATAGGAAAAAACATTTTATCGTTGACATCTATGAAACTTTAAAATACAATGGGGCAAACCTGAATAACCTGCATGCTTCTTTTGGTCATGTAAATGTATTATTTACTTTAAGACAGTAATTAATCCCTACCATTAAACTAAATTAAAAAAAAACAGCTAGTTTGAATGTAGGGACTGAACAAGCACATATAAAATGAACCAGTCGCATGTCCGACCTTCTTAGTGTATGACCACAAAAAACAGGCATTACAATTTTTCTTTAATTAATACAATCTATTAATTCAATACATTAAATTCAGTTTGTGTTGAGGATTTTACTTTTAAACGAAAGACTTGAGAGTGTAACAACCTGCAATCTGAACAGATCCGTCTTCTCCCAGTAGTATGTTCCCAGCTTTCACATCCCTGAGGTCAACAAAACACAAACAGAGTGAAACCATCACAGTCATGTGGTGCAGCATTGATCTTTATGTTCGCGTGAACAGAGTCCCACGGGCCACTATCACCAGGACCTCTGCCCAAAGAGGTCGTTTCCCAACGACCTTGTAATACAGGAAGTGAACAGAACTGAGCTGCAGTCATATCAGCACAATAACATGTAGCTTTTCAACTTCCTTGTGCATTTGTTTACCTCTCTTATCCAGAGCATCTAACAATGGACTGAATATATTCTCTTATATTGAGTTTCTAATTTCTTATAATGACAAGCATCTAATCAGAAACTAAAGCAAACGTCTTGTGTTTACCTGTGAATCTGTCCATTTCTGTGCAGGTAGTCCAGACCCTCCAACACTTCGTTTAATATAGTAGCGATAATAGGCTCATCCAGAACTCGATTTTTGTCCTCTTCTTTGCTTGTGTGCTTAATTATATCCAGCATAGAGCCTAAAAAAGACACAGCAGAAAAATGCACAACACCAATAAGCCACACAGTGAGACATTACATGATCAATATCTACGAACAAGCACAATTAGTTTCACCGTCTGATGTTGTTCTCCCTTAAAGAGTAAATCATAAAAGGCAGGATTAACACTACTGCTGCACCTTCTTCACAAGTGACAGACATGACAGTGCTGAAGAAAATCATTAGACTACATATGTTATTTAACATGGCATGCAACCAAGAGTGTCACTGCAATAAAGTCAGGCGGAAAAGTACAAAACATTTTAAGATTTGATGTTTTTAGGGTACACGGTAGAAAACAGTGGCTTAAAGGCTCATAAAATTGAAAAAGTGGATCCTTTTTTCATTAAAGTATTTGAGACCACTGCAATAGGGTCGTCCATCAACCAGAAGGTCGGTGGTTCAATCCCCGGCACCTCCGGACTGATTTCCAAAGTGTCATTACGCAAGATACTGAACTCCAAATTGACCTTGAAGGCTGACAAGCGCTGTATGAATGTATATGTGAATGGGTGAATGTGACTCGTACTGTTCAGAGCTTTGAGTTGACAATTCAACTGGAAAAGCATGAAATACAGTCTCTTTGACTGCAGTACAACTTAACCCCAGCTGAGTTGTTACCTAGTTATCAGCAGGTCAAAGCACAAACTAGGAAAAAGGAGGCGGACACAGTGCATCAACACATTCACTGATCATTCATGTATTATTAAGCCAGAGGTAGGATTTGGTTCCCCGCAGCTCGGAGGGTGAAGCTTACCTCCGCTCAGAAGCTTCATCACTAACCAAAGTTCATCCTTCACCACGAAGGAGGTGTAGTAGGTGACGACATTGGGGTGGTAGCACTGACTCATGGCTTGAATTTCTTTCTGTTGTGAGAGAGAAATGACAGGAATCGGATATCACCAGGGATGTTGTATGTCTATATATACTGTTTATATATATACACCTCGATATGAACAAGGGGAACAATAACAGTATGGATTAGAGGCAAAGTAGAAATAAGGCATGAGACAAAGGTACAAAAACACTGTGCACCCACGCTGAGAAAATAGCCCGTATTTATCGTACTCACCAACAGCTCGTCCATGCTGGTCTGGCATTTTTCCAGGTTGATTCTCTTTATGGCCACGCGCTCCTGTCTAGGGGTGCAGAGGGCCGCCTGCACCACAGCTGTGGCCCCGCTGCCTGGAATCACAACAGAGCAATGACAGCGTCGACAGGAGCAAAGAGGGACACAGCAAAAAGACAAACTGCACACGCAGCTGGAAGACGACTCTCAAACTCAACGTCTGTCTGTGGCCTTTTTTTCCCCCCACATTTTTGTGTTAACATTATGGTATTCACCTTTCACGTGAGCTAGCTGGAACATGAGGCCGACTCTACGACATCAGCTGACCTAAAGTACAGACCCCCCCCCCCACACCCCTACATGATGGGTTGTTTGCTTGGTTCAATACAAATCAGGCCACGCAGGACGAGTGTAGTTGTTGGAAGCTGTAACATACAACATACAGCGTACAGTATATATACTCGCTTGCCAACTGCTGGTGGTAGATAAGACAAAGTAGAGGACACATGAGATCTGGCTGCTCCCCAGTTGATTGTGAGAACACAGAGGGGGTCTCAATAAGTCAACACAGTCAGCAGCCCACAGCTGTGCAGCTATTTCTTATCGGCGATGATATGACTTGCCAGCTCATCTGCACAACACAGGCGTTTACCTAAGAATGCTCAGGAAACTTCCTTTTGACAACTTGCAGTACATTTGAGATTTTCATTGTTGTTGTATTGGCAAATGAATATTTCTACATTATTATGAATTTAGTATTTTCTAAATATGTTGTGACTTATGGAAGGAAGTAAAACGTTCTAACTGGGGAAGTTAGCGTTGTCAGATGTCCTGGCAAAATAAATTCCGACAGTAAAGTTCTTCCATAAATTACTGCGATCTGCATAATAACAGTGCCAGGAAACACCAAGACAAATGGTTAATGATAATAACACCATGTATATTACACTGGCAGTGGATATGTTATCAGGTTTTCTTTACTCTAGCTTTACATAAACAATACAATCAAGCGAGTGAGCGTGGCTAGGTTCACTGCCCTTTATTAGACAATGGCTAATGTCAATTTATTGATTCGTTGATTATGGAAAATTGATCACCAAGTAAGCTGCTAATGAGCCTTTGAGTTTTGGATTGTTAAAGTTTATGACCTCACCTTGAGTTCTGAGAAATTAGTGATGCCGTATTCATTGTTTATTTATCATATATAAATAAGATTGTTTGTGATTTATGAGAATATTGACCACATTTATTATGAATAATATAAATAGTAAGAGTGGAAAGTGGCTCTTTTACTGACTTTTAAGACAAACTTTAGTAAACAACTGTGCATCAGTGCCACAATGATCATTAATAATAATAATACTGTATGGCTAGCATAGCAAATGCATGGTACAATTGTAACAGCATGCACGTGCCACAGATAACGCAACTAACACAACTAACACACTCTTTACACAACCGCAGCATCCGTGATTTATTCAATGAAGTGGACACGTGCCACTCACGAGTAAGTGTGTACGATCAGAGCCAAATCCACAAACACACTGAGGGAATGTGACATTGACAACGAGCTGTAACATGCATGTCAACACACACACACACACACACACACACACACACACACACACACACACACACACACACACACACACACACACACACACACACACAGACGCTCATACGCACAACATGCACCCACGCTCACACACACACACACATCTGCTGTGGACCAGTAGTGTCAGTTAACATCCGCATTGCAAAGCACCACTGGAGGCTGCAGAGAAAACGCCGGTAGGCCCAGGTCGTGAGTCCCGGCAGATGAGCCGCCGCGGCGCGTGTCTCCTCCCGGTACTAACCTATGACTTCCTGCAGCTCGTACGACTCCCGGCTTATTGGCCAGCTGGTTGTCAGCGCTGCCGCCGGCTGCTGAGGCAGAAGGACGGCGGCCGGAGCTTCGCCTTGATCCGCCATGATGATGATGATGATGATGGTGGAGATGATGATGATGGTGGTGATGATGATGATGATGATGATGCTCCGGTTCGCAGCCTCACTCACAGACAGAGAGATACAGGCACAGACAGAGAGAGAGAGAGTGACCTCCCTCCTCGGTGTCAGCTGGCAGCGCAACTACCGCTCCCCATGAGCTCAACCCGGAAAGTAACGGCCCACATGCACGAGCACGCACACGCACACGTGCACACGCTCTCTCTCTCTCTCCCTCTCTCTCTCTCTCTCTCTCTCTCTCTCTCGCTCTCTCTCTATGAGTTCATGCACACTCTGGTGGTGTCACCCACGCAGAATGGTTCAATCCATTCTTGACTGAAATGATCTGTTATTGTTGAAATGATGATGAATCCTCTCAGAAATCAGTTAGACTGTATTTTATTCAGATGTTAAATGAATCCATGTGTTTAATCAGCTAATCAATAATCAGTTAATTACTCATTTGAACCTCAGTAAGTTTCCTGAGAGACTGCAGCCGATGTTTCTGACGCTGGCCAATAGATGGAGCCATCGAGTATTTATATTGTCTTGTTAGATAATACATTTTGTGAAATAAGATTTTATTTATTTTTTCTTTTCGGTTAAGTCTAAGTTTAAACTTTTCAGTATTGTTAGTGTTGTATTATTATTGTTGTTATTTTTATCATGTTGTAATAAAGTAATTACATCTCCAGCTTTACAATTTTGTGATTGGACCTATTCACTCTTATATATTTTATCATTTGTTTAATGTTTGTATATTTTGTAATAGATTTGTATAATATCTTGTGTTGTTTTATATTATATGCATAAAGTAATATTATAATAATTTACTGAAACAAGTTATTTAAAAATTCTTTATTCGTGAATTTTACAACATAAGCGTTTAAAAACTGTTCCTATGTCATCTCTAAAACATAATGACATTACAATCAATTCAAATTTACAATGTTCACTGACATAATGATTAAATGTTCCTCAGAATATTTGTCAAATATATATATATATATATCTATGACAAATATTCTTTATGGTCTAAATCTGATATATAAAGTGAAGTCGAATACCACAGTGTGCCTGGCAAATTCAATGGTGAGTGAAAGGAAGACAATACAAACCCACATACATTGAATCACTTAAATGTAGCCAGGAAGAAGTGTTCAAGTTGATGCCCCAACATCTTTACAATTATTTATTTATATTTTTACAAGATGTAAAGACCACAGAAAAACATTTCCTAAAAAATGACAGCACAATTAAAAAAATTATTAAATCTCCCAAATCAAAATACACTCAGGCCTCAGGTCAAACGCATAGAAAGTATGTGAATTCATGTAAAAAAAAAAAACTAAATGTACGTTAAAAGAAATAGTTGATATTCTGAATCATGTTCTAACTTCAGCCTCAGACTCATCTTCATTCATCAAGGTCAGATTCACGTCTCACTGTTTACTACACGAGAGCTGTCGGTAGGGGGCGTGGTTCACCAAGCTGTGTGGTCCTGGAGAACGTCGCTACGTCGTTGCCATGTTATTTGCGCCTACATTTCATTGTTCTGCAAAAAACTGCGTAACGATCAGCCGGAGTGCGGCTTTTTGAGAACACGTTAAAGTTGACGCATCAAATGGTGTGTGCGTTATTATACTGAATTCCCAGCACGATATAACAACAACAACAACACAAACATTAAACACGCATGATCAGTTTAATAGTGAATAACAGTGTTGGTGTCAATGTATTGATATAAACTGTGGTTCACCTTGATTACGTCGTTAACGTACAGCGGCGGTGCTGCGCGACGTCTCAGCGCACCAATCAGCGGCGGAGGAGCTGATTGACTTCCCTACCGAGAGGAGCTGGGAGCTGAGGGGGGGAGCAGCCGGACACGGACCACTCTCACACGGATATCTCCGCTCGGATCGCCGCAGGAAGACACCTCCGGGGCCCTCCGTTTCTCCTTCGACCCGGTCCCACAGTCTGCCGCGGGGAGATGGCCGGTATCCTGGCGTGGTTCTGGAACGAGCGCTTCTGGCTCCCGCACAACGTAACATGGGCTGACTTAAAAAACACGGACGAGGCGACGTTCCCGCAAGCCGAGGATCTGTATCTGGCGTGTCCTGTAGCCTTCTGCATCTTCATGATCCGGCTGGTGTTTGAAAGGTGGGTTCCACAGCAAACACCAACCACCACCACCACCACCACCATCATCTTCATCTTCATCCAGGTGGCTGTGCTGGGGTTTTTTTTTTTGGTTGTGTGGATGGAAATGCTTGCACGCTCCTGTGTTATTAGTCAGACTGTTGTTACCCAAACAATGGCATCTTCTCCGGTTAGCCCACAAATCACCGGGGCTGATCACCCGTCTCTCTGCAGGCCTGCAGCACAGTCTGATGCATCTGTCAGTGCAGCCACGTTATCACTGTAACCCTGCACACAATCCAGCTGTGCTCTCCTCTCACCCCACAACCCAGGACCCTCCTTGAAATATACCTTCTTTATTTATTCACTCCACTGACCCAGTTGTTGCAATCATCGATACACAGTGAGGCACAGAGTCATGATGCTCGTCCTGCAATATGTGGGTCAGGAGGCTCTTTGGGGAGAAGTGACTGAGGCCTTCAACTTCCACACTAAGTCCTTCACTCATGTTCATAATGTTGTCCCTGAAAAAATGAAGTGTGTGTGAATTATAAATCATCCATTGAATCCATGTAATGCTGTACATTTAGCTTATTTACATACTATTAGTCTACTCTCTCATGTAACTTACTTATATAAATTCCAAATTACATACTCCCATTATCAATACTTCCTCCTGTTATCATTACTACTTGTTGCCACTTTTTTATTTGTTTACTGTCTTATTTAACTTACTTATTTAATTTTATTTGTCACTGGTTCTGCATTACTTTTTATTTAACATACAATACACTTAATACTTTAAATACTTTTATTTAAATTTCCCCCTTTTTTTGATTTAATACTGTTTTATTCACTGTATTCACCACTCAAATCACTTTACTGTACACTTCAGCATCAGGGGAAATTTCCAGGTACAGTGTCTTGCCCAAGGACACCTGGGCACACAGAATGGGGGAGACTGGGATCCAACCACTGACCCTCTGGTTATTGGACAAACCGCTCTAACTCCTGAGCCACAGCTGCCCAGAGGGGCCCACATATTGCCATGTCTATGTAGACTAAAATAAGAAGCGAGAACTAGCAGATGCACGTGTCAGTAGATGAGGACAACTGTTACCCACCACCAGCAGAGAAGTGATGGATACATGTGCCTCCTGACATTTGAATGCCTTCTGCGCCCATCCCTAAATGTGAAAAATGCTCCTACATGTAATTCACATTACTGATTGTCTCTTTGTTGATGATGATTATGAAGTTTTGTTCATTTGCAGGTTTATTGCAAGACCATGTGCGATGGGCCTGAAGATCCAAACCAACGGGCCACAGAAAGCACAGCCCAACGCTATCCTGGAGAAGGTTTTCACCGCTATAACCAAGGTGGAGCGCGTTCTCTCTTTGTCCTTGTTTATACTCTGTTGTGCTACAGCGAAAGCTAGATCCAACATGTGTATTTTGACTCGCCAGCACCCAGATGAGAAGAGGCTGGAGGGCCTGTCCAAGCAGCTCGACTGGGATGTACGGACCATCCAGCGCTGGTTCAGACAACGGCGCAACCAGGAGAAGCCCAGCACCCTCGCTCGATTCTGTGAAAGCATGTAAGGAAAAATCACATTTACACCACAACAGATATATGAGTTTGGGAAAGTGAATTTGCACAGACTTGCCCGACGTATATGTATCCAGTCACAGTGAAAATTCATGTCTGCCATATTGTTGTTATGTGTAATGTGAATTCATTGTTGGTTTGAAGTTCAGGTTTAGGTCAGGACAGATTTGAATAGACTGCGCTGCGTTACCACTCATCAGTAACGAAAACGGGACATTAGTAAAAGCAGGTCTGATGTGATGGTGATAGTTAATTTTCATACCGTATGGAAATGAAGGGAAACACTGGCTGCACACATCCACAATGACAGCATATTTACTTGGGTAAATGGTCGCTGTAATTTGAAGGTGATTTTTAGGCCAATAATTTGATATTTTTACAATATTTCACTATCGATCACAATGCTGATTATTTTCTAGATTAATTGAGCAACATTTATTCAGCAAAATTGCAGGATGACATCATTACATTGCTTGTTTCAGAGCTAAAATATTCAGTTTGCAATTCTATAACAGAAAAATGGCAAATCCTCACTTTTATAAACTGGAATATTTGGAATTTTTGTTTGATTACCAAAACAATTAATCTCTTATGGTCCTTCACCGGCCCCTTTATGGTCCTTCACCGGCCCCTTTATGGTCCTTCACCGGCCCTTATGAAGCGACCACAGGTTTGGTCGACCCTTACACCGTCTCCTACATGGCTTATGAGGATTGCAACATGAGTGGCCCCTGCCGCTGTGGAATAATAGTCGAACGTGTCCCAGTGCGAACCAACAAACCCACTCAGGCTGCAATAGAGAACCGGCTAATCTGCAGTAGAGCATTGGCCATCGGGGAGATTGTAGTTACTTAGCAGTGTGATGTTAAAGGCCAGCGAGCGAGCGTGGCTGTCAGACCAGAGTCATGTCTGACACCAGCAGAGCCAGTCTGGCAGTTCGAGACCCAGGGAGCCTCACAGCCTCTGATCCGCCCAGGGCTGCTGTTCACTCGGGGAGGACAGTGTCGGCTGATTAGACCGGCTCCACTCCCGGTGCAACTTTCCAGAGGAACCCTGGAATAGCAACAAAAATGAAAAAAAGTGTCTTTCTTCCACACTGGAATACTTATGACCTTTTCAAATATGCTCAGCTTGCATTCATTCTGTTTGAGCAACAATTGCACCAAAGCCATTATCTGCCCAGAGCATAATTGACTGCAGAGGATTCCGGGCTGTGCAGCAGTCGGGCCAGGTTGTCTGTCTTAGTTTGCTTACGATGCACTTCTCCGAACGTTGTATGGCTTCAGTCCTCGGAGCGGCGATTGTGCTCTAATTATGCCCTCGTGCACAGCTGTTGCAGACTGATAGCAGTCTTTGTCTCTCGGTTGTCAGGACGGCTGATCTGCTGTCTGTTCTGTTCATTAAGCAGACAGTATGTAGCAGGCACATTTGGTCGAGTAATAATGACGTATCTTCATGGAGTTTGTTTAGCACCTATTGTTACCACCTTGTTTTATTTCCACGTATAAAGCAAGAAAAAAAGCTGTTCCAACAAGTTTAAGTATTGTTTTTTTTTTTTTTGCAAGTAACCTGCAGCACCTAATTGTAAGAAAAGGGAATGTTTACATGCAGGTAATTTCATTTATATACCCAAAGACAGATCAAGAAAGAACAATGAAAATGACGTGTAGATGTAGTATTATTTCATCACAGTGGCAGAGATTACTCATGTTTAGAAGTATGAATTGTACTTTAAGTTGCGTCATGAGATCACGAGATGTCCCAGTGTTTTTTGTTTTTTTTTTACCTGTGAACGCCTCCTCTCTTCAGTTCTCCTCGGTTAGAACAGGCTGGGGCAGGATTCGGCTTTCATGTCCTCAATAGCTCTTAACTGTCTGATCTCATCTTCTTCTCTCCTCTCCCTTCTCTGCTTCCACTGAGAACAGAGAAATGATCATGAGCCAAATAATACGATTTCACAGCTTCTTAAGACATAGAGACTAGTGTAGTATGTAGTTATGTAGTGTAGTACCTCTAAAACGCACTAATCAACACATCGTATCTACTTTAAACCAAACTGTAAAAAATAATTAAGCAGTGTGTATTGGTTGGGGGTTATTTGCCGCCTTATTTATTGGCTGGGCACAGATACTTATCTGACAACACTGGGATGACAAGTCTGTAGAAAATAATTATGCATGTGCAAGAAATAGCCCAGGGTATAATTAGAGACTGCGTTAAATAAATATACGATTTTTGTAGAGTTTTTGAAGTGGGTGGACAAAGCAGAATGTCGTATTTATAACTGAAATGAACACTATGATCTCTCAATTTTTCATTACTTTTGTTTTTAAACAGCAGATATAAAAAAACAAAGCCTGCAGTAGATTATTATTTTTTTTAAATTAAGGCATTTTACATCTATAGAAACTTGCTATCAATATCCATCCATTCATTATCTATACCGCTTTACATTTGAGGGTTGTGGTGGGAGCTGGAGCCAATCCCAGAGGACATTGGGAAAGAGGCGGGGTTCACCCTGGACCAGCACATTGCAGGGCTGACATACAGAGGCAAACAACCATTCACACCCTCGTCAATTGAGAGTCTCTAATCAATGTAATCCCAATCTGCATGTCTTTGGACTGTGTGAGGATTAAGCCTGAGTACCTGGATGCAATCCATAGATGCCATCAATAGAGATTAGCAATATCCTCATTAGTGTTCTTCCTCTAACCAATAGGTTTTTACGCTTTTCATAGTTTCAACCAGCACACCTCCCTATAGAAGTCGCTCAGATACCACGCTGACAGCTAATAAGCATGTTTGTCCTCAACACATGCTTCTTCCACTCACGCTGAGCGATGAGACACATTCTCGGGATCCGGGGAGACGGCAGCCACGCCCCTGCTTTCCCTCAAAAATTATTCGGTCTTCTAGCACCACGTTAAAAATAACTGGCAATTAACAAGCGTTTTCATGTGGACAATTTGAAATCATCCCTCATAATCCAACCACGTAGGAGAAATGTACAAAGGGGAGAAGGATAGTTATTAATACCTGAAGAGTAATAGAAGTGTGAAGGGGGAATGTATCAAGGCTTTCTGAGTTTTGATCACAGTTACTGCCCCGTGATTAATTGTTGTGTTGAAAGAGCTGAAAGAGAACAGTTGCTGTCAGCTGCTGCTTAGATACCCGGAGAAGTAAAGCTGAATTCAATGATGCTTTTTATCCTAGGTGCTACACTCAGAACAAAGCCCGCCTCGTTTCATTCAGAGCATTTCATCCAATCAAAGCTGCCCCTTACAATTATTTCCTCCCTCAGGCGATGTTCAGTCTGAACAGGAACATTTGGTTTGATGCAGATCAGCAGATCTGTCCCACAAAAAGGTTTAAAGTTTAATTAAAAGCTCTTATGAAAGGCTGACAACTCTGTTTGTGTCACGACTCCTCACACATGCTCTCTCTCATTGTGTCACATAAATCAAAAATGTTTGTAAGTTGTATACAGGACCAGTTTAACCCCAGTTACTAACCAGCACTAATTAACTATAAGTGTAGCCTAGTTAGTGAGAAGCAGCTTCATCAAGAGCAGAAAATAAACAGCGGTCTGTTCTTCTCTACAACCACTTTAAATCACCACCACATCTGAAGAAACAGAACATCTGTGCCTGATTTCAGAAAAAAAAAGATCTATCCACGGTTAGCTGCTGTGAGACATTTGGATTGCACATATATAGCCATCCAGCAGCACTTGAAAAAAGACTCCTGCCTGCTTGATGAACCAGTTGCCATGCAACAGTTTTTACTGTGCACCAGGTATATTACATGCACAGTATTTATCTTATAACTTCGACCCCATTGGTGGATAATGAACACACAACAAAGGGTCTGTCGTTGAGGCCTTTCAGCCTCCAGAGTTGTGTAGAAAGGTGATGGGCTAGTTGACTGGTTTTAAATCCTTCCTCCCAGGAGCTGACTGTTATGAGTTGGGTGTATGTTCACATCTCCCTGCTCAGCAAAGCTTGGATCACTGAGGTGTCGGCTGAACCAGTCTCTTCCCAGCCTCTGACCTCATCATCACTTTCCCCACACTGGTGTAGCTGTGGTGACTAAATGCTGTGCAGGGTTGTATAAAGCAAATCAGAGCAGGCTGGACTGGGACTGGACATTCCCAGTGTCACTAATGTCCAGTTTTTTGTTGGTGAGTCTCCCTCCACTGCAGATGGGAGGAAGTAAGAGGAGCTCACACCACTTCAGATTTGGGATTTCAGGCAGAACAGACACAGTGTGCTGCAGTGAACACGAGAAACAAACTGTATAAGCAGCATACAGCACAAGTTACCTGCAAATCCACTGGTCATGTTTCTATATTTGAATGTATTTGTATTCGTTTAGAGGGTGTGATGCAGCTCTGTTATTCTCAATTTTTCTGAGAACACTTTGTTTCTCTTGTTAATGAACGATAAAAAAGAAAGAAAGAGATTTTTATTTTATATTTCTTAATAAATAAGGACCAAACATTTCAATATGACACAATAATCACATTCAGATATCCAACCTGTAAGACAGACAGACAGACAGACAGAAAGAAAGAAAGAAAGAGAAAGAAATGTGATCCCACTGCTAAACTGAGGGCTTCTGTCTATGGCACTTGAATCTTTACAACATCCATCCATTCATCCATCCATCTGCCCATCCACCCTTCCATCTTCACTATCTATACAATGCTAACAATGTTCCTCATTAATAAATATGTGTTTGACCTTTTGTAACCTTTCATTTAGATCAAACCAAGGAAATTGTGGTGTGGGTAAATCTTTGTTGTTGTGAAATCCTCATGTTCTTCTTTATCTTCTTTCAGGTGGAGATTTACATTCTATCTGTATATATTTACCTACGGAGTGCGTTTCCTTAAAAAGGTTTGTTTACTTCCTGACAAATGAGCACCAGCCTCCTGAGCATCACTGTTTAAGTTACTATGAGTCATTTGACCTATGAAGCCATGTTCATAGTCGGCATGGAAATCATGAGGTTTCTGAATAGGTTGATGTCTCTTCATTAGACAACAGGAACATAGTAGTGATGGTGTCAGGGACTATGTTACTGAGTTCAACAACAGTCCAGTATAAATGGTGTTCACTTATAATGGAATAGGGAAATCGTTTTGGTCAGGGGGAAGCTGCTGTCACACATTACAGTGACTAGTACCCTTCATGAAACAGGCAGAGGTTGTGTTACTCAGTCTTTCTTTTGATCATGAACTTCAGCTGCTGGAGTTCAATGTCAACATATGTACTATTAAGGTCATGTTATCTCATTTCAATAGTTACTCCACCTCGGAGTCTGCCAGCAAAATGATAACAGCTTAAATAAATATAGTTACCTGTTGGCAGCAGATTTAACCCTTTAAGTCCATTACAATCACTGTTACGGTTCTGTTGATAAAATGACTATATTCTTGTTTTATAGATAATGTTGAAGTGGCTCTCATAAAGCTTCTCCATAATAATCTGCTGTGACCACTACCAGAGCCTTTAATCACCTCCACCAAGGAGGTTATGTTTTCATCTGTTTGTTTGTTCGTAAGTTAATTAGCAAATTACGCAAAAACTACAGATCTACTTAGCTTTAGAAGTGAAAATCTGTGTCTTATCTCTCTATATACAGTATAAGCTACTATTAATATACGACACAATGACAGCACTGTACTTTTATAACATAAACATACATCAAAGTACATAGTGTACAGTACAGTCAAGTATTTTTTTGCATGTAAATTACCGACAAACCAACTGCACTGCAAGTTTTATGTTAATAACAGCATGCAAACCTTTCTAAAAAAATATATCACATCTCTGCATTCCTATTGAACATTTTCCACATCAAAAAGTTTTTCTTTTCAAAACATTTCTACCTTTTTAGATTCTGGTTTCTGAAAATAGTTCAGGGCTTCGAGCATTTCCAGTTTTACAGCCCAATAAATCCCTGTTTAGAAAGGTGGAACTCCAGCAGCTGTTCAGGAGGAGAGACTGGTTCTCAGACATTAAGGCCATTGTGCCAAATGAGTCCAGTAGATATTAATAAATATACAGCTAAAATGGATGTATTTCATAAGCGTATCTGACTAGAGCAATAGTTGAGACAGCAGAAAGTGGAAAATATCTTACAGAAACAAGTTGCATGACAAAGCACTTTGTGAAAACAGTTAATTTTGTGTCAGTCCCTGCAGCAGCAGCAGCAGCAGCAGCAGCAGCAGCAGCTCCACTGTCTGTGGGCGTTATTAATAGAGTGTGTCTGCAGAGGAGCTCAGGAGATGTAAACTCAGTCACAGCTATGGTCACTGTTTGCTTATAACACATTCTTAAGTAGAACACCATTTCTCTTGTGGTCCTGATAATATCACCATGCCCTTACTCATGGTTACCACATAAACTCCTCTGGTTTGAGTACGTAAGAAAATCCCTCACTAACATTCATTCAGGGTTTTATAAACCTCCATGATTTCATGCAGAATCTATGAATGGAGTTATTAATTTTTTAGTGGCCATGTTGATATCCCTGTGTTAGATGTGAAATTAGCTGCATGCATGGGAACTACATAAAACCCACGACACTGCATTAATGTTGTCGCTAATGGAGCCTGTTTTCTAGGTTTTATTGAAAGTATTTTAGCTGACTTTGAGGCAAAGAATCTTTTTTAGGTTGTTTGGGTTCATTGACAACTTTGTTTAACTTGAATAAAATACAACAAATGAGATTTCATCAGGGATGGCATAAAAATTATTCACTTTTTGCTCTATAACAGCGTATTATAGTTTATATTTCTTAATCTCATCTAGTTTTATGTGTTTCATAAAGGTTAAAACTTAATGATTTAACTTTTTATTTCCATTTTCTGCAGACTCCCTGGTTATGGAACACTAAAGAGTGCTGGTACAACTATCCCTACCAGGTGAGCCTCCCTTTAACACAGCAGTTTTCCTCAGTTATTAAACGATACAGTGAGATGACTCCTACTTGTCAGATGTGTAATTTTAACCCTGTTGCTTTGTGTGTTCATGCAGCCACTGACTGTGGACATCCATTATTATTATGTACTGGAGCTGTCTTTCTACCTGTCCTTACTCTTTTCCCAATTCACAGACATCAGGAGGAAGGTAAGAACAACAGCAAGTCACACCGAGACAAACTGCATGTTCTTTGGATGTTTGTTGAAAGACTCACTGCAGGAAAAAGTGACTCTTTTATTCACTTTTTGTGTTGAAAGCAGACAGTTGTGTTTTGTGTTTTCACAAAGCAACATTAGTTTGTCCGACTGTCTCTTTTCATACTGTCAGCGTGACTCTGGAGGGTTTTTGCTTGTGGGCATTTGGTTTTCGGCCTCAGTGTAGTTTCACTGATGTGTGAAATAGCAAAACTCTTCGAGGGTGAAAAGGATTAGCAGGTTTTCTTTTTTTAAACATTCAGAAATTGAGTTCAACTTCATAAAAAGTTTTCCACAGACATGGTTGGTGTCATACAGTCTATGGTTGGTGAAGAGTTTGTTTTTGAGTAACAGCTTTTGTGTTCTGCACATAGTACTACTTTTGTAATGATGGTGCCATAAAATACTCAAAATTATAAAAGAGCACATTTAGCAGAAATAACACATTTTCTGACTGTATTTGAAGTTAAGCAGTCGATAATTATACATGACAATAACTTACATTTTAATCATTAACTTTACTAAGTTATTACCCACTCACACTTAATACTGAAAATACTTTTCTGTCCAAGAGAAAACTAACCGAGTCCCGACCTGAACCGGACAGGCAGGTTTTTCCCAATTTTCCTCGATCACAAGTTTTGATCCCAGGCTCCTCTATTGTCTTGGGCAAGACACCTAAATTGAACCCCCGATGGCTTTTCGATCAGTGTGTGAATAAAACTTGATATAGAGGAGTCCTATATAGTGTGTGTGTGTGATGTGAGAGTGAGAGAGAGAATGTGACTGTAAAGTGCTGTGAGTATAGTGGTTAGGATCAGAGACGGTTCATTAAGTATCAATTTGCATGTCTTCCAGCCATAATCTTACTCCTCCTGTCTCCAGTCCATTCCCAGCTCAGCTCTCTCTCCAAAACACACTCCTCTCACCGCACTCACAGCAGCCCCCATGATGCCATGCTGCATATGCCTCCACTCTGTCATCTCTTTGTTGACTGTTGGCATGTTGTCTGTTTTTGTTTCTCCTTTCAGTTTTTTCATGCACAGTACTACACTGAGGAGGTCCTCTTCACCCCCTGCCAATTCCAGTATGTTCTCCCTGCACACTCTCGCCTCGCTTTCATTCTGTATCTTGCATCATCGCCTTTTCTCCTCATCCTCCTTTTCATTCTTTCATTACTTTGGTGCTTGTTCACTTTGAGCTGAGGAATTTGAGTAGCTAAAGATTTGCCCGAGGAATGTTTCCCCATGCCGCCTGACTGCATCCATATAGTCAACCATAGGAGCTGCATTTAGGAAATCCCAAAGAGGGCTCCTACCTAGACAGGGCCAAAACTACACTGACGTATATTTTGATTATTGATACATAAATGTTTATTATAGCCACAATAGCGATCGACTCAGCTGGTGGCATAGAATAAATATGAATATTTACTCAAGAACTGCACTTAAATTTGTACTTCCTTTAATTTCATGCCCCATTATACTTCACTTTTTCTATTCTTCGGAAGGAAAAATATTAAATCTTGTGCTCCACTACATTTATCTGGCATCTTTACAAATTAAGAGTTTGTGAACAAAACATATTTGATGAGCTTATGAAATATGACATGTTTTTTAAAGATGAAACCACCCAACAGCATCTTAATTCATTTACAAATATCTCCACCATGACAACAGTAAAATAATCCTCAAAATGTTTTGCATCAGTAATAATAATCGGGGACATTTTTCTGCATTGATTACTTTTGATTCTTGAAGTACATTTTGTTGACTTTATACTTTAGAAACGTTTTCAATGTATCGCTTTTACTTGTACCAAAGTATTTTTACTTGGTGGTATTGTCAGGTATTTCACTAAATAATCTTCCTCTATAGCTACAGTATGTTAGACACAATGGCAGAATCAGACAAATTTGCAGCAACAAAATGTTCAAACACTAAGGCTGTACATTCTATTTTTGTGTATGTGGTGATTTATCATTTTTGTGTCATCTTTTAAACAGCTTTGTGAAATCACACTGGCACATGTCGAGCATGCCCCACCAAAACAGCTCCATGCAATACTCACATGTGCATCTCAAGGCCGTGAAACCATAAACATGTGCAGTGCTTCCTCCAGCTGTTTTGAAAATATGCTCCACTGTGTTCTACATTGGTTCCACAAATTCAGTTTATATTAGTCAGAAGTAGGGGCCTTGTTATTTTGAAAACACAGAATTTCCAAGGCCACAGTGTGTTCCCTTTTCACTTTTACCTCAATGCTGTACTGTACTAGAAGCTCTGGGTTTGTCCTGCATGCAGTGACTCCCGACAGCCATGAACCCGTTTTAAAAATACTTTCTGTAGTTTTGTGACCTTTTTATTTTGGTATAACTGTTGTCTCTAGGATTTCCTGATCATGTTCCTTCATCACGTGGCGACGATCTCCCTCATCACATTTTCCTACGTGAACAACATGGCCCGAGTGGGAACTCTGGTCATGTGTCTGCACGACGCAGCCGACGTGCTGATAGAGGTGAGGATGGCTGGGAGAATTAAATACTGTAGGAGGACTCGAGGGTGCAGCTGGCTGGTTGTGTGGGTGGAGGGTTTGGAACATCGTTATTCAAATATAGAATTTATCTATAAGGTACTTTTCCAAGCTTAAGCATGAAGTAGATTGACGTACAAGTATAATACTGGTAAACTACAATGAAATAATGTGTGGGAACTATAATGAAAATATACACCATTAAGGCTGGTGGAATTAGCAAGTTACAATGCAATTAGTTTTGATATAGTTTAGTAATATGATGAAAAGACAAGCTTTTTAATTATGATACTATATTCAACCACTTGTTTACATCAACATTAACTGTAGATTTTCTTTTCCTTAGGCTGCCAAGATGGCCAACTATGCCAAATGTCAGATTCTGTGCAACCTCTTGTTTGCAATGTTTGCAGTTCTCTTCATAAGTTCCAGACTGGGGATTTACCCTGTCTGGTAAGTGTTGCTCACTCACCACACTTCCTCTTTATCATTCTTAGCATCCCTCTGATGGCTGGTGTTGATGAAAGAGCAATAACTTGTCGTGTACTTGGGGTGTCTGTGCAGTAGATGCGAGTTTGTCTGCACGTTTCTGCCGACCATCCCTGAAAATGGACGAGCAGAGCCCATGAAGAGCTCAGTGCCTTTTTTTTTTTTTTTTTTACTACTTTCTCCTCAACGGTTTGGACACATCTCTGTGAATTTTTGTTGCTAAGAAATGGTTACTATGGATACGGCAGCTCGGACCTCTCAAAAGAAATCCAAGCAAAATCAACAAATGAAAAGCAGATCATTATGGTTATAGCTATATCATAGAAAACACTGTCTAGAGTTTCTCCTGATTCTTTAAACATCCATGTTTTTTATTTATTTATCATTTTGATTGTATTAGTGTCTCATTTCAAATGTTGCTTTGTTTTCATTCGGCGTTTTCAAGTTGTTGCTAATTTATCCAAATTGCTGTGCCAGACAACCGAGGCAGATTTAAATATTTGAATTCACTTCCTGTTGCTTTGTTTTAGCCACAGTGAAAGTCTAATTGCAGAAGCTGATGAATGCCAATTATCATGATTGTAATGACATTTGCAGGGTTACCACTAATCAGTTCTGGCCCCTGTAAGTGTGTACAGCAGTCATCTCTCAGTCATCAGCAGCAGTGTTCTCACGCCTCTCACAAGTGAAGGGAGACGTGATTTAGTTGCCGAATCGGGCCACAGCAGTCGGCTGCTTCTCTGTGTAGATACCTTCGATACTTGATCAGCACTTAAAGGCTATTTCCAGCATCTAGATTCAAGTTTGTTGTCTTTAATATGTAGTTCTATTCTCAAGGGAAGTATTTAAAAAAAATGTTACAGTCGGCACCCCACTCTTCTCCCAATTTGTTTCCACATTAGAATATGATGATGCTACACCACACTTTAGTCAGCCCTGACCACACTGGTAGTAAAGTTGTCATTACTGTAAAGCTGTTGCCATGGCGTCAGTATCTGGAGTATGATTCACACACAGCCATTTGGAAGAATCGGCCGAGGGATACATTTATCCCAGATACTTGAATGTTTGATTGTGCGTAATGGAGCCAGACGATGCTTCTACTCCACCGGCTGATCTTTATAGCATTTGGATTTATTGATGTACATGTATTTAACCATCAACAACTATAAATATATCTTGCACACATCTATTTGTGCTATGAATGCTTCATTAGAGGCCAGATGTTCCGTGAAAGACAAAGAGCTGGAGAAGAGCCGTCCTCATTTCATTTCTTTGACTACCTGCTCCTCAGGAACGCACAGTAATCCACCCACTCAAAGAGCGTGCTTTTAATTATATATCTCTCTCTCCCTTGTCTTCTGTTGCTATGGAAGGATTTTAAACACCACCTTGTTTGAGAGTTGGGAGATCGTTGGGCCCTACCCGTCCTGGTGGGTCTTCAACCTGCTCCTGATCCTGCTGCAGCTTCTTCACTCCTTCTGGTCCTACCTCATAGTGAAGACAGCGTGCCGAGCCATATCCAAAGGAAAGGTGAGTCACTGCAGAACCTCTACTGTGTCTTAACCACATAATTCTTCCATTTATACCGGTTCATGCAAGAACCGGTATAAATGCTGCTAGTACGTCTATATATACTGTGCAAATTGTTGAACTCAATTTCTGAATATGTTCATATGCGTCTTTTGACTCTCACTTTCTACTCTCTATGCTAACCGGCAACCTTCAAGGTGGGAAAATGGAATCCCTTACATGTAAGTAGGAACAGCTCAATCCACGTGGTGTACCTTACATTTTCATTTCTCAAGCAGCCATGTCATCATCGCATCCATCATGATCCTAATTGCCAGTCAGCTCACCCAATCAGTGCTTCTTTAGCCCCACTAGCAGCATGGCTCCAGTGACAGCAGTGTCAGTCCGCTGGTCAGTCCACCCTATTGGTCCAGACTGAAAAATCTCAAGGAGAAATTAGATTTGCATAGTGTACAAGTACTTTATGTTGTCATGGGGATCTTCTACCTGTTCACCTTTTCAATAGGTCAGATTTGAATTTGTTTATTCAAGTTACGTATTGTGTTCATTTCAGTCTCTGATTGAAACGCTTGGTTTTAGCTCCTGTCTCTTTAAGGCCACCCCCCCTCCCCCTCCCAATGAAGCTTAGTCTGCTTTGATTGGTCGATTGCTTCCGGTGTGTGTGGGAAATGCCCTCCCCCCTGGTAAAAGCATTTCAGGAGCTTCAGGAGCAGTGTCTTTTGTTGAGGAGAGGAGGTCACCTTACCACAGACTCTCTTTTTAACTTAGCAGAACTTCTACAAAAAACAATATGACAACACTTAATGACTTAAAGACATAATATGTCTCCTTTAACACTTTGAGTTATAATCAAATACAAAACTGATGATATTCCCACCTGCTTCAGATGTACTTTTTGATGAGTGCTAGATTAGCAAATGTTAGCATGCTAAATATATTCATTGTGAGCATGTTGCTAATGCTAACAGTATCTTCCATTAATCTTCCGTCTCATCATTACCATTTGTCCCAGGTTTTTATTATAATTCCTGTAAACAACAATTTATAAATCATGAGTATTTGATTATGTCTTGATTAATCTACACCTGGCATGTTAAATATATATTATATATTTTATAAGTGTTAGAATTTGCTGCTGTTCTGTTTAATTCCTTCCAAATTGAACATTGAAGGATAAACCAGTCCCGACCTCAGGGAAATCACAAGGGTCATTTTCCATTATTTTCTGACATTCTACAGACAAACAATTAAACGATCTATCGGAAAAATAAAGGTCACGGCTCTATTTCTCCATATTTTAAGTTTGCAAATTGATTTTATGGCTTTTGCGGCTTGCTGGCAAATACTGATTGGCAGAACACCTCCCTGTCTGATATGCAAAAGCCCATTTGCAACACCATCATGCATGGCTGCCACAGATAATGACTCAGACAAGAATTTGAATAAGAAGAAAATCTAATCCCCCCCCCCCCCCCCCGTCCCTCTCGCTTCTGCAGGTGTCTAAAGACGATCGGAGCGACATCGAGTCCAGCTCTGACGAGGACGACAGCCCCCCGCCCAGTCAGAAGCACCACAGCAGCGCCACCAACGGCACCAACAAAAATCACGGGACCAACGGCTACCTGACGGGGGCCCCGTATCCCGACGAACACTGACTAAGATGATATCACAACACTGGAGCCATAATACAGGCTCCATCCATCAATCTGTGTGCGTGTGTGTGTGTTTGTGTAATTGAGTGTATGGTGGACACATGAAAAACATCGCCTGTCTGGTACTGAAAGCTCTTATAAGAATTATGTGAATGCAGTTTTGTTATTGGTTCGATACTTTACTAATTTCCTCACGCGGTTTTTCATCTTTGCATTTGTCATATTTGCATCAAAATGCACTCAGTGAAATATCAAAGCACTCCTATTGGTACAACCCACTTTCTGTTTAGCCAATGAATGAAAAGCATTCCACTTTCTGGTGTAAGCATGCTACTTTAACAAACAGCAGTCCGGCATACTGGGGGTGTGTTTTCCTTATGTTTGTCTCTTTCTATGTTATTTATTTTTTCTAAATGTAATTGCAGACATGCAATAGTCAGACATCTATTCTACCTTGATGTCAGTGT
This sequence comes from Verasper variegatus, assembly GCA_026259375.1. Taxonomy (NCBI): domain Eukaryota; kingdom Metazoa; phylum Chordata; class Actinopteri; order Pleuronectiformes; family Pleuronectidae; genus Verasper; species Verasper variegatus. Next base: position 11,307,550 of record CM048052.1, read on the forward strand.
TAAAGATAATGTTTTTTTTCCCACGCCACACATCACGACGAGTATGAGCACCACGCTGGAGACCTGGGCTTATTTTTCAATGCTACACCCCCAAAGATTTGCCAAAAACGTTGACTTGAATTCGTCTTTACTCACGAATGGATTGTAATGTGCGACGTTTACTCACATTTTCAAAACATAAGAAAGTAAAACAATCTCCACTCAAACTGTATATGAGATGTCAACAACAGTATTAATGTGTGTGCATCAGATATGGCTCGAGGCTGTATTCCCTATCAAAGCATTTTGTTAAGTATTCTGGTACATTTCTGGTTAAGCATTTCATTAAAAGCCATTTGCTCTCCTTCGAGGCGGACGTGAATCGTTTGAATTATTCGATGGGATAAAAACAAAATGAATACTGCAGATATGTGTGAGTATGTTCGATGTGTCTAATCAGGAAACCCATTCATCAAACTCTGGTGGCAGATTCTAATTTCATAAAGAAATTTAAATGGCAAACTGACGCTGGAGTGCCATCAATAATGTGTTGAGATAGAATTAATCCATTGATTATTCATGAGTAAACGTCGAGATTTATGCTGTGAGTGTTTGACGTATCACAGCAGGGTGTTTTTCAGTAGGAAAACCACAAAGCGTAAATAAAAATGAATCATGGATCAGCTTCATTTATCTGCTTCAGTTTCAGGCCTCAATGTGCATGAGTCATCATTAATGTTTTTGTTAACATCGTTTTTATCAAAATGTCTGCAGCCAAAACAGTCAATGAGAAGTAAGTACAGTCTCTGACTCACCGGCAAATGAAGGTTACCGTGTGTCAGTGTTGTGTTAACTGCACAAAATAGTCAATAAATGCAGCAACTTTGACCAAAGCAGATTACCAGAATAAGTAGCTGCATCATTATCGAACAGACAAAACCTGACTGTTCAAAATGTTGTTCTCATTTATGGATAAACTGGTCGACTAAGCATTATCAAATTATTTACTAGCCATTATGAAAGTTCGTTACCTTCACTAAGCCGGTTTGCACATTTGTTAGCAGGATTACGCAAAAACTAAGCAACCTATTTCCATGAAACTTTGTGGAGGGGTGGGCCATGACGGAAAGAAGATCCCATTACATTTTGGTGTGAATCCTCATCCAGGAATTTTTATCACTTTCTCTAACACTATGAGATGGAGCATTTTTCAGCATTTACTTTGATTTCCTATGGAATAATAAAAAAAAATCTGGCATGTTTGGGGGACTTATATCTATGTTTGTGTGAGTGTGAAATAAGGTGCAAATCCAAATAAGATTCAGGATCTAGTAGATTTAAATGTGTCTTTATAGAAGACTGTTGACTTTTGGCGGCGGTATGGGCTCTACTGAGTGTCGTTTGCATTCACCTCCCAAAGTCATGAGGTGCCTGCACAAAGCCCATACACTAATAATTACTAGTGGATTACATTAGACTTGCCAGCACCTGTTTTTAAATCATTGTTAAAAACATATTTGTATAGCAAAGCCTTTTCTTGCCTGATTTTAATGGATGTTTGTTTTAGTATTTTCCTTTAAGTTGTCTTTCTTACTTTTGTTTTGTTCTGTGTTGTTTTATTCCGATGTATTTTGTAAAGCACTTTGTAAAATAAGGACAACAGAAATAAAAGTTTTATTTTTATTATTTATAACAATGCCATTGATATCACTTAAAGAAACAAGTATCTTCAAATGCCCCAAACCAAAATAAAACCGGATCACACAGGTGGGACATAAATGCTTCTCTTAGAAGTTTAAGGTAGGCGATCTCGTTAATTCAGAAAAACATTTTTTCTCAAGTGAGTGCAATACTTCCACATGTCAACACACATAGACTTTTAGTGACAGATGAGAAAAAGAATAGCCTTTGTTTAGTGTTTATATCTCTCCCTGTCTTCTGCACCGGTGCCAGGCTAACTTGGCGTCCGGCCTGAGTTCACACTTGTTAGTTTCTTCACTCACTGGAATTTTCCTCATATGGCGCTCTGACAACAGCTCAGGTGATTTCCGCATGAGTGACTTTCAGGGGAAGGTGGTCAAAGTTCCAGGTCCAAAGTCAACAAACAGCCACAGCCTCAAGATGAGGGATCCTATCAGCACCTGCTCTGTGAGTACACTTGATGTTTTCTAAATTTACAGCACATGCGTGAAAAAAGGAAATGTTATTGTGTGGATATTACTGGATCAGACAATGAGAACAGTCACATCTACGTTTGTCTTAGGTTGAAGGTTGATTCTATATGGCAAAATCTCATGGAGCATTATCCTTTTGTCTTCCAGTATAACCAACTGTATCAAAATCTGAAGCAATTCTCTAAATCAGGGGAGTATTTCTGCAAAGAGCTCATGGCAGTTTTTCAGCAAAGGTAGGTTCAGTGCAGCTTTGGCCTTCGGACTAACTTTTAATGGCTGCACAGGTTATTGTTTGACTCAGTTCGTTTCCCTCTCTGCCACGTCTCCCTCTCTTAGGGCTGAGCTGGAGCTTACGTACGCTAAAGGACTGCAAAAACTCGCCAGCAAACTCATCCGGGCCTCCAAAGGAATGTCAGACAAGTAAGGGACAGAGCAGAAACTGTGCTTGGCTCCGTCTTTTTCGTCTGTTTTGTGTTAGATGTGACCTCCTCCCGGGGACTAGCTGCCATGTGGCGCATGGAAATAGTGTTATTAGGGAAAACAACACACTCTGAGCGAGTTAGACAAGAGCAAAATCACAGGTAGGTGTCAGGATAATTAGGCCACAGCTCTAACCTTTTTCCTGCTGCCTCCCCCGCTCAGTTCCACCTACAGCGCCTGGTGTCATGTGTCAGATGAGATGTACTCAAGAGCAGACGCCCACAGGTAGTTTTCAGCTCACCTTGTACCTGTGCCTGTCAAACAAACTGTGAAGGAGATCTGGGGTTAAATTGTTGTTGTTCTCATTCCAGATCATTAGGAAATGCTTTTCAACAAGAGGCAATCCTGGAAATACGACAAGTCTTAGACGAGCATAGTAAGAGGAAGAAGCCTGTGTGTAGTTTATTCTTTTTTTTTAAAATTATTTCTGCTTCAGCTTCCTTGTCATAATTTGCCTCTAACCTGTCCTGTGCTTCGACAGTTTGACAGTGCCATTGACAGAACTGGAAAACTTGTCACTGCTAACTGGAGTGAGCAACTCAAGGTAAATCTTCCAGTTGTCGCCACAGAGAGAGTTATTATCACACAAATCCATAAACCCATTAAAAGGTTTGCGTGGCTGTCGTCTGTTATGTCATGGTAACCTTTACAGTGAGGCCCTTACAGTATGTATAATGTATGGTGTATTCCTACATAATGTATTACGTTGTGTTAAAACAGTGATGAGCCATTAAAAGTGGGATAGCAATTCTGTAAGCGGTCAATGATTCAATAGTTTATAATCACACTGTTCATTTTGTGTGACAAGTGATAAAGACATATAAAAGATCCTTGTATTGTCAATAAGGAACGAATCAGCTGTAACTTCCTGCTTCATGTTGACAGAAAACACAGCGCTGCTCAGGTGACTTCATAACCTCTCATATAAAACATGTAGGATCATGAGCCACTGTAATGTTTCTGACTTTATAATGTATTATAACCATAGTTAAAATTACCTGTGGCTGTTGCTTGGAGACATAACACATTATGAAAGCTTATTCCTTCATTATGAATGTATGATAATGTGCTATGTAAATAAATAACATATAATAAATGAATAATGTGTAGAATATGTATCAGTAGAAATTTGCCTTTGGCTTCTCTCAAATACAACGGTGCATTCATGACACAGCAACATTAAAAACAGAAAATATGATATACAGTACGATAGGGGTCACACAAAAAAAGAGGACAATGTAGCATAAAAGTAAATAGAAAAATAATTAATGGCAACTTTGTTTGAAATGTTAGTTTTACTTTTAATAGACTTTACAGTTTTACTCATTCTATATGAGGCTCTCTGTCACTTTCTCATACGTCATAGCTTGTATTTCAAAGTTGCTTCAAATTTTGTCAACCGTAGTGACTTTAACTGCATGAAAACATTACAGTATAACACTGGAAATAACTTGGCATTTCAGCTTATTGAGAAAAATAGGTGAAATCTGATCTGTTGCATGATGCTGAATTATTTACCTGTACAAATTTGTCGTTCTGTGATTTCTTTTGTCATAAACAGATAAAGAAGAAATTAGTGGGACTAACGAGAGAACACGAGGCTCTGTTCAACTTTGTCGAGAACAACAAACACAGTTGCACACAAAAGGAAAAACAAAAGGTACAGTACACTAGTTAGCAAACCTTTTTAATAATTAAGTTTGAATTAATAATGATGTGGCCGCTAAAGAGGGTTTTCCCTGTTCTGACGACAGATGCTCAACAGGATAACTAAATCTGCAGAGGTGCAGTCACGGGTGGATGAGGAGTACTTTCATATTAACATGGATGGTCATCAGATGAGACTCAAATGGGAAAACACACTGAAAAACTGCTACCAGGTGCGTTAAATGATTTCCCATTGTTCTCACTTTGATTTTAAGCTGTTCCTCATTACCCAGAGTCTTTTTGTGAGCGAACAGGAAAGTTAAAGCAGCAAGCTTTTGGCTGCAGATGTGGTTTATACGGGTCAGTCTACCACTCCAGTGCTTTGTTTGGAGCTCCACATTACCATCTCATTCTGAAACTGATTTCATCCTTTATTCTGTGAGATACAGACATGTGCAGAAAACGTAACAGCAGTGCATGTGGAGGCTTGGTTCAAGCACTACTTTCTGCTTTCAGATCATACAGGAGCTGGAGAAACAGCGAATCGAAGTTCTGTGCAACATTTTGAACAGATACAACCTCCACATGTCCGGCTTCGGCCAGACCCTCAAACACGTGAGGCATCTTGATGTTCACCCTGCTCGCAAACACACTCTAAATCCTGCTATGGATATTTTGAACTTATATAAGAATACATTCCTTCCTCCTCCAGGGCCAAAGACAGATAGAGCAGCTGGTCCAAAGGGTGGACATGGATAAAGACATACAGATGCTGGTGGAGGAAAACAGAATCACAGCTGACGACAACACAGCAGAGTTTTTGATAGCTGATTATTTCGTAAGTTTTGCAATTTTACACTCAGAATGTGCTGCTGCATGTTGAAGAGAGTTTTGTCTGCAGCCCTCCGACTCATCCAGTGATTCAGCAGTTCAAAGACATATCTCTGCAGGGCGGGGGGGTTGGGTGGGAGCGTGCACACTGCCCATACAGAGATGCACGTGTCTGTTTAGTGGATTCTTTTAACACGTGCATATTTCAAGTACTCGGGCTCAACAATATGATAGTAGATTCTATGGAATTAATCTGATTTAATAAATGTTACTCGCAAATGGAATTTCCTTAAAATACACCAGTCAATACTACACCAAGACCATCTCAATTACTGATGTATTAAACACATGTTATCTGTGTTCTGATTAAACAGGAGGAGGACAGCAAATCATTGATGGGCAGAGAGCGACGAAGTGAGGCCATCAAAGTCAAACTCCAGCGTCTGGAGGACGGCATTACGAGGACAAAGTCAGACTGTGAAGGTTCGTTGAGTTCACTCACAGATCATCTCTCAGCCTAAACCTGTGATTCACACCTGACAGAGCTCATGAGGTCATTCGCATGGTTTCTAAGACACCTTGGACATTCCTCCTGCAGGAATTGAAAAGCTGAGGAAAACGTACTCGGAGAATCCTTCGTTCTCAAACCAGAAGAACCTTGAGGAGACTGAGCAGCAGCTGGATGAGGTGAACACTGGAGACGCCGTGTGTAGTGACTGGATAGTGTGTGCGGGTGAAAATTTAAATTCATTGTATGTTAGATATGTGCAAAAAGGCTAATGTTGTCTCTCTGCCCGCAGTGTTCTCTAAAACTGGATCTGCTCGAGGCCACTCACTACAAACTGTCAGTGTCACTGTCGGAACTGGAGGGAAAACCCAAGTCCTTTCACCGATTCAGTGACAGCATCGTGAAATGGAAAGATAAGGTAAGACTACATGTATTAACTTTAGGACAGACTGCTGGTGTCACTTATATTTGATTAGTATGACGAAACTAATGACGAAGGGTCCTGGGAAAGAGGGAAGAACCAATTAAGCTACAGCATAATGGCTGCATTTAAAGCAGACCCACAGTACAGTTCATATTGTGACGAGCCTTCCCTGGATTAAAAGGGGCGTGTGGAAAGGTTTCTGCTCAGTGCGACAGCCCTCATTTGGTATTTTTTTTGAGAATAGCCGAATCCAGCAATTACTGTCTAGGTGATTTAAAATGATGTGCATGTCCCAGATGTTAAAGGACAGAGGTTCTTAGCCTTTTATTGTATAACTTAACCCCCACATGACATCAACTACCCCTTATTCTATACTAGCTGTAATATGAGATACAAAGATTGTTAATTTTAACTTAAGTCAAAATTTTTGTCGGTATTGTTATGTCTTGAATATGCATTTAATATCTTGGTCTATTGAGATGAGAAATATGAGAAAATAGAGAAAAATGGCCATTAACAATTCCTAAATGACAAAGACTCATTGCGTCTGAAAATAGCTTATGTATCACTTATTATTATTGTAAATATTACCCATGTGTCACACTCAAAGTAAAGTATCAAATCCTGGGAAATTGAGCATTTTGCTTAAATGACATTAAATAATAAATAGTGATTTATTTTTCAGTCAGTAAATTGTTTCAGCTTTGATTAAAAAGAACTATACATGTGTCCATTTTTCCAGTTCTTTTAGCGATCCATTTGATTCCCCTACTTATGAACACAGCATGAGGTGATTTTAATGACTGGTTAGCCAGAGCCGTGTCCTGTGCTATCAATAGCTGTAATTTTGTTAGAAAATATAGGTTTAAATCAGCCACATAAAATTGTATTTTTCTCCTAAACATTTTTAAAGAAACTTAAGTAAAACACAACCCACTATTATTTCTTCCAAGGACTGCGAGCACAGTGTCATTCAGCTGACGCGTCAAGTCAAGCTCAGGAGGACATCATTCAGATCCCGACAGTCGCTGAGAGCGTCCATCATTTACAAAGGGCCGGCTCAGTTTGTGACACAACCGTCTGTGGAGCCGTCGCCGGGCTCCAGTGACCAGGTCACCTCCATGTCTTCAACACATGGAAGTGAAGCTGCGGAGTGTGACAGCACAGATAACAGAGCCCCCGCTCACACAGGCGATGACAAACAAGAGGGTAAGACATTTTCATACGCGCTAAGATTTATTTCTAATCACATACATTTACAATAACATGAAAAAATATTAACAATTTACAGGTCAAACAACGGCAGCGTTCTGCAGTGTAGGAAAATGCAAGGCTCTGTACAACTTCCAATCTGAACAGGCAGATGAACTGACTTTGACAGAAGGTGACTTACAACTCAGCTGCAGATGATATAAAACGACAGAAGAGGAAGATGGAAAAACTAATGTATGGACTTGTTTGTATTTCACAGGAGATCTTCTAGACATTTACACAAGAGAGGACAATGGTTGGTGGTTTGGTCAGCTAAATGGAAAGACGGGACATTTCCCATCAACCTATGTGGAGGAACTGCCTGTGTTAAACAGAGTCAAATCATCTGATGCCTGAATATAAAAAACAAAAAAGGAACCACGAATTGAGGATTCACTTCTACGATGCACGGCAAAGAAATGGAAGAGATGTCTTTTAACAAATCCTGTTCCCATCCGCGTAGTGACTTAATGATATTCATGGTTTTGAAATCATTAATACATTCAATTGCACTCAGTTTGATGACACACATTGCTTTGCCGACAGTCAGGATGATTTTTGTCACTGTTTTTTTTTTTTTTTGCAGTGTTGTTAGAATTTTTACATTATTTAAGACATGAAATGCAAGCGAAGTGAATTACTGTAAAAACAATCCTATGTGTTTTAATAATGGAACACAGGAAAATATAATGAAAAAGGAGTAAATACATGAAAAGAATAAATGAAACATATCAATATGTGAATTTTCAATTATTTCCCTTGAACATACCTGCACTGTAGATCCATAAACACAAACAGTAGATAATGTGTTGTTTACAGGGCTGTAGATACAGATTAAAAACTGTCTTTACAAAAAGATTCTTCTTCTCATATGGTTCCTCCTTGTTTACGTAAGTCCACAGTGCAGCAGGAACGCTTTTGTGTCCCTCCATCGTCCTGATCTCAGCAACGTGCCTGAGAGATAAACTCCTTCCTGACATTTGCCAGGAATGCTGGTAAGTTATTGGTCTCCTGAAGTCGACGTTCCAATGCCGGCAAACACTCAAGCACTGGGTCACTAGACACAACTGTAGAAATTGAAGAGTTTGGTAAATCTTATGGAAATCACCTGTGATGTTTAATAAGGATGAGGACATTTTACATTTGTATTTTTGACTAAAAGTTCTGTTTGTAGAAACTCCTTCCTGTGGCACTCATCCACTAACACCAGTTTGTTCCTGGTCACAAATATATACAGGGTCCGCCCAGGGCCAGGAAGAGTCTGTGCCTGATTCATGATTGGTTATGGTTTATGTCCCAGATGGAGACAGTTGTTTGTCTTTAAAACAAATGGATGTGAGATCCTAACATATCACTGATGTTGAAGGTAAATTTCAAGTTTAGAACTGCTCACTACAGTGTTCAGACAATCTCATATAGAAGTCTAATGTCAGACTTATACTATTATAAACCTTTTTATGAGACACTTGGCTGCATTCTTACAGTAACTTTCTTGCATTTTGTGCTTTATAAGTCACGTTCAATGAGTCATTCATACAGCACTTCCCCATCACTCATGTATTCACACACTGCTGTCACAGCCATCAGAGGCAAATTGCAGTTCCGCTTGTTTCCCCAGGACACCTTGATATGCAGGCTGGAGGATCAAAAATCGGACTTTCTGATGAGCTAAGACCCCGCCCTGCTTCCTGTGCCAAAGTCACACATGTGCCGGAGTTAGGGGGTGAGCAGATGCAGCAGGTTGTTGGCTTATCAGACAGATGGTGGTTTGATCCTCCCCTTGGGTAAACAACACTTTCAATAGCCTCAGAAACTGTACTGTAGCTGATGGACCAAAGCCTTTGAGTTTAATGTGCAACTAAATCTGCTCCATTATCAGGTAACGTTAGAGATCACAAACACTAAGATGCACGGTTGACTCTCACACTGACTCAAATTGAGTGCCCTACCAGTTTGGCTCGCATTAAATACTAGTGAAGACTGCTGCTTTAGATACATGTTTCATGTTTTGGTAGGATCATTTAATTGTTTGCTTTGTTTTTTTCCCATCAACAAAGATATTAACAGCTAGAAATGTTTTCTTATTATTGCATAAAGTGCGTGTCTGTGTGTTAACTTACTCTGGTAAGCTCCGTCTCCTTTAATCCCCATTGTGACGATGTAGGCGCTGTCTTGGTTTGAGGGGTTGATATTCCGGAAAACAAACTGCAACTTTTCACCTTCACGAGGACAAAAACACACATTTGTAAATCTTGAAGTCATATTTACTTGTACTTAAAAACCAGCCATTGCTTTACTTAAGACAAGATATAATTTTCTGATGGGGTAAAAACTATTCTACAGCACAGTAGTCCTTAATGGTGTTCTACTATGAATCACATTTCTTTTTTGTGGTTGTAAGGTAATCAGTGGGTGCACATCATATGACTAACTATTACAATGTAGAGTTATTTCCACACTAACAACTGTGTTTTTCTATGTCCACAAGCTTCAGGTCAGAAGAATGGGCATGCAGGTAGAAAACCAGCAGAGTTGTACAAAACCTAACCTCACAAAACCCCAGAATAATTAAAATATAAAGATGCTGAATATGAAAATGTACAAGTTGGTGTTCCACGTACCGTTAACCAATTGTGTTTTGCCAAGAATTGTTCGTATCTCCATCCCCAAATGATCCTGAAAGACTATTCTGGCTTTCTGGAGATTTTTCAGTCTGTCTTTGTTTGCTTTATTTTGAGACACTATCACTGAAAGGGAAAATAATAATAAGTTCAGGGTTGAATGCTACAGTTACAAATTTAGTTCTGTGATCTTTTCCATTAATTGAATTTTTAAATATCAACTTACAATCTTTTCTCTTGGCTTGTTCCCGTTTAAGTTTCTCTATTTTCTGAATGATTTCATCTTTCTGCATCTCCTTCTGCTGGATCTCAGATACGACCTCAGAAATATCACGTTGTTTCTGCTTCAATGATACAGTCTTCTGTTCAATGTCTGGGGGACAAACATTGCATCAGTCGCAGAAAAAACAGAGGTTTGGAATCTGTGTTACAATATTTTGTCCCAAAACACAAATATGGGCCTAAAATGTATGTGTCAAAAACTTAGGATAACTGTTTTGGTGCTGGACCAATGAAACAGAAGGTGATGCTGATTCACACAAATCAATCAATCTTGTAAACATATAAATAAAGTATAACAACTGAGTGTAAGGCACAGATCAGCGCTCTATGATCTAATGCAGCAGCTCACCCTTTTTGAAGGTCTGTATCGTCTCAAACAGCATCTCATCATCCTTGCATTTCTTTAAACATGTATCTACAAGAAAAAAAACATTGATAAATATCCATGCAACAGAGCAAAATTGAGCATAAAGAAAAACAACAAACTCAAAAATTGATGTCCACTCAATCTGATATTAATACTAGGTCTGAACTAGGTAAGTCTGCACTCCACTTAGTAACTGTTAATAAGTCTAGCTAGGGGTTTGAAAAATGACCCAGTCGTTGCATGTTTTCATAGCCTGCATTACTGTTAATATTGTGAATTGCTGTGGTTGAGAAAGAAGCTTACAATTCCATAGTAAAACAGTTCAGGTGGTTATAGGTAAGGTAACAAGACAAAAGCTCTAGTTGTCGCTTTACATTTGAAAGATTTAACCAAGCTCAGATACAAAATGTGAAATTAGAACATACCAAGTGCAGACTTCACAAACTGTCTGTGGGACTGACACAACTCTGTAGATGTGTCCAGTATCTCCCCATATTCTTTAAGGAGATTGTTGTGGCTCTTCTCCATTGCACTGGTGAACCGGACACTGGAGCTTGGATCTGTGATGGACGTCATGATGTTCTGTTGTTGGACAGCGGGAGCGGGGGCGGGGGACAACACCTTGCTCATTATGTACACTTGGAAGATGAGCATTATTCTCACTTTACAAGAAACTCTTTATCAGGAAAAAATGTATACAATGCTTGTATGATTTATACAATAAATTGCCTCTTGTAACATCACCAATATATTTATGATTTAAATGTTTAACATCTGGCTGCAAGAACAGATGATTTTCAACCAACTAACTTCAAATGGTAATGTTAAGATGAGGGAACCAGGCACCTGCCATAATGTTAAACAATACAAAAAGATGTGACATAAATCAATACTCCTATCTGCTTCCATACATAAATATGTTGTATAAATACATAGGTAGATTACCTGAGAGTGACTTAAAAAAATACGTTATTAGTATTAAAAACGTACTACTTAATCTTAATATGTCCAACTTCTATTATCACTGATACAAAAGCTCACTTAATAATAGTAAGATGATTAAATGATAATCAGTTTATTATTTTAACCAAAATGCTGTTTTTAATTGTTCTCAAATATGCTGCCTTTCCTCCGTCTCTCGTTGGACATCACGATGATATTTCACCGTTTCCTTGTGTTTTATGAGCCAAACAATGACTCGAGAGATTAACAACAACAGTGAAAGTTGAATCCCTTGATTCATCAAAAACAACTGAAAGGGGAACAAACCCAATCTGCTATCTGCAACACCCATGAGGAGAAAGGTCGATAAGATAAGACAACCAAGTTAAATTCCTGTGCGGCATCAACAACATGGTCCCTGAAAACGACATCTAATGAGGCAGGGTTCTTATTAACTTAATCAAGTGAATGTAGAACAGAGCGACTCGTTCGCTGTAGTTAGCATCGTCTGCTAACGCACCACTCTGTGCGTTAACATACTGCGTTTAAACTGCAGAGTGATAAAAACAGTGCGAGTGATCAACACCGACAGCCAGCGTTAGCAGGTTAGCGTTAGCTGGGCAACACTGGCAGTTAGCCGGAGATTCCCCACAGTTTACGCTACTTCCGCAGCAAAAAGACAGCGACTGGTGCTTTTACAGATCCACGTTGAACAACGCTGACTCAGGTTGCATGTGGGAGTAGTGCCAGAGACGTTATAAAGAAGTATGATGAATAATATACTCACAAATTCAGCTCTTGTCTCTTTACGTTCTGTTGCTGAAACAGACGTTATTTTCAAATATGGGCGGTTAGCATCAAGAGGCGGCGCCTGTTCTTCTTCGTTGTTTGTTGACTGGTGTACGAGGGCGGCGACTGCGCGCCGGAAACGACGTATTATTATCACTTTTTAGAAATAACTTTGTTAAGTCGTGCAGAAACAGACAAATATAAACATATACACATCTTTAACATAAGTCCACACTTATTCAAACCATAAATACGACAGTGGGGGGGGGATTGAAAAGAAAAAAACAATCTACAGGAAAATAAAGAAAAACTGTTAAAATAAAACTCTTACAATACTTATAGGTCTTAATAGCTTTTATTTATCTGTACAATCAGAGATGTAGGAGATGTATTGCTTGATATAAATGTGGTCAGATCTGTAAAAGTTGCTTTTCTGTGTTGGAATGTAGTTTCATGGATATGAAATTTTGTTAAAATAATGATCAAATTATTAAATAGTCTTGATGATGACTCCTGTCATTCACTATGTGTCCAAACAACACATTTTGCCACAGTAATGTGAAGTTAGGTAAAATATGATCAGCAACAAAACGGGACAATTTACTTCACGATTGTTTTGTAAAAGGTAATTATGAGGCAATGTGAGGCAACCACGTGATATTACTTTTCTTTCGTTTACTAGTCCACACATTTTAAGAAGCGCCATGTTTTCCAATATTTTTCCTAAATATGAAATATCCTTGTAATTTAAATTGTAATCGACTGATGAATGTTTCAGTTTAAACCAGGAACACGTCTTTGCTGTGACTTTACTACACCTTGTGGTGAAATTTAGGAAGGTCAGGTAGGTTTGAACCAAGTCTGCACCATATTCCTCATCAGCATGAAGTAAAAACTAGTAATGAAGTAATAACTTTGTTATTGTACAGCAGCATATAACCATTGATAATGTATGTTAACCTTTTAACAAAGGCAGCTGTAGTTTTAATTTGGAACCAAAAAAAATAATGGTGACAGAGCCAGTCAGTGATCCCAGCTGTGGATGGCAGATGGGATGTGTTTTCCAGTCACAGTTTAATGGGAAGCCCATTTTGTTGCTACGTTCACAGAGAATGACGATATTAATGAGGCTGAAAGGATCCACGGGGTCACGCGGGGTTCTGTCTCTTTCAGTGTGTACAATGGCTAATATTTAACAATTGTAAAAGCAATGGTCTGTAAAACATCTAATGGCTTGTCTGGGTGTAAACAGTTTTTGTAACATGTCTTAAAATGCTGAGCCCTCATGACCAGGGTACACTTTATTTTATTTCTGGAGAGCTGGAAGGTGTTACCATGGTCCCGTCCAATGATTTATGATGGTGGTCTGAGATATATAAAGGTATCTGAGGTGCGATGTGGGTTCATGGTGCTTTGACTGGAGCTGAGGAAGCAGCTGTTTCAGCCGTGCACACAGAGACGCAGCTTCAGATGGATTTAGTGCACGGCAGTGGCGTGCTGGTTATACAGCACCTGCAGAACAACTACAGGGAATATCACAGCTTTCTCAACTTCATGTCAACTGTGGGCGATCCTCGCAACATTTTCTCGGTTTACTTCCCCCTCTGGTTCCATCTCAGCCATAAAGTGGGCACCAAGATGATATGGGTGGCTGTTATAGGAGACTGGTTCAATCTAATTTTCAAATGGTAAGCCGACCTTCATGACAGATGAATGCTTTAACTTTCAGTGCATTTTATATGTATGCAATCTATAATCTAGTGCTTGTCTTTTTTAGGATTCTGTTTGGTCAGCGGCCTTACTGGTGGGTCCAAGAAACCACGTTCTACCACAACAATTCAGCCCCACATTTGGAGCAATTTCAAATCACGTGTGAAACAGGGCCAGGTCAGCACCATGTCTGCAATGTAATGTTAAATAATCCCATTGAAAGCAATACTGACACTGATGTGTTTCTGCAGGTAGTCCATCTGGTCATGCCATGGGTTCATCCTGTGTGTGGTATGTGATGATCACCTCTGTTGTCCACTTCACCCGGCCTTCCCCCAGTGCCTCATCCGTCCAGAGTTTTCAGAGGTGGGCAGATATATTGCAATTATTCCCTAACGTGAGTAGTTTCTTCATCACTGGTGATGTGTCAATGTGTCCTTTCAGGTTTCGTCTCTTGAGGTCTGGTCTGTGGATGGCTTTCTGGATCATTCAGATAAGTGTTTGCATCTCCAGGGTTTTTATTGCGACACATTTCCCACATCAGGTTATCCTCGGTCTTTTATCGGGTGAGTTCCATCTTGCATTCACATACAAACACAATCTGTTGTTTGCTGCTGTAGTTTGTGTAAGAATTAACATTTGTTTTTTTATCATTCAGGTATGCTGGTTGCTGCCATGTTTGATCATATCCCCTCAGTTTACAGCGCAAGCTTGAAAGTTTACATACAGACCAACATTTTTCTTTTCTCCTTTGCTGTTTGCTTTTATCTGCTCCTCAAAGTGATGGGCATTGATCTTCTGTGGTCCGTCACCAAAGCCAAGAAGTGGTGCGTTAACCCAGAGTGGATCCATCTGGACACCACCCCTTTCGCTGGTCTCTTGAGAAACCTCGGAGCCTTGTTTGGCCTGGGCCTGGCTGTCAACTCTGAGATATTCTTCCAGAGCTGCAAGGGGAAGAACGGCAACAAAACCAGATTCAAACTCATGTGTGTGGCCGCAACTCTCACGTGTCTGCAGCTATTTGACTTGGTGAAAATGCCCATTCACACTGAGGTTCTGTTTTACGTACTGTCGTTCTGTAAGAGTGCTTCAGTACCTCTCGGTGTGGTGGCTGTTATTCCTTACTGTGTTCATTTGCTGATTGGAGATGAGGACAGGAAGCTGTCTTAGATTGTCAACTAATTTGTAGGATTTCTCACATCCCCTTTTTAACCAGCATTAGAAGACATGGGCATTGGATACACTGACACCACTTGTCAGACTCTTAGTCACATTAACTGCACACAAGCACTGAAACTGCAATATATCTTGAACTAAGTTATAGTTATATACTGGGTTATAGTAGTAAATACTGGTCTGATATGATGAAATATTGGTCCTTATGCCATGAACATAGCAAAATATGACACGTGTACTCTGAGTTGCCTGTTGTACGAGTGTATATGTGAAGCATTAATGATATTATATGATTGTTGTAAATAAAACAGTTCAAATTAATGTGTTTTATTGTGGCAAAGCCTGAAACCAGGTTATATGTCAAGTTTAAAACATATTAAAATATCTTCATCAGAAGTCTGTCTTGAAAATGTTTGCCTTAGTTCAGTATATCAGTGACAAAACACAAACATGTTAGGAAAAATAAGGAGACTCTGCATTATGTTTCTATTATGTCAGATATCAGTGTAGGTTTATAAAACATTGAGATTGTGCTGCATTATAAATCTGCACCATGACTTCAACTCAACAACATGTCGGAAATATACTTTTCCCTAACACTGATGTATGTGCTCTATCTATCTATCTATCTATCTATCTATCTATCTATCTATCTATCTATCTATCTATCTATCTATCTATCTATCTATCTATCTATCTATCTATATGTGTGTATGTATGTCCTGTTCTGTGTTAATGTCACTTAGTTTCTTCAAGCAAACTCTAATCAAATACTAATCAGGCAAAATGTAATGAGGTAGAACAAAGTGTCTGATGTAAGTAGATTAGATAGATTAGTTCAACTGATTTCCACGTCTTTTCCCGCTGTCTGTGGTTGTCTAGCATCCAGCTGCTCCTGAGGCCGGGCACAACATGATGTAACTGTACCTGAGTATGCAAGCTACTGTTTGGTCAGGGCCAGAGCCGCCTCTATTTCCTGAGGTGACTGAGGTCCTTCAACATCTGCCAGACTATGCTGAGGATGTTTTATAAGACTGTGGTGGCCAGTGCTCTCCTGTTTGCTGTTGTGTGCTGGGGCAGACTCAACAAACTGATCCGCAAGGCCAGTGATGCTGTGGGGGTGGAGCTGGACTCTCTGACGGCGGTGTCAGACAGGAGGATGTTGTCTAAGTTACATGCCATCCTGTACAATGTCTCACAGTAGTCTAAGACCACCAAAATGCACCGCAGAGCGCCATAGGAAGTCGTTCCTTCTCTGTGGCCATCCAGCCATGCAACTCCTTCCTCTGAGTGTCAGACACTCTGAGTCAGCAGACTGGACTCATACAATGCCAGCAATACTCACACAAATCCATGCTTGCACTAAATACTCAATGTACAAAACGCACATATTGCGTAAATATTTCATATTTTATTTTATATTTTTTCTTTATATTTCTACTCTTGTATTACTACAAACACAATTTCCCCTTGGGATCAAAAAATTTCGGATTCTGAATTTTCAGTGTGACACCACAACATGACAAGCCAATAATTAAAAGCACTATAAGGTCTAAACAAATATGTATATTTTAAAATTCAATGCTCATCATATGTGGCTTCAGGTGCCTAGCTGATAGGAGCACCAGTTGTGACCAGTTTACAATAGGCGCCCCTCATGGCCATGAGTTCATCATGTGTGCCGAGCTCTATGATGACTCCTTGTGACATCACTGCGATGGTGTCAGCAGACTGGATGGTAGAGAGCTTGTGAGCGATGATGATGCAGGTTCGTCCTTTTCTTGCCTCATCCAGAGCAGACTGGACGATCTGCAGGAAAACAAATCTTTCTTATTAACAGACCCACTTCAAGTAAGACCTCTTGGTGTCTTGTATAAATACAGAGAGGATGTATTTGCTTAAAATACATTTTAAGAGATTATCTAACTTTTAAATACAAACTTAAGACATATAACAAACCAAAGGCATCACCATATGTAATCTTTCCACTTACGTCTCATGTGATTTAGTTTACATGTATGTCTGTGGCTTTGTATTGTATGTGTTGTATTATACTGTTTCATTTTCATGTATTTAATCTCAGACGTAGCATTTTAATCCTGAGTTTGGATGATATGTACACGCCATATGGATTATCCATAGATATCTGTAATTATATATATAAGATAGATAATTTTATTTTATTTCAAGTCACATTGTTTAAACTGGCTGCAGGGACGTCAGATGAAAACTGGATTTTAGATTTATTATGGATTACAGAGATTATACAGTCATTTCTTCTTCATTAATAGTATTTTGTCTGTTAATTTTTGAGAACTGTCCCGATCAAATAAATATACAAATAAATACACGATAAAACCTGGCTTTATGTGTTATGTTGTTTGATAGCGTTAAGAAACGTCACCTTTTCGCTCTCTGTGTCCAGGGCAGAGGTCGCCTCATCTAAGAGCAGGATCTTGGGCTTCCTGACAATAGCCCGGGCGATGGCAATGCGCTGTTTTTCTCCTCTTGACAGTTGAGAGCCCTGAGCACCAACCCGAGTTTCGTATTTCTACATGTTGGTAAACATGATGGGAGAAGTGGAGAAAGACAAAGGTCATAAAGTCAGCGATTGTGATATTTAGAAAGCTTTTTATTGTGGAGGTAAATCTGGACCTGTCATGTGATAAAGTCGCTGTGACACGTGTATATACATGTGTTTTTAGGTATTCAACTGACAGTTGACAATCTCAACATCAAATCCATTCAGTAGCTGTTCTGTAGCTTTGGTTCATATCAGAAAATCGTAAATGGGGAGTAATTAATGTATTTGCACTTACATTTGGTAATTTCATTACTAAGTCATGAAGGAAGGCTTTCCTAGCAGCTTCTACAATCTCCTCCATGCTGACGACGCGCGTGTTATCTCCATACTGTATATTCTCTGCTATACTGCAGTCAAACAGTACTGGCTCCTGGGATACTAAGCCAATCTGAGCTCTTATGAACGGCACATTGACTCTATGAGACAGGCGACCGTCAATCATCTGAAAATGAAAAAACCCCATCAACAATAGCTTTGAAATAGATAACACTCATTTTGTGCTGATGTCTAAATCCGTATACTCACCACTTGTCCCTCATCTGGGTCATAAAACCTCTCCAATAGTTGAATACTGGTGCTTTTACCGCACCCGCTGCACCCGACAATTGCCAAAGTCTGACCAGGCTTCACCGACACATCCAGCCCTTTCAAAACCTGGATATCTGGCCGTGTTGGATACGTGAACTTGCAGTCGAGGAAGTCAATTTCACCTCTGAAGTTGTCCTGTAGATAGATAACAAGGCATCGTCATTTCAAAGTAACATCATGATCAAATTAATCATTATTCCATCTTATTTAGTAAATTCACGAACCCATTTCTCTCCATTCTTGGGACTTAAGCTGCTTTTTGGAACTCTGTCCAACATTTTGAAAATCTGAGCTGCAGCGATTTTGGCTTTGGCATAATCTGGAGTGAAGGTGGCACCTCTGCCCAATGCCGAAGCACTGACAATTACAGCTGAAATCACTCTGAAGGAACAACATATGATTGCTTGGAAATCACACCACAAAACAGAAAATGAATATCATTATAGAAGCTGAAAAATATCTGATTAATGTGAAGTTTTACCAACCTGAAAACAAAAACGAAGGATAAACCCTCAGAGACAACCAGATAGCCTCCATATCTAAACGAAGCAGCATTTGCAAAGAAGATGACACACTCAGCAAAGCCAAAACAGAGGCCATAGATGTGGCCACTCTTTTTGGCAGATTTAAATGGAGGCTCCAGTTTCTGCTCATATGATTCCACAAACAAGCTCTCTTTGGCCAAGCCTGCAATGGTCCTGATGTTGAAAAGAGCTTCACTGGACACCTGAATGCAGAGATTACATGATTTTTTACAGTGAAATTAATAAATATCAATGGGCCTAAGTGGAAAATGTTCATATCATACTGAAGAAGGAGCCTACCTGCCCTGCTGCTTCCATGCTCTTCATATCTTGATTTGCAAAACCCGTCAGAAGTTTGGATTGCAATACTCCAGACAGCCCAATAAATGGCAGGAAGCACAAAATAACCAGAGATAACTTCCAACTGAAGTAAAAAGCAATGATCAGAGATGCTCCAATGCTGGTCAATGAGTTAATGATCATGCCAATCTGAGAACCCGTTGCCTGCAAAAGTCAAAACCAGCCATATGTGAAACAGACATTATCAAAATTGAAGCTATCCAGCAGAGTTTCAAGAGCAGGACCACACCTCAACCTCCTTCCCCGAAACGCAGCAAAGACGCAACAATCGTTCAACCTCTCATACATCAATGCTCATCATCATTAGACGCAACTTGCTGATGGTGTGGTCCTTGCTGCTGAACCACTGTTTTATAAATAATGTGAAATAGAGGTACAGGATTTAAAAATTGCCACTTACCCCCTGGACCAAGGATGCATCAGTGGCTAGTCTGGTTGTCAGAGTTCCTGGGCTATTTCTAGGGTCATCAAACCACCCGATCTCTTGTCTCAACATGGTCTGGAAGCCCATTTTCCTCAGACGACGGGTCAACAGCTCTCCGGACTTGGAAAAAGCATACATCTGGAACATTAAAGCAAAACCTTAACTAAGCAACGTGCTCTCTGCAGCCGCATGTAAGGGATTACTTCTGTTAGGCTCCTGTCCTAAAACAAACCGGAGCTCTGACTGTGTAGTCCCACTCACTGAACTGAAACAAAACTGATATTCTCCAAGATCCTGGGCTTCTAGAGCCAGAAGAGCTACCGCTGTAACAACACTAATTTTGATATTTTAATAGATACCTTACTGAACATTGGAGATAAACACTGTTTTTTGATGATTTCTAAGTCTTTTAAACTGATCTACAGATCAGCGTTACTCTTTAACTTCCTGCATCTGATTCTGGTCATTTCAGCTGCAACCAACTGTCAGTTACCCGCTTGGTAAGGGGCACCATTATCCCTATTGCAAGTCAGTGAATTCACTAACTTTGAAAGCTGCTGTTTCAAGGTAAAAAAATTGCTATAAAATACTTCCGTCACGTAAATCCCAGTTGAATGAATCCCACTGAATCTCCCTGTTAGAAAATTATGATGCAAACCTCTGTAAAGTGTGAAAACAAAGAAACCACAGCCACAATGCAAAACAGAACACATATCCCGTTGATTTGTTGCCTCTGTTCATTCAGGTCGGTAATGGAAAAAGTCTGGAAAGACAAAGATCAAGGGAATCAATAAAAGGTAGTAAAAAGTGAGTATAAATCGATTGTAATACTCGGGAGCAGCCCTTACACCAATAAGTTCGCTGAACAAGAGAGAGTAGATGGGGTTGAGGGAGCCATTGACAACAGCTCCCAGCAAGCCCATCAGCAGGTAGGGCCACTCTGGTTGGTTGAACTTAAGGACACGTGCAACTGGGGCAGGCTTCACTTTTTCATCTTCATCATCCTCATCCTCATTTCTCTGTTTAAAAATGCATTGATTCAATTTAATCCCCACAGGACAATTGACAATAAAAGTCAAATATTACATAAAAAAACACAATATAATATAATAATATAAGCAAAGTACATATTCTGTTTCAATGTTGGGAAATATCCTGAGGCTGCCTGATAAAGCATCAGGGACATCATGACTTGACAGTGTGCTGTGAGACCGTAGACGAACAGAATTCCTACAAGAGTAATATCAGAACACTAAATTATTATAATGTTGGCATTATGATCTGTTTTCCCATTTTTCTGAAATGTTTTTTTGTTGTTGCTGGATTTATACCTTTTATTGGATCTGCAGCTCCCGCTCCTCATTTTCACATCAACTTCCTCTATCTGAACAGGACTGACTTCATCTGGGGGGGGGGGGGGGGGATCAGTAGGGCTTTAATAACATTTCTGGAGCATCCTTCCTGTGTGTCTTAAGGGGATTACCCTGTGACTCCTGCTGTGCACTTTGAAATGAGCTGTTTCAACAAACCTGGGGTCCTTCCAGGGACTGGGAGGAAATTAAATTGTGGGTAAAGGGCGACAAAGACAGAGGAGGTGGTTTACAGTAGTTCTATTTCCAACATACGCTGTTTTCAGACATGCACTGATGTCTGGACATTTTAAGGGCTCTATGAGAGAACACAAATGTCTGTTGTTCAGCACATTTTCAGGCACATCAAGGCCTCTTGATCCAGCAGAGGGCACTATTAGCTGGACCTATTTTGTGCCCTCTTGACCAGTAAAGTAAGTCAGTGATGTCACGTTTAAAATGTAGGACTACAACAAGCAAAGCTTGTTAGAATATATTCCACTAGTTTCATGTCAAATTTGTATGAACTTAATTTTTAACATGGCAAATAAATCCTTTAACAGGAGCTTTAGGAGCATGGATCTTCTATTTTCAAACTTTTGAGAAATTTCATTGATCCAGCAACCATCAAATTTGATCTTTTACTGAATGTTTGCATGCACACACTTCTAAACACATGCCAAACAATGCAGGCCCTAGCATTATTTTCTGAAGCAGGTTTTCTTGGTGTGAACGTAGCCTGAGGTTGGGAAATGCAATCCTACCATTAGTTTTGCTGGATGTGCCTTGGTTCTGCAGGGTGACCAGGGTGAAGTAAACACCTTTCTTTTCCAGCAGCTCACTGTGCGTTCCTCTCTCCACCGCCCGCCCATGCTCAAAGCCAATGATGACTTCTACAGTTTTAATCGTGGAAAGACGGTGGGCTACAGAAATGGTTGTTCTGCCAATGCGCACCTGCACATATTCCAGTTTTTAGTATTATTCCACAAAACACAATGAGTGACAGTGTGGCTCACCTTATCCAGTGCTTCCTGGACAACAGCTTCACTCTCAATGTCTAAAGCGGACGTGGCCATGTCCAGCAGAAGGATCTTAGGGTTTCGGATCAGAGCTCGAGCTAAAGCGATCCTCTGTTTCTGGCCTCCACTCATCTGGCCTCCACCTTCACCCACCAAAGTGTCAAATCTCTGGAGAATATTAATTAAAGCCTTTTTGGTTAGTTATTGTTTCATAGTTTGCATTAAGACAGGTTCAGAATGTGTGTTATCGAAAACATACCTGGGGCAGCTCCATAATAAAATTATAGGCATTGGCCTCTTTTGTTGCCTGGATAATGTCTTCCATGGTGACTCCTGGTTTACCAAAGCTGATATTTTCAGCTATGGTTGTAGAAAACAGCACCGGCTCCTGCTCTACAATACCAATGAGGGAGCGGACCCACTTGATGTTTAAAGTGCGGATGTCGTGGCCGTCCAACGTCACCTGAGAATGGAAATTTCAGACGTGATGCTACACTGAAGGCTTCAATCTTCCCAATGACGTCACGTGTCGTCAGTCAGATCATTACCATTCCTTCATCTGGGTCATAAAACCTCTGGATGAGCTGGATTGCCGTGCTCTTTCCAGATCCACTCGGTCCAACAAAAGCTGTGGTTTCTCCTTCTTTGACCTGCATGCTCAGATTATTTAAAATCTGAAACAAATAGGTGGTTTTCGATCAGTTTAGTCTTGAGAAGTGAGATGTGGACAGTTAGAACTGCTCGGCAAAGACAATCACCTTGACTTCGGGCCGGGACGGGTAGAAGAAGGTGACATTGTGGAACTCAATGTCACCTTTCACTTTGTCTAATTTGTGACCCTCATCTGAGAAACAATCAATTTTTGGTTCCTGTGAACACAGCAGCAGAAGAACCTTTCTCTTAAAATGCGATCTTTCCAATCTGGATTGTATCTGTAATGAAGTCTTTAACATCATCATGATTTACCTGCTCAATTGTGTCAAAGATGGTCTTTGCTGCTGCTTGACCAGAAGCAAAGGCCTGCAGGCAAGATGATGCTTGACCCAGGTTTATAGCTCCAATAAGCACTGCGAAAAATACCTGCAAACAAACAGCAGAAAATGGTGAAACAACTGCCACTGTTTCTGAAATGCCAAAATGTAATAAAGTATCAGATGTTCCAGTGAATTTACATACCTGGACAAGGCTACCAGGGGACAACTCCTTGGTCTCGATGACCAATTGGGATCCATACCAAAAGGCCAGAGCGTAAGATAAGAAAATGATGCACCACATGTATCCCTGAAACAGTCCCTGGACCATGCCCTTTCTCACACCCCAGCTCTGAGCTTCCACAAGGTTCCTGTCATACCTGTCCAGAATTTTCATTTCATTTTGAATGCTGAAGCATTTTGCCCATCATCACATGCAAAACAGGAAAACCTTTTGAGTTGTTAGAAAATGACAAAACACCTCTCGGCTTCTTTTTCTTCCCCACCAAATGCTGCTACTGTTCTGATGGAGGACAGGACCTCGTCAGCCACTGCCCCTGCCTTTGCGTAAGCCTTCAGCCCTTTTCCGGTCAGCTGGGACACAGCCTTCAGGAAGAAGTAACCAGAAGACATAAAACATTAAAAACACATCACTTTTTGTTTAAACATGATGTCCATCCATCCATCCATTATGTATACTGCTTATCCTTTGAAGGAGCTGGAGACAAACCCTGGAGAGTGAATCACAGGGGACAAAATACCACTCACACTCCCATTCACACCTCTAAGCTCAATTAAGAGTCTCTGATAAACCTAAACCCAACCAAACCCAACTTGTCTTTGGGCTGTGGGAGGAAGCCGGAGTAATAGGAAGAAAACCCACAGAGACAGAGGGAGAACATGCAAACTCCACACAGAAAGACATTGGCAGAACCGGGATTTAAACCTCCTTGCTGTGCTAACCACCACACCACAGGGCTGCCCCTGTTTAAACACAATGTGTGTTTCCCAACTGGACCCTTACCATAGTCAGGAGTCCGATACCGAGACCAATCAATGGGCTCACAGCTATGACCACCAAAGTCAGCTTCCTGCTGCCCATGAATCCAACCATGATGCCAAACACAAACGTAGAGAGCTTCTGAATGAAGATCGACACCTGGTCAGCGATGGCATTGTTGATCTTGTTCATGTCACTGTAAAGAAACAGAAGACAACAGAGTCTTTGGAAAGCGTTCTCACAGCCGTGCATTGATATCAGAGACCCCAGACTCACTCAGAGATCCTAGTGTTCAGTTCGCCCACAGAGTTGCAGTCGAACCATCCAATCTCCATTCGCATGACTTTTCGGAAATAAGTCTTTCGGATTCTGTCAGTCTGACTCACAGCTGCTGACACCCACAGCACAATCTGCACCGTGCCACAAAATTATTTCATTGAGCAGAGGAAATGTGCCACACTGTAATAAGACAAAATTACTCTATGGGGGAATAAATTAAAGCAGAAATACTTACTTGAAAATAACTCATAATCAGGACTCCTAATCCAATTCCAACATAGTAATATGCAAATATGGTCATTTGTGCTTCAATATCCGTCCTGTGAAGACAATAAAACTTTAACAACAGCTCCTACACACTGTAACAACATTCATATCAGCAATAAACCCATGACTCACCCACAGTAGACAGAGGTGTTTTCAGCCATTTCATAAACTGAGCCATTTATCCAATAAATGGTGTTGTTGTCGCACATCTTGTTTGGATCTTTGAGATTTTGGGCCTCAAGCTCAAAATTCACAAACGTGTCCATCATCTCACCATACACTAGAAGCATGGCAGGTGGCGCTATGCCATGTACGAGGGCACACAAACTCCCCACCACCCTCATAGCGATTTCTTTCCTGGTGGCAGACTGGAACTGCGAGATAAAAATGGAATGAAGACAAACTGTATGCTGGAGATATATATTAAGATTGTAGAAATTGAAGGACTCAGGTACTAACTAACTAATTAATGCATTTCCCTGCTAATGATACAGAATTCGCCGAGAACTGCTGAAAAAAAAGTTGAAATCTGAGTTGAATTAGCGAAAAAAAGACTTGACTCTTCTGACACATCCAAACTTTTAAAATGTAATACTGGCAAAGTTGCACATTGCAGGCAGGTACCTACACTGTACAATCTGACAAGTTGATCTTACTTTTAAAAAAATCAAGGAAAACGAAGGAGAAAACCTGTTTATTAGTTTTAAGTTAGGTTTACTTTAAATCTAGTTGTTGTTGTTGTATGCCATTTCCATATTTCAAGTCCATTAAACTCAAAATGGCAAGTCAAATGAACTTGTTACTCCACTTCACTGGATGGTTTTGTCTATACTCTACTTTGTCTGTTTTGTCTACACACTCTAAAAAAGAGTGTGGCTTTTAACATCATCCGTAACTTTTCTGTACAATACTGTGATAATCTGACCAGAGAGAGGGATCTTCTGAGTATTGCTCCCTGTTTTTGATAAAAAATATGTAGGTTTTTCTCCAAACCTATTCTGGGTGTCACACCATGCACATAGCTTCACTCACAGTATTAAAATCATAATCATAACGACATCACAAAAGAACTCAAAAGCATACTGGAATGTACCAAGTAACTTAAATAATGTCTTAGAATACAGCTAGTCCAAAAATGTCAGAAGAATTTGGTATAATTTGGTAAATGAAGATTGGGATCATGGTTCTGTGAATGTCAGATTAGTGCTCACACACAAATATGATCAACTTACCAGCTGAAAGTATCCAACAGTCAGTGTGGGTTTTTTTTTCGTCTCATCTCTGTCAAACATGTAAATTACAAAGGGAATAAATAACATGACAGCAAAAAATCTATTGTGGTCTGAAACATTGTATATTATATGTATATGTCCGGTCCGCCCAACACAAACTTACCCATTTAGATCGGCTGAGGAAGAAGGGAAACAATATTTAGAATTGCACATAATTAATTTTTATAATAAAGCATCAGTTTTGCACAATGAATGAAGCTCACTCACCTCCTTTATCGACACCTGGTATCGGTGTAAGTTTGAACGCTTTCTTCATGTTTACCTTCCTGAGTCAGGTAAGTGTGTGCTTACTTGGCAACTGTAGAAAATCATCAAAATTATAATTTGGAAGTTTAGTGGGATGTACTTTTAAAAATATGATCAACTGTTTATTAAGACTTCTGTATCAAAGATTGAATTTCCATTGACCCACAAAAGTGAGTTTTCAATTTGTAAATGATTTTATAGTTATTATTAGTAAACTAATACACTAAGTATATCACAAAACATAGTTAGTAGTATAAGTACATATGCAATAAATAAAGAATCAATAAAAATGTTGGATGATTTTGACAAGATATTCTTTTTAGTTTTGTTGTCTTACATTTTTCATCAAGCAGCATGAACATTCAAGTTAATTATTATAATTTTTTGTATAGCGCCAAATCAATATCAATAACAGTATCATAGAGAAACTCAACGCTTCCCTAAAACAGTTGTTATGTAGGATGTGAGAGAAAATACACATGTGCTACACACAGGTTACTATACTAAAGGCAACAACAAAACGATCAGTTACATACGTTAACAACAGCAACTATTACTATTAGTGGGCTCCTGGTTGAGGTGGAAGAAGAGCAAAATGTACTATACCTGTACTTTTCTCTAAAGTAGACTCTACTGAAGCTCATCAGAAGGAAAAATCCTATCTTATTTTCTGGCAACCTATGACTCTCCTCTCCCATTATCTACGTCTCCATTAGACTGATAAGGCTTGTGTCAGTACGACCTTTACTCAGCTGCCTCTGCAAGGCCAAGTACATTCATTCACATCACATTCACGTTTAGAAAACCACATATGTTCTAAAACTTAACTGCATCGACAGCTGTAGAGGGATGCAAATAAGCAAATATTTGAATGAAAAAGATAGCAAATACATTGCAAATCAACAGCAGAGTTTTTCTCTTCGGTGTTCCTTTGAGATGTCAATTTTCTCACAATAGCAGGTCATGCACTTTATCACAGATCAGGAAAAAACCTCAATTTTCATCTAAGTAAATTTATTAACTGTCTAAACTCAACTATTAACCCAAAGGTGGAATGTGAATGTTTGATGTAAGCATCAGGTTAGGCCTCAATCGTATTTGTTCATGAAGGTGTGTAAGTTATAAAAGGTTCATTAAAAAAATTCTAATGACTACGAATGACAGGTTGGGACCTACAATTCACCACAGTTTAATTTGAATGTGAAAATTTCCATAACCACTTGAAGGACTTTTACTTATGCTTTGACTGCGCCCTGTTTCTTTGCCAAGGCCCAATATAGTCCCTGAGTATCTTCTTTATATCTTTTAGATAACAGATATATGAATTACTGAATTAATCCTCGAGAAATTGGTGAAAATGTCACCAAAAAAAAAAAAACGGTGTTATTTCGCCATGTTGATCCACATCCTAATCTGAATCCACACCAAACTTGAATGAATCCTTCCCTGACCCTTACCACATCCATCCACAACGTTGCATGTTAATCTGTCCAGCAGTTTTTTACATACAAACCAAACAGGGGTGAAACATAACCTCCATTGCGGAGGTAATAAGCAGCTGCTCTGTCACTTTTTTTGGAGAGCCTCACCATGTTTGCTTCCTGCTCCAGTCTTTTCAACGATGTAAATCATCACACAGATGTACAGTGAATAACGCACCTTTGATTGAGCTCATCGCTGCAGATCTCACCAGTAAATCCTTCTATCACCGTCTCTGCCTGACCAAAAGATCAATTGCACCCATACGAGCTGCCGATTGTGTCCTCACTGCTGCAGAAGATGGTTTCTGAGTGTTTGGCTGATCATTTTGCATGTTAACTGTCTTCGAAGAACTTGTTCTGCCCTGAGGATATCACAGTTACTCACATGATGTGACAGAACAAGTTCTTCTATATATATATATATGTATATATTGTTCCTACAAGGTGAACATTTTTACCTTCGCCAAAGGGATTACGTTTTCACCCGTCTGTTGGTTTGTTTGTAAGCAAGATTAAACAAAAACTAACTGACAGACTATGAGAAAACTTGGTGGAAGGATAAGGTATGGGTCAGGGAAGAACCCATTCAATTTTGGTGTGGATCTGGATCAGGGGATGGATCCAGGATTTCAATTTTTTTCACTTTCTTTAACAATGCGAGATTCATTTAAATATTTTTGTTGATTTATCAGAAAATCATTCATGGATTTTGATGGAAACAAATATGGACTGTTCAGGGGCCTGATATTTACGGGTGTGTGCAATTTGGTCCAGATCCAAATACAAATCTGGAGCTAGGGAATTTAAATGTGGTTTCATAGGGTAAATGTTGTTAAGTGGGACTGTTGGACAGGTCAACCCAGGAGCAAAAACACAGACAGGGAGATAGGAGTAGGTGAAAGGTAGTTATTGCCAGGCCGGAGTTTACGGAGAGCTGGAGCTGGTAGTGGGGAGCCAGGAGCTTCAGGCTGAGTTAGGAGCGATAACAGGGTGACAGGTCCAGAAGGTTCTATCCAAGGTGAGGGGTGTAATGCTGGGTTCCAGGACAGCAGGTTTGTAACCAGGTGAGGGACGGAGAGCAGGGGCTGGAGCCAGAACAGGAGGAATTTGTCTTTTTAAGATGCTTCCTCCTGCTGACCTCGACCTCAGCGGGCTCCTGGTCTTGATGGACTTTGTCTCCAATCCACCTGTGTAACTCTGCTCCTACGATCGTAAACATATTGTTTGTTTTCAATATCAATGACCATAATCAACATTTGCTCTGCAACCTTTGGGTCGAGTCGCAGTGTTTTCAGACGGTATCTGAGGTAAAGGGGACTGGAGTTATCAAATCCAGGGGTCATGTAATCTGGTGTAGTCTATTACACAATCGGGCGCTGGTGAAACAGTTACATCCACTTATGGACCTTGTCTCTGCAGACGCACGGAAGTCAGACAAACTTAAGTTTCTCGTGGAGGGTCCAGTGTTGACTGAGACAGGCTCTTCACCACATTTACTTTTTTCCTGATACATTTTCTGGATCAGGAAGACACACCTATATCTAAACAACTGCAACCATGGTATGTGTGTATTTTATTATTATTATTATTATTATTATTATTATTATTATTATTATTATTATTATTATTATTATTATTATTATTATAATAAATGAGATTTGTGTTAACTGTGGCTTGAGGCTAGTTTGAAGTACTCAAGCATGTGCTGTATTAATATTAACTTGTTTTCATTAGTCAAGTCAAACTAAGGAGCACATGCTTTGAGAACCATTTATCTTTATTTATTGGAGCCATGTGGTGATCAAGTGGGGGAAAGAAATGCTTTAAAGGTTCACCTGCCTACTTTTGGGATTTCCACTGCGGGGACCAGGTAATTGTGGTGAGGTTTGTGTTGTAGAAAATAACACAAAATAGAATCAAGATGTGGGTTTTTTAAAATAATTTGCCCCCCACAAACAAAACTCTCTTAATCTTGTATCATCTCTGGTCAATTTGTGTTGCAGAGTGTAGTGGACTTAAACTCATCCCATTATCTAAATACTGAAAAATGAACTTGATGTGTGGTATAATCATTCTTTAATGTATTAGACTATTGCAGTGTCTGTTCTGAACATGTCTGTTTTGAATAGGCTGTTTGTTTGTAATGGGCAGTTTGTTTGGCCTGTGGTGTTGCTGGTTGTAGCTTTGTTTCTGAAACTGTTTAACTGACCTGCAGTAGGGTGGACAGGGTGGACCCCACCTCTTGCCTAATGTCCCCAGGGGTCTGCCCCACAACCTTTAGAGGACAAATTGTATTAATAATGGATGGATGGGTTTGTTTTATTGCTGCAGATCCCTGCTCCTCATTCCTAATAATGATCTTTGTTAATGAGGAGGGAGTGGACAGTGCAGAAGTGAAGGTTATTTGTTCATAATGTTTGATCATGTTGTTGGAAAATAGATGCACTTTACATGTTCATCGCATGGGAGCATTCTTCTCCATTCAGGTGTCAACTGACAGTTTAACCACATATTTGTTGGAGGTGAGTTGATTCCTCTTTCTGTTTGCACCATTTGCATGAATACGTTGGTTTTCCGGATTAACATGGGTCAGAGCGTGAATTCAAAGTGAGTTGTGTGTTTTAGGTAACCTTGCCACATCTGGCCTTAACATCTGTTTTGCTTCTGGCCGCTCTCGCTGCCATCCGCTGGTACATCAGAGACTCCCAGAGGGTCGGGGGCTTTGGCCAGAAGCACGTGTTGATCACAGGCTGTGACAGCGGCTTTGGGAATCTGCTGGCCAGACAGCTGGACAGAAAAGGTGTCCATGTGATAGCAGCTTGTCTCACAGAGAAAGGTGCAGCCGATTTGGCAGCGGCGGCCTCGTCCAGACTGAAGACCCTCCTGCTGGATGTTACAGACAGTGAGAGCATCAGGAGGGCAGGTGGAGTTTGTGAGCAGAGAGGTCGGAGAGAGAGGTGGGCCGGGTGGACACACACACACACACACGCACACACGCACACACACACACACACACACACACACACACACACACACAGAGAGAGAGATAGGGTGCCAGTCAGAGTGAGGCACTGGGGGAGATAAGGCAACCTGGACCATCCCATCATCAACTCATCCTTCACCTGATGATAGCACTTTAACTTTCAGAGAGAGTAAAGCTTCTTTACACATAAATCAGTTTTACAGATTAATGAAATAATCCTGACTTCATTTCAAACTTTTTACAAGCTTTTCCACATAACTTTAACAATAAACACTGTACTAAATGCAGCTCTCTATATATGTATCTATTACTGTTAGAAATTTCCTTATTTTTCAAAGAAAAGCACTGTTTTTTTCAATGAAGATAACATTAAATTAATCAGAAATACACTCTATACATTGTTAATGTGGTAAATGACTATTCTAGGTGGAAACATCTAGTTTTTAATGAAATATCTACATATATATATATATATATAGAGGCCCATTTTCAGCAACTATCACTCCAGTGTTCTAATGGTACATTGTGTTTGCTAATCACCTTAGAAGACTAATGGATGATTAGAAAACCCTTGTTTTTATTCGATTTCTGCCAATAGCTTCCTTTCACCTAAATCTGACACACTGAACCTTTAAGATTTCAAACTCATAACTGTGTGCACGTCACTAACTGCATTCTAAAAGACATTTCAGATATCTGGGAAAATTACATTCACTGATTATTTATTTACAAAAGAGAAATAAAGCTGATCCCTACAACCTTTTCTCTGCAGGTCTGTGGGGGCTGGTGAACAACGCTGGCAGGTCCATCCCCATCGGTCCAGTAGAGTGGATGGATCTGCAGGACTTCACAAAGGTTTTGGATGTGAATCTGATCGGAGTCATCGAGGTGACGCTCCAGACTCTGCCGCTGCTGAAGAAAGCCCAGGGCAGGGTGGTGAACGTGTCCAGTATTCTGGGCAGACTGTCTGTGATTGGTGGAGGTTACTGCCTGTCCAAATATGGGGTGCAAGCCTTTTCTGACAGCCTCAGGTAGACAGACGCAAAAGTGATTCATCACCTCACGATGTCATCGTTGGTAGAAACAAAACAAACCTGTCGTGTCCAATAAGCTAAAGATTAAGTCTTCCCAAGGGGTCATTTGGAGAGAAGTCAAATTAATAATTAGTGTTCAAAAACAATGACCCAAGGCCTCTGACTTTATATACCGGTACGTGATTTTACAGCCCTGTAATTCTGTCAGACTGATTATCACTCGGCCAGGTCAAAATAAATGTTTGAACTGAGTCAACAAAGAAAGAACATTTCAACACACACTTGACAACTTGGAAAGCTATGAAGTTATTTCAGAGGACCAATATTTGGTTTGAAATGAAAAAAAAAACCTTTGTAAACAGTTGGGTGGGTGACCTGCAAAACAAGTATGTCAGACATTTCTCTTAGTATAATGTCTGAACTGGCTCACGGTTCAAACAAACAGGAATAGGAGGGAGAATACACCAATGGTTGTCGATCCAAAAAGTTTATTAAATCAAACTATTTACAAAAAGAATAAAACAAGATGCTTCTAAGTTAGTAAAAATCTGTGATGTAAAGTAATGCATGAGTGAGTGGAAGATACAAACAGCTGAAAACTGAAAGAAAATAACCCAGGACTACATGTGTGAAATGAGAGAGAGAGAAAGAGACTGAGCCAGGCAGCGAAATAGGCTCGACACCACCCACCCAGGTGAACCTTCCTGACGACCTCCACTCTGCTGCCACCTCCTGAAAGGGAAAGAGCACAACCAAGACAAACAGAATAGGAGCAAGGGGAGAGGAGGGGGGTCGTCACAATATGCTTCTATGAAATACCTCTTTGGGTTGCTTGAATAAAAGAATGTAAAAAAGCTGCTATAACAGCTAATAACTTATAGCTGAAACATGTGGACACGACCACTGATTTCATCTTTAACAGTGCAATGTGTTTTATAAAATCATCTTATTTTCTTCATGTTGAAGAGATCCATGAATTACTATCTGAGAAATCTACAAAAATGTTGAAAAATGCTAAAATCCTGCAACGTTAAAGAAAGTGATGCCCCATACCTTCACAAAATGTCATGGTAATCGGTTGAGTAATTTTTGTGTAATCCTGCCAACAAACAAACACAGAAGAAAACATACCTTGTGGAGGTAATAACTGTATTGGAGAAGGATTAGGACATTTTTTTTAAATGTCATGAGAAAGTAGGGGTATACACTTATGCCAGATTGTATTTGAAGGTTCAGTCTGTAGATTTTAGTGACATCTAGTGGTAAAAGTGCATGTTTCACCCTGACCTCACCCTCCCCTTCCAAACATGAACGAGAACCTGTGGTAGCCTTCACTTGTCATAAAAACTTTAAAAAACATGGTGACTTCCATATAGACGACCGGCTCCTGTATAAATTTAAGTATTTAAATATAAGGGACCATTCTAGGGTAAAGAAAGAAACAATATGTACAATTTAGATGAAACACACTAGAATTATTTTATATTCAATTTCCAATAGATCACTTTCACCTAAATCTTACACACTGAACCTTTAAGTTAATGATTTGAGTAAATGAACTTAGTTACTTTACACCACAGCCATAAAATGTGGGCTGTTAGGAAACCTGCTTTTAAAGAATAATTGACAGAAGTAAGAAAAACGTTTGTTGCAGTAAAGAAATGCTATTTTCTGTTTCTACTGTCCAGGAAGGACATGAAGGCCTTTGGTGTGAAAGTAAGCATCATCGAGCCTGGTTTTTTCAAAACAGCTGTGACACGGCTGGATCTCATAGAGGCCGACCTGAGGAGGCTGTGGACTCGCCTCCCTCAAGATGTTCAAGCCTCATACGGAGCCACGTACCTTGAAGACTGTGAGTGGAAGTGAATTTCATTCAGCAAGTGTCTCATAATAAATACTCTCAATGATTTCCTCTTTCCTCTCGATCAGATGTGAAAGCTCAGAACTTCTCCATGGGTTTACTGTGCAGTCCAGACATCTCCAAGGTGACCAGGTGTATGGAGCACGCACTGACGGCTCGATTCCCTCGGGCCCGTTACAGTGCCGGCTGGGACGCCAAGCTCTTCTGGATTCCTCTGTCCTATCTGCCATCATTTGTTTCAGACTTTGTCATCAACATACTTCTTCCTCCGCCCAAAGATACAAGAAACATGTAGAAGACAAGTTGTAGATTAACACTACTGACTCGTGGTACCCACCGATTTTTACTGTGAGCAGTGTAAATGTATGAAAACATGAAAATTGATGTCATAAAAATAAAAAAGAACACATCCAGACTTTGTTACAAAATAGCAAATTTATTCATTCACGTCTCAGCAGCAGTATTTAAACCACACGTTTCTCCATGATCACAGGTAGAGTTTTAATTGGTCCTCATTAAGATACAAAACAGATCATTCTGCAAAGGATTCATTCACCTTGTTTATAAAATGACTCTCTACATCCTCAGGTCATGTGTCGCTCTCCCAGATCATCGACTACATAAATTAATTTCCATGCAACATACATGGGGCGTGTTCAAGTATTGTCCCAAACTATTTTGGCCATTATTCCAATATCACTGCTAGAGATAAAAACAAAATGATCACGTTGATTCAAAGTCACAAGTCAGGGAATGTAGGTAGAGATTAAAAAACCGTTAAGTATGTTTCATGCTCATGAGTTACAATCCATATGAGTTTGTTTGAATTTTTCAGCCCTGAAATGAGGTATATAAACGTGACAGATGAACAAATCCATCCTCAGTTTTGTTCAGTGGCAAAAACGGCATCATCCGACACTAATAACCTTTGATCATATAAATTCTGTACATTCAGAATGCTTTTATACGTGTTATTGTGTTTACATTGATCTATGCGTGGGAATCTATTTCAAAGATATTTGAAAGATATCTGACAAAATCTTACTGTTCAAATTTACAAATATACAACATATTTATTAACATTTCTATCAGCAGTGTCAGTGCAACGATATACATATTGTACATCAGAATAAAGAAAAGAACATTAACACAAGAATTGGCATAAGAAATGTCAGAAGGCATAGTCACGAGACTTTTTTTAATCTTCATTCTGTAGAAATGTATTTCTCTTTTCTAAGACAATTTGAGTTTTGTACACAGGCTGCATAAAAAAATAAATTCTGTGCAAAGTGTGTCTTTTTTTCCCCCGTCTGTGAGAGAGGGGGTTATACGTCACTGTCCTCTTTGACGAGGTTGGCCGTGTCTTTGAAAGTGTCCTCGCTCGGTGAAAAGGTGCTCAGACGATCCCTCCTGTGAGGTTTGGCGGGGGGGATGAACGGAGAGGGCTCGGGGTCAGAGGAGTCCCCACTGCTGCTCACAGGCTTTTCATCCTTCATCTGCAAAAAAGTGCAGGAGGTGAAAATGATGGGGGAAAAAAACATCACATTTTTTCTTTTGCAACTTGTCTCTGAAAAAGATTTATCATGTCTTAATTCACCTCTGAATACGTAGGGTTCTCAAACGGGGTGCTTGGCATTAATTTTCTTTTGAATAAGCTCCACTTTGACTCCTGCGAACGATCACAAATAATCAGTTGACATCACACCTGAATAATTCAGTTTCCATGTGGTTGTGTGTGAACAGATACTTGACTCACCGGAGCAGGTTTGGTGCTGACTGAAGACGTGTTCACGACGCCCATGCTCTGATCCACGTGATACGCCGGGTTCACAAAGTTGTTCTGCAGCTGCTCACCGCTCACATTAACAGTCACCTGTTCGAAAATACAAGGATGTAATCTCTGCTGCGGTAACAGGCTTAACATATGATCAAAATGTGTCACTAAGAAGGGTTCATCAAATAAGATTTAGGCTTTTATCAGGAGAAACATGCATGTCCATAAAGAATTATCTTAAAATAAATAAATACCTGCAAAGATCCACACTCACATAACAGTATTTGAACTACAAATTATTTTCCCTCAGGAAACTTATATGTATTTAAATATATATATATATATTGTTACAAATAAAGATCATTTATATTTTATGATATTGTTCACTTCATAGGGACACAGCATTCTCAATTAACCAGGGTACAAAACACATTTGTTAGCTTCAGATTAAATGTCATAGTAACATATCCCAAAGTCAGTGAACTGTTTTATTTTTTCAACCAAGATTCTCTTCATTCACAACTGTATGTTTCAATCAAGTCAGTTCACCCTATACTTCTGTGATGCCCTGCTCACATAAAGCCTCAATGTGTGATAGACATTTTAAAAGATAAGACACATTCATTAACGAGTACCTGTGTGGCATAAATGACAGCAGGATCTCCAGAAGCTCCGGGAGCGGTGGTGTATAATGGGTTCTCAAATGTGACTGGCTGCCTCCCAGTGTCCACTGCAACGTTATCATCCTATGGGATATGATATTAATAAGATTCGTTTTTCAGTACATATTCAACCTCAGATGACACACTATGCAATTGTTAACTTTTCTGGATTGATGCTGAGACAAGCATGAATGCTAAAATAACAGCTGTTAATGAATCAAATCGAGAACGTGTTTGTTTTTAAGGGGAAAATGCTGATAAAACACTTTAGTGACTGAGGAGAACATTAACTGCTGATAACATTCCCTCCTGGACTCACCATCTGCATGTCCGTGTCAATGAATGACACTCCAATGTGTGACGGTCCGAGGTCGACGTTATCACCCGAGCGGAACGTCACCCCGTTCCCGGTGTCACTGGACTTCACCAGGCTACTGAGGCTGCACACAAACAAAAAACCCCTCCAGTGAGCTTCAGTTTAGTTTCAGTTCATTAAAACATGCACTGAGGGGAAATGACAAGAGCTGAGATACCTGGGTAGTTTGGGCATGGAGGGGATGAAGGATCCTGTTCGCTTGTAGTTGAGGAAAACTCCGACAGCCAACGCTCCGGTGATCAGGATGATAATGGCGGCCAGTAAAACAGCCACAGCTACACACACAGAGAGAGAGTGACAGATATTCAGTTGTGTGGTTATGGGACATTGTCACAACACAAGTGCGAAATAATATTCTCTAATGATATTTTGCTGACTGGTTTGTTACCGTTCATGACTTCTGGAAGACCCGTTATTTTGCTAAAGGTAAACACTCATCAATTATTATATTTCTTGGTTATTTATTGAGCTTAAGTTATATTTTGTCCGGTTAACATCTACATCATTTGCTGATTGAGGCAGTTTTCGAAGTAGTTTTGCTGCCCTGTGTAGCCATTAGCTGTGCGATGAGCAAGAAGTTTGACTTTATCACCTTTGGCCTCGACCTGCTTCAGTAAAGCCAAGATAACACGACTGGTAATGAACAACAGGCCCCACATGACGGCCAGTGCACGTGTGAGAACCAATTAACCTCATCACCTAAAAAATCCTGCAAACTACTGAGCAGTATGAGCTGATTCATACATTTTGAAATAAAAAAATATTGGTTTTAACAGACGACACCACATCAACCCGATAGTGGCTTCTCTCCATTGTTTAATCCCCTGTTTAATTTAGAATTGATTTTAAGATTTGTCGGATCATTTTTAAAGCTCGGCTTCGTCTAAGTACATAACAGAAATATTGACCCCCATATGAGCCAGCATGAGCCTCAGGAGAGGAGATTTTACAGACTTGCCTTTGTGGGATGTCATTTTTTTATGTTTTTATGATTGCCCCCAAGTTTCCCTGCTCTGTCGAATCACATTTTAAACCCCTTTGTTTAAGGTACCGTATAAATAAAGTTATTATTATTCTCATTATAAAATGATGGATAATATCAGAAACACAGTACCTGTTCCTGCTGGAGCTCCTCGTGACTTCCCCATCTCACAGTAGCTGCCCAAATAACCATATGGACATCTAAACAATACAACCAGAATACATTTTTAATACTGGGAGAGCTTACATTGGAAAACTGCATTTTACAGTATGTATGAACAGGTTGATCGTCAAGTATAACAGACATTACTGAGAATGACTGATGGAGAATCATTCACTGGTATAAATGGAACCTGCATTCACACTCACTTGCACTTGGGCAGACCACCTTCATCGGTGTAGCAGGTTCCACCATTCATGCATCTACATGCAAGGGGCATTGGAACAGGAGCCTCAATGGCTGAAGGAGCAAAATGCCAGGTAGGCACGGGATGAATAAATAAAAAACGGCAAAACAACATCACATCACAAGCTCACAGAAGCAACACAGGAGCAGCCAGGAGCAAACAGAGATTTTGAAATGTAAATGAATG
The DNA here is from genome assembly GCA_026259375.1 of Verasper variegatus. Taxonomy (NCBI): domain Eukaryota; kingdom Metazoa; phylum Chordata; class Actinopteri; order Pleuronectiformes; family Pleuronectidae; genus Verasper; species Verasper variegatus. The sequence goes on from CM048052.1 coordinate 11,345,379, forward strand.
CAAAATGATGACAACACGACAGCTACATGCAGCCAGGCTGTTGTTGTGGTTTACCTGCATCACATTCGTTGGAGTCGAACTCCACCTGAGAGGAGCCTTGTGGGCAGGCGCAGGTGTAACCTGCCAGGCCGGAGGAGACAGAGGTGGCTGCACACGTTCTTACAAGGGTTCAGCACTGAAGAGGACAGAGCACAGAAGAAAAGAAGAACAACACTGTTAGGTATGGTTCGATGCAAGAGAATGCATACTTTAAGATAAGCTTGTACTGGATTGATTATAAAAGCTGATCACTATCCTGTCTTCTTTTTCTGTAGTATTTGGTTTGTAGTACAATACAATTTTCATGTGAAGACAGATGTCACATACTGACTGAAATATTCTATATGTACTGTAGTAAATCTTCTTTCTTTTTCTACACAATCGCTTGAATCGCTCTGTGTTCTGACCTGAGTGGTTGTGACGGTGCTCCTGGTAAATTCGGACTTGGGTCAGCCACGGGTTGATGGTTATAACTTTGACTTTATTTCCTTTCCCAAACTTGTTCGTCCTCCACACTTCCCCTTTCTCCTTTGTCGTCCAGTACACGTGACCTTCAAAGACGTCCAGACTGTAGGGATGTCCAATATCTAGAGCAGAGAAAACACAAGACTTTAATGCACATCACACTCAGTCTTATCTCCCCTAACCTATGATTTGAATGAAAACAATTAACGCATCAGTGCCCACGCTGCCCTGTATCTCAGTGTTCTGACCTCCCGATATGATGATCTTTCTGTCTGTGCCATCAGGATTCATGGACTCGATGATGTTTTCTTTGGAGTCGCACCAGTAAATCCTGTTTCCATTCAGATAGTCCAGAGCCAGCCCAGTAGGCCAGCCCAGGTCCTCCTCCTTCACCAGCACAACTCTGTTCTGACCGTCCATCCACGCTGATTCTATTCTGGGGTTCCTGCCCCAGTCTGTCCAGTACATCATTCTGGCACACACAAAATACACCATTTCTTTCAAGACGTAAAATAACATGCAACAATGTGTTTTTAATACTAAAACTCAACAGCTTCTTACCCGAGTGATGGATTGACAACAATAGCAGCAGGCTGGTCGAGGTCAGTGTGGATCAACCACTTCCTGTACCGCCCGTCCAGTTTGGCCACTTCAATCCGATTGGTACCAGAATCTGTCCAGTAAATGTGCCTGTAAATGGTCAAAAAGGAACCCAGTGAGCAGCTGAATGAAACTTGAGAGTGGCCTTTATACAAGTGAATTCTCAACACTGGTGAATTACCCTCCAACCCAGTCCACTGCAATGCCGTCAGGATTAGCGACGTATCTCAGGTTCAGATCCAGCTCTTTCACCGGGTTGTTGCCGTGATCGTTGAACGTGGTCATGTAGGCACGTTTGATGGAGCCGAACTGAGAGCCTCGACCCAGAACTGTCCAGTACACAATACCTGCAGCACATCCGGGGGAATACAGGTTATTCAAACTCTGAGATATTGCTGTTTTTATATACACTCTGAAAGCAGAAGATTAAATGGTCTACAGCAGCATCATTCTTACTGAGGCTTTGTCCCTCTGGGTCCCACAGGTAATCCAGGGCCTGGATGTGCTCAGCATTGTCCACATAGTTTGAATACTCCTCAGACGTCAGGTTGAAACGACGGATGCGAACGTTGTCTGGCAGGAGCAGCACTGGTGGGTTTCCTGAGTAGAAGTTGAGATGTGATGAGAGCTATTAGCAATTACAATCCAGACTTTGGCTTTAATGAGAAATAAAGGAGAATATGTCCACCTTCTTAGCATGAAAGTTAAGCTCTTACCCTGGGCAGCACACTCTGTCCCGTGCGGCTCCCCAAACGATTGAAAGCCTTCAGCACAAAAGCACTCGTAACTGCCCTTTGTGTTCTGACACTCCTGAGGGCACGTCCCGTACACTTCACACTCGTTCACATCTTTTGGCAAAAGCAGAGGAAATTAAAAAAGAGAAAAAAGAAATGAAGATGTAATCTGTCAGTGTGCAAATGGATTGAGTGCAAACTGATGGTGCGGTTTACCGTCACACATGTGCTTCTCTGTCTCTCTGGGCTTGTAGCCGGACCTGCAGGAGCAGAGGAAGCCTCCCTCCGTCAGGTCAGTGCAGTTGTGTTCACAGATGTTGTCACTGCACATGTGCCCACTGCCTTGGTCTGACAACAGCAGATTAAAGAAAAAGACACACTGTAAATTAAACTTCATGTGCCTGTTTAGTACTTAAACCATGCAATCCTGTAGGTGGTACTGAATGAATCTAATGCAAGATAACTTTATTTAACTACGTAAACTTGATCTTTCCAGAGATACATCGATTTTATAAGCTATAATAAGTATAAATATTGGATTCTGTTAGCAATATGGCCTTTTTTTTTTACAGTGTAACTTACGACAGCCAAGCTCATCTGACTGGTCTCCGCAGTCGTCATAATCATCGCAGGCATACTGCAGAGGGATGCACTGTCCATTACTGCATTTGTACTCATCTTCTGTACAGGGGCCATGAGTGGGGCTTTGGCCTGGATGGAGAGAAACACATCAGCTCAAGAGCAGCCATTGATGCATTGAATCAGGTTTTAAAAAATAGAGTTTGAATTCCTTAGTTTGAGTAGATATATGCTAAACTAAGCACAGGGGTCTCTGTTACAACGAGCATCACACGTACAGTTTTCCTGTTTCTCATCGGAGCCGTCACCACAGTCGTCAACCGAGTTACACAGCTCGTGGCTGTAGATGCAGCGGTTGTTTTCACAGCGGAAACGGAACGGAGTCTCACACTGGATGTCCACTGCGGACGAACAGAAACAGCAGGACTGATAACAGCGACTTCAATAGATCAATAAATAGTGATTATTTGTCCTAATGTTGCTTCTAATGTGATTCTGGGTTTGTCTGCTTCACACAATGTGACATGCAGTGGTTTCATGCGTGTTGCACCACTTGTGAGTGTTTGTGTTGACTTACAGCAGAGGTGTAGCTCCTCATCTGAATTGTCTCCACAGTCGTTGTCTCCATCACATTTCCACTGAGGCTGGACACACACATGGTTCTTGCACTCAAACAGGAACAGGGGGCAGTATGTGCCATTGGGAAAGCGTGTCGCTGAAAGTAAGAGCCATTCGGTCAAATTGAATTTGTGACTTATTGACATGAAAATCAACACAGCCATTCAGTCAAATGCTGTACGTGAGGATTATTAAAAATAAACATATGAAAACCATTAGATGTGGGACACTCACGACATGACATCTCATCAGTATAGTCCAGACAGTCTGCGTTTCCATCACATTTAAAACGCTCAGCGATACAGTGTCCGCTGCCACACTGGAAGTAGCCGGGATGACACGTCCGCAGCTCTGCAACGAAGACGAACCAGCACGAAACGAAACATTACTTCAGATAAAAGTAAACTCACACCAGAGAGAAGCACTAGATTTGTCTTTGTAATTACAATAAAGATACATTTTACAAGTTGAACTCTAAGACCTTTTAAAACATCTCACTGCATTCCCAGAATTGTGTCTTTATTTTCTACATGGGAAACACTATTTCCTGTGTATCATCTAAAATAACACTTCTGCCCTGCACTCCACCAGCACCGTATGGAAGAAATCCTTCCAGCTGAACAGGCGTGAATAAACTATTTGAATAAACGACTCTCTGGTGGTCCCGTCTGTCTGCGCTAGCCTTCAAATCTTGAAGTTTTATTGCTTCTTTGTTTAGTGCCGCACTCTGTTACTGACAAACAGCCAGGCCCCCCAAACCAAAACAAAGACCCTCCACTTACCACAGTCCCTTTCATCCGAGTTGTCCTCACAGTCGTTGTCATGGTCACAGACCCAACGGTCGGGAATGCAGCGCAGATTATCGCAACGAAACTCACTCTCTGTGCACACGCGTGGAGCTAAGGGGGAAAACATGAAAACAGAAATCTCAGTGTAGAACCGAGCGAAATGTAGAACTTCATCATATTGATGTAAGTACCCATATTAAAAAGAAACTAGAATGCCACTCAGTAGAGTTCAAACCTCCGCCAAGGCCCAACAGTGCCCTAACAAAACCACGTTTAAATCAACAGATGTTGATTTTTATTTGGATCTGCACTAAATTGCACACACTCATAAATGTCAGTCATTTGACATAACACACCCACACTAATCCAAAAGCAGCGTGTGCGGCCGTTACTCTGCAGTGAGCTCATGAGTTCACAAGAGATAAACTCTCATGGTATCACCAGCGCAGCAACAAGGGGAGCGGCACCTCTGTGATTTCACCCTTGTCACGGCTTCGCCTACGTTACTCTTATTAACTGGCATGTAAGCCGACATGTTTAAATTCTCCAGGGCAAAGGGTGACACACTCCCTCACCCTCACTGGAGACAGCCTGTTTCTCTAGCAGCTGATAAGACCTCCTCTCTCAGCACTCTGCTGTCGGCAGAAGTGTCGAGCCTCTTACAAAACCGTATCCGATGAAATGATAGCATGGCTATTCTTTGTCATCGACACCCCCTTTTCACTTGGACCTTTTATTGAAACTGAGCAGAAATCCCATAATAAGCCTTACAATGTACAATCTACCAAACTATGTACACTGATTTTCACTGCTCGCGCTCTTGTAAGTGTCGAACCCTTCAAACGTGACTGAATGCTACAACTTTGCCAGTGATGATAAACAGCACTCACTGCAGCTGCGTTCATCTGAATTGTCCCCGCAGTCGTCATCCCCATCACACGTCCATCTCACTGGGATGCAGCGGTTGTTGTCACAGCGGAAGTCTCCGTTAGGATCACAGGTCAGTTCATCTGGGAAAGGAGAAGGCACAAGAATGAAGACGCTCCCCTACAACATTCTGCACATCGAAATAAAGAAACTTGACCGAGAGAACGTGGAGAACACTGCTTTTTAACTTCTAACTTTATGTGGAACGACTGAACATGTGACCTTGGCTTTCTTTTTCTTTCGGCACATGAGACTTGTATCTATAAACTTATCAACACTAATACTGTACTGTAAGTTTGGTAGGACCACAACGACACAGTTTACTTAGTTTACAATGATCCTACAAGACAAAATGTATTAAAACTTCTAAGAAAAGGCCTATGTTGACAAGCTTATGCTAATTAGACACTACCGGTAATTAATTCATTTGATAAATAAAAAGAATGGCCTAACAGTCTCCATATGAAACCACATTTAAATTCATTAGATCTAGTTTGGGATTTGCACCAAAGTGCACACACTCATAACATATTAGTTCCATAAACATGTCAGATTTTTTTCACTAGGATCCATTACTACTTACACTCGCCCCCTGATCTAGATCTGCAATGGAATTTAACGGGTTCTTCCCTGACCAATACCACATCCCCAAATGTTGTGGTTATCTTACCAGTAGTTTCTTGGTGCAGATACAAAAATGAATGGGAGAAGATATAAGCCACCTCAGATTAGAGTTTAAATCTTTATGTAGAGAATTGTATATTTTCAGTATTTTCTTGAAATTATTATTGCAGTCACAATGTTCAGTTGATGTTGTGATGTTTGGGAACTGTTGTTGTTCGTGGTGCTGCTGAACTTTATTGGGTGAGAGGTGTTTCTAATATCTAAACTACCATCATCGCTTATAAATGATATAAACAAAATATACAAAATGCCTCTTAGTGTAACACAGGACAATTCAACAGCATTCAATTGATCATAAATAATGTTTACAACTTCAAATTCTAATTTCTATGAAGATAAGAATTGTTGCAGAAGAAAATACATATTGTGCAATACAATCATTTTAAAGTAGTTTAAAAATTGTTTTACTTAAACTATTCACTACATCATTAATTTATATATAAGTATAATCACTATTTTCTATTATGTCTGAGATGAGAAAAAGCGAGAAGCTGCAGCAGATAAATGTATCAATTAGAGCAATCACTTCACATTACGACAGGACATTTTTAGACCTTTATGTAATAATGAAAATGTCAGTTTGAAATGAAAGGCATCTCGTTTTTTTAATTAAAGCGCAATAGGGATGAAGGGAGGAGAGCAGCATGCCTGAGACAGATGGGTGACCTCTCTCCATGCCAGTACGTGTCTGTGGAGGATAAGACTACAGGAGATGAGAAGCACAGCAGGGAGAGGAGTGGAGGAGAGCTGCTCTGAGCTGTCTCTACCACACAGTGCTGGGGGTCAAAGATAGCGCAAAGTTAGCTAGTCCTGCCCTGCTTGCCCTCCACCTGGCCCATCTGCTACATTCTTACAGGAAGATTAGCGCGGATCTCCCCTCCTGCGCGGGCATGGCACTAATGGAGCGAGAGCCTCTGATAAGAGACGGGAGGGCCGCGGTGAGTGTGTTTGGATTGCAGCAAATTACAAAGAGGCTTGTGTGAACCCTGCCCCCACGCAAAGACAGAGCAACAACACACATGTACGCGCATGTACGTGGATCCCTTCCACCGGACAGCTCATAAATCTGTGGTGCTCTCGGGGAGTGGCAAATTGCGGGGAAGGATGAGTGGTGAGACCCTCTCCATCAGCATCTCCCACTACCTCACTGTGTAATGTTCCACAGGAGGCTGAGGAGTTGGCTAATTGCCCCTCCACTCACTGCTTGAAATCCTACTCCTGTTTCCAAGGTGTCATTTTTTTGAATCCTCTCCAAAATCACCTTACCATCGTAAAAACACCAAATGTGACTGCATCCACTTTAACATGAGCTCCAATAGTGCTATAATGATAAAAACCATGAAATAAGAAGTCTTCAAATCACTTCCACAATGCGAGCAGGAGTTCAGTTCGGCCACGGACTCACCACAGCCCTGCTCATCGCTGTTGTCTCTGCAGTCGTTGTGGCCGTTGCAAACGGACCACAGGGGCACACAGCGGTAGTTGGTCCTGCAGACAAACTCTGTGTGGTTGTCACATCGATATGTCGGACCCACTGTGGAGAAAACACCAAGATTGTCATGTAGACGATAAATGAAGGTATAGAATATCAAAATCCATTGAGATTCATACTTTCATATATAGGTAAATGTCTATAGCTGCAGCTGATTCAAGGTGCTTCCTTATCTGGATTAAACGTATGACTCTAAAGTGACTTCATTAAGATATCAGGACATACATCACATCACAATGTTAGTCCTTTTAGGATTACAGTTAGAGAGAGAACGTGTATATTACTTACTGCACTCCTCTAATGGTTCGTCAGAGTTGTCACCACAAGTCATCATCGACATCACATTTCCAGTTCTGGGCGATACAGCGTCCGTTACGGCACTTGAACTGTCCGGGGCGACAGGTCCTGGCGGAGCAGTGGGCGGGGTCCTCGTCCGATTGATCACCACAGTCATCCTCTCCGTCACACTGCCACGACTCGGGGACACACCGCTTATTTGCACATTGCCACTGGTGGGATTCACACTGGTGTGTAGCTAGAGGGACGACATATTCACACAGAAACGGTATATAATTACACAACTGCAAGTAAAAGAGTAAAAGTAAACATACAATAACACTAATATCTACAAGAACACCACCTACCACACAGGATAGGGTCTTCATCTGAGCCATCATGACAGTCTTGGTTGCTGTTGCAGAGGAAGTGAGGACTCGTGCAGTTTCCATCGTTACACTGAAACAGTCCGAGCCTGCAGTAGCGAGGTGGGCAGGTAGAGGGCTCATCAGAGCCGTCTCTGCAGTCGCTCTGACCATCACACTTCCACCAGATAGGAATACAACTGCGCAGGATAAAAAGGAGAGATTTAGATTATGTTGAAAATGTGTTAGAGCAGAGCATGTTACATGAATTTATAGTATAAAACAATCTCAAATTGTTTTTATAGTGGATCATATTTTGTGCCACCAAAGGATGATTTTTGTGAAATATCTGATGGACATTACAGCACAAACAGCAGGTGGCGCAGTTTTTCCAATGCGAAGAGAGAAAACATGGACATTATCAAGTTAACAGCTTATGTTAGATCAAGTGTTGATAACAGAGATATGAGAAATGTGTGCTTACCTACAAATGATGATACAAACAAAACCACCATCAGTGAGACATCAGCCATCACTCTTCACAACAATATTCAAATTGTCTTTGTTCTAGGCTTTCTATGTTATTAAAACGCTACATATCACATGATTAAGTTAACGAGAAATCTTAACAAACCGTTCGTTGTTAGCACATCTGTACTGGGTGCTGGTGCACATGGGAAGGCATCGGGTCAGGCCGCCAATCTGCATGGTCATGAAATGATCGGGGCATTCGCAAGCGTGTTCTCGCCCTCCATGACGGATCAGACACAGGTGAGAGCAGCCGCCATTGTTCACCGCACAGGGGTTGTTTACTGTCAGGGGGAGAGAAATCTCAGTTCAGCACCACTGGGAAACTACAGGGCAGGTATTGTTCAGATTGTGAGTAAATACCTGTGCTTAAATCAACCAAAGGTGTAGATAACTAAAGGATATGTCAAGATAATAAACAGCTTTAACTACCTACAACATAAAAGTCTTTTGGAAATTAAAATTCTGGGATTTTGAACTCACCGATGGGCTGTCTGTAAGGATGGTATACGTGAATGTCAAACGGTCTGTGTGTAGTGTTAACCAGGGCCTCACGACCCGAGCCGTCATATTTGTTGCCTTTCTCCACCGTGCGCAAGTTCCAGTCAGTCCAATAGACATAGTCCTCGAACACAGTCAGGGCGAACGGATGAGGCAAATCTCCATCGTACACTGTGTGTCTGTGTTTACCGTCCAAGTCTGAGAACCTGAGGGGGACAAAAAGGTCAAGGGTCACAGGTCTCGCTGCGCTGCAGGCTGAAAGAGTGTGACCACTTCCTGACAAACGCACTTACTCGATGTAATTGAGATGAGCGTCAGACCAGTAGAGCTTGTCGTTGGTGTAGTCGATCGTGATGCCGTTGGGCCACTCGATCTTGGTGGTAATGATGGCTCTTTTGTTGAGTCCATCCATTCCAACACGGCCTATAAACGCTTTGTCTCCCCAGTCTGTCCAGTACACGTATCTAACAGCAACCCAGGAAAATCACTCAAGATCATATTTCTACAAACAACATATGTGAATATAGAATCTTTCCTTATAACTAAATATTACAGATGAAAATACCATAATAGGAATAACGCTTTAGTTCACAGCTACTTTGTAATCTGTAAATAATTATTGGTTAAATACTGTCAGTACATTTTTCAGTTGGTACATTCCAAGATAATTATTTTCTGGCAAATTACTAGCGTGACCTAAAAATACTTGGTCCTGCTCAGTCCACATCGGGTCAGCAAGACAAGGAAAAATGCAGAATGGACAACAAAAAAAATTCCAACAAATATGAGGAATGTCATTCCAACAATAGTTGATTGAATAATATGGGAGTTTTGTTTTTCAAGGAAATACCTCAGGAAATTAAATGCTGCTCGGAAACTTACAAAATCTTAACTAAAATAAGAGTCTTGGAACAGTCCTTTAGTAAATTAGCAACAAATAATATGTAACAAAATTACATCCAATAAACTTTCGTGGTGATCATCAAAAATCAAGACCTTAAAATAAAGTGTTACAAATACACATTATGTCATAAAAGTCAGAATAAGGTCAAATTCTGGAGAAAAAATGTACCTGTGATATTATCTCTGTGATTTATTGCTCTAAATGTCTACCAATATATGCTCATATTAATATATTGTGATAAGAGCATGTTGGCAAGTACAGCAGCCAAGCCCTGCCAGTATATTATTCACTCTGCTATGAGATTCAATTCCTACTCACCCATATTTTGGATGCAACACAATGGCTCTGGGGTTCTCAAAGCAGTAGGTATTATTGGCATCGACACAGTGTTCAGCCAGTTTCTTCACAAATCGACCGTCCAGTTCTGACACTTTGAGACAATCCAAGAAGCTGTCCACCCAGTAGAGTTTCCTTGCCACCCAGTCGACCGCGAGGCCCTCCCCATGTAGAACACCATTGACCACCACCTCTCTGTTGCTGCCGTTGAAGGACATCCTCTCTATGACTCGGCGGCTCACGTCAATCCAATAGAGGCGCTTGTCCACACGATCAAAGTCCAACGCCACCACACTGGTCAGGCCCTGCAGGATCAGAGAGTAGGACTGCCCGTCTGTAGACAGGTTCCTCAGGTAATAGCGGTTGCTGAAGATGAGGTAAGGCAAGATCTTGCTGTTCTGGCGGCAGCTGTGGCCGTCAGGCTCTCGCAGGAATCCTGGGGCGCACTTACACACGTATGAACCGATGGTGTTCTCGCAGACCTGGCTGCACACACTCGGTGTCTCTTCGCACTCATTAACATCGTCACACGTTTTGCCGTCAGACATGAGGTGGTAGCCCGGGCGGCAGGTGCAGATGAAGCTGGTGGGCGTGTCGGTGCAATTGTGGTCGCAGTGATGGATGGATGGGTCTGTGCATTCATTGATACCTTCAGTGAGAGAAGAGCCACACAGTCACTCGAAGTTATAAGCATAGACGAAACGTGTTCAGCCCAATATTCAAGAAGATAAAGAAGTAATATGGAAAGTCGTATTATTTGTCTTCTTTTATTCATTTAACAATATCTTCTTTTTTTAAATTTCCTTTGATAATAATGTTTTATTTCAATCTGTACAATGACTCATTATTCTTACTTTAACTTTACATATTAAAATCATAGCATATAATTGACTCGTATGCACAGTACAGAGGACTTTTTCCCTAAGTACAATTCTCAAATTTGTGGTCTTGTCCTTTCTCGTACCACTTCCAGCACTTCTTTGACATTTCCTCTAGAGGGAGCATGCACCAGCTGAACAAAACCCAACTGCAGACGAAGATACTGAAAGAGTAAAAGTATATTCACTGACCGCATCCCTTCTCGTCACTGTTGTCAGAGCAGTCGTCATTCCTGTCGCACATCTGGCTCAGGGGGACGCAGTGGCCATTATCACATCTGAACTCTGCAGGAGGACAGGTCGGTGCCGGTGTGTGGCACATGTGCTCCAGCTCGTCAGACTCGTCGCCGCAGTCGTTGTCTCCGTCACAGACGAAGTCGTGGGACACGCAGCGGCCATTGTGGCAGGTGTACTGGTGCTGTTGGCAGGGCTGGTAGGTGCAGCTCTGCTCATCGCTGCTGTCTCCACAGTCATTTCGCCGATCACACCTGAGTTGAAGAACAAAATAGGCCAGACAAAAATATGTCTTTAAGTTTTCAGAAACAAATTTGACAGATTTCATTTAGTTTATTCTGTAATTGATGTTTTTTTCTAACCTGTAGGAGCTCCGTATGCAGAGGCCATTGTTACAGGTGAACTCATTGATGCCACAGGATCTGCGTGAGCAGTTTTGATGCTCATCTAATGCATCCACACAGTCTGCGTCTCCGTCACACAACCAGTCACGTGGGATGCATTTCCGCTGAGGAGGTTCGTTGTTCACACAGGTGAACTCTGAACTTGAACATGTGCGATTGGCTGAAAAAAAGAATAAACAAACAAAATCAGGAACGGGAATAAAGGAAAACAATGACCAAATGTCAACATGCATTTTTGGAGAGCCAAACATTCCAATCTGTATTTTATCACCCAGCCATGACCTCAACTTTTTTATCCACCTCGAGCGATTGATTCACATTGTTTGAAGAAAGTTTCCTACAGGGGCTCAGGCCATGCTGAACACTTTAGCTTCAGGCATCTTATTGTTAGAGCATACACTGGTGAGACATAAGAGTCCTGATCCTCCCTGAGCCAGGAAGCCAGAGAAAGGAACAAAAGTAATGAGTGAGGCAGGAGAAATCAGGAATGTCAGCTTCTTCGGCTGGAGACCTTCTACAGGAAACTAAAGATGCTGGACACTGACTGCCAGCGTTTCCCCCATAACACTCCCCAGTGGTGGGCATCCTAATCCATCCATCCAGTCCTCAGTAACGACAGGATGAAGGAGGCAGGAGGGGGCAAAGTGGAGAAGTGGTAGGAATAGAGGGGAGGAGATGAAGAACTGGGAAGATGCAGAAAGACATTTAAAAAACCCTAAATGAGAGAGGAAGAGGAAAGTTAAGGATGCATACCACAATTATGTCTCTCGTCTTCATCGCTCATGTCACCACAGTCATTGTCCCCGTCACAGATCCAGGATGAGGCGATACACCTGCCATCATCACAGCGGAACTGGTCTGTGTTGCAGGTTCTGACCAATGTGACTGCAGAGACAAATCATATGACATTAAACTGTGCATAGTGCAGCAAAACAAATACAGTGCTGTGACTCTATAATGTATGTTAACTGATTTATATCCAATATAAATGTTTATCCTTTGCTGTTACTTTTTGTAGTTACTAATTACCTTGGGTACTCCCCCCCCCACAACACTGCCTTTCAAAATAGTCATTGCAGCTCCACATTCCCATGCATGGTGAGCTATCTAAACAAAAGCCAAAGTGAGGCTCTGTAACCCCTGGTGGACAAAGGGAGGGGGAGGTGGTGTTTGTCAGAGGACACTGAGGGGCGTCACCACAGAGGAATGCCGCACACAATAGGAGGCCTGGCTGACCACATCGTCAACAAAGAAATACACCAGCGACTCGCACTCTCCGCCACATCACTCACAGCACACTCTCACACCAGCACACAGACGAAGATTGGCGGACAGACACCAACACACAATGACCAAGCAGCTGATAGTGGGGCAGGGGCAGACACACAAAAGCACACAGGCCCCGTTTTGAGGGTGAGACGAGTCGTGTGACACTCACTGCAGGAGAGGGGCTCATCAGAGCCGTCAGAACAGTCCGCCCCTCCATCACAGTGCCAGTGGGCGGGGATGCAGCGGCCGCTGGAGCAACGGAACTCACTCTGGGAACATGTGGATGTTGCTGCATAGAGAATAAAAAGGCATTAAGTCACTTAAAGGACAAAGACTGATCTGTTCTTCGCTCTTTTATATCCTGTTTTACACAGATTGAGTGGATTTGGAAATTTGCAACCTATCATAGTCTAATTTATAGTTACATACCACTGTGGATTAAATCCACACACAGTTTTTGTTACCTCAATAAATTTCGGTAAAATCCTTTTGTAGAGGTGCTCTTCTAATTGTTAAGGGTTGTATAGTCAATCCTATTTCCGTGAACCTACAGGACTTTGTATAAAATCACTTTGTGCACTATTGATTGTTTTCTGCCATCTTCTTTGAGTGTTTAAAATATTAATGTGAAATCAATGCACTGCATGTTATCTTGACATTTTTTCTACAATTTAACACAAAGCCATTACTTACCTACTTAGCTAGGAAGTTGTTAGCAGGATTACGCAAAAGCTGCTACTACCAATATCAATGACATTTTGTGGAGCGGTGGGGAATGACCCAGAGAAGAACTCATTTAAGTTTGGTCTGGATCCAGATCAGGAGGATCAAGAATTAGTTTTCTCTTTATTTAACATTGCGAGATAAAGTGTTTATCAATATTTTTGTTGATTTCTCAGAGAATAATTAATGGATCTCACCACAATGTGTAGGACTCTCGTCACTCATATCCCCACAGTCGTTGTCTCCGTCACACAGGTATGATCGTGGGATGCAGATGTTGGTAGACTGACATTTTGTGTGTTCTGGTTGGCAGGTTCTCTCCGCTAAGATAATCATAAATTAGCACAAATTTACTATAAGCAGTGACTACTTCAATTTCACAGAAATGTACCTGTGTTTAATTTATGTGATACAAATCCAGATACTCACGGCAGTTTTGTTCATCAGAGGTTCCGTTGTCGTAGCAGTTGTTGATGCCATTGCAGACATAGTCCTTTGCGATGCAGCGGCCATTGTTGCAGGCGAACTCTGTGTTGGGGTCACAAGGTCGGAACAGACAGCCCACTTCGTCGCTGTTGTCTCCGCAGTCGTCATAGTGGTCACAGCGGTAGTGGTAGGGCACGCAGCGCCCATTGCCACAGGTAAACACAGTGGGCTCACATGTGTGGAAGGCTGCCAATCAGAATCAAGGACAGGTCAGAGCTCGAGGTCACGGGTAAGAGGGGGGATACACACACACACACACTCATTTTACCTGACAACGCAATAAAGGACGACAGCAATTGTGGGACTGCATGCAAAGATATAAGCAGATTGATTCAGGTGTTAGTGTTGATTTGTGTTATCATTTAGGTAGAGGGAGCATGTGAAAGGAAATTTGATCATCAAAGTGAAAGCATACACACCAACAGAGTTGAACTGAGGTTTAGGTCCTAAGAGAATTTGTTAAGAGAAAAAGAAGTGTTAGTGAAGATTTAATAGAAAAGAGAGTAGAGAAGTAAAGATAAGAGAACCAAATCCTCTGTGAAATTTGAGATTAATTCAATTAAAAGTGAGGAAGAAACCCAAGTGAGCAACACAGTGAATTCAAACTCCTTGTATTAAAGAACCCCTTACCACAGACCCTCTCTAACTCATCGCTGCCATCTCCACAGTCGTTGTCATTGTCACATTTCCACTGGGCATGAATACAGCGGCCATTCATGCAGGTAAACTGTCCCGGCTGGCACCGAGTCCCATTATCAGGGATACAGCGTTTGTTGTCGGCCAGGTACCAGCGACCCTCAGATGGACACTGACACTCAGCTCCGTTAGGCCCTATGAAAGATTTTGATTTTCAATTAATGGGATAAAAGATGTGTCATCATGTTGAAGTGGTAATGATGAACGAATTGTACCTGATGTACAGATATGACTGCAGCCTCCGTTAAACTGCTGGCAGGGGCTGTCGCACTGCTGCTGCTTCCTGCTGGCAAAAACATGGATGTCCATTGGTCGAGATGGAAGGCTCTGAATCATGACCCGCTGATCAGAACCGTCGTGCTTGTTGGCCCGATAGATGCTACGTGTGTTCCAGTCAGTCCAGTAGATGAACTGGCCTAAACATGGCCAGAGCAAAGGGGTAGATGGCGGTGCTGACGATGACCTCCCGGTTGGACCCCGTGAGAGAGGATCGCTCAATCTTCTGTCTGGCAGAGGAAAATAATAACAGCGGTAGATTGAGGATAATGTGATGGAAAAGTCTGTGTCCATATTTCAACAGTGGTATTGTTTTTTCTCTTACAAGCTGGCATCTGCCCAATACAGCCTCTCTTCTTCATAGTCCAGGGTGAGTCCATTAGGCCATACAAGATTACTGTTCACAACCTCTGTTCTGAAGTTTCCACCTAAAGTGGCGCGCTCAATCTTTGCATGGGTTCCCCAGTCTGTCCAATACATGTATCTGTGGAACAAGGAAGCATTTTTTTTTTGTGCCTTAGTTTCTCTTTTGTGTACATGCAACAAACTAATGCACCAAATGGATCTGTACTGGGGATGATGCACTTTATAGTTGCACTTCATGCCAGCCCAGAAGCATTTACTTCTAAATCCCAGATCAACCTAGCGCATGAGTGTGTCTTACCCCCTACAAGGATCCAACATGATGGCTCTTGGTCGAGACACATGGGCAATAACAGTCCTCCGAGAGCCGTCCACAGACATGGAGTTGATGCTCTGGTTAACATAGTCACTGAAATAAATCCTTCTGTTTATCCAGTCAAAAGCAATGCCATCAGGAGCGCCAAGATCTGTCAAAACACACAGGGCGCAAAAACATAAATTCCCTACATTCATAGAAAGCTACCAAAAGTAATAGGATGATTACAAAACCTACCTGATGCCACCACTACAGGGGCTGAGGTGGGAGAGGACAGGCTGATATAGCTGATCTTGCTTGCTCCTGCGCCTGAGCTCTGTGTGAAGTAGACCCTCCTGTCTGAGAGGTCAAAATCCAGCGCCACGGAGGTGCGAGGAACGTTGACCACAGGGAAGGGCAACGAATGGTCTTCAGAGTCAAGGCGCAGGCTGCGCACAGTGCTCTCAGTTGTGTAGATGAGATAATCGTCCCTTGACACCACGCAGCTTTCGTTATCTGCTGCAAGATTCCCAAAAGCGCAGCCGCATTTTTTGTACTGGTTGTCCATGCTAGAATTTGGCAGGGCAAAGCAGAAGTGGGCACAGCCTCCATTGGCCTCAATGCAGGGGTTGTGGTTCAGCTCCTGAGCGGTGATTGGCTGAGTACGCTGGTCGAAGATGGCAACGTCTCTCAGCATGTTGACGTTGTCTCTAATCACAGCAGGCTGCTCTGTGCTACCGGGCTCTTTGCTCGCTTGAAACACCTTCTTCAGGTTTCTGTCCACCCAAATGATGCTCTTCTCAAACACTGTGATCCCATAAGGAGTCGGATAGCGGCTGCCATACCTCACGATCTCTGTCTCCCCTCCTTGAGGGTTGACTCGAGCAATCATATCCAGGGAGTCATCCACCCAGTAGACGTAGCCAGTTTGCCCATCCAGAGCGAGACCTCGTGGAGTGATGATGCCTGATGACACTAAAATTGTGCGATTGGTCCCGTCTAAGAGTGCTCGCTCAATTTTGGGGTTCTGGCCATAATCAGCCCAGAACAAGTATCTGTTTCTGGGATCCACAATGATGTGGCGTGGCATGTCCACCTGGGTCTTCAGGAGCACCCTGCGGAAAGTGGTGTTCAGGCGGAGCACCTCCACATACGTCTCGGTCAGGAAAGCGTTGGTGAAATACAAGTTCCCTGAAAACAGAATCCAGGAGGCTTGATGTTAAAATAGCATCACATATTTATGCTCCATAAGAGGCTATCAATCGTAAATATTTAGGTCAAAATTAAAGTAGACGTTTGACTAGCGGATATTATTATGGTAATATCATTACATGATAGATTTTCTGTTATGTCTTTAGTCACAGTGATGCAATTACAAATTCATTCGCCTGCAGATGTCTCTGTTTTTTCTCAGCTAGCTACTTAAACCTTCTCCCCTGTCACGAGTGTGGGACTGATCTCCCTGCACCATGAGTCAGACGCTGTGATAAAGCTTCTTAACTCTGACTGTGACCGGGCAGTCTTCTGGCTGTGACCTGTATCACAGCATGAGTTCATATTGATCCAACTATCTTTTAGTTTTCTGATCAGATTTAATCAAAATCCTGTCTAGATTTAGTTTGGCAATATGTCAACTGTCTTGTAATGAACATATTGTGACTCAACACAAACAAATCAGACCATTATAGCAGTTTAAAATAACATCTTCCACTGCTGAAGTTAAAGGGGAGACTGGTATCTGTCTGCAACAACGTTTACAACAGGGTTTTTCAAAGTCTGAGGGCCTCTTGGCCTCCCCTCAGATGCGCCCTCAGCCCACCCTCAGTAGTAATTTCTGAAAGCCTATGGGATCATGATTAAGTTATTTGACCCCATAAGCCGACACAAAACAGTCTGTCCTAAGCATTTATTCGGTTTTGATTTAGGGAAAGTGAGAAAAACAGTAAATGTCCAACAAGCTACTTATTCTCTGAACTATCTCCATAACAAAACCCTTTGATAACTAGTGTAATAACTGAAGTAACATCTTTTTCACTTCCATTCACTGAGCTCTTCCGCTCTACAATATGAACATAAGATGGTGGTGATCCTAATCTCCTGTGACTAAGATCCTCTTTGACCTGCATCTAAACTGTTACCTCTGTGTTGTAGAAATACTTCACATGGATTCAAATATATGGCTTGCATAAAATTAGAGACGTAGCTTAAATGGCACTGAATGAATAAATGTCTGAGATCCCAAACTGGCAGTGTTGTTTGCTGCAGTGACTTAATGACACATTTGTGGTTAAACAAAAAACAGAGTTGAGCACATTTGCAAGCTGACACAACAGCGTACCTGCAGCCCAGTCGACAGCAATGCCTCGTATGCCATTACGCCCAATTCCAGATGTCACTATGCTACGTAATCCTGAGCCATCTGGCTTGATCCGTCTGACCCCGTTCTGTATCGCCACAGTGCTGCTGAAGTCACACCAGTAGATGAAGCCAGAAGCCATGTGTACGTCAATGTGTAAAGCATTACGACCTGAAAGAGGATAACCAAGTCATTAGAGGCCATTAGCGTTACTTCGAACACAACAACCACAACAAGAACATTTCATACTCAGTGAGTCCATCACTTAAATTTGAATTTTTTAAATATAATAATCAGATTTAAGAATGTAAATAATATATGAGAATCACGGACCTCTCCCAGCCACGGGCACCATGGCCTCAGAGTGATCTTCCCCCTCCAGACTGAAGCCTTTGATTGCAGACAGAGTGGAGATGATGACATAGGACTGGTAGGGAGCGCAGGTCGTGTTGTCAGCACCGAGTTTGAAACCTGTGGCGCACGCACAAGTAAACAGACCCTGTGGCCGTGGCAAGCACAGTTGCTCACACACTCCCACGTTGTTGGTGCAGCCGTTGGATGAGCCTGCAGAAGCTGAGAGAAAACAGTGTTAGAAACAAATGAAAAAGCAACTGTGAATTTGTCTGTCAATGATGATGTCTCATTGTGTTACTCACTCTCTCTGTAATGCACTTTCAGAACTCTGAGGCCAGAAACGTTGTCACGCAGCACAACCTTGTTGGCGCCCGTGGACTTGTTCACACGCTCTATGACCTCAAAGTCGCGGTCAGTGAAGTAGAGGTAGTTTTCATAGACCGCCACACCCCAGGGGTGAGACAGGCCGGCCACTATGGTGATACGGTTAGTCCCGTCTGGATCACCGCGCTCAATCTGTGGAGATTCAATACCAGACAGGAAGTCAAAAGCAGCATTTGTACTTTTTATCATCACCAAACTTCAAGGTTAATATCATTTTACATTTGTGACAACTGAACAGAACATGAAGACCCACCAAGCCAGTGCTTGTAACAGCCCAATACAGTTTGTTCTCTTGGATGTCAACAGTGAGGAACTCAACATGGTCTAAGTTGTTGGTGAACAGGGTGACTGGGTTTAGGCCATCCATGTCTGCAGATGCCACCTTGGCAGGAATTCCACTCTCTGTCCCCTGATCTGTCCAGTACAGTTTGCTGAAAGTACAAAAGTAGATAAGTGTTCGTGTTTTAAGAATTTGCAACTTCGTCATTGATCTCCTGTTATACCTATTACATTTTAATATATGTCTTGAAATTGTTTAATTTATAGTCACATAAGTTGTTGTAAGTTGTCTCTGTTGGGGGAAAAATATTTTACTTCTAAAATAAGAACTTTTAAGGAACACAATAATAAACACGCTTTCAGCAATTATGCAGTGATATAAAAAGTTGTTGGTAAATGAGAGAATTTCCTCATGACATCATGGATTGAAAGTCATGACGAATTTATCATGGACCAGAAGCTGAAGTACTAAATAGTAAGATGAGATAAGAGTGAAAAGGGATGGTTTGGGATTGTTTTTCTTGTTTCTTGACCGCTCTCTATTGTATGTCGCTGGGGTCTGAGAGTGGAGTGTGGTATTCAGTAACACTGGTTAAGTTCTCTCTGGAGGCAGAGCAGATGGCGATGAGGAGGCTGTTAGAGCTCAGTAGCTGTGGGGATGAGGGGCTGTGCCAGGACTGTGTTAAATGGGGCTTACCCACGTGCTGGGTCCACGGCGATGCCAACAGGACTTCCAGCGCCAGTTGGAGAGCCGTTATTTGTGATTAGAGTTTTCCTGTACTGCACCTCCCCTCTCAACTTCAAAACCTGAACAAGCACATACACAAACAGATGTCTTTACTGTCCTGTGTTGTGACACTGCCTTAATCCCTGGATTTTGCTATAACAAGAGGAATTATCCAAAATGTACAGCCAGTGATAAATGGAAAAACAATAACAAGGCAAACTAATATTTATCTCACCTCAATAGACTGTGTAGCTGGGTTGGTGTAATATAGGTTCTCTGATAACCAGTCCAAGGCCAGGCCGACAGGCGAGCCCAGGATGGCTGCAGGGGCAAACTCTGTCCTGTTAGTACCATCTGATTTCACCCTGTGGATCTCACCCTGGTGGAGAAAGGACGAATGATTAATCTCTACCCCTGTTGAATGAGATGTGCAGACAGAATCTGGTTTTGTATTTTTCTGGCATGTTTTAGTTTGATGTACTTTTTAACACGTTAACCCTAGTTGTCCTTGGATGATGAACTGAACTGTAAAATGCAAAGTTACAACACAGGTATATTATGTCTCTTGTAGAGTTAATAGCTCTACTACATCTCTGAGCAACACATACAATCCCCGTCCACCCCAGCATGTACCGAAAACAGATAAAAAGGGGGGAAACTAAGCTATTTTCAGTCAAATATTATTATTATTTATTATTATCTTGTTGTCTTTCCAAAATAACATCTTCGTCCTCATTTTCTATGTGTATGGTTCCACTTTTTCATCCTGAGATATTTGCATTCTTTTTGTTTTAAGGAGTTCAGTGCATGTCTGTATTTGGACCGTAACTTACCGGGTGCTCCACCCAGAAGATGGTCTGTTCATTGTCATCAAAGTCCACATCATAGCCATTCAGAAGCCCAGCTACAGGGACCATCGCATCATTGCTCTTGTCATCTGGGTTCAAGGAAATTCCATAGATGATGCTGTCTCTCACAACCACCAGGAAGGGATCCTCAACTACAGGTAAAAAAGAAAAAGCTAAATTAATCAAGAAACTCACTAGAATAACAAACTCTTTTCCCTACAGTTAAACATAAACAAACATAAACAAGAGCTATCGAAAATATGAAACTAATTCTGAAACTGAGCTAGATAAGCATGTTTAGCGGACTTGGTCACTTGTAATTCAATACTATTGAAGTGGCTTTCATTTGTTTGCTATCTGGTGCAAAATAAGACTACCAAGCTAACAGCCCTTTATCTATAAAGATGATTGACTGGTGAAAGTTGGTCCTACAATCTGATTTGCTTTGTCATCAGAGATTAGAATCGATGAATGGTTGCAGGGCATTTTCATTCTTGGATAATCGTCGGCCTCAGGGGGAGACGGTCTTCTGTTTTGCTTGAATGGGCTGAAACCAGAGACGAGTTAAGCTGTTGACCTAGGGGGGACTCGTTGGGCTTTGAATTAAAGCTCCTTTGTCTTCTCGAGACCTTGAAAGACACACTTATATGATTCTTAATATTTATGACTGGAACAGCAGTTTACACAAAAATCTAAATGGGAGACTGTTGACAAGAACCTGGACACAACCTGAGTGTTTTTAAAGATTTTCCTTTTTACCTTCATTGATATGGCGGCAAATGCAAGGACCACAATTTCTAAAATAACAAGTGTGCTCTTTCACAACAATAAGACGAATACCTAATGAGTGCTTATCGCCAGGATCTGACCTGACTTCCTTTTTCATCAAACTGAGTGATGAGTGTTTTCCTTCATTTGGCAGGGTGCATACCTCTGGTGCAGGTGATTTGGTCTGCTGCCAGTGTCCAGCCTGAGGGGCAGGCGCACGAGTAATACCTCGGCCCCACCGCAGAGAGCAAGCAGATGTGAGTGCAGGGGCTCCTTAGACAGCGATTTTCACCTAAACATTGTCAAACCATACAGACACACACCAAGTTACATGATGCATACCCACAAACAGTATGACAGAGGTTCTTTCTTGCTGCATATTGGCTTCATTATCAACCAAGTCTATTCTGGTGGCCACACAACGGTCAGAGATTGGCGAATGTAATTATCTTTGCCATACCTGCTGGCTGCCTGGCTGGGTGTACTGCCACCAGACCCATGGGCTGAGGGAGGTTGAACAGCATCACTGTTTGGTTCTCCCCATGCCACTTATGGGCTCGCATCACACGGTTGATATATCTGTCGGTCCAATACACAAAATCCTCAAAAATGGTAATTGCGTGGGGATGTTGCAGTACCTTTTCATAGAGAGTAGCAAAAGAAAAACAAGTGCATCTTACACATACTATTCAAAAGAAAATTGTTTTTAGACAATTTTTAGATTATAAACATAAATATGATTTATTGTCATAATAAAATCTGCCTTCTCATACACTCACCAGGTCACTGGCAAGAACTTGTTTCCTGTTGTTGCCGTTATAATCACAGTAGTCAATGAAATCCAAGTAGGCATCAGCAAAGTACAACATGTTGTTTGGGTAGTCTATGGTTAGACCATTGGGCCAGTACAGTTTGTTGCTTATGATAACGGTCCTCAATTTTCCATCCATGCTGGCCCTCTCAATGCGGGGGTTCCTCCCCCAGTCGGTCCAGAACATCAGGTGAGCACTGAAAACAAAATGTTCCACTTTTAAAACCAACTTCTTCCACTTTTAAAAGCTGTTTCACACTTTATATTCCAAGACACAGATTTCTCTGAGTGTCACTGACCTGTCCCTTGGGTCCAGCACCAGGGCTCGAGGATTAGTGACGTTTTCACTGACTAATACCGTCCGATGGGTGCCATCCAGCTTAGAAACTTCAATAGTCTCCAAGACATAGTCAGTCCAGTAAAGGTTCCTGCCCACCCAGTCTACAGCCAGGCTCTCTGTCACAGTCACTCCACTGTCAAATATCTGGCCAAAAGAGACTCAATCTTAGTTACAGATGATTTACCGGTGACGCTGTCGAACTGTATATGACGTACATAAATGGTCAAAAATGTCTGTGGTTAAAAAATGGAACAAATCAATCTTACCACAATTCTGTCACTGCCGTTTTTGTGAGCACTCCAGATTCTGTCCTGGCTGGTATCAGACCAGTAAACACGGTCCTCAACCGAGTCAAAGTCTAGGGCCACAATGTTGCGTCCATCTCGAACCAGTGAGCGGACGACATTGGGCTGAGATGTTATGTCATCTTGCATGATTTGATTTCGACTGGCCACGAGGAGGAAGGCCTGACGGGAATCTGTAAACAGACGTCAAATCTGTGTTACCTGTTTTTCATGTCCATTCTCAAGCTAATAAGAGCACTTATCAGCTTTTGCATGTCTTCCAAAACTATACAACAGGACTGTTAAATGGGATCCTACTCAAATGGCAATCCTAAGGGAATGCGCTTTTGTCCAAATAATGACCCATTGTACTGCAAAGCCTTTCAGCGGGTTATCTGTGTGGAAGAGGAGCTCATGTCAGGCACGCTCCCCATAAACAGCCCTTTGTTGGTGATTATGTCCTAATTATACCAGTGATGGCCACTGAGTGACATATATGTTATTTGTCTTATCTAAGAAATCAGAGCAGCAGAGAGAGACACGGGGGAGTGTCAGTCTAGGAGTCCGGTGGCTAAGCCCCCCCCCCCCCACACCTTATAATAGTTCATTCCTGCCCAGCAGCCAGCACAGTGGAGAAAACTGAGACATGTGCTGAATAGGCATATCATGCTGACATCCAAATTACTGTAGGACTAATAATATGCTTATTTTTCCTAATTTACAGATAATAACAGGTTATTTATAACTACCAGGGGACCAATATGTTACATACACACAGGGTTTAAGACAAACTCTTTACCTGAGGCCTTGCAGGTTCGTTGGTCTGCTTCAAGAGTATAACCGTCCTGGCAGTGGCAGCGGAAAGAACCTCTCTCATTAAAGCAGTGCTGGCTACAAAGTCCAGGGGGATTACACTCATCTATATCCTGACAGGTTTTGGAGTCATTGCTCAGTTGAAAACCCAGAGGACACGTGCACTGGGCCCCAAATGGCCCTTGGATGCAACCGTGGGTGCAGCCAGCGTTGTTGTCAGAACAGCTCTCCTGATCTGCGTTGAAAGCAGGGGACGCACAAGTTAGGACTGAAAAATCTTCATTTCAAAATAAACTAAGGAAATGATACAACAACAAAAATATGAATATGTACACAGCACTAACAAAAAAACCCACTAACTACTGTCATTCCGTGTGCTTAGAACTGCAAAACACAACACACCTTTGATCATGCTTTGAAACAATCAGAGACTATTTACTATAGATATTGTTTAGGTTGAAAGTTGAAAGCGATAGAAAAGCTACTACAGCAGAATTAATACCAATGATTGAGAGTATGTTCCTACCTGGCAAAGGCTCATCTGAAAGTTGCAAGAAAGGCAAGAAAGGAAGATCACACATCATTTTCAGGTTAATGCCGGTCAAATCACACACGTGCATGATTTCAAAATAAGAATGCAAACAGAAACAGATGATATTCAATTCATAATTTATGTGAAATCAAGCACAAATGAAGAAACACACAATGTGGCATTAAAACCAAATCAGTTGTGAGTCTGATCCTGTTCGTCATGTGATGTGACAATGTAATTGAGTTTGAGGAGACCGGCAAACTTGGAAATGTAGTAAAACAGTCAAGCCTTTTTGGTTGACAAAGAGTAAAAGCAGAGAACAGACTTACTGCAAAGAGGAGACTCGTCAGCACCGTTAGGGCAGTCAGGAGTGTTGTCGCACACTGTGGTCAGGTTGATGCAAACGCTGTGTCCAGGGCACTGCCACTGCCAGCTTGGACATCGGAAAGGCGGCGTGGGACAGTCACGTTCATCGCTCATATCCCTGCAGTCGTTGTCCCCATCGCAAATCCAGCTGTTTAGCACGCAGTTGCCATTGTCACAGCGGAAGAGTATGGAAGGGCAGGTGCGAGGTGGGCAGGCGTGGTGTTCATCGCTGCCGTCCTCACAGTCTGGATGACCATCACACTCCCAGGTAGACGGGACACAGCTCCCGTCTGACTGGCACTGGAACTCACTCCCATGGTGGCACATCCCTGGAGGCCTGGTAGCTGAAATACATTAGGAAACACCATAAAATACATTTTTGGCACGGACCAAAGAATCAAAATTCAAACATGTTAGCAACTGTGTGCATAATCGTGCAAGATCGAGTCATTTTTCAGGCTTATGACCTACGGCCAAAGGAAAAGTTTATGTGAAATACTTACGACAGTTTTGCTCATCTGAGCGATCGCTGCAATCAAAGACTCCATCACATTTGTAGTAGGAGTTGATACACTGGTGACCACTGGAGCACTTGAACTCAGTCACAGTGCAGTTATAGACTGAAAAAAATCCAGTTGAGTATGTTAATACTGATATTCCATGTTTCTGCAGTTTTGCATGTATGCTGAGCTACATGGTTGTGAAACACAGGTAATGAGATCAATGAACTAAGATGCTTAACACATGCTTGTGTTATATAAATACATAAACAAAGAAATAATAAAATAGATTTTATCCACAAAACACTCAAAAGACAAGTAAGGACCAAATAAGACCTGTGACTATGTGCATGTCCAGGGAAAACTGTAATCTAGAAAGGTACTCACTGCATCCCTGCTCATCTGCCCCATCCACACAGTCCCTGTCCCCATCGCAGACATAGCTGGGATCTATGCAGCGGTGGTCTGGACACTGAAACTGTCCAGGATTACAAATGCTCCTCAGATCTGTCAACACAAATTGTAGAATATGAGAATATATTCATATAGTATGAACATTCTTCCTTAAAGCAAATTTCTCTGGCTTTCTTGGCGAATAAATACACAACTACACGTTTTTTCTTTACGAAAAAAAAAAACTATGCTTCAGTAATAATCTAATTAATGTTACTATGTGACTATTAACCAGCTTCCATAGCTATGTTTTTATAATTAAGGCCACATACATAGGCTCATCCATTACTTTATTAAAAACTTTAAATCTAGTATAATGCATTTTAAACTCATTCTTTAGACTTCAACCTTCTCACTGTAATACATGTGAGCTCCTTGATGCCTTGCTTCTGCCTATTTGTCATTTAGAATTGACAAAGTAAATGTATTAATTTTAAATTGATCGCCTCAATCAGGATACTCACGACAGTCAGCTTCATCTGAACTGTCACCACAGTCATTATCAGTGTCACAACGCCAAGTATTTGGGATGCAGCGATGGTTGGTACAGGTAAACTGATTGGCAGGACATGTTCCAGGCATTTGTGTAGGGCAGTTGTTCTCATCACTGTTATCGAAACAGTCATTGTGCCCGTCACAGCGCCATCTGGCAGGCACACAGCGCTGATTGGCACATGTGAATGCAGAGGGGGAGCAAGTGTTGTCTGAGAAAAAAGAGAGGATCTTGATTAAATATCATAAAACTGAAGATAATTTTTTTTTAAAAGACCCAGGACATGAAACTGGTTTATACTCTGGTCAGGTTGGACCAGTACAATAAACTGGATTTACAAGAATAGCATTACTGTTTATTCCGCAGTTGACTTCGTCACTGTTGTCATGGCAGTCATCAACACCATCGCATCTGTAGCTGTTTGGGACACATTTGCCGTTGCCACAGGAGAAAGAATTGGCTCCGCACTGCAGTGTGGGGGGCTCGCTGGAAGGGTCCTCAACACACGTCCGTTGATTGGGCGACAGCTTCATGCCGTATGGGCAACCACACACCCGCTGAGAGTCTGGGGCTGGGAAGCAGAAGTGACTGCAGTCCCCATTAGGATTTGTCTGCCTGTTGCAGAAGTTGGAACCTGAGAAGGGAAGTAAAGGTTGATTACCAAATATGACTGACATAAATGAGAAAGGGAGAAGAGCAGTGAATGAAGCTACTGACCAATCTGAGAGTTGGAGTTGAACGATTTGACATGCATGATGTGGCTGATTCCTCTTCTGATAACGACCATCTCCCCACCATCAGTCTTGCGCACACGTACAATGCCACCCAGACGCCAGTCGGTGAAATATGCATAACCTTATTGGGATGGGAGCAACAGAAAGTCTTTTCATCTTTCATCACCTCCTTGTAGCAGTAATTGATCTTTTGACATGATAAGCATTGAAGCAAAATTGAAAAACCATTGTTCAATCTTAATAGACAGTGTGCGAGTGCACTTCTTCTTTATTTAGATCATACACATTCTACTGGACTGGAACTTTACAGGTGACTTCTTGTTTATACCAGGCTTATTACCTTCAAAAATGGTGAGACCAAATGGATGGGAGATCTGGGTAATGCGATCCAATGAAAGCCTGTTCTTTCCATCAAAATCGCTGTGCTCAATTTTGTCAAAGAACGCATCCACCCAGTACAGACGCATTGAGCTGCGTGGAGATCAAAGCAGAGAAACAAGAGGAGGATGAGAAACAAAATACAGTCACACAAATACTCAAATATAAGATCATTGTTTAAAAAAATAAAAACTACATAAATCGTAAGTGATATTAAGAAGGTGACATTGTGTATTATGAGACTGTAAGACTTCTGGCTCACCTCCAGTCGATAGCTAGGCCGTTTGGCCAGCCGAGAGTGGTGTTTACAATAGACAGGGCATGTGACCCGTCACCCCATGCCCTCATAATCTTCGCTGGCCGGTACCAGTCAGTCCAAAAAATATACCTTAAAAAAAAAAATAAACAAGGATCAAAAATCATTCAGTCATATTTCAATCAAAAAAGCTTTTATATTAGATTCTTTCACATTATGGAGCTTTTCGGTTTAAGCCAACTACAATACTGCCCTTCACACTGAACTAATCTCAGCTGTTGGACACAGAAGTCGTTTGACTTTGAGGCAATCGGAAATAAGAGCTTGTTCTAAATAAGGATTCTTGTTTTATCAGGTGGTGGCTTATTTTGAGGACAGTTTATGAATTGGTGAGTACATCTTACGGTGTGTGACCAGGTTTACTGTACATGGTTGCTTTTGCAGTGATTTCCTTCACTATCCTTAAATACAAAGAAATATTCTAAAAACAAATTACAGTGGAGAACATTCAGTACAGGTGTAAACTGGCTTAAAGCTCTTTTATTGGGGAAGTATAAATATATGACAGTAATATTTCCCAATACAAGTCTGAATACCACTGTATCCCATCAACCTAAAAAGTGCAGAATCAGAAGTGACCCTGCATTACCTACATAACCTCTTAAAGTGGAGTGTAAGCACAATGTTAATATTTTACATTTGGGTACAACAATTCTAAGGATCTTGTACTGATTTACCCAAGGAGAGGATTCACCACGATGGCCCTCGGGTTGTTGAGGTTACGTACGATGGCTCTCCTCGACTTATCAGCCAGCTTCATGACAGATATGCTCCGGTATCGCGGGTCAGTCCAGTAGAGGTTTTTTGAAATCCAGTCGTAAGCCAGGTCCTCCACACCTTCCACTCTGTTGGCTGCCAGTACCTCCCTGCCTGTACAGATCAGACCACAGTTTACCACAGAGATGAAAGAGGAACACATTTAAATAAATAGGCTGTCAGCTTCAATTTTCCCCATGTGGACCAGACGGGACAGAAAAAACTAGAGCAGCTCCAAAAACAACATCACAGATCAGGGCAGTGGTGTTTCTTTTTTTTTTGGTACGGTGTGACTCCTCAGGGATTATCACATTAGTAACGACTTGCCACGGCTGAAGTGGTCGTTTATTAACTAAACATCCAAACTGCTTGGTAAAACACCCTTGATTAGTCTTTACTCAGAAGATTAGTTTTAGATG
Source organism: Verasper variegatus (assembly GCA_026259375.1). Lineage (NCBI taxonomy): Eukaryota > Metazoa > Chordata > Actinopteri > Pleuronectiformes > Pleuronectidae > Verasper > Verasper variegatus. The sequence continues at coordinate 11,373,750 of CM048052.1, forward strand.
TAGGTTTATTTTATCATTCATTTCCATTGTCCATACTCGTGTCCATTCACTCCCCCATTGTACCAGTCGGCCCCATCAGGCACTCCCATAACTCCCTGTATAAGCCTGACTGAATCACATGGTAGAGCTCTCTGCTCCAAATATGTAAGCACGGAGAAAACACTGTAAACATTTTAGCTGCTGAACTTTTCTACTATTGTTGTGAATGTCTAAGATGTTGTAGTTCAGCAATAGCGGCATGATTCTCACCTGTCCCATCCACTTTCTGTTTGTAGATGATATCTTTGGTTGTATCTGAGAAGAAGATGGCATCGTCTTCGGCACTAAAATCCACCCCAACAAAGTAGGAAGGTGATCCAGTGATGGGCAGGATGATGTCTTCCTGGGTGGAGAGGTTAAAGGGGATCCCTCTCACAGAGAGCTGGCTGGAGAACAGCAGAAACTGCCTCACAGCTGCAAACAGGACATCAGCACACAAAACAATAGACATCAGTGCTATGTTTCACCAAAATGCCATAATGTCACAAGTAAGATGAGGTTAAATGGCGTGAAACCAATGTTGGTTGCTGTGTAGGTGAATTATATCTTTAGGGAGTTCAGCATAATAAGCGAAATAGTAATAGTAGAATTGTTCTTTTACCCAAACAACGCTTTCCATCAGCATGGAGGTCATAGCCCATGCGACATTTGCACCTGTAACCCAGTCCTCCATTGTCACTCCTGTGACTCAGAACACAGATCTGCTCACAGCCACCTCTGTTGACACTGCAAGGGTTTGGCACTGGAGACAAGACAAAACAAATCCCAGTAAATGGCATGAGACACTCATATGAGATCAATTAGGGACTGTGATCTTCTTCAACAATAGCTATTTGCAACTCTTCCTTTTGAAACAACAGCAGAAAATCTGGGTTCATTTACACTGAAGTTCTGTAGAACTATGAGATACAGTTTGTGAGCTGGACCACTCTGAAGAATGTGCACTTGGCTCAGTAAGGGTCTTACCTTGAGGCTGTTTCAGCTGATGTATCACTGCTACTCCATGTGGAGTCTGAGCTGTGCTGTAAACCACCTGAGGACTGCTGTCGGTGAACTTGTTGGCTTTCATCACAGCCATCTTGGTCCAGTCCGTGAAATAGACACTGTGCTCAAACAGACTGATGCTAAATGGGTGTGGGATCACAGCACCTCCATGGACCACTGTTTTTCTATTAAAGGAAATAATGATGAAATAGATTCATTCCAATATCAATGCATTAATCTTTCTAATTATTGTGTTCTTTTTCTGCGATCCCATATGATATATGTACCTGTGGAGGCCATCATATGTCGCCGTTTCGATGTAGTCATAGCGACTGTCAACCCAGTAGATGCGCTTGGCCTCGATGTCCACTGTGAGACCAGCTGGCCAGCCCAGTTTACTCCAAACGATCCCGTGACGGTTTGTGCCGTCCATGAAAGCCCGCTCCAGGCCTGGCTGTCCATTCAGCGCCTCCCAATCTGTGAAGAACATGTACCTGTGTGAAAGGAAGGGAAATGATTTATCAGTTGGCCGTTAAAATAATCTGCATTTACCCTTTCATTGACATATTGGTATCAGCGTTTGACGATATGCACCGATACGAAAACTTTTATTTTACAGAACACAAAATGAAGAAAACATGTGTATTTATATTTTACGGTTTACATAAAAGTTTATTTTCTACTTTGTTTTCCTTGTGTTTTATTGTATTTATAGTGTTTTCTAATAAAGTGTATGGTTGAACTGAAAAATATCGAGATTCAACTACATTCCTTAGTCATAAACGTTTGATAGCGACATCTTAGTAATCATTGCCATTTTGAAAATATAAATAAACAGTATATCAGCCAATATATCTGACATTTTGTACCCTTTAATATTAGTATCGACATTAGCCCCGAAATCCACATCAGCCGTTCTCTAGTGTCCACAGCCTCAGACTATGTTCAGAATGCTGTTTAATTTACAGTGAGCAACTTCTCTGCAGCCACCACCAACCTCCCCCCTTGAACTATACTATTGGATTACACTGAGGGTCATCACTTACATTGCTCCACACTAATCCACCCAGGGCAATCTCCTAATCTCACACACACACCCCCCCATTATTCCATGCCAATGGAGCACGACAGATACTATATGTGGGGATGGGTGGATAGATGAATGGAAAGCTGGATGGAAACCGGGAGATGTGCTTACCCTACAGTGGGGTCCACCGCTAGTCCTCTAGGGTTTCCGAGGTTTTCAGTGATGAGCGTGACCCGGTTACCTCCATCAAAGTCCACCATGTCAATCCTGTTGACGCTGGCCTCAACCACATACAGTTTATTGTTCACCCAATCCACAGCCAAGTTCTCCGGGTAGTCAACTGATACGTTTAAAACCACCTGCATGTTGGAACCGTCCATATCCACAGAAAACACCTGTGGACAAAACACACCATTGTTGTTGGGAACTTAGCCCTTAGGTGGTTACCACTTCTAAAAATAAAGGAAAAATATTAAAAGGACAGATTCTGATTTTATCAAGAGTATTTTAATATATACCCACATGCATGTAGGTGTATTGGACGGGATATTAGGTGCTGCAATTGAAAACCCTACCCATTAAGGTATCCCATCAATTATTTAGTGTACCGGTAGGTGATCGGAGACAAATCCACAGTCTTGGTTTGGTGTAAAAATTACTACTGAAGTTTAATTACAGCAAATATTTGGCTTCTGTGGGATAAGTTCGTCAAAGCAAGTGGGTATCTTTCAAAATGATGTTCTTCTTTCTTTAAACTAAATTCACTCTTTGCATTTCAGTGTTTTCTTGCTGAGCGATGGCAGAGTCAGAAACACAACATGAGGATTTTGCACAAAAACCCCCGGAGCTGCCTGATTTTAACTTTGGTAGAACTTTGGAATCGGTTTTAGATAGAATATAGAAGTGGATTTTGTCCTCCATCAATTATATTGAAGTGGCTTTCAGCTGAGATCTCCTTGCAGCTATTATGAAGAGAAGAAAGTATTAAAATAGAAAAATGTGCTTTCAATGTGCATATGGGCATGAGAGTATTTTCAGACGGACATGAAAGAATGGGAACTTATTTATTAAAAAGAGATGGTACGAGGGTTATTGTAGCCTACTGCAGTCGAGTGGAATGTAGATAACAATAAGAAACACATTTTAGGAAGATGCTATAGGGAAAGGTGGAGATTATTTGTTTGCTTGTCTGATTAAACTGTCTTGTTGCCATTTTTAATTCTGTGAGATAGTTATCTGAACCTGCCACTCTACAGATACCATAGGTCTTCACAGCAGACAGGTTTAAATGTCACAGCAGGATAAGCACAGGTGTTAGTGACAACAGTAACAATGGCTCTGTTCTGTTCAGGTGTAATTAGATGTGTGACAGTGCACCAACACACTCATTCCCAGGATCCTGAAACTGAAGCAGCTCGATGGAATTCAGCCATTATTGATGTCATTATTTTCACCAGTGCTTCTCCTACTGTGACAAAGCGAAAAAAAGGTCTATGATGACACTAGCTTCTCTGTCTGGAAGCCTCGGCAGCATGCAGCTGGTTTGAGGGGCACTGCTCTGCTTCTTTTGAAACAAAATCCCGACATCTAAAAAGCAGGACTTTCAACTGACCTGTTTACAGAGAAACAGAAGATGTGGAAATCGCCTGATAGTTTAACCTTTCCAGTTACATTCACATGCCCTGTTTGTTCTCTCCCTACTTTGAATCTGACATGCTGCCATGGAGGTGGCTGATACACACAGATGCCCAGTCAGAGATGTGTCCTAGTCTTTGGCTCCAGTTCGAACCATTGAGGAGCCAAGGCATGGGCTGAACAAAGACTTTTTAGATGGCCAAAGAATGCATATACATGTACAGTGCCACTGAAAACAAATACAGCATAATTAACTTCGAACAAGATCAAGTTACAAAAATTGCACCCTGGTATGTGAACATCATACCATCCTATCAGACAGGCTTCAAGATCAGGCAATTTGGATTCCTTTCCACATCTATTCCCCCCTTCATTATGCCTCAGCCACAAAGGAGCCAACAGCAATCCTATTATTATAGTATCAACATTTCTGATATTTTAACAGATAACAGCGAGAATTCAGTAACGGTCAGCTCCAGTCCAACTCCATTATTTACTCAAAGAAAAACTAGTCTACCACTCATGAAATGTTACCCAGCCATAACAGACTACTCTGGGGGCACTGCACTTTGACTACCATAGTAGTAAGAATAAATAAATCATGGAATATATAAATTTGTTATAAAAACAATTACCTTATTCTGAATGGTATCAGTCCAGAAAATCTTTTGCAGAGTGTAGTGGAAGTCCACGCCCACTGCAACCCCTCTGTTCTGTGAATGGACCAAAGTGCGCAGATTGTTGCCATGGACGTCCCCTATTAAAAGGTCTCTGCCATTCGAAAATACCAAAGAAGGGACTCCAGCTGCAGAGGAAACAGCATTCAACAAGTTACAAAACACAGCAAGATGGAATCTGTATCTTTAAAATGTTTTACATGTACAGAATGTAGCACATTATTTCAGATCCATGACTCAGATTAATGAAGGTAGAGGATTAAATAAGGTAGAGGACTTTCTATCCATTGTCATTTCACACTCTTTTTTTTACTCATACTCTTCAAAGGCAAATAAGTCAACACTCTCGGTATGTTCAACAGAGGACAGAGACTAGCTAAAACAACACTCAGTACGCAACGATGCACCACAAAGCAGCACAAGCTCTCAGCAGAGCAGCCACAGAGGTCTGCAAGAAGGAAAGTGGGTCTATGCTAATGGGCCTCAATGGGGTGGACCGTTCATATGTTCAGAATTTGAGCATACTGCATGTAAAACCAATCAGTTGGAACTTGAGAGGGTACAACACTCACTCGAGACGTCGGCTCTGCAGTATCTGTGCTGCTCCAGCGTGTAGCCCTCACGACAGCTGCAGCGATGGGAGCCAACGCGCTCCTCACACAGCTGGTCACACACGCCCCACATCGAACAGTCATCAAAGTCTTCATCATGAAATCAGAGCGGATGAGGATTAAATACCAGTTTTGTAATGTTTGAGTCACACTGCATAATCCAAAGGTGTTTTTGCAATTTAAGTATGATTCTAAACAGGTATGAAAAGAGCTACTGCTTACTTTATCAACTTAGCAATATGGGAAAACTTTTTACTACATGGGAAAGTGTCAAATAGTATAGTAATTTTTCCTTACTATAATATACATACAAAAAAATCTAAATCATTAGGCAAGGTTTCAGTATGGATATATATATATATACCTATACACAAGCGACTATTGTTGCTGTTGACAATGTAACCAGAAGGACATGAACAGCTCCCTCCTTCAGGAGAAGCATGACACCGGTGCTCGCAGCTGAGCGTGGCACATCTCCAGATACCTGACCAACACAGAGACCAGAACAGTGAGGAACATAATTCAGTGGCACGGTTTCTGTGATAGCAGATGTACACTAGTCGTGATGGTACTAACTGCAGTTGCGGCCAGCAGTGGTGTTGGTCTCATCCTCTCCGTTGGGACAGTGAGTTGTCCCATCACACAGCTGATCCATGGGTATACACAGGCCCGAGGAGGGACAGGGCCATTCTCCTGGGTAACACTCTCTCGACACATTATCTGTAGGCCAAACGGATTCATCATCTTTCAAGGCGTACACATGGGAGGGGGGGGGGGGAGGATAGGACAGCAGTAAGCTTTAAATGTGATTGTTGGGATTTTATACTGGGTCCACAGGAATGCGGCACTGGTCTTAAGAAATTTGTGACTAGGACTTAATTGTGAGGGAATTTACTGTCACTTTAAATCGATGCAGGGGAGTGGAGCTTTGAGGGGGTCACATGGGGGCTCAGAGGGCTTCTGCAGCCCATCCTCTAAAAACACACACTCTTCACAGCCGTGTGAAGGAATTCTAAAGCCCTTTGGGGGGGCTGCGCAATCTTGTGCCACAAAGAGGCATTTGAATAGCGCACTTAAAGGAGCACAGGCATAGTGTCTTGCTCGCCCGAATCAACCGTGGTGACTGGAGATGAATCTGGTTCACACAGAGAACTCCAGTTGTAACCCAGTAAACACACTCAGTTTTCCTGAACCAGCCATGACTGGGTCTAACAGTAAAAATGAACTAAACGTATAACAACTGGTTTCCAACTACATCCATACCGCAGCCTTTTTCATCAGCATTGTCTTCACAATCATCCTCTCCATCGCAAAGCCAGACTTGATGGATACAGCGACCACTTGGGCAGGTGAAGTAGTTGCCCTTACAGGTGGGATATGCTGTAGGTGAAATGGAGAGTTTAAATACACACCAAGGATTAAATAATAATTTATTTGTTCATCGATGTGGGCAAAGACAAAATTCATTAGACTGACAATGCGGTTAGATTAAAGGGGAAAAGAGGATATGGAGACAGAGGCTACGTACTGCAATTTATCTCATCACTTCTGTCTCCACAATCGTCGTCATGGTCACAGACGTAGCGTTGGGGAACACACTCGCCGTTATGGCACGGAAACCGGCCCGTGTTGCATTGCTGTGCTAAAAAGGACACAAAAAGAACCATTTAGTTACTGATCAGCACCAGTGACAGTTGCTTGGAAAAGCCTTGTTCTAAAATTGACTGGTGTCTTACTGCAGTTCGCCTCATCAGAGCCATCACGGCAGTCAAGTATCTGGTCACATCGCTGAGTCCGGTTGTAGCACGCCCCATTAGCACATCTCAACTGTGTACACTCGGGGTAATCTGAAAGATTAAATCATCATCAGGGGGATGCAATGCATTCAAATCCACCTGACAACTGTGTGCATTTCAGCTTTTAAATGTGAAAATTCCGGGAAATGGGAAGGATAAAGGACTCAAATTTAACACCGCCACCATAACAACGGCAGTCGCCGCAGCATTCTTTATGCAATTGTGAGATTACCACAGTGTGCAGTGCTGTGGGTCTACCATGTCGGGACAATAATGGCATAGCAGCTGAACTTCAGCTTGACTAATCCACCAAAGAATCTGCAATCAACCTTTGACAACAAGAAGCATATTGTGGCCCATTCTGTCAGTCAGCGAGCCTCTTAATCTTAACAAATTGATTAAAATGCCTCAGGAGCCTGAGATGTAAAAAAAAGGAAACCACCCTGGAGAAAACTTACGGCAGTTTCTCTCATCCGACCCATCTGAGCAGTCCGCCAGTCTGTCACATCGGTATTCTCCCGGGATGCACACACTGTTACTGCAGCTGAACTGGCCACTGGTGCACGTTTGTCCAGCTGGGGATTAAGCAACACAAAGTTTGAGCCAGAGAGATAAAGTTTGATCTACTTGGAAATATATACAAAATACAACTCTGTAACTAAAATACTTAAACTCCTCATCCTCACAGAACCTTTGCCAGGGTCATTTCTTTTTTTTTCCAAAACACACATTTTAATTCAAGTTTGTAATAAAAAATATTAAGGTGTTATTTAACACCAAATAAAACTTAATTAAACTGTGAGGAAATTTGTAAAAAGTAAGTGTAGTAAAAAAAAATCAACTACAACACAATGTTGATGTAATGGTGCAGCAAAAAAAGGCATCTGAGTACTTCATTAAATATATATATGATGTGTGTGTGTGTGTGTAAAGGTTTCAAGTGATAAAGAATTGCTGATATGGTAAGATATACTCACGGCAGTGCTGCCTCTCATCGGAACCATCCTCACAGTCTTCCTCATCATCACACACCCACAGATCAGGGATACACTCACCGTCACTCAAGCACTGGAAGTGACTGTCATCACATGTTGCCTGAGCTGTGGGAACATGGGAACACACACAGAGCATTTCATTATTTCTAACATTTGACCCTACTTTAGTGTGATTTTGAGTTACTTGTACTTTACTTGAGTGTTTTACTTCTGCTACACAACATTTCTGAGGAAAACTACATTTGGCTACTATAGTTTACTTGCAGATTAAGAATTTAAAACAAGTTAAAATATGATGGATGTGCTAAAGAGTAGTATATTTTTCTAAAGTATTAATAAAGAACATTACTTCTCTTCTTTTACCTAAAATGAATATTTATGTAATTCTGAGTATTTCTCTCACCACTGTTGTAATAAGAGGGATCAGGTTGGAATGGCACATCCAACGAGTATCATGAAGATCCCAACCCTCTCACAGAATATATTGGCATATAATACACATGATATAATGAGTGATGAGTAACTCACGGCAGTCTCGCTCATCAGAGTCGTCCACACAGTCTGATGTCCCATCACAGTGCCAGTCACCTGGGATACATCGGCCTGTCCCACAGCGGAACTGCCCCAATTCACATCCTATGAACAATTATAATTTTCCATAATTCAGTACTTCATTTAAAGCATTTTCTTACATGCTAATATGACTATTATCCACTGCTATCATTCAGTTTCTTACATTTTTAAATATAAATGAACTTAATGGGTCAGCATTCTGCATCAGTTTCAAGGCTGGGGCCGGGATAGTGTGTCACGGAATGTTACGGAAGAAACAATTATCACACTTTTTGGCGGAGGATCAAGCCGAGATTAGGGGAAGTACAATGTCCCCTCAAAGTGGGACTACACAAATAAACTGTTTGTAATCTGTACAGTATACTCCCAATGTGAGTCACGCTTCATTGGAAACATTCAGGAAGTTTATTATACTGTGGTTATTGTCCTCATTAATATGCCATTGTTTTTATACTTCCAATGAAAGATAAATGAGGAACCTCTCCAAACCTGAACTTTTGTATGTTAATCTAAAACAATATGTGCTAGATACCGATTACTACTGAAGATTATCCACTGCTATGATTCAGTTTCTTACTTTTTGAAATATAAATGTTGATTCAATTATTAATCGTATCATTATTCAAATATATCCAAAACGTTTGTTATTCTATTCATCCTGTCATATAAAAAGAAATCAGATAATACTTAAATACTGTATATTTAATGAAAACATGGCATGAGGGGGCAGAGACGCCTTCCACTGATGAAGCATGCTGTTAATAGCATTGACAAGCCTTGGAGACAAGCGTGCCAGCCGTCCTCCCGACAGTTACACAACCTTCACTGCACTCATCCCCAGCCTCCTTTTGATGTTCTCACTGAGTGGCATCTGTAGAGATAAGGTGCTACCACTCTACCTTCCCTGACATTTTCCAGGGGAGATTGATTCAGGCAGCATAGTTCAGTGGCAGAGCACTCCATCAGACCCGTCCAAATAGGAATGTGCAATTCTGATTGTCTCTCCGACAGCCTGATATATGGTGCATGCTGTTCCTGTCCGGTCTGAGGTGTAATTGGAATAAATAGTGGTACTGGGTGGTACCACAACCATTTCAACCCAAATTCTTCATGAGACGAGCTGTGAGGTGGTGATTGGTGGTGCAAGCTTGGGGTTGGTGGTCTATGTCTGTCCTGTTGTATCTTGCATTCTGAAAACACTCTTCCTTTTTAATCAAATAGACTAACAGCAAAACTAAAATTAAATGCTGCATTACTCCTCTGTAATGCCTTACAGCTACTAGAAATTAAAGAGACATGTTGTGATACGTGCAGTTACAAAGTAATATCTTAAAGATACAATATTAAACATTTCTAAGTTTCAGATTTATTGAGTTTAAATCAGGGAGTTTATCATCTCTTTTATCTAATATACTCTCTAAAAGATGGATGACTTCCACATCAGTTGTGGGGGTCACTGCATGTGCTACTGCAGTAAAACCTTTAAAAACACTCTGATCAAACTTCTTTGTCTCATGTTAACTGAAGACCAACCAAACGTCTTCACGATCAACCCAGCAAAACCTGGCTGCAAATTGAACTCCTGCAGCAGCTACCTGGGAAGCAAACAGTTTTTCCTGCTCAGTTTACTAATGATAAAATTGCTCACGATCCGCTCAAAGGAAGCCTTTGTTACAAGGCAGTGATCCCTGAGGTTTCAGCATCATCTATAGCTTGGCAGCAGGGACAAGTGTACAGTATAAGAATGGCAAAGAGATGTTCTCCGTTAAACAAAAATACAAAAGTTCCCCTGTAATAAAGGCACATTTGTTGATTTTAAGTATTAAACGACAACACCAGGACAACAAAGTTTAAAAAACAAATAAAGTGGACAGTAAAAATGTTTTCATATTATTTCAATATAAAGTTATTACATTCAACCAACAGCAATAACACTAGTTGTGAAAGAAAACCATAAAAATGTCCTTAACAAATAAATAAAATCTGCTTTTGAAAAGATCAAGATGTTTATAGCTGCCATACATTGAGACCTGCAGTTTGTCAACTTAAAACCACGTATTCCCAGGAGAACCGTCTACAGGAGGCTTTCAAATGTAGCCAGTATTTCCTGGCAGTATCACTTCTGGGAAAGGTGACAGATACAGTGAAGCAGAACCTTTCAACAACGCTACGTTGTGTGAGGGTTCCTCTTACATCCTAACAAGAACATCACCTTTGTAAGTTTTCCTTAATCCTCAAGTTTCTATCCCTTCATCCTAACAAGGTGGCAATCTGACTACCTCTGTAAATATTACATAGAAGACTGAGTGAATGATGCAAATCCACTGATTAGAAGGTTTAGTCTGAGTCAGTTAATGAGTGTTTTATATCTGTACTTTGTGTTTTATTTGTGGTTTTCCTTTCTCTTCTTTCCAGCCTTGTGTTTTCAAATTAGCAACTTAAACCCACAGCAGGAGAGCGCACCGCACCATCCATGCAGAAAGATAAGGACGCCCTACTATTGACCAACAAAGAAGAGCAGTAGAGGAATTTTCATTAGAATGAAACCCCCCAAAAGCCTTAAACCCCACTGTGAAATTACAATGGCACAAAAGAGGTGCCAGCAGGGCTGTGAACTCATAACTGGAAGTGTCGCCATAAAAATGCCACTCTGGAGATGGGCAGGAGGAGGCAGAGTACAGTAAGGCTCACTTCCTGCGATAAGGTGAAATAAAAATGAAACATGAGCTCCCCTCTCACGGCCACCCGTTAAGCAAACCTGGGCACTGCCACTGAAACTCTCTGAATCTCTTTCTTGTCACGTGGGGTCCCTGAAAGATGTCGTCAAGCTTTCACCGACATCGTCTTGTTTTGGCGCATTCTTCCAAACTGACTGAATGTGTGTGTGTGGAGAAGAGTTGTGAAAACGGCTGCTGGCAGCACGAAACACTGGATCCGTCCATGCTGTCAGAGCGAAGTGCTGCTGCCTATTTCATATGGAAATCAAAGCAGCAGAATGCAGTCAATTGCCAAACAAGTGACTTTGGCTTGAACTGCGATGCACAAAACAGTGAAAAACCGAGGGGGCTTTGGCAGTGGCATGGCAGCAAAAGCAAGAAATAGATGGAGCGAGGGATAAAGCTTTAGTCTGGTTACTACTGAGGAAAACTCAACAGAGTTTTGTGTAAAATGTATCACAGAATTCAGTTGTTACGATGCAATGACACAGCCACTGGACAACTTATTTTCCCTCGGTACAGTGAGTCACAGATCACCAGCTGTGAGTTGGAGGCTGGACTCCATCCTCAGTGTCTGTAACCTAGACTCAGGGAGCTGCAGGAAAAGAAAGGATTTGCTCTCGATTTGTGCCAACTGCATTCTTGTTTCTAACGCTGTGTTACTGTTGCACAAGGATTTAGGCTCCTACACCGGAAAGAAGCCGGCATGCATGAGTTTTAACGTGCACATGCTGGCAAGTTTGTATGCCTTTAGAAGGTTTGAACGCAATGGGTTTTTTTATCAACGTCATAAGAGACTAAAACCGAAAATATGTTTGATCAAATTAAGACGGACTATAGCTGCGCACATGACCCAAGCCCAAGCAGACTGAAAAGACATTAGTAAACATGTCTGTTTTCATTATACTGTTTCATAGTCCTCTCATGAAGTAACAACTTAATGTGTAACATAATTGTGGTTGTTGTTGTGAACTTAATGGGTTATAAGGATGTCAGCAGCCAATGATTAATGGAGAAAACTACTCAATTTCCGAACAAAATATGTATAGAGCAGCAAAATTTGCAGAGGGTAGTTAACAAAACGACTACCACGAAACTGTCACATCAGCTATTAGTACCAGTGTCAGCATTCTGCATCAGTTTCAAGGCTGAGGCCGGGATAGTGTGTCACGGAAAGTTACGGAAGAAACAACTATCACACTTTTTGGCGAAGGATCAAGCCGAGATTTGGGGAAGTACATTGTCTCCTCAAAGTGGAAGTATACAGTATACTCCCAATGTGAGTCACGCTTCATTGGAAACATTCAGGAAGTTTATTATACCGTGGTTACTGTCCTCATTAATATGCCATTGTTTTTATACTTCCAATGGAAGATAAATGAGGAACCTCATAACAATTATGAGTATTTTTGTATGTTAATCTAAAAAAGTATGTGCTTATGAAAATACTGATTACTACTGAAGATACTGTGCTTTATATTTAAGACATCATTTTGTTTGTTTCAGTTGTCATCATCAAAATTCAGCTGTGAGTACTAAGACTGCTGCGATTCAAAGGAAATGCCAAGTAACATTTTTTCAGATGCCACAGTCTCAGATATATTGTCTTTTTTGGCATGTAGAGTTTGACTTTTTGGGGGTTTTTTTCTGTGTCTGTCAGCTATTGAGGAAATAGGATGTTTCATAATAAATCAATAAGAAAGCAGTAGCTGGGACCTTACTCTCTTTGCAGTTCTTTCTCTCAACTTTAAACTGCTCCTTAGGTAGAAATGGTTCCATTCTGCAGCACCTGCAGTGTAATTAGTTGCTTGATTCACACTAAGGAGCTTACGTACTGAGGGTTGAGCAAAAAGAAAGCAGATTACAATTTGAGAAGTAGGATCCAGCCGGGGCGACAAACACAGGAGACAAACACAAGGCTGTCATGTAGAAAAGAGCAGCATCTCAGCATGTTGTTCGTCCGTCTCACATTAGGACAATAAAGTTCTCCCCTCAGGCGCGATCAAGTTTGAATCAGTGATTTTGCGGGCGTGAAAAAACCTGCCCCGCCGAATGAGATTTGTACCAGTAGCCCTCAGTCCTCACAGATTGTCTGTAAGTCACATGCTCTTTTCTGTTACCTAGCAACAGTAAAGCTCAGGCAAAAGTTCCTCAAGAGAACTTCCAATCTGTCTGAGGGAAGGCTTTGTGCCTAACCTTTAAAGCAATACTATGCGGTAAAACGTTTAGCTCTACAGCCAGATTTACTTTATCTAAAGGCCACATTAACATTAGTGGAAGATATCCCGTGGCTCGGGTAAAACAGGGGCTTTCTTAATCTTCAGCACGGTTGTTTTCAAGTGTTCACTCAATTTGAATATCTTAATTTTCATAAAAAAATAAACTGCATTCACATTTTTCTTTAATTCAGCCAAGAAAGAAAAAGGTTTAGTTTATCTGAGGTTTGTTTTGATTGAGCAACAAGTGCAATGGGGGGGGGGGGGGGGGGGGAATCACTGTTATCTCAACAACTCTGCCTTTGCCTCAGTGAATGTTTAAGGTGTCAGTGAGTGTGGATGAAATAAATAAATGGGAAATAAAGCCCCCCCAAAAAATAAAAAAAGAATAAATCACACCACTTACCCTCAGAGTGGCACCATCGCACGCAGCACACGAAGAAGACGAGGAGGAGTCTGAGTAGCGGTGCTCTCCACATTCTGGCCGGTCCGTCCAGCTCCGCGGTGCAGATGGAGGAGCTGTGGGGGGGGAACTGGGCCTGGGATGCTGTTGCCTTCCTCTTGTCTGTCTCTCCCGGCCCCGCTAGTTGATGAGAAGGGGGCGTGCACAAAGGCCCGGGAGCCGCTCCCCCACCCCAGCCCCAGCCCCGGCCCCGGCCCCGGCCCTCCGGATAAATCCCTCTGGCCCTGGAATCTGCATAACGCCATGCGGGCCCGACTTGTCCCGAGTGCCGGTGAATTCTTTTCACTCGGCTCCGTGTGTTTGCTCCATACTTGGGACTTAAAGTCGCTGCCACTGAGGAAAACAACCATGGGACTATTAGATTATACAAACTAGTAGAAATAATAATAATGAACTAGGGCGTCCTGGAGGCCTGGTGATGTCACGTAATCCCTGCGTCTCTGGTTCGAGCCTGATTAGTAGTAGACATGTTGTGGCATATTTTACACTAACAACACCCACACACTGGATTTAATGTACACACAGATAATAATTCACTTTATGAGTATTTTACGCATTAAAACGAAGCGTTAAGATGTTAAAAAGCCATATATTTTATTTAGGGAAGCGTAGGGAAATCGTTCAAATGATACACGACAGACATTTCCAAAACGAGGTAAAGGCGACCAATAACACTGCCACGTATAAACATAAAGTAACGCAACATTGACAAGGGGATTTAAGGAACACTTGGAAGATTACCGTTGTTTGTCAGTGTGGCGCGTACCTCCACTGTCCACTAATGTGAAGCTGAACGTCGCCATCTTGCGGCCGAGCAAAGTATCCGTCTCTGTTGCCACTAGCGACCGAGCAACTGAAACTTTCAAGAGGTTTGAGCGTGAACTAAAAAAATAGCATACAAGAAAACAACACATACAACTGAGAATATGCCTTTCTAGTCACCATGGCAACCCCACAGTGCAATGCTGAAAACGTCATCAGATCCTCTGAGGTATGTAAATGTAACAACAATGATAAATCACTGTTTGCTAATGAGTCTGCAGAGAAATGTGAGTTCACAGTTTCCTAACAATGAGTGTTACTTTTCTGTTTACACGGCTGCATGAACCTCAGGGACTTTGTAGCTGGTCGTCCCCCACACTGACATCCACTACTTGCACACACATGTTTAACTTTTAGTGGCTGTGTTTGTATTTCCCCCCTGAAGTTCGGTATTTGCCTCTTAATTTACTTTATCTTGGGCATTTTCTTCCTACTTGATATGTTTGTTATGCCCCAAACAGCAAAGTAAATTCCTTGTATGTTGAAATGCCACATGGCTATAAATCTGATTCAGATTCTGACACACAACAATCAATACTTTGGAGCTATAATGATAAATACATTGTTTTTAAATAGTTTGTCCAATTTTATGCCATTATGCCTTCTCACCTGTAAATGTGACCGTTTCCCAGTTGTCTTGTTAACTGTAGATTTGACTGTGATGACAAATTAAGCTATTTTAACATAAATGCATAATAATAACAATCGATACATAAAATTATACAAATGGCAGGAAATAGTTTGCCTTTATGAGTACTTTGACATGTATTTTGACATGTATATTGGCTGACAATACTGCTGTACTTTTACTTTAAATGTTCTAATGTATATGTGGATTGGACTATATTGACACCTCTTTTTACTGAAATTACAGATATCACCCAGGTTTGCCACTTTCATTGTCCAAACCTTAGCCCAATCAGTAAATTGGGTCATTTTAAAAACAGTGAGTATGTTTACATGGACAAAAAAACTCAACTTGTTCCTACTAAGATGTCATATTGACTATGTTGTTTTACACAAGTTGCTAATAGAATACTCAATTCATATTCTTGTCATGTTGGAGAGCATAGTCTGAGTATGACATCGAGCAGTTAAACATCTTGAAGTCACAAAATGTTCCGAAAAACTCAAATAGGACATTATAATTCGATTAAGCTGTAGACATGTCTATAAAAAGCGATTACGGGTTGAAATACTCCTCATGTCTTAATTTGGTAGTGGCTATTTGTTCAAAAGATGTGTCCGTCAAAATAAACAAGTCTAGTTGGGTTGTACTCAGGCAATTAAAGAAGTCCATTGTCCACACTGAATTCACAGTTGGGTAGATTTATTTTCACGTTCAAAACAAAGATATGCATGTACTTCTCCTCATGCTCTGGTAAAAACAAAAACACTTCCCTTCCTGGGGCTTCCCCTCATTAACACACCTGCTACCTTTACTGTGAATCCTACCTGGTCTAGTCTTGTGTCCCCTAGTGTCTAAAAATATAAATGCAAAAATAACAAATATTAATAATCACAATATATCAAATTAATGAAATAGCTCCTACACTCCGGCCCCTAATTGTAAACACAATTATAAAATAAATAAATACATTTCAATGGAGCTATGATTAATTTCATATTCACAAGTATGTGTCATGATTTTAAGCTTGACTGAAACTTCATTTCTTCGATGTTCCTGTGAAAAATAGTTTGGGTCATAATGGTCTAGTCTGTTGCCTCCAGTAGCAAACAGATCTTTGTGACAGGCCTTTCCAGTATACTGTGTTTTGTTTCTCTGGGTCATTTTCAATGTTGATGACGGCAGCGTGGATTTCTTTCTGTGTCAGTTGCTCTCAGTCTCAGAAACCAGGTTGAGAAGTAATTGACCAGATAAATGGTGCGATTTTTCTGGGTCTTTGACAATGAAGTTGACTGCCAGGTTTCTCTTGACCTCTGGGTCATCAGAAGAAATTCCATTAGGATCCAACTCAGATTTAGGTCATTTCTCCCCTGGAGGTAGGTCAAGGGAGTAATGGCCATCTTTCAGCACTGCTGAGCTGTAAGCAATATTCATTAACTTAATGTCTTCTCTTGACATTTCAGCCTGTTCCTCTGATGACCTCTCGCTGATTTCATGGTTATACTGATTAACCAGCATTTCACCAATGTTTGCAATGGAAATTCGATTGGTAGTTACAGCTGAACAGCCAGTTTGTTTCCTGCTGTTGTTTCCATCTCGAAGTGGACCATTAAGAAACTATCCCGCTTTGATTCTCAACGCATAGGGTCTGCATCCTTATCCAATCCAGACACATTCAAACCTCATATCCCATGATTGTCCACATTCTTTTCTTGACCCATTGTTCTTAACAGAATGTGGGTTCTTCGTCTACTCACATTCAACCATTGCCCCTAGACTATTTGGGCAAAACATACCAGAACTGCCAGGGTCAAAGAAAGCATAGGTTTGCAATACCTTGTCACCCATTTGACTTTCACTTTGACTGGGACAATAGAAAAGAGTTGTCAATATTGAGAATTCCTGGATGCCTTTTTCTCCATCCACTCTGACTTGTCTTTTCCTTCTATTGCAGTAGCATTGCCTTGGAGTAAAACCTTTGTTTGAAGTTACAAGATGTGTATCATAAATGTTGCCAAACAAGGGATCTGATACAATCTTAACTAGTTTTTCGCTAAATCTGACGCGGTGGGAAAACATGGCCCTCTGCGCTTTTGCAGATCACAGGCAGTGCCTCTCCACTTTTCTCGAAGCTTAAAGGGCAACGTCAGCACTATGTTTGTCATGTGTGATGGCATTTCCAATTCCTTCATGTACATGATTTGTTCTGTTGCATTACAGCTTCCACGGAGAAAGAGAGCAAAAGCCTGTTATGCTTGAACATCCGCACCTTTAATAAGTGTCCAGCTTAAAACTCTCTCCATATAAGCAGAATACAGTTTTTCTTCATCTCCAAAACATTCTTTTAGAAGATTATTAGCTCTCTTGTATCCTAGATTTGAAGGAAGATGGCTGCACACACATGTCTCGTGGCTGAGGATCTCCATTAAATACTAGAATGTATCGTAGTGGATCCAACGATCCACAGGAATGTGGATGTTCCTTTTTCCAGTTTTCTTGATCCAAGGGTGTTTTTTTTAATTTGATGTTCCAAAGGAAGGGTTTTTTACTCTGATGTTCCAAAGGAAAGATTTTTACTTTGATGTTCCAAAGGATAGTTTCTTACTTTATGTAGTGGCTATTTGTCCAAAAGATGTTTCTGTCTAAATAAACTTAATAAAAAGCCACTGAGGCACCAGTCTAGTTGGGTTGTACTCAGGATAAAGAAGTCCATTGTCCGCGCTGAATTCATGGTTGGGTCGATTTATTTTCCTGTTCAAAAACAAATACATACATGTGCGAACCTCATGCACACCTGCTACCTTTATTGCAAATCCTACCTGGTCTAGTGCGTAGTGCCCCCTAGTGACTTAAAATATAAATGCAAAAATAACAAATAATAATAATCACAATATTTTCTGTTGAGTTAGTCAGAAAATGCTGTTTATATGGCAGGGTTTTACAAGTTTGTATTATTTGAGTGTAAAAAGTTCTCTGTTTAGATTTCTCATCAGAATCTGTTTTCAAAGCTCAAATACAGCATGAATTAGCAATCAAGCTGCTAAATGGGCCAGTCTATTAATATTAGTATGTGGTTTAATAAGTAGTATGAATAGTGTCTGTCTATCATGTTTTATCATCTGCCATTTTCCCCTCCCACCAGCATATGGACAGTTTTCAGAGGTCACTGGACAAACTTCGGAGTCTTTCCACAGAGGATGTGACCGAGACAGAAATGCTGCGGTCCAGGATAAATGAACAGTCAAGTATGATCTGCATCCTGAAACAGAGAGCAGATGAGCTGACACTTCGATGCCAAACCCTGCAGAAAATCAACACAGAGCAGGAGGACGGAGTAACAGACCGCCAGAGAGAGCTGGACAGTGAAAGAAAGAAAGCAGAGCTAATAGAGAGGAGGTTTATGGATTTAGCCGCCAACAATCAAGCACTTATTGTGTTTATGGATGAGCACAAAAGTCAGAATGCCCAGTTGAAGATGGAAAACAAACGGCTGCAGTCAGAAAATGACACACATTTCTCCCAAAAATTGCAAGATAAAGAAGTGTTGGTAAAGAAAATGATGCAAGAAATCAAACGGCTGACAGAGAATTACACAAATAAAGAACATGAATATCAGTAAGTTTATTAAAATCACTCATATACTAATAACAATTAAACATTTAGTGGATAAATCCATTTGTAAAGGTACTGAAATTTAACATTTTTAGCCGATTAAGTCAAACTAAACTACCATTCACTGCTTTAAGCTTCAAAATCAACATCAGACTTATGCATGATTGTAGAATGTAAAAACTGAATTTGGACTTCATGCAAGCAATATGGAGATGTCAATTGCTATGGGCATTTTTTACTTTTTAATAATTTCATTGATAATGTAAGAAAAATCAATATAATAATAATAACATATAATAAACTTTTTAATTGTACTTTCCCTAGCAATGTTACACAGTGCTTTACATTGTAGATATATGGATTAATCAGTAATGCAACTGGTTAACCATAAGTTGAAGCTGCATATTTTGCATTTCTCTTTCAGGAAGAATTTAGCTGAATGTCAGTCAAAACTCCTGGAAGAAGCGACTCAACATAAATCCAAAGAAGCGTCGCTACTTGATCAATTGCACAACACTGAGCAACAGCAAAGAGAAGCTGCAGAAATGTGCAAAGGTGGGTCGACTACATTTATCATTCTCCCAAGTGCAACAAAATACAAGCTTTTATAAAAGTGTTGTCTTCGGTCTACATTCAGAGCTGAAGCTGAAGCTACAAAGAGATGAAGAAAAGTACACTGCGAAGGAGATCCACATGAAGAAAAGCACAACACGTCTTATCAAAGAGAAGGAAGAACTGTTGTCTCTGTCCGTGGAGAGAGGGAGAGTGATACAGGTGATATAAAAGAGTATTTGTTGAAAAATTGAGAATGATTCAGTCTCTTCATGTAAATACACCTTGGTCTTAAATTCAGGAGAAACAAGAGGAAATCCAGCAGCTGGAGAGAAAATGGAAAAAGGAGAAGAAATCCAGAGCCGAAGCAGAAGACAAGTAATGTTTGGGTCAACATTTTCTTTCTATTACACTGGCTAGTAGTATAACTAGTAATGTCTCCATCGGTCTTTGCCATTGACTCAGGTTTGAACAGGACGCAGAGGCTGTTAACGCAGACGTCAAAGTGAAGTCGCTCAAGGTTGCTCTCAATGAATCCGCAACAAAGTATCAGAGGCTTCAAAAGGTTTGAAATCTGCAGCATTGAAAAGTGAAATCAGTCGCCCATAAAGAAATGAGGACTTACCCAACATGTTTTCTTCTTTTAATTATTTTGCAGGATTTCGATGCTTTCAGAGAACACAGCGCCAGCCTCCTGACCCAGGAGAGGGAGCTGAATAAGAAACTTCGCCACATGATAGGCTAAATTGAACAGAAGGCAGAAATAAGGAGAGAGAGAGTTGTCTCACCTTGATTACGAGTAATGTGAATATTATTGTCTAGAAGGGTATCAAGCTTACCAGTGAGACATGGTTTTAATAAAAATGAAAACCTAATGTTAATTTTCACCGAGAATGTTTGCTCATCGACTGCTGGCAATGAAAGACCATCACAAAAGTTAATATCACAACATAATGTTTTTATTTCATCTTCTCATTTCAAGATAAATGGAGCCACAACACATCTTATGTAACTTGACACTTCAGCAGTTCCTCTATTAGAAATTATACTGTACAAATATTTATCTCATAAAACAGACAAATCGTTTATGAGTGTTCCTCTGCCAGTCTCTGAGCCTTTTCGACGACTTCTTCAACTGGACCGACCATGTAGAACGCTTGCTCCGGCAGGGCATCATATTCACCTAGAAATAAAGAAAAGGATAGAGTCATTACCATCAAATGTCCTTAATTAGCCCTTATTTAGAAATTTCTTAGCGTTGGTGCAGCACTCTACCTGCTAGAATACTCTGGAAGCCTTTGATTGTTTCCTTGAGAGGCACCAGCTTGCCCATGTGACCAGTAAACACCTCAGCGACCTGGAAAGGCTGCGACAAGAAACGCTGGATCTTGCGAGCGCGGGAAACCGTCAATTTGTCCTCCTCAGACAGTTCATCCATACCCAGGATAGCAATGATGTCCTGCAAGGATTTGTAATCCTAAACAAAAGAACAGATTCACTGTTAGACAAGGTTTTATTTAAGTTTATGGATTGCGGCAGTTGTTTACGGTCAGTCAAAATCATAGGACTGTAAATGAAGACGGACCACATGACAGCGCCCCAAAAGTGAAGCCAAATCATCTTTATCGCTCCCTGGTGGCTCACTGCTCCTGCCTCCTCCATGTTAGTGGATGGGACATGGACCAAACTTAAGTCAAAGTACACGTTTTAAAAAGGGTTTCTGTCATTTTAGGTAGTTCTAATCATGCGATGGCAGCCTGATTGATAGCTGAGCCTGACTTGTGATTGGTCGAGTGCGTGTATCAGCAGGATATCGACACCATGGCTCCACACCATGATCACTACAGCAGACTCTGGCTCCAAATTAAAAAGTGCAAGATGGAAGCACCCATATCCAGAATGTTTTAGCTTCATTTTTGTACAATAGAGACTGAATACGCAACGTGCATCTTTATTCTATGGTCAAATTTTGATGCCATCCACCATAAGGCTAACCTGAAGAATCTTCTGGACACCACGAGCAATATCGTAGTGTTCGGCCCCAACAATGTTGGGGTCCATGATGCGGGAGGTAGAATCCAGAGGGTCCACAGCAGGATAGATTCCAAGCTCAGCAATGGCACGGGACAGCACAGTTGTCGCATCCAAGTGAGCGAAAGTTGTGGCAGGTGCAGGATCGGTCAAGTCATCAGCCGGCACATAGATGGCCTGTAACCCAGTTTACAGTTTTGGTATGAAAAGACCAGAAAAAGCAGAGTGTGCTGAAATGTGATTCGCATCTTGTGTCTTCTCACCTGTACTGAGGTGATGGAGCCCTTCTTAGTGGTGGTAATTCTTTCCTGCATTGTACCCATGTCAGTGGCCAGGGTGGGCTGGTAACCCACAGCAGAGGGGATACGACCCAACAGGGCAGACACCTGGAGAAACACAAACATTCAGACACAAGATACAAAATGTACTGTTCCATTAATGACATCTGCAAAACTTGGGGAAGAAAATCTAGCATTGTGAACCTCCGATCCAGCCTGTGTAAATCTGAAGATGTTGTCAATGAAGAGCAGCACGTCCTGTCCCTCCTGATCGCGGAAGTATTCGGCCACAGTCAGACCAGTAAGAGCAACTCTGGCACGGGCACCTGGGGGCTCGTTCATCTGACCGTACACCAGCGCTACCTGAGAATGTGAAGACCAGGGAAGTTTAGCATGATATAACACAGAGTATCTTTGAGTGTCCAAACACATACAGTGAACTAATTAGAGATTGTTACCTTTGAGGTGTTGTCCTTCAGGTTGATGACACCGGACTCGATCATTTCATGGTAGAGGTCATTTCCCTCACGGGTTCGCTCTCCCACTCCGGCAAACACGGAGTAACCACCGTGAGCTTTGGCCACGTTGTTGATCAGCTCCATAATCAATACAGTCTTGCCCACACCAGCACCGCCAAACAGACCTGAAGGAACACATCATTAAACAATAACCATGACAAGCATGTAGGAAAATGTGTCAAATAAAAAATAAATGGCGGTGTATATAATACACCAACCGATCTTTCCACCCTTGGCGTAGGGTGCCAACAGATCGACCACTTTGATGCCAGTGACCAGGATCTCCTGCTCCACACTCATGTCTGTGAACTCAGGGGCCTCAGCATGAATAGCAGCAGTCCTGTACACATAATAATTCTCATGATTAGATATGAAATGTATAGAATACAACTTTATTGTCCACAAGAGACCCAAATCACACGAATAGGATTAAATCGCTCCCTTTTTAAAAACTATGTTGTATAATTTGTTATGTAGTTTTATAAGGTTACATCCACAGTTAAACACATGAGATAGTAGCTGCTACAGACTGGGTAGGGAAGTCAGAAATTATTGGTCAGAAATTATTCGTCCATTATTAGTCCACACAAAGACACAGTGTTGGGTTTGGTATTGGGGATTTGTTGACATTACAGCTGCTTTCAGACTGTAGAGGCTGTATATGAGAACGAAAGTAGGTTGCTCCAGACATTTTCCAGAAAAATCCTGCCAGAAAATGTCCATGTGGGGTAAACAAAAACATGTGTTTTCCGCAGCAGAATTTATTTGTCATGTCCTGCCTTCAGCTTGCTCTACGCAGACGCCACAGCTCGACTGAATTTTATGACTTGGACAATCTGTTTTCTTTTTTCCGTGAAAGGAAAACTCTGGAAAATTCCCAGACCCAATTTCCTGGAGTTTATATTCGAAAATGAGTTCAGAAAAATACAGAACTCCAGCATCAATCTTTTCAATAGAATACTCACTGTTTGGTGCTTATTGGACCCCTCTCGTCAATGGGTTCTCCAATGACATTCATGATCCTGCCAAGGGTCTCAGGACCCACAGGGATCCTGATCGGGGCCCCTGTGTCCAAAACCTTCTGACCTCGAACCAGACCTTCAGTACCATCCATGGCAATGGTCCTGACTGTGCTTTCACCTGGAGAAACACATGAGGAGGGACGGTAAGACAGTGTTTAAAGGTCATAGCAGGCGTCTTAGCTGCATTACAAACTTCAACCCACTCACCCAGATGCTGGGCCACCTCAAGCACCAGCCTGCTCTCACGGTTAACCACCTCCAGAGCATTGAGAATGGGAGGGAGGCCCTCATCGAACTGCACATCCACCACAGCACCGATCACTGCCACGATGTGGCCATTGGCCAGTGCAGCCTGACCAGCCGGGGCTGCATAAGTCCTGCCTGAGGGGGAAAGAGACAGACAGGGGACAATGACATAAATGGCAACATGTTGAAAGTGAGACAGCAGCAGCTAGATCTGAAAAATCTAAATATAGTTTAGTTTTCTATTTGTTAGGATTCTACAGGTTTGATTTTATATCTCTAAGATTCTGGAAAAGACTGAAGGATGATCAATATATCCATGCGTGTTACAATAAGAAATTATAAACTTAATTACAGTTAAATTAGTTGATAAAGACAAATAAAGAAAATACAAAATAATATGTAAAATATAAACAGAATCAATATACATCTTAACAGATTCATCCAATTCAAATGACACAGATAAAAAAGTATTATTGTACAGTTAAACCAAGTCAGTGACACTCGCACGTCGCATTTGACTTGTACAAAGTCACTTTGAAAGGTCATTCGTTGTGGTGAGCAAACCTAAACCACTACTGGAGCTCCAGAGTCTGACTGAAGAAAACACTACGATCAAATATCAGCTTTTCATTTATTCCAGCAGCTCCAGTTGAATAAAAATCTCCTCATCGTTGACTGAAGTGAATGGAGAGACTTCATGGTGAAGTTGTGGCCCCGAACCCCTGCTGCGTCACAAAAACAGTCACAGATCAAACACCGACAGTAGTCGCTCCGTGTTAAACACAAAGTGTTCACTTACTTGTATTAAGAGCTGCATGGTTTGGGCTGACCGTCTTCAGGGAGTTAAGAGCCCCCAGAGCGCGACGTCCTGCAGAGGCCAACATGGTAAAGATGGCTGAAGGTGAAGTCTCTCACACACACACACACACACACACACACACACACCTACAGGAGATCAGAGGAACTGCTGAGCCCTTATACAGTGTTGTTATGACCTGCCCTAACCACAGGAGGGCAGCCCCCACCACCCTAAAGCTTCACCTGACCTCTGGGCTCCACTGCGTTTGGTATTCGTTAATTTAAATGAGAACACGAGAAGTGATAAAAACAAGTGAAAAACAAATAAACAGAAAAAAGTATTATTTACATACCGCGATAAGGGGAAAAAATTCAAACGCTTAATGATTTAATCTACATATTCAAAAAGGAGTGAGAAGAAGTACAAATCTATTTAATCACACCCCTTCTCCATTAATCATTAAAGAGATGGTTCACCCTAAAATGAAAATTCTCTCATTATCTACTCACCACTATGCTGATGGAGGGATGGGTGAAGTGTTTGAGTCCACAAAACACTTTTGGAGTTTCAGGGGTAAACAGTGTTGCAGCCAAATCCAATACAATTGATGTAACTGGTGAGGGT
This sequence comes from Verasper variegatus, assembly GCA_026259375.1. Taxonomy (NCBI): domain Eukaryota; kingdom Metazoa; phylum Chordata; class Actinopteri; order Pleuronectiformes; family Pleuronectidae; genus Verasper; species Verasper variegatus. The sequence continues at coordinate 11,398,615 of CM048052.1, forward strand.
AGAAGTGGAAAGTGATTCATCTCAAAATCCACTTTTCTATATATTTTCCAATATGATTCAGTTGATGGATTGATGGAGTTAGTGTGGCTACTGAAATCTGATCGGTTCAAATTAAAACACTTTTCAGATAATTCTCTTATCTTGTAATCGTCTGCAGTTGTTTATGACTGCAGATGATTACAAGATAAGAGAAAAAGGGAACACAAACAAAAGCATTCAGTCAGTGATGAAAGTAAATGAACATTTCCCACATCTTATGAATCTTGCTGCAGCACATACACACCGTGAACGTCTGTCATTCGTCATAAAACAAAGTGACGGGCTGAATTTTGCCAAGCGATCATTCAGCTCAACATTCCTTTGTGTCAGGGAGTCTCCTCTAATTACTTCTTGCCTGAAGCTTCGGAATACAAAGCCTCTTCACCTCGAGCACAGCAGGCAGAATGCTAAATGAATCTTAAGCCATGTCTGCACAGGACTGGACCACATGCGTCTTTAAATCCCAGCAGGAGGAGTATGCTAAGAGGTCACTACTACGAGTCAGATGGTCATCTCTCAGGGTCTTAGAGGTGAACCACCAGCAGCGTTCAGCAATTTATTTTCTCAAAGATATCTTGCATGTCACTCGCCTTCTCAATGCAGCCCTCCTTTTCATGAAATGATAATAAAACAAGACAACAACATATCCTTCATCTGTTTCTGATCTTAAAAAAGAGACTTAAGGCATCGCTCATCTGTTTAGAAGGTATTGTTGATCTTTTTTTCCTTGGTGACTTCAAATAAAGTTAACACAATTTATATATAGTTCATGTTTTTTCCAAATGCTTTTACCATCCACTGTAAAACACAACAGAATCTGATTTCTAGCATCCTGTCTCCATTTATCATGGCTTTGTAACTTTGTAAGATCCTAGACCTTTTAACCCTTTTTTCTCGGGCGGGGCTGTCGGTCATTTCAAAGTTCAGGGTGTAGACCAAATGTGGCCAGTCCTTTGCCATCAGGGGCTCTAAACCTTAAAACCCTACTTGTGGTATTTATGCCGGCATTAATGCCTGTTTTTATACCACTTCTTTAAAATTAACATTTTTGTTGGAATTAATTCTAAGTGTTATTGTTATTATTGCAACTTATATTCATGCTTTTCTAATATGCAAACTGTTTTATTTGCAACACAGCCTCTACACACTGAGAACAGGGAATGCAAGTATAAAAACTGAAATTCTATTCCAAAGTCTCCATGTGTAGCCCAACAATTCCACCCCTCCTCCTCGCTCCCTGCAATCAAAACAAAGAGCCTGAAGCTGTACTATCCAAATTTTAAAAGGCATAGAGGTATGTTGTGTCCTGATGTATCTAACCCTAACTATTACTTAGTAGTTGTACCTAGTTGTTAAAGTTCTATAATTGTCAAATACAAAGTGTAACAAATTGCACTACATGATAACTTTAAATCTGCAGTAATAAAATAACTTAGTGGCCTTCTAGGTAACCTATGTATCTGCAGTTTATTGTGCTTGTAGTGATCAAACACTAAATTCACCAAACACACACAATGTTGCTTCACCGCTGCACACAGCCGGCCCCCTGCCCGAGGGCAGAACTGGAGTCTTGGCAAGGCTCCCTGGGATGAGGTGCCGTCTTATAAAGGAGGTGTGAGCGTCTCAGGGTCCCTCACTCTCTGCTCTACAGAATGACTGACACGACTGCGGCTGCTGCAGAATCAATGAGCTGACTGGAGCAAGCTGTGCACCCCGGGTCCTCCGCTGTCCCTGCTGCCTTTATCACGTCTACATTTTGGGCTGCACTCAAACTGAGGTACAGCGTTCCTGACTGAAAGGTAAGTCAATGTGCAAACTCAGTTGATTTAAGGACTTATTCCTCTAACTTTCTGCAATTAAACTGTTGTCCTGTTATAAGAAGTATGGATGCACTTGATTAGATGCTCAAACTACTTTTTGTGGACAGTAACATTGATGGAACTTTGTATTCTTGTTGCCATTTTTCTCCGCAGCCGGGACAAGGATGTTCCCCTCCTTTACATCAGTGCTGCTAGTCACTGCACTGACCAGTGTCTGGGCCCAGGATCTCTATGAGGAGAGGAAAACTTCTAAGAAATCCAGAGGCAAACTTCTGGCTGCAAATATTCATGATGGACAAGGTAAGAAAATGAATGAAAAACATATTCAGTCTTTTTGGAGCTCATATTGCTGTGATACATCACTCAGTATTTTAGGTGGTTTATTTGTTCATGTTTTCCCTCATTTATATCAAAGAAATCATAATTAGGATTTATATATGTTTTACTCAATACAAATTGTATCAAAACCTGAAAAAATGCAAGGTTTTTACATGAAATTCAATGAAAATGTATCAATGAAATCACTGGAAGAACAACCTGTAAAATGGGTTGTAATGTCAATGGAAAGTGCTGCATCTTGTTCTGTGTGCACGCAGCCATCCTAGACGAGGACTGTAGCTTGGAGCTCTCCTTCCTGTTGGACAGCTCTGAGAGCGCTAAGGACAACCATGAGCAGGAAAAGCAGTTTGCCATGAACGTGGTGGACAGACTCCAAGGGGTTCGACTGCAAACCGGCCGCAGCACAAGTTTGAGGGTGGCCCTGTTGCAGTACAGCAGCCATGTCATCACAGAGCAAACCTTCAGAGACTGGAGGGGCATGGAGAACTTCAAGAACAGGATCGCTCCCATCATCTACATCGGGCACGGCACCTACACCACCTACGCCATCACCAACATGACCAAGATCTACCTGGAGGAATCCACTCCCGGCAGCATCAAAGTGGCCATCCTCCTCACAGATGGCATTTCCCACCCAAGGAACCCTGACATCTTCTCCGCTGTCGCTGACGCCAAGAACCAGGGTGTCAAGTTCTTCACCCTGGGCATCACCCCGTCGGCCAATGACCCAGCCAATGTAGCCCAGCTGCGTCTGCTCGCCAGCTCCCCTGCCTCCCAATTCCTCCACAATTTACAGGACGAAGACATAGTCAATAAAATCGTCACTGAGATTGTGAGTAAAATACCTCGTCTTTCAGCGGAGAGCACTTAGTAGAAAAGTCGTGCATTTGTCTTGATGAAGCATCTTTTGGGAGTTGACACATACGGGCTTGTTCAGGTATTTATATAGAGATGGAATGATGACAATGCAGCAGAGAGACAACGGGATAATATGTGTGTGACAGCTCTGGATTTAAGTTTTTCTCGAGAGAATTTACACAAAAAACATGTTTTTATGAGCTTATCCCCTGGATTTCCTTTAAAGGCTTAGCGTCTGTTTTAGGAAAAAATCTCTCATCACATTCCTTTATGTGGAAACAGTTGCATTTAAACAAGGATTATCTTTACAGCAACACACACACTATGCAATTCATTCCACTTCATCTCGAAGGGTAGAAGATGCTTAATGTAGAAGTATTCAGGAATGTTATCAGTGTTTATCAGCTTTTCTTTGTGTTGTTTGTGCAACATTGAGTTATTAAAACTATTATCTATAGGCAATGAATGAACAAACCTGATAATGTTTTTTCATAAACTTCTCATTTCTTTGCAGACTGGCTTGGCTGACGAAGGAGTAAGTATTGCAGTTAACTGATACAGACATTTAATAACGTGTAGGTGAAGATGCTCACTTTGATTGTGTTGAATTACACCTGTGACAACTTTGCAACGATGTCTCTTCTTTTTGAAGTGCCCTCTGGCTCAGAGATGTGCTTGCGAGAAAGGGGAGAGGGGGCCCGGTGGGCCTGCGGTGAGTACTAATCCTCAAACTTTTCAAAATACCTCACAACCAAAGATCAGTTTTCCTTTTGAAGTGTCACAGAAGTTTGACAGAACAAACGATTTCAGAAATCTGGCTCGGAGAAATCTTACATAGATCCTTTTATTTAAGGTATGGTAATTGTGCCGTTTTGAACAATCAGGATAACTGCTTTTCCCCCACCAGTATAGCTTGCAGGCATTTGCAAACACATTGTAAGTGGACAGGTGGTGCTGTCCCACATTCTAAAAGCAAACCTATGGCAACTGGGAAACAAGAGGAGAGATGGTGAATTGTATTTCCCAGAGAAATATGTTTGTTGCTACTCCATGTGCCCTGTCTCAGCTAGTTACTGTGCATTTCTCATGCAACATAAGATGTCCCATGGAAACCAGAGGCACCACATTTAGGGCTCTTTTCCCTATAAAACTGGACCTTTGGCCATCATAAATCTCACATGCAACCCCTTCTGCCACCAGGTCAGTGAGACAGGGACACAGGATGAGGGAGTGCAGTATGGAGAGCCAGATATTCTATTGTATGTAATGGTTGATTCTAGAGGAACACATTCACAGCCCCTCTAAGTACCCACGCACACTTTCAGACATACTTCCAAACTTCTGTTCAATCCCTCTCCTTCTCAGACAGCACAGATAATGTGAAGCTTTCCAGCAACCGGACAGGTGATCATTTGCTGACAGACAGCTGCATGGTCATTAACCAGGTGCTATCTCCTCAGAGAGATTCTTCAAATTCTTACACTAAGACCGAAAGGTTCTCATAATTGCTCTCATTAGTTTAATGGTCAAAAAGTAACAATTTCTGGTGAACAGCAACTGAAACTCACTGTCCAGGTGCAGCTATAGACAACGACCTGTGGCTCTGTGGACAAGACACTTCATGCCCACTAATGGCGTCAACTGACGTTCAGCCCTCAAATCCATGAGCACACCCATACGACGCATTCAGACACGAGGCCAGTGGTTTTCTTAGCCTCTGTCTGTATTGCACAGTGTCTGTCTGTAGTGGACAAAAATCCTTGCACTTTGACTTTGCAAACAACGTAGTAGACAACCTTTCATTTCCAGGTTATGGGTCATGGACTTGTGTATTTGTCATTAGTGATTTGAATGCATACTGACTGGAGAGAAAACACTCAGAAGAACAAATTATCCTGATCTTGACCCATATTTTGTTTCATTCTCCAGGGAAAGAAAGGTCGATCCGGAGATGATGGAACCCCAGGGCTTAAAGGGCATAAGGTGTGTGGTTTTTGATGGACATATGGGTTGACATTCTTAGCTGGGGGCTGTTTTCTTTTTAACCCTCCTGAGTGCACTCCTAAATTGTATGTTTCCATTTTGCGTCATCCAATATCTGTAAATTGTGATCCATTGAGCAAAACTTCAAAAAAAATATTTTTGTGTCACAGTTTATGGATATTTTTTTTATTTCGTTTTGTTTGTATGTTATTTATATTTTATTTATTGATCATGTCATATGTGATTAGGGTTAGTTTTAGGGTTAGATCAATTACATGCTAATAATTTTAAACAGATGTGCACATTTTGAGTAATTTGGGAGTAACGTTAGCTACTTACCCAAGCATTTCTGTGCTCTACTTGACATTTATGCAAATATTGAGCATATTATGATTTCTTGCATCTTACTCTTCACTGATCTCCTGTGGAGTACCCCAAGGTTTGCTATTGGGCCCTATTATATTTTCTTTGTATACTTACTAGGCTTTATTTATAGACAAAGTGACAATCTTTATTGTTGCACTGATGATATGTAGCCGTAACTTCCTTCAATAACAGATGATGCCAACTGAACTTCTACAACAGGTTGGACAAACTAACATTGATTATTATAATGAATCTGTGTAATCCCTTCATATCAGGGTGAAGCAGGATTGAGTGGACTACCTGGACGAGAAGGTGGTGAGGTAAATGCTGATATTTATGACCAAAATAAAGAAAATGTTCTCTACTGTCACATTTGTTTGTTCACACATATTTCATTTATTCTATTTGCAGGGGAAATTAGGTCTTAAAGGAGATAAGGTATGCAATTCAGGTACTGACAATGATGATGTATTATACTGCTGCACACAAAATGGACCTTTGCTGTACTTGTAATCTCTACACAGGGTGAGGGGGGAGAATGTGGCACTCCTGGAATCAAAGGAGACAGGGTACGGTGGTACTACTGACACTACTCATATTGAATATCATGTTTGCAGTTTGAAAACACTTTATTTGATGTTGTGATCATTCTCTTTCCTCCAGGGTCTTGAAGGTGCACTTGGTCCAAGAGGAGTCAGAGGCCTGCAGGTTTGTCTTAACTCATGTGTTTATAGAGCTTGTATTTGTTCGTTAAGACTTTATATTGTTTAAACAGTCACACAGAAGAGACAAAAAGAGACGTTTTACCTACAATCCATGGATACTCTGGATACCTACAACTTGAAGTACTATGAAACTTATTTCAGATACTGTAGATAACTATTAAAAATATAGATATATATTAGAATGACATTCTACATTTACATGGGTGTGTATTATTATCAGTTCCAATTGTATCCCTGCTGTGTGTTGATTATTAAATTACGATACAATACAATACAATATGGTACAATACGGTACGGTATAGTACAGGATGATACAATAACATACGATAATATACAATACAACAAGTCAAGACAAGAAAAGGTATGGTACGGAACCATAGCTTACAGTAAGGCAAGACAAGGTAAGGTAAGGTATGGAAAGATTTGCTACGAAATATACAAAATGAAATGATGAAAAATTAATCCCTGAATCTCTCATAACAAGTCAGACAAGTCAAACTAGGAAAATCCATATCAATAGCTTTAAAAATTACAACATTATGTCAAACACTTCCTCCTATCCATACAGAGTAATGTACAAACCGACCGTCTGGCTGTTTTCTAATTAATGGTTGCTTGTTGTCTCTGCAGGGGGTACCAGGACCACATGGAGACATCGGACCAGAGGGCCCTCAGGGAAAGCAGGTCAGCCCCTTTCTGAACATCTCTCACTTCAGCTCATCGTGCACATCTGCTGTGACCTTTACATTTCCTTTTATGATAAGTTTAAACAAGAGGTTGGAGTTTTACCGCCCAGAGTCTTAACCATCCTGCACAGATGGCCTGTTTGTCTGCTAATAGACCCCTGCATGAACATTTGGCAATGAGCCGAAATCCTCACCATTATTACTATTATTCACCAACATAGAAAAAAGAAAATCATACTACTGCTTCTCCTGTGTGTATCCTGTTTCTAAATACAGACTAGAAAGTGCCTACAGCATTGTCAGCTTCTCCAGCAAGAGCTCCTGTTAATAACATACATGGATAGTCAATGTATATGCTCAGTCTTGCCATGTGAGGACATGCTCGTAGGTGGCATTTGCAAAGATTAACAGCAATCTTGGTGGTCTCTATTTGGTGTAATTTGCATTAGATCCCAAAAACAGACTGCTGGAAGAAATGCAGCAAATGCTCAAATTCAACTGATGATTCAATTACATTAAAACAGGCAAAATAATGAATATTTTTGTGTCATGCTTGCTGTATATAAACATGGACGATGTGTCTCTGCTTCCTAACTGTTAAAAAAATAAACAAAGCTAAAATATTCTGAATATAGGTGCCATCATTTTGTGATTTTGTCATCATTTGGAGCCAGAGTGTGTTCAGTAGTGATCTTAGCCACAGTATCGAGGGTGCACCAACACATGCTCTCGACCAATCAAATTCTCAGTCTCGGCTGTCAACCATGACAATTCACTTTGTTTTTTATAACATCCATTAATAACTAAAATGTTGTTTTAGTGGCCTTGATTGAATTTGAAGGATGAAGCTCAGGTGTGTGGGCCAGTTGGCAGAAGATGAAAAAGCCAGAAGTCTCGTCTACCCAGCAACACTAGCAGACAGGAACAAAAACCAAATGGGGATAAAACAAAACACCCAGGCAGAAAACCCAGGAAGTTGAACCAGAAAGAAAAAGACAACAAAGAGCTTCCACCAATTCTCAGTTATTTTGAGACACAGTTGTTTGGGGATAAACATTGAGACATTACAGGGGCTTAAGTTTCACTCATATTTGTCCTGATTTACAGGAAGAGATCAAATACCTCGCCCATTACCCGATTTACAGTACACACAACAGCTGTAAGATTGACTGCATTCATTTCAGCATCTCGTCTACATGTGTTTGCGTGTGTCAATCAAGTCTAGTTTTAAGTTGCTGTGTACACTTTTGTCAAGTGTCATTATTTTTGTCGTCACAGGGTGAACGTGGCCTAGCTGGTCCCCCAGGAATTCAAGGGGAAACTGGTATTGGACTTGCTGGACCAAAAGTAAGATGTGTAATGGATGATCCAGTGAATAAGTTATTGTACTATGAGATTATTTGTGATTGTTTATTTGATGTCGTTTATTTGGGTTTCTGTTATTAAACTAAATCATTATATTATCTGCAGGGTGATATGGGGTTCCAGGGCAGGCCAGGTCCTCATGGTCCTCAAGGAGTGGGTGAACCTGGACTTCCTGTAAGTTAAGAACCAAACTGTCTGTGGCAAACTGTTGAAAGTTTTTGTGTCTGTGACGGCTGTAGTTGTGTCATTGGTAAATTGTTAAATGTTTTATTCAATTTACTGTTTGGGTGACGTATTCAACACTCTGGCTTTGTTTACAGGGACCTCAAGGATCTCAAGGCGTTCAAGGGGACAAAGGACCCCAGGGTGAAGGGTTCCCTGGGTCAAAGGTAGGCCTATTATTTTGAGACTATCAAACAACAGTAACATTGTCTAGGTCAAAACGAGTATGGAATATTGCTTTGGTAACAGATTTAAAACATAAATACATTCTTGAAAGTAGAATAGAGTGAAGCAAAGACCCCTCTATCCCCTGCACTGATGATTCTGTCAAGCTGCCCTTGAAGAAAGCATTTAACCTCCAGTGCTGCTGAGGCAATGGCTCAGCGGTAAATATGTGGATCTACAATAATATAATCTGTACAGTGCTTCTGGGAATGTAATCAAAGCCTAACTTCAGTAGAAAATCTAAATAAAGAAGTCAGTAAGTATCCGAAGAACCAGATTATTCCACATTGTTTGATAGTTGACAGGAAACATCAAAAGAGCAGCAGCAAGTGAATACATACTTCGAGTGTGTCTATGCCTTCAGGAAATTTGGCCTCACGCTCTATTGATCTTTGAGTTTTACAACTAATTCATTCTGTTGAGTCATGCTCCTGTGTTTACTTCTGTGTCGCTCCTGTATCAACATTGATATCAATATAAAATTAGGGGCAGCAGAGATTCTGTAATTGATGAAGAAAAATAGAGATTTCTGAACCAATTAGTTTAAAAGCAGTTGTTTCATTACTACTTAATCTAAATGACTACCTGCTTCAATTTAAGTTAAAAACCCACTTGCATAAATACCACATCATTTGATTGTTGGATCCTGAAAGTAATGGGACATCAGCTGCCAGTGTGTGGCACAGAAACACAATGTGCTGACAAACTTCCTGATCTCTCAGTGTAATTGTAGGTAATAGGGGCATTCTTCAGTTCATGGCCTACATCTGTCGAAACCACATCTCTTTCTGTTCCAACTCGATGGCTCACAGGCTCAGGTGTTTGTTCAAGTGTTGCAGATGATGTGTTAAACCTGTAAAAACTGTGATTTTTTTTTTTCTCCCGTGCTGCAACATGCCTCACAATGGAACATTGTATTTTACAAACGACAGCAAACTCCTCATTCAGAAGCACATAGCAGGGATTCAACCAGAGTGTTAACGTGACATGCAAGACTGGATGCAATAGCATGTGTAAAATATACATGAAGATTATAAATGTCTTAGTGTTCAAACAAAAAGCATTAACAAGTGAAATTACAAGATGTAAACTATATCTCATTTTACAGCAGCTCATGATAGAGCTTGTCAGTAAATCTGACAATGTAAGGAACATAATTATGAGGTTGTTGAGGAAACCTTGGGACACTTTTATTGGTCGAAGGAAGCTCTGAGAAAATGATCGCTGGGAAATGTCCTCAAGCAACTACACATCTGTTCGACCCATGCCAGACTTCCTGGCTGTTGTAAGTTGTACTTCTCCGCTCACTTCTACCTCTTGTAAAAGGGGGATCTCTCACAGGTGATCAACTTCTCAGATCAGGTCGGCTTGTTTGCGTGTCATTACACTTGCATTGCTTGTTCAGCTCCTATCATCACCCCCTTGCACTTCATTATTCACAGGAGGTGGAAAAAGTTGAACAATTGTATGGCCATGAAGACAGTTGAAAAAAAAACTGTATCATTCCTTGTGCATAGGATCATTGTGCATCAATCATGACAAGCTAACAGGAGCCAACATGCTCTTTCTTACATACTCTCTTCATGAGAACAATGCACATTTGGCTTTGACCCAATCTCAAGTGGCTGTGATGCAACTGACGAACATGATCTGATTTTCGTTTCCACAGGGTGATCGGGGGCTCCCAGGACCGAGGGGGCCAAGGGGACAGCAGGGTGCAGGAATCAAAGGAGAAAGGGTGGGTTATAAATGTATCATCTAACACAGAGTATTCACTGCGGCACACAACAAAGGCACAAAAGAAATCCCAAATGTTCTCTACTCTTTGAAACACTAGACTGAGCCAAGAGGACATTAGAGAGACCTACATTAAACATCTGGTTAATATGGAAAAGTTTAAAGTTAATGGTGGTAAAGAGGGGCTACACCATGTGCTTTAAATATTGTGTGACTTTAAAGGTAATACATATCAGCCACAGCATAAAAACTACCCGCCATAATATCAGACAGGTGGTTTCAATGTTGTGGCTGGTGTCTGTAGTATGATTAGATGGAACCACTAGCTCTGGGAGGCGCTGTAGAGTAACTTTGGCAAAAAAAAAATGTTTTGCGACAGAATTATTCTTAACTCCACAAAGTGACCTCTAATCCAGAGGTAGACAAGAACTGATTTTTTGCGTGCAATACAACCCTGTGTACGTGCCTGTTTGTGTTGTCTCTTTGTGTTGCCTGTTTTTACGACTCTATGCCATTCATTGTTACTTGTTTTTATGATTGTCTTCATGTTGTTGCTCGTTTATTGGCAAGCTGAAGAAGATGTTCCACTTTGGTGGACAATAAAGTTCTGAGTCAGTCTCAGCTGTCAATCATAATGTTTCACCCCATTTTTATAACATCATTTTAACTAATTAAAACCAAACTTATGGGAAAAATGAGCAGTTCAACAAACAGCAGTTTGATAAGAACTATCTAAAATGCCAGAAACCGTCTTTGCAAAAAATGTGTTTTGTCATGTACTTTTGGAAATTTTAGTTTGGCACTTGTCCCTTCCGCTATACTACAACCACTCACCAGGGGGTGATTGAGCGTCACTTTAGGGGGGGGGGCTTTCATGTCCTCCATCTTTATATACAGTTTACGATATTGACCTGTCAATGGTGTTCTACTTTTAGGGTGAACTGGGGCCTCCAGGTCCTCTCGGGCCAACTGGACTGACAGGAGTCGGCATACAGGGAGAAAAGGTCAGCAGGATAGTGTTCTCTAAATGTTTAAAAAGTTGTGTATCTCATGTCTCTGTCACACTCTCTGACACATACAAATGCAATAGTAGAACATTCAGTAATTATATTCTTCTACTCTTTATTGTTACACAGGGAATTGAGGGTCCAAGAGGTCCTCCAGGAGTCAGAGGGATAGCAGGAGAAGGTTTACCTGGACCTAAGGTTTGTTTAAACACATGTCAAATTCAAGAGTCCATTTGCTTGTTTGGTCAGAGAGAGCTGGTGCAGTATTTATTATCATTTCATACAGACAAGGTCAAGGGTTTTACATTTAGGATTGTATTTGGTTGCTGAGACTTAGGATGTGATATGACATGTGCATGATTATACGTAGCAGTGTGAATGGTTAAATAGACAGTAAACAGACAGTATGTTTGAAGTGACCATTCTTGTTGGCTGTGTTAAAGGGGAAGTCAGTGGAGTCAGAAGAGTTTTGCAGGCTTACATTCTCAGGGTAAAGATTGCTCCTGATGCTGTGTTACATTTTTAATGATGACCCATGCCATTTGTCTGTTTCTATTTCTAGGGAGACCAAGGTTTACCAGGAGAGCAGGGAGGTCCAGGAGAGAGAGGCATCGGTGAGCCTGGTTCAAAGGTAATCCAACACGTCTTTAACCAAACAATTCAATGAAGCTAAGGTCCATATTATCACTGCCCATGTACCAAATCCATGAAAAAACTATTTTGCTGTTACAGGGAGAGCTTGGAGCAGCTGGTTTGGGTGGTCTACCTGGTCTTCCTGGAGAAGACGGAGCTCCAGGACAGAAGGTGTTGTATTTAATGCCAATTTAGTGGAAAACCTCTACTGTGTAACCCAATTTCTTCTTTGTATCTGGACCATACCGTTCTTCCCTTTGGCCACTGACTTACAAAGACAAACAAGATTATTTCCAGAACTCTTTGTGTTAATAAGATTGTTTCTTTGTCTCTTCTAATGTTCCTCTCTTAGGGGGAGCCTGGTTTACCTGGTTCAAGAGGTCTTGATGGAGCACAAGGAATTGGCATTCAAGGGGAGAAAGTATGCTCTAAATTATATCATATATCATTGTGTAGTTCACATTTTTTATCAGGTAAAATGCTAATCAGATAATGTATGGCTGTCCTTCCGTCCAGGGTGACCAGGGTATGAGGGGTATCCGTGGGTTACATGGTCCTCCAGGGATTTCAGGACCCTCTGGACCGAAGGTAAGAATTAATGTGGTATTTTGCTATGGTATGATAGCTTCCTCCTAAAACCAAAAAAACACATCTTCAATTGGCATCTGAAGTATTGTCAATATAGAGAATGTTACGTTTCTAACCAATTCTCACTTTCCAGGGAGAACGTGGAATACCAGGTCAGCAGGGCATCTCAGGTCAGCCAGGACGGTCTATATCTGGTTCAAAGGTAAATGAATAAACACTTATCATCTACCTTGGCAGATAGACTATAAGCACACATCCAGAGGACTTTCCAGATAGTGTCTGATGAGATGTAATGCAACCAAATACTGTTGTAGCCAAGAATCCATTTGACTTGATTGTCCTGTCTTCAGGGTGATCAAGGTCCTGTTGGGCCCCATGGTCCTGTTGGGGAAACAGGCATTGGACTGCCCGGTCCAAAGGTAAATACCATTTTTCTTTTATTTTAGAGTGTTATAGAAATTTAAAAACCATGTTTGTATGGACTGCAACATGTTATTGGTCTTCATCAATGAATTTTATTCCAAGGGTGATCGTGGTCATCCAGGTTTACCGGGTCCACATGGTCCAAAAGGAGAAGGCCTTCCTGGCCCTGGGGTTTGTATTACCAACCAATAATTCACAAATCCTAATATGTTTTATCCTATAAAACCCTGTGGACGTTGGCACAGTGTGAACTAATCAATGCATCATCTTTTAGGGTCCTCCAGGCCTGCCAGGCTTACAAGGAGAACTAGGCCCAGAGGGAATTGGAATTCCTGGTCCCAAGGTTTGTGTCGAGTCTAGGTGTTGTTTTTTTGTTGGTTGTTTGTCTTTCTGTTTGTGTGGGAGTTTATGTGTGAATATGGTGATGCTCATTGTCAATTTGATTATGTCATGTCTATTCTAGGGTGATGTTGGCTTTAGAGGATTGCCAGGATTGCCTGGTCCAGCTGGAGAGGGCTTACAAGGACCACCGGTAAAAAACATTCTTGAACATTAAGATACAAACCACTCAAATCAATCTAATTACAATTGATATTAAAATCTGAATCACGACTAATAAATGATAAAATAAACCACACACAATATATTATATAAGGTTAGAAATTGTCCAACATATGAATTTGATCATTAACTAAATGCAAATTGGTGTTAAACTAGTGTCATGATTACTTCTAAACCTTTGTTTTAAGGGTAATCTTGGGAGATCAGGACCCCCTGGTCCAATTGGACCTCAAGGCGAAGGCATTCAAGGTCCAAAGGTAAATAATTGTGGTTTACAGTTTGTGGATATTCTTTATTTCTGGCATTTACCAAGCTTCTCATAATCAGGTTTGTTTCACAATTCTACTTCCTTGTAACAAGTATGAAGCAATATGATTGAATTCATTATTTCTGACAAGTTACACAGTAGAGAACTGTCTGATGAACTAGCTGCAGGACAAATCATAAAAGTAATTTAAGATCTTTCAAGAGTCTGGATGAATGAGAGAGTCCCATGTACAGTCAGTCTACAGTACAGTCTAATTTCAGGGAATGCCTGGATCTCAAGGTATGACTGGGCCAAGAGGTCCGCATGGAGACGGTTTTCCTGGCCCTAAGGTGAGACATTTCTATGTAGCTTTCAAAAATGTAATGATTATGTGATTAACAAGTCTTTGACTAGACTGACAATACTCTCCTTGTTACAGGGTGATCGTGGATTACACGGTGAGAGGGGAATGAAAGGTTTGAAAGGAGAGATGGGAGATTCTGGAGTCGCTGGTGAAGCAGTAAGTACTGACATTGCCATTTTGACTTTACTTACTGCATGAATATGATTAATACACATCTATAGTCCAAATAAAACAGCAGAGGGAGCTGTTATTCATCAGATGATGTCTTAAGAAGACATTTTCAATTCAATTTACTTGTAAAATGTACCATGAAAATTTGTCAAATTTATGCTTTTCTTATTCCAGAACAATGAAGTTATAGTGTATGTGTGTATAGCACATGGACACAAGTATACTGTTAGTATTAGCATCACAAACCTATGACATAGAAACTGAACTACTTACCACAAAGTGAAAATGGTGATATTTCTATACTTTTCTCAAACCCCAGGGGAAGCCAGGAACAAAAGGAGAAATAGGCCTGACGGTAACTTTATAAATTCAACAAATGTTTGACCATTCAACAAATGAAATTGATTTTATACTAATGAGAAGGATCCATGTTTTACAGAGAGAAGACGTTATTAAGCTGATCAAAGAAATCTGTGGTAAGACCAAAAGTCAACTTTAGTTAAACTATGACGTTGCTGGTAGTTTTTAAATTCACAACTGCTATAAATGTAGAGCCAAAGTGAGATTGACAGTATAAGTATTTTGTTTTCAACTCTTATTAGCTTGGTCCAAATAATGGCAACAGCATTTTGAATAAGCTACAATTAATTTAGCCAACGGTTGGACCATTTGGATCCAGATCAAAAAATCTTTACTACTGGATGGATTACCATGAAGTTGTGTATAGAATTCATGGGCCACAGAGGATAAATCCTTTTGATTCTGGTGGCCCACTAACAAAGTAATGACCTTCCCATCAGACTCAGCTGTGTCTGATGCTAATTTTAGCAGGCTAACAAGCTAATTTAAGATCATGAACAATGTCATTGTGAGCATGTTCACATTACACAGTCACAGCCATGCCTTTGCCCATTTTAACAGAGCTGTTGATGTGACTGTAGATTTTGCCCTTAGCTAGCATAAGGTAAGTAGAGTACTGGAGACGTGAGAGATATGCTAAAACCTATGGACCTTATTTTGTTTCAGGATGTGGCATCAAGTGCAAGGAGAGGCCCATGGAGCTTGTGTTTGTCATCGACAGCTCAGAAAGTGTCGGCCCCGAGAACTTTGAAATCATCAAAGACTTTGTCACACGGCTGGTGGACCGCACCACAGTTGGTCGAAACGCCACCAGAATCGGACTGGTCCTTTACAGTCTGGAGGTCCATTTGGAATTCAACTTGGTTCGCTACATGAGCAAACAGGATGTCAAGCAGGCGATCAGAAAAATGCCTTACATGGGTGAGGGCACCTACACTGGCACAGCCATCAGAAAAGCCACTCAGGAGGCCTTTTTCAGCGCTCGGCTTGGAGTCCGGAAAGTGGCCATCGTCATCACTGATGGTCAGACCGATAAGCGAGAGCCTGTTAAGCTTGACATAGCTGTGAGGGAGGCTCATGCTGCCAACATCGAGATGTATGCACTGGGGATCGTCAATTCATCTGATCCTACGCAGGCCGAGTTCCTGCAGGAACTCAACCTCATTGCCTCTGACCCCGACAGTGAACACATGTACCTTATTGATGACTTCAACACACTACCAGGTGATATTCACAGCCAAATGTTGTAAATATCATTCTTTTAGCTGGGTCTTCATTTGAATATAACGCTAATTGTTGTCAGCCGACAGGTTGTAAAGTGCCTTAAATTAACTGATGAGTTCATTTCTTTTTTTCAGCACTGGAGTCTCAGCTCGTCAATCAGTTCTGTGAAGATGAAAACGGCGCAGTCTTTTACAATCGCAACGCAAATGGCCACAGGAACGGCAACAATGGGCATGGTATCAATGGACACAATGGACACAATGGACACAATGGATATAATGGCCATGGTAATAATGGTTATGTTTATGGAAACAATGGACATGGGAACAACGGGAATACTTATAACTACCAAGAGGAGATTCAAAACCAGAGACGCACCAACAGCAGAGGCCGTGGAGACACTTTCACGCTGCCCATCAGTGCGGATCCTCTCCCTTTTCAGGTCTTGCTGAAATACTCAACTTCTATTTTTCTTTAAAAAATATTTGTTTCTCTACTGATTGTTCAAAATTCATCTCTGATTAAAAAAATGTATCTTGTTTTACTCTAGGTGGTGGAAGATGATGATGGTGAAGATTTAGACATCAGAGCCCAAGTGCGGGGCAGCAGCACTGTGGCTGTTGTTAAGAAAACAACAGTGCCTGAACCTTCTGTGATAGAAAGCTCTGTCCCCAATGAAGCAGTCATATCATCTTCTTCCTCCTCATCCTCATCAGCAACATCTTCTTCAACACTGGGTTCAATTTCATCCTTAAACTCTAATCAACTGCAGCCAGTGGTGACCCCAGTCCTGCTTGAAGGTGAGAGCTGCACTCCTGCTCAGTAGATCTTTTTCACAGAGAACATTCTGACATGTCACAGGATGGTTTACGTTTCATAAAGGGCAGTCCAAGACCGAGTTGGCTCTCCTGTCCAGTTTATTTATACTTTTGTGTTATGTTGTTTCATCACCTCCAACAATGAGCAACCAAAACCTGCTTACCAAATTATTAGGTACACCTAGCTAAAACTAGTGCAGTCAAGTACAACAACCCTACAATAGATCCTACATCAGTGAAGGTTAAAATGCTCTGTTTCTGAGGCTGCAGATTGCGGTGCTGTATCGTACTATATTCATCCCAGCCGGCTTGGACTTATTATTCGAAAAACCTCTCAAGAAAATGAAGTTTAATTATAAACCATATAGTTGAATCAACATCTCTAAATTTAAATAACTGATCATTACAACTTCATGAAGAGATGATTTATTGCAGGAGTATTATATTAGCCTGATTTGTGGTTTCAGTTAGTTAGATAGAACTAATAAAGTGACATGTTTTAATATTCAGTATCAATTTGGGATATGCTGCTACTCTTATAGGGTAAATAAATGTTTTATGAAAAGTGTAGATCTCACAGACCATTTCTCCTGCAGAGGCCGCTATTTTTGTATCCCGCTGTAACCTCAGCCTGGACCAAGGTACCTGCCGAGACTACATTATCCGCTGGTACTATGACAAGCAGGCCAACGCCTGTGCACAGTTTTGGTATGGAGGCTGTGGTGGAAATGACAACCGTTATGAAACAGAGGACAAATGCAAGGAGACTTGTGTTCTATCCAGAAGAGGTGACTTTTAGAGATTTTTAACAGCAACTATATTAGAAATTGTTGTCTCATTATTATTCATATCTATCTGTTCTATTCTGTCTCCAGCTGGATAAAAGGAAGAAAAGAAGAAAGAAGCAGAACGTGACAGAAAGTTGACAGTTCTATTCTACATTCTTCTGAATTGTTCTTTCAACGTGTTCAAAACTTTTCATGCACTTTTGTCACGCAAATGTATTTTTTGGTCAAATAGCAAAGCAGTGTCAGATAGTCATGACAAATTGAATCAAACGCTGAAAAAGTGCCAGTATTTTACTGTTTTAACCTACTGACTTATTAACTTCTACAAAAACTGACTGTATTACCTCAAAGAAATTGTACAGAAGAGAAAAAAGTCTTAATCCTTGCTGTTCTGGGTTTAAAGCAACAACTTCAGGGAATTAACTACAGTTCAAAACAAATCTATAAATAAGCTATGGTTTAGATCGTCTGCCTCTTTGACCCATGTATGCTTTACATACATTTAATATAGTTCTGATAAAATAGCAATAGTGAGATGTTTGTTTACATTATGTTGATATGCTGAAATATGTCCTGACTATTTTTGTGCAGCTGTAATAAAGGTGTTTGTGGGTACTGTTTTCAGAGGTCTGGTGAAAGTGTCATCTTGTACATTGAAGCATTCTGAAATCAATCCATTTAAATGCCTATCTACTTGGGCAGCGTGTGTGTAGTATGTTTTGTATGATTTTTTAATAATAAAACATAAAATAAGAGTCGTTGAGTGTTTCACATGTCATTGTTCAGCAAAGTATTACTAATACCATTATTAGTATTAAAACATTTGTGCACCCTTCTTTGAGTTCCTAGTGTTAGTGTTAAATATAGTTTTTGGACACCATTTTAGTTTTATACAAAATAAATACACAACACAGAGAAATAAATGTTTTGGATTCTTAGTTATGAAAAGTACCATCGCTTAACTTACATTGCCTTGAAATGTTGAAACTCTGTGTTTGAAAGTTTGAAATCTAATTTTAAAAAGTTTATAATTTGTTAAGCCTTAAAACGTTTTAAAGCCTTGCATTATGTTTTGATAGACCTCCACCAGCCAATCAGAAATAAGTTGGGTCAGACGTCCTACATACATACATACATAGTACCATAGTTATTCTATTTATGTATTTCTAAATTCATTTATTTGCTTATTACAATGTTTTATCTATTTCTATTTAGGCAATTTGGTTCCGCCACATTTTTGGCCCTCCTCTCCCACCGTCTGTTGCCACAGTGATTATGACGCTACAGGCTCGCTCAGATTAGCCGATTAGCTAACCGAGTGGTCGTTTGTCCAACAGGTAAACGAACCACAGGTTGTTAACGTGGATAAACTAACCTGTGGGATTTATAACCCGTGGCCATGGCGTCTGTGTTAGATGCTCTGTGGGAAGACAGAGACGTGAGATTCGACATAACAGCGCAGTAAGTTTACAGTAAGAATTCGTTTCTCCATCGTAGCAGCTGGTTAGCTCAGCTACGCTACATGGCCTGCTGCTAAGAGTTGTTTCCCCAATGACTGTGTGTCCACGGGGTTTATGAAGAGCAGCCATGTGGTAGATATGAGTATTATAACTGTATAACACACCCACCTGTCTATCAACGTATCGCTGTCCACAGGCAGATGAAAACTCGTCCAGGAGAAGCGCTCATCGACTGTCTGGACTCCATAGAGGACACGAAAGGAAACAACGGAGATCGAGGTCTTTGACGCTCTCTGGACAACTAGTGTGTGGCCGATCAGAGACTTAATAACCGACCATGTCCATTTTATCTTACAGGACGATTGTTGGTAACGAACCTGAGGATCATATGGCACTCGCTGGCCCTGCCGAGAGTCAATCTGTGTAAGAACACCTGTCAAATGGATTTCTTTATTTGTTCTGACTCTTTTACCATCAGCTGAATATTTCTGCCCTCTCTTGGAAATGCAGGGACATTAAATGACAGTTATTGCCAGACCCCCTTTTTAGTTTTCCCTTTAGCATGTACCTCATCCAAATCTTAATATTTATAAGCCACAACAGTTATACATTTCTGAATAATTAAACAAAAATGTCTCACAAACTTAATGAGAAATGTAAATGTAAGTCTTTTTGGGTTTTCAGCTGTGGGTTACAACTCTATCATTAACATCACAACAAGGACAGCTAACTCAGTAAGTAAACCTTGTTTAATTATTAAGTATTTTATTATTAGATATTTTATTGTAATATTATGACATATAATTACAAATAATCTTGTTTTGCATATACTGCATTACTTGAGATGTTATGGGCACTTCTTAAATGAAAAGAAAAACTGCCTCAAGGTTTACCAACCTCAACAACATTTTAAAAAACATTTTATATGAAGTATATTAGTAAACAAGGCGAATGGAAATTTAAGAAATTAATGCTCTTTTATAGAAACTGAGAGGCCAAACTGAAGCGCTCTACATCTTGACAAAGTCCAACAACACACGATTTGAGTTCATTTTTACAAATGTGGTTCCAGGAAGTCCACGGCTCTTTACTTCTGTCATTGCTGTGCACAGGTAAAACAAAGCTGTGGAAATATTCAGTCCTCTTACATTTCTACTTCCAATACATTTCCTACTAAATGTCTTTCCCATGTTGTGTTTTGTTGCAGGGCCTATGAGACCTCTAAGATGTACAGGGACCTGAAGCTGCGAGCGGCTCTCATTCAAAATAAGCAGCTGAGACTTTTGCCCCGGGAGCAAGTGTATGATAAAATTAATGGAGTTTGGAATTTATCCAGTGATCAGGTACCAGTGCTCATCATGAAATGTGTCTGTTGAAAGAATATTTAGCATTTACAAGTTCACGTAATGTACAGTTTACCTATACAGATTAAAGCTGGACTAGCACTACATATCTTCACAGTTACTCTACTATGCAAAACCCAAATATTTTGAGATTTGTGTACTTTCAATTGTAATAATTCTAATCATCGTAATATGAGCAGTATGATTGTAAGAAAGGTAAACAATGTAAGACATTTTCCAAACGACATTAACTGCAGACTTAATTAAAGGTGTCTACAGTTTGACTCTTATTGCTGTTGTTAATTTGATTGGTAATAAATAGTAAACTGTATAAATGTGACTTACTGGGTTGTACTTACTCCTCTGCTGTTGGCGTTCTTTCTTTCAGGGTAATCTTGGGACTTTCTTCATCACAAATGTTCGGATTGTGTGGCATGCCAATATGAATGAGAGCTTCAATGTCAGCATTCCTTACCTCCAGATTGTAAGTATATAACACTAACTATCAATAATGATGCAAGGGTCAGACTTTCTATTTAACATAACTCATATCTTAGCTTTTAATAAACATATAAACAGTTTTTTGCCTCTTTGTTGATAACATTGTTTTTAAATTATATCTCTATAATATAGGGGCTAGATACTATCATAGAGACAGTAGTAACAATCTCACACCAACCCTGTTAACATGCTTAATGTCAGTCACAACCATTGTACATGAGCTGCTACTAATTATCTTTCTCTTTCAGTTTGAAACTGTGCATGTGTTCTATTTTTTATATTGTCTTATCTGTCTCCCCCCCTCAAAGTGGTCTATCAGGATAAGAGACTCAAAGTTTGGCTTGGCTTTGGTGATAGAGAGTTCACGTCAGGTAAACATGTTTTTGAGTGTCATTCACCTCCACTAATCATGAAACAATAAGACTCCCTTCTCTGATCAATTCCCTGGTAATCGACGAACATGCTTTGTCTGTTTTGGTTTTAGAGCGGTGGCTACGTGCTCGGATTTAAGATTGACCCTGTGGATAAGCTTCAAGATGCCCTGAAGGAAATCAACTCATTGCATAAGGTTTACTCTGCCAACCCTATCTTTGGAGTGGACTATGAAATGGAAGAAAAGGTAGGAATATCTGACTTTCAGTAATCTCACTGACCCTCATTCGTATAAAATATAAACTGTAAACGAACCAACTTTAAAATTGTCTCAAATATGATAATGGATTTATTTTACCTAGACCTTCAATAATGTTTTTGATAGTTTTCCATATGTTCAGCTGATGTTGTTGTCATAGCACTGTTTGTCCTGGCTGTGATTGCAGCCCCAGCCGCTGGAAGAACTCACCGTGGACCAGCCCCCTGATGATGTGGAAATCGAGCCCGATGAGCAGACTGACGCGTTCACTGTGAGTGTGTCTGTTGGCCACCACGACACTCCTCTGGGAGTCAGTGGTTTACTTTTCAGACTCTCAGAATAGCTGTTAGCTAAGGCCCCTCGGCTTAATGAACAAACATGCATTTATGTTGCCTGGTGCTCCTGTTTGTATAGGGTGGAGCTCATCAGACAACAATAACCTATTATCACAGCTAATTTGACTCAATATGTTTTTGTTGTTTCTGTTTGTTTGCTTCCAGGCCTACTTTGCTGATGGCAATAAGGTAAGGTGTCACACAAATAATTAATAATGATAATCATCATCTTTAGGTGTGTTGTAGAATATGCTAAACTTAACTTGTGCATTGTGTTTCCAAAGCAACAAGATCGTGAGCCAGTTTTCTCTGAGGACCTGGGCCTCGCCATCGAAAAGCTAAAAGATGGCTTCACACTCAGTGGACTGTGGGAAGTGATGGGCTGAAATAATGTGCATATACATTGTGTAATCATTAAGAAAATAATGTATTTATTTATAGCTCAGGTTAAAAGTTGTACAGCTCATCCATACAAACATAATGAGAAAATACAATATCGTGTGAATATTTTATTCTGGAGGAATTTGTATGAAGTATATTTTATTGTCATGGGTAGAATGTGAAATATAATAAAGTTTGTACAGTTTTAAAGTTAATAAATAAATGTATTTAAATAAATAATGTAGAGTACTTTTTTCACAATATTTAGTTTATTGTTTTTTTTTTTGTTGAGTTTTGATAAAGTAACAAGTAATAATATTTAAATATATATATATATATAATGACATAAACATACATATGTATATACATGTCATAAATGTTAATTGTGAACTCATCTATAAGCATTGAGAAGTTAAGAAAATGTATATCCAAAGATTAATAAAATATAATACAAAAAGAATGAGGTTAGAATTATCTTAAATAAAATAATAATTAAAAAGGCAGGGTAGCCCTCTGTAAACATACTCGCGGTTACACAATATTTAGTTTTTCAATGTATCAGACAAAATGAATTTGTGTGGGGAAGGAACACAATGATCTAGACAAAGCTGCACAAGTATTTCAAAAATGTCAAAGGAGGACAAACTGTCACCTCCTGCAGCAGCAGCTGTTCACTGTCCCTGTCCAGGATTGTGACGCACTCCACACTTAGAAGTACCTAGAACACACTGGATTGTGGTAAATACCAACCATTTACATTATCATGTACAGTAGAGAAGATGGTCCTGACATTGTGTTATTAAGTGTGTGGTGTTTTTACTATGTACTTTGCTGAAATTCTTTTAAGAATATATTTGTATTAGTTAGACCGGAGTGAATCAAATGAACAGATCAGAGGTTATTTCTGTGCGGCTGTACAACAATGTTGTCACTAATCACCAAGGTGACAAGGCCGTCACAGTTGTTTCTGCTCTGTGACAGCTGTGTGAGCTCTCCGGTTTGGCCAAGCTGAATACTTTGTGAATGGGGTGGTTGGCTATATTTAGAGGGGCACAGTTATATTGAAGCGGCCTCAGACCTGACTGCCTATACTTCTGTCTTCACAAGCTGGGACAGTCGGTCGAGAACTCATCTGCTCATCCACTCCTTGCCCTGAGAGAATGGATCCCCAAGGCATGAGGGACGATCTGCGTCTGTTTCAGAGCACTCTGCTGCAGGACGGACTCAAAGAGCTTCTGAATGAGAATAAGTTAATCGACTGTATCTTAAAAGTTGGAGACAGGAGCATCCCCTGCCACCGGCTCATTCTGGCAGCATGTAGTCCTTATTTCCGGGAGCTTTACTTCGCTGAGGATGGCAAGGATGTGAACAAATCTGAGTTTGTTCTGGAGAACGTGGATCCCAATGTTATGGAGGCGATTGTGAACTACATGTACTCAGCAGACATAGACATCAATGAGAACAACTGTGCAGGATATTTTGGTGGTTGCCAATCGCTTCCAGATCCCCTCGGTGTTCACGGTCTGTGTGAACTACCTGCAGAAGCAGCTGTCAAAGAAAAACTGCCTGGCCATCTACAGGCTGGGACTGATGCTGAACTCCGTCAGATTGGCAATAGCAGCTCGTGATTACATCGCAGATCGGTTTGAGACCATTTCCATGTATGAGGATTTCTTAGAGCTTTCTCCTCCTGAACTCCTTGCTATTATGGGAGCGGATGCACTAAACGTAGAAAAGGAGGAAGTGGTGTTTGAGACTGTCATGAAGTGGATCAGGAAGGACAAAGAGAAGCATGTGAAATCCTTGGGAGAGGCTTTCGATTGCATTCGCTTCCGTTTACTCCCAGAGAAGTACTTCAAGGAAAAGGTAGAGAAAGATGACCTCATCAAGGCAGATCCAGAGCTTCTCAAGAAAATCAAAGTCATCAAGGAAGCCTTTGCAGGGAAGCTGCCCGAGAAGAAAAAGGGAGAAGATGGTGAGGAAGGAGAAGAGGAAAAGTTGCCCGGCTACCTGAACAATAACCGCAGATATGGCATGTATGCCAAAGACATGGTGCTGATGATCAGTGACACTGCTGCCGTGGCCTATGACAGCCAGGAGAATGAATGCTTACTCGCTGCGATGGCTGAGCACATCCCACGAAACCACGTCAGTCTGACATCAAAGCAGAACAACCTATATGTGTTGGGAGGACTCTTTGTCGATGAAGAAGACAAAGAAAACCCGTTGCAATGTTACTTCTATCAGGTAAGAAAAAAATGTGTTTATATAACCAATGTTCCCTTTCGGTCAGTACTCGGTACTACACATTAGAAGACAGGGATTGCGTCCTTGTACCGAGTGTATTGACTGAAAGACAATGTTTCAATTTTCACTTGAATATATATCCACTTCCATGGATGTTTTAACAAATATCTCAAAATGTGTCTTCCAGTTGGACAGTCTTTCTTCTGAATGGATCGCTCTGCCACCAATGGCCTCCCCCAGGTGTCTCTTCGGTATGGGGGAGTTTGAGAATCTCATCTTTGCTGTAGCAGGAAAAGATTTACAGGCTGACGAGTCACATGACACAGTTTTGTGCTATGACACTGAGTAAGTTCAGCCCATCAAACATTTGGATTTGAATTCAATGGATTATATTGAAATAATTTTCTATTCACATATGCTTTGTTGCTTTATCTGCCCTTTTTTAGAAAAATGAAGTGGACTGAGACGAAAAAGTTGCCCCTAAAGATCCACGGCCACTGTGTTGTCTCTGAGAACGGGCTGGTTTACTGTATCGGAGGCAAAACGGATGACAAGTAAGACCGCAATGCCAGAACATTAAATATAAAGTCAAGATACGATTTTCACAGTATGCTAACCCTGATGGGAATCAATCTGTCTCACTGGTAAAGTAAATCAACCAACAAGATGTTTGCATACAACCACAAGAGGTCAGAGTGGAAGGAGGTGGCCTCCATGACGATGCCCAGAGCGATGTTCGGAGCAGTTATCCACAAAGGGAGAATCGTTGTGGCTGGAGGCGTCAATGAAGACGGACTCACAGCTTCATGTGAAGCCTATGACTTTGCAACCAACAAGTATGTGCTTTTATTCTTAAAGTTACTATGGACTCTATAAACATACAATGTGTTTGATCACTATAGTTGGATAGGATTTGGGGATCGCTCTAACATTTCCTCGTAAAAGTAAACACATCATGCTTTTCAGTTTCTCTTTCCTGTAGTGTGTTAGGTAGGTTTTTGTGTGTAAAAGAGTCTGGTTTGGGTCTGTCAAGTTAAAGTCCTCAGTAAAGAATATACAGAGGAGTTGCAGCTATATGAGGAAAGTGATCTTAATAATAACCCAGATTGAAATTGTGAATCTGAATATGAGCAGAATACGTCTCCTTTGAATGTCGATAATATTTTGTTCTTGTGACATTTTTATCTTCAATTATAACATTCAAATCAATTTTGGTCAAATATACATGAAATGTTGCAGTTGTTTAAATCACAAGTTGCCAACCTTTTGGGTTTACGGCCCCCTCTGCAGTTCACCTGATGTATAGTCTTTAATTGCCAACCCCAAAATTAGAGAAAATACAGACAAAATAAGATTAATATGTGTTGTTGGGAGCAACTGCTTTAAATCCACAAAGAAGATACAAAGTCAAGAACCATAAAGGGGGAAAGTATCACATTACTACAACTGAGTCCACTGTGTTGCAGGTGGTCACCCTTCACAGAGTTTCCCCAGGAGAGGACTTCAGTCAACCTGGTCAGCTGTGGTGGGCTGCTCTACGCCTGTGGGAGGCCTAGCTGTGGTGGAGAATGAGAACAAAGAGTGTGTACCCACTGAAATCACCGACATTTGGCAGTAAGTGTGGATTTTCTTGCATTATACAACATATTTTATTGTGGTAATCAACACGATTTTGGTGACTTTCTTGTACAATGACAACTCTCCTCACATCTTTTCACTTTCTTACCAGGTATGAAGATGACAAGAAACAGTGGACTGGTATGATCAAAGAGATGCGTTACGCAGCCGGAGCATCGTGTGTGTCCATGCGTCTAAATGCAGCCAAAATGCCCAAACTGTAATAACAGTTCAGGGACACTCAGACACGTCCCAGTAACTTGTAGGTGTTACTGTTATTTGGACCAGAAGTTGTTGTTTCTTCAGTAAATGGTTTGAATAGAAATAAATATCTCCTGTTCATCTGGAAATGTTCTTCTGTTCATCCAAAATGTCTAGTTTAACTCTTCTGCACTTGCAAATCATCGCCCACTCCGACCTGTTTATTTATCCTGCACATCCATTTTACAAAATGTCTATGAGTATTAGCATTTTTAACACGAATCGTGAAATATTAAGTCTCCTTACTTCGGATGTGAAGCCCTGTGCATATATGTGTCTGACAAACTTCAATTCCTTTCAAGACATAAGAATAATAACTAGTCAGATGTCTGCTGATGATGAATATTTGTGCAAATTCATATATCATACTAAGAAAAAATAACTATCAATATGTTTCTATACAGTGACTTTACACATTGACTCCCGTTAAGGCACATTATTTTAATGCAGCAAGCAGGTATAATAATAAAGATGTGGTGCAGATAATAAAACCATCCATCCATCAATTATCCATACCACTTATTCTATGAGGGCTGCTGGGGGCCTAGCATAACAGTGAATTATAAACACACTGTAAACTTTCGATTGCCAACAATTATCTTTCCAAAAAAAATGATACAAAACTTAAAAAATATAGAACAAAACAAATGCTTCACACTTTATTTTTTTTTTTTAATATTTAATACAAAAGCACATCATACACAACCGTTCTTAACACGAATGAGGTATATTCATGTAAATTTTAGGCTCTTCGACAAAAAATAAGGAGCACTTGATTATTAGTCAACGATATCAAAAAAGTGGTATCTCTAAGTGTTCAATGTAACATTTCTTTCATTCTTCAATAAATACGGCTTCATAAAGAAAGCTCTCTGAATATTTTCTTCTTTAGATATTCCTTCCAAGCATCCTGTGTTGAAAGCTCCATGGAGTTCCATTCAAAGTGAGGGATCTGTAATCAAAACACACACTTATTATTTCACTGCCTGTGTTTTATACAACATTAAACTGGCAACTAATAAGATCCAGTACAATAGATGATTCATGCAACGTCTACTTGAAATTTGCCTATTCACCTGAACAACACGATATCCCAGAATCTCAAGGTGTCGTTTTCTCATCAGGGCTTCACCTTTCATGTGGTGAGAATTTTTGCAGAAGCACCTTGAGTCAAGAAAGTTCACAGCCACTCTGAAAGATGAGTAAAAACAGTCTCCATCAAATTTCTGAGTGATTGTTCCTGTTCGATATTTCAGGCCGTGTTCCGTTTTAGTTACCGCTGAGCTCCGGGTGGCAGCTCATGCTTGTCATTTTCCAGCGAGCTCACCCCCCAGTGAGCCTTCCCTCTGTCAGAGATCTGCAGTGTGTTCAGGTTGGTGTACGGCAGTGGCACTAGGTGTTTGTCCAGAACACATTCAAAGTCTAAAAGAAAAAACAAAAGACATGGCTGCATTCCATTCTATCATAGGAATCTGGATTATTTCCAATTCACTTCAAATGAAGTTCTTAGGAGGGACCAGTTAAGCATGTGTTGCCAAGTGCAGGCAAATTTCATTGTACAGAAGATACTCAAATACTACTCACCTATGGTATAAAAATATGGAGTGACGACAGCTACTTGAACACAGTTAATGCCACCGAGAACTTCACCCAGCATTTTGTGGATCTGCTGCTGCACAGGACTCACAGAGCCATTCCCTGAGAAAGACATTTTGATTGAGAGTCAGTCGATAGTATAAATTGATTTGAATTGAAAAGCTGTAAGCCACCAAATCTGGAAAATATTGGAGGACCACGTTACCTTTCCTTTGCAGCTGCTGGCAGTGGCTCTCGTGAAACCACGGCACCTGGAACTCAGGACACTCAAGGCACACGGCGCGATTGAGCTCCATGAGGCGCAGTCGGGTCCGCATGTTGAGGGAATCAGGCAGAGCTGAAAGATAGAACGAGAAATTAAACTTGTCCTATTGAGAAAGAGGGACGAGTTTATGTTTCGAGATGAATATTTTGCCACAGATGAACAAGGAGACGTAATTAAAAGGTTCCTGGAAAACTAGAACATTTAAGCAGTACTTTTCCCATCATTGAAAGAACCTAGAAAATATATTAATATCATCAAATATCCTGTAAAGGATCTCTATTGTCCTGTAAAGGAGTATTTTAGCCGTCAATGTCAAACTAGAAAAACCATCTCTGAACAGAGGAGGAGGTTTAAGACACTATCTATCAGCCACATACAACACAGTCCTGACGTCCATCCACAGGAAGTTTCACTGCAATTCACACCTGAGGACACATGGCTCACAGGGGGCGGGTGGGTCAACAACTCTCAACGACCTGCAACAAATCCCAGTGAAACCAGGGACAGCAGGTGGGTCCAGCCTCTCAGGTAACCTCAACTACTCCTAACGACCCTACTAATTTAAATACCTGGGAGTCCCAGCAGTCAGCTAGAACTGAAGAAGCGATGAGAGGTGAAACGTCTTCAAGGAACTCAAACATGGGGGTCTTGCATTTCTTTGCAAGACCCCCAACATTTTATATTTTCAAACAGATCCTGAGTGAAACATTACAACTGAAACGACCCACCTATACCCCTTCGCCCCTTCCCTTCTCCATTAGTGTGTCTATTAAACGTCTGCTTGAAAAAAGTTGAAAATTACCAACTGGGCACATACTTTCTAGTTGGGAATCCAGTTTTCCCAGAAAGTCAATACTGAAGATTTCTCTGATGAGTTCTTCAGGGAAAGAGTCAGCCACAGCCAACGAGTACGCCAGGAGAACCAGCAGATGTGGGTCAAAGGAGCCTGCGAATACACAAAAAGTTAGTTTTCCCTTAGTTAGCTTCAAATAAGGACAAATTAAATGTCCATAATCCCAATATTCACTTACTGATATGAGGAGTGAAATGCTGAATGCACACGTCATACAACTCGTCTGCTTGTGGAGGATCATAACTCAGGACAGAGAAGGGGAGCAGGGTGGCATATGTTGCTGAGTAGTGAATCTTTAAAATGACACAGGAAATGTAGAGTTAATATAAAATCAGTTATTACAGATTTAATGTGGTGTGATGGTCCTTGAAGCACCTTGTCAATCTCTTTAATGGCCACACTGGCGATTCGGTCCATCAGCGGAGGGCAGAGGTGATTCATCCTGGTTAAAAAGAAAGCCAACTCCGGCACACTGGTCCAGCTCATCTGATCCATCATTCTCTGCAGCGTGACCATCGTCTCCTGCAGCAGCATTTCTTCAAACCACTCCCCTGACACGTACTTCAGCTCCTCGAGCAGCAGGTCGAGCCGGTCGGTGGTCTGCAGCCTCTCGTGGCCACAGCGGTTCAGAGTCTGCAGCAGGCGGACGTACTTGCTGGGAGTGCTGTGGCGGTAGGACGGATCGTTCCGTACCCACTTAGCGACGGCAGAAGAAATGGTGTTGAGGTCGTTGAGGCTGCACTGCGTCACCACTGCCTCCACGCGCAACTTCACGGCCTCTTCGATCCGCGGGCTGGGCAGCATGGACAGGACGCGGGTCAGCATGGTCACCTCGTGGGGGAAGACGCTGTGCAGCAAAAAGCTGCAGATGTGAAGTGTCATTAGAGTTTTTGTTCAATCACAGTGTTGACAGAGAATGGCTTAAAGGAAAACCTACTTGACCAAAATCCTTCTTAGTTTCGTGAAGAATTCAGGGTTCTGGTACTGCAACAGATAAAGGGCTTGTGTGATTCTGGCCACTTCCACTGGTTTATACACATGAAGGTTCCTCTGGACCACTGATGCAATTCTGTAAAATAAAGGAGCAATAAAATATTTAAGCTTTAATGTACTTCTGATGATGTGGAGATTTCCTTTAAATAAAATACACAACATCGTGATAAAGATGCCTGAAATTAGATTTTTAAAGAAAAGTCAACAAGCTACAAGCTGAGTGGGAGGTTTTACAGTTTTAAATGTTACTTGTTTCAGTCACATATACGCAAATGTAGCAGCGACAAACGCTAACGTGTCCAATAACACGACAGCAGGGAAGCTTCATCTGCTGAGGTTGATTGTGTGATAAAAAAATAAAAGCAACTTACAATCTTTTATTTTTTTCATATATCCTATCCAGGTGCTATAAGGCAGACATATAAACTCACTTGTTCAGTAAGCTGAGGTTCCTGCTCTGAATTTCTTCTAGTGCTTCAGCTACAGCCAGAGCCTGCTGTGCACTGAGCTCATCCGCCAACAGGAAGGCCGTGTTCTCCAACCTGATAGGATGGAAAGCACAAAGCAGACGGGTCACACTCGAGGACTGCTGTGAAGTGAAGGGTTGGATTTCCACTGCACTACTACTCCACTTGTAATGATACCAACCCTTCTCGGATCTCCTGACTGGCCATGGGAGTCAGTGCCACAAACAGTTTAGAGAAGGAGAAAGGATCAGTGCTGGAATCAATCAGTTGGACCAGTCTTTGTTTCACAGCGAGCCTGAAGTCACAGTTGTTGAACTGCAGGGCCTGATACAGCCCCATGATGATGCTGATATTCTCTGCGTCCAGCCGGGGAATGCTGGACAACAGGATCTGGTTGCACTTCTCCAGCAGGGGGCGATGGTTATACTTCATGTTGCGGAGGAACTGCACCACTCTGCGAGGGTTATTGTAATTAGAGGGATCCATAGTGTCCAGGAGTTCATCTGCTTTGCTGATGAAGGCGTCCCGCAGCCGGGTAGACACCAGGGATGATGTGCTTATCATGAGTGTCGTGAGGATCCTGAGAAAACGATGCCAGAGTAAATAAACACATTAAGATGATTCAGATTAATCCACAGAGGAGGTTTTCATAGTCTGTTTCTTAGCAGGATTACACAAAACCTACCAAACTGATTTTACTGGTGGAAGGATGGAGAATGAGCCAAGAAATAACCCATTAATTTTGGAACTATTTTCTTTACTTTCTTTAACATCGCAAGATTTTTCTAAATGTTTGTGAATTTCTTAAGAATGAATGCACAGATCTCGATGAAAAGAATCAGGCATGTTTAGGGGATCGATATCTATGAGTGTGTGCAATTTAGTGCAGCTTGAGTGAATTTGGCCGATTTTTGTTAGATTTTGGTCAAAAAAACCAACCTGGCATCATCAATGGACGACAACCTCTGATCCACAATGCTGGTGATGTGACCCATGAGAGAACTGTGTTGAAGGTGCTGATCACTGAGACAAATGGCAAACTTGGACAGGGAGCCCATTTGAAATCTGCAAAATAAACATTTGTAACATCTCATTAATAACAAACATGCTCCAGTCCTCATAATCAAGGACAAATGCAGGACACTTGCAGGTTCCAGCTTCTGTAATGTGAAGATCAGCGAGGGCTGGTTAACATGGCCAAAATATTGTCAAGATAAATGTGATATTGTTATTTCTTTTAAGATTTTTTCTCCTCAAGAAGGTTGTGGTTTTGAGCTCTTTATTAACAGAAAAAAACATATATACATATCTATCTATCAAATTTTTGTTAAATTACTATTGATCAAAATTACACTGTGAATATAATGATGGAAGATTTTCACAATTGTCTGGCATCTTATAGACTAAACAATCACACGATTAACTGAAGAAAATACTTATTAATACTAGATTAATCAGTGATAAGTAATAGTTGAGCCTTTTATTGCCTAAAAACAAAGATAAAATAATGTAATATAATCATACCTGTCTATTCTGAGCCATGCTTCAGAAACCAACTGTTGTATAAGGGAGTCATGTGGATCCACATTCAGCCTGCAGGACAAACAATAATACAGTTTCATAATTCAGATAGATACTCTTTAAGATAATGGTGTCTGTGTGTTCAGGTACCTGAGGAAATTATAAAGCATGTCCACCAGGATGAAATCATCCATTAGAGCGATTTTGTTCTCAGCCAAAACCCGGAGGGTGAGGAACTGTGGGTGGGTCCTGATGAGCTCCACGGTCCTGAGCAGCTGAGGTTTCTCCCTCTGGAACTGCCACAGCATCCCCACAG
This sequence comes from Verasper variegatus, assembly GCA_026259375.1. NCBI lineage: Eukaryota > Metazoa > Chordata > Actinopteri > Pleuronectiformes > Pleuronectidae > Verasper > Verasper variegatus. The sequence continues at coordinate 11,430,951 of CM048052.1, forward strand.
CACAGCTCACATGGCTCACCGTGAGCTTGGCCTTGTTCTTGCCCACCATGTCCAACACCTGATCCTCGGCCGAGCAGACCCTCAGCTGCTCCAGAACCTGGTCCCGGTTCCCCGTACCCCCATGGAGGAGCCTATGGAGGCAGGAGGTCACACGCCGGAGGCGAAACATGATCACAGACCTGGGGCTCCGGGTTAAGTGTAGACTGGGGTCTTCATTGTGCCAACAGTGTCCACCACCACCATCCACGTCAAACTGACAAGCAGGGTCAGCAGTCTGGTATCACTCCCATCAAATCTCAGTGTGGAGGTGGTAGATGTTAGCTGCACCCTGAAGGACCTCTATCAACTGAGGAAAAAACACAACAACACACATTATTTTTCATCTGAATCACAATTTCTAACATTGACTCTGGTTCTATAACATTAAAGAGACAAACACCTGACATGTCAGATCTCTCTGGGATCAGAGGATCTCACCTGCTCTGAAGCTTGTGAGGAAACAGACCCACTCAGACACTTCCTGTGACTTTCCTCTGGTGTGGACTGGAGTGGACAGCCACTGACAGCAGCTCACTTCAGTTTTGCAACGAGGTCTTCACGTGGATGAAGAAACAATCAGCTCAGATGACTGAAATGACCGAACCACCCCTGCTCGCCCTGTTCTTAGCGGTGTCTCTGCAGGTTATACAGATACAGACATTATAGATGAGGCAGAAACACAAGAGTCTCACTAAAATCGCTCATTCAAAGTCAAAATCACCTAGCATGTGTGCTACAGTGAAACACTTCCGTAGTGAGTGATGTGGGAGAGTTTTCAACCCTGCGTTTTGTCTTTCAGGCTGCAGCTCCTTCATCCTGGAGAATGAAGGCAACTGTCAATTTCCGAACATAAACTTGAATACTTTGCTTGAATACCAGTGAATGCCATTTGTAAGAAATCCGTAAAATGACCTATTTTCCCAGGCACTAGATGCAACCTCATGCCACATCGATATGAATCTGTTTGCATTTATTGGCTAAAATATTTTTTTGCAATTCATACATTTCAAGCAAAACCTTCATATTAATAAACTAATTTGATATGATTTATGATAACCTGTACTGAACCTGTGTTGTAGATAATGAGTGAATTTTAATTTTTGGGGCGAACTATCCCTTTAAGCAGCCTAAAACGAGGTTGTGCCTGACAGGTAAGACTCGGGGCAGCAAACCTCGCGCGCTGAGCCGACGTGCGCACGAGCCTCCACAGACGTTGACGCGCCATCTTTAGAAACCCTGAGCGCAACGCTGAATGAAACTTCATTTTCGTCGCCTGTGAGGAGCCGCTCGCTGTATGGACCGATTCCTTTCCTCCCCAGGTGCTGTGTTTTCACATTACCACTATCATGGCGACCTCTGTGTGCGGTTAATACACTGAGACCGTCCGTGTTGCGCTGTGCGCTTCCCCTTACGTGTTGGTGTGGCTGAGGCTAGGTGAGCGTGCTAATGCTAACACCAGGCCTGGCGCTGGGTGGAGAGACGTGTACCCGCCGCGATATGAGAGTGCAAACGGGAACACTTTAAACACAACTCTTTATAATGTAATGCTAGCTAGCTAACGTTAGCTTACGAGTAAAAACACTAGCTCGCGTAATTTTGTTTATAAGTCTGCTGTTTTAGCACCGTTTCCCCCTGTTAACCTGCCATGTTGGACACCTCTGGTTTACAGTCAACACCAGCATCGTTTATTATTGTGATAAGTGGGTTTCGGTAACGCTTCAACAAACCAAGATTTGCACTGTGTTCCTTAACTCGTGCATCCTGTTGTCACTCATCTTTGTGATCTGTGTCTCTCACCTGCAGGTTTTTGATCAGTTCAGGTTATAATGGGGATCAAGGCTCCGCGCACACGGTGCTTCTTCGATGTTGGCATCAGTAATGTGCTCGGTAAGAATCGAACCTCTGCAACACGAACGCAGTCTTCTAGGACAGTCCAAACTCCACGAGGATTATCAATGTTTGCTTTGATCCACCTCTCGAGAGGAGTGATTGAGAGCTGTGCTTCTTCACTAGCCTCACGATTCGATTTGAATGCACAACAATGTATCTCAATGTATCACATTCTCAATTTTCTATATTTATTATATCTTCTCTATTACTGATTACACATGGTGGCTTTTTCATCAATTAATTCAATCAGTGCCTTTTTTTATTCAGAAAGTGCTTTAAAAGGTAGATAGACTGTTACTGTTATAATAAGTGTGTTGTAATTTACTAAATTAGGGTTTCAGTTAAGAAAATCAGACAACAGTAAGTCTATGAAAGATTGTTCGCTGCAGAGTTGTCCGCGTCGCGATCCATCCAAGAATTTAGAAATTTGCATTGCAATTAACACCTCTACTAAATATGAATTGTATGAAGGTGGTGTAAAAAATAATATTTGAAAACAAGTGTAGTGAAATAGAATACGACACCACAAACTGAGCCTATGGTTACTTACACTACACAAACATAGACACACACACACACACATTGACAACGGACACATCTGTATTGTCAGATTGGCTAAAAATCTAAAAAACAACTAAATATTTGCATGTTAAGGGAGATCCGATCAGAATTGGTCACAGGAGACATATAGAGTTACATTCTTATGCCAGGTGTGAACTGACATACTGTACTTGGAACTGTCCACTTGTGTTTGACTCTCTCATAACAGTTGTTAACACCAGGTCTGATAGGGGCCTTAGACTGCATTAGTTGTAGTTGGGTGCATACAATACAAAGACAACTAGAGTACAGGGTTTCACCTCAGTTAAATCACAAGTAAACCATTCTTACCCGGTGTCTCCTCTCAGTTGGCAGAGTTGTGGTGGAGTTGTTTTCAGACATCTGTCCCAAAACATGTGAGAACTTCAGATGCCTCTGCACAGGTGAATATGTAATTTCATCGCCAAGAACATTCCAGCAGCTCTTTTTCTCTGATCACACCTGGAATAATGATAATTGCCGATGTGACCTCCAGGTGAGAAAGGCATCGGTAAAGGAACTCAGAAACCTCTGCACTACAAAGGCTGTCTGTTCCACCGTGTTGTAAAAGACTTCATGATTCAAGGGGGAGACTTCAGTGAAGGTGAGTTAATGAATGTTGACACTCGTGAATGGTGTACTTCGTTGAGAACAAATGTGACACGTGCAAGGATGCAGTTCCTGACTGTTTATATTTCTACACCAGATCAACACAGTGTCTACACTGTGGCCTAGAGCATTTTGTCTATTTGTGCACTAGCGTTTTTGTTGCTTAGCAATTACACCATCAAAACGTAGATTGCAGATAGAGCTTCTGTACCACTGTGTGTTTACTTCAAACAATGGCAACTGAAACTGAATAGATTGTGTTGTAGTTGAAGCTGATAAATATGAAACAACTGTTACTATAAAATTACCACAAAGCACAAAAGACAGAAGATGTTGTGAGTAGATCATTTGTAAGACCGCTGAAACGGCAGGAGGGATGTAGCCATAGACATCAGAAGGACCAGTCCCAGTTGTTGTGGTCTGCAAGGCTGTGATATTTTGTTACATTTCTTGGATGGTGCCTGTCAATCTACAGCAAAGGCTATGGTAAACTGTGCTCACAGGTTTTACCTCCTAGATATCGTATGCAGATGGTGACAGCATCTTATAATGAAAGCAGCAATAAATCTATTATCAGCCTCTGTCTTGAGTATCCAGAAATCAATACAAGTTTCAAAATTCGCAAATTTGTATTTATTTATTTTTTGCTTCAGCTCCGTTACCTATTCTTTCTTTCACATTTTAGGCAATGGAAAAGGAGGTGAATCCATCTATGGAGGCTTTTTTGAAGGTAAAGAGGCCACTATCAGAGCTGTCAGTTGTTATCCAAATCAACGTTGGCTTCAAGGTGACAGTACAATCTTCTCATTTTCCCCCAGATGAAAGCTTCGCTGTCAAACACAACAAGGATTACCTCCTGTCTATGGCCAATAGAGGCAAAGATACAAATGGATCCCAGTTTTTCATGTAAGCAGTGTTTATATTATGTGTTTATAGTTTTATTTTTGTATCATTATGCCACCTCTAAGCCTTAATAATAATGATATGCTTTTGTCTTTTGAATGGCTCGCTGTGACACATCAGAACAACAAAACCTTCACCGCATTTGGACGGGTAATGGCTGCTTGACTGTCATTTGAAAGTCTATTTGATTTGCATAGTGCTCAATGTACACTAAATGTCTCACAGTTTAATTTCAACACCACTTTACTTTCTCAGAGTCCATGTGGTTTTTGGTCATGTGATCTCTGGCCAAGAGGTGGTTCAAACCATGGAGAACCAGAAAACAGATCCTAACAGCAGACCATATTCAGACGTGAAGGTTTTGAACTGCGGAGAGCTGGTCCCTAAATCTAAAGGTTTGTTTATGCAAAGCATTTTCAGTATTTTCAAAATGAGTTTAAAACTTCAACTTATTCTCCTGTTATTGTCTGAGGAGACACACTTTTAGATTTTATGAAGCAGTTGTGGTATAACACACTTTTACTTATTTGCAGCCAAGAAGGATGAAAAAAAGAGAGCGAGAGTCTCCAGTTCTAGCAGTAGTTCCAGCGACTCTGAAAGCTCCTCAGATTCCTCCTCTGACTCTGAAGAGTCTGAGAAAGAATCCAAGAAGCGGAAAAAAAAGGCAAAGAAGCTAAAAAAGAAACAGAAGAAGAAGGACAAGAAAAGGTACCTAATGAGTTTTTCACATTTTCACTGTCTGCAGTGTAAACAGTACTTGGTGTCTTTATACTGAGCCACAATGGGTTTTCTAGGTCAGAAGCTGAAAGTGCTGAAGAGAAGGAACAAGAGGAGACGGTTACATCTACTGTACGTCCTGAAGAAATCCCGCCCATCCCAGAGAACCGATTCCTCATGAGAAGAAGTCCACAGGCCGCCCAAAAGTCGAATGAGGTGGCTGAAAAGGATCAGAGACATAAAGAGGAAAGGCAGAGAGAGAGGTTAGTCTGCCCCACAGGCATTTATTATATAATATAATCTCTTTGTAGTATTTAATTGGCTCTGTCAATTAATACTTATTACTTCTTTTCCAGTTCTAGCACAACATATAATTCTCAGTCAGCATACAACAGAAGACTGGTGATGACGAGATCTGGCAGGAAAATTAAAGGCAGAGGTCCTAGGGTAGGTGGACCAAAATTGTTTCACAGTTCATTCTATTGAGCCGTCATTTTAGTGTCTATCGAAGAGGAAGTAATTGATGTGTCATTTCTCCAATCCAGAGGTACCGGACACCGTCCCGCTCTCGTTCAAGGTCCAGAGACCGTTTTCGGCGAAGTGAAACTCCTCCACACTGGCGTCAAGAGCTGCAGCGTCAGAGGATGAGAGCAGTCACTGGAGAGCGCTGGATTAAGGGTGACAGGTAAGATGCCGTGACTTTGGATGCTTGTGGACAGTTTTAAAACAAACTTCGGCTGATTGAGCTAACCTAACTTTTACTGTAGGTCTGATCACTCAGTCGTGATTGCACCACATGACATGCAGTTGGAAGACAATGAAATAAGTGTAATATTAGCAAAATGTACCCTTGACGCAACTTTACATTGAATATTAATATTGTGAGTTATTGTGTTAATTGTGAAAGGAATTTGTCAAACGAAATTTCAAATCTAAATATTAAAAGCTTAACAGGCTGCACCTGCAGTCGTGGCAGATTCACACTTCGTCATCCTGAATCAGGATACTTGTATGTTTCAGTGTCATTAAAGTAATGTTATTTTTCACATTACTGAAAGCATAATGCTGCCTGATGTCAGTTGTCGTTCTGTCAGTAACATGTTCTGTATTTTTTTTCTTTTGCAGAGGTGATATGAATGAAGCCAAGGATGAAGCTGCTAAAGCACCAAGAAGAGAGCGACGAGCCTCCAGCACGAAGCATGAAAAAACCTCTGACGGTAAAAAAGACAAGAAAAGTCGGTCACATAGATCCAAAAGCAAAGAGGAAGAAACAGCTGAGGATGAGAAGCATAGCAAACACAAGGCAAAGAAACAAGATAAATCTCCAAGTCGTAGTAAAAGCAGAGAGAAGAGTAGAAGGTCAAAAAGCAGAGATAAGGGTCACAAGCACAAAAGTGATGACAGGAGAGGTCGCTCAAGGAGCAAAAACCGAAACAGTGATAAGAAAGAAAAAGAATCCGAATCTGATCGTAGTAAAGATAAAAACAAGAGCCACGAGTCTGACAAAAAACATAAAGAGGACCCAAAAGGAAGAAATGGTGAGGGAACTAGAGCAAAGTCAAAAAGCAAGGAAAGAACAACCTCAAAAGATGGACATAGATCGAGTAGCAAAAACAGGGATAGACATGGATCTTCACCGTCAAAAGACAAAGAAGAAAAACGAGAGAAAGACGTAGAGAGAGGCAGGGAACATAGCAGGAGTAAGGAAAGACAACGCACCAATGAAAGAGAGAACAAGAGGAGAGGAACATCCAGGGATAGGGAACGTCGTACAAGAAGTCCAGACAGGAATAAGACTAAAGACTCTCACAGAAGCAGGCGCTCCAGAAGTAAGAGTGATCACAGCAAGGACCAATCATCTCATAGAAAAGACAAAGCAGCTGCCAGTCAAAGGAGAAGACGTAGCAGCAGCTCCGACAGTGACAGAAATGAGAAAAGTCAAAGTCGAAAGAGACCAGATTCCAAAACAAGACCAAAAAGTAAATCTAAATCTAAAGACAGAAGAAGTCCAGATAGATCCAGACCAAGACCTGATAGTACAAAAGGCAAAGACAGAAAGGACAGCAAGAGGAACAAATCGAGTTCAAGCTCCAGCTCTGACAGTGACTGACCCTGTGACAGTAGCCTGAAGGAACCGATTTCTGGTTTGTCTCCATTTATACCCACTATAGACACATGCAGCTTTTTAACTACAGTGGAACATATTCACATTCCTCATTCATTGCAAACAACTAAACTCTTCACTCTTCAGGAGAACTTAAAATCAGTGTAGAAAATTATTTTCAAAACACTTTTGAAAGTAGGACATGCCCTAAGGGGGAATTCTTTTTTTTTTCTGTTTATATATGTGGCAGTGTAAATGAATGGTACTCCCAAAAACCTTTATGTCCGGTAGGTTGACGGCAGCCACAACATGGCAGCCGTGGCTACAAGGTAATCCTTTGGAGAAACAGCAATGGTCCATGAAATGTCCACTAAGAGTGCTTTATTTCAATATAAAGGCTTAAATTGTAAGTAGGGAGTCGGTAACAAGTGGGGACGGCCATTCAAGTCAGATGCTGCATCGACATAGTCCACATCAGGAAAGAATTCAGCCATTATAGTTTCAGTAAAATATAAACTCCTCTCCGACGCTCACTCACATTTCTACTTCTGTCTTGCTGCAACAACCCAAGACTCATGGGACTTCTTGTTTAGCACATGTGTAATCTTGTCACACTCTTTGCAAAGAAGTGGAGGGGATCAATTGGACCGATTTAAAAAAAAAAAAAAAAAAAAAAAAAAAAAAAAAAAGTTTGTAACCTTTCATTTATAAACATACATTCCATATTCAAGAATATCAGAATTCCCCTTTTTAAGTGGTAAGCAGGAGAGTCAAACGGTAAACATTTAACTACTTAAACTTGTAATTACAAACTGAGTCCATTACATGACATTTGGCTGAACTGCTCTGAATGGGGATTGTGGATTCATTATATATCACTTTTGATGGTTAGCTGAAGCTGCACGGCCATTTAAAAGAGAAGGGCTTTCAGAAAGACTGAAAAAGAAACTAGAATTAGTACCAGATTTTATTTGAATTGTACATGACCAGAGGAATTTGGTTTGAAGGTGTTTATTTTTTTTTTTTACTGTTTTATGTTTTTTGGGGTCAATTTTGGATTACTTGGTTAATTATATTTTGGTGTATCAAAAGCTCTGATTTCAGGCTGTAAAAAATGTGGTAATTTGAGATTTTACTACAGAGATCCTCACAAACTCTTTTCCCTTGATGACATTTTGTACCAAAATTTGTTTTAATATTATTTAAAGCAGTTGGTTTTGGGGATGACTACCCTCTTCCAAATTTGGGAAATGCCTGCCGTTCAAGTTATTTTCACTACACAGTTAGTCAGGAAGAGACCACTCAAAACTACTTGCATGTGTGCTTAGCCCTGACATCAATAGGTAAAATATATCCATCTCTTTTGTGTTGTACATCCACAACTGTTAACTGATTTTGTGATATCTCTGGATTGTCTTGTTTTTTCTTTTTTTGCGTTTCTGTTTTGAAGAAGAAGAAATGTGATTATGATGCTGTAAGTACAATATAAAATCAGTTTGTATAATTGTGTTTTGTGCAAGTTGGTTTCAAGTACTCCACTACAGTGTAGAATGATTAAAGTGCTCAATTTGGATTTTAATCTATTGTTTTGATATTCTGTTAAAACTGATATAATTATAAACAAAGCAAAACAATTAATATCGCAAACGTTCACTTGATTACGCTTTTCCAATGTGAAGACACCATGCTCCAAAACTTGCTCAGAACCGGTGTAGTAATGATGGGACACTGGTAGCCATGGATACAGATTTTCATGCCGCCAGGAGCTGGAGGCATCATGTTTAAGGGTTGTCTGTCCGTCCGTCTGTCCCATTGTCATGAACACAATATTTCAAGAATGCCTTGAGGGAATTTCATCAAATTAACTCAAGGAAGAAATGATTAGAATTTGGTGATAAAAGGTCTCAGTGACCTAACAAAGCAAATATTTTGCCTTGTGAAGGTGATATCTCTGTAACATCGTGAATGAATCATTTCACATTTGGCACAAACCATTGTTTGGACTTGAGGATGAAACCACTTGTTATTTTGTTTTTCTTGATCGTGACATCTTAAGATCGGCTTATAATGTTCACTTGGACTCAAAGAGGAACCTGGTTAGCTTTTGGTCTGGCGGTCAAAGTTCAAGGTCTTTGTGACTTTGCATCCCTGTGAATTTGATGTAGTAGGACTGCCCATAAGGAATTTCACTATGTCTGGTACAATACACTTGGACTGATTCGATTTTGGTGGTCACGGTGGCCTCAAAATGTGTTTTTGGCCTCTTGAATGTGAAATCTCAAGATTACTTGAACTCAAAATATATTGATTTTGTCTCAGTGTTCAAAAGTCAAAGTGACCATATATTTGTGCGGGAAAAGTATGTAGACAAATGTAAACAGAAACTTTACTTTGCTCTGGTTGGTGGAGGCCTACAACCACAGTGCAGTGATTTGTATTGGTATTTTTGGACATATTTTTGCTTTGAGTAATGAGATTACAAGAAATGAGAGTTAAAGCAAAGAAGAGGTTGCTCGAGAAGCCAAAAACAAAATGGTAATAAGAAAGAAAATGAATCTGATCAAATTAAAAAATATAAATAGTATGACATTGTTATGCCTCGAGTAATATCGTGACAGGAAAAGACAGAAATCGAGATGAGAGCAACAGCGAACAATATAGTCAGGTGAAATTCCTCTTGCAAACATCTTAGTTTTCACCAGATAAACCCCATTCTCTTCTTTGCTTCGTCAATAATTACTGTCTCATAAATGTTCTGGGTAGGACCAGAGGAGATGGGCATCTGAACACCGCTGTGTTCCTGAACCATGTAGCTGGGCCTGACTCCCCCGACAACAGGACCGAGCCCCCCTCCGATCCCATCGCTTGCAGCTTTGCAAAGTGGGAGGACGTCTCGCTCAGCCTCTGCTGCTGCATGGATGACCTTGTGTGAATAGATTAGAAACTGCTTTTCTTCCTCAGCCAGGAGTTCTCTGTTCTTTGCCTCAAAGTCATCTTTCTCCCGTCTCAGTTGCTGCTTCCTGGCAACTTTTTCCGCCTGGGTATGCGACACAAAACGAGATTTACTTTCAGAGAACAAAGGCTGCTGTTACCGTCTGTGCTGGTGCAGTGATGGTGAGCTGTGTCGTTACCAGTTGTGTTGAATTGCAGTCTTGTATCTTTCTCAGATCTTCTCTGATCCTCTGAGCCTTCGCTGTTTCTTCCTCAAGATAGATCATCTCAGCTTTCTTCTTGGCCTCAAGAATGTCTCTGCAGTTCTGTTTTTCTTCTTTGTCCCTCTGCTCCTTTTGGCTTATCTGACAAAACAGTGTTGCGTTAAAGGTGCCGTAACATTTAGTTTGCTTCAGCGGGACAAAGCAACACAAGCAGGGTTTCTGCTTGGTCTAAAACTTAATTATCAGAACGTTAGGCCTTAAAAAGTAAGAAAAATAAATAAAAATGTTAGGTCTTCAGTGTTTTTAATTAAAAGGTATGTTAATGCTCATTTAACACCTGTTGCTTTTAAAAAAATCTTTAAGAGATTTTTTTTTTGAGAGAATGTTTTGGCCGCTCTACAAAGTTTGTGTTTTTAATGTCTGTGTTTTAGTTTTCCCTCCACAATATAGACTATTAGCTCCCTGTATTAAAAGCAATGAAATTGATTAACAAAGGTTTGCTTCTATAATATCATGACTTGGTTTTATGGTCGTTGTCGGTAGAATCTGAACCAGTGTTACCTGCAGTTGCTCTGTGTTCACCGATGGACTCCAACACTTCAGTCCTCTTCTCCTCCTCCTCCCTCAGCTTCTGCTCACGTCTGGCCTCCATTTCGGCGATGGCCTTAGCGAACCTCTGATCCTCCATCAGCAGTGTGCTCCGGCACCTGCAGTTGGTCTATCATGTTCTTTATGAACCCCTCTTTTTTCCTCTGTACCTCTCTGTGGAGTAAAGAAACTCATAAGTTTAAACTATGTTATCCAAGGAGCCACTGGGACGTGGAGGCAGATGAGTGGGTCTACACAGGGAGCTGGATGAAGAGATGCTGGGTCTTACCTGAACAATTCCGTTTCTTTCTCTTTCCTTAAGTCCATCTCTATCTCTTTCTCAAAGAGATACACTTTCCTCTGCTCCTCTTCAGCCGCCCGCTTTTGGGCCTCTGCTGCTCTCATCATGTCTCTTTTAGTCACATGTTCCTGTACAGTGAAGATGTGTGTTAGAAAATAAAAATAATACAACACAACATGTGTTGTTAAGACCCTACCAGTTGAGCTTGCTTCAGGTTTCTCTTCTGCTCTTCTTGTCTTTCTTCCTCCATTCTCTGCTCCAACAGATAGAGCTCATGAAGGCGAAGGTTTTTCTCTCCGTCCTTCTTGTTCTCCTTCTCTTGTCGCTCTTTAGCCAACTCAAATTCCTTCACCCTAAAGAGAAGAAATCACATTCTCGTGAACCAAATGTTTTTTTTACTCAAGCCTTCTAACTTGAAATATGTCACAACCAGAAACAGTGGAGCTGCACTGTTATACTTTACTCTGTTGCTAAAAAACAAGATGTCAAATGTGCATGCAACAGTGATGCATATGTTTGAGATAACTGTGGAGACAATGAAACTGATCTGATGTGAGACTCACTGTTTTTCCAGCTCCTCTGCAAAAGCCAGTTGCTTAAGCTTCCTCTGGACTGCTTTCTCTTTCTCCTCCCTCAGTACTTCATCCTTTCTGCTCTCTCCCAAATTCATGAATTCCTTTTCTTCATCTTTAGAGGCACTCCTTTTCTTCAGCTCAATCTGAGCCTCCCTCTCCTTCAACACCTCTGTCATCAAGAGTGCACTCTGTAGAAATAGTAAAAATCAATTATCCCAAAACAAAAAGGCGGTACATTGATACAGCCTATTACAATTTAAAAAAAACAATACTAACATGTAATCCTTTGACTCGGTTGGTTTGATTGAAGAGCTGAGTCTTGGCTCTCACAACAATGTCTTTACGTTGTTGGTCCTTGTATTCGGCCTCTTCTATATCCAACTGTTTCCTTTTTTCCTCCATAATCTGTTCCCGGATCTTCTTATCATCCAGCTTCTTTTGCCTTTGATTCTTGATAAAACCAAACACAGACTTATACTCACAAGTGGAAACAATAAAAGTAAAAATCGGACAAGAAGCCCTGTAAAGACGACTTACAGCGATGGTGTCTGGCCACTCTTTCACCATCTGTTTTGACCGCAGGTGCAGGGCTTTTCTCTGCTTCTCTGCTTCTCTCATACTCTCCTTGCCTCTATCACCCTGGTTGACTTCATTTTGAATCCTCTGCCATTCAGCCTTGGTCAAAACAGTGACTTGTCGGCGATCAGGTGCCCGGAAAATCTTGCTGGTTTCCTGTGCTGAAGACACGATTAAAAGGGAGGGAATGACCCTGAGGGTGATCTGTATGTTTATTTGAACCATTGATTTGCATTATTCACATAGTTGTGCAGATGAATAATTTAAGATAAATTACTGTATGAAATATTCTTCTATATAATGTTATAGAATACAAATGTATTTCCTCCATATTAAAAGGTGGAACATCTGCTACATACTGGCTGGTTAAAGCAGCACACTGAGGTCATGCCCTCCGTTAATTGCTTAGAATATGGGCAGTTTTCATTCTGTAATTAGTTGCAGGTTCGAAAAAGCAGACATTGTTAATTACAAAGTGTGCTACTGTATTTTGTACTACACTGACTGAAATGATTTGTTGCTGATTGTTTGGTATGTGTATGTTGTCTTACCATTTTTAACTTATCTTTTGAGGGCTAATTGTTTCGGTGTTTTAGACTAATTTGATTTAAACTGACGGTGCTGGCTGTGGCTGATGTCGCGTTCCATTATACCTTGGAACTCGGAATTACCGACCCCCTGAGTCAGAAGTTACAAATAAAATGCTACCTCAAGGAGGGTCAGAGGAACCTCACCATCCCTGACTTCAATGCTATCAACTCGGGTTCGGTGGGTGTGACATCATTAACAAGAAACAGTAATATCCTACTTAACATGTACACCATGGTACAGGAATGCTATCCTTTTAAAGCTACCTTATATATTTATTTGTAGAAACATGACAATAAAAAGCTTCGGGGCGTCTCTGACGTTGTTGTGCATTGTGGTAGCGACTCATACATTTCTTGGTTATATAATATATTAAGATTTTAAATCAGTCATCATGCTGCTAATAAACCAGAAAAATGTATCCATATCTCCCTCAACCCCTAAACTCTTGTTTCTTTGTTTCTCACCTCTCTTAATGGATCCTCTCCGGTGGCTCAGCTGAACCTTGGACGTCATTTTATCACATATATTGTCTATCTATCTAAAAAGCTGATAAAGTGACCTTTTACGCAGCTGCATCAGTCAGAATTTGTTGCGCTGTTTCCACGTGGGCTGGCCTCTTTATCATCAAAGGGTATAATCTTAGGTTCTATATTAAAGGTTGCCACTTCCTTTGAACCTACAGTTACATCACTCATTTGTTTCTGAGCTGCCGCTTATTTGACCAGCGCCATCTTGGCAGTTTGGAGCTGGACATTTCCAAATTTGGACAAGAAGGAGGAGCTGGAGAGGATTGTGTCAACCCATTTTACCAGCCCTCCTGGCCCAAATGTCGTCACGGTCCTCCCGATTAGCCACTCCGGTATATGGATATGGACAGGCCCGTAAATTCCCCCATTGCGGAACTAATAAAGGACTTCTTATGTCTGTCTCTGTGTGCAGATTTGCCTATTATCTATTAAGAATGCTCCGGGTCTAGGCATAACTGTACTTTCACTCCTAAATGAGAAAGGAAAAAGGAATTGATAGAAACAAAAAGATTGGGACCCATTTTTCATTTTTAAGTAAAAAAACAATTGTCAAGTGACTTCTGTTGTTTGTTTCAAACCAAAAACCAAACTGCATGAGCTGCCACTTCATTCTTCAGTCCCAAAAGAAACATTATAAAAGCAATGGCAATGTGCTGCTTAAAGCTGTTCACTGCTCTGTCACGAGTGTATATCGATCATAGAGTGCTGAAATACATTTTTAGCCTATACGATGTTAATACGAATACTAGATGGTCAGTTTCCTTCTCTTAGTGCCAGCGTGTTCCAGGACACATTTACACACCCTTCATAAACACTTATTATTTCATTTTAATGTAGTTTATTGGTTTGAGTGTAGATAAGAACCCCCCCCCCCCATACATGCAAAGACAGGTTACAAATTAAAAGTAAAATCAATATGAAGGAAAAAGGAGATAAAGGTCACAAGCACAAAGATAGGTTGCTTAAGGAGCAAAAACTGAAACAGTAATAAGAAAAGGAATCTGATCATAATAAAGATAAAATTAAGAAGAAGAAGACATTTTTATGCCTTGAGTAATGACATGAGAGGGAATGACAGAGAGAGAGAGAGATGGGAATAACTCCTCTTGCAAACATCTTAGTCTTCACCACATAAACCCCAGTCTCTTCTTTGCTTCTTGAATATCTACTGTCTCATGAAGCTCTTTAATGTTCTGGGTAGCACCAGAGATGTAGTTAGGCATCTGAGCACCGCTGTGGTCCTGAACCATGTAGCTGGGCCTGACTCCCCCGAAAACAGGACCGAGCCCTCCTCCGATTCCTTCGCTTGCAGCTTTGCAAAGTGGGAGGACGTCTCGCTGAGCCTCTGCTGCTGCATGGATGACCTTGTGTGAATAGATTAGAAACTGCTTTTCTTCCTCAGCCAGGAGTTCTCTGTTCTTTGCCTCAAACTCCTCTTCCTCCCGTCTCAGTTGCTGTTGCCTGGCAGCTTTTGCAGCCTGGGTATGCAAAAATATCGAGATTTACTTTCAGAGAACAAATGCTGCTTTTACCATCTGTGATGGTGCAGTGATGGTGAGCTGTGTCGTTACCATTCGTTTTGAGTTGCAGTCTTGCATCTTTCTCAGATCTTCTCTGATCCTCTGTGCCTTCGCTTTTTGTTTCTCACAAAATATGCTGTCAGCCTCTTTCTTGGCCACATGCATGTCTCTGGATCTCTGTTGCTCTTCTTTGTCCCTCTGCTCCTTTTCTTGTCTCTGATAAAACAATGTTGTGTTAAAGGTGCGACTACATTTTGTTTGCTTCAGCTGAATAAAGCAGCACAAACAGGGTTTCCACAGGGTCTTAAAAAGTCTACAAAAGCTGAAAATGTGATTATCAGAATTTAAGGCCAAATGTTGGTTATGTAAATTTCCATTTAATGCAACTTCTGTCAAGCTTTAAGAATTGTTCAAATGAAAGAAGAGATTTTTTTTGAGAAATGTTTTTGGTTGGAAGCAGTTTGCAAAGTGCATCTGTTGAAGTTTCCTCAACGATTACAGATATTGGCACATTGTAAAAAATACAAACAAGATCAACATGGAACTGATAACGTACAAACACCTTGGTCGGAGTTGATCAAGGGGGCATTGACCCGAGCTGAAATCTGATTGGCCCCTGAAGTGCCCCTATCCTTTCAGCAACTTCTCTCTTTTTTTTGAATAAACAAGTCACTTACAAACAATTTAGATGAAAATGTGTTGAGAATTTTTATTTCTTAATCTTTTTTGAAGTACATAATGTGCTGTAACAAGGAACCTGTATGTGTGACTTTGCTCAAAGCTATAGAGCTAACAGTAATGAGTTAGGAATGACTTAAATATACACCTTACTGAATCAGGAATTGTTCATGGATGTTGGAAATATAATTGGCCCCTCTGTGTAAATTGTGGCCCGTTTATGGCCCCTCATTTTTTTCTAATCCTCGATATGCCCCTGCTTAAATTTAACCTGTTAAAGCCAGCAAAATTCCTGAAAAACAACAAACTGCATTTCACTGTCGCCATAAAAAAATAATTTAAAGATAATTTAAAGTACCAATATAATGGATAAACAAAGGTTTCCTGCTATTATATCATAACTAATTTACCATCAGTTCTCTGTGTTCAGCGATGGACTTCAACACTGCAGTCCTCTTCTCCTCCTCCTCCCTCAGCTGCTGCTCACGTCTGGCCTCCTGTTCGGCGACGGCCTTAGCGATCCTCTGATCCTCGTTCAGAGTTTGCTCCTGCTGTTGGTCTGTTAGTTTCTTCATGAGCCCCTCTTTCTGCCTCTGGGCCTCTCTGTGAAGTAAAGTAACTCTTTGGGACGTGGAGGCAGATGAGTGGGTCTACACAGGGAGCTGGACGAAGAGATCCTGGGTCTTACCTGAACAATTCCGTTTCTTTCTCTTTCCTTAACTTCATCATTTTTTGTTTCGCAGAGAGAAACAGTTTCCTCTGCTCCTCTTCAGCCGCCTGTTTTTGGGCCTCTGCTGCTCTCATCATGTCTCTTTTAGTGACATGTTCCTGTATAGTGAAGCTGTGGGTTAGAAAATAAAAATAATACGACACAACATGTGTTGTTAAGACCCTACCAGTTGAGCTTGCTTCAGGTTTCTCTTCTGCTCTTCTTGTCTTTCTTCCTCCATTCTCTGCTCCAACAGATAGAGCTCATGAAGGCGAAGGTTTTCCTCTCTGTCCTTCTTGTTCTCTTTCTCGTGTCGCTCTCTGGCCAACTCATGTTTCTTCATCCTAAAGAAAAGAAATCACATTCTTATGTGAAACAAATATTGTTATACTTAAGTCTCCTGCAGGTTCTAACCTGGGGCTGCACTGTGATACTTTACTCGGTTTTTAAAAAAAATACATTGTTAAATGGAGCCAATGAAACTGCTCTGATGTGACCCTCACTGATTTTTCAGCTCCTCTGCAATAGCCAGTTTCTCAAGCTTCCTCTGGAGTGCTTTCTCGTCCTCCTCCCTCAGAGCTTCATCCTTTCTGGTCCCTGCCAAATTGATGAATTCTTTTTCCACATCTTTAGAGGCACTCTTTATCCTTTTCTTCAGCTCAATCTGAGCCTCCCTCTCCTTCAACACCTCTGTCATCAAGAGTGCACTCTGTAGAAACTAGTAAAAATCTGTTATTATCCCACAATATTAATATGCAGCCTATTACAATTAAAAAACAATAAGCAATACCAACATGTAATCCTTTGACTTGGTCGGTTTGATAGTAGAGCTGAGTCTTGGCTTTCTCTACGGCCTCTTTACGTTGTTGGTCCTTGTATTCGGCCTCTTCTATATCCATCTGTTTCCTTTTCTCTTCCTCGATCTGTTCCCGGATCTTCTTCGCCTCCAGCTTCTTTTGCCTTTGATTCTTGATAAAAACAAACACAGACTTATACTCACAAGTGGAAACAATATAAGCAAATCAAATCTGACAAGAAGCCATGTAAGGACGACTTACAGCGATGGTGTCTGGCCACTCTTTCACCATCTGTTTTGAACGCAGGTGCAGGGCTTTTCTCTGGTTCTCTGCTTCTCTCATACTCTCCTTGTCTCTATCACCCTGGTTGACTTCATTTTGAACCCTCTTCCATTCAGCCTTGGTCAACACGGTGACTTGTCGGAGATCAGGTGCCTGGAACATCTTGCTGGTTTCCTGTGCTGAAAACAAGATTAAAAGGGAGGAAATGACCCCAGGAGGACAAAACTGTAAATTTACCACTACACCCAGAACACTGTAAGTTTGTTCAAACCATGAATTTGCACGATTCAGATTAGTTATTTGAAATAAAATCCTGAATGTGTTACTCACTTTGTCCACCAGGACCCACTGATGAGCTTTTCAACAATTGTGTGATGGGATCGTGGAGAAAACAGCTTTTACTGGTTTACATGTGACCAGTCAAAAAACAAACAAATAGCCTAAGTGTATAGATAGATTAAATAACCTAAATAAATAAATAACCTTATTAAATAAATAGACTATATAAATTGCGTAAGTAAATAAATTGCCTGGATGGATGGATGGATGGATAGATAGATAGATAGATAGATAGATAGATGACCTTAACTTGCATATGAGAAATATAATTAAATGCATAAAAATAATACTGCATATTATACAATAATATCATACTTAACAAGTACAGTGTACAGTGTAAAGTATTATTTTAAACTAGCTTAAACCGTTGTATAATATTAAAGGTTTCAGACTAACTCTGGGCTTATTCTGCATTTTAGTAGCTTCCTCCCTTTCATAAAAGTACATACATTTTAAAGCTGTTTCATGTTGCCTATGAACTAAAAACACATTCTTGTCAACCTCAACCCCCAAAACCTCTGTTTATTTTACCTCTTCTACTGGATCCTCTCCGGCGGCTGAGCTGAACCTCGGAGGTCCTTTTTATCACATATATTATCTATTTAAAAAGACGATAAAATAAACTTGTACTGTTGCCAATGTTACAGCCACGTCAGTGTGGATTTGTTGCGCTGTATCCAGGCAACGACAGAACCAACCCGAAGCAAGCATTTCCGCTGATTGTCCACAGGTGGCGCTCTATCTCTCTATCAATAAAATTCAGTGTTAGTTATTCTTGGTTTGGTATTACATCATCAAGTCAAGACATGTCACAAATAAATTCCCATCCAATAGGGATTTCCTTGCAGCCTGGACGTTGAAAATCACATGCAAACCATCATAAATGCATCTTTAAAAACAAACACCCAACAGATGACCGGGACAAAAAAACATCACAATACAGTGTCAATGCATGATGAGAGAAAGATCACCTTAAGTCCAGCGTGAAAGAAAAAGTACACTAGTGGCAAATTCAACATATTTATTGTTGTTATGACTCTGAGTAATATTGTGTGTATGTGTGTGTGTTTGTGTGTTGTTCTTCCTCCCTGCCTGGGGGTGGTGCTGTTCCCCTGCTCTGTGTTTTTCCTGTGTCTGTGTTTCAGGTCCGGCAGGTGATTGGAGGATTGGCTGATGGAGCTGACTTTAAAACGCTCACCTGCCGATGCCGGTTGTCTTCGTCTTTTTCCGGGCGCCCAACACAACCATGCCTTCGTTTGTTGAAACCCGTCTGATCTATATTGTTGTGTGATTGCTATTTTGTTCAGAGTTTTTTTATGTTGGTTATCTTTTGAATGATATTCGGAGCAGTCCTGATAATTGTAGGGAAGAGAAGCCTTTTGTTTAGTACCCCTTACTACTGTCTTTTGTTTAAGGTAGGCAGGTAAGATCCCTGTATTTTCTTTTCGTCCCTTTTGGATGTAGGGACGTTATTTTTGTCTTATAGATTGTTTTGTTTGTTATTTTGGCTTATGCTCAGGTTGCTCCTATAGGCCTGGCGTAACAATTGTCATATAAAGACAAAAGTATACAGACAAAAGGGAGTTCGAATTTTCTTCTTCATTTTTAGGGTAGGAACTCCTCTTCCTTGTATCTTCTTCCTGAAGGTAAACTCAGACAAGACTGATTCAATAAAAGTTTTAGAGAACAGAGTCATCATTTTGGTGCACACATTGAGAATAATTAACATAAAGACCTTGTTGAACCATGTTGGAAATATCATCTGTGCTCATAGTGTGTTACTTCAGCAACATAACGAGAGTATGTTGTTTTAAACTATAACTACAGGTTTGTACTTAAATGAAACCTCTTATTCAACTCAGAGTCAGGGAAACACCTCTGACAGGTCCATCATATTGGGTTTACATTAACATATACAGACACGGATTCTGTTGAAAATCAAATGACATGCATTTTAACACCAGAGTTGAAAGCATATATAAGGGTTGCACGTGTAAATACTGAGCCAACACTGAATAAGAGGGCAGTAATGTGCAGCCTAATGAGTCAGGTGATGAACACTGTCTCTTGAATTAAGACTGAACTCGTCTGACCTCAGCGAGTGTTCAGTGTAAGAATATAAAATCAAGTTTGATGTTGCTTGAAGGGATCAAAGTGATTGCTGGTGTATTTGAACAAAACAAATATATTATATTTCAGGCACAACGCTGTCTGTAGCCTCCTGTTTACCCACTGTTAAGCATGCAGGCGGAAATATGCTGCCAGGCAGAGGGAAGAATAATTCCAACAATACTAATATGCATCGAATTCTGCCTACAAATTTCCTGCTAAGAGAAAATGGGTGTCAAAAACAATCTGTAGGTAAATCTTAAAAGTGCTGTGTGTGCAATTATCTGTGAGTGGAAACTCTTTCATGATAAGCACAGCGACTCTTTAAGTACATTTGTGCCGATTGTACACTTTTACTTCAGCAACATTTTGAATGCAGGACTTACTGTGACTTGTTATGCCACTATTTATTTACTAAAGTTAAAGACGTCTGTAAATCAAATCAAATGGCCTCATCTTTTGTTTCATTTCTAGTCCTCTAAGAGAGAGATAACAAAACCGAAGAATGGGGGTATTCAGATATATGTTATGGATTGGGTATGGATGTTATGGACTGCTTTTTTGTTTTTAGATTTAGAAATCTGATGTATATTATTCAACATCTATAAAGAAAATAAGAAAGGGAAACATAAATTATTGATAATAATTGTTATTATGAATAATAATATTTTTGTTGTTGTATACCTTTTTCTTAAATTGTATCTATTTTCTGTTGCTTATTTATGTCTTCATAATCTTGTTTTTATTTCACCATATCGGTGGGGCAGCTTCTTCTTCTTTGTCCCTTTAAATAAAAAGAAATTCTTATTTATCGAAGTCATAATCCAAAACATACATGCAACATATCGACACATGATGAGGATAGAAAACAAAAAGCTCTGCTTTACGCAGTCATGGCTTCAAAAATGTATGGGTAGACAACAAGGCACTCATTGAAAAATTGTTATAAACCAAGTAATTCTTTTTTTAAAATACAGTCCTCATGGGTTCTTGGAGCCTGTCATGACGTCAATACAGTCTTTCATCTCAACTTAAGAAACATGAAAAGATGGTTAAGAGCCGCTGGACTTAAATCTGTTAAATGTGGTAGTTACCCTTTAGAAAGAAAAGATCTATCATAAAGAATTCACCTTCACTATTAATCTTAGAATCACACGTGCAGCTGCGTCACAGTAGACATGATGGGGGCGGGTCCACTGAGTGAGGGGGCCGTCTCCAAACCCAGGGTAACCATTCAAAACCAGCAGAGGGAAACTCCCCGTGTCCACCATTACTCTCTTCCGGGCATCACGCACGACTCAGCTCAACTTCATCCACCATCCAGCGCCGAGAGAACCCTTCCGCACCAAGATGGCCCCTGTCTCCATCAAGACCGTGTTGATCAGTGAGAGTGTGGACCCTCGCTGCAAAGCCCTGCTGCAGCAAAATGGCATCCGAGTTACGGAGAAGCAGCAAATGTCAAAGGATGAACTCATCGCGGAGATAAAGGTAAAGTTGACTCTCTGCTTTCACGTGCATCGTCTTCTTTTCTTTTTGCTACGCAACATGCAGACGTTTTTTTTTTTTTGTTCTCCCAATCCTGTTCCAAAAAGTAGGCATTCGTTTTTCTGCTGCAGTTGTCGGTGTGGGGTGGGGTGGGGGGGTGATGAAGATACAAAATGCATCAGCCGAACAGTAGTTTTAGATTAATGCAAACTTTCATTTGAAGAGTGCGCACTTTGAGTTGTAAGCCTCGGTTCGCAGAGCATTCCCACCAGGCTGAGGTGTGATCGCTGGATTTTTAGTTTAGGACCGCCCCCTTGGGAAGCTGATGCAACTCATCCTTGATTTTACCAGTTCTCCAATCACACAGACCTACACAGAGTTAAATTAACGGGTTGTACTGGCTCTGTTCTCACCACAAAGATAATAAGTGCAAGCATGAACTCACACTGGCTCGCAGATAACTTTTTGGATTATGGTGCGTGTAGGAGGAGGCTCTGTATTTCAAGAGCATTTCAATTAACTGTATCTGCACCATCATATATCATAAAAAGTGACAAACAGATAGGAGAGGGACATTTATGTCACAGTTTACACCACAACTAGCCCAACAGTTCCCTTTATGAAACCACATTTAAATTCACTAGGTACAGATTTCATATGGATCTGCACCAGATTGCAAACATTCAGAAATATTAGTCGGCTAAAATGTCTGTTTTTTTTATTGAAAATGTTGAAAAATGTGGTGGGAAAAGTCCTGGATCTATTTCTACATCTGGATTTGCACCAAAATGTCATAGGTTCTCCCCCGGGTCATGCCCCTCCCCCTTTTACAACATTTGTTTGATTTAGGTTTGTTGGGTTTGATTCTCGATAACATGAGAACACACAAGCTGATTCCAACAAGTACGATTTATGCTTCACATTAAATGAAACAAGTTACAGTGTTGGAACTTATTATTTTATATAAATTATATAGTAAGTTAGTTAGTAAGTAATACAATAAGTTATTATTAACTTATTGTGCACAATTCTCCCTGAGAAAACGACGCCAGGTGATGTAATATTATGTTGTTTTTTATCTTATGTACATTTCATATCATGCTATTGTGGTGCAGATGTCTAAAAATATAGCATAACCACAAAGTAACTGACAGAATTGAATTTGTGGGCCTCAGGGTTTTGGAAGATTTGGAATCGCAGGTTAATTTGCTGCTTTGCATAGTTACTATTCATAAGATCAACTACAGATATAGAATTATTCTAATCAACAATGTGCCTCTCTCACCATCCCAGGACTACAATGGCCTTGTGGTGAGATCTGCAACCAAGGTAACAGCTGATGTTATCAATGCTGCTAGTAATCTCAAAATCATTGGGAGAGCTGGGACCGGTGTGGACAATGTGGACGTTGATGCTGCCACCAAGAAGGGCATCATTGTAATGAAGTAAGTCTCGAAGTTTTTGTAAAAATTTGACTTGGATTTCAGCCTCAATATAACGTGCAGTGCATTAACTGTAGACTGTTTCCTGCAGCACACCGAGTGGGAACACGATCAGTGCTGCAGAGTTGACATGTGCCCTGCTGATGAGCCTCTCAAGGTAAGATGACTTCTGTATTCATGAGCTTTTGTCCATATGCTCAGTCTTTTTAATTTCACAATAATACTGTGGTTTTCTGTTAATATGTCCGTGTGTTTGCAGAAATGTGCCTCAAGCTGCAATGTCGATGAAACAAGGGAACTGGGATCGCAAAAAGGTCAGGAGAGATGTTGGGTCGCCCCTTTTTTCCCCCTTTGAACGGCCGGGTCCGCAGTTGGCTCACAAAGCGATTTACCATCACATGGTTGACTCCATTGTTGGTCCAGTCTGCAATAATCAGACACGACACTTGGATCTGTGTAGTTGTGGATTTCGTAATCAGGATCATTGTCTTGTTTCTAATTTTACAGTTCATGGGTGCAGAGCTCTACGGCAAAGTGCTCGGCATAGTGGGACTTGGCAGAATAGGAAAAGAAGTCGCCTCAAGGATGCAATCATTTGAAATGAGGGCAAGTAAACAGATTATAACACAACAAAACTGTGTACACACGTTTAGATGAGACACAAACCGCTGAGATATTTTCTTTTCTCTATCTTCAGACTATCGGCTATGACCCAATCACTCCACCGGAGGTGTCGGCCAGCTGGGGGGTGGAGCAGATGCAGCTGGAGCAGCTCTGGCCCCAGTGTGACTATATTACTGTCCACACTCCCCTGATGCCCTCTACTGTTGGTGAGTTTTACACAGGTTCTCCCCACTGAGCAGTAACAGACCTGGTGTTAACTTCTAGCCAGTGGACAGCGTTACGTTTGTGATCGGATCCCACTTCCCGGCACTATATGCAAATAACACGACTGTCATTTCTCATTTGTGTTTCGGCAAAAGCGAGAGATGCATTGTACTCGTGAGTTGTAGAATGCACTTATCAGATGTTTTTTTTGTGTGTGTGTTCAAGGTCTGCTTAACGACGAATCATTCGCTAAATGCAAGAAAGGAGTGAAGGTGGTGAACTGCGCACGAGGCGGCATCATTGATGAAGACGCTCTGCTCAGAGCGTTGGAGTCCGGACAGTGTGGAGGAGCAGGACTCGACGTCTTTGTTGAGGCAAGTTTACGACCCCCTATTGTCACACGTCTGATCATGACGGACACAAATCAAACAGTTTTCCTCAATGGAGATGTGTTTTTTATGTTTGGCCACAGGAGCCACCGAAGAACCGCCCACTGGTGAACCATCCCAACACCATCAGCTGTCCTCACCTGGGAGCCAGCACCAAGGAGGCTCAGGCTCGCTGTGGGGAGGACATCGCCCTGCAGATTGTGGACATGGTGAAGGGCAAGAAACTGGTTGGAGCAGTAAGTTGTACCCGATCTCACACCAGATTTTTGGTTGGAAAGAATATTTTAAGCTGGGGGATTGGTAAGAGATGGTGAAAATGAAAGCTGGAGAAAATCCGGACTTCTCCCTAAAATGGATAAATCAACGACAACAATAAAACCATAACTCTCAGTTTGTAATGCAGACTTTTAAATTGATCCACGAACACAAGCTGATGACACTTTTAAGGGCACGGTCACACACAAATGGGGGCCAATGTCGCGGCTCAAAGTTCACCAAGCCATGCTGCGGATTGCTCTGACACAGGAAGTGAATGTTTGCAGATTGTTTGTGTGAACAAGAGGCAAAGATTTGCCACAGCTTCATTTGTGTGTGTGTATAAGTGACAGTGCCCTCTGTGGGTGTGTTTTTGTTGTTTTTTGTTAGAGCCACATGTCATTATGCAACAGTTTTCATCTTTACGACAAATAAGCTGTTTCACGTGTTAAATCCATGTTGTGTTTCTCTTTTTAAAGCTATTGCATAAAATCCAAGGTAGGTAACAAGAGAACTTGATGAACACGTGACACTAACACTCACTTTACCTGAATGGCAAGATGACAGCGTCATACACAAAGCTTTTTTTTTTTAGCATGAGCTCTCACTATTTTCACTCTTCTACACTTACAATGCACAGCAAAAATCTAATGCATTAAGGACATGCAGCTTTGTGCACACACTTCTGGCAATCATGTCCATTTGCAGACTTCCTCTGTGAAAACCAGTTTACAGTTCGTCCCGTCTCAGAGCTGTCACAAGTCTCTCACTTTATTGGAATATGCGATGCATGCATCCACTTCAAACCAATTTTAATCTGCAACGGTCACATAATCCTCCAAGTTAGCCTCTACTTTTACAGTCAACGATTCTATAACACTTGTCAAAGCATGGCTGGGTAGTGGCATTATGTCATGTGAGCCGGAGTGATCAGATCTGAAAATATGTGTCGCAGCAGAGATGTGTGTTAAAACCAGGTCACAACAGGGTCTAAGGGTAACTAACACCTGATAAGTTCATGATGGTTTCTACATGTCAGTCACTATTTAACATTCAGATATCACCAGTGAATGTGTTCAGACCATGAGTGTTGTTGGTGAATGATTGTGCGTTTCTCCACCGAGAGACCGAAGTGACAATAAAACACGTTTTATATTTCATCATGTATAAGTACAGGTTATCAAATTGTGAATAAGTACAGCCATAGATTATAGGGATTTCTCTATCTAAAAATGTGAATTATAACATTATTCCTACGTTGTATCCCCGAGAAAGCAACAACTGTATCTGAAAATGTGATTTTAACATGCAAACTGTCAATAGCCTGTTGCAATTACAACACTTCCAGCTAAACCGGCTTCAAAGAACTGAAACAATTCAAGCTCAAGTCAAATCATCAACAATCTAATATGGATAACTTGGGTGTACATGTACATGGAGCAGGCTGTGACTACTACTGTCTGACTAAATCTGTATTTATGTCACTGAATTTTGAAATTCAAGAAGAAAATGGCAAAATCATGATATTGAGATGTAATCGTTTGATTGTGTCTGGCTGCTTAAAGCAGCTGCTCCTGTTCACGAAAAACACACCTGATCCAATCCGACATGTCTTTTTCTCTTCTAGGTAAATGCTCAGGTTTTGGCGAGCACCTTCTCCCAGGAATCTCATCTGCTGATTAAACTCGGAGAAGCCATTGGAGCCGTGCTGCAGTCGTGCTCCAGCTCTAATAAGCCGTTCAGCCAAGTGAAGATCACCACTCAAGGTAAAACTATACTTGTCTAACCAGTTTGTTTCAACAGTGAACTCAAAGGGAGGAAGACAATATTGCAACAGTGGCGCTTTCCCCCCCCTCTAGTGGCGTGATTGTGAATCAGATACTGTATTTGATATCAGTTGTACATGAGCCTGTTTATGTCTGATCTGTTTTTATAAAAAATGAACTGGAAGGTAATCTTATTCACTGTTTCAACAGGTGATGGCATGAAGTCCTCCACCAGTTACATGACATCATCAGTCCTGGTTGGACTGCTGAATCATGAATCTGGCTGCTGCCCAAACCTCATCAATGTCCTGAGTCTGGCCAAGGAATCTGGAATTGAGGTACAGTGTCATCTCATTGTGACAAATGCAACCTCACAACAAGGAGTGTGTCTTTTTGTTTTTAGTGGAATAATCGTGTCGTGCATATGAACTGACCCTTCAGGTAAACCAAGCCCACTGTGCATCTGACGAGGCGGCTGATGGAGTGTGCAAGGTGGAGATCGTGGCCAACGGCTGCAGCTTCAAAGCCACGGGTGCAGTTCATGGTGGTGTGCCGGTCCTGCTGGAGCTGAGCAACAGTGTGTTCAGACAGCCGGTCCGTCTCACTGGGAATCTGCTGTTCTTCAAAGCCCCTGCGAGTCCTAAGCTCCTTACTTCTGTGGCTGGTGAGAAACTTTGAAGATCATTTTTTTGAAAATCAGCCTCGTTTTCCCTGAGTATTTGTATTTATTTTTTGCCTTAAACTCGCACCTGTTTTTTTTTTCCTCTCTTTTCAATTGTTCTTTGTTCAGGCGCGCTGGCCACAGAGGGAGTGGAGATCGAGTCTTTCAGCACTCCCTCAGACCGCAGTGGTGATCTGTGGTATTGTGTGGGGGTGTCCTCCCTCCTGCCAGACCTTGGTGCCTTAAAGTCCTTGATTAAGGAGTCCGCACAGCTCACCATTTAACTGACGGCAGCAGGATCCGCTGCAGTGCCTGGAAAACATTCAGTATCTGAAAAAGCCTAACATGTTCAATAGTGTCTTAATATAATTGATCTGTCTTGGTCTTCATGTTTACAGCTAACAACTTGTTTAGAAGTTGAACTTGTGTAGAACACTTTCAAACACTTGAACACTTTAAAATGTCTTGCGTTCTGATAACATTCCAGTGGTATGATGGGTTAGGAGCCCATTGAAGTGAAGACTGGAGTGACTTGTTGTTTTTCAGTTTATTTGACCGTTTCAAAGCAGAGATGTGAAATTAAATACACTTACTAAAACACTAAATGTTTTTTTGTTATTAGTACTTAATATTTTGAACAATAAATTACACGGGATGATTATGTCAATTGATCCAGGGCATTGCAGTTTTGGACCATAAATAATATTTTATGCAAAACCAGTCAATAAAATATGATTCATCACCTGTTTAAAATGTCCCAACAGTATGAAGTAATGCAACCCTACCACCATTTTCTACAATTTGTAAAATTCTGTCTATAAATGTACCACTTTGAAATGGCCCATTTCTTCACAGTATGATTGTTCCTGACTTTTTTAAATACCTTTACTGTCTGAATCTGACAGTAGGACTTAAAGAGTCCCTTTGGTGAATGATTTGATAACATTCTCCAAAATAGTTTTATGCATTCAGCTCAAGTTCTGTATTTCAAATCCACTTGCCTTTACTCTCCCATCTGCTTGAACTCCAGGTCAATTGTCTCTAAAACAAGACACAAGTATCACTACCTAAAAACTAGAATGACACTCAGTAGAGCACACACGCAGAACGCGTAGCTCTGCCAGACTCAAACAGTTCTTTTAAATTCAATTATTATACATTTTGTGTTTGGCCATGCCATTTCATCATCTAACTTCAGATGGTAAATAGAACCATAATATCAGAAATAATCCCCACCAGTGGAAACGAATGTAAATCAGCTCCTGCAGTTATAACTCTGTGAGCACTGTTAACCTTTAATCCTTGTTAGGATTAACAGGCAAAGCCCTTGACCATGCTGGAAGTGGGTTCAGGATGCCATGGCAACCGCAGGAGTGAGAGGGGAAAACACATGAATGGCGAAAAGAGGCAGTGGAGCAGCACAGAATAACATTTGTATTCCAGCGGCGAAGCCTCTCCTGCACAATGCGGGGTCCCTGAACGCACCATGGGACTGTGATCGTGGATGTAGCTTTTATATTCAGGCTCGGGGAGAGAAAGTAGCGGTGCACGGGGGGTGATTCCTGTCAATGGAGGACCTGCTGGTGCAGACCTGAAACTGCTGGAGAAGGAGGAGGAGGAGGAAGGTGCAGGAGGAGGAGGAGGAGGGGGGTTGATGGGGGTTGTCCGCTGCACACAAATACCAAAATAGGATCTGAGCTGCCTGCGACCGTCCTGCCTGAGCTAAATTGAGCTTCATGTGTTTGTTAGAGACGATCTGTTCACACACAGGGAGAGAGAGAACACAGAGGAGTGTGTGTGTGTGTGTGTGTGTGGAGCTGCAGCCTTTATTCATGGATATAAGATGAGAGGTAAGTACAGCAAAGAGGTAAATAACTGACAGCAGGACTGTCATTCATTATACATGGGAATATGACACTATGCCGTCCTTTGCTTGAATGTGCCCTTGGATCAATGCCACGCGTGTGTTTTTCCTGCAGACACCATGTCACACAAAGAAGGCGACATCTACACACACGACTTCACTGATGGAGATCATCCATCGCAGCTCCTGGACGCACTCAGGCACTTCTACGTCAGCGGCCTCTTCACGGACGTCTCCCTCCACTGCGGTGACTCCGGGGCGCAGGTGTTCCACTGCCACAAGGCGCTGCTGTCGGCCCGCAGCTCCTATTTTAAAGTCATGTTCACGGCTGACATGAGGGAGAGGTCCGACAGCAGCATCACCCTGACCGGGTTGCGCGCCGAGGTCCTGGGCGCCCTGGTGAACTACGTGTACACGGCTCAGGTGCGCATCACCGAGAGCAACGTGCAGAGCCTGCTGGAGGCCGCGGACCTCCTGCAGTTCATCCCTGTCAAACAAGCGTGCGAGGAGTTCCTCATCCGCCTGCTGGATGTGGACAACTGCCTGGGGATGCACGCCTTCGCACAGCTGCACCTGTGTCCTGCACTGGAGAGGGAGGCCAGGAGAGTGATGCTGAGCAGGTTCCCAGAGCTGGTGCTGCAGGAGGAGTTCCTGGAGCTGGACCATGAGAGGATGAGGGCGGTGGTGGCCGCACAGAGCCTCACTGTGCAGAGGGATGAGGTCCTGATAGATGCTGTGGTCAAATGGGTGACCCATGACTTGGATAACCGCGTTCACCATACTGTAGACCTGCTGCACTCCATCCAACTGGACCTGGATGAGATTTATTTCAAAGCGTCTCTGGAGGTGCACAGGCAGGGCTTGCTGAGCAGTGATGGGAAATTTAAATCTATGATAACTCAGGCGTTAAGGTCCAATAATGGCAAGGAGTTGTGTGCAAGTAGAAAAATGTCTTCCAGCATGTATATCATCGGTGGATACTACTGGCACCCACTGTGTGAGGTCCACTTCTGGGATCCTGTCAGTGACACATGGGTGCAAGGGAAAGCAATGCCTGACCACGAAAGAGAGAGTTACAGCATCAGCTCACTAGCAGCAAATATATATGTGACGGGAGGTTACAGAACAAACACGGTTGAGGCCCTGGACGCTGTTTCGATTTATAACTGTGACTATGACGAATGGACCGAGGCTTGCTCCATGATCACAGCGAGGTACTACCACTGTTCAGTGGCGTTGCATGGCTGTATTTACGCCATCGGAGGCTACAGAGGAGGAGCTCCGGAGCGAGAGACTGAATTTTATGATCCTTTGAAAAAGAAATGGTTTCCAGTGGCCAAAATGATCCAAGGTAAATAATTGGTGACATGTTATGGATTGACTGAAAAGAAGGAAAAAATAATGAATTAATGTTGAGAAAACTCACCACAAGGTCCATTTATTTTTCTGGAGCTTCCGATCAAATCACATGAACTTCATCAATAGGTGGAGTTCAACCAGTATACGTGGGCAACTGGACTTGCTTGTGTTTCTTGAAGACTGTTTCGCCTGTCATCTAAAAGTCCAGAAGCTGAAATGCACTGTTGACCTGAGGTTACACTGTTCCACAACTGAACAAGCCTCTCGGATGAGACGTGTAATGTCTTCAAGAAACACAAGCAAGTCCAGTTGCCTACATACACTTGTACAACCTCTGAAGATACCATGACCTGGATGTCTGAGAATCTCTCACAGATAATCTTTAAGGAATTCTCGACAATCAAACCATTTACACGAATAACCATCATAAGATCCAATAAACCCTTTCAGCTGAGGCTCAAGGTCCTTCCTTAGCCTTCAGATCTCCTGATGAAGCTCGTGTTGCATTACTGAAAGCTCCTGAACAGATCATAGACCTTGTATTGAGATTTTCTCGTCGTCTTTTTCTCCAGAATGTCAAGAATGAACACTCAATAAATTGACGTCTTTCTGAAAATACTATTTGTTGATGATACTGAGAAGAGTTTGTACATTTCATCAATTTATATTATCATTTAAAACCCCAAATTTGAGCTTAGTGTTTCATTCTTGACCTATGGAATTACAGTAAGACTAAATTAATCTTAACACAAGGCCCACTCCTGTTTCTGATCAGTGTTATCTTAGGTCTTTCATCAGTAGCTGGAGTTTGCTCAGTTATCAGTGAGCTGGTTGAATCCCTTGAATCTAGATATTGAAGAAAGCTGATAGAGAGATCAGATTGGGAAAATTGGTTTAAATAATGCCCGGTATAATGCCAGGTCCAAAGAGCATTTTAGTGCCTTTCAGCTCATTGATTTGGTTTTTCAGCCCACAAATTCACTGTTGTGGTTCATTCTTCATTCACCAGACATGAGCAGCCAGCTAGAATGAGCAAAAAGCTCTTAAACTCACTGTAAAACACCTTCTCACCAAATAACAGACAATGTTAATGACTAGATGGTGAACGTAGCCCAGCATCTGTTGGGGAAACCAAGATATTTCCCTCTGCAGTTTGTGGTGAGCTAAATTTAGCTTAAAACAAAGTGAACATTAGACTACAGGTGGCCAGATACAGAAATACACGCTATGGCTGCTTGTGTCTGTTGAATGTGTAACCTGTTTGATAATAATTCACCATGTCAACTTTGAAGCCTGATAATAGGAGTGTGGTGTTTACAGCTTGTCCCTCTGCCCCCAAGTCAGTCAAAAATATTGAGTTGTTGATCAGATGTTGCATATGACCTCTGTTCTCTTCAAAGGTGTTGGAAATGCCACTGCCTGTGTAATGGAGGACAAAATCTATGTTACTGGAGGCCACTATGGCTACAGAGGAAGCTGCACCTATGAAAAAATCCAGGTCTACAAGCCAGAGGTCAATGAGTGGAGCATCATTACAATAAGTCCCCATCCAGGTATGAACGTAGGAGAGAAGAATGTAAGTGATAATGGTCGAAATATAATTTTCTTACGTTAAAATCCTGTGTTTTTAGAATACGGGCTGTGCTCTGTGCCTCTCAACAACAAGCTGTATTTAGTGGGTGGACAGACGACGATCGCCGACTGCTACGACCCTGAGAAAGACGAGTGGAGGCCAATATCAGTGATGAAGGAGAGGAGGATGGAGTGCGGGGCCGTAGTAATAAATGGATGCATTTATGTAACAGGGGGATACTCCTACTCAAAGGGGACTTATCTGCAGAGCATCGAGAAGTACGACCCTGAGCTGGACACATGGGAGATAGTGGGGACTCTTCCTAGCCCAGCCAGATCACATGGATGTGTGTGTGTTCACAGCGTGTAATGTCAAACCCACATCACATTTTATGTTTATCTATTGTCATTTTGTGCCAAATCTGAACAGTATTCTGTCAAATGCAAATGCCATGTAAACCGTCACACAAGATGCAAAGCTAACCCATGTTTTGCACTGTAGAGAACTACACAACTGCCAAACTGTCCAGCATCGACTGTTTATAAAAATGATTGACATGGCTCCACCTCCTCCCACTATCTAGAAATGAAGCCAAACACATCCTGTATACAAATACTGTCTACTTGTGCATCTGGAACCAGAGTCTCTGCAGTAGTGATCAGGGGATGAAGCCATTGTAGGATCCTGTCGATACATTTTTATATACCAAATAACTAATTAAATCAAACTTAGCAGAAACATGAACACTTGAACATCCATCTGTGTGATGAGACCGACCTAAAATTATAGAAACCATCTCTGAGGAAAATTTTGGTGATGTGTAATTTTGTACGTTTTGTTTGGTCCATGTCCAATTTACTAACACGAAGGAGGGATTCATGGCCTATGCTGCAGCCACCCAGCAGGTGGCTTTTGAATTGCATTGGCTTAATTTTTGCAGAACAGTCAAGTCATTCATCTTTATATACAGCCTATGGTCCATATAGTGAAGAACAAGTATATTACTTAACCTCAGGGACAATTAGTATTTTACTTTACATTTTTGAGTATTTCTGTTTTATTAGATTAAAAGGAAAGACTGAAAAGAGAAATGCAGAATCCAGCTCAGACCAATGATGCACTGTGACACTTCAAAGCATCTTTTTTAAAATAAAACTGCACCACCAGGCTGCTACTGATTAAATAAATATCTACAACTGTGGTGTGATATCTGTCTACATTTATTATTTACTTCCATAAAATGTATAACACTGGACTCCATTTGACACAGACTTTGAATGTCATATACTGTTGACAATTCATTAGCTTTGTCTAGCTCAAACTAATGCAGTCCAATACAATAATGTTGCAATGAATCCTCCTTTTATGAAGGTTATAATGTCCAGTAATTGCTGATACTGTTTTAGGAGGTGTTCTCCTGTTCTGAATGTAGTTTGTTGCGATGTTATGATGTACTACTCCACCCCATTCATTTCAGTGAAGGTAGTCTAAATAACACAAACATAAAATAATCATGAGGTTGAATAAATCTTGATCAATTCCAACAAAAATGAAACGTAAAGACTTTGATGAAAGAAGGATTGATTGCCTGAACTGTTAGTTCCTTGAAACACAGGCGGTATAACTGAAGTTGCAGGAGACCTTCAAACGTACAATGGATATTCACCATCTAGTCCTATATTTCAAAATGAGAGTTAAAGTTAATTCATGTTGGTTGTAATGTAAACGCAAAGTAAGTTTATTTCTATATCACTTTTTAACAACAAGGACATTCAAAGGGCTTGATATTGTACATCAAGACATGATATAAATGCAAACAATTCAAAGAGTCAAATGGAAATAACGAATAAACTGGAAGGGAACAATTAAATTAAAATCTTAATATGTTGAATTATTAAAATAATAAATATGTTGCAAAACAATTTTAAGTATGGGGGTTTGTTTTGTAATGTTGCCAAACGCTGTCTTCTTGATTCTTTATGTCAGTAGGTATTGTGCGGGAATAACAGCGACACCCTGAGGATGTGAGCGGCACCACACATGTCCGCTCCCGTAGCGAGGAGCAGCTGTAGCGCTAAAACAAACTCTTTTTGGTCCTCGCTGGTCGCCGTAGCACGCAGTCCCACAACGTGCAGGCGACGAAGTGAAGCACTTTTAGATTTCAGCAGAAAACCCGCTGCTAGCTCCGACTCTTCGTACTGTAAGTTTCACCTTCCTAACGTAAAACTACGGTCTTTATAGTGTTTTTGTGGCACCCGGTTAATGTTAGCAGCTTTACAAACGAGCGCAATAGACATTATTCAACGTTAGGCGTGTTTTAGCGACATGCTGACACGAGACAGGAGTTACGCAGTTTTCTTAATGACTTAAAGAACTGATTTAACTTAACGTGAACAAGCAACTAGCAGCCGACTAACTCTCACGTTGGATAAAACACGTTGTAGCAGCGCGTCTACACCCAAAACATGTCTGAGTGTACAGCTGGTGCACGCAAGCTAACCTAGCGTGTTAGCCACCAAGCTAGCTGCAGCACCGGCAGCGTGAGACCAGGGGAAATGAAAAATGTCCACTCCTCATGGCATTGATGCTGAAATGTTTTCCTCATTTTGCCAGTTTTAAATCTGCTGATTTGGATTTTCATATTTCTGATCAATATGTTTCCGAAGTTGACCATCTGCCTAATCTTGTTTTTGGATTATTTTGTTGGTATTTATCCAAAACAAACTACAAATGTGTTTGATTCTATTTGACAGAATAATTCACTTAGTCCACCCCCGAGAAACAGCTGTTTTTGCTGCTTTTGGCTAAAAAGGCCCGACAGGACGTGTTCAAACAAATCTAAATTAATCAGAAAGAAAAAAAATCATGGTATATGGCCCTCCATTTATTTCCATTTGCAATGTGCAGATAATTTTAATTCTGCATTTTTCGTCATTTTTCTTACACAGTGACTGAGTCGAACTGAACAATGTAGATATTCAAATGTTTATAAAAATTGCACTAAGTTAAAATTCTGGCAGGGATGTGTTGAAGTGTAAAACGATTTTACACTTCAACGCATCCCTGCAATACTAAAAGTTATTAAAAACTGCTGAACACACTAAGATATTAAGGACAAACAACGGTTACAATAAATGAATGTACTTGATTGTATATTATTTACTTGATGTATGTATTACGGTGGTGGTGGCAGTTAATTAGGGTGTCAGTGTTTCAATCAAATAGTCAGTTTATGAAATAGTAAAAAGGATCATTGTAATTTTCCAGAGCTTGTAGGGAGTTTCAACTCAATAATAACAAACTTGGACTGAAAAAAGACTTGAGGGAGGAAAAGTTTCAATTATTGAGAAGCAGTGAATATTCACCTAAATGACTTAGGCCATTACTCAGCAGATTTGTTGTGGATTTGTTTGCTGTAGACATAATCATTGTTTGTTGTTTTAGGACCTGGGGTTACTGTTGTCTCCACTGGAAAATCATGGCAGAAAAGCAAGAGATGTCTTCAATTGAATTGAAAGTGGCACGACAAGTAGAGGTAATGGCAATGCTTCACTTTTGTTTATATTAATGTAACAATGACATTTAGCTCACAGAAATCTGTTTCATTCTCACCTAGTACTACTTTGGAGATCACAATCTTCCCAGGGACAAGTTTCTGAAAGAACAACTGCAGCAGGATGAAGGCTGGGTGCCTTTGGAGACGATGCTTAAATTCAACAGGTTTGCCATTTTCTCAAACTGCTCCTTACAAGGCCTGGGACAGAGGTTGTCGCACCTTGTGCAGATTGTTAATCCCTATGAAGCAAACTGTGGTTGGTGAATATGAGCTATACAAATAAAACTTAAATAACAGGTAGGACAAGGTTAATGTGCTCCCTCAAACCTGTCCCTTAAGTGTACTTGTTAGCAACCAGATCACATTTAGCCACAACATCCACACACAAAACGACCACACCTAATTCATGATTATTATTAGAAACTCAGCTCAACTGGTAAGAAGTCAGTGTGACTCGGCACACTTGTGTTCTCATCAAGCCTAATGGAGCAGTAATTCAGTATCATCCAGTGTCTGTAGTTATGTACTGTCACTGCAGTTAAATGCTGTTGCATGCTGTGCTTGCATTCTTTCCTTCCTGCTCAGTGTTTAAAATATTTGTTCTCCTGCCAGACTGAAGACTTTAACTACCGACAGCAGCGTCATTGTTGCAGCTCTCGAGAAATCCCAGACCGGCCTCTTGGAAATCAATGAAGACAAGACAAAAATCAGGAGGTCTACAGATAAACCCTTACCCGAACTGAACGATGAATACAAAGACGCCGTTAAACACAAATCTGTGTACATTGTAAGTTTATGAATTCATTCCCACACATAAAGAAAATAGTCTTTGTAGATACATTGTTTTTTCTTGTATTCCCACTGTATTGAAATATACATCGGACATTTTTTGTTTTAAAACTTTATTATAAAGTCAGTCTTCTATTTTCCAATTTTAGATCTTGGTGTTTTCTACTGCTGTGTTGTTTCTGTAATGTTTTTTTTCTTTAAACATCTAGAAAGGTTTTCCTCTTGAAACCTCCCTCGATGAGATTCAGGAGTGGTTGAACGGAAAAGGCGACATAGAAAATATTCAAATGAGGAGAAACCTGCAGAGGCAGTTCAAGGTAATATTTTTGTATTCATCACGCAAGTTCTGTGTTTTGGGAGGAGATTTTTATTACTTGTGTCTTTGCAGGGATCAGTGTTCATCTGTTTTGACACAGAAGAGTCATCCAAGCAGTTCCTTGAACGTTCAGACATAAAATCATTCAAGGACAATGAGATGCTTGTGTTATCAAGGTATGTTATGCTGCTTCTTGGTTTAAGCTTTATCTTCAGTGGACAAATTCTTTAAAAAAAAAAGGAAGCACCACATCTGAGAAAGGGTACAAGTGAACTTATTCTGCTTGATGAAATGCATTTGGAAGTTTTTGCACCCTTCAAGTGCTGTCAGAGCCATTTCCAGAACTTATTTCACTGTCTTGAGCTCTCAGGGTGCTTCTTCTGAGCTGCTTTTGAGAAACTGGATAATGGAAGTACTGTTAGTCATTCTTACATGTTGTTGGTGCCATGGATATGTGCTGTCTGATTACGCTGAATGTAAAAAATATTACTGGTAATGTGTCTGTGATACAAAAATAGGTGTACTATCACATTAAACTACATTTGACATGGCATTGAGTCCACCAGGACGTTATTACCTTATTATTGAGAAACTCTGTTTCAAATATGTTTGTACGGGTAAAATGCACTTAAGGTGATCCAAAGATCTAGAGGAATAGATTAATGCACCAGATAGATTAATTACTTAAGACAGTAATCATTTGATTGCTGCTATGCTTTCAGAGAAGACTACCATGCAAAGAAGGCTGAGGAGCGAAAACAGTTCAAACAAGAGACAAAGGCAAAAGCAAAACAGTAAGTACACATGCAATACCATTTTGTCCTAGTATTCACTTTATAAAAACAAAATTTCTGACAAAAATATATTATTTAGAGACAAGGAGCAACTGCAGAAAAATACAGAAGATAAAGAAATGGTAAGATCCCCTCAAGTGTTAATCACCTTATATTCTGCCACTGCGATGGACTCATACAAACGTGTTATGGCCACCTTAATAATAAATTGTTATTTGTGTTGCAGGGTCTGCTCCTGGACGAACAGACAGGGTGCTTGTTGAAGTTTAAAGGGGAGCTCGAAGACGTTTCCCGAGAGGACTTCCATGAATTGTTCTCAGGGCACGGAAAGATAAAGTGGGTTGACTTTACACGAGGAGCTAAAGAGGTAAATAAAATCTGCACCACTCACAGCCTCGAACTCAGGATGAAGAGATCGGGTTGTTAAAATGTTTGTTTGTTTTTACCTTCCAAACAAGGGTACCCTCCTTTTCGATGGGGACGCAAAGGAGGCGTTTGACAAGGCCAAGGAGGCAAACAAAGGAGAGCTAAAAATCAAGAACAACACTGTTACATGGCAGGTGCTTGAGGGAGACGAGGAGAAAGAGGAGCTGAAGAAGATCATCGAAGCTCAACAAGAGTCTTACAGCAGGTCCAGGGGTAGAGGTGAATACTAAACTTCCCAACTGAATGATTTGTAGATCAATTAAATATATAAGATCGTCTGTTCTTTACAGTATTGATTAGTTTGTACTGATGCATGTTGTACGCCTTAAAGGTGGTAGAGGAAGATCAGGCGGCAGAGGAGGAAGAGGAGGACGAAGGGGAAGAGGTGGAAGGGATCAAAGCAGAGGTCGGTACCAAGGCAAAAAGACGAAATTTGATAGCGATGATGAAGACGATGGTGAGTGCCGCATCTTAAGTACTTCCTAATTTGTTATGGCAAGATAATTCTAGACTTTTAAAAATGTATTTACTTTGCGTTTCTTCTCCAGCACCCGCTGCCCCAAAGAGAGAACGAGAAGATACAGATGGTCCTGCACCAAAGGTCGCCAAAACTGAAAACGGATCTTAGTCACACGGTCACAACCAGAGATTTTTTTCTTTTGTGGAAACATTTATTATAAACAGTTAAAATGCAGAGACAACTTAAATCCATTCCAGTGAAAGCTTCAGGCTTTGGAGAATCGAAGGAAATCCACCTGGATGTCGACCTAGAGAAACAGTTTGCAACGATTGGCATCAGTTTTTCAGCATTTTTAAGTCCCTGTATTATATTGCGCCTCCTACATTAAGTATGTACCTTTGTTTGTAAGATCTTTTTTAATTTTATCATATTCAGCATAAAGACAGTCATTTGATTTCACTGGGACATTTTAGTTGGTCTTGTAAGGCCCGTGTGACATCTAGCGTTGTGCGCCATTGTGTGTTTTGTTTTTCCTTTGTAGAATTCCTACATTACGTGAGAACATCTTTGCTATTTTTCTTTTTTTTTTATGTTTGCATATGTGAATAGCAAATAAAACATTTATTAAAATGAAAAAAGGTTTGTTTTTATGTGTTTGTCAAATACAGCTTCAGATATCTGAAGGAAACTGGTGTGATGCAGCTCATTAGCTTACCGATTTCTTTTTGTGGAACTTATAAGATGCTGGCAAGTCATATCTGAGCTCTGTAAAGAAAACACATAGTCAGACTTCAAATATTTAAATTGTAAAGGATATGTACTGTGTATTTCTCTTACCTGCTATGACTTCCATCTTAACTCCCCAGTCCTTAGCCTTCTTTTGTATGTGCTGTAGATGGAGGATTACACACACAATAGATACCAGAGATGTAGACATGCAATTAACTAAACTGAGATTTGATCATTAGTTTTGACGTGGTCAACAGGTGATGGGTATGAACTTACCTCTCGTGTTGTTGTTTTATGAAGTGAGTACACTGCTGTCTTTGCCATTGTTAAAGCAGCCTTTAGGAACTTCATGTCCATCCCTTAAAAGAGTAAAAGCAACTTAAAAACGACATATAACAGAGCTACAGGGACCTGCATTGATTTATTAAAAATATATATATATATATAATTAACACAAAGGAAGCTGCTCTGAATGTGCAGAACTATTGTGTTTTTCAAACCATGTCCAAAGGAAGTTTGTTCAGGAAGTTGTGAATTTGTCTCATCAACATGTGTCCCTTATGTACTGAATGTGACAAAGTTAGAAAAAGGCCACTATTGCATTATGGGAATTACAGTATTGAGTATTTATGGATCTTGACGCAAAGTACGTTTTATGAATCAGAATATTCCACCCTCTC
Source organism: Verasper variegatus (assembly GCA_026259375.1). Classification (NCBI taxonomy): domain Eukaryota; kingdom Metazoa; phylum Chordata; class Actinopteri; order Pleuronectiformes; family Pleuronectidae; genus Verasper; species Verasper variegatus. The sequence continues at coordinate 11,469,911 of CM048052.1, forward strand.
CTGTTAACACATCTGTCATTCAGAAGTGCCAAACCTGATGGATGTGAAATACTGAATCATTGGAGCAGCAGTTTAAAAACGAGCCCTCACCTTGGTTGTGTTTTGTCCCAAACGGTGGATTCATTATTACGGTGTCAAACTTTGAGGCGTAAGCATCTGGGTCCAGAGAGCAGAGATCACACTGGACCAGATCCACGTTGGAAATCTCAAATTCCTCTGCATTTCTTCTGAATATTTCCAGTGCGTCCTCGTCAATGTCGAAGCCAACGCACAAACTGCAGAGGAGAGAGCAGGAGGCGAGAGGGTGTGAGGAGGGGAAACTCCTTTAAAAACAAATGTGTGAGGACAATCAAATGTTCTCACCCTGCATCAAGCATCGCAGCTCCGATGCTGAGGACACCACAGCCACATCCCAGATCTGCCACCAGCCTTCCCTCAATGTCCTCAAATGTGTTCTGGATAGTGTTAAGCATGCATGCTGCAGGAAGAGATAAAACACAAAGTTAGTGACAACAATCTTTCCACACAAACTCTACCAATAAGCACAAGTTGTCTGCTCCAACCTGCAATATGAGGACTGGTTGGATACTGCTCGAGAAGGATTTTTGGTTCGTCAAACCCGTCCACCTGCTGGAGACAGCTCTCCAACTCTTTCAGTTTCATCACTGGAGACTGGGACAACACAACATGCGAGGATCCAGCTCCACAACCCAGAGATCAGCTACTTCTCACGATCTTCTTCAGCTGTGATTTGTGAGGGTGTAAACATTCAGCATGGTTCCAGACGACTTCCGCTGGGGAGTGTGCATCCTTCAAAACAATCCGACCAGATCGAGGCTAGTCTCGATAGTTCCGGTTCCTGTTGTAGTAAAAAGTAGTTAATATACATACACACACACACACACAGAGGGAAACAAATTATAGATACACAGAGAGAGAAAAAGAGAGACAGTGAGAGAAAATAATAATGAAAATTGTACAAACATATATATATATATATATATATATATATATATATATATATATATATATAGATGATGCACCCTGTTATGTATATTATACATATATATGTATATTATAGAGCGAGAGGGAGATTAAATAATGTCCTGGTCTTCCTGGTCTCATTTCATTTATGGGTGCACTTGAATAATGATTTTTCTTTATCAGTGTGATGATGATGGTGATGATGATGATGATGGTGACAATTATGATGAGGATGATGAGGAATGTGATGATAATGATGATGATGATTATGATGAGGAAGATGATGAGGATGACAATTATGATGATGGGGACGATTGTGATGAGGATGAGGATTATGTTGATGATGGAGGATTAAGGTAAAGATGATGATGATGATGGGACGGTCCCACACAAGGTTATCAGTTGCCTAGAAACAAGCGAACAGCCCCGCGGTGACTGTGTATGTTCCGTGTACACGTCAGCTCAGACTCGGCTGGATCAAATACCTGTTCGAGGCTCAGCGGGATTAAAATACTTCACACCACATTTATTTGCATTCACTGTGGACTGAGAGCACATCGGGAGTCCGCCAGCCAACAGCGAGGCGACAGGGTCGTATCGCGAGAAAGCCCGAGAACATGGAAACAGGACAACAAAAATAAATTTGTGGACAACAAGCCAGAGTGCATGATGGCGGCGTCGCTGCTGCGCCGGGACAAGAAAACCACTGCCGTCCACTTGAAGGCAGACTTAACCCGGACTGACGATACCAGCGGGGCCGGGCAACTCCAGGAGCTGCTCGACGTTGTGCTAAATCCCGAGAAACCCGCGGCGGACACGGAGGCGCTGGACTGGTGCAAATGTCTCATTGCAGGAGGCGAAGGTTTCGAGGAGTTCTGCAAGACGGTCCGGTCCTATGACAACGCGACCCTGTGCGGCTTGGTGTGGACCGCCAATTTCGTGGCGTATCGATGCCGGACCTGTGGCATCTCCCCGTGCATGTCCCTGTGCGCCGAGTGCTTCAACAACGGAGACCACACGGGCCATGACTTCAACATGTTCCGAAGCCAGGCTGGCGGGGCCTGTGACTGTGGAGACAGTAATGTCATGCGAGAGACTGGGTAAGACCGAATTAGCTGCGAGCTAAGCTAGCTAGCTAGCTAGCTAGCTAACGAACGGGTTTAGCAGGGTGTCGCTTTGACAGCTCTCGGGTGGAAATAGTCCAACGTGGTTATTTACTCCGCTGTCGTCGGTATTGTGGGAGAGACATGTTTGAATGGTCTGATAATTTTAACAATTTGTTGGCAGGAAAGGTTCGATACAGCAGCTGAGCCTGGATGGTTCACCAGCACAGCCGTTACAACCACAACATTAATGTCATGCTCGTTGCCACAACTGGAGGCTACAACAGATCCCTGTGACACTGTTGTGACACAAACATGAGTCTGCATGTTGTGTTGACTAATGTGTTGCCACAGCTAATCCAGCTGTTATCTGTGGGCTATATGAACAGTGGAAACCGCTGTCTGTCTGACATATCTCCATTCGTGATGATGCTGTCTGTGTTAAAGAGATGGACACAAATATACCCATCCAAAATAGTGTGACAGCGGCCCACCTAGTACTTTTAAGTCTTTTAATAATAATAATAATGTCTTTATTTATACAGCACTTCTGTTAAGAGCTTCACGAAGACAGAAAACAAGCAAAAATAACACTAAAACAGTTAAAGACAGCCATAAAAGAATACAAAATACAAATTTATCCATGACCACCTAATATAGTACTGATAATAATAATAATAATAATAATAATAATAACTGATTTGTGTGTAGCAATTACTGTGTGGTCTTAAGCAATATGAGTGAGAGATGGACTAGTCTGTGTGTTGCAATGAATCACACCATGTGTATTTACAGAGATAAAAATACTTCCCATACACTCAACTTGGTTTAATCAACAAATCCTAAACATTTTTATCAGCCCAACCCCAATACTCAACCCATTATGAAATTCATAATAAAATAATCGTTACTGAGCCTCTTTCCCAATCATGTAGGCCAGAAGAATTAAATAGTAAATGAATTGAAAAGGGAGTTGAGAGAGATTTGGCTGATTTGTGGTCGGTGAGTTTTCTGCAACAGTAACATTCGTATGTTTCTCTTCAGATTTTGCAGACGACATCGGTTGAGAACAGGAGAAAATGTCCCCTCAATACCTCGAGACCTTCTCTTGATGTCTGAGATGGTTCTTCCTCGCTTTATCCTGTGTATCATACAGTACCTGAGGGATGGATATGTCGAAGCAGGTAAAAACACTCACAACAACAACCTTCTTTTAATATAGATATGGAATATTACGGGGACCAATTTAACCAGTAAAAATGTCTTGTGTCGGAAACCATTTCAAATTCAAGACACGGTCTGCTGTGTCAGACAGATACCGTTGTGTCATACATCCATTTACATCCCCAATTACATATTGAGTCTCGTGGCTTCTATCTGTTATCTTGCTTCGTCAGACACCACAACTGAAAGAGATCTACAGAAAGTCCTGCAGCAGCTGGAGCCTCAGATCTCTTTCCTGGAGGAGCTCACAAAGATGGGCGGAGCAATGAGGACTGTGCTGACAAAGATCTTGACCAATCAGCAAACATTCAAAGAGTTGAGCATGGGTAAATATCTATACCCCTGTTTGTGTTAAAACAACAAAGAGTGAGACCACAATAATTTAAATAAGAAATAGTTTGTAGTGGTCTCAGGTCTTGTGTCACTTTGCAATTGTTTTATTCTCATCTGTTGCTGTTGAAATACAACAGCTACTTTCTTGGAAAATGCAGACTGTGCTTGATCTACTCAAGCACTTATATAAAAAGACAAAACCAGAAATAAAACATGTACTGAAAATAAAATCACTTTTAACAAATAAAGTAATTGCAAGAAGGCAAAATTCCCTTCCCACACTTGCTTCAATTTACTTTTCTTCATCTTGAGATGAGGTTGTTGTTACAGTGTCGAGTGTTTTTCTTCTTTGTTGCAGGCCAAGAGGAGAATTTGTACGCTAAAAAGAACTATGACAAGTATTTGTCAGCGTTAAAGAATTCCGGTCTGGTGTCTGTGGAGGAGAAAAGTCAAGGTGCTACTGCTGATGTCACTGTTGGTGCCGAAGGAGGTGCAGGGGCAATGGTCCTATTGGGTAAGATAACATAACATTTAATGTGAAGCATATTTGGGGAAATGGCTTATCCTTGTTCATCTGGATGAATTCCTCACGGGTCAAAGTCTTGCACTTGCCAGAAATATGAGGTTATTATCAGACATTACTGGTAGAGAGATCAAACTGTGCTGAAGTGATTTTGAATGTGTTTCATTTCACGTCTTGTTCTAACCAATGCCGAATACTGCTGTTAGAACAAATTGTCCCTTTTAAACAATTTTATATTTCAGAGAAAAGTGCTTTGTGTTTGTCTAATGTCTTAAGATGTGGCAAATTGATACTTATGTATTTGTTTTATTTTATTAATAAAAAATATTGTTTATTTATGTATGATTTTATTTATTTTAGGAACCACTGCACCAGGGGGCCCAGATGAGTCTAGTAAAGAGGTTTGTGTCAGCATCAAACAAAGAAAACCTTAATGACCATTTTCAGTTTAATTTACGTTCAGGCTTCAAAAGTTTATTCTGTCATTTGTTATTAGTATATGAATAAATCATCTATTATGATAAATCACAATTTAACAGATCCACTGAAGTTTAACTTGATGTGAACTGATGTACAGTTACTATAAGTGTTTTTTTTTTTACTCCCAGGAAGATCAAGATGCTGGGCAATCAGTTGGTCAGAGGAAGAGGGTGAAGCTGAGCAGCAGTACCAAAGGTAAAAATGGAAAGAAAATGTAATGCATCGATAAATTTAACATGAATTACCTAATTTATTACGTGTCTTTTTTCTGCCCTCAGACCCAAGGATTATTGATTCTCTGAAGCATAAATGCTTTCTGGAGGAGTTGCTGTTTTGGACAATAAAGTATGAGTTTCCGCAGAAGATGGTCACCTTCTTACTAAACATGTTGCCAGATCAAGATTACAAGGTATTTCCTTTTTTTTGTGTTTGCATCTATTCACAAATATGTCTCGTGTTGCCTAGTTTCCCTCTCAGATGTCTCAATGAATTCAAATTATACTTTAAACAGAGATATAAAATCGTAACAGTCAGCTTAAATTGGTTTTTTCCCTTTTCCTCTCTGGCAGATCACCTTTACAAAGACATTTGTTCAGCATTATGCATTCATCATGAAAACGCTGATGAAAAGCCACGAGTCGGACACCATGTCCAATCGCATTGTACATATCAGTGTGCAGCTGTTTAGCAATGAGGAGCTGGCTCGACACATGACAGAGGAGTGTCACCTGCTGGACATAATGGTCACAGTCCTCCTCTACATGATGGAGAGTTGCCTTATTAAAAGTGAACTTCAAGGTAAGTTGTCCAGATGTGTCAGATTCTGCACAGCTCATCAGACTCTTCACGTGTAATTACTGTAAAGAATGAAGTAGACCCATGTAGGGATGCTTATTACGGATCACTGCACAAACAAATTTAAGTTTTAAGACAGAGCTTTTATGTCGTATCTCAAAATATCAAATTGCACCCACTTACTCAAAAGATCTTGTGTAATAGATTGAGCCCGAGGGAATGGATAGCATCATACAAGGTGGTCCTTATTCTTTGTTGCTCATCATTAGCTTCAATTCATAAAGACCACATCCAATTTTTATCAGTAGAAGAACTGGTACATGAATCGTTGAATGAAGTAAAAATGGAATTGGTTTTCAAACAAAGAAATGCAACTGTTAATTTTTTATTTCTAATCATTTTCAGTGTAGACGAAAAACATGCACAGATGTTTCATACCTCTGGCCTTTCTAATATTGATAGGGTCTGAGTGAAATGAGCTTCAATTTATCATTTGAGTGCCGTCCTATTTATTTTTAAACTCTGCAGATGACATTGTCTTTCTGTATTGGCAGCCAGGTGTTGAAATTTCAAGTGAATTGTCTGTATATATATATATTTGTCTATTTCTTTCAATGTGTTGCCTATAAATATTTTAAAAACTGCTGTAACCTAACGTGCACGTTTGTTTCCCCCCCCTTTTTTTTTAGATGAAGAGAACAGTCGTCATGTTGTGGTGAACTGTAGCGAGGCACTTTTGAAGAACAACACCTACTGGCCGTTAGTTAGTGATTTTATTAACATCCTCTCACACCAAAGTGTAGCGAAAAAGTTCCTGGAGGACCACTCACTGCTGATGCTCTGGATGAGCTTTGTGTCATTCTTTCAAGGTAAAACAGGATTTCAACCTGAGCAGTAAACAGACCCACTCATGCACTGAGTTTGTTGTGATTACTCACGTTCAGATAATAGTTGCGCAAATTCTCTAGAAAGATGTGTTTATTTGTATTTGATTGAAATTTACTCGTTCCCCATTTGTTCTATCGTGGCAGTCCGGTGGTTTCTCCATTATCCATGACTATCAATATGATATCTGTCATTTGGGATGGAAGCAACATGAGGTCAAACACAACAGCTGATTTAAATCACAGCTCATCATACTTGTGCACAATTTCATATTTAGACTTTATATACCCTCAATATGCTTAGTCAAGATAAATGCGACCTCATCTGTCCCCTGGTAAAAAATACCCCTAATAGAAAGAGAGTGTTGTGGGGTGTATGACGCTTTGTCACTGAATTAGAATTGAGGCTAGTGCTGCTCATGTGAACTGTACCACCACCCTAAAAATAACACGCACCCTTGCACAGTGGGTTTGGGTATCCTCTTGCAGAGGCTATGTGCAGTGTCACAATTAGATTGAATGCATGTCTGCTGAACTACTTTTGCGTTTAATTCTGCTGTTTCATAACAGTTCAGTTGGCAGATATGAGTTTTTGAGAATTATATAAGGGGTCACGTTAGGGGTTATGTTAGCATATAGACTTCATGTAGCATCTGTCAACGGTCTAACTTTTCAAAACAATTTCCTGCTGTGACAGGTATGAACCTGAATAAGCGGGAGCTGAATGAACATGTGGAGTTTGAGTCCCAGACATACTATGCAGCGTTTGCAGCAGAACTTGAGGCATGTGCACAACCAATGTGGGGTCTCTTAACACACTGCAAAGTCAAAGTAAGTCCCGTCTTCACACCAGGACAACTCTCACACACATACTATATCCTGTACTTAACGCCCTTAATGTATAAACCTGCATAATATTTTAAAAACATTAAATTATGTGTTAACAGGAGACTCAGGAATATACTAAAACTGTGGTTCGCTACTGTTTGGAGACCCTTCAGATCTGGTTTGATTCCATTGGCTTCATAGACGAGGTAAATTATAACAACAAAGTGTTATGAGCAAACATTCCTCTTTCCTGTTTCTCACGATTTATGTGTCTCTCATAGCCTGCTCCAAATCAAGTGACTTTTCACCTGCCACTGCACCGCTACTATGCCATGTTCCTCAGTAAGGTATGTCAGACAGTTTCATCTCTTAAAGACCCGCAGGCATATCTTTTCATGTGGTTTAAAGTTAATCGTGCGGTTTAAAATTCAGGCTGTAAAGTGCCAAGGCCTGGACCTGGACAGTCTCCTGCCTGACCAAGAGATGCTGATGAAGATCATGGTGCATCCACTCCAAATCCAGGTATTACATTCACAGCCCAATAAACACATTCACAATTTGTATTCACCTGCCTGTGTTCGTAGCCATGTTTTGATAAACACTGTGTTTTTTTTATGGTCGTAGGCATGCCTGTCCGAGATCCACAGCAACATGTGGGTCAGGAATGGACTACAGATCAAGGGACAGGCTATGACCTACGTACAGTCGCACTTCTGCAACTCCATGATTGACCCAGACATTTATCTGCTCCAGGTTAGAATTGCTGAATCCCATACATATATACATTTACACAGTTATGTGTTTTTGTTTTGTTATTTTAAATCCTTTTATGCACATGTCTCTTGGTTTACAGGTGTGTGCGTCGAGGCTAGATCCTGACTACTTCATATCAAGTGTTTTTGAGAGGTGAAGCATCTCCTACACATAGTTTTCTTGTTCCTGCAGCATGCACTTAAATTCACACACAGCTTAGTAGTCGTACCAGCATTTTACACTCTGTTGTCTGTAACACAGGTTTAAAGTGGTCGACCTGCTGACCATGGCGTCTCAGCATCAGAACGCCGTGTTAGACTCTGAGCAGGAGAGACCGATGCTTGAAGGAGCTCTGACCTTCCTGGTCATACTCACGAGCCTGCGTGTACATTTGGGTAAGTTGTACATAAATACAGCGATTACAACAATAAGAAATGCCTTACTATATGATAAAGTAGCTGTACAGTGAATGCAGATCGTTAAAACTCATAATATATTTGCTGATATGACGGGCAGTGCGTTTATTTATCCTTGTCAAGGAAACTTTCTCAGTTAGAGACTGGGTGATCATCTTATGGCTTATTGCTGCATCATTGGGAGACATTGAAGAATGATTAATGTTTGTTTTTAATGTGGGCCTGTACTTTGTCAGCTATTCACTCTCACTCATTCTCACCCACAGGGATGACGGACGATGAGATCCTTCGATCTGAGATGGTCTCACAGCTGTGTATGAATGACCGCACACACAGTGCACTCTTAGATCTTGTATCCTTCACTATTTAACAGATGCATTACATGGCTTATAGATATTTTCAGTTTTCCCCAGACAATCTTTTTTCTCCTTAAGAGTGTTTTCTTAGATTCCTGAGAATCCCAACCCAAAGAGTGGCATTGTACCAGGGAGTTGTAGTTTTGAGGAGATGCTCTCTTCTGTGGCCGACTTCAAAGCACCAGTGTTTGAGCCTGGAGGCTCGATGCAGCAGGGCATGTACACACCTAAAGGTACGATGTGTTGATTACTCAACATTCAAACAAGTACCCTGTCATTTGAAATGAATGAATACTTGTCCTGGAAAGCCTGTAATTCAAAGTGCCTAATAGTGACACCATAGCACTGTAACCTGTCCAGATTATTTTAATATCAAGTTTGGCACAATGTTGCACAGACTCAAAGTTACCAGCCACTCCAGCAAAAACTGAATTTGATACCTGGAGGACCTCCAGTGAAGAGGTAGATGTTTCTATCTGCTGTCCTCCACTGAGCAAGTCTAATTATAACAGTAAGAAGGACTGCTATGTGAAGGGAATTGGGCATTTCAGATTAAAAAATGGACAAAATAGATTAAAAAAAGTACAGCATGTAGTATTAAGAGAATCAGTGGGCTGGTTTTGTAATTAATGGAAAACCTATTATTTATAGTGCTTTTATTACTACCTTATTGTGAAGAGCTCACTACTTCAGTCCAACAAATGTTTTTATTTTTGCGCAAGTTAAATATTGTGGGTATACAAAAGTTTGAATTGCTCTACAATAAGAAGAGCAATGTGTATATGTATATACTGGCACATACAATAATGTTTTTCAATAAATCAGATGATCCTGCATACATAAACTAATTTGCTTTAATACACTACGTTTTACTATTTTTATTCTATTTTTATCTATTACACTGTAATGTGTCTCCTTATCTGTGAGCTATGTTACTATTTGAATCACTGGGACACTTCATTCCACTGTCATTAATGTCCCTGACCACTTGGGGTCAGGCTTATACCACTCACAAAGAGGAGGTGAAAATGGTGCGAAAGTGAATCAGGGTCGCTTTGCAGCAGAGTTAACAAATCATTTCTCTCCCTTTTCTCAATTAGCCGAGGTGTGGGAAAAGGAGTTTGACCCCATCATGGTCGTTCTCAGAACAGTCTACCGGCGTGACGTCCAGTCAGCAATGGACAGATACTCAGCATTGTAAGTGAACACTGATGCCTTAATTTCCCCTCAGTAAATGCCTTGGTTGCAGCAGTGGTTTTCATTTAACAATGTCATAGCAGAATGCCCTTTTTTATCTGTATCCAGCTTGACAGTATTCTGTTCTTTAGTGGGAGTATTAATGTTCAGTCATCCCTGACAAAGCCAACCTGCATCACGATCTGTTCAGTGTCACAGGGTCCCCTCTCTCACCTGCTCATGAAGGGACATGATAAGAAAGGTCAGGTCTGCTCGGTGCCAGAGCTGCTTCCAATTAGATAGCTGTCGAGAAAAATCTATTTATTATTTCAGGCGAAATTGTATTAGAATCGAGGAAATCTTTCTTCTTTGATTGCAGTAGAGACGTCTCGGTGAAGGAAATTGTTTTAGAGTTAATTTTCTAAAAGGTTACTGGAGTGTGTGGAGGATGCTAAGTATACCATAGCGTCCTTCAGTGTTTGAAATCGTACTTGGGGATATGACCTTTTTCACAATTGGGTTTTAGTAGAGCCCAGTCAATAATACTTTCCGACATGAACCTTTCACAGTCATATCAGTATCATTGTTTGTTTGCTGATATAAAACAAGATGAAAAATTTTAATTTTACAGAATGAAAACTGTAGATATCAAGCCTCAGTTACATTTCTTTGTTATAACAACAATTTAGGAATCATTCATTTTTTAAAATCTCTATATAAACCTGTGTTGGAATTTTTTATCTACCTAATGATGGTGTCGGCATTATCCCCCAAAAAATCCATATCATTTGGTCTTAAGATTTTAGCACATTTTAATATAAGTTTCATTAAAAGTCTGGATAGATCAGTCATGTAGTGAACTGTATGTCCTTAATGTAGTATACTCTTTTCTCTGCCAGTATTTTCTTTTCTAAACCAAATGGAATGGAGCCATATTTCTCCTTGAAGCATATTGAAGCTGCCATTGCCACCTTCAGTCTGATACCAGCCTCATGTTGCTCATTCACGCTGTTTGGTTATGATGGATTGCCTGTCAAGCTGGCCTTGGTTTTATATAACAATGATCCCAATATCACTAATAGCGTGCGTGACCGTGATACCCATGGCTGTGCTGTTGAATAGACTGAAATCTTTTGTACAGTGAATTATTCTAAAACAGTGTCACCTCATCAAAGTGTGGAAATTCTAACTTCTGTTGCACGTAAGCTGATTGTCCTGCTGATATATATTTTTTTCTTGTCGATGATGACTTCACCTAGTTTGAAACAGTCTGGGATTCACACTGGCAACCCTTGGCCGCCTTACAAGGAGAGGACTCCTCTGCACCCGTGCTACAAAGGCCTAATCAAGCTGTTGCACTGCAAGACACTGCACATTGTGATATTCACTCTGCTTTACAAGGTGAGCCTCAAAGACCATTCATGTGATAATACAGTGCTGCCCTTGCATCTCAATTTACTCCTTGAACTTAATCAGAACTGACTCTGTTTGCCATGTTTAATTGGTGCACAAGTAAAATGACTTCGCAAATAATTGGTGTTGACGTGTTACAAGAATTTGCTTGAAATCACGACAAAATGCATAAACGTCCAGCACTAAATGGACAGACTGTGTAGATGAGACATAATGCAGGAACAAAAGGACCAGTACATTATGAGGTGTGCATTAACTGGAAGAGCATTGGCATAGTTAGTATCAATAATAAGAGATATACTGATACCAGCATCCTCTTTAACTGGAAATCACTTCCTAGCTGCTCCAAAACAGCAGTTGCACTGTACTGCCACTGGCAAGTACTGTGGCAAGTACTGTTTTTAGAGGGGCTTAAGAAGACGTCATTCCCAGTAGTGTAGCGTTAGCCAGAGCTACCTAAAATGTTAGCAGTTTGGCAGTATTTCAAGCTGTTAGGTCCCACAAGCAAAACAGCAACATGTTCCTTAAGCAAGACTGTGCCTGAGGGTGGCACCACTGTTTTAATTGTCAACACAATGATTTTGCAAAGTCCTGGTATCCTAATTTGCTATCCGGAAGGGGAAAATGGTATTTAACATCTCCATCAGTATCCCATTTGTTTGGGGGTCATGTTTGTCTGTACCATTACCAGTACCATTACAGGTCTAAGTCAAAGCAAAAATGTTGATGCACTTGCAGAAACATTTTCCTCAGGTTAAAGTAATGATTCAATATGTTATAGATATGGATGGATCATCCGAACATGTCGGAGCATGTGCTGTGCATGGTGCTGTACCTGATCGAGCTGGGCTTGGACAACCAAGTTCAAGACAACAAGGACAATGAGGTGAGATACAAGACCTGTGAGTAGCAGTCTTCTCACTGTGTAGACTCCCAAACCAGCATCCTTTTTTGAAAATGTGTATCTTATACCTTAAGGAGCCTTGCATTGAGGAGCACTGCCATGACAGCTGGTTCCCAGGCACCAACCTCCTCTCCAACCTGCACCATGTCATCAACTTTGTGAGGGTTCGGGTCCCTGAAACGGCCCCTGAAGTGAAGAGAGAGGCCCCTCCCAGCACCAGCACTGAAGCTTCCTCTTATGGCCAGGTGAGAGTTCTGCTAAAGGCTCAGCTGAGTTATAGTCCCATTAATGACACTGCAATGCTGCTGTAATAAAAACATCTGGAAGTGAGACTTCTAGTGAGTCTAGCTCTCAGTTTGTTATTCACTGTGTTTCTCCTGGCTGCACAAAATGTAGAGTTTCTCTCCTGTCTTTATACAAGAGTGCAGCCATTTGTTTTGAGGGCACTATGTCCTCATTAAATGTTTAAGGTATGAAATGATTTCCCTCAAATAGCTCCACATGTACAACATGTTCCTTTGCTCCTGCTCAAAACAGATTGTCTGCATCCAGCGACACTGATATTGTGCAAATGACCTGTGCTTCAGTTTGAGTTCTTGTCCTCACTCTCAGGCTGCTCCAGTCCACTGGCACAGCCTCTGCTGTCAGAAATGTCTGCCCTCGCTCCGGTGCTTCATGTGAAACTACATGAGCAAAATTCCTTTTATATTTGTTGGCGAAAGAAGAGGAGACAAAATATTGAGTTCTGTTTCAGTCGTATTTACTGTGCTGCATATCAAATTAAAATGTTCAGTTCAACCTTTATTTTCACTCAGAAATACATTGAGGTAGTAGGAACTCATTTACCAAGAAAACCCAAATATGAAACTCAGGTAGCAGAAGTAAGAGCAAAGGAAAAGCCCTCGGAATTTTGTCAGATAAAACTTGACAAAAGCAGGATTAGATTGGCTATACATTATAATAACAAGGACATTTCACACAGGACAAAGACAAAAACCTGATAAAATGAACACCACCAGGCAACTAAAGAAAGTCACTTCTCCTGGCTACGAACAGCTGCCACAACATGTAAAAGTGAGCTTTTTTTGTGAATTTAAAAAATGTTGGTAGGCTCTAATGTTTCTCTCTCTTTTCGGACTTTGTGCTAAATTAATCTAACTGGCTACTTGCTTAATAATTATGGTTAAGGCCTGATGAGTGTTGCCCTCATTAAGAAGTTAAGTAAGCGTATTTCCAGAAATGTTGAACTACAGCTGTAAATAATTCAACAACATAACAAGTACTGAATACAATGGCTTGTGTTGCTGACAGTTTCAGTGTTTGACTTGGAAGGTTCTTTTTGATATTCTTTTCCCCCCCACGTTTTCTTTCAGCTGAGACCTGGCATGTGCATGCTTCATTTACCAGGTTACATTGATGGTTTGGTGCTCATGGTGTAACATCATCATCATCATCACTGTTGTTCACTTTGCTGTACTTGCTCCACAGAACTCCAGACGTCTTTCAGGGAATTGGAGAGAGGTAGCTGTCTTTTTCTAAACAAGGCTGATTGCTCTGATGCCACCAGCAGCTGCATTTGTCCATGTGATCTTTTACTCTCAGAGAGTTTCCGTGCACGTGTTTGTTTTGTGCCTTTCAAAGGAGGTCTGCCTTGGTGTGTTATGGCGTGTGTATAATGTCGTGCTTCAGCAGTTTCCCTCCCTCTTGACTGCTGAAACTAATTATGTGTGTAATGCAGGTTTGGGTAAACGCTTTTTAACCGCATGTCAGTATGATTGATGTCGCCTTGACTGGGGTATATGATTTATGTTTATTTAACGGTGCAGCTCAGGTCCTTTTTGTCAGGTCAGGGCAATCCTTCAGACGGCTTGTGAGCTTTTACATGGGGAAGATTAGAATTTTCTCAGGAATATGGTTGTTTTGAGCACTATCAGCAAAGGTATTCGTGAGACGTCAGCTGAAATTTTAAAAAGGACATCTAATTTGACATTTCTATATATTGTCCCAGTCAGACTATGGTAATGAATCACCTGTTCAATCCATCAAAGCCAATCAGACGATTACTGACATAATTGTAGGAGAAGGTGTTTGTGTTTGAAGATAAGTCGACCATCAAGTATTTCTTCTCTTTCTTCTTGCATATTGTGTTGATACAGTGGGGGCTTGATACTTGATGTGTATCAAGTGCTGTAAAATGAGTTTGTATCTGTGTGACAGTATTTGTACAACATTCACAGTGGGTTTCTGTATCTTAAATCATAGAACATCACATTAACATTGCCCACAAATGTGAAAAGAAATGGTGTTGTGTAATTCATGTCTGTTCAATGTTCTCCTAGAACCTGCGTGAAGCTCAGGTCTTCAGCCTCGTGGCGGAGCGCAGGAGGAAGTTCCAGGAGATAATCAACCGCAGCAACACCGAGGCCACCCAGGTTGTCAGGCCCAAGAGCTCCTCAACCCGCTGGGTCCCGCCAGGCACACCTCCCCAGCTGGTGACGGAGATCCTGGAGATCCGAGAGAGCATGCTGTCCCTCCTCATCAAGCTCCACCAGAAACTGTCGTCCAGGCCGAACTCCCTGTCGGCGTCGTGGCTGGAGGATATGGACACGAGCCGTCATGCTCACGGAGACGGCATTACGGCCATTGAGCGTATCCTCACCAAGGCAGCCACGCGCAGCTGCCAAATCAAGCGTAGCATCCAGGACATTTGTGGAAAAGTGTGTCCTCCAGTGCCACCGAAGAAGAACAGTCCATCTGACAAGAAAACCATGGATAAAGAAGAGAGGTATTGTAATCTGCAAGTGCTTTTGTACAGCTCCATTTTGCATTTAACATTCCTCTATAGAAGACATAATCTATCAAATTGTTTTCAAGAAGTGCTTTACAGTATATTTGTTTCAAGTCATGTGTTCAAGGACAATGAATGTGTATCCTGTCACTTTTCCCTCTATATATCCACTGCCAAGAAGACGTTTATGTAAAAAAGAATGTAAATCAAAAGGAGTGTTAATTAATCATGGTTCTCTCAGCCTGTCACATTTTATCTTTTCAACAGCTGCACTAGGCGCTGGATGTGCAGAGGGTCGGGCTGCAAATATTCTGTATGTCACCATTAGTATATGTGCCATTGACGAAGCCTCTTTGTTAAATTCTCAAGATTGTAATTCATTTCTAAAGATATCAATTCTTTACTCACCTTCTTTGTGGAAAGACAATATCCTCATGCACTCACATGTGTCATCATTAAGCCCGTAAACTTTGCAAAAATCAAATCAAACTCGGTGGGGTTTGGCTTTTCACCAGTCCGTGTCTCCCTTTCCCCTCCTCTAACGATGATGGAATGGGCTATAACCGTCTGATAATGGCCTGCTTTTGGGGTTGGTTTCACCCCACAGACAAAGGTAAAGGTAGAATCGAGTCCCACTCACTGGAACTAGTGCCAGTTTCCATGGCAACAGTCAGGCAGCAGTGCGCTCTGGGCAGTGAGGAGTGAGGAGCTGCTGCCCATTCCTCAGGCTGGTTGTCGGCACCCCTGAAGCCATCAGTGGAAAATTATTGAGCTGCAACGCTCCTGTCAGTATTTGTTTATGTGCTCTTATTAGGAGCTTAATTTACAGTCAGCTCTCACCCCGTATCTCTTCAGAGTGGAGCTCAACCCTCCATTTTAGACCTCTTTTACACCAAAATTGAACAGGTCTATGCAGTTTTTTTCCGAAATGCGGCTAAATCCACTAATAATAAAATCTCTTTCACTTCGCTGTCTTGCCAAATTAGCGCGTTCACCCGAGTGTCACATTTCCATCACTGACGATCACTGAGTCTCTCATACCTTCATACCTCTGTATGAAACATGCTATACGAATTTAATGAATAGATTAACAGATGTTCATCTTTGCAAAGCTTAGTTAAAATCAGACACAATGTTACTGGTAGAGTTATAAAAGTCATATTTCTGCAGATTCATCAAATACTATTTTTGCTTGTTCTTTCTTTCAGACGCCAGAGGGCCAGAGAGAGACAGCAGAAACTGCTCGCTGAATTTGCTTCCAGGCAGAAGAGTTTCATGGAAACAGCCATGGATGTTGGTAAGAAAAGTCTGACTTAATTCTGTTTGCAGAGAGTTTGCCACCCATCATTTCAGGACGCTCTGTATATGCAAAAAAGCAGCAGCACTGCGACGTGCTCGCTGTAGTTGTTAATCAAAGTGCAAAATTCAGTCTACAATAACCAACTGAGGCAAGTGATGAATGGGGACAGTATAATGTACGGTGAATGAGGTAGTGACTCCCCTCCATAAGCACGTGCATAAAGTTAGATGTGTGGTGGAGCTGCTAAACAAGTGCAAATAAAGTTCCCTTCTTTTTTAGAAAAGCACACACATTACTTTTTCTTTTTTTTGAAGGACGTCCTGCTTCTGTAGGCCTTTAAAGAAAGTGACCGCTGAAATAAACCTATCATTGCTTTTCCTTTTTACATTGGAACAAGGTGACAGTGGTCTGAGTCCGTGGCTGTGGGCCTGTTAGGAGAAAGTGAGAGGAGAGTGCTCCTGTGGGAGTGTGGGTGGCTGCTGGCTGAGGGCACACAGGATCAAAGCACTAATAGTGGGCTGGACTCCCAGGACCCACTCTGACACAGCATTGTTAGTGAGTGAATAATAGCTGCTGTGATCAGATGGACCATTGTGGCAGGACTGTGTTCTGACCTCTTACTGCACACTTCCTACTGAGCAGTAACTTTAGTTTGCTTTGCCTCAAGCTAATTTGGTGTAAGGATCACTTGTACTGAAGTTAAATTTAAATGTAATTGAAAGATGATGATATATAATCCAATTATGTGAATGTACTGTAGAATGCTTGCAAATATCTTTTGAATTTGCCTGCAGGATTTAGCATTTGTTTTTATTTCAGGAAGGAAATATATCTCTCCTCCACCCTGCCCTTCGTGATAGGTTTTCAAGAGGTGTTATGATTTATGCAGCTGGAATTGCTATTTGTTCTTGAAGTCGTCCTTAAAATCCGATTTTGTCATAGAATAAACCAAAGACCATGGCGTTAGGTTTTCTGCAGAAGGAACCTCTGTTTGTATCTTAAGATATTCTGTCTCCCACCTGGACATTGGTGTGGCTACTGGAAAAGATAAAGATTAGACTTGATCTCAGAGTGGTAATTTGTTTTTGTTATTATATAGAGACATGATTGTAAAACAATCTGAAGTAAACACACTCAAATGTGTCAAATATGATAATTAATTAATCATATTTTATTTATTTATTTTTTGCCCAAGTTCTTAGATATGTCAGAGAGATTTCTGCTGTAATTTTGCAGTGAAGAATTTATCTTTAATATTTTCCAGATCACTATCTCTGTTACTTGAGTTACTCCAAAGGACCTCATTGTGAAAAGTTTGCATTGTAACTTCTTTCTATGAAAGAAATAATCCTTTGTGCAGTATTGGATGTGATTCTTAACAGATTAGTGGGATCAATGATGTTGTGGACTTTTCCTTTCAGATCAATGACTGTTCATTAGGTCTGTTTGTTGTAGTCTAGATGTGTTTAGTAGTGTGGTGCATTATCATTGGCATAAAAGCTTTTCTCAAAGAACAACTTTACATTTATAAACCTATCTGCTACGTGAATACAAAACTTAAAAGAGGAATCACAAATGTAAGCTGTTGGAAGCATAAAGCTCTAGCACACCCTCAGTCTGTGTCCTTGTTATTTTGCCGTGTGTAGGTGGGTGTGTGCGTGCGCATGTGTCTGAGTACTGGGATGGCTGGGGGCTAAAGCTGTAACGTTGACATCTAATGCAAACAGCATTCATTTCCCCAGGAACACAGTGACCTCTCCTGAGAACATATTATTCCAAAAAGCAATAAATCAATTTCCAACACAGCTTGACATTTCTACACAATACATGCTGCACAAATTGAACACAGTTCTTAACATTTCAAACTAATTTCACATCAGTAATTAATCTGTAGTGTTGTGGCAATCACGCAAATAGTAGCAACGTAGTGCATTAATTAATGTTCTCAGTATTGACATATAAACCGTTTATTAGGTTTTGAATTCTTGAAGACTCCAGAAGTTCAACATCAGAAGTAGCTTCTTACGCTTTATTATTATCAGTGATTTCAGAGTAAGTTTGGTATTTTTGCAAATGATGGCTTGGCTTGTTCCTTCTGTTTCTGTCTTTCCCAAATGAAAACCTTTCAGACAGCATTATGTGTTTGTGTTTCTCATAGTGAGACGTTTTCGCCCTCACATGTGAACCTAATGCTGAGGGATCATCAACACAATATAAAACCACTCAGAATTCTCTCAAAATCAGTATTAGTATTTTAGTAATAATTTGAGCTGTTGCATTATATCCCATTGTTACACTTTCATGTTCATATTATTCATAATTTGACATGATCCCTATTGTGCCATATTTAGTCATATCTTTAAGGTTCTGCTCTTTTTGACAGAATCCCCTGAGACCGAGGCAGCCATGGATCTTGGAGCATCTGAAGTAATGGAGTCTGAGGTTCTTTATGACTGTGTCATCTGTGGCCAGAGTGGACCATCCACCGAGGACCGTCCCACTGGCCTAGTAGTTCTCCTGCAGGCATCCTCAGGTACTACACTTCCCAGCTTCCTCCTCTTCCAATTTAACTGTCCTTTTTTTTTGTTATACATTTTAAAAATACCTAGCAATAAGGAGCCTGGTCGGGTCACATCAACAGGATGAGTCCTTGACTAACATCACCTTCTATTTCACCACTGACTGCCAGAAACATTTATCCCTATCACATTTGATCCACCATATTGTGAATCACATGTTAAATAGGCAGGTTAAGCTTTGTTTTAATTGGCTCATTTATCATTCATGTTGATCCCTGCTCACTTGTACATGGAGACTGCTCTTGTAAGAGGTCATTTCTTTCCCATTTTGGGGACAGGAAGGATCATTCACTGTCATCCAGATAAATGGTATTTTTGATTATTAATTAGTCTCCTTGTAAAACCTTTCAAAAGGCTCTGACCTCAATGTCAAAAAACATCTCGTAAAAAAAAAAACAGCAGGTCCATTATAGTTTACAATTACATTGTCCTTTCTAGTGACCTGAAACCATTGTCATTGAAAGCTGCACATGTTGTGATGTTGTTATTATTTCAATGTGTTACAAAAGCATGAACATCTCATTATGGTTGCCAAACAATAATAGCAAACCATATTATCTTGGGCTGAAATGAGTAGTTCATTAAGCAATTAGTCAATCAATGGAAAATAGATTGCCATTTATATTGATAATCTGTTTTTAATTAATTAATCATGCAAAAATGCCAGACTTTATTTTGATTCAGCTTCTGCATTGGGAAATTGTTATTTTGTTCTGTTTTACGTCGTTGAAAATTAAATATCCGTTTCCTTTTTTTTCTGGTGAGCAGTGCAAAATACGTTTCATTTTATAGATGATTTTGTGATTCGATAAATTATGATGCATTAGTCACTGCTCTCCTACATTTTTGGTTAACCAAAAGAAGAAAACGAAATCAACAGATTAATCAATAGTTTAATTAATCGTAAGTTGCTGTGATTGTCTTTCAGTGCTTGGGCATCGCTGCAAAAACCAAGAGGCTAAGAAGCTACCGACGAGCGATGAAGAGCACATCTATCCTGCAGACACGTGTGGAGTGGCTCATGATGTCAGGCTCACGCTAATGCAACGGTTCTTCAAAGATGTGGGTGTATTGCTCATAATAATAATAATAATAATACCTTTATACCAGAGAGAAAAAGTGCTTAGAACACTATTAGAGATATGGTTTTATTTCTGCAACATGACTGCTCGGTTTTCATGGAATATCACCAAAGAAAACTGTAACTGCAGGACGATGCATGGTCCTCTAAATGAATATATGTTGTTAAATGCAGTAGTAATTGTATAGCTCTATTTTACAATTCCTGATGCCAACCACCCATCTATAATGATTTCACTAATCCCTTGGATATAATCAAATACGACACAGTTTATTTACTCATTTAGAAAAGAATCTGTCATTGAAATACCTCGTACAACACAACAGAATAACATAAGCTTCTTTATTTTCACTTATATAGTTTTTAGTTTGTTTGCTAATTCAGCGCCACAAAAAATCCAGAGACAGACCTATATGCATTCTCTAATTGATGGCATTTGTCTCCTTTTCAATTTTGCAGAGTTCTTGTCTGCAGTCTGTCTCCATAGGTTGGGACGGAGGCGTCTACGTCCAGACCTGTGGACACACTTTGCACATAGATTGCCACAAGTCATACATGGAGTCTTTGAGGGTAAGAAAAATGTTGGACCTTGTTATGTGATTAGTCGGCAGACAAGTCACACACAATGCAATCCTGAAATTTATTATTATTAATATTACTTAGTATAAATGCCTCTTTAAATTTTTAAGTTTTAGTCAAATTCAACTTTCTTCTGTATTTTTCTTCTTTTCAGAATGACCAGGTGCTCCAGGGTTTCTCGGTTGACAAGGGTGAATTTACGTGCCCACTCTGTCGGCAGTTTGCTAACAGTGTCCTTCCCTGTCGCCCCGGGCGGGGCACAGAGGGCGGTGCCTGGCACGCGCCCACAAACAAGAAGTTGTGTGTGCTTGTGAATGAGGTAGAAGATCTTCAGGAGAAACTCGGCCCTTTTCCCGTAAGTTTTACTATAAATCCTGGGGTTCATCACTAAAAGCATCAAAGTATCCGGTTTGTTTTACACAGCTTTTTTTAACAGAGTCATCAGTGGCTGGTGGTAACAGACAGTGATTGTAATTAGAACGAACAATCAGCTGACGCCAAATCACAGGGGGCATTGACCACTGATGTAAATGGTACAGGACGGTTAATTCTCTCCGGAAATAAGCTCCTGTTTCATCAAGCACCTGCCTTCCTCAAAGTGTCAGTGTGTATTAGATCCAGTGGTAAACTAACACTCTTTAAGGACACTTTAAGGACCACACAGTTGATTTTGCATGTTTTACCCAGATTGTTAAAAATCACTATATATACTTGATCAGTCGAATAATTGTTCACAGCATGTTTTAGTATTGTATGGGTTAAGTAACAATTCATTTTAATTTAGCTTTTACTGTATTCAATGGAGGTGTAAATGTAAATTACCATTCAACTATACTGTCTCTGAGATTAAATTGATTACCTAGTATTACCCTTGCAATTGTCCAGCTGCTGTTAACCACCACCAATCTTACTGACCTGATGCAAGATTACTCCATAAACACTTTTTGATGTACGATTGCTCCCTTCTTAATAGTAGTAGTTATAGTTTCTGGAAGCAAGAGGCATATACGAACTGTACTATAAAATCATGACTTGTTTGTGTACTAAAAAAATCATTGCATTACTTATCATAAACTGCAGTCCAAACTGCTAATGGAGGAAATTTCATTAAAGTTAAATCATAAACACGATTATGACTAGCTGCAGCGGAAAGATGAGTTGTTTTTGATTACATACTGGGTCAATGAGTTTATTGTAAATACCTCCACCTTAAAGCTTCTCACGAGTTGACATTAAATGGAAGTTGTGGGTAAAATGTGATTTTTAACATTTTGTGCAGGTTTCTGGAAAGTTTATTTGATCAAAAAAATGTAGGTTCTGAGTTCAGGCTAGATTCCCAAAGTTTATTTCAGAAGAATTTTGACTACATGTTGTTCCTGTTTTTTAAAGACGGAGTCCAACTTAAGTAAGGAGATGGAGTTGGTTATCAAAGACATCAAGAACACCACCCAGAAGAAATACATGGACTATGGCAAGAACCCTGGCTCTCCTGACAACGACTTCCTCTTCATGTACTCGGTGGCAAGGTAAGAGCAGAGTCACCTGGAGATTAGATGGGATGCAGTATGGCAGATTTTTTCTTTTTGTGTGTGTGTCCATTCAGCCAGCACATTTTTGACCAGGATTTGTACCTTATTACTGAATCTGTTTGTGATTTTCATGGACAGAAGCTCCATCATATCTGATGTATGGTGTTCAGATGTAACTCTTTCTCCTCATCAATTAGAATTCTTGCTTTTGGACAGTGTGGGGAGGGTTTGCATTGGGTGCTGTCCCGAGGGGAGGAGTCAAAGTGTCTCAACATGCAGATTGGTACAGATTGTTGTGGTAAAGAGGAAACAACACCTAAAACAATAACTAGATTTTTTTTTTTAGTTGGAGGGTAAAGCACTTGCTCCTATGCATTAAATAGAAATGGTTGATGTTGGGTGGGAATCTGCTTAGATTCCTCCTGGATATACATATGGAGGTATTCTAGACACGTCCAACTAGGAGGTGACCCTGGAACCCAGAAACCCAGAGTGCACAGCAGGAATCTTATATCCCAACTGGCCTTGGACTTTTCCAGCATCTCCTTGGAGGAGTTGGAGAACACAGCTGGGCAAACAGTGTTTCTGCTATATGTATATAAATTATACATACTGTACATACACATATGATTTTGTGCCTTTGCTGGGCTGAATATGGATCTAAACTGAGGAAAACAAGAATATTCATACAGAAAGAAAAATGGAGATTAAAAGAACAGCAGGTAAAACAAGAGAAAGATCATGAGTCCATATAATTTTGCATCTGTCGCATGTTAGAAACGTCATCAACACCCCCACTCACTCACCGTGAATTCTCCAGACATTATCCTGCTGTATTCTCACGTGGGCTCACGGACATTCTCCAGAGTTTTTACTTGGGGCTTGACAGAACCTGCCATGATCTGGGAAAACGCGTGCGCGCATGTGTTGTCAGCAAATGTGAGCAATGACTAGGTCGTATCAGGTTATCTCTAAGTTGCTCTGTGTGGCCACTGACCTCTCTGTCTGCAGCACTCAAACCCATTCACACACCACTGACTATTGAGACCAGAGGAATAAATGCCAACTCGCTCTTCCACTTGACTCTGAAGGTCAGCCCCTCTTTATAGAATACCAGTGATTGTCGCTGTAGAAGAAAGACAGAAGTGTCCCCTCTGCAATGTTCAAGTTTTACTTTATACGTTTTTTTTTTTACTTCAACTGGAACTGAAATTCAATACTGCAGTTGTTGCATAGAACTTGTAGTATGCCTATGGATTATTTTCCCTTTTTTCTCAGTTCAGAGAGCTGTGAAAGTGTTTGATTAGTTTTCTTCATATTTCTCATTTGACTGTTTGCTATGTATTGGTTCTGGAAGTCTTTCAAGAGTTTTTTAAAGCAGCCTTAGCAACTTTGCCGCTATGTGCTGCAATGAAGTTGTATTGAGTCTTTCTGTGTCAATTGCCTGTGTCTCCACTTGATGGGACATCTAACTGAGTATGAATTTATTACACGTCCTATGTCTGAATTTGATGACCAGTGGTCTTTTGTTAGCTTGTATTGGCCACATGCATACAACTACTTTTTTGTTTAAAAAGGCCGCACCTCTACTACGTATACGACTGACATCCAGAATACATAGGGGCTGCGTTTGTAGTCTGAACGGGCAGAAACTGAGATGTTTGGAAATGATGACCTAGACACTCATTTGCTGATTCATAGCCTTCACTGATTCATCAGGCTCTTATCACATAACCGTCTTCCGGAAGAAAACAACTTGGATTCAGCCTCAACTACCAGTGTAGAACGCAATGTGGATAATCAATTACAAGCGATGCTGACCCGGTTGTCTTTGTAAAATGCAGAATTTAACACTTACTTTTCGCCATTGGTGCATCTAGTTTGTCGTCTAGCTCTTTCTACAACTAACAACCAAATGCTTCCGGTGTGTATTGCAAGCGATATACGTTTTCAGGTGTGTTGATATGAACAGGGATTAAAACTGATACAGCTCTGAAATGCTGTGTGTGGACAGAGATCGTTTTAGTTCAGTTGCAGTTCTACTGATTGCTCATTGACATGGTCTGCAGTTCCTCTTCATTAGTGCCGAGTCATCAAAGGGTGAACTAGCCTTGTAAGATGCACATTATTCAACTTCCATGTTCCTGTTAAATTTTGACTAGCGATCTTAATTGTATGTCGCCCTCCCTCTATCCTCTGGAGAATAGGCCGGAAGTGTAATCTTGGGAAGGAAAATTACCTGGTCCCTTTCTCGTGTATTTGTATCTTCTCAACAGATTGGATACAGGTAAGAGAAATGACCGGCCTCCAGTTCACCTTGGGGTCTATTAAGTCCACACCACTCCCATTCCAAAAAGCCCTTCCCTTCCCTTCCTGGAGCGTAGCCATTGAGACCCTTTTCCCCACCCAACACTGTGGCTCCCTCAGCCCTCCACCCTGAACAGAAACATCCCCTGAGTACGTCTGGGTGCCTGTTGGCTCTCTGAAGTTCAATGAACAACGCAAATTGCCTGAGGAGTGGAAAATTCCTCTGTCACAGGGGCGCTCTTATCAGCAAAAGCCAGATGGAGCTTCACCGTGGCTGCATTATCTATGTGAAATTGCTTTTTCTCCCAGGAAACCCAAGGATTTGCCCCCACCTTCCCAGCCCATATAAAGAAATGGCCAGTGGCAGGATAAAAATGGGCTAAGATCAGTCTCATTTTAGTAATTCCTATCTGTTTTCACCATCTATGTACTTTGTTAAAGCTTTTAGTTTATTTTTTCACTGTTTTGCTGTTGAGGAATTAAAATTCAGGAGTAGACTGTGTTTGGATCTGCATGGGAAATGCACATTGAGGATTATGAGTGAACCGTAGCTGGAACAGCTTTTATGCTAATGGTCCAGCTTGTGCAAAATCAGTCTTGGAAAGCTGTCACTTATTTGATACGGAATTGCTGCTTCAAAACAGGCATATTAAATGGCAAATGGCTTAACTAGAAATGCATCTTTCATCTTCCTAATCAAACTGGAAAAGACTCAGGCCACGTAACCAGAAGCTGAATATGATGATACTCACTCAGCACCATTAATACCAGTGCCCACACTCAATTTCTCAAAAAGAGTACAATCTGCTTTTATGGCTAGTTTTAAAGAAATACTGCACCCAAAATGTAGGAATTTGTTTGTGTGTCTCCCCCACGTTAGCAAACTAGCCTTCAGAGACCAGTCAATTGTATTTTGTATTGGCCAATATCACAAATTTCTCCCAAGGGGCTTTTACAGTCTGCACAGCATATGGCACTCTATCCTTAAACCCTCAATCAATACAATGAAAGTGAAAATGAATACAAAAGGCAAATCTTCCCTGTTAGTCGTGCCTCATAAATTCAGTACTCGAACAGATGTTATATTCCTAAAATTAATATTTTTTCAAAAACCATTGAATACCTATCTGCGTTCACACTTGGACAGACTTGTGTGTTCATTTAATTGAATAACTAGTTTAATAACTGCTTCCTATTTGTTCTTTGGCAAGCAGTCCCTCACTCTGCCTGACTATTCACTACATTAATGTGCAGGTATAACATGAGATAAACTGTGTGTTGTGTAAAACTGTAAAACTATAAGATTTTAGCCAATGGAAAACCAGTTAAAATGTATTTGCCCTAACAATAATTTGGGTGGTGGTATGACTGAGCAGGACTAGTCTACACTGATGAATAAGCCAGAGGTAAACGAGTGAGACCAGACCTGCAGCATGTGTTCAGTCATCAACACAATGATTGAGAACACAGAGTAGACAAAGCAAATTTGAACTCAAACCACAGATGAAAAAAGGACAGGATAGAGGATATCTTGATTAACTGATTGATTATCTGTTGGGTGGCCGTTACCCTGTTTGCTTGGCAAATTTATTACAGCTAGATTGAAAGGAGGTTAACAGGTTATGGCAAGTAGAAATAAGATCCTCAGTTGGAGAGGCTTCGCTTATATTTCTGTCTGTGGTTTCTGTCTGGGGTGAATGCAGGTTCTAATGTTTGCTCTTTGAGATTTAATGTAAATATATATTTTACGGATATGCTATATAAATAAATTGAAATGTTTTGCCTCTTTAAAAGCAGGAGTAATAAACTCTTTGACATAGTCAGCTGTGCAGCATCCATGGAAAATGATCACATTTCGGAGTAGTTTACTTTAAAGGGTTGTGTGTAGTGTTTGTGTCTTTTCTGTGTACCTGCTGTCCACTGATGCTCAGGCTCTGTCTCCTCAGGACCAACCTGGAGTTGGAGCTTGTGCATCGTGGAGGAAACCTGCGCTCTGGAGGAGCCAGTGCAGCTGCCAAACGCTCATGTCTCAGTAAGTATTTTAAGACCTCCTCAACTTTTATATCTCATATAATGTCTCCTTTAAATCTGTGTATGGTGAGTGTGATATTTTATGTCAGTTGGAGTGCTATTAGCCTGATATTGCTCCACATATGGGATCATTAATTACAAGGATGAAAAATTAGGTTTTTATGGATCCTATATAAATTTTAACATCACATTTTAGATATCAACACTGCACATGCAACATTAGAATGAACAGTTTCCAGTACTGACAGATAACAATAATATATTACAATAGAAAGACATTTAGTAAACCGAGCGACCAATTCCCTTTTCCTAATAATATTAATATACTGTATATCTGGTTAATTATAAAATAATAATGGTAGGTGCTAAATAACACTTGAATTTATTTCTTATTGTGTACCGATTATAGCTTTTCAGTGTTTCCACAGATTTTTTTAGATATTTCCTTTAATGAAATGGTGGTTGTCATTTGTAAGGGCAGGTCTATATGAATTGTAGTCAAACCCATTCTTCAATATTACTGCAATGAACCATTAAAAGAAAAAAAGAAAAACACTGAGGGGTGATTAGCAACGACATGCAACGACAGAGACTGTTGCAGGTGAACTGTTGGGGGCAGTCAGGGTAAATGAAGCAGACAAGTAGGTCAAATGTTTTTGCCGACCGTGTCACAACTGATGAAAATGGTGATCAAAGCTAAACATCAGTCACTACTAATATTTATCACATTGATTACCGATCAAAATCTACAATATTTAATTAATTGTTTGAGCACTTGTGAATGAATGACCTTATGTTGCAAGACAAAGTCATATATACCTATTAGGTCTCAAAGTTTCCTGTTCACACTCCGTCCCGTTTCCTTTTTCTTTAATTATTCTATCAAAGTTGCGGCTGCTGCAGTGAAATGGCCTGTCATCCTTGAGTGGCTGAAAAGAGATTTCACACCAGAGGTTTGCCATTTATGAGCTACATTAACCATGTAGCCGCGCTGACAGCCAAATTTACTCAGTTGCAGTACATTACTGTTCGTTCTTCTTCGGGGAATGGATCTGAAGGAAAAAGGCAGACGTGTGCTAACTGTGAGAGCCCAAGGGGTTCCTAAGCCTGTTTCCCAACAGGCACTTCTTCTGTTCAGCTGATGAGGATATGATGGACCTCAGAGACGAGGTGTCTGCAATTCCACTGAAATTGGCGAAATCGGCTCCAGAGTCCGGCCTCAAAATAGACTGTCCTTGGTTTATTTAACTGCAAATATTTGAATTAATCTCTGGGACTGTGTGGCTGTTACTGTACAGGGAGTTTAAAGGCGAATCCCATTGACCTCAGTTGTACAGACTTGGAAGGGTGTTGACTGCTGTATTTCACTCACCTCAGTTCTATGCCTCCGTGCCAGCGACAACCGGTGGTGGAAGGTGTTATTGGGTTGTCCACTTGTCCCATTCTTGTGAACCCTATATCTCAAGAATGCATTTCAGAAATTTGACTGATTTTGGTGGTCAAAGGTCAAGCTTGCTGTGACCTCACAAAACAGATTTTTGCCTTGCGAACACAATATCTCGGGAACATTGGCAATACAGAAATATAAATGTCCCCTCTCATCAAGATTTATAACATGGGAAACAGAAGATATAACATTAGTATATATAACAGAGTAAGGTGCATGTTGTCCATTCAGGTGGATCAGACTAGAGAAAGAGTCGTTGGCAGTGCCACCTTTCATAAACCAGTTAAGTAGCATGAAGGTGCAGTCATTTACATGTGAAGTTTCTTATGTTTTTACTCATTTCATCGTAGAGGACAGTTACATTTGTCTGCCACAAAGGACACATCCCATTACACTGGAAATGCTTCAACTCTTCTCCCACTGTCCCCTGTTTCCCGTGTGCCTCAGTGTCTCAGTAGTGTGGGAAGCGGAATCACATGCTTTATTGTTACCTCAGCCAAGGAGGTTATGATTCTTTAACATTGTGAGATGGGGTGTTCTGTAGTACTGTAATACTACAACTCAACTCATACAACAGCAAAAAAAAAAACATTATTTTATTAATAAACAACTGATTAGATCTTGGACCTGAAGTTGTGTACATTTTGGAGTTTGATGTCAGTAGCTGGAAATTACTACCATGATATTATTCACCCCTCGTCTATTTCTCATTTACCTTCCTGCCTTCCTACCCTTGCCGCTCCCAGGTTAATTCCTTGCAAGAGGTGAGGGAAGAGGAAACAATGCCACAGTGAAGACAAATAGGATGTAGCCAGCGACTGGAACAGACACCTTTTGCTTTCAAACTGCTGTGTTCATGTCACCCTGTGGAGGGCAGTGTTGCTCCAGATATTGACGTATCCTGTACAAGTCCAATTGCAGAGCTGATTATTGGAAGCACTGCATTACAGTATCATAATTCCCTGTAAAACAAAATCAAATAGGGTTTAGGTTGAACAGAACGTTGTTATATTCACCCAAAGATGAGAACAAATGGAAGTGATTGGTTTAGTGGCACTGATTTCAAACAGGGATGCGATTTTGTCTCAATTACACAATTGAATTACTGGATTTAAGAGACCTTCTGATTTCACAGTTAGTAAAAGTAGGTTAATTTCTTCCAGGACTAATAAGAAAGACGAGACACTTTTTTTAACTTTGGATACGAAACATTTAAAATGAGTTCTTGCCTTTCACCCAGATCCAGTTAGCAATTAATGTCATGAATTTGGTGCTTCTACCTTTTATAGTACAGGCTTGATCTGGGCAAAGACTTTAGAGGCTCTGAAATGTCCTGCTATTAAAAGCTAGTGTGTACACGAGAGATTGTGCGTGCACAGGGGGTCTCTGTTCATGTTCCATTAGTTTCACAGCGAACAGGTGTGACCTGACCAAACACTCGCTCGAGGCTATCGAGCACCACCGTGCATCCACCTGACTTGGTCTGGTTTTATCTGAGTCAAACCATTAGCCTGCAGTCACTTCAAGTCAACCGCTTTCATCCTTCTCATCTGCACTGGTTGCTGCTGCTGGGTTGTGACAATGGGCACTGAGATAAACAGACACACGCTGGTTTTGTGCCTGTCAGAGCTTTGTGAGAACGTAACAGTGATGTGTTCTGTTCCTCCCCCCTCCTTTTCAGATCAGCTGTTCCATGTGCTGGCCATGCACATGCGTCTGTACAGCATTGATTCAGCCTACAACCCCTGGACTAAGCTGACTCAGATTACACAAAGCAAAGAGGCAGAGTGAGTTACTCTCTCTTTAAGCACCGCCGCAAACAGTACATCGATAAATCTGATCGTACGGGTCACGTACTCCCCTGTCCCTACTTTTTCTGCCACTTTTCCTCTCTCTCATAAACATGCAATCAAAGAACCACTTTGTGCTCCCCCTTTATGCCTCCATATCCTCCTGCCCCCAACAGCCTTTTTCTTCCACACAAAGACGAGCTAAAAACATAAAAAGGGACCCCGCGTGGTTTCCATAGATACCAATAATTGCTGCATCTGGCAAATTACCGGGCACTCTGCAGAGAACAAAACGACCCTGTCAAATACACTGTAAGGAGAACAACTGCACCACACCAGCACCATACCAGCATGCTGATCCCTCTATATCTGAGTGTTTAATAAGCCATAACTTTAACTCCCAGGTCAAAGCAGCAGTGTTTTTAAAAGGGTTTTTAAAAAAAGCTATCAGAGCACAGGTCTTGCTGTGTATATAGTTTCAAATTTGCTTAACAAATAAAGGTCTTTAAAAGGCCCGCTCCCTGTGTTTCCACCTCAATGTCTCTAAGCCCTAGTTACATATTCATATTGCGTGCCATCTCCATTTACATGTCTTCTCTTCTGTTGACAATTCAACGAGGTTCCAATCTCCACTCGACTATTGAAAGGCCTCAGGGGTTTTGAAAAAGAGGAACTGCACTTAAAGAATAATACCTTCCATTACCAGAGCACTCACCAGTTAATTCCACTGTGCATCGAAGGAAAGCAATAGAGGACAGAGCTTTCAACCCCGGTTCGACTACTGAAAATACACTATACTTGCATACGTTCCTCTTAAATTTCTCTAATAAAAACAGGCCAAAAGCAGTGTTTTTTTTTTTTTTTACATCTTGTGGAAACATCGCTCTGTCCTATTTAACTGGGCTAGATCAGGTTGACCGCCTTAGGATGTCAATGACAGTGCTCCCTCCTCAAACCCTGACAAAGTATTTTTACACACCTAATGGCTCCTCTGAGAATACTGTATGGCTGTGAGCACTTTAGTAGTAACAGGTCTAAAAGCTGTCTTGAAACGTTAACAGGGAGGAAAGGTTGTTAAAGATCATCTCGCACCAACTGTTGCAATGGCAACTGACAACAGAAATAATTTGTACATTAAATAGGACGTTTTTACATGCAGTAAAGATTCAAGACAGAAAAGGAGGTAATGTGTTAGACACCGGGACATGAATGATCTGATCGGCTGATGATCAGTTTAGGTGACTCTTAACATTACTGTTATTCTGATATTAAAGCAAATTTATGGAGAAAGCCACAGAAGAGGAAGCAGAGTTGAGAGAAAACAGCAATGAGTTAAAAATGCTGTGATAATGGAAGATGAGAGATTTTGTATTCTATCTTTAACGATATGCTTTAAAGCTTGCTACAGTGAATTCAATATAACATTTTCTCAGCAAGTTCCATCATTTAAGTTATTAGTGAATTCTACTGCCTAATTTCTAAAGTAATAAATATTGAATGACACCTGACTCAATAATATTTATAGAATCCCATGCTGTATGGTCACTGTTTCCCTGGATATTAATTTATTCATCTGCTTCCATTAAATAAAACTGAAAATATCAGAATAGTCTGATTATTCTTGTCCATCTTTTGTCATTCAATGAAGGGAAAATAGGCTTTTATTGAGAGATAAATTCAGACATAAAACCAGAATGCTAAATTGCTATCACATTAATGTGATGTCAATTATCTTCAATTGAATTTGCATATAAATGTAATGAAATAAAAAGCTCTTCTGCTTTTTGCCACAGCAGCTTCGATGAAGAGAGACCCGAGGTACCCATGCTGTTTCGAGACGTCCCTTCCCTCCTGATCATCTTTGTGCTTACGATGCCACAGCCTCTGCGAAAAGGTACGGTCCCCTCTGTCTGTATCATGACACCGCCAGAGAGCGGGGAGTCGCTCAGTGGCCTCCACAAGGACAACTCCATTATCAGTCGTAATCAGGGCTGAGTGCAGGACAGAAGCGTTTCACATCTCTTATCGATGCTCCTGTTGTTGCTGTTTTCCCTGTGAGGATCAGAGAGATGCGACCCTGGTGATGGGAGGGCTGCAATTTCATCTGCCCCTTATCTTTGACTTGTCGCTGCATTTCTTCCATCTTAGAGCTTTACAACAAAACGTAAGGGGGAGGGATCCCTAAAGACCTGGTCCGACACACTACTGTCACGTTTAATGGGAGAAGAGTCGCAGCAGGCAGATCATCTCATTGATGACTGAATTGGGTTGACCGCTGGCAGGGACAGGGAGGACTTTTGCAGCACGACAAAGATGGATTTAGTGGAAAGAAGCCTTCGATTGAAACTGTTAACATTATATTTAGATATAGCTTGGTTTCATAAATAGTTTTTTGTTAATATTTTGTTACACCAAATATCGATATTGGCATCTGCCTCCAAAAAAACATATTAGTTTGGCTCTTGCAAAAACATTAAAAGAGAATGAATTTTTAGA
Organism: Verasper variegatus; assembly: GCA_026259375.1. NCBI lineage: Eukaryota > Metazoa > Chordata > Actinopteri > Pleuronectiformes > Pleuronectidae > Verasper > Verasper variegatus. The sequence goes on from CM048052.1 coordinate 11,502,010, forward strand.
TTTTTAGGATAAGAGGCGCATTAATGAAGTGCTAATATGCTGAATGAATATGCTTAAAGCAAAAATAATGACATCTTAAAAAACCTCTTGATTTTTCTAAAGTGAGCAATAGAAAGGAAGAGGCATGATTGGTCAATGCGTGGTTCTGAGTGCACTTGTTGGTTAAAAGGGTTGACCTTTTTTAAATTCTGTTTTGTTGTGTGTACTGACTGATGTCACAGTGACCGACACAACCACTTTGCTGTGGAAGAAAACCAACACCACTCTCTGATGTTCTTTTCAGTACAAAATCTCAATGTCTTTCAGGCTTCATTTTCCACCTGACATGCTCTGGTAATTATCCTGCACACTGTTCACTCAGGCTCTCCAATACAATGCACCGGAAACGAACACAAAGCCCTTGTGAATGACGGCCAACCTCCCTCAAAGAGCACTTTTTAATGCTCTTCTTTTTTTTTTATAGTCAAGATCACACATGCTCACTGTGTCACCATCTCTCATCTCTCGTAGAGCACTTTACCTGTGTGGTGAAGATGCTGTACAACCTGCAGTTCATCCAGGCTGTGACTGCTCTGTCGACCAAGTTCAGCCCAGAGGAGAGGCAGGCCTGGAGCACGTCTGGAGCACTCAAGAAGGTAGAAGTGAAATCAATTGACACGACTCTGAGACATTATTCACCATCACATGCTAATTTTACCTCCTTTGACGTTTCCGGTATCAAGCTCAGGTTGACACTTTTTTTCTTTTGTCTGCTCTGCAATGCTCAGAGCTTTTAGTGCTATAAACAGGGTCAGAGCAAGTTCATTACTTAAGATTTTTTAATATTTATATATATTTTGTGCTTCTTAAAACAACATAACATTTTCAGTGCGCCTGAAAATGTTGTGTAAGGAAACCATTACAGAATTCTGCTCTCAGTGCAGTTTCAGGCCTACACAGGAATATGGTGTCAGTCCACATGTATTCTTTGCTCGTTGAACACTTCCCTGGAACCACAGTACGTCCACAACCTCAGTAAATCATTGTTTGTGACTAAGTATTGAGATGAATTAAGCCCTTTCCGATTTCATTTATATGCTTTCCACAGTCGACAGTATCGATCTTCATTATCTGGAAAAGTGTGATTACTGGAGAGTGTTGCATTAATTGGCTATTTGTCCTCAGTCTATTAAATCTGTATTAGCGAGCGACTGCCTTGAATGTCAAATGACAAATAGCTGAAACTGTCCCCCTGCAGGGTGTTTCCATCCATAATGGAGGCCTGGATTCCTATCTTCTTACTACGCTGTCATTAAACAGTAATGCAGGAATTCACGGGCTGCCGTTAAGATGGATTTCAAATCCACAACGAGAACGGCATCCATATTTGGTAGATAGTCATTGTAATTAAATTGAGGTTGTTAGAACAGATAAAGTCTGAGCAAAGATCAGAGCCTGGAGGGAAGAAATCCATGGATTAGAAATTCCTCCTCTATAAATCTATGACAAGGGACGGCAGGCGAGATAAGACTGCTGTTTTATATTCTATCACCTTCAGCTTGATAAATGCTCGCAGCTTTTCCTCTTTATAAAATACGCCAAACCAGTTGAATTTTTATCCGAACATACATCCAGTAATGTCTCTACCACTTATCAGATGTTATATTGTGTGCAAAGAATGATTGTCCTATGCTTATTCTGCATAAGTCATTATATTCTACAGTGAATCAGATTTTATACTAAAGAGGAGAAACAGGAAGACACAAGATAATGTGTGACGCATTATGATATGTGACCTTCATACAATTGAAAACTAACAACAATTTCAGAACAATTTTATTCTTTTGTGTTTTTTGTCCATAGTTATAATGTCTTACCTATTTCTGAAGGCCTACAAGTGAAATGAAAAAACAAAACTGAATAAATCTTATGTGCAGACACAATCGCTTTTGTCTGCAATGGAAAGTGATTCAATCATCTCAGGAAATGAGACATCGAGGTGAATGTGCTAATTTATCAAGACAGTGAGGTCAGAGAGCTTCTCAGTTTTCGGTGCGTTCATGACATCAAATATGACGCACCGGGGAAGAATACAAAAAATAAACTCATTTAAACCTGTGTTTAAATAACCTGCATATACCTGCTAATTTTGGTGTAACAGAGAGAGAAGTGAGTGTCGTTTGGTGTTTTCTCACTTGACATCACAGAGGAAATATAGAGACGACCATAGACTCGATTAAAAATAAAATCTTTGCCGTTTAATGTTTGATAACTTGCTCTGAATATTCTTCATTTCTGCTACAGAATGCTGCAAACGCTGAGAGGTCTTTTGAAGCGTTTCTCAGTCACGCCATCAGTGAGCTCTCCAAGGACAAGAGTGTCTACAAGGTGAACGCTGAGGAAACGTCAATGGTGAGCCGTGAAACTGACTCTTTAGCACTTCCTAACATAACCGCCCTCAGGATCTCTGTGTCTTTCTCTCTCATGTGGCCATTACTGTGAGAGACAGTGGTCTAGTATCTCTGCTCATCTCCAGAGGGAGATATACATCACAAGTGTTATCACCAAGCTGTTTGCTGGTTATTGATCAAGTGTTGCTATTGTTTCCAGCTGAGCTCCAGTGTGTGGTCCCCGCAGTCTATCGAGTTCAGCCTCCAGCAGTTCTGCCTGCCTTTCCTCCGCCTCTCCTGCCTCCTGCAGCATCACCTCTATGGAGATAACCTCACTGGCTGCATGGTATGTTATAACATCAGTGTCATTCTACAGGCTAATTTATGCTCTACGTTAGATATGGAAATGGTCGGAGCCTTCTGTCCGTACTTTGCATTCATTTTGTATGTATTTATGTTTCGGGATGTAAGTAGGCATGAGTTTGACACCCTCTACTTGTTTGTGTGTTGTCAGGAGGAGGAGGAGTTCTCGTCCTTGGCTGTGTGTGTGGGGCTCTTACCATCGGCCCCTCAGCCTTCCAACACTGTGCACAGTGCCTCGTGCCTGGAGTGGGCGGTCAGCGCCTTCGACTTGGTGACACAGTGGTGTGCTGAGGTCCAGGGGCTCTCTCAGATGCAGGCTGAGCAGTCAGTGGTGCGTGAATTTCAATCAAAATATAAATGTTGTACGGAAAATATCAGCATTTAATGAGAAGTTAATTCATTTTTTTCCTTGGACTTCCAAACTCTCTGCAGTGTCAAAATTCAAAGCACAAATTTTGAACTTGGCACTTTGTAAATGATTCATGTAACTAAAACTGCTATTGACACTTAGAATTTTAGTTCCAACCTTGGTTGACAAGGTCCGTAGCTGTGTCTCTGAGGAGAGTGACTGCACAAATAACCGAGTGTCTCGCCCTCATGATTCAGCACTGCAGTCATCTCGGATATTACACATTTGGGGGAACTTGTCTTGCATGTCAATTTATATTGGATTGAAGGTGTTGTGTTATTTATTACATCTGAAAGCTGAACAAAATCCTAAAAACTAGGAAGGCAACCTGGGTAGATTTATTAAACTACTGTAAAGAGCAGTAGCATATTCAGTTTTATATTTCAGGGTTTTTTGTTGGTATTTTTGTTGATGACTAAAGCTGAAGAGTTTTATGATAAAGAGTCTGGAATAACTCATCACTGACTGTGGTGCACAACAGAGCTTTGGCCTGACTCTTGTCTTTCTCGTCCTCTGAAGACGTTGCTCATCCAGGATCCTCAGTGGGCGGCCCCTCGCCTTTTGCAGCTACCTGACAACTACAATATCATCTTCCAGTACTATCACAGGAAGGCCTGCACTGCCTGCAAAAAGGTGCCAAAAGACCCTGCACTCTGCCTCGTGTGTGGCGCCTTCGTCTGTCTCAAAGGCGTGTGTTGCAAACAGCAGGGTATTTGTGAATGTGTTTTGGTAAGTGACTCAAAGGCAGGGCCAAACTGTCAATGACCTTATATAATATATCACAGCTTTTTGGCAGTGTTATGATCCGTGTGTGTAAAACTCGCGTGTTGCTTGTCATTTGTAGCACTCGCAGCATTGTGGCGCAGCTACAGGCATCTTTCTACTGATAAACGCCTCAGTCATCATCATCATCCGCGGACATCGTTTCTGCCTGTGGGGTTCTGTTTACCTCGATGCTCACGGAGAGGAGGACCGGGATTTACGGTATGAAACATCACATGCAGGCATTACAGACATGATGTTGTGCAGTGAGCTTTTAACAGTTAAAACATATTAATACACATATACCATGTTCGTCATACTTATGTTCAGTATGTACCAATACTAACGGCCATATAGCGTACGCCCAGCTTTCGAGAAAGTAATATTAGTTTGAACTATTCCCTGAGGTGGACAATGGTGCACTACAGCAAACTTAGAAATAAGTATTATATTGTAAGTAATATAAGTATTACGACATATCAGTGTGCATGCTGATATGTTTCTATCCGGCATGGTTTTGGGACACAGCTTTTTCTTCTTCTTTTTTTAAATATCTATTGCTGCTGTGAAAACACATCTCTCACTCTTGTTTTCCCCTCTGGCCTTTCTCCAGCCGTGGCAAGCCTCTCTTCTTATGTGAGGAGAGGTATCGAGTGTTGGAGCAGCAGTGGGTATCACACACCTTTGATCACATCAATAAGCGTTGGGGGCCTCACTATAATGGACTCTAAGATCTTCCACAGTCCAGAGAAAACTGCAACCCGTGAACGGAGAAGGATTTTTTTTTTTTCCTGGCCCAATGCGTCCGTCTCGATCAAAATATTTGGGACTTTTTAACGTGATAAACACAAACTTGCGGTGAGGGTTTTTGCTGCCACAGCCTTGGTTTATGTGAAGTTTGGTGTACAATCATGCCTAAAGATTAACACGTGTGTGTGTGTGTGTGTGTGTGTGTGTGTTTAAGTGATTTATTGTGTGGTTTTCAACAGGGAAAAAAAATAGTTTGGTGAGATCTAAGTAAAGCAAGCACAACTTTGCCCAAATTTGAAATTGGTTTGGAGCAGGCTTTTGAAGCCTTGCATATTTATTTGGGTTAAAAACTACATAGTAGAGAGTGCTGAAAGTCCCTGCAAAGTTTGATGACTTTTTTTTTTGCAAAATTTCTGATGTTGATGCATATCCCTTTTTTATTTATCAAAACGTGCTCTGCTGTACTGGCATGAGTTTGAAGCTCCTGATGAGTGTAGCGATGTTTTTGCACTCATTGTCTCGGCAGGACAAGTCCACCCATCAACACTAGAGGTTTTTTTTGCAAACGAGCAAAGACTCTTTTTTCCCTTCTTTTTAATGGGTCTTGTTGCAATCCATCCTCAGGAATTATTTTTTTCTGTTTTTGCTGTTTAAGAAAATAAGTTTTAGATATTTAAATAAATGCTGCTGCTCATTGTTCAAGTAAGTAATTTTAACTTTTGTGAAGACTTTTTTTCTAAGGTTGTGCTTTGGGTTTACAGCAGATGGCTGGGAACGTTGACTCCAACTCACTTTAATGTTTATGGAGGTTTGCGGTCGCTTTATTTCAAGAATCCCCTCTTCACTTAACGTAGTCCTGCCCCATCTGCTCTTTTTGTGTCTGGCTCGTTCTGAAGAAGCAACTCAAATGCCAACTCTTTAAATGGCTAAACCATCAACTGTACATAAAGATGGTAGACGTGTCTCCACTTCCTCACGTTGAACAAAAATGAAGCTTAAATATCCTTGACACAGGTTTGGCCATCTTGTGCTTGTGACGTAATTCGGAGCCAGCGCTTGCGCAGTAGTGATTGTGGTGTGGAGCCACTCGACCAGTACCGAGTTATTTTCAGCTGTCAAGTACGACATTTCACCCCATTTTAATAGCATCGAATAAGTAATTCAAAGCAAACTTACCAGAAAAAAATCCTCATCTTTTAGAAAAATGTATCCGACATGTGTTTTGGCGTTTTAGTTTTATCCATTTCCCATCTGCTAACATGGAGGTGGCAGGTTTTATGACCTATACAGCAGCCGGACACTAGGGGGTGATCCAGATCATTTGGCTCCACTTTGGTGGATCTGTCATGTCGTCCATCTTTATATACAGTCTTTGAGCTAAACTCGCATCCGGTTTAAAACTCGCTGTCCCTGCTCCACAGAAACCCTGAATTCAAACCCCCAGGATTGAAGTCGTGTATTTTTTGATTTGGTGTCCTGCTGCACTGGCAGAGCTGAACTCCACATGAGAAATGAAACGCTATATCAGCTTCATCAAAGTTTTTCTCTGAAGATTTAAAACTCGATGAAATCTAAGTTGCTTTTTGACAAGAAAAGTCGATACTCCTGTTTCTGTGCTGTCAGAAAAAAATCTTTTCCTTTTGATGCTTTTTGATTGTCGAGTCCAAACTGCAGTACAGAACATTTACTGTGATAACTATCATCTAGCTGTGATTTGTAGTTGCATTCCAACTTTGCAAGATCATCAAACTTGAGTATCTGGTCTACACTGTGCATGACATCCTTTACGCCACAACTATTCAAGTGTCTTAGCTACTTTCTTTTCTGATTATCACCTGTTGTTTTTTTTTCTGGAGGGGAGGAGATGTATCCAGTGCCTGCGAAATATAATTTTTCTTCTGAGTGATAAGCGGCACAAGCTGCTGATATCCCTGATGTTGTTTTGTTTTCTCTCTATGAAATGCTGGGCCACATTGTGCGGCATCAAGGAATTTTTAAGGAACAAGCTAACACTTGAGAACCTTCCTCTTGAATTCATGCATGCTGCTTCTTCTGTTTACTGAGTTTCTCCTCCCTTCTTTGTTCTGCAGTACCAACTTTGTAAATGACCGCAACCAAAATAGCCAATGAGTAACGGGGGGGGGGGGGTAAAAGTAACTGAAAGCTCTTGTGTGTTCTCCTGTATGAATGAAGAGAGAATACAGTATATTACTGTAGGTGCTGACTCAAACTTTCTGAGTTTGTTCAGAAAGTGTGACTTGGACATTTAATGCAAAATGTAACATATGTGAATAAAATATAAACACACAGATTCTTCTCCTTTTCTTTTTCTGTCTGTGAATTGTCATTTACATTATCCGGTCGACTATATTTACCAGATGATTGTATTTTGTTGTTTGTATTAATGCTCTCATGTGGTAGTATTAATAAGTATAATACTCATTAAGTGTCACTTGTAGAAGGTATAAATGTTAACGGACAACAGGACATATGATTTCAAGACATTATTGATTTGGCTCCATTAAGCTAAAATATTACTTCATATAATGATTTTTTTCTCCTGTCTTCAATCACTTTATTGGCTGTTTTGGGCACATGTGTCTGTTTTAGATACAGACATCCACCTCAAACTGTCGAGCGAGGGACTTGGCTCATTCAAGCTCAAATCTTAAGAGGGACAACTTCCAGAGCACATCCTCTGACCGTTTGTGTAAAAACTTTGTACATACAATTCTGCAAGTTGAGTGCACGAATACACAGAAGATTATTAGGGTCAGACTTGAGAAAAAGATTAGCCCCAATATTTTTTTTTCTTTTTACAGAGGGAAATATATTTTAGTATTTTATAAATTAAGTCGGAATCTCGAACACTTGATGTGTCAAAATGAATCATATTTTTTTGCATTTTGAAATGGGCCAACAGACAGCTGCCAGTTTGTCTGTTTTCCCCTTCTAGGCAAACTGTTATTGGCACAATGTAATAATGTGCTAACACTGATTACCTCGCTCTGTATTTCTGCTAAAACAGAGTATTTCTTTGTTCCTAAAACTGATTCTGAAGCAAGCTACAGTTTTAACAGTTCTTCTACACAAGCATTTTGTAGAGCCAGTCAAATGTGCTAATGTTGGCTAATGTTTGATATATTCTTAAAATGTCAATGTCAATGTCAATTTTATTTATATAGCAAATTTAAAACAACTTGGTTGGCCAAAGTGCTTCACAAGTATAAGGTACAACAAGAAGACAGTAACACTAATACATCGGAGTAAAATAGGCTTTTAAAAATCCTGATTTCTTAAGACTTTATTCTTGACATTTGACTTAAATCTCGATATCCCAAATTTTGGACATTGTTCTCAACATTTCAGCTTTTTTCTCTGTGCAAAATATAAATAAAATCTCTGACATTTTTTTTAACGAATTAACTTTATCCTCGAAATGAAAAAAGGAATAAAATTGATTTATTTCAACATTCTCGAAATGCAGTAAAAAAAAAGAAAAAAACATACTCCTTACCCACTTTTCCAGGAGTAATAACTACACAGGAAGTATTTGGTTGGTTCCTTTAAACTGCTATTCAAGTTATTCCAGATAGTGTGTGTTGGACTTCAGTTACCATGTGACTGAGCTTTTTTCTTCCAGGGTAACTGGGTTGAAATTTCATAAACAAGGGAGGCCCCCGGGTTAGTGACGGGAGGCCGCACAAAGCCTCTGGTTTTCTGCCTGTTAGACAAAGAGAAAACAGTCAGTACTATGGAGCCGCAGAGGAATTTTCTCTGGGTAAAATCACCGGGACTGTGGGACGGGTTTGCTGCAGAGAGATGCTGGTGCTGCAGACGGTGCTGGGGAGAGCTTCACTGGACCTGTCCTCACTTCCTCCAGATCCAGGTCAGTATCTGGAGCCGGAGCAGAAACAGGAACAAACCTGTGTGTGTGTGTGTGTGTGTGTGTGTGTGTGTGTGTGTGTGTGTGTGTGTGTGTGTGTGTGTGTGTGTGTGTGTGTGTGTGTGTGTGTGTGTGTGTGTGTGTGTGTGTGTGTGTGTGTGTGTGTGTGTGTGTGTGTGTGTGTGTGTGTGTGTGTGAGGTGATGCAGGTGAGATCACAGCTTCCGGTCCCGCTGAACAAACAGGCTCGGGTGTCTGTGAATTATTAAAGTCCTGCTCTGAGTAAACAGGGAAATCAGTTCGGAGATGTTTCTGTGGACATGGGTAAGTTGCACGTAGAGAACTGTTGATTTAGTCCAGAGCAGTGAGTCCAGTGTAAAGCTGTCTCCAGTGATGGGATATGTTGACTCATCTGAAGATGGACACAGGAGTGTGCAGGGATCAGCTGAGGTCTCACACACTTTCCCATGTTTTGCAGATTTTAGAAATGGAAACACGGGGGCAGCTCTGTCAAGGTAGGACTCACAATACAGACACTAACACACCTTCAAGCTCTGATCAGGTGCAGATTGACTATTATTCTAATGCCAATAGGCCTAATTATTGTACATTGTAGGAAATAGGCTACTTCCTATGGTGGTGTTAATCTTTTCACGAGTTTACAGAGGTGTTAAGAGGTAAGACATACAAATCACATAAATGCATCATCATTAACACTGACAGACCTCAGAGGTTCAATAGGTGAGCATAGATGTAACAGGTTTCATTACAAAGGGTTTAAAATCCCTTCATGTTGTACCTCAGTTCTGCTAGAGCTCCAATAGGATGTCGTTTTTATCTGGGAGTGGATGGCAAAATATAAAAAGTACTTTATTTGATGTTGGAAAATTAACGTAGCAGGCTGCAGTTTCACCAATTCATCGAGACAAGCATTTTGTAGAGCCAGGCATGTGATATAATGTTGGCTCACGTTTGATATATTCTTAAAGGTTCGATGTTGGTCTTGAAATTTCCAGTTTAGTCTCAACAATTTGACTTTATTCTCAATAGGCTTTTTTTAGGATGTCGTTTTTCATCTGGGAGTGAAAGACAAAATATAAATAGTACTTTATTAGATGTTTTTTCACGAGCTTGTAGATCAATGGAAACTAAAAGTGAGGGTTAAGTTCTGCTGTTATTAAGCTTTGGTTTGGTTTCAATTTGTCTTAACAGAAAAATTGCTGTGGTCGTTTTGTCCAGATGAAAAAAAAAAAGTGCACTTTGTGCAAAAACATGTTAAATGATGTTGAATAAAAATGACAAAAACCCACATGCAATGAATTATCTCAAACCTTTATTTATAACATGTGACATTTAATTGTGTTGTGCACAAGCAGGAGCATCACAGTCATTGTGAAAACTGCTATGATTACTTTAAGTCTGTGGTGTAGGTATGCAGAGTCATTCCACTGATCATAGTGTTTGTTCTTCTGGTTGATTCAGTGTGAGTTAGATTTGGTCCAAAACGTTGTGGATGCACAGCTATGATTTAAAGGCTTTAAGGTTAGAAAGATGTGTTGGTATCTGGACGTGTGAGACTTTGGTCATCCAGGGTGACAACAAGGGCACAGGGCTTTAGGCCTGACTCGTGGCTACTGGAGGTTTACTGCAAAGCCTCCTCATATCCCCTTAAAAGGGATTATACATGAGAGTCCCCCCCCCCCCCCCCCCCCCCCTCTCCGCAGACTTACCAAAGGGTTTACCAAGTTCCCGAAGGGCTTTACCAGAGCGGGTGGGATTGTGCGAGTTTGATGGAAGCAGAAAATTAGATTACTCACTTTTACTTTGCGTTGTTTTCTGGTGTGAAAGACCCCGTCTGGTCCCTGTGCTGCGTCCGAACCTCGGAGCATCGTTTAGCTCAAGCTTAACCCCAAAGCGACAGATAGACACACTAACATCCCAGGATTTACACAGTTTACAGTCATATGTATGTTTACTTCTTTTTTTTTTAAACTACTTGACAGGGCCACATAGGACAGAACAGCATTTTGAACTGCAGATCCAGTCGATCTTTTTCAGGCGCTGACAGACGATGGTAAACAAAGGGAAACCTGAGCGCTGCCATTAGAGGAACCCTGGTGTCCTGTTCTAACCCACTGCTTGTGTGTGTCCTCCATCTTGAACAGCACGTCGACTATTTAGGGAAAGTTTGATTTTTGTATTTATTTAACATTCTGCCAAAACTTCCTCTGTATGTTTGCACCATAGGTTTGACATTTTGCATGGAGGACATGACAGATAGTGGTAGGAAGTGGAGATGTGTTGTCCATCTTTATATTCAGTCAATGTCTATGCTCATATACTCTATATCCCAGCCTCTCTCTCCTATGCATACACAGGATCCCACATTTTGCAGAAAACACATAAATATGGAAACCTATAAGGCTGAATGTAAATATATACAAATATAAATTTGGGCAGTTCTGTCTCACAAGGTAGCGGGTCGTCCGCTGACCGAAAACTCGGAAGTTCGAACCCCAGTCTCCTTGAGCACGACACATTGTGCTCAGCTCACTTGAATCCTTTTGCCACAACATTCCAACCACAGCAGCAGCTGCAGAGATGCTCATTACGTCATTGTCACTGACGTTCAGGAGACCAAGTTGTTTTCTCAATTAGCGACAGCCGAATGTGTAAAGATCACTGTGTTAAGGGGGGGGGGGGGGGCAGCAATCACGTGACCTAGCAACTGTCGGGAACTTCCTGGTAACCTGCGTGCAACCCGAGACGCTTCATATCAGCAGGCCATTATGAGTAGCTACATCTGCCACTTGAATATTGAACAGTGCCGGGGATCAGGTGGCAGATTACCGGTGAATTATTAATCCCTATAGATTGGCGTGAATTAGTCCGGTGCACGTCGGTGAGCGGAAGAGTAACACATTCACAGAAACAGGTAAGTTTGACTTGTGGCTTTATGATCTGAGCTCTATTGATCTTTAAACTCTAATTTTAATATTAAATAGATGCAAATGAGTGAGTGAGCACCTTAGATATTTGCACACAGGCTGCCAAAAAAACTGTTGCTATAGCGACCTTGTGCTTTTAAGTTTATGCAGTACCTTTTGTGTTTTTAATGATTGATGGTCAAATAATAGATTCTATTATTAAATCAAATCCTATGGTGATGTTCAATCTGATGTTACACTTGGTTTGTCCGTTGAAAGCTCTTGCAGAATGAGATAGTTTTACAATAATAGACAAAAGCCAGTAAAATATGTTGTGCATTTAACTATATGTCACATCTGCCTGCACATGGGACTTAAACCTGTATTTAAAAGTTGCAGTCAAACATTCTGTCGGAGGTACGCGGTGCTGCCGGAGAGGAATATGATCCATCTGTTAGAAAAGTTGGTGAAGGTGCCTTGGCAACAGGTGACTGGTGAAGTGTTCAATGCGCTGTGCATGTTACCAAACAGAGCGACAGTTATAAATGGCAGGTAAACAGGTTTGGACCTTGTTGATTAATAAGGCAGCTGCGATGCATTATTCATGGTCGGTTTGAGATGGACGATTAACTTCAGAAGAGTCAAAGATGGATTATTAGACTGACGACAAAAAGAGACTTTAAATGTGTGATATGAAAATGTATAATTATAAAAGATATTTGGCTCGTGCTGTCACAGGCTGCTTCTTGAAGGACACAGTGAAGGATATCTGTTGTATCTCTGCGCTCCACGTTTGAACGCCTCCCAGGACCATTGGTAAATCCATCTAATGTCAACCTGCGTGCACAACAATTCATGAATCTGTGCTTGCATCTCCTGAGGGTTAGACATCATTCAACGGCTTTTACATCAATCTGCTGCTCGAAAAACCACTTTTCCTTCCCCTCCTCAGGGTCGCACAACCTCTGTGATGCATAACATGTTTATGGCAAGCGGCGCAGTCCTGTGATCGCACACAAACATTACCCTCCATCATGTTTATCTGGAATTCGTGTGATTTTCCAAAAATAGGATGCGTGTCGTCCCAACATGGCAACATCATCTCCTCATCCATCATGTCAGTGAGCTTCAGCTGCTTCGACGCTCAATGCTTTGCATCATTAGTCTTGCATGTGGTATGCGGGCGCGGGAAAACATCACTTGCCTGATGATCGACGTCGGCCTCTTCCATCGCGGTCGATCATCGGTCTTTATAACCACGTCAAGTGCCGAAGACATTTTATAAAACACCTTTTACGTAATAATCATTTTTCAAAAGTGTCTGTGTGGAGGTGTGGCACCGGTTCACCGCTCATTCGGGACACCACTTGTCAAGGTAATCTCCGACCAATCCAATTGATCTCAAGGAGATTGCACTTCTTAGCGAGCAGTGACAAGGTCCCCATGGAGAGGGCTAATTCAGTGTTGCTGTGAAATGCCACTTGTTGCCCGTCCTCTCGGAGGAAGCCCTTGCTGTTGCTACAGGTGTTGTTGTATTATGGTCACTGGAGACTCCTTAGTCGAGTTTTTTTCTCAACCCCGATGAGTCAGAAGAAAAGAACATTGGCCGTGTAAGTAGAGTCTTGTTCTCTCCACATACAGCTTTGTCTCTGCTTTGATTTGTCCTGCTTTAAACCTGTTAAGTATCTCCCTTGGCAGATGTAGTCGCTTCACTGAGCTAAACGAGGAGGCCTTTTGGGAGCAAATGTACCTGTGCGCACTGTGGGCTGCCCACTGTTCATGCATTTTAATTACCTGCCTCTCTGTGGGTATAACATTATGTGTTTCTCTGTCTTGAGGTGAGAGTGTTCAAGCCTGTGTGTTAGGAATTAGAAAGGAATTTACATACCTTATAATCACAACTAAAGTATTCACAAGTAATTATCGTTGTCTTGGTGTGAGATTTGAAATTGTCACTGTTGATTTTAGATTGTGTTGATCTTCCAGGAGGTCGCTGTACGGCCTGTACCCCTACAATTCCAGCATGATTGGCCTGGAGAACCTGGGCGACCCGTCGGGTAACTGGGACATCGTGGAGACCATCGGTAAAGGAACATATGGCAAAGTCTACAGAGTGACCAACAAGAAGGATGGAAGTGAGGCAGCAGTGAAAGTTCTGGACCCAATCAATGTGAGTTGGATAAACGCTTTATTTACGTTGGGGAAAGTTTTATGCTGCGATTTGTATGCCTTGTTCGACAGAATAATAACCTTAAACTGTTTGAACTATCCCTAAAGGTGCTGACACATGCAGATGATATAGAAGCAGCCACAACGTAGTATTTAATGTAATAGTCTAAAGTAGTACTTTGCATTTAATATAATATATCAGAGCATCCAGTAATTCAATCACAAAATCATTTAAAGCAACATTATGCATCTTTTCAACCTAAAAACAGCAGCTTTAAAATGATTTTTTTTACGGTTCACTGACTTGGAATAGGAGGAATGTTTCCCCCTCTCATTCCCACTCCTCACTTCGAACGTCAGCTCCCACTCTATGTTTAGTGAGTGGGTACGATTTCCTGTGAGAAGTGTGCAACTGACTGATGGTCGCAGCTTAAAATGCCAGAATCAAAAGTAATGCTGAACTGCAGATCAGTTAAAAGTTCTAAACAGAGTTTGGTGCATTTGTTAGAGCAGCAGCTCTTCTGGTTCAGGAAGCCGGGAATCTTGGATAATATCCACCATTGAGTTGTGTTTCAGTTCAGTGAACACATCGATAGATTTGTTTTTCTCTCCATGAAAACAATAATATCATAATCGCTCAGACCCACAGCCCAACAGAATGAATCACCATGTGTGGCTGCAGGGGGCGCTGTGGCTCAGTAAAAGTTACATAGGGTTGCTTTAATGCCGTGGTTTCCTTGTTGTCCAGCAGAGGTTGCTTCTAACTGCAACATGGCTTCAAGTGTAAAATGAACTAGATCTTGACAGTGTGGATAAATTAGATTATTCATTGATGTGTGTGTGTATTGCTCCTCTCTGTAAGTTGCTGTTATCAGTATTGGAGAAGGAAAGAAGGCCCACAGGCCTTTATTCTGACAGTTTTATTTCATGACTACAAAAACTCATAATATTGTGACAGAAACCCAAAAGAGGCAAAGACTAAAATCTCTGTGTTTTTCTTTATAACTATGTAACTTGTCTCAGCATGCGAGCCATACAAACAGAGTAAGTTACTTTTTCCCTTCTCTCCATCTTAATGCAGTTGTTCTTGCTTCCGTGAAATACATCAATGTCTCCCCTTTTCATTTATTTCCTGTCATGTCAAGTCCAACACACCCTCACCAGAAAGTGTAGCTCTTTCCGAGTGGCTGTATCCTCCACTCGTTTGTCTGCGTGATAAGGACGCTGTAGACTCTGCATTTGCACCGCATTGTGCTCGTGACACTCTGTCTCTGGAGGGGCCTGTGGTTGTGTGAATGGAACAATCTCCATCCTGGCAGTGATATCCACCAGGATGCTCCCCTGATGCCCATGAAGATGAAGCTGCCTCCTCCTCCATCCCTCTCCCTGATTAGACTGCTGACATTATCACTCAGACATCCAGGAAGAGAA
The DNA here is from genome assembly GCA_026259375.1 of Verasper variegatus. Classification (NCBI taxonomy): domain Eukaryota; kingdom Metazoa; phylum Chordata; class Actinopteri; order Pleuronectiformes; family Pleuronectidae; genus Verasper; species Verasper variegatus. The sequence continues at coordinate 11,517,075 of CM048052.1, forward strand.
ATTCTGCCTCTCTGACTGTTGCTCTTCCGTCCTTCAGAGATTTACTTTGATAGAAAAGTGCTTCCAGAAATAGATTAGCATCCAGTGCCTCCCTTTCTCCTGTTACCGAGTTTACAACCCTTTCATTAGGCGTTCAATTGTCGATATTCTGCTGTGTTTCAAAATCGAATGCAACCTGAAATATTTCAATCTTATTACTGTTACTGTCACTGTAACGGTTTGTTTACATGTGTTTACCTAGATCTCTTGCACTTGTACAATCCAATTCAGCTTGTTTTGTCTGTTGCTGTCTAAAGGATGTGGATGAGGAGATAGAGGCTGAATACAACATCTTGAGGTCCCTGTCCAACCACCCGAATGTGGTGAAGTTTTACGGCATGTTCTACAAGTCAGACAATCTATCAGGCGGACAGCTGTGGCTGGTGCTGGAGGTGAGCTCCCCTGTCACGTCTTTTTCTGCAGGTTCTGGATCACAGAGTACTCGCGTTTGGATCCGTAGCACACTGCAGTATAGCATTTTGATGGATTTATAAATGTGTGTTAGTGCTAAAGTTTTGGGAAATACACCCCCTCACATTTCCATTCTTTACGTTAAGCTAAATTAAATAATAGCTGGCTGTAACCTTACTTTTGTCAAGAATAAAATTCAGTGTGATTCCCCAAGAGTCAATTCGTTTCTTTAAAGGTGTGCAGCATAATTTTTGTCCACTAGAGGCTCCTGGTTCCAGTATTTTCAAAACTGCCACATCTCTTATATCTGTTCAGCTCAAAGACAGTTTATAAAGATAGTCCAGCCATGTTAACAGATGGAACATGGACAAAACTAAATCGTCAAAGTACACGTTAAATAAATTGTTCTCAAAGATGGTTTCTGACATTTTAGGTAGTTCTTATCACATGTATGTTTATCCTAGTGTTCACGTTTGGTAAGTTTGGGTTTAATTAGTTATTTGGACTTAAAAAAAAACTGGGGTTAGCAGCTGAGACCGACTCATGATTAGTCGAGCACATGTATCGACAGGACATCGCTCCATCACATGGCGTAGTACATGACGGTCAAATAACACATGTCGGCCATTGCAGAGGACAGTAGAGCGAGAATGATGATATATAACAAAGAAGGAGACGAATGCAGGAAACAAGATGCTAACGATACTAGCTAATATTTAGAGCTCATACTCCTTCCACTTTAAGCGTCTCTGTACCTAAAGTCTGCTCTTCAGTTTAATACAAGTGATGCTCAGTAACATTGGCATTTACCTCAAAAGCTAGCCGTGTCCACATTGAGCTATTATCACTTGCATCAAAAATAAAGTTGTTGTTTTTTACCCCAAAAATGTTTAAAACTAAGAAAACGCGGAAGCTTAAGTTTAACCTTTTGTCTTTAAAGTAGTATTCCTCAGTTTGCCACGACAAATCATCTACAGAATGTTGATGCCATCATGCTGCCAGTGTGATGCTGCAGTGTGTGTGTGTGTGTGTGTGTGTGTGTGTGTGTGTGTGTGTGTGTGTGTGTGTGTGTGTGTGTGTGTGTGTGTGTGTGTGGGCCAGCTCTGCCTATGAATCATAATCTGGAGTGTTGTGAAAGATGGTCGAGTCACTGTGAGTTCCTCTGTCTCCCTCCCAGCTGTGCAATGGCGGCTCCGTCACAGAACTCATCAAAGGTCTGCTCATGCGAGGCCAGCGTCTGCAGGAGCCCGTTATCTCATACATCTTATACAGCTCCCTCTTGGTAAGACGGCCCGCTGCAAAGCTGCTGATGTTAGGGAGGAGGTGGGACGCAAACATGCAAAGAACGTGCTGAGGATTTATTTTCAGCGTGTGAAGTGTGGCAGGTGGTAATGGATGTCTCTTCTCCTTAACTGCTCCTTCCGCCACTCAACTTTGAATTCATCATGTTCAGATTTTCACTAATGACAAATGTGATTGTGATTCATGCTGAGCACTTTGTGTTTTCTGGCCTCTCGTTTAAAAGGGTCTCCAGCATTTGCACAACAACCGGATTATCCACCGTGACGTCAAAGGGAACAACATCCTCCTGACGAGCGAGGGGGGAGTCAAACTGGTTGACTTTGGTAATTTGAAAATGGCAATTAAACCTCATTATGGATTGTTGGAAAGAGACAAATTTATCAACGCCTGAGTATTGCCACTCAGATTTATCTTTTTCTCTGAGATGCATCGTGATATTATCTTTTTGTATTTGACTGATCTGTGGGAAGTGTCGGGACAGGAACACAAGCACAGGACTAATCGTTTAAAGTGCTTCACACATTCTAGTCCTTCACTCAGCATTAAATCTCATCATGAGTTCGGTTGACACCTGGAGCATAATTCATTACATCTAGAAACATCCACTTGATTTGAATTTGGTTACCAAATTAAAAAGTTCACTCTAACCTCAAAGCAGGATTTTGGTCATAAATCAAGAATTCACATGACAAAGTTTAAGAGAAATATCTAAAAGGATAAAACGATCTGAACTAGAATCTAGAATGTCACTCAGTAGAGCACGTACCTCTGCCAATGGCTCATAAACATCAGTCCCCTAAACACGATTGATGTTTTTTACTTCAAGATCCATGAATGAATCCCTGGGAATTCAATGAAAATGTTAGGGAAATCTCACAATCCCTAAGAAAGTAGAAAAAAGATCCTGGATTTGCCCCCTAATCTGGATCCACACCAAAATTGAATTAGTTCTTCATTGACCACATCTTTCCACCAGGTTTTGTAGAAATTCATCCTGTAGTTTTTGCGCAATCCTGCTAACAATCCGACAAAGGCAGATGAAAACATATCAAAGTTCCACTTCACTGTGTGATCATGATGTTTCCTTAAAAAAAACCAATATGACCATAATTCAGAGTCATACCTTTGGAGCAGAAGGGGAGATTAGGATCATTTTTCTTAACTGCTTGGTGGAGGCATACGACCCGTGAGGTGGTTGTTCCAGTTATTCCATGGACTGTAGCCTGGACCCAAGGCTATTATTGCTCATTTAAATTGCATTATTTGATCCTTTGCATATTAAAAGAAAACTGTTATGGCAAATGACTTTGAGTCACCCCCGGGCAAGTTTATGTCCTCTGTGTAGCGGAGACGAAGTGGACCCATGCTGATAAAAATCTGTCCCACATAATTTGAAATGATTATAGCCCATTATTATTACTGCTTGGCAGGTTGCCATAGTAAATTATACGCCAGGATTTATTGATTAATTTGAACGCTTAGTCTCTGCTATAAATTCTATTTTTAGTCATAGTAATTTCACATTGATAGAAATACTAAATATCTAAATCTTGATTATTATTAGACTTGATTTAATGTTATTTTTGTAATTTATTTTTTCCAGGTGTTTCAGCTCAACTGACCAGTGCGCGGCTGCGGAGGAACACTTCAGTGGGGACTCCGTTCTGGATGGCTCCTGAGGTCAGAGTCTATACTTAACGCACACGCTCCTCTCTACTAATGCAGCAGTGAAATAGCCACAGTGTCTCAGAGCCTAATGGAACAAAGTCTGTTTCCATGTGATACAAAGAGAGGAAAGAGAGAGGGTGGAGAGCCCGGGTTATTTCTGTGTGGCTCTCCCCTGTGTCATTGTCTATTCCCCTCCATGGGCACAGCTCTCGAGGTCGCCTCAAGGTTAATAGCCGGGAGTCTGTGGCCCCTCGGCTGACTCTGTGGCAGAAATGAGGTGCGGTGATTGGGTCGGCGGGGAGAGACACCTCATGGGCAATTAGAATAAACTCGGCTTTAAAATGTAGTGTCTGTCATAATTATCGACTGTGGGGGGAGAAGCTCATACCAGCGCCCAGTGAACTGACCCACCTCTCAGTGTTTTAAATAGTCCATAAATATAGATGTCTGTAACTCTGCCAGAGTCTTGTCTTAAAGTAGGAGAGAAGAAGAGACATTGAGCTTTATGAGCCTTTCTTTAAATGAGAAAGTAGCCTCTCTAAGGCCGTCTTAATAACGTGCTTTTATTTTAAATGTATTTGACATAATGTTTGGGTAAAATCTGCTAATGTCACCTTACTGGCACATTTCCTAACCTGCTTTGGTGAAAACCTGTATTTTGGGACTCGATGAAGATGAAATGTTCAGATGGTCACCGTGGTGTCGTGTTGCCAGGTCATAGCCTGTGAACAGCAGTATGATTACTCCTACGACGCCCGCTGTGACGTGTGGTCCCTCGGCATCACCGCCATCGAGCTGGCAGACGGAGACCCCCCCCTGGCTGAGATGCACCCTGTCAAAGCCCTCTTCAAGATCCCACGGTGAGTCCACCAGGGGGCGCTCCTGCCACACAGCTGGAGGCAGCCCACACAAGGACACACGAATACTGTTTCATCTCTTTCAGTAAGGAGGACAATGACAAACTGAATTTGACAGCAAAGGTGATAAAGGGGAAAACGACATTAGCTTTTTTTAAATTGACATTTATTTTTTAATTTCCTTGTGACTTTAACTGGATCTCTGTGGTTTCATCCATGTTTGTTGTTGCCATTGCATTTTTCTATTTTCCATTTTTTCTTTCATGAAAGGAAGCATCTGCTGAATAATCAGTGTTTATAATATATATCATCACAAAAATGCAGTAGCATATTGTCTTGCTGTATTGCGATAAATCAATGCAGTGATTAATCTGTAGAAATATTCCCTGCTGGAGACGGTGTGTGCGTCTGATAATCATTTGAGAGCTTAGTGGCTGCACGCGGATGACCTTTTGTTATCAGCACAATCGCGCAATTATCTCTCAGTTAGGTGGAGATATGCCCTTCTGATTGCAATTTGCATTGTTGATGAGCTCCATTCACACTGAGATGAGGCTGTCATCTCCTCCCCGTCACAATGTTATCTCCTCCCTGCCAAGCCAGGGGAGGAACGCGGGCGGCTCGTGGGGCAGGAATTACGGGAGCCGGTGCAGTATTTCATCAGCACCCGAATTTAACCCGAATTCAGGATGATTACAGGGAAAGGGGATGGTTAAAGGCAGGATGCAGAGGGATGGGTTTTTCTCAGGGATGCACGTAACAACACGTCACTTTATTTGGGTGGGGAGAAAATGTAGCTTAAAGATTGTAACCCTAAGTAACCTGGAGCTGGATGAGTGGTTTCTGTCAGGCATGTTTCCTTATCAGCAGACATAATAAGAGGGGACATATGCATTTGCCCTTGTCAATGTCCAATCCCGTTTCATTACTGCAGATTTGTAAGTGTCTTTGACTTTGGGGATAACTAGGATGTTAACAGAATCAGACGTATATCTCCGACTGACATTTCTCCATCTCTGTCCCACTCAAAGTAGATATTTTTGCCCTCTTGTGTGTGAATTGGGACCTTAAAGGCTCTGGAGCCGTGATATAAATCACGGCGAATGTGTTGAACCGTGAAATGATTCTGTTAACATGTCATTTATCTCAAATATATTTTCTCATCACCGCGGCGAGGCAGACCAGACCACAGGAAAACGTGCTGTAAATTATGACTCCTGTCTGAATTACTTTCTAAATATGGAAATGCGTCTCACCTTTGGGTCTTTAGTGGCGGCGACAGTGATTCACGATTAAATCAAAGAGATTCATCTTCACCAGGTTTTGATGATTGCAGAGTTCGACATTTAGATCTAGATTTTCTTTTTTTTTCTTTTTTATTTAATACGTCACAAACCATTACCAGAGGAGCCTTAAGTATTGTCCTTGGGTAGCACATGCTTTATGAAATCCATATAAGCACTAAAACATGCAATAAGCATTTTCATTATTCAGAAATTTTACAGTTGCATGTTTCCAGGCTAAAGGTTTCACTGTCATGTTGTTAATCTTGTGCGTATCATCCACCTTATCCTTCCTCTTCTCAAACAGACTGAGACATTAAAATACTCCCATAACTGCAGGTAATGTTATACATTTTCCTTATATGTTCTCGTATTGTGTAGTCAGCCCTCTGTAGTGCGACTATTACCTTATTGTCTGCTATACAAAAGAAAAAGTCAGTCTGTCTTGTCAGGCCCCAGATTTCATTTTTCCTGGTGAGGACAATATCAACATACAGAGTGACTGAAGCAGCAGCAGAGAACCATTATGTCCCAGTTTTGGTTGTGCAAGTGGAAACATGCACGGGTGGAAAGGCTTCTTGTCCCAGCAGCTATAAACGATAAGAGCAGCTCTGATATCTGTCAGAGGGGACGCTGATGAGCTCCATGAATTAGGGTCACCTTGGTGCGTGGTCTGTTTGTGCTCCAGAAATATCTGATGCTTGATGAGTTGTGACACACTGTCCACCTATGCATGCGTTTAAACCTCAGGTAGATCATTCTGATATTTTTGGTGTTGGAACTTCAGTTCTCTTGATGAATCAAAGGGTTTTTTGCTCTTTGTTGTGATCAAAGTTAATTGAATGTGTTACAGCGTGTTCGACAGGTATGTGATGTCCGTGATGACCATGGATGGAGGTAATGGAGCGTGTCAGAGGGTAAAGTTGTAAAATCATCAACTGCAAAATTAATTACAGACACTCAAGACAAAAGAGGGCGTGCGATACTTAATATGGGCGAAGGTTAATTGCTTGAACCGATGTTCTTTACTCGGCACGGCCCCCGGAGTGTCCAATGTAACGTTAAACCAAAGTGTGTGTAAAATGCGCTGTAAAGGTTAGAGGCGATTGGCAAAGACGCCCAAGGTTGCATTTATTCGGCTAGATCGCCCTGCAGATACTAGCCACATATTTAATAGTAGTCGTATCTGTCAGAGCAGAGGCAGAGAACGGGTGAGAGAGGAGTAAATGATGGCGTGTCAGAGGAAACAGAGGCTAATCACATCAAATCATGAGGCTCAGGGAGACGAACCCAGACCTGGTGAGGGACAGGGATATCAATGTTGTTTCACTCATAATCACAACTGTAAAACTTAAGGTGGCGGTAGAGGGAAAAGTCAGAGGATGGAAAAGTAATGAGGATTCATCCTCCGGGGACCATGAATTTCTCTACAGAGTTTTGTGCAGATCCATCTTGTAGGTAATGTAGGTAATACGTGTTGTGACCTTAAATGCACAACAGGAAAGGTCAGGGTTTCGCCAAAGGTATAAGACTTCATCACTTTGATACTAACATCATCCACAATTTGATTTTGGTACAAATAGTTCTTGAAATATTTCAGTCTGGATCAAATTTGTGGTCGATCAACTTAACTACCATGGCTCCATGAAGTCCTGACGTTAGATTAACTCGAAATCCCTGATCCGTCAAGGAAAGCAAAAGTGTTTTTACCTTTGTAAGTGAGCAGGATTACGCAAAACCTACTTAACCGATATCTATGAAATCAAATTTTGTGGAAGGGAGAGGCATAAAACCTATTACATTTTCTACGGATCCAGGATTTTCTTTCACCTTCTTAAACATTGTGAGAGCATTTTTAACATTGTCGTTGATTTCTCAGAAAATAATTCGTGGATCTTGATGAATAAAATTCCCTCTTTAGGGGACTGATATTTATGAGTGTGCGCAATTTGGTGCAGATCCAAATACAAATCCAGATCTAGTGAATTGGAATGTGGTTTCGTACGGGGACTGTTGGGCCTTGGCGGAGGTTTGCTCTCCACTGAGTTCCATTCTAGTACATTTGGATGATTTCGATGTCTGTCACAGTTGAGTGTCAGAAGTACGCTCATTTGGAAACTGTGGGAACCCTGCCAACGTTTAGCTCAACAAATTCCTCATAACTGTAAAAACCAGACACTATCGAAAATAATTGAATTGTTTTTCCACATTTTATGTGGAAAAAAGTGTCTTTGAATCAAGGGATGACGCCACATCATCATCATCATCATCATCAGACTCTGATCCAGTCCTGACCACTGTCCAGAGGTTTCTGGCTGGTGGGATGATTTTAACATTTACTGTATCATCTCCTTCTTTGATGCACTTATTTTACTGCTATGTGCGGTGTTCGGAGAGCTGCTGCATTTCGGTGATGTGGCCGCCACAGACATGATAAATGTGGCAGCAGTTCTCCGTGCTCATGCATGTGTGCTCGAAGAAGTGCCAGTGCTCTGGCTGAGGTGATGGATGAGTTGAGATTTAAAGCGGGTGGTCTATTCACTGGATAAGTCTTCATTTTGGGCCCTCACTACCTTATCGAAAGGCCACTGTGTTTCTGCTTTCAGAAACCAATGCCCTCTACAGTAAGTCAAAGAAATGCATGAATCCTGAAAGTGAATTCAAGCTTATACTCTTTATTCTCCTCAAATTTCCTCAGAATCAATTCTGCATCAGCAAGGTTACGCAAGGCAGCTTTAAGATAGTTTTACAGCAAATGTAGATTTATCTTTGTGCCACTTTTACATTTGCGAGAACAACTCAGTATCGGCGCCTGTTCTTTTGACACACTAATCACCTCCAGAGTTTTCATGATTTCTACTCTAGAGGAAACCGTGGATATGTGATACAGAAACAGATTTGTATTGCCGTTTATAATAATTGTACAGTTTTAAAGTTTAAAGTTACAGCACAGAGAGCTTTAGGGAAACATTCTAAGTAGAGTCTTTATTGGTTGGCCAATAAATTGGTAATATCACGGTTTATGTTTGCTGATATGGGCAAATATGTTTTTATTTCACAGAATAAACAATGCAGAAAAGATGTGCATTTATATTTATACTTTACTTATATTATCTTTAAGTTGTATATATTTGATTGTAGAAGTGTTTTTTGTATTTATAGATATTAATAATACAGTTTATAGTTAAAACCATAAGATATCAAGGCTCAATCATATTTCTTCATCATAAGGGTTTGATAACATCATCTTTGGAATCATTGCCAATTTGTACCTCCAAGTCAGTTGTTTAAATTTTGTAATTTTGGTTTTGTTTTGTTTGTTTGTTTGTTAATAGGATTACGCAGAATTGCTCAACCGGCCATAACATTTTGTGGAGAGGTGGGGCATGACCAATTTTGGTGCAGATCTAGATCAGGTCTGCATTCGATTTCTTTAACGTTGTGAGATGGGGCGGAAAGAATTGTGTGGATCTTGATGAAAACATTCAGACATATTTAGGGGGTTGGTCAGTTTCACAAGGGGACCCTGGGAGAGGTGTGCAGTAATCCATATCAGTCTCAAAGTATCACAAAGTAACAAAGACAGATGTACATTTCAAACTGAAGAATTGCTTGAATGAAAAATAGGAATATTCAACATCATATGGAAAGCAGAATTATAAATCCAGCTGCATGGGGCTGATTTTTGTCTTCCTTCATGGCTTAGTTGCAGCCGTCAAACGCTTTTGACACCTCTGTGATTTTCTTTTTTTTTTTTTTTTTGCCTCAATCCACTGTGAGGAACGTTTGACAGTACGAGCGCTGCCTGGACCTAGATTGGAATAAGCCATTTGTGTTTACAATATGAGCCAGCCCTCTCACAAATGGTGAAAAGGGGGGGAAAAATGCCTGAATTTGCTAAGCACAATGAGCACAGTTGACGGTGTTATCAGCCGTGCTGCTATATTGACTTTGTAATGTATAAGCAGTGTGGTACAACATCAAGGCGAGAACGTGTCTTCAGGCTCATATTAGAGGTTGCATTGAAGCAGTCAGTTAGAGGCTTTGATCTGCACTTTGGAAAGGATTGGCTGCCTGAATCCTTATCAAAGACTCCACCAACTTAGTGCTGCGTAACATGACATACTCTGTGCCCCAACATCCTCCCCACCCTTTCCAAAGAGATGGAAAATAGACGTTGAATATATTGTAGTAGTTTTATGTGTAGCTTAGCATCTCACTCTGGGTTGTTTGTGAAATAGTTTCAACTGTTTTAAATCCAAACTCATGTTGTATTTGATAGATTGATGGCTCTGTGGACCAACATGCGTTAGCTAATTAAAGCGGTTAATAAATATTTTCACCGGGTGTGTCACTGTTTTCCTGACAGTGATAAAAGGTTCAGCCTCCAGCTGTCAGCTCCCCGTGAAGATGACTGTACTCAGGCCCGTCCAGCCTTGGCTCCTCATACAGACCTGCCTCCTGTCATCCTGTGCACTTGAAAAGCGTTAGCCTCATTATGGATGGCCTCCGTAAATGCTGCTGACAGAGGTATAACTAGCTCCCATAACTTTTGGCTCCCAATGGCAGATGCTTGCTGCCAGACAGTGGAGGAGCTGTTATCATTTGTCACTTTTTTCTGTGGCTGCCAGAGACCTGGAGCCCGACCAGCTCCTCCTCAGACCAACGGCTCTCACAGGAGTCTCGACGGCCCCTCTCTGCCTGCTGCTGATCACTTGTCAGCAAAACTCAGGAGACAAGTCTTTAATTTGCAGCAACGATCGTGTCATATATATGCTTTTGATGAATTCAGTTTTTCACACACTGTGCTGACTTTTTCCTGCTGTGATTTTGTTTCAGAAATCCCTCCCCAACTTTACGAAATCCAGAACAGTGGTGCAGGAGTTTCTGTCATTTCATCGGACAGTAAGTCTCCTCTAACTTCGTTAAGTTGTCAGCCTTTGTCCTCTCTCTGTCTTTAGACTTTAGTCTAAAGAAAAAAGCTGTTACTTCCCAAGCATCTCTTAAAGCCTTTCAAAAGACAAATGAAAACCCATAGGCCTTTGTCTCACCTTGCGCTTTCTAGTTGAAACCCTGCATTTTAATTGTCTTTTAATGCATGCAGTTATTGTTTATTACTACATTTATGGTGTTATTTTATTTCTGTGAAGCACTTTGTGACTTTGCTCTGGGAAAAGTGCTATACTGAATAAACTTTACTTATCTAATTACTTACTAAAAGGGTCGTGAAAACACACAGTTGATGGAGAAATGTAATGTTCCAAAAAGACTGTTTTACCTTTTCTGAAGAACTGAGGCCGATTGTTATTTCTTTATATATAAATATGTATAAATGGATGGAAGGATTTTTATAATATTATTATTATTATTATTATCAAGAGTTCTCTTAGTTATTATTATTAAAGGGTAAGATGTGTGTGGGGACACACACGCACACACACATGCATATATATATTTATATAGGAATAGAGAGGAGGAACATTCTACGTTTGTACTTACAGCTACATGTTTTAAATCATACATTTACTTTAACTAGTGCCCCCTACCAGTGAATATGCATGGGCAAAAATGAATAAAGAATAGCCCACAGTATTTTATAAAGAATTTGTTCAGTATATAATGATAGAACATACATTGGTTAAAAAAAGCCTGAGCAGGAATAGCCTAACAGTAGCTATCGTATGTTATCAGCAGGCGGGAAGGTGCATGTAAACATGGAAGGAATCGAAATTGATATTTTATAGCCAGATTCTATCAACCCTCTTGTCTTTCTGTTCATTGACTTTCATTTGTGTAAATCTGCCACAGAGGAACAAACTAATTCACCTGAGTTATCAGCTCTATCTGTGGCCCAGATAACTTCTCGATGCCTCCACTGTGCGAAGCTAATAATGTCAGGGGGTGGCCTGTAATGGTTGCTCACAATATACAGCCGTAATATCTGCTATGCAGAGGTGTGTGAGCCTCCGCCATAATGAGAAAATAGAATTCAATTTGCCCGGAGAATTATTTGTGTGTGTCTAACACATATGCTGAAGTGAAAGGGAGCAATTGAGAAAACAAACAGACCCTCTGCCTCGTCACTAAAGATATTGATTACTCAAAACAGAGTCAAGGCATATTACCTCTTAAACCAGCCAACATACATTTAAGTGATACTGGTTTTTACACGTCTACAGTGTCACTGCAATGGTTTTCATTGGATACTGTGTGAATTGCAGCTCTGTAATCTGGGTTAATGGATTGTTTGATATCATATCAGAATTAATCTCCCCAAACAAAGCCCAGCAGAGTTCAATGTGAGGAGGCTGGACAATGTTATCAAGGTTTGCAGGCTGTTTCTGAAGCCTTTTCAGTCCTGTCAGGTCTGCATGTGTGTGTTGGGAGAAGTGGAAGGGTAGGTGGGTGGGGGGGGGGGCCAGGATAATAAATCCATCACCGGTGCCTGCACTTGTGCAGGCAAAGGGCCGACTCCTGTGACAAAGTGGCCCGCCTTGCAGCATCCCGGCAGCACAGCCCTGCTAATAGCAGCAACCTCTGCTTAATGTCCTGGTGCAAATTAATTCATGGAATTAACTTCCAGAGTCGAACAAACTGATAAAAGAAACAGAATTTGAGTGTAGATTAGGTGCTCGTAATTAGATTGGTATTTTTCTCCTATCTTCCCTCCGCCTGCAGTTGTTGGTGTTGTAGCTCTTTGCACACACACAGTCACATGCTTCAGGTCTTTAGCTGAACAAATGAACAGAGCACATGTGGAATATTGATGCTGGCACTTTCTTGAGTTCAGGTGAGGATTTCAGACCTTATAACTTTTAATCTGGACGGGTTGCTCTGGGTTTTCAGTGCGCGGTGTTGTCACAGTCAATATTTTGAGAGGCTTTGTATCAAAGACAAACTGATGATGAAGTGTTGCCGCCGGCCAGTATCACTAAGTGACATCACCTATTGGCAAACACTGCACATCACAGATAGGACTTAGCGCTTTGCCCCAGCAGGGCTTGTTTGGACTTGGGGCCATGGTGACAGTGACCATGTGTTACTCGAAGAGAGAGAACGACAGATTAGTGACCCAGACTTTAAAACACTTGCTCCCTGCTGGTGTGACTATCAGCTTGAGCTGACCCAGACAAATCAGCTTTCTAAAATGTTCAGGTGACTCCGCACTTAGCTTTTGTAATGTGTGATGCCTTTTACTGACTGATAGTAAGTGTGGAGGTGAAGTAACGCTGTGGTGTTTTTGTGTCTGTCTAGGTGCCTGATAAAGGATTTCGAGGCACGTCCATCTGTGACCCATCTCCTGGAGCATCCCTTCATCAAGCAGGCCCACGGCAAAGAGCTGGCTCTCCGGCAGCAGTTAGCTTCTCTCATCCAGGAGCAGCAAGAATTGGGCTGCAAAACTAAAACCAAGTAAGTTATTTTGAAATGTAATTTAGAATAGAAAATAGCAGTGGCAATGCTTATTTTCTCATTTGTGTGCCGTCATCTCTGCTGCTGCAGATAGCCACTGTCTTAGTGTTAGTGTTTTTTTTGTCCAGTAGGGGGCAGGGTCTCATCTTCTTACACTCGAGCATAGAGATGATGATGATGATGAGCGCCAGTAATGGACATTACAGTATGTGATTAAAGAGAAGTTATGGGAGTGTGACTAATTCAGAAGGATTGTGCTGACTAACCTTAGATTAATAAATGCTATTTAGGCCAGTGGATGAGAAAACTGTGTGATGGGGACGAGTCTTTGATTCAAAGCACTTTACCACCAGTCTGATTAAACCAGTGATAGAGTAAATGGATTACTTTTTCTGGGTTAATTTACTCCTGAAAATGAATTACTCCTCTATTTGCTTGTTTTTCAATTAGCTATATATGTTTTTCCTTAGTTATAGATGGATAGATGGATAGATAGTTTATTGTCAAATGGGATATGATGACTCTCATGTCAGTGAATGACAGCACAGAACGTCCCCTGTTATTTCCTGGAGAAATATACTGACGTTGGCAATGTTTAATCTTCATTATAAAGGAGTTTGCTGAACCTGCCCTTGACTGAGAGTCTTGATGTTGTGCCAGCTCTGTTTACTCCCGCGAGTGTGCAGAGTCCCTGCCTGAGCCTGATCCCGAATTCCTGTCCACAGTGAAAGTGGATAATGGGATTAGGAGCTTGTAGGGCGAGAACTGGGCTCGCCTGGTTTAGTCTCTCATGCCACAGATCAGCGCACAATGACTTCAGATAAGAATAAAGACATAGGGAACTTAAAAGTGGCTGCCGTAGGTGGAATAGTGTGACTTACTTCAAAGCAGGAGAGAGGGAGGTAGAGGCTACAGGTCTCAAGTCCTTCTCTAAAGGGACATGATGATGACAGTCACTTTATCGGGAGCAGATGTTGAGGATTTCCATTATATTCAGAATACAGGATGAATACAAAGGCAGAGGAGGAAACAGTTCATGACCTGAAGCATGAATATCTTTATTTATATACTGTGATTGATTATTTATTGTAATAGAATATAGATATATCTTGTGATTTACATTTTTGTTCAATGTTTTGGAGATCGAGAAGTAACCAAAGGGGTTTTCATCAATTTAAGAAAAAAGGTGGTGTTATTCTGTATTTTTCTCATTGCCTGCAAAGCCAATAAAAAAATTAAAAACAATTTTTGTGCTACTCAATGACATTTACACTGTATCCATCCATCCTTACATCCTCTCATCCATCCATCCATCCATCCATTACCTACATCAATTGTCACCACTGCCCTCTGTGACACCCAGCTTCAAGTCAATTCTTTTCAATTTGGGATGCTTAAAAACATATTACAAGTATACAATTTGTTTCTAGTAAACATACACCAACAATACGCAATAGCATATTTGTTGGGGACTTTTTAAAGCATGGATGAATACACATCTGTGTGAAGCCTTTAAGTTTAAACGTAGCCCTGTAAAGGTACATTTTCAACACATTGTAACTTCATCAAGTGGTCAATTACACACCATTGAATAAAAACACATTACCAATTCTGCTTTGGCTACATGGAAAATACAGGGTGGTAGAACAGGATTCATTGTTGGTTTCAATCTTTTTTCATGTTTTTCATGTATTTTCCTTTAAATTCCATAGAGAGGGTTGATTGTGGACATTACTGTGTGCTGCACATACACAACATTTATACAGGCACATAAAGCCGATAGCCCTCACAGACTCTATTTCTCTCACACTCTCCCCTGAGGTTTGCTGCAGCCCCACTGAACCAGCTGGTGGTTGACCTCTGCCCACTGGGGCTCGTTGGATAGTGATCGGTCAAAACACAGATGAAGTGCAATCACAGCCTCTGATAGTGGGAGATGTGTCCCCTGGGATCAGGCTTTAAGGGCTTCACACAAACCTTGGAAGAGACTGAGTCTTACATCCAGCCAGTCAAACTACCACCTCTCATCTGGTGGTTACTTTACTGAGGCATTATCATGTCCTTGGCTTCTTACAGGCACGAGCGGATCAATACTCGTAAAACCCTCATAATAGAGAGCTGCCCCGATGATGATCTGGTAAACCTGGAGTTCTTAGATGAGGTAAGATTTAACGTGTTTATCTCATCGTGCATTGATCGGCGCAAGGTATAATGTTCTTGATGCAATGTATATTTTTTTCTTCTTGTGTGCAGGAGACAATAATCAACCATCTCCAAAAGAGGTTTGATGAGCTCCAGGTGTACACCTACGTTGGTGACATCCTCATCGCTCTCAACCCTTTCCAGAATCTCAGCATCTACTCTCCCCAGGTTGGCTTTCAACCAATCACACAAATGTTCTCAGTAGTTTCTCATGGAAATAATGATTGATTCATTGCCATTGGTCCTTTTGTAGTGGGCATACATAATATACTATACACTGATATACCATAATATACTGATATGTGTATGTCTGTGGCATGTTTTGAAAGAGGTCATTCTGAACCATCGGTCAACTGATTTAAATCTTATTGTGTAGTTTCAGTTAATTATAGGTCATACGAAGCAAAAAATGAAATAAAGAAAATCTAGCACCACATTTAACCAGTTACCTTTTTTTGATGGTGTGGCTGATTGTTGTATGTGTACTATAAAGAATGTGAAAATCTGGCCTAAAATCGGACTTTAAAAATACTACTTTCAACACAAACATTGTCGTAATTGACCATTTTAAGTTTCTTTTAAAAACCGATTGGTAATTTCCCTAAATTTTTTTTCTCTTGCTACATTCCTGATCTATATTTTGGGAGATTTTCCCATCCCAAGAGAACATCATCTGTAAACTGTAAATTGTTTTTGACAGAGGAACACAAACATGTTAATGTGTGGGTGTATAGATTATGTGTGAAAATTACTTTTAACAGATATTGTCATGTTAATATGTTTTTTGGGGGGGGGGATTATTTAGAAGTCAAAAACATATGGTATATTAATATGTATCCATGTATAATTCCTTAGTTCTCTAAGCTGTATCATGGTGTGAAGCGGGCCAACAACCCTCCACACATCTTTGCTACTGCAGATGCAGCGTACCAAGGCATGGTGTCATTCTGCAAAGACCAGGTATTCTGTAGAAACATAGTGATGATGAAGATGAAAACTTTAAAGAAGAATATTGAAAGCAATTTATAATATTACATTTTACAAACTTTTACTTGGTTAAATAATGTGTTTTCTGTAATGTAAATATTTTTGTCACCCCATTTGTTATCTCTTTTTTTTAGTGCATCATAATCAGTGGGGAGAGTGGTGCTGGAAAAACAGAGAGCGCTCATTTAATTGTTCAGCATCTGACCTTCTTGGGAAAGGTACAGCAGTGGGGTCATTCTCTTGTGGTTAAATCTTTTACAGCTCATTAAAGGTCACAGCTCATTAAAGAAATGTGTTTTTGTCTCCAGGCAAACAATCGGACGTTGCGTGAAAAGATATTGCAGGTGAACCCCCTCGTGGAGGCCTTCGGAAATGCCTGCACAGCGATCAATGACAACTCCAGTCGCTTTGGGAAGTACCTGGAGATGAAGTTCACACCGACGGGAGCGGTGATCGGGGCCAAGATATCCGAATATCTGCTGGAGAAGTCAAGGGTCATCAAACAGGCCATGTGTGTACCGCACATCCTTGATCTTGTTGGATTTGCACATGTCATATTTCTGACAACTCTGTTTCCTTTCCTCCAGGTGGGAGAAAAACTTCCACATATTTTATTACATATACGCTGGACTTTACCACCAAGACAAGCTGAAAACTTACAGGCTTCCAGACAAGACACCTCCCAGGTTGGTGCTGCCATTTTGCTCATTGAAATCCTGTTGTCTTTCACTTCCCATCGTGGAAACTAACATTATATGCATCTGCAGGTACATAGACAACCAGCACTGCAAAGTCATGCAAGACATTGTGTCCAGCAAACTGTACACGGAGCAGTTTGACGCAATTCAGGAGTGCTTCCGGAACATTGGTTTTACCGAAGAGGTGGTTAAATATTCAACAAAATGTTCTACGCTGCTTTCGTCTGTAGATCCATTAAGTTCTATGTAAATTAATGTATTGTTCTTTTTTTCTTTAGGAAGTCAACTCTGTCTACAGAATTCTCTCAGCCATTTTGAACACAGGCAATATTGAATTTGCAGCCATCACATCCCAACACCAGACTGATAAGAGTGAAGTACCAAACTCAGAGGCCTTAGAGAACGGTGAGTTGTTACGTGAGGTGTAGTAGTCGGCAATAACCTTCTTTTCAACATGGAACCAAGGAGTTTTAATGGTCTCCCCAGAGAGGACAGATACTTTTATGTGATTTAGGTGAGATTAAAAGAGAGAGTCTATTTTTCATGCTTTAGTTGTGTGATGTTTTATGGAATCTGTCCTAACATATTTTTTGGTTGGATGATTTTTGGTTTTAAGAATCAAACCTTTTAGTGGTTGATTTTATCTGCAGTGCGTGGGAGAGGAAGAATGAAAGACACATGTTAAAAAGTCTGGGTTATATTTTGTTATGCTGTGTAATAGTTTACGTTCTTTTGTGATACATGATTCATTATGGATTGTGAGTCTGTGTGGGCTGGGCACTTTTACTTGCACAACACAAAACCAAACAATCTCATCTGTTTACATCTTTTTAATTAAAGGAAAAAACCTTTTGAGTGCAGGTGAAACCATAATGTATCTAAAAGCACAGAATCTCTTTCCACTTACATTTATCTACTAATAGGAGTTCTGAGTCGAGCTTCACTGAACTTTGAATAAACAGATAATCAGCTCTTTGGGTCGCTGCCACAGGTCTTTACTTACTGTGGCACAATTACTGTTGATCACTTTAACAGTTTCAGGAAGAAAGCTGCAACCAGCATCATCACAGGCCTAAGAAACATGTTTAGAACAGCAACTGCATTGTGAAAATGTAAACACGCCAACAGATCAATAGTATTAATTAAGGCAGACGAGATCTTCATATTCAAACACATTTTCTGACCTCTTGTTTTCTTAGCTGCGTCTCTCCTCAGCATCGGCCCTGAGGAGCTCCAGGAGGCGCTGACCTCTCAGTGCGTGGTCACCAGAGGTGAGACTATCATCCGCACCAACACCGTGGACAAAGCCACGGACGTGCGAGACGCCATGTCCAAGGCCTTGTACGGACGCCTCTTCAGCTGGATAGTGAACCGCATCAACTCCTTGCTGCAGCCTGACATGAATATCTGGTGAGTTGTGCTCCAGTGATGAGCATCAGTGCAGACGTCCACCACTACTCTCTTGTCTTCTTCTGTGTCTCAAACGATGAGGCGGCCTCTCTGCAAAGCTCAGACGACCTTTATGGAAGTCTGCAGAGGTAGATGCAAACCTGCAGAGGAGAATATCAATGGGCAAGCAAGAGGAGAGCAAAAAAAAGTTTTGATAAATTTTTGATACTGAGTTGCGTGCAGAGAAAATAATGTTGCGATGATTAAAAAGACATCAGAGAGACTGCAAAGGGGCTGTTCATTGATCCAAAAGAATTCCTTCATAAATATGGGCGTCTACTGTCAAGGACTTATCTCTGAGATGTACAAAAGCTCAGAGTTCCTGTCTGCATTCCACTCATCTTTGCCATTTCCTTATTGCCATTAATAACCCGGTCGCCCGGGCTAAAGGTGACCTCTGCATACAGTGGTTAATGACTGATTGTGGAAAGTAGCAGCTCCGAGCTCCGAATATAAAATACCCAGTGTTAAGTCTTCATGCTGTGTTGTAGAAATGTGTTGTTTGTGCAGACGATGAAAATAACTGGATGTTTAATCAATAGAGACAGAAATAACAAACATTTAAGAAGCTCAGACTATTTTTAAATGTTTATCATTTCCCATCCATCCTGACCAGACTCTTTATTTGGGTTGAACTTGGATTATCATTAAAGTTTAATCAATTAATATGGCTGCTGGGGATGTGCTCGTTCCATGACATAGAAGAATTGAAGTTTGCTTGTCCCCGTTTTTCCCTCTTTGAAGTGCCGCGGAGAGTGGCATGAACGTGGGAATCCTGGACATCTTCGGATTCGAAAATTTCAAAAAGAACTCTTTTGAACAACTGTGCATCAACATCGCAAACGAGCAGATCCAGTTTTACTTCAACCAGCACATATTTGCCCTGGAACAGGTCAGTTTTACACACACAAGAATGTTATTTGTAGTATTTAAATACCACTGAAAGATTCAATGAAAGCTTGTCAGCGACAAACACGAAAAACAACACACCGTTTTGTAAATCAATGATTATATTATTATGTGTGTTTTTATATCTATCGGGGAGGAGATACTCTCAACATGAACATTTCTCTCTGAGCCAGGCTGTGATGTGTAAAGGATTGTTTGTACTTTTGTGCACCACCAGATTACTCTCTTAATTGATTTAATGAAGTTGTTTACCCTGAAGTGCGAGAAGTCTTTATTTTCCTTGATGGAAATGAAAAGCCATTAATCAAGAGGGGTTTTACCATAATGCCTTTTAGTCTATGTTAACTGCAATGCTCTTCCTAAAGGGAAAAGAAGGCGAGGTAATTTTATTTATATCCTAGAATTGCACTCAATAAAGCACAAACCTCCGCCAAGGTCCAACAGTTCACTTAAGAAACCAGATTTCAATTCAGTAGATCTGTGTGGTATTAAGAGCTATAAACACCTCCAAACATACTTTTGTCATTTATTTAACTGTCTTTGTAATTATTTTCATAATTCTTTATGTTGAGTATATATGAATGGCAACACAAATACATGAGCAGGTGACTCACAAATCTGGATCAAGGATTCCTGGATCTGCTCTTTGATCCGGAAACGCACCAAAGGTTTTGTTTTTTTTCCCTGAACCCCTATTGCATTCATCCACTAAATTTCACAATAATCCATCCAATACTTTTTGCATAGTCTTGCTTACAAACAAACCGACCTCCTTGGCTGAGGTAATAATTCCATTGCGTGCAAACTCACTGTGCTGTACCTAAAAATACATACAGCAACAAATGATAATAAAAATACCCCAAGAAATACAAACAAAATAATTTACTGAGGCGGGATTACACTTAGCATGAGAACTGCTCATTAATTATCATTTCCCAGCCCTCTGCAGGACTGGAACTGTTTTTTGAAGCAACTTTTGCCCCTTTACACATTAAATACAGCTTCTAGTGGCTTCATGCTCCTGGAAAAGTTGCTTTTATACAAAGAAGTGCCAGCTGCCCCTGACGCTCAGTGGAAAAGCACTTTTACTTAGTGTGGGTATCAAAAACAATCTGTGGCTGTGGCTGTACACACAAACTGATTATTCAGTGTTGATGACTTAAACATGAGGACGGTTTAGATCCATTGGTTTCACTTTATTTGTAAAATATATATTTAAACCAACTTTTTGATCTGGAATTAAATAGATGCAATAATATGATATGACTGTGGGTTATTTGAAAATTGAAATAAATTATGAATAAGTAAGTGACTCTATTTGTTAGTTCAGGAGCTGTTCTGTTTTATGCATTCAGTAAAGACTCTATTATGCTGTAAACTTCAGCCATAGACACACACACACACACACACACACACACACACACACACACACACACACACACACACACACACACACAGACACACACACAGACACACACACACAGCCTGCTGCTGCTGTTTGGTTTTGTTGATGAGAAACTTTTCTCTTTTTTTTTCTCCACACATGCAGAAATCATATTTAGCCCAGATTGTTTAATTGGGTCATTTATAGAAATCATTAACTAGATTGTTCTACATTTGCTGGTTCTAATTAGATGGAGTACCAGAGTGAGGGAGTGGATGCCAGCCTGGTGGTGTACGAGGACAACAGGCCCATTCTGGACATGTTCCTGCAGAAGCCCATGGGCCTGTTGTCCCTGCTGGATGAGGAGAGCCGCTTCCCTCAGGCCACCGACCAGACCCTAGTGGGTAAGACTGGAATTACACCTGACAGATGCACACGCGTTTCCACGAACAAAAATTCTGAATGGAATGAGAGGTCAGAGGTCAAAATAGTTTCATCAATTATCAGTGTAATTCATCGCTATGTATTGGTGTTTCTTTTTCCTTTTTTGCTTACAGATAAATTTGACGACAATCTTCGCTGCAAGTATTTCTGGATACCAAAACGCGTAGAGCTTTGTTTTGGAATCCAACATTATGCAGGAAAGGTATCAAATGAACATTTGGATCAATGCAACAATCAATCTACTCACTTGATTCCTGCCATGACAAAAGTATAGATTTAGTTGTGTATTAACAATACTTGCTTATGTATCTATGTGTTGTTTGTGCCCTGTTACAGGTGATGTACAATGTGAATGGATTTTTGGAGAAGAACAGAGACACTCTTCCTGCAGACATTGTTGTGGTGCTGAGAACATCAGAGGACAAACTTCTGCAGCAGCTCTTTTCCAGCCCCTTGACTAAAATAGGTAGGTTTCTATTGTCATCAATAACAAAAATATATAGCACGTATACACATACATAAGCCTATACACATTTACATATATACTCATACATATACACATGTATGTACATGTACATATATAAACATACTAAAACTATACACGTACATATACACATACATATATGCATATAGATATATGCACCTACACACATGCATACACATACAGTATACATATACTGTACATACACATAAACATATACATGTACATACACACATACACATTCTCATACACATACATATACACTTACACTATACACATACAAATAAATATACAGATACATCAATACAAATACATGCACATACGTATAAACATACATATACACATAAATATATATATACAAATACACATATACATAACATACTCATTTACATAGCAGTTTAGAACATATCAAGCCCAGCCACTAACAGGAGCATTATTCTCCCGCTTACCACAATAGAAATGGAAATGGTAACTTTTCTTTGTTAACAATGCCGGGCTCTGACTGTATTACTCACTGAATTGTGCTGGTGTCTCCTGCTCCCACGAACGTTCAGGTAAGTGGGTTTCTTAAAGACGCGGCTCCCAGGCACCTCCTGGTCCCCCTTCATTTCAAGCCTCTGTGTGCCGCGCTTGGATAAATCTGCAGTCTCCATTATCTCTTGAGAGGCTCAGCTCTCTGCACGGCCGCTCTGTTTTTATTTTCACTAAGCTGTCCCTCTTGGTTTCCAAGTGCTGAATGCTATCTACAGATTGTGGGTGCAGTAGGATATTTTTATGATAAGGTTTCTAAATACCCGGGGGATGAAGAAACAGTATTTAGAGAACACAAAAGCAACTCTCCCCACCTCTTTTCTGTTAGTTAAATGAAGGTGCTAATGTGCTCGTCATTAGCCGCAGCCGAGGCCTCCTGGTCACTTGACTTAGCCGAAATGCTAATAGATGTGTTAAATTATCAGATTCTCACTTCCTCCTTTATTTCAGCTAAGCCACATTATGTGATTCACTTCCTTTCTAGGGACCTGTAAATGGCTGCTTTCGCTCCCGGTGGCATTAAAAGGCGCTTCACTTCACAAAAGGCACCTCAGCCGAGACTCCACTAGAAATCTGTGTGATGTGTCGGTAAACTCCAATTGCAGGTTGTGCACGAGGGAGCCTTCAGCCACTTCTCTCTGCAATTAACGGCTTCTTGGGAGTGCACATTATAAAAACAAATTCAATGAACACTTAATGTCAGTGCACTAAGGTACTGTTTACTGCTTGTTGACATAGCTTCAGTTAGGTCTAAAAGCTTCTTTATTTCCTTTTTGTTCCACTGCACTTTTGTCTGCGCTGGTGGATCGAGTTGATGCAATGATGCATCAGAGAAAAAAAAAACTGTTACTGCGTGGTGTGTTTTAACCTTTACGCCTTTTAAAAGCTTCACCAAAGCTCACAGTCAGTGCACACGTTCGTTTCCATTCTTCATTGAGAGCAAGTTTGTCTGCAACGCGTCTGTTCTCTGTTGTTTCTGTGGACTTGGAGGTTGAATTTTCTCATTGCAGTTTTGCGAAACCCGCAGATCATCTCATTAGATAAAAGCTATGAAACACTCGGCTCCGGCTTATCGTTCTGGAAAAGATGGAGCCCTGTTTACAGTGAGATAGAGTATAGCATAAGAAAATTACAAATCTATTCTTCAGGGTAAAATATGTGGGGGATTTAATTTGCATTTTACTTCACATTATAGATTCACTGTTATCTGTGAAATTACCATTATCTGGGGGGATCTGATGGAAATCTAGTTTTACACCAGGGTGGTTTCGCACTCTGGGTCGCCTCCGCACTGTGTCACCACTAGGGGACACCCTCATAGACCTGCAGCCTGACTCTGTGATGGAAGCCAAATATGGCTACACACACAAAAACACACACACTGAATGGTAACATCTCTGCTGACCCCACATATCAATTTGAAGTAATACATTAAAAAAATCCACTACTCTATATAATTTTCCTTTATTTTATGTTTAGTTTCAAGTCTAACACAGACCCTCTGTCCAGATTTATGTGATTTGTCACGATGTCCATGGCCTGCTTTATTCTCCACACACCAGATTGTAGATGCCGGTGTCTCTGGGTGTCGACGCAGTTCATGTTTGTGGAACAGTAGGAAACTAGGAAGGCCCCACAAAGTAAAAAGCTCCCAGGTGGTGAATAGTGTGGCCACTTGAGCCGTGCAGAATGTGGGTCCTTGAAGCTTGGACATGTGGTGGTGTTTTGTCAGAGGAAATGGGATGTATTTGCATGGACAAATTCCTCAGAGCCAGGGCCTTCCCTAGATCAGGGGGATCACACTGTTTGAATTGGCCCAGTTCAGTCGGGTCTACCAGGGCCCGGGCAGCCTGCAGTCACAGTATGGGTCTCTCTATTTGTGTGTGTGTGTGTGTGTGTGTGTGTGTGTGTGTGTGTGTGTGTGTGTGTGTGTGTGTGTGTGTGTGTGTGTGTGTGTGTGTGTGTGTGTGTGTGTGTGTGTGTGTGTGTGTGTGTGTGTGTGTGTGTGTGTGTGTGTGTGTTGTGCGTGTGTGTAGCCTCAGGGCTGCCTGGCCCTGCTGGTTGTAGCACAACACATCTGCACATACACACACTGCACCTCAAGGCTGCCAGTCCTTTGTCAGAGCTCGAAGAAAATGGAGAGATGTGCTTCCCAATGAAAAGTTGAAGTTCACAGATAGTGGAGACACATATTTCCTGAATTTGTCTTGAATATTGATTTACATCATTTATCTTTGCCAGGATTATATATTTTATTTCATAATGTATGCTATATGTAGAAAAATCAGTTAACATCATAACCAACTGCCTCTGAAAATAATGTTATCAGGCTGAAAAGTCCAGAGATTTAAGGAACTTATTACGTCCTTGAGAACGTTTTTTTAATCAGTGGCTTAAAAACATTGTATACAAACTGGTGACTGATGTGGTTTTACTTTTATTTGTATATTTCTTACTGTGGAACATTTCAGCAGCCTTAGTATGAGTGGCTAATGCATAGCAAAGATAAAACAAACACATATACTTATAGGAGTGGGACTTATGAGGAAGTGACAGTGCAAGTGACTTCAATTAGAAGAAAATAATCACAATCAGACATGACCTGCGGAGGATCTCCAGAGAATTGGGTCCTGACTTTCACTGCAATTTTCCTTTGACACTTGAACAACGCATCGGGGGGTTTTCTGCTCAGATGCATTCACAACACCAACACATTTTTCAGAGGATCCAGGTGAGGGGTGGCGCAGCAGGCGGAGGCAGGAGGCATCGTGTTATTTCCGCTGAGGAGATCACATGAATTTGTTAATGTCACATCGATAAAGGCGTCGGATTTACAGTCATGTTTTAGAAGCGTCATCAACCCCCCAACTCGTGCGCGATAAATCCTGCAGAGGATCTCCTGCTGCAGATTCTGCGGACTTTCTGCAGACTTTATATTCGGAGCCAGGCGGAGGAAGTCCGTAGAAACTCCGGAGTCTCTCACTCAGACATGTGAGATTTCAGTCCACGTCTGAGAGCCGCTTTAGACTCCAGCAAATATATGTACAGATATATACACCATATTACACAAATCAAGTTGTTGGATCGGAGAATGAACATTTAATTTCATTAAAACCAGCAATTTTGTTAATTTCATTGCAGTGATTATAAGACAATTGAATAAGGTCAAACTCCTCTTAAATTTATTGAGTGATATGATTTCTGGCATGAATTTCTGTCTTCATTCATTTATTTTAATTTCAAAAGTGTAAGTTAACCAAACAAGCTGATCCTGTAAGAAATCTGATGTTTCGAGAAGGTCGTCATGTTTGCGGAACAATTTACATATTGGTTTTACATCTTCACAAGAAGCCTCAGTTGCCACTCTCCGACCCTCTGTGTCTCCCTTCATGTCAGGAGATGCTCCTGTATAGAAGTGACAGGCTTCTCCCAGCGATACTGACACTTTCAACTCTTTGTTCTCTCTCCCAGCTGAAGCCTCTTTCTTCATCCCAGTGGACATACACCGCATGTCTTCCTCCAGACTTCCACTCTCACACTCGCCAACTCATACTTTTGTTCATTTTCTCTCCTAATCGTGGTATTGGAGATTTTTTTTTTTTTTTGAGTCAGCAGTGGGATTTTCGATGGCCCCGCACATCAATAGTGAGGAGTCGCTTCTCCTAAGTCACATGGTACAACATCCTTTGATAAATTCAACACTGTGTTGTGTCACTAAAAGCCAATTACACCATGCTTTTTTTATGATTGATCTGCTCTGACAGTAGTGTATGGCATTTAAATCAACAGCCCCCCGAGCCATCTCTGGGCATAAACGGCGGTGGTTATGGAGGGTGGCGGGGAGGGTTGGCAGGGGGGTTACGGGTGCTTTAATCTCATTTGCTTGGTTGCTGAGTTGAGTTTCTAGATCACATGTTTTCAAAAAGAGAGCGGGAGAGCGGCGGAGATATCCAGCAAGCCTCTGCTCACTCAGCTCGGGATGGCTGCACTCTCTTACAACTTTGATTGTCCCCCGTGTCGACAGCTCGATCCACAGCTTCTGAAGTACAAGGCGCACACTGGCACTCATAAAAGCATGCAGGGAGGTGTCATATTGAACGCGGGATTGCTTTTTAATCCCAAGCACATTGACTATTCTTGTCAATAGAACCCCAATACAACTGCCAGCTTGAGCTTTTTAGCTTTTTTTTTTCCTACAGGATTCTTGCTGGGCTTAATTTTCAAAGTGAACGCACAGATGCCAAGGAAGGCTTTTTTTTTCTTTCTGCACACACACACACACACACACACACACACACACATGAACACGCACAAACCACTCAGTGTTTGTCCTGGGAGTCCATGCCAAGAGCAACATGCATGAAGCAACAACGATCAGTGGGACACTCCTCCACCTCCTGTTTCTCAAGACTGAAAGACCTGATGGGAAATATTCACCGCTCTCCTTCATTAATTATTAACCTTTTACATTAAAATGTCTCTTCTCCCTCATTTTATTTTCATCATTCCAGAGCACAAAAGTCAGACCTGCCATTCGCTGTAACAAAAAACACATGTGGCCTTTTTCTCGTACCCAATCCACTGTCAAAGAATAAATCTGGCTTTTCCTCGCTCGTCTCTGTTTGAATAATTATTATCCACATCATTAGACAAGTCCCCCACTGTATCTAAATTAGAAGGTCTTCTTTCAGGCCGGACATCACAGGTGTTCCCTTGGTTTCATGTCTCAGGAGGCGGAAATCTTTGAGGATGCTGACTATTAACCCGTGCTCTAATCATGGAGTCAGGAGGGGATATGAAACCCGCCAGAAGAATGAATTAATACGACTCGCCAAGGAATACACGAAGAAAGCAGCGAGTGGCCGTTTGCGCGGCTTAGGTACAACTGTCATAGTTTCTCTCATCGTGGCGCAGCCCCTTCATCTCCCCTTGATGGTGTCATGGAAGTGAGAGGCGTGAAAGCACAGTGACACTCCACGGGCCCGTTCCACCCGCAGCCGCTAATTCATCATGACAAATGTGCTCAGATGATCTGGCCCAGCAGCACTAATGGGGAGAGGAGAGAGCGCACTTCATTTGCACAAGACCCACTCCAATTAATCCATCCAGCTTTACTCTGGGCTAATTGGAGCGGGGCCCTCCCTGCCTGTGTGCTGGTAATATACCCGACACAGTTTAACGGCTCCTGTTCTCAAAGATCATACTTTTTTTGTGCGTTTGTGTGTGTGTGTATATATATATATTTTTTTTGTGTGGATTGTGCTGAAGGGCTGTTTTGAGGATGTAAAATCTGTCCCCACGATTTTTAACATAATGCAGGCTCACACGCACATTTAAATTAAGCAATCCGCTGATCACATTTCCATGTAACCATATTTAACACTTTCTCCTATTTTTAGGATGTAATTCTGAACCTGTGATTATTATAAGCACGTTAGTAACAAATAGACAAAGTGTATGTTTCCCAGAGTATCTTGTGAGGTTTGTTTGCCGAACACAAAATGTATTAAAAGCAAAATAAATGAGATAAATAAATAAAAATTAGCAGATAACAGTCAAAAGCTAAAAGCAGCATCACTGCTAGCTTTAAAGGGTCTTTTGAAGTGCTCCCACATCATATGTTTTTGGTTGTTTTGACTAAAGCACTGTGCGTGTATGTATGCATGCGTACTTGCACAGATGTCTATTAGGGGACCATTTTGAGCCATGATTTCCATGGGTTGTTTGAGGGTTAAGATTTACTTTTAGGGTAACCCTTAGAATTAGGCATTGTGTGTCCTCCCTTAGACAGAAGTACAGTACAAGGTTGTGCGTGTTCACGTGTGCCTTTGATTTTGTGGACACATCTTTGCTTTAAAACATCGTTGTAAGGGCACTTTGATGGGTCTTCACAACATTAGTTTTAGGTTAGGGTATATGGTAAGGGATAGTGGTCGGCATGTAGCTGTAAAAATGAAAGCTAGCGTAAGGGGCCAGGGAATGCGTCAACGAGTGTCCTCAACTAATGAAACACATTGTGGCTCATCTTCACAACTTCAAAGGCCTTTTTGAAAGTTCTGACTTTGTTTTAAGGTTCAAGTTAAACTTTATTTTAGGTTAGCGGCAGGTATTTAGGTGTGATCTGGAAAACTAGAGTAAAGGGCCAGGGACTGCTTTATGTCAACGAGTGTCCTCAGCTAATGAATGACAAGTGTCTGTTTTTGTGTACGCCTTTGATTTTGTGTAGATTTTTGTTTTAAACTATTGTTGTGAGGACATGTTTGTGTTTCTTCACATCTTAAAATTGCTTATTGGGAGTTAAGACGTTTAAAGGTTCATGTTAGTATAGGCTGAGGGATAGAAGTGGTTATTTAGCTGTGATTGTGAAAGCTAGGGTAAGGGGCTCGAGAATGCGTAATGTCAACGAGTGTCCTCAACTAATGAAAGACAAGTGTGTGTATGTGTGTGTGAGAGATAGAGAGACATCACAATGCTTTGTTGCCTCGCGCCAAAACCTTTGGCACAAAAGGGACATTCTTTGTCTAAAGTTAGAAGTGGTCTGCTTGTTAATTAATCCATCATAAATTGATTTTGATCTCTCCATTGCTTGATTGATGCGTCCACACACTTGATAGCACGGGGTCCTCTGAGGAAGGCAGGCGCTGATCCAGTGTTTTAAGTTTCTGGCTCGTTGTCAGACCATGTCCTCAACAACTGACGTCTGAGTCTTGAAGTTACATAGAGAAAAGCCGACTGCACATTTGCATTTTCGAAGTTGGGCTGTGTGCGGCTGAAAAATCTAGAACAATTGTTGGCCTGTCACTTCAGCTTTATCTTAAAAACTTACAAAGGTTTCCCTCCTTGCCGTACACGGCTGCTCTGGTAATGCTGCCTCCTGTGTCTGCAGACGTATTTTTCTAAAGGTGTGTGTGGCACATCTGTGCAGCTATTGTTTATTCATGGAGTAAACCCTTTGAAATGTGTTAAGATACTTCCCACTCATTATAAAAATCCTGCCACCCATGGATTAGGACTTTGATGTCACCAATCCTGCTTCAAAGGCTTCTTTCACTGCTATTAATCACAGTTTAGCCTCTGAAGATATAGCCAGAGAAAACATTTGGACATCTTGTGCAGAAACTTTGAAATGTTCAGACTGTCGTGCATATGCTACGTTCATATCCTTTCCGCTGTGTGTGGGGCTGTTGGACTGCTGTGCACGCAGCTGCACTCCTGGGTCTATGGGATTCAGCTCAGATTTAGGCTTTTTTCTGAACTGTCTTTTATACTGTGCTGCATATGAGCGCTAACACTGTTAATACAGTAGTGGAGTTGTTCACCTTACTTTTCTTTTTATCTTGTATATTGAAAAAGAGAATCACACAAAATGCTGGATAGTTCACTCACAATAATTGTTTTATTCAGTCTCTCACACCTCGTCCTGATGTTACTACCTTTGAATATCAACTGATTTCTCTTTTTTTTTTTAAACAGGAAATCTGGCAACATCCAGGGCGAGGGTCACTGCCGCCTCCAGATCTCTGCCCCCGCAGCTCAGTTCAGGACGCACCAAGGTGAGGTTGTGTGCTCCTGTAGCACAAATCATCACATCTGATAGCATATTGTTTTTCTTGTTTTTTGAAATTATTTGTTGCTGATAGACATTGCCCCAAAAGAAACCCAGTAAAAAGCTGCGCTCTGTAGTATACCACATTAATTGACTCCCCTATTATGTTTGCTGTCTTGCTTGTGGTGATGCAGCTTCGCCATCTGGCATTCGGTGTCTACGACAGTTGTTTGTTGGAATCACTTTTTTGTAGCTTCTCTAAAAATCACAACAGCAGCTTCACTACATGTTTCAATAAGAGGCCATGATGGTTTTATTAGGATAATCTTCTATGATAGTTCTCTCTGTGTAGTAACTTTTAAAGGACCACATTGAAAATATATTAATATTCATTAATCATGTTCATTCTGAGGTTTTTATTGCAGAGTTTGTTTGAGTAACTTTCTATGTGATCACACACACTGTGTTTTATGATCATCAGTTGCAGGGATAAACTTTTTCTGATTCAACTTTTCTTCTGATTTCACTTCATTTCTGATTCACTTAATTTAAGGGGACACATAATACTTTTTGTTTAATCTTATTTCTTTTGAAAGTGAAAGTAGTTTTGTCTGTTGTTCAATTACTTAGTCTGTGTAAAGGAAAAAATAAATCACCTTATGTTTTACATAAAAAACTACAACTTCTTTACTTCTTGTCTATCTATTTCTCTCTTCCTTTATTTCCATGTTATTCCTCGACATGTGCTGTACTCAAAGTCTCCCAAATACCTATTGAAGGTAAGAATTCTGTTAAAAATGAATCTTTTCAAATTGCCAGCGCTCTCTTAAAATACATTATTCACTGAAATCAGCCGAACATCGCTTTAATCCAAACGGAGACTCTAACTCTGTTTCACTAACTCTGCTTCACTTTTCTATCTTCAATTACACTCTGGTTTTGGAAAATATTTTTTTTCAATTCTGATACATTAATATTAACAAAGTTTTTGTGATGTATCATTTTCGTAAAAATTATTTACGTAATATGAGACACAAACACAGGACATCATTGTGGGTAAGAAATAACACTAGTAAAACAACTTTGTTGAACTTCCACTAAGCACCTACTCAGTTATTCTTTAACAAGAAAGGACTTTTTTAATATCGACTCAGTGTGATTGATGTAATATGTATGCCGTCATGTTCTCAATCAGAGTTCGGTAGAAGTTGACAGAAAGTGACACTTTCGAAAAGTTTGGAAATTAAAGTCTTGCGGTGTTGGTTAAGAGTCGTAGAAGTTAGCCCCAGATATCGGGGGGCTCTGTATGGTTCTCAAAGAATCAGATTCCTCTGTTCATGTAAAGCAGACAACGTTTGACGTACCTTTTCTTTCTCTGTGATGGGATGGAATCAAGTATTAACATACACGCTTTGCTACGTAGACTTACCATAAAATATCCACTGCATCATTAATTTTGATGAAGCCATGAACTGCGAAGGCCATTAGAAAGCTTATATTGTGTCCTCGTTAATCCGTCATAGTCAGGATGACTGTCTGCTTTGTGACGGCTAGTCTCATTACTCAGAACGATCCACAATTTTCCCATGCCCCACAGCAGTGCGGAATTATTCTCTAGATTGTTAGCTTTAAGTGTTTATGGGGCTGTGTTATACAGACGGCACAGTTAGTACAGCTGTGAATTCCCAACTGGCCCATTTAGAGGAAGGAGACCTGCTGTAATAATACCTTTATTTCTACGGAGTCGACAGAGGACGTCATGTTGCAAATGAACGACGTCTCATTTGAATCTGCCTGGTTTTCAGTGATGCTCCTGGCCTGAGTCTGGCCTGTTTGTCTATGTTGCGTGTTCAGTGTGAATGTTTGTGTCCAGGTGGACACCATGGAGATGATGCGGCACCCAGAAGAAACCACCAACATGAGGAGACAGACAGTTGCCTCCTACTTCCGTGTAGGTGTCCGTTCTCTTTCATTCTCCCAGCAACTATCACACAACATGCAACCATTAAAGAAATACATGTGTTATATGCTAGAGAGATATAGGATATTCTAATAGAGATTCTAATATTCTGTTTCATTAAAACTCACAGTAACTTGATCGTAATCAAAGCTTCGTTATAATGTTTTCTTTTTTAACAATAATAATGTCTGCAAATATTGATACATTTATTTTGAGATTGATTGTACTTTCTCAGCTTTTCTGAAAAAAGAACACGAGTTGTTTCATGATAAAAAAAAAAATGTATGTAACAGATGTGATTATTCTTCTAGAGCCACTGGAAGGTTTTTAAGATAAACACAGCAAGTTCTCTGGAGGACAACATGGACAACGGGCTTTCCACCAAATTAAGATCAGATATACATTCAGAAATATAAATATACTTACTTTGAGTTGATACTAGTGAATATGAAGCTGGTGCAGAACAAAACTGAGCTAAAAAGGATTCAAAATTGGACGTCACTTTATCAGGTATTCAAGTTCTTCTCCAAATCCATTCTGATTTGAATCAATGTCTGCTGGATAAGTAGGTGGCATGGTCCGATCCCTGGTCCCTGCAGTGTCTGAAAAATTGGGAATGGACATTTTACATTTAGGTCAATGTGTGTTCACAACAACAGGAAATTTCATATCACGCGAGGGATGGCACCTGGATAGAGCAGGAGACAAAAATCTTCAGTTATTTACATTTGTTATATGAGAATGAAAAACTTTGCTCAATCCCATTGGGACTGATTAATCCTGCCAGTTACTATTCACCTTAAACTTTATAATGAAACACATTTTCATCTGGAAGAAGTCGGTTTCTCTTTGATGTGCAAATCATCCCAACTGAACTATAGCACAAGACTTTGATAATGTGAATTCATTTAACTGCTCTCTTGTGTTCTTGCCCCTGCCCACTGTTTACTGTTGTCTCATTGTGTTTCTGCAGTACTCCCTGATGGACCTGCTGTCTAAGATGGTGGTGGGTCAGCCACACTTTGTGCGCTGCATCAAACCCAACGATGACAGGCAGGCGCTACGATTCTGCAAGGAGCGGGTCATGGTGCAGCTGCGCTACACCGGGATCCTGGAGACGGTGAACATCCGTCGACAGGGCTACTCCCACCGCATCCTGTTCGAAGAGTTTGTCAACAGGTAAGAGCGGCGTGGAGGCAGGCGGCACATCCTCTCTCCGGCACGCACACATGCTGAGCGCAGTCATAACCCTGGAGACAGTGCAGAACAAGTGAGCCATGCTCTGCATCACACAAAAACACAGGTTCTTTAATTAGATAGGGGTACAAGTTGAGCAGAGCAAGAGGCAGACTAATTGGCAGTCATTAGTGATAGTGCAAGACTAAATCCTACAACTCTTGTAACTGGGTGGATACTCCAGTCTGGAGAATATGGATAAAATTCAAACAGGGAGGAACTGTGATTATAAGGGCTGATGCATTTTAATGGATTTCCTTTTGCTATTCATAAAGAGTTTGTTCTTTAACTCAGTGACCTGGAAAAGCTCTAATGTAGTCTCCTCGTCCCATTGGTATATATTAGAACACAATTAAAACAAGATTTCCTCATTAGGGGGTCATTATGTAAGG
Source organism: Verasper variegatus (assembly GCA_026259375.1). Lineage (NCBI taxonomy): Eukaryota > Metazoa > Chordata > Actinopteri > Pleuronectiformes > Pleuronectidae > Verasper > Verasper variegatus. The sequence continues at coordinate 11,550,264 of CM048052.1, forward strand.
GTGTTGTTTTTGTTGTTAAAAATGTGGGACAGGATCCGATAACTATGCTGCACACTTGTGTTCAGATTTAAAAAGTAGTAAACCTAAACATTCTCGGCCCCTTCAAAAAACAAACACACATTTTTAGACACGTCTGTGGGAAAATTCAAGGAAACTTAAGTCCGATCAATTTTCCTTTGAAAAATATTCCAGCCTCTTCTAATCTGCCGACTTTAAAATGATGTAACATTTAATTAACTTGGGCTTGTGGCCTCTAGGAGAGAAAGAACGTTGTCGGACAGTCTCACTGATTTAGTGAAGCTTCAGAAATTTGCTCTTTGAATGACCACATGGTTTTTCCTCACAACACTTTATAGCTTCAGATGAACTCCGGATATTCTCCTGAAATTATCCGGAGGGGCTGTATGCGAGAACGCAAATTTCCGAGTTAGTTACCTTGGAGATTCTCTGGAGTTTCTCCTGTCAGCGTCCTAGTAAAAACTATGAATTATGTGAGCCCATGTGTGAATGCAGTAGGATATTGAGGATTCACTGTGAGCAAGTGGACATTTTGATGACATTTCTTACACGTGACAAACAAAAATAAAACAAATATATCAGGATGAAAAAGATGATCCATACACATAAGAAGATGTCAACTAGGAAAGAGACAACAAGGTCCCAGAGCTTTTTGCCATTGGAGCCGATCCCATGTGCTCTAAATAAAAACATGTGATTTCTGCAATGGAATTTATACGTCATGTCCTGTCTCTTGCTTGCGCCGGCCAGACGTCACCCCTCACCTTAATGTGCCGGACATTTTCTGTTTGTGTGAACACAGCTGACCCACACAGTCACCTGTAGCATTCGTTATTAGTGGAAGGCAAAGTCCAGAGAAAGTCCGGACCCAATTGTCCAAACATTGTGTGTGTGTGTGTGTGTGTGTGTGTGTTTGTGTGTGTGTGTGTGTGTGTGTGTGTGTGTGTGTGTGTGTGTGTGTGTGTGTGTGTGTGTGTGTGTGTGTGTGTGTGTGTGTGTGTGTGTGTGTGTGTGTGTGTGTGTGTGTTACTGCTTCAGACCACATTTTAACCTCACCACTGAATCCATATCATCCTACCTGAGCCTCGCAGAAGTCGTACAAACAGACCTGAATGGATAAACTGCACCTTTAGTGAAAACTGATTTCAATTTGTGCGCTCATATCAAAGGCTCGTCTGATGTTGCCAAGCAGTGCTTTGTATTTACCATCAAAGAAATAACAGGTATCAACAGGAATTAGAATGAAAGGCTGTAGACTGAGGCGGGTACGGGGAGTTCAAAGAAGTTTTTCTTCTTCTTGTTGTTCTTCGATTTTGACCAACGCCAGAACCCAAGAGATTAACCAGTAGTTTTGGAGCCTTGATGTCCTCTGAGCAAACAGTCAGAGCCACTTTGTCCCATGCTGGTATATTGTAAACTACAACTAGAGGATCATGGGACAGATCCAGACACCGTCAGTGATAAAACATGCAAGGAAGCTGATGCACAATGATAGGCCGAGGCTGATGGGCATCGCCTGTGGTCACTGAAATAGGAGACGATGATCTGTTCAAAAGAGCTGCAACAATGGGCCTCTGTTGAAGACTCATGTCTCAGTCCGGCTCGTTTTTCTCCTCAGACTGAGCAGCCGACTTTCTAACTGTGGTGCTTCAATATAGTTGTATGCAAAGTTCACAGTCGCTTGTTTTGAACATGGTCACGTTTACTGAGGAGGAGCCACATGTTTGTGATTAGGATGACAAAACTGAGGAATGATCAGGTTTCTCTAAAATCACATTTGGATTATTTAGTCATCCAATAATCCCAAATTTCACATTTATACTTTTACTAATGCAGACTCAGACAAAAGAAGCATTGGGGTACAATTTTAAGTTATAATAATAACATTTTGTGAATTCTAATCGTTTTGGCTTCTTTTTTGTTTCTAATAGTCAAATCATTACCACTCACGTCAGTACAGTAAACTACCAGGAGATGCAGTAGCTTGTCATTTTCACTCTTCGGTTTTTGAACAGAGATTCACAATTGTAATTTATGAGTTAAGAGGTTTGGGAAGGTAGATTCATATTAAGTTCATGTTTAGCTTACAGACATGACAATGGTTTCAATCACCTCATGTGACAAGAGTATTTCTAAAAATGTTAATGTGCATGGGAATTAATACATAGAATTTTCAAAATGTTATTTAAGTGAAAACATGCCTGAATATATAATTGATACTCATGTCTCAAACATCTTTTTCCACAATATGCTGCACTTTCATCTCAACTTATTGGTGACACTTTCTTTGTTGTTCCTGCCAAAAGGTTTTGGAACAGATGAAAAAGAAAAAAAATGTTATAGTAAAGTGAAACCTTAAACTAAAACTTTAAAGGTTTTTTAAACTTTATTTCATGATCTGATCATAAATGTTAAATTTAATCACATTGTGAATCCTTTCCTTCTTTTCCTCCTCTCACAGATATTACTATCTTGCATTTCGGGCTCACCAGATGCCCGACACCAGCATAGAGAACGCTGTTTCCATCCTGAAGCGGGCCAAATTAGACGACTGGGTACTGGGGAAAACAAAGGTAATGTGATTACACCTGACAATTAAAACGGTGAAGAAATCTGTGTTCGTAAATCACATTTACCTGTGGATGATTTTAACATTTTATGTGATCAAGAGATTTTGTTAAAGAGAAAGAAAACATAGACCAATAAAAACAGAAAGGCAGCAGATGGATAAAGAAATAAAGTCATACTATGGAGGCACAAAACTGTCCAAACTGTCCAATCCAGTGAGTGTCAGTTCAAAGACCTTAAAGACTGGGATGTTCTAACCTGGTCTTAATGTCTTGTCAGGTGTTTCTGAGGTACTACCATGTGGAGCAGCTCAACCTGCTGCTGCGGGAGGTGATCGCTCGGGTCGTGGTGTTGCAAGCGTACACTAAAGGCTGGCTGGGCGCCCGACGTTACCGAAAAGAGAAGCAGAAGAGAAAACACGGTGCCATCATCATCCAGTCAGGTACACTGGAGAGAGAATTATTCCGATTTAAATAAAAAATATACAACATTCTTTTTTATCTTGTAACAATTAAACAGGTGCCAATTCAAAGTGATTCTGACTATATTGGTTTCTTAACGACCTCGAGTCTATTATGCACCGGCAACTCTTCATAAAAGAGATGAGTTTGATAACCAGAGCTTGACCTGCGAGGGTTAAGAGCAATGCTTCAGAGCAGACAATAAGACCTCAGAGAGTTCAAAGGGATCCACCTGGTTTAGCAGTGTTTTGAAGTGGGATCTTGTGTAGTATATGCCGTCTATTTTGTTTCACAGAGGTAGGTCAGCAATCTCTCTTTTTCACACAGACACACACACACACACACACACACACACACACACACACACACACACACACACACACACACACACACACACACACACACTGTCTCTTTCTCTCTCTCTAGCCTGGAGGGGCTACGTTGCTCGGCAGAACCTCAAGCAAATAAAGAAGGAGCGGGAAGGGGCCGCTGTCCGCATACAGTCAGGTAATAAAATGTTTATATTTTCCTCTGAAGCTCTTCATACATTCAAATGCAGACCTCTGGAATTTTCTCATGTACTGTGGACCCGTGTCCAGTGGAAAAATTAATCCCATTTTTTCCTACGTTTTCAAAAGGAGAAAAGGGATAAAAGCACAAAAACCTTGCATCTTTGTCAAACACCTTTTTGATCTCAATGAGTGGCCCACGAAACAGTAATAATTAATTAATAATGCATAAAGGAAAGCTTTTGAAAGTTTGGGCAGCATTTGGTCCCCATGTTTCAGGAGAACAGTGCATACTGAGATCCTTCTTTTCCTTTCATCTCTTTCCCAGTAAAGGCAAGAGAGGGGCTTATCCCTTCTGTTTCCTCACGACTTCCTCTCTCAAATTCCTGGCCTATTACACAGCTCTCACATACCAGAAACAAGATGCCTTTTTATACTGTCAACCTTTTCATCTGAAATGTAAATTAATTCTTACTCAGTGTGCCTTGACGAAGATCAAAGTGGGCACATTAACCTTCCTGGGTCCCCCCCACTCCCTCCTTGGAGCCTCTCACTGGAGGACAGGGGAGGGTGCCAAAAGGGGCAGGGGAGAGGAGGGCAGAAGGAGGAGATTTGGCATTGTTTCCCCTGGCTTCCCTAAGGGCTGCCCTCATCTGGCACATGGAGCATTTCGGTCGCTTGCACACCTTGTGTAAATGTCCTCCATTAAAGCCCTTGTAAATAATGCTGCAGAATGGGTAAACATGCTTTTGGTGTGAGAAAAGCCTCTCCGTCGTCGTCGCCGCCGTCTTTCTCTTTAGAAAAGTGTTTGTGTGTGGCCGCGGGGTTTGTTGGATGGGTGGGGTGTAGGGGTGGGTGGGGGTGGGCCTGAACCTGACATAAGTGGGGCCTCAGCCCCCCGGCAGAGCACTCCAGCACATTCACATTGTGTGTTCTCTGCAGCTTATAGCCTTTGAGGTGGACTGCATTTGCATTCTGAAAATAAACAGATGCCTTTCAAATGCATGAGCCTGGTGGCTTCTCAGATCTCAGCAGGGCCTGGGGGACATGCTCACCATCGATCAGATTAGACCATGCAAAATAGAACCACGGCTCAACAATGTACTTGAGCTTTCTTTTCCTGTGCATATAATTTTACAAGAAAAACACAAAGCCGGTTGACGGAGTAGATCAGCGGGCTCCATTTACCATCCATCTCACTTCACTGTGTTTCAATAATCACAGTGTTTTCCTACTGCTGCACTACGCTCCTTGTGCAGTTGCTAAACACAGTTCTCCCAGGGAATGCATTGTTTTTAATACATATCTAAACATATATAAACAGTTGTAAATTGTATTTGACTTGATAACTGCCTCAGTGGACTATACCAATGTAGTTTAGATGTATTACAGAGGGAGGACAATGGTTCTCTGACCATGTGAAAGCATGTCTGACGTATATTTTCTGTGCAGCTTACAGAGGCCATCGGGTGCGTCGCGACCACGGACCCCAGAGGCACAGATGTCGGCCCGAGGCTGGCAGTAAGACCACCAAGGAGGAGCATACGAGGTGAACTTTGACATCTCTCGCCCTTCAGGGTCTGTCCTCATCAAAACCCTATTTCCCTCCATTTCAGACAGTAGTCTTCAAACGCAACTGAAAACAAGACCATTAGAGATGACTTATTGAACAAGAGGTCTGACACACCCGTCACCCATCTCCAGCCCTGTCGGACGGGCTCCTTTCACCCCATAATGTACTGTTGTTTCAAGCAGCAGAGAAAGCTCCTCCCCACGCGCCACCTCTTTCAGTTTTATAAATGTAATAAATATCTTTCCACCAGATTGCACACTTGTCTGACCACAAACGGGGCTGGGCGCTTCACTGGTCTCCAGATGTACGAGTTGAGAACTTTGTGTTTATTCAGCATACGGGCAGGCCAGTCATTAAGAAAGTATGTGCTAAGCAGGAGAGCAGCCACCGACCAAACAGCAGCACACGTGGTGTCGGTGGAGGCTTTTCGCAGAAACGCAGCACCGCAACTCACACACTTCAGTTTATTACAAATCCCCTGATGTAAGGTTTGGGAGTTATTCTTCAATTATTCTGTGTTATGAGAGTCAGAGAATCCAGTGAAATTACAATAGGGACAAATTCAATGATTCTGAGTGTGATGTTTAAAATGATGTTGATGTCTTAAAACAGCTCACATGTTAAGAAATTGCTTTCAAATCGTGGGCGACTTTAAATACTCTAAAATACTAGATTTACACATCTGAAAATGTTATGCTCCTTATATGCTCAAACCAAGCGCAGCCTCATCAGGGAGTTTTCTCTCCATGTTTACAATCATATTCCTTGGTGAGAAACACTTCAAACCTCAAATCAACAATTCTGTTTAATCAGTGTTGGAATCTCTCCATATAGATTTATTTTGACATGATCTGGCCCATTTTCCTCCTGTAAGATCTATGTTCTCACCTACATGCTGTTCCTTTCCCTTTTGATATCCCTCCTCGCTGCCACGCATGAATTCCACGTTTTGCATCCAAAGAGCGGAGCCTCCAGTTGCATCACCGAGTCCAAACTGGAAGAGATGTTGTTTTTCTAGACTCAGAGCGTGTTTGTGACTGGTGTGCACCTTTGTGTTTGCAGATGTTGTTGTGGGTTTTTTGTGTGTGTTTGTGTTTTAAATAATGCAACAATGAGTGATCACACAGAAATAAACCTCTCTCTCACTCTGCATAATCATTGCATAATCATGAACTAAGGCTGTTTTTTAACACTAAACAAGGAGATAATACAAATCGCCCCGAGCTCCACTAATGTTTATACTGTTTGAACAGTTATTAATATGTAAATATCATAAATATAATGTATGTGCTTTAATTATATTTATGTTCATTGCACCTAAAGATGCTTCTTAATTACACAGGTCTATCAGCCCGAAGAGCAAAGAGTCCCATACAGATCACATATGCAGAGGAAATGTAAGTAACCACATATAAATGAGCTTTTTCTTTCATGCCTGACTTTAGCCATATATGTAAAAATGCTGCTCCTTTAAAAAAAAATACAAATAAATAAATAAAAAAGCAGCTTTAACCCAGATTATTCTTTGGGAATTTTTGAGTCCTTGAGACAAAAGAGTTCTCTTGCTCCAACCTCCATCTCAGCGGAGAAGACAGGGTGGTACGGGAGCGAGAGAATCAAAAGGCTGGAAATTCACGGCTGAGAATAAATGCCCGCTCTTCCCCGAGGTGATTTGTCTTTGCGCTCCTCTTTCTACAGATGTTAGACCCCTTTTTTAGTAAAGACCTGAGGTTCTTTGGTAGCACTTTGATATCCTGCTCGGATTCAATATGTGAAATAGAAGAGCCACTCCGTGACTTGGAGCACATCACAGTCTTTGAAGTCTGATCCAATTTTTGCTGCTCACCATTTGATGTTGAAAGGATGAAATGAGGAAAATGTACAGTTTTTGCCAGTAACTCTGCTGAGCATATGTAAGATTAAAAAAGCAAAATCCTTTGGAGGATGTACTTAGAAATGTTAAGCAGATTAATACTTTCCTATAGCTCTTTTATTCAAAGATAAAATTAAATATGAGAGGAAGTCTGTATGTGCTGTTTTTTAACCTCACAATTAAGTCAGTGTGGTGCTGTTTGCTAGGAGGTAGGGCTACTAAAGGGGGATATGCAATTGCATTAGCATTTGATTAACATTGCAAAGCACATTAATGGGTGTGAGTGCCAAATTGTAAATTGTAAATAAATGAATACAGCATCTACATGACTAAATTGAAAAAAATTACGGAGCCGGCTTCAACTTGTGTCTATTTATCCAGCGCTTTTCATTGACATTGCTCTTCTGGGTGTGTTTACGCCTCCTCTTTCAAGGTTGGCCCCGACAGCCGAGACAGACAAGTGAAAGACTTCAAGAGAGACAAAGGCAGAGCGGAAGACAGTGTAACGAAGCCTTGCAGGGAGACAGCTAGGCTGCGAGACATGCAGTGTAAACAAGGTAAGCCCGAGCGCAGAGCTGGCGGGTGCAGGTAATTACACAAAGAGACAGCAGAAATCCCGCTTTAATGGATAAAGTGCCATTTTTAATACGGGACCCCTTTCAACCTTTCATCCCAGCCAATCCCCTGCTGCCATTCTTTGTTGACAGCACAGGGAGAGGAGTATTATGGGTGATCATTTTTGTGGTATTTTAATAACCCGGGTCAGCTCATCACAAACGTCTCATGGCAAGTGGTGGGGGGGGGGGGGGTTCTCTTTGGAAGTGGCACGAGCACTTCAAAGCTTTCGCTCTCCTGCACGGTGAGTCCTTCACTAAGGATCTCATCAGTGACTCTTAATAGAACTGCACAGTAACGGTGACAAGAAAATACACAAACCCTGATTTGTTGAACATGTGTTTGGTTTGCTTTTTGCCCCAGGCGATGAATTACATTAATTCCCGCCTGCCTGGAAGGCTGAGTGGGTGGCTGCGCAGGGGGCCTCCGATTACGGCCGTCACCCAGCCCACCACTAGGGTAGCCTGGGTAATGGGGGCCCGGCCCTTCATTAATGTTATTAGAGGGGGTATGAGGTAAGAGATGGAGGTGGAATAGCATTTAGCGGCGCGGCTGAGAGATTACTGGGATTAGACATGATAATGTAACACAGACAGGGCTCTCCAGCGGGCCCGGGATTAGTGTCAGCACGCCACAGCAGGTCTGGGTTAGATAGCGGCTAATTCGGTAATGCTGCATACAGGTGACCTCCGCTCCCAGGCATCACTGCAGCTGAAGGGAGGCAGTGTTTGATGAATTTATAATGTCAGAGTGATTATGTGAGTCGCAGTCAATGCTGGTTACAAGGGCCTTTTTGCTCTAATGTGTGTTTTGTCCTGCGTCGCAGGAGCTTCTTTTTAAAACACAAAGCTCTGAAATAACAGTTGGACTTTCTGTTTTTTATTATTTCTCTGCTTCTTGAAATCTAGACATGAGGATGTAGTTTCATTATAGGTGTAGATCTAATATTTGTACATTGTGCTCCACTACATTGTCACATTAGGGAAAAGGTTACACTCAGAAAGTACTTTGACTTTTAATACCTAAAATATATTGACTTACTTACTTATTTACTTTTTCTCAAGTAAAATAGGGTATTTCCTCCACTGCTCTTTACTCGCTGCACCTTTAGTGTGGATATGAGTTACGAGCAGTTTTACTTCTCAGGTTGTTAAACTTGAAGGATTTATTTATGGGTCAGAAAAAGTGAAACTATCCAGTTTTGACATGAAAAAATATGAATACAAACTATTTCTTTTATTTTTATCCTAACTTGTGGCCACAGTCATTTAAGTCTAGATTCAAAGATTTCAAATTGTTTCCAGATTAAATCAAGAAACATTCGATTTTTGAAATGATATCAGGACCCCTCTGAATTTCATGGGGGCTCCCAACTCCCAGGTTCGGAGGTTGCGACCTAATGTAACCTAAAACCTTTCAGACTTATTTGCAGCATTTATTGCAAGAAGTCAGACACGTGGCTTTGAGCATGTTCTTTCATACCTAACATCACATCTGCCAGTCCAGGTTTATTCTATTATATATATTCTATATTCTAAATGTCCTGTCAAAAAAACATCCTCTTCTCCTTCCGATATGGGCTTCTCTGACTCTTAAGATTTTTTCTGTGGCGAGCACACAGATTTTCAGGTATTCAATGCGCCCCGTTCCTGCTGCGATTATTAAGGTCTGCTTGTGGCTGCAACTTCTTTCAGGAAACCCCATTTGAATACGTTGAGGGAGGCCACGGTGGCTCAGGCACCCAGGGCACACTTTGATCCCTGCAGATCTGAGGGCCCTTTTTTTTCATCCCGAGATTGAGCGAGTCATGGAAGCCTTGCCCTGCCAGATGTTTGGAGACCAGACTCCTTCCTGCGTCTCATCCTGCTGTCGCCTCTGGTGATCGCATCGGGTTCTTTTTTCGGGGCTGGAGCTCGACCTGGAGTGTTTCAGGACACCAGTGGAGAAAAACTGAAAATTAGCCATGGAAATTGAATTACCCCACCCCTCCAGAATCAGTCGCACACACTCCACACCCTGCTCCCATTAATGCCAAAACACCGGGGCGTGTTTGAGTGTGTTTGACGGACGTTGGGTCTTTTCTGAGTGATTTACCAAAGCCTGGTGTTGCAAGTGACAAGATAATCAGTATTTTTCTTTAATGTATTAAACAAAGCGGAGCACATGACTTGGAGAGATGTCTATTTTACTGTGTATCTGACACCAGGCGAGGCGACTAGTCTTCCTCTTTAGCCAAATACCCACAGTGCTGCATTTTAATGGCGTGAAGAGAGCATTAAAGCACTTTGTACTCCCGGCATTCTCAGACGTCTGAAGCGCCAACCTTTGATTTCCCGTGTTTTGTCAGTGAAAAAGTTCCGTCGTCGTGTAAGCTGCGTGTTTGAAAAAAAATGATGTCACCTCTCGTCACCTGTCTTCCAAGCCTGAATATTAATACAACATATTTATAAATGAGTCACAGAGGCGTTTGCTGAAAGAAAGCTTTTGGTAGCGAGCGGCAGATATGATCAGAGCACTGCTTATGCTCCTCAGCGTGGTAAACAGGATGGTGCTGAGGATCAGTCAGAGCTGACTTTATGGTTTATGAAAACTGAGCTACTTATGTTAACAGGCTTTTTGAAGATTATAGTTGTGGTAAACATACATGTCAAGAGAGAGACATGTGATAAAACAGAGCCACAACACAGAGACCAATTACCTCTGCACTCTGGAAAATGGTTAACCTGTTCGAAGGGATGAGATGAGGAGGGGAAAGAATGGTTGAAGTTTACGTTGAATTATCGTTTATAGTCATGTGCTGCCAGTGCATAACATGGTGCAGTCAATAAGAATTGATTTTGTTTGTTGCCTGGAGTCGTCCCTGTGCTTTATAGCCACAGCTGGAGAGCTTATTGGAAAATGTGGACCACACTGAGGTCAAACCCACACCCACCAGTACATCTCACTTTCGGCTCTCATTCCTTCCTTGCCTCTTAAAACGTCTCCCCACATGTTCCGCGAGACTCGCAGCCACCAGGTGCTGCACCACCACCACCACCACCACCACCAAAGCGGCGGCATCACTGTATCAACATGCATCTGCCAGACAAATGATCCACCCTCTCCATGTTCTCTAGACAAATACTCTCCCTCCCTCTCGCTGTCTCTCAACCTCCTGATTTATCTGTCTGTCTCCGCGTATCTTCGCGACGCAACCGGATGCCTTCAGTTTTAGGCAAATTACAGGCTCGATGAAGCGGCAGAGGAGATTTGGAGGGGATAGGAAAAGACTCAACTTAACGGAAGGAGTTGCCTCTGTCTGACGCTACCTACGTAATCCTCTTAATGTCAGTGGGAGTAGTTAACAGGATGTACTTCCAAACTACTCATCATCACAATTCCAACAGAATAATCTCCTCAGACATGAAATCAAGGTGGAAGATGATGCTCCAAGTTCTCTGTTATTTCGCACATGTGGAATAAGTCATTTGATGTAGTTGGACAAGTTTTTCCAAACACACAAAATCGTATTACTTTATTTTTGTTGACAGAATTTTTATATTTGAGTAAAACGTATTTTATCTAACTCAGAAGCTTAATGCTGTTAGTTTGCATATTTTAATCCATTTTTGGCCTGGTTTCCTTGTCATTCTTGTCTCCCTCCTCGCTACTTACTTTTTACTCATCCTGCGAGGTCACAGTTCCATGTATTATGCCTCTGACAAATGATTGACTTCCACAAAGTTGAGAGATTTCTTTTTTTTCCCTCCACGCAAACATTTCTTTAGGAGTCAAAGTTCCGAAATCTGCTGTCAGGCCAAATGATTGATTTCAGTGTGAAAAATTACTTGTAAGTAACAACATCCTCCGCTCGCAATAGTGAAAACAGATGCGGTAACGACTCCTTTTTCTGAATTATCTGCAGGACCTGACCAGCGTGTCCTGTAATTTAAAGCACATGAGTTGTTTTATAAGTATGATGTTCAAAATGACGAGAGCGGTAATGCATCTTTGGAACCCTAAGAAACTTCTGGAAATTCTCTTGGACTGCAGCTATCTGTTTAGGGTCTTTGTTTGCAACTGACAAGTAATGTCTGTGTGTGTGTGTTCATGCACATGTTTGTATGCGTCTGTCTGGGTTTATGTGCCTGTGTGTGTGTTTGTGCGTGTGTGTATGTGTGTGTATGAAGAGCCGGTTGTGAGTAAAAGAGAGGGGTCTGGGTTGCACATGCCTCATTTAGACATCAAAGCGCTCTGATGATGATTTTTCCTTATAATCCATGCCTTTTGGTGCCTCTGCTCCCTCCATCTGAATAAACAAAGCCCAAGTGGCTCTCTGTGGTCTGGGAGAGTCAGGTGATTGTGGCACGTGATTTGGGAAGTAAATCGATACACATCTAATTTATTCGACTGAAGAAGAAGAAAAAAACCCTCTTTTATGTTGTTTTGAGGAGCATTCAGATTTTTCAAGGGATTTCAAAGTGGCATTTAGAGATGTAATACGAGTCATCTGGCGCTCTTTGAAAATGAAAGAAATACCTATCTCAAAAAGAATTCCAGCCCTTTTATATCTCAAGAAGCAAACTTGTACAATATGTTAGTCTCTCACCGAGAAGAGCAAACTGTGCTAGGCTTTCTTTTGAAAAGGGAGAAATCAATATTGCATGAACCACACAGCCTCTGTATTCCCAGTCGACCATTATTCCTCCCCACCCCAAACAGCAGACGTTACCCACGATCATTTAGCGAACCCCCAGCGTGAGCCACTGTCTGACCCCTTCCCAGCTCTGCCTCTCCATGTCCAAGCCATGCTCCCCTGCCAGAAGCCAGTTTTTCTGCCTGCCTGCCTGTAATATATCTGCAGGAGCAGCATTCCTCTGGGGCTGGCCTGGATCAAATGGCAGTGATTTCCCAAACAGAGGCACAGAGATGGGAGGCTTGACCCATCCTCTGATCTGCTACACGCTCTAATAGCTGCAGGTCAGGATGGATAAATGGAGATGTTGAACTCCCATGGGTGATTTTCTGGGCTCCAGATCAGCAGCAGGATGTGGGGGCCAACAGAGTAAGGCCTGAACGATTTTTAGAAGAACACCAAATTGTGTTTTTCTCAACTAATACAGTGATTTAAATTGTAATTATTTTCTATAAACCTAACTGCAGGCCTGTGTTGTACATTTTACTAAAGAAAACACAATAAGATCTGATCAAATAAGGCACACGTTATTGTGTTTAATGCTGAACAATTAATTAATACAATTATGTATTATTATTAATAATAATAATGTATAGGTTGAAATAATAATGCTAACATCTCTACTGTGTAGTTGCATAACTGACAGAAGTGACATACTTTGTGTCTGAAATCAATGTGAGACAACCTCAATCCCTGAGACTCCACTCTGTTGTTCATTATCAACAACACAAAGTCTATACAGCCATGGCAGCAGCTCTGTGAGGTTATATTTAGACACAGTGCAGCTTTGATCTAAATTCTTATGTCAGCATCCTCATGGTGACAATACTGGTTTAACAGGTACAGCACAGTTACCATCCTTGAGCTATCTTGAGTTAGCATGCTAGCATTAGCACTAAAGACTCGCTATGATGTGAATATTGTCATTCTTTGCAGGTATTTGATTATAAAATGTCAAACCCAACAAATAACATTTCAACGGGATGATTGCGCTAGAAAAATCATGGCATCTCCCAAATAATATAACAGTTCATCCTGAGGGGAGCATGAATATGTGAACCAAGTTTCATGGCAGCTTATCCAAGAATTGTGGAGACATTTAACTCAAAACCATGAATGTTTTACACATGTTGGAGCTAGTTGAAATCTCAGGGTAGGAAACCTCCTGTGCTACATATAATTATTACTGAGGTAGTGTGTATATAAACATCTCTACTTCCTTCCACTATCCAGAAAATGTGCACATTTGGACCTAGAGTTTGCACGGTAGCAATCGCTGGATGGAGCTGTGAGTTTACATTCTCTCCATTAACATGGAGGAGGCAGGGTTTATGACCTAGACTGCAGCCAGCCTCTAGGGGGCGATCAAAACACCCTGGCTTCACTTTTGAGGAGCTGTCATGTTGTCCATCTTTGTATACAACAAACAGATAAAATAACAGAAATAAGATATTAGCCCAATTAATTCTAACTTGTTAAATGTATCAGTTACACCAAAGCCAGTAATCAGCTTGAACTTTATGTGTTTAAAATGAAGATGTTGATTCTTTAATGTTTGCTCTGAATGTAGTTTGGGGTCAGTGTCTCACTTGTTTTCATATTGGTGGAATTCATATTTTATTAAGATAAAACATATGCTTGTTTAAAACACAAACAGGCTCTTTGCAGACTGTTTTACAGGAGGATTCAGTTCCGAAACTTTGTCCAAGGCCGTCAGAATTCATTATTTGTGATTGAGTGCTTTGATGCAATTTCAGGGGAATTAAACATTTGCTTATCAAACCCATTTTCTGCATCATTAGCCCAACATTGTCCTACATACTGACATTGTTTTGTTTTTATTAAAAGGGTAAGGTACCAATGTCTATTTGGGCTGGTTTATTTAATCTGTTATCAACCTGTGATGCAGATACAATGGTTCTTTCAGGTTTCACACAACATGTTGTATAGTTTATCTCAATATAACATCTAAATATTAAAAGTGATTAAGATGTAGCCACACCGAGCTACTTGTCAAGAGGCAATATACTGAGCTGTTTCTTCCTCAGCCATATTTTTTTACAGTTACATGAGCTCCATCCAAATATCCTCAAATACTCAGGGGCAGCAGGGATTCAGACAGTGGCTGGTTAGCACCTCTGAGGCATGGAGAGATAAGATTCACGGTAAAAGTTGGCTAATATCTCTGAACTGACAGGAACTTTCTGGGCATTTAAGGAGTGTGACTTTAGTAAACCTGCGCTGGTTTGAATAACATCAAGAAAACTGAGCAAAGATGGGGGGGCTGAGGAGAGGGGCCTGCTCTTTGATGTATAGGATTGAGATGTGATGAGGTCTGTTCAAAGTGAGTACAAAGTAGTGTTAAGATGGAAAAAGCAAATGCAGCTTTAGTCAAGGTAGAGAAGCCGGGGTAGTGAGAGATGATGAAGAAATGTCCTGTCTCAACAAGATGAAACGTTATCTGACATTAAATATATATGCTTCCTTGTAAAGGTGGCTCAGCTCTAAAGCGCACTTTTGTAAGCGAATTCGAAGAATGTGGTAAGGCTTCATAATTGTGTTTGAATAATCAAAAGTCTTTTCTATCGTTAGTGAGACATCAATAACATTTCACAGTCTGTGCTTTGATAATTAATTCATTCTTCAGATTAGATCTCCATAGAGGACTCGTTCAATGGTTGGGAATCCGAATGTGAATGTGTGCATTTCAGTAGGTAACAAGGTGAAGATCAACTCTCAGGAGTCGCCGATCAAATCCCAAGATGTGTCTGTGTTTCATGGTTGGTTCATGATTAGCTTAGTTTAGCATAGAGATTGGAAGTGTCGCTAGCCAGGTTCTGTCTCAACATCAACCTACCAACATATTTAAATGCACTTTTTATAGTTTGAAGAAAAAATGTGCTAATTTCTAATGAAGCTAGAACTAACAGATGATTATCTTATTTTAGCATAGAGACTGGAAAGGGAGGTGTAGCTATAGATTAGATTATGTAGATTAAAGATTGTACAGTGTAGCTGATAGATTGATGGTTTTACTTTTGGACATAACAGGGTTGTTTCTCTATGCGAAGCTTAGGTAACTCATGTTGTTTCGTGTAATATAACAGTTGATTTTTTTTTATTTCAATAACTAATGGGTGATTTTTATATTATGCTAGTGTTTGACCAGCACTTCAGTGAATTACACTCTATGACATTTTTGATGTATTCACTGATTTCCCACGGTATAATTGATGGATCTTGATGAAAACAATTTACACATTTAGGGAACTGATGTTTAGGAGTTTGAGAAATTTGGTGATGTTTGACAGAATTAAAGGACCCGTTTGGCGTGGTACCTTGGCGTAGGTATGCGATCTTCTGATTCTAGTATGCCACAATCGTCTGATCTGAGCATCAGTTTAAGCCCATTCAGGAATTAAATGAATCTTCTCTGTGAGTCTTGGCCACAGTATATACCACACACACCACAGTCTCACCTCAGCCTCTTCCAGTGAGTGTAGCTGTTTGGCAAACTTAACTTGTCGTCGTCTGTGTACCTGTGGGGAGAGATATAATTCGATTTGGTTTATATGTGTGGATTCGTGTAACGTTAAGCTGTTATTGAGTCAGCTCATCAGTGAAATTACATAATCTCACCAAAGTAAATTTCAAATGTTTGCCACTTTGTCACACACGAGGGTGCAGATTTGAAAAGTCGAGGGCAGGATCTGTTTACTGCTGCTGTCATTACCGTCGATGTCATTTTGGTGCTTCTTCTTGTTGTTGTTGTTTTTTCTTAGTTGGATCACTGCCCTCATTTTTCCTCTGTTGCAGGTCCAGTGATGAAGCTGCAGCAGAGAACTCCTCGCCGGCGGGGCCAGCAGCCCAAGCTGCTCAACAGCCCTGAAGACAGCCTGTACTACAACCAGCTAAATGTGAGTTCAAAGTGCCGATAAAGGCCTTTGTCTGACTTTGGTTCCACATGATAATACAATTAAACCTACCTGTGCCAGACCCTGGAGCCCCACCCCCACGCTTCTCTGCCTCTTGTCTTGAACATGCGCTTATGCTCTTTATCTGTTGCTTTCATGTCAGGATGTCTGCCTTCACGGTGAATAATTGATGTGGTTTATCAAAGCTGAGCAAGATGCATGCTTCATCAGACTCACTTGAGCCCTTTGATCAGAAAAAAATTATGCTGTGACTTCTGATATTATCAGCATCTGCTCGCATTCAACACAAAATCACTTTGAATTAAAAATTAATGACTCTCTGCTCATCTTTTGACTGTGTGCTCTTGGCCCTTTCCTCAGAGAACTCTGGATTACCAGGGGAGCAAGAGGAAGCCGAGAAAACTTGGGTAAATAACTGCTTTCCTACTTACAGCAACTCTAAACAGAGCAGGCCCTTTGTGGAATAGGAGAATCCAGAAATGGAGTTGTTTTCTCATAATGTAAATGGAGAGCCGAAAATAACAGGCTTTTTATGAGCAGTTGCTCTGCGTCATTAGAGAGGGGGTTACATATGAGGGCTTTGTCAGCATGCTAATTTAAGTTGTTGAAGGTCTGACTTGTATTTGTTCTATAAATTACATCCTGGTTCAGATCAGCGAGAAGAGGACGCCTGAACGTCTCATCTGCAAATATTGTTTTTATTTCCGCATGTCTGTTTTATCCCATCACGAAAACTCAGTTTGTATCGCAGCAACTTCTGACCACTTTCTTTTCCTTCTTCCACATCACAGTCAAATCAAAGTGCTGGATGGAGAAGATGAGTACTACAAATTACTGTCAACAGTGGAGTCGATCCCTGAGGAAGACTACGCGCCCGCCCCCTCTCCCGCCCTTTCTACTGGGCCGCTCGTCAGTCAGAGCTGAGCCTTACAACCATGTCAACCGGTAAGACAGATGCAGCAGACATGTAGACAGACACTCCAAAGAACATCCTCCGTGTTGGATGTGCTGTGGTGTGTGGAGCGAGTAGCAGCCGTGCAAAATAAGCGCCCTGCACAGGCAGTAGCCTCAGCTGTGAATCCTAAGTGGTCAGAAAGTGTTCATATGGAACAAGTTACTCATCAGTGACTTTATACTAACACTTTTATAAGGATTGTGCCATTTTCTGTGAAGTGACTTGACAGTTCCTCTGTTTCTGAGGTTCTTATAGTGAGAGACGTTACATTTTGTAAGAAGAGGGGCTCTAGACATCATCCTAGTCTTTTTGTGGTCTTGTATACTTGACTTGCTGCTATCGTATGTCTCAATGTGCAAAAATTCATAATATCATTATATGATATAAGAAATTACTAGCTGGCTCTTAAATGGCTGTGAAATGTTAAAGATCAATAAATAAATGAATGATGTCATAATGATGGTACGATGTAACATCATCATGTAGTGCAGAGGAGGGGTGGTGACTTTTTAATATAAATATCTTGTAGTTTATCATGTATGTCATTTATTTTATTGACTTGGTCTTAAGTCTAAGAAATATTTGTCTTTAATTTACTATGTTTTGTGTGATCTATGGTCAAAACAGCCATAGTATTCAATATAAATTGATGTGAACTCAAGAAAAGTAAGCTAATCCTTTTAATTTTTAGCTTTAACGAGTAGATGTTGTATGGTCTAACATTTAAATTACATTAATATTAGAATTCTAATTTCTAATTTCCTTTATAAGATTTTCCTATTTGACCGATCATTTAAATACCACTTTACATTTACAACAAAGAGCCCTCCCCCTTCATCTTGCAGTGTGTTTCTAAACTCGGTGGTGTTTTCCTGACATGGAAACATTTACCTATTTTCGAGCATTATGTTTGTTGTCGGAGACAGATCCTTTCTGAACCCTGAAACTCTCGTGACGAGAGCTCCCACAGCGAGCTGCCTGTAGTTTGAGGGGCTTTGTGCTGTCTGAGTGCTGGAATCACCACACATAGCCTCACAGAGGCAGAGCCAGACCTCACTTTGAATTTCACCCTAAATACAGGAATTTTCTTTAAAGATGTGAAGTGTCGGAAATGCAGGGCTGGCGAGTTGATTTGTAGAGGGGTTTTTTTTCTTTTCAATTTGCATATCATTTACTGCATCTCCCTTTGTTGACACCCGAGGGCCTGAGAGGAGATTTTGATCTTAATAGGAAGAGTAGGGTGGTATGACTGAGGATCTCATCCTCCTTATACTCAGCAGGGAAAACATTAGAGCTTTGCCTAGACAGTGAGACCAGCTTCACTTTCAGGTTCAGGTTCCCGAGAATCCTAGTGGGTTGAAAGAGGCCCAAAGTGTTCGTCAAATCCCTCTGCTCGGTGCTGCGGAGGTCAGATGCAGGTTGAGGCGCTGACGACTGACTCATCAACTGAAACATCAGCGGTCATCCATAATTAAAACACAGTATGAGTGAAATTTAACTTGATAGATGGTTTAAAACCACCAGTTTTATCACCTGACAACATTAAACCTGTTGTTTTCCAACCATGACTATGCTGTTTGTTGTAGTGAATGACCACAATGCTTGTAGTGCTTCATACAAATAGGCAGAATTTGTACACAAACCCTTGACACAGTGGCGAATTAACTTAAGTAAAAGTTGAATTAGACCAATATACTTTATTGCAAGTAAACGTTCTACATTCAAAATGTAAGTAAAAGTATGTAAGCATGTATTAGCAGTGAAATGTGCTTAAAGAGGAACGGGCTCTTGTCATTGTTAAATCGATTATCTACTTATTATCTTATTGGATTATCGTTATTATTATTAGTGATATATTAACCTTGAACTCATACAGTATACTTTTAGGTTGTATACCCCCTAACAATATACAAATTGATACTTAAAAATGAATTGTCAAAGAAACAAAGTGACTATGTATGTTAAAAGGATTTATTGAATAACAAATTTCCTGCTGAAAAGTCTGAGTAGCATAAAATGCAAATACTCAAGTAAAGTGACCTGTATTTGGACTTATGGACAATGCAAATGTACTTAGTTATATCCCACTACTGCTAGTATAAGAAGACGAAAAGATGTAACCCACATCCACCATCATTATTCAAAAAGCTGATTCCATGATTTGAAAAAATAGCTCACCAAATTAAGCTCCATCAATAATATATCACTAGTCTTTTCAATTTGCCATATGTAACCCTACAGAAAATTCAGAAGTAATAGTCTGGACCACTGGCAGTGTTATAATGTGGTGTCACAGTTAGTTCATAAGCATTTCACCTCCGGTCGTAGCCACAGATCCTACAATAATTAAAATCCTCGCTGTGCATTACTCCCTTGCTGGGATAGTTGGTTCCTCTGAAGAGCAGTCTGAAATAGGTCACCCCAGCACCCTGTAGTGCATCTTAAAAGTACACTGAATCAATTAAGTGTGATCATGCTCCCCTGATTATTTTGGCCCTGTTTTACCACAGAGAGGAATTTCAAATAGGCTCACTCGTTTGAATAACAAGGTTGGACTGTGGTGACAAATGGTGCCAGAGTGGGTGTTTCTTCCCCTGTTTTTCACTGCCAAATTAACTCCCTGGCTGATTGCCTGCTTTAGCATATGAGAGGAGGTGAGCGGAGGTGTGTACGTAATTGCCTTGCTTAGCTGATTATGCGTTGCAGAAGGAAAAATGTTATGAAATGCTGTTGTCACTCTCGGGAAACATGTTCTGACCTAATGAACTGATGCGTCTGCGTCTGCTTGGACTGCTGGTAGCCTTAGCACAGCGTCAAGTCCGGCTTCGAGGCCCGACACCTGTGTTTTCTTTAATGCGACTTCATAAATCCAACTCCCTCTTGTTTTTCCTCATTAAATCTGACAACATCTGGCGTGCTAGAGAGGGGCTCCTTTAATGTGGCTGCCGTTGCTGCTGGTGTTATTTTTGCCATTTTGGCTATTTTCTGCATGTGCTGAACTTTCATTAGAGCTACATCCAAGCCGCAGCCACAAACACTGTTTCCCAAAAGTTTTAAATCACCTTTATGAAAATCGCTCAAGCTGCAGCCTTAACAAATGATGAAAAGCTTCTATTTTCTAAAGAAGTATACTTACCTTTTCACCTAATAGTGTTGTCTCACTTCAAAGGGAGCACACGATTAGGCCAACATTGTCCTGCTTCTGTATCCTTTGAGTTCAAAGGGAGAGTTTGAATACCTGTATTTCATGTGCAGCCTTTTCAAATACTGTTTTAATGCAGTTTATGTGCTCTTGATATCCAGATGTGTCAGATTTTCCCCACAGTAGAATATAGCACACTACATTATGGTTGCATACAACAGCATTTTGCATAACTAAAGAATTAATGTCGCGTCTTCTTCCTTAATAGTTTTTGTTCCCCTGAACTTCAAGGACAGAGGATGAACAAACGCCTTAAGTAGCTACATACTCAGCATTGTGACGCTCTTTGCCGGCTAATGATTGGCGCCAAAGAAAGTGGCATAACGTGAGCGTCGACCAGATGTCAGAAGTGCGTCAAGGGCTCTGAGAAAAAGAACATTCCCTAAAGACGGCATTAATAAAGAAACTGGTCGAGCCCGTGGAGAAGGAGAGAGTGAGAGGCAAAGAGGAAGGAGGAGATAAAAGAGTCTGTTGAGTAGATACATCAAAGGTCTGTTAATGACAAGGGGATGCCATTAGGGTTACAGTGGCTTTTGTTTCAGCTTCCTCACACCTGCAGTTTGTTGAGGGCTCTCTATGCACTGTTTTGTTGTCTAACATTTGCATGAATGTTAAATGCATGCATGAGGGCTGCTACTCTTGGAGTTGACCAGATGTTTTGGTCAAAACGACAGCTTCCCTTTTCATTTGCAGAACAGGCTGCCACTGTAAAGAAGGATAAAGAGAGGGCTCACATAGAACAAGAGGAACCGTATGGAAAAGCTGTTATCCTGTACACCATGAAATTTATTGACTTAAAAGTTTTCTCAGTGCCTCCGGTGCTGGAGTGGGATTTGACAAATCAGAGCGTGAAATTGTGATTAGCCTCTCTCAGTTTGTAGACGGACTGGGGCACCAGCAGACTTGGCATGGCCAAAGGTGTAACCTGTTTTGTTTTGCCCCGGCACTGCTTTCCCAGATGGTGGGACCAGCTGCCACTGAATAAATGCTGGACGGTTAACAGTGTGAGAATTACCGCGGCCTTGTTTCATTTTGGAATGCATAACGGAAAGCTTGTCTTTTTTGCCACTGCCAGGAGGTGCAGGGACGTATCACCTGGTTTTCAACCAAACAATCTTTTTATTAAGGTCAGGATGTGTGTGGTAAAACTGCTCTAAAAACCTGTCCAGCGGCTCCTATACATGTATTTCTTTTATTTGCTTAGTTGGGAATGGAGACCCCCGTAGTTGATTTACCGTGTTATTGCAGTATTTCTTTACATTTCTGGTAAGATATACATCAGCAGTAGAGTCAGACAACTAAGCAACCACCTATGTACCGTCTGTCTGCAGACCGACACCAATGCCTGTGTGTCAAGAAAATCACGTGATCTCTGCAGTGGAATTAATACGTCACTTCCTTCCTGCTTGCTGCTCCTGGCTGCACCACCTCTAGCCTGAATAATGCGGAGGATTTGTCGCAGACGTGAACGCGACTTTGCAGAGAACCTCCTGCTGCGTTGTGCATGTGTGAAAAGCAAACTGCGGATTAAGTCCGGACCCAATTCTCCGGACTTTCCCGCAGGCCATGTCTGAAAACGGCTTTAGATTATTTAACCTTGTGCAGCAAGGAATCTTCCTGTACTGTTAAAATACAGTGATTAAGTCGTCACCAAAGTGAATGACTGTTATGAGATTTTATCATATCTTTTCAAAAACATCAACCAGTTCTCTTTAAACCACTTGATTATTTAAGGATCTCCTGTCCCTGGCATTGCAGTGTAATAACTGCTGTCTTTTTATTGTAATTTTTCCTGGGAGAGCGCTGCAGGCTGTGACCCCAGCTGTACATCATCATAGAGGGGGAGGATATCCCCTCTTTAAGGCTGGATTAACACATGCAGGGTGGGCCAGGAGAAGGTAAAATGACCTGTCCTGCCTTACGTGACCCCAGGCCAACCCTGCACATTGCCAAGGCTTTGCTCTTTGCTCTTGAATATGCAGAGGTCCCCTGCCTCATAGACTCGGAGGAGAGAGAGAAAAGAGTTGTATCGCATTGCAGGGAAAATTAGTGAGACCAAAGTTGGAGTTTCTGTGTGTTGGGGGCTGCGAACAATGGCAGCTTTCTGTCAGACAGCAACTTCAAAGGTCTGCTGAGTGACTGCTCTGAGTTATACTTTGTTGTAGATCACTGAGGAAATTCACAGATGTTTTCTCATACGAGACACCATTATAGCGGCTCAAGTACCCAGTAGCCCCAAGCGTCTCGCTCTCTCTCTCCCCTCTCCCTCTCCCCCTCACTCTCCTTCTCACATATGCAGTCCGCCCCCCACTCTCACCCTCTCCCTCACCCACCCTCATCCCAAGCCTCTGATATCTCTCGTATGAGACAGATGTGGAACCTGTTTTCGCTCCAACTGTCCAGAGAATAGGGAAAGTTAAAAAGGGGTTCATGTTGTGGCGTTGCCCCTCGACTCTGTCAAATCCACAGAGCTGAACTGTCAGTTCACTCAAGATGTCAGAATCACACGCAGCTCCCTTCTATCACATCCATCCGTGGTCAATTCAATAAGTTGCACATTAAATGATTTAACCTGAAAATTGACGAATGATAATGAATGATGTTCCGGTCGTGCTGCATAATTTGTATATAAATGTGTTTTTCTGTCTCCTCTGCAGATTGACGTCTTCATCACCGAACTGGACCAAAACAAAATGCTCGACAATACACTTTACATTTATTGTATATTTTTATTTATTTATAGAAAATTTCAGTTTTATATGAGTCAAATAAATGTATTTAAACCATTGACTTTGATTATCTTCCTTGTAATTTATTGTTTTTTCATATTTTATGCAAAACTTTTAAAAGTATGTAGAATAATACATAAGCACTTTCATTGAAAGTGATTGTTATGAGTTGATTCTTTGATCAGCTCTTTGTTTTAAACTAAAATAGAAATGCGATGTGATGCACTTATTCACCTCGTTGTTTTCTTTGATTTTCATTGTTGGTAGATTCAAAAAAGGCCTGCTTCCATTACGACAACTGTTGACAGTTTTGTATCCTGTATCCACTGCAAGACTTTATCTTCTTTTAAAATATTCAGCTAATCCCTGCTGCAGCTCTGTACATGTCTGCACCTCTCAACAGCGTTTCTGTTGATCGACTCTCTGCTTTATGCTTTTAAGTACTTTATGAAGTACACGGATGGTATTGACTGATACCGTGTTCAAACCTTTGAGTATCCAACCAGAAAACTATTGCAGTAGGGTTTCCTTCAAGTTAATTTCTCCATCAAATGCCAGAGGAAAAATGTCTTTTAGCCAAACCACTGCTGAGGTGACCTGTAAAACTTGAGTCACGGCCATTAGACGGTGAAGGTTTGGAGCAAGTAAATTACCTCTGGGACTGGACATTGTGTCAACGCACACAGTCATGAATTTCTTTTAAACTGTATCCAAGTCCTGCTCCGGCAGAATCCTCCCTAAGATGGAGTCCCATTGAGATGCATCATAATGTAAGAACTTACATTTGGGGCTGAACTGAGTATCTCAAAGAAAGATACTGATAATTTAAGCTGATGGCTCATAACATTGATGCAGTTGTCACCTATGGCAGAATTTCTTCCTTGCGTTGCATGACAGCTCATATGTAAAGCTGATTTAAGTTAAAATCCACCCTAAGGCTGAGTTAATATACTCAAGTTTAATGTCCACATCACTGCTTTTTAGAAACGCAGAAAAAGGGGTGTCTGTTTTTTTTATTTTTTGTGTGGATTGTCCATTCAACAAAGATACACTGACAGCTCTTTGCTGCACAGATGCAAACTTATTGTAATTCAGTTAGTCCACTCTAGTCAACTGAGTTTATTTTTGATCATTTTATTATGATTTTCATTGTAATGGTCAAATGTTTCTGATAAGATGGCCATCACAAATAGTTAACACGTTGATTTTATTTATTCATGATTAATAAATCATTTGCTAATACTTTATAAGCAGTGAATAAGAATGGATTTTGGGTTGCCAGGGTGTGAAAAATCCTTTTTCCTGGTGTTTATCCTCCTTCTGCTTGTTTTAATATATACAGTGAATGTGTGTAAAAACACTTTATCAATGACTTACCAACATATTGCTGACTTGATATACTGGTAGAAAATGAGAAGCTATGAGTATTTACCAACATTCATAACTCGATTTTTACCCTAATACAAATGTTAGACACCACACAAGGATTTGTTTTACAACCTGGCAACTCAAAACATAAATCTGTTCACCTGTTTTTATCTCCTTTATGTCAAAATCAGATAACCTGAGTAAATACATGTACGTCACTAATGTACACAACAAGTCGCTAATGACTTCGATAATGGTAAATAAAAATGTTGATGCTGCGTTAAAGATCAGTTAATAATAACGATTTGTATAACGATTTGTATATGAGCCTTATTAATAAGTTGTACCAATGTTTTTTGATCATAAAAGTAACTTCCATCCACACATTCAGAGGGTGCGTTCGTTTATACCTGACCTGCAAGAGGATTTTCAGTCAAGGTGTGAAAGCGCCAACAAATGTACAAACACTCTCTTGTGTAAATTTGGCTCAGAATTCAAAGCAATGATCTTTTCTTTCTCTGCATATTTTCTATAAACTTAACTCTATGCGCTTCTTCACCAACAGCTGCCATAAGTTGATGTAAACAAGGTTAATCTCCTCTGTTTTTTATTTTATTATCATTCAACGGTGTGACTACACCACTCCTGTAGCCAGTTTTGTAGTTTAACATGGCTCCAGTGCAGCCCAGCAGGACTCCTCCTTTCCCTCATGACTGTGTATAAAGCCGTGGGAGAGGACTGGGAACATTAATCCCTTCAAAGGAACAGATCTAATTCAAAATCTGCCGCTCCAAACTAGTTGAGAGGACAGTGATTGTTTCTGCAGGGAAGCCAGATAAAGATCAGAGGGTTGATATAGAAAACTACAACTTCCATTTCAACTGCTCTCCCACCAAAGTTTGGATGTTATCTCGTGAAAACTGCATACTTCTGGCTTCATTAAACAAAAAAGGGAAAATGTGATTTGATATGTCAGTTTAGCCTTTGTTTTAAAGTTTCTTTAAATTACAATCTGTTTGATTTGGACTCTGCAGTGGGATTTTTAACGTAAACTTCCTCCTCATACATATTGACATAGGATGTTTATAAAGAAACATAACAGAGCTGTCACTTTTGTGTTGCTGTTGTCACCTGATTTATAAACAGCTTCCGCCTGTGTGACACGTTAACGAACATACATTTGAATTAACTTGAGAGTTAAGATTGTATTGCTCGACAAAGGGGGCGAGAGAAAGAGAAATCTCAATTAGTGATAAGTTGTGATAAAACATCTGATTGAAATGCGAGAAGGAGAGAGAAGTGTTGAAATAAGTCAGTGGGGGCATAATTAAGTGTTTAATGCTGTGTTGCGGTTCAAAGGCACAACAAAGACAAGGTTTTAATTCAAATTAGAAATGAGAACTTTGTGTTGAGTCACTTGATTTAGGTCTCTCTCTCTCTCCTCCATCAAGCAAGTGAGGCAACTGCTCTCTGAGATCTCCAGAGATAACAATGTCATATTGTCACATAGGGTTCTGCTACAAATCCTTAATTACAAAAAGAGGATCAGATGACTTACAGCATCCAATACCGGGGTCTCCAGGCGGCATGAGGGGTCTTTGATCAAGAAAATCCAATTATTTGTGTATATACATTTCCCACATAGTGATTACTTCATTAATTGTCCCGCCTTTATCTCCTCCCTGCCCATCCCCCCTAATAATCAGCCCCTTTATCCAGACCAACAAACACACCATTGGAGCTTTGTGGATTCAAAGGATTTGCTTTCCCCTCTCAAAGAGCCGCCATTCTTTGATGATTGGGCAGCGGCAAACTTCAAAGTAATAAATCTTATTTCTGACTGGCTGGCGGCCCACCAAAGTCCTTATCAAAGCCTAAGAAGTGATCCCTCAGTCTTCAGATACACCGAGGAGATCCGGGAGAGAGGAGCCACCGAGGAGGAGGCAGGCACCGCTCCACGAGCTCTTCCACCGCGAATGCGCACATTTATCTGAATTACAACTTTTTTTTTTTATTTTTTATTTTTGATTTGGTTTATTCCGTCCAGAGGCAGGAGGACGTTTTTCAACCATGGCGGCAGTGGCGGTGCTGCGGAATGAGACACTCCAGGCTTTTCTTCAGGTCGGTGCGCCACTTTCTACTTTTTCACGACTTTTAATAAACTTGTAAAAACTCGCCCAACCGCGATGATTTGCATTACGCGTCTCACGCACAGGGCTGCACTTCAGACTTTTGATAGCTCGGTGTCATATAATTTAATTGCCAACACTAATAGTGTGCGTGTTAATGATTCCTGCGTCAACTTTTATGTCACATCCACACGGTTCAGGCTGCAGGATCGATTTAGTGCGCATGAAATCCAAACTGTTCAGGCAAACCATCCCAGCATTGAAGAATAATAAAAAAAGACTATGAACGCTTTACCTCATTAAATGTCTTGAGTAATGATTGTATTATAAAAATATACGTGTGTCCTTTATCCAGGATCGCACTCCGAACTCTTCTCCAGAGAACTGTAAGCACTCTCCGCTGGCTCTCCTGGCCGCCACTTGTAACCGGATCGGGCACCACCACGGATCCAACCACACAGATTTCCTCCAGGTCCCCTACGACCCCACTCTGGGCTCCCCCTCGCGTTTGTTTCACCCGTGGACTAGCGAGGGGAACCCCCAGAGCAGCCTGGCCGGCAACTCCACTTTCGGACTATCTTCCAAGCCCCAGCTGACCGCGCACATCCAGAGCTCCTTCAGCGCGCACCACGAACTGCCCCTCACCCCTCCGGCGGACCCCTCGTACCCCTATGACTTCTCCCCCGTGAAGATGCTGCCTTGCTCCATGCAGTCCCTGCAGTCCACCTGCCCCCCCACCTACGTCCCCGCCGTCAGCTACGCGGCCCCTGCTCCCATTCCGCCCGCGATGTCAAGTTTTGTCACGGGACCCTCCGGCCTTATGCACCACCACCACCAGCAGCAGAGACAGTTGTCCCCAAACCCCGGGGAGGATATTCCGTGGTGGAGCCTGCAGCAGGGGAACCACGTCAGCCACTCTGCCTCCCTGGGTCACCACCGCTTCCAGCTGCAGAGGGGCTTGGTGCTGGGACATACGGACTTTGCGCAGTACCAGACGCAGATCGCCGCGCTCCTGCACACCAAGTCCCCGCTGGCGACTGCGCGGCGGTGCAGGAGGTGCAGGTGTCCCAACTGCCAGTCCTCCACGTCCAGCGACGAGCCCGGCAAGAAGAAGCAGCACATCTGCCACATACCGGGCTGCGGGAAAGTTTACGGGAAAACGTCGCACCTGAAGGCGCACCTGAGGTGGCACTCCGGGGAGCGGCCGTTTGTGTGCAACTGGCTGTTCTGCGGCAAGAGTTTCACCAGGTCGGACGAGCTGCAGAGACACCTGAGGACTCACACGGGGGAGAAGCGCTTTGTTTGCCCGGACTGCTGCAAGAGGTTCATGAGGAGTGACCACTTGGCAAAACACGTGAAAACGCACCAGAACAAAAAGAGCAAGTGCCACGACAAGACTCTTGACCACGTCAAAAGGGAGGACACGAGGAATATGTTGTAACCCACTTTATAGTCCTTTTAAACCGTAGACATCATAGTGCAATACAGTCTGTCCTACATTAGTTAACAGTTTCTATACATAGGGCATTTTGTTTCTTTCCTTGGTTGATTTCTCACATCCTGACAAGACTTTCTGACATTGCTGGTCTGTGTAACACATGTTTTTGGTATGTGTATATATAAAAGTTTCATAAGTTAATTTTGGGACCATGGAGAAGTTCTAGCTCATGAGTTTGAATTCAGTGTCTTTGTCGTATCAAGGAAGACGAGTTTTCAACTTGTGTTTTGATCATTGTCTTCGGTGGAAGATTTCACTCCCCTGTACATTATATTTAATAGCTTTTGTTGAATGAAAGTGTCCGTTTTTCGCTCCATATGGGGCTGTTTTTAAAAGCATGCTCTTGAAAAGATCTGCTATTGTTGATATGACCCAAATACTGTGTGAGAATAAAGATTATAACATTTCCCCTTCTCAGAATAATTCATTCCATCTCCCTCAGTTATATGAGCGACGAGACGGTCAGTGTTTTATATTTGCTAAGAAACTGAATATGATATTACCTGGAATAATATGTTTGTGCTTTGTAAACTGGTGTCAAAAGTTTTACAAGTTAAGCTCTACATTTTGAAACTAAATTAAAACCAGTAAATGTGATAACCAGATGTTGTCCCTTGTGGTGACAAAGGTGGTATTTCCCTTGTACCTCTAGATAAAGGTCAAAAAGTAATTTACCCCAAAAGGGGGTCTTTGTATATTATTTTGAAAATTTATTCCACAGTCTTAACTCCTACTTGTTTTTGTCTCGTATAACCTCAAAAAAATCTTAAATTACATTTAGGGAACAGTGAGGTGACCGTGGTTGTGTTGGTCTGCACTGTATTTGAAAATCTTTACAGAAATATGTTGGAAATGTATATATATGATCTCAAACAATTCCCAATATAGTGTGAATTGATGCAAAGTAGCTTTGTGAGTGCTGGAAATCAGCCAGCAACTGTGTTAAATCTGACATAATTCATGTAAATATTTCCTCTCCATAGAACCCTGTGTCCACTGAATAACCTGAGCGCTTCATAGGTGCACACAGGTGCACATATTCTAAAATACAACTCAATCACACTTCACACTTAATAGTTTCACTGTAGGGGCATTGAATTCAAAATTAAAAACTTAGTTTTATAGGAAAAGATGCAAAATAATGTTCAAAAGAATAAGTAAATGAAATAAGTCGTTGGGAAATTATCGTACATTTTCTTCACATTGTATATTTGTCTATTTCTTACATTTGAATAAAGTGTGCAGATGTTAAAATTTATGAATGCACTCTGATCGATGTGGTCTATTTGTTTCTGCATTTTACATTTACCTCTGAGAACTTTGTAGTGAAACCGTGGACTGAGTTCTCTCAGATCAAGTAACAGAGAGACACTCTGCCTTTAACAGAGATATCCCTGGATTCATGTTATACACATTATACACAGCAGCTTCAATGTCTAACTTTAACGTCACTCACGGTCTTGATGGACGAAGAAGTTTGTCCTTTTCTGCGTTGACTCATGTTACATTTTTAAGGGCAGACTGCTCATTGATGACATGTCAACACCTAAATTTAATGTCATGTTATATCACTAACTTCTCTACCACAGCAGTTTACTGTGAATCACCTTGCTCAAAGGCACTTCTTTGTGGTACGACTGTGTATTTATGTGTGTGCAACTACTTTTTGGGCGATTGCTTTTCATGCTGACCTCCTCCATCAAGACTTTTCAGTGTTGACTGGGGACTTTAAGCAATGAATGACCTTCTGGGGAAAGAAAAAACAATAATCTCTAACCATTTGAGGCTTTCTTACATGAAACTAATAATCGCATTGGAGGAAAGAACTTTTCAGCATTTAAAAGATCTGAACAAGAGAAAATCTGAGAATAGCCGCTGCCTGCACCGAGCAGTCACGCTGTCCTCCTGACTGTCTTATGTGGGATCAATGAAAATGTCAGTATCAAGACAACAACTGCTGCCACTCACTGGAGTTTTGAACTGTCAGTTGCTGCCTCAACAGCGCCCCCTTTTGAAAGATAAACCCAAATATTCTTTAAAAAAAAGTAACTTATCACAGAGTAAAGACCGCCTCAATTCAACACCTTCTATTGGCTTTACTTCTCTTATGTACCCATTTTCATCTGTCTTGTCCTTGGTAAATAAACTCACATACACATGAATAACAAAAACCAACATTAGAAAACAATAACAACAAGTTATTACAATGTTGGTGTCTTGAAAGGTTTATTTACATTAGTGATATTTGTAAATGTCAGCCAATCAGGACTGTGTTTTTAAAATTATCATCAGATGACAAAACAGTTATTCACAGTACACAACATCTCTGTAGTTTATATAATCCTACATGACTGCTGCCTCGTGCACTTGGTCTGAGATGTGCAAGTGAGTTGTTTCACCAAATCCAAAGAATGAAGAATCTGCACGAGTATTAACACACATTCATCACAAAAGAATGAGGAGGAATGAAGATTTAAAAATGTACAGTATAGGAGGAGATTTGACCATTTGAACTGTAAAGTCTTTCTACAAATTGCATGATCCTATTATAGAAATGATGCCAATATTAAGTTGAGCACAGTCAGACAGAGGCATTGTGAGGCTCACTGGTCTTTAGCACTGTAAAAGGCCACAATGCTTAAATGCTCACAGAGAAGAATATCATATATTATAGAATATCATTAAATTTATTTCAAAAAATGAATGAAAGACTTAATGACCTAGATTTTATTTTATCTGCCATTGTCCATATGTGACTCAAAATTATTTAACCTCTAGGAATAAAATAATTATCTAGAAAAGGGATAAATACTTATTCCTAATCTTTTTCTTTGTCATTTACACTTTCAATGCCCCTTATGCAATATATAAGCAGTATATAAACAATGTAGTTGTATTCATTTATCAAGACATATCATAGAAATTTGTCTTTATATTGTTCTGAATATGAAGCATCTATATATGATATTAAATTATTTATTAAGAGAGTAGTTTTCACTCTTCCTGAATAAAATACAAACCACTGATGATGACCACAGGAAGTAGCTCAAAGCTCCGTAAGCAATGACGTAAGTGAACATCGAGTTAAGAATTTATCTTTGTCAATATGATGTTTCTGATGCCAAGAACAAATTTTGAGTCAGTGAATGATTTGCACATGCTACTACATGTTCTATAACATTACATATATACTGTAAACAGCCTTTTATCTGGTTACCACTGCATTCTAGCATGTTATAAATGACTTATTGAGTGTTTATATAAATGTTGATGTGCCCACTAAACAGAACTTCTGGGTTTGTGCTGAAATGATAAAAGATTAACATGATTAAATATCATGTTTAGGAATCATATTGAAAACAGTGATTGAGACCTTCATATGAAAAATGTCATAATTCTCTTTGGTCATGTGAGCTTTAGAGATGGAGTTCAGTTAGACGTTGTCATCAGACAGGAACTGACTTCTCTGTGGCTTTGGCTCCACGCACGCTATCAAAATAAAATGACTGATAGGCTGTGGAGTGATTTAAATCCTGATGTCAACAACTGTAAATGGCTGCATCGATGGAGGATAATTATTTAGTGCTTCAGATTTGGCAGCTGCTGCTATACATTCAAGAGGCCGAGTAAAAACTGTTTGAGCATTTGATAAATGAATGTTGACTCCGACAGCTAAATCTGGACTATGTAAGACATATTTTTGTGGAACGTTTGGTCAAAACATCACTTGGTATCATCAGTTCTCATTCATGTAGTGATGGTTTGGATGGATTTGATTGACAGTGGCAAAAAAGTGAAAGCCTGACTGGTCAGAGGAAATACATCAGGGGAGGCATCACCTGTCTCCTTACTGAGCCCCACCCACCTCAAAACAGTGAGAATAAATAAAAAACATAATACAGAAAATATTTCACGTTAACTAACTTTGAACAAAGAATCCCAAAAGTTTTTAGAACCTTTAAGTAGTGATTTTCCAATACTGATACAAACATCGGAAACATCTCCGATACTGTGAGTATGCAAATATAAGTACCTATCCGATACAATGTCTTACAAAGTATATTAGTTTCACCCAGGTTGCAATTGTCTTTTCCCAAAAATCCAATATTCTTTGCTGCTTCAAAACAGCAGTTATGCTTGAGTGGTGCACTACTGCCACCCGAAAGAAGAAGTGATTTCCTGTTGAGTTGATTCAGCCAGAATGAGATGAAATGTCGGCAATTTTGTCAGCATTTTGGCAATATGTCACGACAATGACAGTGCTGAACAGTATATATAAATACACAATGTGTTGGACATCAACAATGACCACGATTGTTCCCAAACATAAACGTTTAATGTTGCCATGACGAAGACCCTAACCTTTGCAAAGTGCTAATTTTGCCCCAAATCAAATTGTGTGTCAAACCTTAACAGAGCATGTATTTAAACCCAAACCAGGACGTTTGACCTTTCTCTGATTCTGACCAGGTCATTTCTTCACCAGAGCTTATTTACTTTTCAACAGTGATGTGTAATAGTTACGGAAGTCAGAGACCAATGATGTGATTCAGCAAAGTGACTTGTAATGTACTTTATATGAATAAACAGCCATCTGCTCTCGGACACTTGCTACTGAAATACAGATAGATTTTTGTCTGCAGCAGTGAGAGATGATGGGAGGTTTTCATGTTCCAAGAGAAACACTCAAACACAACAGACTCATTCAGTCAAACACTATAAACCTCCTCTTGTTGTGTAATTGAGATGACCACATTACATCTCATTCAATTTTACAAAGCACAACAGCTGGAGAAATTGAAACAAATAAAATCCCTGTTGTTCCTTTGTTTATTTAATCTACACATGTAACTTTAACTTTAGGACTCAGATGACATTGCTTTGTAATTTCACGAAGATTTATTTTCCATTGTTGAAATAATTCCTCTGATTGTAACCAGCCATTTTGAGTCATTTACATTTTTATGAGAAAATTAAAGGATTGTACTTTTGCATATTTTAATTGGCTTTTAAGGGGGAAAAGGGGGTACTGGGTATTTAAACCATGAAAAATTGTTAAATTGGATTCTAACTTTGTCTTGTTATTTCTAGACGTATAAAACTGTTAAAATGATAAAGACGAAATTTCATGCCAGTTCTGATTAAAATGGTGACTCTTGAATGGAGACTTACACGTGAGGGGTCAGACAGAGTCAGTCCCACGCTGGGCTCCATGTTTAATACATCAGTACACAGTGATTAAAGTCTAATTAAAACCTGATTTTTCCTCATAACTGATTCCCATCTCATTATTGAATACATAAATATGTTTAGATGCAGATAAGCATGTACATAGCTTCACAGTGTTTGCCCAGTAATAAAACGCAGTGAGGGTACTTGAACCAGCAACTCCCCGTGGACACGTTTTCATCCCCTGGGCATTAAACCTTGTTTACACTTTGTCCTTGACCCAATTTGAGCTAAAAAAACAGATTTATAAGTAATGTTTGTTCGTCTTTACAAAAAAATGTTTTTCATGCATTATATTTGCCTGGACTGTGTTCCTATATACAGTGTCTGTGTCCTTCTCTTAACAAATCAACTATTACAACTACTACAGCTAGCAGCTAATACAAATAGCTTAGCATTGTTTCAGAATTTTTTTTAAATTTAACTACACAATACACAACAAAAATGTCCTGTATTAATAGCTAATTTTCCTAATTATTTTAAAAGCTGAAAGGCTTGTTAGTGAATGCTAAGCTAACAAGCTGCTGCTGGTTATTTATTATGTTATTTTCAAACCCTCTTAAATACAGTGGTGCATCAGACTGATAAGTTACTATCAATGTGTTAGTACCTGACTCACCATCCATCCATCCATCCATCCAGCCATCCCGTGAGGGCGAGGGGTGAACAGGGCGTCTGTCCATCATTGGGTCAAACAACCTTCCATCCTCACATTCACACCTAAGGCCAATTCTCCTATTAACCTAACCTGCATGTCTTTGGACTGTGGGAGGAAACTGGAATAGCCAGAAAAAAACCCTCAGAGACACACGGAGAGAACATGCAAGCTCCGCACAGACAGCAAGGCCCTGGTCGGCCATTAGGTTCCAGCCCAGAACCTGAGCATGTTGGTCAAATGTATTGTTGGTGCATCGTTATCTTGACGCAGTGGAAAGCAATTGTATGATTGACCAACCAAAACCTGGTAAAACCGTCTTTGTTGTTAAAGTAGCAAAAGTGAATTTATAGACTTGCACTTGCTCCATGCACTTTATTCAATACACTTATATGATTCAAATTCACCTACATATTTTGGTTTAGGAAGCTCCAGCAGACTGCAGGAGGCAGTACCAAAATACAGAAGTCTTGGACACGTTGCCCCAGCTCCTCTGAAAATTCTGACTACGGCCCTGGAGCATCACCTGCTCTAATGTGATAAAACAAGGGTTTTCACACAGCAGCAGCCGTAGCCTATTTCATTCTTAATCCTCACTGCAATTAATCTGTGCCACGTGAGTTTAATTCATCCATTTGTTTTAGTAAATTGCCACATGAATAACTTTATTTACCTCTTTATATTCAAACATGATGATTTGCGTTGTTACAGGACTTACGGCAGAGTCATTATTGTGTTTAAAGCCAGATTTGTGTGCTGCTCTTGTAATTCACTGACAGCTGCAGGCTCACAGAGACACAAGAGCATGACCAGGAGAAGTTTGTTCCCGCAAGGAGATTTTTTTTTTTTATTTCTGTCACAGGCTTATTTTCAGTCACTGGCAATTCAGACAATTAGTCATGTTCAAATGAGAGTTTGTCCACAGACTGCAGTGAAAATAATCACAAATACAGTAATTGTCTCATTCACACACCCCTCCTCTCTTTCTCTCATTCAGATTCTCTGGGTTTGGATTATACGCCACCTTGTGGACAGTCTCATACTGGTGAAAACCATCATCACAGCCTTTCTCTTTGGATTTTCACATCTTCTGTTGTATTTCTTAAACCAATCATCTGCAAAACCCCCAAAACCTGCTTATTTGTCAATGCCATTGCAGGGTTTCTGTTTTTTTACAAAGACCTATTGGCATTGACTGGAAGTGTATTTGTTGGTACGAATTGATTGTACAAAGGTTTAATTACCAAATGAGCTAAGCAGGAAACAGCCAGGGGGCCTAAACCACCCTAAAATCACATAGTTTTTCTTTATGGTATCTCAGTGGTTATTTGATCAATTACATATTTCAGAAGCATAATATAAACTGAAATAATATATAGGCCTTAAAAGATACTGTCAGCTTAGAAATGTCAATGTCTACATACACTAATTCTCACATATGTATGTTGACGTCTGTTATTGTTCTTGGTCACTCCGGTGCAGTTTAGTGTAAAATTATCTCTGTGTGATTCCACATTGTTTTCTTTCCAACCTGTGGGATAAATAAGAAGGAATTTTGTCATAGACTGAACATTTTAAAATTTTAACTTGACTTAGCTAACTCAGGCTCGTGAAGCCTCATACAATTTTTGATTGAAAGTAACATTTATTGTTCAAAGTAAAAGGACTGTAGATAGTGCCGTCACTTACATTAGGAAGGGATCTCTTTGAGACCATGCAGTATGAATAGGAGGGGTAATCAGTCAAAACAGACACATATCCTTTAATACATGTAAAGTCTGGGCATGTGTGTACTCCAACAATGTAAATATACAATTTAGGGCAGGTCCTGTCTCGTATACAGCCCCCAGTGTCAAAATGTAGTCTTCAGAATTTGTTTTAATTTTAATTGTGTGCAAACTTCAAAACATCTAAATATCCGAATCAGTCTTGGCTTTATTGGCCAAGTATGAGTGCACATGCAAGGATTTTTTACATTGTCCTCAGTGTACCTACAATGAAACAGACATAGAGCTATAGGGGCGAGGAAACAAAACTGAATGGTACAAAAATGCTTAAATATTAGTGGTGGATCCTTCAGACTGTACACTACAATATAGCACGTGAAAGGAAAGCAGGG
Source organism: Verasper variegatus (assembly GCA_026259375.1). Lineage (NCBI taxonomy): Eukaryota > Metazoa > Chordata > Actinopteri > Pleuronectiformes > Pleuronectidae > Verasper > Verasper variegatus. The sequence continues at coordinate 11,586,375 of CM048052.1, forward strand.
GAATATGCAGCTAGTCTTGAAATTAAAATATGTAGTCAAAAATATCCAATCCTAACTGACTCACATCAGTTTAATGGGACATATAGGTGGGGGTGAACCAGAGGATTGACCGGGGTCCACAGCTCAATTTAGCCCCTGATCCAGGCCTGAGAGTCATCGGAGGAGTCGGGGCCGGACAGCAACCTACACACGGGCAACACCTGAAGCTCCACAGTGCTGAAAAACACCGGAAGCCCTCCTCATACAGGCTTTCACCAGTGTTACTACATGTGATGTTATCTTCAGTCATGACCCATCACCAGAGGAAGGAGCACAGTCCAGAACAAATCTCCTGCATGGAGACTCCATGGGTGACCTTTGGTTGTGATTGGCTGTCTCTTTGTGCATGTCCCTGTGATCATGTAAGATGGTGACGTGTTCCACATTAATGGCTCCGGTTTATAATTAGCTCGCTGGTGTATTTCTGGAATGGCCCATTTGAGCTGTTGTGTAAAAGCCATTCTTGGTTTCTCACTGCCACCTTGTGGAGGTTTTTGTGCTCTCTCTGTGTCATCATGCAGGTTACGTCTTCACACCATCGAGTGCACACATACTATAAAAAATGAAATAAAATGTAAGAGACAGGCGATTATTATTCAACAACAATCCGTGTTGGAATCAGTGTGTTGCCAGTGTTGGCCATTGGTCTGTATTTTTCCAATGGTCACAATCGTGCACGTGATGGGAGGGTGAAGAAATAAATAATTGGAAACAATTAAAGCAGCATTCAGGTTCCTGACAGTGTTGCTCTCTTTTCTGTTGTCCTCTTGCCCCCCCCCCATACACATCCAAGAGCAAAACCGCCCCCCCCCCCCTCTTCCATCCAGATCCCTCCTCACGTATAATGTGTTGCTCATGGCATCAAACTTCAAGTCCACGTTCGTAACCGGGACTCAAACCGGAGCTGGGCTGCATAGATCCCGGAGACAATAACACTTTTCCAGTAAGACACGAAAAGTCTAAATTCAGGGGCGCCATTCAGAGTGGAGCCTCCAGACTGCCTGTGCCTGCGGACCCATCTGCTCCGTGCCCAGACATGCAGCATGCATCGGTGGAGATAATGTACAGCTTGAATCCCGTGACTCATCTGTGACCGCAAGACAAGACGAGGCTCGCTTTAAACAAGTCCTATCCACTTCAGCAGCTGTAACAAGGTCACCTTGATATGGATCTAGTGGGGAACTGAAGCACGGGGCTGTTATTATTTTTGGAGTGTGGCAGAGAGCGCACGCATGCAGCAGCCCCTTCCTCGTGCAGGACTCAATTTTTTGGTGGTAAATTCACTTTCTCTTCTCTCCCCCCCCCCCCTACTGGACTGCACCTGTTCACCTGGATACACAGCATCACGGTGAGTGGCTTTGCTCTATTTTGGAATGTGACTCTGTTAGAAACAGAGTCAGAAACTGAACTGGGATGAAGATGGAGATGCTCTAACAGGTGTTTTTTATAAGGTCTGCTGCCTTTAAAATATGAGGTCGGGACATAATCGGCTTTTAAATAGAATGTGTAGAAACTGTTGCTGCTCTTTATTCTCATAGTGTTTTTAGAGAGGGGTGCATATCGTCTTTTTCAACCTGCATCACAGTCAATAAGGGAATAATCACCTTGAGCTGATATTTTCGTTGACTGCAAAAACATTTAGGCCAAATAATCTGCTCTTTTATTTTATTTATTTTTATTTTTGCACAAGGCTTATACATTCCTGAGGATATGATATCTGTAGCTGTATTGCTTAATTAACCATGGGCTATTTATTGCTGAATGAAACCCATGAGGCTCCATCCTCCAGCCTGATCAAGATATGATGCTGCCCCTGTCACTGAATAGTTGAGACTGAACTTGTCATCCACTGTTTATTTGTTATTATTATTATTTTAAATCCCCCCTTCCTGCCTGGACCAGTTGAATTTCAACTTGTCAGACAGATTGTGCCCTTGTCAAGTTACATCTGTTTCACTGTTAAACCGCATATTCACTGCACGATCCCTGTGCGCTTTTCTCTCTCTCTCCCTCTCTGCCAGTGAGCCCTTACCTTTCCCTCGTGGGTCATAAAGAAGGAGAGATTTTTTTGGGGGGGGGATTAAAAGAAAAGAAAAGAAAAGTGTCCAGGCTTTTTTTTTGTGAAGACTTTGGCACAGGGTCTCAGGAGCGATGGCGGCGTCTGCACCCTCCTCCTCCACCACCACCACCACCACCACCTCCTCATCCTCCACCAACGGCGGCGGCGAAGCGGATCCCAACTCGACAAATTTACGACCACCGGGCTCAAGTAGGTCCATCACAGATAAAACGCAGTTTCACGTGCAGTGCGCTATTTACTTTGTGGGCATCGCCATTCATCATTTCCCATCGAGAGAGGGGGGGGGGGTGGATTGAGGGATCGAGGGAGGGGGGTAAGAAAAAAAAATCCATTGCCATTTGAAAAGCCTTCCTCCGCCACAAATCACCGCTGCATCCCCCCCCCCCCCCCCCCCCCCCCCCCCCCCCCCCCCCCCCCCCCCCCCCCCCCCCCCCCGACACATCATGTTTGCGGACCTCCCGGCGTCTGAGACACGGGAACGCCGCCCCTGATGTCACACGCTGAGGGCAGCTCCTGTCATGGCTCTGGAGGTTTTCTTATTGAGAAAGGCTCAAATATAGATGCATTAACAAAAACTGCAAATTATCATCGTTATTATTAATGTCAACATTGTATTACCAGTCTTAGAATATTGTCATTTTAGTGCCTTCATATTTGCATTTCAATTTTTTTTTTTTTATTCTATGTTTTTTTTGCCCCTCGGTTTGGCTGAATGTTCTCCAGTTGATTAAAGTGGCTGCGGGGGGGGGGGGGGGGAATTGCCCCTCAAGTGCTGGTTAATTCACTTTTATTAAATGGCTGCTAATGGCACACTTAAGCATTGTAGAGACCACAGAGAAAAAATGTATATAAGCCTGATTCTCACTGATGAATGAGCTGGAGGTCTAAAGAAAATCAAGTGACAGGTGTAGATGTGTTCTGACAAAAAAAAAATATATAAATAATAATAAGCTATTACTTTTATTATCGAGTGCAAACCTAACTATGGTCGTTTTATCTCGCCAGTATTTGGCTTTAAGGGCGCATTGGCTTTGCGTTGTGAATTAATATGTGTCTGGTGAAACCCATTGTGTTAGGCCCATGCAGAAATAAAATGTTTTGTCCACCTGTTTTATAGCATCAGCTCTGCAGATGCATGCTACATATAATCTGGATGATATTTGTCAGCACATCTGCTCCTTTTTTTTTTATTTCTTTTTTCTCGTTCCATTGTCTGTCTTCTTGGTTTGCTCCTCGTTGCCCATCTAATTTCCTCCTGCAAAAAAAAAAAAAATCATTATGAGGACTGAGTTAAAATGCGTCCAATAAGCTCAGCAGGGCAATGATGTATCTAATGATCCAAAGCAAGGGTTAAATTGGGGTGTGGGAATGGGACTGCCCCCCCCCCCACCCACCCATCCTCCTCCTCTTCCTCCCCTCCTCCCTCCTCCTCCTCCAAAGTTGCTGCTTTTCAGGATTTGGTCTGTGCCCCCCCCCCCCATCCAAGGTGCCCCATCCCCTCTCTGGCTGGAAGCCCTTGATAACGCCAGTAATTCTCTATCTGTCACCGGGCAGCCGCCTCCTGTCGACTGATGCTCGCATATTTAACCAGCATCTTTCTGTCTTTTTCCCTTTTCCTCACCCACTTAGATCTTTGAGGCCTGGCGTGGATCCCAAACGCCTAATTAATTTTACGTCCTCGCCCATAAGTCATGAACGGTTATACACGTTGAGTGGAAGTGGGCTAATCCAGACAGGGGCCCGGGGAGTGCAACGACTAAATGTTCAAAAATAATCCCAAGACACCTAGTCTGCGTGGCTATTTTTGTTTCAGCACTCGACCTCATATACTTTCCATTTACATTCTATTCATTTTATTGTTCCATGCTAAATTATAACCGACTATGTAATTTTGGGGGGAGCACCATCATTTATTAGGCCCCCTAATTGTTTTCCTGATGAATAATAATTTCAGGCTATGATGCTTGGTGTGGAGTTGCGCATGGATGTACTAGGAAATTGGGAATGAAGATATGTGGTAAGTCAGTTATTTTGAATTATTATATATTTCTGAAAAAATTATGCTAAAATATTAATGATCACGAATAGATACCATATCTGGCGTTAGGGCCACTGATAGGCTTCATGGCCTGCATGGTTTTACGCAATGGAAAACAACGTGAATTCTTGGACGAATTTGATTTTGAAATATCATCCAATAAAGGATGAACCATTTAGACTGGATGGAAGCTAGGGAGCAATGGGCATTAACGGTCAAAGCATTAATTTGTCCCTGGGTTGGAGTTTGAGAGTCTATTTGAGTCTCATACACCATTGACCAAGGACGGACTGACACCCAGCATAATGGTGCATGTCACGCGTCAGTGCGCAGCGCAATGTTTCTGTCTTTTTTTCTTCTTTCTTTTTGACCGACACGATCTACTGGGTTGATTGGGGCCCCGTTTAATTACATGGGACTTTAAGTCAAGCTGCAGCAGTGAAATAAAATAAAATAAAATAAAGCTTTATTCTTGATGGTTTGGCACAAGAAGGAAAACAAAGCGTCCCTTGTTGCGCAATTTGGAGATGAGATTTTAGAAATTTACCAGTGCGCTTTACTCTCTCCTGCAGTTTTGAGTGATAAACACATGTATGTATTACATTCACATGTATGTATATCGCCGCGGCCCTCTGGCATGTACCTCGGGACTGCCTGTGCTGTTATCAGACCACTTGTGATGTTTCCTGAAGTGTGCACAGTGTCAGAGGAGCTTTAATAAGAATTTGCATGCCTCCACACGATGACAGAGATTTGTGTTTGCTTGGCTGGAGTTTGGTGCTGATCTCACCACAACCTCCCACACAGACCCCCCTCCCTCCCGCCGCCCGTGAATGGGACTCCCAGTGCATGATTGGGACCACCTCCCTAACCCTCAACCCCTCCCCAAAAACAGAGACAGTAAAGTCCAGATTCCCCAGAGCAGTACCAGAGAGACAGAGGGAGGGATATGTGAGGAGAGGGAGACCAGGAAGCCTGTTGTCATTATTAGTGGGCCTGTTGTGGTATATTGAACAAAAACAGCTGCAGCTCTCAACATGTATGCAAAGTGTAACCATGCTCCGGACTCCCCGTCTTCCTGCAACCGTGCAGGATTTTTGCAGAAGAACAACAGTCTGGAGGAGAGGAGCAGGATCGTAGGTTCCCTCAAGGAGCGCGCGGCCAAGAACCTGATGTCCTGCGATAACAGCGGCGGAGACGCGCACTTCAGACGCACGGAGATGGACTTCTCCAACCTGTTCGCCAGAGGTAAGGCTGCATATGTTATTTCCACTTTAAATGAAACATGGTTCATTTAATATAAAATGTAATGAAATTAACATAAAAAATAAGAAAATAATCTGGATTCTAAAAATCAAACATGCAAGGGATAGAAAATAATTCCTTAGATGCAATGACACTTATTGTTATTTAATTGCATCATGTTGTATATGTGCATTGATTAATTGATGCTTTGAAACTGTTTTTAGCATTCAAAGGATTTAAGTAAGGATTCAAAATCTGCAAATGAGAAAAGTAATTCTTAGCCAGTTGAGAAACTCTGAGGTCACCACCGAATTCAACAGTAACTTGTGAAAAATACCAGTGAAAATCCACAGCATGATAGCAAGCTTCAGATTTAGTTTAAATCACAAGAGACACAAACAAACATTGGTTTAATGGATGTATATTTCTTGTTTGGTAGATCTGTTGCCTGCTAAAAATGGAGAAGAACAGACGATGCAGTTCATGCTGGAGGTCGTGGAAATCCTCACCAACTACATCCGGAAGACCTTCGACCGGTCCACCAAGGTCCTGGACTTCCACCACCCCCACCAGCTGCTGGAGGGCATGGAGGGCTTCAACCTGGAGCTGTCCGAGCAGCCCGAGTCCCTGGAGCAGATCCTGGTGGACTGCAGGGACACCCTGAAATATGGAGTGAGGACAGGTGAGAGAGGCCCGGGGGGGGGGGGGGGGGGGGGGGGGTGCTTTGCGGCCTGTCGCGATCAATAACTCTCATTAGCTTACATGTCATGTGTAATGATCACGAATCTCAAATGATGAATTGTTTTCTGTTGCTTTGTTGTCTCTTTGTCGATGGCTGCAGGCCACCCCAGGTTCTTTAACCAGCTGTCCACTGGATTAGACATCGTTGGGTTGGCAGGAGAGTGGCTCACCTCTACAGCCAACACTAACATGTGAGTACAATGATGCATCCAGTACTTCTTTAAAATCTCTGCACTCTATAACCACAGATAATGATCGTATTAATCCAGACTGAAAAGCTTATTTGCCCTCCCTGTTTTTCAATGGCCTGTGTAGAGGAGGAGCTCTCATTTGAAGTGACATCCAGTAATGATTGTTTTTAGCTTAAGAATGCCCTGCAGCTTCTAAAAGGCCGTCAATCAAGCGGGAAAATAAAAAGAACAAAAGAAGACATTTGTACAGTTTCTCCCCCGCAGTGTTGTCGATGCAGGCCTGTGCACGGGCTGTGGTCACATAATTCAGCCCTGCAGGCAAACTAAATTGCATATTGATTCGCATTCACAGTTTACATGGTGTCTTTGTTTCATGTAACGCTAGTTCCTGTAACATACCAATGCCAGGAGGGAGAAACAGCCTCTCCCCCCCAGACCATCTGTACACAGTGTATGTGCAAACATCACTGGGACTCAGCAATGATACTGATGTACTGTGGAGATATCTCTACTATAATGCAGAACAGTACATAGGCCACGCAATTTTGTATAGTCTCTCCCCTAAATGATGGTTGAACATAAAACAAAATTGAGAAGTGCTGTATTTTATGCATTTTTTATTTTATAAGTTTATGTCATAAACCTGTAGCTATGGGACCTTCTTGGTGGCCCAGTGGTCCACGAAGCCTATGGGGGCTTACATCAGAGCTTCTTTAACAACATGTTTCCTGCTCTCATTCCCATTGTAAACTTTTCAATTAATGTGAAATGCTGAAAAAAATCATTTATAAGAGCATTACCATCAACTGTAATGGGTAACAGTCCTTACCCTCCAACCCTGAATTTGCTTATTTAAGGTTCATTAAATAATTGACTTACCATATATGCAATTTGAAAAACCGCCATAAAGGAGGGCTCACATTTGATATCAGTATAAACCTCTATTACAAGCCTCTATTGCTCAACTTAAACCTGGATCAGTGTCTGTGGTCTGCCTCCTGTTTGCTGGTTCAGTCTGTGTTACACCGGCTCACATCTCCAATGAGTTCACTCTGTTGTGTTTTCGGCACCATCAAAAGAGCATAAGTTAAAACTAGAAGGCGGAGGCTTCTTACGTACTTGTGATTTACCTTCATTAATTACAACCCTAATTTCCGCCGTCAGATATTGACTGACACTAATAGACTGACAGTCGCACCGAGGTCTGACATAATCACAATGAGCGAGTGTCGTCTGCATGAACGAATGCAAGGAAATTAATATGTGACGTCTGTGAAGTGGCATCTGACTTGTTTATATTTGTATTTCCCTTGGTATTACCGCTCTGTGTCTGTATATATATATGTTGAAGATGCTGTGGGGCACATGCAACATCCTGTTCATTTTCTTTCTTTTTGCATGAATGGAGAGATAATGACTGTATGTGAACATGTTGGTCAGGAGAAGATGAGAATCATCTCCTCTGTGAGGCCAAAGAGGCATATATATAAAACATATACTGTTCTTTAAGAAATTAAACTGTGAAAAAAGCTATTCTGCAATAAGAAGATATAAGACAATATAAAAAACATCTGTTTTGTAACTGATAGCAATTCTACTCTTTCTGCAATGTTTACAGTAAAGGTTAATTCCATTTTGGGTACACTGGTGTTATAGTTTAAATATTGGCATTGGGTTTACATCACATTTCTCACTCTTAATGCTTTGTCAACTGAGCCCTGGCTGTAAGTCATTTTCTGTGTCATTTCCCTGCACAGTCCATTTCTGAAGATATTAGAAAATGTTTTCATTGAAGTGACATTGTGTACAGAAGACTGTATTATTATTTGTATGATTATGATCATGATTATGATTTCAGGTTCACCTATGAGATCGCCCCTGTCTTTGTTCTCATGGAGCAGCTGACACTGAAGAAGATGAGAGAAATCATTGGCTGGCCTGAAGGAGAGGGGGATGGAATATTTTCTCCAGGTAAAAGCCAAACCGCTCCTGTCGTGATCAAACAGCAAACAGCAAACATGTCAGACTCTCAGATACAATCAGAGGCTTAACTTTTATTTTACATTCATTTCTTATTACCTGCGCCAAGGTGGTTATGTTTGTTTGTTTTGTTTGCTTTACATTTGTTTGTTAGTTAGCAGGATTAAGCTAAAAGTTCTTAACTAATTTCCATGAAATTTTGTGGAGGGGTGAGACATGACCCGAGGAAGAAGTGATTCAATTTGGTTGCAGATCCAAAATAAAACAGCTGATCCAGAATATTTTATTTTTTTACTTTTATCTTTCTTTCACATTGTGAGATTTTTTTTTTTTGTTTGGCTTGATAAAATTTAAGATGACTGCTGGGCCTTGGCAGAGGTGTATGCACTCCACTGAATGCCATCCTAGTTTAGTTTAGCAATGAATCTGAATCTGGCAAAGGATCTCCTACAGTTTGCAGTGTAAGTGAAAGAAGCAACACCATTTGTGTATATAGCTATTTCATAATTTAGAATTCTGCATTCAAAGCACACGTCCCTGACAATTGTACTTAATTACAGTGGTTGAGTAATTCAATTCAGTTCAGTTTTATTTGTATAGCGACAAATCACAACATAAATTATCCTAAGGCACTTTACATAGTAAGGTCAAGACCAAACAGAGAAACTCAGCAGTTTCCTACAATGAGCAAACACTTACGCAACTGTGGAGAAGAAAATCCCTTATTAACAGGTAGAACCCTCTGGTGGAACCATACTCGATGTGGGCGTCAACGATCTGCCTCTACCAGTGGGGTGAGCGGAGACGAGAGGAGAGCTGGGTGGAAAAGAGGGGAGAGTAGAGAAGGAGTGACCAGGAACAGTTGTGTAACCATCATATTTAAGCTCTGACTGGTTGCTGTACTTTAAATAATGAGAGTGATATTTATGTCTGCAGGGGGAGCGATCTCCAACATGTACAGTGTGATGATTGCCAGATACAAGTTCTTTCCCGAAGTCAAGACCCAAGGCATGGCAGCTGCACCCAGACTGGTCCTCTTCACCTCAGAGCACGTCAGTCTAACAACATCTCCATGTCCCTCATTAATCACTGTTCTTATCTTTGCAAATCTCAAGTGTACAAGTTTCAATCTGACCGATCAACATTGTTTGTGCAGAGTCACTACTCCATCAAGAAAGCCAGTGCAGCCTTGGGCTTTGGAACAGAGAACCTGATCCTTCTGAACACAGATGAGAGGTTTGCTTTATATTTGCCCTACGCGCACACAACCTGGTAAAATTTCAAATATCTTTTTACTGCACGCTTTCTTCTTTTTCTAGAGGGAGAGTCGTTCCTGCTGATTTGGAAGCCAAAGTAATAGAGGCCAAGCAAAAGGTGAATGTCAGCAACAGCGAGTCAAACATCATCCCCACTAACTTATTTATTTACTCTGCACAAGGAGAAACTCTCATATGGAGTTTACTCATATGAGGAGGAAGAACTTATGTATACCAGAGCCGCAGCGTTACTTCAATGAGGTTAATAATTCCCTCTGCTCACATGTGATGCAACCCTGCACTAAAGCACCTCTCATGCAAGTCATTCTTCAAAGCTAAAATGATGTGCAGACTGGGAGAAATTGGAAAGCAATTATGTCCCAACAATAGGCACAGACAGGAAGAGTGCATTATTTGGGAAATGGGCTTTAGCCCCAGTCTCTTTGATGTCAACAATAGCTTGCAGAGAAAGAATATAACAACCTGAATTCTGCCCAGAATTTGCACAGCCAGTATTTCATTTTCTCTATTTTCCCCAATGCTTTTGGTTTTCAGGGGTACGTTCCAATGTTCGTGAACGCCACCGCCGGTACCACCGTCTATGGAGCCTTTGATCCCATCAATGAAATTGCAGACATCTGCGAAAAGTACAACATGTGGCTTCACGTGGACGTAAGAGAATATTGATAATTTTCATTCCAAAAAAGAGACAACTACTGTAGATATCAGCTATAATTAGGACCATTGGTTCATAAGTCTGTAATAAGTGTGCTGTGTTTTCTGAAGGGAGCCTGGGGAGGAGGTTTGCTGATGTCCAGGAAACACAGACACAAGCTGAACGGAGTCGAGAGGTAAAAGAACACAACACAACGTATTCTTTTAAAGAGCACTTCACCAATGTTATACATCAAGTTCAGTTTACTTGCTACAGACAAAACAACAAATTCTGCCTGTAAAAATGGCTTGATAAAGTATTGTCTTTTGTCTTTTATATAGAGTAGTTATTAGAGAAAACAACCCTGGTGATGTCATCAAGGTAATTTTAACACATAGTCTGTATATAAATTGAAACAACATTACTGGTGCCCAAAAATGAATCCAAAACATCTCGATCACCACCCGTTGGCTAGCTGCAGTAAAGGTTATAGACCCTGCCTCCTCCATGTTATTGGTCAGTGTGTGTATAGGCGGGACCAAGATGGCAGCGCTAGTATCCATCTTCGCTTCATTACTGAATAGTAATGAGACACGTCGGCCATGTTTATTTACAGTCTCCTTCTGATCTACCAGGTATTGTGAGGTATTTATCATCAGAAGCTGTTTAATTGTAATATACAGTCACAGCTGTAGTAAAGGTGTTTTTTTCTTTTTTTTGTAAAAAGAGTCCAGAAAAGCAATTATTATGTGCACGTTATCACCCCAGAGTAAAGTCTATTGGCAGAGCAAGAACATGAAGGTTTGGTAAACAGCTCTTTTAAGACATTCATGGGCTTGATTTATTCTTCAGAATAAACGTCAGGATATCTCTGTCTGTGCTGCTTAGATTTTTTGAAGATTATTTTTGAAATGCATCTCCTGTAATTCCCCCATTTTTTGAATAGAATTTATTTTGGGGCAGTTGAATCCCTTTATGCAGACAACGTGATGATGACAGGAAATAAGGGAAGAGAGAGATGAGTAATGATGTGCAACAAACGTCCCAAACCAGGGACCTCATGAAAGTGAAATAGTGATTTGTTGGAATTTCCCTTTAAAATCTGCACAAAAAACAGCATCTCGGATCTATAGTCAGCTCATATGACCACATATTTCAACCATGTCTTCTCAGACACATGCATGGATATTGGAATGAAATTGAAAATGTTGATGTACTTCTCAGATTGCCACTTCTGTTTGCAGACACACACACACACATACAGAGCTGTGTTTACTGTTTCCAATATCTGTGCAGGGCCAACTCAGTCACCTGGAACCCTCATAAGATGATGGGAGTGCCACTGCAGTGCTCTGCCATTCTGGTCAGAGAGAGGGTGAGAGGGTTTCTCACTTTCCTGCTGCACACAGAGGCCACCACACAAATAATGCGCACAAATAATCACAAATGCATGCACACACACACACACACACACACACACACACACACACACACACACACACACACACAAACTGCTTTATTCTGCTTTATTATCCTGTTCATGTCTCATCACAGTTGTTTCCATTGCAGGGATTACTACAAAACTGCAACTCCATGTCTGCAGACTACCTCTTCCAGCCAGATAAACAGTACGACATAACATACGATACCGGCGACAAGGCCATCCAGTGCGGACGGCATGTGGATATCTTCAAGTTCTGGCTAATGTGGAAGGCAAAAGTGTGTATTTATCTAGAGCTGTGTCTTACTCAAGGCGGGCGTATCTAAAGTGTGACGATAACAGCTCCTTATTCTTGTCTCTCAATCTAAAAGGGAACAGAAGGATTTGAGCAGCACATTGACAAGTGCCTGGATCTGTCATCATACCTCTACAATAAGATCAAAAACAGAGAGGGCTTCAAGATGGTGTTCAACGGAGAGGTGAGAGACAAATATTCACTTGAGATGATCTGCTTTAATAATGAAGGAAAACTGTTATTAATCAACTTTTCTGCTTGACACACCTGCTTTTTTGTTTGATGAATGAGCTTCACCTCTATTGTTTGTGTAGTTTTTTTGCTTTGCTGACACATTGACAAGAAAACAGGCACTGTTTCTAGGTGTGTTTAAAAATGTTGCTGCAATTTCCTCTTATCAGCCGCAGCACACCAACGTCTGCTTCTGGTACATACCACCAAGCCTGCGAAGCTTCCCTGATGGTGAGGAGAGACGCGAGAGATTACACAAGGTAATGACACATCAATCTGCCTTTTTGAGCTTTGTTTCTAGTTCCCCTTCACTCTCAGACTGGTTGATAGTATCTGCTTAGAGACAGGGAGTCATACAGAAAAAATTGAATGGCATCAGTAGAGTTCAAAGGCTCAACTCACATTTAAATTCAATAGGTCCAGATTTTTCATTTGGATCTTCACCAAATTTCATACGCTTATTAATATCAGCAGGCTTTTTTCATCAAGAGCCATAAATTCCATAAATTATTCTCTGAGAAATCAACAAATACGCCCTATCTTGCTATGTTTAAGAAAGCGAAAAACTATTCATGGATCACCCTCTGATTTGGATCTGCTCCAAAATGTATCAAAATATTAAAAAATAAAATAAAATGAATTTCATCCTTTGGTCATGCTTCACCCTTCCACAGAATGTCATGGAAATCAGTTGAGTGGTTTTGCATGATGCAACAAACACTGATGAAAACAATTGTGTGTGGATATGCTGATGTCTTTTTCCCTTTCTCAGGTGGCCCCAAAGATCAAGGCCCTGATGATGGAGTCCGGGACCACCATGGTGGGTTACCAGCCACAGGGAGACAAGGTCAACTTCTTCCGCATGGTCATCTCCAACCATGCCGCCACCAGGTCAGACATCGACTTCCTCATCGAGGAGATGGAGCGACTGGGGAATGACTTGTAAGCGCCACCCCTGTAAAATAAAACCACCAACTTGAAACATCTGGTGAGCCTTGAGCTTGGCTTTATGTCCCTTTTGTCTTATACAGATGTTGAGATTTTTTTTTTTTTTTGCTTACAATGCACATTGAATAATAATATGCCCTGTGTGTCACTTCTCTGTGTCTTTCTGTCTTTAGCAGCAACGATATTGAAAACATTTGCACAAGCGGGTGTGGGAGTAAAAAGTACATGAGTCAAAGCTTGAGAGAATCACACGAGCACACTGTTATTCTTGCCGAACAATTCATATGTATAATGTCAGAGTGATGAGTTGTTCCTCTTCACGTAAATGCGAAAAAAGCAAGAATACCTGAGCACTTGGATGATTCTGTCACTGAGCAGGTATAGAAATGTAATTTTACTGTTGTACTATATGAAAATCACGATTGAAAACAGAATAAGATCAAAATATTTTTTCACAAGTAACAGAGCACAATGTAGGGAACCTCACAGCATTGACATAAATAGTATCAATGTAAAATATGAATATATATATATGATGTTTGAGTGTTGGTGCTTCATGTGGTCTATGTAATTATCAAACACCGCCATATTGTACCCTATAGCTGTTATTTGATATTACATAAGTGGGGATATATAACACACTCATTGTAGCAGGTACTGTGCTGGAGTGCTGTGTTTTTAGAGATTTTTGTGTAGATTGTGTATAGTATTGTTACATTGCCTTTGTGCCAAACGTGTCCGAGTTTTACAGTGAGAAAAATCCTATATGTAAATCAACCACGCGGTATAGTATGAAATAGAGGAATAACTTTACTAATATGGAGAGATTATAATTGTGAATAGGTTATTTGCTCTTCTGTTCCACTTGTAATGTACTCTGTACAATATCACGATGTTTCCATTAACATTGAAGTCTTTCAGTGTATCTGTGAACCAAAGAAGGGTTGAGTTACGTTCATGAACATGCACACGACCCTCACTCACCCTTATGGATGAATTCAGATGTTTATATAAGAACACTTTGACTTACCACCCTGAAACTTTAGTGCAATCTATGTTGTGTAACTGTGCAATGTGTGCCTGATTTTTTTCCCATCAAGATCCATGAATTGTTTCCTTGGAAATCGGTGAAAATGTAAAAAAAGAAATGTTAAAGAAAGTGATTCTGGAAAATGTAATGGGCTCTTTCCTGATTCACAGTAGCATCCTTCTACCAAGTTTCATGGAAATCCATCCAGTAGTTTTTGAATAATCATGCTTACAAACAAACCAACAAACAGGGACCAGGGTGAAAAGGTAAAGCATAAGAATAAGAACGTCATAAAGCCTTGTTAATGAACCAAATAAAAAGATGTTTTATGTGTCATATGGGTCATTCATGAGCACATATATTTTGTCTGTTAAAAATTCATATTATGTGTTATTTTGGTGTGGTTGTGCTGTTTGAAAAATATTGTCGACACTCAACACATAAAACAAATATTCAAATTTAGTATTTTGCAGCTGGAGTCTCTGAGATCATAAAATTTAAGGATTGCATTATTTTCTGATTGAAGTCATCAGTTATGAATCATGTTTATTAGCAGAAGAAATAGGTTGTGAGCTTTCAAGGTGATGAAAAATGTTAAATATACTGTGTTAAGTTTATTTATTAAGACTTTCACTGCTCATCAGTCACTGTCAAAGAGAGACTGAAACCAGTTGGTCACACTTTACAGATTAGAATCCAGCCTTTAGACAAAAAACAAATGCTAAATCAATTCAATATATGCAGCGGGGTAAAATAATTAATCGACATAAAAGGGCAATTCTGGGTAAATGTGCATGTTGTCCATCGCTTGTTTTTCTCTCTTATATCTTTTCATTCCACCTGGCTGTTACCAATTGGTGGGATTAATCACCGTGGAGGGACTTTTTATTGTTCCATCATCTCACAGCAGCGATTTTCACGAGAACTCCCTGCCAATTCCTCCTCTCCTATCATTACTCACAATTTTAAGATATTTGTCATAAAATGCATTACACTGTGCTCTCTTAACAATCCCCCCCCCCCCCCCCCCCCCAACGCTCTGCCTGGCTGCGTTTTATTTCGACACAGTCGCACAGGGACAGTCTCTCTCTCTCAGCGGCTCTGGTCCCATCCTCCACCAGGCATACGCTGTTTCTTTGTTTCATGGTTGAGTGCAGCAATCATTACAGGCTCGGTGTCCCTGGCTGCTTTGTAAAGTTCCAGGGGAACAGAGGATTAAAGGAATAACCACCCATAATGGTGCAATCAAAATGATAACCCTTGACTTCATAGTCACATCTAAAAGGAGAATGGGTTATTTTTTTGTTTGTTGATCGCTCTGAGGACGGCAGTATCACCGACGGTTAAACGTGCCAAAGTGTAATGACATGGCTAATTAGGAAGCAGGTGTCGGAGAATCCTATAATGATTAAATGCAAATGATATCAGACATTCGGCTGCTGTAGTTTGTCACAGTCTAGTAACTCTGGATGTGAATGAATGGCCACACAAAGTAAGTCCACGCAAATATCAGTTATTCAAAACTATGCAAAAAACCTTACTGATAATTATTCTGATGGGGAAGTATCAAAAAAGAATGTAAATTGCAGGTTTCTATATAACTCAAACTATATAAATAGTATTTAGCAGTTATGTGATGAACGATCAGAATTGCCATCAGTTTTTGTTCAGGTCGGTAAAATGATGGGTAGTGGGAGCAGTTGTGTTTCTGCAGGAGCATCTGTGTCTGCAGGGTAAGTGAGGAGGCTCTGAACACCAGACTGTGAAGCACTGTCTGTCTCTGCACCAGTCTGTTCACCCTCCATTTCACACCTGCACACACACACACACACACACACACACACACACACACACACACACACACACACACACAAACACACACACACACACACACACACAAACACACACACACACACATAAATAAACGTTTGTGAGGACACCCATTGACACAATGCATTTCCAAGCCCATTACCCTACACTTGACAAAGTAAATTCCTAACTCAAACCCTAACCCCTAACCCCTAACCCTAACATAGCCCTAATTCAACCTTTATCCTAACTCAACCCTAACCCTAATTCACCCCTAACCCTAACATAACCTTCACCCTAATTCAACACTAACCTTATCTCAACCCTGACTGTAATTCAAGCCAACTCTAACAGATCAATAGGCCAGTGCAAAGAAATGAAGACCACAAACACAAACCCCAACCCTAACCCTAATTTAACCAAATCCTATCTCAAGCCTAACTCAACCCGGATTCAACCCTAACTCAACCCTAACCCTGATTCAACCCTAACCCTAATTCAACCCTAATTCAACCAAATCCTATCTCAAGCCTAACTCAACCCTAACCCTGATTCAACCCTAAACCTAATTCAACCCTGATTCAACCAACTCCTATCTCAAGCCTAATTCAACCCTAACCCTGATTCAACCCTAACTCAACCCTGATTCAACCCTAACTCAACCCTAACCCTGATTCAACCCTAAACCTAATTCAACCCTGATTCAACCAAATCCTATCTCAAGCCTAACTCAAGCCTAACCCTGATTCAACCCTAACTCAACCCTAACTCAACCCTAACCCTGATTCAACCCTAAACCTAATTCAACCCTGATTCATCCAAATCCTATCTCAAGCCTAATTCAACCCTAACCCTGATTCAACCCTAACTCAACCCTAACTCAACCCTAACCCTGATTCAACCCTAAACCTAATTCAACCCTAATTCAACCAAATCCTATCTCAAGCCTAATTCAACCCTAACCCTGATTCAACCCTAACTCAACCCTGATTCAACCCTAACTCAACCCTAACTCAACCCTAACTCAACCCTGATTCAACTCTGATTCAACCCTAACTCAACCCTGATTCAACCCTAACTCAAGCCTAACCCTGATTCAACCCTAACCCTAATTCAACCAAATCCTATCTCAAGCCTAACTCAAGCCTAACCCTGATTCAACCCTAAACCTAATTCAACCCTGATTCAACCAAATCCTATCTCAAGCCTAATTCAACCCTAACCCTGATTCAACCCTAACTCAACCTTGATTCAACCCTGATTCAATCCTAACTCAACCCTAACCCTAATTCAACCAAATCCTATCTCAAGCCTAACTCAAGCCTAACCCTAATTCAACCAAATCCTATCTCAAGCCTAACTCAACCCTAACCCTGATTCAACCCTAACTCAACCCTGATTCAACCCTAACTCAACCCTAACCCTAATTTAAGTCTAAACCGAACCCTAAAGTGAACTAAACTCTTATTGTCACCTAAATCAATCAATCAAATTTTATTTGTATAGCCCATATTCACAAATTACAATTTGTCTCATAGGGCTGACTTTAAACATAACTTTACCCCTAAGCAAGTCTGAATCCATTAACAGCCCTCACAAATAGTGAGGACCGGCTAAAATCTCCTCATTCCGGGAGGGTTCAAAAAAATATACACTGTCTCTCTAGACTGTTTTAATTTTATTTCCACACAAACATGTTTTGTATATATGCAAAGTTTCCTCTAACATGCTGCAGGATGCTCACCCATCTGTTCCTTCTTACTCAAGTTACTTCTGTGTCTTCGATGATTATGAGTCATGTCAGTGATTCCTGACATGCCAAATATAACCCCCAGCCGTGGGAATCACTGCCACATTAGCTTCCTGATAGATACTGACGTTCACATTGTGTAAGGCAAGTCTAATGAAATGATGATGATGATATTGACTGCAGGCTGCCTGCCAGCCCTTCCTCCCTCTTCTCCACATGCTATCCATGCACAATTAAAGGAATGGAAACAAGTCTTACACCAAAAGCAATGGCTTTTTGAAAAGAAAGAAGTTTACTGTTATTTATGTGTAATTTACAGTTGGTAAGAATTTTGCTGTTATGTTTGAGCAAGGTTATTGGCGGTGTTGCTGTCCACATCCAGACATTTTTACTTTTCACACAATGCCACAAAGGTGTTTTGATAATGGAGACCTGAAATCTAACTACATGCAATTGACACAGAGTTTAAGAAATAAAGTTACAACTTGGGTTCAGAATCAAGTAATAATCAATTTTCTCTTGTGAATCGTTGGGACTTGAAGGGAATGACCATACATGCGAGGCAGAAACATGGGCTAAGAGACTGCATTAGACACATGAACCATGTTATGAGAAAAGAGGAGCAAGAGAAGGGCTTTGTTTTTCCCCAACACAAAGTATTAACATGAACAGAATGCACAGTACAATGAAACAGAAATAAAATAGCTTTGTAACTCAAACTACTCATTTTGATATTTTTTAGTTAATTATACTTTATTATTAACTACTGCAAATTGTTTTGATCAAAACTGAATGAACTGTGGGTCTGTATTGGTGCACATTCTTCCTGCAAACATAAGCCATATGCTCACACCCTCAAATCTGAGGCTTACAAAGACGTTTGTGTGTAAAAGGTGTGTACTTGCATCTGTGATCTGTTCAGTTTGTTCTCAAATTCCAGCCAAAGCATGTCCCCTTGACAAAGCAAAGCAGCGATAACAGAAGAAACTGGAATACCTCCAACTTCTGAAATAATTATAATGGGTCACACTTATCTAAATAGCCTCCTCTTATTGACTGCATGTCCACAGCTTGATTAATCTTGGCAGAAAGTAAATTTTAAGCAGGAGATTGATAGTCCAGAGACTGTAACTTCCGCGGCTGGGGAGTGTAAACCTAATGTGACGCTTGTTGAAACGCTGCTAATAAATGTCTCTGTTGGAGAATTTATAAATGAGCCCAGGAGCAATTACACTGCAGTTAAACAAGTATTTGTGCACTGATTGCTATCAAAATGAATGAAACAACCCTGGCACAAGATTATAGCGCACAATGTCATCCAGAGCTCTGAAGCGTTCAAGCGCGGGCTGCATTTCTTTCTCTCCTGAATAGGATCTGTAGGTCCGAACCGGACAGGAAACATGTGCCTGATTCTGCTGAAATTAAAATGATGAACAACAACATTAAGGACGTTATAACTGCGTACTCGTGTTTGGCTCCTGTGCTCTGTCATCTTAACACAGGCTTTTCTAATTCACTTAGCAGTCTATATCTCTGTCTCCCAGCACAGCAGAGAACATGATGTCAGCACAGAGCAGGTATTTATTACGCAACACTTTCATCCTGCAAAGAAATTACTCCTTACACATGCACGGCATTAAGAAACAAACATGACATTACATTACATTTAGCTGATGCTTTTATCCAAAGCGACTTACAATAAGTGCATTCAACCATGAGGGTACGAATCCACAACAACAAGAATCAAGAAAGTACAATCTTCTTCAAGAAAGCCAAACTACAAAGGGCTATAGGTAAATGCCATTTAAGTGCTACTAAATCTTTTAGTTTAAACTAAAGTTTTATAGTATAGTCGGAAGAGATGTGTTTTTAGTTTGCGGCTGAAGATGTATAGACTTATTGCTGTCCTAATGTCATTGGGGAGCTCATTCCACCATTTAGGAGCCAGGACAGCAAACAGTCATGATTTTGTTGAGTGTTTAGCTCGCAGTGAAGGAGCAACAAGCCGATTGGCAGAGTGGAGTGAACGTGCTGGGGTGTAAGGTTTGACCATGTCCTGGATGTAGACTGGACCCGATCCATTTGCAGCACGGAACGCAAGTACTAATGTTTTGAAACGGATGCGGGCAGCCACTGGTAACCAGTGAACGGAGTGGAGGAGCGGAGTAGTGTGAGTGAATTTCGGTAGGTTAAAGACCAGTTGAGCTGCTGCATTCTGGATGAGCTGCAGAGGTCGGATGGCACTAGCAGGTAGACCTGCCAGGAGGGGGTTCATTTTCTAGGCGTGAGATGACCAGGGCCTGGACCAGAACATGCGCCGCCTTCTGAGTGAGAAGGGGGCGTTTTCTCCCGATGTTGTGCAACATGTATCTACAGGAATGTGTTGCAGTAATGGCAGTAAGGGAGAGTTGACTTTTGAGTCCGGGGGGCTAACACAGAGTTGTCAAAGATAATAAGCATTTTAGCATTTTTCCTGGAATGAAAAGTAGTTCAGTCTTGTCAGGGTTCATTTTCAGGTGGTGTGTGGACATCCACTGAGAGATGTCAGTCAGACAGGCAGAGATTCGTACTGCTACCTGTGTTTCAGATTGGGGGAAAAAGAGGATTAGTTGGGTGTCATCAGCATAGCTGTGGTAGGAAAAGTCATGTGAGTGAATGACAGAGCCGAGAGAGTTGGTGTACAGAGAGAAGTGGAGGGGACCCTGACTGTAACCACTCGTGATGTTCGCAGAAATCTGTGTATGTATGTGTGTGTGAGTGGGTGTTGGACGGGGAGACCAGCAAGCTACAGATATTTATCAAATTATGGACATTTTCATTTCTGGCCACTTCTTTGTTAGTGTCGTCCTTGCCTTATCTGCCTCCCCGTGTCTGTGCTTTAAATGCCTGAACAACCGCACAGTGCTCTTTCTCTGCAGCTTCAGCTGTAAATTCCTCGCTGGGCCGAACACAAAATAAATCTGCGAGAGCGATCCAGAGCGGTGATTACAGAGTTTTAAGGCGTCAGCAAGCTTCTGCTGAAATACAGAGTTTATTTATCTGCACCTTAAAAGAGCAAGTGTCAACACATAAAGTGTATAACTCACTGATGGTAAAGAATGCTAATAAAGATCTGTGACAATGGAACCATGAAGAATGTAAGTTTTAAATGGCTGCAACTAATCACCGTTTCAATTACAGATTAATCTGCTGCTGCTAATGACGATGATGATGATTATTTGTCATCAAGCCTACTAACACATCAGAAAATACAGTGAAACATCATCATTTTTCCCAAAGATGAACATGATCTCTGAAATTAGCTTATTTTTCATGGTATTTTTAGTTTTTTACATGAAAACACAAACATATACATATATACGCTAAACATACGAATAACAATTTTCAAAAATTCACTACCGAAAAAACAAACAGACACACCCCGCTTACTTTTATGATGGGGGAAATCAGCAATTTTTCACATTGGAGAAGCTGGAAACTTAAGAACAATCTGTTTAAATGTGTTGCTTTAACAATCTAAAATTTTGTCATGATGCCTTTTGTATTTTAAGTAAAGCACTTTGAATTGTCTTATTGTTAAAAGCTGCTCCACAAATAATTTAGCCTTGCCTAAATATGACAGACCTTTTAGAGAATTACAAGAGTGATTACAAAATAAAAGCCCCCAAAAATTGATAACAATTTTTTGTGCAGGTAAAGTGTGACTTCAATAATCTTTTTGTTAACATCCTGAACTGTGGTGGTGAATTGGACTGGAAAATTCCGAAGCTTTGCGAGGATGAAGAGCGGGCTTCTTAATGCATGGTTTCCAAGATGTGTTGCAACAGTTGTCTTCAGTTGTGTGTGTGACATTTAGCAACAATGTGGGACCATATCAAACCACGCTGTTAATGGACATGATGTGACATGTTCGAAGACTCATCTCAAATCAAATCTTCTTAAAATGAAGGTAGTGTAATGGAAAATTTGACCATTATGCCAAACTAAATATTATCTCTGCTTATGCATACTATTTCTGCCAAGATGGCAACAGGGCCACAAATCGGAGACTGTGCTCGTCTCCCCCCACCCAGACATCGAAGAAGCCTTCCACCTGTGTCCAGGAGGCCTTCAGCATGTGTCTGTGTCTTATCTCCTAGGATTTTCATATTCACTCAGTTCACACACGTAGTTCTCACAACACATACATTAGTACTCACACAGAGATGCTTGGGTATTTATAATTCAAGCAGGAGAACAATTGTAAAATAATAATTGAAAAAAAGTAACTATGTAGCGTTTAATTGGTTTTTTCATTATTATTTCATTGTTTTTTAATTGTTGTTTTATCCTCTAGTGAAGCACTTTGTAACTCAACAATTTCAACGTCAGCTTCATTTATATAGCACATTTAAAACAACTTGGTTGACCCAATTGCTTTTCAAAGTAAAAGGTACAACAAGAAAACAGGAATACGTAATATATCAAAATACTGGTGATAATAAAATAAAATAAAATCTGCTGGGATAAAAATGTATTCAACTCGAAAATAAGGGCAAAGAGAAGAGATGTGTTTTTTCACACCAATATCTATTCTCTTGAATGTGTATTTAAAAATATCATGAGTGTGGCCCGCAGAGAGAAGGCTGACAGGATAAGTGATGATTAATGAGGAGAATCACAATACTGAGCAAGTTTATTTCAAATTATTTGATAAGAGCAGCTGCACTATAGAGATATTCAATTACATTTACATCAATCTGCTCCTGCAGCCCAGTGTTCTTCAAAGCATTGATGATAACTCTTATTATCACTGTTCCATCGCTCAGACTGTTTCATTCTTTCACATCTTCTCTGGCTTTCGGTTCTGCTCAGACTTGATTATACAATCGGATCATAAGCAGCAGGGATCTGAAAAAATAAATAAACACATTTTTGAAAAGTAAAGCTGTGATTTTCACTGACGATACTGAGCTGTGTTGACAGGATGATGACGGCTGAGACAGTCATCACTCACCTTCCAAAACTCTTGACTGGTTTTATCCTGTATATCTAATTGTCTCACTGCATGTGGATCCAGAGGAGGATATCAGAGGAAGTTTAAGCTAAAGGCTTTGTGTAAATGACACCGTTTCATGTAAAATTTGAATAGCCGGGCTTACAGACACTCGGATGACACCACAGTAGCAGTATGGAGGCATTTTATGTTTTTTCTCTCTGTGGTTTTATCACGTTTGGTCCCCAATTACTTTAATTGTATTGGATTTGGCTGCAACACTGTTACCCCTGAAACTTCAAAAGTGTTTTGAGGACTCAAACACTAGATGAGTAGATGAGTGAGTAGATAATGAGTGAATTTTCATTTCTGCGCCAAAAATGTAATTTGAGTTATCTGCCTCCCTAGCAGAGATAACAATAGGTGGTATTGTTGCTGGTAAACACTCCTTGTAGCCAGTTAAGACGGAATGTTTGGCTCTGTGTAAATATAATGACAGGTCTTTTTTCACAAAAGGGACTACAGAGACTGGGATTACCAGGTTGTGCATCTTGGTGTTGGTCATGAAAAGAAGACAGATAAATGCTGCATTGAGGAGATCGAGGACAGGAGATTGCACGTGATAGTGTCATTATGCTGGCTTTCTCTTTACTCATAATACTTTCCTCAATAACTGTTCTGTAAACTTTACTCAATAACTTTTCTATAACTTTACTCAATAACTAATCATACTGTCATATAAGCATGTAGCTTTCTCTTCACTCAATAATAATTTACTCAATACCTTTAGAACTTTATTCAATAACTTTTCTATAAACTTTACTCAATAACTTTTAACAATATTTCTGCAGTGAAAGGTGTATACTATGTACATGTTCTATATTTATTTTATTATTTGTATTCTCTTGTGTACCTCATTCTGACTTGTGTGCTGCTGTAACAAGTGAATTTCCCCAGTGTGTGGATCAATACATTTGTATCTTATCTTATCTCTTTTTCACTTTCCATCTGGAGAAGTGTCTGTCACTGGATAATAATACAACGAAAACATATTTAGGAACATGCACAATCACCAGATTTTGACTAAACTTGTCTGATATTATTGTCTGCATCTACAAGGTCCCTGAGGGCGTGGGGGCCCCGGAGGCAGCTGTTAATCCATCTTTGCAAAACAAGAAAGCTACAAAATAAAAATGGAACCTGTCTCTAACTAAACCAGGATAAATAAAGTCCTGTCCTGTCGCCACTGAGCCGCCACCGAGGTCTGATGCTGCTGCTGCTGCTGCTCAGGAGCGGAAGTGGAGACGGTCAGGAAATGCCGGAAACACAGCGCTGTTACACGGACATGATCTGGAGGAGAGCCGCTTCCTGCTGCTGCTAACACCCCGACCCACACACACACACACATTCATGGGAAACATGGGGCTCTCTCAGAGCGTCGAGATACCAGGAGGAGGAACTGAAGGCTACCACGTCCTCAGAGTAAGAGACAGATGTTGCTGTGTTCATGTGTTTACTCGGTTAGCTGCAGGGACCTGGAGGAGGAGGAGGAGGAGGAGGAGCAGACACTAGTGTTACAATCTCTCTGGTGAATATCAACAAGCTCACGTTAGTTCAGAAGAAGTCGTGAGAAGGGCGACTGGAGAGGTTTCTGTAGTTTATCAGCCACGTAGCTCGTGGCTAGCAGCTAGCTGCATGTCATCTGTCGTGTTGTGTGAATGAAGTGTTGCAGTTAACGCCCCTCGCCTCTTTACCCGGCGAAACGTTCATTCACACGCAAACCTGACATGACTGAGCGTGTGTGTGTGTGTGTGTCACGCTGCTTGTCGTTTTACGTAGCAGCTGCTTCGCCTCGCGCTTGTTAACAGAATCAATGTTTATGATCGACTTCACACCGCGTCTCTATTGACAAGCGCATGCGTAGTGGTGGTCGACACGAGCGGACTTCCTGTCGTGGCAGGGCCCCGCAGGGTGAACTCCTCTGTGTCATGGGGTGCAGGTGATAACTGTATCTAAAGAGCGATGACCTGGACGTTGTCTTGTTGAGTAACCGGAATAACCACCGCATTACTTCTGGAAAATGGGCGTGGAGCTCCCACGTGTGGATTTCCAACAAAAGAACGTCTCACTATCCCATTAATGCCTCGTGCACCTCCCTGTTATTACAGTTGGACGAGGAGGTGTGGCCTTCTCTGGACGATACGCATAGTGTGGATGTAGACATAATCTTCAGTTGTCAATCTTCTGTTACTGTTTCATACTAATTCACAGTCCCGCTCTTCGATAGCAGTACCCTAAATGTGCCTGATTTTACTCATGGAGATCGGGGAATTATTCTCAGAGACTAAATGTTTAAGGGATAGTTCACCCAGAAATGAAAATCGACTCATTCTCTACTCACCGTCTAATATGCTGATGGAGAGGTGGTTGAAGTGTCTGAGTCCACAAAACACTTTGAGTTTCAGAGGTAGACAACGTTGCAGCCAAATCCAATTCAATTACAATACATCATCCGAGTGTCCATAAGTCCCAACATTCAAATTCATCATTTACACCATGTTTTTAGCCTAAATGTCCTCCGTGATGCGCGCGTGAACATGGATCCAGAGGAGGATATCAGAGGAAGTTTAGGCTAAAGGCTTTGTGTAAATGACTACGTTTCATGTAAAATTGTAATAGTTGGGTTTACAAACACTCGGATGACACCACAGGAGCAGTATGGAGGCATTTCATGTTTGTTTTTTCTCTGTGGTTTTAATTGTATTGGATTTGGCTGCAACACTGTTACCCCTGAAACTTCAAAAGTGTTTTGAGGACTCTTGATGAGTGAGTAGATAATGAGTGAATTTTCATTTCTGTGCCAAAAATGTAATCTGACCTCCTCCTCCTACAGAGTTCCATGGGAATCCATCAAGGAGTTTTTGTGTAATCCAGCAAGTTCAAACAAACAGGGACAAAACCACAACCACTATTTGAAATAGTACTTGAATGAATTGAGGTGATATTAGCAATCTAATAAGTCATGTTAATTATCAGTCACAGGAACCAAGTAACTTTTCTTTACTTAGTACACTTTTCAATATTATACTATAATTTAGTTTCTTCACTTTATTCCATTGGTAGTTTTGCTAAAGTTTTGAGTGCTTCTTCCACCACTGCCTTTTGCCTACATCTCAGAATGAAGTATCTCACATTAATGGCTCACCATGTAGGCTTTATAGTCCTATCTCTATGATGCTGTGTTTTACAGGTGCAGGATAATTCCCCTGGCCACCAAGCAGGCCTGGAGCCATTCTTTGATTTCATCCTTTCCATTTGTGAGACTAGACTGGTGAGTTTCCTATCAGAACATTAACTACCTGTAGCTGCTGGACCTGCTTTCCTCTGTCTCATACGTGATGTGAATGTTTGGACCGCCGATAGAGCAGAGACAATGACACCCTGAAAGAGCTGCTGAAGGTGAACGTGGAGAGGCCCGTCAAGATGCTGTTATACAGCAGCAAGTCGATGGCAGTGAGGGAGACGACCGTCACGCCCAGCAACATGTGGGGAGGACAGGGGCTGCTGGGCGTCAGCATTCGCTTCTGCAGCTTTGAAGGAGCCAATGAAAACATCTGGCACGTTTTGGTGAGTGTTGCAAATAAAAGAGCAGATGCATAAAAAAACAACTCAAAGACAAATGTGAATGAGTTACTTGATATTTTTTTGAGTACAGGAAGTAGAGGCAAACTCACCTGCGGCCCTGGCTGGTTTGAAGGCCCACACTGACTACATCATAGGAGCTGACACCGTTATGAGCGAGGTACTTTGCCGATGCTTGATGTAGCGCTAGTGTTGACATGAAGGTGACAGCGAGTCAACGTGCCTCTCTGCTTTCTGAACAGAGCGAGGACCTGTTCTCCCTCATTGAAACCCACGAAGGGAAGGAGCTGAAGATGTACGTCTACAGCACGGACACAGACAACTGCCGTGAGGTCATCATCAGGCCCAATGGTGACTGGGGCGGAGAGGGCAGGTATGACCATCGTCAAGGAAACCATCTACCTTAACTTTTAACTTCTGTCAGCTAAAAAACAGGAATTTTGTTTTGTTCTTTTTATGAAACCAATTGAAGAACACAATGATTCGTCCTAAGGCACATACAGTGACATAAAAGCATGTTTCAGGTGCAGATGTTAAATATTGGCTTCAACTATGACCAGGAATAATTAAGTTTAAGTCTTAATTTTACCTGATATAAATGTAAAATTTCAGCTTCTGTCTGGAATTAGCGCAAGTATTTGTTCCGTTTTATTTTTATTTTCTGAACTTGATTTGTTTTTGATTGATGTAATTCGGTAAGGATGAACGAATTCTGAAAAGTATTTATATATTTTTAACTATGATTCTGAAAAAAGAAATCTCAAATTTCTCATTTAACATTTGGTGAAAAGTCTTCTTTAATCCTGTTTAAAAAAAAAAGACAAAATAATCAGTTTTCCAGTTTATGCCAATATCTATTAGACATGCTGTTTTTAGATCTTGTTGCTTTTCTTAATAGTGTTTGTGTAGAAAACCATCAGTGACTGGGCAGGATTTTAAATTGCTGTTATACCACATAATTTCCTTCAGTTTCTTAAATCGTGTCTGGGGTTTTTGATCTTTGAAGCTCCTGTGAAATGTTTGGACACCCTCACAGAATCACTGCATTTCTCTCACCTCAGTCTAGGTTGTGGGATTGGTTATGGCTACCTGCACAGGATACCTACCCTCCCATTTGCAGAGGGCAAGAAGATCGGTTTCACTGCAGAGGACTCCTGAAGAATCTCCTTCACCTAAAGATGGCTTCACAGAGGTAACTCAGATTAAACATCCAAAGACAAACATCATTTTGATATCATCTTGGTTCCGCTTGAGCATGAACTGAGATGAAACGATTTCTTGTCGCCAGGTCCATCTCTCTGCCGTCATTCCAACCGTTCCAGTCGCTGCGTCACCGTCTTCTGCATCGACTGGATTAGAGCAGTCTCTCTCCAGCCTGACGGTCAACTCTAATCCGGCTGCTGACTCTCTACCGACAGGTACACTTTCATCTAACAGTTTAACATTAGCTGTTTTAATTAATTATGTGCGGATAACGTGAAATTAATTCAAAAAGTTTACGAACAAAATTACAAAAAGAAAAACGGTTCAAGCCAGGAGTCATCAACAATATGTTGTGTAATGACTATTTTCAGACGACCCGACAGTTCCGCTGCTGAGCCAAGCCCCCCCCTCACAAAGCATTCCTCTGTCTGTCAATCCTGCTCTGACAATACCAGGTGAGTCCAAATGACTCTTGTTTGTAGCTCTCCAGGCTAAACCTGGAACTACTCTTACTCATAACATTGTCTTATATGTATATATCATTTTGTACAGGGTTAATGCACTTACCTGGAGGTCTTCCACCATTTCCAAATTTGCCAAACCTCAACATGTCCTTGTCAGACATTAGCCAATCGTTGCCTTCTGGATTTGGATTACAACATCCAGGTATTGTTCTGTTTTTTGGTGTGAACTTTGATTAGTTGTAAAAAATATCAAGTTTTTAAGTTAGTAGTTTTTTTTTTTACCATCCACAAATTTCATGGGAACATTAAATTTGTTTATCTAAAGAATGATTTGTAGACCAGGGATCTGATAGTAGCACTTCAATGCATAATTTGATATGTGACATTCTACCTTTATCCCCCCACCAAAAAATTCTGCTCTTTAGATATTGTGATTTTGATATTTGGTATAATTAATTGTCAATTGTTCAGCTGACCAAAAACGATATACACTGTATATTTAACTCTATATATTTGTAACCCTCCACTCACAGGGATGTACGTAGGCACTGCATTCTTTAATTATGGTTTCATTCCACAAACACTGTCCTGATTTTGTTTATGTTGTGTTCTACGCCACAGGTCTTCCACCATTTCCTCCACTAAACCTTCCCGGCGTGGTTCCTGGTGTCACTCTGCCTCCGTCTGACTTTGTTCTTCCCCCCATCACAGCTAACACATTTGCTGCTGTTACACAATACACATCATCTCCGTCTTCCACCTTCCAGATGAACAGTTCACTGACCAGAACGCCAGTCTCTTCATCAGCAACCACCTCTGAATCAATAAATATCCCAATGTCTGCAGACTCCTCTTAGCAGAGAGCACCGTTTGGGGTTGTCAGTTCGCTCTCAAGCCTTTACAACACACACGTCTATTAGCTGCACTACTCTGTCGACAAGTTGCTCCTACACACAGTTGAAGATTGTTGTGTGAGTAACTCCACTTTCTCAGACACTGGAATTACGCTGATGTTTTTCACACATGCAGCGAAACGGACAAATATCCTAAGAAAAGGCGGTCTAAAGAAAAAAGTAGTCCCGTCCAGTAGGTTTGACAGTGAGATAAAGGGACATGAATGTTTCAAACTAGACCACAACTCTTTTGTAATATGTTAACAAACTTGACTTTCTAGGCAAGTGGAAAAATGTGGTAAACGGGTTCCTTTCTAATGTGCAACTCAGTTTCTTTGCATCTTTTCTTTAGGGGTGAAACTACTGAATCACTACATTAATGGGGATTTTCCAGTTTATTAGCAGGCTTACTTGCTGTTGCAGCCATGAAATATTTAATGGTTTTGTACAAAAAAAAATGTATCCGTTTGATTAAACTGATGTATTTTCTCTATCTCACCCTCTGCTTTGTGTTTTTATGCTCATCTCATAAATTCATGTATGCGTCCCTTGGCGTAGTGATGCAGTACCGAACAAAGCCACATGGGATCAGTATAATCTCAGAAAACTGAGGTAAATTCTGGTATACAGCATCCTAAAATGTGGGTGATATATATGGACGTTAACTACACACAGTTCAATGCTATTCACTGGGAGAAAAAGGTTTCCTGGCATTTATTATTCACTCTTAGCAGAACTGTACAATTTATACCCGAAGTGGAACATAGAGCCCTTGAAAAAGTAAGAGCAACAAAGCAGCAAAATGAAACCACTCCAGGTAACTAGTTTTATATCGGGGAGATTTTTTTTGTTGTTTTTAAGTCTTTGTACACGTTACTGCTGCAGCTCAAAATTTGAGAATTCACCTGTACAGCATAAACAGCTTCCAATCTACCTGTTAATATTCCTGCATAGGATTTTATACATTGTAATTTTTTTTTCTACATTTGGTTACTTTGTGCATTAAAAGTTAAGTACGCTGCCCCGACCTACATGTCACTTGTATGCTACAACATTACATTCCCTTGGCTAAGTAATCTCAAATTAAAGCCTAATATTTGTGGAAAAGAAACAAAACAAAAAATTTTTTGCCAAATCAACAGTGAAATCTTTGTAGTTCTACTTAACAATGACTGTCCTCTCCTCACAGTATATTAACTTCTAGCAGCGGAATCATTTGCACCCTGGCAGGACCATGTTATTTAATCTTAACGGCGGGCTGCCAAGTTTCCCTTCGGCTCTTTAAGGCTTTATCCATCTGCAACATCTGAACAGAGTGCACAGTCACTTTTTCTTCAAGGTACGTTGTCAGTTTCAGTGCTTTCGTCGGACCGTCGAAAGATCCTGTTACCCATGTCCTTTTTAAAAAACATCCCTTCACTGTCCCTTCATTTATTAAGTCCAGGTGAGGAAGAAGAAGCCTGGCACAGGTCAGAGGGTGTCAGGTGAGATCTCCCCACCTGTGTCCTGCTCCTCCCTCCTTTCTGGCTGTTGCCTATCCCACGAGCGGAGCGCTGCGGGCGTAGGAGCAACTTGGTCAGTTTGCCTTTCTGTCACAGTTCGATGGCGTCAGTATGAGATGATACTGGAGGAGGCTGGTCCGGAGCCGGCAGAGCTCATCTGCAGGTTTCCAGAGGAGCTCGACCTCCGCATGTGAGGGAGAAGGTAGGGGTCGCTTCCGAGCTGGTGGACGTCTATGCGGTCCTCCTTCCTGTATGCCAGGCACCGCCTAATGAAGGCCTAAAAGGGGGGACAGGCAGTATGCAAAATGTCAAGGTCAGTAAGTTGTTGTTTTTTTTTTAACCTCACAACATTTTAAATGGCCTTATTTGAGGCCTTGTCTACATTACTGGGGATATTTTTTTAATTGATATTTTCTTTTTTTGTTCGAAAATGAACCTGACCTTCATTTTACAAAATATCTCTGTCCAGACGGGAACACAAAAATGACTCAAACAAGCATGCCAGGCCAGCAGGTGGCGATAAAGTCTCCCATCAACAATCTGTCAAATATCAGAGGAGAACATTGTGAGCCCACCCAGTGAGCTTGTTGTTTCTGGTGCATGCTCATCACGCAAAGCAGTGGGAGAAGTAAACTGTGATGTCATTGTTTCAAACGCTGCAGTTTACATGCACACACGGAGACACACTAAATTTTAGTGACTTCTAACACTGTTTGTGGACAAGAGGCCCAAACACGAAGGAAAAAGTCTGTTTTGCAAAATATCCACATTAGTGTGGACAGGGCGTCAACACAAGTTCACTTACCTTTGCTTCATTGCTGGAAACAGGCTTGACAGGGAATTGGATGTCTGTAGCTTTGAGTATGGTGTTCTCCTGCAGGATGTCTTGTTGTGACTGGTTGTGGCCAAAAGGCTGCAAAGTATAACGAATCGCAATTATCAGGCATGAATTACAAAACAAAAACAACCATTAAAAAGGGAAGGATCTCGGTTTCCCAACTTACCTTTCTTCCATACAGACACTGGAAAAAGATAACGCCCACAGACCAAACATCCACCTTGTTGGAGATCTTTGGAGGCTCTTTACCAACCACAAAGCATTCAGGAGGCAAGTACCTGACCGAAATAAAACAAGAAGTGGTTTAGTCAGTACAAACCGCCATGTCCAGTGATGGTAAGTCATTTTAGCTCAAGTGCTGTAATTACTACTAATCTAAGATACTTGTGCTCCTTTAACATCTCTAATTCCTCCCTTCTACTTTTTTGTCCACTGCATTTATTTGACACGTTAGTGGTTACGTTTTGAATCCAGATTTATATATTGCCTGCATGGACTGTGCATAAAGATGGACGACATGACAACTCCTCAAAAGTGAAGCCAAGACGTCTCGATCGCCACCTTGTGGCTGGCTGCAGTAAATGTCATAAAGCACACCTCCTCCATGTAAGTGGATTGGACATGGACCACACTCAAAAAAAAACAAAAAACGAAGTACACGTTTTTCAAAGATGTCATTTTAGGTAGTTCTCACACTGATGTCACGTCAAACAGCTGCAACATTAAACTACTGCCTACATGTTGTTTAATGTACGTGTATGAGGGTTGTTTGTTCTCACCAATAGGTGCCTGCACCCTGTGATGTCAGGTCCATGCCGTCCACACCATAGTTGTCATCGTCCATGATTTTGGACAAACCAAAGTCTGTGATTTTGATTTCCCCACAGGCCGTGCCATCCACCAACAAGATGTTACCTGGAAACCAAAACACAATAGTCAGCACCGTGTTGTTGATGAGGTAGCAACTGTCGAAAGTTGTCCAGAGGGGGGATATGTACCTGGCTTAAGGTCATAATGAATGATTGGGGGTTTGATGTCATTCAGGTATTTTAGTGCATTCACAATCTGCATTACTATGGACCGTGCCTCCTTCTCAGACATTAGCTTATGCTGCTTCAAGTAGAAATCCAAGTCATTGCCATCGCAGTACTCCATAACGGTGCAAAATCTACCGAATGGAAAACAGACGTGATCAGAATTAAAACGTGATGTCTCACAGCAACCAAATGAAAGGTTTTGTAAATGCATCAAGTGACTGACGTGTCTGTGTCCAGTGAGAAGTAGTCGAAAAGTTTCACGATCCGGGGATGGTCCAGTTCCTTGTGTATTCTGTACTCCCGACATGCGTGCCTGTGGACAGGGGGGTAATTACATGTCCATTAGCAACCAAAGCAGGAAGGTGCAGGTGCTGCACTGACACTCAGGTACTGAGGTTTATAGAGAGGAATAACACATGCGCTGAAAGTGAACGACATCAGAACAACTTGTTTAAACGTTTGATGAATAATAAAAAGACAGCATCAAGCAGGTGAAGTTACAATTGTTCACATGGAGTTACATACTTGTGATAGTTCTCCTTTTTCTCTTCTCTCCAGTTCTTGTTAAGTTGGTGGATTTTCACAGCAGCATATCGTTGCTCAATCAAGTCAAAAGCCTGAAGAACACAAAAAAACGATGGATTATACGTGAAAAGCAATTTTCTTTATATTGAAACCTACGATATTAACATGAAATGACATACCTTGTAAACTTCACTAAAGCCTCCTCTCCCTAAAAGGTACAGAAGCAAATATCGTTCATTCAACGTTGGATGATCTTTGAATCTGTGGATTTAAAAAAAAAAAAAAAAAGAGCAGAGAAAACAAAATTACAGATGGAGACAAGTATCAGACAGATTCTTCAGCATCACCTTTACCGTTTCATGACAAACGTGACAGAAGTCAACTAGCTCTTTGGCCTTGTGAGCTCATCATGTTCCAGTGTCAATGCAGTGACTGTCAAAGACATTGATTCAGACTCACTGTGAGCTGTCTTCATTGTTTATTCTCTTCAGCTCCCGAATGTGAAGGTTGCGCACTCTCTCCAGACGCTCCAGCTCCGCCTGGATCTCAGCTTCTTCCTATAAATGATTCAAATGCACAAACACACTAAGGCTCAGAAGAAACTTCAGAGTACTGACTACAAGGAGAGGGGCTCATCAAAACCCACTTGTGCACAGTTGAATAGTTCTGTATTAAATATTAACGGTTGACTTGGTACAGAGTCTGTCAGGGGCTGTCTGCAAGGCTTATTCGTCGGGAAAACAATGAATACGTCGACAAACTACAGGCTAACTCAATCCTCAGGGTGATTCACACAGAAGCAGCAGCGGTTCAGCTCAGGAAACAGAAAAAGTTTTGCAGCATTTAATAATTTACTGACTCCAATTACGGTCTTAACTTCTAAACTGTGTAAAAGCTCCCCATTATATAGGTCCTGGACAAATTGAGTAACTCAAGAAATACATTTATAAACAAGCTCTTATGTCACAATACAGAGGAAGCAAATTCCCCACTGGACAGATAACAAAATGTCTGCCTGGTTCCGCAGCTGACAAACCTTCTTGAGATGTCCGAGTCGCAGTTTGAAGATCTCTTCCTGTTCGTGGTACTCTGCTAGTGTCAGCCTAAACAGGAAGAAAGACATATGGAAAAACTGTCATGTTACACTTGCATTATAACTGCTGCTGCAAGAGATTAATGGCAGAAGTTATTTGGACTGCTCTGATATCTATGATTAACAAGAGTCCGGGACTTACAGCTGAGGTAGGCTGGGTTTTAGAAAGGGATCATTTTCTGCTCCGTTCACTGCCTTGGTTTTGCGTTGCTTTGGCTCCGAGTTTGTGGTTGGTGCTTGGGAGTTGCTGGAGGATGGAGGTTTCCTCTTGGCAAGAAGTTTTCTTTGCCTCTCGATGTCCTCTCTCTGTTGGTTTATACACTCTTGCTGCCTTTTGATGGGAAAACAGTGACTTTCGTTAATTAAGCACTTTCTATACTTGTGTTCCATTCATTGCATCTATAAGGCCCCACTTGGGCCCTTGTGAAACCATATATAAATTCAGTAGATCGGGATTTTTATGTTGATTTACACAAAACTTCACATACACACACGCCTGATTATTTTCCCATCAAGGTCCATTCATTGTTTTGAGAAATCAAGGATGAAATGTGAAAAAGAAAACCTGCATACACCCAGATTTCAAGCCACATACCCCAACCACATCTTTCCACCAAGTTGTTTTGTCAAACCGGTCAATGGTTTTTGCGTAATCCTGCAAACTAACAAACGCAGATGAAAACTGGAAAACTTGGTGGCGCTAACCAAGAGTGTGTTAGTTTAGTAATAGAATCCTAACAACTACTGACAGTGCTTCAAGCTGAGGAGGTGCTCACAAGTGGTAATGTGATCTGTGTGAAATGTGAAAAAGGTTGACACTTGATGGTTGTACTGGGAAGCGTGCAGGTGTTTCCAGGTAAAAAAAAAAAACAACAACAACATTTTAATAATAAGTAAAACAAATAAAAAGTATAATCAAATTATATATTACAAATATAAGATTCTTACTTCACAAGGTTTTGGAAGGCATAGCCATCTGTCCATTGTTCTGTGAACGAGGCACCATGTCTCACTGTGGTGAAATGGCCTAAACGTAGTCGATCCTGCATGCTCTTCTCTCGACACGCCTGCTTCTCTTGAGTGCTCTGAAGAACCATACAAAACATATAAATATATAACCTACACACATACATGCTGAGTGTTCTTAAATGATTAGGAGAAACCACACAATTACCTTTTCTATGAGCAACTTCTTGCTCATGGTGATGCATTTATTCAAGCGTTCCTTGTACTTTTCAAGTAATTTTTGTTGTTCATCTATCTGTCTCCTGAGATCGCAGTTTGCCTACAAAGCAGAAACAAACATCAACAGTCAGACAAATACTAATTAAGCATTTTTCATTACCAAACTAATTTTCATCCAACATTGTGCGTATGACATTAACATCACAGGCCAGTCAAGTAGAGAGTAGAGATTTTCTTCTCACCCTTAGTAAATCATCTATTCTGCCCTCTTTTTTCTCAAGGTCAAGGTTCTTAGTGCTTTCAAGGGCAGCCAGTTTCAACACTGTAAGGTCAGTCTAGAGAGAGAAACACATTTTAAAAGCTTGCAGTGATCCAACACACATTCAAGAGTGACTACAGGAAGTTATGGTGACTGGACTCTCGTCAGTCGTAGACCACACCTGAACAAATTTGACTGCTAGTTGCTTTGGATGCATCATGTGGTCCCCAAAAGACAGACTAGTGGGAGATGAGCTATTTTGTCTAACCTGCAACAGAAGAGGCAGCATTTCTTTAGTAACAGGACCAAACACAACTAGAGCAGCAAAGGAGATTTTAAGAACAAGTTTGGTTCTCACAGCAGAGCCCTGAGTGGAGTAGGAATGTGAGTTCTGGGGCGAGCGAAGCACAGGTGGCAGACCTCTCACAGGACTGGACCCATTTCCTCCCTGGAACTAAAAAGGTAAAAGAGGACACAAATGACATCCCGGCCTAACATTGCAGACCTGCCAGAGGCTCCTCTTAAATCATACTGGTGTTATTAGAAACAGGAATGGGATTATGCCAGATTAATAAAGACGTATTTAGCACAAAGGATTAACACGTCACTTCATATCCATGAACATCTCACACCAAACAGAAAACTTACGTCAAAATAATCACTTATTTTGGGTCCTCGCGCAATGGATTTTCCTGTGATGGTAAAAGAAAGAGTTATTGGGTTTTATTAAAATACTCCAAAAGAGTAAAGCAACAAACAAAAGTCAACATAAAACCTTTTAAACACAAAGATGCTCACCTTGGCTGCTCTCTGATTGGATCTCAGGTTTCCTTTTTCTGCCTCTTGTAGTTTCTGACTGTTTCTTCTCTGGAGTCTAACAAAAGAAGTTGTATATAAATACAAATACAACAAGCATATGAGTATATATAGTAAGTGTTTTGCTATAAAATGTGATCTCTAATGATAATAATCAATCTTATTATATAAAATTATATTTTAATAGATTATTAAAATGGATGAAACTACCTATTCCATTTTAATAATCCATTAAAATAGTATTTTATTATTATTTTCCATTTTTAGTATTGTTTATTTTACATTATCACTTAACCCAGGGGGAGGGCTGCAAACTGCACTGAGCAACACAAACTGCACTGAGCAACACCTGTGAAGCAACCACATTTTCAGATATGATCATTTACTTACCGAATAGGCTGGAGAGCTGCCTCTTTTCACATCTGAACCCTATAAAGTGAGAAGAGTTTTAGACAAAACCATGAGAGAAAGAACCTGGTGGTAACCAGCAGATTCTGTTTACAAGATGGTAAAAGACCTTAATATAAATATGGATCAAGTCCGAATTTCTCACCACTACTTCACCCTTTCCATGACGACAAAAATCCAATCAACTATTTGCAGTAAAGGTGTCCGTCAACAAATGCAAATGTGTGACTATTCTTAAAAGGACATTTGCAGAGACATTATCATGGGGCTGCAGTGATGTGGGTGTGTTGCTGCAGTGTACAGGAGGACATAAAATATGAACATGAAAATCCAGTTTGAAGCCATATTAAATGTCAGGACACAACATGGTGGTTGACATCTCATGCTGTGCCAACGCATCAATCTCAGTGACACGAGTGAGGACCTTAGGATGAAGTCCTAGTCAAACACTATTACAATGGTCAGCTTCACAAATGAAGGTTCCCAAAGTCACGAAGCCACATGACTGAGCAGTTGATTTAGAAATATATCAGAGCTTTGTCATTCACAGTGTCAAAATGAAAGTGTTCATGCTATTCATTAGGCGATACCGCACGGCAAAGATTTGGACCTGTACCTCTGATTCCTTGTCGCTTGAAGATCCCAGGCTTCCAAAACTGTGATTGGAACATTCATTATTGGTCAAACCCTGAAATAAAAGAGTTACATATTACTTTAGATAAGTGTTTTTCAGAAAATAGTATTTCTCCAATTACGCCATAACAACAAGATAACGGCCATTGCTATATATTCACTCACTTTGGTTCCCCCGCTCATGCTGCCAGTGCTGCCCCCTGTGCTGCCGCTGACCCCGCCCATAAAGCGTGCCTCCAGCAGCTCCTGTCTCCGGGGGTCCAGGCTGTGCAGCTCCTCCATGGTGCCTGGGAGGATTAGCAATAATTCACAGTACGCCTCAGTTATTTAAGGATCAGCTTAATTGGAGCCCTTGGATGCCCACTCAAACAAAAACAAAACAGATGACACAGTAGCGATGAGCTCGAGAGCAGGGTTGGGATAAATGTAATTTACGATCTCAAACCCTGACAGGTGATAACATTTCAGTCTAGACCAGGATATAGGCCAAAACCAAATTCATGCCCAATCTCCAGTGGTATTCCCAAGACATCTTTCATTCTACATTTATAAAGCACCGAAGAGAAAATTATTTTTTAAATTATTATTATTTCACTCCTGTTGCCACCATCAGATTTGCTACTAGCAGCACAATACAACTCTCACCAAAAATGATAAATCTATCAGAAATAATTGGTTACAACTCAAAATGCAGAGGAGGAGCAGGCCTAACAGTAACATGCATTTCTGTCTCACAAGCTCTATTATCATGAGAGTACAAGAGCAATGTATCAACTGCTAGGCAATGATGAATACTGTGCTCCTGTGGGACTGTTACATGAGCTCCCTCGGCTTCAGTGCTGCTGCAGACTCTGAGGGGTCTGCCCACCAAACCTGGCTTTTAATGAGACAACCATTTTGAATGTATAAAGGGCTGTGGAGCATAGTGCAGCGGGCAGGGATTTTAAAATACATTTCAGAGAACGAGATCAACAGAGCCTACTTGTATTGGTTATCCACAAATATACCAACTATTAAGATCTTTCACTCAAGTATGAATGAATTTTGCAGCTGGGTTGCATAGGACTACAGTAGGGATGCTGCTCATGCATCTGCACCCCTTTGAGGGCCAGGTAGAAACCGTCTGGTCATTAACTTGCCAGATGATTTTGCGGTATAAACAGCATCATGACGTACTCATCCCTGTAATCCTCGTGTAACTTGTATGCAAAAATAATTGGCTGCTAGATCAACTGTTGCGTTACCGTAACGTCAACAAAAGGCACTAAAATATTCACTAGGTGTGGTCGTTGAAGGCATTTGACTCGGTTCCTATGAAAACCTTAACCTTTATGAGACGCTGCGGCTTTAAAAACCTTCCCATTGCGGCTTTTTGGTACAACTTTTAATTTGAAGAGACAAGGCCGTAACCATAGCTCACCTTTCACCCACAATGTTTATACCAGTTTTACATCATAAATACATTATCGGCCATGTGGTGCCTACAAGGATTTCCCTTTGTTTCTACCACGAAGGCCTCGGTGCATGACTATTATCTATTTTCAAGCCCCTGCAGGAACAAGCGGTTGAACCCTTACAGCCCTTGCTGTGGATGTCATTTTGACTCCATGCTGCCTGGCTGAGTGACCACCTGTTTATGGCAGACACTTGGGAAGTCTTAAAAATCTCTGGCGCAGTATGGGTTGGATTACCTCGCTTCATTGAAGGCACCAAAAAAGAGAAAAACACAGCACATATAGTAACGACCATACACTACCCCACAAGTGTCATGCTGGTGTAGGGCAGCCATCACACATTAATCCCCAATCATTGCACGCAACAGTGATAATACAAAGGAATGCAAAAGGCTGTTTGAATTCTCCAAACTAAGCAAAAGTTCAGCATCATTACAAAGTCCTCTTAAAACTGATGAGGGTGCAACCAGGCGTTATCAACATGAGTGACAGCCACATAAGATCAACAACAACATTACCAAGCATGCATCATTTGTGTGTGTGTGTGTGTGTGTGTGTGTGTGTGCTGCAAAACCCTAAGCAGCCTTTATCCCACACATCTTTGTTGTGTGTGCTGGGGCATCCATCCAGCCTTCCATCAACACTTAGCTCTTTTAGTTGCACTGAGGTCAAACGAGGCTACCTAGCATCCAGCGCATTAGCATCTCTTGCAGACAGCCAGGAGCATAGTTGCAGTTGACGTTGGGTGCACATAGTCAAATTTAAAGCTGCGCTATTGCCCCTGTGCAAGGTTGAGACGATCGCACACACATGCACACACACTGTGAACACCACACACTTTATAATACATGTTAAAATGGGATGCACCGCTATGCACAGTTTGTGGTTGATCGTGTCACACAACGTAAAGCATCACCAGGAATTTACCCGACATCTCTGCTCGCATGTATTGATCTTGTTCGTCTTTCGGGTAACTTGACTAGTGTTTGCTCTCCTAACGGCAGCGTGCTTTAGAGAAAGATGCACCGACTCCAGCGCTAACCTCCCCCCCTCTGTGCTAAAGCTTTTGTATCGCCATTACGCACGTATATCCAGGTCCGGAGGTTAGTGCGCTGGCCTGGGCTCGGGAGCACGGTCCTGTGTCCTCGGTGCTACGAGCTAGCCAAACAGGCTCAATGGACTTCGGAGCCGACGCGTTCCCTGTATCGTTAGCTAGCGAAGCAGGTTCTCGCCACACAAACATTTTCCTCGCTCCATTTTTTTAAGGGCAATTCCCCGGCGCCCGGCGCACAATGAGCCGAAGGGGCGAAAAGGAAAAGACACAAGCGTCTCAAAACGTTTCACGGTACCTTCCCGGGGCCTTCACCACCGCCGCGGTTTGTTGCTGAACACACGGTCCGTGTTGGGGACGTGGAGAGCTGGGACCAAAGATGGCGTCCCCTCCAAACTTCCACTACTTTGGACACTCATCAAGCTACTTTTCGTGTGTAGGTGGCAGCGCGCACGGTGGATGTGCCACAGCGGCGGGGAAATGGAGCAAATGGTCGCAGCACGGGTGTTTTTTTGGGTTGTTTTAACACGGACACACCGCCCGCCGCTGGGTGAGATGATCGAGTTATTGTCTGGTTTTAGGACACGAACCTCTCCACACCTCGGCAGTGCGTCCTGGCTCCGGGGACACCTCCGTCTTCAAGTGGTTCGGCTATGAAACGTCACGCAGCGTGTGCAAAATTCTTATCGCGAGGGTGATGCATGTTTTTCCCCCCCCCCCTCACGTCAATGACAACATGCAAAGATGCGTGAATACCCCAAAACGCTCACGCAGCACAAATGATCTTTGTGCAGTTTTAGGCACAAGCTGTGGACTGATCACGCTTCAGACCCATGAAATAACAAATCAAATTGGCCATATCAATAAAGTTATGGAAGGCCATACAAAAAAAGTTGTGACGATAACATATAGATAACAAAAGGTTTGGATACTTGTCTGTGTTAATATGTTAAAAACCAATGTGAAGAGCAAGGCATCTTAAAAATGTTGCCTTAGTGATAATATGACAACATTTGGACAATTTAGTACAAATTATCCGACACAAACAACAATCTGATGAGTTGGTCATGATAAAAATAAACTTTTTTCTCTTGAAGTGTCATCCACGATGAAAATACTCACACAAATGAGACTACATTTGAGGTATTAGACCAACATTTATCTGAAGAGTGAGGTATAATGAAATAAAAATACTCATGTTTATAAATTTGAATTGGCCAAACTATGTGAGGTGTTAAATTAGGAAATTGACATTGCAATTGTCAAAATGTTCTTTTGCTTTCACTATATATGGCTTAACTAAAAATAAATACTCATATTAATTATAATAAGGGAACATTAGGTGAATTTGAATCATATGTTTTATAACTTTCATGCATGTTCACTAGATATAAAAAACACCCCCAGCTTAGTTTAAAAACATGATTAATAGGTTTATTGTGTGCAGTAAAGGTGTTGTACACATACTACTTTGGAAGAAACAAAATACAGTTATCAGGATTTAATTAATAAACAGCGCAGTTTATAAAAAGGACTCCGCATGGTGGGATGTCAGGATGACGGAGGTGGATGTGGCTTCCTGTACTTGCTCTGCATCCAAACCCGGTGCATTGCAACTTTCTTTCCTCTGTTCACTTTCAGTCGCCTGTCCTCCAGATTCTGAAGTTCTTCCAGTCCAGCGTTGGAAAATATATCATGGACTTCTTCTGTAAAGAAATATATTTAAAAAAAAACAAGGGCTGTAGCTTGGATTTTAAACAATGAGGTCTTTAATCAAGTCCCCCCTCCCCCAGAAAAATGTTGACACTAAAAATAAGGTCTAACAATTGTTTTCATTATTTTGATCATTATTTATTCATAAATAAATCATCAATACAGATTATAAACTCACCCACCATATTCCTAAATTCCCCCAAATTGATCTAAGTGTCTTCTTTAGCACCCATGGCCCTGTTAGCAAGTATTTACTCCTTGAAAATCTGAACAATACCTTTTGTGAAAAAATAAACACAGGTTCCATCTCCTCGTGTGTAGAAATTTTCCGATAAGCACCGTCCTGGTTTTAAAAGAGTAGATGAAAAGATTAAGCTTATTAAATAATAAAAACAATATAGAGTATACACATTAAATTAGGTGAAGTTTGTAAAATTGCCTTATTCAGGCGATTTTTTGTCATTATTTGGAGGCTCACCCTTCTTAAACCTGAGCTGTGAGAGGTCATATCTCCCATAGTCACGGAAAAGGAAGATCCCTCCATGTTTCAGGTATGTAGAGAGTCGGTTCACGACTCCTTGCAATCTGTCAACGAAATAATCAATTAACAGGATAATAATATTGATTAATAGCTTTGCAGCTTTTGATAATCTAAGCATTAACAGACTAAATCTATTAAGTATTTGAGTGCTTTCATTCATTGAGCTGAAATGTGAGCGTGATACGTTGCTCATGTCAGTGCACTTGGTTATATTAAAGCCTAATATTTCTTGTAAATAATTCTGCTGTCATCCCTTAAACTCTTGTATACACTTCAATGTCGACCAAACCACTGCACACTTCTATGATACAATACCCTCTGTATTAAGTTTGCAATGGGTTTTGTAATAACGTCCAGATAAAGCGAGGGAGTGAAGGTATGTTGGGGACAAACGAATGACGTCAAACTCTCCTATCTTTGAGTTATAACCTTCACCTACCGCTCCGGATGAATGGAGGAGAGCACAAAGACGGCCAGAATAACATCCAGGCTCTGCGGAGGGAAGGGAAAAGAGGCCATCTCCTCACAAACGTCATGGACAAAGGAGTGACACACGGAGTCGTCATAGTCTGGATGGGTCTATATGAGGAAAATAAAGTTAGCTTCGTCCAAAACAGTGTCATTAACAGGGTCCATTTCCAAATTGTGGCCAAGATAAGGATTGTTATCACTTCTTTATCATATTCTATGAGTGTTTTAACTATTCCTCTGGCTCTGTGACCGTGACCTCTGCCCCCCCCCCCCTGTAAGTGTTTACTTTGAAAAAATTCACGTTCAATGTAACTCTGCATTCACTTTAATTATTACCTACGCCAAGGAGGTTATGCTTACTCGCTGTGTTTGCTTGTGAGTTAGGAGGATTATGCAAAAACTACTGGATGGATTACCATGAAATGTATTCATGCTAGGCAATATTAGAGAAACTTACCTTAACCATCTGAACGGCACGTGAAGAGAAGTCACAACAGTATAAAAATGCATCTGTTTCTCTGTGAAAAAGATCATAACATGTATCTAAATAAACATTTGATGAAGTTATTTTGTGGCTTCAAAACTCAGTTCACACAAATGGACATGATTTTGCAGTGAGAGGAAGTGAAAAGAGTTAAAGGCCACTTTAAAACTCTTGTCTTTATTCTAATGTGGTTTTGACCCACAAACTGATTTGAGTGCTGCCTAACCCTCTTGTCCCCCTTTGCTATTGGGTGTATATAAAGTAGTATGTGTCTTTAAATAGAAACAATACTGGGATTTGAAGACACTGAAATATATTAATATATGGAAATAAAAAAAATATTTACTTACTTTATGGAATTAACAATGGGAAATACACTGTTACCAGCCCCACATCCAACCTGTCATGAGAGAAAACATTTTGTTGATAATTCTGTCCAAGGAAATATGACAAAGCAAATTGTCTAATGGTTCACATATAAAAGTAAATTATCAACACAGGGGAAATTTTATGTACAAATCTTTAAAAACCTCCAAGATTCTGAAAGATGCACGTTGTCCAGGGAAAGAAGAAGTCTGTAGGACATCTTCATTTTGTTCTAGTGATCCTCCCAGACAGGCCTGATAATCGGAGGTGTGTCTGTGATGGGGAATGGCATCACTGTGTTGATGGTGTCCGCTCTCTAGGTGCTGGATGATGCTTGATCCAGAAGGTAGCAGGATTTCTGTCTGCTGATCAACCTGTCGATTGGTCGTCTCTTGGCTTTTTCTGTCCGGAGGAAGCAGTTCTGGGAACTCTAAAAACAGCCACTTGCGATCTTTGAAGAACTTATTCTGGTGAATCTCATAAAACTTGTCCCAGTACCGATCAGCTTCTGTGTCAAATTTACCTGAGTGGATGGAATTTAAGAACATTTTTACCATTTTGTTGCCATGTGACGTAAATCAAATCTATCTGGGGAAATATTTTACAGGAATATCATCGAACCTTGTTCAATTAAAGGAATTTGTTCAGAGGAATTTTCTCGTGCCTTCTGCCGTGCATTTTCTTTGTCTTCCTCCGTCCACTGTACATGATCCCTGAAATATAAAACATTATCCATTATCCAATGCATACACTGTCTTATATTTGACTCTTATCCAAATATATTCTGTATACTTAATTAAAGAAAATACAAAACTACACCATTGAAAATCCACATTTTCTTTTTCAAATTTAATAAAATATGCAGCCTAAATTTCAGCTTAATGTTATTGGCACAGCTACACTGAAATCCTGCAATCCCCTCACAGGCACGTACAGTTTGGTGGAGAAACCAATAACAGTACATCACTAACCACATGTTGTGCTTAAAGATGTCGTCAGGATTGGTCAGAATCCGTGAACCCAGTGGAGCCGAAGGTCGTACTCCTGTGCTCTTTCGTCTTGTGGACAATCTGCTGAAAACTTTAGCCAAATTGGCCGCAGAGACGCTCCGCAGTGAATGCATTTTCTCTGTAAAAACGTATCAAGTGTTGAACAACCTTTAACAATGCTTCGCCAGTGCACCTATATGGCTAATAGATTCACGGGAGCTGTAGCTGTTTAATGCTAACAAAATCACTGTTTAATCTTTGATACCATCTTTGATATTTTGCTGCTGGATATTGTCATCAACATTTTTATGATTTTTTTTTTCTTTTTTACATGTAATTTATTTTCAGGAATAATTCAAAACATTCAAGCAAAAACTGTTATTAATAACAAAGTCTTGAAATTACATTACATTCAAAGCACAGACTTCCACAGAGTAAATATTTGTAATTTATTTTATGAGCAAACAAACATCCCTGCGTGCTCAGTTTAGAACTTTGCAAAAGTGCCACATTTTTGTGTTTATTTTTAGGATCTTGGTTTTGT
Organism: Verasper variegatus; assembly: GCA_026259375.1. NCBI lineage: Eukaryota > Metazoa > Chordata > Actinopteri > Pleuronectiformes > Pleuronectidae > Verasper > Verasper variegatus. The sequence continues at coordinate 11,631,190 of CM048052.1, forward strand.
CGAGAACACATTTAACCCCTGTGTGCTGTGACTCGAGGAGTTTCTATTTAAAAACAACAAATCAACAATCCTGAGTTTTGGCTTTCAACAAACAAGGAGGATTTTGTTCAGGCAAGATTAATAGAATGTTAAGACAGAGACACTGTATCCATAACTAGTACTGTTAAGTGGAAATGGTGAGTTTTTTTTCTTTTCTAAATTTGTGTAACCTTTCAGAAACATTATGAAACTGACCTAGTTCCAAACGGCTCTATTGTTGTCAATCTTGAGATAGAAAGCATTGATTGAATAAAATAAACACAAAATAAGTATATAACTAAATAAATATGATGAATGGAATATAATGGCATCTCTTCAAAAGTGCGAAGAGAAACACTGTATCAGGGAAGGTGGTCGGGAACATTGAAGGAAATCTAGTCGTGACCGTCTATGGTACTGTATAAGGAGAACACACCTCTTTACCACACTGAGGTGAGTCTGTGATTATAAACTTGTGCTGTGAAGCCAGATCACACATCTTTAATTCAAACTCTAGTGGAAATCTCCAAGTTACCAAAGATCAGAAATATATAAGGCTGAATTTTGTGGAAATACATATTTGACTTCATATACCATCGTATGCAAATGTTTTGTTAGTGCTACGGGGTGTTGTACCAACAGTTAAGAGTAGTTGGACTTACACCTGAATGATGAGGGACACTCCTTCACTGACAACAATGTAGGCCACTTATTTCAGGTAGGGAGGACAAGTGAGGACTGAAGGAGGAAACATCTATCAAATAACCCAGTATATGACATATGATTGGACTGTACTTCAGCAGAGTGAAAACAATAGGTCAGGAGCTTGCAAATGAAAGGTTAAATCTCTGAAAAATGAAATAACAGACTGTAACAGGAGTGCAGGTGGACGTCATAAAGATTCGCAATTTCAAAACTCAAGTTTCAACATTTCAGAGCTCTTTTGTTCCCCAACACACATGCACCAATGTTTAGTATTTACAAGGTTTCAAACCTGACAAACAAACAGGTGCTCAACAGTGACACACTGAAGCGCTGAAAATATGTTGGCGAAACAATAATGAAAAAAGAATGCTGCAGATTTGAAGAAGGAAAACTCAAATAAAAGATAATGTTTTGAGCATTTTTTTTTAAATCAAATTTCAACCTTTTTTTGGTTTTTGAATATGGCATGACTTTTATCCCATACAGAACCGAGCCCAGATGAGCCCAATTGTTGCCATATCAGCTACTAAGTTGTGCACACAGAGTTAATATCTGCATAGTAAAGAGATGACTGGCCACTGCTTTAAAGACAACACTAAATTGCATTTATAGCTTTTCAGGGTTTGCTTATTCCTCAAGTATTATGATTCAAACATAGTCCTTCTGTTGCCTGAGCCTGTTTTCCTTCAGTCTGCGCTGCAAATGATTGACTGACAATCCTGTGTCTCTGTAAAAGAGCAACAGGAATTTCATCGTATGACATATTCCCAGGGAAAATTCAATTTGATATGCTGAGTTCTCTCCATCTACGGTACAAATCTGGTGGCTGTGTGCGTCTGAGTGATTAAAACTCAAACATCTTCTGAAAATAAATATCTTGTTCCCACACGATAAATATATTGTGCACGCAAGATTTTAAAAATAATCACTTTTTGGGACTTCAGGGGCTCCGTAATAATAAATATGAAAGCTGTTTTTATAGCTTAGGCAAAGCCGGAGTTAGGCGACATAAAAATGCTGAGTTGTAGTACCGGCGGTGGAGAGGGGGGGGCGCGCGCTACAATTCACAACGGAGGATGTCGTGAGTTGAATTCTCTCGTAGAAGAAGACGTTCGTACAAACATTCTGGGGCTAGCTGCTAACTAAAGCTACATCATTTAAAATGTTAAATTAGCTTCCACGAACTTACAGATGCCGACAACACCTAATTATTCAATCATACTCGGGCAACTTCCGGTTGAGCTAGGCTATTATATAGCTAACTGGGTACGTCTTTTTGAATGAAGCTAAACACATATTGTTGCTAACCCTAAAACCCGCTGTAAACATATAGTTGACAGTTCCCCAGTCGTCAGACGAGATAGGGAAACTTCCCCCACCTGGTTTCGGGGTCACCTCTGGCTGTCGTCTCCTGACATGTCCCCGGACCGTCCTCCTGCAGACTGAAGAGCCACCTGATGATGGCGCCGTGCCGGAGAAACAGGGCCGTGAACGCCGCGGAGCTGCTGAGCCGGAGGAGGAGAGGTGTCACCGATGCTGGGACCCTGATCAGACTGAACACGAGGATCCTCAGAAACATCCTCCTCCAGGTGATGGAGAGGCTGTTTAAATACCCACCAGGGGACAGTTGGTTGAAGTTGATTCTTTGCTGACATGCTATCTTTAATGAAATGTGTGTTTTATTCTGTAGGACAACAGGGACTTCATCAAAGTGTGGAGCAAGACCTCAAAATCTACCATCATGTACGAGAATGGTAAAATCTTCTTTGAGAACTACCGGAACTGCTACAGTTGGTGAGTATTAATACATACATGAATATAAGTATGTGCATCATACAATAATGCCATTCAGTTACAGATTCACAACAAAACCTTTCAAAATGACACAAGTCACACAAAACCTGAGTCAAAGAATGTGTCTCAGAGTAAATCACTATGCTGAAGACCAATGTAGATTATTTGTGAGGTGCAGATAATGAATATATTAACTATACTAGCGGCCTACAATAACATGCCTTTCTATGTGATTCTTTACTAAGAAAGTATTTGAACAGAGAAAGTAAAGATTGGAGTCATCCTATGTCAACTTATTAAGAATTTCTCAGTTTGTGTCTGAAGTTTTCTTAAGAAGTAAAATGTAAAAACGTCTATTAAATGAATGGGACCTCAATAAACGTATAGTTATTCTCCAAATTCTTCTTTAGTGGTTATTTTTCTCAAGTTTTGCCCTCTGTGCAAAATGTTCATAATTAATTGAATCATTAAGGAACTTAATGTGATAGTGAGATTATTATGGAGTCCTGCTCTTTGGGAGCTGTTACAATGCAGCCTACACTAATGTTGCTCTTTAAAGTTTGTCTGATTTGGGAAAAGACAAGAAACAATACAAGAAAAAAGCTGTTGTATAAACGATAGTAATCTTCTTTGAGTAAACAATACAGTCAAAATATCTTAAAGTGTGTTTATCAGCTCTGAAGCTATAATTACGTATGTATTAAGAGACATTCACTGTTTTATGCAGGACCAAATATCATCTCAATGTAATAGTACTATAATAGAAGACACAATCAAAATTTGGTAGTGAGAACTAGCGGAGAGGTGGAAAAGAAACACTTTTTGAAACAACTAAGACATGAATTGTTCCTGCATGTATTGTGGTTTATTTTGTAAATTGGGTATATGCATTACATCATGCTTATTGATGGTTCAATCCTCCTGTGTTTGCAGTCTTCACTCAGAGCCTCAGGTTTTGTACAAACTGCCTAAAAGGTCTAAATTGGAGAAATTTGAAGATGCCCTGCTGTGTCAGAGCCCACTTGTAAGTGTAACTAAAAATCATTTATTTTATATTTGTTGACCTCTTAGTACTAAACTTTCAGTGAGCATTTTTCGACAACCCTGTTTCAGACTCTTGTCTTGTGTGTGTGTTTTTGACAGGACAAAACTTTGGCCTCTCCCTCTGATCATAAACCCAGTCTCTTGACTTTGACAGCCAATAACTGGCTGTATCGCCTTTCAGCTGAAACGGGGAAGGAGCTGCAACAAGTTTACCTCTCTTCAAACCACAAGTTCAAGTATTGTCAATGCTCTGAGTTTCCTGTTAGATAAATACTTTTAGTTTTCATTTTAGTTCGTTCAACAATATTTTCACCTTATTCTGTTGCTTTCTGTTTTAAAGGTATCTTGGCTGGGAAGTTTCTCAAGAAACATTTTATGTTAAATCTGTTCATAACAAAGAAACACCTTTGGAAAGACAAGTAAGGTCAATCTCTTTTTTTAGGTTTATGCTTAATTTAAGAGAGACACGGCACATTTTACAGAATAAAAAAACCATAATGACAATGTACGTAGGACTATAAATCTGTGGATTATTTATTTGATTAAACAACTTTTTCCTTTTGTTATTCCACAGGCAGGTGTCACTCACAATACAGTGTTGCACTTGGCCATCTTTCATGTGTTCCCCTTGCAGATTGTAGGCATTGTGGAGATTAACAGACAGGTATGCAGATTTTGTTTTAGCTTATTACATGTTTCAAATGTGTTGGTAGGATTGATGTATTATTATTGAAATATAAATCTTGTTCTTTCAGGTATTTGGTAATGGTGTTACCGATGTTGTTTTGTCTCAAGGTGTCCTGGCTGTGTCTTACAGCAACAAATCTGTGAAGCTGTACAGCTTTGAACACATCGTGCAAAGGGTTGGTATTTTTTTGTGAAATTTCACCCGATGTTTTTCGAGCTGAATATTTAATTCGATCAAAATATAAAAAATAGCTCCTGGAATAAAGATTAGGTCTCTGCAAATATTCACTTATTGAATATTCCCTCATCATTTTGGTTTATGTAGCTGCTTACATTTGTTTAACTGAGGAATATTTCTTTGTTCTCAGTACATGACGGAGAAGTTAATGCTTGGTGAGCGCAGTTCTCTTCTTGGAGGCAAAAAAGTGGGAGAGGCTCCGTTTGGTATCCCAGTAAACATAAAGATCACAGGTAGCTCCGTTTTTCGGTTCAAACTTGTGCTGTCTTTGTTTTTCAGTTACAACCTTCTTAGCTACTTTGAGAATAAATTCTTTGAGAATAAAAGTTTTTCTTTACAATGTAAGCATGAGTTTTTTAAAAATGTTTTTTATCTTATTGCACAGATCGTCTTCCTGTGCTTTTCGAGGTGTCCTGCACGAATAATGGAGTCCAGATCGGAGGGTACCCGTGGCACTACATCTATACACCACCGCAGAAAAATCACAAGGGAACTCACCGCATCTGCTCACTCAAGGACAATATTATGGTAAATTTAAAGAATCCTTACCATACACCATCAGCCTCACACATTTCAATAACTGTGGTAATTGGACTATAAAATGTAACACATGCTCGACTGTAATAGCCGTGCCCAGTCTTGTATGATAGAATTAACTGCCACAAAATTGGTCAGAGCCAATTGAAAGTGTCACGGTAAGAATAGCCACAGATGTTTTTGACAGCCTCTGTATTCAGCTGCTGCACAAGGCAGGACGGAACCAAATCTGTAACCGCGATTCGGAAATCCACAAAATGGGCCAAGTACTTTTTTTGCAGATCTTTGCTGCATGTGTCAAATATGTTTCTTTGTATTTTTTCTTTAATTTAGATTTTCACAGTCTTTTGACAATACCACTCAGATTTATTAATAGAGCTTTAGAATAAATTGTCCAAACTCTGACGCATACTTAAGCTGCCACAGGTTCCTTACTGCAGTTTTCTTTTTGCTCTGATCATTGTAATGTGCCTGTGATAAAACTTAAAATACTGCTAAGATTACAGTGTAAAAGAAAACCTATATTGATGGTGTTATTGTTGAAATAGTATGCAATTTAATAAGGTAAATTGCTCATGCTGTTGTCTGGAATTAGTTATTAATTCTTAACTTTTATTGTGTATGTATGGCGTTAGGCAACAAATGGAACACAAAACATGAGCTGCAACTCTTTGGAGAATGACAGTATCTTCTTTCATCCTGACGACTCCGGAAGAATCATCCATGTTGGACCAACCATCATAAAGTGAGTACTTTAGTCAACTTCTACAAAACAATGCTGGCAAAGTAACGGCAGTGAAATTTTGCTTCGGTGTGTCGACAAATACACCAAATCCTAAGACCTTTTTAAGACATCAACCTTTGTCAGCCAAAAGTGTTATATTGTTTGGTGCATATGACATGTTTGTTTCTTTGATTCAGTTTTACTGGGCATGTTTCACAAAATTGATTTTTCCCTCAGTGTCCTTCAAATCCTTGAACTGAACAGTAGTTTGCCGTCAAAGGTAGTTAAGGACTTCTCTATGATGACAATGAAAGTCAATGTGAGTATAATGCTACTCATCTAAATATCTTTCTTTTATCAATCTGAATCTCGTTGTCTTTCCGAGTTGACATCTTTGTCGGGATCTTTTACGTGTATGGCGCCTCTTTTTCATCCTGAGATATGTGTAGTCTTCCTGTTGCGTGTTATAAAGTGTGTCAGACATACGTTACCTTGATCATGAATTATTCTTGTGTACGTACGGGATTGTAACTGTAACACTGGATGGAAATCCCATGCAGTAACTCCTACCTACAAAAGAGGCACAAAGTAGATAATCTGACTGTAGAGCTGGACTTAATGTTACATTTACATAATCTCAACTGTTACAGCCTACCTCACAAGTCACCGTCACCTCATCAGGCCGCACAGTGAAGAGAAGATTTCAGAAGCTGGATGATGACCCAGATCAAGAGGTATCACGATACTTTAAATTGCTCATGCAGTTTATTTGCAAAGAAATATATTATATTAATATATATAGCTATATATACAAAGAACTCCTCGTGGTGTCTGTGGTGACAGACAATTGATTTCGCAGACTTTCCGTGTGGTGGAATACGAGGACGAGCTGGACCTTTTGGCAGTCGTGCTCACTAACGGTGAGGAGGGAGAAGGTAGAGCTCACATCCGACTGCATGACAACCAAAATGGACAGTTACAGCGAAGAATTGATCTGCATGAACCTTGGGATGAGGTGAGTAACTCGACATGAACACGCAACGTTAATCTACTGATCTGTGTATGTGAATTTACACACGTGTGCTCTTCTCGTTTCTCTTTAGACGTATCGGCACGAGTTGTTCTTTGACAAAGACACGATTGTTCACATTGAACAGAAGAACGCCAAGTTCTGCTGCCATGTTTACAAACTTAAGACCAACAGGAAATAAGTGACGTAAATAAAGCTGCTGTAAAGCATTTAATAGCTAATTTTAAAATTGTGTGAATACTTGTTTCAAACGTGTTTTTTTTTTTTACAGTTTTCAATTTAACTCAATACTGTTTTTCACCCTCTGAATCAGTGCGTAACTATTTGTTTGTGTGTATTTCACTGGACTGTGTGAAGTGAACTTTTTTGTATACAGTTAATCTTAAATTAAAATGATATATTTTTAATTCTTGCTCCGTATACGTACATATTGTCTTTCCACAATGGTTTTCCAAATATAAGTTGTTTACATCTTATTTCTTGTCTACTTGCTTTCACACGCACAACTCACTTCAGTTAATGTATTCCACCAACAAGCTGGTACAACCCAGCTATGTATTTAAAATTGTCAGTTTGTTTGTGCCAAGCCACAGTGGCAGCTTGTTGAAGGTCCCACCATATTTCACAATCAGCCTTGTACGGTGACTGATGAGGTCTCTACAAGAAGAGATGGCTTTCTGCCTAAGCTACAACGGTTTTGGCGGTTTATCGTGAGAGAATTCTGTTTGTGCGTTTTTCTCCAAGCTCTTCCCCACTGGTCTGACTTGTTTGCTTATGATGCCAGGCAACTGTCAATCAAATTAATAAGCAGTGATAAAAGAAGCCAATGCATCCGAAGCCAAATAGTCAAGAACGTAGTTGTTTGAAGAGTGAAAACACAGAGAGAATTACTTGAGATTTAACACATTTTCAGGACCAACACGTTTGTTTGCAATTTTTTAAGTGAGCTGATATATTGTAGATCTTATGTTTCATTATTTCCTTCCATGTTGTCTGTTAAATACACAGTTGCTGGTTGTTATGTTATGGAAACTGTTGTGGATTCAACTGTATAATGAAGTGAAGGCTTTAGTTTGTGGTGCCGTTGAACTGCATTGCATCATACAGAGTTATTTTAACTACTGATATATTAAGGGGGTTTGACAAAATAATAGAAACACCTGTCAGTATGATGCAGTACAGTTAAACAGAATGATTTGCTTGGGATGGTGGTGGATTAGATGGAAAATTGAAATGATGTTGGTATCATGTGTTTCTTTGTGGGTACATGGGGTCAGTTTGGTTTGATATAGGGCCACCCAGGTCCCTTTTGTCCCTGGATACACGCTTGAAAGCACGCAACTTTTAACTAAGACAATGTCCCAAAAAAAGAAAATCCATTCTTTCAAGACTTTTTTGAGGAGTTTGTCCTTCTCGCGCCGATGAACACGTCATTCCCGGGATGCCTCACTTGGACTCTGAGATGAACCATAGACTGTGTATAAAGATAAACAAGACGTCTCCTCTTCCTCCATCTAGAAATGACGCCAAAATATCCCAGAAACCAATGCAGCCATCTTGGGCATTTGGAGCCAGGGTCTGTGCAGTAGCAACATGGTAATGTGGTCCCATTAATACATGCGCTCGGACAGTCACATGTCAGTCTCACCACGGACACCATCTGAAGTATAAAATCCTAACGGTCAACGTCAGTGACATCTTGATTCGGTTTAAAAAAAAACACTTGACGTGACCTTTTCGCAAAGACGTAGCTGGGGAGGAGGCAGTGGCCACCTTCTGCTGGGGGCGGTACTTGTAGTTGTCTGACGTACCTCTCACTCCGCTGTAAACACTGAAGTTACAAAACCTCTCTTCCTCCCCACATTCTGCTCAGCCGAGTCGCGTGACCTCGCTCCGTGCTCCTCCGCAGCCTCTTGAAGTTGTTGTGAGCAGAAACCGAAGCAGCTGCTGCGCCAGAGAAGAAGCGGCCTCGGGTTCCTCTGCTGCTGAGACTGATCCCACACTGGCTCCGATGGCGATGGAGAACTTCAGGCAGTTCCTGGCCGCTCTGTTCGCCGCCGTCTGCTTCGGGGTTGTCTCCATAATCTTCGTGTTGGTTTGGGTTCTGCAATACAGGGAAGGTTTAGCCTGGGATGGAGCTCTGGCCGAATTCAACTGGCATCCGCTGCTAATGGTCACAGGGTTTATTTTCATTCAAGGAATAGGTGAGAGGACTCGTTTTCCCCCCTTAAATAAATATGGGGCTGATGTTGACTCAGGCGTAATTATACAACTTAACTGGTCTTTCATTGTGTAAGGTTTACACAACTGTGCTTAAATGCAATAAGTTTAGACTTAAATATTTCCAATTTATTCTACTGTTGCACTAAACTGGTGGCAAATGGACCAAAGGCATTTTAACTTAAGGTGCATTTTTGTGGCAAGTAGACGTTTGTATATTGTGATTTTTATATCCATATATGTGGTGGATTTTTTAAGTATAATATATGATGACATTGGAGACGCTGCATGTCCTTTATGTGTCGAGTTGTGCAATGTTGTGTACTAGCAACACAAAGACAAATGGTCAAATAAGTCACCAGATACTGATTAGAAGGATTTTATTGGAACTTGTCCTTCAATAAAGTTTTCAGAAGAGTTCCTGAAACCCCCAAGATAATAAGTTCTTTGCACAAGATATTATCTTGCACATTAAAATGAAAAACAACGACTTTTTATCACCTTGGTTGCCCCAATGACTAAACACCATAAAAAGGGTCAGTCAATAAGCACTTTTGGAATATACAGAATACTTTGCTGCTAATACTTCTTGTATGTAATAGAATGAAGGTTTTAGACTTGTACCTGTGGTGTTTCTGTGTGGCAACTGCTTCTGTGTGGCAATGCTACTTAAAGTAAAGAAGCAGAGTTCTTCTTCCACCTTCGCTCTTTGCAGAGCTGTGATGAAACGTTTTATATAAGGGGTTTACATATTTGATATAATCCCTGTTAGGGAAGCATGAACCTGACACATGTTGACTTCACATGGTTAAAAGACCTAAAATGTATAATTATATAGTGACAACAACAATGCTTGGATAGTGATGTTTACAATCAATTAATTCAATTAAATTTTACTTGTATAACACCAAATCACAATATACATGGTCTCATCTTATCTTCCCTCTTGGTTGCATCCAAACCTGTTTGATTTACACCGACTGACCCTCTCTTTCAGCCATCATTGTCTACAGGCTCCCCTTCACCTGGCAGTGCAGCAAACTGACGATGAAGATCACCCATGCAGGCTTGCACTTAGTGGCCTTCATTCTTGCTGTTATATCTGTGGTGGCCGTTTTTGACTTCCATAATGGTGCAAAGATCCCCAACATGTACAGTCTGCACAGCTGGCTGGGCCTGACAGCTGTCGCACTGTACTGTCTGCAGGTAAATACACTTTTTAATTTTGTATTGTTATTTGTGTCTGGAGTAATGACTGCTGGTTGTTTGGTGTAGTATTTTGCATTTACCACTTTTGTTAATCCTCTCACTTAGTCTCTAAAATGCAAAGTCCCAGTGAATAACATTCTTCACTGGTAGAGTATCTGACAAGTGCATTTTTGTCTCCCCTTCAATGAGCAGCTGGTCCTTGGAGTTGGCATATATTTGATACCAATTACTCCAGTATACTGGAGAGCAGCGGTTATGCCCCTCCACATCTACAGTGGTCTATTTCTCTTTACCAGTGTTGTCGCTGTGGCACTCATGGGCATCACAGAGAAACTCATTTTTGGCCTGTAAGTACTTTTTAATACTTAAGATAAATTATATTATACAAAATAAATGTGCAATGTTAATTTGCTGCATAAACTGAGTAAAACCTTTTTGTATGTCATGACGAAGGACTGACCCAAAGTATAAAGACTTGCCTCCGGAGGCAATTTTTGTGAACGTCCTGGGACTCCTCCTGGTGATTTTTGGAGCTCTGATCCTCTGGATTGCCACTCGACCCTCTTGGAAACGTCCCAGTGACCAGGTCTTGCATACCAATGTGGGAGGTGAGGACAACACCAAAGTGGGTCCATCCCTGTCTCAGCTGACGGATGGAGCTGATTCTGAGACCACTGGGGATGTCAGGAAGAGGATCAACAAACTTGATGGAGGAGATTAATTGATTGCAGAATAAATGAGTGTAGAATATGTGAACCCAGTCTGCACTGGTGTGAGAGGGTGTGCTCATCTTTCCTTAGATTTCATTTTGTTGGCACCTTGAGCTTGTTCCTGTTTGCTTGAAGATGTATTGTTGCAAGTGCATAGTGCGATAGTGGTGTGGTGGTTCAATATACACTGTATAAATAATCATGACCGATTTTCTATAATCCCATTGCCTTGTATTTTGATGTGTGGGCTTTTAAATGTTGAGAGCATTTCTATATATTTACAATAAATACTGGACATTTCTAATCAGCATCTTACAGTTCTTGAATAATGAAACTTAAATGATTGTTCTAATAATTGGCTGCTGAAGAGGGAGAAATGTTACAATGGAGTACAGTCTATGAGTAGAACACACTCTGTATGATGAGCAACCTTTAGGACTGTGGGTTCCTGTTAGTGTCCTTGATTGATGGTTTTTGCAAAGATAATTTTGTAACATTATCCACAATATCAAGTCCAGCGGCTTGTCTTGTTTGGGTTTATTCTGCCTTCGAGTTTTTTTTTTTCCCAAGCCCCGGCATGGCGAAGCTAAAATAACCCTTTTGACTCCTCCCGGCTCCTGTAGTTGGGCTGTCAGCTCGATTGTTTTGGCTGCGTGTTTGGTGTCAGGTCGAAAACCTGCTTTAAGGTTGGTGATCCACGGATTAAAGTCACGTTTTCTTCAGTGTCACACACTTACAACATGAACATGTTTCTGTCACCGTGTTTGCAGCTCCACTTTATTCGCTAGCTCAGCTTTATTCAGCCTGCGGTCTGTGTAGCTGGAAGCTAGCCGCTAACAAACAAAGCTAATGCTACATCCTTAGTACTAAAAGTAGGGGTTGAGTTGTGGGAATCACGTTTTCTTTTATTTCTTAAAAGCGCCGTTTAACGTAAGAAATAACACCTAACTTTGCGAGGTGTTAGGATTTAACAGTTAAATGTGTCACAGTGATGCTAGCTATAACAAGGAAGGCTAACGTCAGCAGCTAACGAGGCCGCTTTGTCGTTTTTCAATGGAACCGTAATGCGATTGGTAAAATAAAGAGATGCCAACATGAACTCTATTTGTAGCTCGATATCATACGTGAGGGATGATAAGAAGCAGAGAGTGAGGTGAATGAAAGGGGATAAGCTAGCCCCATGCTAAGCTAATGCTGGGTTTGATCGGTCTCGTCAGTGGTTAGGGTGGGGCTCTGCGAGCTGACGTTGATGGTCAGTGTCGCTCTGCAAACAGGGAACACATTAAAGTCCCTGTGCTGCCGAGAGGAGAGGAAACACCGCTGGATGATCAGTGCTCCCCCTGCCAGGGGAAGCTGGGCTCATAGCTGTGATCCTGCACAAGGTGGTGCTGAAGCTGAGAGAATCAGCTGCCAGCAGGCCCACCTCAAATGTCTGTCTTTAGTTCCCAGTGCAAACACAACCAGTCCCCCTGATGTCAACAGGTTTCCTCTCAAGATTCACTTGTTTCTCAGTGCAACTCGAAGGAATTGTGTTTGTGTTCCCAGCTGTGGCATCATGTCAGACAAGAGTGAGCTGAAGGCAGAGCTGGAGAGGAAGAAGCAACGTTTGGCCCAAATCAGAGAGGAGAAGAAAAGGAAGGAGGAGGAGCGCAAGAAGAAAGAGGTATGAGTAACACTTTGTATATGTGTCCAGCATTCACTGGCAATGAGGACTGCAAAGTATTATGGAGAGGGAACGCATTCAAAATCATTAGTGGCTCGATTTAAGTGAAAGCATGATTCAATTCACTGTGGCACTTTGAAAAGTCTATTTGTGTGTCTATAAACAAACGTTAAAGGTTTAATGACACTTATGGACATTAGATTTTATTCCACACAAGACAATAACAAGTTTAATGAAATATATAGTATATATATATTTCGTTTTTTTAATGAAAATATAACTCAAAGTTGGCTCCTTTTTCATTCATAACTCATAACATGCTCATATTAAATATATTTAGAAAAAACATTTAGAGGTAACACAGACATTTCACCTCACTCTCGTTCATGGTGACCCTCACTGTCAGCATGTCAAGTTTCAGAAGATTTAACTGTAAAACGTCCAAGTAAATTAAACATGAAGTTGGCTACTGTTTTGTTATGACATAACTTTCTCATGTAAAATATTATTTAAAAACGATGTTATGATTCATGATCATGATTCTTTCAAGGATTTCAGATATTTGCTATTTATATGCTGTAAATCTGTGAAGACAGTTAATTTCATATTGATGATCTACGATGTCAAAACAAAGTTGGCAAAAGAGAACGTGTTTCATGGACTGCTTTGTGTGAGTTGATTGACACTAAGTAGAGTATGAAAATGCTCATCTCTGATGTAATGTGATCACAGAACAATACAACTAAAATGACTGAATCAGTTTTTAAGTGTTTGCAAGTTGTTTTTCATAAAAAGGATGATGTGTACGTGTAGCACACAATCTCCACTCAAGATAAGAACGTAAGCCTTCACTTCATTTGTAAATCTAAAGCTAAAATAATTTTATTGAGAGGGAAAAGCTTTTCAACACATTTGCACATTGTGATTTTAAGACAATCTACAGTCTGCCTGTCCAACAGAGGGACATCTGGAAAAGCACATTTAGGAAGCTGATAGTTACAGAAACCTTTTCTGGTATCTTCTTATTCATTAGCCCTTAAATATAAACAACCTTATTAAGTGCGTTGATTGAAACAATATAATAATCTGCTGTAATTACAGTGAGGAATTTTGTCATTAATTCGTCATCAAACATTTATTATCTTAATCTGATCAATGAAGTGATCCACTCCTTACACGTTAGTGGACAAAACTTAATTGTCTGAGATCATAGCAATGTAATGTGTAATGATTGCATTAATAGGTGATGTGTTTTCATTCTTCCAGGCAGACCTGTTGAAAGATGCTGCAGCTCACCAGGATGATTCTGACCTGGAGAAGAAAAGACGTGAGACTGAGGCCATGCTACAGAGTATGGGCATAGCCTCAGATGCTCCTGTCGGTATGTTACGTTACTTGTTGGTTCGTTCCTTCAGTCATATCCGCTTTTAATAATAATAATAATAATCTTTTCTTTATGGCCAAACAGTGGCATGTTCTTTACTTGGCAACTCTGTCACATGATGTTAATCCGGCTGATCATGAGATCATGTTAAAGACCAGACTGAAGGCAAGAAGCTCAGAAGCAGTAACATTCAGTCGTTGACTGCTACTAATGTACAACCAAATATTAACTATAATAACCTTAGTTTGTCTGTTATTTTTCTGACACTGATAATTTGATAAATAAAGGACCCTTTTTAATACTGCTCATCCGGTTTGGATGCTAACAGCCAAACATTAAAGCTGAAAGTCAACCTTTTAAACTCGTAGTCATTCTCATGAGGTGAAATGTTTTTATTTTAGTTATTTGAGATTCAGAGCTGTCTATTATAGAGCCAAACAAGAAAAGTCATATCCATTACACAGATTATTAGGCTACCACCAAGGGATTTTTAAAAGGAAATGTCATGTCCAAAAATGTGTTTAGTATGTTTTTGCAGGTTTTCACAGCAAATTGCTGAGACGAGCCTGAAAATAATCTCTGAAACAGTCTTACTTAAACAGATTTAACAATAATGACAATGATGTTGTTTTACAACATGAGCAGAGTCATTGATAAAAGAAGTATTAGTGAATGTCAAAAATGTTAATGTTTTTGTAATGCTCTGATTCTTTACTGTGGGTTTTTGGAGCACTGTCCTGTTGCTAACACCAGGTGGCAGAAGAGATCCATACTAAAAACCCTCATCACCTCAGAGCAGCATGCAAACATTCTCAACAGAAGTGACACAACATCATGTTTGTCTTTATATTCTACGCATCATTGCAGCTATTCAAACGTTTATTTAATACAGACAAAGTCAATGTGATTTCTTTTTTGTTATGCCTCTTTTTTTACTCTCGTGTTTGTAACTTACAGACAGATTTGCATATTTATCTGGCTCTGCTCCTAATATCAGGAGTTAACACTGTTTACCACATGTTCAGTAATATCGTGTCAGTGAGAAAATGTCCTAGCATTTAATATTGTTTATCCACTGTAGTTTGAATGAATTTGTTCTCTGTTGTGAATACCTCAGCAACTTTACATGGTAACAGTTGATTATTGTGTGTCTCACTGTGTAGTCCCTCCTCCCATGTCTCCGACTGCCAAATCGGCAGGTACGCCAAGCGAGGCAGGAAGCCAGGACTCTGATGGAGCCGTTGGTCCCAGGTATGTTTTATATATATATATATATAAATATATATATACACACGCACACACACACACCTACCTAATTAAATGTTTGTATCACACGATTTTCCCCCACTTCCCTTACAGGACTTTACAAGAGTTTAAAAAATGCCACTGTAATAAGAATCTATGAGAGTTAAGGCCTTTTTCTCCCTTAAAGACAAAATGTCTGAATGTGTTTTACGTCATTGATCTTAGATCTCTTCAAACCGCTCTGTTTGTCCACTTTTTGTGCTCATTCATGCTTATGCCAACAAGAAAATGTTTTCACTGTCACAGCCGCTGAAATTCCAAATGTTATTATACAGCACATAAGTTCTGAAATATCTTTCACATGGCTTGAAGAAGTGCAGATCTGCTTTTGCTTTGTGAGCTTTGCATTACATTGAACTCGGGACACAGGTTATGAATAAATGTAAAGCCTGATTGTATTAAGAGCAAGAGAGCTGAAAGTTTTTACAAAGTCTCACACCCGCATAGCGAATGATGAGTTAATGCCAAGTGAGTGCGTGTTTATTTAATTTGTGTGCCGTTGAATTAGGACGATTCTAAATTAACAATAAAACAGCAGGCTGCTGCTGCGATGCCTGGGGGACTTCTTAACCCCTAATTAGAGCCCCTTCCCTGCACAGAAATCCAAGCTCCCCCAGTGTCCCATCAGGCCCAGGGAGCTGTTCCCCCTACGTGTTGACTCATTTCCCTCACCAGCATGGCCATTTCCTACACACATGGAGGTCATGTTTTCTCCCTGAGGGCTCCTTCTCTCTCTCTCTCTCTCTCTCTCTCTCTCTCTCTCTCTCTCTCTCTCTCTCTCTCTCTCTCTCCTTCCCTCTCTCTCTCCTTCCCTCTCTCTCTCTCCTTCCCTCTCTGTCTACACAGCACTGGGAGCCTTTGGTGTGACACAGTTCAGGCTGTATCAGCCCCGCAGGCTGCACATTACACCCTGTGTCATCCAACTCAGAGGGCCTATGTGTCCATGCATTTTAAGCAGACACGTTCTTTCATCTGTCATCTTGAGCATTGCGTAGACAGCGTGATTTGACCTGAAAAACAACAATAACAAAAATAAATTGAGTTTGTTAAGTGTGTTTGGTAACATGCAAACTTGACTGATTAGTGACGTAGGATCCGATCAGCATGTTGTGTGCCACAAAGCTAACTTTATCTCCTCTCCTCATTTGTGCTTGCCTGTCTCTCTCACTAATGCCGCCTCGTTGCTGTGACACTAACCAGGAATCTGCACTGGGACTCTGACCCGTCCACACTTCAACTTCACTCTGATTCTGAGCTGGGGTACTGGACACTCTCTTCTCTCCTTTCCTGGTCATTTTCCCTTCTCTCAATCTATGGCATGATTACTTTGTTTTTCAAAGTCATGATTCAGTTAATGCAGTGCAGGACAACCGTGCATACAAGAGTGAGAAGACGAAACCTTTTTAATGAATTCACACTGGTTGTTAAACTAATCTGAAGCCATCCCATGAAACACTCATTTACTTACTTTGATCAGCAGTTTAATAAAAAAAAAAAAAGCTGTGAATTGTTTCAGAAACACAGAAGAGCAGCTATAGTAATATGACTGTTGTATGTTTTTGTTGTTGTTAAACCTGTTACTCTTTTGCAGTGATGTTGTGCAAAGTTTGAGTTGTTCTGTGCTTTTAGGCGAGTGACTCCAAAACTGGGAATGGCCAAAGTCACACAGGTGGACTTCCCTCCACGTGAAACTGTGTCCTACACAAAAGAGACCCAGACACCTGTCGCGACCCAGCAAAAAGAAGGTGATTCTCACATCATGTTGTACAGGTTTACATCAAAACAACACAAACAAAAGATGTCGGTACACAACTGAGTGCTTGAATATGTCAATGCATAGGTTTTACAAGCTCTATATACATCGGCATATATGGTCGTCTGACGAGGGTTGACAAATGTTTTATTTTGCTGCATGAAGTGCACAAGTGGAGACTGGAAATGAACAACAAGTAGAAGAGAGTTGATTTAACAAAGCACTGAGATGAAAGTAAAGTAAAAATGAGGCCCAGGAAATACAAGTCAGAGGAGAAAATTAAACTTTTCTGCTCCTCTGAGCCTCATGTGCAGCTCGACAACCAACTCGGTATAATTAATGAGCAAGATGAGAAACCAGTGACAGGAAAGAGAAATGTGATTGGAGGGGAAGATATGAAGCGCAGTGCATCTGACTGCTTACTGCCTCTGAAGCATGTCGATAAGTATGTAATTGCTGATGTTCAGGCTGCTGCTAACGTCCACATGTTGGACACATGTCCATGAAATATGCATTATTTGTAGGTGCTCTGCTTGCTCGTGGTTGATTTACGTATCGACAGATGGTGAATGACGCGCTTGACTAAAATCCTGATTGGAGGATTTGTGTTTTGTGTTTTTCTGTTATGTTTACCTCTGCCAAGGAGGTTATGTTTTCACCCGTCTGTTTGTTTGTTTGTTTGTTAGCAAAATAACCAAAAGGATTTCGACGGAACTTGGTGGAAGGATGCGGTATGAGTCAGGGAGGAACCCATTACATTTTGATGTGGATCTGGATCATGGGGCTGATGCAGGAATTTTAGACATAGGACATTTTACAACGCATATGTTGTAGGGGACTGATATCAATGAGCAGCTTGTTTCATTTGAAGAGGATCGTTTGAGTCTTGGTGCAGGTATTCACTCGACTGAGAGAAGTATCTGGACTAGTCGCAATTCCTCAAAGTACAGCTACTGGAAGAAGAAGAGTCTTTTTTTTTTTTTTTTTGCTGATTTCTCAGTCTATTTTAATCAGCAGACATCGTTTTAAACGTACTTAAAAGCTTGGTAAGGATTTTAAACAGTGTACTGATTGTTGGTTTCTGCTCAATCAGGTGACGTGTAGGAAATTCGTTGGTGGCATGCAGCGTGAGTGAGATAGAATTGTGTGATTTTGTGGAAAACTATGAGCAGAACTAGTGAAGGATGAAGAGCATCCCTCTGTTCCTTGTCGCTCTTTACTCTGGACTCTACTGAGCATTGTAAAAACTGTGTTAAACAACGATGTTTTCTGCCAGCTGTTCAACACGAGGCCCCCTTCCCCTCTCTGCCACTATGTAATCATTTCATCAACTCCCTCGCTTCCCTGTCTTTTCCCTTCACTGAACAGGCACATAACAAAACGCAGTCAGTGACATTGTGCATTTTCACACCATCACTTCTGGCACTCGATGAGACGGCATCCCCTTCCCTGCTTGCTCCCCTCGGCGCATTTCTGATGTGCGGGATGGCATCAGGTCTGCTCTGTGATTGAGCGATTTATCATGTTGTCAAAGGGAGGCAACAGCGCGGCACTCTCAAGGTCAGCGGGCGGTGGCATTAGAGGGAGCGGTGGCCTTGCCCGGCTCGCTGCAGACCAAGGGTTCCCACAGTGTCGGCAAGACATCTCAGAGAAAAGGAGTAAAAGATTCAAGGTTTTTTATTTTTAACATCACTTGCCCCATTGACCCTGGAGAAAGACCTCCTGAACAGTCGAGGAGAATGCATCCTCATTTTTATATTATTTGTTTGTTGGTCACAGGGACAGTAGTGCCTCACTTGTCCACTGAACAAGTACTGGGCCGTCTTTATTAACGTATAGTGGCATGAAATCACATCTCAGATACCTCTGACTGTTTAAGACGACTTACTTATTGATAACTATTAGCCTTGGCGTCTTAATCATCCCAGTTTGTGAACTTTGGACAATATAGCATAACAGTTATCGCCCACTTTTAGAACGGCTCTGGTTTCAGAACTAAATATCCCATTCGTTTTTTCCATTGATGTCTCGGAACATCTTTTATAAATAGAGTTTTATGCCTGGAACCCGGAGGCACCAGCTACGAGATGAATCGTAACATTTGATACTGATTCCATAAACCACTGCAAACGATCCCTTTCCAACGACTTCCACCGTCCTTCTTCTTGAATTCAACCTTGTTGATATAGAGTTGGTATATATTTTAGTTTGTATCTCATATCTTTGTGTATGGCGTTTAGTGTTTAGTACAGTATCCTAGTGTAGTAATGCTGAACCATCCTGATGTAGCCAACCTGATTTTAGTGGTTGTGGTAAACGTTTCCATGGTTGCTACTACACCTGAGGTTTGTGGGCAGGGTAGTATCCTTGATATTGTGGGAAGAAAAGTGTTTTCTTAAAAAACATATCATAAGAACTCTTGGCTTCTACAGGACCATATAAAATCATATAATATAAAATAGCTTGTGGTGAGTCTACCTTGGATGGTTACAATATGGATGATAATCAAAATCTCTATTCAGAAAACTACGCTCTTGAGCTCTATATAGATGCACGTTTTTATCTGGTGGCACTTTAAAACATTAATTGATTTTTTAGTTGTCAGATTGGTGAATGTCTGTAATTCAGCTACAGTATTCCCAACTGCACTGGTAGGTAATATGTAGCATCAGTATGCACTCCTCAACAAGAGGCTGTAATTATGGAGTAAGATACTGTTGGAGGTTGAAGAGAGCTGAGGGGTGTGTGTGTCTACTTAACAGCAAGTATGTAGAGGAGTTTAGTAAATCGAATATTTAATTGAATGTGATTGTTTTTAATCACTCGGAATTCAGAGGCAGGTTAAAACTTTTAATCACAAAAGCTCTTAATGGCCTTCTTGTTTCGAGTGCCACTTGTAGTATTGGTCAGCTTTTATGCACTTGATGATTAGTACTGTTAAATATCAATTGTATCCCTCTGTCACACAGCAGCTAATACATTTTAATACATTGAAAATACTTTGTTTTAAACCTTTGTTCCTGGTTTTGGATTTGTGCTGACCAAAGTCATGTTTGGGATCTTTACACCTCACTGTTTATTAGACATGTGTGTAACCACTGTTGAAACAGTTGAAAACAGTATACTCCAAAACCTGTTTTTTGGTTTGCTGCTTCCTAAATTTTTCGACATATTGATTGACACAATTTTGGAAACTGTCGATAGAGATTCTCTATTTTACGAAGTAAAAGTGTGTGTGTGTGTGTGTGTGTGTGTGTGTGTGTGTGTGTGTGTGTGTGTGTGTGTGTGTGTGTGTGTGTGTGTGTGTGTGTGTGTGTGTGTGTGTGTGTGTGTGTGTGTGTGTGTGTGTGTGTGTGTGTGTATATACACACTGGCAGATTTTTGTCATGCGTGGTTTCATTATTGGCCTTTTGTAAAGCAGAGACAAACCCTGTTGCACGTGCTGAAGTCAGATCCTTGTTCTGGCAGGACATATAGAAAGTGGAAGACACCTGCAGCGAAGAGCAAAGGTCATTTAGTTTTCTGGTTGTACATCACTGGCCGCATGCTGTGTTTGCATTAATATATTGTCAATTGACGAAGACCTGTGATTATTCTGCCCCCCCCCTCACCCCACCTCCTCCTGTCCGGCTCCCCCAGAGAAAAGCTTTTATTCCTTAAGTGGTACAAAAGCCATAATTGGGCCTGCTTTGAGAGGAGGTGTCAGTGTATGGGACATCGGTGATTCGGGTGAATTCTGTTAAATGCAAACCCCCACCACCACCACCCCCTCCTTCTTGTCTTTCCTCCACCACCCAGCCTCGCTAAGCGCTGCTGCAGCCCCCCTACACGTCCCTCCCCAGCGGGGTCACCAGGATCACTAGCTTTTCTCCAAATGGCCATTTTGGCTGGCAGGTGCATTATACCCTTTATTTTCAGATTGTCTATCCGCTCCTAATGCCTGGCAGGTTGATTGCTCTGGCTGCCTCACCACGAAAAGGGCTGACGAGCACGGCCGGGACTAGCTGAAAGACAGTGATTACTGTTTTCCTTTAAGCCTGATTGAGGCCCTTGAAAGGAAAGATTTTAACCTTCTCCTGTTGGTTGCAGGAGTACGGCCGCACATCGAAATGGCTTGTTTCATCAACCCAGTTCTGTAAACTCATCAGTGCACCCAATAACCTTCTTCCCAAACCTCCGTCTGAGAAAGGGGATAAATCAGTTTATGGACAAAGTGACGGATGACATTATCATTTAGATTATCTCAGTAGGAAGGAAATTCTGGCATGTGGTGCTGTCATTCTAGATTAACTATAAGGTTCATACCAAGATAAACGGCTGTAGGAACCAGACGAGTATTTCCCCTCTCCTCATGAATCTGTTTTGTCCTGCTTTTTCTTCTATTTTTTACATCGAAAGAATGAGCTATATACTGTCTTTAAGAGATGTGTTTTGAAAAAGCGTGTTCATCTTCTTTGAGGTAGAACCGGTGTGCAGTTTGCCAGCTGGTCTGGCCTGTATTTTGTCGTACATTCTCTGAGGTTGAATAGCAGTTGCAGGACCTCCTGCTAGGATGGTAATTGCATAGGCTTGCCGTTCAGGGAGAAGCTTGTGTCAGGGCAGCCAGGCGGAAAACCTCTGTACCATCCCATGCCACCTCTGAAGAGCACGAGACAATCCCAGCATCACCATCTGCTTTTGCACCATGCCGTCATTTGGCCACACCAATGGGACGGGCCCTGGCAGCTGCTCCACACCCTCTGCCCCGCTGCCCTGTGGCCTAGAAGGGGGCAACCTGCTACTGGGACACAGAGGAAACAGCTACACTGACAGCTCAAGCCTATTGAATGGCTAGAGTCTCATTAACAGTTGGTAAAGACAGGGGTCCCTATGACAACAACACACCCGCTGCGCTGTGTCCCTTCGACACAAATGACAAACTTCCCTGCTTTAGAGGAGCAGGTTCTGTCTGAAAGGCGACATTGTGCTGACAAACCAAACAAATGCAAGGCAGAGATACAAAATCAGTCTATTGGCATGCCGATAATCACCGCGTGAAGCTTTTATTGAAAGAAGAAAATAATAGAGGTGGAAGATGTACTGACCAAAAATGATCAGACATTTTGCCAAAGTCATGGTTGTGTTGTGAACGTTTTTACTCAGAATTTGGTTTTATTTTCTGCTCAAGTTTTGACATAAACAGAATGATTTGCAATTTCTTGCATAGGAATATGTTGATTCAGAATGTAGTCGACCCAGCTAAGTGTATTTTTACATATCCTGTTTTTATCAACAGAAGAAGAAGAGGAGGAAGAAATTGCTGCTCCTCAACCAGCAGTCGTGACTCCGACTGAGAAACCTGACCAGAAAGAGGAGGAGGAAGGTACTTCACTACCCATGAAATTGAGCCTCTTCAGTTCCTCCTAGAAATTTTACAATTTAATTTCTAATAGTGAATGGAGAGAACAAAGAGGTTTCTATACCTGTAAAGCAGTGCATCACTTTTCATAATGACCCCAAGCGTTGGATAACCTCAATACATTTCATTGTCTTTTTCTCCTCTGTATAGTGGCCCCCCATGAGCTAACAGAGGAGGAAAAACTCCAGATCCTGCACTCGGAGGAGTTTGCGAATTTCTTTGACCACAGCACTCGCATTATTGAGCGAGCTCTATCAGAGCATGTGGACCTCTTCTTTGACTACAGTGGCCGTGACCTGGAGGAGAAGGAGGGGTAATAGTCGGACAGCTAGTGCTGTTTTTTTTTAAATCATAATTGGTTTCTGAAGCAGTGTTTTTATTGATTTGTGGTGCTTTGTTTTCCCCTCAGTGAAATCCAGGCCGGAGCGAAGCTGTCTCTCAACAGGCAGTTCATGGACGAGCGCTGGTCCAAACATCGTGTTGTCACCTGTCTCGACTGGTCCCCCCAGGTCCTTTTCCTTTTTTATAGCTCCTTCATATATAAACCAACAGTTTAACACATCTCACTGGACACAGTTTAGAAAGAGTTTGCAATTTTTCAAACATCAATCCCGACAATTAATTTGTGGCGTGTTTGTGCTAAAATAAAAGTAATATGTGCATGTGTTGCTAAATGGTTGTTAAAACAACTTAGCTTTAAGCAGCCATAATGCTTTATGATTACATAGGTTGGCTTTGACAGCATTTACTTATAGCCACAACTCCCTCAGGAAAAGTAAGTTATGTCCCATACAAGGTGTCACCATAATGATTTGTTTCCTCCGGTGTCCAAGGTCATTTAATGCATGATGCTGCAACGACTTCTGACAGTGATTGAACACCAACTCTCGGTGCACAGTATTCACTTGTTCAGAGCCACATCCACTCCCTGGTGATTTGAAATGATGTATTCACACACCGTAAACCTCGGATCAAGTATTAGAAGTAGCTGAGGTTAATGGTTTGTTTACGTCTGGATAGTGTTTCTGAATTTATTCTCTGCACATCAGTCGGCTTAAATCTTAAAAGCTTCTCAGTGAGCTGCTCTGTTTTGGTCGACTGCTGTGTTCCGCTGAGCGCCTCCAGAACTGTAACTTTTGGTTAAAAATAATGAAAGCAAATAAAAACGTAATTTGCCAAAGTTTCTACAGGGTTGTCAGACATAAACGAGCCATAAATCTTTCGGAAACAGTAACTCGTTCTTTAAGGCATTCAGCAGCACTGCAAAGGGCAAGCAAGGCTCGTCCACATGGAGCCAAGCCTGGGGGGCATGTCTGCACGCCCCCCCCCAACATTCATTTGGGCTGATTTTTTTTTTTTTTTTCTGTCACCAGTATCCTGAACTCCTGGTTGCCTCATACAACAACAACGAGGATGCTCCTCATGAGCCAGATGGCGTTGCATTAGTGTGGAACATGAAGTACAAGAGGCCTACACCGGAGTACGTCTTCCATTGTCAGGTACGATAAAGTGAAGCGCCTCTGTTTCTTTCTCCCACTCCTCCCATTGTTCTCATGGGTGGCTTCTTCCATGACAAGCATGGAACCCTTCCAACCAACCCCTGTTTGCTCACCCCTTCTGCCTTCATCCACAATGTGAGTTCACTGGGCTGGCATCCACCTCCACCGCATCCATCTACGAACACATGTTCTCGCGGCGCCGGCGAAGACCTGTGGTGCAGGAGTTGAATGGAGTCCAAGCGCTGCAGCAGGATTAAGTGTGTGGGGCAGGGCTGGTTATCATGTGCATCTAAACAAGGGCCCTGTGTTCAGATGAACGAGCAGGGAGAGCAGCAGAGCTCCTCCGCTCTGCCCAGCCTTATTATAATGCATGCCCCGAGGCTCCTTCACCAAGACAAGTTGAGTAGAACCACATGTTGTTGCCTCCAGAGCGGATGTAGATGCAGGCGTGCTGCTCAGATGAGTAAAACCGAACAGAAGTGAGAATGCAATTTTCCAAGTGCTTCCAAGTCGACTCCAAATGAGATTTACCTCATCAAGTTATAACAGTTTTGGTTATAAAGAAGTTCCTATAGAGAAATATAGTGACAGGTAGAGCAGTGTATGTCAGCACCTGAGAACCAGTGATAACGTTCAGGAATTAAAGTTATAATTCAAGTTTTGTTTTGCTTACACAAAAAGAAGTCAGGCGTGAGTGATGCAAGATGTATTTGTTAAAGTACTAAACAGTTTTTGAACTTTTGAGATAAAGCAGGAGAACAGCGGATTCATGTTGATGTTTACCATGTTCTGATTACTGGTAACTGAAGGGTTAACACAGGTCTTACTGAGGTAACAGACCACAAGGTTGTTGTTTTTTTATCCTAGAATTGTGTTTCCATTAGTTTTCATCAAAAAAGTATAATTCTTTAAGGTTTATACCAATGATTATTGTCATTTTTGGTCAATCTGAGCATTTTGGAACTTTATTTGATAGAGACAATGAAGACAGACAGGAAATACAGTATTTTGTTTGATTGGACATGACTTTAGACTTGGCACCAGGACGTGTCACTATAAACATGTACTTTTTCACCACCAGAGAAACTAAATATTGCCTTTTCCCCTTCTCTGCCTTTTCCTCTTTCTGACAGTCTGCTGTTATGTCGGCTGCGTTTGCCAAGTTCCATCCCAACGTTGTGGTCGGGGGCACATATTCAGGGCAGATTGTATTGTGGGACAACAGAAGTAATAAGAGGACCCCTGTGCAGAGGACCCCCCTGTCTGCAGCAGCACATACGGTACTGTAAACACCTGGCAGAGTGGAACTGCACTTAATTAAAATACAGCAGGAGACTGAACTTCCTCCCTCACTGTTGTTGCAGCACCCGGTTTACTGTGTGAACGTGGTTGGCACCCAGAACGCCCACAATCTGATTAGCATCTCCACTGATGGAAAGATGTGCTCCTGGAGTCTGGACATGCTTTCACAGCCACAGGTAACACATGTCCTGTGTGTGTGGGTTCTCTATTCATAGCTGAACCACATAAAAATAGGATTAAAGTTTTAACCACAACGTTTAATTGTTTAAGCTCAGATTTTATGTTTTGTGTAATGTCTGTCTCCTCAGTGTCACATTCCTCTCACTTCCTGTCCCTCCCTCTCATGCTAGATGTCAATGTTTTTGGCCGGACTTCTTCCTTTTAGCATTCCAGTTTGGTATTTTCCCCGGCTTTACCCGTCTACAGCCATTTTTCAGTTTCACGGAAATTAACTTTGCTAGCTGTGTCATTTCATCCGTGCTGCCAAGACCTCAACCTCTGTCAAACGTCAAATGTTTTTTTTCATAAAGTGCTCGTAGAATTTTGATTATGCATTAATAAACTGTCAAGTGATTTTTATAGGTTGTGCTTGGCAGAGTGTGTGTGTTAACATTAAAGTCTGAGCAGGGAGCTTTTTATGGATGTTGTTCCATGTCCCCCCCCCCCCCCTCCACAGGACAGCATGGAGCTGGTGTTCAAGCAGTCCAAAGCTGTAGCCGTCACCTCCATGTCTTTCCCTCTTGGAGATGTCAACAATTTCGCGGTGGGCAGCGAGGACGGCTCGGTCTACATGTCGTGTCGTCATGGAAGGTGTGTTCATAAGGAACTGCGGTCCCTTGCGCCCCTTCCGAACGCCGCCAGGAAACCGAGGCGGCTTGTTAGGCCCACCTAAGACCGTGTGTCAAATAAATATAGCCCACTCACTTCCCCGTGCAACACAAATCCAACACAATCCACACTCCTGCTGTTTGAGGTTTCACTCCTGCCCGGTCATCCTGTTTTTCTTCTCCGCTTGTCAGTTGTGTTTGTAAAGGTTGTTCAACATAAACAGGGCACACATGCAGGGGAAACAAATCATTTCCCACCCCCCCCAGTCCTTTTTTTTTCTCAGTATGTTTTTCCCGGTGAGAGAGTTTGTTTACAGTCGTTCGTCCCAGGGAGAATTAAAGCTGCAGTTCATCCCACAATGTTCTCATTTAAGAGACCAGGCCT
Source organism: Verasper variegatus (assembly GCA_026259375.1). Taxonomy (NCBI): domain Eukaryota; kingdom Metazoa; phylum Chordata; class Actinopteri; order Pleuronectiformes; family Pleuronectidae; genus Verasper; species Verasper variegatus. The sequence goes on from CM048052.1 coordinate 11,657,622, forward strand.
CCTCATACAGTGGATGGTCCGCAGCAGAGAAATGTGGCTTAAATCAGAGCTGCCTAAAGCGCCGCGCTAAATGTCCTGCAGTATTGCCCAGAGACCGCAGAGAGGGGATCGCTGCAAGGCTCCCCGTGGCAGAATCACCTCTGTAATTGGGGGAATAATTTTCCACCTCATTTACAATAGTATGATACTCTCATCGCAGTTAATAATGCATAAGCATCACTCATGCTGAGTATTTACCTCTCTACGTTAATTATCAGAGCCTCAGTTCAGTAACAGCTCTGCAACATGTGGCTGAGGGGCTGCAGAATCTTTTGCCACCCTGCTGGTAATCACATGATATAAGTAAATGATTAATGTGAATACATCCAGCAGAGGTCTGTCATCGCCTGCTGCTTTCGTTCATGCTTAATCTAACACCCAGTTATTAGAAAGCAGTTAATAATTTCATTTGTTTCTGTTGTACAGACACATATATTCAAACATTAAAACTGTAGCTCATTACTTAACATCTTACTCCACTGTTCATCTTTGTGCTCCACAGCAAAGCGGGCATCAGTGAGATGTTTGAGGGCCACCACGGGCCCATTACAGGGATCGACTGCCACACAGCTGCAGGGCCCCTGGACTTCTCCCACCTGTTTGTCACCTCCTCTTTCGACTGGACTGTCAAGCTGTGGAGCACCAAGGTACGAGTGAGATCTAGCGCACACTGAGATTTGATAGGACCCCTCTCATGTGTTGATGTTGTAGTGCAAGTCACATACTTGAGTCAAAAGGTTGATAAAACGGTAAGACAGACGTCCTAAGTAGAGTGTGGATATCCGAACTTGACACCTCGTAGTTCAGGTGGGGGTTCAGACACGTTGGCTGGGCTATCTACTTGACTTTTTATGCTGCACATGTCTATAATCGCGGGGGGGGGGGGGACATCAGGCTTGGATCAGGTTTGGACACAAAAAACTGAATTCCTGTCAGGCTTGGCTAATTTTCTCTCGGGCTCGGTCAGAGAATTGCCACTCAAGGCACACTCGGGTTCTGACAACCAGAAGAGTCGCTGTACTGGACCCTGTTTACCCAAAAGTAGTTCAAAGCAAGGTGAAGCAATGTTGGCAGCTCTGTGAGGCTGTAACTGTCAGTGTGAAGAAAACAAATTGTCAGAAGTCAGAATAAAGAGTATTAAGTGTTAGGAGTGTTAAATGTGTGCCCTCATTGTCAGCAATCAGTTGACATGAAACCACAAGACAATCAGAACACTACTATTACAACAGATTAAACAGCTGATCCATTGTTTTCCTTACACCTTATAATAGCTTAAATAAAATATTATGAACAAAAAAACACATTTAGAATTTCTACCACAGTTTCAGCCTCATGACATTAACTGACATTGTAGCACAACCACTGTCTCCATGCTAAACGTTCAGCAGTGTTGAATCTATGTTAATCATCTTAGTTTAGCAATGAACAACACAACACCTGATAAGAATGTGGTCAGTTTGGCTGGTATTTAGTCATAAAGAAGTCCAGTGTGCAACATGAGCATTGTGCCAACTCATTAAATATATTTTGAGACACTCTGGACCAGACTGGATCAATTAACTGACGTTCATAGAGTCTCACAAATAAGAAAGATTGGACAGTTTGATCGGGACGAAGAAACAGTGGTGTTTGAAAATGCTGGAGTGGTAACCGATTCATGTAAAGAGCAAAAACTGAATTCCCTTCAAAATAAAAGATTGAAATAATTCATTCTTTACCTTTTTTTTTTCTTCCCAAACATAATTACAGAACAACAAGCCCCTGTACTCATTTGAGGATAACTCTGATTACGTGTACGACGTGATGTGGTCACCGACTCACCCCGCTCTCTTTGCCTGTGTGGACGGCGTTGGACATCTAGACCTGTGGAACCTCAACAACGACACCGAGGTACTGCAGTCTATTTGAAGCATACGCGTTTTCTGTGACACCCTTAAAAGAAAAACAAGGATTTTGTCTATCTAGTAAGAGCTACACTCAAATCCTAATGAGATGATTTACTGCAGAGGTAGATGAACATGTTCCCGCTCCTCTGATTGTTATTCTGCTGTGGTATTGTTTCAGGTCCCCACTGCCAGCGTCACAGTGGAGGGTAACCCGGCCCTCAACAGGGTCAGATGGGCTCATTCTGGCAGAGAAATCGCTGTGGGAGACTCTGATGGGCGAATCCGTGTATATGATGTTGGAGAGGTGAGTGGGCATGACTCAGCTTTTTAACCACTCGATCTCTGATTATTCTGCTCTGTCACTCAGGCAGGTTGTTGCAGACGTGATTCTGCCTCTTGCCTTCCTTAATTTGTACTTTTAGTAACGAGTGATTAATAACACAGACTATGGGGCAATTCACCTTAATGAGATTTTTCTGAAGAGCATCTTGAGGATTTTACTCAAAGCGAGACTTTACGTGTGATCCTGTGCCACTGGGGACCGTGTTTTGAAATTTTGATAATGCCTCTCCACAGCAAATTGCGGTGCCACGAAACGACGAGTGGACCCGTTTTGTCCGCACGCTGGCAGAGATCAACGAGAACAGAGACGATGCTGAAGAGCTGGCGGCCCAGCGCCTGGCTGCCTGATCTCATCGCCATGGACACAACGCTTAAGGGACCAGTGGTGCACTTGTTAATATCAACCCCCCGGAAAAGATGGAGTTTATGATCAGAAAGAAGTATGGACATGTTTTGATTCATTGTACTTTAATCGGACAACTCTACCTTGTCTGTTTAGCTGGACCATCGCCAGTCTTCCTTGGAACAACATGACCTCAGACGTGAACAGGAAGCCATGATCGCAAACGCAGAACTGTCGTCCTCTTTTTAACCAGATGCCTTAAATTTTCATTTAAAGGTTTCATTCAAACCTTGACTGTAAAGATCCTTAACTGTCTTCATTTAAAGCATGAGCCTTAATTTTGAGTTTTTCAAGCCAAATACTATAAGTGCTCAACTCCACGTATTCACCAGAAACTCTACAGTTGAACTGAAGCGATCACATCCAAGAATGTAAACATCTCACAGCTGTAGCCCATGTTGTCATCTCTGTTGCTTTAGACTTCACTTGTTTGTAAAATACTGAATTGCCCAAAATCCAAATGTATTTCTACTTCTATATTGTTATAGATTACACCAGTTTACACTTGATCAGTGGAGCTGGTTAGAGCTGGGATAGTTGGAATATCCTTGATGCTGTAACTGCTCAGTGATTCTCAGATCTGTCACGGTGTTGACGGGATCTGAACAGAGACGGTTTGTTTCCTGAAGAATCTCGACGCCTGGTGTCAAAAGGGAGAATGCACTTTTCACACAGTAGAAACAGTCTGAATGATTTATTTCAATAAAATACAATAAATACATTTAAATAATTCCCCCCCGAGTCTCCCAGGTCATGATTTCAAAATAAATACTTGAAAACATCTGTACATCCTCATGTCTTTGAAATACGACTGAAACATGCACACCAAAGCTGTTGCACGCCAGAAAGAAGAAAAAATAACGCAGCTAACAATCCTTTCTTGAAGCCATAATGTCCCTCTGAAGAGAAGTACAATATGTACAATAAAGTGTGCAAAGACGAAGCAGTAAAGCCATACTCATGCAGCATTCAAAGCAAGACAACCGCTCAAATGCGTTGAATTGAAACGTGGCTCGATAAAACCACTAAGGAGGAGACATAATGAGCGGAGGAGCATGCAGCCCTCGCAGTCACTGCGGTTTATGACGCCTGTGTATCTGCTCCGGACTCCGCTGGTTTGAGGATCTCCTCTCCAGAAGTCTTGAACTTAGGCAGGTGGAGGCCAAACTTTCTCTCCACGCCTGCAAAGGTGGCAGCAGCCAGACGGTAGCCGCCCACGTGGTCTGCTGTCACAGAGGGAAGGTCCTCCGTCGAGGGTTTGGGAGTGGGCTCGGCGCCGGCAGGACGACTGAGGAGAGAGTCGGATTAGGGCAAAAACGCACTTCATGGTATTAATGACTGTTTTTGAAAACGGGGTGTGAGGCACTTACTGTCCTCCAAAGTCAACGTCGAACCATCTTTGTAGCAGTTCATAGGTCACCAGGGTTACGCCGAACTGTGGCGAGGATCTCAAGACACGAGCTGACGGAAGATGGATTGAAAATCACAATGAGGGATTCAATATTTGTCCAGGGGGCTTCCAGACAATCACGGCCATCACAGCGAGCCTCATTTCCCCGATCATAAAATCACTTAACAGGACTACCGGTGTGTGTGTACATTTACCTCCTGCACCCTTCCAAAAAGCCCTGAAACCTTCTTCCTTTAGGATCTTCCCGAAGCAGTCGATGACGCCATTGTACGACGTCTGGCCTGCTCGGGCCGCCACCTGGAGTCTGGTCTTGATGACATCAGCAGGGGTTACCAGCGATGCTGCCGGTACACCTTAGGATACATTTCACAACGGGTGTAAGATGAGGCACTTTGACTATGAATAGATGGTGTCGCATTTAGATAGTATAGTGTGTCAAGTATATACACAATAAATACTATAGATATACATACAAATATGTGTGTATATGTTTATTTAATATAAATAATATGTAGAATAGCGATCATACATTTATGAATGTGTGTTCAGGAATGCCCACACACATACATATACATGTTTATATTGTGTATATAGGATAATACGTATATGCACATGCAGACAGGCTGTTGTTGCGGTTCAGTGGAAGGAGCAGGCTTAATAACATGACTTAATAAAACACAACATGTTGTTGTTGCTGTCCAGAGGTGTTCCAGATGTTTGTTACCTGCGATGGCTCCAGCAGTGAGCAGCTGCAGCGCCCCCAGCCTTCCGTCCTCATCTGCCAGCTTCTGCTTGGTGTGGGCATAAACAGGGAAGTAGATGGCAGAGAAGGGGATGTCTCGCAGGAAGCAGGCTTTGGCTCCCTAGAGAAAAGACGTTTTTTTTTTTTATATAACATATATCAGAGGGCTGCTAAATTGGGCAAAGGCAGTGGTTGAGGTCTGGGAGCTGTCTCATTCAACCCACAGGGGGGCTTCAGTGATGATGATGGAGCCAAAGAGCCCCAGGCTGAGCTGCAGCCTCCAGAGACAGATCCATCTCTCTCTCTCTCTCTCACACACACACACTCCAACATGGAGCCCGGTGCGCTGGCTTCTTCAACCAAGAGGAAGTCAGCGTTTTTTTTAACAAGCCACATGCTGTCTGCTCCTCATTAAAATATGGAGGATGAACACATGACTGGAGCTAAAGTAAATCCAGAAGAATCTGGAAAGGAGCAGTAGCAAAGTATGGAAAATTGGAAAATTACAAACAGTCAACAAAAGCACTGTTTGATGTTCACATTTCTGATCTTGATCTCGGTCTTGTCTGTATACACAAACAACAAGTTGGTTCAAATACAGTAGTATTTCATCTGTGCATTGTTATGTGATAATATACAGTGGTGCAAAATAAAATGTTGTATTTTATTTACGTGTTTCCATTTATGTTACTTTGAAACTTCTGCTTCACTACTTTTAAAAGGGAAATATAAATGTATCACCCCATTATATTAACTGTATATAACTTTATTTGTTATTAGCAGATGACAATTTTTCCTATAAAAACATCATTATCTAAAAAAACACAATGAATTTTGATTAACTATCCAAAATTGTGGCTAAAATTAACTCCACCTCCACTAATTACCGTGTTATAATGTTTCATTCAAGCTAATGCACCATTAATAATCATACATATGATTGTATATGATAATATAACTGTGAAAGTGGCCGTTCTGTATAATGAGTAAGTTATAATACTGAAGTGATGCTGATGACATCATTATCCATAGAGTGCATTACTGTACGTATTGTAACATTGCTGCTGTTACTCTTTTTATTTTAACAGCAACAGAAAATTAACCAGCAACCTTTTAAATAATTAATTGTCTAAGTGATTTTTAAATTTTGTCCCTTAATTCTCTGGTCCCATCTGGAATTTGTAGGGTCCGTGTTTTAAAAAAAATATTTTCTTTGATTTACAGACCAAACAAACATTGAAGACAATAACTGGCAGATTCATTTACAGCCTTTAGAGTATAGTTGTCCTCAAGACTTTCTTCTGATATATACTTAGAGGACAATAACAATAATACATTTTAGAATCTTATTTTTGTACATATTGTATTGGTTACATTGACAATAACACATTATTAAACTGTATGTTTAGCTATTTCTCAACTTTACCTGTTTCTTTACCAGTGTTTTGCTATTTTATAAATTTCTTGTTTTTTATTTTCTACAGTTATTTATTTTTCACTCAGTTATTTGAAAGATTAATAATAAAATTCAACATCTTTATTTCACCCTTAACATTATTTGCCTGTATTTTGTGCATTCAGTCTCTAACCTGAATGCTAGACATAATTTGGACACTTGTCCTTGCTGTTACCGTGAACAAGTTTGATCTTTACAGGTTGATGTGAACGCATCGCATTTCTGAGTCTGCATCCTTACAACAAATTGCTGTTACAATGAATAAACGTCCAGTGTTGCTGATGTGTCTCAGAAACATTGGAGCACCTTTCACTGCCCTTGTGTGACAGAGGCTGAGGCTGCAGACGTCACGGTGCTGCAGAGGTGCTGACCTACCTTGTAGAGGCCAAAGAAGCCCAGGTCTCTCACAACATTCAGGGCACTGACCCTGGGCCCTGTGGTGATCTCTCCAGCCACCTGCAGACGGATCTTAACAATCTCCAGAGGGTTGGTGAAAATCACCTGGGAACCTCCGGCCTGCAGGACGCAAGCGGAAAGAGAAACAGCTGATGAGCTGTTTGTATGTAGAGAAGGGTTTGCAGTGGATTTTTTGTCATAAGTGGGGTCATACATTTGAGGAGTGAACTCGGGGTTAAAATGGTGAGTAAGCATTTCTTCATCGTAGGAATTTTCTAATTATCTCCGTAAACTTCAGCACAAAAGATACATTTTTGTCTGATTTTGTCAGAGAATGGCCTTGACAGGAGGAGGAAAAAGCAAGCATTGATGGAAGAACAACGGGGGTCATAAGAGAGCAGGCGTCGAGCGCGGAGAAGCCCCGGCCCATGGTTGGGAGGCTCTGACCCTGGCACCGGCCCTCTGCCCCCTCGCCTCCCCTGAGGCACCTCCTGTGGCAGGGTGAGCAGCCCTGCCTGGCCTTGCCCTGCACACTTCCCCAATTCACCCCCCATTCCCAGGGGAGAGCGCTGAATCACCCGGACGGCTCCGGGTCCTCATAAGCGATGCCCTAAAGGCAAGGCACCCTCTGACTCCAGCACATTTATCACCCTCCCCAAATCTAATCAGGCCCCAGGATGGCTGCTGGTGACATTCAGGCCAACGGTTTTATCTGTAAACATCCGAGCAAAGGTCTAAAAAGTGCTCCGGCACATTCAGTCATTTTCAAAGTGGAGGGGGAATATCCGCTGCTCTGAAGATTAATGTCTACTCTCTTTTATCTTCTTCAGTTCTCCTCTCAAGGGAGCGATCATTTAAAAAGCTAATTCCCATCACATTAGCCAGACTCGCATACAAACTTGCATAAAATATAATGAGGAGGTGGGCCTCTTGATATAAAGCACATGAATAAATACAAACAACAGTTCATATATATTGTTTAACAGTGTGTAATGGAAAGATCCTCGCTGCTCGTGAGCAGACCTGCGCTGGGACCACGCCTCAGGTATGTAAAGCGTTGTCAGACTCAATCACGTTGAGCGAGACCCCGCTTCATCCAGGACCCTCCGGGGCCTCTTCCTCCAATTACACCCTGACAGGGGTCACAACCCCGCAGACCCCGTTCCTCTGTGAGGAGCAACCTGCAGGCTCTGCTCCACGGCCGCCCCTGTTCCACTTTACCACAGAAATAGACCTTTAATCTACTGCTGCACTCAAATGACTTCACGAGGCAAAGAAAAATCGATCTGGAGAATTCAGAGTCTAAATTTAACTTTTGTAGACAAGCTGAGCTGAGAACAATTTATCTCTTGCACACTCATGATAAATGAAACATTATTATGAGAAACATCTGTAGATAAATTTAGTCAGATTGAATTCAAATGAGACTAAATTCACACAGATTCAAACACTTTGGCCAAAAGGAAATTTATATATACACATAATATGTATCATACTTTTATCTCCTTTACATTTACTTGACAGCTTTACTTCCTTGTTACTTTACAGATTATGATTTTACACACAAAATATGAGTTCATAAAATTGTTGATGAATTGTTTTAGATAAAACTGATAATATATACTATAAAATGTTATACTATAATGTACAGTATAATAGTATATTAATATATTAAATAAAGTTTTAGGAAATTATACATTAATTTAATGTAGTTTTTACTACTAATATAAAGTGCACACTTTTACTTCAATTACATTTTCAATCCAGGATGTTTACTTGTTACAGTGTATTTGTACACTGCAGTATTGTTACCTTTACTTAAGTAAAGTAATATGTACTCTTCAACCACCACTGTATTTACTTTACTTGCATGGCTATGGTGTTGATAGGAGTATAATAGTTTAACATATTTAAATATTTGTTTTGTTCCCCAACTAGTGTTTGAGTTATTCACCAACAGGCTTTTTAAAGGATGACAGAGGTCATGCTTACACATCCACCAGCGAGGATCTCTGCTGGCAGAGGGATGGTGCCGTCCTGTGTGGTGAACTTGTCTCTGACAAAATCATTCATCTGAAAAGAAAAAGGAGGGGAGACCACAGGAAGAAAAAAAGGGGCAGATGAGAAACAATCCCCCTCTTGATAGCTCTGGGGCATTAATGTTAACTTGTGCTTGCAGTCGCATCTTGATTGCGACGACTGCATCTCCTCTAAGCTCCGTGCATGTTTTTCATTCACAGTGAATCACTCAGAACTTTTTTTCCTATTTTGAACACTCCAACAAGCTACACAGTGGAATGACTTGCCGTGAGTTTGATGGCTTTCTCCGGTGCAACACCGATGAGCTGCGGGAGGAGACCTGCAGAAAAATGTTATTCATAGATACCATTAGTATACCTGACAGAGAGGGAGAGAGAAAGTCAGGTTTGAAATGAATGCACTTTTTTTTTATTTTCGCGGAATGAATACATCCACTGACAGCGAGAACAATACGAGCTGCGGGGTTCTCGTGTGTGTAAAACAAACCCATAAATATTTACAGATGTGCCTGATACATCTGATGCACCGAAAACACAAAGGTCCCATTGAAATGGGAACAAAAGTCCAAAAAAATATGACACTGCCGGTGCGTATGGGATCAACATTGCTGAGGCCTGATCCCACTGTTGGTGGGGAACAGAGGGAGCGCTGTGTGGTCACCGACAAGATCGAGGTGGGGGCAGGGGCGGCGTGGGGTGGGGGGTGGGGGTGGTGGTGGGGGGGGGGGGGGGGGGTTGAGGCTGGGTGCTATGGCGGCGATAACCACCGTACTGTTTCACCGTCTGTCCTTCATCAGGCCAGATAAACTTCTGAAGGAGCTGCTGAGTGACTGCTGCTGGTATGCGGCCAGAAAACAGCCGAGCGTGTCTGTCTCAGAGTCAATCACCCTCTTATCGTGTGCAAGGAGAGGAGGGAAGGAGCCAGATCTGAGCAACAAAGAGCTGCAGCAGTAGATGGCAGTCTTGACTTCCCTCATATGAGCAGCCTGAGGGGAGAAGTGTTCTATATCACAGGCCTTCAGCACCATTATCATCACCGGCAGAGGCAGATCAGACGCCGCCGCGACATGAATTCTGCTGGTCATTTTCCTCGGGGAGCGTTCCCAGGTATTGAGATAATGAAAACTCGACCCCTGGGTGTCACTTCCATTCTCATGCCGCACAACGAGGGCAAAGGTTTCTGGTATCAATTAGCAAAACCATGCTGCTGATATTTGCGCGCTGACAAATCCCGATGCTTTCCCATCAGGCAGTTTGTTTTGCAAAGACGCCACATGTTGCACCCGGTGCTGCAGATTTTCAGGTCCTCTGACGCACTATAAAATCTGCAAAGGATTACCTCTGTAGAATCCAAAGACGCCCTCGTAACGCAGCACTTTCTTGGCGCAGTCGAAGCTGTTCTTGTACATCAGCTCTCCCACGAAGGAGCCCGTGGAGCGCTGGTTCTGCATGCGCGTCTTCACCAGGTCGATGGGGTACACGGCCGTGGCGCCGGTGGCTGCAAAACACACATATTTGTCACTGGTTAAAATTTGTATCGCCTCCTTCTGAAAACAATCACTTGCTTATATTTTCATCACCTGAGAAACATATTAAACATAATGTAATTACCTGTTGCCACTCAACACACTGTTAACAACTTTACTAACAAATGTAATTTTTTGCTCAACTCTGATTACGGTAAATTTTCTGTATTTATATACTTTTCTCGTCTTGATGGTCACTTCAACTGCTTCACATTTTTGCCATTCACCCATTCACACATTGAAACAGTTCATCTCTGTTCTCTATTACGAATCACTCACTGCCATCAGGGGCAATTGTGGAGGGGGGAGCCAGGGATTGAACTACCAACCTTCTGAATAGTGGACGACCAGCTCTACCTCCTAAATCAACTTTGCCTCCGCCCAACTCTGGTAATTCCCTTCGCCATGGAGGTTCTCCCCCCCACCCCCCACCCCCCCTGTCCATTTGTTTGTTTGTTTGTAATCATGATAACACAAAAAGTACAGGACAGATTTCCACGAAACTGAGGATTCCAGATCCCAGTATTTTTAACATGACGTGATCAGGGGTTTTCCAACATTTTCATTATTTTCCCCGGAGAGAATTCATGCCTCTTGATTTAAAAAGTGAAGTAAATTCAAAGAACACATTTTGTGGGTGTTTAGAAATAAACTTGGCTCAACTTCACACCTAAACCGGTGAGGATTGGGGATGAGGATCAAAATTGTCATCCTCAATTAATGTTTTGTCTATAAGGTGAAAATGTCTATTAAGCCCAAAGTAACACGTTCAGATTCCTCATTAAATCCGTCTTAAATCCAAAGATTTTCAATTCGCTGTCGTATATGACAGAAAAAAGCAGCAAATCCCCCCATGTTTGATTTTGATTGATTATCACGTCACTATATTGATATCTGTCAATCCAATGATTGATGAATCCCGAAACTATCAGTTCTAAAATAGTTTTTTGTCATATACGATTAAGTTGTAAAATAATAATTAGTCATTCAGCTAATACGTTTGTGGGGAGGTTGTTTAATAATCACTTGGAGATAAATAGAGCCGTGTTTGTCTATAAACTAACAAAACCGGTTATTACACTGGTAACTGTGGGGAAACTGTTACAGGAGGTGACGCTGCAGCGAGTTGCACTAAGCCTGTTTGCAGCTTTACTTGCTGTGTCTTGTCTTGTCTGACATCAAACGCTGCTGAAATGACTCTTCTCTCAAACACAGAAAAGGCTGAGTCAGCACAGAGGGTGATAAACAGCTCATTATCCCCACGACTCTGCAGTGTCATCATACGCCTAACGATACTGTACGTCTCTGTCTCTCCTGCCTGGCTACTGGTGATTGAGGATTGATAGGGTTTTGTGTGTTTGGGGAGAGCGCACACACACACACACACACACACACACACAAACACTAAGTAAGAGTGTGTGTTCATGTCCGAGGGGCAGTTATGTCAGGGGGTTCCTTGTATCCGTTCCTTCCAGTGTAATTAGACGGAGATTCCAGAGAGTGCGGTTCCGGAAGATTTGTGTCATTCCAAAGCTCCGGCCCCAACGACAGCCTGGAGCCACCGATGGCACGGCAGCACAATGCCAGAGCCTCACATCACAGCCCCTCTCCTTGCAGCACAATGGCCCGGCCCTGGGGCCTCAGCGCGCCAGTCTGGCCCGTCTAAGGTTACCCCTCGGGCGGGCCTGGGGGCTCCGCGGTAGACATGTCACTCACCTCCGGCGATTGAGCCCAGGCTGAACCTGTAGGCAGACTCCGCAGCCTGGAGCCAGATGGGCCGAGACGGGTCATGAGCGTGCTGTATGGGGAAAAAAAGACACCAGTGGTCAAATGAATCTGGAGAAGCGTGTGTATGTGTGTGTGTGTGAGGGAGGGAGGGGGGGTTAGAACACTAAACGTGAATCGGCTGGCGACTAAACTATCGTGAACCAGATACATTGTGGAAAGAAAAATGCCGTGAAGGACTCGTCGACAGCGGAAGTCGATGGAATGTGGACATGTCATATAATGTCTGATTCATCAAGCAGTATTAAATGTCACAGAGAGGGAGAGCAGCTCTGGAAAATGACTGTGTGAACCTGTAGCCTTCCCACATGTAGCATGTGTGGAGGCTACGAGCTTATGGTCTTCTTTTATTTTTACAACAAAGTATAATTTCTCTCTTATCTACTCGATCTGTGGAATCGGTGTTTGATGTTGTAAGTGGAGCCCCTTTGTTTTCGCTGTGGGGCAGGGGGACAGATTAGCCCCACAAGCCTTTTCCATGTCCAGATAAGTATCTACATGAATATTACACAGTCCGAACGGGACTTCGGTGTGTGTGTGTGTGTGTGTGTGTGTGTGTGTGTGTGCGTGTGCGTGTGCGTGTGCGTGTGCGTGTGCGTGTGTGTGTGTGCAGGTTGAGGCTGTGAGTAACTACCAAACCAGACGAGAGGGGAGCAGAGCAGATCACTCATTTCCAGTTTCCCAGATGCTTCCACCGAGGGGTTGCATGCTAACAAGATCGAGGTCTTGATCAAAGGCTTTAAACTATTAGCCTACTTCCCACTAAAGGGCAGCTCTGTGAATTGCAGCATAACCCCCCACAAACACACACACACACAGGAATCAAATTCCAGACCTCTGAGTACCCGAGTCCCAGGAGCACGAGCGGCTTGAAAAGCTCTGACCACAGCCTGAGATAGAGCCGTGTTATCCGGTAGAGGCAGGAACAATTTTGTTCTCCCACATCCACCTTGACTCCTACTCCCCTCCTGCCATTAGTGGACTTCGCTAAAGGCTCAGAAAACTCCTCAAGCCTCACACTGATAAAAGCCTCTTATTAGCTTCTCAGATGTATGATTGCAGCTGATATGTATGTGCAGCTATACTGAATAAAGAGGAGAGAGGCTTTTATGGAGAGGTGCGACACAACAATCTGTTCCTCTTTTATAACTATAATTGCCGTACTTTTATCTTGGAGTTTAAGTAATGTACTTCACAAGGGAGGAAAAACATGGGCACTCTACTAATTCAGTGACTGAGTATTCTCCCCTTTTTCTGCTCCTCTCTGAGAATAAAGCAGGAGGAGAAGACTTTGATAAAAGGCACCAGGATGTGAGGTGTATTAGACAAGTCAATCAGACTACCTGTTTCTGGGCCTCTGCTAGGTGGTATGGCATGGCTCCTTCCTCCAGCGGGGCTATCCTCTCGATGTCTGCGTGGTTCAGCCGCCTTCACGCACAACAGCAGGGGAGGAAGGGAGGGATGGAGGGAGTTAGGCCAGGAAAAAGCGAAGAGCCCTGCATCTACCGCCGACCACGCAGCAGCCGGTGATGTAAGATTTTCCACAGACTTTTTTACTGGCACATAACCTGAAGTTACTGCAACTTTCAGCTTCTATAAACCACAGACAAACAAAGATGGACGAGCGCCCATGGCACTGGCATGTAAGCGAAACCTGTTTTGTTACTCAGCGCATGAGACAAATATTCCCCACTGGCCTGACGCTTCATAAAGTCTGCGTTCATGTTTTATGTTTTTCTTGTAAAACAGCCAGTGGAGCAACTGTCGTTAAACTGAATATGCAGTAACTTTATCTTTACAGCCAATAAACAGACCCATAACATACTTCTACCTATTCATGTTGGAGTAGAGAAATAGCACAGTTTTATATCAAATGTTTTCAATTGTACATTTTTGAGGAAGCAGCAGAGGCAACCTGCCTGACTTCATCGATGGAAGTACTAAAGGAAAATCCACTGGCTGTAAAAGTATCTATGACTTTGTTTAGCACCTTTTAATTGTACTTCACGTGCAGCATCTTTTTCCCAACACAATGATTCACAGCTTTAAGACTGGAGTCTCATTTTGAACATTTATACAAGAATCAAGGTGCCAGGATCTCTAAGTAGCCTCAGTGTTCCTGTGTGGTAAATGTTAAAGGGACCGATAATATAGATTGCACAGCGTGTGAGGCAATAAGTGGGTATATGTATTTGTTTTGTTTTTTAGTCATATGTTTTTTTGTTGTAGTTATTATTGTCATTTATGTAAAAAAAAGTGCATTTCTTGGGATGTAAGACACATTTCGGAACATTCTGATAATAAAGTGTAATTTAATCTTATTCTATCTTATCTTATCTCATCTCATCAAAGGAATCCCAAAATGAAACCGGCACCTGTAAAAACTCTCACATATTTTGTCATAATTGCTCAAAATGTTGTTACAGAAAAGTTCTAGGTTGTTCAAAGTATGGTTTCATCATTTACACAAAAAGATGTAAAACTATAATATAGAGAATTTGGACAATTTACATTTGCCGTTATTAAAAGTCTTTATATGCCTGTAAATCACTGAAGGTATGAATACAAAGACATAAATGAGACACTGTGAGAAAGCTTCTCTCAGCTTCTCTCTACATGAGGTCAATAAACATAATCCACAGGGTAAAATGAGAGTTATGCAGAAACGTACCCAGAGTGGGAGTGGAGACCAGAGAGCTGGTACAGGATGTCAATCTCCATAGGAGTGATTTGTCCAAACCTATTGGCGGCATGAACAAACTCCTCTACAAGACATCAAAAGATGAAAAGATGAAATGATGCAAACAGGACTTCAAAGCATCAAAGTAAAACAGGAAAGGTAAAAGTTAGCTACATCAGGTATATTTTACAGTGGGCTAGTATTAAATAGTATTTGCAAATACAGCTTCTTGGTCTGTTTTAGTGTTACTGCAGATTCTTAAATATGAAATATTTAAAACCACAAAATCAATCCTGTATGGGTTTGATCTCCTTATGCTGTAGTGCACTCTCTGTCGCTCTTTTATATGTGCTTTATATTCAGTTCTGTATAAAGCATCAGATGTTCTTTCTCAAAGGAAAAGAAATGGTAGTTATTGAGGGAGAGAAAAGAGCCGGTGATTCACATCCTCCACAAAGATCTTCCTGTCAGGTCCATGGATTTCAATGTTCAGCTCCTCTGACCTCGATATCACTTCTCTGGGACTGACAGCTGACAGGTGAGTATTTGAATTTACACCCACCCATCTTATATAAGAATTAATAACAACAAGAATTATTTGCAAATACTATTTGTCCATAGTCTTCTCTCTCTGCACGGAGACAAAACTATGGAGCGAGAGTAAAGGAACAGACTGAATGGGAAACACAATTAGGAGCAGACGTGACTGACAGTGCGACCGTCAGTCACAGATCTACACGTGAGGGGGGATCTGATTACCAGGTTAGAAATGTTTTTATTTACCTTTGTAATTTAGCACTACAGTTAATGCTCCCTGTGTGCTCACTCACACCACTCTGTCAAGAAAGTTGAAATGTGATCGGACAGAGACATGAAATGCACACATGACTGTTTCATTGATGTCAAGAGGACCCTCCTGTGTGTGGCGGGGGGGGGGGGGGGTACCTTTGGTAAGGAGTACGTCTCTGTGCGTCCCGGCGAGGGTGCTGTAAATCTTGCGGACAAGCTCCATGTTGTTGAGGAGGGCGTTGAAGGCGTTGAAGTAGGAGAAGCTCACCATGTGGGAGGTGCTGCCTCCTGCAGCCTGGAGAAAGATCCAGAATCTGTCATTCCTGCTGTACAGGTGGATTTGATTCTGTTGTATTCTTTGTGTTAGTATATCTTTTCCTTATGTTTCCTGCCCACTTCCTCCTCCCCCTTGTTAGTCAATGTTTGGTGTGTGTCTGGTTCCTGTTTTCCCTCCAATTCATATGAACACCTGAGCCACACCATCGACTCTACAACCTGAAGCAGTCACGCTTCATCCACGTCTGATGACCTCAGACACACTGAGTGTTAGACATGCTATGGCGAAACGTTTCACTTTTGTCATCACCATTTATCACCAACACCTAACACCAGTCTTTTTAGTCAATACAGATGTTTTTCTTAATGATTAACATGCATATATTTTAAATTATTTATATTTATGTTATTTATACTTTATAAATATCATCTTATTTCTATATGCCTGTCACACCCGATCCCTTTTCTTTCCTCTTCAATTATTATACAATTATAGCAAAGCGGTATCGTGGTGTTGTTTAAACTCTTTTAACAGCGTCCATGTTTTTTACACATTCTAACTTCAAAGCACATGAACACACTGAAGTCGGAACAACGACTTCACAACTTGGTAAATGGGAGCTCTGTCTGGACAACTTAAGTTCTGGAACCATCACCTGTACCAGAAGTTAAGACCTGACCATCAGTCAACCTGTTCATACTCTGAGTCTTGTTATCAGTTTTCTTCTATATTAAACGACTTTAAACTCATTTTGGCTCCACTTCCTGGTTTATGCATCTAAGAGTTCAGCCTTACATGACAGCAGCTCAACGTAGATGCCCGGGCAATCGCTCAATCCAAATCTCTAATGCTTCTAAAAATCAGAAAACTCACTGAGACCAGATTCTCCTCCACAAACGGCGTCAGCATGTGGTGTCTGATGGTGGCCATGATGTCGCTGAAGTCCAAGGCAGTGATGGTGCCACTTTTGTTCTTGTCTTTCTGTGCAAAGGCCTGGCGGGCATGCTCCAACTGTAGCTCCTGCAGCAACACACACACACAGAAGACACACAAAAGCCATTAGCTGACAAAAGAACTGTTACTGTGATGAGGAGCATCGCATTACAAGTGAGCGGAGAGATGGAACATTTGAGGGAGAACATATAATAATGTCAGCGACGGACAGATGTGAGAGTCATCAGATATGACAGTGTCAGACGCTGGCGTTTGTAATCACCACTGTCTCTCTGGAGACTAATGGAAACCATGTCCAGAGAAGTCTGATCCCGGAGCCGAGCCGAGGTCGCCGGCAGGTGTGTCTTCAGGAAGATGATCCGATGTGACAACCGTGCAATCAGAAGGGGATGCAGGGGGAGGCTGACCCCGGGTCAGTGTCTGCTGTCGAGGCTCATCGCACAGAGCCGGAGGATCACAGAGCAACATGGCTGCAGTATTTAGCTGTTACTTCATCTTTACACTCAGGTTCTGATAACCTAATCAGTGGATTGTTGCTGGAGATTAATTCTCACAATGTTTGCTGATTATGTTTCTGATGACACTTTGTTGTCTCACGAAGCTT
Source organism: Verasper variegatus (assembly GCA_026259375.1). Classification (NCBI taxonomy): domain Eukaryota; kingdom Metazoa; phylum Chordata; class Actinopteri; order Pleuronectiformes; family Pleuronectidae; genus Verasper; species Verasper variegatus. The sequence continues at coordinate 11,674,951 of CM048052.1, forward strand.
AAAAATCTTCTCCCACGTCTGCTCTCACTGAAGTTTCAAGTCCAGTCATATACTGCGACAACCATGTGGTGGCAGAGCCCAGACTCTAAACAGTCAAACCTACGCACAGACTTTTACTTCGGTGAATTTTAAGTTATACTCAATACGTGCTTGGACATGACAGATAAACAAGTCAATGACAATGACAGATGTAAATGAAATCCTGCACACATAAGGGTATTGGTGTAGTGGTGGGAAGTTGTAGTCAAGTATGATAAACCACAAAGTGCTCTGAGGGATCCCACACTGCAGTGGAGCCACAGCGCAGCCTGTCTTTACCCTGAGACCACCCAGCTTCTGCCTGAGACCACAACCCTCCACTCCAACCCGGGTTCCTCCCTGATTGCTCTGCTGCCACAGCACGGGCGGCATTGACCAATGAAGCAAAGCAACAACGCACCGGGCTACCGAAAACTGCCAGAACAGCCGAAGGGATGTAACCGTGAAGATGCAACACAGCTACAATATCTTAGGAGGTCACACACAGCATGAACTTCACTTTGCTTCATCTCCATTTGTCCTTGAGCAGGATGGATGGTTTCACATTTATTGATGCATACATATTTTCTAACGTTCTGAAATGATATGTGTATGTTCTGTGGCACATCATGTTGCATTTACATACAAAACTGTTCAACTGTAGCAGCTGAGATTAATACATTTACACTGTACTGCGTTTGTATGGAAACAAAAACTATGCAACTCCTACTTCTATTTCGCTGAAAAGATTTTTTTTAAATACAAATGAAAAAACTCAACCTCAATTCCAATAACTAAGTGATGAGCAGCTGGTTATCTTAGTACAAAATAAAGGTTTTAACAGGGTTTATGTTCATTTCACTGCTGGAGCCACAGTCACCTTCTGACTATTAGGATATGTCTCATTTTAGTTTCACAAATTACAAAACATTTAATCTTTCAGCACCACATCATCATGCGTATCAGGACTTTGGAAAGATTGTGTAAGAAGCCGAGTCTATCCTGAAGAATGTACCACACAGACATACACAAAATTGCATCTTTTGTGGAAGAGGTCTACTGTGAGGTTATCGTTGGTTACATCTGTTTGGTGTAAACGACAACTAATTGCTTCTTGACAAACTAGGGTTTTCCGAAGAAGCGATTATATTGGTTCAATATTTTGGACCCAGAAGGAGTGGAACCAAATTAGTACTTTATTTCATAATATAGCATTTTTGTCATTTTTGAAATATTATGATTTCTGTCTCGTAATCTCTGATTTTTTTAATACTCCCTCAGAATCCGACTGTTTCCCCTCATGCTGAGCAAAGATAACCAGCTGCTTCTTAATTGAGGTCAATCTTCTCAGCTGACACTTGGCCAGAATCAGAATCATCTCATTTCCCAAAATGTCAAACTGTCTCTACTGGACTGGTGTTTTTGACACAAACCTGTAAAAATTGGGTGAACTCTGTGTAGCTGAGGTTCTTGTTTCTCTCGTGGCCGAAATGCAGCTTGATGAACTCACAGTCCCAGCTGAAGGGAATGTGGTGATGAACCGTGGTCTGGCTGAAGATGTCACGTACATTCTCTGGAGGAGGGAGACACAGCAGCGTCAGCTTCAATATGAAGAGACAGATGGAAAAACATGCAAAGGTGCACCTGCTCTGTCCGTCTCATATCCTCATCCCATTTACCAAGAACCTCGTTATAGCAGAGGAAAGAGTCCATTTGGACTGGGGAGCTGAATGTCTGTCTGACAGTCCTTTTACATTTTCAGGGTTCATCCAGGGTATTTTTCTGTATAAACGCCGCTCTCAATTTCAGTCGCCTTTATGGAAGCCCATTGCACAGACAGAGCATCGCAGCAGCTCTTTTGAATGACTCTGCACCTCTTGGTTTATGACATGCTGGTTTCATTTCTCTTCCTTTCAGACGGAGCTGGTAATAATGTGACGTTCCAAACAGCTCTCTTGCTGTCCTGCCTTTAGATGAGACTTTATAAAATACAAGCATCTGGCATATGTAATGCTTTATAGAGGCCTGAAGCCCACAGAAGAAAAAAATGTGGCTCCTGCTGCATTCATGTACAACTCTCAACAGTAACAGTAGCAGGTGCAACCCAGAAAAGTCGATGTTGCTGTAGAATAGTTTTTGTTTCTTTCCATCTGCGTGTTTAGTTATTATTAATCCAATGAAACTACATCAGGATACAGTTTAAAAACCTAAGTGCACGTGACTGTAAATGGGGAAAACATCGGCCTCGGTCGGGTTCGGACATAAACATTTTTAAAAGAATAAAATAATTCCTGTCTGGTTTGGGTCGGTCTCGGTTAGTTTTCTCTCTGGACAGATCTGAGAACCCACACACCAGCGTGCTGGTTACGTACCAAAGGAGATGTTTCCTGTGCCGGTCTTATCAAACAACTGAAAGGCAAGTATGAACAGGACGTCTGGGGCACATAGGACTGATTCAAAGGCCTGAAACTCCTGGAAAGAGATCAGTCTGTTTGGACAAGAAAGAGAGAGGGAGAGAGAGAGAGAGAGAGAGAGAGAAAGAGAGAGAAAGAGAGAAAGAGAGAAAGAGAGAAAGAGAGAGAGGGATCAACAAAATCTTAAATTGAATTGGCTTGAGAAGGACAAAACAACAAAGCTAGTGACTGAGGTTAAGAACAACAGTCAAATGCACTGATGTAATATCAGCTGTGGTTTTGGAGTTAATTAATGACCTGAAAAATCTGCTGATTTAAAAAAAAAAACCTCAAAGTGCATTTAGTGGCTGTTTCATCATATCACAGGATCTTTGTGAACAAATGCAGCTGTGCAGGACATTGCAGATGTTCACATTTATATTTTTTCTTAGCACTTTAATTCATGTTGTCTAAGAAGTTAAGCTTCAAAGTTTATTTTATTGCATTTCAATTTATATTATTATATATGTATATATCATTAGTAATAATTCAATTTGAAGTTCATCCAACATGCAGATTTTCTTTACTGTGCTCACAAAATGAGGGAGCGGGAAAACCTATTAATCAGCTATTCTTCAACTTCTTATGAGACATTTAGTAGTTTAACTTCACTACCATTAAAGGTGAACATATTTGCAGTTATAAAGAGGTACTTCAGATATATTTAACTTTATTATCAATCATCAGGTGAAGAAGTGGCTGATAAAGTTGGCAATGTGTTTACTCTGCAAATATAACTGGGATTAATCCTTGACAGGCTGTTCAGCATCTGTAACAACTGATGTTATTTCATGGTGCACTGACAGCTCCCACTGAATCGACAGAACATTTCATCGGTAGCAGACAAACTAATGAAGCATCTGAGAGAGAAAGACAACACACATGTAATGAGAGTTGTATGTCAAAATGGCCTTAAAGTGAAAAATGCTGTGACAAACAAGGTATTAGAACTGACCCTGGGGATTTACATATCTCAGGATAACAGAAGACGCTCCACAGTAACCTCCCCGTATGCACTCACCCATCTTTGGTGGTGTCGGCCACTCCGGCTATCAGCTCCACAGTTTTGGGGTTGTGTTGAGGCTGTGTGTGCAGACCCAGGTAGCTCTGTACAAAGTCCCTGGGGGTCATGTAATGCTCCCCATCCTCCACCACACTGGCATACTGCAGAGGAGACACACACAGAGCTGTGAATGATGCGCATGGACCTTACACATGTGGATTTGAATAAAGAACTTCCTTTGTGTGCATGGAAAGAAAAACGATGTGGCGATGGAATACAATGAATGAAGGAGAGACAAAATAACAACCACTAGTTGCTAAATCAACAAGTCTGTCTTTCTATAGCTCTCTCCATTGGAGTCTCTTTTCTCTGTGCTTACTTTTCTAAACCAGCACAAATGGTTTCTAGTTTCCTGGCCCTACATAATAGGCCTATTTTAAAAAATATACAAAGCTATGCTGGATCCAAGTATTGAAAAGCCTCAGTCTTTTTCTTTTAATAGTCAAAGGACGACTATTGAAGAAAAAGACTGATGCTTTATGTACAGCAGAGAACCATATACATGTCACTATCAGATAACTGAGATATACAATTGCGTTTAAAAATCACTAGAATTGCACTCAGTAGAGCGCATCCCTCTGCAAAGGGCCTAGGGATATCAGTCCCCGAAATCTGGGAAATCTGTGCCCTATCTCGCAATGTTTTAATATGAATTTGCTTTCAAATGTGTCTGGGGAAGAATGTATACAGTTTTAATCTATACTTATCCACAGAAGTACAAGCTGTTTCATGCAGGAACCTGGAACCTGCCCAGTACAATCTGTTGGCCACTGACCAGTTCCACTGCAGCGTACAGGGGTTCATGTGATTGAACCTTATCTGCCGGTCTGGTGGATGAACCGTGGATCACAAGCCCATTTGTCTAACCATAAGGCCTCAATACCGAAAATCCAAAGGCTCAATATAATATACGATATATCTTTTATATCGAAATATTGGGAATGTTTATTTTGGGATAATCTATTGAAATAAATGCCTGAAAATTCAAGGCACATTACTTCTGTAAAACTAATATTACTATAAATCTAAATTACTACAATCTGTTTGTCCACTGATCAGTTCCTAGGGAGGCATTTGGGGGTTCTTGTGATTGCTCAAGGGCACTTCAGACATGGTTGAGAGGTGCTATTTCACTTTCAGCATCCAAATTAATCCTGCCTGTCTGGTGGTTGAACCTTGGATCACCAGCCCACTTTAAGGTCACCAATACCACAAATTGACCGAAGCAATATGGATGAAAATGTCTATCATGTCACAATATTGATATATATTGTGATACAGCACATGTGTGTATAGCGTCATATAAGGAATGTTTATTTTTGGTGAATCTGTTGAAATAAATGCCTAGAAAAAAAAAAAAAACTGTAAATTGAATATTATAAAGAGGCATTCTTTGGAAGAGGTCTTAAACAACCTCGACATATGTTTACAGAAAAACCGTGCCCAAATGCACCATGAATTGATAAATGTTAAGCCAGAGTGACAATAAATCAATAATAATCACCTTGTAACGGTGCTTGACTGAAGCAAAACAAACGTGTCTAATGCAGCAGTGTATAACCTGAGGTCACAGTCAGGCTTTAAGAAGTAAGGTCATTTTTAGAGCCTGCTTGGATTTCAAGTTGGAACAGAGATAGCTCTGGAAACACAAGCGCCACATGAACTGGCAGCAGAAAGGCCACACTCGTGGGTGTGAGCCAAGCTCGGATAGAGAGAGCATGAGACAAACAAAGACGGGAGTGTGGGAGGGGGACCTTCACGCCAAGTGTTTTCAAGGCGACAATTCAACACACTCCGCTGAATTAATGTTTTAAGTGAAAATTTTAATTCCGAGCAATTTATTGCCACATTTCTCCGTGGCATGATTGTGTAGCCATTCACCCTCACAGTAGGCCTCAAGTAGTTCTTAATCAAATTATACAGGCAGTCGGAACGAGCCTCCAGTAATTAACTCTTCCACCTGAATATGCATCAGAAATTATGCAGCTCACTCACAGCCCAGTCAAGAGATGTGGAGGGACCACAGTTTGCGACTCGGAGTCATTACTTACAAGTTTATAACCCGAGCAAAACGTGTGGATTTACACACACCCAACACACAAATACCACGGTTTTATATCTTTGACAGAGCTTGAGGAGAAAGTCATTGACATCCTGATGATCAAAACACACTGGAAACACACACATGAAGTCAGAGCAGGGGGAGATTCTCTGTTGAAGCAGATCCAAAATTAGTCCAAGCATTTGTGTGACCTTTACTGAACTATGTATCCCAATGGACACCGCACAGAAACTACCACCGACTGCAGCACAGAAGTTACACTTGTAACACACAGTAATACACAGTAACAGACAGTAATACACAAACGTCTTGTGTGCAGACATTTTCTTTTCTGTGTCTTACCTTATGAAAAATAGTCTTCAAATCATGGGGGTCAGCCCTTTTTGTTACTTGCACCTGCAACACACACAAGTTAGAAGAGTCAGAATTGCACGCAGACCTCAGCAGGACACTTCAGCCACACGTTCAATCCCCCTGATCAATAAATCTGAAGTTCACACTGTCACAGTTCAAGCTCTGATCTTAACAGAGCCCGGCAGGGATCGATCCAAACGACTGTGACAACACCCTGCATGAGGAAGCAACCGAGCTGCGATCCACTGCGAAAACCCATCTCTAACCTCATGTCTCTGACACACACATGCAACAGAGGAAACACATCTCAGCTGAGTGTGTGAGGCCGGTGCAGATGCGCCTGTGTAAAGATGCAGGATTCAGATAAACAAAGAGGGAAACTCCGCTGCATCTTGTCTTTTCCCGCCGGAGGCTCTAAAGCCACGAGTCCGCCCGGAAACTGTCTCCTCTCCTCCGCATCCACCAGCGGCTCCGCCTCATCTTTACTGTGTTTAAAGTTAAAGTCAGATAAGAAACAGATTAACGGAGTCACCTTGACCGCCATGCTGGCTGTGACGTCAGCTGCAGAGGACTGGCGCAGGCGCTGGGCATCGGGAAGACACACACACACACACACACACACCGACACACACACACACGCTGAAATATATTTAGACAAGCATTGTCCTTTTCTGTCTTCAGGGGTGTGTGTGTGTGTGTGTTCATCAAGGAGGGAGAGAGTGTGTGTGTGCGTTTCTGGAGAAAGTTGGTCTGTATATATGTCACAGCATTTCCTGTCTGCCCGGGTCACGCGAGGTAACGGTTCATTGAGCTGTTCTGATTCAGCATGTTGACAATATGCAGAAATATATATATATATATTATATATATTTACAATCATACATATTCAGTAAGATACAGAGATATATATTGTACTATATGCTACAATATATACAGTGATATATATTCAGTCACATATAATATACAGCAACATATATAGAACTATATACATCAGCATATGTAGTAATATATGTAGTAACATGCAGAAACATATACAGTAAAATGTGCACTCAGATATAATAACTCATTATTCAGACACACATAACAAACCGCTTTAACACATCAGCATTTTATCTTCTCATTCCCTGCAGTTGCAGAACAGAAGTCTAAACGACTGTAGTTTGAAGTTCAGAGATCAAGCAGCATGTTCTGACTCCATGCAGGACACAAGTTGTTGCCCAAGGATTGTAAAGGTATGTTATTGTTCACGAAGGGGATAATCTAGTGATGACAGTGTAGTCGAGGTAAAATTACAGTGGCTTAAATATGATGGGCTAGATCATTCATTGGTGCTCCTGCAGGACAGAATAGCTGAGGCTTGGATGATAGCACAGCATTACCAGAGCTCAGAGGGATGCTCACAATTGCGCATTCCCCCAGAGATTCAATTTCTGCCCATTTTGCTGAGATAAAGCTTTACTGTAACCTAAAGGAAGAAGTTCATTTTTTCTTACCAACTATTATCAAAAATGTGTTTGTTATCCCACATTTGCATCACAGTAATCAGAGCTACGAGTTACCTTTCAAATACTTTGATGTCACTCTTTTTCTACTAATAACAGGGAAGAAATACATTTTAAAAAAGGTATTTCAGTTAAACACCAAAACTTCACTGCTTTCACTCAGCAAACACAAAACAGTAACCAATTACATTCAAGTTTGTAATCCTGTATTTTAGTTGATAATTGTAACAGTAAAATAACCTTGTTTTTCTTTCCATGATCTTAATGTGTCTTGATATGTATTTGTCATCTCTAATATGGTTAGTGTTAGCTTACTAATGCTAATTACATACTATGCACGTAACAAATCAAAATTAAGTTAGGCTTCTTTGACTCAATATCAAAATAAATAAAGGAAGATTTTTCTTATTGGCCATTGTAGAAGGATATATTCACTAATATTAGCCTTTGTATTAAAACAACAAGTTCACTAAATGACTAGATGACAAAACTTTGGACTGTGGAAAATTGTGATTACATTTTATTAACATCTTCTTATTGTTTTACTGGGAAAACAACTGACAGATTAATCTACTTATAGTTAATTGTTATTTGCAGTACAAAATGTTTGTGTGTAAAATTATTTAATCATTATTTGTTGATTTTTATAAATGTTATTCCACACATACATCCCGGTTTTATTCACACTTAAGAGTTAATATGTGGCATATGTGTAAAATCTTGAAATCTACAAGCGCCATTAAAAACAAAACTACATCCTGTTTCCGCGGAAACACGAGGACCCGGAAGTGGTTCCGATTCCGCGGGTCTTTTGGGACAACAGAGCTCCGTAGTACACAGAGAGCAGAAATGGCGGGTAAGCAGCTAAATGCGTCCACGCCTTTATTGTCCTGTCTGTGCTTTAATGTGTTTTCACAGACCACTCTGCGTCAGTGCTGCTTTCACACCGCTGGTAGTTGTGAATCGCATTGTGCTCTGTCCAGCGAGCTAAGCTAGCTAACGCTGCAATGACAGCAACGGGGGCCTGCCTGCTAACAACAGTAGCATGCTAGCAGGCTGCCATGGCGTGTATTGTGTTCATGTGTTTGTGTAACGCTTGGGTTTCAAGTTGAATGTGTGTTTCACTCGCTCGGCGTGTGCTCAGTGATGTTAATGTGCGAGTCAGTGTGTTTTCTCACACGACACATTGCTAATATACTGAGCTAACAGCTGATGTTACCTCATCTGACACAAACACCTGGCTCCTTATTATTCCAGCACATGTGGGTGTTAATCCTGACAGATATTAAGTTTGAGAGGAGGGCACTCAAAGCCATCTATCTATCTATCTGTCTATCTATCTGTCTAGTCTGTCTGTCTGTCTGTCTGTCCTATGTTCTAAGATTTGACATAAAGGTATCAATTAATTGACTGATCATTGCAGCTGTTTGAGATAATATGGAGACATAGAAAGTGGGTCATTTCAAACAACTAATAAAAAAAAAAATTTGATTCCTCAGCTGTAAATACCATGGAGAAAAAACTGGCGGAATACAAGTGTGACACCAATGAAGCCATCTGTTTGAAGCTTGGTATGTTAGTGTTTTTCTATATTTCATATGTCTTGTAAATATATAATATCGTTATATGAGTGAAATGACAGCGTTTATTTAACTGCGCCTCATCTTCTTTCCTCTCAGTTCGCTTTCCTGAAGATGTTGAAGATGATGGCACCACATTCCACCCAGAGTACAGCCACCAAATCTTTGGAGACGAGTGAGTATTTATTTTTTTATAATGATGTAACTTTTTACATTGATAGAGAAACAAAGCACCGTGCAAAAAAAAGCTTATATTTCCCTAACTTCCTTTCTGTAGTTGATGCACAGACATTAATTTGATGTGTTGAGTGAATACCCATATTTCCCTGGGCTCAAATTAGGGTCAAACCACTTTTGCACTTTACATGTTTATTTACATCTGCAGACATTTGAATTATTGTGAACATTATTTTACAAGCTACTTTACAATCTCTTTGACCCTCATTTAAATCCATGTATTTCACACAATGTCACACTATTCCTTTACAGATTTGTACATGCTTCATAAATGAAAAGGCAGACTCATCATAAACAGACTTGATTTCCCTCAGCAACCTTTAAAACATGTGCTTTTCTCTGTAACCCATGGATTTGACAGAATTTTCCATTTCTTTAATTGTATTAACAGAAAACATAATCCCCAGATCTGACCTGTCAACGCTACAGCTTTTCTGTTTTCACATATGTTTCATCCATCATGAATTCTTCTTATATTTTATTTTCATGTTTCTTCTTAGGCCTTTAGTATTGTATCATCTTTTCTGACATGAAGTGAAGTATGTGGTGTCACTGAACACGTGGCCTGTTTTTCAAGTTGTTTCAGCCTCCAAAAAGCTCCAAAGAGTCACTTTATTGTCCTAATATGTAACAAGAGTGAGGCGTTGTTAATGATCCTGACATTGTTGTTGGCAGTGACACCTGTGTCTGTGTGTAGGCTTACAGCAGCATTTCGTCACGCTCCAAATTGCATTTCCAAATTAGTCAGAACTAGGATTGGTTATTTTTGCTCTTGCTGCAATCAGCTCAAAGGGAACTCACTAATTAGGGCATTAATTATTTCAGCGAGCGTAATTGCTAGTAAAGCTCAATCACACATGGCATAATGATGAAATCTATTTTGCTATAAACTGCCAGCGATGTGGTGGTGAAGGGAACAATGCAACATGTCTGAAATACTGTACATGGCCAGACCTACAGCAAACATTGGTCATCCACTCAATGGTTATATTGAGTGGATAAGAATAGTCAGATGTTTTTGTCCTCCAAGTATTTCATGAACCAGCTGTTTAATCATTTTGTCTTTTAGGATTGTTGCATTTTTAACCTCACAAGGTTTTAAAAACAATTTCAATCACCCTTTCTCCAGTGAGGTCGCTTTTGGATACAAAGGTCTTCAGATACAGCTTTTCTACACGGCCGGAAACCTGAGCACCATCTTCAAAGTGAAATACTCCTCAAAAGTTACTGAGACTTTTGATTGTGTGGAGGTAGGACATACATTTCTTTATTCTTTATAATTTAGAGGCTGGAAAACTAATTACATAGCGACAGATTACCAAAGTCAACCATCTAGCAGCTGAAGACCAAAATATTTTGCACAAGAGTTGGCTGAGCAAATTAAAGCTTAACAGTGGGTGAATGTTGGGCGCTTGTCATCATCAATCATCCAGTGGCTGATAACACAAATCACACTTGTTTACTATGAAGGGGCCACGGAGTGTCATCGCTGAGAGACACTGTGGCCTATACAGTTGCTGAAGGAGTTTCCCAAAATATAACATGAGACCAAATTTGAGCTTTTTGGGCAGCATAGTAAAGATATTTTGTATAAACTAAACACTTTACATCAGCAGAAACGCACCTACCCCACAGTAAAGCCTGGTGGTGGCAGCCTCATTCTTTGGGGATTCTTTTCTGCCACCGGTTCTGGATGATTTGAAACCCATTGTAAGAGAAAGTTAGGACAAAAAACCAATCTCTTTATTAGTTTTGCACAGAAGTTGGTAACACTGACAAATGACAGTGTTCAGTGATTATCAATAACAAAGCTCATTCCAACCCACCCACACCCGAGAGGCATTTCTAAAAACTGATGATGGAGAATAGACTTGATATGAGTAGCACGTGTATCAATATGATTTTCCCTGTCAAAACAGCCGTCTTACCTCCATCATGTTTCACTATAGAAAAATGTTGTATATTGTTGGTGAATATGAAGAAAACCAAAAGACTTGATGTATTTAAAAATATAGTTGAGTAAATGTTACTTTTCAATACCCGGTGTCATGTTTAATTTTGTGTTTATTAATCCAACTAACTTTGACAGACAAACACCTGGTAGTTTTACTGGCAGTGTGATCACTTGTTTTTAGTTAGTCCTCTGGTCTTTTGTGTTTGCTTTGTGGTAGTTTCTTGTTTCTTCACTTGCTGAAGTAACTCGTGCCCTCTCTGGGGGGTGATATTATTCTGAGTCAGAAATCTCCTGTTTTGTTAGACTAAATCTCATCCCACCATGGTCCCCTGTGTCCGCGGACACTAATCCTACTCCTCCCCAGTCGGAAGAGAAGGGTTTTAAATGGTTTCGTACGTGGGGTCTTACATGAGACATTGATTTTTTTCAGAGGTTTGTGTGATTGAATCAGCAGGAGGAGTAATGTGACACGGCTGGATGTCTTGTATATACATTTCCAGGAGGGAATTGTTGTTGAAGGCATCAACGATGAAAAAAACCTTTTGAGGGTGAATTTCTGTAAACTGATTTAGATTCCACTTTTTTAAACGGAGACACCCAGTTCATATATTGATTACTTTAATGATTAATCGGTCAGTTAATGGCTCTGTATTTTCAGTGTTCCTGTGAGAGCAGCATTGTTTGGTATGTACAACTTTTTTTCTAGTTGCCAGACTGAATAATTTACATATCAACAGCTAGTATTTGGACAGTTAAGCGAAATACTTGTCCTGGTTCCTCCGGCACAAGAGGCCATTGGCTGATTTGAATATTTCCTGAAACAGTCAATGCAGAAAACGTGCAAGAATTAGCCAGGGCCCCTATTGAGGTCAGATGATTGAGCTCAGGGACATCTGTCCTGTGTGGAGACGGCAGGGGGCCCAATACTGGACAATGTGGACTTCAACTGGTGGAAGTGGGAGCAGGATTTGATATTTCTGTGGATGCACTCAGATTACGAATTAGCCCATATAAAGTTGATGGTGCTGCCTGATCCGGGAGTGATGAGCACCACATCACTCATCTCTGGCAACTCCAAAATAAAGAAGGAACCCAATTTACTGATTTTAAACATAAAGAGAGCCATTAGACTTTTTTTAGGAACGTAGTTTGAAGCTGATATTCAAACCGAACGCGATGGCTACCTCACTGTCTCTCTGCGCCGCTACTGCTTCACTGTTGAGCGTTGACCCCTGAGTGTTCACCTTGTTAAGGGTTTGAGTGCAGCTGGTGTAGAGGCAGGGAGCGAGGGAGCAGCAGAGTTCAGGCTGCGTCTGAAGAGTGTTTGTCTCTGAGTGTGCGTGGATGGTCGGGGTGCGGTGCAGCTGGTGAGAGAAGAGAAGCGAGGGGAGGCAGAGATTGGAGTTTATGCAGCTGCCATGTCGATACGAGACGATAATCAAATATCACCTTGTTTCCTTTAAATCAGTCGAAAACACGTATGACTGCACCTCTCATAGAAGATGCTGATCTTAGTGCCGGAGCCTTTGTGGTGTTTGTAGTGGTTATATGCAGATGTACAAACATGTTTCAAATTTAAAATCGATACTCTACAATTAATTTAATTAGCGAACAGCGATTACTGTAAATCTTGATAGTGGTTTGTTCTTTGAAGTCGATTAAAGCAAGGAAATAATACCAACACAACAAATTAGATAGTTTGATGTCCCTTTGTTCTTTTTGTTGGAAATCAAAGACATTAACAAAGTGTTCTGAAGGGAGATTGTTAAGTTATATTCATGCCAAACTAAGGCATCTATTCTGGAAGGCTGTGCAATTTAGTGTCTAGTATGTAGGAGAGTGGCCGGGACAAAGGGACTTGTTTGTCCATGGCCTTTTAAGTACGCTCCTTGTTCCTTAGAAATGTGGCTGAACAATTACAATGGTTAAGAGGCATTCAGCTGCAGGTGCATTACTTCCAGTTAGATATTAGCTGATGTCTGAAAGGGGGGAATTAGCAGTATGTTGTATTAGCCTTTTGTAGTGCATTTTGCTCAGACCGTCTTCATTTCCCAGTTTTCAATGCTGAGCAGCGAGGGTCTCTGTGCCGAAATAATGCCCATCACACATGTAAATGGTGTGAAAGGGCTGCTCAGCAAAGTGTTCTCATGTCAATCCTTGTGGAAATGGATACAATGCAAACATTACAGCTGAACTAACCACACGTTGCACTGAGTAAAAAGTCCAAGGGTAGGGCCCCTTTGTCTCTGAGGCTCTTTGAAAAACGCAGGGGCAAATTCATTTGATTGGGTTCACTTGGCAGGATTAGAGGAGAGGCCTCTATTATGGATGGCCCCAAAGGTTTGTTAAGTTGAGATCAATTCACAAGATTTTATTTCCCAGTGAGACGCAGAAATGCTTTTATTGTGGCAACTTCATCACATATTCATGGTTTAACATAAGTAGTAAATGTACTGATTTAAGTGGTCTTTTCACCGGGTGAGGGGGAGGAGGCTGCTGTGGTCTCTGCTCAGCTGACAGTTTTAATTGCCTAATGGTTTTCTTTTCATCACCACAAAACATGTAAGCTCCCACTGTTATTGTGCACCTTTTTTTTTTTTGCAGACTTTCATAATTCAGTCATTCATTTCTGTGAACATGAAATCGGTGTGTACAACACAGAATATATTTAAACACGTGTGTAAAGCTTTTTTTAGGCAGGAACTCCAGAAAATGCCTGGACAATTGGGTCTGGAGTTTCTCCAGACTTTGTCTTTCACACATTATCAGCACAGGTGTTCACGCAGATCAGACACGATCACAACAACAGGAAAGTGTCCGGAACGTTCAGGCGAGGGGTGGCACCTGGGTAGAGCATGCAGAAGGCAGGACATGACATATAAATTCCACTGCTGAGATCATGTGTTTTGTGTTTTCTGTTTATAGCACAGCAACTCCGTTGTCGGCCCACATCGCCAAAAGCTCTCGAGTCTTGCTGTTTTCCATGTTGATATCTTTTTTCAGCTTCTTCTACGTATATATGGCACCTTTTTTCATCCTGAGATTTTTCAATTCTTTTAGTTTACTCAGTTTTGCTCAAGTTTTAACTAAAGGGCTCATTTGGACAGAATCCAGAGTTTTTACTGGGGTCTGGCAGAAAAAGCTGTACAGATTGTCTGCAGCAACTGACTTGGATATTTGTGTTCTTACATACAGCACCTCAGGATAATTTCAGCTCTAAAAGCATCTTAACAAAGATATACCACTGTAGGTTGCCCCCTTTTTTAATCTTTTTCTTTATTTCTAAATTCATTCACATGACGTTATCCAGCCTGATGAGGTTGAAGGGAAGATCCGTGAAATCGTTCCCGCTGGATTCACCTGCAACACAGACGATTTCATCTCACTCCTGGAGAAGGAGGCCAATTTCAAGCCCTTCGGCACCCTGCTTCACACGTACACAGTCCACAGCGAGGAGGCCGGAGAACTCACGTACCAGATTCACAAGGTACGAACATCACTTACTGCCTGGCCTGCGTGATCAAGCAGTTTGGATTCTAAACATAGTTTTTAACTTTTTGCAGTAGTTGTAAATCAGACAGGACGGGTGAGATTTAACTCTTAACCGCCTCAAACTTTTGTGCCATTTTGGCCCCAGGCTGATATCACCTGCCCAGGATTCCTAGAGTACCACGAGCGCCTGCAGACCTTCCTCATGTGGTTCATAGAGACTGCCAGCTTCATCGACCCAGACGACGATCGTTGGGACTTCTTTCTTGTGTGAGTGCCCTTCTTAATTGACATCAACCCCCCCACCACCCCTCTGGCACCCACCCCTATGCGAAGGCCTTTATTGTGTCATTGAAAAACAAAGCCCCCTTTTGAGGCGCTTGTGACCAATTACCCGGCCAGTTTGATTATATTTCCCCTGTAGTAGAATTGTTGATCAGGCAAGAGGCTTCCTTTGTGCCAAAAGCCCTTTTCAGATTTTTCAGGGGCAAGAGCTGAATTGAATACTGTTGTCTTTTGAAACACTGAACAATGTCTTAACAGTAAAAAGAGCCTCTGCCAGTGTTTTCTTTACCCTGGCACCTATTAATACCGACAATGGGGAAAATGGACTGAAGTGATTTTGAGGAGCTCAGTCCCTCCTCCAGTCCCTTCTCTTCCTCTAAGTTGCAGTACTCCAATTAAGTGCATAATGTATTCAGGCTGTAGCAGGTGTACCAATCGGGGCCTGGCTACTCTAACACGCTGACGTTGTGGGGGTGAAGGGCGGGCAGGGGAACACGCGGGCTAAAATGGTCACTGGATTGGGAGTGTGCCTGTAATTGACCTGTTTGCCTTTGTGTTTTCTCTGCAGATTTGAAAAGTACAATAAAGATGGGGAGACTCTCTACGCAACTGTTGGCTACATGACAGTTTATAATTACTACGTGTACCCAGACAAAACCCGACCACGTGTAAGGTAATTGCTGGGGCAGCACGTGCCGTCCCATTCTATTGTATGAAAAGGGAGTGGAAAATTATACATTTCTTTATCCTCTTCCCAAAGAGCCCAAATTACTGGCTTATATAGCCAAGCATTCAAGCAGATTTTGTTTCATTACCAAACCAGGGTGATTTGTATCTGAAAACAACTTTATAGATAAGCTTTTGATGTGATGTGATTTGATGCATTGATGGATCAGTATAACAATCTATTGTTTTCTGCTTTTAATCAAAGGACAACGACTCAGATGCCTCATAAATAAGTTTTTATCAGCGTTGAACTTGTTTCCTCATCGGTTTTGTTTGTATCTCTTTCCACCCTTTAACTAAACAGCCAAATGTTGATCCTGCCTCCGTTCCAAGGAGAGGGTCATGGAGCTCAGCTCCTGGAGGCAGTGCACAGATTTTATTGCAGCCTGCCCAAAGTGCAAGACATCACAGGTGAGCGTCAATTACATTTTTTTTCTAAATGCCATTTACTGTGTTGAAGGAGGCGTGGATAAACATTTAATCTGAGATCCTTGTGTCACCCACGTCCATTGAGACAAGCTGGATCAAAATAGTTTGCATAGAGACAGAGGATGAATACCACAGGCCTTTTTGTTCCCATAGAGGAATAGTTTTCAAAGTGAGAATTTAGCTGTAAATGGACAGAAAGTTTATGATTCATCTGGTCTAGTGAAATACAAACTTTTGTCAAGGAGGTTATGATTTCACTTGTGTCCATTTGTTATCTTTGATTTGTTGGAGGGATTTTGGAAAAACGGATTTACATCAGACTTGGTAGAGGGATGGGGCCTTGGCCTGGCAAGAACCCAGTGAATCACCTAGTGGTGATGCGGATTCAGGATTTTTGTTTTTTTCCATACTTTTTAAAGTTGCAAAATATAGCATTTTTCTAAATGGAAAAATTTATTTAATAAATCTGGCATATTTAATGAGCAGATATTTATAAGTATTCAGCAGATATTATGGTATTTAGACTTGGTGAAGGTATGAGCAGTACTTAGTACTATTCTAGTTCTTCAATGTTTCCTCCAAGTATTTTATTTTTTATTTTGTAAAAACTCTGTATGCATACTGGCCACAATATCAGCAGTAACGTGGACTGAATTGCACCATGTGTCATGTAAATGATTTACAAACCATGAGAGCAGCACAGTTAACACATTTAAATTGTATGATGTTTGCAGCTGAAGATCCTTCTGAGAACTACGTGAAGCTGAGAGACTACGTGTTGGTCAAACTTTGTCAGGGCCTGTCGTCCTTCGCCGTGGACAGGCTGCACCTGGGCTTCTCAGCTGACATGATCAAAGAGGCACAAGACAAATCGAAAATCAACAAGGTGCCACATAAAGCTGCCACTCTACTCATTATTTTGATCAATTCATCTGTTTTTGATAAGTAGCTGAGTCTTTCCACTTGCTTGTTTTGTTCAACCTACCGTCCAAACCCCTAAATAGCAAGTAACGTTTGGCTTTTTTTTTTTCTTGATACAGTAAATAAATGATTATTTAATTATTGAATATTCTTGATTGTGTTGCTTTGAAAGCTCACTTTATGGATGAGTCTAAGGCCAGCAGACCATGTTGGTTTCAAAATAAAGATTTAAATGTTTCTTTTTCATATTTATATATTTAATTTTTTTAATCTTTCTTCATAGTATTGCAGAAGTTCGACCATCCAAATGTAATTGTTACAAATTAGTTTTTCAACTTTTCCATCAAGATTCATTTTCTTGTCATTTGGCAAAACAAGAACTTTCAGTATTATGTGTTTCAAAATTCCTATGTTTCACATCTTTGCCTTACATGCATTTAAATCTCATGTCGGTTCCTTAGCTGATTATCAAGCTCTGTGATATTAATAGAAATGTTGTGGTTTTTCTTGAGAAAACTTTGCTCTTGGAGCAGATGTGCAGATGCCTGATTTTATCATACGCCCTGAATAGATTTCCTGCAGCCATTGTGCAGGGACGTGTGGTAGCTTCCTGTTGAAGCATACTGACATACATTCATTTTTGTGGGTGATTTTCTTTCGACAGAAACATGCGAGGCGTGTGTACGAAATCCTGCGTCTAAGAGCCACAGACATGAGCGATGAAGAAAAAGCCAGAGATTACCGTTTGGAGGTGAAGAAGAGGCTATTTGGGCCATACAGGGTGAGTATTCAACCATCACAGCTTCAGACAGCATGTGAATGAAGAGGGGGGTCAAATCTGGATGCGGTCTGAGATTCACAGTGAGAGATTTACTCATGTATTCAAATAAATGTGCACGTCAACCTGCCTGTGTCGCTGTCAAACAAGATTCCAGTCTTTTGTTAGCGAAACATTGCAGCTGCTCAGTGCAGGAAGCGAAGCGGCCCATGTACAGCACACTTACATGCTTACAGCTTCGTATTGTCACTCTTTATTATGTTACCCTTTTAAAACACCTGAAAATTCATCTTTAAGAATTGATCCTGTGAAAATTGATAGATTATTAGTGCCATATTGTTTCAGCCACAATAGGGTGCTCCTAGTGCCTGTGGTTCTGCGGGTGATGGAGCTTTTTTCTATTCAGGCACATGTCATTAGTCGGGATTTGCATTTCTTTGGGAGAATTTTCTTTCCTGAAAGTGTGTTTAAAGCACTTTGTCGAAAAGCTTCTACTATTCAGACTTCTGTAGCTTTACTATTGCGGCACATTTTGAACTTCACCGGGAGAACAGTGCAATTTAATCGCTTTTTTAATTTATTTTCTCATATTTTTCTGGGAAAGTTTTCTATTCAGACATGTAGTCAAACAGATTTAAGATTGGTGAACAGAATATCATAATTTTTGATTCTGTTTCACCAGACTTAGATCTGTGTGCACCAACATAACACCCTGCATCCTGTTTGCTCGTGACGTTTTATATTTTGAGCTGCTCGCCAAGACTTCACATACCGGCCATTAGAGAATTAGCTGTCAGTGGGGGAACCGCACGTCAAAAAAAAAAAAAAAAAAACGGCAGAATCTGACATGGAAAAGACCTATGTGGTGGAGAAGGGAGCAGGAATTCCTTGGGAGAGTGGCAAGGAAAGATCTGGTGGCCAGATGCAGACCAGTTTTCCTTCCCTGAGGAGATGTAGTGTGTTGTTAGCTGAATGGCAGAGACTGCTGCTCTGTGGATGTGAGGGACATTATACATTTTCTGCTCTTTCCCCCAATTCCCTACTGACCATGTCTGCATGTGTATGCATACAAGCAGTAAATTGCACTGGACTGAATGAGCGTGTCCGCGTCCATCCATGTCAAGAACCTCTCAGCTCTTTACAAATGTTTATACCATTATCTACCAAGGTATAGGTTGTGAAGGATACATTTCTCTTCTACAAAGTATAGGGTAAAAAGTATAGGCCCTTGTTACTTATTATAAAGTGGTACCTACACGTAAATGGGGAAAAAAACACCTTTTCCACCTCATCTGCCTTCTGTCTACTAATTCCAGAAATCTCTGCCTGTATGTAGCTCTTATATTACGAGAACCATTCAGCTTATCGGCTTCACACTTGGCATGTGTATTGTTAAGGGCCCGGGGAGGTAAATGCTCTGTGTATATATAGCGCTTTTGTAGTCTTCATGACCCCTCAGAGCGCTTTACAGTACAGTTTGCATTCACCCATTCACACACACACCTTCATACAGTGCATTTATTAGCAGCATTTATTTTTTTTCGTATGAGGGGCAATTCGGGGTTCAGCATCTTGTCCAAGGACACTTCAGCATTGCAGGTGGGGAAGACTGGGATCAAACTGAAAACTGAAACTACCCCCTCAGCCACAGCCGCCCAGATGTTTTGTTGCAATTTGGTCATGTGATACGTTCAATAATCATCAAATTTGAATAAACAGGCAGGCAGGGCCTTGCAGTCAGTGTTGCTCCATAGACTGTTTTATAAAACACGTCCAGCATGCAAGCAATAAGAAATGACTTATTGCAGGACTGTTCAAGGAGGGCTCACTAATATTAAGGGTTGATTCTGAAGTAGCTCCACAGGTCAAGCAAACAGGCAGGTTTAGAACAGGCACTGCACTACTATTGTCAATTTGTAGATTTCTGTGTTACTGTAGTAAATAATCAATCTGACTCATCGACCTCATTGACATGTGCTTGTGTTGTTTTTTTTGTTTTTTTTACAGAAGAACCAGAGAGAGCTGGCAAAGATGAGGAAGTGCCTGCGGCCGGAGGAGCTGGTGTCCCACATGGGTCAGATGGACACTCAGACGCAGCACGAGGAGCTGGAGAAGAGTTATCAGGTTGTTGTTGAAGACTACAGGAGAATCATTGAGAGGCTCGCAACGCAGGCCTGATCACGACGTGAGATGCTGCCGGCCCGGAGCCCACCCTCTCGACTTTCAGGTGCTGTGCCCTGTCTGTACAAAGCCCACATCATCACAGACTTTAGCTGCAACCAAGAGGAAGCTTCTCCTGATGTGACACGATCACTGTTTTAATTCAAGAGTGTTACAAATGTATAGTGACTGGTGTAGCAGTGATAGGTTCCAATGGAATACGCCCGTCTGTTTCCCAGCTGATGTTGGTACAGTAGTAGAGGAGAAGAGTGCAGCTGGAGGGTGAGACGTCCTGTTTGGCTCACGTGTTTAATCACATCGTGTGACATGTAATGAGAATATTTCACAGGTGATAGGACGTCCACCACCGTGCAGACAAACACGGCTTCTTCTCCATCATAGACATTTTTTACAAGATCTTTTGTTAAAACAATTCCCAATGTGTTTGAAGCACTTCAGACTGAAAATGTAAAAAAAAAAAAAATGGTTTTGTATATTCCTCGAACGGTGAGTCTTGTTGACGAGAAGAAAATAAAACAGCAATTCTTGTTTTGTCATTTATGGTTTTGTTCATTTTAAGATTTTGAGAATATATTTGTACTAAATGTGGACACAATATTCAATACTGTCATAAAAAAAATACAGAATAATAAAAACAGGAGACAAACAAAGACAAAAGAAAAAGATTTTGATTAACAATGTTGCTCTAGATTTTAGTGTAGAGGCAGTCAAAATACGAAGTATTAAAGAATATTGCTCGGTTTTGACACGAAGATGACGCTTGATAAATTCTGTTTTTGCAGTTCATTCTCTGGGAACCATTAATGCCTTTACCAAATAGATATAGAGCTTTGTAAATGAAAAAACAAAAATCAACTTCACGATGGCAGTAGAGGAAAAGTCAGGCGATTGCCTGAGTCAGGAGGGTTCATATTCTGGAGACCATGAACAAAATTCACAACAATACAAGTTAGAGACAGTTCGAGATTTTTCAGTTTGGTACTCTAAGTTGATTAGATGACTGACAGAAACATTTGAATTCCCCTTTTCAGATAAATAAATTATTTTAATTCAGCAAGTAATCCAATAAATTCAAATTGTAAATGTTATCGCTGCTACATTCTGCTTTTTATACAGAATAAGGTTTATTTTCTCTAGCATTCCGGCCTATTCTCTTTTCCTCCCTAATCATACACGATACTTAAACTGATTGAATGAAATTGCACGTAAAACTGTAGAAACTCAACAGGTTCACCACTTAAACGCGGCTGTAATGCAGTCGATGTGTAAAGGAGGCAGTAAAGAGATATTCCTACAAATTCTTTAAAGGTTGAAGCTGGTCCAGCAGGCCTGATTAATGCATTCCCCAGCATGAGTTGTACATGTTTTAGTCATTGCAGGGATGTAATTTTGTCCGGGTGCCCTCTCGCAGCTAATGCAACTTCTGATTGCCGCTGATGTTGAGTGTTACGCTAATGAGTATTATGGTTTTCAATTGAAAACCTTTGTGGCACTGTATTGCCCCTGCTTGTGCAGATCACTGTGATGAATACCCATCGTACTTTATGATACTTTAGCACATTGTCACTAAATGAAGGCTGCCAGGTCAATTTTCAATTTTTTCCCCTCTCCACTTGAAACAAGACAAAACCTTGGAACCCTTCATATCTCTAATTCAGATTGATTGAATCCACTCGTGGCCACAAGGGGCCTCATCTCACTGTAGTTTCCTCTGCTTTTTCCTGCCGTGAGTGCACATTTCGCGTTGGGCTGCACAGGCTCAGCCGACTGACTTGCTAGTGGGAGGTGACATTATTGTTTAGTAGGCTCATGAGTTTTATGTACCGTCTCATTAATTCCATTAGCGACACATTGCTGTTTAACAGAGCCACCGTCGCACTTTCATGTAGCATGTTGACGCCGCTCCTCCAGTTCTCACATACCTGCTGGACCAGGGGAGCAAGCCTGTGTGCCTGAGCATGGTATGGACGATCTGCAGGCCTCAGTGCAGTTGTCAGAAGGTTGTGAAAGCCGCTCTTTGCTCCTTGAGACCACACAGTTGAGTTTACAGAAGCTTAATTATCCCGTCCCCAGTTCACACACAGTCTTTCCTGGACCCTCAGGTCCCACCGCACCTGTCTGTAAACACTCAAATGGGTAAAGGACATTGTTTTACTTAAAGGAAAAGTTAGACATTTTGGGAAATTCTCTGATTTGAAGTTCACCAGTCACTTGATTATCTTTGCTGACTCCAGGAAGCAGATTTGTGTTTGTTCACTTTGGGTTCAATACGTATTTAACAAACGAGGTTAAACATGTGATTTAGTGAGATTTAGCGGGTTTGGCTGGTGGATTTTGTTCCAGGATAATTGTTTCCCAGTGTTTCCAGTATTTGTGCTAAGCTAAGTTAACGTGCAGCTGGCAGGTGCTTCATATGAAACTCCCAACATGATCTTTTAACAGTTTCCCAGAGATAGGTGCCAGAGGGGCACTGGCCCCAGCTGAAATCTCACTGTGCCTCTGACCTGTCAGTAGTCTTTAGAAGAGAACAAGCAACAATTTTCCAAATATATTCAAGGATGTGTGGCTTTGCTCAAACCTATAGAGCGAACATTAAAGAAGAAATGACTTAAATGTGCACATTACTGAATCAAGAATTGTGCATGGATGTCGGACATATAATTGCCCCCCCTCTTTGTAAATGGCGTCCCCTCTATGCCCCCTGATTTAGAAACTGAATTGAAAATATCAGGATCTGTGAAACTATGTCTTCAACTCTTTTCTCACATTTTATAGACTAAACAATGAATATTTTTTAAGAAAATAATATAGCAGATGAAGAATAATTATTTGCAGCACTGCTTTTGATACAATGCACAACACAGAATGTTAGATTATAGGCTGCGATGCTGTTTAGACTATTCCCAAGAGCTTTATTTCATTAGGCTTTTGAGAATCAGTGTTTTGGTAAACAATCATCAGCAGTTCGCTCTCGTCGAGTTTTTTTTTCCTCGTCATTGTTCATTGTCAATCAAACCTGAAGGTGGCACAGATTACAAAGCTGCTGCATCACATGCTTCGGTTGTGAAGTACAGATTTCTGAGTTGAAATCTTCCTGCTCTTCGGGGCTTTTGGAGATGTCGGGTTTATATATAGATATCTATATATAAAGAACAAAGACACATCCAGGGTAAGGAGCGCAACATTCAACATGTCTATCTCAGCGTATCCCCCCCACCCCCCCCCCCACTGCAGTTGATCAGCCATTCAGGTGCAGCAAATTGACATCTAAAGAAGTCAGGGCACTTTCTCTCAGAGTCGAGGCTATTACAGCGGATCCTGCAGTGGGCCCTCAGTCGCCTCGCCTTTGTAAGTGGGACACAGTCTGTCCATTATGTTGTGTCAGAGTCGAGATGTAGGAGGTTGATTTATGTCTGAAACTTTCTCTGGTCTCAGCCCCCCCTCGCTCCTTTTTTCATATTTCACAAGCAGGAACAAAGAAAAAGAGGGAGGAACGTACATATATTCGTTCTTGCATTTCTTCACTCGTTTGTCCCAACATGCTTGATCATGCAAATCATTTCTCTTGCGTTTAAAAGCAGGTAGAAAGTGGCTTTGTGCCATTATTCTGTGAGGTGACAGCAGTATCGAGCTTGACTTGAATATTTGGTTTCACCTGTTGGCATTTCTGCTACTGTTACCTCATGGCGCCTCCACCTCTCTGCGCCGAGGCAGACAGTCGGGGAGTTTTTGGACCGGAGCCCTGCCGTGCTGAGGGAGCTGCCGAACATGATACCTGTGTGGAGGAGCTCCAGCGTCTTCGCCCCCAGGTTCCCAGGAGAGGCAGAGAGAGAGCGGGGCAGGAAAGTTGTAGTCTCCCTCCTCCTCCTCCTCCACACCCTCCCACCATCACTGCTCCTCTCATTGTGTTCCCATTTCTTTTTATGCTCCTTGGTTACCCACATACCCCAAGGCCACCGTGCCCCCCCCCCTCTTCACTGTCACCGAACCTGGCCGGTCTCTTTTCTCTGCTAAATGAGTCCTCTTTAAGATAATGTTTGATGCGCTGACAGCCAGGACCAAAACACTGTAAAAGAACCCGAGTTTGACATCTTTTAATTGTGCGTCGGAAGGGGGAAGAGATTGCGGTTTCTCGGACCGCTCTCGGATCATGCTGCTGATATGGTAATTTGCTCCAGTGAAGGATGTGATGAAAATGCTTGTGTTGATAGTTAAGCGGTAGACGTCCCCCGAGTCCTGTCCCAGTCTCCCTTAATCCCAGCATCAGGAAGCGCACAGTTCAATTGTATTTTGATAAATCCCCTTTAGCGTCAGCAAAAATAAAATAGCTGCAACAACTACAAAGGTGTTTTACTTTTGACAGAATACATTTTCACACAGGAAATCTTTATTCTACAATAATCACACACAATTGTTTAGACTGATTTAAAACAAATGGCAGATGTCCATGAGATAAGTAAATCCTGCAGCGGCCTTTTTTCTTTTCTTTTTTTGTTTTGCAATATTCCTGGTAATTGATTTCCATCTGTCTACAACCAGAGCCTGTGGTTGTGATTACATCTGTCGGCTAAATGATTCGGGATCAATGTGCACTTCAGATCAAGCGTGTGTTAAGTCGGATTTCTATTCACATGACATGAAAATAGATGAGTTAGTTTACATAAAGCACTGGATTTTGTTATGGTGATTGACAGCAGCATGAGGAGACTTCATTATTTTGTCACAAGTGATGTGTGTTAAATATTCCTTTTGGTTTATTACAACCTGATAAACATGGTGGAAGTTTATTGAAAACTGTCCTTTTCACCCTCTGCTCTCTTTCTCTTGTGTCTTTTTTAATTGATTTGAACAAATGCAAATGACCCTGTGCTTTATGAGTAATCACACTACATATAATCATCAATGACGGGAGCCTGCTGCGGCATTTGGCTTTCATTGACTCCGTGTGCGGTGCTGAAATATGACATAACATCTACTGGGAACTTGGGCTGTTTGTCGAGAAATCTGTGGAGGACTAATTTCCAGTGTGTGCTTAAATATAAATAAGCTGTGAGTAATTACTCTGTGGAAAAATGGGAAACGTTCATATTTCAATGTGCACAGCATGAAGGATTTAATTGTGAAGTTATTTCTGTAAAAGAAATCAGAAAGCATCAACAGTGGGTTTTACATGTAAATCTGCACATGAATAACCTCCTTGACTGAGCTGTTATTCCTCAAGACTGACTTCTCTTGTGCTGCGGGGCCCTGCCTGTGTATTAATCTCTTAAATGAGCCATGCTGCATTGGAGCTGGATGAACACTTGCTTTTCTCGATGTAGTTTTCTTATTAAAGGCTGTAATTGGTGCTATCTGAGGCCGGGACGGAGCCGTGGCCGGGGAGGGAGGGGAGCGAGAAGTCAGGCAGAGATGGTATCGGGGGGGCAGAGGAGACAGGAAGCCTCTGTGTAATCTTGTCAGGTTGGAGATCGGAGCTGCGATGGAGCCGACTCTGTGCCGCGGCGTCACAGGGAGTGTACTGAACTGCTGTGAACCGCACTTATCTTTGGCTGTTTGCACAGGAGCCCTGGGTTTCACCTGGGTGTTTACACGTTGGATCATTTTCAACTCTGTGTATAAAGTGAGCACAGTGTTGTGATCAGTGTATACAATGAGCATCAGAGAGGATCAGTGGCGAGCTGGTGCCAGAACGCAAGGGAACAAGGGGCGGGTGAGGTGAACGTGTGAAGACAGGTTGTTTCTCTGCTGAAGTTATGGGAACAGAAGTCCAGTCAGATTTGATTTCTCTTCATATGTGATGTTTTCAATACAGCCCAGAATCACAAGGAGCGATTAACCTGTTATTTGGCTGCAGGGGAAACGAACAGGGAACACGATCCCTTTAATTCTGAATGATTGATGTAAAAAAAGTAGACAACAGTGGTATGAGGACCTCTGAGGAGAAGTGATTTAGTTCTCGATTCCACTGAAAATCAGTAGCAAAGGCCACTCGGATGTGTATTTTTTACTAGTGTGTGGTGGGAGCATGCGATGTACAACAGAATGAGGTACGGTCGGTAAACCTTAACCGTACACAACAATCAGGGGACAGTGAGAGGACTGCTATTACGTTACACACATGTCACTCACAGTACGATAACAAAACGCTCCCAGGACCCTCAGTCTGAAGCGTCGCAAAGCCCCTTGCAGTGTTTTTTTTCCAGCCGAGCCAAAAGCTTACTAAGTAAATAGGAATGCTACCCTCAGACGCACGCTGACATTTGCCAGATGCTCGGTGCTAATTAGGGCCAAGTATTCCCCCCTCGAACGGAGAGTGTGTGAGAAACCATAAGTGCACCGCTGGCCGACCTGCAGGACCTGAGCGGGGCAGCGTTCCGTGTTTGTTCTCTGCACGAAACAAACTGTGGATTGCTGTTCGGAGCAGGAATTTTGGGGGGTTTTAGTTTTGATACACGCATGAAATCTAGTTTATTCCTTCTCTGACTTTGTCTTAATTTGGAGCCCTAATAAACAGTTTACAGTGTATTCTACCTGCGACTATCAGTGCAGGTAGATGCACCAACAGATTTCTTTCCTTCTTGACTCTGGCGTTTAAGATACTGATGCAGTTCAGTGCTGCTCGTGTGGGTGAGCAGGTGCTGAGAAGCGGAACGCTTTCGCCTGGGTACAATTTTCCACCATCATTATCCTTTTCAGGTATATGACATTCATCATTTGTCATCTACCCTCCCGGGCCATCGTACCACCTACAAGCCTCCGAATATAGTCAGAGCCATATCCAAAGAACTGTCCCTCACTCCTGCATAATAAACCACTCTGCAAACCCAAAAATGGTGGCGGCGGCGGCGGTGGTGCAACAAGCAGGAAGTGACAGGAGACCTGAAAGCTCCCGCCACCCACAGACCCACCCCCCCTGCACCCCGCCTCACCCCTCTTCACCTTGCTCTCCCAGGCTGCGACGAGGCCCTGTGTCCTGGCTCCCGTCCAGGTTCTGGTGCTGCGAGGGTCACGGTCTGCAGTCTGACCCCGGGCCTGCAATGTTGAATGTTGTTATTATTAGTTCTCCATTGGACCCCCCACTCCCCCCAGGGGCGCGCAGTCCCTAACGCAGGAGGAACTGCCGGGGCTCTGGAGAGGCTCTGGACCTGGAGAACAGCTGTGTGGGTTAGAGGCTGCTGGGGCCCCTCATGGTCCCCTGAGAGCACCGCTGCACCAGCCCCGCCAGGAGGTACAACTGTTTTTTTAATACAACCTTATTGTACACTGCTGCGGAGCAGGACTGAAGCTTGTTACTGGATACACTTGTGTGTACATGGGGTAGGCACCTGAACAGGAGGCCGGTAATGTAATGCAATTCGTGACACTACAGACTTTGACCTCAAAAATTATGCACAGAGCCGATGTGTGATATTTCTTCCCATCTTATTGAACCTTAGATGAAGCCTGCACTGCACCAGCCGGTTGTGAGAAATGTTAAAAATCTTAGACGAGCTTTAATGTTAGTGCATCAGTGTGATGAACTACTTTGATTTGGTTCATTAGCCAAAATAAAACATTCATGTACATTTTTTAATTAATTAATACCTCTTTTTCAATAATTGAATTATACTTATTATTATGGGGGAAAAGCTTTTTATCTACTTCAACAACTCAGTTGATCTAAACCCTATTTTTTTATTTGCTATTGTAACAGGTGCTTTTAAAATTAATTTTTTAATTCATCCTTATTTCCTGTATATTTAATGTACTGCAGGCTTCTTTGTGAATGACTTATAGCCGCAGGTGGGTAAAGGGTATTTAAAAGCCTTTCTTACCTTTCTCAGCTATCTTAATTCTGCCTATTCTTGGTGTTTCTGGAGAGAGGGGGGGGGGGGGGCTTCTAACTGTGTAAATAGCTCTGGAAATTGCGTGTGGCCTTTGACTGTCTGTGTAATTGCAGTATTTTGCTTTGCAGTCTGAGAGGTTAACCCTTGAGGGCTGGAGGCCTGAAGCTCTCCTCCTGACTGGCAGAGGGAGCTCCTCAAAGCCCCACTTGTTCACCTCTGCAGCCTGGGCAACTCTAAAGCCGCCGCCGCCGCTGCTGCTGATCCTCTTCTGGACAAGAGGGAGAGTGGGTGGCTGCCGCATTCGAACCGTGGCCGAGGCTCAGCAGGTTGAAGCCTCGAGTGTCACAGGCCCCCACAGACACGTCGAGCCCAGGCCGCCCGGTCGCACTCGTGGCTTTGTCACCTTTGTGACAGAGCACCAGCGCTAAGCTCAGGTCTGAGACATAATCAGATTATATGGAGGCTGCTGCACTTTGGTTTTTATCAGTTCCCGAAAACCCCCTTTTTTCCCATGACTCTATGAATGTGGATTCTTCCTGCCGTTAATGATGTGCAGATGGATTCACTTAGTTTGGTTATATTGAATGAGAGTTTGATGCAATAATACACATAAATGTCAGTTATCAATTTATCCAATTTATCACTGCTAATTTAAAAGAGGCTCATTACAAAGCCACGAAATGCATTTGGCAGCACTGGGAGCAAAAAAGAGAGAAAAGTAGAAAAGTAAATGTTGAGTCTTCTAACATTGGCCAAAAATAATCTCCTATTAAAC
Source organism: Verasper variegatus (assembly GCA_026259375.1). Lineage (NCBI taxonomy): Eukaryota > Metazoa > Chordata > Actinopteri > Pleuronectiformes > Pleuronectidae > Verasper > Verasper variegatus. The sequence continues at coordinate 11,703,584 of CM048052.1, forward strand.
TGATTTGATCTTGATTCTGCACATTCATTTTGCGTTTTGAAGGGTTCCATGTCCATGACGCTGTTTATTTTGAACATCTTCATCTCAGTAGTATTCGGGGGTCAGGTTGGACGATTCACAAGGTGAAGTCTGACCTGTCGGCCGTGGTGGATGATGTAGCCGTTTGAAATGGTCTGTAAAGATGTAGCCTCTTTGAAAGTCGCTGCAGAGACTGTAGAGAAAAGACAACATGCGTAGTTTCCTCCTCGGATTCCCACATTGTTCTCAGCAGCTCTGCTCCCCCTGGGCCCTGAGAATGAGTCTCTGCACCCCAGACAAAAGTATGCAGGCAGAAAAGAAAACTCAAGGCACAAAAGCTCTTTATGTAATGCTGTCATGTTGCATTGATTTTCTTTCCCATATATTTGACAGACAACATAAAATTGTTGCCTCGTGTCATGTCAAGCTGGGCTGCGGAGATCACATCGGCTCCTCCAGCGTTGCTCAGTTCTAGTAGAGATGTTTCTTGGACGAGACATTACGGGGAGATGTTGACTGTGACGGATTCATTTGTGTGAACCCTCAACACAGTTGCTGCCTTTACACAGCAACACACATGAACTCTTTCTCAGAAAGTCAATCTCAAATGAACTCTGAGACTAAACTTTTCTGCGGCCTGGGATGGATGGATCAGACCCCGACCAGGACTCGGGTGCTGGTTTGTCTCTGGGTTTTTTTTTTGAGGTGGAGGATCGGCAGCTGTGTAATCAGACCTGGCTCTGACCCCACCTGTCCGGACGTACCTCCGCACCCTCCATCATGTTCCTGTGTCACGCGCTCACTGATGAACTGTTGGTCGCGTGCAGCCTCCGAGCCGCTCTGACCTGCTGGCTGATGTAGTGAGGATATTCCACAACTGGACGGGAGTACAGCAGATTATTCTTCCCTGTTCACATTCATTAGGTCTTTATTTAAACACTCACTGATTTACACGGTGGACTCTGGAGCTCCGCAGTAAATGGACAGATAATAAATACAATGCGGAGGTGCTTGTACTTAAGTATTTCCATTCAATGCCAATTCTACCTACTCTATTACATTTCACATATTTCACCATTGAGTCTCCTGTCTGGGAGCTGTCCTCTGTAATTTATGTCAGTTTAGATGTTACCTGATAGAAAACGTACTGTATGAGCAACAGAAATAAAACTCAACTATTCAGCAGGAGAATAGAATAGACTGATAAAACTGATCACTTCAAAATGCTGATTTACTGATTAATGCAGTAGATACTGAAGAGACGCTGATTAAAGGGGTTTACAGGTTGGATGAAAAACAGATAGAAAAGCTGTAACACCTCCATTTCATACATTTATCTCAGAACCTGTACAGTATTAAAAAAAAAGTTCAGTATCTACAGACACAATGTCCATTTTTAGCTTTGTTCTTCATTTTAGCAACTTTGTAGATATTAAATATCGACTATATTTCTTTTATGCAATGTATATCTGTCTATTCTAAATTGGAATTCATATCTAATCAATATCATGAATAATGTCATATTTAATACATTTAAAAATATGTTTCAGGTTGAGTAACTATAAAAAATTACATGAACTTGTTCGATTCCAAGGTTGATGTTTTTGTTTGAAATGACCAATGTGATCAATGTTATAATTTATGTTTTTTTGTTTTGCTTTTTTTATATTTAATGTAAAATGGTTTCTTTTAATCCCATGTGAGATTAGCCAAATATTCGACATGATGCAGAAATGAAAATTAACGAACTAACGAACTAACCAACTAACTCACTAACTAGTTAGCACAATACATTAATAGTAATATTGAAATATATTTTATTTAATGTCCGTGTGGAAGCACAACAAAACTGCATTATATTGCTGGTGCCAACTTTCTCAATTAATTCAATATTTAATTTAATGAAATAAAACATTGTGTATGTGAATTTTGCTCATAACAAATCATTTTTACGTTCTTTTGCCTATGTGTAAACTATCTGAGTTCTGTTTAGACCTCTGCTCTCCAGTGAAGAACCACACTATCTGCTGACATTGTTTGTGTGATGCTTTGAGCCGAATGGGGCACAATGGGAGAAGCAGCCAGCGTCAGACTTGTGGATGCTCGGTGGTCCCTGTTGAGAACACTAAGCTCTGTATTTGCACTCTTCTCGCTGAGGATAACAGCCTCTCCAGCCCAGGTTAGGAGTGGGGCTCCCTGCAGCTGCTGTCTCTGAGGCTGATTAGTGTGGTGATGAGCGAATGAGGGCCAGGGGAGCCACACACACACACACACACACACACACTGGAAGGGTTAAGCAGCCGGTTAGGGAGGAGACCTGCTCTGTGTCCAGGATGTTGAGTGCTGCAGCACGATGGTGTGCTGTTACACTGCATGAGGCCTCGGCTCCACTTGGATTCTGATTGGGTCTGTAAGATCACAGCCACCCACCTCCCCTCTCTCCGCCAACCCCCTCCTCCCCAAGGGTTTCTCTCTCCACATCCTCCCTGCTGATTATCACCACTGCCAGAGCTGACTCCTGCACTCCAGCTGCTGTCCACACTCTGGCTCTGGGGCTAATTTAACCAGGCTGCATGGAGGGAGAAAACTTTCTCACACAGACCCGTTGAAGCTGCACAGCGAACGCTCCTCCCAGGCTTCACAGCTTCTCTCCCTCTGCAGAGACCTCCGTCGGCCACTGCTCGAGCTCACTGCAAAATGAGCCGTGCTGCTGGAACACTACATGTATTACCATCAGAGATTTCCCCAGTGCAGCGTTTAAACAATATCCAGAGCTGCAAATGTTCAGAGCAAGATCACAGTCCTCGTTCAGTGCAAAACAGACAGCAGTGATTTCCCTGTGGGCCAGCATGTGTTGGTCTCTGCAGGTGTTTCCTCTGAGCGAAGCCAGGACAGAGTTCTGCCTCCACTGTCCAAAGTCTGACTCTCAACAGTCTTCAATGTGATACTCAACCCTTGAACACACACACAAACAGCATCTGAAGAGCTTCTGTATATCAAAGCATTGTGTCCTCCTTATCTCTACACAACCCAAGAAGAAAGCATTTCTGAGTTTGGAAGATTGACGCCTTGATAACCTCTTTTTTGTTCTTATCGAAGACGACTGAAGCTGCAGGAAGTGAATTTTAGTTTCGGCCTGTTTTGCTAGTTCTGCATTACGATAGTTCAAGTTATTGTTATTTGATGAAAGCAAAGGGTTGAATGAACTCAGACAAACATCGTCTGATGACGGAGCTCTGAAAAAAAACTAAACTATTTGACTTTGTGAGACTGTGGGAGAGAAAACATAGTGAAGTGGAACACAAAGAAGAAAGAAAGGAATCAGAATGAAGACTAAGGAATTTAAAAATGCAACTTGCAAAAAATTGTTTATATACAACTCAAATCTTAAATCAGTCACACAGTGTCAATAAACCCAAACATCCACTCACCTCCACTACACTCTGTACTTTTTACAGTTTCTAACATGTATGATGTCATCACCACTGTCGGTATATATCTTGCTCCCTGTACAAACTGTTAATATAAATAATATGTTCTGTATATATGGAAATGTTTAGTTGGTATATAGGGTGTATATAGGAATTTTTGGAAGTTGTTTCACTCTTGTCGAGAGTTAAGGCCAAAGGATCTCGCACCTTTGTTAAGACGAACTGTAATTTGTGAGTATGGGCCATACTAATACAATGTGATTGATTGAGTATGGTGTACAATGTACATATCCATCCCCTGTCCACATATTTATAGAGTATTTATTATTCATTTCATTGCACTACTTTATTGCTTCTTTGCACAAATTGCACTGTTCACAACAAACAGGAAGTGTTTCCAATACAAAGATCATCCCCCACTTTGATGTTAGTATGTTTTTTACCATTCTTTATCTTATTTGTCCGGTTGTATTTGTTGTCCTTGCCCCTGTAGCTGTAATGTATATTTCTACGTTAGTGCACTGAGAGTCAAAGTCCTTGATTCACATTCTGAAATCTATAATCAATGTAGAAATCAAAAACTTTCACTCTTCATGGGAAACATGGTGGTTTACGTTTGTCTTTAATTCTTAGTGGCAGTCAACAATGCAAACGATATGCACACTACAAACATTAGGGTCTATCCCATGCCCTGGTATTTATCCATAATCCACTTGGACACATGCCAGCAGCTCTCGGAGCTGAAGCCTGGTCTAATACTCGTGAGTCTGTTGCCAGAGCAGCATTATATGAGTGCTGATGGGGGAGAGTCCTCTGTCAGCCCGCGGGGGCTCCAGTGTCTCTCTGCCCGGGCCGTCCCGGGTCGCACAGTTCGTCATAGCGGGCAAGACGCTGCACCACAATCCCCCCCCGCCCCCAGACCCATCATGTTAAATGGGAGCATTGTGACTGCAGACCTGCTCTCATCTTCATGTACACTTTCTCTTTTTTCTTCCTATTCCCCTCCTCACAGTAACATAATGACCCCAGACTATGTGACGACAGGCATTGTATGCGACCAGGGGCCGACCACATAGAAATTAAAGACCAGGATCTGATTCAGAAGCAGCTGCAGGTCTTTTTCTTCTGCTGCTGCTGCTGCTGCTGCTGCTGCGTGGTGTCACTGGGTCCAGAGACATTTAAGGTGTGTGGGTATAGACGTGTGCATATATTTGTGTGTAATATTTATCAAATCACCTTTCACATCCTCACTTTGTGTGTGTGTGTGTGTGTGGCCTCTCGTGCCGGTGCAAATGTTGAGCCAGGTGGTAACAATTGCTAAAATCAAATTTCTGCCCAGAGCAAGAATTCAATTATGACATTAGACCTGTAATCTGATGCATTCCTTTGTTCACGTGTGGCGCTGAGTAAATCGTCATTATGGGATATCCACAACATTTATCCCTGTAATTTAACATATTCATATCATTCTAGACATGTTAGGAGGTGGTGCATATATTACACATGTGAAAGCATTTCAATATTAGATGTGTGTCAGAGTGCACGGTTTGAATTTGCGGCTTCTCAACAGGTGCATCATTAAATACACTGCAGCGACTGCAAAGAGGAAAAACAGCCTGTGCCCTTTTATTTCAAGATTAAATGTTTCAGGTAAGATGTTCAGCAAAAAAAAAAAGGAAAAACAAAAAGCCTCTTTAATGCTTTTTCTTTTCCCTCCACAGAATTTTCCCTCCATCTGTCTTTGCAGCGAACAATGTGGTCACACTACACCTGGCAGGTATTTAATCTCTCGTAGTCATTTTATCTGGGAATCCCCCCCTATTTTTCAAATATGATGTGCAATTTAGAAATCAAACACCGCAGCACTGATCGCTGGCAGAGAGGTTAAGAGAAGAGCTTCTTCTTTCTTTCTTTTTTTCTCCATTTAACTAAAACGCTTCGAGAACTGGCACGGTCGACACGCAGCCCACTGTGCAGATATGTCCTGAAACGTTTCCACAGAGACAGAGATAATGTTTTCTTCTCAGAGAGATGGTCGATGTGACGTTCACGGTGATGGAAAACAATACAAATAACAAATAGGCTTGTTATACATAGATTAATGTCAAATACAAAGTGTCATATTAGAATATATACCGCAAGAAAATATATATCTACTTCATGTATATAAGACTACTTTATCAAATTGTAGTATATTTTAAACATTCATTGTCATAATGTAGTATTAATATCATCAGTGTGACTGTAGAATTGTGTCATTTTTATATCCTGGAAAACTATTTAACCTCAAAAACACATTTTGCTGATTCTGTGTGAGTATGAGTTGAGGACTCTGTACCAGCTTTAGTCAGACTGACCACAGAGATTACATCTCAGAGGCCAATTAAAAAGAAATTAACTCAAATTGTGTCTAATTTTGTGTTTTCTGCCGTTTGTCTGTGTTTATTTTGAGCGAGGTTTCTTGGAAACTCCCACTTCTTAATTGCACCGAATGCTTATTTTAGATTTTGTTTTCCCTTTTTTTTTTACCAAGTCTGCATTTTTACTGGTCTGCAAAATGCTACAGATGCTATCAACAACCATTTCAGTGTGGCCGTTTCGCACACATACTCCCCCACCCCCCTCCACACACACACACACACACACACACACACCCACCCACACACACACTGATCTTGTGCATGTATAAATAATTCACACAGGTCAAGCCTTGATCCTCTGATACGGCCTCTCAGATTTGCTTCTAGCGGCAGGAAAACCAGTAGATTGAAAATAAGGAATGCATCAAGGGGTGTGCTGTTTACTTGTAGCTCAGGCAGCTGGTTAGCCACCCCTCTGCCATTTTACACCCCCCTCCCTCGCTTTTCAATTCCAGCCAGACCCCAGGCCGACTACTAACTGGGGGATGGAATATAGTGCACTGGGGATCAATGCGGCCCTGAGTGAAATGTCAACTGTGGCCCTGCAATGTGTCAGGCTGTGAGGGAGTTGTAATGGCTATTGATCCACTGTGCGCTTAATGCAGAGCTGCCCCGCCACAATGTGAGCCAGCTGCAGCGGAGAGATATATGTATGAGATGAGCTAAAACTGAGAGAATAGAAAAGAAAGAGGCCACAGTTTTGTCCCCCTCCTTCCATCCCTCCCTCTCTGGCTGCAGATTGATCTTCCTCTTCCTGCTGATTCTAACTGGGGTCTGTCATTATCTTACTCTGTCATTAGGGGCTCCATTGACAGCCCTGGCTTGTCTGTGTCACTCTATTGAGACAGCAACACTTTTCCCATGCAGCGTTCCCTACATTTATTAAAATCTGTGACAGCCACGTCTTAGCTCTCTCCATAGATGGCTGAGCTTCAGGCAGCGGTGCCGCAGTGTAATTGGAACATGAGGCTCTCTGTCCCTGGCTAGTAATATCTGTGAGGTACAGCTGTAGGTCAGACTGGTTTACATCAGGCCGCCAGCTATAAAGAACAAAGTCAGACCACCTCTGTCTGAGGGTCAGTGTCGCCTGGGCTCCTATGGGGCCGACGCTGAGGACCCCACGTTTATACCTGCATCTGTGCATCACGTGTAAGAGCAGGAGTCCTCACACTGTTACTGTCAGGGATAGAAAATGATATTCTCACCATGTGAGGTAAGGGACTGTATGGAAATGAACTGACGAGGGGGGGGGGGGGTCAAAGAAAGGGAGAGGGTTGTATTTTGCTTTTTGCTGAGGTGAAGTTTTCAGTGGGTCAGTGTGCTGTTCTATAAAATCTTTACACGCTAGATTTAAAGTTTATATTGTTTCAAAAAATATAACAAATATTTACATTAAAAAGACAATTTGTGTATGATATAAAAAATACGTGTTTTGTAGGTGAAGACGTCAATGACATCTGTTTACTCTCCTCTGGAAGCTAATTGGATCTTCTCTTTGATATAATAGACATGGACCTTCTGTTGTTAGTGAGTGAACTCTACCTTCACTTTATTGTGCAACCTGAACAGAAAATAAAACAACCGTTAAGTTAAATTTGTCCAAATATCTCAATGCTCGCAAATGAAGTCACTGTGACAGCTCTGGAATCATGACAATACTTTGAAAATCGGATTAACAGAATCTGAATCAGAATTGGGGTTTATTGCCAAGTAGAGTTACACATACCAGGAATTTGATCTGGTGTGTTTGTGCAAGTAGAAATTAAAAAAATATAAAACAATATATATATATATATATATATAGGAACCAAAGTTAAATTGTGAAGGGATTGTGCAATACGTTGTTAATAAAAACTAGAGAATGGATTGTGGAAAGTACAGTAATTGGCCACGGGAAGTTGAAGTGTCACAGGCGGGGACAGTAGTGCAGTCCAGTGATAAGGTCCCATGTCTTATTGATGGGCATTGAGAATAGGGCCCATTGCTTTGTTATGTTTGCCATAATGTTGGAAAGGGCTTCTTCCAATCATTTTCGATTGGTTTTTGCATCAAGCAGTTTCAACACATACTTCGGTGTTTAGGAAAAGACTGGTGGGGGGAGGGGCGTTACCAATATGGGCCACAAAACAATGTGGCATACATGTATTTAGTTTTATATGTATTTTCTTTGGACCGTCTTCTTTGATATTTGAGCCACTTAAATTTGTTACACAATTAAAAACTAAAAGCATTTTAGTCCCCTTAAATTCAAATAAAGCTGCACTAAATTTCAAACACTCGTATATATCAGTATTTTTTTTCCCATCAAGATCCATGAATCATTCGCTGGGAAATCTGTGCAAATGTCAAAGAAAAGCTTGATCTCGCCACAATTCAATAGGTTCTTTCTTGAACCATGTCCCATTGTTCCACTGTAAGTTTTTCCGTTATTCCACTGAAATACAAATCAACAAACATACAAACAAACAGTGGCAAAAACAACCTCCTTGGCAGAGGTGATTATTTTGTCCTATTAAATCCATGTTCGTGGAGAAATAACCTTCACAGTGCCACAAATCACACATCAGAGGTGGAGTTATATTTCACAAAATTTATGGCAAACAGCCAACTGTTGCATCTTGTACATTATCTCTCAAAAGCTTCTGAATTACCAGTGTTATTTAAAATTATATTAAACCATCCTGGGATGAGAAAAGTTCCCCAATCATGCGAAAATACAAGATACACAGCCCCTCCCTCTGATAGTTTTCATATTATTCCTATTGGCTAAATTCTTCTGAATGTTTATAAAAACAAGTTTACTGCTTGAATATCACAACACCTGTAAATTCATAGAAAGAAAATTGAAAAGTCTCTATGTTTGGTGACTGAATGGCTTAAATGTTGTGCCCGATTTCTACGTGAAACAAAATGAAAACAGTAAATAAAAGAGGCTGCGAGGAGCAACACAAACACTTTTATTCTTGTATACATTCTACAAATCTGTGATCACATGATTATTGTTTTGTCGTAATCTTCTGCTCCCGGACCATTACTGTAGGGTCTTGACAAGTTGAAAACATTTCTGGGGGCTGTCAGGAAGTGCACAGCGGGGTGCACTGAATTGAGATTGGTGGTTTGTGCGGGTGTGTGCGCACATGTGTGTGTGCTACACAAAAGCAATGCTGAGTTTTGGCTGGTGGTGGGACCAAGCTGCTTCTCCATGTTACATGGAGGCACAATCAGGTGGGACCAGGGGGGTCTCTTGGCTTCCTCGGGCCTCCGTAACACGCGAGGCTGCTCAATGGGACGGAAGTTATCGGTGGGGGGGGGGGGGGGGGGGCCGCGGTGAAGCTGATGACATGGTGTGTGACAGAGACTCATCATTTGAGTATGATACAAGTATTTTTGAGCTGCGAGGCTGTAATGCTGCTTGGCTGGTGGAGAGAGATTTATTCCAGATTGCAGGGCCTGAGGGGTCAGCGGCCAAACATGGGAGGTTTGTGCCCTAATGCACTTTTTGTGGGGGTATTTAGTTTTGGACTTGATGAAATATCACACAGGAGTCTTTTTTATTTGTATTAGAGCGCTAGAAGTTTCAATGAAACACAGGAAAACAGAGCAAATACAGTTCTTTTTACAGGACACCGTTCCTGCCCTTCTACGTATGTTGGACACTTCCTCAAATCCAATGAATTTCTGTCTCCACCAAACTTGAATTTACGGCCTCGCTCCTGCCTGACAGAAAGAAGCTTTTCTTTTTTCTTTTTTTTTTGCACAGGGAAGAAATGTTTAATCCAACTCCCACTGTGAAAAGAAAAAGAAGTAATGCATATCTCACTATCTCGCCTGTCTCCCAGCAAGATGAAATTGAAATTTTAATGCATTTTAGAGTTTTTTCCCCCCTTCCCCTCGAATGGAGAAGCTGATAGACACGGGGATGTCATATTTACAGTATGAACCTGAACACCCATGGTTTAATGCACTCTACAATTCTGCCATGTCCAACTTCTTTCGAACAAAACATGCTCTTGAACATAAAGGAAAGAGGCAAAGACAAAATTATTCCCGAGGCTTTTCTATCAAGCTAAGTCTAAAGGGCATGTCAGTCCTCCTGCCTCTGAGAGAGGTAATTATCCTTTTCCTGTCAGAGAACAACAAATGATAGCCAACTATGGGGGTGCATTTTCAGGAGCTGAAATTTGTCAATAGGAAGGAGAAGGAGGTTTAATTTTCTGGCAGCTGCACATCTACTCTTATCATGTTTTTTCTTTCTTTCTTTTTTTTTTTTTTTTTGCAATGGTCATTTGTTGCATGTTTCTTTTTTCTCACATGAGCATACAGGGGTAGTGCTGTTTGTTTATGTCTGCGAGCTTCTAAGAGTGTATTTATGTGCCCCACATTAACATACCTATTTATAGTCGCTCACTTTCTTACAGTCACCTTTTTTTCTGTTGTGACCATTTCACAGATTATATATTGTCCAAGTAATTTCCCTTTCACCATCTGTGTTTTTTACCTTTCAGAGAAAGCCGTGAATGGAGGGAAAATTATCACAATTACTCACATAATTGAGCCGTCTTTGTAGCAAGTGCAGCTTCAGTAGCCTTTTTTTTCCATCAGCCAAAATGGTTTCATTATATGGGTTTTTCATATTCCCTGACACAGGGCTCTGCTGAGGGCCTGGCGCGTGGATGAGATGCAGGATGAACAGAGCGAATCATTAAGGTCACAGTAGGAATAATTATCCCAGCTATGGAAAGAGCATCTACAGCCTTTTTTTCCTCCCGCAGCACAAATGCAATGTCCATGGCTTTTAGTCACAAAGAACTTTGTTACAAATGGAGCTTCCACCTTCTACTTATACAAAGAAGAGAGGGGGAGAGCAAGACTTGTATCAACATGACAATTTTCCATCATTAAGACTAATGACAGGCACAGACTGTGGGGATCAAGGGGAGCACAATAAAGAGAGGCACATTCAGGTGTTGGCTGAGTGCTGACCTCCTTCCTGTCTTTGTTGGAGACTTAACTCTTAACAAAAACTAAAAAGGGGGTTTCAGACTAAAGGCGCAGTGGCAGCTGAACGTCAAGCAGTCCGGCTCTCAGAATTTGCATGTTCTCCATTTGCAGGGAAATTAATTCAATTAGGGCTCCACGTAGAAATGTGTAATCAATCGTTGTTTTAGTGTTGGTGAAATAATTCTGCAGCTCATCCCTACACAATCCAGCTCTCTCGCATCAACACATGAGTTTATGAAATTTTCGGTGAAATTCATTTTCTTGTAAGTTGAGAATTTTCATGGGCAAATCTTTGCTGAACCGGTGGGGGACACTGTAACGTGTGGCCAGTATGAAGCCTCAATGTGACACTAGTTTCTTTTACAGTTTAAATGAATTAAGTAAAAGCCATATTTTTCCCCCCCAAGTCCTTTCTCCGCAGCCTTCACTCAGGTAATTGGTCATTTTGCAGCCAATTTCAGGCAGGTTGGATGCTTGCTGCCATGGCCTGACCCCTGCTGCTGCTGTAATGGGGACTGCATTTCTACCAGTTCGCTGGGGGCTTTTCCACACTGTGACCCCAGGTTTTCTGAGGAGAGAGCGCTGAAAGAGGGAGAGGAGTTGAAAATACGACTTCTCAGCTCTGCAATGACCAGAATGAAATCCTATTACAAGTTTTTACAGTTGGAGATGTCGTGTGCTGGAAATTAAAGAGTTACTTGGGCTCCTTTTTCTGAAATGTTCCTGTTTGAGGGTGAAACAAGGGTTTTTTTTGGGGGGGGGGGGATCAGAACATCCACAGCTGATGAGATGCGGTTTCCTCACAGGGCCATCAGGGTCTGAAAACAAACCAAACAAACATTACTTCCTGCATGAACATTATGTCAATGTTTCACTATTCATTGGCTATAAAAAAAAAACCATTCTACATATGTTTAAGTGAAATTAAGGACTTTATTCTACTTTTTAAGCATAATCTGTTTCAATTAAATCAGTATTTCAAGCTGAAGACTGACAAATCTTTGAATTGAATGTTTAACAAGCTGATAATAATCACTTGAAAAACACACAAAATTTTAATTTTGAAATCAAATCATCTGAATTACTTTAGGTTAGGTGGAAAAAATTGCTGATTTTGAACTGTTTCTTACTATAATTTAATTTCAGACTTAACCTGCAGGTAACAAATTCAAGCTGTAAATTTGATCATCACACAAAGCAAAAGTGTCAATGTTTTTTTAAATACATTAAATTATTGTGAGACAGTAAATTTGGTTCAGACTCTTTGATATTTTCTAAAACAGTAGAGAAATGTCATTTTTTTTCTCCTTGTCTCTCTCCTGGCTCTTATGATAATGTAATCAATTAACCACTGTAACAATCTCCTTTCTCAGATATTATGCTTCAATTTTGTGTTTACACATATCTCAGTAAACAAAATCAATTCACATTTTGATGCCACACTGAACAGGAAAATAGACAGTGACTCCAGTTAATTGTGGTGCATCTAGTTTGCGTTCATTGAACGCTGCAAATTACAGGATGGCAGCGAGCAGCAAAACCAGACAGGAAGCAGAACAAAAGGCAATTTCACTTGTTTGATCCAGTGCCTTTAAAAACGTGAAAGCAACCTTCAGCGTGGCATTTCTGCATCTGGAGCTGAGGTGGTGATAATGTCCAGAATGAGCCCATGAGAAAGGATGAGCTACTGTATTGATGTAAAAATATATATTACAGTGTGGAAACTATTTATTTTATTTTTTGCTTTGAAGCGGGTTGGGCTTTTTGGCCACAACTTATACCAGAATCAAGATAAAAATGTTCTTATCAGTCAAATCGATAATTATCACGATTAATGTCACATTATTATTTATTTAATGATTTTTGCTACAGAGGGAGGATTGTGGTCTTAAACTCTTCATAAGCAGAGAATTAAAAACTTATTTTACAAATCTGAGGTAGATCAAATATATTCTAAACCTCCTCTGTACAATGCATATGATTCATATCGATATACAGTAAATTGGACTTATGTGATAGGCCCTGCTTGCTATTGCGATAATTACTGATATTGTTTTATGACCTATGAATTTGTATATTTGGGGTGGGCTATTTTTATTTGAGTCTATGTCACAGTAAATAAAAAAAAATGGAAATTATAGTTAGAAATGTTAGTTTAAAAGGAAATGTTTTACTCAAAATCAGCTGAAATGGCCAAATACCATCAGAAATGACATGTAGGCCTAAATGCCCTCACACAGGTGTAAAGCAGCAGCATGTTCTTCACGAGGAAGTGAAATAAGACAATATAAACTGTTCCCAATGACAATAATTAATCACTGATCACATGCAGAGTCCACAGGGAGCACACGCACGCTTTACCAATGCACCTTGGCCTGGATCATTTAGGGGGTGCTGTTAAAATGTGGGTTGGTATATAGCTGGGGAGGGTATTCTGTCACCGGGCCGAAACGAAGTCTGTGACATCTTGGTCCGTTCAACTCCCCCCTCCACAAACCCACCGGCACCCTCCCCCTCTGCTCTCACCCTCAGGTGAAGAGCAGCAGGTGTTAAAACACCCTCAGCCACAGAGCTACCCTAACGAGTGCTGCCTCCGCGCTCCAGCCATGCATGGAGGACTTTATTTTGAGTGTGGCGGGGTGGTTAGAGCCCCAGAGGCCCCGCAGCAGTGGACCCGCACGGAGCGCTGCCCTGCTGCCACACGCACCGAGGAGCCAGAGTCCAATTCATATGTGAAAGTGGTCATGTCATCAGGAGAACTGAGAAACGCCCCCTCAAATAAACATTTAATCCCTCAGGTTTGTAAATGATTGATTTGGCAACAATACAATAAGATGAATAGCAGCCCCACATTACATTTACTCCAACAATAAAACAGCCCCAAATTAATTAGCAGTATTCTTGTGGTATTATTTTACATTTTGCTGCAAATTCAGCCTCTGCTCTGTTAATGGCTTTGCTCGCAGCCGCGTTTCAGTTTGTAGATACTATAATCGTGGGAAAATAATGACAGTTATCAGTCGCACCCATCAAGCACCCATAAAAAAATCTGTCCTCTGTTCTGGAAGATGATAATTATTGGTTTTACTACCATTATCATCGTCGTTGTTGATAGAGGAAATCTTGAAGCATTTTTCCCTCAAAGTAATTCCAGAGAAATCACTTCAAATTGGCCTATTTTTTAAGGGGGCAAGGGACCGGCTTTTCGTTATAGCCCAAATATTTCACAGAAATCTTTAAATCCAGGCGCCCGCCGCCGCCTGGCACACTGTGGCACACGCGTCGTGATGTCACAGCCCGGGCTTCTCATATCACATTTTGTAAACTTGTCGAGGTTCTGCTTTGAGATCAATTATGTAATTACACTGATAATCGCAGTGCTGGAATTTAACTGCCTTTAATTTGTTGTTCAGGTGGAGATGGAGGGACCGCGGATGGAGCACCCTGGCTGCGCTCCTCATGCTCCGTGCGCGCACCAGCAGAAGAGGAGCCTGCAAATGAATCCTGATAAGACGAAGGAGCTGCTGGAGACTCTCTGCTGCTGGAGACATTTCTGCTGCTCCTTCCTCAACCAGGAGCGTCCGGTGGAGCCTCTGTGACCCCGGATTTATCTGATTTGATTTGATTTTAAAGTAAGTGGACAAACTTTGCTTTTTTTTTTGTTGTCTTGATTGAAAAGAAGATACTGCTTTATTTGAACATGGCCTAGTTAAAGTGCCGCAGCTCTGAGGTGCAGCGTGCAGCTCAAGAAAAATGTCTCCTGTTTCGTCAGTCGTCAGTTCAATTAAATCAAATGTCCACGGGTAATTATTCTTGTTAGGCTGGGGGAGGCATGGCCGCACCCCCAACTTCACTTAGACTCATGCTAATCAAAAGGTGCCAGTGTTTAACAAAACTGCGGCCATTAAACCACCGCGATGGAGGGTGCGTAAAGACGCATGGAGAGCATTTTAAGATATTGAGATAAGGTTGTGTTTTTTAAACAAGTAAATAAACAAGATTGCACTGTATATCACAAGGTTTTCTGGTGCGTTGAACCTTAAATAGACTGTTTTGAATCACTGTTACTTAATTGAACATCAATAAATGAATGGCCACCCAGATAAAAAAAGATATTGTTTTACTTGTCTATATGATATATAGGCTGTGGTGCTGTTATGTGTTTTCAGGTGTAAAATAGACCTATAAATATATAAATATACCTGCACCAATAAACCTGCTCATTTGACTTGAGAGAAAACTGTTGCCAGGTGTAACTGAGACCTGGGGCCGGTCTAAGTGTTAAATACATGACTAATCACAGAGCTACTTATGAAAATTAAACAGC
Source organism: Verasper variegatus (assembly GCA_026259375.1). Taxonomy (NCBI): domain Eukaryota; kingdom Metazoa; phylum Chordata; class Actinopteri; order Pleuronectiformes; family Pleuronectidae; genus Verasper; species Verasper variegatus. The sequence goes on from CM048052.1 coordinate 11,718,781, forward strand.
ACTGTTATGCTAATTCACTTCCCTCCTGATAGAGAAGTAGCAGCTTTAATCAGAAAAGCTTTAATCAAAGCGCATGGCCAGCAGCAGCAGCTTTAACGAGGCTGCAAATATTATTTAACTTTATTAAAAGACGTTTAGACGGGAGGGAAAAAAAGAGAACATAAAGAGACAGAGCACATTTCACCTTATTATCAAGACCTGTAATTAAATAAATGACCACGTTGGATTAAATAATAAACCATTTTGGATTTAGTGCTGAGAAAAATTTGCACCAGAAAAATATGGAATACCCATTAAAATACGTCTTTTTTTTTGCCTAGAAAAATCAATGTTGTTAAAGACTGGGTTTTCAGTAATAATAATTACAGAAATAATAATAGTGAATCTTGACATGCCAGTGTAAATCTGAGGTTTTGTGCTTTTCCTTGACTTTATCAGCTTCTTCGGACCCAGCCCCAGCGTCGCCAATCGGCTTCCCTCTTGGAGAGAGTGGACCAATCAGCGACAGTCTTTGATGAATATTCATGAGTCCGAGATTCAAACCTTTGAGCGAGTTTGTCTTGGTCCACAGCATCATACCTAGGACTTTTCACAGGGACAAACTACATTTTCTTATGAATGGAAAGAGAAAAAATCTGCTCGGCTTAAATTGGGACTCGTCCTTCACTGAGATCATAGAAGGAAAACAACAAAAGCGAGACGAGGGGAACCGCCAGAAGAGATGACAATGACTACAATTCCAGAAAGTCTTAATAGCCCTGCCTCAGGAAAAGCCGTTTTCATGGAGTTTGGACCCCCGAGTCAACAAATGTCGCCTTCGTCCATGTCTCACGGACACTATCCCATGCACTGTTTACATTCTGCAGGCCATACCCAGCACGACAGCTACAGTCCGGGCTCATCGTTCCCCAGATCTCTGGGTTATCCATACGTAAACTCCGTCGGCAGCCATTCCACCAGTCCATATCTGAGCACAGTACAGACCTACCAAAACAGCTCGGCACTCACACAGACGCGGTTAGAGGACACAGGTAAGTGAACCACCGCATCTTTGCATCTGCTATATTAACTTTACGCGCAAGCACGACTGTCTGTTCCATGCAATCCCCGTTGCACCGAAAAAAAGACGAGCCAGACGATGGAATTAGGCTTGGTAATTATTTATTGCGTAACGCTATAAACAATGTATGCAATTAAGGGTAATTATACGAAAGTACAGCGCTGGAGTATTTATTGCTGCGCAACACTGTTGGCTACAACTGCCTCCTCATTTTTTCTTCTCTTCTCTCTGCTTCTTTATTTTGTCTCCAGCGCCAGAAACAGAGAAAAACACAGTGGTGGAAGGCGGAGAGGTTCGATTCAACGGCAAAGGGAAAAAGATCAGAAAACCAAGGACTATCTATTCCAGTTTACAACTTCAGGCTTTGAACAGGAGATTTCAACAGACCCAATATTTGGCGTTACCGGAGAGAGCTGAGCTCGCAGCGTCGCTGGGTCTCACTCAGACACAGGCAAGTCCACGAGACAGATTCACAAATAGCTTCACTCTGCTGGGGCACCCATTGTTTCTGCAACATACACTAGCCTATTATTATTGCATTTAAATGACTATTACTACATTTTTTTCTTGATCAAACTTTGTTTTATGAAATTTGTTTCGTGCGTAAATTGTGCGTAAAACCTTCCTTTTTAAACCTTTTATACCGTTTGTCTATTATTTAACTTCAGTTTCAATTTTCTCATCCTTGTTTCCTCTTTATCTTTCCAGGTGAAGATCTGGTTTCAGAACAAGCGATCTAAATTCAAGAAACTGATGAAGCAAGGCGGCGGCACGATTGACGCCGCCGCTTTGGCCACTGGCCGCGGACTCTCGAGCGGCTCTCCCACGGTGCCACCTGTCTGGAGCTCGCCGACCACCGTGAAGACTTCAGTGGGCACAACCGGATCTTACATCCCCAGCTACACCTCATGGTACCCCACCACACACCAAGAGTCTATGCAACAGTCACAGCTCATGTGAACACAGACCTCAGCCCCTCGACTCTGCTCGTGGCTCTTGTGTCAGGACGGTGGCTCAGCCTGGCCCAGCACTGGTAATGCACCACACCGACCCCGGGAGTCTGCTGCCGCATGCCGCCAGCTGACACCGAGGCCTCCTCATACCGGATGATGACAAACAGCGAAGAAGGAGAAGGAGCTGAGAGACTGAACAGGCACGCAATGCGACCAAGGGCAACAAGCCGGTGACGGTCAGCGGGAATCGTAGACAAATGGATCTTTTTTTCGTTGCCGTTTATCACCTTTGTGTCGGTTAGCGTTTTTTTTAATCATATCTGTGTGAGTTATTCTGTTGTTAAGCTGTAGGCTACATGTTTATAAGAAAACGCGTGTTTGTTTAAGGCCAGATGTTTGGTCAGAGGTGATGTTTGGGCCCTAGAATCAATCTGCACCTACCCACAGTTAAAATAGTCGATTCGGCCTCAAAGGGGAGTTACAACGATTTATAAATTCCATCCATCCGACCATTACGCATACAGCTCGTACAACCACAGAGCATACTGTTCAAAGCCTCAAATTGCTACTATGTTGTTTATATATGTGTTTGTTATTTAAGTTAAATTATTCGGGCTAGTTTCTTCTGTTGAGGTCAGTCTGTGTTCATTTTGTGAGTGTGTTTGAAATAACAACACTGTGTTGTTAATGCTGCACTAATGCAAGCAAAAGCTTTTTCTATGCCGTGCCCCGGTGTTATGTGAAAAATGTAAACGGCCTGACGATGTGCTGCTTTAGAAAAAAAATATCCTGAGGGTGAGCAGCTCATGTGTCACTGTATTTTGTACATAATTTCTCAGATTTGTTTTTTCTCTCTCTTTTTTTGTGCTGTACTGGATACGCTGTGAAACAGGGTTTTAGGCTTTTATGTATTTGTCCAGATGTGTTTAGGTCAAAATAGGGGAAAAAAATATTTAGTTTTGTATTGATCACTTTAATTTATTGATCTGTCGCTGAAGTTTATGTACATAATGTGCAAAAAGTTTCAAAAGCAGTAAAATGATGATTTAAATTATGTCAAGAAAAAGTGTCTGATTCCCCCCCCCCCCCCCCCCCCCCCCCCACCGTGCACGCAGCCTCCTTCTCGTGTGAAAAGAAAGGTTTCAGCGTGGTGCAGGTCTAATGTGAGCTGACACAAAGCAGTATCATGTTGGTCGCATTGTAGCAGGCAGCGTGAGAGTGCGACTGTGAGCTGCTAAAGGCTCCTCGTTTAGATTTATGGTCATGTCGAGCGTTTACATGGCTCTGTGCTGCTGCTGCTTACTGCTTGCAGATGTTGTCAAAGCTCTCGAGTGACCTAACAATTATAAAAGTCTAATGTTGCATGTAAAAAAATAAATCAATCAGCATTTACAAGATAATATCAGCACACGTGGTTCGGCTACATTTTGAAATATAACAGAAAATAAAAAAATGGCACATGCTTTAATGATAGATAGTGGAGAAACCACAGTGAATCCTATGGCTGATAATCCCTCATGTTATTGTGCTTGCGGGAGAGCTGCGGTTCATTCATTCAACATCATCACTTGTTCCTTTCGTCTTTTCAACTTTTCTCCATCGCAGCCAAACTAAAAAAAAAAAAAAATCTTCCCTCTATTTGTCTTTGACAATCCAGATCCTCTGCAGTGAATGGGAGAGATCAATTGAGTGTGTTAAGTGAATAATTGCACAAGAGGCAGGTGCTGCAAAAAAAAAAAGAGGGGAAAAAAAAAGAAAGAAAACAGAGTGGATGAGCAAAGCGGGACATGGAGCAGATCAGATGGAGATCAGTGAAAGTGGAAAGTTCAAAAGGCTTCCTTGTTTGGGCCACATGCACTTTATCCAGTCTGTCCCGTGACTCGCTTCAGCACTGAGCATTTTAGTTAATCATCACATTTAAATGTCATAGTCCTATCATTTGTTCGAATGGGTTTCAAATGAAAAATTCAACACATTATTTTGTGTTTGCGTTTATATTTCTGAAGGCAGATATATTTTTTATTGTGGAAAAATATCTTAATTATTTATATCATTAAAGAACATTATTATTATTTTGTATTTATTTTAGTTTTATATAAATTTCATAGATTTTTAGGTATTTTTCTAAACTTAAATAAAATGTATTTCAAATAGATTAACCTGCATTAGACACAGGTGGAATTGTCAATATTGAACAACACATTGCAAAAATAAATTGAAAGAAAAATGTACATTTAAAAATGAAAACAAGATTAAGAAGACGAAAATGGAAAATAAGGAAATGTAAAAAGAAAACGAAAATAGTATAATTACTTTATAAAATAATAATAAAAATGTAATATTCATGATAACAGCCTAAATTAATTTCCATGACATTTTACTGTTTGTAAAAGAAATAAAGAATACAAAAAAGTATAATAATTGCAAATGTGCGGCTTGATACTCGCCCTCCTTCTGCTGCCACATGCAAATATAAATACTTTGTAATTCTAATGGCAAATCTGATGCAGTGTTAACGGTCTGAACAGCAGCATCTCTTCTCATTTACTTTAAATGTGTTCCATGTATGTTTTAAGGTGTGAGTCAGGCCATCACAATACGGATTCATTATAATCTACCTCTGCATGTTTTATTAATATTACTAGGCCTATATATATATATATATATATAGTTTCATGTTTATATATATATATATATATATAAACATGAAACTAAAAGTATCTTGGAAGAAGAAGAGAAAGCTCTGTTCATCTATAATGTTCTCTCTTTGTGCAAGCTTCAACCCTGCAGCCTCCCCATGTTATTATAACATGAAAAGGGAAGCTACTATAGGAGACAGTCCTATGTGAAGCATATTATACGAAGAACAGGCCCATGCAGCCTTACACCATTAAAAAAGAATATGAATTGTGCTGTGGCTGCTGTAGCGAACATAAATATGCCTACCTAAGCCCCAAAAAGGCGCAGCTGCAAATCCAAGAGGGTCAGTGTTATTTCGCTGTATTCTCCTCTTGATTATACGAGCTGAGCCCATCAAACCCAGCATAATTACAGTCATTTCGCCCTTATTTATTCTAATGCAGTTTCCTATCTCTGAGGTAATTATGAGCAATTTTTTTTTCGCATGGAGGATCTTTCTTTTTTTCACGTTGACAAAGGAGATGGTGCTCTGAAAGAAATGTGCCGCTGCCGTGAGAGGAGAAAAGAAAAAAAATATAAAATAGCGAAATAGGTGAGCTGCCATTTCGTCACTGTTCCCTTAGACCTAGCCTATGTGTATACGGCTGGCAAATTGCTTGCAGGTGTACATCACGTGAGTTGTCAATGCGAAGAGGCTGCAAAATTAGCGACAGCACAAAGCAGGAGGAATGAAAGCAGCCAGCGAATTAAAGCACAACTTGTGTGTCTCCCCTTCCTTACATTTCCTCCCGGTGGGAGTTGCTTTCTCAGCTGCAGCACGTTTTAAAAAATATTTTGTGTTTTATATAATCCACCAAAAGAAGCTCCTCGGCAGCAGATTTCAAAGTTACAGCATAAAACACACGTGAGATTTCACTATTAATAAAGTAGCTCGGATCATCAAATAATCAGCATCATTCACTGATCTGAATAAGAATTGAAAGGAAAAAAGCAAATGAATGGGATATGGCAAAGGGAGAGGTGGATGGATGCCTGCGACGAGGATCTGCTTCCTGTGGGGTTTTTTTTTTTTTTTTCAAATGCATCCAGGCGTCACTTCCAATAAAAAAGTAAAGAAATAAAAAATGCTCACCTTCCAGCCCCTGGTGTTGAAGGGGCCCTGCGGCTCCAGGTGAGGAGGCTCAGAGGGAGCAGGAGGCAGAGGAGCTGCAGCAGCATCTTCATCATCATCCTGCAGCACAGACACAGATGAACCATGAGCGCTTAAATCCCACAAAATGTGTCCCATGTGTTGGTCTCGGCTGCAGCAGCAGAGTTCAGAATATGACTGGAAAATGTCTGCTTTATTTCCCCCTCTTTATAGCTGATGGGGGAAAAAATGTAGATTATTAGCATAAATGTTTACTCCTCATTACGCTGATGACATTGTGCACTCGAGATCTTGGTAATCTTTGGGGGGAAATTATGAGTAATTTTTTAAAATTTAAAGCAGCAGTCACCATGCAATTCAGGCTAATTCTGCGTCGGCTCCACACGGATATAATTACCGTCGAGTCAAGATGTTAGGGCTAAAAACTATGCATTGATATTCCCATTTATTATGTACATACAACTTTGACAATGTTGATGCTTGAAATAGCAGCGAAAATGTCTTGTGCAAAAAAAAGAAAGATTGCATCCCATATTAGGACATCTAAAATTGCGAAGAATTATATAGTAATTGCAGGCTTTCAGATTTGAAAGCCAGAATGCTCAAACCGGAGCAAATGTGGATAAAATTACAGATCAGGGTATAAATTAAAGAGATACCATTTACAAGTTGCCTAGGAAAACGCAACAAAAAAACAGGGCAAACCACAGCAGCTGATCCATGATTGCTGGAGTCACGTGGAGCAACACGCAGAAATGCAATTTTATTTAATGATGTTATTGATTAACACCCAGAAACAATTTACTTAAGTAGTATTATGAAATCTGTTCATATAACTACACATGCATGGCTAAAGCTGTGTCATCTCAGTCCATGGTGCATCATGCAGGCCCTGACATCATGCATTTCCTCTCTCTGTGCAGTAACATGCAGTGAAACCTGCAGGGGCCTTGCTGTACACATGCAGCCTGGGTGTGGATGTGTTGTTGGGGCGCAGAGCTGCTGCATGTCTGGGATCTGGTGCTGTCAGCCCCCGGGGAGGAGGCTCCACCATGGAGCTGCAGACACACAGAGAAGTTCTAATTATGTACAAACGATCCCACTTCATGGGCTGTGGTGGCTTGAAGGGAGAGAGATGGTGAGCGAGACCTGTGTATCTATTTAAATCTGCGTGTCTATTAAAACGGCTCTGTAACATTATAATAAAAATACATTTCCTGGTTGCAGTGAATGGCAATGAAGTGTTTGGACGTGCCCCTGCGTTTTTTTCCACGTAGCCTCCGGGCCCCAGGAGCCTCATAACCAGTAATGTAGGTCAATGTGCTCGTCTTCAGAGATCACAGAGTTGTGAGAAATGTTTCCATGATGGAGTAGCTCCGGGCTGTGCTGGAGCCAGCTCCTCTCTCTGTCTCTCTTGTTAGGCTGACTTCATAAAACGTCTGGAGAGTGACTCCACACAGTCTGAGGAGCCCATGGCTCGGTCGTGCCCACCCTCATCTTAAAGCCTCTCGCATGCCAGGGCGTGTTGTCGCCTCCCCCTCCTCTTCCTCAGCCCGCTCCCCGGCCCTCTGCTCTGCTCCGGCCCCGTTTACCTCCGGCTCCGCTCGGCTAATCATCCGCTGACGGAACCGGGTAAATAAGTGTAACCCGAGAGACAGCGAGGAATCACCGTGTGCTTGTCCACGCTTGTGATGGCGCCATGACACGCTCGTGTAATTACAAACAACATCTTATTACTTAAGAAGTGGCCTTCGATCAGCGGAACCTTTCAAGTAAACCTAAAGTCTGAGATGACTAAAGTTAGCTTAGCCTAAAGCTAGTTCTGAGCGGTTGCTAAGCAACTCAGCTGGCCCTAAGTTTAACATGTTAGGTTAAGTTGTTAGCAGCTAAGTGTTTGCATTTTGGACCAGTAAACCAGCACCAAAATACAGGTAAATACCACATATATGACAGTGTATTACCATTAAAGTGATTTCTTTTTTGTTAGCATATTTAGTCTTTACTAGTTTTGTTTGCAATATCAAGCTAGGACTTCTTTAAATCTTCTGAAATTGAGCAATTTGAAATGCAAATCTAAATCATGCAGCACTTGCCAAACATTTAATCTATATTAAAAAAAAACGCACTCCTTTCTGTGAATAAAATAAAAATATTATTTTGACTGCTCAGGCAATAAAAATACTCTCTGAGCAGTTGTGTTATTTTTGGACCATTTTAGAGGAAATGAGACAACACACAATGTCTGCTCAATGTCAGAATTGCGTGTTACACTGACATGTTTTAAGAAATAGAAACAGAAGGATGGGCTCTGCACAGAACAAATTTTATTTAAATAACGTCTGGCCATATATGAAACACTGCTAAAATAAATAAGACCAAAATACAATTAAAAGGGTGATACAAGAAAATCAGAGGATGGGACAATCAGTAGCTTACGGTGGTTAATGGATTTGCACCAATAGCCTTAAAAAACAGTCAATCAAAAAAGCTGTGGTAAAATATTTACAAACGTGGATTCACACACTTACCCCCCAAAATATATTCAAACCAACTGATGACATTATGGATAAAGGTAAGTTGTCTTTTTTAATCATCTCACAACAAAATGAGGTCATGTTGAAAAAGGCACGATACAGTTAACTTGTGCTACATCTGTGACAGGTTCGTCCTGCGGTGGGTGTTTTATCATTTGCAGGAATGGCCAAAAAAGTGACGTCCGCGTAAAAGTGGGCACAAGCCCAGGCTGTGATTGCTTTGGGTAATAGTGGTTCATTCATCCCTCGACATACACAAAATAAATAAATACAAAAATAACTGTAGAAATCTGTGTCTACTGGTCCATGAACCTGTCTGGCTCCATTAACTTCTCCTTGATGCGTAAAGTTCGCATTGCGCACACCCTAGGTCTGCAAAATGAAGGTAATGGCATTTTTCTTTTATTTCACCAGTATCGTCCGATTTAAACCCGATGCTTTTTTAATTATTATTATAATTTTCAGAATATCGTCCCAGCGCTTATGGCGGAGTTGTGGTGGTGCTGGACCAGAGGAGGCTGCAGATGCACCGTAGAGTTCGTGCTTGAGTACCAGGAGTAGTTCGCCAAAAAGGACGAAGGCGCAGTCGTGTTGGGAGGGCTGCAGCTCTGAGGTAAACTGGAGTTGACAATGTTCATTCTCTGAGTCTGTGGAAAGTCCCAGGCAGTAGTTGGCGGAGACGTGCACGGGGGGGACTCGCTGGAAGCAACGTGTTGCTCTGGGGGGATTTCTCCACTTTTCCACAACTTCTTGAACTTGGAGCGACGGTTTTGGAACCAGATTTTGACCTGGAGAAGAAACAGATTATCAGCATGGAATTCACAACTGATATTTTGTAGCGCCCAGATCCATATTTGACAGTTTTAAATTCGTTTCATGGTAGACAAACAAACAACATTTGACAGTGTGTGACCCACCTGTGTTTGCGTAAGGCCCATCGAGGCTGCCAGCTCGGCCCGTTCTGGTAGAGCCAAATACTGCGTCTTTTGAAACCTCCGTTGAAGTGCAGCCAGTTGGAAGCTGGAATAAATGGTTCGTGGCTTCCTGACCTTCTTTGGTTTTCCATTCACCATCCGGATTTCTGGCTCGCTCTCTTCTTTCTCTGAAGGGGACATCCAAACGCATTTTGTATGAGGGGTTTTGCAAAAGTTCCATTGGAGACAGTTATGTATTTTCAAGGGCTCCAATTATTTTTGGCAGATCCACATCTAATAACAAATTTGTTTACACAAGATTTAAAATGACTTAGCAAGCAACAAATAATACATTTTAAATAAATAATTGAACTCGTAGCCCTTGCGCGTCTCTTTAAGACCGGTGGGTGCCAAATAACTTTTGTCCAGATACTAATTATCCTCCAGTTATTTTTACGCATGATCCAACTTGTTCGGCAGACATTTCATGTCATGAGCAAGTTTTGAATTTTGGCCTCAAACAGAAGCATTAACAATTTATGTAACTGCGTAAAAATCATTTCAGATCCTCCTTACCTGTGTCGGCTGGAGTAGGAGAGGGGTTGGAGCCGTATGAGCTGTATGCACCATATGTTGTGTTGAAACCAAGGTCGTAAGACTTTGCGTTATATGGCACAGTGCTCGGGGCGCCGCCGTGGTACTGGTAGGAGCCGAGTTGGCCGAAGGGAGACCCGGCGCAGTGACCCGGCTGCTGGCTGTTGTAGTAGCTGCTGTCCGTCGCGGTGGACACCGGCAGGGTCGGGGACTCCTGCGATTTGTGCAAGCTGTGGTAATTGCTTGAGGTAATCTGGTTCGAATGCATATCGGTATTTAAGTTCTCAAACACCCCGGTCATTCTCGCGTCGAAGCGGAGCAGTCTCGTAACCTAAGCGCAAAGGAGGAAAAGGAAAAAAGAGGCAAAATTGCGAAGCTGCGCGCTGCAAAACACGACTCAAATCACGGACTGATGACCCCGTCTTCGTTAAAATCAAAACGCATTCCCTGGTTAAACTGTGGCACTGAGAAAAAAAAAGTCTGCGGAAGGTGTGTCCCCTCGCTCAGTGGCCTGTGATTATCTGATACGGTCGGCGGTGGGAGCGCATTTATGAGAGAGTGAGAGGGAGCGAGCTACTGTGTCTGAGGCGACCAATGGGTAAGGGCTGCCCCGCTGACTACTCCCCACCGCGTCCACCCTCCATTATTCCTGCAGAGAGTCTTCATCAAAGCATCGCAAAAAGAACCAGAGAAAAAGGCACCGTGACCGAAACCTGCAGGTCCAACAGGTCACATCTCCACCCGGTGACATTCATCCCCGTGCGTAATCATCCACACACAAGATACAATCTGACAGAAACATGTGGATAAATGTAATACACATCTGCAAATTAGTTCTCAATGGCCCTGTGGTTTGTGGTTATAGCCATTATCCTTTGGATTTTACGCTTGTCGTGTAGCAAATGTATATCAGTTTTCAGCACGTGCTTCGGAGGAACCACAGGAATTTCTGATGGAAATTAGATTTAAAGTTTATCAGACAATTATGTGACAGTAACAGAATGAATCAAAACCACACATAGAGCTCGATGAGGGTGTTGATACAAAATCAAAGCCTGCGCCTGAGACTGAAGGTTGACTTAGATGACTGAATGAGAAAGCTGCAGCGCCCCCAAGTGTTGGGAATCGAACTTACAGCCATTCTCCATCTCTTTGTCTGCATTTAATGCATAAGAGAGGAGAAGATGAGTCGCCATAGCAACCATCTACCATCAGCCACCACGTGTAGAGGTTCACAAAAGTGTGTTTTAGAACTGCAACTGCAAAATGTTGTTCGTTCCTCATCGTAAAGGCTTTCTGTGAAGAACACAAGTTGCTGTGATGACGTGAGTTGTTCAGGTGTCTGTGTCCATAACCACAAGATGGCAGCACAGTTCCTTTTATTTGAACATCTCTCGCTTAACAAGTAATATGTGGAAATGGCTTCTTGTCGATCAGTTAAATGAAGATTACAGCTTTAGTGAGACATAACAGGACAGTTACAGAAAGATGCAATGCTATAAATGTATTACTGTTGGAGGTGTTACAAAAACGTACGCTGTCATTACTTTTGCGATTTTCTTCACTTTGGAATTCTGTTCTTTGTGTCCAAACACGACCCAGGCATGTACAATGAGAAACAAATTTAGGTTTTAAAATTTGTATCTGAACAGGCCCCGACAGACTGGGGGTCAGGTATCCATACTTGATTACCAAACCACATCATTACATTTTTAATTATATGATTATTTCCATATCAATCTGTATTGACTAAGTGCTTATTTTACATATACACATGAATAAAAGTGATAAAGTTCAAGTGCGAACCCCGACCACCATCCCCCACACACAATTAGATGTTCTGGTCACCTCTTAACCTCTGGAGTAAGAAACAAAAGATAGTGGCATGCAGCCTTGCTAGGGGGGTTTCCGACCATGGTCTTGTTGCAGTTTCCTGTACAGAGCCGATCACAGAATCTAAGGAAGTTCTCACAGAATTGTTGTTGCTTTGGACTAAAGGCTGCTGCACACTACAGGATAATTGGGCCGATTTTAGACCCGATTTGCCCCTTACGACGATTGCGGGGGCGTTCCCGACTGGAGGTTGAACAAAGAATGTTAATGCTCACGCTGCAAAATGTGTAAGTTTTCTTTCATTTGTTTTTCGCTGCAATACAGACACACAACGTTGGTCTTTTGAAGTCACATTCAATTGTGCAAGTTTGAATCGCCCCTGGAGAGATATCCCGACCAAAGCATTACTAACTAGCAAAGGCCAAGCTCCTATCACAGTTTGTCATTTCTAGGTATTCTACTTGTTCATTTGTCATTGAGGGCTTCTCTGATGAGTTTCCTCTGGCTGTTCTGCGGCAGGACCCCAACACCCAGTACAGTACCGTCTGCCCATTGTTTCCATGAAAAGACAAGCAATCCTCTCCCGCCACGGGCCAATGGGTCTTTATGTCAATGCTCATCAGTGCGGCATTGTCTCTGCGTTCAGATGCCCGGCAGAAATTCTGCATCCGGAGTCACGCAGAAGTTAACAATGGAAGTCATGCGAGTAATTATCTCATCTAATCAAGCTTCTTTTCATCGAAGCTTCAGCTGATGAGACTGTGTGATGGCTGGTGACAGAAAGAAAGTATTATTGCAGTAATCTGGGTCCAAATATACATCTTTTCTAAATCCAACTTTTTGTGTACACTTGGTCCCAGTTATGATATTTCCTGTGGAAAATGTAAATAGGGTTAGGGTTAGTCTTTTGAAAGAAGAAGTAGATTCCTCTAAAGAATTCATCATATTTTACATATCTTACAGTTCACAGTCAACATGAGGATGTGCCAAAACACTCGTAACAGGACAGACCACAGGTTAACAACATAGATTGTCGTTATTGCTGCTCAAGTACTTGCTGCATTACGCTTAAGTTTTCCTGTTGTTATGGCCAGTTAGACGATTATGATTTTAATCTTTAATGGTTTCCCCTCTGTTTCAGTTGCAGGGCAGCTGGTGTTATAATCACCCCAGTGCTCAAAGACATGGAAATGATGCCAAATGACAGGACACATGATGTAAGCAGCTTTTATCATGCATTCCAAATGACCATTTACACAGGAGCGGATCCTGACTCAGCTCTTGGAACAACAATCACATAACGTTTGTGTACTAATGTGTATGTATTCAATATGTTTCCTCCCAGTTCCTATTGTTTCATCTTTGTTTGCTGGGAGAAGGACAAAACGACTATGCCCCGCCTTCTTTTTGTCTTCTGCTCTGCTATCAATAATTTAGCTTAATGCTTGAAATACCCATACATTATTTAATATTTCTTGGGTGCCAGAGAAATTTGGGAAGTTGCTTCACATTATTAAAGATGATGTAAAACTGATGATACTTATTACCAGTTCACAGAATTCGACACAATATTCCCTCCTATACTGAAAATGGCCATAATCTTACCTCCATCATGCGTTTGTCTGTTATTAAACAGGATTACGCAGAAACTATATGACAGATTACCACGAAACTTAATGGAAGGATATGGGCCAGGAAATAACCCATTAAATAGTTTTGCGGATCCGGAAAACGTGGAGGCTATGGGAATTCTTTTCACTTTCTTTAACATTGTGAGGTATGTCGTTTGTCAACATGCTCACTGATTTCTCAGAAAATATTTTATGGATCAGTGATTGTGTAAATACAAAATGTTCAGGTGACTGATATTCATGAGTGTGTGCAATTTGGTGCAGATCCAAATAAAAATTAAAATCTAGTGAATTCAAATGTGGTGTCAGTCACACAAGGTATGCACCATTCTAGTTTCAATAACCCCAAAATCTCGACCCTGTCTTCTTTTATAATAATCCAAACAACACTAAAACAATATTCTTTCTTTAAGAAAACTCACAGAGGGTTATAACATCTAAAAATTCAATAAGAAGTTTGCATAAAGTAATTCTGACACCTTGTATTCAAGACATTCTTATGAACTTTATATATGGTTTGTATAATTACACTTTCAATCAACTTTTAATTACCACCTATACACTGCTGCCATAAGAAAGGTTGTGAGGAGAAAACATGCTCACAAAATGTCACAACAGTGGCTCATATTGACATTTTGTCTCGAAGAAAACAGCAAGTTCCATTGAAAAATAACAATCCTGACATTTTGAGTTGAGTTATTGATCACTGGTTATCTTCTTATTTATTTTTCTGTTTGTTTTAGTTTTTTCGCAGAGACTCAAAAGATAAACAGCAGCTGACATCTATGAGGTGAGCATTGAGGGTCATTATTGCTTAATAGATTAGAAGAGCTCAAGCTTGAACTCCATGACCACACAGTGTCTTCTGTGTATTTATACTGGCAAAAGACAGGCTGAGGGTGGAAGACAGATGTTACACTGAATATTAACATGTATATTTAGATACAATCTCCTATTGATCGTCTAAAATCCTACAAAGAACAATGATAATGATGATGATGTTTTAATGATCTCTGCCGGAAAACTGACAAACGTTGGCAAGACTCAAAAAGATTTAGTACAAATAAATTAGTTCTGCAGCTTTTGGTTTTCAGCATTAAAGTCTTGTTTGCTCTTTTTCTGTACGTGAGAGTCTATGTGTAGTAAGATGGAAGAGGTTCATGGGTCCCGATTAGTGGATGCCACAGAATTTCAAAGCCAATGCTTCTGTTCTGACAGAGGGTGGGCTGCCTTATCTCATATTCTGCCAGGGATATTCGTAAATTTTTAGATTCATCAACTGTTCTGAACTTTAAAGGTTCAGTGTGTAGAATTTAGGGACATCTGGTGGTGAATTTGCATGTGCATCTTGTGGATCCAAATAAAAATCTGGATCTATAGCCGATTTACATGTGGTTTCGTAAGGGGGAAGACTTTTTTCAGATGTGTAGCTGAGATGATGATTCAGTGTAACACAGCTTGAGGTCTACTTATTTTAAATGCATATAAATGATATTAAAATATACCTTTTCTGACCTTGGTAAAACAGATAATCCAATTTTCATCATGTACTGTATTCTCTGCTCTGTACTCAGGGTCAGCAGGTGCAGTAATGGTCGTGTTGTGTTTAACGCAGGCAGGTTTCTGGCTCAGTAGAGTGATTAGGCTGTTGGTGGATTCTCCCCACTGAGCTCCTGCTGGGTCTATTGGAGCATTCATCACCTTGGCAACTCACCCTTTTAGTCAAATCACATGAACATTTTCAGCTTCGGCTTAAAAGTTGAAATGTTTTCCAACAAAACCAACATAGAAGTGGGCGGTTTATTCATTCTTCTCATGTTTCCATGTTTTTAAGCTCAGGACACAGAGGAGGTAAATAAAAAAAATCCTCTGCAGCGTCTGTATACCTTCATCTTTGTGCTTCTTGCAAAACATGGAAATGATCTACCGACTGTTTCTTGACCTCTCAGTTAGAAAGGTTGAGCCTGTTCTGCACAGCTCCGGACACGAGCGGAGTTTAAGTTGGAGACCTTCAGCGGGGTGTTCGTGATTGAGCATGTGTTTCCTAAGAATTAGTCATGGCGGCTTTTCCCCCTGATGAGAAGCTATTTTTAACAACAAAGGCATTAATGACGAGCGTTGGCAGACAATAACAATTGAGAGGAAGTTTTCAGTTTGGAGCTCGTAACAGATGTAAGGTTAAAGTTTGATGCTCCACAATGGGCCAGTCTGTGTTGAAGATCACTGTAATGCTAGATTTATCTACAGTCTGCTAATAAATGACATACATACAACCTTTATTTATACTTCAGAAATCATTCAAGGGTGACCCTCATTTAAAACAATGTTAAAATACAGAGAAAGAGAAAGAGGAGGGAAAAAGCAACAACAACAACAACAACAACAACAACATGGGAGCATTATAATAAACAATTCACGAAAGTAAAGGTCATTTATGTCTTTAAATCCTAAAATAAATAAATAACTAATTAATTTAAATAAAATACAGTTTTGTCAGACACCACAATTAAAATAAATAAGCCCTAAATTGTAAAATAAGAATTAAATTGTATAAAACAATTGCAACTGGAAATTGGAAGGTTTAACATCACATTTCTAAAATGTCCAAAGGTTGGAAGCGTTCTTAGTTTCAGGATGGGCTGTATTTTGTTCCATGAGTCAGGTTCACTGTCTGTGATAGACCACAATCTTTCACATGCTTAGAATTGATCTGTTCATTTCTGAAAGTTTCTTAAATTCATCTTTATGCTGTTTAAAGATTCATTGGAGCATTGAATTGTATAATGGGTTGAAACAGTTCTTAAATTCCATGGGCTTATGCCTGATTTGAAAATGATACACATCGATTACTCCATATGGTTTTCACAAGATAAGAAATTCATGTAAAAGCTCATGTAAAAGATGCCATGATAAAATAATAGATGTCACAGGCCATTCTTATGCCCTAAAGCATAAATGATTTTGCACTTTGCAGGCCCTGATAAAGGAATCCCCAGAATTTCCTGTGTCATCTGTGCAGCCTGCCTGAGAAAGAATTCAGAGAGGTCTGCAAGGTCCTGCTCCCCTCATTGTTGATTCAGCGGCACACCCCCCACCCAGGAGCCATAAATGGAAGAGGTCCTTTGTGCGGGGGGAGTGGAGCAGATTTACTGCGGATGGTCCCTCCACAAAGGACCACGCCACTGTCACAACAGGGACAGGATCAGCTGCTCACACTTTCACACAGTGCGATTTAAAGCTGCGCTAAACGCAGCCACTGATGCAGACACAGCTTCTATGGCCACTCAGCATCCACACACTTCAGTGACACTCAGTGCGAGAGCTGTAAGATGATTTCATTTGAACTAAATTACTATTACTCACGTAGATTGCTGAATTACATTGATACCACTCTGCATTTCTTTCAAAGAGTTTACAACACTGCAGCATGAACATTCATTTAGGTTTACTATGGCTATTCAGGTAAGCAAGTCATGACTTTGAACTGTATGAATGACATTATCAGTCAGACTCCAGCTGTTTTTTATTTTTATTTAAACAATATATTATCTGTTCTTTAATTTGTGGTATTCAATATGGCTTTATTCCAAGGCACCAAAATTAAAACGCGTCTTTTAATTTGCCAATGCCAACTGTACATCTTTAGCCTGTTTCCTTGCCTCTCCCTTAACTTGTGGGTTTGGTTTCCTCTGCCACCGCTTCATTGCTCTGAAACTTAAGGAGCCGACCTTTCTGACTCACTTTTTAGCTTCTCAATGGAGGCGGCAAATCTGTGAAACCCAACATTTAACACTGCTGCTATCCTAAGCATCTCTCTCAAGGAGGGCGTGAGTCGTCTTGATTGCAAAACAGACTAAATCCTCACTGCGTTAGTACAACAGCATGGAATGTGCATTGTATGTCTGCGTAAATGCCATTAGAAATCAGACTGGACTTACACTGCATTGCAGTCATCACTATGTTTTTATGGCGTGGCACATTCGCAAATTGCCGATGCCATCTGTGCATTTTGGACATGTTTCCTTGCCTCTCTGATAACTGTTGGGTTTGGTTTCCTCCATCAGTCTCTGTTATGTCGTCGGTGAAATTCAAGAAGCCGGCCCTTCTGTCTGAACAGGATCTGAGTTTAACGGCTCCTACAACCAAACAATTTCAGCATGAAAGTGGCAAAATGTGTAATTCGAACCATAGACAATAACTGGATCTATGCCTCTCTGCATGGGCATATGAAATTAAAAAGATTTAAAATGGGAAGTTTGGAGGTTGTAACAGCTGCAGTTATGTTTCTTTGTCTGTAGCTTTAAAACAATGACTAGAAGGACAGCTTTACAAGAAAAAGACAAATCTAATCGTAATGTTGCAATATAATACAGGCTCCATAACTGAAAGGCAATTATATATTAAATGTGTTGTTTAATTTGACCTTTACCTCATTTACTTCTCCCAATAATTCAACCAGTGAAATATGTAAAGGGCTTAAACTCTCTAGTGAAACCTAATATCTTCACCACTGATTTGACTGCGGGGCCAAACAGACCTCTCTCAAGTCTGTGTTCATTTAGTTCTAACAAAAGTGCAGCTAATCTGTGAAGAAGGGCCCCATCACCTGCAGGGGTCCACCTGTTCGACCCACACAGTCCCACCAGTCTCTCTGTTCCCACTGGCCTGAGACAATACGAGGCCGGGCAGGCTCACCTCCTCTCTCAGCTCATGTTACGCAGCCACCCAGGGCAGAAGTGGACATGAAAGCGCTGTTTATGTGGCTGGTTGAACTCAGGTAAAGACCAAGTTACGCACCTTTTCACTCACCAGGACACACAGCAAGCAAGCAACTTGACCTTTTTTCTTTATTCAGCATGGATAGATTGAATGATGTTTATCACTCTGATCGGACAGAAGTCTCTTAATAGAAGAGAATACAGAGATATATGGCTCTGCAAGAAATAAAATTAAAGAAAAAATTCTCTATAGATCAGATTCCTATAAAACAGCTTTGGCTCCATGTGCCATATATGTGATATAATGGGTCCATCTGTCCATTTAAACATTTGAATTTGTTTTGATCAGCTCACCATCAAGATTATCAAGAGTCAAGATACAATTAGTGTCTCACAATGTTTTAACTAGATTGAGGGGCATAATTAAAAAAAGGTTATATTGTCCGTTGGTTTGTTTCTATGTTTGTTGATAAGAAAGATAAAACAACAGAACGGATTTCCATGAAACATGACAGGATGAGGTCCGAGTCGATGAAGGATCCATTAAATGTTGGTGTGGATCAAGATCAGGGGACGGATCCAGGAATGTTATTTTACTTTCTTTAACATTACCAATTTCCTAGGGAATAGCAGCTGATTTGAATTTGAAGGAACTGTTGGGCCTCTGTAGAGGTATGCACTCTAATTAGGGCTATATTGGGTTAACACCATTACATGTGCTGCACGAAAACACACTGAAGATACAGTAGACTTTACTTCTGGGTTCAGTTTATTAGATAGAGCGGTTTAAGATACTGAACAGAGCTAAAATTAGGACGATAGAGCTAAGAAACTGCGCAGTAGTTCGGAATGTGTCAGGGATTTAGGATAGAGGACAACAACTGGAGGAATTTTTGAAGAACATCCATACATCCATTGATAATCTATACAGCTTATGATTTAAAACATTCAATATCAATATATCCACGCTTGCACGCTGCACATTTATCAGTTTAAATCTGTTGTCTCACCCTTTTTTTCAAAAGATGCCAGAGTGGACACATTGGTGTCTGAACAGATTGGTGTCTATTCTGTCTGGACACCAGTGTGTACTGGTCATGTTAACGAGTCACGTTTGTGCCAGCAGTTCGTGAATGTTAGGGAGCTGATGCTGTCATTTGCTAGAGAATCTGTCCGACTTCAGTGATCAGGCTTGTGATGCATCTGTCACTGAGCCCACAGCAACAGAGATTCCATTCACATATCTTACACTCAAACCTCCCAAGTCATTTGCTGCAATTAGGAATGTGGTTAAGACGCCACCGCACCCCCACTCCAACCCCACCAGCCCCTGCCTGCTGACACACACACACCAGCACAGACACACACACACACACACACACACACACACACACACACACACACACACACACACACACCACACAGACACACACACACACACACACATAGGGCAGAGGGCTTCCTAACTTCAACAATGGCCACATTGTGCTATGTTCTGTTGTGCGATTGTGGCCCAAACTGGCTCAAACTTCACACCAACATGAAACACCAGCAGCTACACTGAGATACAATGAAGATGATGAATGTTTCTTGCAGGTTTGGAGGATGACACTCACACACACACCAGCTCAGATCACTGCTTGTTGTGGGTCGAAACAGCTTCATTTCCAGATTTAAGCAGTTTGTGAAAAAAAATGTAAACCAGAAGGATCACAAAACGTCCTCATCTCTCAATAAAGTATAATCCTTCAGGTGTATATCTGAAACATTATCAAAACTGAAAGCTCCTGAGGGCACTGAAGACCTCCTGTGTGTTGAATGACGTTTGTGATTGGTTATTTATTTATAAATCTGTTCTTCAGCAGCTGTTACTAATGTAAGCACACATTAATATTTTATTAAATTTTGTATGGAGAGATGAAAAACCTCAAATGCAGAATATTATACCAATAATCAAATATTTTGTTAGATTAGACAGATAAAATGTCAGGCTTTTTAAAGAGAATCCTGGTGAAGACAAGAAATTGCAGACCCCTTTAAAGACCCTGGAACCTACAGCTGCTCGTCTCCGTGTCTGTCTGAATTTGGGAGGTTTACAGTATTTGTCCAGCTGACTGAACACCTGACTTGATGTTTATCTACTTCCAGCCGACGACAACACTCAAGTAACCTTCATTAATATGCAATTACATGTTCCATTTGTTCTTTTCCTTGCCCTCTCACTCATGATAGTGTATCTATAAATTAAAAAAATGGAAAATGGGAATACAGAACTTATAAAAAGAAAAAAATACAGATTTTAAACCATAGCTTTTTTGAACTGTGTCATTAAAGTTTGTGTTCTACCTTTTTAAAAAGCGCAAACTGACCTCTATCTTAAAGTTGTTGTAAGAAATCTGAAACATTATGGGAACTTTATTAATTTTCATTTGACCAGCAGTTGTCCCATGGTTTTTAAATCTCTGACCCTGAATTTCAAGATTAGGAACATTTGACCTGTCAGTGATTCAATTCTCACTCCCAAGCTAACATCATAAATGAGGAGTGAAAGTAGAGCAGATAAGAGCGGGTGTTGTGCGGTCGTCATGTGATTTTGGTTTTGGCACAGTAGTTGGTATTTTCATCACGGGGGAATGTGGAGGAAGATGAAAACTGGGATAGAGAGCTTTGTTTGGATGATCGGATGACATTTTTCTAATTTATCCTAGAACTGATTATATTCTTATAGAAGAGTAATAGGGTCAGTAATAAGAAAACAATTTGGAAGATTTTTTGGAGCATTTTGAGAATTTAGTGGAAATGCTGAGTGCACGACAGTGTCCCATCTTTCCAAGCTTGTGCAGTTTCTGGCACAACCTCTTCAAAGTTCTAATCGACAATTCTCAAAATGGAAAGTGGAAAAAATAAATCCATAAAAGAAATATCCTCATGCCTATAGCTCCAATACAGTTCTGTATATTGTACTATATTTATTACAATATAAGAAATAAAAAAAGACAGTGACAATAAACCTGAATGAAACTTCAAATGTAAATTAGGGCTTATTACATTTTAGTTATCATGATTTTGTCCTTCCATGTATATAAAGTGTTATAGCCTACTTATATATCTTTATTTATTATATTTAGTCATTGTAACAGGCGGATCTGCGTGTCGGTGAAGTTCATCCTGGTGAGCGGAGGGGGCGCTGTGGAGCAGCAGCGCAGAGCCGGGTGAGGTAACAAGCGGCTGCAGCCTCCAGTGGATCATCAGCGGCTGAAGCGGTGAGGAGCAGCGGGGTCAGCGGCTCTTATCTCCGGACTAGTGGACACATCTGGACCGCTCCGCCATGCTGCTGCACGGGGGACTCTCTCCGGTCTCCTCTGTGCTTATTATTTCTCTTCTGCAGACAACTGCGGTGCTCGCCTTCAACCTGGACACCGGTCATGTCATCAGGAAAGACGGGGAGCCGGGCAGTCTGTTCGGCTTCTCTCTCGCCATGCACCGGCAGCTCAACCCGGATAAAAGAATGTAAGTGATGCAGCCTCCATCTCCTCTGCTGTTTGTTTCTAAGTGTAGGTGGAAAATCCTCAGCATGGTTAATAAAGTGCAGCTCAGCTATGGAGGACACCTGACACTGCAGGCTCAGGGCACTGCGCCTTAACTTTTCAACACATCTTAACGTGGATTCTAATAATCTGGTTTTATCCTGGAGAGGGAACATTCACGAGATTGAAGGATTCTGCCTTTGCAAGAGGGATAAAGTGATTTTGCAGCGATGCATCATGTGAAAGTAACTTTATAACAGTCTCCTAAAGCCCATGCGACGTTTTGTTCTTTAGCTTCAATGGATTTCTACTGTTTCCATGCGATGCTTTGAATATGAAGCGGAGAGCAGCCTTAGGACAACAAGTGAATCAACAATGGTTAGAAGTGTCATGCAAATGCGTGTGTGAGGTCAAACAGGGAGAGCAATGAGAGGAGAGGTGCAATGCTGCAACTGTTAAGTCGATTCATCGCTTCTAGTTTTCTAATGATCTATTTTGACAACTGGTTTATCTTAAAATAAATTATTGAGAAACTTGTCTTAAGTTTGCTGATTGGAGCCGATGTGCAAATGTGCGGAGTTTCTCTACTTTTAATAACATTTTAAATATGACATTCTGGGGGTTTTGATGAGACAAAACAGGCAAACTCAACATTGCAATCACTATTTTTAGATATTTAATTGACTAAAGTAAATAATCGATAAATGTATATTGAAATTCATTGTTAGTCGCAGCAGCCCTTTTTAAGTGGTTCATTTCACAGCTTTTTTCGTTAAGATGATTTTTCACTTTCATTTCAGTTGTATTTGTTTTTATTTATTTATTTTTTAATCCTGTTAATATAAGCAATGTCCCTCTCATCAATGGCAGTGATTTGCAGCTCTACTAAAGTTCCTTTAACGACTTAGCAGGTGCTTTTTTACTCAATGGTTTTAACTGTAAACTTTTATATGTAAGCGCTGAGAGTGGATGAATGAACAATCTTTATAGTTGTTCTGAATGAAGATTAAAGACCCGTTGACTGATGCATCCTGTGCTCAGCTGTGACATATTTCAGTCATTTTAGACATTCACGTGTACATGACCTATAGTTCACAGAGTTTTTAAGATTGGGCCAAAGTAAAAGTAAACAGCAGTATTTCAAGAATGCTTGTCGAGGCTACCATGCATACACTACAGTAAACCATTTCCTTTGGCTAGCCCTGAGGGTGCGGAAAAAAAATGTCTGTGTAGTGAGCCTGATCTTCCTGCCACTCCAAGAGTGAGGGGGGAGTGAGATGAGGAGAGGGGGTGGCATGTCAAAGCCTGCAAGCAGGGTAAGGCCGCCTGCTGAAGCTGCTGTGTTACACACTGGTCAGCAGCCACAGGTCCCTGCAGCAGCATGTTGAGAAACCGAGAGCAGGAATGAAAAGCCCTGATAACAGCGCTTATTTCTAAAAGATTCCACAGATTAGTCTTAACCTGTGGAATTATTTTTTTTGAATCTCACTTCTGTTTTGTCTGCTGCGTAAAGGCAGCTCATGATGCAGTACATTTTCCAGTGACACACACAAAATGTGCTTTTTAAAAGTATTTTTTGTTCACAAAGAACTTTGATTACAAAATAAAAACCAGCTTCAAATCAGTCAGTATTGAGAAGAGTAAAAAGAGTGAAAGTTGTGAAAGTGAACATAATATTTGTTTTGCAAACAGAGGTTCGAAATGTGACACTGGCCTGATAGTTAGTTTTTCAGACAATAAAAGTAAGATGAGAGTGAAGATTTGCCTCCTTATCATGCTCATCTGTGCAAAAGCTGCCAAGAGCAGAGTTGAGGTTTGAATGAACTGAATGAATCCATACTGGGCTATGTGTATATAAAACAACTGAAAGCTGCTTGGGGACAACTTTCTCCAGCAGTCTGGACACAAGAAGCAGCTTGGATGTTGGCCTATCATTGACTGGTCGGGTGGGGTCTTTAGAAGCTGAACCATAGAATTATGGAAGGAGGTGTATGAGAGAAAGAGCAGCTCCCCCTGCCCGGTCATGATGTCGGCTCCAAATCCCCATGTGACCCTGGGATTATCAACCAGACAAGTCAAGTGAAAGCTCAATGGAGCACATAGAATTAGGGAATGAATAGCCCAGTGCACTGACCACTGTGGCACTCTGAACCCATGAAAACACGAGTCAGCAATGAATCACACACTCCGCATCTGTCCCTTCTGCTATCATAGAAACATGTGTTTGATGATGACCACTAGCAGCTGTAAACCCCTATGTGAAGACAGCAATTCTGGCCTTTACAGTCATTTTTTAAACAATCTGTACGGCTAGCAACACGTGTGATGAGATAGATAAAATTCATTTTATGTCAAACAACAACTGGCCTTTCATTCATCCCCTCCGTTTCCGATCTAAACTCAGACCCCCTCTATTGCTGCAATTTTATATTGTGGTTAAAGCTATTTATCCAACTCATGCTCTAATGAGTTGATTAAAAAACACAGCCAGGATTCTCCCATTGTCCATATTGTTGTTATGCCTTCCTTCACATATTGATCTCTGTTGAGTGGAAGAAACAAGGAGATCCAGGTTTGAACATAATGTGGCAACTGGATGCCTCTGCCATGAATAATGTTGAGTTAATGATGTGGATATAACATCCTCTCAATGAAACCAGAGAAAAAGGCCATTTGAGAGGACATGCCGAGCCATCTGTGCACATGTAACCTGATGATGGAAACGCATCAGTCGAGATATTTCAGTCAAACTTCAGACTACACTTGGGTAACTTAGAAATATGTTGTGTAGCTTAAGTTTAATATAATTGATCTCTACTTGTAGTGGCTACTCATGGTTCCTTATGTGGTGTATACGCAGCAAATCACAGGTCAGCCCCAATCTGTGTGTGTGTAAACTGAAACAGTTAGAACAGCTGCACCAGTTCTTGTGGCTGTGAGTACACAGCTGTGGAGCACTGGAACACATCTGTTAACAAAGACCAGCGAGATCACTGTGTAAACCCACACCATTCACCGTGTATTCACATTTACACTGCAGTGAAAGGCATGATGGGAAGTGGTTTCACACTGCAGCCTGGCTGATTCTGCGCAGGGGAGATAAGATGTTTCCATTAAAGACTTCTAAATAAAAACCACTCAAAATAACTCTTCTAGGCTTAATGTATGACTCCTCTTTTTCATTCTGAGACATTTGTAGGTAGGTAAAGTTCTGGAAAACGTCAGTAACCACTGATTCGGATATTTGTGTTCTGGAAAAGAGCACAAATATTTTCCGGAAAATTTCAGGAAAATGTTCAGAGTACAGGTCCATGTTTGAAAGCAAACATTTCATCAATTGTAAATTTCTAAAAATACTCAAATGTAGCCTTTTTGAAAATCTAGTTCATGTGTCTACCAGACTGGTGTGTAGCAGGTACATTCAATGTTAACCGTCAGTTACTCGCGAAATTCTACAGCCGTCACTTCCCTGAGAAGCTCTGCTGTTCAGCTGGAGGTGTGTTTTCTTTAACTGTGTAAAAAGGTCCTTTTCCTGCATGTCGACTCTCAATGCTGCAAGGACACATAATCTACATGAGTACTGGATGAGAATAATAACGTGGCACTTCTTGGATGTAAGATATGGCCCCATGGCCTTAAAGCACAGAAGCGTACTGACTGTAGGAATAGCTTGATGACACACACATGTCTACCAAATCTAATGCACTTTAGTTCAATGTGTATCTCTTTCTGAAGCTGTAGAAATGGCTGTTGCTGTGTTCTACAATATATCTAGTACACAGTAGTATAGGTTGTTGTTGCCTCTCTGATGACACAGCAAATAGTTTCTTCTGTGAGTCAGTTGAGATCAGTTGATGAAGCATGTTGGGCTAAAGCTGAAATGTCAAATCTAAGCCAACTTTGTAAAAGCTGCTGCTTGTATTTGCATCACACTGGGCTTTGTTTGGAGAGAGGGTTTTCAGTTTGGTCTTCAGTCTGACATCGGACCTCCTCTGGAGAATCCTTGTTTAGCAAATAACGAGCCACGGTGCTGCCATAGATTATTAGGAGGGTGACAGAAGGAACTGCAGAGTCACTGGGAGGAAAATAGTCCTTTGAGAACTGCCTACACTGACAGCAGGCTGCTCAGATCACACTATAGTGTGTGGCTTGCTATGTTAATGTACTGTTAACAACGTACCCAACTACAATTGGCTATGTTGTGCACCGAGTGACAAGAGTGTCAATTCAGAGCTCAACTACAAAACCATGAACCAAACTGAACTTTGAATGCATTTGAAAACGTTTTATTAGTTTTATAAATATATGGTGATTTCTCTTTGACACCAAGATTAATGGACTTTTGCTGCTTAGTCATTTTATCGGTTTGCCCTCAGAACAGGATGAACTAAGGCTCTACCTGCCGGTGACAGGAAATAAGGCCTGTTCCGTTTCTCTCTCTTTGCAAAAGACTTGTATAGCATGCACAAGTCTGAGTGTGGAAATGCAATCTGCAAGTTGTTACCACATTTCAGAGATGTCAGTAAGTTGTTATCAGTACCGCTCTCAATTATGTCCCTGTTGTTCCCAGATGTTTATTACAAGTAACGCCAAAAGGCATGCAATCATAAATGTATAGAAATAATGTCACCAGTCTGAAAAGCATAACCATACCTACCTGCAAATTGTCACCGGCCCAGACTTGATGCTAGTTGTGTCAAGTCTGGGCCGGTCAAGTCTGCTATTCACAAAAGTAAATTAAATAGCAGTTGACTAAATGCTTCATGAAGTTTCTTTCTTTCTCAAGCTCTTAACCAGCAGATCTAAGTCAAGCTTGCAGATATTTCATTCCCATAAACTGAGAGATTTATTGTCCTACAATGAATGTACAAAAACAAAGATTGACTATGTGTTAAAAATAAGTGACCCCAGTGGTAGCTGACATTACTAACACTTGATCCTCTTTTTCTGCTGTGGTCACTTAGTGAAAACTGGGCAGAAGTGAGCACATCACTGATCTCCCTCCAGATTAGATTGTCTGCTTCAGTGCTCACTTGCCCTGTGAAGAATGCAGGACAGTGTTCTACTTCCATGTACGACAGTTTTCTGTCTTGTTCCTTATCACAAAAGAAGCTCTTTGAGAGACTGATCGAACACTGCATGCTTTTCACAAGCTAAACCCTAAATCATCTCCACTGTGACATACACAATAGGTAATATGTGCATTAATCACATAGGGAAACAGCGTTAAATCTGTTGTGTTAAATTTACTAACATAAAATAATGGAAGGAAGGACCTAGGAGTAAGTCTGGCTGAGACCTTATTATCTTTTGAATCTACTCTGAAAACATAGTTGTTTCATTTTACATTTACAATTTGAATTTTTCAGCCTGACTGGAAGCGCAATATGAGCCTTTCACAGACATATCAGCATCTGCCTTTATGTTTGCCAATTTAGGCCAATATGAAACATGATATTTTACAGAGGAAACAATGCAAATTTGCATTTACGTTTTAAATAAATCTTTGTTTTCTTAATTCAAGCTCTATGTATTTGATTATGCTTGTGTTTACTTTTTTTTGTTTAAATTGTAAAAATATTGAGCATGAATTACATTTCTTTGTCATAAGGGTTTGATAATGACAACTTAGAAATCATTGCCAAATTGTTAATGTGAATGATGTTCAATATATCGATATCCAAAAGATTCCCAAAAAGCTCCCAAAAATCCACATCAGTCGGGTTCCATTTTCAATCAATTTTCTTTTTTACGTCTGTCAGTCAGAAATTTGGTGCACACGTTTATGCCCTTCCAGGAATTAATTGGAATAACTGGTGAACGCTGAAGCAATCATTAAGTCAACATTTTGTTAGGTTGTCCAGGACTTGGTGTACCAGCAAATCTAATCAGCATTAAATGTACTTTGACTAAAGTAAACCTTTGAACATGATAAACATACCTGCTGTATATGAGCATGTTAGCAGGTTTCACAGAGAATATGATCACATTTACTTATACTATGAAGGACTTTGTTGTATCCATACTACAGATAGAGTTTTCCTTCTAATTTGCCCCTGCATATGTATAGAGACAGTATAGATGCAGACAGGAAACAGGGGGAGGAAGAGGTGGGTATGGATCTAACTTCGGTCCGAAGCTGGAAATGAGTCACGGATGTTTTGTGACTTTGTGGTTCGTGTCTTTAACATTAGGCCAGCAGGATGCCCCTATTGTTCCCAATTCTTACACATAATGACAATTGTTAACTTCAAATAAAGCTGATTGCCATACTGCTCCATTGTAATGAGTCAAACCAGAGCCTAATGCTAAACTGTGGGCTTTTTTCTAGACTTTGTGTTTTCCTTTGACATTCAAGAAGCGAAAAGAAGAAGTGGAACCAATGCCCCTGCCAACAGCAGCCACAATATTTCCACAGCATGAAAAGTTAAACTTGCATTCTTGCTGTTGCTGTGTTTTGACTGTCACTCTCGCCGTTGATCTTTTCACATACACTTACTGAATTCAACAAGCTGCTGCATTTTTTAAAAGGAGCTTGTTGAAAGTTCCTTTTAAAAAATGATGAACGGTAGCTGGTCAAAGCAATGACAAGTGACTACATCAAAAAGCACATTTCAGTCTTTATCACTCAATCCTCTAATGCCTTAAATAATAACCTTGGGTATAATATATTTCTCTTTTCCCTCAGGCTGTTGATCGGGGCTCCCAGAGCAAGAGCTTTGGGAAAACAGAGAGCCAACATCACAGGAGGGCTTTATAAATGTGAAATCTCTCTGTCCAATGATTGCTGAACGCATTGAATTTGATATTGAAGGTGAGAAATCAATCTTTCTGTCTACAGCTGTTTTCAGACATAAACTCTAACCAAACTTGGGTCCGACTTTTTTCCAGTTTGCATTTTACATAATGAAGCATGCAGCAGCAGTCAGATGTGTTCACAACAAGAGGAAAATGCCCTGAACATTCAGATGAAATTTTTGTTTAGAGCACATCTAAATTGGCGTCTGGCCTTATCACCAAAAACTCTTGAGTCCCGCTTTCTAAGTTGATTTCTTCCTTGTGCGTGTATCACACCCATTTGGGTCCGTCAACATCAACGAGCCCAATTGCTTGCACTGAATTCTCCGGACATTATCTGGCTGTATTGGCACTTGGGCTCACTCAGACATTTTCTTTTGGGGCTTTGCCTTCTCACATACAGCCCCTCCAGAAAATTTCAGGACAATATCCAAAGATCAGTGCATGTCTGAAAACAGCTTACTGGTCATGAAGTTGTAAAATATCACTAACAATGAATTCAAGAATCAGTGTCAGTTGTCATATCACTGTCTTATTCACTAGAGGACGTACGTATTGAGAACAAGGAGAATCAGTGGATGGGGGTGACGGTTCAGAGCCAAGGACCTGGAGGAAAGATTGTGGTGAGTCAAACTTTCCCAGAGACCTTGAGTGTGGTCTTATCTGTTATGCAAGTACAAACTTAAAACACAGCTGTGTTATGTAATTTCAGACGTGTGCTCATCGGTATCAGAGGCGGTTGTTTGTGAACACCGCTCAGGAGTCCCGTGACATCACTGGGCGCTGTTATGTCCTGAGTCAGGACCTGACAATCGATACGGCCTCCGATGAGGATGGAGGTAGCTGGAACTTCTGTGCGGGCAGACCCAGAGGCCACGAGATGTTTGGATCATGTCAGCAGGGCCTAGCTGCCACCTTCACCAAGGACTACCATTACATAGTGTTTGGAGCACCAGGAGCTTACTTCTGGAAAGGTCATTAACTAACCATAACTACTCTACAGCATTTACTGAGGGAATCTGGTGATGGAATCTGCTAAA
Organism: Verasper variegatus; assembly: GCA_026259375.1. Lineage (NCBI taxonomy): Eukaryota > Metazoa > Chordata > Actinopteri > Pleuronectiformes > Pleuronectidae > Verasper > Verasper variegatus. Next base: position 11,748,173 of record CM048052.1, read on the forward strand.
AACAAGTGCGATTTAGTCTTGAGAGTAAAAAACGACATCTTGTTTACACCTGATAACATCTACTGCATTGCTCACTCACCACCTGTGCAGGCATTGTCCGATTGGAGCAGAAGAACAACACACTGCTAGATATGGGCGTGTATGATGACGGCCCGTATGAAGTTGGTGATGAGCAGTACTGGAACCCTGATCTGGTGCCTGTACCTGCCAACAGCTACCTCGGTGAGTAACTGATCATGTTGTTGTTTTATGAGCTATGTTTTAGATGAACACGTTTGCCTTGAGAGAACTTTTTCATTGTTGTTTTACTTTTGAGGTTTTCCTTTTGTTTCAGTTAAACAAATACACAGTCTCTGTTCAAAGCATAGACTGTACATATAAAGATGGACAACGAGTTTCACCTTCCTCCTGCTGTACAAAATAACTGGGATACGGGTGCCTCCATGTTGCACATTCAACATTATTTGGAGCCTGAGTCAGTAGGGATTCAACGTGTATTTTGACTTTTCAGTTTAGTCTATTTCCTATCTGCGAAGACGGCGGAGGCATGGATTAATGACCTATATGGCCGCCAGCCACCAGGGGGTGAATGAGATGATTTGGCTTCATTTTTTTTACCGTCTATATTTACAAAAAGTTGCTCATTGTGTGTTCCAGTGAGTGATTGTTTCCCTAGATGTTACCAGGTTGCAATAGACTGGTGCAGAACAATGACAGGGTGCCGTTTTTGAATGTGACCAAAGGAAAATGTGGAGTTCAACAAAAGTTGACTGAAGTTTCTTACATCGGTCATTTTGATGTGTCAGACACAGGTGTAAGTAATACCATAATAGACGACTGCTTTGCTTTGGTGTCACCATGGGAACAGTGTTGTGGTTAATTAGTCGGTATTGTTTTTCCTGCTATGACAAAAATCTGCTGTGAAAAATGTCTTTGAATCAGACTCTTTTGTAAACTAAGAGGAAGCCACACTGCGCAGATGCTAACAAGACTTTTGGGATAATAAACCAAAACAACCAATGTTCAAGTAGATCAGTAGTGACGCTTTATGTCAGTATAAAAGAGGAGCCTTGTGTCTTTTGTGAGTAAAAACCGTCAGTGTGGACAAAGTTTACAGAACAAACTTTTAAAAGCTTTTTCTGACAGCCCCCTAGTAAAATGTCCCAGAGAATGTCTGCGTGAGCTCCTGTGAGAATACAGCAGGAAAATGTCTGGAGAATTCACTGTGGGCTTGTTGATGACCTTTCTAAAATGCGACAGACACAAAACTGAAAAAACAAACAGAATATAAATATCTTTATATAATATAAAGATGTTAACTTGGAAAAACAAGATTCGAGAGCTTAGGTGATAAGGGCCAGTGCCCATGTGCTTTCTGCAGTGAAGTTTACACGTCCTGCCTTCTGCATGCTACACCCAGAAGCCTGTTGTTGTTGGTAACGTGTCTGATCTGGACTCTTGCTGCGTTCTCCACATGTGAGGTGCAATGTGCTTACTCAATTCTCCACAGTTTTTGTCTGAAAAGGGCAAAATACACACCCAGGTTATGTTCTTCAACAAGGCTCCTTTTGTTAGTATCCTCCACTCTACAGTTACCAGTCGACAGAAATGTAATCAGTTCATGTAATGGTGTGGGTCTGTTTGACTGCTACAGAGGAGGATGATAGGAAAAGTATGGGAATCACTTCTATGAAAGAGCAAATATTGCTGGCGAGTCTGTAGATGAGACGTGTTTGTGTTGCTACACTAGCGACCCCTACTGGTTGGTTGGGAAACTTGCACAGAGAGATGGGAGGATATTGTGAATCTGTCTCACTCAACCTCATGACTGCCCATCAAGGGGGAGTAGATTTTGCAAATCATGGAAAAAACAAGTTTAAGTTTTTTTTATCTAACAACATCCCTCACACTTTAGGATTCTCCCTTGATTCGGGACACGCCATCACCAGGGGTCGCGGCCTGACGGTGGTGGCTGGAGCACCCCGAGCCAATCACAATGGAGCTGTGGTCCTGCTGAAGAAAGAGGGGGAAGCCTCCTCCAAACTTTCTGTGGAGCACACTCTGGACGGTCCGGGGCTGGGGTCCTCCTTTGGATACGACGTGGCTGTGGTTGACCTGAACAGTGACGGGTGGGTAACATTCCTCACACTCTTTATTAGCATACATATAATTTAATCTGACTGGAGGATAGGTCTTTATCCATACAAGTAAAATTTGATTTGTATAGCTGTGAGATGTTGACTTCCTTTAATGTTTCTTTATTATATAACGCTGTCTGTTGCTAATGTATGATTTCAAATGTTTCCTTTCAGAGGACTCTAGTATTCTGTATGATACTGATAAATATTTACCACCCATCTTTAAACTAGATGGCAGGACATAGTTGTAGGAGCCCCGCAGTTCTACATGAAGGACAGAGACGTGGGAGGGGCTGTGTACGTGTACATCAACAAGGCGGGGAGGTGGGAGACGATCACGCCGATCCGTCTGGATGGGACCAAAGACTCGATGTTTGGACTGGCAGTGCGGAACATTGGAGACATCAATCAAGACTCATATCCAGGTAATTTAGTTGTCATTTTTGTGGCTCATTTTTGTTCTCTCTCTCAGTTGCTGTCACATTACAGGAAACGATAACTTTTTGTTTTCAGACATTGCTGTCGGAGCTCCTTATGACGACGGCGGGGCAGGAAAAGTTTACATTTATCACGGCTCTGCAGAGGGGATCGACACCAGCCCTGCACAGGTCAGCCTTTTTAAGTTCTATGAGAAACTTTCATTGTCATTCATTGATCTGTCCAGTCATTACTCTGAGGAAGGTTATGATTGATGATCAGGGTCTTTTATAATAATACCAGAGCCCTACTGATATAGATTTTGTTTGGGGGGGGCCGAGGCCGATACAGATATTAGGGAGTAAAAAATTACTGATATTGGTTGATATATAAAAATGGCCATGATTCCTTATGAAAAAAACATATTGAGGCGATATTTTATAGTTTAACCATAAACTCGATTATAAACAAGAATACACCAGATATTGAGATTCAGATGTTTTAGCCCCTTAAACATGTTTTTTTCTTTCATTGAGATCCAAGAACTATTCTCTGAGAAATCAAAGAAAATGTTGGGGGGAAAAAAGAGATCTATCTTGCCGTGTTACAGAGAGTCAATTACCGTATCCGCCCCCTGATCCGCACTCCCCACCAACATTTTATTGGTTCTTTCCTGACCTATACCACATCCTTCCATCAAGTTTAGGGCTAATAGTTTTTGCATAATCCTGCTACCTAACAAACAAACAAACACAGATGAAAACGTATCCTTGATGGTGATAATAACTATAAATAAATGAAAAATACAACCAAATATTGATTAAGAAAACCACCAATTTTTTTTTTTGTACATAAATTATTAACATGTTTTTCCTGTATTCTTCTTCTCTCTCTCCTCCACAGATCCTCTCAGGAAAAGACCACCAGCTCCAGTTATTTGGTTATTCTCTGGCAGGAAACATGGACCTGGACAGTAATTCTTATCCAGACCTGGCTGTGGGCTCTCTGTCTGACACCGCTCTAATTTACAGGTAATTATTTCCTCACACGTTGCGAGTGAAATTAAACCCCACTGATTCCCATCACAACTTCATTTAACAACCTTTCTTTCAGGGCCCGACCAATCATTAGCATCAGGAGAGATGTCAAAATATCTCCGCGGGAAATTGACCTTACAATCAAAACCTGTGGTAACAGCATTTGGTATGTGCTCTAATATTCTTATAATTATACAGAACGCACAGTCAAAACGTACAATGTTAGAAATTATTAAAAAATCTCTGTTCTATCCACAGCTTCACAGTGGACGCATGCTTCACCTACACGGCGAACCCAGCGTCTTACAGCCCCAGACTGAGTGAGTAAAAGAAGATTTATTATCGTGACACAACATTGTTCAGCCTTTCTTTCTTACACGTGTTTCTCCACAACACTGCAGCTATCAGCTATTCTGTGGAGGCAGACGGAGATCGCAGGAAACAGGGATTGACCTCCCGGGTGATGTTCATGAACAAATCCCACTCGGACACGGACTACCTGTCTAACGGCACCTTAGACCTGCGTGGTCAAAACCAGGAAACGTGCATCAAGATAAAAGCTAAACTCAAGGTAAAACACATTGATCACAGAGATAAACCACATCGGCAGGTTAGAATCCACACGGAGAACAAAAGACAAGAATAACTGAAATGTGCTGTTGGAGGAAGATACTGAAAGATATAAAGATTCAGTCTGTAGTCTGTGCAGAATATCAAACTATATACTATATAATGTTTACACTTCCAAACTCTCAGACGTCCTATGTATCAGTAAATTTTATGTCCTGCAGGAGATCAATTTTTGAAATCTCAAGCTTTTGCATACAAACAATTATTCAACAATTACACATTATACAAACATTAAAATATTCTTAAATCCTATCCTAAAAGCATTATGAGGCTAAAACTATTAGATTATTAAACGGCCTATTTTTTTGATAATTGTTTTATAATTTTTTAAGAATATAAAGTCTATGTTTAGGTATATATGAATAAATTTAATTTATAATATAATTGAACACAAGCCAGGATTATGCTCCACACTACATCTGCTGTTTCTGATTTCCTCAGGATAACATTAAGGACAAGATGCGCAGTATTCCTATCGAGTTGTCTGCAAAAAGTCTGGGTACAAAGCGACAGAAGTCAAGGAACGGCCTCCCTCAGCTTATGCCCATTTTAGACTCCTCTCAACCGAGCAAAGAAGTCATTGAGGTAAAGCTGCGCACTGCAACATTAACTATGAATTTAAGAACATGTTTACAGTGGAGTCAAGTTTGGTTGTTGCTTTGTCGTTGTTGCAGGTGAACTTTGTAAAAGAGGGATGTGGACGTGATCATATTTGTCGCAGTAACCTGAAGATGGAGTACAATTTATTCTACAGACAAAACAACATGCATACTGCACTACATGTGTAAGTTCTGCTACAACTCTTCTAACCAACAGGTTAAAATGGGATATTACAATAGTTGTAGGATAATACATCAATCTGTAGTGGAACATACAGTAACATACAGTGTCCATGTTTGTGTATCTGCAGCAAGAACAACGTCCCCGTGTTTCACCTGAACTACGAGAGGAAGGACTTGGCTCTGCGGGTGACGGTGAACAACATGAACGGAGACGATGCCTATGAGGCAAAGCTGGTGGGAACTTTCCCAGATGCACTGTCGTATTCTGGAGTCCGCTCCCAACAAACAATGGTAAGTCCACAGAAACACTCGCGACCAAAGTATGACTTGCATGGGAAAAATGGAGAGACACTTTTGCCATTAGTGAGGGGGAAATAATAAGATTTGGTACAGAAAAATGTTCATCGGAAATTTAAACAAGTGGTGATGTTATACTAAATCATCCTTTTTTCCACAATACCTTACGTTGAGTAATATAGTTGTTTTGATACAAACATTTTCATCAAAGAAGCCATATTTCTCAAATAATAAATGTTGCTGCTGTAAAAGAACGGTATGTGTGAAAATTATATAGACTCAAATTAACCATATTTTTATTTAAACTACAAAAGGAAAAATAATATTAAAAATCGCTTTGCTGTTTTAAATACTCACTGCTACAGGACAGAGTTTAGTTGGTGCCAGATAGTATTGAGCTTTATTTAGAATGTTAGATAACATTTAGGTGATTATAACCTGTGTCCAGTTTGTATGTGAACATGCTTAAAGTCACAGCTGTGTGTAAGTACAGTGCACGTTAAAATCATATCTAATGATTTCCACGATGATTGAAACTTTTGTCCTAATTGTGGCACATTCATCCTCTCGGGATCATACGTGTTCATTCAAAATTTCACCGAAATCCACAAAATACATAAATCAATCAAATCACCTTGTCACTATTACCATACCCAGTGAAAAGGTTTTGTAACGATCCACTTGCTCACATTTCACTATTTGCTCTTTCCAGCCGATCATCTGTATTGCCAATCAGAACGGCTCTCAGGCCGACTGTGAGCTGGGAAATCCTTTCAAGAGAGACTCAGAGGTACAGACTTGTCATGTTCACCTTCTAATCCTGACTTTGACATTTAGCTGTTCAAATGTGAAAGATTTTTTTTTTGCTTCTTTCTACAAGACGACCTTTTTCATCATCCTGAGCACTGTGGGTATGAGTCTCGACACGACAGAGATTGACATTGACCTGCAGCTCCACACGTAAGTACTAAACACACCGAGCTTCATGTGAAAGTGTCATAAAACAAACATCTTCTTGCGTTTTCAGGGAAGTTGTCACCTCTCAATTTATTGCATGTTAGAATTGCGCTTTTTCTTTCAGGACGAGTGTGCAGAGAAATATAATCCCTGTGAAAGTAAAGGCTCAGGTGGTGATTGAACTACCGTTGTCCGTCAGTGGGTAAGTCTGTTGTTGTGAATCATGTTGTGGGAAACTAGTGTTTGAGAGAGCGAGAGCGAGAGAGCGAGAGAGAGAGAGAGAGAGGATCATGCCCCACAAAATTTCATGGGAATCGGTTCAGTCGTTTTTTTATGTAAATCCTGCTCACAAAAAGACACAAACAAATGGCAATGAAAACGTATCCCTTATAAAAGATCTGCTTGTTTTCCTCAGGGAGGCCAGCCCTAATCAGGTTTCCTTTGGAGGTGTTGTGAAAGGAGAAAGTGCCATGAAGACGGAGGAGGAGATCGGAAGCTTGATTAACTTTACATTCAGAGTGAGTTTATCCATCTGATGCTGATCCAATGTTGATACGATAAATAAGTAAAAGCGTCTGTGTTGATTGCTCCTGCAGATAAACAACTTGTGGAAGTCCCTGACGCCTTCTGTGAAAGCCTCACTGCACATTCAGTGGCCCAAATTCAACAAAGATGGGAAATGGCTGTTGTATGTGGTGAAGATCACAGCGACGGGAGAGGAGGACGTCCGCTGCTCTCCTGAGTCTGAGATCAACTATCTCAAACACATCCAGGTAGGGCTCTATAATTCCTCTTTATTTCCAGGTACTTAAAGTAAGACCACGTTACGCTTAAGGCTTTGTAATATTGAGACTAATCATGCTTTCAGGAGTCCAGTGTGTCCCGGACAAAACGAGAGATTGAGAGAAAACAGAGAAAAGCTGGTGGAAAAAAGTCTATTTTGTTAGAGAGAAAAAAAGTGTTGGTGAGTATGTGCATGGATGTATTCACATTGTCTTTAAGATTTCTTTTTAGATTGGATGTGTAATGGGCTCTTTCTCCTCTAGACCTGCGAGAATGGGCTCAAATGTGTGGTGCTCAAGTGCCCCCTGCAGGGCCTGGACGGTACAACGATTGAGCTGAGGTCTCGTCTGTGGAACTCGACCTTTATTGAGGTGACATATCATCCATGTTTCTGTGATAACGCAGGACCATCTGATTTCTACTTCCACCTAAACAAGTGTTTCTGTTTTTACGCAGGATTACGCCTCCGTTTCGACCTTACATATAGTCGTGAAGGCCTTACTCGTGCTTCACGCTGAGGCTGAAAACATGATCCTCACAACCCCTGACACTGACGTAAGCAGCTCAACAGCTACAACACATATTAACTTTGTTGTATACCTGGAGATTTAGTCTCTCAGTCGCTTGGTTTCACTCCCTTTGTCGTTTGATGGCAGGTGACCCTGGCCGTGTCTCCAGAAAGTGCAGTGGCTCAGTATGTAGGCGTTCCCTGGTGGATCATACTGGTGGCTGTCCTGGCAGGAATCAAGATCCTGGCTCTGCTGGTGTTTCTGCTCTGGAAGGTGAGTACTTCATCTTCATAGCATCCATGTAGGGTAAAATGTGAGAAAACAAATGGTGAGTTAAAACATGAACCTTATTGAATCTTCTCAGAAAACAGGTTGGAGAGGGTTTATTCTTTGCACAGTAAAATAAAAAAAGATTTACTGTTAAAAACCTACAGAAGTGTATTGCATTCACTTGGGAATAAAATAACAAGATTATTATTCAGAGAAAAGTTTTCACGAGAAAAAAAAACAGCTCTTCTTTTTCTTTATATTTATTGTTCCTTAGTTTATCTTCCTCTCTTTTTGCTATGAATAACGATGCATTTGTTAATATTTTGGGTATGTAGGTGTATGAGTTTGTATACATGTATAAAATATATATATATATATATGTCCTTCTTTTTATTATTTATATTATTACATATATTTGTGTACATTATATACAATATAGAGCACAGGTAAACAACATATTTATAGAAAGCTGGTTTAGTATAAGATAATTATTCATTTATGACTTATGGAGAAGAGGTGAGATGAAATAAGTTTGTACTTCTTCGATTATGTCGATTAAATCATGCGTTTGATCTTTTTTCCTCATCAATGTTTGTAAAAAATACTTTTTTCTGTTTATTTTTTCCCACTTGTTTGTATAATTTCTCTTTTTTTATTTACATGTTCGAAATAAATAAAAAATGAATGAATGAATGAAAATTGGTAAGAAAAAAAGGGAAATCGCACCTGTTCTAACTAATCGATTAGTAAGGGATTGATTAGTGTTGACTTATATCAGCCTCAGTGCAACAAGTGCCCTCCATGTGCTTTATTAATCTAAATAAACTGTAAATAAACATAATCATATACAGGAAGTGACGGTACTTACAACGTATTGATTCATTTTAACATCAGACATAATGATGGCGGTGTTTTCTCTGCACACTGAAAGAGTTACACACAAAGTTGACTTAGCATCCGGACACTGAGTTAGCATTAGCTTACCGTTTTTGCATGATGTGTCATGTTGGTGGTGGACAAGTGTAAACTGTTGTTAGTGAAGTGGTAACTCGACATTTTAGGGAAATGTGTGAACAAAACGTTCTTCACATGACGTCAGTGTGTCTGGAGCACAGACTGTATACAAACTGCTCTGGAGTCTGGAGCCAAACTGACGCAAACACGCTTTACGTCGGGCGAGTCCAAAGTTGTATACACGGCGTATATACTCTTTTGATTAGTCGTAAACCAAAATTACTACTATTACAACTATTTGCGGTACAGTTATTATTCTACAATAAACTGTTTATAATACCTAAGATTGTCAGAATAAAATGTAGCTTAGTGCTTAGTACTTAATGCTACTGTTCCACAAAGGGTGAATGACAGGAAGCAGAATGTATATATGGTGGAAATGTATCCAGTATTTAACCTTTTAATGAAAAATGTCAGTATTTCTCTTAATCTCTAAAAGTTCTTTATTTAAAGTTTAAATATGCCTGAATTCGTGTGTTTATTTTCGGATCGATAAATTCAAGTGAAGTAAAAAAAAAGGTTTTGATTCAATTAGTTGAGAATTAGATATGAAATATTCATACTTGAACGTCAGGGCCCCTGAAGATAATCAACAAATCGGACCTCTATTCTGACAGGTTATATCAGTCACATGATTCAAAAAAGGTCAGATGATAAACCCCATGGTTAGATAGGTGGTTACTTGCTATTCAAGGGTTAAATTATGTAAAAAAATCAAGTGTGTGCCTCTGTGAAATCATCTATAGATACTCCGAGTTTGTGTCTGATATTAAAAATGGTTCCTGGATTTATTCAGGTTTCAGTTTTTAAATGAAGCAGCCATTATATTCTATAGATGAGTGGGAAACATCTGTTGTCCAGTGACGTTTGAGCACTGGATTCACCAGATGAAGTCATTTCCTTAACAGACTCTTTTCTTTCTGTTGTTTTGCTGAAAGAAGAAATCCTATCAGCCATTGACTGGTGTCACTCTTAACAATTCACAACCCTTACTCCCCTCCCCCCCTCAGTGTGGTTTCTTCAAGAGAGCAACAAAAGACGAGTATGATGCTGCATATCACAAGGCAGAGATCCATGTCCAACCCTCTGACAAAGACAAACTCACTGCTGAGGCCTGATTTATCCTGTGAACAGGGGTAAAAACAAGCAGTCAGCATGGAGTGTGATTCCTGCCGCCACTAACCGACTCACTCTCCGGCCAAAGCAGCTGACTTACTGCAGGAAAATTCAATCTGACGCATATTGTACGAAGCAGAGGAGGCAGGTTATCTGGGGAAATGTCCACAAAATGTTGGGTAGATTCCAGTCTCTGTAAAATTAGAAAAGCAAACTTCTCTGGCATTTGTACAATATGTGTCTCTGAATTTTGCCAAGAAATTAATGTGCTTTCTCACCAGCAGGCTTAACTTGTTCTACCTTTTGTAACAGAGCTTCGCAGGTGCTTTCGCTGGCATCGCTTTTACAGCTTTATATGACCTATTCAAATCTGCAAAGCATGCTTAACACCTCCGCTTTGTTGTTTACAATGTGCATACCTATATTTTTATCAAGATAAATGACACGTTTTTTTTTTCTTAAACGTTTGCAATCTTCCCCTCTCAGTGTGGATTCTTCAAACGCTCCAAACAAGACAGCAGCGTCCCTCGTTACAACGCAGTGCGGATACGAAAGGAGACTCCGGAGTACAAAGATGGAAAAGTGAAGCTTGACGCCTTTGACAAAAAGCAGTGGATGACGTCTTGGATGGACAACGAAAGTTACTCATGATTCTGTTTTACGTGATTGTTTTGCTACTGAGGACTAACTTGTTTTTCTTGTAGTTTTAAGACACAAAAAACACTGATCTTTGTTTTTCTCCTGTGAACATGATGCTCTGTGATTTTTTAAGTAGCTGGATTCACGTCTTTGAATTTTTACACTGTATAGAAGATTACTTTTTTTGAACTGTAAGCTTTTGTACATATTTAAATACTTACACACACACTGTATATTTATTTTTTGATAAAAAGAAATAATGCAGCCAAAGAGTTTTGTAGTCTTAGTTTACTGTTGTTTTTAAGTTGTACTGTCTTAACGTCTATGCAAGGAAGGTACAGCTCGCTCTGTAATGTGAATGTAAATCAGGGCACATTTTTAAATTTGCCTTTTATCAAGTGAGTTTGTTTCCAAAAAATGTACATCTGTTGTCTTTATGAAGACATTTAGGTACATCATCAAGTCAGTAATCAACAGCGTACAAGTGACTGACTTAATTCAAGTAGAGGTTGTTTCTCACCTCCTGTCACGCTTGTGGCTTTCAGGTAGCATCCACTGTGTTGTAGGTCATCACTGATGTATTAAAGGTATGTTTATTTTTAAATTGCATGTAAGGAATCCAAAGGGAAGCTGGTGAAAAGTGTGTTGTTGTTAATAGATTCAATTCAAATTCACTGTCAATAAATTCTCTAAAAACTGGTCACTACTGTTGAATTCCATTAAATTTGTTTATATGATGTAAAAACCAGGCATGTCACTGGTTTATTTATTTTGTATCATAAATCCTCTTGACAGAAATTGGCAAAACTAACTCCCACAATGTCATATAGCCTCAGTTAACATCTTCAAATCCCAGGTAATATAATCTTACAGGGTAAAATCTTACAGGGAGATTATTTAAGTGCACAAATGTTTCCCTCTGTGATTAAACTACTGCCACTGAAACAAATGGAAAAAGTTCTTGTATTTTACTACCCAATAAAACAAAGCCTTAATCTAAAGGTTTATTTAATCATTCTTTTTTAGAGCACACAAAGCATTTACGTGGGAAGAAACAATTACTCCCACAATTCTATATAAAAACCTTATGCATTGAGAATATCTTGAAAATATGTAATATCTTAACATCACCCAAAAGAAGGGAAAAGCAGTTTAACAGGAACTATGCTGAAGGCAAATCAAAAACCTCATGATGCCTTAAGAACATCCTTGTTTATGACAAGTGAAAATAGTACAATGTCAATGTAGAGGCTGTTGTGTTTATTTCCCATCAGTCAAACGTTAAACGAAAGGTTTTCTCCTGCTCCTTGCGCTGGTTATCACACAGTTTGGACACTTCCTCCACTCGTCTGTGCAGGAGCACCGAATTCTGATCGATCCACTGAAGAGAATCCATGTGGGCGTTGAGAATTTTACAGATCTGCTGAAGCTATGAAAAGAAAAGAGAAGGTAGATGTTAATTCATTTTTGCAAGTATGAAATGTTCAAAGCAATTAAAAATGTGTCAGAGCCGAGTTTCATCTTACTGGATCACTGGTGTCTGCAGGGCCGCTGGATGTGTTGAGGTGCTCGATGATCTCCTTCAGGTCCTGCGACATCCTCTTCAGCTGGGCGTCCACGTTCTCTGCGAGCTTGTACGTTCTTTCGCGCTCCTCGTCGGCGTTCTGCATATAGATGGTTCCGCTCTGCTCTTTCACAGACTCCTCGAGTGGGCACAGCACGTCCTCCAGCTCCTTCTGCTGGGACAGGATGAAATCCAGTTCCTGGTTCAGCCTCCTCTGGTCAAGCTTTACCTTCTCCATCTCCTTGTGCAGGGATGTGATCTTCTCCCCGTTCTCCACAAGCATTCGGTCCCAGGCGTTAACCTGAGTGGCCTGCTGCAAGAAATGTCTCTCTTGGTCCTCTAGTTCGAGACTCCACTTGTTAATGAGACCCTCCAGTTGGGCGTAGCTCATCACCGGAGGAGCTGTGGTTGTGGTGATTGTTGTGGCTGTTGTTATGGTGCTTATGCCAGATGCAGGTTTGAGTCCCAGGCTAAAGGCTACTGCAGCACCTGTTGTGGCAGCTGCAGTAGAGGCAGGAACAGCGGCGGGGGCCAAGGTGGCAGTAGGTGCTCCCAGAGGTTTGAGCATAAAAGACAGACCTCCACTAGCTGCTGTGGTTATTGCAGGAGCGGTGCTTGCTGCTGAAGTTGGAGCTGCACTCTGCATAAAGCCAGCTGCTGGTGCTGCAGCAGCAGCAGCAGGAGCAGAAGCAGCAACTGTAGTGAAGGGGATTGAAAAGAGAGTGGGACCTGCGGCTGGGGCTGGCTGTGTTGAAGCAGGAGGAGCTGGGGTTGATGAAGGTTTGATCCCAAAGCCAAACCCTCCACCCTGAGGTGTTGGGGCTGCAGCGGTGGAGACTGGCTGGGGCTGGATGCCCATGGTGAGGTTGGAGGGAGCACCGGTGCCAAAGCCGAAGCCTCCTCCTGTGGGGAGAGTGGGGGCTGCTGCGGTCGCCTGGACCTTTGTAGCTCCAAAGCTGAAGCCTCCAAACGATGCTGCTGCAGCTGCGGCGGTGGCGGCGGCTGCCGCTGCTGCTGCTGCTGCTTGGACTGGAGCTGCTTGGGCTGGAGCTGGTGCAGCAAGTTGGGGTTGAGCCTGAGGAGCAGTCCCGAAGGAGAAGCCGCCTCCTGCTGCGGGGGCAGCGGTGGTCTGTGCGGACATCGCGCCGCCCATATTGAACCCTTGCATCGAAACTGGAGCTGCCGCGGAGCCTAAGGTCATCCCCGGTGCTTGCGCTGTGGCTGTGGGTTGAGGAGTCGCGCCGAGACCAAACGCGTTGGGGGTCGGGGTCCCAAAAGAAAACCCTCCACCCCCGGCCGCTGTGCTCTTTGCTGGGGTGCCGAAACTAAAACCGCCGGCACTGTTGGCGTTGGGCTGGGCGGGGGTGCCGAAGGTGAAGCCCCCTGCAGGGGCTACAGGTGTGGAGCTTGGCATCCCGAAGCCCGGACCGGGGGCGGCGGCAGCTGTGGGCTTCTGAGCCCCGAAAGCGAAGCCTCCAGTGGGCTGCCCGAAGCTAAACCCTCCGCTCATTTTCTTTACCAACAAACTATAAACTATAATATAAACAGCTAACGAAACCAGACAGGGTACAAAATGGTCACTTCCTCGCTGAGGCTCCGCGGCTTTTGGCGGGTCACAACTACAAGCTGCTGAAATTACCGTTGGGCAGCTTTCCCTCCTGCGGCGACTTCCCAGACTTTACCGGGTTATAACGTCGATCTAACGTTTGTTGACGTTACCTTAACGGGCGCGGGGACCGAAAATTAAAAACACATCGTCCACAAAAAAACGTGGCCCGCAGTCCTCGATGCTCCTTCACGCAGGCATTTCTGTGGACTACTAAAGGAAATGACGTTTGTCAGGACCACGGAGAGCTGAGGCTTCGGCTCTCTTAGAAGAGTGATAGATGTAACGTCCAATCGCGGACCTGTCTGGAACAAACCCCGTCGTCTGATTGGTTGAGCCTCCTGCCCGACAAACCCATTCAGGGATGTTTATTTGTTTTTTTTACAAAATCATCAAAGAGTAAACAGTTTTTTAAATGACTCACCGATTTTCTGTTTAAGTTAAGAAAGGAACAAGGAAAAATAACAAACTACAATATTTTGCTTAAGTGTATTTAATGGTGTTTTATACAGTTAAATGACGCAATTGGTGCATTGTCGATGTAAAATATAATATTGTATTCAAACGCAATGTAAATAAAATAAGCTAAACGCGAGGACAAACCTATACAGATTAAAAAAAGACGACACGGTTGTTTTAACAGGAAATACTATTGAATTATATGCTGGTAAATAAAGTATTTTCTGAACAAAACCGACAGGCAGGGACCTATCTTGATGTGGCACTGTAGCGGCCCCTTCACGACTGGTTAGCATGTTGACATTTCTGCCTTCGAGGATTGAGCTGCGACCAAACTGAGGAGCGCATTTATATATCATTTTATTTCGGTAGTGGTGACCATGGAGGATCACATTTCACCAAACCGCTCGACAGCAGGACTTCGGTAAAATGTGTGTGTGTGCGGGCGGCTGAAGTTAGCCGACAAGCTAATGTCCACCTAGATCAAGCGACTGTGAGTGATCAGCCCATTGAAGCGAAGAACAACTATAAACAACAACAACAACAACAACAACTGAGGGAACACAGGAGGCGCCACCATGAGGATCTTAAGGTTTCTGAGGAGCAGCCTGTCCACAGGGAAGGACATCGACTATTACTCCAAATTCTCACCGTCCCCTCTCTCCATTAAGCAGTTTCTGGATTTTGGTACGAGACACAGACACAGACACACGTTTGTGCACACGTTTGACTTACATTCATTGGGGACAGTCTAACCAAAACCTAATCCCTAACCTGAACCATGACCAATTCAAACCTAACTTAACCTGAACCAAAATTCACATCTCACCATTTACCTAAACTGGGACCTATAGTTTAGCCACATTGGGAAAAGGCTTTTGTCCTGACAAGGTTAGGTTTTATGCTGGTAAAGGTATCAAAAAAGAACAAACACACTGTACCTCATATATAGATCAGCTAGCCGTGCACACAGTGTGTATCTTTTTAAGGCAGTGGAGTGGTATCCATGAGTTGAGTCTTTAAATAATTAGACTTTTAGATGAGGCTGTACTGTCTTTCATCAATAAAAACACAAGGGAGTTATCCTACTTCAATAACCACTGACTTTGGGCCTGACAGGATTATGTTAAGTTCGATACAGATGTTCAGGTTTGACTGGTTACGTCAGTAGGTTCCTGCCCTGGAAAGTCAATCCCGAGTGAATGCACTTGTGCAGTCAAACACGAGTGAACTGCAAACACACAAATCCCAGTTTCCTGTGGTGTGACTGAGCACAGGCTGTACCAAGGAACGTGGGAGCAAACCAACAATATAAGGCCTCAAGATTAGTTGAAAACACAGGAGCCATTTCATACTTTAGAGTAAAGTTGCAACAATGTAGTCAATTAACTGATCATTTTATCAACACAGAATAAATCATCAAGTTTAAATCAATGTATAATTTGAGAGTAATAGGGGTTGGTGGACATGGATTCTGTTGTTTGTTATGGTGCACAAATGTCATCGTCACAATATTCACCTAAAACATCATGTGGTACATTTACTTGGAAATGTATTGAGAACATAAATATAATAACCAGACAGAAATGTTGATTTCTGGCTAATCCAGCTAAAAGTAATTTAAAAATGTATATATAAAACCCAACACTGACATAAAGCAGCCCAGCAAAATTACAATTTTTCTTTTCTTTTCTTTTCATGGTTTAAATGATCATGTTGCCTTATTCTAGAGGCAGCACAGAAACACAACACTGAGGCTTGAGCCCTCTGCAGCAGCCACAGTTTCACTCCTACCCTCGGCTGCATGTCCTCCGACCCAACATGCGCACCAACATAAACAATACCCCATTTTTTGACAACTCTGCCTCTGACATTATTGTCCAGAAGAATAACACAAGAGGCGACTTATGTTTCTGTTTGTATTTTCACTCCCCAGGTTCAGAAAATGCATGTGAGAAAACATCGTTCGTCTTCCTCAGACATGAGTTGCCTGTGAGGTTGGCAAACATCATGAAAGAAATCAACTTGCTGCCAGACAACTTGTTAAGGACCCCATCAGTCCGGTTGGTTCAGAGCTGGTACGTAGGTTTCGCATTTTCCCAGTCAGGGATCATGCCGCTGCCTGCAGATGCACACTGATTATTAATTTTTTTGCACAGGTACATGCAAAGTCTACAGGAGATTATTGAGTTCAAAGAAAGAAATGCAGACGATGAAAAAGTTGGGTATGAGTAAGTAAATCACACCGGGCAGTTTGGTTTTTAATTCTTATATTAATGATGTTTTAAATCGGTGGAAAAAAAACTCATCTATTTCTTTCTGTACTCTGTATATTTATGTTTAGTTTCACAGACGCTGTGATAAAAATCCGAAACCGACACAACGATGTCATTCCCACCATGGCTCAGGGAGTCGTGGAATACAAAGAGACGTACGGCACAGACCCGGTCGTCAGCCAGAATGTTCAGTATTTCCTGGATCGTTTCTACATGAGTCGGATATCCATCCGGATGCTGCTCAACCAGCACAGTGAGGACATTTTCTTCTACTTCATAAAAACAGTCAATAGTTTGATGTTTCACTGTAGATTTGACAGAGAATCTACAGAAAGCGAAGTTATTGATACAGAAACACGATTGTCAGTTTTGGCATATATTTCATCCATACTTCAAAATTGAGGTTGTACTGCCCGACAGAGATCATCTATTACAGTGGGACATCATCTAAGACTGGACTGTTACCTGAAGTCCTAATAAGAAGCTGTTAGTGAGAAAGTAAATGTCCTATTCAGTTGCTCTGGAACGTTTTCTGCCAGCCGCCTCGTAGTAATATTTTAGGGTGAAAAAGAGGAGTCAGGACAACAGACTCACAAGGTTTTGGTGATATGGGCCAACGCCGGTGTTGATGGGCTGTGAACTAAAACCACGTCCTGCCTCCTGCTGCTCTAACCCACAATTAAATCCTTATTTCAGCTGCACTGAAAAAGTCCCAAATTTAAACGACATATAGCATCTGTTTTGAAATATGTAACATGTTATACTTGGTGCTTGTCATCATCTGTGTGTCTCCTCCCAGCGCTCCTCTTTGGTGGGAAGGTGAAGGTGAACCCGGCTCATCCCAAACAGATCGGCAGTATTGATCCCCACTGTCATGTCAGTGAGGTGATCAGAGGTGAGACAATGTCTTGTTTTAAGAACACAAACATGAGGAGCAGCAAACCGTCAGAGTTTAAAAAATGGTTTTCATTCAATTATTAAAGTGTTTTTTTTTTTTTTTGTCTCCCCGCAAAACCAACGTCGTCCTTGTAGACGCCTACGAAAACGCACGGAATCTTTGTGACCGGTATTACATGAACTCTCCTGAGCTGAAGCTGGAGGAATCCAATGGTAAATTTGTTTGGATATTATTATACATCCACACACTTTTAATGATGAATGTATGTTTATTCACAGAATTAGTTTTACTTATAATCTGGAGCAATTAATGGATTTTTAAATAAATGGATAGAAATTGCCTGATTCAGCGATGTCCAATAAAGATGTATTGAATTTCTTTTTATGATGTATCTTGACAGTCAAAGAGCGGGACAACCCCATCACTGTGGTCTACGTTCCATCTCATCTCTATCACATGGTGTTCGAACTTTTTAAGGTAAGTTTCCCCCTCATATATACTGAACTTAAATGCATTTCCCAACAGAACACATATTCTCACAGAGTTTGGTTACATCCACTTAGAGCAATCTTACATTTAGAAGGTTGCGGAACATCTTGACCATCTTGTCCTCTTTGCAGAACGCCATGCGGGCCACCATGGAGTTATATGGCGACTCCATGGAGTGTCCTCCTGTCCACGCGCACATCGCTCTGGGAACTGAGGATCTGACGGTCAAGGTAAATCAACGCGTCTCAGTCTGATCTGCTGGATTGAGCCCTGTTTTTTTTTAAAACTCTTATTAGAATTTACCAGAATAAACTCCTCACCTGTCGGAGCAACAGATGTATATGTGTTCGATGAGAACCACACGATGTTCTGCAGGTGAGCGATCGCGGAGGAGGCGTGCCTTTGCGGAAGATTGACAGGCTGTTCACCTACACGTACTCCACCGCTCCACGGCCGAACTTCGACGGATCACACGCCGCTCCTCTGGTCAGTGCTCAGATAAACACACACAGATGAAAAACTATAAACTTGATTTGCTGCCATTGCTGCTTATGTTCACCCTAATTACTACGTCGCATTTTAATATTGAACTGACTCTATGTGCAATAGATCAGCACCAGACTGACTTCACTGTTGTAGTATTTGCTCTTTACCATAGAACAGCTCACGGCTCTGTTGTCGTAGATTGTGATGTGTGTCTGTGTTGTGTTGAGGAACCCTGCTTTGTGTTTTTTTTCTAGGCTGGTTACGGTTACGGCCTCCCCATCTCTCGACTGTACGCTCGCTACTTTCAAGGGGACCTGAAGCTGTACTCTCTGGAGGGTTATGGAACTGATGCTGTGATCTACTTTCGGGTAATTTGTTTGTTTTTTTAATCGCGTCTCCGTTAAGAAAAGGCAGAATGGATGTTTGAACTTCTTCTCAATTTCCTGTCAGGCACTCTCCACAGAGTCCATTGAGAGGCTGCCCGTGTACAACAAGTCGGCATGGAAACACTACAAGATGATCCACGAGGCCGACGACTGGTGCGTCCCGAGCAAAGAGCCCAAGGACATGACCACGTTTCGTAGTGTCTAATTTCAAAAGACAAATCAGTCCTGGAACAAAGTGTGTGTGTGTGGGGGGGTGATATTTATATCAGTTCAGAGGTTTTGTACAGAAAGTAAAAAAAATAGAAAGACTGACTGAGAAAAGGTTTAGTGCCATAAATTAGAACAAGTTGTTATGGTGATGATTATGGAGCAACAAAAACAAAACTCCTGCTTGTCCTCACCGCGAATAACTGGAAATAAACATGACCAGCTTTCTAAACAGACACAGAAATAAAAAAAATATTCAGTATAGAATAAAAAAGCTTCAGATAACTGATGAACACCCAGTGGATAAGCTGTATTTACCCCTGTCAGGCAATACTAACTCTTTATATTATAATAATGACATTTCATAGTGGCATCAGTGACATCACTTACAACATATGATGACAAATGATTGGTTCGTCTAAATAAGTATGTCAATCGTCTCACTTATACTAATGGTTGCAATATATGTCATCATGATGAAGTCATCCCTACTATATGAGTTTATAACAGTTTTTCAAACTTTATTTATGCTTAAAGTCGTGTCTATAGTCTGAAAGGCAGCAGAGATACTAGAAAAACATCCATTCTCGAACAAGGCATGGTTTTCTGACTTCTTCATGGAGCCACATATCATATAATCAGGAATCAATATCTGATCGATATAAGCTTTAGATTGTCTCTCTTATTTGCAGAGATTTCTCAGAAAATGTGTTTTTCAGACCATATTGTTTGTTTTAACCTTTGACCTATCAACTCCAAAAGTTAATGATGTGGAGATCCGCTCCTAAGTAATAACCACACCAGGTTGAGTGAAAATCCATCCATGTGTTGTAAAGTTATTTTGTACACATACACACACACTGAGAGAGGTGAAAACAAAGCCCTGCTTCTGACCATACCAGCCTGCAGAGCAATACACGTGCCAGCGCCCTCTAGTGGACAAGCTCGCAGCAGCACAGTTTCTTTGATAGTAACTACGAACACAAACAGTACAGCATTGTAAGTGTGATGAGCTTCATAAAGTCTATCAGCAGGAAAACCCACCTCCTGAAACCACCCGCGTGGTTCGATATCATTTACTGAATTTATTAAAGCCTTACTTTCAGTTTTAAGGCAGGAACTGTACAAGTTTATTTTTAAATATGCACATCTCCAATAGTTGACAGCTTTTCAGTTGCTTAGCTGCCTTTTTATTTTGCTGAAAGTTGAACTGTAGTTCAGCTCTGCTCATTCACTCTCCTCTGTGTGTTCAGTTTGAGGTTTTGGAAGAAAGGGGAACAATTTATTGCTGTTTTAAAAAATATCTGTTACAACTTTTTGCTGATAAGTCTTATTATTTATGTCTTTCATTCAGGGCATTTCTTCCTCAGTTGTATGGTGTTTACAAGCACAAGTTACCATAGTAGTCTTCGTTTACTGTCTGTTAAGGTCAGGTCTTCAGTTTAAAGATTTAATTGGAGTAATTCATTTGTCACGATTGCACGTTCATGTGTTAAAAAAGCTTTCTTCTTGAATTCTCAGTTCATTTGCAGCAAATGGAAACAAAATACATTTTAAGCTCTTCTCTCATCAGAGTTGTATTATTCAGTGAAATGCAGTATTTATGTTTCTGTGGTTGTATTTTTAGGGACTCTTTCTGTGAAATAAGCTATGTTTCAACTTTTCAATGTTACAACAGAACCGTTACTGTCTGGATCATGTTCAGTAAAAAAATAAACACTTCTAACAGACACTTGTTTCTTTCTTTCTTGCCCGACGGTCACAGCTTCAATAGTCAGACTCAGACCCAGCAAGTTAAAGTGTAATGCTGAACTGAAGATCATTAAAAACACTGTTGCTCAGTAAAAGTTGGTGTGGCTTTAAAGGTTAAATTTCAACCAGGCCATCGACAGCAAGTATTTGTGGCACATTGTGGATGCTATAACATGTTTTATCTATAAAGAATATATTAAGAAACTATCAAAGAAGACACCTGTGCAATGTTAACCTACTAAACTATAGACCACAATAAATATAAGCCGTTGCTACCTGGTGACAAATGACGACCACGAAACAAACATTGCATAAAGTGAAAATTAGTTTATTGTAGCCGTATGTACCAAGAAATGTTTCTCCATTCCAGAAGACGTGGGAAACATCATTTTTCTTGCAGTCCCAACATGTTGTATTCTATACAGCACATGGAGTCAATGCTCGAGAAAAAACAAGGAAGAAGTTGAGTTTATCCGTCAGCGACTCTTCTTCCGGCCTCACATTCATACATGAAGCTGTGCTCCCGACTCACACAAGTCCTTGTCATAGGCTCATCTCACCCTCTACCGGACCAGCGAGGTGTTCGTGTAGCGGACCTGCACATGATGTGTTTACATGGAGCCCCACGGTCCCATCTCAGCCACACACAGTCAGAGTCAGGGACAACAGGAGCAGCATTCACCTCGTCACTACTTGATTCGTTTGGTTTATTTTTGCTTTCCATTCAGCAAAAACAACAGCGTAGCTATTCTACTTAGTAGAAAAAAATTTAGATAGTATAAAATGAACAATTGTATTTGAATAAAAAAAAAAATAGATATGCAGTTCAATAGGCACATGTATAAAACGGATTTATACATTTAAAACCTTGTCGCCCATTGAAGCTTAAAAGACAAATATAGTGCTTTTATCTGAACTGTACAATAAAGGTTCCTGCAGAGGAGGTGTACATGGAAACAGGCAAGTTATACTAGCAAAAATATAAAATGCGTAAAAAGCAGTATACATTTCATTTAAACCTGTGTATGATTTGCACCAAACTACATCGTATCTGATGTTTTATAATTAGAGCTTTTTAGTGGCAAAAAATTTTAAGATACCTTTTTGGTATCCTCCCCCCTCCCCTCCCCCCGACTAACAGATAAAACGGTTTGAGCTGATGTTTGTTGAAACATTTGGGAGGGAAGAGACAGGAACTACAGTAAGAAGTTAAATCACTACTGGCACCTCAGGCAGGGACAAAGTTCTGTGGTTATTGGCATTAACATGTGGCATGAAGAACATGACGCGATCAGTATAAAAGTGTTTTCTTAGAGTTCTGTGTGGGGATAGACTTGATGCTACGTGACTTCAGAGAACAGAGCTGCCCCCTCAGCAGACAGAGTCATTACTGACGGGAAGTTTCCCACTGCGTCGAACCTCCTTCTCTCTTTTCTCCCTCTGCTTCTCCAGCTTCTCCTGGGCTTTGCGCATGTCCTTCAGCTTTTTCTTGATCGTTGAGCGGTCGCTCTGACTCGACACACCGAGCACCTGAAGGACAAAGAGCAGACATTTAACACATCAGAGCATATTGAGACCAAAGTAGGGCTGCGACTAATGTTGCATAATTTCTTATCATCACCATTCATTAATTTTCAGTCTTTACTGAGTTCACAGAGTAAATGTGATGTCTTCAATGAGCTTTTTTTGTCCCGACAACAATATAAAACCCAAAGATTGTTGATGACTTTGGGATTTATGTCAAGATATTAACCTAAAAACTCCACCAACTATTACTCTAATTCTTTGGCTATTAGAAATGTTAATAATTAGGATTAAAATATTCAACTATGTAATTTTAGTCGGATTTTAAAAACTGCTTTGATGGGAACGTTATGTTGTTATATTCAGAATAAGTGTCAAAGCATCATCCAGATTCAGTCTTCCTGTCTTTTTCTCTCCTTGTCCTTCATGTCTTTTCCTCACAGGGGCTGCAGAGCTGGAAATGACAACGTTCTCTCTAACCTTGCAACTTCTTGCCACAGGGTGGCAGTCAAAGGCTGACAAGGCTTAACTAGGGACTGATTTGACAGTGACAGAGGCCTCTTAGTGTGATGACCATAAAAACATCATTTAAAACATCATGATCCTTCCAGCTACATCATAACACAGATAATCCAGAGTCAATTATCATCATAATCATTCATATTCATTGGGATAATAGTCAGAATTGTGAATCCCACTGTGTATGTATGTTTTTCCTTCACCTTTAATTTGTCACTATCCAAGTACAGGAGCTGCTGTCCATCCACTCCCTTGGCTGTGAATTCAGGTGTGTACTGGTCCATGTTCATGCCCATCAACCAGTGGCACACTTGCTGATTGGTCCATTCAGTCACAGGCCGGTTCTGCCACTGATACTCCTTCCCTGTAGCTACTGGTTCATCATCCAGAGTCTACACAGGACACAGATAAAACAAACAGACAGTGGATTAATAATCTCGCTGCTGCTTTAATAAGAGCATCAACATTTTATACTATTTATACAAATGAAAATAAATCGGTGCAGGGTTCTGAAAATCTTTCCAGTGTACAACTCTTTTGTGTAATATGTTGTTTCGCTCTGCAGTGAAAAGATCCCTACTCATGTCTGGTGCATGGAAAATAGATTCTAACAACTTTATACAAAGATGTATAGTTGATGGCTGTGAGTAATGTGTAACAGTGAGTTGATGTCATTAATCAAATCTATGTGTTTGGATCAGTGTAATTATCTCCACCAAAGAGGTTTCATTGCAAAAACATTACATTTTGCAGTGGATGTGATTCATAGGGCTTTCTTAAAAGTGACACTTCGTTTAACATTGTGAGACATTTTTGAAAACAAATGTATTTGTGAGTTTAGGAAATTTGGTGCGGCATGGTTTAATTTAAGGGGACTGGTGGAGGTGTGTGCTCTACTAAGTGCTATTCTAGTTATTGGCCATAAAACATTGATCATGTTTTCCAGTACATTCATAAAAATCTCTTAAAAAGAGTTCAAGCTAAAGAGAAGGTAGGCTGGGGCGGGAGGGCAAAGTGAAGTAAAGCCAACAGCAGTATGTAAACCATAAAGAAAAAGCACATGTGCAAGATGTACAAATTCACCAGGACAGTGCTGAGAAAAAAACATGCATGCAATGACAGCAAAATACCAACATTCTCAGATGCATGTCACCGTGCGTCCTCGTGTTTTACTGAGAGAAACCGAGACACTTAGAGAGTCGACTATAATAAGAGAGGTGGAATACCACTGAGCAGGCAGCAGAGCCATCAGTTGTGTTCTGTGCCAAAGCTTGTACAGAAAATAAAGCACTGGTCGACAGTTCTAACAGAGGCAAACATACAAACTTCACATATCAGCTGACTTGAGCTAAGCCAAACGACTTGTAGCACACAACACAATTGCTCTAACACACACACGCATGCAGCTCTTCTACTCCTTCTCCAGTCAGGATTTAACCTCAGCTATTAAAAAGTGTGTGTGATGTGTGCGCATGTGTGGGGGGGGGGCTCAAAGAGCATGCTTGAGAACATGGCCTCTCAGCTGCATCAAGGCGTCCCACGTGGCTTTTGTGTGACGGTGCAACAACGGCGAGAAACTCACCTCGCTGGAAGAGAAGATTAAAGTGTGTGAGCGCCCAGACAGATTGGGCTCAGCAACTAACCCAGAGATGTCTGAACTGGGACTGGCAGCGTTAGAATCATCTATGACTGAAAAACTCTGGAACAAGTGGAGACAAGGAACTCATTTACTGAAAATTAACACACGACCACACAACAGATCTACGGGAGGAACACAAACATGGTGCTGCAGGTGTGATGGGCTGTGAGAGGAGAGTGTTGGATTGATGACGAGAAATTATTCAAAAACGATTTCAGTGGCAGTAATCCAAGTTTGATCTTCGACGTGTGGAAAGAAGAAAGTGAGAAGCTCAAACATCTACTACGAAGCACAATATTCTAAGTGATAACAGCTAAAACCAGTCCACCACCAACTACAGCAACAACTTCTAAACTACAGCAACTAACACGACAGGCCTTTGCACAGTAGAAGCCGTTTTTTATGCAATAACTTTGCAGACTAAGTCAATGCAAGCTTTTATATCAGCTGACAGAATTATGCTGGGAGATAGAGGCTTTTGTTTTTAATCTAACTAAAGAACAACTTTTCTATCCAGTCTGATATTAAGTTTGATTGTCGTAGGTTTATTTAATTTACTATGTTATTTTTGTCTTTGAAAAGAATATGAGGTGGCCGACTTGAAGCTAAGATGAAAACGGCAGTCAAAGAAAATGATTAAACCAAATGTGAACCAAATTGAACCAGCTGTAACTGTTTACAGATGGGACCTAAATAATAAAGACAAACTATGATCTTGGTGCCAGATGTTGCAGCAGTTCCTCAAACTGTCCAACGTCCTGAAATACATTCCTGAAGCAGCTTTGGTATAGTTTATGCTCCTGAACCAAGCAGTGAAAGGTTTCTCAGTTTTTCCTTTTACTTAGTCAAAGGACCAAAACAACATAGTTTAATGCTGATTCCATCTTTCTTTTCCCAAGGCGTCACAGTTAATAATAGTCCGGCACGTCGAAAGTTGCCTCTGAATTATTCATGTCGCCATTGATGTGCAAAGGCCGTAAGAACATGTGCTGTTAGATGAACCCTATTGGAATCCAGTCTAAAAATATAAACCGCAGCTTGTCTTTCAGACACATATGTGAGTTAATTAGGGAATAAAAGGTATCATCCAGATGTACAGGCGGTTGCACCTGCTATGTTAAAGAATGTGCAGTTTAATTTCATTATGTGGGGTGAGGATTTCATTATAAAAACAGGCTGGAAAATACAAGTTAGTTACTTAAAAGCAGTTAGTGTTGATTTCACATATAAATCATAAATCCAGATCAGATTTGATTTGCTGGTGCAACAAGCCGTACAAACTTTTTTTGGCTTCATTAGTGACTAATATGAGCCAAGAGGCTTTCTGAATATGAAGATTAGAACAATTAGAAAATTAAGGTTTCTTATATGTAGTTCTAGTTTCTAATAGCACAACCACAAACCCACGACACAAAAGGTTTTTTTTTTCACAAGACGCGTTGAGATGCGAAATTACGGGGTTGCAGAGCAGCGTTTGTTAGTAATGCTCTAGCTAGTCATCTATAATCAAAAGGACGAAAAAAACAAAAGTTGTATACTGTACCAAATCTAATGAGCGACTGAATAAAGAGGACCAGGAGAGATTTGTCTGTTTAAAGGAAACATGATTCAGTGAGAAATAAGCACTGACAAAAACCTGCCATAGTGTACACAGCAAAACAACCAAAACCCTTCTCTTAGTAATTATTTCACTTTGGTTCAGCTCGCGTCTTGAACTCATTAAACAGAAACGTGGGAACATCAGCCGAACCGCAGCCTGTGTGACGGTTTCAGTCGTTTCACTGGCTGCTGTTTCATGCGTCACTTTTTTTGGAAACTCTCCCCATCCCTCTGAATGCTAACATATGGATCCAGTTACTGTGGCCTCTGCACAGTGTAGCTTATTTTGAAAACCTGAAAGTAACGGCACATGTCTGTAAAACAGCCTTCTGTTATGTGTCTACTAGTTTTACACTTTCAGTGATGCAAGAAATATAGCATGGCCAAGTCAGTCAGAGATAAGTAACCCCACAGAATGTCACATCTCTTTTTCATTTATGTACTTATAGCTTAATGCAGTACCGGATACAAATACTCTCTACATCCCGTATTTACTTTCATATATATTAAGTCAGAGGAAGTTTCATACTTTATTCTTGCGATCATGGCTTTGCTCGCTGCTCATCTCAGTTGCAGTGTACGGCAGGCTGCTGCTGGACGAGGACGGCTCTCTGTCCCTCTCCTTGTCTCCAAACCAGGTGAAGGGCATACAGGTAGGGATGGAGGTCATGGACTCTGCAGGAGACAGGTTCCCTGCTCCAGGTTCATCCAGTAACTCTGCCGACCCCCTGGAAATCAAAGAAAGAAGAAACAAAAAACAGTTAGACACACAGATATGGGGGGAAAAAGC
Organism: Verasper variegatus; assembly: GCA_026259375.1. Taxonomy (NCBI): domain Eukaryota; kingdom Metazoa; phylum Chordata; class Actinopteri; order Pleuronectiformes; family Pleuronectidae; genus Verasper; species Verasper variegatus. The sequence goes on from CM048052.1 coordinate 11,774,956, forward strand.
TGATATATATTAAGCTTTGACAACACAAGTGTAGAAGTGCAATAAGTATATATTAAAAAATAAAAGAAATAGTCTTCGTGGAGTTATTCAGGCTATTTACACAAGCCTTTGTTTTCCAATGAAGATGTAATGTTTTTTCCATTCATAATTCAGTAAAACAAAGATTTTTGACATATTTCTGAAGCACTTCTAATAATATTTACAGCCCAATATGGTAGTAATGTATTTCTTTGAATTTATAAAAGTTTGAAAAGTCATTAATATGAATCAACTTTATATTGTCATTATAAACAATATTTATACTGGTAATACAGTACCTGCTGTCCAAAGATGCTCTCATCGCGTCCTTGTCCTGTTGTTTTTTTCCTTTGCCTCCTGACTTCCGGAGGCCACTGTTTTTAACACCAGTAGTTTCATGAGAACAAAATGGTGGGAAATTGCAAACAAATAAATAGTGGTTTCTGTGGAGACCTACCCAAAGTCTGGAAATCGTCTTTTAGGTTTTCCTGTTGGTGAAGGCTCATTTAACTCCTCTGGAATCAAACCATAATTATCAGTATCAGTAACACTGTAAGTGAAAGCTTTGCTAATGCAGCCATTGTAATTGGGCCTCACAGACCTTTGGAATCTTTGCCCTTTCCTTTGGACTCTCTCTTCTTGGCGTTGCGCATGAATCCAGAGGGGGAATGTGGTGAGGAGCCGTCTTTTGGAGGAGACAAAGAAGGACTTCCGCTGCTTTCAATGCTGTCGCCCTGTGATGGTGACAAAGACGGGCTGCTGGAGAGCTCCACCTTACTCCTGGATCCCTCTCTGGCCTCGCTGGGCTTATCTTTCTGTCCATTCCCAGGATAACAGGCGGTCACAGGGAGGGTGAGGCTCTCCTGGATAGACCTCCGCCTCCTGGGAGATTCCTGCGCCTCCTGCTCGTCGTCTTCTTCAGTTTCCTGTGAAGACAAAGATAATTATTTACGAGGACAATGTGAGGAAGAGGGGATCAAAGCTAAACATAACAGAAAGCCCCACTGCTCTGTTCTGATTAGCTGAAGCATGTATGCCTACTATTTACATGACACATATTTGACCCTATTATCAAAACAAAAATAGATTCCTGGTGCATTGTATTATTACTATATTATTCATTATTAAAGGTATATTGTTGTTTTAAAGAAGCAAAATGTTTTTTTCCTCTTGTATTTCATAACAGCTGTTTGTTGTGGGTGAACTCTGCTTTTTAGGAAAAGTGCTGCCTCGACAACACAACAGTCGGTCACACCTGTTTCCTGACAGATTTGAGATATTTCTAAAGTTTGCTTTTAAGAAGGTAGAACAAGTGGCAGGAAGTTTACAGCTCAGTCACAGCAACAAACTAGAACGACCCTCAGTAGAGAGCATACCTCCGCCAAGGCACAATACAGTCTCCTTGAATTCCATAAAGCTGCACCAAATTTCACACATGCCAGACTTTTTGAAGATCCATGAATTATTTCCTGGGAAAATGCAATGACAAAAAGAGCCTGGATCCACCCCTGGTAGGTACACTACTTCCTTGACTGAGGTAATAGAAACGTTTTGTTTTGTTTTTCGTCTACAGAGTTTAACAATATTCAAGTACACACTCCCTGTGCGTCTTTCCTTCTTCTGTCATCAGGAGGTAAAGGGAATGTTTGTCATCATGAGTTTTGAGTGTGAATATGTCATTAGGCATAAACCAATGTTCCAGTATTTCCACAGTAGTTCAGTTCTGACCTGAGAGTGAGTTGAAGTCACTGTAAGGCTTTCCTTCAGTTTGGTCCGGGATGGAGGCTGACGTTTGGCTTTCTGAGCCAGCAAGCCTTTAGCTCTGTGTGCACTGGTGTCCAAACGCTCAGTTTCAGGCACCAACTCACCCCAGTCTTGTTCTACAGAAGAGAATTAAATAAACAAATACAAACGTAATCACTCATAAAACATCATATTGCAGTTGTAATCATTTACCAGGGCTCACAGGAGTTTAAGATCCACGTAAGTGAATGTTTGACAGATCACACAGTCAAATAAGTGACACGCGTTTTAAATTTAATTGAATTTAAATGACCCTTTGTACCTGACAGTGAGTCAACAGATTGTGTGTTGGTGACTGAGCCTTGGCTGCTCAGTCTCTCCTCTGCAGCATAGTCCTGACCACTCTGACGCTCTGCACCTGATGCTCCTCTGGACTCCAGGACAGAGATCTGTGGACAAACCAGCGACACCTCGACTTATTAGAGTCTCTAGCAAGTCCCCTGTAGTGTATAAGCACCTGTATACTTAACCGTTGTCTTACCCTGTTCTGTAAGATCTCCAGCTGCTCCTTGTACCACTTGTCTTTTTCATCCAAAGTTTTCTTCAGCTCCTCCTCTTTCTTCACAAAGTCTATCTCTCTGGGGAAGAAACAGGAAAATGTGGTTTAACGTCAGACCTTTAGCTTGTAAACACGTCGTATTTCGTGTAACTATCACTAAACCACAGAAATAAATAGCGAAAGGTAAAATCAGCGAGTAGCAAATGTGTCCTATGAATACAGTGATTTGAGTGAACCACTAAATCCTAGTGTTGTATAACAAACTTACTTCTGCTGGTAGTCTTTGAGCAGTTTCTTGGCCTTGTTGTACTTCTTGTCCAGGGTCTCATACTGGGCCTGAGTCTCAGCTAATTGTTCATTCACATTCTTACACAGAGACTGGGCTTCCAGCCAGTAACTCTCCATCTTCAGGATTTTATCATTGCTCTCCTCGATCTTTTGCTCCAGTGCAGACTCTCTGGCTTCCCACAACGATTTGTCCTCCTCCGATACCCTTAGCTAAAAAGAGATGTCGTGTTAACTTTGGTAACGTGTTAATTTGAATTTGTTTAACAGGTAGCCTGACACAGACTGTGTGTTAATTATTGTTTGAAGCAGTAATTTAGAAGAACTGGGTCACTACATTTTGACAAGCTTGTCAAGTGGTATCCCGTTTTCTCCAATAATTTACTATAAGAACATCAAAAGCTTACAGTGTTTTATAATTCAAAGTTACGATCTAATGAATTTAAGTCAGCAGCCGGCCAAAATGCTAGCAAAACTATCCCCAGAGTCGGTATCAGTCAATGAAAAGCCATAATAGTGAAAGGAGACATATTATGATTATATTCAGGTTCATAATTTTAATTTGCTTGAAAACATTCATGCTCTAATGTTCTGAAAAGACACAACTTTCTTCAAAGTGTCCATTGCTGCAGCTCCTCTTTTCAACCTCTGTCTGAAACACTGGGTTTTACTTCCTGTCTTTTAAAGGTCGCCCTCCCAGCCAGCTGGCCCACTCTGTTGTGATTGGTCAACTCTTTCCAGCGCATGAACGAAAAAGTTGGTCTCTGCTTTTGATTTGCCTGGCTTTGTTAGGGTGCGTGACTAGGCACCAGGCATGGGTTACACAAATGTGGGCCATCTGCCATCATAATTGTGCTAAGTATTGGTTGGACTACTGACGAAGAGTTTCAGAAGCTTAAGGAGCAGTGTTGTCTTAGCGAGGAAGGAGCTCCCTTTACCGTGGACTTTGGGATTTTTAACTTTGCCGAACTTTTACATAAATAAACCACCTATATAACACACAAGAGGAAAGAAAACCTGAAGAAGCATAATATGTCTACTTTAAAAGTTCATTCAAAGTATCAGGAAATCTGAATTCGATATATATATATAGTATAAATACTAACGGACGAAATATCATAATATATGTCTTTCTGATTTGGTTTATTATGTAATAGTACTGCATGCATGTGTAGTGACTGGACTTTTTATTTTGATTGTATGAATATGTTGGAAAAGTATTTTTTTTTTAAAGGATTGTATTTCCATACCTTTTCCTTTAGTTGAATTATTTCAGCTGCCACAACGCTGTGTTTGAGCTGCAGCTATGCAATAAAAGAGGGGAAATAAATGTGGTTACACCCATTACTGTATTTTATTGAATCGTTGTTGTCTCAACAGAGATGACAGGAATGATAGTCAGATGTGGGTGATACCTCTTTGAACTTGAAGGCCATCTGCGAGCTGTCCATGTTGCCGGGCATAAACAAGACCTCAGAATCCGGCAGCTCAAACACCTCTACGTTCCGCCCTGGAGAGAAATTGGAGCACAGAATCCTCTCCTCCGTTCCGTCCTGTTCCTCGTAGCGCTCGTCCTGAAATATAATATCACACATGGCATCACATATTGCAAACACCAACACACCCCACATGCCCAGGAACAGGCTCGGCATGTGTCAACAACACACCCTGTGGCACCCTTTCCCAGTCTGGCGAGAACATTTTAATCGATACATCAAAACCAAATATCAGTGGGCTGCCTCACACTGAGGCTCTGTAGGAATTTGGATACACATGTCTGATGCATTGACACATTACCTTGATCAATATTGTCAGTCATGAAATGATCATGACACTATAAACACACCTGCAAACACATACACACATTTTGCATAACCGCAGGGCTAAAAATATCAACTTCCCCATAAAACCCAGACATACAGTCCTGAACATACTACTAAAAGTACCAAGTCTCAGCTTTAATTTGAGTCAGTTTGCATCAACATAGAAATAACTGTGTGGGATATAGGACCCTTCTAATACATGGTGCCCACATTTCAGGGGTTTAAAAGTAATTCATGGACAAAATCAGAGAGATAACAAATTGAGTTGGTTTGCCAATAGTTGGATTGATTCTAGACATTTGACCTATAAGGATTTTGGGGGGCCAAGGCCAATACCGATATAAGGGAGTAAAACATTTTATACTGATATATCATCCCATACATTTTTTTTTTAAATTGGCAATTATTACTAAGATGTTATCAAACCCCTCTTGACAAAGAAATATAATTAGGGATTGATATTTTGCAGTTGTTACAGTACAATATCGCTGTAAAAGGCTAATATAGGCCATCTTTCAGCCAACGGATAAAATGGTTGGACTCTACTAAAATTGAAGGTGCTCTCTTGAAAACTAGAAAATGCCAAATACAAACCTACCAGCCAAATAGCACAGGTTTAGTGCATGAGCAGAAAATCAATTGCACCATGAATAAAAGCTCTTAGTGACTTTTTGAGCTGCATTTAACTCGCTGAAAACCAGACTGAAACAACGGTTGATGGTGGTTGCAGTGGAGATCCAAATTTTGGGCATTATGAGTTAAAACAACAGTATCTTCCGCACACTTCTTTCTATATGGATAGAAACCTTCTCAAACAAAAACACATTTGTAAAGCTGAGACTTGAAACTTTTATGTAATATCCATTGATTTATTTCAAATTAAATGTGTTGAAACACAGGGTCTGAAGAACAAAATATGTGTTACAGTCCAAACTCCTGGACTGAATCTCTGTATTGTAAAGACCGGGGCTTGTGGCTACTTGAACTCCGCAAAACAAACATTTCACAACTCCGTTGGACAGGCAGCAGTTGAATAAAGTCTTTTCAACACAGCACAATGGTGACACATGGCTTACTCACAGCCAGATCCTCGTTTCCTCATTGATCTAGGTGGGATTGGACTGGGAGTGGCAGGAGGGAAACAACAATGTCAACATCCAACTAGTAATTACAACTAGAAAAACATGTCTGACTTAATCATTAGGACTGGACGGAAAAACCAGACACATATGGATGCCTCACACACCCCGTTAACAGATGTGGTTGTATATTGTCAATGCAAAGTATTTCAATACAGATAACAAGCTCTGTAATCATACAATGGCCCTGATGAAGTGAACACTCACGAGCTCTATACTTAGGAATCCACCATCTCTTCCAGCCATTTCATGTAACATGAGCAACAACTGTCCAGTAACCTCACCTCCTCTGTGGAGTGCTCATAGGGATCATCCAGGTGCTCCTCCTCCTGCTGCTGATTCTTCTCCTGCTCCAGCGTCTCGCTTATGAGGCGCGCCACCTCGCTTTGCGTCCCTGGCTTCTCCCGTCCAATATGGAACCTTTTATTTTTTATTTTTAAGAATGCAACCAAATCCACAGTTAAATAAAATATGGTACATGTTGCCTGGAAACACCATATTGCAGCTTCCGTCATATCTATTGCACTTGCTACAGGAAAATGTAAATTTTGGGATGTAGTTTAGGCCTGACCCTGTCGTGTGGATCTATTTCATTTCCCCATCATAAATCACTAACATGCCACAATACATCATAGTATTTGTGGCCTCTGGTTTCTCAGGAAACAGACAGACTTGACTGTGAGATTACAGTGACTCATTCAACAGTGAGAGATTCATTTCTAGATGAAGACAGAGATGGTCTTACTTCACTGTGCCTTTGGTGTTCTTCAGAACGGTAGCTGCAAACAGTTGGGTAACGCCAACCAGACTGATACCATCCACCTCCACTATCTGGTCATTCACCTGTATCCTAGACAGACAGAAGATAGGGATTAAAAGACGAACTTTTAAAAGCATTTCAAACGGAGAGTAACGCACCACCACCATCCTAGTAGCAAACATGAAAAAAATGCAATAGCAGAAGTATTAGGAACATTTTCTTTATTGTCCTCAGGAGGGTAAAATAAAATCTAGGAATTCCTAGAGTGTGACATTAAAACATTACTAGTCTCTTGGAATGAGATCCAAGTGTGAGGTTGTGCAAAAAAAGAGGGAGTTTTGCAGCGTTAACTCACCGTCCATCTTTCTCAGCTGCTCCTTGCTCTGTAATGGTTTTCACAAAAATGCCAAGCTTTTCCAGACCCTGGTCAGCTCCCACTCCCATTCCTATGATACTGATGCCAAGTCCATTCTCTCCTAATGGAGAGAAATGAATAGGGTCGAAAACAGTTGGTTGAAAAAACTGCATACAGGATAACATTTTACAGCTTTACACCTTAGACAATCTTGACAAATAAAGATTAAGATCGGTAACTTTTTCATAATCATTCAGACTAAAAACTTCGATAGCACAAATTTGACATCAATATTACAGCAGCAAAATATAAACCACAGTCACAACCCTTAATTGTTCAAATACTCAGAAGTCACTATGGTTCCTCAATGGTTACTAGACTCACCTTTCTCGATCTCCACAGGAAACACATCCATCTTCTCCACTCTCTTCTCTAACTCATACTCTGCAGATGCTGCGACTGGGTCCACGTCATCGTTTCGCCGATCATATTCCTCATTGGAGAAAGTACTGTAGACCTGTATTGTTGAAATATAAAGTGCACAGAGTATCAGAGGCATCTGCAAAGAGAGCTGCAAATTATTTACACTTTTAAGTTATTTTTAATCTAAGTGAACAAGGACATATTCTTCATTTGGTTTAAAAAGCACGGTGAAGGAAAATTACACACATTCTCTGCAAATTTACTAAGGAAATTACTGCGCTAGTGCATTACTGAGGCACAATTTAACAGCTGCTGAAGGACAGCACAGCTCTTTGTTGATGATTTGGACCACTGTTATTGAAATGCACTCATCAAATGTTATAATTTCAACAAGAATGTCTGGCAGAGATTATGAAGAAGGAATAATCTTTAGGTTTGTAGCTACCGTGGAAAGAAAAAGAATGTGAAGCCAGTGGAAAAATCTGGTTTTCTGCAATAAACTGGTCATAAAATGTGACCTGATCTTCAACCAAGTATAAGCACATTCACTGTGTTTAAGCTCATACTGCACAAACTACGATCTTCTGTGTTTTAATTGAAAACATCCCCTTAAATTTCATAGAGCTGGTGGCAAAAGGTTTGTCAAATCTTTGGATTAGACAACTGTTTAAAACATCCTTTGGCACCAAAAACCTCTAACAAGCACTTCCAGCATTCAGAAGGAATTTTGGACCTTTCTTCTTACAGAGCTGCTTCAGCTATGACATATTTTTAAGATGTCTAGTGTGAACTGATATAATAAGGTCTGTCCATGACAACTATATTTGGTTATGGTTCAGACTGGGCCACTCCAAAAGGTGGATTATCCCTTTTGTTTTGAAGCCACCAAACGTCAACTGTGCTTCAGCTGGCAGAGAGCCACGCTGACATTATCCTGTTAGATACAGTGATAAACCGAGGAATTCTTTTCCCTGCAATAATAGCGAGCTGTCCAGGCCCATAGGCAGCAAAGGCCCAAACCATATGATGCTACCTTTTGCTGTTGTGATGATTTAATTTTGTTATGCGGTGCTGCATATTCTTCCCAAACACTTCAACCTTAGTTTCATCAGTCCATGAACATTTTCCCAGTAGTGCTGTGGAGTATCAAGGTGTTATCTGGAAAACTACGCCTTTGTTTGTTAGAGCAGGAGCTTCCTCCATGGTGCCTTGACATGGGGACAATGTTTCATGCCAAACACTATAGTTTGAATTTGATACACTGATGAACAAAGACAAAGACTTTTTAACAAGCTTCAGTAATTAGTTTCGGCCTTTACCAGTTACTCTTGGTTTGTTTTTAACCTCATTGGGAATTTTGGGTTGTGCCTTTGAAATCATCTAAGCTGGGGGCCTTCATCTAGGCAAAGTAGCCATTAAACTCAATCATCTACATTTATAGATTATTTGTGTAAAAGTAGATGAATATCTTCACTATTTAAGATTAATTTGTTACCGATTGCAGTTATTATAAATTAAAATAACTCATCCACACCTAGAATCTTAACTGGACTCTCGGTTTAGTAAGGTCTGACTCTCCTTGGCTTGTATTGATGCCATTAGCGTCATGGTTCACATACTGTTTCCAAACTACACTGTGAATGTTTGAATGATGTATTCAATGTGGACAAGTACAATACAATGATTTGTGTGATTTGTAATAATAGATATAAATATAAATATAAATGAAACTCATATGAAGGTCTAACCATAATTCATGGCAAACGTATACATAAATGGAGGGCTCACTTTTTCTTGCGACTGTATACAATCATATGCACATATCCGGACATGCATATTGAACTGCTGTTACTCATCTTTTGCATCTTTATTGAAAGATGAACAGTGACAACAAAGCAGAAGATGAATTCCCAAGACAAACTGTTGAGGACTTTTATGAGAGTTGTAAGAATCGGAGAAATTTGCAGGCAGGCCTCACAATACACTGGATGTGTCCCAGAGACTGTTTGAAATTATATCCCACAGACGGAACATGAGCGGTGTGGAAAGTAGGGCACGGCTGGGGAGAGCTGAGCAGTGGATGGAGCAAAGATCAATGATTAGAGGAGACAAGGGGATGTCATCAGCACAGAAAAGAGAAATAAAATCACAACCGAAGCAAAGAAAAAAAATTCATCACTTCAATCTTCAAGCAAGAGCCATTGCTCCAGTGCTCAGCAGCAGCCTCAAGGCCTAATAATACACACACCGCCACATTTTGTGCTCCCCTCGAATTCCACCGATACAAGTACAAATGGTATTCTTAATCCACTCCGAAAAACACTCCAGGGGTCAAGCTAAAGTGAGCACTGCAATATTTAGCATTTAATGGCCTGGAGATGACCATCTGTTGTGTCTCAGTTACTACCATGTAGTGAGAGTGTACAGTTCAGAATATTTAAAAACAAAGTCATCAGCAGGGCAGTAGCAAATACTCATTGTCATTATATTTTACTTGATAGTTGCTATAAATACTTTTCCATTGACCAAGGTGACATCTTTAAATCTCCTGAACAGACCAAAACTTGGATTTTTTTACTTACTATCAGAAAAATTGCAAAATTTAGTGTTTAGAATTTGTCAAACACCATTTAAAATTTTGGACATTTTGGGCCTTTGCTGCACTAGAAGGGCGTTCAGAAGGACCATTGATAAGGTTAATGCCCTAACTCGCAATGTTAAAGAAAGTGAAAAGAATTCTAGGATCTCCCTGCTTCGAAAAATAATGGGCTCTTCTTTGGGCCATACTCAACCCTTCCACCAAGTTTCAACAAAATCAGTTCAGCAGTTTCTGCACAATCCTGCTAACAAACATAACCTTGGTAGAGGTAATATATTTTCGGTCAAACAGCTAATTATTGCAGCTCTTGTTAGCTGCAAAGCAATGAGTTCCCAGCAGAGTCTGAACAATCTTAAAAGGTCCTCTGAAGTCTGCATAGTCAATGACGAAGAGGTCTGAGTAGCACAAACAGGCCATCGCACCTCACACCATCCCCACACCCAGAGCTTTGAGAGTTTTTATAAATGAATTGTTGATAAAAAATAAACCAGATTAGAGTTTAGCAGACTCCACTGGGGCCAAATGGCTGACTGTACTGTAGGTCGGACACCTAAACCCCCTGCTTGGCGATTATTAGTCTTAATCTGAGTGGAGTCATGACAGGATGTTGGCAACAATGTCAAAAGGTGAGGTAGACTGAGTTAATAATGAGCAAGCTGATAATCTGGCTCCACTGTGCATGTGAAAAGAGGAATGTTAGTTTTATTGAATAATAGACTTAGAAGCGAAGAATTGGAATTTGGAATTCAAACAGGAAAATGGGGAAAGTAAGTGAATGAGAAAATACAAGTTGCAGGTAGAATATGAGACGAAGGATAATTCAATATCTAGCATAAACTTTGGACTTGAAACTTGATGATGAAGCCATCAAGTTAAGTCAAGTTAGTGAGCAAGTACAGCGCATTTCTTTCAAGAGCAAAGATCCAGGTCATAACACGCACAAACAAAGCTCAGCAAGATCCTGCATGAGGGCTGAGACAGAAGTCATTTCCATTTTATCTATATTGTGGTAAAAAATAATCTATGCTTGCTTACTGGTGGAAAGCTATGAGAAGTTCAAAATATTTTTGCAACTAAGCCTGATGGAGCACTCATACGTCTTTATACTGGATGTTAACAAATGAACAAAATCTGTACACAGCTTAACTTTCAATATATTTGCTCTTTTTTATTATTACTTTGAGATGCAGTCTTTCTTTTCTTGGGCTGAAGACAAGCTGGAACTGTAAGTGTTTACAATGTTTTGCCTTCACTGCAGATGGTCTAGTCGTGACTGATAAGAACCAATCAGGAAGTAAATGCATCATTTCCAAATGTCTTAGTTTTTGCCTGTCCATACTACACTCAGGCCTGGAGTTTTAATGCAAAAACAGGGCCAAAGCAGTATCAAACTTCCCGGTTTCAGACACTTGAAAACTCTGGAGTTGTCAGCCATAGTCTTGTAGAGAACCCATCACAAGTGTGTTGAAACCGATAAAAAGATCTAAAAACAGAAGAATGAACCTTTACCAAACAAAATGAAGTAAAACTATAGGATTATAGGAATGATTGAGGCATTTGGCATGAGGGGGTGTGATGTCATCACATAAACATTTTCACTCTGAGGTCTAGATCTTGTAGCATGTCAAGACATGAGGAATTAACCACAAACAATCTCCCTCTGTCTTTTTGTCTCCTCACTGTGTAGCCCTTGGATGGAGCCCAAAACAGTGTGATAGCAAGTTTCCAAAATAACTCGATAAGCCCTCTGCTCATTATGTCAAAGGGAATTACAGCATCTAGTTCTGCTTTACAACATCCTGCTGATTCTCATACAAACGTATCCAAGTCGAATCATATTGTGTTATCTTAGGATAAAGACATACATGCACTGATATGGTACACGTGCAGGGACCCCTGATGTTATGAGAAGAAGTAGAAAACTGAATAGATAGGAAACAGATTATTCACACTACTGCAGTTCTGTGGTAGAGACAGGAATGCTATTCATGGGGCCTCAAACCTCCATCAACCCAAGTGAGTTCTTCACCCTCTGAATCCTCCTCTTCCTTTTACACTTGAACAAGCCATAGACTGATGGCTGGCTGCAGTATTGGTCATAAATTCCACCTCCTCCATTTTAGTAAATGGACCAAACAAGGTATGCGTTAAAACCCTTGTTGTAATTCTTATCACACTGATATTTATCCAAGTGTAAATTTGTCCAGTAAGTTTACTTTTAATTACTTATTTGATGCTATAAAAATGTGGTGAAACGTGGTGAGCCTGACTTGTGATTGGTCGGGGTCCGTGAATTGCCAGGGTCTTGCTATCACGACTCCATCCACAATCCTGGTGCTCTTATCCAAGATATTTGAGCTTCATTACTGGATAGTGGGAGAAAATCGAGACGCGTTGGCCTTCTTAACATACTGTCTATGGAACAAAGTTATTGCAATAGGTATATACTCTATGACCCATATATTGTGCTTTTCCCCCATTGGTAGTTACATAAAGACAAGATTATAACTTCCAATTAACCAAGAAGCTTCTCTAGACATTCTTGCCCTGCTTTCATCTTTAAACCAATTCTGTCTCTTAAAAACAAGCTTAACAACATTTCTATAAATAAGGCAGACAAAGTTTATCAACTCATAATTTAGACAGTTAAAAATGGATTCACAAAACTAGAGCAGGGAGAAATTTCATCAAGGATGAAAGATTTTAGTTTAGACTTTGGAGACTTTAGTAATTAAGGGTTGAAAATGTAGGTTAATAGAATATAGGGAGAACCGCTGTATCCTGAGCCCCGGCATTAGCTGAGCAGCAGCAGCGCAGCAGCTTGGCTTCTCCGTCCTACCTCCCCCTCAATACCAAAGTCTGACTTTTCTGTTGCCATGGACTCCCAGACCGTTTTTTAAACAATGCTCTGTTCTTTGCAAAAACCTTAATCACTCAACCTCTGTCTTCTTGACAAAAACAACAGAAATCAGTCTTTATTAGCCTCACCCTCACAAAAAAAGTCTTTCACATTGCTTACTGTCTCCAGCTATCCGATTTTCCAGCTACCCATTTTCCTTTGTGGCTCAGCAAACACTGTCCAACAATTAAACACAACCAAAACACACTTCTGTCAGGCAGAAGTTCCACAATTCTCCAACAAGACTCCAACAGGTATGGGAGAAATAACTATTTATTGTCGACTTTATACAAAACAAGGTATTTGATGTGTTTTCATGCGAGTTCATGCCCTTAAATTGTTGTTGTGGTCGGTGAGGTTGTGTTGTAGGTCAGACAACTTATGCCATGCTGTAATTTTCCTCCAAAGAGCTACTCTTCCGCAGTGTGTGCGGCCCTTTCATCCATCTTTAACAACTGCAGTGGTCTGTCCTCACAGATGTTCACATGCCCACACCCACACTGAAACCCTTTCCATCTTTCCCCTTCGTTCCCTTCCCCATAACTGAATACCAATGTGGGAAATGAGTCAGCAGCTGTGAGCAAAAGCAAACCAGAGGAATCTCTTGCCAGTGCAAAACGAGGGCTGACCACTGGATTGGGGAGTTCGCAATGTAAGCGGGCCTAGAGAAAGACGGCAAATCAAAACATGCTGTGAGAGTGAGCTGGGGAAGGGGTGGTGGCCTGGCGCAGATCATAGAGCAATTAGGAAAGAAGGCATGGGGCCCAGTTTTTAGATCCTGTGTAAACACACGAGGAAGAAGAACAAAATATCTGGTAGTTCCTGTAAAAATGCCCCAGAGTTTTCCACAACCACCAGCTGCCCACCAGACAGCTGACCAGTTGGCAACTTTATTATATTCATTTTATTTCTAACAAAATAGTAAATTAACAAGTTGCAATTAACTATAAGTGTATATAGCACTATAATGGAATCTAGAGTGAATTGGAAATGAAAAGACTGACAGGCTACTTCAAGGAGAAAATAGATGGGTCGGTTACTGAAAAATATTAGAACGAATACCTTTATAATAGTTTTTTGTTGTGAGGAATATTTCAACCGAGAACTGATGCAATATGTGATTTAGTTTTAGAACCAAGATAACTTGCTAAATGAGTTTTTGTAATAAAGCGCAGGTAGAAGAACCAGACAGGGCATATCCCTGTGTAAAGCCCTAATGGCCTTGGAATCATAAACACTTTAAAGAGTTCACACTAACTAAAACAGAAATAATATGTATGTCTTCCTGCCTTGAACTTAAAGTGTTCATGTATGACCAGAGGTGGAGTCTGAATGGAGCAGAGTGCCAAAATGGAATCAAATTTCCTTGAGTGCAAACATGAACAGGTTGAGCAGGTCTATTTCTGAATGGCCCACAAAAGCTACTTTTGTCCCACAAGGGCTGCTGAAAAGTTGAGCGCTCATTTACATCTAACTTTCAGTGAAAACACGCAGCTAATTTGTTGGTCCGTAATCACATAATGAAACCCTTTTAAGGCAATCACAATCAGCCCCACACTCATCACATGCCAAGCTGTTTAATGAACAGCATTGAGCTGACTGCATTAGTATTCAGCAGCATCGTGTCAGATAGTCACCCACCAGCCCAGGTGGCTGGAGAGAAGTTGGATCCTACGAGGGGAGGGCCTCTCATGATTGGATGAGGGTGGAGTCTTGTAAGACACATTCCTCTGGCCAGAAAGAAGACACATTACAGATAGGAAATGGAAAGCATAACACTATGAGTCCATGGGGTTTGCCCATTTTGCTTTTCACTAATCACATGAATTACACAGTGAATAGCTAGAGAATCTTCTGAAAACAGATCCCCACTTTCCTGCCTGAATAAATAATAAAACACTTTCTGGCTTGGAAGCATTACTGCAGAAAAGCCACAGAGCACCTATGTTGCTCTTATCTGGTTCCACATGAATGTGTGCAAACTGTCTACCTGGCACGTTGTGAAATGTCTACAGATACTGAAACAAAGCAGTACTGCAGGCATCATGGAAGTCAAACTGACAAAGGGATGTGTATGCTTGGATAGTGGCTAACGTGGACAGTTTAGCTATTTCAGTGCAAACAGAGAAAGAAATGCTGGATTTTCATTTACAATGACTGGTAAAAAAAATCTTCACCACACCCTGTGCGTCCGGGTAGGGACAATGCATTTCCTTGACATATAACTGCGTGTGGTACTTCCTGTTACTTTGCGGGGGTGGGGCAAAGCAACAGGTGCAGACCATGGTTTTGGACATTTTCTTTTCTGCTTTTATTTTACTCCTGTTACAAATCCTCTCATGTGCGACGTGACAGACAAAACCTAGACGATGACCTCTCTAGAGATATGATGTAACTACCCTGAAAATTAGTCTTTGTCCTGAAGCAGATAACACACCTTCAGCAGGGAGCGTTAATCATTGATAACTCTTGGCCTTTTTCCCTATTCCAGAGTATGGGTGATTTATAGCAGACGCAAACTTGTAAACTGCTGAACCAGTGATCTCAGGTTGTCAGGTTTCTCTGGGTAAAGACACAACTGGATGAACACAAACCTAATGTTACTGGCATGTTTTTAATTTTCAGTTATAGACGAAAAAGACCAAAGTTACACTTTAAAGAAGTGTTTCAATATTTATGCTGCTCATACAGCTGCAGGACACAGTAAACTGGCAAACTTTTCTACTGACACAGCAGCGATGGGACTGCAGCATTCCTATGTCCTACTAAAGTGCGACTCTGCATTAAAATGTATGAAAAACAATCTTCTCATAAAATATAAAAGGTATAAAATAACTCCAGTGTGAGTGCAGCGCTCATCATTTAAGTTTCTTTTTCGACCACGACATGCAGGAACTGGACAGGTCCCGTTTCTTCATAAAGAGGACCTTTCTCTTCCACACACGACACATCCAATGTCAAAAAGACTCAGGTTACATGAGCTAATTCTGTTGTGAGCCAGCAACACAAAGTACTTTTTCTCTCAGAGTTGGTAAAGACTCCAGTTTGCTCGATCACAATGCCAGCTCTGTCAAGCAGAATGTAGAGATGGATCCGGCGCTAGCGGAAGGTCGCTGTTAGAGGGAACACCGGTAGAAATGTTTGCTGTGACTTCGTTAGCCAACACAATTAATCTGTAACCAAAGCCATTTGAAAACTCTCTGTTCTCTTTCCAGCCTACTTTACTCCAGGTTAAAGGATAATTTACGCCTTCAACGAGGAGGTTATGTTTACGTTTGTGGAAACCAGGAATTATTTTTCACTTTCCTTAGCATTGCATGTTGGGGCCTTTTTGTTGATTCTCTGTGGGGACTGATATTTATGAGTGTGTGCAATTCCGTCTAGATCCAAACAAAAATCCAGATCTAGTGAATTTAATTGTGAATTCATAAGGAGACTGCTGGGCCTTGGCAGAGGTATAGTTGGGCAGTTAAATCAAGCAAGGGCCATCCCCCTCATAATATTTGGTTCATGGTGCATGTCCACCTGAGCATCGCACACACTAAACTTCCCACACAGTACATACTATGAGAATGTGGGAAGAAGTAACCCATTAATTATCAAAGAAAACGTAAAGATTAATTGTGGAAATAGTTTTGGATGAACCCCACGTAACAAATGCAACCATGTGTCAGCTATTTCCGTTTGATATAAAGTCTCTGATGGGTGTTAAGAGGATTGAGCTGCTACCGACCCCAGACACAGTCTAGCATATTGTTGTGAACTGTAAAGCTGTGTTTATCTCTGTCATAGCTCAACTGTGGACGGAGGAAGTGCACTCTTGTTTGTGTCCCCTCCAGTCCAGGTCAGCTTCTGGTCCCCTCTCCCAGGACCCCCTGCCAGGATGACTGGGATGAGGAGGGGGGGTCCACACCCTGAGATAACAGCACATTTTAAGGCCTGGATAAACACAGAGCTATTTAGAAAGCAGAGTGGAGTGCACTGGGGTGATTTGTTTTCCCCCGATTTAGCAACATGTTGATAGTGAAATATCCATGGTGGAAGAGATTACCCCCACACCCTTAAAATAACCACAGGCAGTGTTTACAGCGAATGATATGTGGCAATACCATAATAGAGATTACACCAACTGGAAAATCAGTTGGACTACATAACTGTAGTGTCAAATACATCTACTGTACCTAATATGGTATGAGATTACATGCATTGTTATTTATGGAAGACATCAATATAATGCTGTCTTTAGGGTTGCATTATTTCTCCAAACTTGACTGTTGTAGTAAGGTAAAATAAAACAAATATAATCATGATTGCTTTTTGCATGCAGGCCACCTAAGACAGTTATTTTGTCGGTATCACCAAGCTCTACAAACTCAACTGTAGAACATCTATTCACGATGAAATGATGCTCCACCACTCACAGTCACAAAAGCCAAGAAGATGATAGATCAGAGAAATGGAAAAATGCAGAATGCGCCTCTCTGCTGTTCACAAAGATTTATATCTTTATAAATTTATTGATAATAAAAAATAAAGAATTCTCCCTGCAGCCATAGAAATAACCTTCCCATAAGCTGTAAAACAGATCATATGGCTGAATCAAATCCCTGAATTCCACCATGTTGGAAAGAAGAGAAAAGTCCCTCATGAATCACAAAAGACAGGAACCACTCTGAGTAAAAAATGCCAAACCACCAGTGCAGTGACTCAGGGGTAGACCCTGGTTTCTTTCTTCTGCTACAGTCTTAAAAGCTTCACATCTCTGTCTCACTCCTGCCCTCGTTCAACTGTGGCCCCAATCTCGCATGCTTTATTATGCAAACAATATTTTCCAAAAATATCACACTAACAACGTTGCAAACTCACATCCCCCAAAGTTCTCCTGACTCTGCGTATCTCTCTTCCAAGATTAAGGAGACGAGGCTGACGAACCACCCGCCTCCCTGGTCACTAAGATAAAATAAACTGCTAGTTGAGATTTTTCTGAGCTGTTTCAAAGCATGTCTGATGATAGAGTGCAGAAGCTGTGACATCAATGCCCCACAAAAAACATACTTGCAACCTCTTCTAATTTGTCTTGTGTCTGCGGGGAAACGCCTAGTTCACACATTGCTGAGTCAGTGGTTTGTGATGACAGGTTTGTGCAATGTGTTTTTTGGTGCTTCAGGTGGTTCCAATGTAAACACAAAAACACAAACACAAAATAATTACCAGAATTGGACCTGTGGAGAAGTTGATTTTCCTCTTCGTGGGAGGCTCCTCCTCATCTGACAGACCAGGGGCTTCATAACAGTCATCATACTCCACATACATTTGATCCACCTCCTCTTCTTCTTCCTCCTCCTCTTCCCTGAGGACATGGTCCACATCCCTGTCATCCACAAAGGCTGCGTTCTCAATACCGTACACCACTGGAGAGCCTCCATCCACGATGCTCTCGCCCACCTGCTCCTCCAACTCAGTCGCTTCCTCTGCTACCTCATCATCTTCCTCATCACCACCGTCTTGATTTGAAATAAAACTATATTCTCCTCTGTCCTCTTCTGACTCAGATCCCTCTACGTCCTCGAGGACTCTACCTTCACCCACACTCTCTGTTAACCTTTGTGTCTCTCTTGCAACATCTCTTACCATGACATTAGGAGTGTTACAGTTCTGCATTTCTGGTTGAAAGGTTCTTTTCAGTTCTATCGGTTGCTCTGTAAGGCTTTGCACTGTCTCCTCCTCGAACACACAATCTTCAGCGTTCTCATCTTCATTCTCTTCACTCTCCGAAGACTCATTCTGAACAACCACCAACTCTGCCCGTACCATGCCCACCCCTCTGGAGTCCAGTGATGAGCTCTGGCTGGGTGGATTTTCCCTGGCAGGAACATGTACCACACTGTCATTACTCTTGGATTTTTCAGAGTATTTGGTCCTGTTGGTTTCCTGAAAGCCATCAGCTGATGGAGGAGGCTGCTTCACATCCCTCGGGGGTGGACTATGTGGCTTGCTTTCATCCCGACCAATAGATGTCCTGCTAAATCCATCACTGGTTGACGAGGAGCCCTTGTAGCCGTGGCTAATTGGAGTCGTTTTCTCTGATGAGAGGGGTTTGTGAGTGGCATCACTTGTTGGAGAAACAGACTTGTGGGCTGCATTACTTATTGACTGTTTGTCGATGACACGCGGCATCTGGGATGTATTTTTGTTAGTGGTATTAGTTACAGGTGAAGAGCTAGTGGCTTCTTTGACGGGAGACCTCGGTTTATGTAAGCTGTCCCTTGTTGGAGAGGTAGGCAGTGAGTGTTCAGTGGTACTGTGCTGCTTGGCAGAGACCGTCGCGCCTTTTCCAGCAGCCGTGTTGTTGTCTTCTGAGTCATTCTCAGCCATGTAATTCTCCAACCTCCGAGAAATTGGTCCCGAATTCAGAGACGCTCTAGACACATTCTTTTTCTCACCATCAGCCTTTTCATCTCGACAGTTTTCCGTTGATGTGGGAGTCTGCTCTGATTTGATAGTGGTCTCCGAAGATCCCGATACCCTCCTTGTGCTTTTCCCCTCATCAGAGGCGCTTCCTAGGGACAGGCGACTCACCACTCTGTTCGGAGATTGCTTTTCACCTGCGGGCTGCTCTTTGACGCGTCTTTCAAAGAGTTTTCTGGTCGAAGAAAACTTCTCCGCCAAAGCCACTTTGTCAATCTCAACATCCTCCCCCTTGGGTGTTTTCTCTAAATTTGGTGTTTCGGGGCTTGCGGTGGTGTTGAAGTTGGCTTTCTGTGTGTTGACTGGAAACTGCACCTTCGGCGGGGAAACCGGGGTCGCCTCAGACTTTAAAGGCGACTTTGCTTCTTGACACTCTTGCTGCTGACCATCCATCTGCAGGAATATGTTCTTTATCTTATTCACTCTGGTGCCAAACGGCCTCCCCCTTGAGTCCTCCCGGGTGTCGCTGGAGCCATTTGTATACGATTTGGCGGAGCCCTCAGACTTTGGCCCATCAAAGGTGCATTTGATGGCGTGGAAGTCGGACTTGTATGCGTTTCTGTGGGGGGACGCGCTCCTCAGGGTCCTCTCGCCCACTTTGCTTTCTGCTTTGATCATTTTTGTTTGTTTGTTTCTGCAGCGACGGTCAGAAAAGCAGGGTTTTGGTGAGAGACTGTAGTGGGTTGCTGGTCAACTTTTATCCTTCCACTTTTACGCATGCGGTGCCATGGTGAGGGTGGGGGGGGGGGGAGCTGCTGTGGAGCCCTGTTGTCTCAACTACACAGTCACAGGGAAGTCATCTTCACAGGGAAACAAGCAGGGAAAAGTCGGTTAATACAGAGACCTGACATATATGTACACACCATTAAAGTGCCCATCAAATCATAATGCGTTTTCAAATTCGCTTCAAAACACAAAGTAACGCTAGCTTAAAAGTAACTGTAGCGTGTGGAGTCGTTTGTATGCATTTCGATTGTTATCGCACTTCGAGCGTTAGCTAACCACTGTTAACCCTTTAACTAGCTAGCAACTTTACCGGCACTTAGTTTAAGTAGTTAACAGTGTTAGTTTCGCTGGTAACGCGTCACCAGAGAGGTTAAACCGAAGTTAAACTCTGGGCCAACACTTCAACACTGCTGCCTCGCTCTCAACAACTCATTGTGGCGTTTCAAGTACGAGCGGTGAGAAATGTCCGACACACACCAGCCGAACAAAGGTCAACAACGGTGCTCGCCTCTCACCTCCCACTCGCTTCATCGTGTTCTGCCTCCGAAATGTCGTCCCCGCTTTTTCTTCGCCGTCTCAAACTTGCCACTTCTGGTCGCTCTCCGCCATCATTCCCCTCCTGCTCCCGCAGCAGCAGCGTCGTCCTGCCTCCTCCTCCTCCTCCTCCTCCACTTCCAGACCTGTCTGTCTGTCGCGAGGCGGCGCGCTCACGGAGACGTTTTGGCTGAGCGGGCGCGACAGACGAGAACAGAGAGAGGCTCGGGAGCGCGCACACATTCCAGAGCGGTAACCCACCACTCCGCTCCTCCCCCCACCTCCATTCCCTCCTCCTCCACCATCTCCACTTCCTCCTCCTCCTCCACCGCCACCTCTTCCTCCTCTTCGTCCACCTCCACCTGCTCCGCTTCCTCCAAGTCCTCCACTTCCACCTCCTCCACCTCCTCCACCACCTCCTCCTCTTCCTCCATCTCTCTCTTTTCCACCTCCTCCTCCTGATCCTCCTCATCCACCTTCTCTTCCTCCACCTCCTCTTCTTGCTCCACCTCCTCCTAAACCTCCACCACCTCATCCCCTTTTTCTTTCTTTCTGTCTTTCTTTCAGCTCAACACACAGGAGCTGTAGGCGTGGGAACTAGTTCACTGTATATCAGAGTTCACTATGCACCAGGAAAAACTCTTCAACTAAACTACAACAACAAGTCACCAATTCATGTAACAAGTGTAATAACCACAGTTTCAGGGTTTCCAGTTTACGAGTAGCTTCTCCAAAAGACAATAATAATAATAATAATAATAATGACAAATAAACCAGAAGATTACAGAATAAAACTGCCTCGGTATAATTTAATACACACGCATATATATACAATATAATCACAAACTAAAATAAAAAATACACAGCATAATCACACAGTAAAAACTGTTCTGAAGACCAGTTTATATTTTTTGTTGTTGTATAATGTTGTATCCTGGTGAACATCTAAGTTATAAACTATAGTGAGAGTTTTAAAAGAAACTCACATTGGGGAGGCAGATGAGGTCTAATAAAAGATTGATCAGCGTTCTAAGATTCTCGGTTTTTGTCGATTTATATCTTGGCCCCCGCTGGTTTGAATTAGACCACTCTTTTTCTTCCTTTTTTATGTCTCTTTTAAGTCCCACATTTAAATGGAAGTGCAATCGAGTAACCGTCTGGGGTATTTTTTGATGGAACAACAGTTTCTATTGGAATGACGTAACCCTACTATACTATGCAGCTATATCAAATTTGGTCAAGGCTGAAATATGAACTTGGAAGGTGGATGTCTGCACCTGCAGGCCCCAGATCCTCAGGGGTGTGAAGCCCCAGGTTCACAGCATTTATTTGATTTATGGGCCTTTTTACATAAAAGACAAAAGGCAAGCACAGGTCTGATTATACATTTATCAATGACTGAATTTCTTTCAGCTTATTTAATGTCAGGTAATTGGAACTGTGCAATGTTGGCTCACTGTCACATTGTGAACTTTGTCATGACTCAAACTGGGAAAAATCGAAATTTCTGCCGTGACAAAAGGCCTATTGCTGAGGTGAGTCAAAAAGCTCAAATTTGACTGAATTCAGGAATAGAATTACTTCCAGTTGGGAAGCACCAAGGCTCCATTCAAATCAAAATTCAGTGGAACAGAACCCATTCTATACAGTAAGGTCCCATGGTCCCAGGTCTACAATCCTCTGGGAGCCATAGTTCTTGAAAGGTGTTGGAAAGGTGCAGCCAGCAACAAGACAATGCACGATATGCTTGTCTGTACACTACATATTATACACAGAGGCATGTCAGCGTTTTATATCTTATATCAAAAACATTAAACAGGCAAATTTGGCATCAATTATTGAAACACAAATTAAAGGATTAAAACCACTGCGACAGAAAAGAATTGCGCTAAGTGCAATTTAGACAACAACATGAGCTTGGTCAAGTTCAAACTTGAATTTAGGAGATTGTTCCAGCTCTCACTGTTTTCCAACATATGATAGGGGACTGGTCTCACTTCTGTATACACTGGGATTTTGCCTCAGTATCCTTCACATAACACACAGTGGGTCGGGTATATCTATATGGCCTGAATAAAAATAGGTCACCAGCAGATATCCTATATACATCAGATGTTTGCTCTTCCATACAAGGTGTTTTTAGACATTTGTGTTCTATAAAATATGCTGATATAATCTGTTAGAGTGATTCCACAGAACATCAGGATCAGGATAAAAACTTTCACAATACAGTGCAATGCTTTCAGTTTTTTCGTACGCTATTCAAAACCAGGTCCCTTCCCCTGACGGCAACACTCTTGCAATTTAACTCAAAGTTGATCCACCACATTGCATCTGTTTTCACTGAGATCAGCCTCAAAGATTCTGAATGAGGGATGTGTAGTCAGATTTCCTCCGTGGCTGAGAACCTACATTGCAAAAATACCGTCCAATCACAGGAAACAGGAGCCAGAACAAGTGGAAGAAGATACGTGAACTCAACTTCAACTTGTATAGACATCATCTGAACTTTTTACAAGATGATGAGGATGAGGATGAGGATGAGGATGAGGATGAGGATGAGGATGAGGATGCAAATTTGAATAACACATATATCAGTTATGTTTGTCTAGGACTTAGTCTTAGTTTAACTTACGTTTACATTTTTTATTTTCCATCCTTTAAAAGTGGATGTCTGATGAGCTCTCAATACATTTCTATATATATATTACATGCAGCTAAATATGAGGAGCATTATGCAAGAAGAGGGCAGTAATTATTGATAAATATGAACTAGACTAGAAGAAGCTTAAGCAGATGGTGATCTATATACCGAGGCGTGGTCATTTATTTTTCAGTTGCCTAAAGTCTAATCCCATCTACATTTTTAATGCATGCGAAACATGAAATATTCAACCCGCCCATCTTCTTCCAGAGAGCGATACTGCACTCAATCATCAGAATGTCATAAAGAAAACTGACAGACCTTCACCCATCAAATCAAAGCTGTAAATTAGTGTTTTTTAAACATTCAGAGAGAGTTCTTGGGAAAAAGTCCAGTCCTCAGGCATTTCCTCTGGAGTTATCTGCCCTCACATTCCATCTGAGACACAGTTATCTGATATGTTTCATATATTTTATGCGGCTTCTTTACAACCACTTACACGCGTACATAGTTTATGTGAGTTCTTGTTAGTTTACACTGCACATTATGTCTTTCCATTCATTCCTCTTTATTTGTTTTATGCTGGTCAGAGGTCCAACATTTGGGCGCCATGAGGTTGTGAGTCTGAACAGTGTAAATTACAGATCACCGAGTTTTAAACAACAATTTCCGTCACTGTGTGTATTCAATCTTTCTTAACTCTCTTGAGTAAGGGTCAAGTTGGGGAAACAAATTATGGACGAGAAGAGAAACTAATTCAAGAGAAGTGTGATTCAGTGTTTTAAGGCTGCATGGATCTATAAGAGTTCAGGATTACCAAATGTCTCAGCAAACGCTCATCCCCATCTGTGTGCACATCAGGTTTGCATGTGTCAGTGTGTTTACACACGTTTCATTTCATGGCTTCCTGGATCCTCTCCTAGCAACTGCGGGTCTAAAGAGCCGTACTGTACATACACTTCAGGGAGCAACATGGCACACAGCAACCAAGCCAGTCGTCCCTAGTAACCCTTTAAACAACATCCAATGAACGAGACAAACCAAATGGAAACAGGAGCCCTCGAATATATCTGGTCTGAGGAGCCAGTGGAATCTTTGAGATGATGTTTGAAACACAACATGGAGCACAGAACTGCTGCTCCACCTGGACCTGAAATACTCTGTGCATGATGTTGAAATAATGCCATACTGCTGTCTCTCAGGTTTTTCTGTACACATATCAGTTATTTCATTTTTTTATTTTCATGGTGTATATGGGGTTATTTGCACATTTACCTGCCATAGATAAAAATATTAAAACCTACTTTCACCTATGTGTGATTTAGTTTGGGACTGAAACATGTCGTTACTGTGGTTTGTGACCTGCCAGCGTGAGGAACAAAGGTGGTGCGGTAAAGTCGTGCTGCCGTGCATGTTGACATTTCCACACATTGTTGTGTGTTGGTCTGCTGTTGCTGTTGTGACATGGTGGTATGCAGCGTTACAGGAATGTGTGTTTTGGTGTTGTGCATGCTCCAGCCTGAGCTCAGCCTCACATCTCTGCTATTTACATAAGTCAGAGATGGGCAAGAGTGAGGGTGGGGGGGGGTGGACTGGGCACATGCACTTTGTGTAAACATGCTTTTAAATGGAAATTATTGTTTGAGGACATAATCCTAGCTTAAGGCTCACTTATTGAAAATCAAGTTAGTAGGTGGTATTTTGTAAAAAACCTTCAATATTATTTTTAGGTGTAGGGCAGCGTACTTACGACAATAAAAATGCATAAATTCTTTGGAAAATGGTGCTTGAATATTTCATACGTACAGTATACAGTTTTATACATATACTTTATCAATGCTGAACAACCCTAAATGGTGTAGGCTTTTTTGGAAATTCCAAATGATTTCTTTAATACCCAAAATAAAGCCTTTTCTCTCTGAACCCCATTCTTTTCTGGGTTGATTAACTTGTAAAAAGAAGATGCTGCCATCTTGTGGCAGATAGAAGCACACGCTGTCAAATACTGATTCCAAAAATGTGATAAACACCAGGAGCAGTTGATAACTGTCTGGGGCCCCAGTCCCATTACTAACAGCCGAAATGAAACAAAATAAAACAAAAAAAAGAGAATAAAAATGAATAATGTAAGTAGTTATGTGTACATGATTAAATCTATGACGTATGGTATCAAATATCGTTTTACAATTGTTTAATACAGTACACAGCAATAAAATGTAACATAAGATAAAATAGTTTCAATCATTACCAGATGGGAAATTTGATTATTTATTATTTTCATCTCAGTGAAACGTTGCTATTATTTTTGTAGTTGGTGCAGATAGTCGAAAATCTGTTCTTTGGGTCTGAAGTCAAACTTTCTTATATTGGGGTAACCCTAACCCTAAAAGGCAAAATTCTACTTGGGTAGAATCTTATCTGTAAGCAGTGGAAACTATCCTCTAGTCCTACATGGTACATGGATTATTATCTCATTCATAACAGTGTATCTGTTGTTTTACTCTTTGACTCTGCAGTCTTTTCTCATTGGTTAAGTAACGATGGGAAAATAAACTTCTTAACCGCAACCAAAAAAGTATGTGAAAAGACAGAGTGCCCAGACGGCTTTGTGAAGCTGCACCACAGAGTCTCTATACTTCTGTCGCCGTTGCCACGGCAACTGAGGGAGGCCAATGACCTTTTCATTGTGTGGCCTCTTGTTACAAAGCATCAATTTCTCAAGGCCATTATAGAACGGCTCCCAATTTGATAGGAGACAAGCCAACAGTCCCTATTCAATGGAGGCAGTTGCTGTCAGCCATTTGCATGCTTACGTTCATTCCTACAACCACCGTGGTCATCATGATAAGGAGAGGCAATGCTCAGTGTTACCACCAAGCCTTCTGTCTGTGCTTTGCAACACCAACTCCTGCAGAGAAGTCACTCATTGTGCGGATTGGACACTGTATTTAGACGGCTGCCTGCAATACTTGTCTTTGTGAAAGTGTAATAAATCATAGTGCCATAATTATCCCTCTGAATATGATATTTTCACAGAATCACAGTGAACAATATTTTTTATATTTGGACAAATTCCATTTCAGAGCCAGGTTTTTAAGATCAGTGATCTGTGTGGGTGAGAAAGTTTTATGTGGTGACAAAAGCGGAGCAAAGACATCGGCTGGTACGAGCTGCTGCAGTGTGTGGGCTGTGTTGCCCATGTTTGAGATGACCTGTTAAAAAAATCACTGTTATTGTTTTATAACTTATGTTGCTTAAAGGGGAGAGAATTCTACATCAAAATGAAATGTACTCACTCCAAAATAACATTGAAGTCACACTGCTATGATCGTCCCCTCATGAAATGATACTGAAAAGTGTTTCTAACATTTAGTCTCGTCCTCACTCATATAGTGTGGATGTCATAATAGCACAATACAGCTTGTAAATTGGCCAGCTCATGTGAAAGATTTAAAAAACATAACAGTATAACCTTAATGGAAGCATTGGCCGGAGTGTATAGTGCGTGGAAATTACCTCTGTACATAAATATATATAATACTCTGTCTGCAGTAGAGACCTTACAGTGTAAATGCTCCCTCACAACACTCTTCACTACTTTACATCTTTTCCCCCTCTAACTCATTTAGATACTGCTGATGCTTGACAGGTGAGCAGCAGAGACTATTTGCCTGTGAGGAGTGAGTGAGAGAGTGAGTGTTTGGGGGCAGATGAAGTGGTCCAGCCCTCTCCTCCTCCTCCTCCTCCTCCTCCTCCTCCTCCTCCTCCTCCTCCTCCGCAGAAGCAACAGCAGCTGCAGCAGCAGGAGAATCGCAAGATGGTAGCAGCGCACACTTCTTCACATTCGTCG
Source organism: Verasper variegatus (assembly GCA_026259375.1). Taxonomy (NCBI): domain Eukaryota; kingdom Metazoa; phylum Chordata; class Actinopteri; order Pleuronectiformes; family Pleuronectidae; genus Verasper; species Verasper variegatus. Next base: position 11,801,781 of record CM048052.1, read on the forward strand.
GAATCTACTGAGTGGATTATTTGTCTGGACAAAAGGTAATTCATTTCACTGTGATGTCAGTGTCTTTTTTTATTTCCCCAAATAATTGAATTTAACAGAATGATGAGGGATTTTTTTAGCAGATTCTGGGCGTCGTGCTTCAAAAGCTGAATGAAAACATTGCTGTCGACTCTGTAGTTTTAATTTCCCAGTGGGATTGAGACTCACAATTGGAATCAGGGTGATCATGAAAGCCTCAGGTGTAAGATCATACATTTATATGATGAGTTCATTTGTTTGTCATTACCTTACTGCTGGCTGAGGGTTTGAAGCTAAATTAGTTTGCGCAAACTGTAGCTCCGGGGAGCATTAACACAACAGAATTTCAAGTAGGTGTTTGATGTGCTTTTAAAAGTTCATTTGCACTGACTACATTCATATTTGACTCTAATATGCACATCCAGCAGTTCTACTTACTAAATTATAATTGTGATTATTGCTAATATCCAGGACAAATAGTGTGATGGTTTACATGCACAGTGTGAATTACTAAAAAATGTTATTCTGGGTGTAGAAGTTTCAAAAAGATATGTCAACACAGTTCCCTCATAGTCTCTCTGGATAATGTACACACACTAAGCTGCCACTTATTTGCTACAATGTGCAAAGTTTAGAAGTTCAATACAGCATTGAACAGCCCTGCAGCTTCTGTGGACACTGTCTCCGAAGGTGTTTGATTTTTTGAGGTGGTGAAAATAAATGGATTGCAGTGCAGTATAGATTTGAATGTTTCATAAGAATTATAAGCATGTGGATGCCTCATCATTATCATCATGGAATATGCTTTGTAGCCTCGAGGCCTGTTTATTCACAATTTAGCCTCAGACTAAATTCAGCCACAAATCACTGTGGAAATCTTGGCCAGAACAAACAACCAAAAAACTACTGTATGCACACCTGTCCAGTGCTTTAGTGATGTGACCTAATTTTGATGATAAGAGCTGTGAACACCTTACAGATCTATGAATCATCGTCCCTTTGCGCACCACTGACAGATGTGTCGCACAGCTGCAATGTGAATATCTGCAATTTATCGCAAATAACTGCAACGTGTGTCGCTGTATACATGCTATAATGAGGTTTTACACTTTACACTCAAAATGGGTGGCTGGCCACAGCTCAGATAAGATACACGGGATGAAAGGGGGAGAACGAGGGGCGCATCACAAACAGAGGTTCAAAGTACATCTATAAACAGCCACGTGACGCAGTGTGCCAGACGTGTTTACACAGTAATATCCTCTGGTTAGTTATAGGCCTCTGGTTTTCCAGCAGATAGCCTGTGTGCTCCACCCGTGGGCTTCACCTTATCATTCTGTTGCAATTAAATGTTGCAGGTCACTCACTGAACTTAATTGCGCTTCTACAGAAGATAACACTACAAAAAGACACATTTAAATGGATTTTATATCAGTTTGATAAAGAACGTAGCAGATGCAGAAATATACAAAACTCTATATCTCACAGTTGGACTTTAACTTTAAAGTAGTTTTCTTATTTAGTTTGTAGTGTTTATGTTTCATAGATACTGAAAAAGCTGCTTCGTCCCGAAACACATTCTGTCCTCACTTCGACCCTGTGTCAGCACTTTTTTTGAAGGTGTTTTTTGTGTTGCTGACTTGTTTCCAAACAGACATCTTGGCTTCATGTCTGAAACCCAGTCTCCCACACATCTCTCTGCTGTGCCTTGTTGTGCTCACTCTGCCACAGTACACCATGTGGAACTAGGAGAGTAGATTTGTCCCTTTCCTGCACAAAAAGACGAGGGGATCTCCCCCGTTACACGTGGCTGCAGGTGTGATCATACAGTCTTATCAGGAAGTGCAGAGAATGGAGATAATGTGACTCTACTGTCAGGTAACAGGTTGCGAGGGAATACATGATGAAAGAGCCTTTTGCTCGAAAGCTGGTGCTTAAACACTTTTATTGTACCACGACAGAGCGGAAAATATATTAGCACGATAAATCGTTTTTTTGGAGAGCCAGAAAAGTGTTGCAGCACTGAAGCAAAGCTTTATTTCCCCTTCCTGAATTATTGATACAGTTATATTTCACTTTTTAAAGGGAGAACATGGATTCAGAGGTGTTGTATGCTATAGAAGAACCACCCACATGTTACATCAGAGCTTCTGGATTCAGTGTAGTGTTGATGTGAAAGGGGTCAGCATTTTCTGCTACAGTTTGTTTCTCTCATTGTAAAAGCAACAAAATATCGAAACAACTTACTTTTATATTAAAGTTCAAGTATTTCTATAATTCTAAAATCATCTAATATCAAATTTCCTAGTAAAATACTAACTTTTATTGTTGATCTTTATTTTTTTCACGACAAAACACTGAGATAAAGTTTTTATTTCTGTCATGATAATGATCACAAAACGTAGTAACTTCCCGTTAATCCGCATCTGCACCAAAATATAATGGTTCTTGTAAGGCCCAGGCCCCATCCCCCCACCAAGTTGGCTGGATATCTGTTTTGTAGTCTTTGCTTAATTCTGCTAACAAACAAACAAACAGACACAGTTGAAAACAAAACCTTCTTGTGTGGAGATAGTTATGATTGGGAAACTGTGATTTTTCTGAAAGCTCCAATATTGGAACTATATTGACTGACTTGGCTCATGCCTCATATCAGCCTGGGACATTCAATGTAATTCAACCAAACTTAATTGACATGTTGTTATATTGTCAATGCACATGACTTTAATCCTCACACAAACAACCCTGTAGTCATGCAGAACACACTTGTTACTTGTCTGTCCTCTTGAAAACTGGATCAGACTGTGTCGGTCCAGGCTGCATGCTGTACTGTGCAAGTGTAAGGGTATAAGAGTAATAACATAGAGTTGACCATGAAAGTGAAAAATACTGCTGTGCAGGAATTGACTGGTGTCACGTCCCTCCTACAGAGCTAGAGATGGAGTTACGCTGCTTGGGCTGCAGCCTATTTAGGTGCGTCATGGACATTTAATTGCGCAGTTACCTGTAAATGACCATTTTCTCCTCCTTTCTTCAGACCAGCAGAGCGCTCTGGAGAAGATGTCGACATCATCCTTGCACGTCTGAAAAATGCAAAGGCCTTCGAGAGATTCCACACCAGTTTGCTGCAGCAGATCTGCCTGTGTGGATTCTACGAGTGTTTGGAGAAAGGCATCACGTGTATGTCCAGACACGAGCTCTGAAACAACAAAATAGGTCATCAAAAAAAGGTTGATTTATTCAAACTGTGCTGTGTTTTTTTTCAGTGTATCGCCAAGGAGACATCGGCACCAGCTGGTACGCCGTCCTCTCTGGTTCGCTGGACGTCAAAGTCTCTGAGACATCACGTCATCAGGTACGACTGATATGATTGCACAAGCATGACACCCCAGTTTTAACTGAAATATGGGATATGAAGGTAGAAATGGTGTTTGTCATCTGTCTACCCTATTAGCATTCCACATACAGCATATCAGGAATCCTCCCATCGTTTTCAAACTATCACTTTGTGTGCCTATTCTCTAAATGTACAACCTCTCCGTGCATCTCTCTGGGAAGATTAGTTATTTCATCAGTAAAGCCTCACTTGAAATTCATCACGCATGCAAAAGAATCCACACCCAAGCTTGTTTGGAGTGTACATGGGCTGTAAAGAACGTTTAACACTTTAGCTTGAATAATTTTGAATACCATGCAGCTTAATACACCTCAGTTTGTCTGGATGCTGATTGGAGTAATATCTGTGCAGACTGGAGTGCATGCGTCTGTCTACCATAAGTGCTCAGGTGATTGCCTCTAACCCTTTGAGAGTAGAGCACTGTTTCTCAAGTGTAAAGCACAAAGTATTATCTTGAGAAGAATAAGGACATTACATTTGCATAGTTCTTGTCTGGCTGCATGTGTTCCTGTAATGAAGCAATGGCCCATGCAGGGAACTCCCTCTGTTTCTGTTACAGGATGCTGTTACTATATGCACACTGGGGACCGGCACGGCGTTCGGAGAGTCGGTCCTGGATAACACCCCCCGACATGCCACCATAGTGACACGGGAAATTAGCGAGCTCCTGCGTATTGAACAGAGGGAGTTCAGGTCTCTGTGGCAGGTGAGCACCTCTGTTTGCTTCATCTTTGGATTCGTCAGACTGCAGGAAACCTCTGTCCACACTGCAGCTGGTGACAAATATGTAAGAGATTCACACTCTTATCACTGATGTGTTTTGTTCCTTCAGAGGACAAAGACCACACACCTTACATAAAGTATACACATTTCATTACACTGAACATTTATTTTCTGGATTTATACTAGCCAGGCCATGTGACTCTGGCCGGAAAGTGACACAAAAACAACACACAGCACACCAGGGTTTGAAAGAAGTTAGTCTGAATTAAGCTGGCAAAAATCCAAAATCTAACTTACATGGCACTTTATCTACAGATCCATACATTATTGCATGGGAATCTAGTGAAAATGTCAAAACATGCCATGTCTTTCAATGTTAAAGAAAGTTGAAAAAACTAAATAATCCCTGATCCAGATCTGCTACAAAATGTAATGGGTTATTCCCTGACTCATACCACATGGTGAAATATACAGGTAAACAATGTCTTTTTTACTTATCTAAAATAAAAACATGACTCATTTTACATTGTTAAAGTTATTGATTTCAGATGCAAATCAGATCTGTAACAGTTGATCAGTCGCATAAGGCAGCACTGATACATTATCCTCTAATCGTCTGATCCACTGAGGAGGAGGATTCTAGTCGTCTGTCTGATTCTGCTCTTGTTGGAGAGTCGAGCTGAGCACAAGCCAAACCGTAGGTGGTGTCCAACTGTTTGTGTGGATGAGTGGACAGAGGACTGGGAATTTATTGTTTGGCCCACGGCATGAATAATGTGAGCCATCCACTTATTATACTGTAACCTTCTACTCCCAGGTTTGTGTGTGTGCTTGGATATTGGTTTTATTGGGGTGGAGGAGCTTTGCACCTTGTGACCACCAGGTGGAAGTACAGTTCAGAGGAGAAGCTGTCACTCTGGCCCTGACTCTTTCAGAATAGTCTTCCACAACAAGTAATGATTATAATAAACTTTATTTATGTGGCCCTTTTCTTAACAAAGTTACAATGTGCTCAACAGAAAGAATAAATATGGAAGAGGGGAATAAACAAATTCACACACAAAAATAAAACACTCAATACATTTATTAAAGGTTTGTGATAAAAGGATGTTGCCTGTTTGATCTCCAAAGGTAAATGTTCTAACTGCAAAGGCCTGTTCATCCTTACTCACCAGCCTATGATTTGGAAATAACCAGTGTTGGGGAAGATAGTCAAATATTTAAATGAGAGTAGAAATAAATAGATAAATATGTACTCAAGTAAAAGTACCACATACAAGCAAAAGTAAGTAAGTACCTGCTTTTAGGTGTAATCAAAGTATAAAAGCACAACATTATAATTTCCCTCTCGCTATTGATTATTTTTTTAAATCTAAAAACAATATGAACATGTAACGCAATGACTTGTCGTGGAGTAGAATGTACAGATATTGGCTATATGTGTTGTATTAAAATTAGTACATGAAAAAGAATTAGTACTTTGTTAGATTCCTCCACTGATAAGCAGTGTAAGTCCGATCCATTATATTCATGCAGCACCTGTGAGATAACTAGGAGTCTATCTTGCTGTGTCGGGACAAACATGAAACTTAACATTATAAATATTTAAATTCACTGTGACATGTTAGTGGAGAAGTAAAAGATTTATCAAAGTAGGTTGTTTTTCCTGAGTCTCTCACCTCTGCCACTCCCGGGGCTGTTGGCTGGAGGGCGTCCTGCTGTGTCGAGGCCCTTCTTCTCCCTCCCAGGCCCCCTCCTCTGTAATGGGCTGGTTTCCTGAGAGACACAGCCCATTTCCTCTGGGACTGAAGGGCACAAGCGGGTTACATTAGGACCTGTGTGTCTCTGTCAGGGCAGTGGTCAGCTGTGGCTGGATGTGTGTTCAGGATCACTTGGAGGTACTGCTAACCTACATTCACTTCACCTCTGCCCCGAGGCCACCTCTTCACTCAGGTTTGTTCCAGATGAGATTTTATGGCCTCTGACTCCGGTGCATCACATTGTTGTATGCTGGCTCCTCCGATCTGTGTGGGTTTGGTTATTATATAATATAATGAATTTGATGTATTTTGTTCCATCATGTTTAACTGATATTTTGCAATTTACAGTATAATTTAGTGCAGTTTTTGAATGTTGGATCAGTCTTGTTCAACGGCATTGGATAACAAAATTCATGTCATGTGACCTCTTTTCCAACTCAACTACATCAAACTCTACAGGAGAGTCATTTTTTCTGGAGGTGTCTCCACTGACTCGTGTAGTGTTCCCCACTGCCTTTTTCTGATTGTTTCTTCACTTGGATTTCTGGATTTAATAATTTACTGTGCAGAATAATATACAACACTATAGAAGCTTGTTATGAGCATCATTTTCATGCTCCAAGCAAAGTGCTTTTACAAGTCTGGATTGGCTATGCAATGTTTCCTCTTTAAAACATGTGTAACTCCAATCATTGATCCAGTTCAGGTTGATTTGCATTTGTCCAAATTATATATTCATTTTATTTCCTGATGTATTTTAGCCCAGAAAACCATGACAACCGTTTACAGCATTAGCATCGATCCTCTGTTGTTACATGGGCAGATTTTGTTTTGTTTCACAAGTCTGCAAAACTGTGACTGAAGGGCTGTCGAGTCAAAATTCCCACGATCAGCCTGTTGACTGAAAATCGTTACACTTGCTCTTGTTCTTTTTCATAATTAATTGTTCTTACAGCAGTTTTAACAAAAGGCTCTGGCAACGGTGTTTATTTGGTCCTCTCCGTTTTGCTGCAATGCAGAAAGAGTGATGTATGTTTTTCATTGTTGCTAGTGGCTTCACGCTGCAGACTGCCTCTTGCCAGTTTTACTGTGGCGACAAACTGCCTCCAACTTCCGTCCCTGCATGCGAGGATCACTGGGTGCTTAAATAGTGTAGTTCCGCTCCTTCACTCAGGTTAAATAACATCTGAATGGCATTTTGCGAAGCATGAAAACATAAAGCTGCGTGAGGTAAGTAAAGCCCTGGAAACCTGGGTGAACAGAGGAAATGTTCTTTGATGCCATTGCAGCTGGAGAGAGATTGTAAAGGGACGATTTCAAGGGAAATGCACCACTTATCCTGCTTTGCTGAAGAAGAAGCCCGAGGAAACAAACGTGCACACCTCCTCCTCCTCCTCCTCCTCCTCCTCCTCCTCCTCCTCCTCCTCCACCTCCTCTTCCTCCCACACAGATCTGTCCTCCCTTAGGCCGAGCACTTTTACAAAAACTATGCCAGAGTGAGCACACCAATGCCCCAATGAACCAATGGATCTGTCCATGTCACTTATTCAGTGTATATCTCCCTCCTGTGTTTACATCTTCTCCTTAAGCTAATATAAGGATATGGACATATACTTTTTTTGTGCTGTAGATGCAACAAATGCATTCTATTTGCAAGTTTTCTTTTTTCCTAATTTGTTCCAATACTTTCTGCATGTGTGACTGTGGCAAGTGCACACGAGGGGACTCTCCATGCATGAGCGGTCCATGGACATCACTCATGCATGCAAGTTTGATATTTTCTTGTGCTGCTGACTGCTACAACCACTACGATCGGGGCTTTCACGCTGCTGCGCACGTGACAGAAGCTGGATTCTGTCACTGGGAACAAGTGACTGTGTGCTTGTTTGTTTAACACAGCAGATATGGGCCAAGCTGAGCATGCACACACACACACACACAGACACAGTTGCCTGATCATCAATTCGCTCTTCACTGTGTTTCCTGCCTCCGACAGCCACCGTGATTGAAACAACACAAGTGTAATTTGTTTTTTTTAGGTCGTAAGGCGGCTCTGTTACTGTCACAGCAGCGTTCATGTGGCCTGGACAGGAAGCTTTGTTATTGTGCATCAAATTACACATCACAGGAGGACTGTTGCACGGCACATGCTCTGAATGCCACCATGTTACAAATGGGTGTATTCTTCATGTGTGTTTGTGCTCGGAGCATGTCTGCTGGGTGCAGAGCTGAGAGCACGACAGGGGTGTTCGGTGTGTCACTAGCATCAGTCCATGTAGAAGTAGCCTGGTGGGCTGCCAGTGGAGAAAGCTGATGAACAGGAAGTGGCAGGGGCGCAGCGTGCCCTCTGGTGTCTCAGGATTGGGGCGGAGGGGGGCTGGAAAAAAAACACGAGACCACATGAGTTCTCAGGCTGTTCAACATCCATGTACCGAGCCGCATCCAGAGCCTGAGCGTGTGCAGCGGATATGTGCACGGGGAGATTGAATCGAAAACATTTGTGTTTTATCCCCTTATCTCTTATCACAGAGGTAATGACAAAGCCTGGCATGTGAACTGGAAACTGTGAAATACAAAAGACCTAAAAAACTGCACTCCCTCTGTCTTTTATGATCCAACAACTTTTCCTCTAGCGCCACCATGAGGCCGACAGTTGTGGGTCAGAGTCAAATTTCTCAAAATCTAATTTGTGGGTGGCAGGAGGAGAAGATAATGAAGATGGAATATGTTCTCTTTCCAGTGCCTCCATTTCCTATTGTCCCTCATAAAATACAATGTACCAGAGTTTGAAATTGGTGCCTGTTCAATATAACCCCTTGTTCCATGAAATTCAAGATGACTAATGACAAAACCTAGAAAGAGGAATAAACATCCATCTCATGGTTTTCCTAAAATCACAGAGGCTAATCAGTTTGAGTGTGTTCCGTCAGTCGGGACTATAAAGTGACAGAGTCCGATATGACACTGATTCAGCTGATCTGTTGTTGTTTCTGGTCCTTCTCTCAGTTTCTTAGTTACATTTCTTGATTTTATGAATGAGGTTGGAGGAAATGTCAACAAGAAACAAGAAACTATATTTACCTCTGCCAAGGAGGTCGTGTTTTTCATCTGTTTTCATCTGTTTATTAGACAAAAACTACTGTGGATCACCACAAAACTAGCTGGAAGGATGCAGGATGAGTCAGGGAAGAACAGACTTAACTTTTGTGCAGATCCAGCAATTTCTTTTTGCTTTCTTTTTTTGACATTTTTACCAAAATCCCATAATTCATGGATCTTGATGAAAAAAACATGTCATATTTAGGGGAGTGTGTGAAATTTGGTGCAGCTTTAATGAATTTAAGGGAACTGTTGGACCTTGGTGGAGTGACGAACTCTACTGAGTTTTATTCTAGTTTGACAAAAAGGCTGCACTAGGGTTGTAACAATTTTACTCAAGTAACAACAATGGTTCTCTTGCAAATCTGCCATTAATCAGTAGAGACACAGTACTATCCCTCTGAGAAATGCTTGATTTGGTTAATTTCTTAGCTCCGGGAGTTTAATGCAGCTGTCCTGTGTCTTTGATAAGAAACAAGGTCAAAGATACCATCTGGTCTCTGTACTTAAGAGGAAGAGGCTCAGCGATAGGAGCAGGAGTCTGGATGATGCTGTCTGTACATCTGTCTGTACATTAAAGGGTTGGACTTCAGAAAGGACAAGATTCTAAAAGTTTAACCAAATGATGAAGGTATTAGCAATTTATTTTGACATCTCGGCTGCCTTCACATCCCGTGTGTGCCTGGCTCGACTTGCATTGCAAAGGTGGCCATGCTGAAAATGAATGAGTGACTCTATTAGGAGTGTAGTGGCTCTAGTGGAGAGAGAGAGAGAGAGAGAGAGAGAGAGAGAGAGAGAGAGAGAGAGAGAGAGAGAGAGAGAGAGAGAGAGAGAGAGAGAGAGAGCATGCTCCTGTGTGCTCACTGACTGGAGTTGAGTAGTCACCCTAGCAACTGCTGCTCAGAAGAAGTCGGCGGCTGACTGGCACTCTGCTGCTCTTACACAGTTTTCTGGCTCGCTCAGTGGTGACAGGGCTGCTGGACCATGTGTGACCACGCTGCGTATGACCCACGGCCAGTGTGACACTCAGGGACGCTCAGAAGTGGATTTACATGCTCGGAGTGTTTGTTAATGCCTGGATGAAGAGGGTGTGGAGGATCTTCCAGTTGTAAAGAACAATAATAGGCTGCATGTGGACGCTGATCTTTAGGTAATCTTTCTCAAACTTTTTGAACTGTGCAATGCTTTTAATTCATGAGGAGTACTGTGTAAGATTTTGGGGTAAACAATTACCCCATTTTAAGGATTAAAGTTCCTGCAGAATTGTTCTTGCTTGTTCAGAACTTCCTAGAAATTATTAATATTTGCAAAATGTATTGCATTTCTACTTAAAATAAAAAAAAATTGAATTTATGTTGTAACTGTTCCTGTGAAAATCAAATATTTATGAAGTACAGTGACACTCTAGGGACAGTTCTTCCCCCCCACTTGTTTCCAGAAGTGTGCCTGCAAGAGTTCAGAATATTCACTGGATGCCTGGAGAACAGTTTGCACTTAAGTAATCTGGGGGTGAATTATTAAAAATACAAGAGTGCATTCATGCACGTTGATGCTCACAATGCCATAATGTGCTCGGGCATGTAAGAGCGAGGACGAGGCATGAACTGAAAATGCACCGACGTGACTTGGTTAATATCTTCACCGATCTGACGTTATGACGGAGATAAGACTGGACTTATCTGTGGACTCATACACATAATCACTCAAAGCATAGCAACAATGTGGATCACACAGAGACAGGGCTGTATGCTCAACAGCTTCTCACTTAATGTTTACAGTGTTTATGATGTTTTTAGTCACAGGATGCGTGAGCTAACATGACACAGTGATGTGAGAGCTATGCTGCTGCCCTGAACAGTGAAGTTAGGATGTGAGAGCAAATAAACACAACCAAACTTCACTGGGGTGAAACAGAATGGGTTCATAAATTATTGCAGACATTTCTATATATGTCTTTATGTTTGTATTGTGATTTCATGTAAAAAGCTGTGTGGTGAATGAATGCAGAATCAAATCAGAGATATCTGTCTACTCTACATATACCTGTCAATTTGTCAAGTAAATCAAAAATTATTTGTAAACATCTTTTGTTTTCCAAAATGTTGAATCTTTCATTTTCAAAAGTGAAATATTATCATTTCTGGATCTTGGTACCTGTAATTACAGAGTCACATATGATCAGTATTCATATTTCAACAGCCAGACAATGAGTCAAGTTCTAATAGTTTTCAAGTATTACTATTTTTAACTTTTTAGTTTAGTTTTTTTTGAGTGACCGTTCATTGATATAAAGTCAAAGACACAGCTGTGGATCAGGAGGTCGAACGGGTCGTCCCCTGACCAACAGTTTGATTAACATCAATAGAGAAATGAACATAGCTGCATTGTATGAATGTGTGTGTGATTGGGTGAATGGCAGAACTGTACTTTGTCATTATTCAACATAATCTTTAAAATCTAAAAACGTCTCTTGGTTTGTCATCACCTTTTCTGCAGTTAAAGAAAAGCCCCTTGTTAAAGTTGTGTATCTGCCGTCTGCTAGATGATGGTTCTGAAGTCAGGTCGATATTTGTCAAGGGCCCTTTAAGCTCCTTAAAGATATAATAGATGTTATCATTTCACTTCATCGGTCTAATTCCTGAAGTGTTTGAAACAGCAGCTCAGAGTAAATCAATTTAAAGCCTCAGATCATAATCTTGCAATGTGATGGAATCAGTTCATAAAAATACCACAATAGATTCAGGTGACTACATCGTCTGGGTGTCAAATTGTGAAGGATTATTTGACTCAGTAGAATAACCCTCAAGTCCCATCACATACATGCTTTACACTAACAATCGCATGTGTTCAGAAACCTAAGCACCACAAATACAATTGTGGATTTTATGCACAGAGATGTGTGTGAGTCCCAGTGGAGCTTGTTTCTGACCCTTGTGCGTCCATTTGTCAGGAAATGCTGATCTCCTGGAGCAACTTAGTGATCCTAAAATCCCCTAGAAAGTGATTTACTGCTCTGCTGTCCCTCCACAACTGGAGATAATGGATGATAAGGAAACCTCTGCCACTGCTATGGGCTATAAATGATGGACTGTAGGGAAGTAGCTGCACAAATCTCACCCAGCGGATGTTTTACTGTGTCATAAAGCGTTGTTATGCATATTTGAATTTGCATTTCTGGGTGACAAAGCAAGCACGTTTGACTTTAGATGTCTTTCTAAACAAGGCTTATAAACCTAATCAGGATGTCAACAGGGTTTTTACGTATTCATTATAAGATTTCATCATTTTCCAGTACACTCGCAGTATTTATCTCTCTAGCTGTTGTGTGAACGGATTTAATGCTCTAATAATCATCTGGAGTTAAAATGATAAAGGCCAATGTGTGATTCATTCAAAGGAATAGTTTCACATTTTGGGAAATTGGCTTGTTTGACTGATGCAACAATAATGTGTGAGAGTGGGAACAGTCTTGTCATCTAACTGTGTGCAAGTATCAGCCAGAAAGCATAAGTACCCAAATATTGTACTATCCATTTAACTGTAAAGCAATATTCTTCTGGGTGTCAGGTACTCAACAACTCCCAATACAATTAAGAGGAAGTAACAACAAAGACGAAGTGCCTGCTTTAAATCTCCCTGTCACACAGTAGTAATCTAAGAATGAGGACTATGGGAGTTCACCTTTTGATACATCACACAATTGCAGTGAATTGAAAAATTAGCCTCCAGCCTCCAAATTTAAACTGAGATACTCAAATCTCCCTAGATGTACAATTATAATCTGTAAAGTTTAGAATATTTGCTTAAAAATAACATAAACAATTCAATGATTCATCAATTACCTATTGATTTTCTGTCTGACGAATCAGTTAATTGACTAATGGTTTTCGACAAAGAGACAATATAACTAAAATTATAAGATAAAAATACGCTGATACAAGCAAAGGGTAAACCGAAGTGACTCAACGGACGACAGTGAGGTGGAGGTTGTGAAACAGTTGCTTATAGAAACAGGTGTATTATGTGTTTTACGAGTCAGAGACATCATTACTGACATAACAGAGACTGAGTGCTTTTTACACACCTGACCATGGTTCTAATCCTCCTCTAAAACAACAGCAGCACCGTGTGCAGCGGACTCAGCTCCTCATGGGAGAACAGCTTTATTAGTTCAGACGGGATGAGTTCATTTGTTTCTGTGCGGCTCAGTTTAAGTGCTCCTCCCTAATCCTAAATCCTTCAATTGTTGACAAAGATTGGCTTAGTGAAGTGACTCTGAAAGCTTCACTGCATCGATTAACTCTGAATGATTGATTAATCTGATAATTAGGTTCATAATCTGAGTATGGGGTTGACTACAGTTGTTTTGAAACCTCACAGAAACAGTTCCAACCTCGTCTTGATTGAGGGGTACAAGCTGTGTTCCCCAGAAGAGTCTCTAAAGTGATTAACAGACCTCAGAGGGTGGAATTGAATTTAAAACCCTGACCTCTGAGAACACATTACCATGCAGGAACAAACGGCAGGAGAGTTCTAGCTTCCATTGAGTCTCCTCTGACCAGGAGATAGGAGGCCACAGAGAGCTGGTTGGTCACTAAGTGGTCCTCTATCAGCTTCTTATTGACCGAGAACACAGCCTCTGTGGCACATAATCAGTTTTCGGTCGTCTTTGACTACAAAATAATCTCATAGGCTATCATTTACATTTGAGAAATTGTTTAGAAACTACATTTTAAGAATCAGCTTGTATCACAGTAAAATGTTGTGTGATGAGGTTTTACACATGACAAAAACTAGAAGAGCTGGAGCCAATCCCAGCAGACAGGGTACACACTGGACAGATCACCTGCGTGTCACAGGGCCAACATACACAGACAAACAACCACTCATACTCAGCTTCACACCCACAGACGAGTCTCCAATTAACCTAACAACAATCTGCATGTCTTTGTACAGGAAACCCTCTCAGACACGGGGAGAACACGAAAGGCGTACACAGAAAAGCCGGGATTCAAACTTGTAAGGCGACACTGCTAACCCCTACACCACTGTGCCACTCGCGATCAAAAATATGCCTGGTTGAGTTAATTAGAATAAACAGACATAAAAGATAGAAAAACATCCCTGCATTTTCTTTAAAAAAATCCTGTGATATCTTAAATATCATATTATCATACAAAAACAATGATGTTACATTTTAGCATGAGAGAACAGTGTTTTAATTGAAACAAAATGTCAGTGGTTTTGCATTTAAAGACTTTTGTATTCACCACTAGACTCCCTTCATAACACGATATATCTTTATGGCTCATTGGCTATGGCTGGATTTACCTCTCAGTGCACCAGTGTCATGAACAACAACATGACATTTATATGGGAGCCTGGCTGCGGTATGATGTTCATTGCGTAACATCTTTGATGCTGCGGGGCACAGTGATGGTATAAGACAAATACAGTTGTACTGTCATGCTCTGTTTGCTCTGTGGTTCTCTGCAGCATGTACAACATAAGTGAGTGCGCACATATCCAAAAGATCTAATCTGCATGTCAGGGAAATTTAACTGGGAAGTAGAATCAAGCCAAATTTGTATTTAATGCACAACAAATGCAGAACATTTTGTCCTTAATAACTAAGCTTTTCACGATAATTCATAATAACCCAGAGTCTGGAAAAATCTTTGTGATCATTTCTCACTGAACCCGACTCACATTTGCGTGTTGGAACTCAGGAGGACGAAATATCAACCAACACCCCAAACTCCCATCGACTTTTCTTCTCATCCTTTCACCCTGGAGGCAAATGACGACAGAGGGGTTGTTGTTTTTTTTCTTCTTCTTCTTGGAAGAGACTGCAAGAAATAACATGCAACAGAGACTCCCAGCTGGACGATAGCGCTGACTAAAATGATAGAGACCATCTCTGAAAAATTGTATTACGTACTTGTATTTATATTTTGGTTTGGTCTTTGTCCACCAGTTTCGCAATGGAGACATTGTATATATACAGTTAATGGTTTAGGTCTCTTATAGACTACTAAGTGTCCCATCAGCCTCAGCTTTGTAGCCTAGCATGCTAAACTACATGCACTAGATCAGCTGTGCCTAGTTACATCTGTGGACTGTTCAGTAGTTAATCACTAAATCTGATATTGTTCTTGTATTTCTTTTATTTTTACAGAAATATCATCAGTGCTTGGCTGGACTCATCGCTCCACCCTACGGTGTGATGGAGAGTGGTTGTAGTGCAATAAGTAAGTATAGCCCTGAGTGGTTTATGTTTGTTTGACATTTATTCCTAACTAGCACAGCTATCTCACAGCTAATTTCACCCAAGACAGATTGTAGTATACTAAACAAATATTGTCCCAATATTATAATTAAATTTGAACCTAACATGATTTTTAAATCATGCATGCAACTGTAAAATACTTTATATAGAAACCTGCTTGTACAGCTAGTCTCAGAAGGCTATGCAATTACTCTGCTCTTGGTTGCACTTGGAGGTTTTTTAAGTTGAGGAACTACAAACTCCTGTTAGTTCACCCTAAGTTAAAGAAACTTATCATAACACAAACAACATGCAAAGTATAAACAAAGCATTTAGTAAATAATTTTCCTGCATTCCCCAACTGAAGAAACTAAGTTAATAGAGCTTAGTCTATTTGTAATGAGTTACACATTTATTTGACTAAATTTTGACTAATTTGATTTGTTGACACAATTTCAGTGTTTACTTTAAACGCTATGAATTTATATTTTGAACGTCTAGTAACTTGTAATTGTTGTTAATGCCATAAGAATAGAATTTTAAATGTTCTTACATGAGAGATCATGGTACAGACAAGAAAAAGCTAAATCGAGAATAAAAACATGTATTGGAAGTTTTCTATGCACTCATTCTTCCGTGTAAGACTTTATGAAGATGAAAACCAGCGTTTCCAGTGGATGACTTCATTCTCACTGTCTAACTCAATTACTGTCCGACCCTCCATTTTTTTTTTATCTTGTCACATTGTGATAAAGGCTGATGCTTTTATTTTATTTCTGTTGCAATTTAACTCGATACTGACTCATCTTTGCTCAAACACAGCACTTAACAGGCTTCAAAGTCATGTACCATAAAAATGATGAGCACCAGGGAGCAGTGAGCGGATCCAGAGCCTGATGGTTTTATTGGCAGTGTTTAATGAGTGCAGTTATTGGGAAGGATCATATACAATGGACAAATATTATATGTTCCAAACAACGATAGCTTTTTAAATATGTCACATCTGAACCCCTTCTCATCATAAACAAAGAATTAGATTAGAGTTTTTCGAAGCTTTCAGAAGTAGATTTGTCTGCATCAGTATTCATCACTGTTTTGAGCCTTGGAGCGATACTGTGACCGCAGAGCAACCGACAGTGCAGGGGATGTACAGTATGAACTCTATGCATGAATTCACCTCGACAGAACTCACAGGAGCATCAAGCAGCTGGAGGCTGATGCACTTCCCTGTACAGTGCAGCTCGGTGGGTTTGTAGTCAAATGAATAACTCACAGAAACACAAGGCTTTTACGGCACCGCTGTGTTAACAGGTGGATGCTTTTGAAGTCAGCATTGTTTCGCTAACTGCGCTCATGCAGTCAGCACGACTGCACCTGAGCACAAAGCATGAACACAATCATTGGTCAAGTCAAGTGTCCAACTGCATCACTCATCTTTCAGCTTTGAAATGTTCAGAGTGAAAGAACTTCTCTTCCCCAGGATATAAAAACATTTCATTTTGTGAGTCTAATGTTGGGATCTGCTCTCACATGCATTAAACATGCTGCTTCTCTACTGATGTGATTGAAATGATGTGACACTTCAATGAACGGCATAATGTCACATGCACCAGCATGACAGCTTCACAGATATAATGATGGACGGCTGTGTTAACTTCTCAGCAACAACACAAGCACAAATTCTACACGGATCTACAGCAAATGAATACATATACACACATATATTCTAAAAAAAACTGTGAATAATTTGGAGTGACTGCTCTGTTGACACCGGCACAGATCTTATATTTTACAACGTTTCTAAGAACATTATCCTTGAAGGACATTGGTTATTCCCAGCAGTCATGTGGTTTAAATGCAAACACATTTTTTGCAGCATGATGGTGAAACATAGAAGAAACTTCAGTGACCAGGAATCACACAGAGCTTTGTCCACAGAGCTGAAGCTGATACAGATACTTTGTTCCTGGACATGTAGCCTCAAGTCTACACATCCAGCCGTGTACCACTTTCTCCACTGATTCTGTGTCTGTTCTGTGGTATCAGCAGTTTGAGAGGCACTGCTAAGAATAGCTGGCTTTTTGTTCCTCTCCCTGCAGATACAGTTGTGACTGAGCAACCTTGACTGAATATACTATGCTATTTGTCCTGGAGGGAGGGGAGCAGCACAGTGCAGCAGGCTTAGGGCTCTGAATACTGAGAAATCACCACACCCCTCTGACAAACGCTCTGCTCCTCTGTCACATAAAGTATAAACACTAACAAAACTATTCCTCTGCTGGTTGTAGTCTGAGTCTAATATCTTTTATTTTTCTATTCTGTATTTTGTCTTTCATTACTTTATCTTATTTTGTTTTATATTTTACATTTTATATATTTTATATATATTGATATTATTTTCTGTATTTTATATATCATAATTATATTGTTATATCAGTGTAGTTAAACTAACTTAATGTATTTTGCAATTATTTCGATGCTCTAAAGCCACAATAAAAATGTTTATATGTAAATATGTACAGTAAAACAGGGGTTTTCAAAGATTAATTTGTCTTGTCATGTAGATGCAGCCTCTTGTTTGCTGGAGGAAACTTTACTTGTTGGTATGAGCTGATAAATCTGAGTGAAGCACGGGACCCTGCAGGGGATCTGTTAAACACTTAATAGGGTTAAATAAAGGAGGATTGAGCAAAAATGGGACAAGCTCAAGGTCTTAACTCACTTTTCATTCATCCTCATGCTCTTCCTCTATGTTACTTTACAGTGTATTGTAATATATGCTCTGTTCTTCTCATACAGGGATGCCGGACAAAGAGAACATCAGCAACAACTCATTTGTTCCAGTATCCAAACACCAGAATAAGGTAATTTCTTTGACACTTTGCAAGCTAACACATGTGAATTATTTAGTATAACACTAACTGTAATGTGGCATGTTATGAAAGACAGAGAAGGGCTGGGGGGTGTTGAGACAGAGCTGTTGTCGCGGCCTTGTTCCTAGCAGAGTGTCATTGTAAATTTTGGCAGCCTCAGTTACGGCTAATATTTTGGGTTGGAAATCAGCAAGGAATGTGAAGTTTGTTTAAAGTCTAAATATAAATAAGTTGACTGGAGCTCTTGTCTCCATCCTGTACAGTTCCTGTCCCACCTTTCTCCTATTGTCGTTTCCTGGCCACTGGGATGATAACGTGGCACCGCAGTAGATATATGGTGCCCTGTGCTTTGTTCCTATACCTAAGGAACAACACAGTGACAAGATTTTGCAGTTATATAAAAAGTGGATTCCGTAACATATTTTTCTCTTATGTAACAAACAAAGTGCTGCTTTAACGTACAGTATATAAATAATAAGTATAAAAGCTGAGTGGACTAATTCTCTTGTTAATAAAAGATGAGCTTTAAAGCCGTCACATAAATGCATGAGTTAACGCTGCTCTCCGGAGCATGCACAATGCACTTTAAATGTCACAACCCCGCAGCCCACCCCCACCAATGGTCCCAGTGGAGAAAGAGAAACACTTACAACACAATATCTATGTCCCATTTGAGCAATTGAGGGCATCCGTGTGGGAACACACTATTATTTTAACTCAGAAGCAATATAGAAAGCCATAAGTTCAATTAAAATGGACAGCTTACAAACACATAATGTCGACTGTGCGTCATACAGGAGCGGTGGAAAAGGCGCCCAGCGGTCTGCCGCGAGAGGAAAATCACCCGTTATTTAACTAGACTGGTTTGACTTGTTGTTGCTGTTGTTGTTATTGCCAATTACTGGACTGTTGTGTTCCACGACAACAAACCTTTAATTTCACCCCGTTTTCTGCCACCGGAGTAGCCTCAGCTTCACTGTCATCCATGATGTCTTTTCTTTTCAGTTCCACTTATTTTTTTGTTTCATTTCATTTTGCAGAAGTCATTCATTGAAAGCGCAGCCAAACCCAATCCTAAATGCATTTCTCAGGTAGTAAACTCACCTTCTGCAATGTAGGGCTCAGCTATCACCTCTTACTCAGTTGTTACTCTATTGTGCTGTGATTTGACTTTTGTCTTTGATTTGACTTTAATTTTATCACCTATAGGTTCCCTCAGAGAAGATCTTGCGGGCTGGGAAGATTCTCCGTAACGCCATCCTCTCCAGGGCGCCGCACATGATTAGAGACAGGAAGTACCACCTGAAAACATATAGGTTGGTTGACATTTTTAAACATTTTATCAAGAAATAGTTTGTCAGTAAGCTAGGATTAGCAACAAGTAACACGTAAAAAGACAAAGGTGATCATTTATTGTAATCCTCACATCAACTTCATCTGTCAGTTCTGTATTTACAGCTTGCTGTGCTGCCCTCAAGTGGCAAAAAAATCAATTAACGTGATCTGTGTGGGTGCAAACCGTGGACTGTATATAAAGATGGACCCAATAGTGAAGCCAAAGCATCTTGATCGCCCTCTGGTGGCTGGCTGCAGTTTCCATCATAAACTCCACCTCCTCCTTGCTAGCATATGGGACATTGACCAAACTAAAGATTACACGTCAATTAAGTTTTTCTCAAAGATGGTTTCTGTCATTTTCGTTAGTTCTTATCACACTGACATTTGTTCAAAAGGGTGAAACGTCGTGATTGACAGTTGACTTGCATTTGGTCCTGTGTGTGTATTGGTGGGACCTCGATGCCGTGGCTCCATCCCACGATCGTTACTGTGCTGACTCCAAATGCACAAGATAGCAGCTCTTGTATCTGGGATATTTTGGCTTCATATCTGGATAGTGGGAGGAAGTGACGTCCATCTTTATCTACAGTCTATGTTGGAAAATGACAAACTTATATGCCTTTGTTGCATTCTATGGGTTGTGTGGAAAATGTGAAAGTGTGTAACTTCATCATAAGCAGGTTTATGTCGGTTACTTGAGAATATGTCACATTATAATTTCTTGTCTTGCGATACACTATTTTGTCAGTTATTGGGATCGAGACTGAACACATTTTAATACAACAGAGAGACAAAGCTATTCAATAATAGATAATTAACTAATATTACACAATAGGCATGTTACATAATTTCCCGGACTTAAGTCAAATCTAATATTGACTTGTGTCTTTGCCAGGCAGTGCTGTGTGGGGACAGAGTTGGTCGACTGGCAAATGCAGCAGAGCTCGTGCGTCCACTCTCGTATCCAAGCTGTGGGCATGTGGCAGGTGCTGCTGGAAGAAGGTGTTCTCAACCATGGTGAGACTCTGTGTGACGCCTGTGTCTGCACACATGTGAGTGAGCAACAGAGATTTTAAATTTGTTGTGTTGTGTTGACGCAGTGGACCAGGAGCTGATCTTCCAGGACAAGTACCTCTTCTACCGCTTCCTGGACGATGAACAGGAGGATGCCCCCCTGCCCAGCGAGGAGGAGAGGCAGGAGAGCCAGGAGGAGCTGCAGGACACCCTGCTCCTCCTGGCGCAGATCGGACCTGACGCCCACATGAGGATGATTCTGAGGAAACAGTACGGCTTTAAATCTCTGAAGTGATAATAAATGAGGTGCAACAGTGTGGCGCCATTATAATTTCCTTTACGTGATTCCTGTTTTACAGTCCATCTGAAAGAACAGCAGATGATTTGGAGATCATTTATGAGGAGCTGCTCCATATCAAGGCCTTGTCTCATCTATCCACCACTGTGAGTATAAATTCTCCCTCAGTGAGTTTGTCTGTTTCAATTGTTTCTCTCTCCTGTGGCGATAAAAAAACATGCAACAGAAATTTAGAATCAGAGCATTACAGCAGTGGTGGAAAATGTCCTTGTTCAAGCACATTGTGTACTTCAAAAAAAGATTCGAAAATTCTTAACAGATTATACTATTTATTGTTAGTAACTGACTAGTTTATGTATAAAAATCAGATTTCAGCTGGGGCCAGTGCCCCCCTGGCCCCACCCACCGATCCTCCCCTGACTATATGATGTCTGGATACATGTTCTACAGGTAATATTATTAGTTTCTGCTGCCATTGAGATTCATGGACACTGTAAAACACGTAATGTGAGAATGTCTGTAAACTTTATATTCTTTTTATGGCTAATAACTCACCTTCATGTTTTATACCAGTGAGGGATTTGACTTGAAGGAAAGTACAGTCATATTTTTGGCTGCTCCCCGTGGCACAAGTAAAAGGAAAGTGTTTTAAAATTGATCTCCCTCATTATAAATCTGCACAGGTGAAAAGAGAGCTGGCAGGAGTACTGATCTTCGAGTCTCATGCGAAATCAGGAACAGTGTGTGAGTGTTTTGATAAAACTGATGTGATGTGATTTATTCATAACTGCATTACATAAATACAACAAATCCCAGATTAGACACTATCAGTCTTTCTCTCTGATATGATTTGTTCTCTCTCCCAGTGTTCAATCAAGGGGAGGAGGGCACGTCATGGTACATTATTCTGAAGGGCTCAGTCAATGTCGTCATATATGGAAAAGTAGGTATTTTGTTCAAATCGGATAAAAATGTGAAAAGCACGAAGATGCTGATCCGGGGGTGCTGTGCTCCTCAGGGTGTCGTCTGCACGCTTCATGAGGGGGACGACTTTGGGAAGCTGGCTCTAGTCAACGACTCCCCCCGTGCTGCGTCCATTGTCCTGCGAGAGGACAACTGTCACTTCCTGAGAGTAGACAAGGAGGACTTCAACAGGATTTTGAGGGTGAGTTTCTCTGTCTACTGATGTTGTTATTGCAACTGTAAAATAAAAACCACACTAATGCCCTCTGTTGGCGACGACCCAGCAGAGCAGCTACAAGTGCATCCTTAGAGAAAGAAAGAGAGAGAGAGAGAGCACATCAGCCCTCTGCATCCATGAGCTCATGCCATTAAATGTGAAATATGGTGACTCATGTAGCTCCAAGCTAGAGATAACACACAGATTTGGGGTTTAATCCGCTGTAGGGGCAAAACTTGTTATGTGACAAACTTCCATCTGGGAACTCATAAATGCTGAGCTTGAGATGGAGCAGCTTTGCTTCTTACAGTTTAACATAGTGAAGGATAGAGACTTGATAATCAAATCAAATCAAGAAAAATGAGACAATCTAATAATTTGTTAATGTTCCCTCTGAATAAATGCATATTTTTAAATGATTTGTTGATGTTGTGTTGGATATGATGACATCCCTTCTTTGTATCACCATTTTTCAAAACCCGCAGGGTAACTTTAAAGTGATAAACTGTCTTATTGCCAAACGTTGTGATTTATATTCCAACTATTAATTAGAGCTAGATAATATTTAGACTCAGTAATATAATCTAAACATTCATTGTACATTGTAAACATTCCATAGTGGTTTCTATGGAAACTCCAGTTCATTGTGAGAAAAGATTAAGTTTATTCGTCCCTAGTTTACAAAATTTCACATTTCTTATGAGGTCACAAGAACCATATCATACTAGTAACAAAACATTCAATTAGTGGGTGTTTTAAACTAAACAGACTTGAATTACAGTTGTTTCCTTATTACATGTTTCTCAGTCTGTATCATGAGTCAGAACAGTGCAGTCCATTACAGTGTGAGGAGCTTTGCGTAAACCTGAGGTCAGTGTGGTTGTGGTGGTGTTGACTCTGCACTGGATAAATCATCTCCTCCTCCTCTGCTCTGTGGCCGGGGCCCGGTGTTAATGACGCTGTCTCTGCAGCAGGGACCATTACAACTGGTTCTGGTTCACAGAGCCGGGTCAATCCTCACTGCAAGTACCAGATGATTGTGTGATGGTGTAAACACTGTGCCCAGTTTATGAGACTTCATTTTCACTCAGCTGTGGAGGAGACAGCATCTTATGCACAGGATCAGACAGAACTGACAACCTTTCAGTGTATTCTACATAATCACAGGCCTTTACATTAAAATGCTTAATATCTGTGTATTGTATTTATTGTGTGTGTGAAGGACGTGGAGGCCAACACGGTGCGTCTGAAGGAGCACGGTCAGGATGTTCTGGTGCTGGAGAAGAGTCTCAGCAGCAGTCGAAGCTCCGTCCATGGAGCCTCCTCCTCCCATTACAAGTAAATGTACCCTCCACTGCACTTCACACATTACTGAAG
This sequence comes from Verasper variegatus, assembly GCA_026259375.1. Classification (NCBI taxonomy): domain Eukaryota; kingdom Metazoa; phylum Chordata; class Actinopteri; order Pleuronectiformes; family Pleuronectidae; genus Verasper; species Verasper variegatus. The sequence continues at coordinate 11,825,126 of CM048052.1, forward strand.
AAACAGCGCCCTCTGCAGCCACACATGGTGACTCATTCTATTGGGCTTTGTGTCTGAGCGATAAACTGGTTTTCATGTAGAGAACAAACAAAGCCTATTGAGAATATTGAATTATATCTGTCAAAAGAAGATGCCTCCTGACCACACAGGCTGCACGAGCACATCCTGTGCACTGCGGCTGACAAATGTGTTTTCTTGACAGAGGCGTCTGTCACTGCACCCCAGTCACAGTAATATAAGGAGACACATTAATGGTAATGATGACCTAGAGCTCCTACGGGTAAGAAAGGGACCTGGCAAGTCACAATTGACTCATTCGGGGTCGCCCTCTAATCAGCTGCTCTCCTCACACATGAGAGTGTCAAGTCCACGCTCTCCCCCGTGAGTGGGGGGAGACACAGTGTTGCTTGTGTGGCTGCCATCATGTCATATTGTCGCTGGATTGTTTTCATTCTCCTTCACAGCCAAGATCCCCATGTATATATATATTTTTTTGTTGGGCTTCACTGATAGTTCTTAGCCCAGACTCCTCTTAATCTGTAGCCGAGAACTCTGTGATTGTAAATAGGATTGTTATCAAATGAAGCAATCACACACACACGCAAGTTCAAGCATAACACAAATCGGATCGAGGGCCGCAGTTGTGTCATTAAGCCTTGAGAGCCGGCGTTTCTTGATTAGTGAAGGGTGTGTTTTACTCTGTCCAGATACAGGGTGATGTCGGGGACACCGGAGAAGATTTTGGAGCACCTCCTTGAAATGATGCGATTGGATTCCCAGTTCACGGAGTCAGGTAAAACAGCTCAGCATGAAACATTCACTGTGGCAGATTAGAGCCCTTTAAATATAATCTGTCACAATGATGATCATTTCCTATGAGGGGTTTTCTTCCATGCAGCATATTCATTCTCTGCTCTGTCCTCCGCCCCAGCTCTGCACTGACCTTCTTGTTCTCATCTATAATTAGCCACACATCACAGAGCTGATCTAATTACTCTCGCTTGTGTGGGTACATATGGTTTTCATTTGCCTGTCAGAGGTGACAGGGACTGTTTGATCTGCTCTTACATCGCAGGTGTGTGACGTGAGCTCCTTTGTTTTTTCTGTCACAGATTCAGCCTTGGACGACTTTGCGCTCATGCACTGTGTCTTCATTCCAAACAGCCAACTGTGTCCCGTGTTGATGGCCCAATATCCTTTGCTACCCTAATGTTCTTTTCCGGTGCTGATGAACTGACACGAGAACAAGAACATAAACGTGCTGCTCTGCTGTATAGTTACATGGTTTTGATCTTTGACTGCGGTGCACCTACCATGCCCAGGCCCTGCAGGGCTCGGAGCAGGAGAAGCTGGATTACACACTGAACAACAAGCGCAGGGTGATTCGCCTGGTGATGCAGTGGGCAGCTGTGCATGGAGATCAGCTGCAGGAGGAGGACCTGTCAGTGGCCTTCCTACAGGTCGGCCACTAGATATGAATGCTGATTTAACCACTGAACACAATAAAATCAAAGGGAATACACTTTGATTATCAATGTAAAGTAAATTAAAGTTTTTTTTTAAATATAAATTGTGTTTTAGACAACAGCATGTACAATAACAATAGTTATAACTCAGAACATACTTATTCTGTGATTTCGCTGCAGAAAGTGTAATGGGATATTACCCGTGTAAAATACTTTACTATTAAAACAAACTATTAAAGGAACTGGGGAGGGTAGATGGCAAAAGATAGATAAGTAAGTATTTAATGGAAAACTGACACTTTAGACTTCAACAGGCACAACTAGAAGTGCCTGTAGAAGTGTAAAAATAAACATAATTCAAGAAAGAAAAAATGGCAACTCTAGAATGGAACTGTAAATAGATCCATTAATAGGACTACTGAAAAACAACATTCAAAGTCTTTTGTGACCTTTATTTTGAAAAATCAAGTATATATAATTTTTTTCAAATAAATATGTATATATATATACAGAATAAGAGTTTCTGTTATTAAATGTTTACAACATTATGTGATGTATGCACAGTTGTTACCGTTGTTAATCTAATCTATACTTTCTATGAAGTGCACTTTCATGTTTGCTTTGCAGGAGTTTTTGGTGTCTGTGTCTGATGATGCCAAAGTGATTCCAGCCCTCAGAGATCAGCTCACACAGCTGGAGAGAATAGTAAAGCACAAGTAAGTTAGTGTCTCAGTGGGAAAGAAATAAAGATCTGTCATTCAAAAGTGCTTATATTCATAATATAGACAAGTCACTTTAACGGTTTGACTTTGGCTTTTTTTCTTCATGTTGTAGCACTGAAGCCAGAGTCTCACAGAAAAAGGTAAAACTGACTGATTCATTTTCAAATTAAAGGTCTAATTTGTTATATTGTGACTACTTGTCGACCAAACCTTTGAAATGTTGTCACAGCACAAAGTCCTCCTGCGACACTTCAGCATGGGCAATGAGAAGCTTCAGAAGCGTCAGCCCATTAGGAGTCATGATGAAAGTGAGTAAAGAATGCGTCTCCACCCACAGACTGTTCGGGCCTTTTCTATTATATAACATTGTCTTTACCTCAGCTGGTCTTCATGAGACACTTTTGATGGAGTGGGTGGTGTTTTTGTTCATTTTGAAGCAGCAGCAGGAAAATGACAATGGACGTTTTCAGCTCAAAGTCAACATCCTCGAATTTCACTCTGATTGAATCGTTGCTTTTCCATTGGTCCTTCTAATCAACTCTGAATGAATTAATATCTGATACTTGAAACACAAGTTTCAAGTCTATTTTATCTATTTAAAAATTGGACCTTGTATTGACCAAGTCAAGGGTTTTGACGGAAAGGATTTCCTTGTTTGATGTGGATCTTCTTGATGAATAACGAGTCATTGCTGTCTTTACCCGCTTTTATGGAGATTTCTGTTTACATAACCTGAGCTAAAGACAGTTTTTGTTGTAGGAAGTGATTTTCTATATTATACCTTTACATAAAGCAAGTGTATTGTTTGATTTAGAGAACTATATCAAGGATTTGACAAGAAAAGTGAAGATTACAGAAAATTCTGAAAGATAAAAATCATTCTATGATGCCTCAGATTTATTTTGTGATTGCCAGGTTGTCAAATTTTTGAATATTAATCCAAAAAGTACTGCTTCTTAATTGCTCTGATTCATTTCTCCAGTTCTGTTCAAAGTCTACTGCTGCGACCATACCTACATCACAATCCGGGTCCCTGTCGCCACCTCAGTCAGGGAGGTCATCGGTGCTGTGGCCGACAAGCTGGGGTCAGCGGAGGACCTGGTCCTGGTCAACCTCAGTTCGGCAGGAGGTGAGAGCAGCGGCAGCTACATGTTAACCAAGTCGACACAATGGGCGAGCCGGAGCGAGCATGGTGTTGTAATACTAATTAATCCCCCGGCTGATTTAGTGACAAACGAGGTGCATTTTGCAGCGAGTTTGCTGACTGTGACAGGAGGTGCCCAAAGAAAATGCCCTTTAAAGCAGCTCGAGAAAAAAATAAAAGTAAAACTGAGCTCAGTTTTTCTCATGACATTTAGCAGGAGGCTGTTGGTGCTGGCTGCTCCTCACTGCAGTCACGTTCCTTTGTCTCTGCCAGGGATGTCGAATGCAGCTCCTACTTGTCCACACTTGACTCATGCTCTCTGCAAGTCAAAACAAAAACACAGCAGGGGCATGGAAATTAAATGGTTTAAATATCTTTCACATGAGAAAACATTTCCATAGAGAGTTCTTAAAAGCCCGATGGTGCAATGTTATAATTTGCAGGGTGCACCGTATGCTGTCGACTCATTAGCAGGACGCTGCCATGAAACTGTGAAACTGAGGCTTTTTAATCAACTGAACCACTTTGTGCCAGAAAAGAAAAATCAAGGAGAAGTCTGGCACCACCAAAGTCAGTCGTCTTCACTGGGAACCATGAACATTTGTACAAAATATCATGGTGATCCATGAAATAGTTGTTGAGATCATAGATGCTGCTCCACTGGGTGCTCTGAACAGTTGTCTGCCCGACCCTGAAATATAAAACTATAAAATAACAACCCAAACATCTACTAAATATTCAAAATGCATTAGTTCTCACTAACCATTGTCATTACTTTTTTATAATCGTAGATTGGATCGTCCGGAGCAACACTGTGATTGGTGGTTATGGTCTAAAGCAGGTGATATACAGCAAAATAACCAATCACAGACGTGTGGTCCCACCAGTTGATCCAATCTAGCAACAACTAGGATGTTTGATATACTGGTGAATTTAGCCTGGACTGTATGCTGGTACACATAGAATCATCTTATGGTTACGATTTTATTTTATTCTTGGATTTTAATGATACATTCAAATGAAATGCGGGCAAAATTTTCCATTAAATGACCCTTAAAAGTTTGAATCTGTTCTTAACCTTTGTGTCTCATGCTTTCACGTGACAGAGAAAGTGATCTTCAAGCCCAACGATGTGTCAGTCTTCTCCACTCTCAGTGTAAATGGACGTCTGTTTGCCTGCAGACGGGACCAGTTGGATTCTTTAGTGAGTTAACGCCTCTTTTTCAGATCATAGAAATGTGTTAATTATTCAATTGAATTGTCATGTTTATTCTTGTGAGCAGCCAAAGTGATCTTGTGACATTTTGTCGCAACATTTCCATGACCATGTTTCTTCAGATTTGATATATTTCTGATTTAGTTAATTTATTTGAATTTTTAATTACTTGATAATCAATTATATGATGTTGTTTTTCCCTTTTTTACAGACCCCTTTACCTGAGCAGGAGGGCCCATCGACAGGGTCACAGTCCGGCTTTGAGTTGATGAGCTCTAAGGATGTTGCTTATCATGTGACCTCGTATGACTGGGAGCTCTTCCACTGTGTGCATGAGGTACAACGGATGTACCTTTAGCACAACTGATTCATTGTATGGTGTCTCCCACGAGGTTCACAGGCATTGTAGACCTGTTTTATTTAGTTAATCTGCTTTTTTATTCATCAGAAGAATAACTGAAGAATAATTGTGTGTATCTCGCAGCTCGAGCTCCTCTTCCACACCTTCGGGAGGCAAAATGTGAAGAAAACCACCGTGAACCTGGATCTGTTCCTGAGGAGGTTTAATGAGATTCAGTTCTGGGTGATCTCAGAGATGTGTCTGTGTTCTCAGCTCAGTAAGCGCGTTCAGCTTCTCAAGAAGTTCATCAAGATCGCTGCCCAGTGAGTTTACCTTGTGTAACTGTTCATTCATTTAACTCTGAATGCAGTTTATGCTTATTCACTCCACTATCTTATCTTTTCATGTTTCCTGTCAAAGCTGTAAGGAGTACAGGAACCTGAACGCCTTCTTTGCCGTCATTATGGGCCTGAGTAACCCTGCAGTGAGCCGGCTCAGTCAGACCTGGGAGGTGGGTGTACAGATTTGTGTTTTTGTCAGTCTCTTCAAAATGACTAAAATCTTAATATCTGCTGTCGTATGTGTTCACAGAAACTTCCCAACAAATTCAAGAAGTTTTATTGTGAATTTGAAAACTTGATGGTAAGCGAAAAATAATTGATTACAACTTTTTTCTTTTTTTTTTTTTTACTTCAAAGTGTGTTGATCTTCTTGTTTTTGTCAGGGCAAACACTGAATAAAAACATCATGAGGATTATTGCACTGTCAGCTGCTCACTGGTTTATAGCAGTGTCACCCTTGGCCACGTCTGTGATGGATCTGTTTATCGCAGCGACGGCAGATCTCACAACAGTGTGACTGTTTCCACAGGACCCGTCCAGGAACCACCGAGCATACCGACTGACAGTCTCCAAGCTGGAGCCTCCCATCATTCCCTTCATGCCACTGCTGATCAAAGGTTAGAGCCGTTTATTATATGACTGTTTATTGTAACATCAGTTTGACCAGTGCATCACAATAGCTTTTGTTGTGTTTATGCTACAGTGACAGTTTTATCCAGTAGGTGATTTGTTGAGTTGTGTGGGCAAAATAATTCAACAATACATGCAACATTTTTGACCAAACTTGGTGTGAATATTTCCTGGCTGTGTTTCTCGGTATGATTAACTTTTAGAGCTGATAAGTAAAGGGTTGGGATGTGGAGCACAACAAATCCTGCATTAGAGAACTATATGCTTGTTGCATGAATGCACAGAGCAAAAGCTATGAACCGAGTTTATGCCGAATCCTGCCTGGAAGAAAGTAAAATCTTTATGGATGGTTGAATTGACGGAGGATCTTTGCTCTTACTTGATCACTTACTGCTTTTCATTGTCTTTTCCAGACATGACCTTTACTCACGAGGGCAACAAGACATTTATTGACAATTTGGTCAATTTTGAAAAAATGGTGAGACTCTGGAGGTGCAGCGTATTGATCTAATGGTGAAAATCTCTATCTTGTAATTTATCAGTTAATTCCTGGTATGTGATTGTTGCTCTTTGTCGTTCAGCGAATGATCGCTAACACGGTCAAGATAGTGAGACACTGTAGGAGCCAGCCATTCAGTAAGTGGAAATATTTGACAAGAAATCATTTTATAGAGACTTTAAAGATCTCTGTTGATTTGTAGAGAACAACGTTGAATGTCTTTCTTGTTTTTCTCCGTCACTACCTGCATTTTCAATTTAATCAGGCCCAGATTCACCTTTGGCCAGCAAGACTCACCCGGAGGTTTGGACCTACGTTCGTCAGCTCAATGTGATCGACAACCAGCGGACGCTAACTCAGCTCTCCCATGAACTTGAGCCTCGCCGGTCTTGAAACCACTCAGGGACAGAGATGTTCCACTCTCATGCTGCTTCACTTCATGCCACCATGGGATGAATTTACTCCAGTACAGGCAATCACCTGGAGGACCTTATGTCATATCCCATCATGAGATATTGTTTCAGATGCAGTTGCCTGACTCGCTCAGCCTTTTATTACAGTAATTTGTAATATTCTAACAACAGTGATTGTTGTCGCTGAAGTACCTCTCGCTGCAGATACCACCATTATCTCCGACTCACACAAGAGGGACAGTCGAAAAAAATCTTTGGTGGATCTTATTAATCAGAATAATGTGTAAAATGTCAGATGTCAACATACAGTATGTGATGCTGATGCTTTAACAAGTTGCCATACTATTCCTGATATCCAGTTATTTCATAAATTTTGTATCAAACCATATTTATACATATTTCAATTTGTGAGATTCATATGTGTTGTAAATTGTGTATAAATATTTATTTTGACATCAGCATGCGGAGGATCATGATTTTGAATCGATGTGAGCACATTTCTCGTGTCTGAATGTATAAAAAAACCTTGTGTGTTCTGCAAATATTAAATATTTTAGATGTATTTGTTTGTTGTATTGTTGTTCCTGTTTTGGATTCAAACATCATCTATTAAATCTGTTTACAACTTGTTATACAGTAAACATGGTTCCGTCTCAAGAACCAGTTTATTGAAACAAAGATTTACTTTAGTTAAAAGCCCAGTTGGATTCAGGTTTTGTCCTGGGCACCCTCATGAGAAAGACAAAACTGAAATTCAATCGTCATTCATGGTATATTGGATTCAGCTCTTAGGGAATTAAAAGGTATTTGAGAAACATAATCCTGAGTATAATTTCAACAGCCGATGATAAACGCTGTTCTGCGTTGTCATGATTTTTTATTTATTTGTTATTCACACTTGTGTTTTTAAGTAAATATTAACTATAGCTGTCAAATAATAGGGTGCTATAAACATGAAAGTGGACCCATGTATCTTAAAAATACACTTCATTGAGTCAATGTATTTAGTTCCTTTAAAGTACTAAATGTTAATGTGAAAAACACATACAAAATGAGTGAATACATAAAAATAACATCGACATGAAAATGTAATTAATATTTTTTAGGTTACAAAGTGACGTTTGTTGAACGTTACAAAATAAAGAGATATGTTGGAGATGATACTTCACCACATGTTGAACACCACCGTCCCAGGACGATGAGAAAAACATTGGAACAAACGGGTAGGACGTGCCCCTCTGCTCCAGCTGGGGGCGCTGTTGTCATCAGTATGTTGCCTGTGATGGGGTCAGTGTGTTGCCTGCTGCCGGAGGAAGTTGTGTAACCAGTTAAACCACCGCGGAACGACAGGAGAAATTAGAAAACGTCACACGCCTTCCCGGAAACTTCTCCAGAGAAAGTTTCTGTCTTGTGGAACCTGCACCGACGACGAGCTTGCTGCGGAGCCGGAAACCTCGCACTTCATGTCGGTATGTTCAGCGGGAGTTGGAGGTGGACATGGGATTTACATGCATACAAGATCCTGGGTGACTGTAGTTTAAACACTGCTACTTGTTTAGACACATACAGGTGTGTGTACATGTTTACTGTACTTCTGGGTGGAGCCGGGTGTGATACTTATAAAGTAGCGTATTATAACTATTAAGTGGGTACGTGTTATAACAACAGGTCCAGTCCTGTCATAATAACACCATGAAGCAGAGTAACACACTTTCCCACTGTTCTACTGGTTGATGCAGTGAACTGTGCCTGTGCTTGTACATAGACCCCAATAATCACAAAAGACAGTAGGCTCCGGATATGGCTGCACTTATGTTGACATCTGCAGTTAAGCAATCAAAGCTACCATGCACTGTTAATTCAGTATTTAAGATTGTGAATTCCACATCTGGATTCAGGCCACCAAAGGTGAGGCACTAAATATTCCAAAAACGATTTGAAATAGTGATTTTAACATCTGCATTCAAGCCATGGAAGGTATCATGCACTATGAAATCAGTATTTGAGATTGTGATTTCAACATCTGGACTTAGGCCATCAAAAGCACCCAGCACTGTAAAAATTGTATTTGAGATTGTGATTTTAACAGCTGGATTTAAGCCGTTAAAAACATCACACACTGTAAAATCAGTCATTAGGTTGTGAATTCAACATCTGGATTTAAGCCATCAAAAGCATCACGCACTGTAAGATCAGTATTTAAGATTGTGATATCAACGTCTGGATTTAAATGTTACCATGTTGCTGTTAGGACGTGAAATAGACGCTGACAGGTCAAGATGCAGTTTGACATATGCTCTATCAAGACGTTATTGTTGCAGTGCTGAAGTGTTGTTTGCTATTAAGTGAGAAACTGGCAGGAATGAGTGGCAGAGTGCTACCATATCCCAGTAACCCTGGCTTCTTGAGTGGATGGACAACACTGGAGGGGGGTGGGGCGGTCCACTGAGCAGATTGGGCTGAGGCTAAGTATAGCGTGAATACAAGTAAATCAGCAGAAAGCTGAATGAAGCAGAACGGCTCCCCTCTGTGACAATGGAGGCATTCCCCGCAGGGATGGATAGCAATCCCAATGAAGACCCAGGTAACAAGCTTTTAAAAGCTGTAATTGTGCAGCTGTAAATGGGAAACCTATGAACAATAACAGAGCTACAATTTCCTGTAATTGATTATTTCTTTAAAAGATGCTTTTATGCTGTTACGGACACGCAAAACCACATAATCCATCTGCATTGACAGTTTGGCAGCATTATGCTCGTCCTGACCCTGGTTTACACAAATGCAGCATGTATGGCCTTTACACAGGCAGGGAGAGCTCTTTTTTTATTTGAAAAGGTAAAGAGAACACGAGGGACTCTCCCGGCGTTTGTCTCGAAAACAATCACAGACAGTTTATAGTCCCTGTTTTTAGCTCTCTCTCTCTTATGACCCTACTTGTACCGAATACAGTCGGCCAGACTCGAGTAGCCTGCGACTTTGGCTGCGTGATCACAGCATACCAAGCATGCCATCCTCCTCATAACAAACAGTGTGGACCCTGAGCTCAGTGTTTGCTGGTAGGAAGAGACAGAGGATGCTCAGTAAGTCACAGAGCTAACATCAGGGATATCACACCGACACTACATGAGGAATCAGCCGGCGGCACAGCAGCCTCTTTTGGGTCCTGTTGGAGTCCTGTCTGACCTGCAGTGACTCACATTCTCAGTTGTCGTATTTCAGAGCAAAGCTATTCTTTGAAGCATCATGCACTGGAGGAACAAGTTTGTTTTACCATAGAGGAATTTGTGTAATGAAGCAGGCTTCCTTCTTTTCCTGTGATATCCCCCCCCCCGTCTCCTAGAGTGTCATTATGAGATGTTGTCTCCAAGCGCCTCCTTCGTGCAAGTCAAGTTTGATGACATTATTTTCTTCGAGAACTGCGGTGGTGGCAGCTTCGGGAGTGTGTACCGAGCCAGGTGGATCTCCCAGGACAAAGAGGTGGCGGTGAAAAAGCTGCTCAAGATCGAAAACGAGGTAGGAGTCGTAATTGCCCAAGCTTTTCATATACTTTTTAATTGTCAGTGTAGTAATCATTTTAATTGCTGCCCCATTTAGTGGGATGTGGTGACTTCCATACGTGTCACTCATGGTCATTATACTCCCTCACTCTCAGAAGCGTGCCGCAAAAAGAAACCACATCACCCGATGAGAGAATGTGTTTGGCCCAATTACAGAAGAGACCGTTCTTGAAATCCCTTTGAAAGCTCGGGTTCATTGTCTTAAAAACAAAAAATGAATTATCTTTGAAATCTTTTCATGGAGATTGTTTTACATTTATAGGCTCAGAAAAAGTATTCATCATGTCTTTTATAAAACTGTAAAAGATCAGAGATATCCATTCAGCTTCACTCAAGTGTTGGAGAGATGCGTGCTCAGTGAAAATAATAACTAATACTTTCACATTCAACCAATTGTTCCTTTAATTACAGTGTTTGACTACAATTAAATATATTGGTTTTGTCAAGTTTCTATTCATTCTTCAAACGATGACACACTAGACCCTCTGGGACTGTGTATTATATTATTGTTTTTATATACTCTCTCCTTTATTTTTAATCCATTAGCTCTTGTTTACAATATCTTATCCCCATATCGTGGGGTGTTTTTAAAACCTAAAATCTCTCAACAACTAATGTATGTATTTTTATGATATGGCTCATGACCTGATGCTCATGGCAATCCCTTAACCTTTACACTTTGTTATTTGCACTTTGTGTTTTGCGCTAATTAGCAAATGATAACACTCCCAGAAGACTAAAATAAGATGGCAAAACATTATACCTCTTCAAAGCAACACTATGGAACTTTAAAGCTGGACTCACAGGTATGCGTTGCAGTAAAACTCAAGTAATGCTTCTGCGTGGAAGCTACGCCGTAGACTATGCGTGGACGTGTAGCCTACGCAGAGCCCAACGCGTAACCTGATGGGCGCCTCCCCAAAAATGTAACTACGCACCGGGGCAACGCAGATCACAAGAGCTGTGATTGGTCCACTTTGGTAGCGTCGCATCTCTGCCAGACTCACCGCTATTTTTTTATTGAGTTGAAGGAACGAACACAGACGATGTCTTTCTTTTCTTCGTTGCAGTTCTTTAAGAAAAAGAAATTGCTCATTGACATCTATCAGCTCCAACTCCAACACGATCTGCTTAGTAGCACTGTAGCACTCAGTGTTCTGAAGTTAACAGAGACACGGACCAGAAACCCTGAAGACACACAACACCAGCATAGAAACTCTACCGCCACTAGCCTTTCGGAGGTGTAATTGCAGCGCGACTCACACACACCTATACACACAACTATGAAATAATGTGATTTGATGGGTTAGTGCCTGCACTTGATTGGCAGCTGTGCTTCTTCCGAATGCAAGACAATGCAACGCAATGTAACGGAACCACAATGCACTTTAGCAACACAGGAAGTCACAACATTCAAAGTGAACGAGCAGCATTTCGATTGAAGCTCTTTCAACTCATACGTGTGAGTCCTGCATCGCTGATACTACATGGTGATTATTCTGTGGAGCTCCGTGTCTGAACTCTGCATAGTCCCACTCACTGAACTGATCCCTGGCTTCCTGAATCAGAAGAGCTCCTGCGTTACAAATACACCAAACTCTGTTCAGGATTCTTAATATTCTAAATCTACAGTTCAGCTTTACTGTTGAACTTGTTGACCTGATTCTGAAAATTAAAGCCGTGACCATGAGTCAGCTACACACTTCTCACAGGAGATCGTACCCACTCGCCAAAGTTCCATCAAATCTTTTTGAAGCTGCTATTTTGAGGTAAAAAAAGTTGCATAATGTTTTTTCAGACACGTATAATGATTTGCAGTTACATGTATAGGAATATTAATTATGATGGAAAAGATGAAGTTAATATTTTCTCTCTGTGTTTTCATCAGCTCAGGCTGAAATCCTCAGTGTCCTCAGCCACCGTAACATCATCCAGTTTTATGGTGCAATTATTGAGGCTCCCCACTATGGAATCGTTACTGGTAAGTAAAAAAAAACAACAATGATCAACCATTCATGCTGACACGTCTCAGTGCAAAGTGCAGTGTGACGACTGGACCACATCATGTTAAAAAACTGCAGCAGCTGAATGTGTTTGCATCAGTTGCACAGTTTATTCAACAGTGAATGCTGCAGAGGTTTCTATGGAAGCATTAGTGAATTGCGGAGGGTTCAGGAAGTGCACACGTCGATACAGCAGTTGTGTGTTTTTTGTCTGATTTAGAGGCTGAGAAGAATAACGCGCCCTGTAAAGCACACGTTGCTGTGGACTGTACAAAACAAGGGGCCCTCGATGCCTTTTACTCTAAAGTGTGTTTTGCGATGTATGTGCACTGACAGTAGAAGTCTGTGGTCTCATTCATCTGTTGAGGGATAAAACTTTCTCCTTACACACACACACACACACACACACTCACACACACACATGCACACACACTCTCTCTCTCTGTACATTTTTTAAATCCAATGTGATTCTTCAGGATAGTCTTTTGTTTGACCAATAGTGAAAAACATTTTCTTGATTAGTTGATTCAATTAATTGATTAATTATCAAAATTCATTTGTATAAATAAGCAATCAATTAATCAACAAATTGTTTCATTTAATGACATAATTAGTCTCATTTATAACCCTGTAATCAAGACTTTAATTACTTTTGTAAAACTGAGGACTATTCCTTCTTTCTTAAGAGCGAAACAAAAGAGGCTCTTTATCCTGAAAACAACAACAGAGCCCTCCAGCAGCAGTACGACATGAGAAGCTGTGTTATAGGCTCTTTATATGTTTACCCATACGATTTTCTTGGGTTGAACAAAGATTTTCTGACATTCAGGGATTGCTGAATGTTTGGGAAACCTAGTGACTGCCCACGGGTCCTTCATTTCTAATGTCTCGTCCATACTGAGACAAAGACTGATCCCCTGCCAGGAAAACAGTGAAACACATTGTGAATGAAGGTGATACTTTCATCATGTGGAAAATGCACAGCATCTCAAACTGAATGAAATGAATTGAAATGTATTAAAAACAAGTCCACAGTTCACACCTCACTAAAAGAAATGTTTTATTGAGAACAGTCAACTGTAATCTGGTTATTTCCCGGGACTATGGGTGTTGATACATTTAGGTTTATATACTAAGAGAAGTGTTCTGACTGCTATTCTCTTCTCATCTTGCTGTTAACAACATACGGAGGCTGGAAGATGATTCATTCTGAGGGATTGTTTATGTATATGTTAGAGAAAGGAAAGTTCAAAGGTCAGAGTGATGTCACAAAACACGTATTTCAAGAATTAAGGAAAGAATTTCCTCCACATCACACCCACTGAAGGAATGTCCCCAGCTTAATTTCAATGAAAAAATAAATTTCTTTACCTACTTTTTTTAAGTTGGTAAATATTTTTTTCAGTATTGTGTGACATATTAATTGTTGGTATTACTACAGTCATCTGAGATCAAGTTTATAACTGTAAGTTTGAGAGTGGTAGAAGATAGATATCTGATATTATGGGTCGAGATGGGAACCTCTGGAGCATCACACTGTGATGGAACCTAACCCTACATTTTAAAACCTACTCATATACACACAACGTTATGTCTCACAGCTAAATATTCTCTTTAAATAGTTTAGAACACCCTTTAAATTTGACTTTTTACAGATGATGGAATCAAAGGTTTTCTGTCCCTGTTTATTCTCACGCAGAAAATAAGCCACTACGACTGAAACAGATCCTTTCAGTGTGAAACGTTAAGAAGAGTCTATAAACAGAAATGAAAAGAAATGCAATTTGAGGAAAGAAGCAGCAATCATTAACATTTAGATGAAAGCATTTAAAGTTTTCATCACTAGATATACAGTTTCAGAGCAGGACCTGCAGAGCTGCCTCTGAAGCCCTCGCAGTGTGTGTGTCTCCTCCTCGGCAACAGCTGTAGTGTTTTGCAGCTGTGTAACAGAACAGCTTTGTTGTCAAGGAGCTGCTTAGTGTCTTTATTTACTATGAAAGCAGAATCTAATTAACACCAGATTCATGAAAAATGTTTATGGTCCCCCTGACCAGGCAATGTCCACATTCATCAGCTGTGTTATAAATTTCCCCTGTCAGTTGACACACAGCATCAGGCCGAGCACTTCTCTCCAGCTCCCAGAATCTACAACCTGTTCGAGACGCCTGTTTGTCTCTGTTGACCCGCAGCAGATTAACAATATCTGCTGTCACTCCGAGCCGTCGTAAGCTATGGGAATTAAAGTTGGTTATTGTTCTGAGTAAAGGCGCATTCACCTGATAGCTAATTCAAACGTATTTGTACGGTGGGCCTGAAATGCAAATTGCAATGTCAAAACACAACAACAAATATTTTTTCTCGCTGTGTTTTGTGAATTGTTGCGTTTTGCCATTTTTTTGCCGTAGTGGCTGTTGCATTTTCTTATTTGCTGTCGTGTTTTGTCGTTGTGTTTTCTTATATGTATTTGTGTTTCCTTATTGGCCGTTGTTTGTTCTTCTTTGGCTTTGTGTTCAGTGATTTGTTTTTCGGATTTGCACTTCAGGGCCACCATACTCATGTGACATGACACTCCCTCCCTCTGAGGAGGTAGCTGAGATGAAAAGGAAAGTGCAGTTTATATTATAGCCACTAATCACATTATCTATGGAATGCGGATGAATGTATTGAAGTACAAAGTACAGAGTCAGGTGAAATAAGGTGAAAGTTAATGTTGCTGCTTGTTACTTCATCTAAAACACACTTTCTACATCAGCCCCTGCTACAATACAAATAAAACAAAGGCCCATAGAAAATATTAAATTGTTGGGTGTATTTTCTAATTGTTATTTACAGTCCTTACTTTGTGGCTGTGCATGTTTACATTCATTGTGTTGGGATATGATTGGGTTATTATGCACAAACAGTGGATCCCTGCTGTGTTAGTTGTTATGATGGTGCTTGTTAATAGTGGTTCGAGCACTTTACTCCACATGTCTACTAACTGTGAAAATCTTGATTATCACATTAGTTTTACATATTTCATTTACAAAAGCTTTATCAAATCTCTTGTGACAGAGAGGATGTTTGTAAAAGCATTGTCTGAAGTGAATGAAACCTGTTGAAGCTGAGGAGAAAGATTATTCCTTTGTGTTGTGGTATTGTTAGACCGAACACACCAGTTTGTTCAGTTTCGTTATGTTAAATAAAGCTTATCCACAGCTGCAGGCTGGTGACGAGACCAGTTTGAAATTGTGGGTTCTCGGAATGTCGAGCAGGATTTCAACTGTTTATTGTTTTTATGCAACTCTCTCTCTCCTACTGCACTAGTCAATTCAAGTCAAGTCAGATTTATTTATAGAGTGCATTTAAAATAACATCAGCGCTGCACAATCATGGCAGAGGAAGGCAACACAATCATGAATAAAAATAAGATGTACAATGTTAGAAATAAAACTTGTAGAAAAAACGCTTAAAAAGGCATAAGATAAGTTGAAAATGATTATATACTAACAGGTAAAATACCTCAAGAGAAAGGTGTTGTCACTGTAAGACATTTTATCAGTACAAATCTCTTCTGCTCTTGTTCCCGAAATGTCTCTATCTACTTGAATCTACAACACAATCACATTCCTTTACAGAGTATGCGAGTGGGGGATCACTGTATGAATACCTGTCCAGTGATGAGAGCGAGGACATGGACATGGGACAGATCATGACATGGGCCGCAGACATTGGCCGAGGTAAATGTGACTGTTGTTTATCCCCCTATTATATCCAGCAGCTATAGGCGTGCATTATGCAAATGTGGGGCATTGTGATTTCACATGACATAATAATCACAACCAATGCTGAAATTGTGCTGTGTGAGATTTATATTTTACAATTTCAGTCACATATGTTGATGAGCCTGCCTCAGCTGTTCTAGTATTCCAAATGTTTACAAAGCAAGAAAGAATATTTGATATCTATTTGTTATCGTCAATATAGATTTTTACACAAATCACCAACTGTTGTGTGCTTCAGTATGTGCAGGCGGTGTAGCTGTACTATAAGTCTACAATTAAATATGAACAAGAGTCAATTAGTCTCCATTATTAACATCAAATAATGTATGTTTCTATTTAAAGCATTCGGCTGAATGCTACACAAAGAGCATTTGCAATGTAATGCCGTCCCTCTTGAAACACGAGCAGCAGAAAGATGCATTACTTTGTCATGTGATTGATAAAACCTGTTCATTTATCTTTATGACACACATCTCTTCTTTCCCTGTAGGGATGCACTATTTACACTCAGAGGCACCGATTACGGTGATCCACAGAGACCTGAAGTCCAGGAATGGTAACAAATTTGTAACATTATTGTTTTACCAATACATCCAAAATGAATATTAATGGTTAATGGTTTTTACATTAACGCTGGATTTTATACCTTAATACCTTCTCTCTATTTTCTTTTTTAGTTGTTTTATCTGCAGACAAAGTTCTCAAGGTGAGTTTTTAATATGACTGCACAGTGAAAATGTAATCTTTTATCTCTATGTGTTTGAATGGAATATGAGCATGAAATACTAGTATGTTACTTACCTACAGTATATGGACACAAGAGGGCAGTGACTAACTTAGCATGTACAAGAAGCCACTGAGAGCATTAACTGTTGTGTCTTACTGCAAAGAGAAAGAATATTTATCATAAACGTGGGACAGAATGGAACACAACAAAATCTTGTTTTGTATTTTCGATGTAGTTTGTTCTGTTCATGTTACTCTGAACATACGTTGTAAGACCACAGTGTTTCAAATTGAATTTTCCTGTGGCACTGCAGTGATTAAAGCAGCAACTAATATCGGACCTGAATGATGTGATAACATAACAGTAGAAACCAATCTTTGCAGCAAAATCAGTCTCAATTCCATTCTTATCTCCTCAGATTTGTGATTTTGGGGCGTCTAAGTTCTTGACCCACACAACACACATGTCCTTGGTTGGCACGTTTCCCTGGATGGCTCCAGAAGTGATCCAGAGCCTGCCTGTGTCTGAGACCTGTGACACGTTTTCCTATGGTGTGGTGAGTGACAAGGGGGTGGGGGAGTTTCACACTTAACTCATAACTTTTATGCAAGTTGTGTAGTTCTTTGGAACATATTTACTTCCTATAGGATAAAAAACAGGTAGGACAGAGGTGTCCGTCCTTTATAATAGGTCCCATAACGTGTAATGAGTCCCAGAGTGACTCAGTGTGCTCAGAGGGAGAGGAAACGCACTTTCCAACAACGACATTGTTTTGAACGTCCAGCCATTCATTTATTAGATAAACCATTTATCCTCTGAGGGTCGGGGGGGGGGGGGGCTGCAGCCAGTACCAGGTGACATCAGGTGAGAGGCAGGTACATCAGTCTGGATTTAACCCAAACTGCATGTCTATGGACTGTGGAAGGAGGCCGGCGGATAGATGGAGGTGGATGGATAAAATGAAAATAAATGAAAACTTTAGAGTGATTCTTCTTAATGTACATATTCATATTAAAAACAAGACACTACATCTCAAAGTATATATATCCTGATATAATAAACGAGAGTATATAGATGATTAGATATTAGATACAAAAATAGAAATAGTACAATTGGGCTGACTTTGAAAAATGAACAGAAAACAGAAATAACAAGTTTGATTCACTGCATAAATCAAAGTTGAGAATGAATCAAGTCTCATGATGGTGAGCTGATGTGCCGCGGTGCACCGGAGCTGTGTGGTGGGCGACTGAAGCGAGGAGGTGGCTGTCAAGAGCACCGGCCTGAATGTGGGACTCCAGAGTCCAGGTTGTGCAGGATGTAACGTTGACAGGATGAAGAGGAATCCAAAAAGTTAGTGTGTGGAACTTGTGCATAAGTTAAAGGTCATTTGATATTTCTGGGAGGCAGTGTCCTCCAGTGTTACTGTTGGGTATTTCCCTATACTTGGCAGGAAGTGACAAAGTTCCTATGTACATGCAGTGATTCTCCATGCGACGTTGATTGCATTCCCTTGGGAGAGAAAGATGGGTCCTTTCCAGTTGCATGGACTCGTAGTTGTACACTTGACTGGCTCTGTGGTGACAGAAGAAGAGAAGACAGGTGCACAGGGACCTGAGGAATGAAATCTCTTCCTATTCCTCCTTCTTGTATGTTGTCAATATGTCCAGTCAGCTCAACAAGAGCATCCAGCTCGCTGAGTAAGTGTCGAGCGGCAAGTTCGTTTTTGATTTTGTCAAACCAGCCACAGTAAAAAGCAGCGGGAGAGTTCCCTTTACTTTCTGTGACGATTGTTCAGAATTCAGTGGAGTAATCAGTCACCTATCATCCCTTCGATGCAAGTTTAACAGCCTCTTTCAGCCCCTTGGCCTGAAGCTGCAGAAACCTCAACAGCGGAGCACGCAACACTGCCTCTTCACTAACAAAATCTATACAGGTAAACAAGGTACAAAGGGTCAATCTGGAGCAAGTGGAAATGGACCTGTATATATACTGGAGAGTGGTGCTGACCTGAATATCTCAAAGCTTTGACTATTGACATTGTAATCGACATCCTTATCACCATGTGAATTATCTTTTGACCATTATATATGCATTACCACAAAAATCCCAAATTAGCCCATGAAGTAATCCAACATTATTCATTATGCATCGATATTAATTATTATTTATTCTCAGAGAGGATATTTCTAATCTTAGTGATTACAGCATTACAGTACAACTTTTCTAATGTTACCAGCACCAGGTTTAGATTTTTTAAACATTTATGAATAACTTTTATATTTGGATTTGGGAGGTTGCCTCCCAGTCCAAGTTTAAAATACACTGGTAATTCCCAGCCGCACTGAAGAGCTCATGAGGTGAAGGGGAATAGAACAGAAGAGTGAGGAGGAGGAGAAGGAGGAGAAGGAGGTCCTGTGATTCTGCTGGTGAACAGACTGAAACTTGGCACATTAATGCGTTTTTACTTTTAAAATATCCAGTCCGTAATATGCTTCATGCACTCAAAGAAAGTTCACTTAAGTACGCTGGTCGCTCCTGGCCCAGAAAAATAAGTAGCCCTGTCCCATTTTCATTTCTGCATTATTTTCTATGCTTAAGTGGACAGTAGCATTTTTTTGACCTTTGCAGAAGTACAGTCTCTCACTGTGACTTTATGGTTCTTATTCCTGACATATTCTTGTGAGGTGTAAAGACATTTGTGAGTAGTTGGAAATCATTACCACTTATCCTCAACTGACTTAAAGCTGAAATTCCAGCCCCTTTCAAACAAGGATGAATTGAAGAGTAAAACAGACAATGTTTGTGATTGCAATGAGTGGCCTTTTATTCCAGAGTTACTGCAGAATGATTGCAGATTTAAGTATGCACTTTCTGCCTCAGACGTGTTTAATGAACAACTGATTTCTATAGTAAAATTCATATATATAATGAGAGGAAGCTGGCAAGTGCAGAAATGCTAAAACACAAGGTACATGTATACAGTTAATGTCATTCATCACATTGTCTTATTCCTGATGCTGCAGAATACAAACTGAAAATAAGCTAAATTTTTGTATTATATTTTTGCCCTATTTTATAAGCTGCATTTGCTCTCAAAGAACAATAGTGTTTAGCGTTTTGAGTATATGAATACACATATTTTATTAACAGATAAAACATACTTGCTCAGAATGTATTCATCTCTAAACTTTTTGAAAAATCCTATCATGCGGTGGAGAAACACAGCAGATCCTTGGCTGCTATGGCAGTTCATACACATACTTGAATGTTTATATTGTCTGATATTGATATTGTGTCTGTGAACTGACCTTGGCTCTTGATTATGCGACAGGTGCTTTGGGAAATGCTGACCCGAGAGATCCCCTTCAAAGGTCTGGAAGGTTTACAAGTGGCCTGGCTCGTGGTGGAGAAAAATGAGGTATTATAGCGTGCGATGATTAATTATTATTATAATATGTATATTGTCTGCCTCGCAGAGTCACTGTTTAAGTCTCACCAGTGTATGGTTGACTTTATTTAATATAATCAATCAATTCCATAATGAATAGCTGCTAACTACACTTTTTTTATATTTACACTCATCTTTTTTATGTTTTATGTATTTCATTGGAAACACCTTGTTGATATTTTATATTTTTGAAATGTGTTTCAGAGGTTAACCATCCCCAGTGGCTGTCCTGCCAGCTTTGCTGAGCTCATGAGGAACTGCTGGGCAACAGAGCCAAAAGTGAGCCATCCACAAAGTTACATTACATGAACAAAATATGTATGTTTTCATGACTCATATACAGAGCAAATGTTTCTATGTTCATTCAGGAAAGGCCAATGTTCAAACAGATCCTCTTTACTTTGGAGTCCATGTCTAATGACAGCCAACTTCCTGAACAGTGCAACTCTTTCCTTCACAACAAGGCTGAATGGAGGTAATGTGATCATCCATTCTCCAGACCCAATAAATGTATTTATAACCCAATATACTGCCTCAGCCTAAGGAAATGTGCAACTGTTTTCAAAGAATGATGTGGAAATGTAGCTGATGGGGGCCATGAAATACAAAAAGGACTTGAGATCGTGCATATAGATCTTTAATAATTACACTGATGGCTACATAAAGGCATGAAAAACCTCCAAAGAATCATCCATCTGGATATACTTCCTCTCTTTACCCATAAGGCCCTAAAATAATCACCATCTTTTTCAAGTAGAAGTGTTTAATTGGCCTGTATGAGCAGCTGGAGGTTTGGTGATGTTCAGCACAGCCTGAGTCTCAGCTGTTACTTTATTCTCTGTCTGCCTCTCTGTGGGGCTTGTCTGCGCTCTGAGGTTTTTCCCTCAGAAGTTGTGCTGGTGGCATCGTGTCCGGGCAGCCATCTGCAGGTGGAGCAAGTTGGAGTGAGACTCTGGGAAACTGAGAAAGTGAGAAATCCTGTGACAGGGTTAAATCTCCACTGGCTGAGAGTGGAAGGAGAGGCGAGAGAAAAGAGATTGATTCATTGTTTTTAATTCACCCAGGTAGCTGATGTGCATTACCCAAAAATAGAATATATTTTTATATCGTGCAGGCAGAAGGTAACTGAGCATTTCCTGTTTCTGTACTTCAGCTCATTGGGCTTCAGATGAAAGCCTCATGACGAGGTTGAAGTGCTGACTTTGTTTCATGTTGAAATAGTGTTTAAATCTTCACTGGTTGCACATTTATGGAATCATTGCCTGTTTTACTTGTATGCATAGATTCAATAGAACCAATAGATTGAAACAGGAAGTCAAAAAATTCCCCTCTTAGTTATTATTTTATGTCAGTGTACTAATACTTACATTACATGTACATTTTACTGATAGTTCACGATGCAATGTTTGTCACTCTCTGTCCATAAACCTAAAACTTAAAAATTACTCAGGAGTAATAATCAAGTTTTTAAAGTTACCAATATTGACTGATTTGAGCATGTTTATCTTTTATTTTATCTATCAGTTGATCAATTTTTTTATTTTTGATCTTTAAGTTTTGGTCATATTTTGTGTAATATCCTGTGTTGTAAGAACTTCAATATAAACATAGGCAGATTAAATTAAAACTCAAACTGAAAAGGAGTCTCCCGTTGTGCAAGAAGGTTTGGCCACAGTCTTGGAAATTAAAAATGAAGTTA
The DNA here is from genome assembly GCA_026259375.1 of Verasper variegatus. NCBI lineage: Eukaryota > Metazoa > Chordata > Actinopteri > Pleuronectiformes > Pleuronectidae > Verasper > Verasper variegatus. Next base: position 11,847,098 of record CM048052.1, read on the forward strand.
TCAATTCTTGCTTAATTTCATTTGTCTGGATAAATAGAAGAAAAGAAATGTGTTTGTTTGTTTTGAGCTGAGATACAGTGGGAGCTGCAGAAGAAGCAACATTTCTCGGACTGTTGTATTTCAAATTTGGATGTGAAATACTGTGAGAGTTTATCAGGAAAGTGGGAAGCAGGAGAACAAATTATTTGGGAAGTGGAGTACGAGTGGAAATTGTTTGAGGTGGGAAGCGTCAGGGTGGAGGATGCGGTGGAGTAAGGGGATGGGCCTTCCTGCCTGGGCTGCATGTATTTATGAAAAGAGATCGTTTCTGTTGGGCGGAGGCTCAGCATGTGCTCCACAACACAATGTGCAGCCCCACCTGCTGGGCAAAACAAACTCCCTCAGCGTGACGTTAGCGTGAGGCATTGTCCTGTCCTTGGCATTCAAAGCTTCAGACTCTAAGAAGCTTAATCACTCTGTGCCTGCAGGGCATCACGTGGCTGTTTACAGACGGGTTTCAGTTAGTTTTGCTTTCAATATGTACCGTCCGAGTAATGCGCCACTTTTCTGGTGATATTCTATCCACAAATTTCATGAAAAAGCCTAAACTAAAAAGGAATTGCTCCAAACAAGTGTTGTCTGTCTCAAAGCTTATTTCTCTGTGTGATGAACCACCATTGTAAATTCTTAAACTTAATGACATGCCAACATTTTTCAAACCCACATGCCTGCATCTGAAATGCCAGTGGAAATCCCCAAATTTCCCAAAGATGCCATTTAATGTATCGATGCAGCCATAAAAAGTCACATGTGCTTGTACTGTTTAATAAAGAATATATAACACATGTTATAGGTCAAACTTTTTACATGTTAAAAACACATAAATGATTATTAGTGTTGTAGTGGTTAACAGGTTAGTAGAAGTTTATTTTGACACATGCACTATTTACTCCTACGAGAGTAACTTTGCTTAAAAAGTCGCCTCCCAGTTGTTTTAGGATGTAAGTTGACTTTTATAAAAAAGACTTATGTGGTATATTTTGGGAGCCATAAAGATTTACCCCTTTAGGCAAGGCAAGGAAAATGTATTTGTATAGTGTTTTATCATTCACAGAGGTCATTCAATGTTTCAAAAGTACACAAACAGTGTAAAAGCACAAATTATACAACAAGTTATGGGTAATTAAAGTGTGAGATTAAGTGATGAAGTGGAGGCACTGGAAAACAGAGTGGTTTGTAACTTCTTTTTAAAGCAGGTGATGGTTGGGGCAGGTTTGATATCCAGTTGAAGCTGGTTCCAGCAGTGGGCAGGGAGACAGACTAACGTTATATTGTCCACCTTTCTGCTGTAAACTGCAGGTGTGAGATTGAAGCTACACTCGATAGACTCAAGAAGCTGGAGAGAGACCTGAGCACTAAAGAGCAGGAGCTGAAGGAGCGAGAGCGGCGCCTGAAGATGTGGGAGCGCAAACTGGTTGAACAGTCTAACACCCCGGTGAGTTCCTCCCTATCCCCCTCCTCACCTTGGCTGCACCTCGGCTCATCTTGACCCTCAGGTTCAGCAGCCGCACGCTGTCAAGTGGTCACAGCAACAACACCTCACTTTTACATTCGCTGTTCACGTGTGTATTCACTGGTTTCCTCACTCGCATCAAGAGAGGGACAGAATCGTCCTGATGTTTTCTCCGGGGTGAAGTGGAAATGGGGAAGCAGTGGGATGAAGATAAAAAGCGTGGAATGAAAAGAGGGAGGAAGCACATTATGAGAACATTATGTGTAGCAGACATCATTGGCAATACTGCACTTATATGCAGTGTAGTGCATGACAGCTGCACAGGGATATTTGCAGCATGTTGCACAGAGTGAAAACTGCAGTCCAAGACTTTCTTCATGGCTTTACTGTCTCCTTCTGTTTCGCTGAATTTATTTTTCCCATGCAAAAGAGGTTGATGTGCAACATCTCTAACATCATTCCCAACTCTCTCTCCAGTCTGGTCTTGTAAAAACATATATTATGCAACAATCACATTGATTGTTTTATCTGATGATCATTCCAAAACTCAAATATATACTTTTTACCTCATGAAAGACAAAAAAAAGTATCCCAGCCTTACTTTGAAGAACTAAAACCAACAGATATTTAGCATTTTGCTCGAAAAATGCCAGAAATTATCATTTGTTTATCGAAATCTTTGCATTTCTATCAATCTGTTTTTCCCAAAACTGTTCTACTCTTCTTTTCATTGGTGTTTCTGTGAAGGATGCACAATGATTTATCTCAAACTGCCTGGCACAATGGTGCACAGTGCAGATATCATGGAAGATGTCGCTCAACAACACATCATTTCTCGGGAATCAGGAAATTGTTTGAATCAAACACACTGGAATCATTTCCTGTGTTTCCTTTCTTGTCCAAACCTTCCTTTGCTCCACACCTCTGCTTTGTTCCCTTTGTTTTCTAAATCACATCTTGTGTTGAGCTTAAAATTGCCCACTTTTCTTATTTTACACTTTATTCTGTGGATTGAAACTGATTACTTCCTTTTCTTTTCAATCCCCTCTTCCACCCCCTCTTTTTTCCTCCCTGTCTCTGCCTCTCAGCTCTTCTTACCTGTGGCAAAAAAGATAAGCGCTAAGTCGTTCTATCAGACAAAGACGGAGGAGTCGAACAGTTCGCGGATGTCGTGTGAGATCACGGCCTCGAGTAACGAGGGGGTGAAGCTGCAGTCTGTGGTGAAGGGCTTTAAGGACATGTTTTCCGTGGACTTCGGCTGGCCTGTGCTGCACTCGGGCATGCAGGTCAACATGCAGGCCAAGCAGAACTCCTCCAAGTCGAGCTGTGTCAGGGAAGGACACAAAATCAACATGACTCTGGGTGCTGGATGCTTCACTTGGTCTGACAACAGTGAATAAAACCTCTCCCGTGTTTTGCATTGCCACATCGCGCTCAGTGCATTATTAGTATTTGCGGATTTCGAAAAACGAACGGCTTGTTAAGTCACGTTGATCATTTTATAATTTCGATAATCATTACTTAAAACATGTCTGGGCGTAGTTTTTCTTCTGCTCTGTTCACGATATAAATTCAGTAATAGCTCGATGTAGCACAGGGGCATATTATAGAACATGTTTGAAACCCTCCACCTATGTATATTATGGATGTCATTTGGCGTATGCCTAATGTACTGGCTGTATAGTGCCATGCTGTGAAGAAAGAGCCACGCAAGCAAGTTGCTCCGAGAAGACCAGGCTTTTATGATGAAGTGACATTTTGCTGACATTAAGATTGGCCAATTTGTTATGGATGTGGTGGAGTGCAGTTGTTGAGATGCACTCTCTTACCAGGATAAGAAAGTCCCAGGTTCAAAACAGCAGGAGATGGACTGCACTGTGCAACTGTCAGATTCATTTGCTTATTTTACTTTATGCTTCCCGAGTAAGACTTTTTTTTAAAGCAAATTATTTAGAAAGGCTCGGAGAGCGCAGATCTCTGTCAAGGATCCTGTATCCAGCTCTTTATCCAGATCCAGAATGTATTGGGTCTTCCTTGGATCCACCCCTCCACAAATTTCATGGAATCGGTTCAGTAGATTTTGCCACTTCCTCCCACAATCCAGAAATGAGGCCAAATTAGCAGTTAGAGGACCAACATTTGTGTGATATCTGTCTAAAATCATGTTCCCTTAACTAACATGGAGGAGGCAGGGTTTATAATCTGTACTGCAGCCAGCCACCAGGTGGCGATCAAGACACTTTGGCTTCACTTTTGTAGAGCCATCATGTCGTCCATCTTTATACAAGTCTATGTTTTATACCAATATATCAAAATAATTTCCATCCATTAACATACAATTAAATACTGTGCAATCTAATCTGAATATTAGCATCAAGAGCTGCACTTTCAGTAAAGAACAATGAATTAGCATTAACACTGAGTTAGGTATTTATGCTTGATCTGGGTGAAGGACATGCTTCCCTGAGCAGAGCCCATTAATTTGTTCCCTTCACTTGTGATCATCAGTGGGTCTCATGAGGATGTAATCCTCTGGATCCCTGTGTTGTTGCTTGTTACCTCGCTGCCATGAGCTAATACTCCTATTCAAACATCGCCTGTACTCCCAGGCCATCAGGCCCTATACACGTGTAATTAACACATACATTCAGCAGTATTTACATTTACAAATACACATACACACACACACAGCTTCTTGGTGTGATTTTATTTTCCTGCATTCTTCATTATTTTGTCAATAAAACAGTTTCTTTTAACTTTCTCTGCTTACTTGTTTGTCTTGGATTGATTTTATTACTTTCTATGTGTGTGAAATTAGTGAGATTTAAAAAAATATATATCTTGTGAGCTTCAGGCGTTTATTTGTCAGAACAGAGTTGAGCGTGAAAGCGGCAGAGATGGCGGGGAAGATAGTTCTCCCCAGGGGCCCCACGGGTCCTTGAAATCTTTGAATATTTTCTGAAAATAGAAATAAATTGACACGGCTTGTTGAAAAACTGAAATTTCAGTTCTTTTATTTCACTTATGTCAGTACATAGGCTATGTGTTACTGTCTGCATGTGTTTCTCCCACCCTCTCTCCCGTCTTCTACTCATAAATAAATCATCCTCTCTAATTCTTAACTTATACAATATATTGCTATGTCAGAGAAGACAAGAAACCCCATAGTCCGGCTACTGGATGGCTGTGGCTCAGGAGATAAGTCCACTAACCAGAATGCCGGTGGTTCGATCTCCAGCTCCTCTAGTCCAGTCCAGACAGTATGTTAATGGTGGGTAATAGAAAAAACTCCACATATAGAAGCGCTCTATGAATGTGTGTGTGTCAATGTGGCTTGTAGTGTAAAGCGCTTTGAGTGGTCAACAGCACTAGAAAAGGGCTATAGAAATAAATTCCATTCACCATTTACTATTGTAACTCCTAGTTTTGTTAATTGAGAAGCGTTCAAGCCTCTCACTTTTGAATTGTTGTCCGTGACTGAGCTTCTGTAAAACCTAAAAGTTCTTATGTCAACACTTTTCACAAACTATGTCATGTTGGGTCCTTGACTGAACCCTGTACTGAGTGAAATCTTTTTACTACGGTTGCAAAATATCATTTCCTATGTATTGCCTTTTCTTGTGACATTAACTTTCACAACATGTGACTCAGTTCTCACTTCATGTCCTAGTTACCAAGCATCCATTAGTCCACATGGGGGCAGAATTGTGTGAACTAAACCAAACTCAAAGTTCCCGTTCAGATTCCACATGTATCATAAACTTAAAGTGTGTCAGCATTATGAATTTGAAATCCAGGCACCTTTTGTCAACAGCAACCCTCTGGATCTCAATAACAGAAGCACATTTATGAAACACAATACGCTGCTGGAAAAAGTGACGTTAACTTACTCCGATGAGACTTTGGCAGTGGAGGAGTGTTTCTGAATCTGTTTACTTCCGAGCTGCAGCAGTGAAGGTGGCAGACAATGCTGCGGGGCTGAGCAGCTTTATGAGGCGGCGGCCGCCTGCACAGAAATGTATGGCGGCGATATTGAGACTGGCATTCACTTAATAGTCTGAGCTGTTTTCATTACGTCTCGGGAAGAAGACAGTGAATGGGGCCCGCTCATTCATTTAGTCGTCTTTCCTCCAATTTTCCGTTGCATTATTTCTGTCACTGCGCACCATGTCTCATGAGCACAATGATGAAATCTTTATTTTGGCTGGCGGGTTTCTGCCTGATTACATTTAATGAGCAATAAATAACTTATCGTTCAAATAGATCACGTGAGATCAGTCAGATGGACGTTTTCGGTTTGGTATAGACCATTAGAGGCAATTCTTCTTAATCACACAGCACAATAACCGGCAAAGTAATGGCTCTGAAGACATGAAAAACATGGCTATTTCCCCTTTTAATCACATTTACTAATGTCTTGTGATGTTTACTTGAAGATTGTGAGTCATAAATGCACACGTCGATATTTTACTGCTTTTACATCAATTTGTGTTGTGTTTCTGTGCAGTTGCTGCCCAATCATGACATCTACGCCTGGACTGAGGAGCATGTGGTCAGTATCAGTGTATTTTCTACACCTTACTTCTACAATACATACCAACTCATGTCTTAATAACATTGTCATAAAAAAATAACCTGTGGTTATTTTTATTTATTCAGTTTTTCTGGATGAAGCAACTATTTTGTGCAGGTTTGTACATTTTCCTTCTCGTGTTTTAAACCATAAGATCTTGGGCACCTTCAGACTTTTATAATGACTATTAGAATCTTATTTATACTGCTAAAACTGGTTGTTTTTCATTTTCTATATCAGGGGAAGGTACATGTGACATGGAGATGTACGCTGACCTGTTCAAAAAAAATCACATCACTGGAAAGACGTTACTTTTGCTCACGGAAAACGACATGCACGACATGGGGGTCAAGTCCAAAGGTCACGTTATGCACCTTAAGGCAAGGCATTAACCACAACTGTCAAAAACCCACATATAATTCAATAATATCTGGGAAGACGGTTAATCTGACCTTTACTCTTGTGCAGGGTGAAATTGAAAAGCTGACTAACGATTACCTTGGATTCGTGCACTTCCCACCACTGTTCAAGGTATGGTAGTTTCTTTCTCTATTGTCAGGAAGCCGTTTCAGGTTCGCACATTTCATTTCGCAACTTTTTGTCCTCCCAGGACGAGTTGGAGAAGGAGGTGGAGAAGAACAAAACTGTGAATCTGGAGCTGGTGTTTGGGTACCACTGGAAACCAGGAACTGGGAAACGTGTAAGTTTGCAGTCAAACACACACACACACTGACTGCATCAACATAGTCTGCAGCTGTGAGCAGCTGATAAATCTCATCACTGCCTCTGTGAACACACATGTTAACGTTGGGTAATAATTGTTGCTTTTTAAATAAATGCACAGAATCTTGTTTTTAGCCATGATTGCTTCAGTGCCTCCTCTTACTGAGGCGCTTTGTTCTGAAGATTGGAGATGATGGCTGTTATACTGACCACTGAAGGCAGCACTAGACGTGTATAGAACCAGACAAATAAACATTTCATTCTCAGCCTGTGTGCCGCATCCACCGCGACTCGCTCGCAGCCCTTTGTTAGGGCCTCAAACTGTGGAGAAAGGGTGGCTCTTCACTTGCTGTTTGAATTTAATCAAAAATAGCCCATTTAGCCAGAAGTCATTTTCTTTTTAAAAGGCAAACGTTATTTAATCTTTCAGCTGTTCATTGTCCCATCATAAATAGTCCTCTTTCAGTGTGTTCGGCAGGGCTGAAACGAGACTGCTAATTGCCTCCCATTTCTTCTGACATGTGGTGGTTTAGTGGGTAGAAAACACAGCAGGGAGAAGGAAACAGGAGGTTGAGAAAATGAGAGCTAATTATTTTCCCCTGCCTGGTGTCAGGTTCTGTGTCAGCCTTGTTTTTACAAACTGGAAGGTTTTTTGCACTAAATAAAACAAACCCGCACTGCATTTTTTTTTCTTCGCCCCTCTTTGCTGGCGATGTCATGGAAGCAGCTGCACTTCTCAAAGACAAAATGAGGGCCTGCGATTGTGCGGCCACCATCTGACAGCCACTGAGGGTCCCCTACTAATGAGGATATCACCGTGCAGCCAAGTGAAAGGTGCTGAATTATGTATGAGTTGTCATTAGACGCACTCGGGTCCTAGGCATCATTACCAGACATTGTTTCTGCTGGAGTGATTAGACTAGCATGGACCTGGGAGCCCCGGCGCGACCGTCCAGGGCCGACACCAGGCCAGCGCAGGGGCCAGCGGTGTGTTTCTGAGCCAGAGGCTTGCTGAAGCTGCCCCTTTTGAGCCGCTTCCAGTCCCCGGGGACGATGCAGGAGAGGGCGAAAGGCTCCTCAGACGAGTGTGTTAGTGCCACTCCTCTGATGTCTTTCCCTGTGATCACTGCACAATGGATTGGCCTGCGCCGTGAACCCTGTGTGGTTAAGCAGTGACCTGTGGATTTGTGGCAGGCTTTTGGGGATTGTCAGAATCATTACTGCTTCGTCAGCGTTGGTTATGCGGGAGAAGAGCTATGGGGAATTGTTCAGATTTCTGCCTCCTAGTGAGGATTTGATGTGTGCCGCATGCAGCCAGTCATGAGGGGGAAAAAAGGTTTTCACCCTTAACAACCGTCTATTGTGCCAAAAACTTCATCATTTAGCCCAATATTAACAAACATAAACGTCAAATTCTGACAAGGAATATTGCGACGTCAGAGCAAAGTTAATTACTATTTTTGTTTCCCTCTGTCTGCCATAATAATTTTATAAAGCATCACAGTTGTTTACTGAATAGTTGTTTACTGCTGCCCAGTACAGATATTGCATACAAATCCCATTTAGAATAATTAAGTTATTTGTTTTTGCACCCTTGAAATTATTTGTTCATATTTTTATGTTATAAACTCTTTCTTCACCCACGGTGTGAGACTGTGTGGCCACTGCCGTTAAACCACCTCTAGGCTGTGCTGTTGGTTTATGTTCATGAAGTTCTCCACACAGAGTGGTTCACTTTTCCATATAATCGGGTGTTCTTTCTCTCTGAGTATCTACATAATGCCTTTTCTTTCAAGGACTGCAAATGGAAAATGTACATGGAGCTTGACGGAGATGACGTCGCAGTGACCTACATCAAAGATGTCATCTTTAATGCCAACCAACAGGATGTGGACGTCCTGCGGATGACTAAGGTGTCGTCAGAAAACTCATGTCTTCTCAGTGTTGTCTGATCTAAGGTTGCATTTTACCCACAGGGTTGTTGTAGTGTGGTTCCAGTTGTCACGTTTTTTTAACAAACTAATATTATTACAACCCAGCCTCCTTTTGTGATGGACAAATGGATCGTCGGAATAAAAGAGAACCACAAAGTGGACTACATAGTCAATTATGAGGTGAGTCAACTCGAGGGAGGCACCTCGCAAAACAATAAACATCTAGGTATTATCCGTTCAACTAGTTTAAAGCTTTTTGAAACTAAATACCCTCATATCACCTTTTTACTTGACACTTCAGAATGATGTCAAGTCACCAAAGTGCACCCGCCACAGCGGCCTGGTGACGTGGGGTGTCAGTGGTGGACAAGACGTGATAAAGACGGTGGAGCTGGTCATCGAGACGGCACCGGACAGCATCGACTGGAACCCCAAGGACTGGTCCAGCTCCGGTAATGGTTTTATTAATAGTTTTGTTGTATTAGTTGAGTGCACAGGTAACAGTTCTCACTGCTGGGCAGTTTAAAAGTTTTGCTCGTGAATTCTCCATTAATTTATGTCAAGTCTTCATGATGCTTTCAGATAAGAAAGCAGAGAAAATCTTAAATGAAAAAAGCTGTAAGATTAAGCATTATAGATTATAAGTATTATAGCATCACAATCAAAAGGGAATAGAACAGGAAGGCATTGTTATTATTGAAAGAGAATAGTAATAATAATGATATGGATAAAAGCTGCAATCTCTGTCGAAAAATTATTTCAGTCAAACTAAAAGCTTGCAAGAAAATATGTTTTTACTGAAAAGAAGATACTGTTATAGCAGAGACGATTTTATGCTGAAGAGAATTCCATAAACTAGGAGCACAATGACTGAAAGCATCATAACCTGATATAGAATGAAAAATAAGATATTAGGAATATATTTACCAAATGTCCCCTTATTTTAATCATTGCTTATCTTCTGTTCTAGATATTGATCCTATATGGATGCACAATGTAAGGTTGCGGCAGATGAGGACCGCAAAATCCCCGCAGCGAACGGCTCCTCGACCAACCTTCACCAGCTCTGATGCCCGCACTCTGCCTCAGTTTCTGTCTGCACATGAAAGCCAGGAGTTCTCTTACGCTGCAGCTGTGCGTCGCTCTCCAAACCGCCTCCGAGCACATCCCTGGATTGACTCGCGCAGCTCCTCGCCAAATGCCAGCCTGTCGGCCAAACTGTCGTCACTCCATCTGGGGTCAAAGGGCAGCAGTCCTTCCAGCACCACGTCAGAGAGCGCCTCAGAGCGGGAACGAGAGCGCCCGGTCAGTGCTGGAGCAGTGCACGACCACCGCAAGAACTTGTACTTTAGCAGCACGTTCAATGTGGGAATAGCGCAGGGTGGGGCGCACGCATTGACCAACACTAGAGGCTATGTTCATAATAAAACCAGCAAAACCTTGCGACAGCCAGGGAGGCCACGGTCCAACAGTTACAGTGCCACATCAGTGAACCGCCTACCCATGATACCGGGTATATTGTCTGTGACGGAACACCCCAGTGAGGATAAAGAAGGGGCCAAAGCCAGTGACGGAGGGTGGATCAAAGTGGAGCGACAGAAAAGATTACCACGTCAGGACAATAAACAAGTCCGAGGTCGACAGAGGAGAGGCGGCAGGGGAGGGCGTGGTGCTGGTGGGAGAACTTAACGTGGGCCACTCGTGAACTGACAGCTCCTTGTATGCTGAACATGTCATGCACTGAAATGGTTATGCACATAAATTATGTCTCCACACATGCTAAAAGTTGTTTTAAGAGAATACACTGATACTTATTATATGTAAATATATACTGTATGCATGACCAAATAAGGTTTTTATTTTTAAATCTGACTTCTGCCTGGTTAATATAACAAACCTATAATGCAAAAAAAAAAACTAAATAAAGGACAATACAATACCTGTTCTTTCTTACATTAAATTGATGGCATCGAGTGATAATGTTACATCAAAATATATGTTTATTTATCAGGCCAGTTTTTCACAAGTAACTAAATAAAGTGTTATAACACTACGATCCAAGGACAAATAAAAATTCAGACTCTTTCTTCCAATCGTTTGTTTCTGAGTTTCTTCTCTTTTTGGACAGTATATGTCAAAGAAAACAGATATATTACATTATCTACTTGGAGGATATGTTTGAGGATGCAGTACTGGCCAAGGTAGAAGGCTGACCTGCTTCCTGTTGTTAAAAACGTGTTTCTCAGGTGACTTTTGGTCTCTGCCTTTGGATATGTCATTAACTATGATTTGTTCCCATTCTTGTTTTGAGTTTCAGTGCCACAGAAAACCTTTTTATTAAATTGTTTTTATCACCTGTAAACCACTTTAAGTGTAACCGAAATATTCACATTCACAAGACTGAGTAAAGTGTCATTTGTTAGTAGACATGCTTTAATGTGCAGGTGACAACTGAGTTTGAAACTAAATATGAAATTCACTTAGATGGTGAAGATGTGGCCTGTTCCATAAATCTCAAGATGAAAAGGAAGTGACATTTTACGCGCCTTGTATGCAAATTCGAGAATAAGAGATTCGCGCCGCCACAGAGTTCATGGAAGGAACACAAACACGGACTCGTATAAATCAAAAAGTCTCAAAAGTTTTACGGGTTTTAAAAATATAAAAGTGAATTAAAGACCGATCATGACTTGCGAGTATCAACTTAACCGCCAATTGCCCACAACACATGTTTTGCTTTTAATAAAACGACCTACGTAGTTGTATGGGTCTTCCAGGACTTTCCGGTGGCGCGGGAAACGAACATTTCGCGCGCTGCGTTCAGGGGCAGGATCCGCATTGTTCACCTCAGATCAGATCGGATCAGAGCTTCTGCTGCTGCTGCTGCTGCTGCTCGGTGTTTCTGTGTCTGTGTGCAGGAAAACTTTGACTAGAAAAATGACCCTGACCCGCTCCAAGGTAAGAAAAACCCACTTGATCCAAAAAGTTTCACATCATCAGCAGTGTTATGCTAAACTTGTAATAACGACACTTTTGGTTATTACCACGTGTACCACAGCAGTTGAGCTGCAGCTTTGAGTAATAATATTGTTATGATGTTATATCAGGTCTGCAATGTGAACATGCAAACATTGAGAAATAGGTAATAGTGCTATTGAATTATTACAAGTATTATGTTTAAATGTGATCGACCCAGTTACCTACAGACTCAGAGGTGTGTCCCATAGGATCCACAGAAGAATGAGTCGATCTAAGTTAGTCCACTGACAGAGGACTCGTGTTTTTGAATGCTCAAGCATAAACCAGGAACTATGTGTTGCCAGAGCTTTTATGCACTGACCTTAAATCCTTTTCAGACATTTTTCTTATATTGTCAGATTGTTGATCATGAAAGTAGTTGATTCGTGCAAAAGTCCATTTATTTAGTTGTGGATTCAGAAACGTGTGCCTGCAACCCAACAAGATACCAGGGCATCGATTTGGACCATGTATTTCAGAGTTACTGAGAAAAGTCAGTCCTTCCTGACTGAGCCAGGGTTTGGAAAAAAACACTCCTGTTTCCTCAACCTGCCTGTTTTCATTTACAGAGACTGGCAGTTCAGCCACCTCCGTCCACCAGGATGAGTTTAAGGAGCTTCCGCAGTGTCCCGCTGGTTCCCATGGAGACCTCCTCCTCTTCCTCCGATGACAGCTGCGATAGCTTCGGCTCAGATGGAGGCTTTGCAAATACGGTAAGAAAGAGTGACCAAATATCATCATATATACAATCTCATCAAACAGAGGTTGATGTTTAGCAGCAACATCTGAAACTAATATGTGTGTGTGTGTGTGTGTTCAGAGAAGCAGCTTGAGACAGACGAGGAGGACGGCACAGAAACCAGAGGTGGAAACGTCAGAGGAGGAGATTTGCAGTGCGTTTGAGGAGACTGGCATCAGCAGACGCAGGAAATCCATGGTGCGTTTCAGATAAAACACAACGGAAATATAATTCATTACTTCATGTAACACAACGTAAATTTCTTCTAACTATGAATTGTTCTTTCTTATCAGAAAGTGGACTCTGAAGCTCCGAGACGAGGCCGCAGGTCCAACGTGCTGAAGGTTGTCATGACGTTTCCCACCAAGAAGCAGCAGGGAAAGAAGAGGCCTGCATCCGAACCGCTCCCTCAACCCAAAGTAGAGGACTCTGACTCTGAGGAAGAGAAGGACTTCATGAACAAGAGAGCCCTGAATATAAAGGAGAACAAGGAAATGGTACAAATTGCTGCATTTTTATAAGATGATTTCTGAAGTTCGGTCAAAACACCAGAAATGTCCCTTTTGGTTTCCACTCATTAATTTGTCCTTTGATTTATAGCTCGCAAAGCTCATGGCAGAGCTGAACAAAGTGCCTGGACTGTTCCCGCCACGAACGCCATCGTCTGCTTCCTCCAAGGTAATTTACTGTCAATTTTTACTTTCACTTTCAGATCTGCTCTTTAACACACACACACACACACACACACACACACACCACAGAAGCAGATAGTGTCTTGATCAAAGCTGATAATATTGGAACTTCTTCAGCCCAGACATGCAGCCCGGCGACCAACCCCGAGAGTTCTCAGGAGAAACCCGGAGCGTCTGTCTCGACCCCACACACGATCCCGCACTACAGTGGACGGACCTCCCAGCCCGACCTCCGAGGAGGAGCCCGACGACAAGTTCAGCCTGGTTCGCAAAAGTCGCTACTTCGAGGAATATGATGAGCCAGTAAGTCATTTTCGCAAATGATCTGTCTCCTCATACGTTGCCGTAAATTGTAATACACAGGCATTAATCACAGTCTAATTAACTACATTTATTCCTCGTGCAGCCCCGTCGCCGTGTCTGCAACGGCATGAAGGCCATTCCTCACGTGGTGCGGCCCGTGGACGACATCACGGAGATGGAGCTGCAGAGGATCTGCCACAATGTGCGAGAGAAAGTTTACAACAGCTCCACTGTAAGTGTCACGTTCACGGCAACGCTGAGATGGTTTGAGCGGATGCATTTTTGTTGTAAAGCGCCTGAGGCTAAAGACGACCAAATGTTCTTTCAGGGCTCCACCTGCCACCAGTGCCGCCAGAAAACCATCGACACCAAAACTAATTGCCGTAATCCAGAGTGCCAGGGGGTGAGGGGCCAGTTCTGCGGCCCCTGTCTTCGTAACCGCTACGGAGAGGAGGTCCGAGACGCTCTGCTGGATCCGGTGAGTTCTTCAACGTGCAAGGGCGTGTTCACGTTTGATCATGTACGTGGCAAACGAGTCTGACTGTTTCATTCTCGTTGCGCGTTGCAGGAGTGGCTGTGCCCGCCATGCAGGGGGATCTGTAACTGCAGCTTCTGTCGAGCCCGAGAAGGTCGCTGTGCCACAGGAGTGCTGGTCTACCTGGCAAAATACCACGGCTACGATAACGTGCACGCTTATCTGAAGAGGTGACTGGTGCATTTTAAACAACTACAAGTGTGTATTGTTTTCATATTAACACGTCAGCTGGTTAACACTGAGGGTTTTTGGTTTCCTCTTCCCTCTGCAGCTTGAGAAAGGAGCTGGAGGAGAGCAGCGAGTGAAGCTCGGAGGAAAAAAAACTGCTCCTGGACCAAACTGACACCGCCTGTGACCATTTTGACAAACACTCAGTTTAACTATTGTTCGGTTTTTCCATAGTTACACATTACTTACTGGTTTTGTTGAGAGCTAAAACTTCCATAGACTGCATGTAAAGATGGACGTCATGACTGAACTAAAAGATGGTTTCTGTAATTTCAGTCATCATCACTAAGATGTATGTACGAATGTTAATTTCCGGCCAAGTTTAGTTTTAGTTTCCCTTTCTGATTGCTCACTTTTATAAAAAATGAGGTGAAACGTCATGATTGACAGATAAAACTAACTCGTGACTGGTTGAGCTCATGTATTAAGAGGAGCTCGCTGTGGTGGCGTTCGTATCCGGGTTATTTGAGCCTCATTTCTGGATAGAGGCAGGAAGTGAAGTTGTGTCGTCCAACTTTATTTACAGTCTCGTATAGTTCAATTTCTAAGGCTTTCCTTTTTAACTGACATCTGAAGGAGGCGTTCCCTGTTCTCTCCATTTCAAAACTTTATATATATATATATATATATATATATATATATATATATATTTTTTTTTTCTATTGTCCTCTGTTGTCAAAAGCTGATCTCTTACATTAAAGCTGCTTTCAGACATGCACTGAACTCCTCCGTATTTTCACCGGAGGAGGTGCATGTGTGAACGCAGACGTCTGAGTGAGAGGCTCGGCAGTTTCTTTGGACATTCTCCACCCCCCAAAGCAGGAACATTTCATAACCTCAAATTGTTGACTGGGGTCGCACATGTTTTAAAATGACTTCATTGTTCTGTGATGTACATATTCCCTTTTCCCTGAACATGTTGGGCGAAAAAAAAAAAAATACAATTTTATACCTGAATCGCCCAACTTGCGAATACACGGCCGTCTTGTTCGAATGATCTGCTGTACTTGACATTGTTTTAAATGTAAATGTGTTCTCAGCCCTACAAATTAATATGCTTCCAATGGATCCATCTTTGTGCCTTTTTGCTAATCGGCTTGTGTTTTCTACAAGTCTTTAATCCTTTTTGTAAAAGTGTAAATGTACGAGGGGGAAAAAACTGTTTTTTTGAGAACGTCCTGACGAAATGACCCAATGATCTGCGAGCTACTGAGGTGGTGCAGGTGTAAAGGGCACAGACCGGGGTCCACTGCCTCTTCCTTCTAAACCAGGAGCAACTGTGTGATGTACTACAGCGCCTGGTTAAATATCCTTCATTAGATAACTGTCACTAATGGTGTGGAAACAATTAGCACGCACTCTAATGGGATTCTCATACCTGTAAATCATTTGAGCCGGTTTAAAGCGCGTCCTCGCTCTGCTTCAGTCTCTTTGGCTCATTTTCTGCCTTCCACTGTTAAGTAGGAATGGTTGATGGTGGCAATAGAGTTATGGCCCACGTTCTCTGTTCGTAAGTGCAATTCTCCACTCGAAATGACACGGAATTAACCTCTGGGTCGTCTCGTCTTTCTGAAACATGCTTCCTTTGTGTGGAACCTGCAGCAGGGACATGCCGTGAACAGTGGCCGAGGTTCCTTCTTTACTGTAACAACACACGGACGTCGTCTCGCTCCTGCTCGTGTTTATGAGGCGCAGCATCTCCAACAGGAAGAGTGATGCTCGGCTATCGATGGGAATATCTGTCACCGCGACGCTTGCTTTGTGCTTACTGGGTTAACTGTACATTTTCATTAAAGCGTTAATCACTGCACAATCATGTTATCACTTTTCTTTGGAATTGACCATCACTCCATCCAGAACAGTGGCAGCTGTAATTACTGTTATTGAAACGTGGAGGAGAGAAATCCTGAATCCTGCTGGTGATTGAAGATGTTAAGGACTGTGGAGGTTTATTAACGTTTCTGCCGCTGTTGGGCAGCTACAGTCTGTTTGCTGTGAGGGTGAAACTTTTGACTCTTGGCTGGTTCAGAAGTTTGACACCGTGTTTTTACAAGGTCATCACCGCCTACTGCAGTCTGAGGGGTCTGAAACTGTACAACTGCATCAAAGAGACTACAAGTAACAGTAGTATCTAAGACGTATAGTGTGCACACTACCCCTGCACGTGTGATGTTAATCCAGTTACACTTGGTTTTATTATTTACTAATAGTCAATTAATAGTGAAGCTTAGTTAACATCAAGATATTGAAATATGATCATGGTGACATCTGACAGACAAACTTTAAAAAGCTAAAATCCTCATGTTTAATGTACAAGACCCTGCTCTGAAACATGTAAACAGGAATATTCAATTTTAGCACCTCATGCAAACATCGTATTCAAAATATTGTCTTATTTAGAAGTAGAATGGCAGTCAGTAGATACAGCACCTCCCCCAAGACCCATCAGTCTCCGGAAAGGGAACTAAAATCTATGTGCGAAAAAAATTCGTATCTAATACGCTGCTTGATAGAAGCTCAACAAAGTATACTGGTGTTTTACTGACCGTAGGAATATTATTACAACATGTGAACTATGTCTAATAAAGTTGATTAAACCTGATAAACTGAATGAATCTCACACAAGCTGGACTTTTCAAAATGAATGAATAAGATCTTTGACAACATATTTGGGAAAATAAAAGCAGTCCTCTGCTCACTGTAAATGACATGTTTAAATGGATGAAAACCTCGAACCTCTGACAAGAGGCACGAACTATAGGTCAAGTGTGTTTTTACATGATGAGCAGGTCGGCTGGTCAACTCAGACACATTCTGATTGGATAGATTTTCGCATATATATACAATCCCAAGTGGTCGAGCCTTTCAATGCAATTAATGAAATCACACTTTCAAGAGACTGTGCATTTGTGTGTAAAACTGAAACAGTTTCTAGCTCATACGATTTTAGAATCCAATAAATATATTGATTTACAAATCCAGTAAATAGTCTCCTATCGTTACAGTACAGTCATAATTAAGACTGTAAATCTGGTGTTTATTAATTATACACGTATTGACACAACAATAAAAACGATATAATAAAATATCATTGAACAACAATAAAAAGAAATGCCTGATCATATTTTACCAGCCATAAAAATAACCTTTTCATTATTTGTGAAATCTTTACAATGTGTAAGATTTTGTCTGGTCCTATGTTCACTGTATGAGGAAACAGAATATCGAGACAGCTCACAAAGCAAATCAGTGGAACTAATTATGGTCAGTGATTAAAATCTACCTTGCAGTTGGCACATAAATAAAATCCTCTTATCCTCATACTTTCTTAGGTCACATCAGTATAAATAAAACTTACAGCATCCCTTCTTTTCTTCCTCTAAAAGGAAACATTTCAAAAACTATTATTAGTATAATAAAGATGCACTTGAAAATGCTAGTCCTATATTAAATACCAATGATCATCCACTTTGGGGTGATGAATATTTAGGGAAGTAATTGTTTACAACGCTCAAGCATTGAGCTGATCTGGTAATCAGGCTATGAAATACAATATTTATTCATTAGAGCAGATTTAATGAGGCCTTGCGGCGCTAATTATGAAAACCAGTGTAGCAGTAAATGAGTAGCGCACGGTGGTGGGCTGCGGGGTACCTGTGAGGAGGGACTGGGGGTTGAAGTGCCCTGAGTGCCATGGCACAGTGAGCAGCCACACGCAGCCCTGACTGTGTCCGACCGGCCCTCAGCAATACATCACAGGACCTGCCGACAGGTCGCAGAGAGGGGCCCCACATCCCAGCATGCCCTGCGCTCCCACTTCCTGGATTTAAGGAAGAATCTTAACATTATCTGTTTTTATTGAAAGTCAACATTCAACAGTCTCAGCACTGTGGTGCCTCAGGTGGACGTGATCCACGCAGGGAGGCTTTTAACCATCGCTCCACGTACACACTGTCAGCCATAAAGCCAGGTTGGGCACAGCTCTGTAGATATGTGGTAAGGCTTCACAGCATAATATGGGTTTTGATTGACTGATATTTTCATTATGGCTGCAGGGTAGGATTAAGACTGTTAATTTGTCCTGCAGGTCGACGCTGGTTGAAGTAGAGCCAGAAGAAAAAGCTGAATAAATGAAACTCGCAGGGCACAATCACAATCTGTGGGTCAAAATCAACTGATTAATTATAATTTAGAACTGGTCCGTCAAGCCTCTTTAATAAACAGGATTTAAGGCCTGCTGCTTATTAATCAGCTTCTAGTGTGGCACACCGTGTAAAGTGTATAAGTATAAAATACTGACAATGAAACATGAAGAAAGATTAAGACTTTCAAAAATGTGATTCTAACATCTTGATGCAGTGAGACAACTTTTCAACTCTCCCTGTGTGTGTGTCTGACCTCCACTTCCTGGAGAGTGCGGCGAGGAGAGTGCCGTTAAATGCACAGTGAGTGACTCTGGGTGGCAGGAAGCTTATGACATGTTGCTTTCCTCCTGTTCCGGGGCTGCAAAGTGATGGAAACAGCATTCGGTCCAGGTGTCAGGGACATTATCAAAGGAAAAAGGGGGCTGCCTGCAGTAGCTCCATCTCACAGGAAATTGCCAACTCACCCTAACAAAGGAAGGCATAAGTGCACTTGCTGCTGCCTTCAAGGGGAGCGTGATAAGATGACATTATAAATACAGAATTGTTCACGGCGGTGGAGGGGCAGGCACATCAGGCATCTGAACTTGAAAATCCTGCTTTTGCACCTGCACGTCTGCAGCATGTGTAGGCTGATCAGGAAAAAAACTAAACTGTTTCTCTTCCACTTGGGCTTCCGTACATTCCTTTTTTTTTCAGTAAGATGAGTTAAACTGGACGTTTATAGTTTGAACTATTTGAGAGCTTTGTGTTGTTTACAACTTCAGCTCCAGGAGGACTCACAAGCCAGAGGAAGAGCAAACACTGATGATGCAGAGCAAATGAAAATGAAGGCAACACTTTACATGTAGCGAATAAAGTAAATAATAAACAGACAGCAGGCTTCGAATAATTTAGAAAATGTTTGGGAGTGCTCCTACACATTTTGCATAACAAATTGCACACTTACAAATAATTTTGATTATTTTAATAGCATTTCTATATTGTGCAAAGACTATTACTGTCAGCATTAACATTAAAAGAGAAACTGATTAGAAATATGAGGTAAGCTCTCAAAATAGAAAATAGTCATTATCGATTAAAGCTTCTGATAGATATTTGGTGCTGAGCTGTATCGCAGCCACCGCTGCACCTCGTCATGTGCAAGGAGTCCACTCTCCTGACACACGGTGCTGCGTGACACCTGAAGGGGGAGCTCTAATACAGGCAACTTGCAACCAACTTACCTTTGCTTTTTAACTTTCACCAAGTCTGCAGGAGGGACAAAGTGCCCTCGCCTCACATTTCCCTGTACGTTTGATAATATGAGAATAAACGACACAAATATGCAGCTTTTCCAAAAGAGTCTCGCAGTGTCCGTGCGGGGAATGAGCTCATTTTCAGATTCAGGGATCACATTGGAGTCTGTGATGGGGCGAGGCAGCACACCGACTGTAAGCAGGGGAAGGTGGGTGAGTGGGTAATTATGACCAGGGGAACACAGGGCTGTAATCGGTAAATCTATTCTTACCCCCAGTGAGAACCGGTACATTGGATTGATTTTTATTGAGATCATACATTATAAATGGGGCATGGAGGGAGCTTACAGCCTTGAGATGGTGGTGCTCACGTGCTTCATTAATTTTTACTTCATTAACTCTCTCCTTCAGACCCCTTCAGACATCACAATTCATTGCCGGCCATGAGTCCAGCTCCACGGGCAAATGGACGTGGAGCCCGGGCGATGGGACTCCTCAGTGGAGTGGACGCACCGAGCAACGCTGTCCAAACAAATCAGTAACACGTGGAATATACATAACCCGGACATCAATCCTGTAGCGCTGCACGGGTGGGGGGGGGGGGGGGTGTGGGGGGGCGCTTCTTTCAAACTTGGGGCAAAAAGACGCTCGTAAAGCTGCGTCGATAAATCCGTCAAAAAGGCCACAGACAGAAGAGGCACGAAGCCAAAGAACAAAGACGTCACCCGGAATCTTACAAAAAAAAAATGAAATACAATTAAAATCTTTCCACTGACAACAGCACATTTTGGAATAATAACAAGCCTCTCGACGATTGTTTTCAAACTGCATCGGCGACTGTTTAAAATCCTTGGCGATAATTACACATCCTGAGCCCTCATCCAGACAGATCCCGTACTTTCCTGCAGCGTGCTTAACCACTTCCGCTGCCTGCCCGCTCGCACGAACCAATAGGTGCTGCCGCCGTCCCTTCGCTGCGAGGCATTTCAACAAAAAGAAAGTCCCTATGGGCACTTTAGAATGGGCCATTTGTTTAATATTACAGCCTTAAACCCAACAATATCAATCAGTCATGAAAGCACCTATGCATGCTGCTTGGCCCTGTGTCACCATTAACTCCGGAGAAGTGATGGCCTCCGCTGGTTTGCAAGGCGAGGGGGAGGGAGGGCGTCGGGAGGTAAAGTGGATGAATAAATGGATGTTGTGGAAGGCTTGCTTTTGACTTTTTTTTTTTATATTCACTTTATAAAAAAACCCCAAACTGATTGACCTATTCAGCAAGGTGCATGTGAGCACGTGCACCACGGTGGGAAATCAACAGTGGAAGTCTGGAGAGCAGTCCAGACTTCAGAGTGTTTGGTGTTTTCAGCAGAAGTGAAGGTGACGGACAGAGACACCGTTTGTCCACAAAAAATGTAAACATAATGTTGCATCTATTACTTCTCCCAACGTGAAAAATCAAGTGGTACCGGTGGTACAGTGGTTAGCAAGAACATTCCCGGTTTGAATCCCGCTTTGGGGGGGGGGTCTTTCTGCATGTACTCCCTAGTTTCTGTGGGTATCCTTCCTCCTACAGTCCAAAGATGGATGCAGATTGTTGTTCGGTTAATTGGAAAATCGAAATTGTCCATAGATGTGAATGTGAGAGTAAATATTTGGATACTTGGATTGGACATTTGGCTCCAACTCCTCCTGTGACCCTCAATGTGTGTGTGTGTGTGTGTGCCTTCCCCCAGTCAGGAGATGAATGTGATAACAGCCTTTATACGTTTCTTCATTCTTCACAAGAATCAATAAGCCGCACACAATTCTGAGTGGAGGGGAATTTAGGGAAATAAAGAACTGAGTGACGCAATCTTGCTTTTTGGTTTATGGCATTTTAACGATAGAATGTCTGATAATGATGAATCCGAGCCTTTTTAATTGCAGCACTTTTTCTCCCATGGAGTCTGTGACTGTGTGAAGTTGTTCAAGCTTTAAACTTGTTGTCAGACGCTCTCCCTCACCGAGCCTGAGAACAACACATCAGTGAGCGGCTGCTGAGTGCTTTCCCCCTCCCAGGCAACATCAACTTCTTCACATTTCAAATCTGTTACGACAGCTGTCCCGGCCAACATTTGCCAGCTCGGTCTCGCCACACACATGTTGAAATGATGATTCCCTCGTTACATTCGCCATCAAACAATATCTCCAAAGCTAACAGTTCCCCAAATCCAGTTAAAACATTCGGGGCCCGTCTCTTAAAGCAAGAATTAATGGGAGCAAAAGAAAAACAGCTCTTAGACAATTAGCACCAGAGACCACTCTATAATCTTACTATTATTTTCACCACTTAAAAGCAGCACACATGGTTTGTGTTGTGGTGGGGCAGAATGAACAACACTTGAGTGGATTTGATTTGGCCTCCCTAATCTGCATTTCCTTTAACATGCCTTTCGTCTGTTCCAAAATGTCAGTGTTGATCAACTCCAGCTGGAACGGGCCAGTGTGCATCATAGCAGTTGCAGAATTTCTGAGAAGATTTTATTTAACCCCCCCCCCCCCAAGAGGATTGAATGAAAGCATTTCTGTCTGAGGCGTGTCCCGAGCTGTCGCCTGTGATATTATGCAGATTCAATATTTACTTCCGCCAAGGAGGTTGTGTTTTTTTCGTGTGCGATTGTTAGTTAGTTTGCAGGAATACGCAAAAACTACCCAATCGATTTCCATGAAATTTTCTGGAGGGGTGGAGCTTGACGAAAGGAAGAACCCACTGAGTTTTGGTGCAGATTCGGATCTAGAAACTCTTTCTATGACATTGCAAGATTTTTCAACATTGTCGTGAATCTTAATGAAAACAATCTGACATTTTTGGGAGACTGATCTTTATGGGTCTGTGGGATTTGGTGCAGATCCCAATAAAAATCCAGATCTAGTGAATTTAAATGTGGTTTTGTAAAGTGACTGTTGGGCATTGGTGGACTTACACAGTCTACTGAGTCTGTACTGTTTCTGTGAGTGAATCCTCTTGAAATGAAGATGCATTGTTCACTAGAGAAATAATGGATTCTCAATTCTTTTCAAAAGAAAGTGAAACATTAAATGTCTCAGCACAGTAACATATAGAGACGTCTTGTCCATGACCCAAAAAGAGATGCTCCACTCTCTATTCTCACTGTATGAAATTACGAGTTAAAATAGAGTGAAATTAATCTACAATTCATTTTTCTGGGAGAACCCCCCAGGGCAGTCAGACAGGCCCACAGGGGTCCCCAGACCTCACTTTGAGAACCACGATATTGGATCTGGTTAACAGAAACATCCCACAGCTATGTTCATTTAAATAACACAATGCGTTTTTGTGGATTTCCCCCAAAAAAACTGTAATTGCAAAATGTGAAATTTTAACCCTGGGGCTGGTTGCTTAACCAAACATGCTTTGGCTGGTTAGGCTTAGTCACAGAGGAGATGTCTGGCACACAGATTGAATTTGTTCTCTCTGAAGTCAAAGGCAGGAAAACAATTAAGTGTGCGCCGCACATTTCGCTGTGTACCACTTGACACAGTTTTTCACATCACTGGGGCAATTGTCTGCAGAGAGTGACGAGACAAAGCCACTTCCAATGTCTCAAAGAGACGCCATTGTTATGTTATGATTTTGAAACATTTCAATTAAGCCACTGATGGAGATAATAAATATAATGGTGTGAGACTTGCACTGTTGTCTTTTGTGCTGTTGAGGCCATTTTCAGGACGGTGACAGCAGTTAAACCAGAGGTGCATCTGGTTCCAGAGGTAGGTGTGTGTGGGGGAGCTGCTATCCTCCAGAGCCCTTCCACCTACCGTCTCATTCAACGCCGAGCCCTTTCAAAACAAGGTGAAGTTCAGCAAAGTTTCTGTGCAGAGATGATCAAACAGTCACATCACTAATGGCGATGGGTGACAGGGCCAGTGAATACAGATCAGCTTTAATTGTGGTGGGTCTTACTGCCACTGTCTGTCAATCTGAGCCTTTGAATTGGTGAAAATTTGCTCTGTTCATTCTGGTAAATGATGTATCCAATTAAATGCTTTAGAATTCATGATCTTCAGTCAAGGTTAAATGAAAGCAGTTACTTCTGTCAGTGAGGTGATTAAAAGCTGCCGACATCAGGCACATTTTGTGCAAAAATTTAAATTTGGGACTAAAGTATGAATCTTTATTCATTACGTGCGGTCCTGCTACATAAATGTCCAGCACAGTTGCTCTTAATCACCTTGATCATTTTAGATCTCACTTCAATCCTTTTTATTAAAAGGCATCGCTGTATTTAAATTACAACGTTTTACGTATTCACATTAAGCTGTGGCCAGTTTAATGAACTTTCTGACAGCAAAAACACCTTAAAGAGCCACACACTCATGTTTTTTTCATTCTTTTATCAGAAAAAGTTTGTAACCTTTCAAAACCACTTTCTGTTCACTGATGTCCAGTCAGTGTAATATAATGCAAAGTAATATTTATCTCATTATCTTATTTCAACTATGATTGAAGGGATGCGGCAAATCTTGCCCAGCAAAACAAAGAATAAGGATCTTTTGACAATTGAACAAGTGCACCACAGCAAGGAAATTAATTCCCTTTCCAGCAAGATGGATGTTGAAGCAGGTTATTAATGAGCATATGATGTGCTTGTAGAAGTATGTTTTCTATGTCGCTGTGATGAATGTGACGACAGAGGTGAAGAGCGTGTTGACTAATGAGTATTGTCCAGGGATCTGATCTCGCTGCCCTCTGGGGAGAAAGCCACCGTCTGGATTTCACACATCACATGATGTTAAAACCCCCGAGCTCCACCAGTCAAGCAGCTTGTTAAAGAATCTGCTCCATCATGTCTACATGCAGGTTCAGGTTCAGTCTGTACTGTGGGAGACGTAACTGACAGTCATACATATATATATATATATATATATATATTGAAGCAACATTAACTCTTAATATAATCCGAATCAAATCGCTCTTCCCCTTCGAGTAACTTTTAGTGTCTACAAGCAGCGAATCAGAAAACTAACATTTCTTTAAAGACATTTTTTGAGAGAACAGTGGATAAGCATCTAATGGGGAGAGAGAATGGGGAAAGACACGCTGCAAAGGTTCAGAACCGAACCTGCAGACGCTCCTATAATAGCATTTAACAACTTTAACTGTTTTTTGCATTTGTAACAATTGAGGACTGAGGAATAAATTTAAGTGAGACACTCTACACCTAAAAGTGATTGATTTTAACAAAAATGTCTGCATCCATAAAAATGGTCAAATACGTGCAACAAGAAGCAGAGCACAAAACTCCATCAAGCCCAACAGTCCCCTTAAATACAATCAAATTGCACTCATAGAAACTCAATCGACTTTTTCCATCAAGATCAATGAATTATTCATTGGGAAATCAGTGAAAATGTCAAAAAATGTTGAGGAAAGTGAAAAGAAAATTTAAATGGACCCATACACCATCCTTCCACCAAGTTTCATGTCAAGTAGTTTTTACATAATCTTGCTAACACACAAATGCAGATGAAAGCAGAACCTCCTTGGCGGAAGTTATAATGAAAATATGGGAGAATATGTTTCTCACAAAATCACCACGTCTCCAAAATGCATGTTTTGTGATGTGAATCCATGTTTTTTTTCACCAGATACCAAAAGTATTGCAACATGACTGATAATAAACCTAACTTGTGTGAAGTTGGCTTATGCATCTCGTCATAAAAGTTCTAAGGGGGAAAGATTGCAGCTGCAGCACACAAACGTTTAAGGGAACAAAATGAAACCATCTACACTGAGTCCTATAGAAACATAATGGGACACAGGCCCAAGGGCCAAGATGCACATTTGAATGACTGCCAAATACATAAACTAGGCTCACTCAGGGGTTCGTGGCGAATAAATAAGGCTGTGGATTACATCAAATCTCTTCTCAAACCACTACTCCTGCGTGCCACTCCCAGTGTAGAGACCATTTAAACTCTAGAAGGGGCCAAACATCAGCAGTTGGTCTCCTTTAAACAAGTCTGACTAAAGTAGAAAAATAAATAAAGCCTGCGGCGCTCTACTTTAATGTATTCAATTAACTGGGGTCCCTCTAGAGAACTCCAGCCCACACTTGGATAAAGAGACAGCACATCGCCTGAAGATGAATACGCTGAATGCACTCATTCTGAAGACCATGATTGGAAATCTTCCTCAACAGGTTCTTACTTAATTAAACTTCCCTTCATCTGACTTTTCGGTCGCTTTCAAGGGAAAATTGGGAGAGGCGTATTTGAAAAAAAAGCGAAGGGAAACTTTGTTCAGTATCGCATGTTGTTTACAGGGCAATTCATCGGCTGACTCGCAGGGCCCGCGCTAACCTCCATGCAGCATCGCCGCGGAGAGTCAGCTGAGCCCGAAGGAACGGGAAAAAAAGTATATGAAATCTCCAATTCAATCACAGACAATTATGTGGTGAAATGAGAGAAATTCAGCAGCCGTCAAGTCTGAGTGGGAGGGATAATTATCTGGCAGTCATTACGGCTCCCATAATAGCATTTAACGACATTCATATACTGTATGAACATATTGCACTTGTTGGAAACATGTAAGCTGAAAATAATCCCACCAGCCGTTTCTTGTATATATATATATGAAATCCTCTGTAGAAGTGTAACATGTTCATCATGTCCTTGAGTGAATGATCTATGTTAGTGTGAAATTTATCTAATTATCTCCGATATGTCTCATGAGAATCCATTCAGCGTCCCTTTGTACCTTATTTTCCCTCTGCAGCCCCATTGTGTAGCGAAGCCCCAACAGAGTTTCCTATCTATTAAAATCCATCTCTCATCGCCTCCATCCTCCGTTTGCCGCACTTTTTCCAGAACAAATCAACTCAATCAAGCTCATTAAGTCTCATTATTAGCTATTTATTGTTATCTTCCTCAATGTGGCACTGACAGGGCCACCCCGCCCACGCGTGCATGCCCCCCCCTTCATACCGGGACCTTTGCTCGTCACGCCGGCTCCACGCTTACTTCTAATTGGCCTCGATTGTGTTGCTCTTGCGAGGAAACAGGAACAAATGTGGCATTGTGTTGCTTCACCGATTTCACACCTACATCACACAGAGCACCTCTTTACTGCTGGATGTTGCTAAAACAAATCCTAAGAGGGAATAAGGCAGTGGAATGAAGTGATAGTCGCTTTAAAGGCCCGGGAATCTGCTGGACGGACGTGGAAAATGGGAACATAAGAGAAGAAGGTGCCCCCCAATTCCTTTTGTGTGGAAGTGTGGTGTTAAATGCTGTGGCGGCTCCTTAATGCAGCATGGCGGATGCATTTTCACAGCTGTCAGGGTGACAGAGGGGCGAGTCCCTCCATTGCAGCGGCGTGCCTCTACCTGCTCACAATAGACCTGCAGGATGGGAGTGCAGACAGATGAGAGGGGGGGGGGATATATGTATATGTGTGTATGTTGGAGGAGGTGCATGGGGGCGGAGGGTGCGGGGAAGTTTGTCCCATCGCAGGAGTTATTAAGTTTGTCTCGTGGACACACTTGGTTTCACCAGGGTGCTCATCCCTCATTCATAATAGATGCTAATCTGCTCAGGGCTGACTGATGACAGAGCTTCCTGCCCTTCATAGAATTAGTCCTCAGTTTTATCAACGGACCCAAACTGCCTGCTAATTAGACTCATTTCCTCCAGCATGAATTATTTATTTCCATTGTTACTGATCAGAGGCGATTGTGACGCATCATGCTGCCACCAGTTCTCATACAGATGCTGCACGTGCCACCACAAGTTCTCCGAGTCTCAGCTCGGCCTATGGCGTCTACGCTGGGAGGAGAGACTGGTTCGGTTTCTTGTTCTATATAAAAGGTGTTCATCCTAGTCAAAATGACACAATACCAATTGATATAAAATATATACTATAATACACAGAATACACAATATTACAGCGGTATGCCCCTTAATGAAGACAATCTTAATGCAATACTTCATGTATAGCACTACTACAAAAAAAATATAGTCAGTTACTGTCAATGACATATTGCATCATGCACTTCAACCACAATGCCATGCAAGTTGCAGTAACTAAGTGTAAATATGTTTATGGTATTCTTACTGTACATTTTGTGGAATTTGACTGTAAAAACACAGCAAAGGTGAACAGTGTTATTATAGAGAATGCAACTTCTTGAAAGACAGTCACAGAATTGTTGCTTCTGCACAAGATGAAGCTAAACTGAAATGTTGGCTTGAATTTGCACTTGGAATAAAGAGCCCCCTCACTTTACCTTTGCTTTCTTGCCTAGTTTGGCTCAATTTCTGGATGCCTCTGTAACCACAGTTACCTCAAACAAGGAGGCTATGTTTTCATCTGTATGTTTGTCTGTTTGTTAATTACCCCGAAAACTACTCAACTGATTTCCATGAAAGTTTGTGGAGGATGACCCAAGGAGGAACCTGTTACAACCTGAGGTCGATCCGGATAAACGAGGGGATCCAGGAAGGTTTTTCTCGCTTCCTACACCATGGAAAATAAGACCTAAGCCTTGGAGGAGGTATGTGCTCTCCAGACGCTGTTCTACTTATGTCATTTGATTCCATAGAAAGGCAGCAGTTGAGCAAATAAACATACAGCTGCTTGACACAACTTCCGACTTCAGCAATTACAAATGAAAATCTGTCATGGGGGGAATCATTTGTTTCTGGAAAGTGGGAAAACTGTAAAATTCCCCAACTCTTCTTTATCATTTCAAAACAAATGTTCAATTCATTTATCACGTCATGAACATTCAAGTAAAAAGTAGTAGTTAAGGTAGTTAAAGTTAACCCAGCAATACTTTTTAAAATTAACCACTTCTATTATCATTCTATCTTTATTTTTTCATACACTAACGGCACGTTTCAAAGTTCAACTTGATGGTCATTTTTCAGTCCATGTTTTAAGTCTTTGTAATATTGAGAAAGAAAAGCTTTTGTTCACATGTTGAGGTTCTTACAAATAGATAAAGTTGCTGCGATACGTCAACACGTCCACCATATTGGCCTGGGCAAGCCTGGCCTGTAAAACACACACAGAGGAAACTGTGGTTTGACTGGATAAAAAGATCAGCGGTGTATGAAAAGGTTTTGTTTCCAGCCTCTCAGAATCACGATATTCAGGCTGTGATCACTGCTCGACGTTCAAGAGAGGCGTCCGTGTCAAAACTCACATTTGTCAAGCCCGGATTTAGCTCAGACAACACCAAAATTAAGTTCATAAAGTTTTTGTTGTTTAAATTCTGTCCACATCCCCATCATTTTAGTTTTCTTGAATCCTGGTGAGAACACAGCACTTGAACAAAAAAAATCCTTAATTGACCATTGTTGAGAGAAATGGAACACAAATCTACATCAACAAATCAGATACGGAGACAGTCAGTCAGTCAGTCGTACAGTGTTGGTCTGTTGTGTTATTTAGTATTAATATATGCTGCTTTTCTGGAGGGAAAGAAAAGTCCTTCACACTCAAACTGATTGATTTGACACATTGCAAAAGAGGAATAATAATTCCGACAAATAACACATTTAAACTCCGAAGAGTATTGTATTTAAATTAAAACATTGAACATTTCTTCTAAATGACAAATACATTCTTCTATAGCCACTGTATGATTTTCCAGACTGTTTATGGATATATGGTACAAGTTCTCCTCATCAAAACATTCACTCCCTAATTACATCTACTTAAGCAATTTTGAGGAGGGAGAAAAAAAAGTGTTGTGCTTAATTGCATTACTATCTGGAAGGCAGAAATATGCAGAGCGAAAAAACGTATAGCAACGTGAGGGAATTGCTAATTAGTCAGATATTTGGTTTGCATTACCAAATGGCACGTTACGCCCCGCGCAGATAGGAGGCTAAAAGAGTGAGGCTTCTGTTCCTGAAACTGTAATCAAACAAAGACAGATGTACAGATAAACACTAGAAAGTTTGCCATAATTATTCATCTGCTCACAGAACTGCTTCTTCCTCTTCTTCTTCATCATCATCATCCGTGAGAGCGGTTTATTACAGACACTTTCCCTCTGTGTGATTTCACATCTATAGGTACCAGGTATCAGAGAGCGTGCGGCTGAATGAAAAATACCTCCGACCACAATACCCTCTGATAAGCCTAATAAAAACAGCCACAGGATTACAATAGCGTGAAATGTGTAACAGCTGAAATATTCATGATGGAGTATTGTGCCGCTTTCCAAAAACGCATATTTACAAATCAGCCCCGATACAAAGTGCAGTGGAAGCCTGCCGTTTTCTCCCCCAGCGAGGGTCAACGCACAATAAGGCTCGGTTTTATCACACAATTTGAAAGTTTATTCAGACTTTGAAGAGGTCTTGTGATAAAAAAAAGGGAGATGGCCTTCTCTGCAATAACACTCCAATCGCTCTCTTAGCTGCCATTTTCACACGAACAATGGGAAATTATGTGGAGGCAAGGAAGGAAAAATCTTTTACAATGAATACCACCTTTAGTGATTGCAAATAATTGCGTTAAGTGGCTTATTTGCCTTAGGTCGGGGAGGGTGACTCCTGTATAACTAATATAAGAAATCTGAACCCTCACCCTCGCTGATGAGGCCTATTCACAACTCGGCTGCCCTGTGCCCCCTCCCAGCTCCTTACGCTGCCACAGGGTGACGAGTGTGTTGTTAAAGTTTCAAAGCAAATGATTTTTACACAACCACATCCCTGTGTTAGGAAGTAATGGAGCGCCGGCGTTGGAGGTTTCTCTCCTCAGAGCAGCGGAGCTGAAGGACTCGAGAAAATTAAATGACGAGAAAATGATTCACTGGGTATAAAACCTAAAACATGTTCTGTGTTAAAACGACATGATCTGGTAGAAACACACTTTGAAGAAATACGTACGAAACTGACCTTTTTTTAAATCCCTCGTGTGCAATGATTGACAGCACATTTACGGGAATGCTTAAATTAAGACTGTACCTTTTGTATGAGTTATTTCAATTGACTGAACAATGGATTGTTAGTTAAAGTATAGGTTTTGAATACTAATTAAAACTGAGTTAAGGTTCGACTTTTATTATATGACAACACTGACTAGTTTTGATTCACTATATTTATATTCTTATATACATATTTCAATGTAAATAAAATCATATTTATAGTACACAAAATTTTGTACATAAATATTGTACTATTACTCGACAATATCCTTTTCACACTTTCATAGTTTTTTATTGATTAAGATATTTCATGCCAAACTAAATGCTTAACCCCTAAAATGTATTTATTTGCCATCGATTAAGTTGCCCAACAGTATATGAATGGTCACAATTAGTTACATTAAAAAGCTAATAACATGTTAATACATCTAAAATAATCTACAATATTAGTCACTTATAATATCTTTAATAATAATATTAACTTTGAATATGAAGTGTGATGTTTTTTGTATTTTAGAATAAAAACTTCTGGATTTTAACTTAAATAACATTCTGAGTACAGCTGGATTTCTGCACTCTGGTATTACAACATTTACTTAAGTACATGATCTGAGTACTTCTTCTACTGCTGCTTTCTGCATATATCCAAGGTAACACATTACTACATCAATTATTTCTCTTTTTATTGCAGTAAATATCTCTGAATTGCATCAAATCTCGTAGAAAATACTTCTCTGTGGTATATTTGATAGTTTTAATGGCGTCATGAACAGCGGTGGATGCAGTTGTTTTCCAGGTTGTTGTACCTCACACTGAGCCGTCTGCATCTGTTTGCAAGCGAAATGAAAACTTGAAACATAAACTTCACGATGTACTAAAAAAAAAAAAAAAAAGGTTTTCCACGTGCAGACAACATCTGTTTGTCTCATCCGAGTAATTGAACATGATCTTGAAGTGATCTTTTGGAAATAAATTGTGCTGTCTACTATTCATGGAAACACGGTATGCAACGCGGAGCCTTCTCCAAACAAAAAACCTGATCTGTTTTGTTTCAGCGCTGACCCTTTCCCGTTTGGCTGCAGTCGGTTGTAGTTTACCTTTCAGGAGAGAAAAGGCCTTCATGGATTATTAGCCGTATTCTGGCTGACGGTGGAAAACAAAAATATAGAAATGATTGCACGTATTGTCCTCCATTTGAAAAGAGATGCCCAGGGAAATCATCAAGAGAACAAAAAAACACAAAAAAATACGAGATGCTGCAATAATTACTTTAGGGTATCCAGTGCTCTCTCATGGAATATATCAGTGGCCACCATGTCTGGGCTTTGACCCACAGTTGCTTCGGAAATATCAGGAAAACAAGAGACAGAAAAAGAAACCTCCCATTATGGACAACTGAGACAGTCCCTGGATGAGAAACGCTGCAGAAACTGACCACCTGGACGACGACCATCCAGACCATCAACAAGACTCCCGGTCAACTGTGGTCTCACATCACAAGCGATCAGTGCAGAACACAAGTTATATTAAAAGTAATCCTGTGCATGTTGGCATGTTAACTCAGGTGTTACAGTAAGTAAGGGTGAGGATTGATATGTGAATGTTTCTCTGTTGGACTAAACAATCATCAGGTGTCACACAGACACAGACGGTCTGAACTGGTCTTTAAAGGGATAGTTACCTACGCACCACTCTGCTGATGGAGGTGGTGGGTGAAGAGTCCGCAAAACACTTTTGGAGTTTCAGGGGTAAACAATGTTGCAGCCAAATCTAATACGATTGAAGTAAACGTTGTATTGGATGTGGCTGCTTAACCCTGAAAGACCAAAAGTGTTTTTTGGACTCAAACACTTTACCCACCCCTCCATTGGCAGAGTGGTCAGTAGATAATGAGTGAATTTAAAAAAAATGCCTGTGAACTATCCCTTTAACACTGCAGACCATAAAAAAACAATATAAATCAGTAAAATATGTTTTAGGCATTTAACATTAACAATTAAATTAATAATGAATAGTAGAATTAATCAGAACAAAATGCTTTTATCTGTAATTTATTGGTTAATTTGCACAAACTTAACATGATTAGCTCAGAAAAGTGTGATTTCTTAGATGATTACAATAATATAAGGTTGGGGGGGGGGTCACAGGTGGGAGGGAAGTTTTGCAGTTCATATCCAGTTCAGGTAGTCACTGTGGGAGCCAGCACTTAGCCTATTAGGACTAGTGCCTTAGCGGCGCGCAATTAAATGTCTCCATGCAAAATGAGCACTCAGGTCATGTTTAATGGGCAGAGAGTTGATAAAGGTTGGGCTGAGTGGCAGCAGCGGTGACTCACCCTACGGCACAAAGGTGTTGCAAAGACAAGAGCAGGTAGGATCGCTGGTCGCCATGTGGACTCCATCGCCGTCATCATCTCCCTGCACAGAGCTGCAGCTCTTCTCCCCGGGAAGGAATCACACAGAATAAACAGCTCCTATTAACAAATACGTTTTCCTATGCATAGCCTCGGATTTTTCCTGCAGCTGCTTCCGATGTTATGAATGTGATATTTGCTTTAGCTGACATGTACACTAATACTGTTGGTGTTATGCATGGTGTTGGATGTTCATCCGCTGCACTCTCATGGATCTGCAGCCCCCCCCCCCCCCCCCCGGTAAAGGTACGGACAAAAGACAACATGACACATAACATAAACCTTCGAGTCGATGCTTTGCTTTTAATGGAGAAAGATGAAAATATCAATACCAGCTCATTTACAAATGCATTCTGTTGCCCAGTTACTTATAGCTAATTGATTTTAACAGCCACATGGGAGACAGAGCAAGAAATCAATTGCAGGGCCAAGTTAAGTGACTGCGTGACAGCTCATATTGTGACCAACCCAACGTGGTCTAATCTGAAAAGACAATAATCCAGCGGGGACAGGCGGGAGGAGTGACTGTTACAGCAGAGTCCAACCTCCCTCCACGGCAGCAACACCAGGCTGTCTGGCAAGAAAGCATGAGATGAAGTGGAATAAAT
Source organism: Verasper variegatus (assembly GCA_026259375.1). Lineage (NCBI taxonomy): Eukaryota > Metazoa > Chordata > Actinopteri > Pleuronectiformes > Pleuronectidae > Verasper > Verasper variegatus. The sequence goes on from CM048052.1 coordinate 11,880,682, forward strand.
TGTCTTGGTAAATGTTATTACAAACAATATGCCTTCATGGAAAAGGAAAGAGGGAAGAGCAATCTGCGCCGGACTGACCATTCTGCGAACCGTTTATCAACTTGAAATGTTATTTCATGCATTAGTACTTCACAAACTGCATTCCCCCCGAGGCACTTGCAGCACAAAAGCCCTCCGATTTATGATTACCAGTCAACTAAGCAATGTGGCCCCCGCCGACACACCACTTCCTTTTACTTCCCTTCGCCGCGAGCTTGTCTCAGGGCCCCTGCAGGTTCAGAGACAAGGCTGTCAGGACAATGTGATCAAGGTGGATGCAGGCTGAGAGGAGCTAAATCGTAGCTGGGGGATGACATTCTTTGATTTTTAACCATTACAGAGTTTTCACAGAGCTGCAGTCAATTTATTTTATTTATTCTAATGAAGAGCATTAGGAGTGCCATAGTGTGCTGCACTGCACATTGATCGCCTCATTAATCACACTTTGCAGACACTCGCAAATCAAGTTCTAACAGCAAGCACTGAATCAAGTGCAATGAAGCATAAGCTCCTTCACAATTTATGATCTTTCAAATTGCATCTTTTCAACCATTAAATTGCAAGATACCATAAATTTTTATCCTCTCCTCGTCGGTGCCGGCATTGATTCTGTCGTGTGAAAAATAGAACAGTAGTAAATTCTGGCAGTTAGACAGAATTTAAGCCTTGTCTTCGGAAAGGAAACTGAATGGCACAAGGAAGGCTGTTAATTTGCCATCGAGAACAAATATCAGGAGTGATAAAAATGTAAAAGTCCAACAGGGGCTTCGAAGACGTGGCTCCGATGGGCTCCAGTCCTCTGCAACCTTGAGCTCGAGCACTTCACTACCTCTCAAATGCCAGCGCACATTCCGGCTCTTTCATCCACCATTTTTTAACATTAGGAATCTGATGTGCTGCAGAATTAGAATGAAGTTCTCCCCATATGAAAATGACTTGCTCCTCTTTTCACAGGCAAGACAGTGACAGAACCAGCTGTTTAACAATTCATATAACATACTGTATACGTACATACACAATCCCAGTATTCCACTTTGTGTTCTCAGCCCTGAGCAACAGCAGTCTGGTTTACATAAAAAAAACCTGCACAAACTCTGCAACACAGCACTTAAAGTGGCCATTACATTTAACCTGTGAAAATTTTAAATAGCTGCTACCTGCCCCATACTGTTCTCAGAAAATGGCATAATTGTTCTTAGATTGCGTCTCACTCGCACCAAGCTGAAAGGGACACTTGTCAAACAATACAGTCAAATTAGTTCTCTGTGATTGAGCGTGTTGATCCAGAGCATTACGTATACAAGAAAAGAAAAAGGAGTGCCGGGAAAAAAAGTCTCAATTACTGTGATAAAGTAAAGGAGAGGCGAGGGGGAGCAGTCAATGGCTTCCAAAGGTGGAGGGTTCACCTCTTCACACCTGGACCAACTCTTACATTGTGATTGGAGAGTGAGCCTGCTGTTACGTGCGGCATGGAACTAACAATGCCTGCAATAAAAGACGATGAGCATGTACAAATTTAAGTAAGACTCATCAGTGTGTCTCATAGTATGAAGCCAGCTGATGCTGCAGGAACAAGGATATCTTAGCGAGAGCAAAGGTTGATCCCTGTTTGAGAATTCAAGAAATGACGTTACAAAGCATCCACACTGGTTCTTTACTCCTTAGAGCTGCAGAGAAGAGTCTCTCCTTCACTGCACAGAGGAGAGCAGGGCAGCGTTAATCACACAGCGCTGCCTTGAAAAAGGTGAAGAGTGAGACTGCAGCGGCATGGCCGACAGCCACGGAAGATAACGCTGCTCCAGTCACTGTCATGGGAGGAGCTGCCCGACTCCAGAAAAGCACACAATACGTGCGGCTCCACACACCCTGAGAGAAGTTAACGGTGGCTAGGCAGCAAAAGTGTTTTTGACACACACCCTCCCCGAGGGAAGGCAAATCAACGGAGGAAATAGCATGTAAGGAAAACAAACCGTAACAAAAGGCATAAAAGCTCACAAACATTGGATTGATCAGACGATTACAACCCATCTGGCTTGTTAAACGCAATCTGCTATCGCACGCAGCCCGGCAGTTTGGCTTTTTGCAGTTGGACTGATCCCAGATCGGCCAACGACTGAAATTTGAAGGATGAGTCTGGTGACAGGCTGTATATTTTCTCATGGTCTACAAACGTCATAAAGACACCAAAAAAAAAACGACTTTATCAGGCAAAGCAACAACGACTCTATTGTTTAATGTCAACAGATCAAAACAAAATGATCCATCATCAGTTGTTACTGTCTCCAGATTCGATCGTATGGAAATTTAAATGTGGAAAAAAGGAATCAAGTGATGAACATTGTCCATAGAGACCTGCTTTGTCTGATACTTTCAGCCAATCACATAGGTGGAGAAATCCATCACAGCAAACCTTTGTTTTCCTCTTTTTAAGGAATTTGATCTCCTCCTGTCACATTTAGGTTTCCAGGTTACTGAAGAAGCAAGTGATCATTTATTCCATATTCAATGGGTGCTCTTAGGTCTGTACAGCATAACATAATAATAGCCTCTTTGTTGCCAACACAGCTTAGCACCTTATCGCTACAATATTCTCCTTTTTGAACGTTTATTCACTGTAGTCTAATCTTGTGTGTTTGTGTTGCCTTACGAATTCTTGAAATAGTCTGAATGTGTTGTTATAAAAGTCACCAGCGAGCCTCCCTGTCGTACTGGAGGACGTATTTCATCATTGCCATGAATCAACTCATAGTTACCTCCAACCAAGGTGGTTATGTTTTCATCTGCGTGTCTGTTAGTTATCAGCATTATGCGAAAGCTACTGAACCAATTCCCATGAAATTTTATGGAAGGGTGGGATATGACCCAAGGGAAAAAACCCTTTAAATGTTGGATGGATTTTAGTGGATATGCATCAGAATTGTTTTTCGGTTTCATTAACATGGCAAGAGAAAGCATCAGCCTTGACAGAGGTATGTCCTCGCCACACACCCTTCTAGTTTGTTGATTTGGAGTTATGCACTGTATCATCATGCACTGCTGTGAATCCCCACTGAAGCACTCGATGTGTAATTATCCTTCACTAAAAAATAGTCCAGTTGGAGTAATGCTTACACTCACCAGATGTTTTATCATTTCTGAAGTTAAAGTATGTTTTTGAGATCGGTTTTTCGATATCTAAGTGGGCCAGAGACACTGCAGGGAAGTTAGGGTAAAGTATCGCTTTTTCATTGAATACATTTTTTTTTTGTACAATATCAAATCAGAAAACACCTCAATGAGGAAACACTTGGCGACTGTGAAAAGAAACCTCAAGCAGAACCAGACTCAGTGTGGGCGGCCATCTGCCTCGACTGGTTGGGGGGAGTGGAGATAGAATGGAGAGGAGAGGCGGGTGGAGAAGGGGGGGGTCGGGAAACCAAGACAACTTGGACTGACGCATTTGTTAGTTTATGGCCTTTGATGGGACTTGTTGAGGATAATGTAAGTACAGATTATCTCAAGCCGTTTCCTAAACAATGCAAGAATCCAGTGTGAAGGTTTAAATCTAAATCTAAGGGCACAGTGCACTGAACGTCTGCGAACACAACAGGCATCCTTGGGATTGTAATTTGATGATACATGTCTCAGGGATCCTCCGAAGCTCTGTGCTGATTCTCTTCTGAACGGCGCGAAACGCAGCGCATTGCTCTTCCCATAGATATCTGAACCCAAACACAGATTGACTCTCGCGTCTCGGCGAGCACATATCAACAAGCTCACAATGGCACACTCAAAAAGACACTTTCACCAGCCCGACAAAAGGGAGATGCTCCGGGCTATGACAACTTCTTGTGAACGACAAAATGCCGCCTGACAAGCTTTCAAGGGATGTTTGAGCTCTGGCAGATTACAGAGATCTTTATCTTTTCATAAAACGGAGTGCAGCATTTAAGTGCCAATGACTGAGAATACAATCTGAATTGTAAAGTGTGTCACAGTCATTACATGGAGATGTAGGGCCAGTAATGGTGAGAGTAATTGTGTGATGACAGTTTCACTGCACAGTGACATTCTCTAGGGCATTGTCATCGTCCCTGTCAGGTAATATGGGTCCACTGGGAATTGGGTATGTCTTACAGTTGGGAGTTTCTTGTTTGTAAACACCCACCGGCCCCCCAAACGCCCACCCCCCTTCCGACCCATCTTTACTTACAGCTTCGTCAAACCTCAGAACTCGCAGTGGCTTTTCAATATAGCCGTGGCTCTGAGTGAGGTAATTAGATGTTAATGTGATATAATGGAATCATGGCGGGTTGTTATATAGGGAGAAATGCAGGCCTGGGCGAGATCTCAGAGTGAAAAGCACAATTGCTTAAAAATCAAAACATGCTGTCAGCGGCTCACCTAAGCAGCAGAAAAAGCCCTGACTTCAGAATACATTACAATGGTAATTGCTCTGACAAAATTACCTTGTCTAAGATGAGCTCGACCAGACATCGGAGATATGCATGTCGATTGGCTCAATTTCATGATCATTGGGAGGCTGAAATCAAGGCCTTTATGTGAGAGAAAATCAACAGGGAAATTGACATAAACACCAGAGACATTACACTGAAAGGTAGAAATGGCTTAATTTCCACACGGCACGGTTGTGAATCTATTTAACCTGAAGCTGTTCTTTAAAGGAGCCATTGTTCAGGTGGAAACTAGTAAGCCTTTCACACTGCCACACATAAACATACGTCGAGTGAAAATGGAAATACTGCGCTTCTATTATTAATTTGAAAATCTTGATTAGGATTCAGAGCTTGTTGCTCCCTCTAGTGGTTAATTCACCTTTTGTTTGTTTAATACAATAAGATTAATGGAATGTTTACTTCGTGTAGTTGCATGTCAAACGTATGAGTTACTGTTCCGGATCAAACATGTCTTTCTTTTCACTGCTGCCATTGTTGTCAGTTCTGAGCTTTCGCGGCTTTTAGACAAAGAGGCTGAACATCAGCCAACGCTGAGTGAAATTACTTAATAAACAAAAATGGTAGCGTCACACACGGACTCCACCTTTGATTGTTAGTTGTGGCTCCGTGTGTCTGGGCTGCTCCTCGCACGTATCAGGACGGCGAGAGTTAAAATGCCTCTCGTGTCTGTGATCTGATGAGGATCACCTTCATCCATTTGAAAGGTGATTTCTGAGCAAAATTGTTTCACCGAACACATGCTGCTTGAGCCGAGAGCACATTTTTCCAGCATGTTAACAAACATGTAATTTCCATAAACACAACCAGTAATTGACAGCTTGATTTGGGCTCTGCCAGGAGGCTGACAGACAGTTCTTGGCTGCTTTAATGCAGGCAGCACCGGCTTAAGGCCTCACCAGGCTGTAATGAGCTTCTCACGGCTTTGTCTGGATTAGACCGAGAAACACAGACAAAATATCACACAAATCCCATCCAACTATCCTTATCTTGTTAGATTACATCATGTACTGTAATTCACAATTACCATCAGATTAATAAAGAGTCCCAGTGAAGTGTCAGCAATGACACATTTTCACATTGAAATCGAAATCAACTATGATCAACAGAATGGTGAACAAGGTGCCTGCAGATACTGTTTGTTTCTATTGTTTCAAAAGAAAAACTGAAATGCATTGCAGGCAAATAAAAGTAAATGTGAGGGGCATCACAAAGGTAAACATGTTATTTCACAAAAAACAACTGAATATTTATGTAAAGCTTAATAAATTCCTTAAGGTGTCTGCACAGTCACATTTAAAGCTTTTAAAACCTTGTCAGGACAAAAACTGATTTTCAGGAAAGATTATGCTGAAAATTGAAAAAAATATACAAAATCAACCAACTTGTACAATGAAATAATTTGTTAATAAAATATAAATAAATAAAAATATTACAATTCAGTGTCGGTTATCTGTCATTTTCAGATTAGCACATTGAGACTTTTTCGGGAACTTGCTGCATTTTATGTGAAATGTTACAGAAAGATTTTAACAGTTTATATTTGCCAAAGATCTCATGGTCACATCAAGGACCCTTTATGTTTGGAAGGTAAATGAAAACGGCATCTGACCAAGTGAATAATGAATGTGCGATGGATTTGCTCAGGTCTGTATGGTTTACTTGCAGATGATCAGTGCGGCCTGTATTGAACCCTGCAGTATCTCCAGCCAAAGGTTTGCTGCTTGAACATCAGCAGCACATTCGGCTCTTTTCTCCTCATCAAAAGCTGCGGTTCAAGAGCAGCAGAGAGACGATGGCGAGCACAAGAGGAAAAATAGAGTCTGATAAATCTGTATTGAACAGTGTGTGAAGGATGTTAATACATATTAATGGTGACAGGAATATTTGCAAGTGAATACACTGGCAAAGGGGATTAAACATAACTCTCCATAGAAGGGGAGGTATCATCACTCCCATTCTGGCGTGGGACTCGGCCGTATCTGATTCATCCCCATGCACAGTTCCAGCAAACACTAAGCCCTTATCTCTCCACTGGGCCTCTCCGGAGAGTTTACAATTTCTCGCTTCGTTGGAGCCTGAGCTGAGCTTGTTACTGGCACAAAGGCTGAGAGGTGGCCTGGTTGAGAGCACAAAGCCGCCCTCACCTCTGGACAGACACACATTTCCCTCAGATAACGGACGACTTGTTGGACAGCGACACCAGGGTCCCCCCCCCTGTACGTTAGTGTGATCGCCACACATCCTCCAAAACCAGCAACAAAGTTCAAGTTAAAAAGATAAAACATACATGAGACAAGAACATGGCTGCAGTATGTTAATGAGTTGTGTTAGAGGTGGCAGAGGGACGTGAACCTAGCAGATGTGATCTGGTTCCTGAGACACTTAACCGCCCCACCATGGACGCTATTCTCTGAGGGCACCAGCATCAGAGACATTCGCTTCACCACTGATTACATTAACTCCCAAGGGAATTCATGATAGGCGTGAAATTTAGGGTAAATGTGCCATTTAACCACACCAGTATCTTTTTTCGGTCATTTTTAGACAGATAAATACATTTAGTCAGGTAATTAGTTTATTTTTATTTTGTATATTTATTTATTTCATTATTAAATTTGGTTAATCTTATCATAGCAATGTCCATTTACGTTTTCCAGTACTTAAAAGCCTCTTCATGTTTAATATGACAGCACAAATATAAATATCTGTTACAGTCTAAAAAACAAGGTAACTATTTTCTGAGCGATTCTTTTGGCAGTTCAGACACTGTGTTTGAAAAATGCTTCATGAAAAGATCAGGAATCAAAAATAAATACACTTCAGATTAAAACATAAATTGCCCCGATTTCATTAAATCAGTGGTTAATACGCCAGTGATTTAATGTAAAACAAGTTTGGGAGCTTCTTCAGGAGATCGTTTTACAGTATTTAAATATGATTTTAGTGTCTAAATGTGGCTTCATGTCTGTATTCAACCTCTGGAAAAAAGGCTTGCGTGCATGTTTTTCCTTCGCAAATGAATAGGTGTGAAAATAATGAATACTTCAAATAAAAGTGACCCAGAGAGCCACACACTTTCCAGTTTGTGACCAATGCACAATAAGTCATTCTTAATGCAGCTTTAAAAGTCAAAATATATTCTGCACACACGATCAGTTTCTCTTTTGTTGCCAGAGAGTACAAAATAATAAGACAGTAGAAAGTAGAAATATGAATCAAATTCCAAGTTCAAATGTTTATAATGTAATTTCAGACTTTTATAACTTTGTTTTATAACTTTTAAAACTTTTGATGCGTTTACCTGAGAGACAGAGGCCCATAAAAAAAAGGTAGGACTATAAAACCACAAAGCTCTGATGAAGCTGTATTGAATGAAGGTTTGCATGTGGCCTTGCTTTAATGCAGGGACGACAGTGACAACATGAAACAAATCTCAGTCATTTCACTCTGTTCTGTATAAGATCAGAATGCCAGCAGGTTTGAAGTTGACAAGTAATATTGGATTGCTGCTCGTCTTACAGTAAAGTCTCCCGGTCTCTGCGCTTTCCACAGACGTGTTGCTGAGACAGCTCCGGCATTGTTTTCCGGGACACAGTGAAATTCTATTTTCAGTTTTTACTTGGTGCAGTAATTATCTGCATTGTTGGTGAGAATAAAGAAAATAAAGTGCATGAATATGTGCCGGTCAATTGGATTCTGTCAGTTCAAGCAGAATTGGGTACACAAGCGCGCGGCTTGCCAGCTTGTAATAACGATGGTGTTTGCGTGGAACAATTTCCCCTCTAAAACAGCTCATCAACAGCAGAGAGAGTCTGTCACCCAGGGTACGGAGTGACAAGTCTTCTGCATCTTCGTCTGTTATTAACATGTCTCTTACGACAAGCTCAATTATCTGACACTGCCCGTAATTTCCATTCCTTTTTCTGGCACAATGTAAAGTTCCTCTCCTTCATTTTCAAAGCTGGTCGTTTTGGATCTGGCAAATACTGATAAAAGACGTGCGTGGGAGGAGGATGTGAAAACTGAGGGAAAAACATCTGCAAGTCACAGTAAAGTTGCTGTAGGCATGCTTGGCTGAGGCCTTGATCATCTCTGATATGTACCATTTAAAAAGCCTGAATGCTACATACTGAGTGAGGGGGCTCGGATCATTTAGAGCCAAAAGTAATATAAATAATATAAGAGAGAGCTATTTATTTGGGTGAGAATTGTGACATCAGTCGAACACTGAACTTAAAGTCCTGGTAAAAAGTGGAAGATTTGAAAATGTAAAAAAATCTGCCACTCAGTAGAGCACATACCTTCAACAGTCCCCTTCTGAAAACCACATTTAAATTGACTGGAGGCTGATTTTTATTTGGATCTGCACCAAATTGCACACACTCATAAATACCAGTCCCCTGAAGAGGCCTTCTTTCATCAGGCTCTATGAATTATTATCTGGGAAATTGAGGAAAATTACGCAAAATTACCAATCTCACAAGGTTAAAGAAAGTGTGAAAAAAGATCCTGGATCAACCCCCTTATCTGGATCTGCACCCTTCCCCCAAATTTCATGGTAATCCATTGAGCAGTTTTTGTGTAATCCTGCTCAAAAAAGAATGAAACAGCAAACAAAGGGACATAACGTGAAAGCTACTAAATGGACCTCAAGGTTATATCATTTGAGAAATAAGATCTCTTTTCATTCTATTTATTCAGGCTAGTGCAACTCAACGGTCTTAACACTGTAACTACATGGTAAATGTTGATTAAATCAGGTTTCAGACGGCTGTGTTATCAGTATCAGTGCGTCTGTGACCTTCACAGCATTGACTTCTGACCTGTCTCTGCTGTAGCTGCACTCACTTGAATGTAAAATAATTTTCTAAAGAAAGACGCAAAATACAAATTAAAGCAAAGGTTCCTCGCAACAGCGCTACTTGATTAACGAACACGTAGACATGCTCCCTTTTCGGATTCATTTTAATGAACCATTTCAACTGCTTTTTATTTATTTTTTTTAAACAGAGCTGCCTAATGATTATTCTTCCAACTGCCAAATCTCTCTTGCAATCATTTTGAATAACTCCAAGAGCCATTCAAAGACTAAACTCACCTTCTTCATATTTTGACACAGAGAAAATATGAGTAGAGGCATTTTACAACCTTCTATCTCGAAGATTTGTGTCTTTTCTTGGGAATGTCAGTTTTAGACTTATGTGTTAGTGCAGGCCTGGTAGAGGTTACCTTACTGCTTCGGGCTGCCTCCGCTCGTGTACGGAGGCACGCGTGTTAAAAAAAATTTAAAAAATGTTCCACCAAAGTGAAATATCGCTGCTAGTGGGAGTGTCTGGGTTGCTGCGGGTGAACGTTGGAGGAAGTGGTAATGATGACAGCTCTAACTCAGTGCAGGTGCAGTAAAGCATGGCAGGTTGGTCAATTGCCCAGAACCCATTACTTCTCCCCCGAGACCAACCTTGTAATGTGCTAGGTACCTTCTGTAAAGGATTGACCTATTGTCAACAGAGAAATCTCCCAGGTTTTACATAAAGACACCAGTGCACCTCACAAGGTTACGCAGGCGGGTTAAGAGCATGTTAAATGTCTGCTGTTTGCTAACATGAAATAAAAAATAAAAAAAACGTGAAACACTGGTTTGCTTCATCATTAAACCAGCGGATCACTGTTTGCACAGAGGACGGTTCAGAGTATTATAGCTACCGGCAACATATTCTCTGTCTACGCTTCATGGCCGCTCTCCATGGACAGGTTTGGTATTGGCCTGTGATGCTGTAGGAGATACTTTATGTTTTGTACGAGAGCACAAAGCTTGTGAATGTAAAATTCATGATACTGTTTCTCTCTCTTCGCAGGAGCTCTAAACATTCACAACTGTGCCAGAGATGGGAATAGGATGACCTTGGGTGCCAGATACATCTCTGTTCCCGTGTCATCTTCAGACAGCCACTGTTTGACCACTATCTGCCAGATGCATTCTATCCGACACTTGTAACAATAGTGTAAATTGGACGAAAATTGAGCTCACCTTAAAGGCAGACTTCAGTCCTCTTGAAGGCTGAAAGCCCTGGATGAGCCCGGTGCCCAGTGGAGGCTCAGAGTCCTTGTTTTGCTCCCTGAGACGTGTGTAATCAGAGAGAAAGTCCAGCACAGATTACAGTCTTCAATCAGTCAGGGAGGAAAATGATATGTACATCATTGTCTCTGCAGCACATCGCAGGCACTGTCAGCGTGCATGCATATTACCTGTGTCAAAGCTGCCAGGGACATGACGAGAGAAACTGAGAGCCATCACAGAGCCGCCACTCAGGGGGGTGTCGAGTCTTCGTGCGCCGCAGCCGGATTCAGTCTGCGCGGGGGGACTCTTCTCTGACCTCCAGGATGTTGTTGACACCGTTTAATGTACATTTTCAAATACAAAACATCCCCCTTTCATATCTGAAATCGTTTTCAATGGGCTGAGTAACACTGAGGGCCCACTCTTGTCACCAAAAGAAAATACTGGGTTTTTTTTTTTCTCCTTCCAACTCGAGTCCACAGAAGTTGAAGCGATTGTCTCGTTTGACCTTGAGGTGCACAACAAAGACAGAGTTATTTTGTACAGTGTGACAACTATATGACTGCTGCAGGGGATGGCTAAAGATGATTGCTCCTAATCTTGTCATATAGATCTCTAACATTCTCTTACACAATTGCATCCTCACGGAAAACAGACGCACACTGTGAATGAGGGCAAAGGTGGATGTGGAAAATTTGATGGAGCTGTCTCATTGTCTAGAGATTCAATTTTCACAGTTTGTTCTAGAAAGACAAAATCTGTTCTATAGATGCAAAACAGCAGGAGAGGGACATTTTACAATAAAGACGGCAAAGATTGATTGCTCCGGAACAAGACCATCGTGAGGCCGAAACAAGAGCTTTTAATTTGAAGTTGTGAACGGCTCTTTAGCATATAAAAGGGAGGATGGAAGACGGTTTGCAGCCGAGCCAACAACACATGGCCCAGACTTTTCTAACTACCCGACCTGACTCCATAAATAACAACCGGAAAATACAAGACAAACTCGGTCACAGGCTTGCCGTGGCTATCAGGTTTGCATAATGGCCCCCTCTGTCCCACACCAGGTATCTGTTCACCTTGAGAAGTCCAGACCTGAACGCAATGTCAACACGAGCACTTTGCAGCTCGACGATTCTGTTTGTCTCCTCGGGTCCCGCTGGGGCTCCGGAGGGAGGTCACCAAATTGTCTCTGGAATAAAAAAAAAAAGGCGCTGACCTTTGCTAAATTGGCCACATTCAGTAGACAGGGAATATCAGGTTATTGAGTTGATCCATGCTGTGTTTCCTTGCCTGGGGAAAATGATCTAAGCTATTGTCTGCCTTCTGTAGTTGATCAAGGGCAAGAATGTGTCAGGAATGTGGAAACACAAGCCACTTTTTTTTTTTTATGTAGTTTGAAATGTTCTAATGGTTTATCAGAAAAACACCATTAGTTGCCTGCAGCAAACACAATATTAAGCAGGGAGGTAAGAGCTTTTCCGTTATGATGAGCCCGGCAGTTTATATCCAAAAGAAAAATGAAATAAAGGCGTCATGCTCTAAAGCCTGTGAGATGTTTCACAGAAAAGACACATTGTAAATGAATGCAGCTGCAGAACCCCAACAATTCATTGCACTGTACTTTCAAGTTGTTGATTCCTCGAGAAAGGCAAATAATAGTCATTTTGCAAAATTGCAGGCCTATCCTTCAACAACGGAGGAAAACAGTTAAAATTGGGCAGAGATAGGGAAGAAGCAGCCCGCTCCCTGAAGTATTTTGTATATTTTGGGACAGTATAATGCAATAAGTCATTTCTGCCCGCAGTTCGCATTACCTCCCAATGGTTAAGAACCATAATCCCAATAGCATTTTGAATTCTATCACACATACACTCAGAAATGTTATTGCATGATTATAGTGTTCCTCTGCCTCTGCAGTTATTGTATTTATGCATTTTGCACATGAATTGGAAGAGAAGTTGAGCACCATGTACAATTACACTGCTATTCAAACGGAGCAGGAAGAACCAAAGGTATTTGGTACAAAACAACTTGTAGTGTAAGAAATGTTTCAATCGCTACCTGTCGTTCACAAAAACACAATTATAAGGCCACGTGACTGAAAATAAGAATCTTCCCTTGTGTCATTGTCCGTTCGAAGAATTTGTGCCACATTATGTTCAAACCACATAAGTGATGGAGAGGAACCGAGTCTGTGCTGCTTGCCTCAGCAAATCAAATCCACAGGAAGCTTTACTCTGTGTATTTCTTTTAATTGAACAATTATACACCGATGCTGCTAGATTCATTAACGTGGCTGTTAATGCTCATCTTAATCTAATAATGGCATCAACATGTGAGACCATAGAAGAGAAGTGCGACAGAGTTGGCCTCCAGTCCGGGTGGTCATCTGAAATGACAGCGTGCACAGAGTCACGCTCGGCAGCCGCACGATTTCTCTCTTCCTCCTTTTTTAAACCTGCTGAGCTGCCGGGGAGGGTCGCCCACCGATGGCAGCTTTTATCTGCAGAGGCCAGGAGACACATGCCTCCTGCTATGAGGTGATGGCACTTTGTCAAGCAAGACAAAGTTATCCTGCCACTGACACCAGACACTCGCCCTCGGCTCCTCGGTGCACTCCCAGCAGTGGGTGTGATTTGCATCATAAAAGCTTCAGGAATGTCATAAAATAAATAAAAATCTGACATAGGAAATGTCCTAAACATTCCTAAATCTCAACTTTGAAAACATTTCCGTGCACTCACTCAAATCTGCCACACAAGTGGAAAACCCACGGCTCTCGTTGCAGACGGCCCCGGAGGTGTGTGTATCATAGATTTCATTCCTGCAGGGAAGCAAAGATTATTACAATATTCAGATTACCGAGCAGGGGAAATTAATTGGACTAATTAACATACAAGTAAATGATGATACCGTTAACACATTTCATTAACTCAAACTGTCATTCTATGTTCCTGCTGCACTTGGTATTGCATTACAATGAATTGGATTCATTAAATTATGCAAATGAAAGGAACGACAGAAAGGACGAGTCCTTTTTTTAACGGCACAGACCACATTTCCTCGCTCGTTTTCAGCAAATCGACAAAGACTCAAAAAGCATGTGCTCTTCACTCTGATTTACCAGATAAAGCTTTTCATAGACTATCATTTTAATTATGTTCACATGCAGGCACTGAAACCAGGTGAAGGCTGTGAAACATTTTTCATCACTCTCATGCTGCATATTAAAGATTACCTAATTAGGTAAATGTCCCATTTAGTGTAAAGAGGTAAAGTGATACAGCTCTGATGTGCTGCTGAAATATCAGGTTCATTTATCCAAAAATATAAAACAAGTTCTATTTTTAACAAACTATATGGACATTAAACAATGTGTTTAAGAAATAAGTTGGAGCAGTTCATTTAAAAAGCTTTTCCTTCTGTTCCACTCAAACGTACAGGAATCCAGGTCATACAGAATGAGGTGTTAACTCTGCTGGGTTGGTTCAAAGTCACGAGACACTACTTTGTTCTCCGGCAGCAGAATATGTTCCTGACATTTCTGTGTGACATTAACTCGTGGTTAATCGAGGGTCCACACCTCCTTTTGGCCCCGGTGACTTCTGTCTCCATCCCGGGAACACGACACCAGGGGAAGGTCGAGGGGTCAAACACACGTCTCGTCCTGCTCCCTTGGCTGCAGTGACATCTACTGGACTACTGGCCCACTGTAAACCCTTTGGGGTGGGGGGGGTGGAGAACGTAGTGCCTGGCTTGATGATATGACATGACATGAGAAAGCGAACATTTCAAGTGCAAAGAAAAATTAATACTTGATGTACATTGTCATTTAGTCTGAAATATCACGCCGTCCTCCGATAACAGACGTGGTACAAGCAAGACAAATGTAAAAACTGAATTTTAAAATAAAGCAAAAATCCAAAGGGAATTCAAGTGTGACAGAAGAGTTTATATTGATGTTATATTGACATATTTATACAGAAGATTTGATTGAAGATAAAACTTCAGTGTTTAGTACATAATAGGAAGATGGTGTTTGAGTGTTTCTACAGCATCTTGCTTTCTGTGCTATCTGACTTAAAGGCTCAAGTGTAATCTCCTGAAAAGGACCATGTGGCAACCGGTTGGATTTAAAGAAAATACACAATTATCCTCATGTGACGTTCACTATTCAACAGTTGAGGGGTTAAAAAAAAAGAAATAAAAACAATATGGAACAGGACAATGCAACGTAAAATAAACCACGAGTATCAACAAAGAAAGAAACAATAGTACTGACGATGGATATAAAGTGGTTTCTTGGGAAGTATACAAAACATATTTTTCATTAAAAAAAAAAAAAAAAAGGATTATCAACAAACAATGAACAGTGCTGTTAATAGAAAGAGTACCGCTTTTAGTAATACACTGATTGTTTTCCCCAACTGCATAATAGAGAAATGATAGAGCAAGATACTGCTGAAGAATTCTGTTTCCATAACAGGGGTCGTCCTTATTGTTACAAAAAAAGAGAAAACGACGGTGAGATTTAACAAGCACAGGTAACGTGGTGACAGCTTATTTCACCTCAGCCTTTGGTCCATCTGATTACGTCTCTCCACAACACCCTCATTGTCCAACAAGCCCGAGGGGTGATGAACTTTACTCGTATCACAGTCACAAGTCACCCTGAGTTTGTGGTCAAATTTTGGCAATTACCTTCAAAAATGGCTTTTACTCTTCATATAACAATGAAAGGTTTCCCCCCCCCCCTCGTTTTGAAATCCTCCCATAGAAGGAAAACACATTTGAATTACATATAATGGAACCGTAGGAAATATTTTGACTTTTAATATCACAAATGCATTTTCTATGTAAAGCCTGATATAAATAG
Source organism: Verasper variegatus (assembly GCA_026259375.1). Classification (NCBI taxonomy): domain Eukaryota; kingdom Metazoa; phylum Chordata; class Actinopteri; order Pleuronectiformes; family Pleuronectidae; genus Verasper; species Verasper variegatus. Next base: position 11,896,115 of record CM048052.1, read on the forward strand.
TGGTTCGGTCAAAATATTTAATAAGCAAATGACGTATATATCATATCAACATTTTATGTTCAAGAGGAATTACAATACAAAAAAATTGATTGTTTTTCATTTTCGCCTGCAATGTAGTCTGTGTGAAGAGTTTGTCTTTTAAAAATAAACGCAGGAAGGAGGTTTGCTAATGTGCAAGCAGACTGACTGTAAAAGAGGACAGTGAAAATAAAACATGTTACACTAAGAAATTTGCAAGGACATAAGCAATAACATGACTCGAGCTGGATAAAAGGATCTCTGTGGTGAGATTGAGTCTTTGCTGAGAGCAATATGGAACATACTTTACCTCATCAGAACAAACCAGCAAAAAGGCGGAGGAGAAAATTGCTCAACTTACCAATAATTTGTCATGAAAAAACACATTAACATATTAGTAGATTCAAAACATAATGGCATCCTACATTTGCAACTACACAATATTGTACAAAATAAGGCATTTCTTTGTGTGTTTACTGCGACGTTTTTTCCACCTTCTTTTAGTCTCCAATACTAGTTTTTCCTCATTAGAAACTGAGTACGGACATGGTCGGACTATTTTCGTGTTAAAATATATATGTATATATATATTTATAATTTCAGTTTTCTTCCAAAACTTGAATAAAAACGTAGGTAGGAGTATACAGTATGCGGGAGTTTGCACAAGTTCATACGCAGAGTGTAAATCACTCCATGACTTCACTGGCCGCTACTGTGGTGACGAGCTGGAGCGGGATCTCTGCATTGGCCAGGATGTCCTGGGCGGCGTTGGAGCCCTGCTGGATGTTGGTGAGGATGAGGGTGGTCCCGCCCGCCGTGGTGATGATACTGTCCGAGGACCCTGCGGATTCCATCGAGGCCACCACTGCGCTGCCAGAGTTCACACCTTTTTTGTTCTGGTGAGTTTTAATGTGCTTCGCCAGGTGGTCGCTCCGCATGAAGCGCTTGGAACATTCTGGGCAGACAAACTTCTTCTCTCCTGCCAGAGAGAAAATACAGTTTGAAGGGTAAATAGTTTGGTGGTGAATACATTTGGAGAGGGTCAAACCTGACATCTGTCTGGAGGATATGTTTTTAAGGAAGGGATATAAGTTTAAGACAGTGGCACAGAAGTTTAGTTTGTTTGATTTATGAATTACATCACAGAAAATGAAGATAGAGAAGAAGAAAATGAAAGGCAGAGCTGTCACTGATGTTAAAATAATAGATTATTATTGTGTGTACAGCCACATTTGAATCCCTGCATTAAATAGGTAGATCAATCATGTGTTATACCTTCTCACTTTGTTTGCACAATGCATCAGCATTAAATCCATATTTTAGACTTTTGTTATATTGCAATTGATGAAAATTATATTGGGATAATTATTAATATTGTTTCATTACCCAGTCATAGTTGAGTGCCAACCTGTTTTCTCAAAACCAGCAAATAAACATGTTGTGCATTTCACCCCATGAGTAACGATTGTAATTACAAAGGAACATTCTATAAAATTCAAAACAGAGCAGGCGAGCTGATGAGAGGCCGAGTCCACACTCAATAAAGAACCATGGGATGAATATAAAAGCCACAGCTCATTACTAGCATCTCTTGAAATGTTTGTTACATAATCGGTTAACAAATCTTGTAAATTATGGTGCTGCATAAACTGTTAAAACATTCTGAACTGGAAAATTACTATCAAGACTGTAAAATCTGGATATGTTTCCACAGTGGTCTTCATTCCTAACCTGACATTTTACATATTAATTCAGGGTGGAGGGACGATGCTGTTATTTCTTTTGTGACTCACATTTTGAAGAGCAAAAACAAGAACATTACACTGATGTTTTCCTGATGTGCAAACACTAAGGGATCCAAAAGAGGGCACCTGTGTGTGTTCTCCTGTGTCTCTGCAGCTCGTCGCTGCGTGTGAACCTCTTCCCACAGAACATCCAGCTGCAAACAAAAGGTCGCTCCCCTGAATGCCAGCGCAGGTGTGCTCGCAGGTGCGATGTCTTTCCGTATACTTTCCCACAGCCTGCGATGTGGCAGATGTGCTGCTTCTTTTTCCCCGTGCTGGATCCTCTGAGAAACAAATGCACCGACAGTTAGGCTCCCGACATGCTTTATTTCCCCTGCAGAGGCAGCCACGACACCCAAACAACTCACAGAGTGCGGAGATTACTAACCTGCCACCTGACTCTTTACAGTTGGGGCAAGTACATGCCACCCGGCGCAGCCTCTTGCCCTCCTGACCCAACTGATCATCGTCATCCACCAGCCTGACGCGAAGGTGGGACAGATCACTCGTGTTCAGGGTGGAGTCCGTGCTCAGCTGCCACTCTCCAGAGTCTGGCTCTTCCTTTATCTGAATGTCTGTAATGAATGTGTGCGTTAATGTCAACACAAGCTCTGGAAATAACACAACAAAAAGCCAGAGAGGTATTTTATGATTGTGTGTTGCTGACAGCATGGTGACAAATTGCACTGTATCCATATTAAACACAGCGATAAAATAATTAGTTGATTGACAGAAAATACATCAGTGTCATCACTTATATTAATAGTTAATTAATTAAATTAAATTAACTTTGCAACAGTTAAAAAAACTCATAACAATGTTTTAACACCAGCATTTAACACAAGATGGCTTTAAAGACAATGCATTGTGTCAGTGCACAACACATGGTTATTTACATGTATACATGTAAACTATGTTAACAATGAAAACTCCACATGTGATTCAAACTCTACATTTGAATTGATTCAAATGTGTTCATTAAGCAGCTGTTGATTTGCCTTCATCATGATTTTATAGACTAAACTATAGACTACACAGTTCTGATTAATAACATTAAAAGTCCTTTTCTCTGTCCAAGGGTTAGGGTTATTACATGACAGTGAGGCAGGACAAACTAAACCAGGAGCAATGAAACCAGGCAGATACATTAAATTCAGCCATTATTGATTTGATCAACAATTCAAATTATAACATGTCTAAATGTCTCCTATTAATTGATCAACAGAAAAAAAGTTTGATTAATTTACTATTAAAATAATGGGGATAACGCAAATCATTACAACAATACAGATATCACAAAGACAGCGTGCTAGCGTACACGAGTGTTACTGTGGATTGTGTGTTTTGAGCAACACAAAGAAAAATCCATTCATTGTATTGATGCAATAATTTTCGTACGTAGGAGAAAATAAAGATGGACCTTTTAGAGATGTGACAGGATTTTTTTTTAAACAAACATAAATAAGGAGGTTTTGGAGGAATGATGTGAGGTAATTTGACTCCAAGTACTAATAAGAATAATCAAGGTCTAATTTGTCCCATCTTACCAGGAGCATCAACACCAATAAGAGAGTGGTGGATATGTCAGTCAAGCACAGTTTGTATTGTACACACTCACGTGAGATAATAATGTATGTATGATAATAAAGAGCTGCCCTACCTCCCATGGTGTCTGTGTCTCCTTCCTGTTGGGCCACTGAGTTGACCGTCACTGTCTGCAGGTTGGGGATCTGACCTGTGTTGATGCTGACCTGATTGGACCCCAGTGACAGGGTCTGGACAGGGGCCAGGGTTATCTGCTGGGGTGGTGTGGTCGGCAGCTGGAGGTTCTGCAGATTCTGCACTCCTTGCACCTGAAAGGTCTGCCACTGTATCTGACCCGATGGCGTGACTGTCTGGGCTTGGATGATGAAGGTTCCCGGGTTGATCAGCTGGACGTTCTGCAGACCCTGTCCGCCTGTCTGCATCACCTGACCGTTGGTGGTCTGAACAGGCACCTGCTGCAGCTGGATGATGGGTGTGGCTGAGGACACCTGGATGCTCTGCTCGTGGTTTTGTTGGATGTAGCCTTCTTGGAGACCAGAGCTCGAGTCGGCCTGTTCAGTAGCCACTGACGACAACGACGAATCCTGTGTCAGCAGACCTGATTCATTTACGGAAATGTGTAGCTCAGAGGAAGACGTTGGCACATAAAGGTCAGGATTTGCATTCGAGTCACTGACTGGTATTGTCTGTGTGAGATGAACATCTGCCTTCACCTGACTCTCTGAGCCATCCACAGGCTGACTTGTCATAATTAACTGGCCATCAGCAGTGACCCCCGTTGCTATAGTTTGAGCTCCAGACAGGCCCAGGGAGTCCAAGTCCACGCTGTTAATAGGAACAAAAGTGATATTCCCGGGCAAACCCATAGGCACATTAGTAACAACCTGACCCTGGTTGTTGAAGGTGGAGCTGCCAATAGAAACCCCCTGGATCTGCTGGACATTACCAGTCTGTGATATGAGGTTCTGGTTGTTATTAAGGATGTTTGCAGTTGATGTAACACTGAGACTCTGGCTACCATCAGGCAGGATCTGAATCTGACCCGTGGCATCCTGAGTCATGCTGGATGTGGAGAAGCTCAGCTGTCCGTCTGCGGTCTGAATCTGAGGAATTACTTGGTACTGAATGTTAGGCACTGCGTTGGCATTGGAGGAGGCCGTTCCCGATGTCACAAAGATTGGCTGACTTTGTAGGTTTTGAAGAGGAAGAACATACTGTCCGTTTGATGTTAATATTCCTTGACTTTGGATTTGTATCATCCCAGATTCATCCTTTGTTGTGGGTGTTAACACCTCCCATTTGTCAGTTCCAGTGAGCTGAGAAGAGGAATCAGAGGTCTGTTCAGAAAATGGTTGACATTTAAAAAAAAGAAAAAGATCAAGCCCCTGACGTAAGCTAAATAGTAAGTTGCAGCCTAGTTATAGCCTGCACACATGGCCCAATATTGTCGAGGATAAATAACGATGCTGGCATTTCACAAAATTAGTATCAGAAATATTGGGAAGCAAACAGCAAAATGGGAAAAAAATTGGAGTTTTATTCAAAGTCTTAGTTTGGTTCAAGAACAAAGATAAAAAATAATCCATGGTTTTTAATCTTTTAGTTGTAGTACATTTAAGGTCGACACTGATTTATTACAAATCATAACAAATACAGATTTGTAAAGTCACCACTGAGGTCCGACAGTAGCTGCTCATTCATCAGACAACATCATTAGCTTGTCCTGCTGCTGTGCATCATCACTGCTACACACAGACACACACACACACACAGGGGAAATGTTATCGCCTGCAGCGGCTCATGCTCGACCGAAACATACCTAAATGTTCCATTTGTCTTCTCTGGTTGTCATAGACAGATTTTTTTAAATCATTTCATGTATCTGTTTGAGATTTGTTTAAGATTTTAAGGCAGTGTTTGTATTGGTCTAATTTAAGCAGAAGAACTGGGTAAACACACCATGGTTTGTATTTAACAGGGGATTTCAATCTCAGAGACAATCTCAGAGTTTTCTTATAAACTCTACACTGCCATTCTCTTCTGCGATAATTCAGTTTGAATTTACTATAAATACAATGTCAACAACAGGCTTAAAACACATGTTATTGACGCCGTTTCGAGTCGAATTTGAATGCCAGTTCCTTGGATGACACCACAAGAGCAGCATGGAGGCATTTTATGTTGTTTTATTATGTTTGAAGAATCGTCCCCCGGTTACTTCAATTGTGTTAGATTTGGCGGCAAAACTGTTCACCCCTGAAACTCTTAAAGTGATTTGTCGACTCAAACACGTCACCCACCCCTCCATCTGCATAGGGGTGAGTAGATAACGAGTGAATTCATATTTTTCAGTGAACTATCCCTTTAAGGAAAACTGTCATGTGACCAGAAAGATGTAGGTGTCCTTACTTGGTCTGTTTGAATAATTAAAATTGTAAACAGACTCCAGCTGTAGCAATAACACATTTTCTTGTGTTGAAGCCAAATTACAGAGGGTGCAATTCCATGGAAGCGTGAGCAAGCTCAGCCTCGCTCTGCTGTGGGTGAAGGTTTCACCTCAGCAGCAGCATCAGCAGCTCTGTCCACCTCTGATGACGGTGACCCAACCTTAGGACTTATCCCCAGTGCAGGTGGTCGCCAGCAGGTCGAGGGGGGACGGCTGGGGGGACGGGGACTATTTTAAAAGGAAGAGGGAGTGGGCGGCCACATAGAGAGTGGTGACTCGCTGCTAAAGAGCCAAAGTTCGGAGGGACTTCCTTGTCCTGTGTTCGAGCCCCGCAGGCAGCAACCCAGGGGTTAGCAGCCTGGCGGTGATGTCTGTAACTGGCCTGTCACTTCGATCCCAGCGTAGGAGGCGGGATTCTCGGCGCTGCCCGAGACGAAGTGTTTCCTGAGACAATTCCCACCTCCCAAGTTTGAAATGTGTTAACTCCACTTAGCGCCGCTCAGCTACTGACAACGCAGCAGCGACATAATGAGTGTTAGCCCCCCCGGGAGAGAGAGAAGCCTTACCTGGCCGCCCCTGCCGTCCTCCTGCGGCAGAAAGTCGCTGTGACTGCTGTCCACCTCCATGGCAGCCATATCTTCTGGTTTCAATGGCTGTTCTCGTGCTGTGTGGTAAAACGCATTTAGGTTAGGCAGTGTTAGCCGAAGCTAACGTTAGCTCTACACACACCACACACACACACACGCGCAAAACATCTGCTGGGCTATAATAGCGCCGCGGTACTAGCTAACAACACGGTTACAACTAATGCTACGAAGCTCCGTGCAGGAAACAACAGTGCGGGGTTGACTGGATTCAGATTCGCTGACTTTTAACGATAGAAGAGCTGAGCTAGCTAGCCGCTAAAGCTATTTTACCCCGGCGGTGATTAGCATGATCACCGACAGACATCCCCTGCTAGCGAGCTAATGTAAACGGAGGATGCCTGATAGCCTGTTAGCTTCCGAGGACTGAGACAGATGTTACATACCAGTCATCGCGTGACTCGTCGTGAACCGGAGAGTCCTGACAGTCACAAGCCACCGGACATGATCGGCGGATTATATCGAAAGCATGCGCGTAAACAATCAGGTGATAACTGTCAAGATTTCTTTGTATTTTGATTGACGGGCGGTGAGGGGGGAACACAAAGGGTGGGGCCTGCGCTGTTGACCAGCAGCGTTTGCGTCACGCACAGGAAGTCCCGCCGTTCTTCATCGAGCTGATTGGTCGCTCGCTCCGCACGCCGCGTCCCGATTGGTCTCCAGACGCGTCAGTCATCTTTCGTTGGCCTCTTCCTGTTTATTACGCATTGTTAGTTTTTACAGTATCGTGGATCGAGGTTGAGCGTGTTGCAGGTTTAGCAGTGAAGCAGAGCTGTGCAGGGAAAAGGTGACTTGTAGCCTCTGTAGTGTGTAAAATAAAAGATGGAGAACAGTTGTCTGAAGACGTAGACACAGAGGTGCAGTTACATTATCAGAACACTTGAAACTCATCAGCATTTAAGACCACAACTTGCTAGTCAAGCTGTTACATAATGACTTTCTCCATGTAATACCATTTATGTTACCCCACACCTTTAACATTTACAATAAACCTTGAACCTGTGCTCATTAAGTCATTGGTTTGGAACTGATTACACCAAGTACGTTCCTTTTTATTTATTCATCATTTATTTAACCAGAAAGGTCTCACTGACAGACGGTATCTCTTCTGTCAGGGACTCCTGTGCAGCAAATTAAATTTCAAAGAAAAGTTTAATCGCTTTAAAATTCTATTTTGCATGTTTTGGAATATTGACAAAGTATTGCACACACGCAGCCTTGATCAAATATTGCATGTATGCCAATAGAAAATGCGTTGCAAATACTGACAACACAACCTAATACCCATCCCCCAACCAAATACTTGCAACACAACCAAATACTGACAACACAACTGGATACAACACAACCTAATACTGGCAACATAACTGAATACCACAGCACAAGCAAATAAAGCACAACCTAGTACTCATAACACAACCAAACACCAACCACACTACCAAATACTCACATATATATTCTTTAGATCAGGGTATTGCAATTTTTTTGCCTATAAAGTATACTTTACTCGATCAATGGCACAGTTACATATAAGTCTGACTTCCCCATGCACCTGAATTCTTCCCCGATGCCAATTATCTTTGTCGCCTTGTGTTTTTGAAAACGAACCGTGGCGTTGTCGTTCTTCTGCATTAGAAAGTGATCTGCAATTGAGTTTTAAGATGTCTTTTTTGATGATTACTTGAACAAAAAAACACACAATCAAGACACAATTGGAGTTTGCATTTGAGTGGATTTCTTCCCCTCCATCTGATTGTGCACATTACGACATTGTGAAAGTGCATTGAAATGAGAACCTGCATCCTATTGTACCTGATCTGTGGCTGTGATGCTATCAGGACCCCACTTCTGAGTATTATTTGTGGTGTGTCAGTTCCTCACAGTGAGCGACTGCAGTGAGGCTATTTCTCTCAACCTTCAATTCAAACTTGGCCCATTACAGCCAGACTACAAAAGCACTTTCTGTGCACTCAGGAGCTCACAGCAGTGAATGGTGGATATTTCCAATCACTCTGCTGTCAATCCAAGTGTCAGGTAAACACAGGCCAATGGAAGCAGCTTCAGAAAAACCTTGCAGCTGTGTCTGTCTTACTCTAAGAGTCCTTGGAAACATATCAACGATTCTACAAAGACCTCCAAGTTAACGGGAAAAGTCAGAAACCCTAAAAGCAACAACAACAAAACAAACTTGCAGGACACCGTGGCCTACACGAGACACGGAGCTGCTGCATGGTGTTTGTCTTCAGGCCTGTGAGTGTTGTCTCCAGCCACAGCTGCATACAAGGGAAATGAGACTGTATTGACGTTGTGTTGTATTCGCCTCATGAGAGGAATCTGAAGTCTGAGGGCAATTACCCAGTGGGACTTTGAGTACACAAGGATCCAGTGATAGATAAAACTGTAAACAGCCGCATCCATGACCTTCTCTCCGCATGCACAGGCCGTCTAGCTTTAATTTTCCTTTAGGATTATGGCTGGGAAAGTGATACAGATTATGTGCTTTAATAACAGATCTGCATGAAATAATGGATGAGGAATTACAAGAAAAAGATGTTGTTATTTAATGCAAAAAGCCTCTTCCCAATATCATCTGGGAGTTGTCATTGTTGTGGCAGACGGTGCAGAAATGTGGAGGCTGAGAGGAGTAACTGAGCAAGTCCACAATGGCTCTGAGTGTTTCAGATTAACATATTGACAGTTGTTTTCATGATGGCCGGTCCAAGAGAGAGTGACCCCACGGAGAGAAAGTGCCCTGCTGGAGGCACCTTGTGGGACACTGTAAATGGGACCTGTGAGAGAAAATTGAAACTGGTGCTACATAGAGAAGAAGTGTGTATGGAATATCAAATGTGTGTAATAGGCGACGCGGAGGCACTCGCGACAGGAACCACCACACTGTTCTTTGTCCGAGGTACTGAGACTATAACTGCTGTACACAAGGGAGGGTTTCAAAGGCAGTAACATGAAAGTTTCCTCCCTTCTCATTCATTTTGGGTTCCTTTGTTTGTGCACACAAACACACATACACATGAATATTTCCTCTCTTACTCACATGTATCTATTACATTTGCATTAGATACAATTTTTTTGTTTTTACCTGTTGCTATTGCTCTGTATACGATTTCATCATATTATAGAACATTATATAATATTTGCCCCTTTAAAAGTTAGCTCTGTCATGTCTCACGTGTTATGTCACATTTCACCAAATGAAAAAATAATGTAAATAGTAATTTTACTGTGGAAGTTCATATTTATTATAGAAACAAAAGAATTCAGAGTAAGAACAAAAAAAATTAACTTGACAAGATAAAATACAATGAGGTAATAAAAAGCTAATGCAAATATAATTACTATAAAATATATGTATTGATATACAAACATAAACAACTAGACTACAAAGATACAGTTTCTATGTAACGATGAAAGATGTGGCCTGGTGTATAGCAGTGCACAGTGAATGCTGAGCTATATGTGATGTATCTCATTTACAGCAAGTATGGTAAAATAAGCCGGTACTGCAGGACTGTTGCATAGGATTTGTTTTTTAACATCACATGGCTGATCTACCTGTTTTTCCTGTACTGGCAGGTGTAAAGAAACTTTAAACATTTACTTCAATGCCTACAACATGTTTTGCTGCACTTTCTGCAAATTATACATAAAATGTGCAAATGTAAACTAAAACTGTAATGGCACAAATAAGGCATCTTTGCTGCAATTGGAACTGCACAAGAGATATCCAAATTTGTCAGACTTAAGTTATGAATGAAGTTGAATGAAGAATGACGTTTTTTCTTGCAACATTATACTGGCAATTTTTTTTGCCACTGACAGTAAATCAAAGCCTTCAGTCTCACCATGAAACTAGAACATAAACAAGAAAGAAACGTTGCGTAAACCCTCATATACATGAACATTTGTTATGATTCTATATTGATTTCATGTTTATTCTGTGTACAGTATATAGCACAAATGTCAGGCAGACAAGTCACACAATGGTAATAATTACAGCTTGGCAACACTTGGCTATTGTCATCCAAAATAGAGATCATTTCCACTCTGTAATAATATGATACAAAACATTTATAAGAACCATTGAATTTCCCAACACTCTCCCCTGAGCGCAGTTACTGCTCTGAAAAGTGCTCTAATTATTTATATGTCTATTTGTTTTAACTCACACATAACTCTTGTTTTATTCCTAAAAGGCCTTTGGTGTGTGTATGTGATTTACGACAGCATGTCCATGGTGTGTTTTAAAGTGAGCTTTCCGCTCTGTGCCCTCCTTGGTTTGATGCCACTGCGGTTTGCCTCGGGGCACAGTGGCACCGCTTGATTGATGGGGCTGACAGCATTTGAGGCAACAGAGAATCTGTCACATTCCTGGACTTCTTTTATCTCTCAGAGAGGCTTTACCAGTCGGACTGCTTCTACAACCCACCTACATCACATTATTGTCTCTATAAATACCAATTTGTTTTTATTATTAACCACTGGTTACATGTTTACATGTATGTGCTCTGTGAAACCAGGATAGAGGAGAAGTCCAAATAATCTTTATTACTCACTCTATGAAGATTTATTGTCACTTTATGAAAAACAAAATGTGCCACAACTCAGACCACAGGGAGCAACTCGTCAATCCCCGAGCTTCAAGACTACAGAGCAGATGAATGATATTCTATGCAGGGTTTAGGTTGGCCAACACCACCAACACCCTGAGAAGAATGCAAAAACAGTTTTGTCTCAAGCCCACATTGTGCTCTGCAGAGGACTTGTATGGTTTCACTTAGAAAACAGCCTGTTGTTGTACACAGGATACTGTATGGTACTAAATCTTGGTCGTAATAACTTCCTTGATTCGCTTCGTGGAATTTTTACAAGTGATTATCAGCGGTTAATGCTAAAGCTAAAAAGAAGGCTTTATGTTATTTGATGCACATTTTGTCAATCGTCCTTTGTTCCATCTAACCTCAATAAACACTATGCTATATTTTGCCACTGATCTCAAACCTTAAAGACTATAATCCGACGTTATTTCCATGACAAACACTGTTCTCTGTGCTGCTATAGCACAGACTCCATAAAAAACATCCCATCCAAAACTTGGATATGCAATGCTATCTCTGTAAAATGACCATTTTTATTCAATCTTTTTTTGTTCCCATCAAAAGGGCATTTTGTTCTCTGCAATCTTAATGGTTACGAGATATTCAGCAAAGCACTGCTGATCTGCTGCTCGTTGTTGGGACTCCCATGGAGAACACAATCTTACTTTGGAGAACTGCGGCTGCCGCCATACAATTCCATCAGCATAAAAGCTTCACAAACACTTACACACAAAGTATAGGGGCGAGAAAAACACTACTTCAAGCAACAGGAATCGTTTTCTGCTTGTGCTTGTGGATTGTGTCAAGTTCTATTTTCATACTATACAGAATATGATCAAATGTGGACATTTTGGGTGGAAATATGGTTTGAATTAATATTTCTTTTGTAGGTATGTAATTTCCTCATTGTTGAGGGATGGGAGTAAGACTGTAAACACAACAAAGATGCTATTTTTGTGCATATTTGAAGATTGAGGCTGAGAACTGTAGCGACAGCGAAGGGGAGGACGCACGTATTCATCAATCACAAATTAAATAAAAAGTGTGAATAAAAGGTTACCTCCGTAGCTTTACAAATAATCATTTCAACTGACCAATTCTTTTGGCCAAAAAAACACCTGCATGCTGCATGTGACCTTCTAAAATCAGCATCACTTAACAGATTTAATTATAACTGTCCCCGCTCTGCTACAGTCAGTGTCAGCTGTGTCTTTTAATTCTCTAATCAGTGGTCGGCAGGACTGCTATCGGCGTCCCCATGCAGCTTCCCACTCAATACAGACATCCCAAAACACACACAGACTGGTTTTTGTCAAATGTTTTATTGAGTGTAGACATCTGGGCTACTGTAAAACATGTATTATCTGCAGAAGGGGGAGAGGAGCAGGTGGCATTGTCCCCGCTGTCAGCTGTGTCAGGGCTGGCACCAGTGATGGAGATTAATGAAGTATCTGGAGAGTAATATGCTCCTTCAAATGCTGCTACAATTTGGAGTGGGGGCCAATCCTGATCTTAAATAGCAAAGCTGTCAGAGTTTACTGAACCTGTGCTTTGGCACCCGAGGGGGGATTTGATCCTACAGGACGGGGCGATGAAAAAAGAACTGGCGGCGTGTATCAGCCAAGAAAAGAGAGGTAACAATAAAGTCAGTTATGTAAACAAACAGATTGTTCTTGTGTCACTTTTTCTTTGGTGCATTTGGTGCGTTAAATTTGAAAAAGATGATGTCTCCATCCTCCACGACGTAGTTTCTTCCCTGTTGTCTGTATTTCCCAGATGCCTGTGAGGTAAAAATAAAAACTGAATCAAAAGCCAACAATCATAAACCAAACAAAGCATTTTAGGATGGACAGGTTATAGACTGTTACATACTTTAACTAAATATTTATTGGCATCGCATACAATATAGAGACCATAATAAGAATGTATATTAGAAATAGAAAATATTAGCACAAGATTAGTTTCCAATATATTTCATTGCCTTCAATTACTTTACTGCAAGACACTCTCTCACACACACACACACGGGCCTCCATGTTTTTGTTCCAATGGGGCGCCTGAATTCCCACTGAGTGAATAATCCTCTCCTCTGCCGGTTCCAGTTTCATGTACCCAATGTTAAAATGTCTTTGATTACAGCACTATCAAACTTCTTGAGGAAACCAAACAAGTTCTAACATTTCTTTTGTGTACAGTAAGTGTTTGTTCTCCTTCCTGGCCAACTCAAAAATAATTGACTTGAAGTGCTAATACGGACAGGTTTATGCATTCTGGTTCTGCACAGCGCACAATTAATTCGAAGAATCAATGTCCCTTTAAAGGCTCAGGAGACCATTTAATCCAAGCTCAATACCACCAGAAACACTGGATGGAGAGGGAGACGGGGGGAAGAAAATCAATGGCTATTTGTGATTCCTGAGTGTGTATTAAACCAGACATGTCTAACTGGTTCATTTGCACTTGAAAGCAGCCATCTGGAGCAGCAAGCTTGGCTTAAGCAGATATGATTACTAATAATGTGATATCCTCGTACACTGGCCCTATTCAGACGGCCTATTCCCACAACTGGCATTAAATAGCACAGGCCCTAATGCCACAGTCAGAACTGCTCCATGTTCTTATGAGGCTCAAAAAGGGATTAGTGAGAGAGCATGCAGTAAGGACCTGACACTCAGATCTCCAGCCCGGATAACAATGGCCGAACCCCAGAGAGACCGGCACGTTTCACCCTCTGTTTGCCGCTTATGAGGGGAGTGGACAATACACTGCTGCTGCATTAAATATTAAATGCTTCTTTAAAAAGAAGAGACTTGAATAGTAAAGAGATTTGAATGTTTTCATCGAGCTCCCTGCAGGTTCCTGTGTGTCACTGTAAGATCACATTAGTGGAGTCTGTGAGTGGGCTCATGGAGTTGATGGTGGTGATAGTGGGATTGTAATAGCACTGTTACAGCTGCTGCCAACACATGTCACATATGCATGCAAGGTTAACTTGTAACTACTGTAGTTCAGTTGACAGCCTCCACCAAGGAGGTTATGTTTGAGTCTCTGTTTGTTAGTCTGTTATTTAGCAGGATTTAGCAAAAATTTAAAGATGGATTGCCACAAAACGTAGTGGACAGATGCTGTATGATTCAGGTATGAACCAATTAAATGAAGGTGCGGCTCCAGATCAAGGAATCTTTTTCAATTTCTTTAACATTGCAATTTTCGTTTTTTTCTTTTTTCCTTTATTTCTCAGAGAATAATTCATGACACCCAGGAACTACAACCTTTTAGTCATAAACTTGACAAAAACTAAAAATGTTAAGGTTGGTTATGGTTTGAAGTAAAGGTACATTTACCTGGGAGCAAATGAAAACTCTTTTGTACGGTAGCTCTGAAGTGCAGATCACAAAACACAACAACAACAAATGTTTTTTTCTGATTTGTTGTTGTTGGGTTTTCATTTTTTTACCCCCGTCCCTTTGTGTGTTGGTTGTTTTTTATGTTTGTTTGGCCGTAAGCAAGATTATGCAAAAACTAGTTTCTAGGAAATATAGTGTTGGAGTGTGGGAGGATGACCAAAGCAAGAACCCATTAAATTCTCAGATCCGGGATAGGGGGCGGATCCAGGAAACATTGTCAGATCTCTCTGAGAAGAATTCACAGACCATGATGAAAAAAAATCTGGCATGTTTAGTGGTCTGATATTTATGAGTGTGTGTCATATGATGCTGATCAAACAAAATTGAAATGCGGTTTCATAAGACGGCCGTTGGGTCTTGGCGGAGGTAGGCGCTGTACTAAGGGCCATGAGAATTACATTTAAAAATGTGTCTGTACAGAAAATACATTTAATTATATTAAAAAAAAGAGTTTAATGTTGTTTAATATGAAAGGCATTCTGTTGTGTTGATTATTAATTCTGTATCACCCATTACTACAGTGTATTGATATGACACCAAATTGATGCTAAAGCTGAAGCAACACTTGTAGAGAAAATCATTTTTGAATCACTGGCAAAGTACCTGCTGCAGCAGACGCCCAGTTATTGTCTGCACAAATTCACCATGAAATCAGTTATTACATTTGACAGCAGTGTGCACATGAACAACCCACATCCCAGTTAAAAGGTCAAAACAAACACTGGCTATCATAAAAAAATAAGATATGCAAGTCACATTTATGTGCCACGCAGCCATGAAACAGTCCTAATATGAGGAATTTCACACTTTATTTAACTTGCCGCTTTATATCACTGTCACATGCCGGCAGTGGCTTGGGGGATTTGGCAACAGAGAGAGCAGTAAGCTAACAGCGCGCTCTATAGATCTGCTAAATGCCTGGTGAGGGTGAAGAAGTGCTGCCTCTGTGCTACTGAGCTGAGCCACGAGAAAGAGGCACCATCAGCCAGTTAAGACACATTGTGATAAAGATATGCACAGCTGGAGCAGAATGGCAGTGTTTAGAGCCAGAATCAGCTGGCTTGTCAGGAGCCGTGCCGGAGTGTGCTGCAGTAATTTCTTCCCCCGAGTAAAGGTGAGGAGCAGTTTGCAGTCGGAGCAGTGCGGTGACTGTCAGCTCCACTGATCACAGGAGACTTCTCCTCATCTCCTCTGGCACCCTGACTGCTCACCTTGACAGAGTTCTCGCTGCCTTCCTCTTTAAAATCCTGGAATTTCATTACTTCCGCCATAATGAAGCCCCTCTCAAAGTCCGTGTGGATCTTCCCCGCAGCCTGTGGAGCCTTAGTTCCTTTCTGTCACGGGGAAGGAAAAGAGAGGACAAATGAATTGTTTTGGAGAAGATGGATTACAGCATGCGAGCGACACAGTGTTTGATAGGGCGATAGCGTCGTGAGCATCACTCCGGGGTGTTTTCAGTCGGGGGTATTCTTGCCTCAGTCATGATTTCTGGATAGCTTTCCACTCGGCCGTGCCCTGCTAAGGGCGGCCTGGACGCCGATAAGGACCCAGCACTGCTATCAATGCCTTCTGATTCTCATTCCGTGGCAGTATTGATTTCTGTCCAAGCAATCTTGCCTCATTGTGGGTCACTGCTCGGCTCTCTGGTCATGACAGCAAGAAGACCTGGTGTTGCAGTGAGAGGCCAGGGTGGCACAGAGCTGACTGCATCAGGCCTCACTGCTGTGACACTCTGGAGTTTGGTAAAAATCCAAACACTTAACTATATTTCACTGTTGAAAATGCGGGGCTATAGTGCTTGAGCATATTTTTAAATTGACTTGAAACACGCACAATAAGGGTCGTATCGTCAAACCATGCAATTTTAAAAGCACGAAATAACAATTGGACACTGGATTTATAAATTGGCTGCACTCTGAATCCTCTTTTGACAGATAAAATGTGCAATTTATATGCACTAAAAATCAAATGACAAATGGCCCAAATAAGTGACGTGGCTGCTGCGTATCCTCCGGATTCCTGCCCGTCGACCTGCTCGCTCCCTCCCTGCGCTGCATCTCCGTGCTCAGGAACTGTTGAGCAGTTTTAATTATGTATATAATCAGGTTGGGGTCAACATATTTCATGCCAAAAGAATGATGCGTATTTAATGACTCTAATACATTACCATCTCTTTGCAATCTCATTGACGGAGTGCTTGTGAGTTTAACTACCATTAATCAGCATCAAGGTTTGTCTATCTGGAGAAAAATAGATTAAGGGAGGGATTTTTTTTCATACAGGCGCATTGCAGGAGCTCCACATTGTCCTAGTTAAGAGCTATGCAGAGCAGGTTGATAGATAATGGTCACCTCGAGGCTGCCTAATAAACCATGTTAAAGGACTGGGGAACACGACATTACTGAGTGTAGTTTTTACAATGTAAGATGTATTGGCTTAATATAGTTACTCACTGATGCTTACCTGACTAAATGCCCCTCACACACAATCAAGGCTGCCTGTAATCAGTTATGTCGAGGGGGACAGGCGGGTTTTTGAGGACGTCTTTGAAGTGTTTTCGAGACTTTTTTGGGGGGTAAATAGCAAGGACATCAGTCACGCCGAGACGAGTTTCAACCTGGTGATGTCATTCGGCTTAAACGTAATGTGTCCTGAGTAAATAAGAGGGAGTGAGCTCACCTTCCCCTCTGGCCCGAACACAGTCACAAGGCCATAAAAGAAAAAGTCTGTGCCTTAACTTTAACAAGCTGCTTTCAGACTTGCACTGAGCTCCGCAGATCCTCCGAATTTTCTCCAGAGGACGTGCATGTGTGAACGTGAATGTCCGAGTGAGAGGCTTCGCAGTTTCTGTGGACTTTCCCCGTCTGGCCTCATAGAATAATATCCAGAGGAAGTCAGGAGAATCCGATGTGTGAACACAGCGGGGGATCCCCAGCTGTGTTGTGCATGTGTGAAAGGTAAAAAGGCAAAGCCAATTCTCTGGATTTTACCCACAGGTCATGTCTGAGAATGGCTGTACTGTCTACAACTGACCCTTATTTAGTTGTGTGTTATTCTTGTTGTATGATGCAGTCAGTGGCAAAAGCATCGAGACAATTATTGCAGTTTGCCACGCTGATATAAAATGTGCATTTCTGATCAAAATTAGAATTCTTGTCTGAAGCAGCAGCATGGGGCTTCCTGTTGGCAGGAGGTCTGAGGCTCATACTGTATAATTGAAATGTCTTGTGTTCATATCTGACCAGGGGGCTTAGTTGCCCACTATTCTCCACTTATTGGTGTTCTTCTTTGTCAACTATCTTATAGAAGCAACACATCCTGCAACACAGTGTGGTTATGGTGTGTTTGTACGTATTGCATAATAATATATCAGACGATGTTGTGAATTCATTTCAGCGTTTCTGTCAGTTAAGAACCATATTATCGTACAAATGGTTCATTAATTCTGTACTTTGTGGAATAATGTGAAATATAGTTTCAGATCATTTTTATGGAGCATGTATTACTAGCTATTGAATGTAGATTGAAATATTAGTAGTATTAATTCTGGTCACACATCATACACATTCTCAGTTTTTCACATTGATTTTGCGTATCAAGATTTAGCATATTGAGAAAATGAAGATTTACTATTTTAAAACCGGATGTTTGTTTCTCACTCTGGATGAAAATAACATAAAAAAGATCACTGTTGAAAAAACACCTTATTTTAGTTTTTCTGTTAGTGTAATTACGTCTATACCCTTAATGACAGGGATGGGTTGGACAAAATGAAAGATATTCATTGGTACAAATCACTATACAATTTAACAGCACATTTAACTGCAGCCTCCGAAATGACCATGCATCTGAATAAACACCTCTCTGAAAAGTTTCAACACCAACTGAACATTATAACCGTCATGAAAGAGGCTATGCTGCAGGAAATCAGATTGCATTGGTTTTAGCTAGGTGTACCTAATAAACTGCTAACTGTGCATATGCCCTCTGTGTAAAGACGTCATTATTGACGATAATTTTACCACAGTATTTGAGATAATGTTCTCAGTTTTCTTTTTTCCTTATCAAAATAAGATATTAAGCATAATCTATAAGACGATTTGGAAAAGTTCTTTGAAATTAGCTGTTTTTTTAATTGTGCACCATGCATTGTAAACGTAATTGAACTATCGAATGAATATATATGATTAAATACACAATGCAAATGTTTCATTTTTTTTTTAGTTTTTCAAAAAGTAAAATGTGCAGTATTAAACCACCTACACTGGTTTATAACATAAAACTCCCGACTGGTCAAATACCTGATTATATCTATCTTCTGTTTGCTCAAGAAAAAAACAACAACAACAACAACACAATGAAAGCATGCAAAGCCAACATCTGTATTGATGTAAGTCCTGCGATCCCGCTGCACAAAGGTCTTGGCGGGCCGCGCTCAGTAAACTGAGACACACAGGGAGGAGGAGCCCCCAGCAAGGCCCACAAACAGTCGAATGAAAAGCGACATCAATTTTGGCACAGACAGCCTCCGTCACACAGATTAGGCAGGCACAATGCACCGGCTCCTTATCTCCAGCGGCAGGAGGAGGGCAGGCAGATCTGCACAGGATGGAAACATTCTCATGGACGTAATGGGCAAAATCAATTGTTGCCCTCCTCAATCAATGTAGCCCCCACTTTCACTGTTCAGCAGCTCACCAGTAATTGAAGTTATCCTTGGCCTGTAATGACTAGCTAAAGCACAACCATGACAAAGTTGAAAGTGTGTGATATCAGTGAGGGTGCCAGCAGGGTGGAACGTGGGACACAGTGTGTATTCCTTTGTGTGTGTGTGTGTGTGTGTGTGTGTGTGTGTGTGTGTGTGTGTGTGTGTGTGTGTGTGTGTGTGTGTGTGTGCATGTGGTGCACTCCCCCGCACTCCATGTATGTTCCCAGCAGCCAGCTGGCTCTTACCCGAACGGTCCAGGCACGGACCTCATCTGGTCCGGCAGTGAAGAAGTACTCCAGCTGCAGGGCTGCGTAGCCTGCCTTGATGATCTTGCACAGGGCGCTGATGGAGACAGAAAATCCAGCTCGAATCAAGGGGTACGAACTGTTTAAGTATTCTTTCTTGCCACTGACGCCAAGACAAAGTTCACTTCGGCAGCGAGGCCCCATTCATTCCAATATAAACTCATTAAGTGAATAAGATGGGTCACTTCGCTTCATGTGAGACATTCAACTCTCCAATGGGTTCTCTGATTAATTACAAAGCTTGTAGACTCATTTAGCATTTTTAAGAATTCAACCCGATGCCTTGTCCTGCGCCGAGAGAGGAAAAAAATTCTGCTGTCACAATTTTTCTCTCCATAGAGGTTTTCACACAGGAACAATAAACCCAAAATGCCCAAGTTATAATTATACCTACAGATGACAGATGACAGTTAAAAACTTAATTTAGAGGAAAACCCTTTGACTGAGTTGTTCGGTAAGAAGAGGGATCCTTTTCTTTATGATGGTAATTACCCTGCCATTTATTATTCTATCAGCACATGCAATTAAAGGAGTGCATGGAGGACACAGCTGATAATAAGTGTGGGGAGACTGAATGCTAATTAACCTCTGAGTCTTGTGCTCTGTGCAGTACTTCTGCCTGTCCTCGTCACTGGCGTCCTGGAGCTGGCTCTCCAGGCCGCCGCTGAAGGGGATGACCAAGGCCCCGGGGTCATGACTGTCCACCCACTCCTTGATTTTCACCAACCTGGGTTTAAAAAAAAAAAGAAAACAGCGGCCACAAGAACTAGTTGAAAGACTTGATTAACACGAAAGTATTCGTTATCTGCCGGTCGCATGCATATTCATGAGAGCAGCTGAACATATGAGTGTTTGCAGGAGACTGCACTCCAAAGGAGGCTTTTCCATCCTGAGTTTGACTCTTGTTTCCACAGAGGTTTCCAGCTATACATTTGATTTGACGTTCTGCAAAAAAGCAGATTCACAAATTAAATGTGCCCTCCATGACTTGTAGATGGTAAATTTGCAATATGACATTTTTTCCTCTAAGTATTAAAAATGAAAGTGCTCATTGTACAAGATAATTATATATATATATATATATATATATATATATATATATATATATTGCAAAAATCATATTACTTATAGCCATTTCAGCTTTTAGATTAAATAACCTTGTTCAACTGTTAGAAAGATTAACAATGACTTAATTACTAGTAATAATATGCATCTGTAGATTGTATATAATCAGTCAATCAATCAAATTGTATTTTTGTATCCCATATTCACAAATCCCAATTTGCCGCATACACAGTTTAACAATCTTTAAGATTCCACATTTAATTCTCTTGTTTTGTTGTAGTTTTACAGAGGTTGTGATAATTTCTATTAGTATTTTATGTGGAGTTCCTCCTCTGTTTATTTTTGATTTAATGAATTGAATTGGACGGAGGGCAAACACAGTCTCTAGGGGTTTTGGATGTGTGACTGATCTAAAGGGAGCACAGGAACGTGTGTAGGACTACAACTCCGCCTCCTAAAGACCGAATTACTGAATAAAATCAATTAACTGGAAGACAATACTTTGTTTTTTGGAATATATTTTGGGGTTTTAACTGCCTGGAAAGTAAATGTCAACTGTAAGCTGTGAGAGAATGATCTAAAAAATACAAAACTGAAATGTACTTAGCTGCTTCCCACCACAGTTTACAGCACCAACAGAAATCTTGCTATTTTGCCAAATATTTATATAAAAGAAGAAAAGAAAGTTGTTCACCTAATGAGAGTCTTACTGAACACTAACCATAAAGCCGCCAGGAGGGCGGTAACCCTTATTACTTATAAACGTCCTTCTCTTAACTGCCTGTTGTCTTGCAGTCCAGCAGGACACCTGACATTGCAGGACAAAGATATCCTTACACGTAATGGTAACTTGCAGTCAGAACAATATAAAGGGGGTTAGGGCAATTATGAGATTAGCCCCACAAGCTCTCGGGCTGGGATTGGACAGGTTTTAAAGAACAGCTTCACACAAATCCATTTTCACACGCCGGCCCTGACAGAGCTCCTGGGCTGGATTGATTCGAAGGGGTCCCCGTCATTATCTGTAATCCTAGTTTCCTGTTTAAAGCCCATAACAATCAAAGACTGGGAGGGACCCGACCACCTCTGTACCACATCTATTCCAATAACAATGTCACCGCTTTATCATCTACAGCACCATATCACTGCAGCTACCTAATGATTATCAATATACAATATATGACAGAGGACCGACTGCAGGAAGATTACAGTTTTGCTTTGATTGGTTGTTTTTCCCAACAAGCCACAGGGTAAATTTCAAAAGCCTCATATGCCAGTTGGTCTGTCTGTTCAGATGCACTATCTATTAAGAGCCGTAACCTAATATTTCCCTCTCTGCTCACACTACACTGTATACACAGAGCTTGTGTGCGACTGCCGCTGAGATAAGGTGGCAGCCGATGTCTCACCAACAAAGGACAGGAAAATAAAACACATTTAGTCAAATCCAAAACCCTGAAAACACAGGAGATGGCAGGCGCTCCGAGAGGGGAAAAAATCCAATCTGAGATAATAACAGCTGTAGTTTGTCACTTTTAGCAGCACAGCTGTCTATTTGGTGGCACGTTATTTGCATTCCTCAGGTATTGCGTTCTCTACAGGCGGCTGAATAATGATTCACAAATCACTCTCTCCACACCAGTCAAGGGCTGTGATCCTGTGAATAGACCATTGTACCTGAGACTGTAATTGGTGAAGACTTGACAGAGCCGAGCCAAGCTAGCCAAGTAACAAAGAGGCTCTTGGTGGAAGGCTGAGGGATGATTTTAATAATGTGGAGCCAAGACGGAGAACGTGAGCTGCAAATGAGCATGGGGGGGTTCTCCGGGTCCTCGCACTGAGTGACACGGGACCAGACAAACACCTTGCACCAGGAGCATGAAACTCCCCCTTCTCCCAACTCCAGAAACAAAGCACTGTCAATTAAGAGCTGAGATGCTCCGTCAACATGACTCCCAAAACCAGTCCTGTCAACTTCAGGGCCGCCGCGCTGCAACTTGCATTTATGTCCTCACCAATTATTTGTGTGGATTTTGGTGTAAATTGGGGAAAATGTTTATGTAAAAGACGCCGCTGATGTTTCTATCTTGTTCGTATCTTTCTGTCATTCATGCAATTCTACAGCATTCATTTAAATCTGTATTTCAGAGAAATTTGATCAAGGCCTGTTTACAACTGTGCACATTTAATGTTTCGCTCCTCTTCTGCTTATTAGCAACATGTTTCAAGAGAAAACTGATGTCAATCTACAGGCATTTGAGAAATTCTATAGTGAAGACGTAAAAATGTTTTGACAGTCTAAGCTGCACAGAAACATCCATGTGTGCGTGTATGAGTGCGTGTATGTGTGCGTGCTTGCATGTGTCCGCGTCTTGTCAGTCTCCCATTATGTCCCAGCATTAAGTGCACATCTCTCACTGCTCGGTTAATAGAAAGATTCAGCACTTTCTGCTCTTGATATCCCTCTCTGAACAAATGATGCCTGAAATTTTTATTCTTTTTATAATGGAATTCCAATGGCCTTTGCTGCAAATCAACTGGAAATTTTTGCATATCAAGTGGGGAAAATTAAATGTTAACCACGTTTTAATGTGATTAAGGGTGACAGGGACATTATTTCTGCTAATCATTCACCGGCTTGAAGGCTCAAACAAGTCTCAAGGAGGCGAGCTGTGTTTGTGCTTTTGCCTGCTGCTCTCAATACAAAGCAAGGGAAATCAAACTTTTGCATGTATAAAATGATGATTTTATTATTCAGCATAATATTTTTGCATGTGTGTTTATATCACATGAATTAACAGCTGTCATCTTAATTTTTCTAATCTTAAGATTTGACGCCTGCTGTACTTACAATGCCTCCAATTTAAAGCAAAACGTATTGTGAAAAGAGAAAATTAAAAAACAAAACCCACTGCAGCTTCCACAACAGATTGGCTCTGAATGGAGGTGTCCCACAGGGGCCCACCCTCCGGAGCTATAGTCTATCTGTCTTTTTTGTGTGGGAATCCGGGGGGGGGGGGGGATAATTCCTGTGTTTCACATGCCTGAGGCTTCCCTGGGCTTTGTCAGTGCTTTGATCTGCTTAAATGGCTCAGGAGGGGAAAACAATGGGAGCTTCCGAAGTACAGGGGCAGCTACCTGAGACAATGACCTGGGCCTGCGTCTGACACACATTCATACAGGTTGGCCTTTATTATGAGTGCTTAGCCCGGTTAAGCCTGTGAAAGGTGGTGCCATCACCTCCAGTTTGTGTTCCTTTCAGATGCAATTGAACACTGAAAGAATAATCCACTACCTACATCCCCTGAAAAACCAACAGGTCAGGGAGCCGACACCTGAACCCAAATCACGAATCGTGGCCGCTGCCTGCTTGCATGCCTGGCACAGACTCATCGAGTAATAAACCCGTGGGTCCCCTCTGTGTTGCTGGTGCCAGGTTGCAGGGACGAGCATGCTTGGGGGGTGAGGATGCTGTGGCACGCAGAGCACACACTAACCCCCTCCTCTTTCCTTCCTCCGTGAAGGGAGACAGAAATGAGAGGTATGAGCTCATGGTGTCTTTTGAGGCTGGGAAGTCAGGGGCACTGTGGGAAGCTTTTCATCCTCCCAGTGGTGAGCTCCTGAGCGACAAGAGTGCAGACGTTCTCTGCTCCCTGTGGCCGTGGCCGCGCGGAATGGCATTACACATCAGTCTCTGAGAGAAGAAAGAGGAGATCTGACGCACACACAAACAGACGCACACAAAATCGGCAATATTGTCAACTTCTTTCAGTCCTTCAAAGCAATCAGCAGCTGAAGGAAACACGGTGCAGGCACAATGGGAGCAGCTTTAATTAAGAGCATCATCTCACATCACACCTCAGATAAACCTCAAGGATGTGCTGGTAACAAGCTTCTTTTTTTTTTTTTTTAAACAAGTTTCTTTTCTTTTTAAAAGACGAATATTGAGACTTTAAACATTTGGACATGATGGATAAAACCCTAACAAACACACCATTCCATTTTTGGTGTGTGTTTTTACGAGATCACATTATCATAGCCATGACTTTGTTTAAGTCGAGAAGGGAGGGTGGTGGTGGGGGTGAAAAAAAGAGGCAAACATCAGAAATTCAAACAGTAACCCAGACAAGTACATTCTACATCACCCAAAATAATTCTCTATATGGGGTATCCACTGTCATTTACAGCAGTTGACTGGGCGAGAGAAAATAAGGGGGCTGGGGTAGAGTGGGGGGAGTCATCAAGATGTGACAATTGTGACAAGAGCAGGCAAAGTGTAGCGCCGGAGAATGCCACACGGATTTCTCCGTCTCTTCTTTTTTTTCCAGGATGACAGCTTAATGTCTACCACATGCAATATTTATTCTCATCGTGTGTCAGACTGTCTAGCTGTCCCAGGGAGTACAAAGAATGCCACTTATTAGAATAAAAGTAGAAGGAAGGTAATCAAGGACATATGTAACATCAGCCAATCATGCCCCCCTCCATCGCCTTTTTCCCGTCCTCCCCCCATTCACAACAGTTCAACAATAATCCTGATAATAAGCATTCAGGAGCTGTATGTGGCAACACTAAATTCATTTATTTGTCTCATTAGAGCTGCCAAGGCTGCAGGCTACTGACTGTGGCATGCATGTGTGTTCGGTCTTAACCTTATCGCAAAGATAATAAAAAGCACAGCTCGACAATCAAAATGTATCATTAGAAGGACTTGAAACTCGCATGTCTTTTTATGTCTGCGATGCCGGCGCTACAGGCTTTACTGGGGGAAACAATTCCCACGGCGCCCCTCGGAAGAAAGTGAGCATGTTGTGCTGCCACAGAGATGTCTACATTATGGACTGCAGGAGACTCACTCAGCATTAGCAACCTTGGGCTCGGACCCGATAAACGAGGGAGAAGTGAGAGCCTGTCTTGGATTTTTGAGGAGCAAAATGATTTCAATAAAGAAAAAACAAGGGATGGAAAAAGTCCCTGGATTTAGGGTCATTAGTCTCATTATAGTTACACCAGCAGCGCTGCGTCTTGACAACAAAGACAACAGGGTGACGTGTGACATGTCAACAAAGTCCTTTCATTATCTGGACTCGGGACAGTCAATAACCAGGCTAACTGGACCGACAGGACTTTTATTAGCGCCATCTGTTCCAGTTTTACACCACAACCTCTCCTGTTGTTTTCTCTCATCGAGAGCTATAGCTGAAGGCATCCATTAGGAACGACTGTGGCCAGTATGGATACACATCTTAGCCTGGGAAAGTGTTTCTCATGGATCTCACACTGCACAGGGAGAGAGTGGACGAGGCTGTGCACGAAACAAAACACACACAAAAAAGTGATCGTACATCTCCCACAGCACTTTGAAAAGTGAACTCCCTCG
Source organism: Verasper variegatus (assembly GCA_026259375.1). Classification (NCBI taxonomy): domain Eukaryota; kingdom Metazoa; phylum Chordata; class Actinopteri; order Pleuronectiformes; family Pleuronectidae; genus Verasper; species Verasper variegatus. The sequence goes on from CM048052.1 coordinate 11,922,030, forward strand.
ATGGTAGTTCCTAAAATCTTGGATGGAGCCAGTGGTTTTGCACTCAATAAAGTTTCAGTTTAGTGTTTATGGGACTTATGGTTTGGAGTAGCTGGAGTGGGCTGCAGTGACTGCTTTCATGGAGTGGCTTTCAGTGAGTCACAGTAAACCCCTCCACCACCACCAGCAGCCCCTCCACCTCAGTTGTTTTCCCCCTCCGTCTCAAAGTGTTGATGGGTACGACTCAAAGAAGGCTGTTTGTCAAAATGATCAGACAACAACAACGGGGCATGCTTAACTTATTACTGGGGTTCTTCAAAACAAAAACATGAATTTAACAAAATACGTGTCAACACCAAAGCGGCGCAGATGAAGGATCTGTTTCTCCATATGTTCTGTGTAAGTAGTCTTAAGCACTGCAGACACCAGGGTCTGCGAGTGTGACAGTGAAAAATCCTGCCAGGGCTTCCTCTGATTTAATTGTCAAAGCTCCTCCTACAGGCCAACTGAAGTATCAGACTCAGAAAGAGACATTTCCCTGCTGATCTCCTCCCTGAGTGACCGTGGCTGGATTTCCTAGTCCAAACATGTCACCTCCCGCCCACCCGAGACATTAATCTTTAAAAAACAAAGGTATTACAAATAATTTCCTACAACTGCTGAGTTTTCAGCAAATGTTATTCAAGCGGAAGTAAACTGTGTTCATTGGTTTTCAGGCATAGATTGATACAGATTTACTCTGCTAGTGAGTATTTGTGGCAGCAAGACAATGTATATGAGACTGACTCAGTATAACACACAGTGTTAGTTCATACAGTTCACTGCATTATAGAACAAGTCTGTAAGTGGATCTAAAGCTGACTAATGTGTTATATATTGAAACTCTGTGGCAGTAGAATAAACTACGTCAGGCTCAGTGTTCACAAACAACATTGTCGGATCAATTCATTGGGGATTTTTTATCTTTTTACAGATCTGTTGACAATAGGACAAAATATAGAATAAGCCCTCTCCTTTTACCTTTTAACAAATTCATTTCCTCAGTTTGAAGAAATCAGACAATGACTCGTCAAACACAGGTAAGTGTTTATAGTCATGGACATATTCTATGTATTTTATTTTTTATTTTTTATACTTTCACATGATCTCTTGTCAACCTCTTCCTGACAATCTGGATGAGTCATGATGAGTTTATAAGAATGCTTTTTGCAGTACGGTATTAATACATCACAAAGTTGACTTGAAAATCAACTTTACTATTTGACAAAAATACCTTATCTCACATAGGCTGAGAGGCAAAAAATTAATATATATATATCATAGAGACAAAATAATAAATAAGTTTGAATGAAAGTAATATAGCTGTACCTATATTCATAAATTCTTATATATAGATATATATATCTATAACAATATAGAAGCTTCAAGCAAAGGTACCCTGCAGTTCTTACACTCACCAGGAGAACGCACACCACAGAGGCACTCACAGACTGGTCACGCTTGCTAGTTTTCTTAAAGGTCAACACATCTACTTAAGAGGCACCAATTTACTTTAATAGACATTGTCCAAAAGAAGAGAAAAATATCAGGAAAAGAAATGACAAGAAAGAAAAACATCACTGCATATCTGGAGGATTCTCAGCTGTGTTTCTTGCCTTTACAAATTGTGACTGCTCCTCATTCTCTGAAATAAATATTTGATATCAAAATAAAGAGTGATAATGATGATGGGGGCAACATGCTTAATAAGCAATCTCTTGAACAAGTGAAAACATGCTAACGCTGGGCAGGCTGCAGCCCCCACATCATCACCAGTGTCCTAATGACCCTCTCTAACACACAAACTACGGTATGTGACCAAGTCTTCCAGGCAGCTCGCTGACGCCGGGGAAAGAGGAGAAAGCCTCTCGATAGACTCTTGTAGATGCCATTCCCTATCATGCAATGCCTCTCAGTAATAAACACATGACAAATGCAGCCTTAATCATTTTTTACGAGCGGGGATGTGCAGGGGGCAGTGCATGGCTAGAGGGGAGAGGGGAGCGGTGAGCAGCAGGCGGCCCCATCCGCACAGAGGAGAGGGCTGTGTGGTAAAGTCTCCTCTGGAACATCACTGGGCCAGAGTCCCTTTGATCTCCACACCGCAATTACGCCAGCATCCAAATGAGCATGGAGTCGCCTCTGAAACAGACTTCAAACATGCACATGTACGCATTCTTATACACATACACTGTATAGGATTGGAGCCATGTGCTCCTCTCAACAGTAAATGATGTACTGTCTCCAGCAGAGAACCTGGGGATAAAAGGAGGCCTTGCTCCTCGTCTGATCCCTCCATTAATGATGGCTTGCTAAAGCTAATACTGTGTATTCTTGTCTAAACAAGGGCAGCCTGGCATGTGGCTCCCACACTCCAAAGAGGATGATCTTGGTTAACAATAAACTGTTTTTTGGAGGCTCAAAAAGTCTGATAAAACTACTGTTATTGCCCATGTGCGTCTCTACAGCCTGCTATTAAGTGTCTGTAATAAAAAAACACAATAACCTTCAAAGAGGAAAACCCCACAAATCATATTTGGTAAAGAATGTTGCCAGAATAAACAACACTAACCTACTGTCTGATTGGCAGCATGCACTCAACAACACACAGCAAATATATAACAACAAAAAAAGTGAACCTGTGAAATGGCCTGACTGCTGTGTCCTGAGAGACACAGATAAAATTGGCTTATTTGCCTCATGGGATTCGCCATCTTTTCCTACGCACATTAAAGCTGAGATTGCAATTTGTCTTGCTGTTTGCTTTGAATAGACCTTAACCGTATCATCATCTCAACTGTGGCGGTGGAAAAACACGGGAGCATGGCGACAGCCAAATGGCAGTCTGGCGTCTCTGCTGCAGACTAGCTGCCATTAGGGCTGAGAGCAGCATTTATTGTACAATTAGGGCCAACTAGATCTACCTGTAATCATCTCCATACAGGTGTGAGCTCCTCTCCGGACAAGGGAAGTGACTCATCACTTGTCAAACATCAACACTTTGATGTCGGCATTGTTCATCGGGGAGCCCTCAGGACACCTGAGCACTACTGTTTGCCTGCTTTAAAAAACGCACACAGATTTATTGCATTTCAGACAGCTAAAAATCACACACACACGCTGAACATGGAGAAAGAAAAAAAAAAAACTCTCTTCCTACTGATGACGGATGTTCCACATACCATGAATCATTCGATTTACGACTTCTCTCCCTCCTCCCCTCTGTCTGACAGTCATACTTTCGTGTCAGGAACATTTTAACAAACAGTCGTAGGTAAACAACTCCTCCTTGTAATACAATGCTGCCAAGTAAACCACTAAAAACAAATTTTGGAAGAACTGACACCACAAGCCTAGAGGGCAATTGGAAAAGTGTGATAACAATCCACAAGTTGGTGTTATTGACAAAACGGCGGTAGTGTGGAAAAGTAGCCCTTTCAGATGTAATGGACGTCTAACACCAGCCTTCCAGATCATCGCTCACTGTGGCCAGATGACAACATTACTTTTTAAAGTGTCGAGGATCATAGCGCCACAAACAAAAGGAAGATGTGTCTATTAGTGCATTAAAGGTAATTCTCAGTCAGTTCAGGTTGCAAAGCAAAAAGTACAAATACCTGCTTATTTGTAGTAAAGAGCTAAACACACAGTTGAGTACAAGCCTGAGTTGTCATCGTGAACTGTGGGACTGTTGTGGCTTAAAAGTGGAATCACTTGATCTGTGAAGACAAATATTTAGTGCAAAACAATTTCAGAAGATATTTAAAAATATTTAATATTTATTTATTTTTACGCTATTTTCTGTCTCCACGTGATATTAATTATTAGTTTGGCTTTGAAAGTACATACGTTTATTTTTGTTTGTCATTTAAGGCCTTTGCTCTTTAATATTGTATGGAAATGAGAAGTTTTGATGGAAAATTGAGACCATATGTTTGCATGTGCTTAATGAACTGCAGGGTCTGGAGGCTGCTTGGGGTTTGCAGGGGCTGGATGTTGTGTTGGGGTTTACTCATGTGCCACCTCCAGGCGGATCCTCTCGCAAGGATATGACCCTCTCTGTCAGCGTGAGACCACAGTCAGTAGATCAACTGACACACCTACACTTCTCACACCCCGGCACATGCACATATGCAGAGGCATGCACACATGCTTTTTAGAGCTGTAATGCAGATTCAATGAAAGTTTGTAGAAATCGAAAACTCTGCGGAAATGATTAATGGATGCAGCGAGGTGCCTCCAGAACGCCTCTGAAGCACTTACCATTTGTTCTTTTTCCTGATGTAGTCTTTCTCAGAGAGGTTAACAAGGTAAATCATTGGTTTGGATGTCAAAAACAAGTATTTGTTCAACACATCGATCTGCGATCAAGACAGACAGGGCATGTACTGAGAGTCCAAACTTTTCCAAAGGAGCCTTTGAGGACAGCACAGACTTAAGGTCTGGTGTTTTAGCCTCTGTGGGGAGCGACTCCAAAGCCTTTAAATTGAGATCAGCACGGAAAGATGTCATTAGCTTGCACAAAGGTAATGTCAAAATACAAACAACACAAGACTGTGCATAATATAAACATGTGATTGGCACAAAAGACATGTTGCTCAAGAGGAAGAAAGGAGAGGGGGAAGCAGTACTTCTTTTTAGTTTGGATAAAATGATTTACTCGATAAATCACGTTAATAGATTTGACTTTAACATGAAAGGCTTACCTCCTTGTCGTTCCAATCCGGATAGTAGCGGACATGTTTCTTTTCATCCACTACCCAGCTCTTGATTTTGCACATAACGTCCTGTTTGGGGTTAAAAGAGAATGAACAAGAAACCATTAAAGGAGATGAAAAAGAATATAAACCCAGCAGGGTATGGGGTAATTATTTCCTAAATGCATGGCATCCTGATGCCAAAATGAACAATGGCTGCGCTCGCATTCAAGCAGGAGTGGTCTGGCTTTGACGGGGGATAGCGTGTGCGAGACCCCCTTCCCTCCTTTAAATCATGACAAAATGCCTTCTGGGGTGTCTCAGTTTAACACATCAATATTCCATCGGGACTGTTTAATGAAAAGGATAGAGTGAGAGAGAGACTAAATTGGAAAGAGCGGGGAAACTAATTGGAAGTTGGTTAGTTAGGTGTAAATTATTGGGCCTTCCTCAGGCACTTTGCAGAATGCAGTCATACTGAATAAGTACTAGTGAGGTGCCGAACAAATTATTAAACGCTTCCTCTGGAGAAAATATTGAGCATTTCCAGCAATGTATGTTGCATTCATTTCCGAGGTACTTGTGGGTTGAGACCACATGCAAGACTGGGCCTCGACAGGATCTGGAAGCGGAAAAGGGCGGGAAAAAGGGTGGGAGGTAGTTATAAAATTTGTAATAAAGAAATTGAGCCCATTATTGTTGATCCAGCCCCACAGAAATTAGCGGAACACATTCTTTTTGTTCCTGTCAACTTGACCTCCCCCTTCATATAAAAACTCCCCCACCCCCTGCAACACTCCCCCTACCTCCTTTTCCCTCCCCAAACCCTTGCAGCACTTCACAATCATACTCCCTTTTGAAAGAACTGAGGAAAAAATCCTGCCAGAGCCTCAATTACACAATGGCAGAAAAAGCTCCACACACTGACCCCCAGCCAGCTGCATTCACTCTCTGCACATCTCTCTCCACAGGAATTCTAAAGGCCTTTTAGTCAGGCAGCCAGAGTGCAGCCAGCGGGAGAGAGCGCAGGAAGGGCTGCATACACTCCGCCCGCGCCGGCCCAAGTCTTCACAGAGAGATTAATCATCTGTGAAATGGAAACAGCAAACGGCCGGTGACACAGGCCGAACCCGCTCCAGGTTTCCCTCATCAGCTCGCAGCCGCCGTGCAGCGTTCCTCTAACAGGCAGGTGTTAATAAAAGGCATATAGGTCCCACAGGGGTCAAACACATACGCCTGCCACCATGAAGCGCCGCTGGTGGGCCGGCTTCTTATTATTGTTTTGTAAGGATAGGGATTTTGAGGATTCATATGGACAAAGGCGATGAAACACTGTTCTTGTAAACACAGCACCAGCAAAATGGATTTGAATTTTCATAAACAATGCATATCTATGTAACAGTGTGCTCCGGCAGGAAATACAATCAGTGTAAAATTCACAATGAAATATAAAGCACCTCTTTAATTCTAATAGCAGAACATTCACAAAGTATTTTACAATAAATCCCAAATTCCTGATTTGGCTGTTAAAATTCTGAAAATCATATTTTCTTCATATCTTTAACTGTAAGCTCATTCTGCAGCAGAGAGCAAGTGAAACTCAAACCAAATATAAACTTTAGTTTTTTTCTTTGTAATTAACTGTGCCCACTTCCCAACAGATAACCTAAATTATACATTTTAGTTTACAATGTTTACAATCATCTCTATATGGGTTTTGTCTCATCCCAACATTTTGTTTCAGCTGTACATAAAAAATCTGTTTTTAAAAAATCAAAGGATCCCTCAAAACACTTATCACACCACATATAATATACATTTTTGGCATACATGCTCCAGGTATTACATTAAACTGCATAATTCAGTAATAATACATATAGTGATTTTTTAATTTTATATTGTTTCTATATCTTTCTATATCTAAATGTGCAGTGCATTTCCTAAAAAATGTAGACATGTAGTTTTAGTCTTATTTGATTTTCACTGTCTCATATAGGACAATATGTGTTTGATCTAATCTGTCTCAAAGTGTCACTGTCATTTTTGAATTGTATCAGATTTACCTATATGTAATAAGAGCCAGAATTCTAAATGATGATATAAGTTTCCCTCTCAATTTAATGTCAATATATTGTATTTATAAAATCTACTACAAACAGGATAAAAGCAATTTTTGCTCATGAAATTTAAAGTCAACATAAAATCCCATAGGGCTCGAGTGTGACAGTGAAAATCAGATCTTATTTCAAATTACTTAAGGAAGTAATCACATTGTAAATAATTACAGAAAATAATTTTCATATCATCACGTGGCTATATACCAAATAAACTGCAAGCACGGCTGTTTCTTTCTGCATATAGATGCATAGAGCTAGATGTGTATACACATGACATAAAGATGTGTATACGTGTCTGTGCACAGCTGAGCATGGCAAATGCCAGCCACAGCCTGTGAGACAATCACGCACACACGCACACACACACACACACACACACACACACACACACACACACACACACACACACACACACACACACACACACACACCTCCCCATCTAAAAGCTTGGTGCAGCCTTTGATAAGTGCCATTCTTTGCCATCTAAAGAGATCTTCTATAGATCCTCGCTCACCGACGTGTGCACAACCTTTGACAAGTAATGTAGATCATTTTTATTCATTGCCTAAAATTGTTAGCAATTATGTGCGTAAACGGCCACCTGCCTTGTCTGAATGGCTCCTGTCTGTGGGGCTACAGGGGTGTGGGGAAGTGCTGTTGGCTGGACGGGAGGAGGGAGGGGGGGTGGGGGGGTGGGGGGGGGACCAACCAGGCAAGGGGCCTCTACAGCAGGTGAAATAGCCCCTCTCGTTAGCGTAATGAGTGGTCAGAGCCTCGGCGTGTTGGGCCCTGAAATTGGGCAAACCGCTCCCAGTGAAAGGCCAGATCCCCTCGCACGCGGGCCTATCTTATCCCGCTCCGGTGATGGAAGGGCATCGTGAGACATTTACAGCCAAATCATTGCTAAAGTTGGGTGCTGAGCCTCATTACCTTAACAAATACGGCCACCTGAACGCGTTGTTCATCAGCATAAATCTGACAGCCAGTATATGGATTTTCTTCTTTCTCTGATCCTGCGTTTTTTTTGCCCTGCACCTCTTATGACCGAGAATCCCCTGTCAAAGAGTATTCTAAACATTTACGGTATTCATAGCGAGGTATAGGCATACGTGTCACCCTCTGTATGGCCTTACACAATTTCTCGAACTGCTGTAGGTGTATGAGCATTGAGCAAGAGCGGTGCCATGATTTGAGTATTACTTTAGATGAAAAGAGCTGTGTGGAAACACTTTCATTAGCCCAGTGCTGCGACCCAGGGTCAGCAGCTGAATAAATAACTCTCTATTAATGATTTCTACAGCAGAAAACCCCTGACCTCTGATCACTTTCAATCTCAGAGAGGGAAAAAACGGGGCAGGGGGAGGGGTGAGACATATTGGAGGGAGATTAAAAAAAAACACATGTTTTTTTTTCCCTCTCCTTGGCCGTGTGTGTGTGGGAGGGTTATTATTTGTGCCTTGCTGTGAGGGAGAGCAAAGGGCCTGCTGGGACATTGACTCACATATTCTGGTTTGAGTTTCCTGTCAACGCCTCTAATGGCAGTCTTCTCCAGCTTGTCAATAACAGGGCCGATCATCTCTTCATCCTTCAGCCTCAGCTCCTCGTGGATGATCTCCATGTCCCTCACTGGGTCCACCGTCCCCTCAACATGGATGATATCCTCGTCCTCAAAAGCACCTGCGGCAACAGGACACAACACGGCTTCACGTGAACACTTGCAGTGCAACATAATGAGCGACATGGACGTCTCGAGATCGATTGTGCAACTATTAGATTTAGTTCAGTGAACCATTAGCTTTAGAGAATGAAAAAAAGAAAAAAAACATCTATTTAAAGAGGCACAGTGGGGGGGTCACAGGAGAGTCATAACAAATGCAATAAAATATTCAGGATTATATTTAAAACTTCTTTAAGTGTCTGAACTGTAAGAAACCACTTTACAGTGTCAAAGTCAGTTCTACCAACACTGGCTTTAAGTGCAACAGAACAGGCTTCTCTGTCAACCCGCTCAAGTCTGCACCACAGCCTTAAAACTCTGAGTTATTCAGTTAGAAAATATGAGAGATAAACAAAGGAGAGTATAATTTAACAGAAAAATGTCAACAATCATAAATGACAGAGGACAGTCTTCCACTAATCGCTTGTATCATCGCTGTAGCTGTGCTGATGATTAGGTAATGAGGCTCTGAAGCAGACCATCAGGATTCTCCAGCAGCGCTCAGGGGGAGGGGGGGTGGTGCTGTACATCTGTCACATGAGTGACAGCTTTTCACATCACCAGTGGCAAGTATAGTGGACGCTTCCCCTGAATGTTATTCTCGTGCTCTCTTTGATTTACAACTCATACAATTTGTGAAGCATTTGTTTTGTAATATTAAATAAAATTCGGTTAGAGTAGTAATCCTACACTATAAAACATATAACACATTCTATAGATGTTATGCCCTGCAATAAAACATTTGCTTAATGAAGGAAAAGGAAAAAAATCATGGAAAGGACGTATTATTATTATTACATCATTGGATTGTTATACTGAAGCAAGTGAGTAAGAACCATGTTGTAGCAGACCAATGGAGCAAGATTTCATAAACCTACCAGTTACAACTTTAAAGATCCAGTGTGTTGGATTTAGGGAGGAAGAATACAATATTCATAATGTTTGAAAATGTTTTTCATTACAGCGGTGGAGGGATTCTGCATGGGAGCTATAGCAGCTCTTCTGTGGGATTGGACCGTTTTTTGCTCCCCACACGCAACAATGAGCCCTGGGTATTTCTTAATCTATTAAATGTCTTGTAACTACGTCTATAAATGTAGTGGAGTAAAAAGTACAATATTTTCCTCAAGCGTAGCGGAGTAGAATGGTGTCAAGTGGAAATACTCACATTAAGCACGAGTAGGCCTAACTCAAATGTACAACCACTGGAGCATCTTCACGCTAGATTTATGTAAACCCTGTTTAGGAATATACTGACACTTTTCAGTCAACAACAGTGATTTAAGGGACATGGAGTATCACACTGTGGCATAATGGGAATGCCATCTCCTTCAACACGGAAGTGGATGTCAGGCAAATGATAACTTGGCTTTAAGTATTGCTGTGTTGAGGGACACTATGTTTGGAATGTGCATGGTGGAGTCACTAAAAGTTATTAACAATACACATTCATGCGGTGACACCCGAGTGTGTGACGGGCTGCTGACAGGTGAGGGCCTGCGAGGCAATAACATCACCACAGTGATCCACATTACTCATCACGCCTGTCGCATCATCTCTCAACAAGTTCTAACCGTGATACACACACAAATATGAATGAGTCAGATAGCTGTGCGTAGTCGACATGATGCACAACAGCATTACTAATATGCAGGCAACTGTTTGCAGAGCTGCATCACGTGTGACGTGTGTTAGCAGCTCAATAGAAAGACGGTTTGAACAGCAGTAAAGTTGTCCACTGCCACTCAACTAATCCGATCAGGGTTCTGGTTTCTTGATAGAAGAACTGGAAGAATTGCAACAACTTTTTGTAGGTTTTCATGGAAACCAGAGGACAAATCTTAATGACTAATATGATCCCCTGACTTTTGCTCTAGAGCCAGCACCACTGTTCACATTCGTGATTTAGTCTCAACAACCATTGAAATGGTTGCTATGAAATTTGTTACAGACCATGCTGACAAAATGCTGACATGCATAGTGGTTGGGGGACAGAGCAGCGGTGGTGAAGTCCCATTGACACATGTTGATACACATAACTAATCAAAACCAAAGAAGAAGAATTTACACTTGAACATATATCAATGTGAATTCTTTGACGTGTACTTCCTACTTTGACTTTTTAGTTTACCCCATGTCCCATCAACTAACCTTGAGGAAGTGGGGTATATGATCAACACTGTAACTCCCCAGTAATCCCTCACATCCACATGAACATCATATCTTGTTTCTGGGTTAAGAAGGGTTAAGAAGTACCTGATTTTGAATGGAACTAAACTACAGTGCTTTCACAATCTAGCATCATACACGATCACCAGACAACCAAAAGTCCTACACCAGCGGCTCTATTACTCATGCGAGTCAACAGAAGCTGTAGACTTTTGTGCAAGCTGTCATCCTGCGCGTTGTCCTCATGGTGAAATGAACTTATCCAATTACTCTTTGCCTAATCAGGCTGTTTTGGTTCCTCTCCTCTTGCAGAGGTACTCCACAGTATAAACAGTTCACTTACGCCACACAGAAAGGGGCTAATCAGTGGAATTATTGTTTTGCTGCTCCAATTTACCAGTTCCCTGTTCGGCACTGATTGGAATGAAAATTTGCTATTGTGTCTGCTGGAGCTCAGAACATATAATGCAATGAAATAATTTTGCTAGCCGCAAGAATATACAGACATTATAAACAATTATGATGTACAGTTCTGATACACAATGGAAAATGCATGAGTCTGTTGTAAAATAGAGTTTATATTAATTAGGAGCAAAGAGGTTTGAAACAGTTTCACAGTGGTTAATAAACCACAAATGATTGGTATAAATCACTGCTGATGAAAGTGTTGGAAACAACCATATGAAAATAGTTCCTGAAAAACATTTCTTACTCTCTGAAAATATAATCAACAGTTTTCTGACCATTGTTATGTGTCTTAACAAAAAAAACAGAAGGAGCAGTAGCAGCTGATCACTCACTATTTAGTTATCAGCTGACACTCTTCTCTGACTGCCACATATTCCAAGGTAATTTGCTTTAATTAATTTCGCCTAATTTAACATTCACATCGACTTCACCCCCCCAGCCCCATTCAGGGCTTAGAGCTGGAGAACAAATGCACAAGGAGAAAGAGAGGAGAGAAATCTGAGGGGCAATCTCCACAATTAGTCTTTTAACAACTGGGCCTGGGTCAGGCTCTGTGGAGACAGCGCTTACGGAGCTGCAGAGCCACACAAAGCTCCACGCAATACAGTAAAACACACAATAAAACGGGAGAAGAAAGAGGTTGGAAAGGCCCCGTCTCAGGAGTCAGGTCTGTCTCACGATTTACATGCTGTTGCTTCATCTCAAATCGTGTATGTTTTAAAGACTTTATTAACAGGTGCTCCTTTATTGAGAGAACAAAAGGATTAGTCTGTAGAGGGTGAGTGGTGTTCAATGGCCTGATTAGGGATCAGGCTAAGCTCTAAAAATTATGGACTTACAGCGGCACTGCAGGATGGTGTAGCCTGAGGAGATAAAACTCATATATTATATTTAAAAATGAATAAGAACAAAGAAAAGAATATCTATCATGTACTTTGTTCATGTTTTTACATTAACCCCACCATGCAAGCTTCTCTGCATCTCAGGAACATTTTTAATTAGCTTTCCATCACAAGTTTTACATCTAAAAGCCCCAAAAGAGGGCTGCTGCTAGCTTATATCATTACTGATCTGTCAGGTACACAGACAAGGCAGTCATCTGAGTCAACTCGAGATCAATACTGATTGAGCTGCTTTCTCTGATGTTGCTACCTGGGAGGATATGTGGTCAACATAATTCAGTTAAATTACAGTATTCATTGACTTCTTACTTCCTGTGCATGTTTTCACATGCAAGATGGGTGAGAGCACATCTAAAGAACGTGCATTCCTCACACTGCTTTTAAAATGTTCATGCAAAGTCAGTGCCGCAATTCTCCTGGTATTCAGAGCAGTTAAAGCTATTTTATGGGTCTGTCAGGAAAAGCACATTATGGATGTCTTCCCGGCATAAAAACACTGGCAATGCACACAAGGGTATTCATGTTCATTCAGGGAATATCTTCTTGACATTCATTTTTTTGGATACATGAAATCAACAGCAATTTGTAGTGTGCTGACAGTTTGCAGCATATTCAGTCTTTGCATATGTTTATGGTGGGTTTGAGCCCTTCAGAGATTCACCCATGTTTTCTCCATGATCCCATTATTCATAATAGATCCCAGTGAAATGGTGTTAAAATCAGTACCTCACAAAGTGTCGCAAATCTGCTGTCAGCTGTGGTGTCTCACACCAAACTAAGTATTAAAGGTGCATGTGAAGTATCACTGGCTGAAAAACAGGCATGTAGGGAAAAGCTGTTCAGACAAGTCCGTTCTGGGAAAAGTGAATGTGCAGGTGACGCTTCAGTTTTCATGAGCTCAGACAGAAAACAACAGTGTTAATTCCCTTATCATTAGCTTAACCTCTGTCATTGCATTTATTTTGTTAAACCGCGGCGCATGAGAGTGCCGTGATTGAAAGGAACCGTCATATGCACACCACTGTTGTCCCACATCATTCAGCGAACAAACCTTTTTAGATCCTTAACTACTATAGTGCTGCTGATTGCACAGGCACCAGCAATTTCCTAACCAACCGCCACCTGAACAATGATGTGTTCAGCTTCCAGGCCCTCCAGCCTTTCAAAGGTGAATCATTTCACAGTTTGGAACGAGATCTCCATAGCAACTCCTCTTTGAAGGGTTTAGAATCACCATCCAATAATTCTATGATCATCGGGCCTTGCCATTCCCAGTGGTTCTTTTCACAGCGGACAGGCAAGGGGGGCATGAGGAGGAAGCAGGAAGATTCTACAGTCTATTTCAGGCAATTCATCTTGCAGCCCCATTAGAATTCAAAATATTGCGACCTTCAATCACCAAGCATGTTATCTGGGGCCGTGGCGATCTCCAGTCAAGATGGGTAGACATTTTGCTCTAATCATCCATGATGAGTGGAGGCTGACAAAAACGCTTCATTCTCGCTGAAGCAAAATGCTCATTTAAATGCTGTGACAGCACCTCGACACAGGCCGAAAACACACAAAAGGAGGACGGTCCCTGTACAGCTGAATGAGCAAGGTTTAGAATCGCAATATTGGTTAAAACAACACAAGTAACATAAACAAGGAAGCACATACAATACAGCAGCTTATTTTTCTGATTTAATTATTAGGCAATTGTTATTCTTACTAACAGATAATAAGACACAAGGACGGCAGATGTTACGACCCTATATAAGACATATAAAATCTTACATGCTACAAGAATGTAAAAGGACCACAAATAATAATTGCTTGTACTAAAAGCACAGGTGTCACCAATAATAAATAGAAAGCTGCACTTAGAGTAAATTTAACTATAGAAAATAAAATATAGATGAAATTATAGAAGAACAAATTACAGTGTCAGTCACCATACAAGTGAATATTTCAGAAAATGACAATTTTAAAATGATATACTATACAACAAACAGAATTAGGCCTACTGTTCAAACATGCCCTGTGAGTGTGGATTAGTATTAAAAACAATGAAAGCATGTTTGCAGGCTAACACTATAGACATACATGCAGTGAGCTGGGATCATCTCACTGTTGGAGAATGTCCTCTTGTAAAAAATCAACCCCAGAGGTCATCTGTGCAAAGCTTTTATAACTCATATAAACATTTTATTGTTAAATCATGTGTTTTTACCATCAGTATTTACAATAGTGCAGCATTGCATTGCCTATATTATACGTTCATAAGCCTTTGGAGGATTTCTTCCTTTTAAACAATCTGTTATCTGTCATATTTTAAATAGTAATATTGGTCGTTTTAAAACACTGATGCAATAGGGGATTGCACAACCATTTTGCTGACACATTCACGCACACACATAGTCACTGGGCTGACTCAGGTGTTTTGGATGTTTGTCAAGTTTGAGAATGTGTGAATTGGTGAGTGATCAGGCTGAATTCCTGCACAGCAGCCACCTCGGCGTCAGTCAGGAGGCAGGTTGGCCATAAATCATCAGTGAATAGTCGATCCAGTTTGCTCTCAACGCCTGTAGCTCAACAATCACAGTTTGATTTGTTTGCCATAAGCGATTAGTGGAGTGAGTGATGACTTCTGAATGAAAAACCTTCCAAAGCACAAATATCACGCTAGATGCAGTTAAGAGAGATAATGCGATCACTCGTTCTCTCAAATTCAGATATTCATCAGCTAATACTGATTCAAGTGGAGCTCACTGACAACATTGGACATCTTCAAATTGAAAACATTTTAGGTGAGTAAGTGGGGTTATTTTCTCAAAAGGAACAAGTCAGTGTATTTGACATTTTGGTGACTTGACCCATGATTAAAGTCGGATTCTGGTAACACTCCCAAAGTGTTTGACAGGTATTTTAATACACAAACTAAGTTGTTCATTTTCAGATTCAGTATTGTTGTTCCTAAAGTAAAAAGACGACTCTCACCTACCATTAAAGCGCATTGATATGATCATTGACATATGTTAACTTTAATCTAGCGTTGTGTAGTACATCTTAAGAATAGTCTGTCAACCATATTGTTTTATGAAGGTGTTTTCCTGGTATCCAAGACTGTAAAACAAACACAAGCATTTCCCCCTGAGCTTTTAGCACAGTGCTAGTTCTTGTGCGCACAAGCCTTTTGTCTACATTCACAGTCAGTGAAAATTAACTGTGTGTTTGCTTTGAAAATACATACAGATTAGGTCTTATTCATTTTCATGCCAAGAGTTAGAGGAGAAGATTGATACCACTGTCCTTCATGTGTGGTGGATACGAACCGAACACAAGCTGATTGTATTATAGCTTAGCTCAGCGACTGGGCGAATCATCTTTCAGCTAGCCTGGCTCTGTCCGAGCACCAGTTAGCAAAATCCACTAACCAGATAACACATCGACTGTATCGGCTTTATTCATACTCATCAATCTTCTAACTGTTGGCCAGACAACACATTTATTACAAAAGTTCATATATAAGAATGTCGTTAGCGCTGTACTAACACGCATGCTGTGTGGTTGACCCATCAGTGCATGATATAAGATAAATAACGGAAAAAAATATTTGTAAACTGACAACAATTTTAATCACTGTATTTTAATAACTGTATGTCAGTTATTCAATAAAAAGTTGTGTGTTCCTAAAGTGTTTAATTTATCCAACAGTCTAATGCAGGACTCATTCGAATGTGTTGCAATGACAGTGGGCGCGCCCGATACTTGATGCTGACGCAATCATCACAACAACAACAATCACAGTTTCACACTCGATACAAAATAGAATAGTACTAAATAGAAGTCTGTGGGTCGAATTTTGACCCACGACCACATGAAGACACACCAGCTTCACCAACTGCCTCGATCCGCCTCCTCATTCGCAGGAACATGATTTGATCGGCTTGTACTTGTTTAAAGACAATTTGATTGGCTGCCTCTGCCGCCGCATGAAAGTTGAAGTCTGCTCAACTTCGAGCACGAGCAACGCAATGGAAACACAATGCAGTTTGTATCACGTCACGCCACTCAAAATAAAAGACCATGTGTTTCCGTTGAATCCTCCTATCAATCGTTTTCGTCTTGCATCAAGTTGTTGAGTCAACAGGAAACACAAGCAAGTCCTCAAATATTTGTCTTGAGGACTACCTTAAATAATGAATTACTAATTGAAAAATAGACAAATATGTTCAACTCCACAAAGGATAGCGTCAGGTAATATTTGCTCTTGTAACTACTCAATTTTAAGTCCCTCAAAACTATCCCAGTTATTTTATAACGTTGGAGGACTGACTTGTGTCTCCTTCAGGCAGTAGAGGAGGAGAGGGGGGGGGGGGGGGGCCTCAACTTAACCAGGAGTTCAGGTGCTGAAAGCTTGAATATCACAGTGAGAGAAGAGGCAACGCCAAAAATAACAGCTACTTTCCAGTCAGCTGCCCACAACCACAGCCAGTCCCTCAAGATTAAATGTGCTACACCACAGTATCTCCAGGCTAGATTCTTACTGAGTGTCGTGCAACTGTAAATAAGTCTTCATTAGAAGTGAGCTAAAGGTTTCCTACGGTGAATTGGGGGAGGGGGTGGGGGGGTGTGGGGGGGGGGGGGGGGCTGCACCATGAGAGCATTCAAACATCTAATTGCTGGAAACCAAACATCTGGGAATTAGGCCAGGTGAGCTGGCAGGGCTGCTCGCAGGGAACAGAAGAGCGGATGAAGTAGAACATGTCTGTGTCTTGTCTCAGACGGCGAGGATCCAGCCGCGTTCTAGTCACTGCAGAAGCGCTGGGAGCACTTAGCCTGCAAACCATTTGGTTATGAGGCCAGGGAACACCCGGCAATCATCAGAATCAGCTTTCAGGATATCATCATGTGCCTTAATAGTTTTTGGAAGGTATTGTTGAAAGCAAATCCACTGTTTACACAGACTTTTCAAGTCATTAGAGGTTGTGTATTTCCCTGGAAAAAAAGGTAAATCAGGGTATTACACCGTCATGTCTTTGTAAAACATCTGTAACATATGTATTTCTCTAGGATTATTCTCATAACAATTTAAAATCATAACTTCTCAACAAAGAGCTGTAAACCAATGTAGGGACTAAAGGACTCAATGATTTCATAGACAGATCTGGCTGAAAATTAGGGCTGATCTCTGAAGTTTAACAAGGTTGCAAACTTATCTTTATCAGATTCAAGTTAATTACTTGTGTCCTTGGTTTGCACTAACAATCACGCTGAGCTGTTTCATGTTATTAACGCTGTTCATCTCTCCGTAGTATCTTTATAGAATCTTCTACTAATTACTACACAAAACAAACAACAACGCACCACTTCAGACACAGAAAAGTGTGATTCCCCACAACCATATAATCAGGCTATATAAAAGTAGTGGCTTGAGCTATGAAGTCCGCCTGACACCAGATAGATATAATTACAAAACAAAACCAGCTATGTTTAATGGTGAACTTGTAAAACATACCACATTGTTTCTAAGGGAGAGTGGAAACAATGGCATGCCGCAGCAGATAGATGTAAACACACACAGAAGGAGAAGCTTTCGATTGCTGAATTCTTGTGGATGTTTATTGTCTTTGTGCGAGTAGAAACAAAAGAGTTGGTTTTGGGTGAGGATGTGCTGTATACATTTAGTCCATATCAAAGGAACATAATACAGGCCCAATTTATATATAATAATGTATATAAAAACACACAGAAACCACGAAAGTAAGAATAACACAATATAGAATCACTGTAGAATTTGTTGGGCCCTTGTTTAAAAATAACTTATGGCTTTCTAAAATTACTGCTAACTTTTATTGAGAGGTGTTGATTTGACTTTGTGGTCATTTCAGAGGTTTTCGGCCACATCCATACTTTGTTTTCATTTTTTTAAATTAAAATAATCTCAGTAGACACAAGTGTTTTAGCTCCATAGTGGGACCATTCATGTACATTGCCCCATTCGGTCAACAATGTAGCCCCAGAGTATTTATACTGAAATGGAACCAGCAGCATTTCCAAACGTTCTCATTTTAAGCAGTGATGCATTTTAAACCTAAATGTTTTGATGTAGCTGGGGTTTATGAATTACCTTGACAGGTGTTTCTCTTAGTGTTTCCACTCCATGTATAACCATGAGGGCTAAATACCAGAAATACCTGTCTTGATGATGTATTGCAGTTCAACAGCTCCATAATCTACAGCCTGCACAATGAGAGTAATTACCTTCCTGAAGGTAGGATCCATTCACTGGTAACTGGGTGTATGTGTGTTGTCTTAGCAAATATTTCTGTTTTTGTTTGTGATGAATGTTGCTTTGCTCACAGAGAGGAAGTAAGTACTGAGAGATGGACTAATACAATTGGGGGGGTATTTTTTAAGGGAACTGTTGACAATTAAAAAGATATAGAATAACACTAGTCAAATCTTAGTTGGTGGTCATCCATTCCACTCCTCACAAACTACACACATCAGGCAGAAGGGCCATTTTAAAACTGCACCGGAACAGAAGTAATACACTTGTTAGTGATACACAGACACAGCTTAGGAACAATGCAGGAAAATGGCCTTAATTTGAACCCTTTCTATGTGGCTGTTCTCCGCCTGCCACCACCAACTCTCTAATCAGAGCTCCTTTCACACAGAGGGAAAGTCAATAACGGTACACGATCAGTAAACAAATTCAGCTATTTCTAAAAAGGGCCCCTTCTTTCATTTGAGTTGCTGTTATTTGAATTATTCTAGCGTGTAACACTTTAATTGTGTAAGACAAAGACCATGTCAGAGACACAGAAGAACTTGAGACAAAGGGAAACTTGTGGTGGGACACAGGAGTGTTTTCACAGAGTAACAATATTTCGAATAATTCCAAATGTATATAATTTTTAGTACAATTAATGTCATCAATGTAATTATTTTACAGTAGTATGGAGCACAGCAGTGTGGATATTTTCTGTACAGAGATTTTTTTATTATCAGCCATAATATTTTAACCTTCCAAGGTAGACTTACCACAAGCTACGAGAATGTGAAATGATGTTATATGTTCCTCTAGAAGAAAAACAGGTTTTATCTGCAAAGCCAAGGAGTAGCAATACACTACCCACAATCCTTTGGTGTAATAGGGATGGCTTTGATTGGTGGAGCTCGTTGATACCATGGAAATATTTACCAAAATCACGAATATCATGTCAGCTTCGATCAGATCGTTCAGTGTTATGTAAGCATTTTTTTAGAGATGAAAAAAAGGAAGTCCAAGTGCAAAATCAACCCAACGAGGTTAAATTCAAGTAGAAGCGCACTGGGAGCCATTGGAAAGGGATCATTTGCAGTAAAAAATTATGTACATAGCCTCGTACCTTTGCCTTTCTTTCCCCATTTCAAATTTTTATTTGCTCCAAATCAAATGTTTTATGGTCACGATTCATCCTCGTAGCTGGTCGGCCAAAAAACTCTTTTTATGAGGACTTTCTGAAATGTCAATGGAGAAAATGAATTGGAAATGTACTTGCAGAATCAGAGCTGTTCTAAAAGTAGGCAGTCACTGTTACGCTGTTGTGTATTTTTTGTATCTATTATTATTAGCTCTGTCATGAAAACACACAGTTTATACATAAGGAAAAGAGAGGAAAATGAATATCTCCATTCTCATTATATGAATGTTAATAACTTACTTACCTCTGTTGTACTCAAACTTAATCAAAAGTGACTTTAGGAATCACGTTACAATAACATGTGGTTGTCGTTCTCCACCGTCTTGTGCTGTTTCCAAGCCTCGGGATATGATACCGATTGTGGGAAGCTCAACCAGACACAGATCCTTTCACATATGTGATTCTCATTCAGGAAACGTCCATGGTAGGAACGTTAGGTTTGCTCTGACTTCATTAAACCTGTCTCTGTGATATTGATATTGGCTCCCACCACACAAAGGTGTCCTACCAGCAAAGTAACGACACAACTACTGCCTTCTCTTGAAAAATGCTGGTGACTGAATGATAGAATTGCTTATATAAAAAAAATATTTGACGTTGTTGCACATACATGATTTTTGAGGATATGAAACCCTCCACTTGTGACTCACGTGTCAAGTGGAAGATTCCATCGCAGGCACTGATGTGGGACAGGAAGGCATTTCCCAGGCCTTGGCCAGAGTGAGCACCTTTCACCAGGCCAGCGATGTCGACAACATTAAGGAATGCTGGGATTCCTCTGCAAGCCAAGAGGTAAAAGTAAAACAAATGTCAGACATTTAAGACTTCAAACATTATCAGTGGCTCTTTAGTCAAACAGAAACCACTTCACATTTGTACTAAATTTAACAAATTAGTTTTGTTAGAAACTTTACCCTTGTGAATAACATGATAATATAAAAAAAATCCCATTATTATGTGATTCAATTTCAAATCATCATAAATTATAGTCTCAAAATGTACAACAAAGTGGTC
This sequence comes from Verasper variegatus, assembly GCA_026259375.1. Classification (NCBI taxonomy): domain Eukaryota; kingdom Metazoa; phylum Chordata; class Actinopteri; order Pleuronectiformes; family Pleuronectidae; genus Verasper; species Verasper variegatus. The sequence goes on from CM048052.1 coordinate 11,942,586, forward strand.
ACTAGTCTCTCAACACTAGTGTGGCAGCCAGCTCCATGCTCATTGGTTCATAAATGTATTGTTTCCCTTTTTTAAATAAGGCCATGGCACTTATCAAATTGATTGGGTACTGTAGATTTTAACCATATTATTCAAACAGGAGTAAACGAAGCATTTGTTGGGGACTACTTTCAAAGGCAGATTCATACACATTTGATGAGGTGAGTAGTTTATATGTTGGACCTAAAATAAACTGCAGCGCCCACGTTCAATGCTATGAAGAAGAATGTCACCCAGTGCAACAGTATGGCTCATTGGTGTTATTGCCTCTGCCAAGGATGTTCTCACCCTGTTGGTTGGTTGGTTGGTTGGATTGTCATCAGCATTACATAAAAACGACTGGCTGTTGGGCCTTAGTGGAGATATGAGCTCTAGTGAATGCCATTCTAGTTAATGTAAAATATTGTGTTTAGGTTCAATCCATTGCTGCTTTTGCTCTTTTCGTGAGGCACATAAATACATATCACCAAACTTACAGCATGCATTTTTGATTTCTGTTGTGTATTTACTTATACACCTGGAATCTGTGTTTACCTGACTGTGCTGCTAATAAGACAGAACGGAGGAGAACCATGATGTAGTGAGATTCATGCTGCTCTTTGAAAAGCAGAAGCCTAGTTCTGGTGACTGAACTGTGCGTACTGAAAAATGTTCTTCATGCCAATTCTTGTCAGTCAAAAAGGAGACATCTCGCTGGTAATTTGTCAGTGTCGCACCGCAAATCTGAATCCAGTCCACTTTAACAGCCTCTATAAACATGTATGACAACCAGGGGCTGGAGGTTCAGAGGCTTCGGCTTTTCCTTCAACAGAACACCTCGGGATAGAGCAGCGAATATACATCATACAGAACTGGCAGCCTACATGTCAACAACATTGCATTATTCTCACACCTATAGCAGGAGCACCGTCGTGAGACTACAGACCTGAAGTGTGAATAAAACATGAACGATGAGACCCCATACCTGGCAGGTTTGTGGAATTGGCAGAGGAAATCATAGCGTTCATCTGGAATGGGCACTCTACTTTCATTTGGGTCAATGGTGCAGAAGGGAAAATTTTCAGCTGCAGCCTGACTCTTTGTCAGCACGTTGAAGAAGGTCGACTTCCTGAAAATAAAAACAGCAGCGAGGTCAGGCCATCTGAAAGAGCCAGTGTGCAGAGCCTGATGGTTTGATAGAATGATCCTGAAACACTCCAGTAAATTATGCAAGATTGGCTTTTTTTTCTTTTCTCTGCAAGCAGGAAAAGGTCATTTTAATGGATTGAATATTTGAGCACTTGAATCAAAACTACTCTGTTAAATACTACACCAAATTACAAGGTCAAATAATCCCATAATAGATCAATTGTAGGTGGAATCGAAGGGGCAAATTACGTTTCAGATAGATCTCAGCTGTTGGACTGGATTGGACGAACGCTGCCCCATGTTGTGATCACAGAGAGATTTATTTTCTGCCGCACAAGCAGCTCAAGTGTACTTCAAAAATCTACAGACAATGGTGAGTGTCTAAGAGTAATGATGGCATGGCAGTTAACTATAATCCAGGACTTTCCGTCTTATCCCCTCACTCGGGGCTTCACATTGAAATGATTGTTTGCTAAGTCCTATAGGCATGAAATTGCTTGAGATTGTTAAAGTGCATGCATTAATTCCTTACATAAAGTTAGACCGTTGCTCTACGTGAAGGCTTTTCTTGGGTCACCTTGGGGCAGTAACGCTGCAACCACTGAAAGGTGTTCAAAATGTTGTAATATTCTGAACAATTACACAGCAAATTACTTACACTAAAATGTGAATTACAGTGTAATATGCAGGTCAGTGATAGGAGAAGTGATCAGACGAGTGTTTGTCCACAGGGTGGTGGTGGTGGTGGCCTTATATGGAGGTAAGGCGAATATAAAAACACGGATTTAGTTAAAAGACGACTAAACACTATATAAACCTAGAGAGATGGACAGGGTTAACCATGACGATTAGGAATGTGGCAGGACAAAAATATTTATTTTTTACGCCCATCACATGACCATATTTGGGTGCAGACATTTCTGGAGTTTGCTTTATAAATAATAAAACAGGAGATTGTCTGGTCAGGTGAGTTCGCAACAACAGGAACAATATCAGGAACATTCAGGCGAGGCGTCTCAGGCGGAGCATGCAGGAAATTATGGTGATGAAATGTATTAGATTAGAAAGTATATTCAGAACATACACAGACTATTTAATTTAATCATAGTCATTGAAAGATTTCATATCACAAATTATATATAGACTCAGTCTAAAATAACTTTGACTCGGTCGTCTGACTCACTTTACACTAAAGCAGACTTGGGGCCTAAAGGGGTTTATAAAATTTCATTGTATTCTTGGTTGGCCTTGACTTCTTTGTCGCAACCTGCTTTGTCTTTTAAATCTGATTTAATCCAACCCATCCAATTGACCCCAACTATCCTGGGAGAAGCTATAGTGCAAATCCAAAACCCCATTGAATAACACACAGCTTTAACTTTCTAATATTCAGAATTCCTGAGTCAAACTGAGTATTATGTGGAAAACCAGGTTATTTTAACGATGGTTTTTAACAGCACAACAATTCATTAACAGCTGTGGTCTGCCAACAACTGAGCTGTTTAAAACGTCTCCAAAAACTGACCAAATATGCCTGTTTGCACTTATTATATTAAAGTTTTTCACTATGAACACTTATGACTATTGATTTTTGTTCATTTACATTTGAAAACCAGTCAATTATGAGTTTCATGAGGAGGTCTGTGTTGATGCACTTGACAAAAGACCGGTAGCCTTATGTGTCTCGTATATAAGTGGAGGAAAACTTTGACCCGAGGCATTTAGGTCATATGTATGCTGTCTGAATGAGGAGTTAAATGGACAAAACCAAACCTTTTTAGTGTCTACAAGCAGGAGAATTGTCCGTAAACAGAAAAAGGTCTAGAAATGGTGTAGAAATAGCTGCAGGGCAGGCTGAATCACACTCTCAAGTTTCCCATGTTTGTGAAGAATGGCCAGTCACGCCCAACTAACTGCAGGCTAGCATGTGGACATGAATTCACAAAGAAACCGTAAGAGGGTTGACAAGTTGTAGTTTGTCACAAATGTGGTACGGCAGCACACAACCTCAATGAGTTCTACTTCTTATAGACCAGGAAGAAATTGTGTTTTTCTTTTGCCACAGTAGAAATCAAGACACTGGCCACTGAAGTGATCTCTGTGCAATAGGATCCAAAGTCTGGTAGGACAGAAGAAGCACAAACTACTTCAGAAAACTCAATCTAAACCGATTGCTTATTCTCCATTATCAATATAGGGTATCGAACTATATACTTAAAATGGTCATTTAAAAATAATCTCAACCTTTCAGCAGTTTATCTGAAACATTCTCATGGGCTTCAATTTCACAGATTCATTTACTGACAATGTTACGTCACCTTGGGTCTTATCTGTCCCTTCACGTCGGGAAATCTTTCAGGGCTGCTTGAAAACAAAATAAATTTAAGGAGCTGAAAAAGATGAGAAGCTGTCATGTGGACAGAGGATGACCTCTCTCTAAATGTCATGAAAGACGTCCTGCAGGATCGGCCCACTGATTAGACCCTGTCAGTGATGATGCTGAACGTCTTGGTGGATGCGGACAAGGTGGATGTGTCCGGCCAGGTCTGACATGCAGACAGTGTGAGAAAGTGTGTCTGCATCGCACACACGCACGTACACACACAAACTCACACACTACGGCCCTGCGGTACAGATTCTTCTCATATTCGTCAACCTTACCAATACAAACAGGTTTAGAGGTTGCAAACAAACACTGTTCAAATAGTCACCATCCCCAATCACCATTTCCAATCAACGGATGTGACATTCATTCAACACCCCTCCTCGGCTGTCTAGCTGACTAGCTAAGGAATGAAGTCCGATAATGTCAACAGACTCCAACACAAACCACATTGGCACAGAAAAAGTTAAATGTTGAGAAACCCATCTGGTATGACAGGAATGTGATCACGTGGCAACCCACTGGTTGACTTCACCAATTGGTTTGTGAGCTGCCGTTCTAACCCTAGCCTCAACTTTGGCATTTTGATCAGCGCCATCTTGTTTTTTTGAAACCGTATTTGGAGGAGCGGGGGTGGAGCTTGACTCAGAGCTTGAGGACATTACACGCCCACCTATCAGCGGCTTGCAACCATTGGGTGGTACTAGCTATCAATCACACTGTATCCACGCCCCAGTGCATGGCATGTTTTACAAAATAAACATGATGATGTAATGAAGAAGACTTGGAAGAACATTAACTGTATGAAAATGTTTTCTGCTGTTACAAATCAGGTGAGAAGTATGGTCACTTTCCCAGACTTCTATAGAAAGTAACTTCTTTAACTTCTGCTGATCATTCGAGAAAGTAATGGTTTCATGCACTTCTACATTGGCTTCATTTTCCACACCACAAGTTAATTTGTATATAGAGTCTATGAATGTGACCAATGTCATGAGAACGGCAGAGTATCCAGTTCAATTCACAAGCTGATAACAACTTTATAAATCCTAAAAAAAACATAAAAAAGTTAAATCACACAGCCAGAGTTATCCCCACACTTTGTTTTAGCACCTTGTCAGCACTAGAGACTCATAGTTTATAGACAGTCTGTGATGACAGTGTAACATTAGTTACCTCATTTATCATCATGATGTCAATCAATCACATTCAGTCTCGTATATGTCATGTCACTGTTTGGGCCGATGCCCAGGATGCTCGGTCATGCCTACAGTGGGAACACGCTAACTTGGTTGCGAACAACATGATGCTGAGTGCAGTTCACTTAATGACCACCAGTCCCATCTGCAGCAGAGATTGAGGAAGAAAGGTTCACTGTTGCTCGCTGTCATTCAAATGTAGATGGATTATGATAAATAAGATGGTACAGAGAATAAAAGTGCCAATTTACTACAGCTGAAAACACACAGCCATAATAATGTAACCCGCATTTAGACACACTGAATACACACTACACAGACCTTCACTAATTTGCTATAAAAACAAAAGAACTCTCACACCATTTAGACACAAAGATAGTGAGGACATAGGAAGACGCTGGATGAAAAGCTCTTGTGGGATTTGATCCTTCGATCATGGGGGCACATGGTCCCAACCGCTTAACAGCCGAAGAAATACTCCTCAGGTTGTTCAGGGACATAAAAAAAAAAATCCACGGACTGTCGTCTATGTAGAAGGATTTATTTTGCTTTATCGCTATGATGTTCAGGTTTCATGACATTTTGCTAGTTTCAGTATCCTAATTTGAAACACAGTCTGACAAATTTCTTTAAGTTTAATTTCATAACTTCAGTGTTTACTATATTCAGTTTGCATCCGGCCTTACATAGTTTCATAGAAGGCACTTGTAGTGAACAGAGCACACGTTGGTGCATGCAGTGCTTGGCAAGAAGGCTACAGATTTATAGTCAAGTAAAAAAGCTTTTACTTACCCAACATTGGGAAGGCCAACAATTCCAATTTTCAATGAGGTGCCAAATCTTCCAATCAGTGGTGGAGGTGTCGCTGTATCATTTCCTTTTCCCTAATAAAAACAATGTGGAGACGTCTTGCAGTCAGAAGCAACACTTGCCATTACATAATCTACAGTGCATTCTCCTTTTTTTTTTTGAATGGAGCACTCCCGTAACTAAACGCACCTTCTTCGGAGCCATTTCTCACACTCGAGTTTTTGGGTTTTTTTTGCTGACTTCGACCACAGCTCACCAGCTCGGAGGGGAAAACACACACTCGCTCATTGACAGAAAATGGGCTAAGCTAAGTCCTTAAATGCAACCAGCCGACTGCACTTCAACTGGCTGGTTCCCTCCCGAGCTCAGAATAGAACATGCAGCCTCTGGAAATGAAAGTCGACACTGTAAGCTGGCGAGCTGACCTGTGCTGCCAAATTTAGCTGTCGATACTATCAATGCAGGTTGATGAGCTGCTGTAAAATTCCGCAGAGGATTTGAAAGGTGGGGGCTTCGAAAGTGGAGTTAATCTTTATCAGAGGCTTTGGCAACAGCTGTTTGCTTTTCTATTAACATTTGAATCATATGCCTGACAGTCGTTTAACTTAAGACATCCAGGACTTGGATCTGTGTGCTGACAGCTCCATGCAGTTTTGACACTTCCCCTACGCTTGATATAGAAATGAATCACTAATTCCTGAGCAGTTTATTTCAGCCTGCACTTTAATGTAACAGTATGTTGATTCTTTTTTTTTTTTTGCTGTGGCCTCTGCATGCATGAAACCCTGATCTGGCAAAGTGCAAGTAATACACTCATGGGAAATAGCAGTGGAGACATTGTTATTAAAGCAAACTAGGAGCAAACAGAGGATAAATACAGTTGTTAAGCATTGTTTGTATATTAAAGTGCACCATCACGACCTAAATATAAGATATCATTAGTAAAAGCATCTTAACAAAATCTTCATACGTGCACTCACTTTTTAAATTCAGTAGGCATCCTCTGTAAGTCCTCAGACAAACAGCTTCAGCACCGGAGAAATAAAGTACAACATCCTTGCACTTTCCTCCAAACCCCCTTTTGAGAGAAACAGGTGTAACCACACGAGCACACAAAATTACAACAATTAGTTAAATGTCCTCAAATAAACTTCCCTCAGTAGAAATACAAATTAAAACACACAGGGGCACAACCAAAAACCATCACCCAATCCGGCAGCCTGTCTGGTTTAACATGCAGAAAATGAGCCTCTAATAATCTGGATTTGAGGCGAGTGGGGCTCTGCTTTGTCGGGAGAATTCAAATGAATGGGTCTGAATTAATCATTTATCTTTTGTTGATGGATGCACCCCCACTTAGACTCATCACAATAGGTGCAGAGCGTTTTGTTCGACCATATAAATCATTCCCATTGTTTAAGGTACATTGATCAATCTAATGGCTTGTAATAGGCTCCTAATTGCCACAGAGAAGTGGCTCACAAATAGAGTCCAGAATTACAGATTTGACTCAAAATTCTCACTTGAATGACAAGGCAAGATCATGTTCTCCCTCCCTTTGTCTCAGGTAAACATTTGAAAATGCTCGATTATCGTATTACAAATACATTTCCTTACAAAAACATTTATATTTAAAAACATTTATATTTAAAAAGACATGTATAGTGAGTTGTTGCATAAATGTCCAATGCAGTTTTCTTAAGGGCATCACTATTCCAAGCTGAACTGCTGGTTATTATTATTATTGTTAAAATTATATTTATAAACATAATATCTCAAATATTAATTTCAAATCAATTAAACTGTGATATTATATTATGTGTGAACTTAATTCAAGGGTGAATCAATTTTAATATTTTTAAATGCAGAGAACATACTTTTCTTTTTTGCCTTGATTTCCATTTAATGCACAAATTAATTTAACTTCTTTAGCAACAATCAACTTTGTTTATCCAGCGCCCACATTTAATACTGTTAACAGCACTCTGCCAAATTGTCATGATTGCAAAGATGATTCCATTTTCCTGGCAGCGCTCAGTGTTTGCTGAGAAGGATTCTTTATTCACCCTTTGCAAAAAGGTGGGGTTTTAACGCAAAAAAAGGAATGGAGAAGAAAAAGTGTTTGACGAAATTGCGCCTGTGTTGACTGGCAGCATTCACACTCCATAATGGAGCATTATTTGTCCTTTTTGAATACTGTAATGCGCATTTTTCGGTCAAGCCTTTCTCTGGAAAATTGCTTTAACTTTTAAAAGGGGTGATGCTCACATCGGAGCAGGTCAATTTTACATTATGCCATTTATCCCGCCGAGCATTTACAACAAGCTATGGCATATGCTGGCTTAGCCCATTGGAGGGTTATAATAAAAGACAAGAACTATATATAGGAGAAGAGTGGCGAGAACTGGTGATACACGGCACCCTCTAAACTATCCACTGTTTAATTAAATGCGTAATAATGTTGGCATTAAATTTTTATTTCCCAGCTACAGGACGGGCATCGTGCCTCCTGTTAAATGTGTTTAATGGAGATGACTGGCGGCCTTACAGCGGGCGCCCCCTGGATACTACAACTTTTTCCGCCTATAAAATACTTGTGTTTTGGGGGAGATCTGCTGTGCGCACTGATAAAGCGAGCTGTCATTTTTAATTAACCCCTCACCTCCACTGCCCCAACAAGTAAGCAGGGGGGGGGGGGGGGGGGGGGAGAGAGAGCACGCACGAGCACGGACGCAAGAGGAATTTTGGCTGGAAGTAAACTATTGTCAATTTTCCTCATGTAAATCGTTTTTATTCAGACAATGATCAAATAATATAACCGTGGCAAGAGAAGCGACGTCTGTGCTTTCAGGCCTGATTCTGGACATCTTCAATAAACTACTCCATCTGACATTTTTTTCTTTATTCCAATACAAGCACAAAGACTTTCCATTTTTAAGCTTGAGCATATCACATAAATTGTTTCCCTCCCCACCCGTGCGTAAACTGTGCCATATAGCGCGCAGCATGCACTGACTACAGACGGGTTTTTTTTTTTTTTTTTTTATAAAGTCATCAGCACAAGCAGCGTCTCTCACATCGTCCAGGATTCTCTGCAATTTGAATGGCAACAGTTTCTCCCGTGACGTGTTGCGCATGATCTGAATATTGAAAAATCAGAAGGGGAAACCTGGAGCTGCACGGACGAGGAGACGTGTCGTTGTGCCATAACCCACAAACGCAGTGAAATGAGTGAAACGCTTACCTCGTGGAGAACTCGCGTGTGAACTCAATTCTGCAAAATGAAAAGGAGACATTGAAGCTTCGTGTGAGAGGATACATACAAAAACAACTGTGTGCATTAAAAAAAAAAAGAAACATACTAAATCGTGTCTCGTATGACAGTCGGAGCAGAAGCTGCACACAACAGATGATTGACGGCGGGGTTTTTGGTGTTTCGGTCTGCGGTCGAGTCTCTCATTGGCTGACGCCATCCCAGGCCACGGATGCAGCGTTCGGATTGGCTGCGCGTCCTCGCCAGCTGTACTTCAAAGAACACGCTCTCTACAACTAGGTAGTGTCGAGAGCTGCGAGCCAAGAGAGAAACCGTGTGACCCGCGTCGGACACGGTGAGTCTGGAATCACATTGGAGCCGTGTAGCTGCAGCACAGACACCGCGAACACTCTCACCACAGCACAGACCCTGGATATGGCTACGTCTATACTTGGGGTGAGTCCGACTTTGTGATTTGTGCGCTGAAGTTGTGCGTCAAGTTGTTGTGGCCGACATTTCCACAAAGTTTGGAGATCAGAGTTTCTACAGCGTCTCTTGTTTCGGGTTGTTATTTGCTATTAAAAGGTCAAATCTCCTGCCTGGTCCCTCTGTTGCGGCTGATGAATGGGTTTATTAAAATGTTAATCGTGCTCAGTGCGTTTTGTGTTTTACGCAGCGTAAAACAGATAATTTAATGTGGCCTGATTCGCCTCCTCTCTCTCTCTCTCTCTCTCTCTCTCTCTCTCTCTCTCTCTCTCTCTCTCTCTCTCTCTCTTTCCAAACACATACATTGCAGTTTAAATAACACTTTTAAGAATTAAAACTGTTACAGTCGAGTTGTTGAGGCTGTGTTTTGTTGTGAATCACTCCCAGCTATGTTGTTGCCTGTTCTAAGTCCAACTTTTTCTGTGTTTCCTCCAGGAAGAGCCACGGTTTGGAACTACACCTCTAGCGATGCTGGCGGCAACCTGCAACAAAATCGGCAACACCAGTCCCCTCACAACTCTACCTGACTCCAGCGCTTTCTCAAAAGGTGGATTTCATCCGTGGAAGAGAACCTCCTCCAGCTGCAACTTGGGATCCAGTCTGTCCGGTTTTGCGGTGGCAACGAGCCGCGCGTCAACAGGACTAACACCGACCAGTGGCGCCGGTAACAGCGCCTTTTGCTTAGCCTCCACCTCCCCGACCTCGTCCGCGTTTTCCACAGAGTACAGCGGTCTGTTTTCCAACTCCGCGAGCGTCTCGGCGCAAGACTCGGGACAGTCGGCGTTTATCTCCAAAGTCCACACATCAGCAGAGGCTCTGTACCCGCGCGTGGGCATGGCGCACCCGTACGAGTCGTGGTATAAGTCCGGTTTCCACTCGACCATCTCTGGCGAGGTTGCCAACGGTGCGTCTTCGTGGTGGGATGTCCACACTAACCCGGGGTCCTGGCTCGATGTGCAAAACCCCGCAGGCACCCTCCAGAGCTCGCTGCACTCCGGGACGCCCCAGGCCATCCACTCCCAGCTGAGTGGCTACAACCCGGACTTCTCCTCGCTGACCCACTCGGCGTTCAGCTCCACGGGGATCAGCCCCTCCGCGTCTCATCTACTGTCCACCAGCCAGCACCTGTTAACGCAGGACGGTTTCAAAACAGTCATCCCCACGTACACAGACGCTTCTGCCGCCAACGCCATGATCTCTGGGGGCAGCTCAGGAATAAGCAGCTCCTCCAGGTCGTCCAGGCGGTACTCCGGCAGAGCCACGTGTGACTGTCCGAACTGCCAGGAGGCCGAGCGGCTGGGACCCGCCGGGGCCAGTCCTGCGCAGAAAGGGACTCCACAGCTGCCACATCCCCGGCTGCGGTAAAGTGTACGGGAAGACGTCTCACCTCAAGGCGCATTTGAGGTGGCACACCGGCGAGAGGCCTTTTGTCTGCAACTGGCTTTTCTGCGGCAAAAGGTTCACTCGGTCCGATGAGCTCCAGAGACACCTGCGCACCCACACCGGCGAGAAACGGTTCGCGTGCCCGGTGTGCAACAAGCGCTTCATGCGCAGTGACCATTTGAGCAAGCACATCAAAACGCACACGGCGGGTGGAAGCAAAAAGGGCAGCGACAGTGACACCGACACCAGCAACCTGGAGACCCCGAGGTCCGAGTCCCCCGAACTTATTTTGGAGGGTGTGAACCCCCGAATCAATGTCAAAGACCCGTCTCCTCACGACGAGCCCTGATGAGGCTGCCCCAACACCCACAACCCCCCCCCCCCCAAAAAAAATATAAAATAAAACCACATCAAAATCTGCACAGCAATGAAACACGGGTCTTGTCTGACAGACAATGCAGGAGAAAATGTGTCGAGAGGCGATTACAAAGTCAGAAAAAAAGATTCTCCAACAGGCGTAACGAGTAAATTACAGTAAATCCACGTAAAGAAGCCAGTGATTTACTGTCCGGGCCTGTGGAGACATTTTTAGGGACAACTTGAAAATGAAACGGATGTTTGCTGAGGGTGCGCGGAAACCTGTTGAACTTTGGTTGGACAATGTGAGTGACATCTTGTATATTGACGACTAAAACTATCCATGTGTTATTTTCCATGTAAATGTTTGGCTCTGATTGTTTTGTTCGTGTTGGTATATCCTGGAAATCAGGGAGTTTACTTTCGACGCACTTTGTGGATATGTATGTACACAGCTTTCTTTCCAACTTTGGTTAACCATTTTTATTTCTTTGCTAAAAAAATATCTATATATAAATGTTTACCTGTATAAAGTCACACGTATAAGGCTTTCATTTTATCGTAATTAAAACATCTTGGAAAAAGGCTGTAATTGTGTGATGCGGATTTTATATATTTATTTTTGGTTAATTATTTGTTTTAGGGAAAAAAAGAAATAATTTAAAATGTTATTCACATGCTTTTTTTTTTTCTTAAAATCACCCATAGGCCTATAATACCTTGACTTTCACTATTTATTTCCCCTATGGAATAAATCAATGTTTAATGCCCCGGAAAAGACATTTCATGCCTAAATGAAAATCTTGTTAAATGCTATTAATTATGACTTGGAGCACATCGCAGCCCCATGTGTTTTGTATTTGCGATTAGGGATTCGTGTCTTATCAAATATCTAATTAATCTCCGAGGCATCTTTTGTTCACTTCCACTTTATCGGGGGGTTTCCGAGGGGGTTTGATGACAAAGGTCCCTGAATATTTATTCTAATTGTCCAAATTAACTGCTTTTCATTTGCATACCAATCGATGGACCGAGAATAAGGATGCGTCTTTTTTCCTCCCTCTTTGCCAAAAACCACGTAGATGTTACATGGGAACAGTTTTTTTTTTAACTTCAGGGGGTAAAAAAAGAGAAAAGGGCAAACAGTCACATGCAAATGTTGAATTTTAAATGGTCTCTGCTCAGCGCAGTCAAATGGTGGCTGCATGTTATTTGAATATCAGTGGCCCCGCATTGAAAGGGTTCAAGGATGCTCTCTGACTTCTTTGTGCTCAGCCAGTGCAGCGTCCGACTGTCAGGGAGAAAAGGGCCGGGGAATAATTACAGCCCGAGTCCAGGACCTGGAATATACGTCAGGGGGAAAAAGCATCTCACCCAGACACCCGCTCCTTTTCTTTTTTTTTTTTTGAAGAGGATGTTAAATTGACCAGAAGGCAATAGAGGGAAATTATTTCCATTTCCTTTTGTGCAACAGCAGCTTCTAGGAAACGGCCAGATAGTGAAAACTAACAAATTAGACTGACAATTTGAATTTCATCCAAATACAAAAAGACACAGCAGCAGCAGCTACACTCAGGGGAAAATGTGTGAAATTTACACGTTAAAAAATTATACTTTTAACTATCGATAGAGTTTTGTTATTTATTTTTTATATAAAGTATAAGCTAAGTGTTGATTTTTTAAATTTTATTTGTCAGAAAAAAATCAAATGTGGAGACTGAACATGTCAAATAAATTATACAAATTTAGGCTGAAAAAAATGTGAATTGCAAGAATAATTTTCTTAAATTTAACATAATACATTATCCCTAAAAAATATAAAACACTTGTTTGCATTAATACAAACTTTGCTCCGTATATATTCTGTATTTAGGCGTTGGACTGAAGTTATTAGTTTCGTTTAACACCCGCAAAACCTCAGAGGGACACATTGCACAACTTAAAAAAACCCCACTTGATTCTGTGTTATTCTAGGACACAGTCTGAATTTTTTTGATATATTATAAAAATATTCATCATGCGCAAAATTGTATAATTTACTATCAGGCATCCAGAGCATTTAGAACTTAACAAATCAACAGATTAATCCTCAATCTTCCCTCTTCCGTCAAATCTATGACGCAGACAGTCGTTTCACACGCGACAAATACAGCCATTAAAATGAGAGGATTACACATTTAATCACAAAATAAAAAAGGTGTTCAGACGTTTTTACAGTGTCGATAATCCCCCCCCCCAAAAAAAGACAATGAAATGAGGATTAAAAACTGCAGCAACAGAAATAGTCCGTCTCGTGGCCAACTGACCATGAAAACGAGTCCAACATTTTCCCATCAACAGATCACGGCTGCAAATTGCTTCCAATGGTAATCAATTAATTTAGACCCTTTCATATGGCGCGAGACAACACAGAGCGCAATGAGCTGCATCCACATATTTACTGTCAACTGCTTCCCTCTACTGGAGGAAGACGAGACTCATGCACAATATCTGCAATTAATCTGGAATTTTAATAGACTGTTTGACAATCTGAAAAAACTACTTTTACATTACATCTCAATACTACTAAAGTGACACAAAAAAATTCATGTACATTGTTATTGTTTTGGGGAAAAGAAAAGTCATAAAAAACAACAGTCAGCGCTTTCTTTTATCTCGGTCTTGGCTCCTCTCTCTTCTCTGCCTGCTCCCACTTCTACTCCTTCCTCTGCCCCCCCTTTCTCTACCTCCTTCCCTGCTCCTGCTCCTCCCATCTGCTGTTCTGCCTCTCCTTCCATCTGTGCCACTTCTGTTCCTCTCTCCATCTCCGCTGCGACGCCTGTCTGTACCTCTCTCCTCCCTGCCTCTGTCGCGGCTCCGACTTTCCTCCAAACCAGACTTGGAGCTGCCGGGCCTCTGCCTGTCCCTGCTGGTGCGCCTCTGTCTCTCTTGACCTCCCTCCGAATTGATCTTGTTCTCAGGGCTGCGATCTCGACTCCTACTCCTTCCCCTCTCTGTTCGCAGTTTGTCTATAATTTTGCGGCTCCTCTTCAGGCCTCGTCTGTCCGGCGTGAGGGCTCCGTGACCTGCTCCTGTGAGAGGAGGAGGCCTTCCTCTGACTCTTGACTTGCTGCTCGCTCTTGGAGCTCTTATCCCGACAGGAATCTTTTTTCTTGTTCTTCTTTCGCTTTTGGCTCTTCAACTTGCCATGGTCGTCTGAATCTGAGCCACTATCACTGCTGCTGCTTGCTGCTGCTGCTGGAGTCACTGCTACTTTCATGCTTTTTCTTTTGTTTCCTTTTGCTTTTCTTCTTCTGCTTTTTGCTCTTCTTTTTCTTTTTCTTCTCATCCAGACGATCAAGTTTTCTGTAAAATAATAACAAAACAAAAAAACGTCTTCATTTCCCAACAAGGCAGCTGACATAAAATAAATTTGATAAATCAAGGACACGTAAGCTAAATAAAAAACACACAGAACATAAATGGAAAGCACACGTGAGACCACATTATTATTACTATTTTAAATAACCTGATATTTACTTTGTACACAGTAAAACAAATACATTTTTCTATGAAGGACAACATCGTGGTATTCTGGTAATTCATCAGATCGTTATTATTTTCAGGTTACATTATAAACATCAAGATAAACAAAATGCTCAAACTGTCTTAAAATGGAGTATAATTTTGTTTCAATTATCCTGCAGTTTAATTAATTTAAGCATCAATATTCGAATATGAGTAAACTGTGCTTTATGTTTACCTGAGGAGCTTCTGTTTTTCCTTGGACGATAATGACTTTAGAAATTCCACCTCAGGATCATCCTCTTCATCACTGGCAACATATTCCTATAAATAAATAAATCACATTGAAGTCTATACCGAAATTTAAAAAAAAAAAATGCTCACAAAAGGCAAATCTGAGCAACAAAAAATTATACAATCTGAATGATCTCATCTGTATTCTGTCATCTAGTCATTATCGTTGGTCTTAACAGAATTCATACATCTATATATAGAGCTATAGATATGTTTAGTCTTTTCTGTCTGAAGGGTAGAGAATGTGTGTTTTCCTATATTCTCCTATGTGTGCAAAGACGGGAGCGTGAGACAGACAATTACCTGTGATGGATCACAAAACGTAGAATTCCTATCAAGGACACATTTTTTCAGGGCAAACCCACTGTTTCGCATCTCCGCCATTAACTCTGAGGGGTGCATCGACGGACCTGTTAGCACAAATCACAGCCTCAGAGTCCCATTGATGTCAAACCCATACCAACCACTATCTCCACAGTGGGAATTTCAGGGGCGGCTTTGTTAACAGAATGGGACATCAAATCAACTCACTGCACTTCCGGCTGAGCAAATCATACAATATCATTCCCTGCCAAAGCAGCAGTTAGGGGGAATCAGAATACACAACAATTACACTTTTTCTCCCGGCACAGGAGGGGGACCATTACAGTACTCCACCATCAACACCACTGGACTCTCCCTCAGGAAAACGTTATTACTTCACTACTCCACTCGCTGATTGCGGAAGTCAGAATCAGCTGTAGAATGGAGCTGAAACCTGGGAGCAGAACGTACAGGTGGTGCACAAGCTGCAATGACTAGTGACTCACAAAAGCCACAAATATCAAGCCGCGCGGATATTCTGGATCCCTGCTCTTTTCTACACACATTACAATTATTCTACTGTTGTTAAATTGCATAAATAACAAAAATAGTTTGTACATATCGTAAACCCAATTTCAGGAAGTAAAATGTACACATCAATTCAAAACTGAATGATTATTTATTCATCAAATATGTATGCGTTAATATTTGCATGTGCTTCTCTGCTGATGTTTAGTCTAGCTAATTACTTTTTATTTCAGTACTATAAATTGTTGATGTCATCATTAAATTATCACACTTTAAACAAGGGAGCAGCAGGGCAACATGTTTAAAATGACCTTTCACTCAATTATTGCGTGTACTCTACCTGCTGCCTCCTCTGTGGCCACCGAGGTGGCGCTGATACCAGACAGTCCATACAGAGGACACTCTCTGTCCGTGTTCACGTGGCCCCATTTGTGACATTTGATGCACCTCACGTTGCGCACCTGTGAGGTCAACAACAACAACAGACATTACATGCAATTGTCTCAATACTTGAGATGCATGCATGATAATTAAATCAAGAAAAAAAATAAGCTACACATATTGGTAGGAACACCAAATTGAAAAAAGAAAAACTTATGACAAGCTCTAGTTTTACTTTGGAAAATGTGCAGTGTGTAATCATTCAAATACAATGCATGTTGTAAAAAAGTGGATCATGACCATTTCAATTTTCTGATCCCTCAGTGATACAAATCACTTTATACATATGCACAGGTTATGCCTGTGTGAGAATAACATTTACTGATTATTTCAGAGGGAAAAATAGAAGGAAGGGAAATACAATAATCTTGTCAGAGACATATTATATTTCATTCAGTTTCTTATTCCATTAATCACGACCTCCTTAAAATGTAACCACAGGTTGTAAATCACTGATGTACATTTTCTTGAAGTAAATACAAATCACCACGCACCTGGATTCCAAACGGCTGATCTCTAATATTCATGTCATCCTTTGCATATCTACGAAAGACAAATCAAGATAAATATAAGGCAAATTCTGCCAGAGCACTAGACAACATGCCCAGAAAATGTCATTGTGTATAAAGTCGACCACTCACTTCTCTCGAGGAGCTCCCTTCTGCCACTCAAATTTATACTCTTCTTCTCCGTCCTGACAAACAAACACATTTCATGATAAACTATAAATATATTGTATAGATGTTTAAAGTGTGTTTAATCTCAGAACGTATATAGATTGCAAAACTGAGTGGGTTTAATATTTTCTCTTCTTTACCTCTTTCGTTTCCTCTTGAGGACAGAAGATGGATGTGAAAAGAACAACACACATTAAACTGTTAATATCAAAATCAAATGTATAGGACAGAATATAATATTTAGATGGGACCACAGATGCTCAGGTCAAGTGTGTATTTACCTTTGGATGCTCCAGGTGGAGCTTCATACATGAAATTGAGGCCATTTTTAACACGATCATCACCCATCAGCACCCTAGAGGTTAGACAATAACATTACAAACAATAACAAACACAATAGCATTTTGGGGGATTTCTCCTCAGCAGTTTAGCCACATTAGTAAGTTAATGTCTAAAACATCTTTTCTATTTGTTAAATAAAACATTAATTATGCCTATATCAATGCACAATAAAAACGTGTTATTTAAAGTAAATGTGATGGTAAGCGAGCACATTATTAGAAGGTACAAGTTATCATGCTGTATATTGGTCTAACCTGTTGTTGTACGTGTCCTGCTCTTTCAGGTACGCCTGCATAAGATCTTCTTGCTTTTTCTTGTCGAAAGTCAGTTTCTGCTCTGCTATCCATACCTGGGAGATAAAAAGAGGAGGATTATATCACATATTCTCCATGCCTTTCAAACATTTGGGTCAGCTTACTTCCTTGATACACAAAATAAATTGTACATTAAATCACAGTAAGACTTGGGCAGCAGGTTGTACAGCAGAACAATACAAAGTCAATAAATAATGTAATTTAAAAGTGTATTGATTCATTCCATCCTATTAAGGGATATGATTGGTCTCATTTAATAATAACCGCAGTTTATTCAATAGGGACAAGAGAGGTTAGCCTTTGTAATTAGTGGTGACGCAAACCTTAGCTAACAGTAGCATTAGCTTCCTTCCACTACGGGTTTTCATACAGAACATAGTGCCTCAAGACGGTGATCAACAATTTATATCAAGTAACTGTGTAACCGTTGCTAGAAACCTGGGCTAGCAAGAGGAGCCACAGCTTGTTAGCTCGTTTGCTAACCTGCTGTCTTAGAACTTCGATAGGCTAACTGTAGGTAACAGTAGCTAACTGTAGCTTGCGCTCACCTTCTTGATATTTGACTTCGACGCAGGGTGGAAATCTTTCTTGCACATGAAATTGGCAAACGACTTCCCCATGACTGAAGGCTGATGGTCGCAGACTGCGAATCAAAGCCTGTAACGTTGTCTGAAGAAAAACGTGGCGTTAACTCGAGCTAACAGAGATGTTAGCGCAGCTTCCACCGCTTGTAAACAAACATGTCCGCGTGAAGTCAGTTCTACGTTGGTTATTACAGACAGGAAGAGCCGCTGAATCAATGAAGCAAATTAAAATGTTAAGTGCATTTATTATAGAAACTTAATTTAATATGCATGAATATAAAAAGCAGTATATCGCAGTAATCACAGATCTACACATGGGAAAGAAATACATGGTAATAAAACACTGCATGTTTTTATTGTGTGCATGAAGATAAAGAGGAATAAATATGCTTAATTTGACATATCTAATACATTTTTATCATACAAATCACATTGAATTACACTGGGAAAAAAAACATATAAAATATTTCTTATATAATCAGAAAACTGCAAAAAAAAAAGCAAAACCGACCCGTTTTATAAGCAAATATTACACACTTTAAGAATATCAGCATTTGGATTACAGGATAAATACACAACTATAATACTGAATCAAATAGAACTTACAATATTAAAAAATGTAAGTGTGTAAAAATTGTGAGGGAAAAGTGTGAAACGTGCACAAATGTAAGTTTTCCACTCGCTTTACTACGAATACAAAACCGGCTTCCTCCGGGTCACGTGACGGCAGTGCTTCCGTGTTAGAGAGCGTAATCACGTGGTCAACACACACACACACACACACACGAGAATAGAAACTGACAGTGACTGTTCGGTTTGACTGGAAAACACAGGTGAGATTGTATTGTTGTGTTGTTGTAATCATATTAAACACTGCACACTGGAGATCTGGCATCAGAGATCACAGTTAAAATTATTATTTAGGTCTATATCTGAACCTAAATCTGTGCATAATGTGCTTTAGTGCGGTGGATCTTTATACTAAGGTAATAGATCTTTAGATGTGATCATTAGACATAAGTTTGTACATGTGTCATACATGTAATCTGACCAGTGGGATTGTTCTCTGTGTTTCCTCTCAGCAGGTTTGAGACTGAAAGAAAACAAAAATGCAGCCGTCCTCCTGTGACACCTTTGTGGCTCTGCCCCCCTCCACTGAGGGACAACGCATCATCTTCGGGAAAAACTCTGACAGGCCCAGTGATGAAGTCCAGGAGGTGGTGTATTTTCCTGCCAAATCTTACGTTGCAGGGGAGAAGGTTGAGGTGGGTGTCACACAGACAGCATGTTATTGCCCTTCAACCCTCAGTTTCCTCAGCGAACAACCATTAACAGACTTCTGCCCCTGTGTCTTGTTTGTCTTCAAAGTGTACGTACATAGAGATCGACCAGGTTGCCCTCACGTATGCAGTGGTGCTGAGCAGACCAGCCTGGCTGTGGGGGGCGGAGATGGGTGCCAATGAGAAGCAAGTGTGCATTGGGAATGAGGCAGTGTGGGGCAGAGAGAGCGCTGATGGTGATGAGGCTCTTCTCGGCATGGATCTTGTCAGGTAAACCACCTGTAAACAGAGCTGTCTTTGTTGGTCCCAAACTTCTTAAAATCTGTATTTAATTTGTATTTCATCATGTCGACTCCGTAACTAGGAAATTAAGGTTAAGATCTCTTTTCCACGAGAGCCCTGAGAACAAATAAATAAACAACCAAATAAGAATAAAGGAATTAAGAAAAACTGATTGAAGAATCACATAAGACAACTAGAATGGGACTAAATAGACTGAATACCTCCACTAAGGCCCAACACTCTCTTTAAATTCAGCCAAGCTGCACCAAATTTCACACTGTCATATAGTCTAGATGTCAGTAATCCATATTTTCTAGATATTTTTCCTCAAGATCTATGAGTGTTTCCCTGATTGATCTGGATCAGACCAGATCTACCAACATTAGCGTGTACATTAGTAATATCTAAAGTAGCTACTGGGTGTTGTAATGTAGATGCTCACATTGAATGAGAGAAAAGATGTGAGGTAGTTTTTAAGCTTCAGCAATAAAACTGTAAAGAGGAAGAACATGAGATGTCTATTTCTAATTTGTGATAAAACATAACGCACTATATAATAATACATTTAATTTATATAGGACATTTCAAAGTGTTTTCAAATGGAAAAGAGAGTAAAAGCAGAAAGAGGAAGAAGTCAAACATCCTTTAATTCTCTACAAGAAGTCTAGTTTGAGTTTAATGTTTTTGTGGCGCAAAGCAAACTTTAATAACAAAGCATCAGGCTGAATTTCTTTTTCTTCTTCCAATGGCTTTTGTCAGTTCAGAGTAGATTTGTGAGAAACACGTAAAGCTGTGACCGTGCAATTTACACAGGCTCGGACTTGAGAGAGCCGACACGGCTGAGAAAGCGGTGGACGTCATAACTGAGCTGCTGGAGAAATACGGTCAGGGAGGATCTTGCATGGAGGATGAGTCCGGCTTCACCTACCACAACAGCTTCCTCATCTCAGACAGGAAGGAGGCCTGGCTGCTGGAAACATCAGGGAAGCACTGGGCTGCAGAGAGAGTGGAAGGTGAGAACGACCTACAGAAAAAGAGACTAAGTATCAGTGCTTGTTTGCTTTGCTCGTGCAATAGAATTCAAAATATGTTTTATTATTCAGCCTACAATATTTCTAATCGTAAGTGAAAACCACATAGAAACAAAAACGCAGACAGAGCTCCAGTCAAGATCTTGATAGGCTTTGTTTTTCTCCATATGAAAACCCAAGAGCTCAACAGAATTAATCACCACATGTGGCTGCAGAGGGCGCTGTTGCTCAGTTGATGTTACATAGTGTTGCTTCAAATCTAAAGCAGTGATGGAATGATTCGATTTTTTATAAACTAGAATGGTATTCAGTTGAGCACATACCTCTGCATACCTCTAGTCAATTCACTAGATTTACATTTTTATTTGGATCTGCACCAAATTGCAAACACTCGGTCCCCTAAATATGGCTGTTTAAAGATTAAAACACATTACAGGTCCACCAGATAAATTACTAATCACTATTATTTCACCACAGACATATTGGTTAATATCTGTGTGTATGTCTTCCATTGATTGGCAAGAAGTTGCAGCACTGATGCCAAGTACGCAGTATGTATAATGTATTGAAGTATCTCCATTAGATAGTTTGACCACTAGGAGCACTGGTAAGTAAATGTTTTTATGTATGTATTTATTTTGATGACTGATCCTTACATTTGACCTTTTTTTATTCATAGGTGGATATCGCAACATCTCGAACCAGTATGGCATAACATCTAAAATAGACAAGGAACATCCAGAACTGAGGGAATATGCACGGAGCAAAGGCTGGTGGGACGGAGAGTCTCAGTTCAACTTCGCCACAGTCTTCTCCTTCATGACCACGGCCAGAATTGAGGCCTCAGGGAGCCGCTACTGTGAGGGGAAGAAGTTGTTGGAAAAGAGCAGAGGTTTGTAGTGTGCACTTCACTGTGGAATATGAAGGGACAAAAAATGACAAATATAAATTAATGCAGAAATACATAGTTGAATACATAAATCTATAAAAACAAAAATGCAGATCTGATTCAGTGATGACAGAGATTATTTCTGCATTTAATTTCTGTTAATTCTTGTCCTTTTTTTCTTTTTAAAATTGATTTATCATTGATATATCATTGATATATTTCTACACTTTTTTATTTCTGTATTTCTATATTATTAAATGGATTTATGTCTGTATTTCTGCATTTATTTTTATATTTTCTATATGAAGTTATTTCTTTATTTCTACATTTCTGTATTCATTTATTTCAGCTTTTTTATTCGTTCATATATTTCTAAATATATTTATTCCTGTATTTATATATTTCTACATTTATTTATTTAGACTTCTTTTGTCCTTCATAGTGGAATTGTGGGACTATATCAGGCTAATCTAGTTTTATGCATGTGCTGGTTTTATTTCCTGAAGGCCACATCACAGCTGAGACCATGATGGGCATCCTGAGGGATAAAGACAGTGGCATCAACATGGAGGGCATGTTCATGACTACAGGAAGCATGGTGTCTGTGATCCCCACGAATCCTGCTCTGCCAGGGGTTCACTATTTTACAGCCACTCCAGACCCTGAAAGGTAAAGAACTTGAAATCCCTTTCGGCTGGTGAGATGTCTTTATGAATTCAGTTACACTGCAGTTTGTGATGATTCACTTATGACTTCTTTGTGTTTACAGGTCTGTATTCAAGCCGTTTATCTTTGTGAAACACACCAATCAGCTGAAGGAGACGACTTCTCCCAGTTACGGCCCAAATGACCCTGTGAAGAAGAAACCGCGCTTTCAGAGCAAGCCTGACCGCAAACACGAACTTTTTGTCAAACACCAAGTGGCTGACTGCCATCATCGACTCTTACAAGGTTCAACAATTTAATTCAAGCCCGCAGTTTGCCTACATGTGTCGATAAGTTCAGTGTGGTCACTGTCTGCATGAAATGTATTCATCTTCTTTTTGACTTTTAAAGGACAGAGGAAAGAAGATCACAGAGTCGATGAGGCAGCTGGAAAAGGAGAACATGTCACGGATGGAGAAGATTCTTTCACATGGTGTTGACGAGCCTGATTTTTACGCAAATCTGTTCCCGAAGTCTGTCCAGGAGGAGATGGCTGTGTACACCAAGAGCTGAAAAGCCTGAGACTTGACCTCATACCACTTCTCAAGGGTGACAGTACTAAGTCTGTGTGGTTTGTGCCTTTCAGTCCGGTTCAAATTCAAACATCATGCATGCATAATAAAATAACACCATTGTACAAAACAAAAGAAGCAGCCTTGGATACTCAGGCAGTAAGATGTTGCACAGAATGGACTCAATATTCTAATTACATTTATGCACTGATGACAAGATACACGATTTTAGGGTTCAGTTGTAAATTTTTATTTTTAAATAAATCACAATCTGAAATATACAGCCTTTGACAGACATTCTGTGCTGAACAGTAAATTAAATATTTTTTTATTAATAAGACCAAAATATTTGATTGAGTTAGTAATAAACTCAAATATTTGCACTTAAAAAATAAAAACAAGTTTCTAACTGCATTATATATATATATATATATACCTGAGTGAAACTTTGAATTATAGCAGCTCATACGAAAGTTCATGTAATAATGATAATGGCCTTTGTAATTTCTTAAAATGTTGTTTGCGCTTCTTGTTATTAAAAAAGTTAACGGATATAACAAGGCAATGGAAATACAGTAGACGTTTGTTTTTGTTGTTCAAACTGGTTGCTTGTTTTTTGGAACTGTGTGTGACTGTGCACTGCTCACACACAGTCCTGGTTAACAGTTCAATCCCTGTTTTATATCAGTGCAGAGTCATGCTAAGCTGCAGGGGAGCAAAGCAACATTATTTGTGATTAATCCTACATTGCCAGTTAAAAACTAACTGGGGAAACTAAAGTTAATCATACATTAAACTGACTAGAAAAAAAAACTATAAAAATGAACTAGGATTTAAAAACCACATCTTTCCCTTTTTTCCTTTGGCAAGTATCTTTGGTAGAAAAGCAAAAATAAAATCGGAGGTGTATCAATAGACACCAAAGATCACAATCTGATGTCTGTTTCAACACCCCACTGTGCTGTTGGGTGCAGACCAGGGTCTGGCACGGCAAGCTGAATTTTCAGTGTGCACTCTTAAAAGACCAGTGTCATTCCTCCACCTCACTTCTATGATCAGAAATTTGAGAAAAAAGAACCGTCGACCTTGATCTTTTTGTCTTATACTATGAAGCGGTAGTGCAGTGGGCTGTCTTGGAAGTCGTATTCCTGCCTGATGTGCTGGAGCACGCCGCCCTGCTGTAACTGCGTCCCGTAGAGCACCGCGTCACCACAGTCCTGAGCCAAGCCGACCTGCTGAAGCCACTCCACGAGTTCACAGCCGAGAAAACAGTCAACCGTAGCCCTCTTCCCACACCTGAAAGTCAAAAGGACCATTCACCCAAATGTCTGTTAACTTTTTGGGGTTTACAAGTGGCTACAAGACGCAGAGGATAAAGCAGACAGAGTCGAAAGACAGTCGTTGATTTTTAAAATATTTACGGAGTTTGCTTTTCACATATGAAGAACACAGCAGGAGATTGTCAGACATTTACTTATTTCAACATTTTCTATTTTCACATGGGCTCACTGACATTTTACCAGGGACCTGCTAAGAAACGTCCCGTAAAATATCAGAAGCAACTGACATGGATATTTGCGTATTTACAAACAGGCCCCCTGGGAAATTACAGGAAAAAGCCTGGTGTTAAGTGCATGTCTGACAGCAGCTCATGTGTGCTCTCACCTTCTCTTTTTAACAATGTCATGGAAACACTGGTCCTTGTGGTACTTGGTGAACTTGGTGCAGGTCATCCTGACTTCCTCAGGTAAATCACTCTGCAGCTGCTCCTCTCGCTTCCTTCCATACCAGAGTTTATACAACCTAAAAAAACATTCACAAAAAACAAAATTGAAAGGCATGTTCAAAGTACACTTTATAGTACAGTAAACAAGTACATGTAATATATACATTGCATGAAAAATGTATGTAGAGTGTGAGACTTTTGGAAGATAAATATTCTTTACCTCTTTTTAAATGGTAATATAATCAAATGCTTGTCCAGCCCAAATAGAGCAAAGGAGAGGAAACCCTGGAAACAGAAGGAATATCTTGACACTGGGTATGGTGCAACAACACACACACTCATATTCTTGGTAATACATTAACTGGCGCCAAACCTGTCCATAGTTGGCCACAGCACAGAAGAACTGCAGTTCCAAGTAGAGTCTACCAGGAACGCGGTTAAAGAGTAACCACAGGCAGCTGGACAAGTTCTGTCAAAGCAGAAATGACAAAAAATGTTTTAGGGGGAAACATTTGTAAACATTTTTTCAGATTCACAGAACCTCAAAACCACATATTGTAATGCTATTTCTTTTAAGTCTAATATTGTATCTCTTATTTTATGAGGTTTCTGAACAGGGTTTATTTGGCGAAATCTTTCTCTGATTACACAGGTCAGTCAATTGTCTGATTTGGCTCGTGATGCAGTGGATTTAATAATGCAGAGGTCTTCATGTGTGGAAGTGAGAGGTGGTGGTTTACTCACAGCAAACAAGCTGACAGTCAGCAGCAGACACAAGAGCACATGACGGGCCACTTGTCTGTCTGCAACCTGTTGGAGCTCTTCCACTTGGACAAGCAGGCAGTCGGTTGACACGCACCTATTCTCACACTGAGCTGAGGGGGGCAGCAGAACATAGATTTAAAAAACTGAATCGAACTGAATTTTTGAGAAAAGCTTGTGGTTTTCTTTATAACAAATTAAAGGGTTATGGTTGTTGTGTGTTGATAAGAGTGAAAATACATGTAAGTTGTGTATCATTACCATACCTGTGAGGTTGACTGGTGTGTTGTTCACATTTGTGCTGATGATCATATCAGGCATGGGCTGGGGCGGTGCACAGTCACATATGAGGCATGCTGATAACAAAGTGAAGAACGTGAGACTGACTTTGTGTCTGTGTTCTGATGATACCATTCCACCACACAGCATTCATACCAGAAGCCCCCCCCCCCCCCCAAGGCACATTCAGGTCTCAAAAATACAATTTTCTAACCAAAGGGTGGGTTTGGAGATTCATTACAACCCTGCTGTTTGTCACAAGAGAAAAGTACCGGTGTTGCTGTTCAGATCTCCTGGCGGGGTGACCGGCTCAAAAGGAGTCTGATTCTCTGGTTCAACTTCCATCACAAGGTCCTCTGCAAAATCGGACGAAGAGTTTCCCTCCAGGATTTGGTCATTCTGGGCCCAGCTTCCTCGACTGAGACAAACAAGCGAGCTGCCTCCCAGCAGTATGCTAAGGGCAGCTACTACTATGGTGCAGATTATCTGTCGATTGGCAAATATATTAATAGCATTCAGACTTTTTTAAGCAATTCTTAGCTGGTTCTCACACAAATCTCAGACAACAGATGACAGGATAATAATTTCCATAATGTTGTTACCTGTGGTCTGCCATAAAAGAATAATGAGTCAATCGGGTTGGATATTTTTGCCCCAGAAAGGAGTAACAGAGCAGTTACTAAGGCTGGAATCCTGTTAATATGAAGACAAAGTCAACAATAAAATCACTCACAGTATCAAAACCTGGTCAGTGACCTAGAATTGTACATGAAACATGCAGGAATGATTGTTTGATCATTTGCATTCAGCTGAGGGGGGACGAGCTACAATACAAATGTAAAGATGTTCATTCAACTTTGTTGTTTCATCAGGGATTTAGTTTCATTTCTGTTCAGATTACTATTTAAAGTGAATTACCCCCAGCCTGCGATTACCAAAACACCTGGTGAAACTTTCAGATCCTCTGAGCTTCTCATGAGCATGAGGGAAAGCGCTATTAAACCTAAAACGACAACATACAGATTATAGCATTAGCTAAACAAACCCATTTGAGTGACACAACAGTTACAGTTGAGGTTATTGTGATAAAGTAGGTGTGTTCAAACAAACCTGGCCACACGTAGGTACTGTAGAGTGAAGTACATAATAATGTGAAAGTCAGGACCTGCCCAATGAAGTTGTTTTCCTTCACCACAATGTTCCACAGGATCATCCCGATACAAGTTAGAAACTAGATACCAATACATGACAAGTATTAGTATTTTAAATTAATTCATGGCCAAATAACAAATATGGAGAGAGACCATGTGCTCACTTGTGCCACGAAAAGGTTGACTGTGAAAATGTGAGGTAGCCTTTTCGATTTCTTACTTAAAAACATGACGGCAATAGTCCACACCTGTCGGAAAAAAAACACAGATTCCAAATTATTCACGTTTACTTAAGCACAGACGCTAAATACAACTGATATGTAACTTTGTTGGCTGGTTGCTCACTTTGAAAGCAAAGGAGTGTTTGAATTACTCAACCTAATGACATATTAGGTTGAGTAAGAGGAGCAGAAAGACTAAGGAACAATTGAAGTACAAGATACTGCAGAAGACACTCAGGAAAATGTTTCACTTCTGCATTTCCTATCAACAGGTTCCTTAAAAGATTATCTGAAAGTGAGAATTAATGAGGAAGTGTACAGCGGTAAAACATTAACACGCACTCTAAAATGATGGTGACTTTTTCCATTACCCTTTGACAGTGTTACAAACATCTAACATGAAGCCATGTTCTTGCATTTTCCCTTTATCTCAAACTATCAAGTGTGAATTCTGCCTTATTCAGTAAACTATAGTAACTGACTTACATAAGGAGGCCAAACCACTTTCACTCATGAGGTCAAACAGGCTTTATAAATGCTTCATGAAGCTATTTTGACTGAATTGAGATAAAACACAATAAACCTACAAATCAGATAAAAGAAAGTCAGTTAGAAAAGATTGCCCAACAACAAGCGCATATAAATCACAATGAAGGGACTGGCTGTGACTCACCAGTAAAACTAAGCTCACTATGCTTATGTCAAAGCTGACACTCTGCAGTGAATTCATCAGAACCTGAGGATCCATCCTTTGCATTGTGAGCAACCAGGCAGACGCATACATTATCGGAGCTGAGAGAAAAGTGCTGATCACCATCCCAGAGGTTACCTGTTCAGAGGAAAATAAAAAATACATATGGTGAGCTACAAAGAACCCCCCCCCCCCCCCACAAAATGTGCAGTGTGTGAATGGCAGTAAAGTAGGTTGGTGTGTAGACGTCAACAACTCACAACTTCCAGCTCCGCGTTATAATAGACAGCATAGATAGCCACACTCGGCGCGGTGGGAAACACTCCATAAAGAAAGGCATAATTGGAGAGGCTGGAGTGGTTCAACGAGCTGGTGTTGCTGTTGTCCAACAGTTCCACCATCTCCTTACAAATCAGGGGCATTAGCAACCTGAAAGTCACATCAAAAGACTGGTGTCATATACCATTATTCCAGGGGTTAGTTAACACACTGTGTGAAAGGGCTGCGCTATTAAAATATTTATATACACAAGCTATTATTATGCCGCACACCCCTGAGATCTCTTAACATGTCATCAATTTGGTAAAAGGCTTGTGGTCTGAGAAAGCTCTGTGTCATCTGAACCATTGACGCTAAACAAAGTATTGGGAGCGCTTCAGGAAGCTCTCACCTGCTGACTCTCTCTCTACAACGTCTCATTATAAAAATGCAAAGTCACCTGATAACACAGAGTCATGACCATCATACGCAGATGTGAAGACATTGTTCTCACTCACAGTTTTGCGGTGATGAGTAATATCAGTGTAACAACTGTGGATCTGGTGAGTTTTCTCAGCTGGCCCACCATGGACAGACCCAGGTAGAACAAAGCTGCTCCCCCGAAAGCGTTGGCCAAGCCATCCAGGAAGTTAGCCATGAAGGCAGGAATTGTCTGGTGCAGGACAAAGTGGGCGACAATGCCGATGACAACCATGAATACTATGGGGTTCTTTAAGACCTGCCAAACCACAAGTCCCACTATCTGAAGTTTGCTCTGCTGGTGGTTTCCCTGATCCTTCCACTTCTGGATCTCACAGAAGGCAAAGCCGATGGGATTCAGAAGCATCAAGGACACGGGTGCAACCAGGTAGATGTACTGGAGATACTCTGGGTAGGTGTTCTGGTACAGGGCTTCAACTGTGGATAAAGATGAAGGAAAGTGGTTCAGTATGTTGTGGATTAATAAATGACTAAATATTGTGATGGAAATCTGGAAATACAAGAGGCTGGAAACACCAAAGTTATCTACGTGTATTTTAATAGGGACTTTCCGCAGAAAGGATCAACACAAAGAGTCACAAGGATCTCAGAGTGAAGATGGAGAACAGTCAAATACAAGGATCTTATATAGGAGGACTAAGGGCTGTCTCTCAGAACCAGTTCAGACTGGTTCTGTAGACGCAGGAGAGAGGGAATCTTGACATAAACAAATGATTAACATGTGTTTCCTAAGCAGACAAGCAGACATACATTCAGTACTTTAGAGAGTAAATAAAAGGCAAAAGGGTCTGACAGTTTTCAGGTCAACAACAGTTCAGACCATAAAACAGCTCAGGTCATAAAGCATTTGAACAGTTTGTTTATATATGCAGATACAGGTCATAAAAGCCTTTAGACAGGTCTGCAAAAGTTACTCTTCAACTACAAAATAGTTTTCAACCACTCTTAGTTCATTTTTCCAACACAATATATTTGCTAGCTTTACACATGCAGTCTCTTCCCTCCCCATTTATGTACCATTAGTACAAAAAGGTATTTATATCAGACCCTGTAAGAAAATATATTGCTTGCATCATAATTGCATCACACATGACTTGACAAACAAGCCATTGCAAAACAATGACTGGCTTAACAGTCTGCAACGGTTCAATTTGAATAAAGAGCAGAAGTCTGATGACTCAGACTAGACTCCTGCAGCAGAGAAATTGTTATATCTTTAAAGTTGCTGACGTTTTAGTCAGTGGGGTGAAAGGTAAAATACACTGACTGAAAACTGT
Organism: Verasper variegatus; assembly: GCA_026259375.1. Lineage (NCBI taxonomy): Eukaryota > Metazoa > Chordata > Actinopteri > Pleuronectiformes > Pleuronectidae > Verasper > Verasper variegatus. The sequence continues at coordinate 11,972,176 of CM048052.1, forward strand.
AAGAATAGCATGGCTTACTACTAAAATTGAAGCTGCTATAAATCATGCACAACAGAAATGAAGAACAACTGCTGACATTAATTTCCTTTCCATTTTAAATTTGCATGATTGCCAGTTAATCATTCTTACATTGGTTGGTTCATTTTTAAAATGTGATAATGTGTATGTAAACAGACTGTGAGCGCAACTCTGGATGATGCTGCCAAAGATTATATCAACATAAAATGTTCAATGGACTTTTGTGATATTGCTGTTGATGAAAATTAGATCGCAGTTATTATTTATATTCTATTATTGCCCAGCCCTACACAATAATATTATCCTTTTCTGCATAAGTTGACAATCAGGCCAGATAATTATACTAATATCAACGTTGGTAAACAAAGGTAGTTTACAGTCTAGATATTATACTTGTTTTATGATGGACGAACAAGCATCGAGACAGCATGATCCCAGCTGCAGCAGTGAACGAGAGGCAGTGTTGGTGGCAGCAGGTCTAAACCCATGACACTCACCTATAGGAAATCCCAAAGCAAAGTCATTGCTCTGTGTGGCGAATATTGAGAAGAGCCCAGCTTTACTGTAGCGACTCTCGGGACTGGCTACGATCAGCGTGAGGACGCAGACCAGCAGGAACACGGACACCTTGGCGACGAGGATGCTCCAGAGAAACGACCAGATGACGTTCCCGAAGTCCAGCAGCACCATGTTCTTGAACAGCAGCGCCGGGAGGGCGAACTTGGACACGAAGTTGCCGAGTCCTTTCGCCTGGGTGGAGGTGATGATGTTCGCCCTCCCCGCGATGTATCCGCACAGGATGATCCCGAAGCACTGCAGCAGAGCCGGCAAGAGCTTCTCGATGGACATGGTGGGGCTGGAGGAGAGAGCAGAGGGATCCGAAGCCTCCTCCTCCGCGTAGGAGAAGTTGAAGAAGCCGGTGGTGGTGGAGGTGCTGCCCGGGGGCTTCATCGCGCTCCGTCCGGTGACAGCTGATCATACCCGGGTTGAACTCACGCTGATGTCACGGTTTAATCACGGCTCGGGGCTAAAGGTAGAGTGGAAGTTGTCAGAACAACCCGCCCAGCCATGTTGTCAGGAGTTACTCAAGTGACCCTCACCTCTGTGACAGCGGCGGTGCCCTCACATGTTCCTGTTAGCACAGTTAGCCGGCTAGCTAGTGGCTAACGCCAACAGCCGGTGGAGGACAGAAGACGAAACTAGTAAACTAAACTATTATAAAACGAACAAACTTCTCCCTGGAGTCGGTCCACAGCTGCGGACATCTTCACGTGCCTCGGAACTAAATCTTCGTCTTCGTACTCCGAGATTTGTCAACACAACTTCACCAATCACGTGTTTCAACGAGGAGCAGAGGGGCGGGGCTTAGCGGGACCTTCCCACGCTGGTGTGTGTGTGTGTGTGTGTGTGTGTGTGTGTGTGTGTGTGTGTGTGTGTGTGTGTGTGTGTGTGTGTGTGTGTGTGTCAGTGTTCAACTTGGTGAATTTGTTATTTTAAACTCCTCCTTGTCTATCTGTGTTTGTTTTACTGTGTGAAGGATATATTTGGATGTTGCCTCATGTGCTCTAAGGTTATTTATGTATAGTCTATATTGTGTCAGGGCAGTAGTCATAATAGTCATTGGGGCACGTCCCCCCCAATGTTTAAATATGGTCAAATTGTCCCCGCCCCCCAGATAAACTGAATTGTAAACTGTCCGATGAATAATAATAATAAAACTGTTGCTGCTATGATGACAAGCAAAAAAGCATGATGGTGTAGTGCAGCTCATATACTGTCTCTGGCAGCTCTGCATGCGGTTTGTCTGATAGCTCTTTTCCACTTCCAGTTCCGGGCTGCTGCTAGTGCTGGTTCGCAGTAATATTATAATTGCATAACATGTTTATATTACCAAGCACACATTCGACTTACAATACAGTATTAAACAGTGTTTTAAATAACAAAATACATAAAAATTCATCTGGTGTGTTAATATTGAGTTGTGAGATTTTGGTCCCACCCAATGTTTTCTTCATGACTATATTTACTTTTTTATTATTTGCTCATCCCAACTCTCTGAATCCACTCTGTTGCTCAACATACTGCATGTCGGATCTTCCTGGAAAAATTATCCCTCCTCTGTCTGTTTTGTTCCTGGAATTTTTAATTTCCTTGAAGTTTCTCTTCTTTTTTACCTTGAGCTTTTCCCTTGCTTAAGGACAGAGGGTGTGTGGCAGACAGTTGCTCCAATACAGCAATACTGCCATTATATACATTTGTTTTTATTAGTAGTAGAAACCGAAGTTAATAATTGTAGGATTACAAAGAAGTAAAGATTGGTTAAGAGTTATTGCCAAAACAAGGTGTGTTCTCTGGATGTGTTCAGACCTGTACTGAGCTCTGACTACGAGAGACTGGAGCTCTCAGGATGAATGACAGGGTCTCAGCGAGTTGAGAACTATCAGGAGGGCCCTTTTAAAACCACAAGGGTTTCCCTGAAGGAGAATCTTTTTCAATGTATCAATAACATTCTTAACCCAACTGTCGGATTCTACTTTGTTGCTCTTTACTGCATGTCTGTACTTCCAGGAAGAACGATCCATCCTCTCTTTTTGTTTCTCTACCTTCACTGTCAGTCATGTGTAGTAACAAGAGCTACAAGTGCAATGGCAAATATTTGCATTTTTATCTGAATGTCAAATATAGTTAGTAGAAAAATTTGCACAGCTTCAGTGGGGAGTCGGTTAACACTATGTAAAGACAGGCATCGTTAGAGGAGAGGCTTCAGTGCTTCAGAGAGCAGGTGTTGTCCAACAGCTTCCCTGAGTGTAAAAGTATCAGCCTGTTACATCCTAACTCCATTGTGAGAACTGAAGTAAAGTCCTACCTCTACTAAGAGGTGATCATGATGGGAAAAAATGTGCTAAGTAACAATCTTGTCAGGAAAGTGGGTTTGGCAGCAGTCACTAATCAAGAATGCATATCATCCAGAAAATGGACAAAACCATTGTATTAAGTTGTTCCCTAAGACTATGTCTAGGGAACAAAATATTGAATCTAATAAAACATTTAAATCGTACACATACATTATATACCTTGACAAAAAGAAGAAAAACAACACTTAAGCAAACTAAATGTAAAATTTTTGTACATGGACAAAAGATCCATTCTTCAAATACCAGAGAACAGAACACAAGCAAAGATGTTGTTTCTCACTGAGCAAGAAAACTGGTCTTCGGTCAAACTGAAAAAACTTGAGAGCCTTCAGAGCATGCTCAGCTCAATGAGACGTCCCGCAAACACTCCCAACGTGCCGATGAGACACACGGCCATGAAGACGCACAGCAGAATATGATCCAACACCATGGCCACAAACTTCCACTCTTCAGCAGCCTGTAAAAACAGGGACAACATGTCAATACACACAAAGCTACACTCATATGTATATTAGAGATGTTTTCTGTGTGAGACAATTCATCACATTGTTGGATTCCTCATCTGATTTCATGGTTTCTGCGATGTACTTGACCCCTTCGATGGCGCTGTGGACGTCGGGGTTCTTAGTGATGGGGGACTGGTAGGGAACAGAAGTAGTCTGGTTGCCAGAGATGTCGGAGATGTCCATGTCGGCACTGTAGATGGTTTTATTCTGTTTTTCTTTGCCCGGGCGCTTCATCGTTGAAAAGAACATAATGTTGGGGATAGTTTCAATAAAAACCTGCCAGGAAAAAAAAAAGACAAAGGATAAACACATTTGTCAAGGAGTGTACAGCATCAGAGCAGTTGGATCTAAGTACCACTAGATGGCGACGTAATGCAAAGGGTGAAAATGGTTAGGACTAGTTTTCCAAGGCTTGGAAATGTGATAGATTCATTTGTTGTTGTTCAGCTCTCCAGTCAAAATGATCAGTCATCAATCTCGCACCTAGGTGAACTCACCTTGCGGACCCAGTCTGGCATCGTGTGGGTGCTCGGGGAGCGGTGGTGGGTGTTGATGACAATGACAGTGATGATGATGGAGGCGATAACGAAGACCATGGTGAAGAGCATGTACTTCCCAATGAGCGGCACAGCACTGGAGGTGGAGGGGATCAGCTCCACAATGACCAGCAGGAACACAGTCAGAGACAGCAGGACGGAGATACTGAGAGTCATCTTCTCCCCTGGGAGACACAGCAAATCATCTCTGTTAACATCATAACTGGATAATGTTTCTTATCAGGGACTCCTATCCTATATATCATTATAATAAATAATCCTCACATTATATTCAAAAATTAAACATGTCTTCAGCTGCTCTGGTCACAACTTGGTTTTGAGGGGTCACAGGGCAAAAAGATTGGAAACTCAGAAAGTTATTATATTGTTCAATAAAATGTGACCTTATTGATTCTGGCCTCGCTGTATTGGCTTCCTGTTTGTGTTTGGATCGATTTTAAGATTTTATTGATGTCTGGTAGTTCTAAGAGCCCGACTAGTGAATAAAGGGGATCATGCTTTTTGCTCCCAAATACTGGAACGACTTACCAGCTGAGATCAGACATGCTACATCTGTTCCTGCTTTTTAATCGCCTCTTAAAACACTCTTAAAAAGGTTTTCATCCCTATATGAATTTTATTTGATTATTTTACTATCTTAAATAAAAAGCTTTCATTGAATGAAGAATTGTATTTTATTCTATTTATCTTTTCTATTTTCTTGTTCCCTTGTTTTATCCTTTAGTGACACACTTTGTAACGTTTGCGAAAAGTCCAATACATTAAAAACTTAAAACATATTCTTATTCTTATTCTTATTCTTATTCTTATTCTTATTCTTATTCTTATTCTTGTACTTATTCTTATTCTTATTCTTGTTCTTATTCATAAGAATAAGACATTCTGTGTGTTTCTTTGCAGCGTCTGAGCTTGAAACGACATTTTGAAGTAATTGTGAAAATGGAGTCGAAAATGTGGAGCAGTCACATCAAACAGTATTCTCAGTTTTCTCAGGGCGCCGCCAACATCCAATCTCATTATTACGCTGCCACATGGGAGAGCTGTTTACACGAGCCTGGTTTATATGAGTATGGTACATACAATATATACTTTCCCCGTCATTCAATAAGTCCACCTCTAAAAACACAATAACGGCACTGTGCACCTACACAAGCAAATCATGTTTAAAGACTGAGAGGCTACTTTTTTTTTTTTATACCTGACCAACAATAGAGGAAGTAAACAGATTCTGACACCATTTCACATAAATAAAAGGAGAGACGTGTTGTTTTTGTTGCTCGGTAAGAGCTGTTATCCCTGAGAGAGTTTCTTTTGGCACAAGCTTCTCCTTCAGCTGAACACCATCCTGTCAGCGGCCATATCAGAAACAGGGATCAAGTGATGTATTATACATTAAAGCAAAGGCCTGCTTCTCAGACATGACAGCACAGAGGGACACTGGGTAATGAGGCAGGCCTGCACACTGGGAACACGGCCAGATGTGCACACGAGCGGTGCAGTTCCTGTTGCAGCCAGTGTAAATACAACTGAGACTGACGGGCTCCATTAAAGACGAGGATTTGTCGAACATGTTATCAGTGAGTATCAAGAACACATGGATAATAAAGAAATGAGCCATCACTGAGGTTTACAGGGGATTGTATGTCGATTATATTACCCTGGTTAAGACTCGCAGTTTCTCTGTTTTTAGTGTTTGTGCTAAACTAAGCCAACTGTCTGTTAGACGTGGTGTCAATCCTGTCTTAAAACTCTTGCTTTCATAGAACATCTTCCCTTGAGTTCTTGTAAACAACTGGACAATGTAAAGCCAAATCAAGCACAGCCTGGTTAAATCAGATGTTACATAACCTGTATCTTATGAACTGGAAAATACAGAAATAAATTGCTACAGGATGAGTAACTGGCTTGGAGACAATGAGATTTACAAGCAATAGATGCAATTTATGACATCCTGCAAAAATATGGAGAAAATGAACTGTGTGTGCATATGAAGACATAAGCTATGAAAAATCAACAAAGAGAGAGAGCTGTGCCATATATAGTATTGTCTATTCAGGAAGGAGGAAGATGGACAGTTTAATCCCATTTTACCCTTATGGGTATGTTATTATGACTTTCTCCAAGGAGGTTATGCTTTCGCCGCTGTGTGTTTATTTGTATGTTGGTTTGTTCGTAAGCAAAAATACACAAAATGTGTACAACGAATGACCAGTCAACCTGGTGGTACGGGTCAGGGAAGAAGCCATAACATGTTTGTGCAGATCTGGGAGATCTGAAACAGCAGGTCTGTCAACATACCAGAGTCAGTGGGAAGGTAGAAGACGAGGCCGGTCAGGAAGGAGAAGAGCATGCAGGGGATGATGACGTTGACGATGAAGTACAGAGGAAGCCGCAGCATGAGGAAGTGGTAGGTGATGTCCAGGTAAGGGGTGTCTGGGCAGCAGGCATAGTAGACCCAGTGCTTCCAGCCCCGGAAATCCTTCATCACCCACTCTCCACTTTCCATAAAGTTACTCAGGTCTGGGCGATCACTGTCCTGATAAAAAGAAACAATAAACAGGGTGAATTAAGGATGGTTCTTTAAAGTTCAAGTTGGCTGTCTTCCTTTTTAATATTTATAATATTGTAACCTGTAGATTTGATTGCACTAATCTCTCTGTAAAATGCTCAGTTTAAATGACAGATATGAGAGTGATGTGAATCCTCCATCACCAGAATGAGAATATGTGTGTTTCCCAACATGTAGAGCTACTCCCTTTGAGACATGTGTGATGGGAATTACAGGATTGACGACGACCAGGTTTCCATCGTAGGTCCAGGTTCCCAGCTTCATGCTGCAGTTCTGAAGGTCAAAGGGGAAGTGCAGCACGATGATTTCACAGTAGCTCTTGAAGATGGCAGGTGGGTTCCACGTGATCATCCCGGTGTACTCCAGCAGCACTTTGGTCTCGTGAACGATGGCAAAGTCACCGTCAGCGCTGCGGGCACAGACAGACGCAGGCAGCATCATCAACATGGGGGAGGGCAGTAAGTTAAATGTTAACGTAGGGGGACATATCAGTGCCGGAGGGTGGGCTGCCGCTGCTGTCACACTGCCCAGCCAACCAGCGCTCAGGATGGCACAAGTTGTTGTGGCAGTGGAGCTAGTTGTCAGGGAAAAACAGCAGTGTGTAAGATGCAGCATATGGTGCGGGGAAGGAGGGTGATGGGGGGGGGTGGGGGGGGGGGGGGGTGCAATACAGAGGCCAGATTTAGCCTGACGAAATCCGAGCTTTCACACGCTCCATACATAGCATAGGAAAGTGTGATTCAGGAACATCGCTGACAGGTGGGCTGATTGTTTGGATGCTTCTGGTCACGTATAGCTTACCGTAATGAAAAATGAAAGGATTTTATAAAAAAAAAAATTATTAAAAAATGACCTACAGGACATGGATCAAATATAGCCCGATGACATACTTGTTGTAGAGGACCAGATCAGGCCGCCAAATGTCAGTGGAGGGAACTCTGATCTTTTTGATGCCACCGTAATCCTCCGGGTTCCACTGCAAGTTCACATCTTTCCATTGCTGAGAAAACACAAGCAGAGCAATAGATAGTACATCAGTAATCACAATCTTTATTATTTCATTAAAGCAAATACGAGGTGAAAACATCATATACACTTAGATACAACAAGTTGGGACATATTCTGTAGAGAAGATTATAATTTAATTTAAAATAGGGCTTATCATAGATATCATCTGTCGCCTTTTCAAGCTCAAGGAAGAATGATGCAGCTCATATCTTTTATCATAATCTTACTAAACTTTACTGATTTAGTTTGAACATCAGTTCAAGCTTGTTTCCTCATAACAAAAGTCTTCATGAGGAGAAATTAAAACATCAGTGGAGCAGATGACGAGGATGCGCGACAGGATGTTTAATTTTCATGACTTATCAATATTTCTTTGTAATTTTTCAAGTCTATATGGAGCATGACAAAAATAATTAATGTCTAGGCATTGATAAATAGGTAGAAGCATAATAATGCATTTTTCACTTTCTCACCCATTTTTATTAGTACATAATTTAGGCTATCTGTAATATAAATGTGATATAATAATGATGCATATGAAAAAAAGAACATATTAACCGAACCTGTTTCAGTCTCACATTGCTGCTTACGATCTGGTTGACCTCGTCCTGTGGGTGCAGAGGAACGTATTCAGACAGTTGATGTGACAGTGAATCTTAATAACGCAGGAGGGTTGATATGAGAGTGACATGAGTCCTCACCACGCTGATGAGCTGGATGAGCTGGAGGCCCACAGTAACAACCACCGGGTCCTTGAAGTGGTTGACAGGACGGACAACCTTATTGTAACCGGTGAAGAGAATCTTAACTAGATTTGTCTCATCAGTGGAGCACCAGGCAGCGCCTAAAAGAAACAACACACGACAGATACAGGTGTTCAGATATAGTGGGTTATTTATTTTGCCAGCATTTTGATAGTGAAATGACTTATTTGGGGGGACAAGGCATCTGACACTTCAAGGATCCTCCTGAGTGTGTTGGAAAAAACTTGTGTTGTGCCAAAGTAGAATATTCCTTTAAGAACATGTGATACTTGAGGTGAGTTGAGTTACCATGAGCTGAAAATAGATGTGATAGTGAAAGTGTCATACTACAGGTGTATGACGTCTGTGTGTGTGTGTGTGAACTGCATTCAAGCACATGTTCACAAACATGTATACTGTCGTTAAAATGCACCGTGTATATATATAACCATGTCTATTCACTGTGTTGGGTCTGGAGTCTAAATTTGGCTGCACTGCATTCAAACATGTGGAGGCCCCCCAGTAAAGGCAACGTTAATAGAGATATTCTCTCCGCAGCATATCCGTCACAAGCTCGAGCAGGATCCTCTTACAATTTTCAGCTGACCTTGAAACGAAGGTCATTTTACAGCGACAAGTTGTTTGAGCAGTTGAATTCTGCAGTCGTTTAACTCGCTGAACTAAGGAATCGCCTAAACATAATTCTGCAGGTGACATCATCATGTGGAGACCAACAGGCAAAATTGGCTCATTAGTTATGTTTGTTGAATTGGATCAGCTTACAATGACCCGGGAGCAGTTTCATCGATCACAATTAATAAAGAGAAGGGTTAGTATTTTCTTTTCTAACCTTTTCTAACTTAACTTTACTTGAAACACAAGAGCTAATTCAAATACAAATGCATATGTTTATACAGGTTGTCAACACACATTTTAAGTTTCAAAGTTTTTCTGTAAGTTAGGTTCTTACCTGCTAGAATGAGCAGATGAAAAATGAAAAACACAGTATTCATCCTTGCCACTAAATCCAGAAGCACGATCCGACTTCAACACGCTGTCCGTTGATCACCTGAGAATTAAAAACGTTCGACCCACCTAAAACATTCCTTCAGCACTGGCAACTGACTTAATGTACAACCTCCAGACTCTCCACTGGCAACCTTGATGTTATTGTGTGGCAGCGGATGTGAGTGACTGACGGCCAATGCTTGTCATTTGAGAGGGTCACATACTTTGTCATCTGTTATAAGATCAACATGCCAGAGTAATCCAACACTGAAATATCCCATCGTGAACTTGACCACACACAACAAGGAGGTGCAGAGACGCAACACATGCGCACCGCCGTCAGCTCCTCTTGTATTAGGAATTAAAGACTTATGCTTCAGATTTGAACATCCAAATATAATTTTTAGACTCTTTAAAAAGTGTTTCCAATTATATGACATATTTATAGCTGTGGATTTTAAGCCTAAATTTTAAAATAAACCCCTTTCAAGTTCAGCATTTTTGACCCTGGAAATAATGGTTGACAAAAGATTTCCTCCCAATGTCTTTTTAGTAGATGTTGGAGCATATCACATGACCTCCATTAATACTAAATGTACAATGAACATTTATATTGTCTATTGCTCAGAATTGAGATTTTCTAATTTCTGACAACACTTAAGATTTAATGGATAAATAAAATTTTAACTATATGGTGGCCTACTCCTACAAGATTAAAAAGCAATAAACACATTCATTATTAGTTGTTTGGAAGTTCTACTGGGAAAAAAAAGATTTCTCCCTTGAAGCTGTTTTCATTTCCTGTAACTTAGTAAATTAGATGTGTGTATGAACAGTATGAATTTGTGTAGACCTGTTTATTTAAGATATATTCATGTGTATTTGTAAAAGTGTCCATGAAACAAAAATGCCTAAACACTAAAATTAGATTTAAGTCAAGTAGGATGAGATGAATCTAACAAACCTCGATTCCTAGAATTTAAATGAAGATGAATGGCAATTGGATGAGAGAGAGAAGCAGGAAAATGTGTTAATTATATGTTTTTTGTTGAATATGTACTATTTTTGTTTGATTATTCGATAAAAAACATTTTTGGGGGGAATTGTCTGTATGTTTAAGAATGAATCACAGGCTGCTTGAATATAATTGTATTATATAAGGCTTGTTAAATGTTTATAAAAGGACAAAGTAAAGTGTTACCAGAAAATATTTATTGCAGTTATATCTTGATATGACGATGAATATTTTGAAATGACTTTCAAGGTGCCTCTCACATCCAATTGCTGACCTGAGAATGAATAATAAAATGATGTTAGATAACATCAGATATTCAAACATTCTTTTGTATCCACGGGGCCAGGTGTTACACCCATGCCCCCCCCTTGGCTCTGCTCTACCCCACCCCGTCAGGCCCGTGACGGGTCAGGCAACTCAATTTCCTCACATCCCCAATCCGCTCAATCAGCCAGTCACTCAACCACAGGCCTCATTCATCTCACTTAGAGAAAAATGACCATTTTGGCAACGTCTGAATTAAGAGAGATTCGTCTCAAACCTCCCACCTCTCGCTCCCTCCCCAGTCACCTGAGTTTACACCATGTAAGCACCTCTAGCAGTCTCTTACTCAAAGCTGTGTGTTTATATCTGCTCTGCAAGTGTTTAAATTCTCATTGAATGTGGATGAAAGAGTTGATGTGATATCTGCAGGCGCTGGATTAAAACTGGACAACAAACTATGCCTTTATAAAGATTAAGAGGATTAGAGTTTTCACATAAAAGGTTATGATGTGTGTTGAGTTATAAATACCACATGATATAAATCCCAATATAAATACAGAAATGTTGAGTACACTGCATATTATTCCTCATTCATCATTTTGAACACTTATATGAACTATATATGAAGAGTCAGTGTTGCTGTATTTAATGTAATGGAAATATGTCTGCTTTTTTTTTTTAAATGCACTGTTTACAGTTAATTTTATGAATTTTACGAATGTAAGTTTTATGTGAATTAAAATAACTGTGATTATTTCAAGCTTTTGTTGGCGAGCAAACACAATAAATGTTTCCATTTCTAACACTTCACATGGCTGAGTTGAATATTTTCTTCATATTTCCACAATACAAAATGTATTCAGCTCAGCTGTTTGCAGAGAGGAAAGCATCACCAGCCAGTCAAGAGAGAAAGGTCACTTATCTCATGGATCACAGCCTTTCAGATTTACTCTCATTACTGTGAATAAGGCACATCCACCACATCATACATTTTGTGACCATTAATTCACCGCAGTGTTATCACAGATAGAAAGCTCGATAGCTTCATTGGCGCGGTTTACCCCCTTTTCACTCAATACCTGATGTAGATGAATGCATGATATATTTAAAATGGCCGATAATGGAGGGGGAGGCTAAACGGTTGGATGGAAATCCAATTTTGCCACACAATCACCAGAGACAAGTCTGAATTCAACGAACATTAACTCAGTGTGATGTGGTCACACAACCCAAGTGATTAAATGTCAAGAAGTGATTGCGACTCAGATGCTTTGTGGGGGAATTGAAGCACAAAAACCTAAATGCTGGGGGTCGCTCAATGTGAAGCTACAGACAGCACGGTATAGAAAAAACTAAATATATGTCTGTCCATAATAATTCTATATAAACACTTATATGTCCAAATTCACTGCTGAGAAAAAAATGGGATTTAATATAAAATGTTGTATATGATAAACATACAATCCAAACTAATCAAATTGAGCTTGAACAGTGTGCAGCAGGGATCATGTAATATGCCACTGATGGCTGTGCGTGGCTGCTTTATGGAAATTGCCTGGAAAGACATAACCTTTGGGTAATTAAACCTAAAATGCATAAATTTGATGTGACATTGTTTGCACATACATCCAGTAATTAACAGTCTCCCCAGTGCTACAGTGCTGCTGCCTTTAGGCACAACCTGTCATTATGAATATGCAGAACTGAAGGACTATCACTCTTATCTGCTACGGTCATTCTGTGGCCATATAGAAATATGTTGCTAATATAAATTTTCTAAAACTACAATAATTATAATATACAATTTTATATTACGTTTTTTATTTAAAGCATAAGGCTTAGGCTGAGTATGTGTTGTGTTTGTCAGCAATTCCCATAAAAAGACCAAAACCAACAACATGTTTTTTTACTTTACAGCTTCCCTGCACAGCCGATATTACAAAATCCCAAGTTTTCATTTGTGTTGTTGTTTTTGAACCAGCTGGTCACCAACTGAGTATATATGTAGTCCTATTTACATACTCGTAGATTCAACCGCCATTGTTGTACTGTATAACAAAAATAACCTCTAGCTTCACTGCACAGACAATATTTGGTTTTTCACACGATTTCTCCAAGAATATAAAATATTGCCAGACTTACTTTTATTAAAATAAAAACATATTGAAATAAACTGACTTCATAGGCAGCATTACACCTGCATCACTGCATCACTGCATCCCCATATCTGGACAGAGTCTATTTGTACATGACTGTTTACCAAATATGATATATGACATTCAAAAACTAAATTAGATAACAATAATTGCTATTTTCTATATAAACAATAGAATAAATGATCATTTAAAATTTGAAGGCGGTTGCCAGATTGGTGGAACACAGATATATATACATATATATGGGGCTTTTTTTCCCTTCTGGAGTTAGCGTAGACCAAAATCGGATTGGACATATTGGACTCACAATTTCCAAGTGGCAAGAAACTTTAAACATGCAGCTTGTTTCTGCTGCTGCCAAGTGGCCATAAAAAATAACGAATGCAGGTTTTCAGTTCAGACGACTCAGTAAGCATTTGATTTTGTCAGAGTAAGGTTTAATAAATTAAAATGATCATGCACAAGTTGTTTATAAAAAACATTACATTAAAAAAATTAAATTCACAAATAATGCTGTTTATAACAGAAATGTTACAATCAGGCAAAAGTACCAGTGTGTACTCAGTAACAGGAAAGGCTCATTCAACTAAGCACTGCAGGTTACATAGAAACAGGAGATAAAAAAATACAGCATCATAGAAATTACCCCAGAACATTTTTTTTTTTTTACATCCAGCTATGCAACGTTTCACAGAAATAACTGCGCAGAGGCAGATGGGAATGTGAACTAAAACTTCTACAAAATCGGACAAAAGCAAAATCACAGCGCTACTCGATGTTTAACACATGCTGGGTCACCACTACAATGCAACAAAGACCTCGCACCATGCATGCTGGTCTGTCAGCTTCTGAAAATCCCCCGACAAAAATGGGGAGACAAAGAGTACGTACAAGTGTCAGGTTCATCATCCACGCCCAGCACAGGGGAGGACAGATGTTGGGTCAGCACTAGTCCATACACAGGGCATTACAAAAAGGTATCAATAGATGTAAAACCATAGACTGTATTTAAAGATGGATGATGTGTCTCCACTTCTCTTGCCATTATCCAGAAGTGAAGCCAAAATGTCCCGGATACAAACGCTGCCATCTTGTGCATTTTGAGCCAGAGTCTGCAGAGTTGTAATCGTGAGTCAGTCTCAGCTGCCAACCAATACATTTAATCCCGTTGTTATAGCTTCAAATAACAAATTAAAATCAAAAATAGAGAGAGAGAACATCAATTTCAGATATTTTTAGTTAATCCATGTCCCATCCACTAACATGGATGAGGAGGGATATACTGTATGACCAACACTGCAGCCAGCCATCAGGTGGCGATCGAGGCGCTTTGGCTTCACTTTTGGGGAGCCATCTTGTCGTCCATCTTAATATACAGTCTATGTGTAATACCACCAGTAATCAAGTCTTTATACACAAAAGAATGATTAGAGGGCTGTTGTATAAAAGTCCTGATCTGTGTTTAGAAGAGCACGTCTTCGTTTTTAATGAGCGTCTCCACCACCTGTCTCTGGTAGCGGATGTCGTTGAGCGCTGTGATGGCGTCCAGGTCCGCTGCGCTCATAAGGGTGGGCGCGAAAACAATGGCGAGGTTCTCTGCATTCATCAGGTTGAATTTCTCATTCTGCGTCACCCTGCAAATATGAATACGAGTTAGAAACTTACACCAATTCTGGAAAGGAAGGAGTTCTAAGGACTGTATGAATATAATGTTATTATATTGTTGAGGTCATTTTGGAAAGTTATTGAAGGAGGTTGTGTTTTTGTCTGTTTGTCTTTCACAGATTTCCCAGGGAATATGCATGAATATATAAAACATTGGGTGTATTAAGGGGACTGGTATCTATTTGATTGGTCTATTGGGCCTTGGCAGTATGTGCTCTTCTGAGTGCTATTCTAACTTTACCGTAGATCTACTTTCTGTTTAGATGTAGGATATAATGAAGGTGCTGTAGAATAGTGACAAATGACAAAAAAATAAAAACCCATTTTCTTAAACCCCCTCCCTCTTATCATTTTCACACAGTCCCTAAGCTCACCTTTTTAAATGTGCCATGAGGTACTTGAGAGTTTCGCTATGTGATGGCGGCAGCAGAGCGAGAGCCTCGCGGAAAGCCTCCAGCTTCTTTTCTGGGTCTGTGAGCTCTGGGAAACCGAAAAGAGCAAGCTGTTAGAGAGAGAGGCAGGAATACACTCTCCGACCTCAGAGGACGCAATCAGAAATCAATGCAGTTATCTCCTGTGGGTGTAATAAAAGCCATTAGTCACTGAGTGGAAGTCTGAAGAAGCCAAGCTGCTTGATAGAGTTTATGCAAATTAGCCCTCTGCTCTCGAGTCTCTGGTTGTACTCACTTTAGCCGTTTTCAGACACCGGGATTTTTTTTATTGCATTTCACATGTGAAGAAAGCAGCAGGAAATTGTTCTGGTCGGACGTGGAGGAGGCAGGACGTGACTTATATATACTTATGTGAAACTAATGTATTTTTGTTTACATCACATCAATGTTGGAATTGTCCATCATCACCAAACGCTCTCAAATCTCACTGTCTTCTGCGTGCATGGTACCTCTGTTTGGTGTCTGTCGCATGTTAGAAACGTTTTCAACGCGCCCATTCACTTGTGGTGAATCCTCCTGACAATATCTGGCTTTATTCTCACATGGGCTCACTCAGACATTTTACTTGAGGGTAAAGTCATGCAAAACGTCTGGAGTAACTGACTCTGATGTTTGCGTTCTCACATACAGCCCCTCCAGATAATTTCAGGAGAGTATCCAGAATTCAGCTTTTTGTCACCACATCGAGGTAAGGGCATACAGTTTAATAGCGACTGCCTGCCATCTTTAGCTGCATCAAAGACTAACACACTGAACAGAAAAGGTGCGTTTCTGGCTAATTTGTCAGGTTGGGACTCACTGGCAGCCTCGATGAACCTGGGGTAGGCGTCGTACGAGACGACGGGAACGGGCAAATCCCTCAGGTACAGTTTGAGTGCACCCGTGATGATATTGATGTCTTCATAGGCGTTCACAGAGATGTCTGTCTTCTCGCCATCTGTGAGGATGTGAGAGGGAGTAAGGAAGATAAGGAGAAAAAAATTGTCACACTTAAAGTCGTTCACATCAGCACTTTCACATCACAGTGTGAATTGAGGAATGTGAAAAAAGATCTCCTCTCAGTCTGTATTTTGTATTTTTTTGCAGAGTAGCTGCTATCATCCGCCTGGCCTGTTTTATTCTGACTTCCCCTCGGTTATGCATGCTTTCCGGAGCAGGCCATGGCCTACTTGTGCTGGCAGACTGAACATCACAGTGCTGTGAGCTGGAATGACATTCTGTCATGGATGATATCCCACATGCGGATCCGGCTAAGAGTTTATCCCACTGCTGCAGGATTTTCTTACAGTTAAAATTCATACTGCATTTGGCCGAGACAGGCTCGTTCTCACTTAGACTACTACTGAATCCCAACCCACCGGAGGAGTCTTTTTTTCACAGCTGCGTTTGAGGGAGAGAGAGTATGTCCAGGGTTTGTATCTCCTCAAGTCACCTCTGCCTGCCACTGAAACCCTGCGTGAGAGTGTCATGTCAGGATTGGATCTTCTCTCCCAGATGGACACTAATCCTTCACTAATGTGTCACTTTTTCATTAATCTGAAATGTTCTGTGACTGTTAACATATCCACGCACGCAACGTCAATCGTCGGGGTTGTTGTTGTGAGCTGACAGAAATCTATAACACAAGGGAGATGTACCTTTGTCGAATGCCATCTTGACTTCCTCCACTGAATCGCTAAATCCAGATATCCTGTAGAGGCCTTCAGACTTCAGCCCTTGAGGAACAAACAAGAAATAAACAACCTTTCAGACATCGTCAGGGCTGTCAACGGGTAATGTAGAAAAATTCACCTGCACACATCGCCTAAGGTCATTTAGGGAAATGCCATTAAACGCTCTTAAATATGCATAAGAAATTAAGGATAAAATGTCCACAATGTCACACAAAGGAACATCACGGGCAGATGCAAATAGTTTTCTGCATCACTGGGCAAAATAATAAAGACATAAATCAAACTTAGCCACAGATGTACATATATTAGAGGGGAGACAATGAGGGAGCGATGAGTTTCCTACATAGCCGAATGATTTAAATGAAAGACAATCAACAAAGGCAGCAGGAAATGGACTAATGTATTCCTCATTACAGGTTCACAATTACCAGCAAACTCATCAGTCCTCCCAGTCAACCCCCCCGAAAACCCCCACCAAAAAACATTTAGTCAGTTATAATAAAATATGCCTTTTAACACTTCAACCTGCCCAGTATATATTTTTTTTATCTTTTACTGTAACTCAAACTAAACCAGTTTTATAACAAGCATAATAAATACAGTGATAAAGATTTTTAAAACTTATTTTCATATACGTTTTGAAGGGGTTGGAAAAAATATATGTTGAAGTGATTAAATAAATAACTATTACATTTTGTAAAAATACACAATTTTATAATAACTTTATATAAGTTTAAAATTGGGATGTTCAAATAGGACTGGTTCAGTTCAGACACCAAGGTTGAGATAAACATGTTAAACTTGAACATTCAGAAAACTATGTATAAACAGTCAGGCCTCTGTCTGTCTGAGGTCACAGGGTTCTGTTCTGTCAGTCACATGATCTCCAAAAAAGGAGTTTAGTAGAGAGAACATATCAATTTGTGAAAAATAGCAAACTTCCTTTGAAATGGTAGAAATAATAGCCAGTAAGAGACAATAGAAGTAAATTATTTAAATGCTTTAAATTCATTGACATTTTACTCTCAACATAAAGTATTAGTGTGATTAAATTTCACCATCACTGTGAGTATTCAGTTGCCTATAAGATTATTACTGTTCTCTGCTTCCATAATTCCTCCTCATCAGTATGCAGCATTTCAACTAAAATCCCTCAGTGAAAAGCCATTTAGCACATTACAGTAAATCAGCGTGTAGTTTTTAAGCTGTTAGGGCTTGAAATTTATTATATTACTATTTTAACTTTATTGCATTTAACAAAGTTTCAAACTGTATTTGAAACAAACATCGAACAAAGACACACACACACAAACACACACACACAAGTGTCCTGAACAAACCTCTGGACTCGATCTCTCGTATGCACATGTCCACCACCATGGGCCGCGCTGTGTTATAAGCCTTGACCAGGGTGGTGAGGTCACAGCTGTAGACTTTACGGATGTGTCTCAGGTCGGGCTTGCAGTCATTGGGGACCAGAGAGGAGCATTGTTTGTGGACGTTCAAACCACAATCTACAAAGAGAGAGAGATGCAGCAGATTGAGTTGATGACTGTCTGCGGATGAAAATTTGTCAACCAGAAAATAGAGTCAACAGAATGATTTTGTTGGGTTCAGTCATTAAATCTCCGAGCTGCAGACTATTATGTACATTTAAATTCAATATCGGGTTCTTGGTTGATTGCTTTCGTGTGTGTGTTTTGGCTTGAAGAACGGAGTTAATTCCCCTGATCAATACTTGGCGCTTGAATGTCACAAGACCACTGGAGAGAGCTTTCTCTCCACCATACGTGTGACCTTGGAGTCACCTTGAGCATTGGATAGATCCAAAGTCACCTCGAGAGGGCTATTTACTAATCACACATATCAAAAATAGTCCAAAAGGACCATAATTAACCAGAGGACAAGACAGTAATCTTGTTATGTCTTTTCCTACTTTGAATAGCAGGCAAAAGAATTTAATCAATTACGAGATAACCCAGTGAGGAAATTCAGTTTTCAACAATTTTTCAAAACTACAGAAATGTAAGATATATAAATTCATTTCTTTAAGTAGTGTATTACTCATGATGTCATGTGTAAGTATCCCACACTGTGTTTTGTCTTTAGTCACAGTGGACAGGGCTTGAGGCTCCGCTGTACCAGGGCAGGATTCACCTTGTGGGGAACAGAGAAGCCTGTGGAGAGCAGATGCACGGGGAAGACTGCAGCTCTGCTTTGTAACAGAGATGCATGCAGGGAATTAGAGGAACAGTGGAAACGCTGTGGCCTGAAGGAGGGACAGTGAGCACCGCTGCGCACGCTCTATTCTTCTCCAGATCCAAGCTCACACACAATGGCAGTGGAAGCAGCAATAGAGGCGCTGCGGGCTACACTAGACCTAGTTTCCCAGACTAAAATGGGGCAGCTCTTCAAGCTCTTAGATCTTTTGAGCTCTCTCCAAATTCTGAACCGTTTTTTTTTTTGTTGTTGTTGAACAAATGCCATGTGCGGTTTGATTCCAAAACCGTTAACAAAACCACATTTTGACCCCTTATAAGAAGTGATACTTTTCAACATTGAATAAAAATTGCCAATGAATCCATTGCCTCTGCAGGACCTCAGACAATATCTAGATTAATATGGGTCCCAGGAGAAATTCAGGCAGCCTGCATTTATATTCACTGATGCAGAAATCTAATTACCTTAAGAGATGATTCTCTTAAGGATAGGAGACAGGCAGTATAATAGAGGAGATCCTATCATCACGCAGAAGTCTGCTGAGCTCCTGGCGTCCATGTGAGCTCACCGAAGGCCCTGTGGGTCCCAGGTGGGGCGAGTGAGGGTGAGACAGGGGCCCAAGGGACACCAGGAGCCAGGAGACAGGGGGATGCTGCTTCACTGCACCATCAGCTGTGTCTGTGTTGCTATGGGGTTATGGGCGGCAGCTCTGTTTCGTGGAGGTGATGAGAAGAGGTTTAATGGTGGCTGGCTGCTAATCAACACATTATCGCTGTGTCTGAGTTACCAGTTGAAACCGGTCTCTCTCTGACAGGACCTGAAGACAAAGCACCACTCGTATTTTTGTTGGATGTTTTGTTTTTGGTTCCTTTTTCCTCCAAATATTTAAGTTAAATAGGGGTTGAGCTGCGTGACCCAGCTCTTAAGTTGAAGCCGCCGTGTTCTCATGTGTGTGGAAACAGAGCTCTTTCCCCACGCTCCGAGCTCTGCTCCTCATTAAAGAGACATGCCAGCTTTGTTTTCCTTCATGGGCATGATGGGCCGAGGCTGGGGGGGCGGACTCTGATGAGGAAATGTGGCACAACAAGCTCAAGCAGAGGCTGGCTCTTTGGCACTCGGCCCAAAAAACAGTTCTCACATTCAAAAAGAAGAAAGGGGGCGGTGGAAAAGGACTTTTTTTGGTATGCAAATTTGATCATCATGTGAGTCCTCGCTGGCCTAGATTCTGGGAGCTGTGGTCGAGTCTGAAGGAATGGTGGTCTGCCAGTGGAGGAAGCTGGGCTCCAAACATACGGGGCCCTTTATTTTGATTGTTGTCAGCTTTCAAAACCCAGACGTTAATAATTGATATCAGCGCTCGCTCAGATTTGTGTGACACACTTTGTTTCATCAATAAAACATCAAACACACATCAGACTGCATCATCGCTCTATTCTGGGAAGGGAGAGGAATTCTAACGATGGATACGACAATGAAAATCTCTGGCTGACACGAAAAGAGACTAATATAACAGGACCATTTCATTTTAGTCCCAGGACTGGATATGAGTATATTTAATCCATCACCCAATGTAAAGAAATATTTATAAAGGCTAAAAATTATTGTTGTATTTTTATTTTTTAATGGAATAAGGGGCTCATTGTTTGTCGAGCTCGTTTGCCATTCGTTCCTCAAATTAAAGAGACTGGAGCTTAAAAACAAATTGTCTTCATATGCAAAGGGGTTGTAATTAGCTGTATGTTGTGTGTGTGTGTGTGTTGTCTGGTTCATACTGCAGCAGATGTTTATCTGTAAAATGTATACAGCTTGTTATTGTCTGACGGATGCGAGTACTCGCTTGCGAAAAGGAATAATGAACAATCCTATATAATCAGTCACCATCTCTCAAAACCCATTCTTCTGCGTGTTTGATTCACACCATTCACAAACCCCATGAAGAAAAAAGTGGGTCAAAAATAACACTCAGCCTAAACGTATCAGTTGCATCACAGCTATAGAGCCACCACGTCCCTCAGTCTATTATACAACCCATAATCCACAAACCACTGTTGGGATTTGGGATTAAAAGGGAATAATCCAGCACCAGATGCACTAAAAACCAAGTAACCTATATACAGTGTAATGCTCACTTTGTACATGAGTGTAGTGAGGGAGTGTTGTGAAGACATGTGTTAACGTATAGAACATCACGTACCGGCACATTTGACCCCCTGGGCCATCAGTCCCCACATGAAGCTGGCACAGTGCTCGCACCAGTGAGGCCCTCGGAAGGTGTGGACCTACAAAGGAGAGGAGGATAGTGACAGACGTTAGTGATGAAGAGCGGCGTCAAGGCAGCGGGTAGTTTACTCGACAGACACCTCATCCTCCTCCTCCTCCTCCTCACAACAGGCCCGAAGACCTGAAGGTGCTGCCATCTTAAATGAGGGGGAGGAAGAGGATTGTTGTTCACACAGACCCTCAAACTGACAACACTGAGGCGGGTGACACCGAGCACGGGGAGGCCAGGCCATTATGGCACAGTAGGGTTTTGACACTTGGTGGACGTTGTCAGGGACATTTTTGCTATGGAGACAATAAGAGGAGCCGGGATGCTCGTGTAGAGCTGGGAGCCACCGCTCTCCACCAGGTAACAACAGCTCAGCCAATCAGGGAGGCCTGTGGGAGCGAGAGCGAGCCACAGCTCCCCCGGTTCTTCTGCACGAAGTCAATAACAGATACAGGCAGAGGAGACGTTTAGCATAGAACTGCTTTTTCTGTCGTCCACAACCCTGTACATGTGACCACTGTGTCAGGAAAAGTAATGATCAGTAATGAAAAGTAGTGATTTTCATGTTTACAGGATATAAAAATATAAATCTCATATCTGGTCAATTTGTTCTTTTTTCAATTTCATATGATCATATAATTATTCTTTATTCTGCCTTTGACCCATCGTGTCATGCATTTTTATAGGTAATAAAAATGTCTACGTGTAGCTGGTTAGTGGATTCACTTAGAGTAATTAATATAAGAGGTTGGGATATAAAATGTAGGAGTCAAACTGAAGTGTCGCTTTATAGTGTTGAATAAAAGCCATTTCTGCATAATCCAATTTAATAATTCAAACAGGAGACACAACACACTACATATTTATGTCTCATGTTTTACCATATAGAGGACGATAAAGCTCAGTATGTTTATCAATGTGTTTGACATGGAGCTCACTTTTAAAAGTTTTGAAGTTAAACGATTTCCCATTCTATGTTATTAAAGTCTTATTCTACATTTATGAGGGAACAAAGCAGCAGAGAGAGACCAGTGAGCATCAGCAGTTTGAAAGCCTTGAAGGTAATATTTCACCCCCTGCTCTCCATCCCATTAACCAGCCAAACCAGGAGAGTCAGCGTGAGCCAAACAGGGATACACTCCTCCACTGTCTCCCCTCTCGCTCGGCCTAATCTGTCCATCTGCTGCTCAAAACTAACAGCAGTGGTCCACGGACCGCCCGACAGATTTCCTTTTGATGAAGGCTCACTGGACAGACCCAAACAGCTCTGTTTTTCAATCTCTCTTCCGCTCAGTAACACTCTCACCCCCCCACCCCCCCTCTGGTTCCATCAACCTCAAGGGAAGCCTGAGCAGCAGTCCTCAGGCCCCACATGACGAAATTAAATGAAATATTTCTTGGAGATACAACAGCTGACAAGAGTTCTTTGAGCGGATTCGGCCTCACCTTGAAGTTGTGGACTTTCTCCGATTTGGGCGTCCGGTCGCTCTCCCTCAGTGTCGCTCTGCGCACCAGTGAGGTGAGCTGTGAATAGGCGAATAGTTTAAGTGGCTGCCAGAAAGCGGCTGGAGGTTTCTGTGGCCCCATCCTCATCCCCAGAGCGGCAGCCAGAATATCCTCCTGATTGGCCTCTCGCTTGGCCTTTTGCACCAGGGACTTCTCTTCCTTGTGAACCTCGTAGGACTCTCTGGATGGCATTCTGCTCCTGCTGCTGCTGTTGTTTTCCCAAACCAGATGATGGAACAACCCCAGTAGAAAAGTAGGAAAGATGAAGCTCCTTGATGCTCAGAGCAAGTCTGTATCAAACGATATTACTTGCATTGTCCCAGTTAAACAGAGACATCACAGACAGCAATTAAAACAACAAAAAAAAGAGTCTGGAGTCCAAAAGAGAAAAAGTAAAGCAGTGGTCCTTATTAAATCCTCTCACAGCAGTGACAGTGGATCAAGTGGAGCCCTGTGTAGTAGGAGCGCCAGGTTTTATACAAAAGAGGTGCAGCCCTGGGTGCTCATGTGCTTCTCTGGGAATGTGTGTATGCAGATGAGCTGAGTGGCCGCGCTAATCCTCTCCTCCCTGTGCAGAGCTGATATTCTCCCTGGAACAGAGACGGCACAGTGTTGTGTACGGATGCTGCTGCTGCCGGGGCAATCAGAGCGAGGGGGAGGAGCGCAGGGGCGGACCCTGTAGCAGTCACAGCAGATTAAACGCATCCCACCAGCCAATAGCAGCATGGATGCACTTGCTGTATGGTATCCACTATGCACCCCGCCCCCCACACGACCATCTCCATCAGATATCCAAGCCAGGGAGAGGGGGTGTGTGTGTGTGTGTGTGGGGGGGGGGGGGGGTTAGGATGAACTGAGAGTGGGACGATAATGAGCAATGAATGAGTCATGCATCAGGAGTGGGCTGCAGCCGGCAGGAACTTGCGACAGCATTGGGCCGTTAGAGAAAAGAGAGGGGAGCTATTTTCAAAATCATGTTGCCACAGAAACTGGTCGAGGCCGGGACCACAAAAGAGCGAGAAAGCCAAAGCACAGAGCACCCACAGGAACACGTGAGGTCATCCATATTAACCCACCTCTTCATACAGAGCGGTGCTCCAGCTTCCATTCAGATAAAATACATTATTTGATTTTCAGCATAATCTGGATGAAAAATAAAGCAAGGTCATGAAATAACAAATAAACAGAAACATAAAGGAACTCCTTCATAAAATGGAATATTGCATTTTAATCAAACCAGCCATGATTAAAAACAGCTTTATGCATTTATTCACCAACGAGAGTTTGAAATCGCAGCGCTCCCCTTGAGAGGATGCATGTATATCTTTTATCCCTTTAAGGATTTTTCCTCAGTGTTTTTTCCAGATTATGTGAAGCACTTTGAATTTTTCCTTTGTGTATGAAACATGCTTTGTTGTGATGATGCTTGAACCAATAAACAATGTAAATATCGCCCCTAAAGGAATCACAACATTTATTTCAGATATCATATATCATTCCGGTCAATCATTTGAAAAATCTATATTCATTGACAGCAGCAATTTATCTCATCTTAAAGAAATAGATAAAATATACAAGAGAGAATTTAGAAACAGAGGCTTTTTCTGTCTTTGTCTGAAGGTTCAGCTCCTTGATGTTCACACAAACCGAGCGTTGTGTTATGTGTATGCAAATGAAGTATCAAATACAGCGCGGCACACGGCGATGTGGGAGAACGGATCCGCAACCTGCTTCTGGGTTTCACACTTCGAGTCAGATGTGATTATGCTCCCACGTCTCTGAGCCTGATTTAGACTCAGCTGTTAAAGTGCTGCTTCTCACCTTTATGGAGCGCAGCAGGAGACGAAGTGACTGTACCAGCTCGCCTTCAGAAGTCAATGAGGAGAGATGCTGTAATGTGCTGCTGCCCGACCCTCAGCAGAGAGGTACCACAATGTATATGAACAGCGGTGGGGGGGCGGGGCAGAGACGTGGGGGCTTTGAGCATCGTTGTACTTATGTAGAATGGCATTCACCAAACTGTGATGTCTGACAGGAACATGAAAGATGGGGAAACGCAGGAGCTTCCCGTGCAGCTTTGCTCTTCTCCTGCTCGGTGAAGACTCTCTGCTCAGGAGGGCACCTGAGAGTGGTGGAGATAAAAGGACAATAAGAGCCTTTTATATGCACCGCTTCAACCGCTCAGACCCCGAGCACTTTAGAGGGGTTGGCTGAGGCCTAATTGTGTTGCCTGCTGTTAAGTGCAGAATGAGCGCCTGACTCCCAGGATGTGGTTTACTTTGAACGCAGCTCTAATTGACACTGATTGATTTGCTTGTTTCCCAAACATGTCCAGAGATGGGACCCTAGAGGATGGATGGATACGTGCGGGATATCTCTTTACATCTCTGCAGCATCCATCTGTGTCCGGCCTGGACATCTGAGCTTATCTGAGAGTTTGGCTCCTGCCTCAAGTAGGGGTTGTTCAGTTCAATCTTAGTATTATAAAGTTTTAAACTGATTTGACTCAGAAACTGGAACAAAGTCAGAGTACATCCACACTAGACTTGTAGAGTCAATAGAACGGAGAAGTTTGGAAACACTGCATTTGAATCTGGACGCACAGAAACGGCGATGTTTGGAAACGATAACGTGGACAGTCACAAGCGCTTCACTGATTCTTCAGGCTCAAATCAACTGGTCCAGTTCCAGAAGAAAACTATCTGCACCAGCCTTGGTTACCAGTATAGAACGGCAATCAATCAATTACAAGTGTTACTAACTTTGTTGTCTTTGCTTCTTCTTTGCTACAACTAACTGTAGTGCAGGTCAGTTTTGCAATCTTCAATGATACAACTCCTTACATGCGGTGGAGATTTGCTATTATTCAAACAATTCCTGTGGAGACCAACATGCACATGCCCAGTGTGCGTTTTCAGGTGTGTTGTATGGATGGGGATTAAAACTGATATGGAGCCAAACTGTATGCCCCCCCCCCCCCCCCCCCCCCCCCCCGTCCCTCCTTTGAGCCATTAAGCTGCTGAACATTGTGCTGACTATTTCTGTGGGTAAGGAAATGTTCCTCTAATGCACAGCTGACCCAGCACGGACATGAGGATCCATTAAGAGGACATTGGTACATATCCGCTCCGACTCTCAGGGCTACGATTTCTATTCCCGTCTCTCACATAACACACTTTGTTGGGGTGAAATAATGTCAGCTCACGGCTAACGCAAAACATCACAACAAGTTTCAGCGACGTTCGACACTAAAAGCTTCTGAATTGATGTCAAACCCTCCTGATCCATCGACTTCATCCTTAGGGAGAAGCAGAAAATCATTAAGTTACATAACGTTACATAAGCAGAATTTAGAGCAGGATGACGAGTGTGAGAGCGAGGAGATGGCGATGAAGGCCAAGAACATACAGGAGGGATGTCAGCGACTGGGATGCCTGCACACTGGGAGTTTTCACTGTACATAGCATAATGTGTGAAATGTATGAAATAACAAATTAGAGTCTTATCAGCATTACTTCTACATCCTTTAACTGTTTAAAATGCAGCATATAATACGTAAATACACATTCATTTCCCAAGCATTCGATAAGGGATTTGGGAAATGATTTAAAGAGTGTTGAGAGTAAATCGTGGCTGTTTTTCTGGGCTTGTGAGAAACCTGGAAGTAATGACATCACAGTTACTGGGACAAATAGATTACCTGGGTGTAGCTGGAACAGTCTGTGCTTTGACAGTGATGTATGGCGGCTTGCTATCAGGGTTTACTCTTCGCACAGCAAGGTCAGAGCCTGCATAGGACACACGCTTTACAATGCAAAGTGTGAGGTTAAGGTCGCAGCTGCTTTTTAAACTGTGGATTCATCCCAGCGTGCGATTTTACTCTTGAAGAATAAAAACATGCATCAACAGTGGTTGAATTAAAAAATCTATTGAAATAAAGGAATGTTGGTCTGACTGTAAAGCTGCAGCATTAATAGTGTAGTCTGAAAATACCACATACATAGTGTTGAACCGTAACTCTATACTTTAATGATGTGGAAGCAAATAGGTGATACAATTCCTGCTGTCTCACTCACAATGGGAAATACATATACAACAGAAAGCCTTTACTCTGAATTGTACTGCTGGTATTAAAGGTTCATTGTTTAAGATTTAGGTAAAAAGGATCTATTGGCCGAAATTTTCTGATCATCTAAATTGTACGAATAGTTGTTGTCTTTACCCTGGAATGAGTCCTTTATAATAAAATACTTTATATTTACATCAGGAGCCCTAACTGGACAAACTAAACACCTTTTGAGTTTCTTATGACTATAAGTGAAGGCTATTAGGTTCAGGGTGAGGTGAGGGGTATTCAGCTGCAACATGCAACTTCACCACTAGACTAATTCTTCACACTGTACCTTTAAGAAATGAAATTAAATAAAAGTCTTAAATGTAAGTATCAATTTATATATTTTTAATATGTATTAGTGGTGAATTTACAAGCTAACCTCACAGCTAGAGACAGTCAAGTAGACATTCTGCTATTAATCCTATCTCGAGAAACAATTTGGTCACAGTGAAGGAAATCACCTGCTTTTATAAAGAATGACCGTGTGTTATGTGGAATGACAAATGGTCGTGAGGAATAATTAAAAGGCTCGAGTGCTCCTTTATCTCTGTGTGAGTCTGTGGAGAGCAGTTTCCCCCCCGACAACAGCGTGAAACGCTGTGGTCGGAGCTTGATGAATGACTCATTGTGCATCAGCTATTTTGGCAACAGCGTGATGACAACAGGACAGAGTGATTTAGTTAATGCCTGAAATATTTATTCAGTCCTTTAGGTGCTTTAACAGAACAGCAGAGCAGGTACTAAAAACATGGAAAATAAGGAGGTTGAGTTTACATATGTTGTACTCTTAAAGGAATAGTCCAACATTTGGGGTATTATCTTATATTTCTTTGCAGGACTGAAGTTGGTAAATATGCATAATCTCATTTATGCATTGAATTACGTGCACATATTAGGAGATGGATGTCAGAGAGGGGACAGATTAGAGTGTTTACATCTCAACATGGCTGTACAATAACAGTCTTAAAGTTGTTTAAGGGTTAAAACTACACTAACAATACAACAATACATTAAATCCAGGTAAAATGACTTTGGATGTCCGACTCTGGATTACATTAAGCTTCAACATTCTTTTTTCTGGTACTTCTCTATAATTATCTGCCATTTTAAATACATATATTCAAACTTTCAGGGTCTTTCAGTCATAATTATAAATTTGATGCTGAAGTCAGAAACCTGGAAAATCCCAAAAGACGTAAATAATATGAATGATATGTTGTTAGTATTTTTGCCTTCTTGCAATATATAGATAAAGTCAAAGGTGATGACATTTAACAAACTTCTATTTAAATTATCTTTATCTTTATGATAAAAATACTTTGAAAAAACATTGACACATTGTTATTAACAGTGTTAATAACAGATGATTGTAGGTGTGTTGTTAGCCATGTTAGCTGTTAGCCCCGGCTTGCAGTCTTGCTGGGCTGTGTTAACCACAAGCTCCAGCTGTGTACAGATTTACATTATATTTTAATCCTCCTTCAAAAACAGCTTAATTAGCTTGGCATCTTTCCAGATTAACTTAGTTTTTATGCCAGTAAATCCATTTAAAAACACATTCGAAATTAGCGTAATATTCACTGTTCTGAAAAAGTGAAATCACATAATGTGGGAACATTACTGTGAAGGTGCAGTAACATTTTATATGCATTAGAAAAGCTCCCTGTGTGAGCATCCAGAAATCTGAGTGCAGAACATCACATCACGCTGTTCAGAGATCAGAGATGGATAAAGCTGCAGCAGTATATTATAATATATATATATAATTCACTCTTATGTAACTGTACCTTACTCCTCCACATCCCTGGAGAGAAAAAGGCTGAGCCCTGCAGCTTCCTAAAGGACAGAGAGTTTTCATGAGCGCCTCTTACACAATCAGCTCCGGTCATACAGTGTAAATAACAGGCAGCAGGTCAGAGGTCATTTCTGTTCTCATCACATAAGCATCATAAGACGCTGCGCAAAGGAACATTTACACTTTGTAAAAACATTTACACTTAGTATCTGAATCAGAGGAAGAACAGATTATAGAAATCCTGAAAGACCTTTGAACTATTTCATTCCCATACATGATTTCTTCTAGTCATATCCGGGGTCAAGATAAAAATGAAGACTATAATTAAGGGGGATTCTGGACTTCCACATATGTATTTTTGCATCTCTTTCAGAAGGTTTTATATTATGGGTGTGTAAATTCAACTCAACACAACTAAAACTTACAGCTTCTCCCCTTTAGTATTAAATTACACAGGTATTTCAAAGAAACTACCAAGATACTATTCGAATACTACACGGAGAGAATCAAACCTGTGTAATAAAGCGTCAAATGTTATTTTGAGTGGGCAGCAGAAAGGTCTGATCTCAGCCCTAATAGGTTGAACTGGAACTAGGACTGTTTGACAGGCGAGCAAAATGTAGATTTAAGCAGTAGTATAATTGTAACATTATATTGAGAAAAAGCTTTTATCTTTTAGCTTTTATTTTATTTTTCATCCCAGTTTTGAATGTCACGATGAAGAACGTGTATAACGACAAGCAACAAATAACGTGTACGTGCTTCCTATGGACAAATCAATCTTTGAGTATGTATAAAAACCCTGTGGCTCTCTGTGTGCAGACAGGTGGTCCAGGGCTCGACTCTCTGATCAGGAATCTGCTCGCTGTCTGCTCCGGCTGAAAGGGACACAAACCTGTGGAGCGTTGACCATATTGTCTCTTATTATGTTTCACTGGCTGCAGGAGAATAACATCTGTTGAGAGTTGCCATGTTCCCATGAGAACAATGTTTCTGAGCCGGTGGACTTCTTTTATACACCACTGGTTGTCTCACCGACTGAAATTAGCCGACTAGTCCCAGGAGGACGCTGTGTTAATAGATATTTGGGAGGCACTGATGTATGCATAATTTGATTAGTGCACTTTAAACTGCTCTGCACTGAAAACATATTGCTTTTCTCAGGAACAGAGTATTAAAAGAAATACATCTTACAAGATATCTCAGTTTTGCAGGGAGGACATAAAAAAAAAAAAACATCACTAGAAAAAACTAAAAAAGAGCTCTAATTACGTAACACTGCAGGACAGAGCTGCTCTCCAAAGCTGTGGCAAAGTAGCCTGCAACCCTAATCATCCCTGAAAGTATTCTGGGCTCAGCTCATTAAAATGTCTGACAGTTTTAGCAGCGTGAACATATTCTGCAGTGAACCACAGAGGAAGGAGATAGACTCTCTATTCTCAACATACAAAGACGTGTCCTGTCTGTCTGAGAGGTGCTACATTTGGTACAGTCTCAACAAAAGGAACAGGGGCGGCTGTGGTCACCTTGAAAACTTATCAAACATCACCTGCAGCATTCTCTACTCCTCTCTAGACTCAGTGTTTAATGTAATAATCGTTTTGCACCAATAGGCCCAAGAATAACTGTGTTACTCCTTTGTCCTCTTTAATGCATTCAAATTGCTCGGAGCCAATGAAGGTGGTTGAGATTAAAAACTGATCTGGGTTCCTGTTCTGAATTCAGGACTATTTCCTGTTCCTTCTTTACAACCTGTGCCGGTGACTGTGTGTAAAGATGAAGATGTTTTGGCTTCACTTCGGGGGCAGGTCATCCATTTGGGACAAATTAGAATATTAATTTAATGATTGCACGAGTTAATAGTCAAGGCAACACTAGAGACATTTTAAATCATTAAATCAATTTGGATCCACAAATACTTGTGCGATTGTCTCGTACAATTGAGTCTTTACTGAGCTCAGAACAGTTTCTCCTCCTGAACAGCAGCGGCTACACTGTGTTATATTCACACATCAGACTGAGCCCTGAACAGTCACCTTCTGCAGCTTGTTTTTATCACTCTTAAATTCCCGCCTGACTGCGTTATTCTCATTATCATTTGAGAGTTTCTGCTCTTCACACCTTGAATACAGATCCTTATCAAACCAGTGTGAGGCTTCGCTGATTGTGCACTGGGTATTATAACTGTTACACAACAGGAAATCATAGACTTCAGCTTTTAATGAAGATCAAGTTGTAGATGAGAATTCCAATTAATTTCACCTTGGGTTTTTGCCATCTTTTCTATTGGTAATAAGAGTTTCACACGCTCTCAGCTGCCAAACAAAAGTGAAACGTGTCGAGAAACACAAGCAATTAGCCAATGATCCTGGTTGTGTTAATACACAGGTCTATAGTAGGTAAAAGTAAAGTAAATAACCCAACCAATCTGTGATAATTATCTATTCAAGTCTACAGATGCCTCGGTAGTTGTATCTTGTCCTACTGTACTTGTCTTAGCTTTGTGCACACAGGTCGGTGGTTCGATCCCTGGCTCCTCCAGGTCTCCATAAGTGTCCTTGTGCAAGATTCTAAAGAAAACTTGCTTATATGATTGGAAGGATGCGACTTGTACTCTAAAGTGCTTTGAGTGCTCAATAAGACTGGAAAAGTGCCAATACTAATGCCAGTATTGTTTTTAAATCATTTAGTTTTTACCTCCAACATGGTTAAACTGTTGGCTTGTGTAAAATGTTGTTTCCCTGCCTCGTTGCGCTTTAATAATTGGACATTTTAACAATGTTGTGTTCACAGATCACATCAATTCATTTATCAACCAATAGATTAATTTGCAAAACATGTCAAAACAAAATACAATTTATAATTACCTGGAATTATTCTTTTAAAAATCAGCATTCAAATTAACTGTGTTTCTTGCACTGCAGTGTTATGGTGTTACGGCAGGTGGCGGGGGCCAGAAATGATTGACACTGATTGCTGCATGAACAACACGCCAGCAGATAGAAATGTATATGAATTTATATTTCTTCCACACAAGGCTTTTTGGCTGCAGGCAGTTTTCAAATCAGCAGGTCATGAATATCAAATCATTCAAAATTACGCAGAGCAGAGCGATTGGTGGACATCTGGACGACCGGTGTCAGAGGATGAGGCTCTCACCATCGTGCCGCCTGCCTGTTAGCACATCAAAAGATAGGAGTGTATTCAGGAGTGTATTTCTGTAACAGAAAGAGAAAAAAAAGACACATCAGTTTAAAGGAGAGACCGGAGAACAGGAAAAAGTGGTTTAACTCTAAAAATCCTTTTGTCTGGGAATTTTTGGCCCATAGAAGAACACTATTAATTTACATAACATCCAGAATAAG
Organism: Verasper variegatus; assembly: GCA_026259375.1. Lineage (NCBI taxonomy): Eukaryota > Metazoa > Chordata > Actinopteri > Pleuronectiformes > Pleuronectidae > Verasper > Verasper variegatus. Next base: position 12,003,994 of record CM048052.1, read on the forward strand.
ACGTTACACAAGCAGTGGGCTGTTGAGTGTAATCTGCTGGGATTTTCACACAGAGCTGCTCTTTGTTTTTAACCGCTGAGGTCGAACTCCCCCCCCCCCGACTGCTCTTCATCCTCTGAATACATTTCAAAAGCGATGTGAAATTGTCAGATACGTCATCTCTTCCTGTTATGCAAACAAAATCTCGCTCATTGTCGACACACTGCCTCAGTTCGCCTCTGGCAGTTGATTTACCCGAGGAGTAAACAACTCGCACTCTAACTCATGATGGTTCAGAGTTAAAGTTTGATGCCGGCTACAGCAAATAAACAAAGGTCTTACGAACCAAATATGAACGACCGACCCCAACAACTCATTTCTCTTTGAGGACTAAAGCCGCCACTGTAACATGATTTCCAAAAGTTATTTGAGTTCTGCTCCCAGATCATTTCTGTTGTCATGAGGTCGCTGCAGTAACGCTCCTGTATACAGCCCCACTTTATGTTTCAGTGCTTCTCATCACATGGCATGATCTTCAATAACCTGCTGGGTCCTGCTCACTTGCCATGGACTTGTGGATTTTATTTTTTAATGGAAACTTAAATCAAACATTCTCTGTCTCCATCGTATCCTATTCCTTTGTTCCATTTTGGTTTATTGCTGTTATTATGATTAATAATATAATTTATTTTCACTTGTTACCTAAATATCCTAATCAGATTTACAATAATGATGTTCTGGGTTTTTTGTTATCAGTTTAGGATGTTGGTACTGTGGGTGGAAAGGGGGGGGGGGGTGGGTTATACAGTGGTCATTGTAAAGTTGAGGTTGAAGTCACATGAAAGGACTCGTGATCCATGTTTACTTAACAGCTGTGGTTCAATCTGGTGATGCTGTGATATGATCGAAAGCTCACACGACAGCTCATTAACGGATCTCATGTCAAGGTTCTTTTCTGCCTCCGACGTAGAGAATAATCATTTGAGGGAAAACCTATCACCAAATATCATATCAACACAATCACCAATTGGACTCGCTGTCTGTTGAACTGTCAACAGGACCTGGGATAACATACCAAGTAGAAACGAGTTGATGGATCTCTGCAGAATCATGCATCTAATGTGATTCTCACAGTGTGAAAATAAAACCACTGATGCTCAGAGAAACCTCCTCTAGCCGTTTCTCCACCAATCACTTTAGGAAGGAAAGGACCAGAGAGGCTACAAAGAGAAAGACCCTCTCCACAGACCCAGAGAAATGCTGCAAAACAAATGTTCGCCAGTACATAACGAGTCAGAATCATCATATAGGTCAATGTTGTTTCTAATATTCAGTTTTAATGACGTGTGTGTGAATAATTTACTATGACCGATGATACTCAGACAGTTTTAAAGGGTTCATCCATCACCATAGCATCCTTGAAAGTCAGTATTCAGATTCACACTAAATGGAAGAGAAGTCAGACTTTTTACTTGTTTCCTCTCAGATGAACTTTATGGGTTAAAAGCATAACCAGTCCGTAACAAAAAGGGTTAGCCTGAAATATTAGAAGTCTGATGGTCTGCATGAACAGGGCGGCCTGGGATGGAATCCAATTCTTGGCCTGAATTATTGTTTCACTCTGCCCCTGACCTGAACTGACACGTACAGTAACATGCATGTATGAATATGAAACTGATGCACCGGTGTGCTCTTTCCCCTTTGATTAAAACAACCTCCTCTTTGTGATCAGTTCAGCTCTTCTCCTCACGCATTCTGATTATTTACAAACCAGCCAGTCAGTAAATTCACAGGGGTGAACTGATTATAAATGGATCAAATGAATAATACACGGACACAGAAGATTAAAAAAACAATTCTTTTGCAAAATAAAGACATTGTACTTTCCCCCTTTCCTTGAAAATGTCCCTGCAGCTTTGTGTTCCGTTAAAAAAAACATATTCCCCAGTGTAACAGCAGAGAGCTGCGGCACACAGTGCACAGAGCACAGCTCACAGTTCACTGAGCAGGCCGGCCGTCTTTACAATGGAGAGACTTATGAGGAGGACAAAATGATTGTGGTTTAAGTCGCCCCTAATTCCCCCATTATTGCTTTCCTGACCATGGGGATCGTGGAGAGCTGCAATTTTAGATTGGACACACTGTGGAAAGGCATTCGGTTTGTTTGCAATGAGACATAAATGTAATGAAAGGGTGAAAATATCACATGTCTGGACTGATCAATACCTGTCACAGCTTTCATACACCAGAGCTGCATGTTTACACAAGCACAGTCCCGAGTGGGTCAGGATAACAACAGTCGCTCACAGGAATTTGGAGTAAATGTTACAACTGTTCTCATATATTTTTTGTACATTAAAAGAGAAAATAACTTGTCGGTTAGTGAGCATTAGTAGAAACTTGGGCACAAGGAAATCCAGTGTAAAACCCGAACTGAAGCTCTATAGACAAACTGACAGGAGAGTGGGCACAGAGACAAAATACTGGACACACAGATCATGTTAGACAAGGTGAAAACAATCAGACTCAAATCAGACAGGATGTAAAGAGGGACACAAGGAAGGAAATCTCAAAGTAAAACAGGAAATAACTCAAATTGCTAAAGAACATGTAAAAAGTCCATACAACAGAAGGATTCTCAAAGGTAAGGGAGGTCTCAGGGATCCGAATTAGATTTTGGTGGGTAGAGGCCAAAGGTCAAGGTCGCTGTGACCTTACAAAACACATCATCAGTCGTGTGAACGAAACATCTCAGAAACACTTTGAGGGAATTATATCAAATCTGGCACAAACATTCAATCAGATCACGGGTCTCAAAGGGTCAATGTCACAGTGGCCTCTTGAACATGAAGTTCGTCTCTGTCTGTTGTCACTGAGACTGAAAAATGAACACCTTCAAAAGAGAGACATTATCTAAAGTGCACTGGCTGGCAGAGGCAGTGTTTTTAGGTAATATTTCAGTTATTTCTGTCTTATGTTGCTTTTACATTTTGTCATGATGCCTTTTTTTTATTTTACGTTTAAGCACATTGAATTGCGGTGTTGAAATGTTCCATACAAATTTGGGTGAACTAACCCAATGCAAATTCTTTGACATGAGAAGTTCGTTTCATTGTACACATCACATACGTAGATGAAATAAAGTATGAAGATTTTGTATTTCTGTGCGGATGAAAGAGAAAATAAAACCCTGCTATCTTCAGTGCGAGGTCGGAATAGGATCTTTGAGAATTCATCAAGAGATGATATTTGACTTAGTAATTAAAAAAATCCCTGAAAGCCTGTCTTAAAGCACAAACAGTAATTAGCCGTCACTTCATTTAATGGGCGAATGTTAAAACAGTGATTAGCTTGTCTTTGTTGTCTTGATTAATTCATTCACCCGCGTGAAAGCAAGCAGCTGCAACTCTGCCAATCAGCGGCTCCAATCATCACAACACGGCAAACTCCAAAAACTGTGATGTTACATCGACCAGGACTTTAGGACCACAACGTTTCTCTATATCCTGACACAGCTGGGAATGTACCAAGGTTTGATAAGAAACTGGGAGCCAATGGATTTTAATTCCATTTCGCAGTCATGACGATTATCTCTTTGTTGCTTTTCAAATGTAAAACGTGGCCGGCGTGCCAGGGATCGTTCTGTGCTCTCCATCATCACATGGTCCCGATGAATAATGGGTCAAATTAACAGAGATGGGAGTGAAATGGATTATGGGAAAGGAGTAAAGACAAAAATAACACTGCTAATAAACAGATTTCTTCAAATCTGAATGTGGGCTCCAACTGAAATCACTGGGAACATTAAAACAATCTACATACCAGATTCATTTCTAATGGTGAAAGAGGGGGCATCTCTTGTAAATTATGCATGACCACTTTTTTAACCATGGCTTTTACCCCCGTTTATATAATATGATCTAAATAACAAAGCTAAAACAAGAGTTGCTCTCATCAGCACGGAGGTATAATGACAGTGGATCAGTAAACTACCATATTCCCCAGGTCTGACTTGAAAATCAAGCAAAGTGCTGCAACATTAATCCGACACACAGGAACAAGCTATTGAAATAAATAAAATCAAATAAATAAAAAATAATGCACCGGCTGCTTCCACAGTTCAGGGACAATGCAGACCCATTGTTATGGCTCAATATCATGAGGGTAAAAGAATGTATTAATATCAAGCAGGAATAATACTGACGACATATGTGATGACATAACTTGACAGAATTAAGGTTCAATGCTAATTAATAAATAAGAACATTTAAAACAAAGGAGAAGGTTTAAAGTACTCAACCTTTTCCTTTCGGTAAAAAAAAAGGTGTTTGGATAATTTTCAGCCTCAGATTTAAACTAATTGTGTGAATCTTTATATTTATAACAGCAAATGTTTGACTGACTCAATGGACGATGGGAAAACATCAGTTTTTTAATTATGTATTTTTAACATTTTGTGGATCCAAGTGCAAAAAGAGACCAGCAGAGGTAGTTCTGTGATTTATCACAAAGATTTAACCCTAAAGTGTCCATCAACACAGAAAGAACTTGTGACTGGAGCCAAGGACAAAAACACAGGGAGCAGGAACATGATGAGGAAACAGAAACGGACCTGAACAGCAGACGAACTGACTGAGAGCACAGAGACTGAACATAACAACTGAACACAGGTGAAACCCATGAGGTGCAGACAATCACAGCAGCAGGAAACAGGACAAAGACAGGAAGTAAGCAAGGAAAGTGGCTTCAAAATAAAACAGGAAATGAAAAACACAGTGGAAACAAAGACCAAAACCATATGTATCCATATGTACAAAACACAGTCCCCACACAAGGATATTCTTCAAGGCTGGCAGAATCACGGCAACATTATTGGTATTTGTCTCCCCATGGGAAAACATGAAATGTCACCTGACTTATTCTCTAAAAAGACTGATTATGTAAACTGTGAATTTGTGTCATATGACAAGTGAAGACAGCATCTCCTGACATCAGGTTTGACTTCACAGCTTCGTCAACAGCTGGAGCAGCCGAGCCGAGGGCTTTATTTGGTCTCTGCAGGCCCGTCAGACAGACGCGATCCTCGTTTCACCTCCATAACACCGTTTATGAGCACGAGAAGCATGAGACAGACTTTAATATCGCAAATAAAAGCACTGACCTCCGAGTCCCTGGTGTCATCTGATAAACCGCAGCAATAACACTGCCCTTCATGTGTGATGAGGAGTGCCCTCATTAGCTCGGCACCGCTCTTAAACATTTGATTGTTAAATCGTGGGTTAGCAGCTTCTTCTGTAATCCCATTAACTTCATCGGGCTGCGGCCCCGTGGAGACAGTGTGTGTGTGACCATGCAGGACCTCGCTGAGACAGAACTAATTCTGTCAAATTGTGTGCATCTTGAACATTTAAAAAAAATATATAGGGATTTGTGAAATCCACACCAGAGCGAGGCTGAGGTTTAAACCCATTTAGTAGATTTATGGAAATCCCATTAAAGGGTGACTGACTTGAGTTAGTGCTGTAGAAATTAGAAGATACAGCTGTTGTGACAAAAATGGACTTAGCTCATCTTTCATGGTGAAAATAAAAATGCAGCAGAGAGAATCTACAGTCGAGTTCATTAGACCCATTATGGTCATTGATGAATAGAAAAATAATTTATCAAGTTCATAAAAAGATATTGGTGGAAAATAAAACAACAGAGGGCCTCACAAACTGTGCTCCTGTGATTCACAATCCTCACTGTATTCCAACAAGGTCATTTCACTGGAGCCCCACCCTTCAAGCATGACCACAGACTGCACAGGAACGCCGCCATCTTGCACATTTGGAGCGCAGCAGGGATCAGGGGAATGGAGCAGCGGCAGCGAGGTCCGGCCGATACGTGCACTCAACCCGTCAGTCTCCCCTGTCTGTCTCTACAGCATCAAATAACAAAACCAATCTGGAAAAAATGTGCACTTGTACAAACATCAATTTGAGACTTTGAAACTTTGTTTGACATATTAACTTGATCTATGTCCCACCTGCTAACCTGGAGGAGGCGGGATTTATGAGCTTAACTGCAGCCAGCCACCAGATGGCAATCGTTTCACATTTGGGGAGCAGTGTCAGACATCTTTATACGGTTTACAGTCTTTTACATCCTTTTACAGAAGTCAATGAGTTTCTTTCTGTAAACTGTAGCTGATCAGTATTCGAGTTCTAAACAGAGGGAACAACAGTTTGTCTATTTTACAGGAACATGTCGTCTCAGCCTTGAATTTGTCAGGCATTGTACTTTGATGATGTGATGAACGTGAACACAGCGGCAGCTGGTACAGATGTTTTTAAAGCTGCTTACTTTGCTCATCTCATCAAATTAGAAACTAAAACCTCCATATGATGCACAAACAATCAGTAAAATGCAGGGTTTATTTATTAAATCTTCCTGTCATAACGTCGTCTGATGGTCTTTAAAGGCCTCAAATTCTGACATCAAGATGTGATCAGTGTATTGATCAGTGTATTGATCACATGCAGGCAAATTGTTATCGTGCACCATAGATCAACAGGTGACTTGGAAATCTAAAGATTATGATGGTAGACGGTGGTCTGTGGTGGTGGATGGTGGTTTGTGATGGTGGATGGTGGTTTGTGATGGTGGATGGTGGTTTGTGATGGTGGATGGTGGTTTGTGATGGTGGATGGTGGTTTGTGATGGTGGATGGTGGTCTGTGGTGGTGGGGGCAGCAGATCATGGACTATGTTTACAACAACATTACCTGATATACAGTATGCCTATACTCACATATTCTACCATTACTGGTAATAACCCCTCCAGTTCTCCTCAGCTCTGTCAAACGTTTTCTTATGTACAAATACTTTAAACATTGACACAAATTTCCGTTATGTTAAAACCGGTTTCCTTTAATCAATGTTGTAAATATTGTATGTGTTTAGCAGGTATGATGTTGACTGTATTCACCATCCTAATTTAGCATGTTGTCATGGTTATATTTGCTAATCAACACTAAACAAAGAGTAGGCCACAGCTCTACAGACACTGATGGCGATACATTCTGTGTCCAGGTATTTGGATACAAAGTAATGGACAAAAGTAAACTTGGATGAGATGATGGCGCTAAATGAAAGATCAACACATCACAAAGTTATTAAAGTAAATCCTTATCAAAGAGGACCAAAGAAAACAGTCTAGGAAACAATCAAGAGAATTACAGACCAAATGATTAATGGAGTAATCGTCAGACTTTATCCATATTGAGAATAATCATTAGTTACAGCACGAATTAGCAAAAACAAAAGGTGCGTGAAGGACATATCTCATAATGCAGAAGGTTAACAGTTAAAACGTGTGACTGATATATAGTCCAGTTGTTGTTCTGGCCTGATTTATTTAAAATCTGATCTTTTTAAAGAACCTGAACTTGGAGTTAAAGAAAAATCTTTTCAAGTAAAACGAGAAAAATCGTCCGGTGCTTGAGCTGCTTTTACTTAATTCTGACAACAATGAGAAAACAGATTGAAGATCAAACGTGAGAAACGAGGAATCCATCATGGTAACCACCGACCACGGGAATGTGTTCGGAGCCGGCTCGATAGAGCTCGGTACAATCTGTACAATATGGCCCACCGCGAAATGATCGACGGCGTAATGAGGGAGCTAATGAGGGGGATCAAGATCTCTGCCGAGCCAATAAATCAACACAACTGTGCCTGCAATGATACAGGAGCAATCAGTAACACTGGTCAGTGCACAGGGAGCGGGGGGGGGGGGGTTGGGGACAGAAGGGGGGAGGGGAAACAGGCACAGAGGGGGAGCCCGCCACTGTTATACAAGTCAATGTCAAGAGCACGGCGATGGTGTTTTATGGCTTTGGAAAGAGCACAGCTTCATTTTCTGTGCAGGAAATAAAAATAAGGAATTGTTTCTCTCTCTCTCTCTCTCTCTGAACCGTGAAATAATTCAGTAAATAACCTCATGATGAAAACACATGAATATGGTAATTGTTAAATAAGAATTCCAGTTGACTCCTCTTTGGATGAGATCAATGTCCAGGTTCCCGCTGAAGAGCCCGACGATCGATGAGGCTTTGAGCCGATCAGCACTCAGTGAAGAGGATTCCCTCGTGTAAGCATTTTGAAGCGAAAGGTCAATCAACACCTCGGCGCCCCGACACCTCGGGAGGCACCTTGACAGCACATTTTCAAATCATTTGAGCACAAATTGTCCTCACGCGGAGATCACAAGACAGTTCCAGTGCTCGGGTCGTGCGTGCCGATCGATATTTGTGAATTATGAATCAGAAACAAAGTGAGATGCCGGTGGAGAAGACGGCAGCTTTTGTCTCTGATCCCGAACAAAAGAATAAGAACACAAGCTGAGAACGTGTGAAGTGAGGCTGCACACAAGTTAACAAGTAAAAGACCCAAACTGACCATGTGTCGTCCATCTCTCACTTATCATCAGTCTCTGGGTCTTTGCCTCAGGAATACTTGATCCTCCTGAAAATGTAAATCAGGTCAAAATGTTAAGTTTTTGTTTGTTATCAGATGGACTCAATAAGTTCCTAAAAGAGCTGGACACCGATATTTGTAGCCAATATTCCTCAAACTGTGTGAACTGTCCCTTTAGTATTTTCAGCCATGGATCCACATCTTGAATCCCAATAGGTTGGGAGTCAACACCCCCACTGGGATCACATGAGGTAAGGAGAGGCTGGGAAATTTTCAGAACACAACGAAATTAGATCCATCCTGCTGGTCCTTTGAGGAGCTGGAACCAATCCCAGCTGGCACTGGGAGAGAGAGGCGACAAACAACCATTCACACTCACATCCACAGTCTCCAACTAGTGCCAGTCTGCATGTATTTGGACTGTGGGAGGAAGCCGGAGAACCTGGAGACTCACCTGATCCACGTCACCTACACCCCCCCCCCACTGACCCACCTGACCCCAGTCTCGTCATTACCCAGCTCTGCTTCTGTCACCAGCTCTTCGTCAGATCCTGTTGATTTTGTGCGGATCGTCCGGTTGCCTGTCGTCGACTCTGCCTGCACACGTCTGTTTTCTCTTCATTAAAGTGTCTGTGCTGACTCTGAGCCCGTGTTCACCTCCACTCTGCCTCCCTGCAGCAAACCTGACATATGGAGACTAAAAAGAAATGAGGGTGGGAGGGTTTTCTTCAGATCGGAGATGGAATAACTGCCTCCAACAGATGCTTCACTAGATTCCTTGCACTATTTTAAAATGTGCAAGATGTTTTTAGAAATGCAAATTCACAGCTTTTTTTTTTTATGTGTTTTATTCAATGATATATGGATGAGTAATTAGAGGCCAGACAATAAAAAAAATGACAAGAAAGATTAAACTAAATCGGACCAATATGGGCTTTTTGCATTTGGAGAAATAAATGAATGTGTTGAGAATAAAGTAAGAGGAGCGACTGACACCAGTGTGAGCTGAGCTCAACCTTTCCAAGCTGCAGTGGTCGCTCCATCCTAACTGATGCAGATTTGTCTCGTCAAAGTCTTAATACTGGTCACCACACTGTGTTCATGCACTAAAGGATTTTCCTTGTTTCCAATCTGCTAACACTGCTAGTTTGATATATGTTTTAAAATCTTGAACTTTATTCTCAAGATTTTGACCCTATTCTGAATTAATTTCTAATTTCTTTCTGAAGTCTGGCCCTTCGTTTTCTTCTCCTCCCTGACAATTAGAGAAAAAAGACCCCCACTTATTTTGTAGATACTTGCAGAATGAATTTATGTGACGAGCTTGTTATTTCATACACGCAAAGGACTTTCACTTCAACAACATCTGAGTACATGACTGATATTTTGAATGCAAAACTAAAGAGGAAAGATTTACTATACTCAAACAGTAAATCTGTGGAGTCCTGCCTGGTTTAACCAGCGTGTGCAGGATCATCAGCACAGTGTGAGAAGGATCAGCCATAAAATATTGATAACAAAATAAACAAATCCTCATGGGAAGCGGGATCGAGTAACACGACCCCCACGCACAGTCATGGATAAACCACAGACCTTGATGCATACTAATGTCAGCAGGAGACGTCCTGGAGCCTCCAGACGCACCAAGGAGGCCCGGCGCCCAGAGGAAGGAAGTCTTGCTCGCTCAATGTGCACGTGCACGTGCCCACTGGGGATTTGCCTCCACCCTTACACTTGGCGAGCAGAGTTGATATTCCTTGATAATGCTATTAAATAGATGCACATCCCTGGTGGCAGAGGCAGATGCCGGGAACAGTCGCCCTCCAATCAAGAGGAAAAGCAAACAGACTCAGTATCAGAGTGTGTGGAGGTTGCCAACTGAAAATAATAAGCGCTTATCAGTGTTTGTAGAGAGAACACATTAGATCTCATCAAGAGTTCAATTAAATGCCCCGACCACGTGTAAAAGAAATATTTGATATCTTAAATTTGAATGACAATGGAGGCCATCTTGCAGGGGGCTGCAGGCAGCTTTGTGCCCCATGTTTGGTTTGGGACACGACCAGTGTATTTACATAATCTGAATTAAATGTAAATCAAGCTGTTTCATCTGCGTCTCCCTGGATTTAAGGGGTTAAAGCGTGTGCTCAGAATCACAGCGCCCCTCAGCAGGGGGACCAGGCTCTTCATTGTTGAGAAATCTGGAGAGAAGGGGCCCGGAGCATCTTCTCCTTTCTACAGCAAACCTCCTGCGTTTTTATCATTTATCCCCGATGCGCCCTGAAGGAGAGAGGGCGGCCAGTTTGTATTCATGATACAGTTTGTGCAAATGAGGCTGTTTGGCCTTAATCCTCGACTAATTAAGTGCCAGTCTGTTGAGGCAGGCCTACGAAGAGCCAACGTGTAATACCTGTCGAATTATGGGAACAGCTGGAGCAGCCTGTCTGTCAGCGGATCAGCTCCACATCATTATCATTTATCCAGAGGCTAAAACACGGACAATCAACCACTGTGGCTCGTTGGCCATCTTGACTCCTGTCGCCATTCTTCCCCAATTACGGCTGATGGCTCCATGTGAATGGTTCATGATTTTGTGAAATATGGAATCGAGATGTGCTTTTTCATTTCGTAAACACAGTGTGTGGATTTCACGTTCCTCAGCTTGAAAGCTTTTCTTTCAGGCTGCATTAGCCAAAAAAAACGAGACTCTGCTAAACTGCCAGGAATCCATTAATGAAAACCTCATGAAATTAACATTAAAATAATTACGGGATGAATAATGAATAACACAGAGCTGTTTGCCAGAGGGAATTCAATTAATCCAACAATTAAAATGAAAAGGCTGCACATGGAGGTGAAACAGAATAAGAATGATCACTGGTGGTGCCTTTTTTAAATTTTTTTATTTCTCCCTCTTTTGATTTGACTTCAAAGATGCTGAGCCGCATCATTCGGTTCCAGCATCGAGCCAAAGCGTGTTGTTGATGTTCACCAACACTGTGACCTACATATTAACATTTACAGTTCTCCCCTCTGTGATCAGCAGCTAATCAAGGATGCCCCAGTTTGGCTCCGTTAGGGAGCGTCTGCGTGTTGGCAGGCAAATATTTGTCTCTGTTAGATGAAAAACACATAAAGGAATCAGAGGAATCTCATTCCTCCCAGTTCATTGTTGACTCTACATAATAATGTTTTTTTACTATTTTGTCTTGAGTTTGACATCGTACAAGTTGAACCGGTGAACATGTGTCCACTCATGGAAATTAAGTAAATCTCAAATTTAGAAAATGTGTTTTTCTCTAGTTTTCTTCCATTGACCTGATTTGATGATTCCACGTGTTTCATTAAAATCATCTGGTAATTGATGCTGCGTTCCCATAAATAACAGACGCCTTAAGTCAGGGAGCTTCCAGGTGAACTGTGGGTTTGGATGTGTCGCCACCTGCTGGAAATTCAATACTGGTGCTACGCGATCATGTGGAGAAATGCTCGGCAGTGAGTTAAGTGATGTGATTTGTTTTATTCATGTTTTCTGTCTGCGTGTGAGTGGCCGAACCCAATCTGTATTAATCTTTAGTATTTATACTGAATGTGCCATTCAAATTTTAAATTTGAAAAGTATAGGTGAGTTCAAACCGGTCAAAGTTTTCATATTCAAATAAAAACACATGAGTCAACAAGTGAAGTCAGAGCATTTCATGCAAATGTTAGAGAACGTTATTGTATTTGACAAATGAATAAGTCATTTGATCAGTGAAAAAACACAAGATTGAAAAGATACACAAAGCAGTATATAGACAATAAAATGTATTTAAAGAGAATTAGATTCAAGATAAAATGAGCAACAATTTCATAAAACAGAAGAAAACGAATAATAAAAATAGACGTTACCAATAGAAAGCTGTGTAAGATGTGAATACATGATTACAAATTTAATTTTAACAAGGCAGTGGCAAATAAAGTCTGAAATGTAATAATAATAATAATTATTTATAGAGCAGACTTCAGTATCATAGTAGTGGCTCAGTACTTGGCTGTATCTGTATCTATAACAGTAAATCATATTTTCTTATATGATTCATCATATCAAAAAAGTTATTCAGTATAAAGTAGATTTACATGAGAATTGTCAAGTAAAACACACGTTTGTCACATTTTAGGTGCAGCACCTGAGTAAATGTACACAGATCTCCTTACTACAGTGTTGGAAAGTAACTAAGTACATTTCCTCAAGTATTAAACAATTATGAGTTACTATGTACTTCCACTGTATTTCTGAGGGAATATTGTACAAATTCACTGCATATATTTATTTTACAGTTATATTTATTAGTTTCCAAATAAAACATTTATTTACAAAATATTTGATCAATAAATATAATATATTCAGTAGTAGATAAAGGAGTTAAGAGTATTTTCAAAGTCAAAGATCTGAGTATTCTAGTAAAGCCAAAACCAATAGAATACTGTGTGTAGCCCTGGAATCACCATGTTCACCCCTGGGGTCATTTACATGAGTTGAATGAAGTGGTTGTAAAATGTGCAGGAAAGTATTATTTTTAGAAATGTACAAGTACAATAAGAGTCATTAGCTCCAGTTGTGTGACTGTACTCACTGAGACGTTCATCAACTCTTCCACAAGGTGGCACAATACACCACAAGAAATATTTGTGTTCACCAGCAACATGTTTGGCCTCCACATTAGATTCATGCTAGTTACAGAATAACATGGTGGTGTTATAACTACAGTGAAAACATGTGATGTGGACGTATCTATTACTGACATTAACATCTATTTAAACAAATGTTACGTCATAAAACTGTTTTTTAACTTAAAACATTTACATATTCCATTCGATCTATAGTTAAGAGATATACAATCCACCTGGAGAATTAAAAGCAGCCAAACTGGATTTTAAAGAGATATTAAAAGGTTTATTACAACAACTTGTCAATTCAAATTTTTTACAGAACTTTCACAAGTTACAAGAACACTTTCAACACAGTATCACATCCCGTTTTAGAAGTTAAGTCCAAGGTCAATAAATAAAAAACAAAAACCTAAAGCTTTCATAAACTTCGAGCCGCAGCTCAAGTTGAAAAGATATTTTATCTGACGGAGACTTTATCGAACAAACGGTTAAATTCTCGCAGAGAATTGTTATCTCATGCAGATAGCACACGGCAGTAGATTTAAATGAAAAAACAGACTTGATGAAAACAAGATGTTAGCTTGTTGTGAAACTACACAGTAGTAAGTCCGTACAGACTAAGAGAAAAGGCAAATTGACTCCACGGTGTAATTTGCTTCGTATGATTCACTGATTCTTACAAAGCAGTAGTAGTTTTACTCTAATATAAATGATGTGACTCCAGTTCACATCTGAACGCTTTCATTTATAATAATAATTTAACAAGTCAGGAGGTCTATCCTAAAGTTCAGTACTTTTTAGCCGCTAACAGAGTTATTGTGATAAAACAGAGCTACTGAATCTACCCTATTTAAAAAAGACAAAAGTACACAACACCTTGAAAGATCATGTCACAATGTGTCAGTGACGTTATTTACAATGTTTTCTAAAAAACGTTGTTGCGATCATGAAAACAGCAGAATGTCCTTAGACACTGAAGCCAGAAACAGTTATAAAGCAAAGACATAATATAAAAGCAGGACATCTCCTCTACTCTGCGATTATCTGTATGAGACCTTTGATCTGAGAGGACGGCATCCGAGTGGAACTGCATTAAAAAAGGTACAGAAGTCGTTACAAAAACATTAATGGCACTGAATGAACTCAACATCCTCATGATTGAGCAATGGAAAAGTACTGCAATCCTACAATCACTGCTTCAGGAACAATCAGACGACAGGTGGAATGTCAATGAAAGAACAAACATTAGCAGCTCACCCGGAGACTCTTTTACAAACAGAGGTGAGCTCCGACATTCAAACTGTACAACGCCACAACAGCTTTACATCTGTGTAACGTGGCAGCGTTTGAATCTACCTTTAAAAAGCTGCCTGTACCTAAAACAACGTAAACCCTTCATTTTCTCACAATGTGCAAAATGGAAAAAGCTAATTATAAAAAGAAAGTGACTGTTGTCTACGATATCACAAAGATAGTGCTTATAAAAGACATGAAAACAAACAAGCAAACGTATTACAAATGAGCCACCACACACTTTGGTAAAGACTCTAACCATCAACTGATCGACCGCTTCAGGACAATCAAATAAAAAAATATATAGGATAAATAATTAATGAATAACTCGCACAAATACAAAAACATTTCTGATCCATGTGTTTTACATCTTACACCTAAAGTGCCTGAACTTTCGTCTTCATCAACCAGAGAAAACATTGCATTTTCAAGAAGCATCGCCCATGGAGGACAAAACGGACCAAACATGAAACAAACCGATCGAGAATAAATTAGAAAACAGAAGTGAAGCGGAGAGAGAATCGTTTTGCGCCGTCGGACGGAGACAGAAGAGGCGGCAGCGCTCTGGTGACGATGCTCGGACGCAGTTTTTGGACAATCAGCTCCCTGATGGCTGAGACTGGGTGGTCTCCTCTGTGCTCTGGTTCGGCGTGATGGTGCCGGCGCTGGACGGGGCGGAGACGGCCGGGGTCGTGGAGGAGGAGCTGACCCCGTTGGAGGTGCTGACGGAGCTGTGCTGGATGGCCTCATTCTGGGGGCTGCCGGGGACGGACATCTCCTCGCAGCTCTCGTCTTTGTCAGAAACTGTAAAATTAAAAGAAATTCAGCAACTAAATCACGACACTGTCTGGATTTTCTTACACGGCTGTTTCCCCGCTGTTTTTAATTAACGGCGTTTACCTGATATGATCCAGAACGGCTCTGGAAAGCGCCGTCATGTCGGCCTAATCACATGTAAAAGAGCTATTTGCGTGTGGTGTACACAAAGCGTTCCATTAATCCCCATAATGCTACTTGTGCACCCCTTCCTTTAATTAAAGCTCCAATGTCAATTTAAACCCACATCATAAGGGTGCGTTACATTCGGGGGCATGTGGCAGTGTTTCCCATCCCTAACTGCGTTCTCATTTGTTTTTTGTTACCTTGCCAACTACTGCAGCGACAGATGATTACAGCACCTGATTTTAATGATGCTCACACTGGAGAGTCGGGAAGACTTGGAGTTGAAATGCCACCAGCTGTTCGGCAGTTGCATTGAATTAATTGGATCCGGATGGAAAAAAGAAAAAAGGAAAAAGAAAAACGAGAGATTCTCCTCTCATGCTCTGTTTCATAAAGGAATAAGGAGCACTATGATAATTAATATTGCTAATGATAGGAAGTCACTTGGTGTGGCACTTTCTAATTAATGACTGGGACTCGTATTTGAGTTTGTAAAATACCGATTCGGTAACAAGAAGACGCAATTAAAGAACGGTACGAGCGTCTTTACATTAGAAGCCACTGCACTTTGACCGTGTGATTTAGTGCAAGTGAATGTCAAAGCGCTTTAAACTACAACGCTGCTTTACTACGCAGAAGGTCAACCTCGGAATAAATCAGCTCGGTGGTTTTGTTCCATGTTCAAGTGAGCATTATCACTCCTAACGACATTAAGGGCTGGCCGGTGATAACACTCAGAGACCCTGGTTCCCCGGGCAGACGGAGCGTCTCTCTGCTCTCCTGATTCCTGAAGTGGGCACCGCTGAAAAGCAGATGGACGGCTCGGTGTGCCAACTCAAAGCATGTCCTGGCTTGTTTGCGGGGCAGTCTGGGTAATTTCCTCCCACCTGCCAGGGCTATGCCTGGTCAGGACGATGAAGGGTATTACCGGGTCTGGAGGCCAGTGTGGCCTTATGGGATGTGTAACTCTCAGAAAAACTGAGAGCTTGATGAGGCCTTGATATGAGTGAGAGCCATGGATCAGTCACAGTTAAATAATGTGTTTGACTAATTAGAGAGACCGATTATTTCAGGGATTCCCAGCCAGGGGGCGCTTGTGCCCCAGGAGGGCACTTATACAGTTGACAGGGGGAAAGAGTGTGGAGTAGTTCCAGTCATTATTTGATCTACTATCAAATATATCTGGGGCGGCACTCATAAGGAGGCTTGAGTCCTCCTGCAGCAGTGGTGGGCTCCGACCAGGTCCCCATATGTACTAATGTTCTACTGTAATTAAAGGCAAAGTTTAATTAAAATTAAATTTAATTTAAAATTAAAGTAGAACAAAAATTATACAAGCAAAATCGGTGTAGTATCTGATGAGCCGTTGCCTCCCATTCACATCTGTGCGAGTGAGGAGGCTTCCTGTGGTGAGGCAAATAGCTGCGTGGCTTCTCGTGGAGTTTGATACACAAAGTGTTGCCATTTCAAAGCTGATCAAACTGACCAGTACTATAATGTCTACTTTTGCATAATCAATAATCGGTAGAGTGCTCAACACCGCCAAGGCCCCTTTTGAAAACACATTTGAATTCGCTAGAGACTGATTTATATTTGGTTTTGCACCACATTGCACATACCAGTACCATACCAGTACCATACCAGTCACCTAAACATACCTGATTTTCTCATCAAGAGCCATGAGAAATCTACAAAAAATATAATATAAATATAATGTCCTTGGTGGAGGTAATGAATCAGTCGTAACACTTCATAACGTGTTGGGATTGCAAAGCTGATCAAACTGACTTCAACATCGACAGTTAAATTGTAACGTGAATACTGTAAAATCTATTTTTGCATAATGAATAGTGATAAATAACATTCAGTTAAAACTCTATTGCAAGAAGCACATTTGAAACATAATGGATGTCGATCAGGGGGTATTTGATCTCATTTGATTTGACTGTGGTTGAACTCAGAGATTACTCAGTTTTTTTTTTTTTTAGTCACATTAGTCAGCTTTCCTTCTTTGCCCGTCTTTCCCACTTGTCATTGTGAACCAGACTGATGAACTGGCCGATTTCCGACGAGGTTCTTAAATTTTTTCCGAACTGAATAAAAAAGTGCTCCAAATATCATCCTTCACAAAAGGTCTAGAAACGCGTCCTCCGCAGAAAGACATGAGAACGATGACCCAATTCATCTGCACTTCCTGCTAAAAAACAATCCCGATGACACTAAATGGGACCCTGGCTCCGACGGACCACTCCAGCCTGGAAACCATCAGTCCCATAATGCGCGTGACGTGTGTCAGTGCAATGGTTAGCAATAACGGATGCATAATGAACAGCCTAGCTTGGAGGACGTCCTCCCGAGGACGCTCCGCAGTCCTGTCGAGCTCGCTGCTTTAATGGACTTATTTCAGAGGCAATCATTGTCAATACAAGTCAGCGGAGGTGTTTGGAGCACGAGCGGGGAAAGTGGCTCTGGGCACGCTGGCTCTCGCCGCGTACGGGCTCATCTGTGAGGGAAGGTGAGTTATGAGCGGAGGATCGGGTTGACAGAACCACGGTGTCGCGAAACGAAGAAATATAGGTGATATAATTCTAAATGAGAGCATGTACAGTACAGGCTGACAATAGGAATTTAAATAAAGAGGCAGTAATGGGCAGAAACCTCTCGTATATTCAAGTATTCATAAAGACGATGGTGGTGTGTGAGCTGAACACGTTTAACATTATATTTTTAGTACCATATTAAATAAAGACATTCATTTCCATCCACAGTGGATATTTAGCTTGATCTGACAAATGGTTATTTTGGTGTCAAATGAACAAAGAATTACTTTCTTGCAGTTACCACCTGTGGCCTCATGAAATATCTCCGTCGCTGCCTCCAGTCAGAATTTGTCTAAAACAACACAGCCTATAAATATCTGAACTTCTGCAAACTTTTTTCTTTTAAAAAAAGGGGGAATTTAATATGACAATAGCTCTTTCCGCTGGGCCATAAGTAAGACGTGTCCTTCTAGTGGTTAGCTGGAGCTCATTTCAGGAGCATTTCACTGGAAGCCTCGGGCTGAGAATAATGGAGCATTACTCACTGTGATAGCCAGATTTCTTCTGCATGGCGGTTACAGGGCAATCTTTATGAGCCAGGAGAAGCTGCTTCAGCTGAGCCACTTCGTTTCTCAGCAGGGTGACTTCATTCTGTGGGAGAGAGGAGACGCACAGCGGCTCTAAATAAAACGGTCACTACAGCATGTCGGATGAAGACGTGAAGACAAACAGATGATGTGAGCTCATAGTTCAAACAGTCAGATTTCAGCTCCTTTTTGTGGGAATCAAAATGTGACTTTGAACCTTCTGTCCTGGAATTACAAGGTTTTAACCTTTTGTTTGAGGTAGAGTTGGACCTGGACTTGATCTCGATCTTTGGCAGTTACCAATATCCAATCCCAATATATCAGTTGATACAGCTACTAATTATAATCAGTACACAAACTGGTTAGTAAACGTGTCGACCAAAGCTGTGACAAAGACAAAGTTTTAAGAGTGGAATATTTAACAAACAATGTGTCAGTGCACTCTGGTGGACAAACTATGCTACAAAGTCACTATTTGAAGTTCGCACACACGCTGTCGCCCAAGGGTACACGCGGGGTGTGCAGGGTGCTTACGGTAGCGGACATTTATGCTAAAAACATGGCACGATTGTGACGCTGTTTTGAGTTAAATTTGAATACTTGGATGACACCAGGGGAGCAGTTTGGAGGCATTTCATGTTTGTCTTTGTCCGAAAACGTGGTCACCATTTACTTCAATTGCATTGGATTTGGTTGCGACACTGTTTACCCCTGAAACTCCAAAAGTGTTCTGTGGACTGAAACACTTCACCCACCCCTCCATCGGCAGAGTGGTGAGTAGATAATGTGTGAAATTTCCTGTTTTGTGAAATCGCATTGACCTTGACCTTTGAACACCAAAATTTAAACATTTCAGCCGGCAAGAAATGTAAGAAATTCCCGCTCACCACTACCAAGATATCTCATTTACAAAATAGGACATACAGACAACTTGAAAACATAATGCCTCCGGCTCTGTCTGTAGCCAGTGTGGAGGCATAATTAATGTTAAAACCCTTCATAGTGTGTATACTGTAATTGCTTAGTACAGTAAATAGCAAATCACAGCGTGAATGTAGCTCTGTGTCGTCTATAGATGAATCGATGTATGTTTTAACTAATGCAAGTTATTAATGGGATCACAGGGTGAAATACTTGAGACCTTGGACAGTTAGAACACATGACCACTTCATTACTGCACATTAAACTCGTATTTAGTCCCACAAGGAAGAGCAAACACAGGGAGGCAACAGCACAGTGAATGAATTCAGAATAAAGTATGATGTACTTCTTCATTTATGTTTTTCCTACACAATAATTATGGGCCTTCACTGCCGACCGACCGAGCACATTTGTCAGAGCTGAGCTGTTCGGATTGTCACTGCAACTTTGTAGATGCTGCAGAGATTTACACAGTCGTGTCGTTACGGCTCCCTGGGGAACAGAGGATTTCTGCATGTCGTAAAAACGGAGCCACATTACGCTGAAGGTGACTTTAACTGGATTTAGAGCGGCCAGGGGCCCGCGGAACACCCAATGGCAGATTTAAGCTCCTTCGCTCCTCCTTTAAAGGACTATGGGCAGCTTAACCTATTAGTCTAAAGGCAGCCAATTCATTTGATTCCATCTGTTTAGTCTTGCTGGTGTTGGCAGCGCTGAGTTATTGTAAGACAGATTTAAAACACAGCTGGAAGGAAGCGTATGGACCACATGAAGCCAACGCCATATTCACAGTGCTTTTGCCACGACTGCTGCCATTTACAGCCAATATAAACACAGGCGTTCCTTCCAACTCCCTGTGCAACTAACCCGAGAGAAGCCCACACAATAGACCCGTACACAAAATCTTGTTTCAGTGGTTGAATGTGAAAAAAAGAAGACATTCTGCTTTACAGCTTAGCCGTGAAAATAGTGTTTGGTTGACTTACAAAAGCATCAACAATATCATCTAACCGAAAGATGAAGTCAAAAACCGTGACAGTAACATTGCCGTCAACGCTCCAGCTACAGTCACATCAAACTGACGTTGACAGAGAATGTAAATCCTGGCTACGTTGGACTTTTGAGAGTTTCACTTGTTTCTAACTTTGTGAATTAATCAAAATTGAGCAAATGGGCCTCGGGTAACGCTGGGAGCCCTGTGAGCTGCCTGGTCTGACACCTCATTAAAAAGCCAGTTAAGGATGATGTTAAAATAATTGTGCATCATTAGAGGCAGTTTCACTGATCAGCTGGGCCGTGTCAGCGTGTTCCTTTTTTACAAAAACGGCACTGCTGATTAATGCCTTCATATAAAGCAGCCCTTTTATTCTCCGCCACATGTTGTTCTCTTCTTTGTAGTTAACAGCGATGATCTTACTGTTTAAAGCCCTGTTCACTCGACCATCCTTCCTCTTTCTTCTACCTATATTTATGTAAATCCTCAGCTGGTGCACCCATGACAAGTGGTGATAACTTGTTTTGTGAACCAGATATTGACACAAACGGCATTTTTTTCCCTGTGCCGTCTGTCCCCTCCTCCACCTTCCACATCTTACTCTGCTTTCATAGAAAAATGAGACAGTGAGCAAATAAACACCACATCTCATTTAATTGTCTGGAACACCGATGTGCTGCACCCCCGGCTCACACTTATCAACAGAGACAGCAGATACATGAACTGTTTCGAACTTGTCAGCATCAGATCCTAATTGCTTCCAGCGAAATGAAGGTTCAAAAAGACACCTTTCCCTAGGAGATTTTTGAGGCCATTCGGTAAACTGCTGAGACAGAAGCGAAGACACGCTTGTGTGCAGCTGACATCTGGAGGATACATCTTTATTGACAGGGACATATCGATGTAAAGGGCTCACACACTGCTGCTGTCACATGACAGCTCTTCTTAATCGGCTTTAATGACTTCATCACCACAGAAGGGAAAAGTCTGTGTACACATGCTTGTGCCGGCAGCAGATGATGATAAACAGACGTGGGCGTGCGTACATAGAGAAAGTGACACTTTCTGAGCAGCTGTGTTTACATGCAGCGAGTGAGGGTCAGAAGTAAAAAGCACCTGTAGTTGTCCGTTCACGGAGTTCATGTCATCTGCTTTCTTCTCCAGAGACTGGACCCACACCTTCCTCTTCTGCCTACAGCGAGAAGCCGCAGCCCTGTTACGCTCCAGGAACTTGCGCCGCTTCTCGTCAGGGTCTTCGCTTGTGGTTCTGCGCCGCCGCCCCCCTGTGATCGGAGGGTTTTGCGCAGGGGGAACCGGGGAAGCCTGCACAAAAACAGGAATATTCACACAGAAGAGCTACGATCAAAACAAAATAAAAAAAACACCACATCTGCTGTGCTTACAAAAGGCTCTAATGCAGTCAGTATTATGTTATTCTGCATGTACACTAATCCACAAATAAAGACACGAATAAAGTCCTCCGTTCTCTGGGACAGTGACGCAACACTGTCATAAGAAGAGACTAATCCACGGTACTGTAGTTGTGAACACTTACAGGTGTCTCTGTGGTGGAGGTGGCCGGCTGCTGAAGAGAAGGAGGGGAGGGTTCCTCGATAGCGGGCTGGTGGGGAACAGGAGTTAGGACCACGGCTGTGGTTGGGGCTGGAGCTGGAGCTGGAGTCGGTGCAGGAGAAGGGGGAGCAGCAGTGTGGGTCACAGCGCTGCTCTGGACTTCACCGCCATCTCCATTGGTTACCTGAGGAAGATGCTGGCTCAATGTGGCTTTCAGCTTCTTGGAAGAGAATTCAAGCACAGGGGAAACAAACGTTAAACTGTCCATGCACAGAAATAGTTCATACAAGAAAAACACTTCAGTCAACTATGTGAGGACAGTAAATATGAGGACCATTTCAATATATCATTCAATATATTTGAAAAACATTAGATTATACAAGGTACGACTTTTGAAGTTGAATATCAAATGGTACTTTCAAGGCACTGTAGTCTTGCAGAAAACGTGACAGCTTATTAATAATTTCTAGAAGACAATTATATTATCCGTCTATTTTATTATTTCATTGCTATTGTTTTAAAGCTTTTAGTATTATTTTATTCCCTGATCTTATTTGCCAAGTCCTGACATGTTTTAATCGCGTTTCCATTTCCATTTCCCTCAGAGAAATAAATCCACAGGATGCGATTATAGGACAGATCTATTCAACGGTCCTCTGCAAGATATTCAACTGTCAGCGAGACCAATGGAAAACTAAAGTGTACATTTGAGAATTCAGACCTGAGCCACTGAATGATAAAAAAAAGTGTGGGATTAATCTGAGGGAAAAACATGAAGTAAAAGAAGTGCTTAGTGTCTTTTTACAGCTGCCGTGAAGAGCATGAAATGAAACGCACACAATTTTAAAACATTTCTCAAATGCTTAAAATAAATGCGCTCGAAGATGTTAAGGGACGAAGCTCCAAAAGACGAATAACACCAGCAGACCGAGTCTTTAGCACTTTGTGAACCAACTTCAATGAAACTACTGAGCTCAAAGTAGTGAAAAAGAACAGAGATTTATCACTGTTGACTTTATTAACAAGGACGGCTTTAAGAATATATAAAATATCCTCCTTCTACAACTACATAGGGATTCTCCTCAAAATTAAGGTTATAAAATAAGATTCCACAATAAAAAAAAATTATGAAATAAGTGGATAAAGAAAGTAAGCCAAGAGGAAACAGTGAAGAATGTTAAAAAGTAGAAAGTAAAAAAAAATCAACAAGATGTCTAATGCTAACATGTGTCACACTCAAAAGGTGAGGGCTGTCCATGATACATAACATGAGCCAAACTATCAAAAACCTTTTCTTTTTCTCAACATTGAGTGAATGTGACACACACATACACAGAAACTGTTTCTCTGCAGATTGGTCTCCATGATTCACAGGCCAATTCCTCCAGCATCAAGCACTGAGCAAACAAGGTGAAAGTGAATGAGCCTTTCGAAGCAATAACAAAGTGAGAGGGAATACATTTACATGAGAAAACAGAGGAGCACATTATTCTAACAACTACCTTTGCCAGAGCAATCTATCTACCAAATTAGTTTATAGTGTAATACCCTTCCAGAAGCTCTTCTGGCAGAAACAAGATATTATTCTCTTGGAATGGCCCATAGAACGAGAGAAAAGCCAGTCAGATTCATATTTCATCTCTGCCATGGAAACCTCATCAGTGTAATAACCCTCCATCTCATGGGTGTTATTCAACCATCTGCTACTATATTACTTATCTTTATTTTGCAACTAATTAACAGCATAATCTTCTAAATTCAGCAAGTTAATTATCATTATTGTGGTCTTTGCAGCATCATCAGTCCTTGTAAAGTGCCGTCTCCACGCCCCCTGAGAGCCAGGTGGGGGCGGGGGAGCGGGCAGGTTGAGCGGGGGCCTGTTTTCTTGACGCGGGCTCATTAGGTGTTTGCTGATGAGCTCAGTGCGGTGGGAGGTGCTGGGAGTAAGAGGGGGGGTGCAGGTCAGGCAGGATTCTGCTGAACAAAAGGTTCCATGCAGGGTGAGGCCGACTTAATGTGCCTCGCTGAGCGTGTGCCAGGATGCCCCCAGCTGGCGTTCGCTGGTAGCCCCCCTCCAGTTGGCCCAGATGACGGCGTGCTGAGCACAACGCTGTCTCTGCGTTTGTCTTCTCCGTTACCCCATGATCCTCAACAACCCCCACCTCCCACTCCCTTCCCTCCTTCTTGCCAGTCAGAATCAATCCTTCCCTCCCAACACACACACACACACGCACACACGCACACACGCACACACACACACACACACACACACGCACGCACGCACGCACGCACGCACACACGCACACGCACACGCACACGCACACGCACGCCTCATCTCCATGGTTTATCTGTTAATTTCCACAGACAGACCATGCTGGGAACACTTACAGGTTCTGTGATCCGTGTTTCATCACATTGCCACTGATCTACCTCACAACACTTCATATCCCCGCCCTTCAACTACCATGTTTTATGTAGGAGGACTTCAAGAGCTTACAGGACTGCTGTGATGTCTTCCCCCCCAAAACAGAAATAGTTTTTTGTTTTTAACAGCTATTCTAAATCAATAATTTCGTTTATGATTAATATGTAATTATTTTCTCAATTATTTAATAATTGTGTCATCAGGAAATGGCAAGAACTGCCTCTGAGTCGCGCAACGCATTCACATGTGTTGTTGGGTCACATATGCCTGAAGATATTCAGTTTAATATCATGCACGACAAAGATGAGAGGAAACTCTCACACTTGGTTTTACTGATGTTGTTTTAATATTTCAATTATTCTAAATTTTTGGCCTAACATTGTTTTTAATCTTGTTTGGAGAAGCACTTTAACCTGAATCTTCTCATTTTAATTGTGAAAAAAATGTATGTAGGCGATTATTTTCTAAATAACAATTATTATTATTATTATTATTTGTGAAGCTGTGACCATGAGTTGTCTGGCTTTTATGCTAAATAAACCAAAACAAAGATTTGATTATTGAAATCTTTACTGTTATGAAAGGGGGGTGGTAACTAAAAATCTAACATACTGCTTACACACTGCTTACCCAAGCTTCCTCTAGCGCCCTCATCAGGTCAAAGACGGCAACTATGTCTTTGTAGACAAGCTCTCTCATTACTTTGGTTGTTATTATCACTCTCAGAAGGGAAATAACAGACTCCAACACAGAAATAATATTTGATGTAAAGGAAGAGATAATAAATACCAGCTTTGCTTCTGATTGGGCGGGCTGAGGCTGTGGCTGTGGCTGTGCCTGTGGCGAGGGAGGTCCTGGGATCCCGGGGACATTAGGCACTATGGTGACAGGTCTGACAAGCTGACGGCAGAGACACAGACACAGACACAGATCAGCACAGAGAAAATTAGTCTACGGCAGTAAAAAAAGGCAGGCGGCACAACACAAACACACACACACAGCCGTGGCAGGCTCTCATAGTTTCCACATATCTCAGCCTCATTAGGTCGGATGGCCTGTTATTTTGTGGAGGCAGCGCCACTTGGAGATGCAGTGTGCACGCTAATGAACCTCCGCCTGTCTGCGTGAGAGCATATGGACGGGGGAAACTGAAGAGAGGATGGAGAGACACGAGTCGGAAGGGCAGAGCCAGGCTCCCCTCACGGTAAGGCAATAAGAGAGAGGGAGGTGGGGAGCGCTGGAGAAGGAGAGAAAGAAGAAGGGGGGAGGAGATGATCGAGGGGAAAGGGAGGCCCACTGGTGGCTCATGTTCTCCATTTACTTCTGGACTGCTTTGCTTGTCACCAGCTTTCTCAATCCCCACAGACTGAGAAGATATAGGTTCTTTCCCCGCTGTGCCGCTATCAGGAGATAATCATGTGTTGCTCAGTGTTCCACACAGATAATCAGGACTACAGTGTACAACAAGACACGCTTCCACATGAGGGAAACACCAGCAGGACTTTCATTTACAATATGTTTCCGATATGAGACGCTGTCATGGCTGCACTTATGATTGGTTTGCTAAACACATTAGTAGCATCATCTATCTGCTCTGCCAGAAATTAAGAGAGCTAATTCTAATTGTACAAGGACAAATAGTAGTGAAGCATCCTGGACTGGAGCCTGCTGTGCCTCAGCCAATTCCTGTGTCTCTTGTCACATTGACACAGTTGTACTCCAAAGTCCATTATTTCACTCAACCTCTATTGCTTCCAGTGACTGCCAAATCTGAGGTGCCAACGTTGTAAAGAGTCCCTTTGTCCAAGAAGTGCAAAAGAGGTTTTTAATATTACGCCTGCAGCTTAGGTTTATTTTGAATGACACATGTGGAGGACTGCAAAATTGCTGATGTTAATACTTTTCTGTGCCCATCAAATTCAAAACGTGAGTCAAAAGCTGTTATTCCCATGGAAGGGATTTGTATTTTTATGTTAAATCTCCAGGATGCACAAATAAGCAAACTGGTGCCCAGCAAAGCGTGTTATTTGACACAGTCCAGTGAGTTAGTTGGTCTACACAATGGACAACAGCAGTAAGATACAAAACAAATATTTAAGTTCATTAGTTTGTTCCTTTTAGTGCCTAGAAAACCAAACACTCCCTACAAGATGCATTTAGTAACTATGTTGCGATATGTTCTAAATGGATGTTGAGGTCAGACTTTTTCAAAATTTCACAGCTGACTAAAATCCAGTTTTTAAACACATAGGGAAACACAACATTAGCACAGTATGACCAGCAGAAAACTCACAGGGATTGTAGTTGGAATATGTACACTTGAGCTTGTAATAGTCGCAGGTATAGCAACTGGCATGGTCTGGCCGTTAGGCAGCTGTAAGAGCACAGGGAAGGTGCCCGACACTGGGCTGAAGGAGAGAAGAGGGGGGGGGGAAAAAAAGTGAGGACAACAGACAACACAAAACAGAATCTTTAAGACGAGAGCGGCTGCTGATTCACAAACTTGCATAAAATCATATTCAAGCAACAACTGATGGGAGTAAAATGAACCCAAAACCCAAATCAAACCAGACTTAAAGTAAATACACTTGTTGCATGAATTCATTAAAACAACATGTTTTACTGCCACAATAGATCCACTAAATAACATCACTTCTGCTCATATATGGACTTCTGCTATTTTCAAAACACCTGAGATTTTCAGCCAATCATATCTGCACAAACCTTCTTTTAGATCGCAATGAATCTTTAAACTCTGACAACAGTTTTCAAATTCAATCTGTGATTTTACCACTAGAAGAGTAGACAAAGGAAAATCTCTGTTGTCATATATTAGGGATCAATCAAGAGCAAAAGTAACAACAATATATATGAAGTCTTATCGTGATGATTATCAGGGGAAAACGTCCATATTTGAGCAACAATGATGTTTTTGAAAATCTGACTAATGAGGTCGGCAAATAAAAAAAAACAAGCACATGCTTCATGAAATATGAGCTCACCAAGACAAAACTGCACAAAAATCATTTAAAAAACAAAAAGGAAAAGGATGAATTCATTAAAAACTACGATTCTTAAAAAAAAAAAAAAAATTGACATTGCAAGTTACTTACACTATGGGTCTATTAGTGGATGGGACTTGGGTAATAACAGAGCTAGATGTTGGCGATGGGAGAGCTTGCTGTATTACAACACTAGCCTCTGAGGTTGCTAGAAGTACATTGGGGACTTGGAGGGAGGCAGGATGGACTATAGTGGATGTTGGCAGTGAGGTTGGCCGCAAAGATAAGTCCTGAAAACATCATACAACACCTTAGCTGCAGGAAGTGTTTCACCAAAACCAGATGATGATGCTGATATTTTACTTTTTCCTCAACAAACAAAATATAAAATCAAATCAACCTTATATCTCCAATTGTAAATAATCTTTTGTGCAGCATTGTTAGTATTTCTTCAGTGTTTACACTAGAGATGTTCCGATACCATTTTTCCCCTCACATAACCGATTCCGATAACCAGGTTAAACCTTTTGGGGAAAAAAAATACATACGTACGTCTTACTTATGGGACCTTCTAGTGTGAAATATTGTCAAATTGTTGACATTCTAGCTCTGGAGAAAAAGTGTTTGGGGGAAAATCTGCAGTTTTATCTGGGTAAAACAAATACACTCTAAAGAAGTGGTATCAAATCAGAACATGGATTTGCGTACTTGATGCCCAATGATGCATTTCCAGCAGAATCTGGGGCGTTTCCGATGCTGGTATCGGTATCTGAACATCTCTAGCTTACACAACAGTGTGAGTCATAACATTATTTCAGTCAAAGTCCAATTAAAATGACCAAAACACCTATCAGCAGAATATTCATACCAGGAGATCTGCTGATTCCAGAGTAAATAACTAATCACAGAAGGAGGAGAATATATATGAACAGTCTTGGTAACTTACCCATGTATCAGTTTATTTAAAACTTTACCTTGTCATCACTTGTCGTGGATTCAGGGTGAGGCAGAGGGCTGTCTCGATGCGCCTCCTCCATAGGTGTGGGTTGCTCAGTTTTGTTGCGTATGATGGGCGTCGCAAGAGGTGACAAATCCAGTGGTAACTACAGAGAAGAAGAAGAAGAAGAAGAAGAAGAAGAAGAAAAAGAAGAAGAAGAAGAAGTCAGTAATGGACGAAGCTAGATGGAAATTATAGAACAAACAGGTGTCAGGTCATCTGCCACCAGGTTTAATGAAAAGAACCTTTTTAATGTCATCTTCAGCTGCTTTTTTGAAGTCGTGGTCAAACGGACTTGCGAGTTCATTGAAGAGCCCGACCTCCTCGCAGTTCTTCAGAAAGCGGGTAGGTGTAGGGGTTTGATCTGCGGCGAAGGACAACCTTCAGTGCACTGGTCAAAAGTATCAGTTCTACCAAAATATATCGACTTCAAGAATATTTACCAGCAATGATGACATTGTCGTTCCTCGCTGGACCAAACTTCAGGGTCATCTCATGTTTGTGTTTGTGGACAGCCAAGTGGTCTTCATTTGTAAATCTCTGCGTGAGGTCAGAGAAGAAAACAGATGGGATGATTATGATGTACATGAATAAGGTCTGGAGAACAAAACTGTTTCTGTTAAAGTTTGAGAAAGTACACATTGTGGACAATTGACAGTACATGGTGAGAACAAGCGACAAGAAGAGAGAAGAAAACCAGGTTGTTACATCTACATAACACATTTAAATGTGTATCTGCTGATTTGATCTGTGTTGGGCAAGATATTGAGACTTACAAATCAGTTACTAGTTCCCTCTTTCAAAAGTAACAGTGTAAAACACAATTATTTATTAAAGAAAGTCTGCTTCAATTAATCTAATTACACAAAGCTACATTATGTTAGTGCTGCTGAGCCTGGGTGTATGAGACCTGATCGGTGTCAGCCTCTCTGTACACAACACCATGAAGCTGCCATGTGTGTCATGTGCAGGAATCTTGGGAGTCAACAAGACCTTTGACCCCACACATGTGAATCCGGTCTGTCTGTGCACAGAGAGAAATGTGAAATAGTGGCAGAGTTTGTGTCAACGGTGATAACTTACCTGTCCACAGCCAGGAGCAGTGCACTGGAAAGGTTTATCATCACTCATATTAAAGGGATTCCTGTTGTGTCACCCTGGAAGCAAACAGGACAAACTGGAGATAAACATCAAACCTACAGATGTGCGCTGCAGACAGAGTCACAGGTGATAACATGGAGGCTTCAATGTGTCAAGTAAACGTTGCGGCTTGTTGTTAAAATGAATGTCAGCAGATGCGGAGCTGGGATCAGACAGCGTGAGAGTAACGGAGCAGCAGCAGCAGCAGCAGCAGCGTGGAGGTGACAGGTCGGAGGTTCTGGACAAAGCGTGTCGATGAAGGGCGGCTGCTCCGGTTGTTTACACCAGAACGAGACGCCGAGCTCTCCCTCCATTCATTCTGCTACAAACACGCGACTAAATAACGACACGCTGCACCACATGTGTTGTGTATACGTTGTAAACATGACGAGAAAACACCGCACACATCAGCCCTGTAAGGTGTGTAAAGCAGAGGTGTGGGGGGAAGGGGGGGGGGGCGTTTGTTCCAGCCGCTTCCATGATATAGCCCGAGCCCCCGCGTTAACATACAACCGTCGCCATGTTTGGAGCTAAATCTCTCCGCAAACACGGGACATGTCAGCGGGTTTTTCCGGGACCGTCGTGTTGTACCGGAACTCGGGTCTCGAACAGTGACACAGACACAGTGTTTAACAGCATCTTCCCGACAGGACGCAATGTTTGTGTGGTCACTTACCCTCAGCCACTACCCTTCCAAATCCCACGACCGAGCCAAAGTATCGCGAGAACAGCTCGCGCACTTCCGTAAACGTCACACGAATGGGTCATCAGCACAGTTTGACTGTTTCCCCCCTTTTTCTTTTCTCTCCTTTATATGAACGTTATATAAAATGTGTTTATGTTTTTCCTTCGAATTAATACTTATCTACACGACTATATATTTAACTGCACTGCTGCCACTATTTTCTGTGTTGAGCACGTATCTGCAGTTCTTAAATTAGGCTGTTAATATAAGCCATATTCCCTGTACTATATTTCAGTTGTTTATGTGCATATTTTTATACGTTTATTTCTGTTTTGTATTTTCCAATTATACATATACATTTACTACAGTTTAACTATGCTGTCAGTGTTATACCCGATTACTTTTATAAGATTTTTCAATGAAAAAAGTTTTTAAAAGCCATCTACGTTCAGTTGCAATAGGAGAGAAGGTCACGACTACATTTGGACAAAACATGGACTTTGTGATAACAGTAAATATTACAAATATAAAGTATTCATTTTTACATGTATAAACCAAATCTTTCCACAAATAACCTTGGTCTCATCACTATCCAGAAATGGGGCATAGATACATAACTTTATGCATTAGTTATTGTTGACGCCAATAATTGTGTATTAGCTTTTTTGTTCATATCTATGAAAGGTTTGTATGTTTGTTTGCACATTAATACATTTTGATTGTATATTTAGCTTATAAATGCATTGCAGAAACCTGTGCCAACTTATATCAGCTTCCTAGGTCGAGGGTGATTTATTAGCAAAAACATGTAATAGAAGATTTTATCTTACTTCATCATGGTTACCATACAGAGCTATTAAAATATAGGTGTACATGTTTGCCTGTTTTTTTTATTAATTTACTCTAAAAATACTGAAAGTTCATTAATTCCCAAAGAAATCGTGGCATCTATAGATCTTCAACATTGTGTAAGAAAACCTTAGAGAAGTTGGAACCAGCAATGTTGTGCTTTTTTTAATGACCTGAAAAAGTAATCTATTACTAAAACTGACATTTTAATATCGATTGACTCAACAGTTTCAGTCTCAATGGGCCTAACTTACTTATTTGCAGTTCTTGGAACAACCTACCAAGGACTTTCATTCTTTACATTCAAAAAAGTCAAAACCCATTGTTTAACTTAATTAAATTGTCTAGATTTATTCAATGCCATTTACAAAAGCAAGCACTCACTTGCTGCCTTATTACATTACTATTTAACTGCAGCTGAACCAAGAAGTCATTAAGCTGGACCCTAAAAAGCTTGCATGTGATGCTGTGAGAAAAACAAGGCTGATGTCAAAGAGCTGCTTCACAGAAAAGATGACATTCAGGAAAGCCGACCGCTCTCTGCTCTGAGATTCCACACATAAAAGTTACTGCCATCCTTTAAATAGTCAAATACATGTATTTTAATCACGTAATTTCTTACATTCGTACAATACACGTTTTGCTTAATTCGATAGTGTCTGAAAGACTTGAAAATGTACATTTCCATGACACCAACACGGGACAATTTTGGTAGCCACAATAAAATATGTAGTCACATCTGTAATGAGCGTGTCACATGACAGGAGATTCTTTTTACATTGCAAACAGGATAAGGAAAGCGACCATCAAACAGAACAGTCCCATAGCTTCAGACAGGGCAAATCCCAGGATGGCATATGAGAACAGCTGCTGCTTCAGAGATGGGTTCCTGAGAGAGAACAAGAACAAAACTGTCAGTGCATCTAGGAAAAAGATTCTTATTGGTACAAGTGAATATTTCAAGGATATTTTCAGGTAATGTGACAAAAGTGCAAAACAAACCTAGCGTAGCCGATGATGAGACTGCCGAACACTGTCCCAATACCAGCACCGGATCCGGCTACTCCCACTGTGGCAGCTCCAGCTCCGATGAACTTGGCAGCGGTGTCAATGTCCCTGCTGACAGCGCTGGTCTGGAAGCCCCTCAGTATGACCTGGGTGAGGGGGCTCTGTGGCATCAGAGCGACATTGCTCTGGAGCAAGAGAAGACAAAACTGTCAGTCTTAGCGATTAGATGCTCTCATGTTAAAGGTTTAGTGTGTAGAATTTAGTGACATCTAGTGGCGAAGTTGCAGCTGAATATTTCCAAACATGACAGAACCTGTGGCAGCCTTCAGTTGTCATAGAACATAACTCAAAAGGTGTTTAGTTTGTCCAGTTTGGGCTACTGTAAAAAATATGGCATCCTCCGTAGAGAGGAACCACTCCCGATGTAAATATAAAGTATTTAAATATAAAGAGGCCATTCTAGAGTAAAGAAAACTATTCATACAATTTAGATGAACACTAGTGAAAACACCTCTAGGATTATTTTAATATTCAGTTTCTGACAATAGATCCCTCTCACGTAAATCTTACACACTGGACCTTTAAGTAAATGTGCTGAGCACCAAAACCGACATAAGTCGCTTCTTTATTTTAAAATAAGTGTGGCTTGTTATAACTAAACATGTGTAATTATACATGGGTTCAGGTCGGGGCCAGTGACGCTGGCTGGGCCATTTACGTTCAGGTCTGGTTCAGACACAAACAACTGTGCCTGGTCTTGGACAGAAAATTGCTGCACGAGCTGCTCTACATTTCAAGTTGCTCTACATTTCAAGTTAAACAAAATAAAAATCTTTCTCAGACGTTTTGAGTTTAGAAGTCTTGGGTGGGATTAGAATCATTTCAAATGTCATATTGCAGATCTAAGCATTTGGCATTATATTTGATTTCGTTATCAAGTATAAGACAATTCAATAAAAAAAAAAAACTGTTATAAATAACCAAGCATCCGACTCGATGTTTGCACAATCAATCTCTGCAGAAAGCCCCCTGCATGTCCTCTTACCTCTGATTTGATCTCAGGCCTGGACAGCACAGAGGCAGAGAGGGGTCTGTAAAGAGCCCGGGAACCAGCGCGGACCTGCAGCAAGGACACAAGCATTTAAAAAAAACAAACTAAAACAGTGCAGGTCCAGTTACACAGCATGTGCACAAACTCTGTGACATGAAACACATTGTTGGTACTATTCTCAAACAGACGGCAGGTGGGAGGCACCTTGAAAGTCACAGTGTCATTCCTCTCAGTGACAGTGTGACCTGTGCCATTTGGAGGTTTGTTGGTAGTTTGTCCTCACAGCCTCGTGTGGGTAGTTTAGTGACATGCTGGTGTAAGGTGCAGGAAGACTACAGCAGAGCAAACTTATTCCCAAGCAGACATATTGTGGTTGTCAGTGGTTAGCCGGGTGGAGCTACCAGAAACTGAAAAGTGACCTTGGAGAAAGACCAGGCAGCGTCACTTTGCAGATTGTAAAATGCAGAGTAGAGGAGCTGATGGTTTGTGCATCAGTAGCTCAGAGGTGTCTGTTGGTTTCCAGGTGGATTCAGATCTTTTCTTAGCTAACACAGGCTAATAATGACCTTAGCTGACGGCCATCATTGAATATGGCCGCTGGAAGCTACAGCAGAGACACGGGGGCAGTTTAGTTAAGATAATAAACGTGCATTGTCTTTGTGAATGTCAAAGCTGCCATGTCCCCGTGTTAAATATCAGTGTCTTCAGTGCATTAGCATTAGCTGGTTAGCATGCCGGCCTCCTCTGCAGATACCCTTGCCACTGAGCTGCAGTCAAGTTCAAGCGGAGGCCCGGCGGCTCTGAGCGGCGACACCACGGAAACGCACCGGGGAGACAACTCACCAGCGCCGGCGTGGAGACGAACTTTGCACAGGCGTACATTTTCTACGTGTGTGTTGGGGAGGGTGGTCGTTGGATCCGGTTCGGGTCAAATGCTGTCGTGAATCCCGGGTCTCTGTGCGGAGGGAAGAACCGGAGAGGGGCTGTAAGGTCAAACAGGCGAATAAAGGCTCCGCGGAGGAAATACACACAACAACATGCACATCCACGTCCGCCCCGCGCCGCCCGCTCACATGTGCGCTGCGATGGTCGCCCTGCTGGGAGGATGAAGACGGATTTGTTAGAGAAGAGAGTCTCATTCAATCTCACATCACACACTTACCGATGCAGAGGTCGTACCACAGCGGAAGAGTGCGCGTGCGCGGTGTGATGTGCGCAGAGGCCCGGATGTGTGACGGCAGGAGAGGTCGAAAACTTTATTGAACAAGAGCACGGCGACAATGTTCATTCACAAAACCCAGCCGGACTTGTGTGGCTACAACTCAGAGTTCTGATGAGAGATGCAGTTATTGACAGAACGTGTGAGTGTTGATCTGTGATGTAAATACAGATCATTTACCATTCAGATAAATCACGTTTCAAGTTGTATTTGTCGAATGCAGGTGTACTCAGGGTCAACAGTACAAAGAAAGGTGAAAGCTCAGTAGTGCAATAGTTAAATACAAATAAAAGCAAGGTAAAAAGAGCTTACTATATACTAAGGCTATAAACATTCAAAGGTGCTTGGACTTTAACTGTATGGAGTCTGTGTGAATAGTTATTCAGTTCACATTTCCAAAATCTCATAAACACAATTACCGACACAACTGAGACAAATCTAGTGAGAATAAATACCAGACTAAAAAACACATAAGGTTTTTCAGAGTTAACTTGAGAGCTATGAGTTCCAGCCTCAGCTAGATCCATAGAAGTTTCAAACTAGATCCCTGCAGATTTATTTGTAATCTAAAATGGGAATGTAGTATTTGTTTTGTGTTTTATTCCAAGTTCTAGTGGAGGTCCCACCGTGACTAAATGCCCCAGATGGGTTGGTGTAAATGTTGGAGGAAAGTGTAATTTTCATTGAATATCCATTTCCATTTGATGGAACAGAGCATCTATAAAAAACTGTAGTCTTGTGTTCAGGTATGTTCTTGATATTTTAAATCTTTAGGAATGAATGACTTCAACTCATGTGACATCAATTAGATCAGTCAACTCAACATAAATCCATTTACTCTCCTTTCACAAACCATAAGTTGTTAATTATGGTGATTAAATATGACATTAAATCATGTCTATTTGTCAGACATTAAACCTGGTTTCATTTATATACTCGTTCTTGAATATTGGGTCACAGCAACTGTTCACCTTTCCTCAACTGAGGGAATGAGTCTTTTCCAAGGCTGAACATTTTTCACTGTGGGTCAGATGAAACCAGGAAATGACAACTTAAATGAAATTAGTGTGATCCTCACCCTGTTTCGGACGTGTTTCCCTTTCCTGCATATTTGACTGTACACAGACAGTCAGGAGCACAATTTTCACTGAAATCCATCAAAACCTGTATCAAAGAATTCACCCAGAAAAAGGGTATAGGTTCCTCTTTTGAGTACATTCTGAATTGCAGTCTGACATGAGTAATGTGATAGCACTACTTTTCAACGTACTTTGGAC
The DNA here is from genome assembly GCA_026259375.1 of Verasper variegatus. NCBI lineage: Eukaryota > Metazoa > Chordata > Actinopteri > Pleuronectiformes > Pleuronectidae > Verasper > Verasper variegatus. The sequence goes on from CM048052.1 coordinate 12,039,587, forward strand.
CACACCGGACCATATTATTTTCTTTTTATCCTGTGGTTGCAGGTACAGTAGAGGTAGAATTCAGTTCTAGTATTTTAGCTTTAGCTACCTGACGTGTCCACTGCCATCACCTGTTGTGGTGTTAATTTAAGGCGCCGCCCAGAGGGTCCGATGGCTCGGGGCCCTGCCTGTGCATCTCGCAGGCTGATGGTGGAGCTGTAGGCTACCGACGCCGGGCGGATTTGTAATCGTGATGAATGACTCCATGGCAGCTGGTCTGTGATGGAAAGGTAATGAGCACGGGGGAGTCCGCCTCTGCTGGCTTTGAGGGAGGAACGTCCCAGTGGCTCCTCAGGTATGATCTCTTCAGTTTTACTGCACACATGAAGCCACAGATTCCTGACCTCAAGAGCACTGAGTAGAAACAGTCAGTAGATCATACGTGTACCCAGAATACTGAGAGAGACAATGAAGGATCTGATGCATTAACAAGAGCCCAGAGCAGCTGGCTGAATACTGCACTCTGTTCTGTTCTATTTACGTCTGTTCTGTCCTATTCGGCTTTTATTTTACTCTATTGTAATTTATCCTAGTCTAAACTTATCTATTTGAGTCTACTCTGTTTCATTTTGTTCTATTCAACACTATTCTGTGCTGCTGTTCCTCTCTGCTCTGTTTCTGTTCAATTTATGCATTTTCTGATCTGTACTGTTCTGTTTTTATTTAGTCTATTCTAACTTATTCTACTTTACTCTGTTTCAGTCTGTTCTTTATTCAGTTCTGCTTTATTCTATTCCGCTCTTGGCTTTTCTGTTTACTTTACTGTTCTGTCTTGAATACTCTATTCCAGACTATTCTGTTCTGCTAGTATCTATTCCTCTCCCTCTCTCCTCACTTGTTCCCTCCTCATATTCTATTCTAGATTATTGTCTGTTATTATTGACACAGAATATAAAATATAGGTGTTCTGTTCTATTCTACTTTGTTCCTCTCTATTCTCTTTTATTCTATACAAAATATCACAGCATTTTCTATATTCATATACAAATCATCTAAATACAATAACAATATGATCTGGTCATTGCACCATCACATGTCATGTCAGGCTTCAGAATGTGGAGCTTGAATGTGACCTGTACAATTCAAGAACCACGTTATTCCTCTAAAGGTCCAGCAGAGGGTGCAATAGGGTCTAATGTGATCATAGCCTTGGTGGTCGAGGTCATGGCAACTACACAAAAGAGAAGAGAAACAGACTTTGTGTTGTAAAATTCATGATGGATTAATTCGTTTTGATATAACCCCAAAATAAATATCTCATAGACAAAATATTTTCGTTGAGTAAATCAGTACCAGATTCTGTCTAAATCTCTTTGTTGCCCTTGTTATTATGAAAGTACAGAGAGAGAGGTATAGTTATTATATGACTGATCTTTAATTCACACTGTTGATAATGTATTTCTGTTGATGTGAATGTAAAATGTATGAATATATTGTGGACCCGAGCGTAATGGAGCCACTTATAGGTCAGAGCTAACCGTATGATAAAACATGAAGATTTACAATATATTAATTGCACGACAGCACATATCAAAGTGGCCGTTAACCACCTGAGGTCAATGTCATACTGTCTAATTAACCGGGCAGCGGCTGTGTGGTCCTACATGGACTGTGGAAGGTGGAGAGAGCAGCCGATCTCACGCAACCTCCCCACCACCCTTTACCCACCTTTTACTTCCTCCCATTCACAGGCACGCACTCGCTGTCTGAGTTCTTGCATAGAACAATCTGAGACATTCCATTTGCATGCCCGCCCCATCAAGCTGGATGCACTCAGACTGGTAATAAAAGGCATTGACCCCCTTAACCTTTATGAATTACAATTTGTGCCTGCAGCACGTCCTGTCAGAGGCCTCAGAAAAGCCGGCACCTCAGTCGGGGTGTGTGCGTGTTGTTTTGCAGTTGTTAAGGAGAGGGGAAAAGGTTTTTACAGCTCCTCGACGGAGCTCCTGACAAGCAGGGAGGAGGCGGTCTGACAGCAGAAGCAGGGTAGGGAGGGACTGCAGCGCTGCTGATGGCTCCATGCTAATCTCCATCTCTGGATGCCGCACGAAACTACTGAGGCTCCTTCCTTTGTCAAGTCCAAGGATACACAGGCTGCAGGGCTGCAGTTCATCTTACGCTCCCATACATCAACATAGGCAGTTTATTCTCAATGAACTAAATCCAGTAACAGATTAAAGCAGATAGCCTCTTACGGAAACATCTGGCTTGGATTTCTCAGCAAATTGTCAGTATTAACGGCAAAGGGATATTCAACCTTTGTTTTATCAAGGACAAAGAGAAGAATTTGTTTTAAAAGGTACAAGATGTTTACGTAGTATAAATAAAAAAAATACATTGTGACATCATTGTTCCATATTAGTATTTCACCAAAACATTTTCTATCTGAACTGTTGATTTCAGTTTTTTTTAAGAAGCCATTAAAAAATGTGATATCTGAAAAATATATTATAATGATCTAAGACAATGATCTAAGTTGTTTTACTTGGTGCATGAAAAGTCGACTTTTGAGTTACAAAAAGAAAAGCAACAACAGATTTGTACCATCCCAACCAGACAGTTTAGCTACAGACTGATTAAATATCCACAAACATTATTTAAGATAGATAAAGAGAGTTGAAGAGTTTCTCAAAATCTGTCAGTGGAAAGAATGTATCTGACTTAACTTTCCCAGTTCAAATAGGGGACATCGGTTGGAGGCTGAACACAAGTCACATGTTTTAGAGACCTGCACAACAACCATGGCTTTTCCATTATCTAAGCTTGTGATTTTTACCAGAGAAAAACAAGACTCTTTAACATGTGCAGGTCACACACAGAACCTGAGAACCCTTTTCACTGAGAGTGCAGCCTTCAAGCAGCTGGTCCAATAATCCACAGTAAGAAACACGGGCAGATCTCTGATACTCTCTGAAAATCATCCCAGAGAAATGCAACGAGCGCTCTACACCCCTGAAAGATGTAAAGGACATTAGCATTCGCAAAAATGGATTTTTCAGCAAATCCATAATAACACTGATCTTTGTGCAGCTGGAAGAAGTGTAAGAAATGCTGAGGCTCGCAATATCATTAGTCTTTATACAGAGTTTTTAGCCAAGTCCGTATCACCTCTATATCTAAGAGCTTTAATATTAAACCATTCCTTAACAGAAACACTAGTATTTAATGTAAATATTAGCTGCATTTTCAAATCCAGTGTAAAACCGACACTGTGTTCTGACAAACACTGGTGTGAACTGAGCTTTATTCCTTCTGCTGTTTAACATCAGGAAATTCAGGCGGTGGCTGTGTGAACAGGAGCGAGGCTGACAGGGGCAGCCGTGCGATGATTGGTTTACGGATCTGTGCTTTCTCCAGTGACTTCAAGGTCACCGAGATTTACAATCAAATGGCTTATGACACTTTAGTAAAAAGCCACCCACGGCTGATGACAGGGGAAGAAAACGAGCCGGGCCACTTTAGAGGAACCCGCTTGACCTCACGCTGTGGTCCATTACGGGGATGTACTGTTGTCTTTTTTTATTACGACACCTAACAAAGATATGCACGTTAATTTTTGCAGACAGAAGGTTGTTAAGGATGGCATATGGAGGAAGTGTTTGATAGACAGACAGTGTATGTAGCACACAGAATAGTAGATCAGGAGCACGGTGTGTTTCGAACTCCAGTCAAACTGCAGTTACAGTCTACTACACAAAAGAGCAATTAAATATGATTTAAAGGCCAATCTGTAATGGCAGTGTGCTGCCCCCTATTGAAATATTATTGCCCAACTACTTACTGTTTTAGATGGTGATTTAGTGTGGTGTTCTGTCTAGTTTAGTTTATTTCTGTCGTCACTCTGAAATGTAATAGCTGAGTTTTGATTTAAAGACTATTTAACTAGAAAACATGTGTATGACTGAATATGGAAAGCGTCCCAGCTTGGTTTTTTGTTAAACTGAATAATTGTATACTGATCTTCACACACTAAGCTCGTCAATCTTCCACATGTCAGCTTTTATCTCCAAAAATCACCTTACATGCAAAAAAAATGGGTGTGCCGGCTTTATTTCAATCATTAACCAAATCACATTACAAACACTGGATATGAGACTTGTTACACATAAGCATGTTTACTTAGCGCTCACATGGAACGCTCTGGATTTTTATGGGACACATATGGCTGCATTTTATTGTGCTCAATTAAACCGCTTTAAAGTGAGATTAACTTTTTTTTAAGTGGCGAACAGTTATATCATGTTCCCTTACTTAAGAGCTGCTCACTGCCACAAACGTCTCCTCAGCACCGCTCGCAGACAGGCATGTCAAACATGAGGCTGTCACAACAATGTTTAGTGAGAGAGCCCTTCCTGCTTTTAATGGCCTGACCTACATCTCAGTTCAGAGAGCTAATAAAGGCAGTCTGGTGGAGGTCCTGGAGCTGGACAATGTCACTCACAGATGCCCAACTCAGCAAGATCCGGAATGCTCAATTAGTTGCTTTTATAGGCCCCATTAATATGCATTAACTCCCTTTCCAATGTTCGAGCACAGACAAACAGTTGCTGCTGCCGACATCAGCCAGGTGATACCGTTTCTTTTTTTAAACCCTTGTAGAACAGGAAGAGGTTGGTGTCATAAAAAAAAAACTTCTAAAGAAATTAAAAGGAGAAGAATTGAAATAGAAAAACAGTAATGTCAAAAATCAGTGGTGGACTTTAACTAAGTACATTTACTCTCTAGTATCTCCATACAAACAAAACATGATGATCATACAAAATATAAGACACAGCCACAGACTAAACAACATAACACTAAATAAAATTGATAAAATTATCGCCACCTAAGGCAAATACAATGGTAAAATGCTACTTATACTTTAGGGCAATCAATAATCCACAGTCAATAATAATCTAATGTGATTGTCTTGCACTTTTGATTCTTAAAGTATTTCTTGCTAACATGTTGACAATGCTTTTTTTAAAGCAGGGTTTTTACTTTCAACAGATTTTTTACCATGTGGTAGTATTAATATCACTTTTTTAGAGAGAGTAGTTAGGTGGGGAACCACTGGAATGAGTATCTGGTCTCAAAACCTCACACATGATACAACACAGCAGTTATCGGAAGCCATATGTCTGTGTAAATCCTAACACTTACACGGAATCATTCCTCCAGTCTCAGCTCCGCTCTTGAACCAAGACAACAGATAGCTCACCACAGAATCCTACACAATCTGGTACCACTCCTCCCACACAATAAACCGATCTGGCACACAGCAAGCGGAATCAATCATGGCACTTTATTATCCTGTCACTAGTCTGCTTCCTGCAAGTGTGTTTACCCTGTCCATGGCCCTGTGATTGTGGCTGTTCAGTGTACATTAAGACAGACATAATTGAGATTGTGGGCGGCCGAAAGTGCAGGGCTCAACCTGTTGTCGTTAATCTGTCATATTGTCGGGAGTCACAGCAGCGATGACCCATAGGTGGCTCCACCTTGGAGGCACGGCTGATGGGGCTTTGTTGTTCATGGCAGAGGGCCTCACCTATTAAGTTTATTGGTTTGCCACCAACAGAGAATTCAAGGAAAGTGTGGTCTATTGGCCAACCTCTGACTTCAATTTCTCTGCTCTGGTCCTAATCCAGGTTAGGTACTGAATGATTAGGAGTGACTTTCTTAAAACTCATTACCTCCACATTACATTCTCGTATCCATGATTGGAGTGATTAAGCATCAGACGGGGTTTCTGATTTCAAAGTGTTTCGGTGAAAAACAAGCTGGAAAACTCAAAGGAGCAAACAGTCATGCGCAGCATAATGAAAGCTTAATACTGCTCTTTGTAATATACTCAATTATACATGGAATCAATCTGAATTAATTGGTAGCCCTTCAGATAGCAGCAGTCTCTCTTTAAATTAGATTACTGATGGCTGTGCTGAAGATTCACCTTCACTTTGTATAAATTAAAGCTCTGGAAAAGCATTTACAAAATAACAAGATATAAATGAATTCAATCGTACTGTTGGAAAAGGTGCTTTTTACAATCACACAGCATATTAGAAATAATAGCTAAATCTTGCCTCAGCGGCCTGTTATTAATTACCTGGCAAATAGGACCTGTCTGTTTTGAAACTGAGTTATAGCGGTGGCAAGAGATCACCAAAGAAAATTAAACAGCAATCAAAGTGCATTTCTATCATCATAATTCTGATTGTCAGGATCACCTTTCCCAAGACGGCTCATAGCAGCACAACAAATCCTGCTATTTATTAAGTGGCACAATTTGCTGCTGTTCATATTTCATATTTATGTTGCGGTACAACAGCGTCATACATGTGTTCCACAGTCTTTCTATACGTGGAATGCAGTTTGATTTATTCGACATGGAAATATGAGAATTCTGCCATGAGGCTGAATTAAATTGATAGTTAGAGAAGACGTCTAAAGATTAATCTGCGGCATCCTCCGCACAGAGCAGCAACGGTGTTTATGCCGCACTAGCGCGGAAGCTGCAGCGATAACGCCCGAGCCCCTGGAAGGTTTTAATCACATCATGCGTGCCTTTTTATCCAGCCTTGATTCTGCACTGCAAAAACTCACAAGGCAATCACTTAAATCTCTGAGAGGAAGTAAGTATCTGGCTCTGTCTTCAGAACGCGGCTTCTTTTATAGTGGGGGGTTATATCAGCCTGGAGACCCATAAGTTATGAAATGTCAGGATCCTATGCATTCTAATTGAGTGTGGAACAGTTAATGGCTGTGGAAATTCAGCCGCTTGACGTCTTATTCCCCCGTGTGCCGTTTCACAGCCAAGCCCATGAGCCTCAATTAAATGACAAAATGGGCCCATTCTTGAAAATAACAACAATAAAAACACAAGCCTACACGGCAATAATATCAGGTCTCACCTTGAATCAACAATGGTCACAGCTTGCAAATGACTAAACAGAGACACTGATCGGAGCAGAGACAGTGGAGCCTGTGATTCTTAGCGGTTACAGGGATATACTGCAGTGGGTCTGCTACTCAGATTTTCATTATTAGTTTGTTCATCTTCTCTCGGTCAGCCATGTTTGTTTACGTTTGACGTCGTGTCATCACCGTGAATTGGAATGGTGGGAAGTCGGATTTCAAGTCGGAATATCCAACATCCACCAGCATACACCGGCAAAAGACTTTGTATCGCGTCATATTTCATCTATTACACTATCTGAGATCCACAAATACAGCAAAGGACACAGCACTGCAGCATCTTGAAAATACCTGAGCTTGAACCCAGAAACAGATATCACATGTCACGACTTAACAACTGAACATGTTGGCCCTGCAGTACGCTAGCGACCTGTCCAGGGTACAACCATGTCATCTTGGATTGGCTCCAATCCCCCCCCCGCGACCCTCAAATGATAATCAGCATAGATAATGGAATGGATGGAACGTGAAGACAAGGAAAACATGCAGATAGTGTCGAATGCAGGACCGTAAGAGACACGACGAATCATTTTATTCGGTGTGAATGAAATGATACACTGGTGTACCTGTCTGTCACTAACCATCCTTCCTGCCTGCGCTGGAGTCTTTAGCCGTAGAGACGTAGACCTCTGAACATCTGTCAGTCAGGTAGTTCAGGTTCGTGTGTTTCGGGGGCACAACTTTGACGAGAGGGCTGGCAGGGGTGGGATGTAACAGTTGCATATTGTAGCGTTACAACCCACAATCATTTCCTTACACTTCAAACTGACATACAGGAGGTAAAACGTGGCCTGTCCACTGCACCCATGGGACAAGCAGGAGTTGTTTGTTTTTTTAACTTTCAGACTCAGGCCTACTTTTTCTACCAAACTAGATCATGTCCCAAAATACTTTCCCCCAAAACTTAAAGTTACCTATGTGCTACTGAGTGAAACTAAGAATCCAGAATCAATATCACCTAAACCGGAACCCATTTTCAGCAGATGCCTGCAATCTATAAATACACATGGAGCATGTCCTATTAACTCCTGTGATATGGTGAGGGGCTAAATATTGACCCAATCCTGATTGGAGTAGATTTTTTTCTCACCCTTGCTTATTGTTTTTATGACTCTTTGACTTTAACCCCTTTACTGCTTCACTGATTTCATGCAACAAACAATAGCTTTTCAATAATTCAATTTATAGCTCGCCATAAATGGAATTCAAAGGACAATGCTGCTGCAAATGAACACAGGCGATGGGTTTGGCTCCAGCAACGCCCTGGTTGCCAGAGGAAGGAGAGAATATTTATTTTACGGTTGCCTCACATTCCCATTAAAACGAGGAAGCTACATTTCCAAGCACGTGGTGTAAATGTAATATACAGAGTTGAAAAAGAGACAGATGGTGGAGGGAAAGTCTCCTGTGGCAACACTGTGTAATGTTACCACTGCAGCCGCTGCCAAACAAGAAATCCTCCCAACACCATCCGAAGCCAGATTAGATCCATTAATACGCCTTCATGTGCAACTATTGCATGCCTGTTCACATACATGTTCACATGAGCAGGCGGATCCCGATACACACAAGGCCCCATCTCGTTCATCATTTATTGTTAACGCCAAAATAGCCAGAAGTTCTATGTGGGAATGGATCTAAGGCGAAAGCACAGAAACGAATTACCATCCTATTTATTTATCCAGGCCTTTCTGTCAATCACAGCATTAATCAGTAACTCATTCAAATTTTGAGAAAATGAAGGATGCATTCCGTCCAATTTTCAATTTGGAAGTGGCAACTATGGCCATGATGAATGTCTGAATAGTCCATCTTCTTCTCCTCATTTCTCCTAACCTTTCTTGACAGCTTAGATATTGGCTACCTGGTAATTTGCTCTACAATAATTGTTACTGTGAGATTTCCCCCAGCTTTTAACCAGGATTCTTAACACCCTCTGTAGGTGACAAAATGCAATTACAAACACAAGCGCCCCATCGTGACTGGTCATCAGCAGCTGCCACCTCCATTCCCCAGCCCCAACAGGTTCCATTAAAGGGGAAAAAGACCAAACACATGCAGACAGATACGGCCAACGTTTTCTGCAAATAAAACTTTAATTAAAAGATATGAAGCCGCTTTATTGATTAACAACATCGGTGATTAAACTGTACGGGTGGCATTTTTTTCCAGGCTCGCTGTTTTGTTTACTCTCGGAGATCATTTATTGTTTGCTGTTTATTGATAAGTGTGTTTGATGAATGCAGATGCGGCTGTTTGGAGAGCGTGCTTGCTGATGGAGCGATCATATTGTGTGGAACGTCAGGCTCAGGCAAGAACAGCTGTTGCGGCACCGTCCACTGGGACGCCATGTTTCACCACCACCCTGAGTGCATATGCAGGCGTACTGCTGTAAAGCTGCAACCGACGTACTCATGGCGCCCTAACAACTCTATGAATTTTATGACACATCACCAGAGCGCTCTCATCTCTGTCCAGCACTAAAACCTTAATTATTGAACTAATTAGTGGGTCTACATCCATCTATTCTGCTCAATAGCAGGCTTATCCTTTAATTAAAGGGATTATTAACCTTTAAAATTGAGCCATGTGGGATTAAGCTCTTGAATGTTACAGTCAACAGCATTTTTTTTCCAAAATAAGCAGAGACATTTCAGTAATAGAATGTGGAATGGCTCATTGCCAGGGAAAGGGATTGTAACAGATTACATGTAATTGGGATTACGTAATCAGGACTCAGTTGTTCAGAAGTAGTTTGATCAGAATTGGATAAACGGGTTATTCAAAAGAATAATAAAGATTGTGAAATTGGATGACATCACATCTTGGCTATGATTTCGAACAAGTCTTTAGTATGTCTTGTTCAACATGTCTAGTACCTTTAATCCAATGCTTGATTATCACGATCCCAGCAGACGAATGTGTGGTCAAACAACACGTTTGTTATATTTTCATGTAGTATTAATACCTTTACTTATTTCACACTTGATTTGTTCAACAGCGATAAAGTCGATTTTACCCATTAAGACTTTCATTCCAGGTAAACTCCCATAATATTATTCTCACCGCAGTTGTCAATATCAATATCAGTTGTCAATATCAATATCGATGTTATGCAGGACAATACAGGTAACGCTCTGTGTGGCTCCACTCACAAGTAGTCAAAGCATGTAAAGTGAGCAGTGTTTAAGTGTGTTCGCTGCAGTTAAAGGTCAGATGAGGGGTCTGACTGACTGAAACAGAGGGGAATGTTTCTATTGTTTTGTTCTGCTGTTTTCTGTCTCTATACCTGTTCTTCATGGCTGGGAGCCTACATAGTGACATGCAGTTCCATGTGAAGCACTGGTAATCCACATCTTGAAAAGTTATTTTGTGGATCAGGGTGATCCAATCCAATGTTAACATTTATGGATGTTGGATTGTTAATATGAATATTACATTTTATTTGCACTGAAAGAGAAACATTTTGAACCTCTAAATTTGGAGGCTTTAATTTTTGAATACAGTATAAGGTAAAATACTTTCTGTTTCAACTTCACTTTTTGAAGTAGGCTAATCCAAAAGTATTCTGATTAGATAATATTTTTGTAATTGAATGGATTACTTCACTAACTACAAAGAATTGCCAACTACATTTCAAAGTAAAATGACCCAGTCCTGCTCATAGCTCAGTTGCATGTTAGCTTTTCTAAAGAGCTGACTTACAGCAGTAATAAGCCATCATCCATATCTCCCTCCAATTAAAGTCCACAGAATGCTGACACATTATACCTGGTGCGATAACAATCAGTGCAAAGAGATGGATAACGATACAGATCTGACCAGAGCGAATCTAAACATGGTGAGAACAAGGTGAATGGGTGAACAAGTCAATGGTAGAGAAAAACTAATTATAACACAGACGGGGAGATCTTTGGCATCGCAGGACTTCAAGGCCTCTAGAGCAGGTGAGTTCAAAGTCAAAGTAAGTGGAGTGTGATTGACAATACCTGATTGAAAAATTAAGAGCATATTTCGGACAACAAAGGAGGCTTGGTATCACCTCATTGGATCTAAATACGGTTTTGGGTTGAGGAACAATAAAAGTGAACATACGCTGATTAGTACATGAACACATCAGTGACCATCTTTACACGGACAGCAATATTCCAAATATTGACTTTATTCTGAATAAGCCATTATTTCCATGATGATGTTTACTTGAGGTGCAAATAGAATATTCCATTCACACTCCTGTGCAGAGCATAGTCTGGTTATGATGTCCAGCAGCTGGTAACTGCCATAAATGTTGGTGTCATGAAAATGCTGCAGTAACTCCAATAGGACATTACAATGGGATTAAGACGTGTACATGTCAACACTATGCGACTAATATCAGAACACTCCACATCTTAGGCATTGTCCACACTATGGCGGATCATTGTCTAAATCAATATTTTCACCTCTGTTTGAAAAAATAATCTGTTCACTCAACCTTCAACGAGAACACAGAAATACTACAAACACTCAAACCAGCATAACGGGCCAGTAGGTGGTGATAAAGTGTAGAGAAACGGGTACATAGCCACCTGTGTTTATGTTAATTCTGGAGCAAGCTAATTACACAAAGCAACAGTGGGCATGTGCAAAGAAAGCAGTGACATCATCATTTTCCGAACATTCCTTTTTACATGTACACGTGGATACACAGAAACCAGAGTTTTGGCGTTTGTTGCGCACGATCAGGTGCAGGTGCACTGCTCGGCTCCGCGTCTCAGTTTCTGTTTTGTCTGTTTTGTTGTTCAAATGTCTGTCTAATGCGTCGAGTCTGAAATAATTTTAAATGTATGTATTTTTGCTTCCTGTCTTGATTTTTGTTGCCTGTAAATGGAGCTGCTATATGACGCAAGACAAATTTCAGATTAAAATATCATCATCATCATCATTTGGACAAGAGCAAAATATCTGCATTAGTGTGAACAGGGTGTTAATTCAGTTACTAGTATGACCTTATCCAGGTTAAGATTATCAGAAAATGCTGTTTAAATTGCAGTGTCTTATTCAGTGTCCTAATTGGGTTAATATCGGTGCTGCTCTTATCACCCAATGCGGCATTATTTTGTCTAACCAATACCTGCCCTCGTCAATAGTGCAACAGAACAACATGGCACCAATGAGGCAAACAAGAAGAGACCATGATGCTGAACCCCTCTCAGCTGAGTCAAGCAGTTAGAATCAAGAGCTGTTTGCTCATGCCAAAGCCACGCCGCATTATCCAGAGCAAGTCTTCATTTGAATGTCCTAATTAGTTAATTAGTTGGTGGTTAAGGACGATACGAGCATCTCATCAATCTCTGGTTCTCTAAAAATAAACACCCGTGAGTCATTAGAATACTGATGACTGTGGGAAGTGTCGGCGAGGATGAGAGGTCTGCTCGTGACATTCCGTATTTCCTCAAACCGCCCGCCTCCATAAAGAAGACTGAAGAGCAGTTGCTGCGAGCATTGTATGGATGACAAGCCAAGCGTGATGTAATGACTTTACAGAAAGTCTGAGGAGCTCAATTAATGTTTTTTCATGCGTGGCTTTCGGGAATCATTTACTTGTTTATCATTGATGGAGGGAAAATGAGAATTAGACATGAGAAGGAAAGTTGTTTATACTCACAAACCATCAAAACAAGCTCATTTAGAGGAAATGTGTGCCATGGTTCTCTAAAATATTAATGGGGACTATGTTAAAGTGACCGTTGTCATCCTACCAACCTCCTACCAAGAACATTGGGTCCAGACATTTTCTGGACTTTGTTTTAACCATGTGAATGATGCAGCAGGAGACTTTTTAAATGCATAGTCGCTTGTGCATGCTTTTTGTTTTTGTTTTTGCTCGAGCAGGACGCAGATGCATTGTTGGAACATTTTGATTATGCAACAGCCCACACCCTTTGGAAAAGTTTTAAGAAAATGTCCAGATTTCAGAGCATGTTCCGAGAGCAGCTAGGCAGACTTTTAACAATTACTTTGGGCGAAGTATAGGAGCAGGGAGGATAGAGAATTTGTTCTTCATTTCTGCAGCTGAATGTATGAAGGAAGGAGCAGAAAAGAGGAGAAGAGGAGGAAAGAACTGGTTAAAAATAGTTAGCACATGGCAGCATATGATTGAGTTTCCAGGGCTCTGAAAATTCACTCTAATTATTCAACAGTATCCCTCTGTCATCCTTCCCTGTATGCATTCCTTTGTGTGGAAGTACAAGTGACTCCAGCTAATATACATAATTCTGCTACTTAATTGGCACGGATCGGGTGAAAGTGGGCTAGGAAAACTCCTTAGAGACTAATAGGGGCACATATCATTGGCTCCATCAGAACAGTAGTCCCATAGGTGATAGAAGTCAGCAAATATTTCATGAGCTGTACTATCAAAGTACCTCACCTCTGGAGTCCTGGGCACTATCCTGCAAAGAACACTTCTGAAACAGTTCTGCTGTCAGGTGTATTTATAGCAGGCCGGCCGATGACTGATGCTAATGCCAGGGAAATTATGCGGTGCACTATTGCTGTCATAACAATATGTTAGACTTAAACAGGAAGGTTAACTAAAGTAGTCATTTAAGTTATAAGTGGGCCACTGGCGTATGTCTGCGTCCACAGCTACGGATTGAGCTCTGTGCTGCAGGAACGGGTGCTAGATTTAGCCTAGTGTTGATTTAGGTAATTTAGTGTTAGATGGAAAGATGATGCTCACTGGGGGATTAAGTTAAATCACCACTGAGGAAGAGTTAAAGGTTACCCCAATGCAGAAGTTGGACCAAATAACTGAAAATGCATAACACATAAGAGATGTCAGAAATCATGATATATAGTATTTTTAAAGTCCAGGTCACAGCACTGAGATGTGTTTATTTAACACCACAAAGCTACAACCTTAAAAACATTAGACAAATCAACACTAATTAAATTGATGCTTTGCATGTGAAGATGTGTGGACAGCACAAACATCTGTAAGGAGCAATATCTGAGTCCATTGGCTATAGTCTGATGTTGAACGTGAACAGTTTATCCATGAGCGACCAAAGCCTGCTCCAACATGATTGGACAAACTAGAAACAGAAACCAAAAGGCTTCTAGCCCAAAAATCTTGCCCCTTGCCTTACCTTGATAGCGATTACTGTAAGGAGCAGATGGAAAATATGTGGATATATTGTAGGGTTAGGTGTATTGTATGGTGTCAACTGTATTTAATCGAAATGCTTCTGTATGTAATTACAAAATAAGTCATATGTGCTCAAAAACTACAAACAAATTCATTAAACGGATTAACTGAGCTGCTTGCGGTTAATTTACAGGTCATTTAATTCACTGTTTTCTCTACAGTATATAAAGAAACCACCATATTAATCTGCCAATGGAGCAAAATTATTTGTTGTTATGGATTTTATGGAACCATGTTTTAAATTTGAAAGATTTTTTAATGTACAGAATAATTTTAAAATATTTGAAGTAACGCTCATCATCATCACTCACCACAGAAACTAAGAATGCATGGAATGTTTCATCAATCAACCAATCTCCCAACGAGTCAGTGTATTCCTACAGGACGAGGCCCTTTAACCTTTCGAAAACGAGCGTGCACTGCCACAAAGATCTGAAAATGATTGGTATCTTCCTTTTCTCTGGTCAGTGAAGTCAGCAGCTGTTCGGCTGACACCAAAACCTGCTGCAGAACCACGACAGTTAATGGTGGGATTGTAAAAAAAAAAATAAATAAAAGGTTCACACTATATCAAAGCAAATCGTGGCCACAACAGGAATCAATTTTTGACATTTCACCTCCATCTATAGAGTTCAGTGACCCTGGCTCTTAAATTTACAGCTCTGTACGGCCTCAATCAAAGTGATTGTCAGCAACACGTTTGGCAGAAAGTTTTAGTGGAACACACCGCAGATCATGACATGTATGGATTTAATGGGCCCTTGAGCCACTCGTATATATCTCCCGTCGTTCACGCAGGATAAATATCTTAGTTCTTGGTGTAATAACACGGGAGGAGATTTGTGGATGAGGCCTCCAATTCTAATCTTAGATCTATTAAAGTGCTTCTGAATGAATCATCAAAGCTATTGATGTCACTGTGGGCTTGTTAGCCGGATCCTGGAGTCAATAACAATTTCTGATGGGGTTTGTAGGAAGGGTCACAAACACTAAGGTTTTATGAACATGTGTCAATTGAAAAATATATATAAGGTGAGAATATGCCATTCGTACTTACATTTGACTTCTCAGAGATTAACAAAGATCTGATGTTTTAAGTTATGTGGGATAGTAAAACTGTGAGATGTGAACTGTTTAAGGGTGAAAATGTTCTGATACCTTGACTTTGCTTATTGTCAGATACTGAGTACCGAACCAGTGCAATTAAGAAAAAAACTTCTACAATGTATTTTAGCAGCTGTATGACTTCTTCTTTAAGATCATAACTGAAAAAAATGAATCTAGGGAAAATGTAACAATTACTTGCTTTAAATAGCTCTAAACTGAAATCATTCATACGGTACACGTCGCTGTTTTACCTGTAGAACTTTCCAGTGTGAAATATTGCTAAATTACTGGCATTTCAGGGAGCTCTAGCTAAAGCTACCCTACTGGAAATAACTTCTTCTTTTGCTGCTCTAAAAACTGTACATTGCCAGTAGCAGTATAGCTCAACTATTGTTTCTGAGCGGCAAAGAAGAAGCGATTTCCGGGAAAAGGAAAACTGAAACTAATATATTTAAAGACGTGGTATTGGATCAGTAGATAGATTTAAGTTCTTGACATTTTCTGCGGTATCAGAGGCATTTCTGATACTGGTACCAGTATCAGAACATCTGTATTTAAGGGTCAGATCAGTATCTTTGAGGTACAAGGTTTAGATGGCATGTCAGCAGTCAGGGAAGAGGAAAATAGCTAATATAATCCCGACTCTTTCCTTTTGCAGGGGCAAACACAAGCCACCGGTCAGGTTCCTGTTCAGTCAGAAAGAGAGAGAGGAGAACTACTCAAGCTGAGGATTCCCTCTAAGCAGCAGAGATGACTTTGTCCATCGCGGTGAGAGGCGGTTTCTGTTAGCCCGCGGAGAGGGATCATGAGTACAATATTGACTTCAAATTACAGCAATAGCTGCTGCTCATGCTGTCTCAGGACCATGCTGCGGATCAAACACAAAGATCAGGCCTGGATTAGGAGAAAGCCACTGACAAGCACAGAGCCGCCTCTCTGCTGCAGCAGCACGCGCATTCACACAGCACCTCCCAAATCTCACATTAAGCTCTCCCCCACCTCTCCACATGTAACACACAGACCTTACAGTAATCTCATTTGGGTTTCAAAGACAAAATTGATTGCAAACTAAGTCATCTAAACACAAGGGGTAAAGGCAGCAGGCGGGTGAGTGTGTGTGTACTTGTGCGGGTGTGTGGACTTTGTCAGATCTATTCTGAGGACTGGATGACGGCAACATTTCCTCCCTGAAGGTGAAGACTCTCACGTTAGCTCACAGGATACAGCCGTGTTCTTGCAACGCCTTGTAACTGGCCTTTTATTTTCCTTTTCCTGGCAGTTAAACACAAATAACAGCATGGATGATATGCTGGGATTCATTGTCTGTGCTCGGGGAGGAGTGCAGGATATGACTGGTGTGATAAATGATCGTGCCGTGGCGTGACAAAGGAACTGCGGCACAATCTGCATGTGCTCCATCCTTTCGCCATCATTAGGTGTAATTGGGACTCATGGCGAGGCGTGTTCTTCTTTTTCTGTGGAGGTATCAGGGAATGAAGCTGCTGGACTCGTAATAGGACAAGCTACAGAGGGGAGACATGTCCAGGCCACTGCTACAGCAGTCATCTATGTCCTAGTATCACACTGCTGGCCTAAATGGAAGCTCAACAGATACTGTATGTGCATGTGTCAAATCTCCTGAACCTAAGTGTCTGACCAACTCTTTCCTCTGTCTAAGAAAGCTGGATGAAAGCATGATTCTTTATTTTGAACAGATTAGAGTGGCCGCCAACCATTAGAACAGCTTTGGTTTCTGGAGTAAATTTCCCATTCATTTTCTCAATTGACGTTTGTGTGAATCCTTATCAAAAGGCCGACCAGCTATGAATCATGACCATAAAACATTTGATCTGGGACAAGGAAAATGATTGGAAATTTAATAAAAGGCAAAAGGTACAAAACTGTATAGATAATTATTTTAAGAGGAAATGAACCACGTATCCTATAAACCATTTCCAATGACTTCCAGCGTGTTTCCTCTTGTAGTGATTTTTCCTCCAGGATGTTAGAAAAAGAAAGCGTGGTTGTTACGTGGTAAACGTAATGTAACGCTGAACGATCTGATAGCAGCAGACATGATTTTCACAGTTGTGGAAAACAATAACCAGCAAGCTCCACCAATCAGAAACATTGCCATTACACCTGAGGAATGTGGGTAGCTTAGTACTTGCGTGTAAAACGTGTTTTTCTTAAAACACAGTCGAAATAATACAGATTTGTGGCTTCTACGGGAGCATAAAAAAAAAAAAACGTTTTATAATCTCGTAGCTTGTGTGATGTCTACCATGGATGGTTACAATATTATGGCTGAAAATAAAAATCTCTATGGGAATTTTTGCTTCTGGAACCACGTTGTTGAGCTCTATTATGCAGAAAACAAACAAAAACACACAGTCAGACATTGATTACAGTGCTGCTCATTAGCTTTAATGGGGATGCATGTGGAATCTACTGTGATGTGTAACAAGGTTAAAAACAGGCTCATGATTCGAGTATTCGTGCAGCCCTTTTTCCTGCAGCACTGTTATTCATCATTAAGACAAGACTATTCAAACAGCACAGCTGAGTATGTGCACTTACCTGAGACATAACTGATGGAGAAATAATAAATGTAGAGGGTTAAACGAGAAAAACACGACGCCCCCGTTTGTCAGCAAAATACCCCAAAACCATCTAAATGCAGCAGGCTAAGTTTTATCAGCAGTAGAAACACAAAGTCTTTGTTCCATGACCTCAGTCTGTATATCCTTTCCTCTCCTTTGACTGCCCCCCCCCCCCCCCACACACACACCATCTTTAGCATTTAGAATTAATTGCACAGTTATCCTCAAATTAATTCCTAACTGTTTTACAACACACAGAGAGAAAAGGGCAAACCAATTATTATTCTGTTTTCACCTTACAGAGGGGGATATTATGCAAATGATCCTCTCTACATGAGACGGAAAAGGGGCTTTATTTTCCTCAGCAGATGCTGCCTAGACAGTCTAGCGTTCTGTGGGGGACAGGAAGTGGGGATGCTGTGAAGATCTGATCGCTCCACCTGGCTTCCTACCGACTCCATATCCAAGCAATAATAGAAAACACACTGATTAATTATTTATTTCAAAGAATATCTTTTTTTTTCTATATCCCATGCTGGACAAGTAAGGTTAAAAGGAATGTTCCAAGTGCTGTCTGGAAGTATTTTACAACTTCTACACTTACGAGCTAGAGGTGTTTCTTGATGGAACACAAAGTCCCCTGGCTACGGCAGACCTGCAAAATATTTTATTTGCTACTTTCCCAGGAAGACAAAACACGCCAAGACCGAGCAGCGAGCCTGCGAGCCAGACATCAAGATGACAGGATGGCGATGTTGGGGTTTCAGAGAAGATAGGGGGCATCTCACCTCCCTCGGCTGCGCCACACTCCTGACCACAGCGAGTGTTTATTAATCTGAGACCTTGAGACCTCTGAGAAGTTGCTAAATGAAAACACAGGCATACAGAGCATCTCCAACTTCTTAACAGTCACGAGCCATAATAGTTTGCAACAAGCCTGATTTAAAAGGCAGCTTCTTCTTCCAAGGTGGAACAAACAAAAGCTTTAATGAGCTGTAATGATGAGTTAAGGTCAAAGCACTTATCATCTTTACAAATCAGGAGAAGATGTGCTCATGGAAATAAGCTCCCATGAGTATCTATCATCACCTCAAAAAACTGCACGCAGCGGCACAGCTCCAGGTGCTCAAGCAAATTGGGCTTTCGATGTGGAATGGATCAAACGCCGGCTCAATATTCATTATTGCCTCTGACTCTGATCTGCCGCGGTTCTGCGAGGGGGTGAGGGTAATTGTGTACTTCATTGTGCGCGTGTTTGGGCCAAACTTAATCATGATGTCAGGCTGTTAATAAAAGGTTATTAAAGGAACAAAGATCCAGGTTTTACATATGTTAGGCAGGGAGGTCTTGGGAACTCCTGTCTCTGAGGTAAACAAGGGGCCTTCATGACAAATGATGCTCATGCTGAGATCAGATAGTTAACAAGAGATCCCCTTATTAACCAGGTCTGCATAGATAATTGGCACTTGAGCCGCACGTTTCGAATCTGGCCTGAGCAGTGTCATTCATCAAGAACCCCAGCATGCTGTCAGCTCTCCATAATAAGCCGCAGTAACTGATGAATCAAGATTAAGCAGATAGATTGAGAATGAAGGAGCAGAAAATGGGCCACAGCCACATTGCAGGGGGCTTAGCTCGATATTCATGACAGTAAAGTGGTATTATTCCTTTACAGGGAGCTGCATTAGAAGCTGTGGTTGTAAAACAGGTCCAGCACGACAGCACGATGATGAAGAGACTCGCTGTAGATTACAACACTTTTCTCTAATGTGCATACGCCGCAGCTGTTTGACCTGGAGAGGGAGAATTCGTGAATTGCTGGTTTAGTGGAACACATTGCTGCTCCTCGTCAGTTATTTGCTGTAAGAAATCTTAAGAGCTTTTAATTATAGGAAACTGCAGGTCATGCTTCTGAAAATTATCTTCATTCAGCTTCTCCAGTTCGAGGAATTTCTGTCTGATATCTGATGGTGAAATTATTTATATTAGTTTTCTATTTTAGTCTGTTTGTCATAAAAACAAGCAATTTGAAAATGTCACATTAGGCTCTGGATAACATGACAATGTTTTCAGTTTTTTCTATTATTTGTTTTGACAAATCTACAATAAAAATAAAAATCAAGAAAATCATTGAGATTAACCGATAATGAAAATAATCATTAGTTGCAGCCATAAAACAACAATTCTTGCAAATGACTCACATGAGACAGTGATAGATTTTATTGCTGGTTCAGAAATAACTGAGTTTGAGCTAATTGTTGTTATAAAATATAATTAGCATTGGCTCATTAGTGCTCTTACTGCTAACAAGGTAACCAATCAAGAGTAATAAAAGCAGATACCACTTCCTCATCACGGTAACATGAGTAGACGTATTTGTTCTTAACTCCCTGGAAAAGGTTTTTTAGTTGTTGGTCACTTGTCTAAATCTATACGTGTGTGTGTGTGTGTGTGTGTGTGTGTGTGTGTGTGTGTGTGCGTGTGTGTCCACCATCCCAGCATTTATCTCACTGGTATATAAGTGTAGATAATTACAGATGATGGGCCGGTGATCAGCTGCAGGTATGGGAGCCACCTCAGGCCTCACCCAGCCCTGCACCTCCAGCGCTCCCCTGCTCTGTCAGACATGTTTGGCAGCGTCTCCTTTCCCTAAGTCTCCAGCTGTCCAGTGGGGTGCGCCAAGTCACAGCAGGAGTGCCTGCCTCTCCATCTACAGCCCATCTCTTTCTAGGAGTGTGAGATGTGTGTGCGTGTGAGTGTGTGTGTGTGTTTGGGTGGTGGGGGCGGAGGGGGTCGCCTCTGTACTCGCATTACTCACTAGCAGACGGAGCACGCTGCCAGCGCCCAGCATGTCCGCCCACACGCCCCTGCCCTGCCGGTTAGACCTCACGGTTGGAGGAGATGATGGAGAGAATCTGGGATCCAGGAGGGGGGTGGATCCAGAGGAATCTGAGAGACAGAGAGAGACAGACAGAAGCCCAGAAGCTTACCTCCGTCCCACAGGCCGATCCTCGGACAGCCCCGACCTGATATGGTAGTCTGAAGTCTCCTTGTTGGGGTTCTTTGGGGGAGAGGCAGCAGGAGGGGGTGTTTCTGAGAAAAGACAGCTAAATGATTTTGTATTGTTTGTTTACTTTTACACAGGCATCTTTCTTAGCACAGTAGCTTGATGTTCATGTTGACAATGAAATACCACTGAATAACTTACATGTGACTGTACAACTGACTTTACAAGAGTCATTAATGTTAAGTCTTTAGTTAACCAGCCAATGATTTGGACCTTAAGGAAAAACACTGACAGAGTCTGATTGCAGAAAGTTTAAGAAGAACCACCCTGTGCTTGACATCTGTTTAGAGTATTGCCAGAATAAGAGACTTTAAGCACAAAAAAGAAAACAAGATTACTTTATATCCATCCTTTAAATGTGGCAATTACTCTTGTGTTAAAATTCAGGGTGATGCTGAACCGCAGCAAATTATTCTTGACAACTACTTAGAAACAATAAGAGAAAAAAAACAGAAATCAGATAATGTTCATCATCATCATTGGGACAAATTCTCAACAGCAAACCCTCATCCAATTATAAATAACTACAGAGGGGCTCATTACCAGCAGCCAGCATTACTTTCCAGTGCCCACAGGGGGCTCTAGTGTACCACAGATTTTAGCACCCTGAGTGTGTGTTAGCTGCTGCTTAGGAGACCAGGGTGCTGATTGTGGTGAGGGTAGACCTTTTGAACTGCTTTGCTGTGCAATTGATATAAACATTAACCAAGCTTATACGCAAATCAGACTGTGAGCATAGAGTAAAGGAGCTAATTAAATGCAAAACAGGGTAAAAGACAGTTGAAATAAAACAGAACCGTACTCACAATGTAGCACCGCATCGACTCAAAGTAAAAAGCTGAAAAGCCTGAGTGAACACACACCTTTTCCCGATCCTGATATTTCTGACTTGATGTATTTGTGCCCGTGTGTGCGGGTTGTGAGTGTATGTGTGTGTGTGTGTGTGTGAGATTCCAAGGTGGTGAACAGTACTTGATGAGCTAGCTCTGGAGACCTCTGAATTTTAATGATGTTGGAGATGATATTGTGTGTCCTTCAGCTTGTTATACTGACACAAGCACTCCATAAATCATCATACCTAGCTATCGTAAAATCAATACCAAACTGCTATCTCAGCGCTAACCCGTAATAAGTTTTTCAGCCATCTAACAGCTTAAACTTTGCTGTAATGCCGTTCGACCTATAGGTTAAGATCAGAGCATGCTTAATTTGTTTTGTAATAGAGAGTTTCTAATCCTTAATGAAGCACCTATTAGGGAGGCTTTTGTTGGCACATTGGTGATCAGTTGGTGGAACAGCCACTGCAATTAAGTGTGAATCTTTGTCCTGGAGCAAAAAAAGGAAAAAACAAAAAAGGGAAAAAACAAAAAAGAGGGGAAGCTTGAACGGTCAATAAATGTTAATCCAGTCAGAACTCGTCTGTGCCTTTGAACAGGACTCACGCTGGGTTTTTTTCACATGTACTTGCTTCATCCTTTCCTAAGAAAGGCCATCCCTGAAGGATACTGCCACTGATCCTGAGACCAGACTACCACTCACTAATAAGAGCCCATGTGTAAGCAATATTGTCCACATTAAACACATTATTACCAGGCTTTGTGTAACACATAAGCCATAAATACGTTCACCAAATTGGAGGACCATGATTTTCCCATACGAATGGAGAAATAAGGGAGCTGCTATTAGGTTAATGGTGATAAAGTTAAAATAAATCAAAGGTGCCGGTGCAATTACATTGTTTTATGGCTCGATAGATGGAAGAATTCAGGGTTATTTTTTACCTTTGTCTTGTTTTATCAATGAAATTATCCCTGCATGCTTTATTCAAAGACCAAACAAGATGCAAATAACGGAAAACTGGAAAGGACAAGCCTCATGTTACCTTGTAATGGTGGTGTTTTTTGTTTTTTTTTTAAGAATGATAGCTATAACTGGGGCAGAATTTCCGAGACACAACATATGTAAAAGCCTTTGCACAAGAGAGAAGCCATTGCCACAATTTCTGAAGCGTAAACAGCTTATGAAAGTCAAATGGATGTGTGGCATAATCTGACACGGCGAGTCGCCGCTTCAAAAACATCCCTAACAAACCACGATGCCCCGACAAAAACGACAATAGTTGCATGTTTGTAACGCTCCACAGGTGATGGAGCTTTGATATCAAACAGCTGCAGAGTCAACATTTGAAATTAACCAGGTATACACGGAGAATTCAGTCCTGTTGTTTATCTTTGAGACAAGTGAACAGGTTTACAGCAAATACTGTTTATTTCATGACCGCCAGCTTTCACCTCACACTTCAGTGGATGTAGTATTTCCTCCCCCCCCCAAAAAAAGAAAGAAGCTGGCACGGGTCACAACCCCGAAATTTCAGGTTCCAAAGATTAAGCATTAAAGTGACATGGCACCATTTTCAGCTTGCAGCTCATGTTTTTTTTGGCAAGGGGAACACCCACATACCCATGGTTTTTTGGAGCTGCTGACGTTGGCTGTGATTTACACGCAGTAAGAGGTGGTGACCAATTGTCAGAGGTCTTGCTGGCTGACCCCGAAACATCTGTGTTTAGGGTCTGTTGCTGATTACACAGCAGACAAGGCAGCTAAGAGGAAGATACAACCCGAGCGTTAGAGCAGCCGGGAAAATACTGAATGACAGCTACAATAAATTGGATTTTTACTGTAATGTTTAGGAAAGCACGCAGATTTCTAAGGCTCTATTATATAACAGTTTTTATTGTAAAAGCAAAAAAAGGGAATTACATTCTACTGTTTGTTGTGTCGTGCTGATTCTATGTTGTCTTCAGCTAAAATATATTTTCTAATTCTAATAATCCCGGATAAATTTTATCCCTGAAGGTGAACTTCTGTGACATTAACATTATTTCTAATACTGATGTAAATTGATCAGGAAGCAATATCGGATTTGGGGAAAACTGACGTTAAAACAGTATTTAATTTTAGAAGCCAAATTTGATCATGATATGATTCTCTAGTTTTAACTTAAAAAATGTAACGATTTTACAATTTCCCCATTTAGCACTTAAATGTCCAAAATATATTCCTTTATTTTGATGTCTAAAATATTATATTTCATCTTTTTTATTATTTCATTATTTCTATGACAAAGTTTGATTTTCTTTTTTTGCCAGAAGAAAAATATAAGTCAACCAATACGGTAATAAAACAAATGATTAATGAGTGTAAACCTAACTCTTTTCAAACTGATTTCAATGATTGATTTGATGTTTGAATATAATTATTAACCTGCAAAGCAGCTTTTTATTTATTGTTTTTCATGGTTTTAACTTGGTGGTGATATTTGTTCATGTTCAAACCAGAACAAGATCATATGAAAAACAAATGTACATGATAACTACTTTAAGGTCATTTTTCTTTTTAATAAAGAATGATTTGTGCTTTAGCTTTCTAGTCTATTAAAAAATAACATGAGCATATGTTGTACTGATTGATCCTCTATATTGGCTTTCAATAAGGAATCAATTATCAGCAGGACAACACATGTCTTTGGGTGCATTTTAAATTTTGCAACACCTTTCATGTTATGTTTGCTTATGACAATGGCAACAGTCATGGACTTAAAAAAGACTGTGGACTTTGTGGAGAGAAATCTAGTATTTAAATGAAGGGCTAAATTGGAGCAACCTGGTATCTCGTATGTCCGTCGCAGGCTTCCCATGTGGCTCTGATGGGGCTGTTAGGGACTGGCGAGGCCAAACCGGGGCAGCGATTGAGGGGGAGGGGAGGATTTACTCTTAAGGCCAGAGCTGGGATCCGTCAGTGTGGGTGGGTCAGGTCGTCTTCAGCGTGACCTGCCACCTCTGATGGAGCTCTGAGAAGAGCAGTCTGACCCTAATGCCGAAACAGTCGTCCCTCACTGTCACAAGCCTGCGTCGTCTGAATAGAGACCACTTACTGTAGTGTAATTTATATTTGTGCAATCTCTACATTATATTCTCATAAATATCTATGAGTTCATATGTGATTAAAGTTGACCAAAAGATACAAAGAGGAGAAATATTAGGCATAAATATAATTCTAAAATGAGAGAAACCCTTCCCCCGTCTGCATGAGAAACACAGCGATGCCTCTCAATTAAACCCACACAGGAGCAGCCACCACTTCACAACACATGGATGTACTTTTTCACAATTGTATGATCTGCCAAAAAGTCCAGTCTCGCCCTTTGTTGAGCATCTACAGAGGAAGAAACAAGGATAATAAAGGTCTCTTTATGATGAGGCTCCTGCACACAGAGGCACAAAAAACTTAAGAAAAAAAAAGATCTATCAAGAGGTGGGAATTACGTTGCCCTGTGCAAGGGTGGGAAAAATGAAGCAGGCATTTCTGAGCTGGCTGGCAACGTAACCTTCAGAAACATCCTATTTTTCATTAGAGCTGTGTCAGACAGCCATGCCTTTAATAACATTCATCCCCGCACCAAGGAGAGGATAACTCAAGCTTTAGGCACATAATGAATGGGAGAATAGGCCCTGGTGCTGTTAAGAACAGGACAGGCAAACAGGAGGAGCTGCACTGCTGTGCTCGTGCCAAGCCTTTCACAGCACGGCATCCTCCTGTATTAACACCATGCAAATGAACAGTCAGACGCTTCCTGAGGTGGCTCTCTAATGTGGCCCTGTTAATTACTGTCATTAGAGCAGGGGCTGGGAGAAAAGACTAACAAGCCGCCGTCCTCATGATCTCTGCATTTGAAAGTCATCTTCTGGGATAAATACGTGTCAGAGTCCCGGTAAGAAAATTGCAAATTGCCAAATTTGCTGACAGAGAGGGAAAAAAAATTCTGCTGACTCTGAGCCGCCCGCCCGTGATGGATGCATTCTTGACACAGTCTTGGTGTTTAGACTTAAGAAATAATGAGTATCAATGTCCCAACCGTGGAATATGCAAAGATGAAAGAGTGCTGCGTGGGTTTAATTAAGGAAAGCTGAGGCAGGAGCTGCTTTCAAACAGAGTGACCCAACATGATCAGGTTCTTATTGCTGTCACTTCTGTTCTGAAATATGGCCGATAAGGAACAGGCAGGGTTTTAATAAGACCGACGTAATGTCACAGCAAGTGAGTGCGAGGCTGCTAATGCATTGTAGATGCAGCCCAGATATGTTATTGTGCAGCGTGTCTTGGTTTCAGGAGCAGCGGTTAACTTGTAGCGAATTGTTTCCAATAAGGCGAGAGTGAGGCTCTTTGGATGAGGCCAGTTTTGTTTTAAGATCAGTTCAATTGGGTGTTTTTTTCACTGCATCATTACAACCACAGGGGGTGTGGGCACTCATTGTTTCCACAGTCAAGTATTTTGTTTTACAAATGCCCTCCGGCAGCTCACACTCCCTACATCAGGGGGGGGGGAGAAAAAAATGTTTCTCATACTTCAGAGAGCAAACCAAAATATCCCCTATTATGTCTGTGATGCATCAAATCCCTGGTGTGGCCTTGAATTTAGTTTCTCCCCCAAAAACTGCAGGGTGACACAGTCGATATATTCAACACACGAGGCTACGTCCAGGCTAATATACACGATTTTTCTCCCTCTCTTCCCTTTCTTTGTTTCACTTTTTCTCTCTCATTCCCTCCTCTGTTTTTCAAACGTCTGTGCTGTTGAGGACAAATCAAAGGCTCTATTTTACTAATGTAACACTGAGCAGACTGTGAGGTGGCTGTGGGGATAATGAGGGACTGCAGAGATGTGAAACAGACAGGCTGAAATGGATAATTAGGACAGAAAGTTTCTGCGATGCCAATGACACTCTACAGGAAGTAGGATCATTAAGTTCTATATAAAATCTCTCTATGTACGGTGTATCTATATAACATTGCTCATCCTTTTCATTACAACTTTTCATTTCAGTACATTTGAGCTCTGTTAAATTTAAGGTGCAGCCCTTACTTCTGTTTTGAGACGTGACAGAAACTAGTCACTTTAAATGTAGCCCGTTTTACAGCCTGCTTAAGGTATCTGTGGCAACAGTTTTATTCCACAGTATAGCTCATAGACCCCGCCTCCTCCGTGTTAGCGAATTGGACATGGACCAAACTAAAACGTCAAAATACTCACCAAATAATTAGTGTCAGTCATTTCAGGTAGTTATTATCACACAGATGTATGTTCAAGTGCATTCATTTTTGGGGTGAAACATCATGATTGGCAGCTGAGGCTGACTTCCCATTGGTCGAACATGTGTTTCTGCGGTACCTCGATTCCACAGCTTCATCCCTCAATCGCTAATGTGCAGACTTTGGCTCCAAATGACATCATTGGTGCAAGGTGGCCGCCTTCATATCCAGAATAAATTGGCTTCATAGAGGAAAGAAGTGGAGATGCGTTGTCAATCTTTAAAGACGGCGTAAAGACAAGCTTCTTAACGGCAATATAGCAGGATATCTTAAAAAAGAGGGGGTTTTAACTTTCTAACTACCTGTTAATATATTTAGCATAATTACTCACTACAGCCCACTTTGATTTTATCTGCAAATCACACAGTTTTGTTGTGTCTAATGCAGGTAGCTCCGATCAAAGTTGTGTTGTTTTATTTTTAATTGTTAGGACAAGATGTGAGTGAAAAGGACAGCCTGACAGGTCTGTAGGACTCAGGAGTATTTCACACTGTACCAGAGGGTCTGGTGCAGGCAAACTGGATAATGAGCTGCAATAGCTATTAAAAGGCATTTGAGGGAGATATCATGCTATGTTGCTCTATTATGATTAGATTTCTCCTTGACA
The DNA here is from genome assembly GCA_026259375.1 of Verasper variegatus. Lineage (NCBI taxonomy): Eukaryota > Metazoa > Chordata > Actinopteri > Pleuronectiformes > Pleuronectidae > Verasper > Verasper variegatus. The sequence continues at coordinate 12,067,312 of CM048052.1, forward strand.
ATATGAAAAGATCAAATCAATATCTACTGAGATTTTGATGATCCACAAGCCACCCCCATCCAGTTACCCTTCCCCAGGCTCTATTGAGAGAGCATGATCTGACATCACCGCAGTAACATCAGGCTTCTCTCTGCTACAGTGAAAATATGCAACTTCGATTAGTGAAATACTGAACAAAATGACCTGCGTTTTGGACTCGCTCCCAAACGCTGCTGTTTGGGTACTGATGATAGGACCTATTGTGTTTCACTTTAAAGCAATTCAATTAGGCGTCATTAGTCCTCTGAGTGATTACCAGTGGCCTATCGATAGAGAGGAAGGACACACTAATTAAAGGGCATTTAAATGTTTCTCAGTGCAGAGTAATGGGGAAGAAACGCAGCATTTAAAATGCAGTTTGGAGAAAATATCCTTGCACAGCAAATGACCGACATAACATGTTCAATTTGCTCTCAGCAAATTCCCTTTATAGACACATATACGGGAATGGATCCCAGAGGAATACTAAAACGTGGTCATACAACAGTCACCAAGAAGCTAGCAGCCCTGCTAAACGCAGGTAAATATTCAGATGTTATGGTTCCACTTTAGAAAATAATAAAACAAGACAGATAAATTGCAAAACCGATGTAAAATCATGGCAGGTATTTATATGGTGCATATGTGGAAACTGAATATGAGGATTCCACTAAAAGCAAGGAGCAGATTATCTTTCATTTTTAATTGACTGTCAGAGCATCTTTGAATTCACTGTATCAGAGATGAATAGGTACTTTTCACTGTCTATCATGAAGTTAATTCCATTCTTAGATGAATGGTGGTGATTATGTAGAAAGGAAGGTGACTTACTCGAAATCTGCCTCCCTTTTCCTGTAATAGGATGCTGCCTTTTTAATGCAATCACACTTTATACTGAGGGACTCATCAGAGGTGAGGTTAAAGACCTTGTGTGCATCAACAAGATGAATATAAAAAAGGTTTGAGCTGAAAACTAGCTCATCTAAATCTGATAAAAATATATACATAGAATGAAATAATACAGCATTAGCACGGGTCACAAAACCATATTTAGCTTCCACAAGTATTTCCAGAGCTCATCAACCATAGCACAGGACGCTACGCCTCCACAGTGTTGAGAGGACTGCTTTGTGTTAACATAGTGAGAGAGATATTGATTAAAGTATGATAAGAAGAAGCTCCAGTCCCAGAGCAGAGCCTCTACAGCGATGATTAAATACACTGCACCAAGTTAGGACCTATATCTCAGTGAGAAGCAAACCGGGTGCATCTATATACACCAATTGTCTTTGCCACTAATATAGAATCAAAGAGTGCAAGAGTTATAAAATCATAATCACAGTTATTAAAGAGAGAACTGAACGTAGAACTGAACTTTTTGTCCCATATATTTGAAACGTAATCAGGTTTCTGATCACATCACTGCTACTGTCATGGTTTTTTATTATGTGGCCAAAATATGTCAAAGGTGCCAGATGATGCAAAACAAAACCTGAAAGTAATTTCACAACAGACATGCAGTATATCTAAGAATATAGTACATATAAGAGTGTCCTTTAAATAAAGAATATAATAAGAATGATATAATCAGACAATTATAAGTTCCAGTAACAGTGAATATTACTTTGTTATAATTCTGGAAATAACACCCAAATTACGAGATGTAAAATGAACCAGTAGTATATTACAGCAATTTATGGATACTTTTTTAATTTATAGATTAAAAAAGTTTATTATCTAAATATTAGTGGAGGCAAAATGTTATTGTTGTAAAACAAATCTGAAATCTAGCACTATCTCAACAGGAACAGCTAACTGTTAATGGCAAGTTAGTTGTCATGGTGATCCCATACAAGTGGTTTAATTGACTAAGAATCAATTCTTATCATCTGATACAGTCTAATTGTATTTTTTCCCATTTCCAATTGATTAGGCCTTCTTGTGCCAAACAATATTATATTTATATTTTTATCCCACAAAAATAAAAATAATTCTCCATTTTGATAAGAAAATTATCACGGTGGTCTGATAAATCTACAAATCATTTTGTGCAGTGAAACACCAGTAGAGGTTTGTGTAGGGTTTAAAATAATTGTATATATGCAATCCTTTTAAATTGTTTTGTATATTTGCAAAACCAGAGTTTGTAGCATCACCACAGATGCTTTAAGAGACAATACCACACTTCCAGGTACGAAAATCAAAATTTCAATTATGATCCTCCTACACTTTGACGTGTTGGGTCCAATCATTATTGCATCTGGCCTCATATTGGATGAGACCACTTTATGTAACTTAAAGGGGAGGGTTTAATGTCTGTGACGTTTTCTGCACCTTTCTTTGTAACTCCCTTTTTTCTATAATCTGACATGTGTTACTTGCTGGACATGTCTGCCAAAATCTTAAAATCCACGAGAATCTCAATACAACTGTTTTCATGTCAGTACAGTCAAAGAGAGGAGCAGATTTTGCATCAAGGGACAAAGGTCTGTTGATATGTTTTGTAAAACTCGTAATACTTTGCTTTAAAAAACGGATGATGCAATTTTGCACGCCAGCCGCGTTCTTCTGTTTAAGCTACAGAGAAACGTCCCCTTGGTCTGACTTTTATTCCTCACCTTATTCCCAATGTCATTCATTTGCCACTGAAGGTAACAAGCCTTTTCCACTCGGTGCTCTGTAACGGCAGACCTTTAATAGCCATTTCCCGGTGTGGCAAGGGGAGAGAGGGGGAACATGTTTATTTGTGTGTCTGCACATGCCTCTCCAGCGATTCTCTCTGCTCCAGTCACCCAGCTGCTGGCTGGAGGAGTGATTCATGGGCCTGACAGATGCCTGGTGCAGCTGGATCTGTCCTTGATCATCCCAAAAGCCTGGACAGCACTGTCATTCACCATTGCCCAAATTATCTCTGTATTGACTGCAGAACCCTCTGTGACAGCGCCGTAATGGCTAATTACCCAGGATGCTTTGGGTACTTTTAAACCCCAGAGTGTTCTCTCGCTGTCTTGCCATTCCGCCGCTGCTGCTGCTGCTGTTACCGCTTGTCGTTGTGAGGGCCAACGTTTCCTCTAGCCCCACCTGAGTACCACGGCTTAAGCATCCCAGGGAAAAATGTCCGAGCAACAGAAAACAAGTCATGATGTCCTCTTTTCCAGAAATTATGCAGCGATGCAACACACTTTTTCCTCTGGTCTCTGTTGTGTTTGGTGGGCTGTCGCTTGTAACATCTCATAGTGAAATGTGCGCATAGATTACCATTTACGGTCTGTCTGTTTCTCTATCCTTCTCTGCACGTCAGGGGAATTACCTTGTGAAACGCACACACAGTTAATTATCAAAATCAGTCGAATGATGTTCGAAAAATTGGCTAATTGAAATCTTTCTCACTATGTAAACATAAAAGCATATTTAATCATGTTTGCATGGAGAGACCAACACAAATAGCTGCTGAAAGTTTTCTATTCCAGGCAAAAACAAAGTCCACTGTAAGCATACTCATCTACAATTCTAAAGCTGCAATGTGCTTGAGACTTTGAGATGCATTTCAGGAGGAAGGTGACAGAGGGAAGTGAAAGGAAATGAACAGAGAGACAGAAAGAGGGAAGGAGAAGGTGAGGGAATAGAGGGTACAAAATCCCATCCTGACTGTTAGAGAAGATGATGAGGTCCCCTGAGAACGGACAGAGCAGAGAGGGAGCAGCTTTTCCTCACAAAGACTCCAGTAATTTGCCACATCCTGTCCGCACAGCCGGCATGGAAGCCACTCTGTCCTTAATTACCAGGATAACAAACCCTTCCCCTCCCTTCTCCTCGCGGCCCTGTTCTCCTCACGGCTACCCCCCCCCAGCCGACGTCGTCGCCGCCGCCACCCATGCTTCCTGCGCTCCTCCTCCCCATCAGTGTCGGGGTAGAAATGGATTGCCTCTGTTGCTGTCTGCAGACAGTGGACGGATGGACACCAAATAAAGTGATAAAAGCCGAGAGAATGGCCCTGCCTCGGTTAGCAGCTCTGATCTTGATGGACAGGGGCACTATAATGACACAGAGGCCTCACCTGGATAAACTAGCGGTTCTGACAGCCCTGGGAAAGACTTTAGACAAACCCTATACCACTGATGTTACACAGCTAATGACACTGGTCAAATATATTGAGTAGTTATCAATTATTTTATCAAATATTCTCTTTAAAAAATTACCTCCAGTTCCCAGAAATTATGTTAAATCAACATTAAAATCTACACCATAAAACATTGCAAACCTTGTGCCTTGTAATGACACCGCTGACATGAGACAACCAGACTATGGGGGCCGTGGCCTTTTCGTCTGGTCATCGTCTGTCATCTTCAAGATGGCACCGTCTCTGCCTGGGCTCTATTTGCATTGGCTTTTGCATATGTCATATGCGATGCTGCATTCACCCTTACTCCACAGAATCAAAACAAAAGGGTGGGTGGGGACTGGAGAGAGGAAGGAGTGACACCACAGTCCCGCCTCACCAGAGTACATCCACATCAGAGGGAATGAGGAGGTTGAATTAGTGCCGTGTTTGTGTGCCTTTTTTCCGCGAACAGGCAGTGGGAGGGTCTGCAATTCCTGGGGGTGAAGGGGTTAGAGTGGTGTGTGTGTCTGTGTTACCAGTCACCTGCTGCTAAATCCTATTAGCAGAGGCCTGGGGGTTAAACCAACCATCACCATTAAAGACCTGTCGGGGGAAAGCCCACAAATAATAGGGCTGATTGCTACAACTCACAAATAATAAGGTGCTTTGATAGAGGATAATCAATTAGTGATAATAGGATGAGGCTTGACATTCTGAAAGGGGGGAAACATAGCAAAGGCAACAACAAAGAACTTGAGGGAAATGGGGATTTAGACTTTGATTAACAGATTAAAACTTATTTTAGACAGGACGCCATTAAAACAATGAAAATATAACATTTTATTTGTCTCATTTTACTTACTTTTTGTCATTTTGAAATTAACATAGATTGTGATAGAGCGATAATAAATCATAAAAATGTAAATATTTGAAAGAACAACACTTTCTTTGATCATTAAATCTAACTCTTCAGGTAAATTATTATATTTTAGTGATTTCTTCGTGAAGAAAGACAACTTTAGCTCAACTACGACACAAGTAGCAATACTGAGGAAACCTTTCTCACAATTCACTTCAATTACTCATCACAGTTGTTTTCAGACTGCATGTCTCTCTACTTGACTTTTCAACTAGAACGTTTCTTAGCTCTGAGGCCTCATCATCTCTCAGAATGAACTACAAGTGAAAGTCATGAAGCAGATATTGCTATTCAAGGATTAGAGTGTCAGCCTAAACATTTCCATATGTTTTCTACAGCGAGGAAAAGGAGGTGAGACAAAATTGGCAAAGCAAGTGTTAAATGAGATGAGAAGTGACAGTTTACATCTCCAGCCACAATTAACACGTTGATGGCGATTTTCGCTGGGCCCCTCACAGTGATAATGCCTGTTGTCAAATCTGTTTAGCACGCCAAATCTCCTGGAGCCTTCAGCTAGGCAGCAAGCTTTTGACAGATTGAAGGTTCAGAGATAGGCTATCATGACAGATGGAAGCTGGCATCGATGTTCAACTCTCGCCAATCACAGGGGACCTGCCCCCCTTATTCTGCGGGGCGCAGCTCTGCAACCTTCCCCCCTCTGATGGGAGCAGGGGATGGCATTGTTAAGCAGTGCATCTGTGAGACTCAGTCTCCTCTGATGGAAGCATAAGGCAAAGAGCTCTCAAGCAAAAGACGGCCACTGCTGTAAGCACATTTCAGATATGATGGGAGGCTAGCTCAAGGGAATTGTGGAAGAGAAAAAGTTTGAAACATTTTGAGGAGCAGGGAAGACCCGGGAGAGAAAACAGTGGTGTTTGCGGCAAGCCTCAGCTACTCAGTAATACCATCATTAAATTTGATTATTACCTAAATGCTGGCAAATGCTCGCCTCAGTCACAGCACAGCGGCGTTTGCCAGAAACATTTACTTGATCACTATTTATATCTGATTAGTAGAATGACATTTTTCTTCTGACCAACATAATCTCACCTCTTAAATACTCAATACTGAGAGGGAAAATCAATTTACATAGCCTTGTCTTGTGTATAAAGTCCTCCTTACAACTCAGACTACAGTATGATTACCCTTAATGAGATCCATCTGAAACGGTGGCACAGGAAAAACTCATTAAACTGAGCTTGTTCTAATCAGACAGGCTTATATGGATTTTAGCAGACATCAGAAATTGTTCTGAAAAAGAAAAATACATCAGGGCCTCTGAAACAGAAGAAGGGATCCGATAATTAAGTATCTGCCATGCGCTGATGATATCACGAGTGTTAATGATCACTGTAATGACAGTTCACGCAGCACCCAGTTGATTTACAATACACCTACTGTGAGGCACCACTGCGACAAACACTGCAGCAAACACACTCGAGCTCTAACAGCTTAGTATAGATTAAAAAGCCATAAATTAGACCCAATAGGCACTTTCAGGGAAAGGAATTAAATGCTTACTTGCACTATAAGATTTCCACAGGTAGATAACTTTGAGATGCAGCGTTGTTGGTTTACTTGCTGGCAGGCAGCCCTCTAAGTTGTTTGGTCTCTCCCTCCCTGTTTAGGCGAACACATTGTTGATTCAGACCCATCATGTTGAGGCTTGAGGTCACCCTGTCTCAGGCTTGGCTAGTTAGCAGCAGCCCACCTGATGGCCCAGAGGAAATCACAGCAGCCGCATTCACAGGAGAGGGCCTGACAGCCAGGCCCCGCACCAGAGAGAGGGGTCCAGCCGGGGGGGTGAAGAGAGGAGGATCAGTATGGGGGGAGGGAGGAGAGAAAGGAGAGGGTGGAAAGGAAGGAGGCGGGGGGGGGGGGGGGGCTTCAAATGCAGGGAGGTTATGAGAGACGGCTAAAGAGGGCACGACGGTGGGGAGTATTATGTTAGCTCTGAGTGAGAAAGAGTCTGTTAAGACAAAGTCGAGATGCCTCAGTGATGAAAGGAGGATGCAAGGAGAGAAACGTGGTTGATAAAGTGAATGACAACAACTTACTGGGTGGTTTTTAAGAGATGAGAGATGAGGGAGACCGTCTCTGGGTTAAGTTGTACAGAAAGAGCGAGAGGAGGAAGGTGCGTCAGTGTGAGAGAGTGATGAGGATCTTTACTCGGAAAGATGGATGTTTGAAATTTGGGGGGGTGGAGAGGCATTTCTGTTTAGTGGTATATATGGATCAATACTGGGGGGGGGGGGCTTGGTACAGTGGTCTAGTTGTCTGGAGTTTCCAACACCTAACAGCCGTTTCTGCTCAGGAAGAAGCAAAAGTGCACTGTGTAAATGAAGTGAGGCATCAGTGTAAGTTATCCCGGGGCATTGATGCTGCTCTTGCAGAGAAAACGTTGGCTGTAAAATGCTGTGATGAACAGCAGACATTTCCAGTTCACAAGTCTCCCAGTCTCTCCTGAGAGTCTGCTTCATCCCTATTATAGCCAATAATAGCCCCATTGTAGTCAAATGCTCTTTCTCTTCACCGTGACTGAATGAGGACACATTATTTACTGAGAGGAGACAACACTAATGCACTGCTGCAGAAAACTGCTGACAGGAAGAGGGCAAAAATCATAGGTTTTCCCTGCTAGAGGACGTCACACTTATATTATATTTATAGTTATGCTTAATACCATCCAACAATATGCCAATACACCTCCAGACAACCTCCACAGAGGCTCTCAGTGCGGGCTCAACGACAAGGTGTTAAACTGACATAGAAATCAATTATTTATTTCCACTTTCTACAGTAAGTGTTTATTGACATTGCTTATTCCAGATTATATGAAAGCAAAGATGCTTTTTCAAAATAGTAATTAGCGGAATACAAATGTTTGACGTGAGACCTACATAATTTGAATTAAAGGGGTAAATAAGAGTTTACAGTGCATGGGGACACATCTTTAATTGATAATCGTACAGATCATGAGCAAAGCACAACTTAAAATGTGACACTGAACTAATTCCTTTAATGGATAAAGGTTCTGAAGCATTTCAACAGGACAATAACTGCAGATCACAACCTCACATGTATTCTTGTGCCATTTAACACCGTTTTTTTTCCCAGTTTCCATTTTATTCTTGTGTCCAAAGGCATCTGGAGACAAATGCCTCAGCACAAAGTCATACACCATTAATGCAGTCAGTGGTGCTACAGCCCCAGAATCTTATTATCTTAGTTGGTTCAGCCTCATTAGCTGTTCTATGCATATTAATGGATGGGAAATGGAAAACTATACCCCATTTAAGAACAAAACATGTTCAAAGTACTCGCTGCTTCGGGGTTGTAGGACATAACTCACTCTGCAAATTGCTATCATCGCGCTCCTGGCAGAAACCTGCTGTTTTCTTTACCCAAAAGCCCCTGGTTCCCTCGCAGAGACAGAGTTTCATTAACCTGCACTGCATTCAGATGCCATTATGGCTCTAATTATGGCACATAGTCTTGTGAGGAACTGCCTGGGTTCTCAAAGACTTTTATGGCCAGCTGTCCTGTCGCCAAGGCCAGGGTCGTCCCCGCTGCCACCGGAGTTCCAGAGAGAGAAGATGTGCTAATCTCAGATGCATTGAAGCTGGCTTTGTCGACTTATGCAGGCTTATCTATCATGGTCACGACTGCATTAGACATAAGACCTTAAGTTTGCAGGCACTGAAGTAGAAAGGAGAGCAAATTAAATTCTTCTCATCTACCTCCTCAGCTGTGTCCAGATTGCATCACTCAAACAAAACTTGTACTCTAGAGGATAAAACTAGCACCTTGTAATGCAGAGGTAAGTCTTTATGTTCTGATTATTCTCCACAACACAAAGACAATGATGTTATCCATGAGCATTCTGCATTTAATGATTAAAAAGCAATATAAAGGTCAGTGTGTTTGCCATCCCAGACTCAGCCCATCTGCCAACAGACCAATGGAGACCTTAGCTCGGGAAACAAATAAAACCTCTGTCCAGTGTCTCATTATCCATGAAAGTATCTCCTCGGCTTCTTCTGTCCAATCAAAGGGAAAGGAAACACAGGAACAAGCTGAAAAATTCCAGCATGAGGGAGACTGAAACAGCTCCCTCAGCGTTGAGCATTGCTCACTCACGGCCGATAGTGAAGGTAAGGAGATCCTTTGGCAGGTGCTGTGGGCTGTCAGAGCAGTAGATGAGCCCTGCTGCTGGATAACATCTTGCCAAATGCTCTAAACTTGTCAGTTAACGCTCTGCCACAAAAAGGTGGACAGCTACTAACCTCTTGGAGAAAAAGACAAAGACCAACTGTAAGTTTCAAGTCATAAAAAGAAAGTTCAGAACTTCGACCACTTCAAAATATAATGTGTTTTAATGTATTTTATGGATAGAAATCGTGAGCTGGATGCATATTCAGTTGCTGATGACAATTATAATGTATTTAATCACGCTACGTGTGAAGTTTATTTGTATGATCAGGATCAGTCATCACTATAATATCGTGTATGTACAACTCATGTATTAACATGTACAAGTATATTATGCACAAAGTGATCCAAACTGATGGCTTAGAAAATATAATTCTTATTATTGTAGTTGCTGCTGTCTTTACTTTTCTCTCCCAGCTTTCCATCTGTCTTGCTGTCTCAATGCAGCGTCTGCACTGCCAACAGTCCTACAACATTTCTGGGGACTTGAAGTCATATTATTTATGTAGAACTCAGTCAAACTACAACACAAGTGTAGCCGTACTAAACAATTACATGTATTAATGTATGTCAATTTCATATGGTCATAATATTGAATAAATGTACTACATGGAGAAAGTGTTTTTAATACTAATGAAGACACTGTGCAACAACACCCAGTGTGCAGTTCAGGCCAGCTTTAAACACAAACTCAGCTTGTGACTGTGGTTTACACAAAGCTGAAAACAGTGGAAGTTCACCAACTGTTTTACAACTTTTTTAATTCACAGCACAAAAAGCCCATAATATGTTTCAAAAGTTTGTGAAGGAAGTCAAACATCTGTTAAAGGCCACATAATGAGAACCAATATCAAAATTCTGAAATTGGGTTTTCTGCAGTAAGGTAGGTACTGAAAGTACCACCCACCACAGTACTGCTGTTCAGTTGCTGAACGTGGGTTCAACACATTTGTCATTTAAACACCACTCAAAGGTTTATTTTTGCATTTGCTGATGTTAAACCAAACAGGCAAAGCTGAAATATAAATTTTGTACCAATCTCTTAGTACACTAGATTAAAAATGAGATATACTGTCACATACTTGCAGTTGAAGGCACAAATTCGGTATAACAATACAATGGAAGGACATTGGAAATATTTCATGGGCTACTGCATTATTACCTCTATGTTACAGACTAAACAAGCTTTGTTTCTTATAATGTTAGAATCAGCAGAGATCGTTTGTGCAACTAAAATAAGTTAGGACTATCACATTTATAATTTAATAGTAATTCATTAAATAAGTTTTCTACTTTAGGAAATGGTTGCAAATCTGAGTCAATAACCAATATTATGGCCCGAGCTTCTTTCTAACTCAATTAATCCATCACAAATCCCTCAACATATGATGTGCAGTAAGAGTGTACTAGATAGGCAACCATTGAGCCTTTGGGTCATCAGCTAACTGTTGAAATGAGAAAATATTACAAATCTGGCTGTTTAAGCCATATTAATATTGACAGTGTAATTTCATCTTCATAATATCCATATAGTTGAAAGGAAAACCATTTGCTGACTCTGAAAAAACTTCTGTGTTGCACCTGCAGAGAACAACTTCTCCTGGGACGAGCTCAACAACCCTTAAAAGGTGCTAAACAGCACTTTTTATTTGTAGCGTACAGGTAGGTACTGCAGCATCTATAACTTCCATCTGAAGCACTCCCATGAGAACACAAAGCTGACATCACATGTAAAGTATGATCACTAATTCGTCTATGACTTAAATTGAATTCTCTCCCCAGCTTTCTTTTGTTGTAGTGAAATGACTTGTCCACCAAGGATCCCTACCTACCATCACAACCATTAGTTTTTAAAGTAATTTATCAAGTTAAAACATCAAATATTAGCTGATTTTAAGCTCTTAAATGTGTCAAGTTGTTGACATGTTATTAAATTACCTTCAGAAAGGACGTTATGTTTTTACCCATTTGTTGGTTTGTGGGCAGGGTAACGCAAAACCTACTGAATTAATTTCTACGAAACTTGGATGGGACATGGGCCAAAAATCTAAAGTCAATTCTGGTGTGAAAAGGTGCAGATCCAGGACTAATTTTCTTAAACATTGTGAAGTAGAAAGTTTTCACCAAATTCCAAGGGAACAATTCATGGATCTGACATATTTAGTGTGTGCTATTTGGTGAGGCTTTATTGAATCTATAGGGATTGTTGGCCCTTGTTGGAGATAAGCATCCTACTGAGTGCCATTCTAGTTTGTTATTCAGCCAATAAAAAATCCTGATTTCACTCTCAGCTTTGTTATCTTGTTGTAATTAGTCATATTCTTTACTATACTAGGTACAATTCATTATGTTTCCATTAACAACAGCCATATACCTGTCGCACTGAAATGTTTGGCCATCTCAAAGACTTCACACGTGGAATATGACGGGTGCTACTGAGCCTTCAACATGTCATGTGTAAATCACTCCAATTGCAGACGACTTTTTGATGGCACTCCATGTTTTCCAAATAATTAAGCAGATAATGTCTTTGTTTTCATTCCCTATGCCAACAGAACAAACCATTTGAATTAATGGGACCTCATGATTGAAAACACAGTTGAAGTTTACACACTTGCAATACACTAATTCCAATAAACCCTTTTCCTATCTAAATAATATTGCTTTAATTATAACCACCATAAAAATGAACAACAGTGAGATAAATAAATAACTTCACTGTCCTCTCTGGAATTGTGCTGATGCAGAGGCCTGCCTAGGCATTATAAACCTAATTAGCAGAAGATTACTATGCAGTGTGCAAGGCTGTGGTCCAGAAAGACATCATTAGGTCTTCTGATGGGGATATGCCTTCAGCACATTGATTCTTTTTCGCTCCAAGAACAATGCAGATTGCAGACTTTATAATTGGGCTTTCAGGTCACTTGCGACTTCACTTCCACTGTGTGTGGCAGGCGTTCTCCATTCAAACAAAAGAAGCCCATAACAAAAAGGCATTCCCGCTGAGCTGAAGGAATGAAAAGGATGTTTATGGATTATAAAAAATAATGTGAGCAACCTATACTGTAGGACTATTTAACTCTTCTAAGAAAAATATGGTAAAAATGTTGATTCAAAAATAATAACAGCTGTGTTATTTTACTCAATATAGCATAACTGAACTTAGAATTTATTTAAATAATTCTCTTTATTGTTGGAAGTCAACAAAAGCAATACATTTTACATGTAATAACCACAACTACCACTACTACTACCAATACAAGTCTATATTATTAGACATACGTAGGATAGGACTTTGACTATTACTATAGATGTATTAGGACTAATGAAAAATGGCATAATATTTGCTGACGAGCACATAGAGCAGATTATGACTAGCGTTCAAAATTGAGGAGATGTGTGGAAAGACTTACACTAGGCTTGCAAAACAATGTGTTAGTACCACCTCTGGAAATGGTTGTCTTCAGCAGGTCCAAAATGACTGTGGGATGTATTTACACTTTGCTGTCAATTACAAAAATATAAATGATCACTACTCTTAAAGAAGCACAGTGACTCTATTTAATCAAACAAGCAAACGCAAGAAAAAAATAATTGATAGTAAAGGTCAGAAACAAATTAAATGTAGCAATATATATTCATTGATTTTCTGCAAACTGTCAATAAACAGCATTTAAATACATTTACATTTGGACATGCATGCTTCACAAATGGAAGCTGGTTGGGCAAAAATAAACACAGTATGTAAAGACCCCAGAAATAACTGTTCCATATGAAATGAGAAGTTTTGCTCTGCTCATGCTCCAAGTGGACACTGAGGACATGCCTGATATAATGAATGTGCTATTTTACCACAGAGTCCACCTATGAATCCACTAACAGCCTATTATTCCTTCTCCTAAGTTTGGTCGTTCAACAACTCCAAAAGAATCAGCATTTGTCGACCAGGTGTGATTTTGTAATCTCTGTTGTGTTCAGGGTCTGCACCAGCTTACCAAAGTTCCCCAAGGAGTAAGTCTAGAGACAATGTGAAGGAGGATAACTTCAAACCCTGCTATTCAGGTTTCATAACTGTAATGTAAATTCAGTGGCAAAGAGAGTGAACAAAAAAAGTAATTGTTTGTCTATTTGTCTTGAAAAGCATGAGTTTCTGCATCTACTTTAATTGACAGTTATCATGGTTGCCAGCAATGTGTGTGTTTCGTTCACCCTGACCATGACCTGAAAGGCAAACATACAAAGTGGTATTGCTGAAGGACATGTTAGCCTATATTGTCTATGTTTAAACTGTGTTTAAAATCATTTCTGTTTTGTTATTATTTGGGGCCTAAAAAACAGTCTAATTGTCTGTATATGGGTCAGAGGCTGGAGGTTTCTGTCTATGCCTTTAAGTTTAGCCCCCCTTTCAACACGATTGTCAGTTACAACGCCTGTATCACTGCAACACTGCACTGCCTGTCAATTTCAAACTCCATCTTATTTAAAAGAACCACATGGTACTCTCACTTTGGGAAATGACTCACAACTCATATGGGGGCAATCTAAAGAGAATACAATGGATTCAGATTTAGCAGCAGAGGTTTGCATGAGAGAAGCTGGAATGCATTGCTGTGCAAGCCCAAAAAAACATCTGCAAAAGGTTGAGCAGTGTTATTTGCAGACTTAAACCCAGCTGCCACTCCACTCTTTATCTAAAAGAAAACCATGAGACTCTGAAGTGGTTTGAATTTGTGGCTTCCTCCAAGTGTACTTGGGGGATATCATTGTGGGATCCCGAGAATACAGGATCCCACAATGATATGACACTGACGATGACTTCTGTCCACAACTCAAAGCTGCTGCCTGTGCAACAAAGGCTTTCAATGAGGGTCATTCAAATTTCATATTTCTAAACCCTACAAATTCCTCCACAGGTGGGAGATGAACACTTCTCAGACTAGGGGCCTGAGCCAGATGTTGCCAGTTCTCACTCACTAGTTTGGGTTTAGTGTGTCTGTTTGGTATCTTCCTACTTCTTCAGCTCATCCAACTCTCCACTAGCCGTAAGAAGTTGACAGCTCTACTCTTTTCTTCAACAGATCAGATGCCACAACAACGAAGTCAATCATTATTCTTTGGTCTAAGTTGCTCTGGCACCAGGTAGACACAAACATGTTGTTTATTATGAAGAATCCATCACTAGCATGGAAGCCAGATAACAAAACAAGATTCAAGTCAAGGATTCATCATATCTTTAAATACATTTTTTGAAATAGGAGGTTAGGAAATGAACGCATATTTGCCATCATATGGATGATAGTGTTGGCCGCTAGATTTCAACTCAGGCAGGCTGTTCCTCCAAGTCCTCCATTGAAATCTCCTGGAAGAGATATGTGTTCCTATGTGGTGTCCTCTCAAGGTGCCTGTGACAACAGATCATTGTGTTCACTTTGTGCACCTCCTTTCTGCTGGAGGTCAATAGGGCATTTCTCTGAACCCAAGCAAAATAGGGCGCATGAAAATAAACAAAGAAATAACAAGTTTAGCACCATCTGCCTAACTCTTAACCTTCAGAGCATAAAAATAAATGGGAGGTCAACAAAATCACAACCAAATTTAAAGCTATAAGAGTAAAAAATATGATAACCATAAATATTCTAATGCCCCCTTCTGCTTCTGCTTGTTTGCTTATTGTGCATTCCTCTATGTGCGTCCATTAGAGAGCTTGTTTAATCAGCTTTGCTTGCTGCCTTCCTTTCTTGGACTCACCCGTCCTACGTCTATCTCCTGCACTTCGTTCGTTGTAACAGAGCACTCCAGCCCCATTTGAGGTATGATAATCAGCTGATTAGCCAGCGAAGTCCTTTTCCCAGAGGCTCCTTTGTGTGCAAAATCCTCACACTCAATTGACATGTGGACATCATCAAGCTGATGAAATGCAATTGTAATGAACAAGTGAGGCAGAGCATCTGCAGAGGGACCCTGAACGAAAAGGACCCTTCCCTCCTGACATGCTAATGCTGAAAGCTGCTCTCTGCCTGTACTC
Source organism: Verasper variegatus (assembly GCA_026259375.1). Classification (NCBI taxonomy): domain Eukaryota; kingdom Metazoa; phylum Chordata; class Actinopteri; order Pleuronectiformes; family Pleuronectidae; genus Verasper; species Verasper variegatus. The sequence goes on from CM048052.1 coordinate 12,082,588, forward strand.
CCTGTGGGTCCCTCATGGAAATGTGAAGAGATGCATATTCAAACCAGCGCCTTCTGAAGGGGCTAGATGTACGAAAGAGAGAGATGGGAGGGGGGAAAAAAACCCTGTGTGGACTTGGCCAAATGCTAATTCTGAGACAGATTATATTGCATCACACGCAGTAATGATCTGACAGTTCATTTGTGAGGAGAGTTCAGGATCTGAGGTTTAATGCTTGGGTGGACGCAGGTGCTGAGCCCCAGCTCCTCAGAGCTGTCAGAGGAAGGCAGGGGGCTGCTGTCAAATTATCCCAGTTAAAAAGGCTGAAGCGCCTGCAAATATGAAAGACATTTAAGAAATTAATGCATTCGTATTCAACACATATTGCAACAGGGTTTCATTAGAGGTGCTCTAGTCATATTAAAACTGACATCTGACCTTTCACATTTCTCCGAGGCACTCAGGAACATTCTTATTACATACATGCTAAAGTCAAAGAGAAGGTAATTGTGATAACTAGTAATAATTAAACAAACTGACATTCTAGCACCACCATTTTTCCTATTCTTTCCGTTCTTTTGGCATTGTACTGCAGAGTTATATTTATGTGAGCGAGTTTATTTCAGAGGCAAACTGTGACAAACCTGGAGGTAATGTGACTACCACACACCGCCTAAATAAACCATCATTTCATGTCTTAGTTGTTTTTGCATTATCAAGGAGACTTATTGTATTACCATTGCTGCTTTGTTACTGCATAATCTTGCTGTAATTATGATAAGCATGCATAATAGAGACAAATTCCATACAATTTCCCTGATCAACATTTTATGCTTTCATGCATAAAACATTCATCATAAGCAGATACAAGGGAAAGTCATGGAGACTATGAAAGTCAGGGTTTCATAAATTAAAATAAGGGAATTTCTGTGATGTCACACAGCAGCAAAGTTTATGTAGGTAAAACAGACTTTTTATGAACAGACTGAATCTTTTGGGTATTCATGTGAGCAGAGAGAAGAGCTGTGCTGTGAAATTCAAATACAGTCAGTAGAGGTCAAGCCAGATAAACAGACTGATCATGCCATACATATTATTCTATATGGATATATGTAGGTCATTACACCTATGGCCTCCAGCTGAGCTGCTTTGTGGTGACAGGACCTCTGGGCTCAGACCTCAGAGACAGAGCAAATGGGCAGTCAGCAGGCCCCCTGCTTTCTGAGCTTTTTGCGCCACTGAGGTGTCAGGGGCTGAGAGGGTCACAGACCCTGAAATCTAGCCTTCCACACCTCAACACTATCCCTAACCCGGTGTAAACACAGGTAGACCCTAGGCTCTGAGGTGGGCTCCTTCCCACCAGGTGTTCAGGATGGCATACATGTCTTCAGGGTATGGAGTGCCGTTGGCCGCCCAGGACTACACATGGTGCTGGGGGTCAAACATGGAGCCATGCTGGACCAGCTGTCGCTTTGCTGTTCGCCCCAGCTCTGAGCCAGGCCCGCAGTAGAGGGCCAGATGCGCACACACTTTGTCGTTCTTCTGCAGCTCGTCGTAACATGGGTCTCACTATCTGACCTCAGTGCGTTGGCATTATTTGGCCTAGATCATTGCATTAAAGTAAGCAGACCTTGTGATCATGGAGAAAAGATCCAACTTTTGGTTCTCTGCACAACAGCACCGAGAAGTGTTCAAGCAGTTCCTGAGTATTCCCCCAATAATTGGCAGGGTAACTGTTCTGTGTTCCCATTCAGCATACAAGGGCATCCATTAATTTGAAAAGGCTAAGCTACCGTGCTCACACATGTACGCACTCAGATCACAGACGCTGCGCTGCTTTTGGAAGCAGCAGCACTCCATCTTCTGTCTAACTGCAGCTAAAAGCATGAAAGCAGCAGTGAGATTTCATTTGGCTAACTGACTGAAGGCACTGAGGGAGTAAAGCTTGCTGGAGAGATTTATACACTCAGCCTGATGCCTCCTGCTCCCTATAATAGAACAAAAGCTTGTTGTCTCTTCCAATTACAGATGTCAAAACGCTTATTTTGAGGGTTGTGATCTTTTCCCTTTTAATCTGCAAAGATAAAAGGTCTCAGCTTCATTAGCATGTGTTCTCTCCCCCCAGACTCAGATTCCCTGCAAGCAGCCAGCTCAGCCTTACAGCCTATTACCCACTCTTGGGGCCATTAAGGTCTAACATTGATGATGTGTAATTAGCATATGATGACAAATAATAACAATGCACTCCCATTCGATGTAATGGGGGGTAGGATAATAACACGGATTCCCACTGTTTCAACCCTACATAAAGCTCACAGTATCTATGTTTTATTACCCGCGCTGTTGTTCAAAGGTATAATGGAGTGGGATGTAGTACTTGCGCATAAATTATTCAAATTAATATGTTTATCGAGAAATATAACAATTACAATGCATCAATAAGTCAAAGTGCTTAATCTGCACAAAGCCTAACAGTGGTTTAATCATACTCAGTAACAGCAGAGGTAAATTTTTAGATATTTCTGAGAGCTGGAGCTTTTTTTATGCTTATGTGAAAATGATATGAGAATATTGTGAACAACTGCTATTATGCTGTAATGCCAACGACATGCAGTGTAATCTTTACACCTACTTAAATAACCAAATGGGAGAATAATACGGCTTCCCCAGCTCTCTCCATATCTTATCTATATTCCTAAATTATTAATTAGCTATTAAAGATAATTACAGCAAGAAGTGAAGTTAAATTGAGGGTTATTAGTAGACATGTGATCAATTATGCTGTACAACAGAGGCAAAGCAATCAGAAGTGACAGACCGTCTTCAAACGGCTCTTCTCATCCATTTAACAGGCTGCCTGTTTGTGTCAGCTGTGGGTCTGGAAGAAAACCATACAATTAAAGAGACCCCGCATGTTTACGCACACACATTCATATGCAGCTACAACATGGAGCATCTTGCATTGTGTTTTGAGTAATGCAACACACACGCTCCTTTTTTTTATTTTATTTTTTCTTTATTTTTCCACATCTGTCACAAAACAGCCCATCACCAATTATACTGAAACACAAACACCGACGTTTTCAAATTTGTTGGTTACCTCCTGTAAAGAAGATGGTGGGGCATCTCGGAATCAAACTAATCAAAGCACCTCAAAAGTAGAAACTGAATGAATATATTGACAAACACGAAAGTGAGGTGCTGTTGAAATAAACAAGAGTGGGATCCTACTGTCTTTGTGTTTTAAATGTAAGTTGTAAACTTGGGTTAAAAAAATTAAAATGGTGTCCAACATTTAAAAATTCAGCGCTGAATAAAATAAAATGGAAAATTGTCATTGTTATAACAGCGGTAATAAAAACTGATGGAAATTGTTAAATATTTTACATAATTTCTATCCCAAAATGTTACTGAATAGAGAAAATATTAAAATGTAGAACCGCATGAGGGAAAAAGTGCAAAAAAAACCTACATCTCCGCTGTTTCAAATTGAATTTGTTCCCTGGAAACACAGACGTTCCGTCTTTTTTCAAGCGAGCAAAGCAGGGCTATTCGAAACCCTGTTTACAGCACCCAGATCTCAAATTGACTTGCTAATGTTAACTTTTATTCCGTTGCCATGGGTTACCGTGTCGTGTGATTTGACACCGAGCTACAGACACTGCTGATTAGTAGCATCCAGTTCTGTCCATCTCTGTGCATCACTGAACCATCTGGTCATTTATTCACTAATAAGCCCCTAATGGCCCAAATATTCAGCGGCCTGTCATTGTGACATGGCAGAAAATGCCTACATCTTTCAACTCGCCTTGACATGTTGCTTGTTTCACATCAAAACTCGTCATTTACAGAAGAGAAACTCAGAGGGGTAAAAACTTGACCTAATCTGCAGTGTTAACACTGAGGCAAGGAGCTTTGTTATCTGCTAGACTGACTGAGAGGATGTTAATGCATTCATCCTTCCCCACTTCAAGATCTTCTTTTCTGCCACAGGGAGAAGGATATGAGTGCTGTCAATAGGAATTTCATTATGCACACATTGATTCTACGCTCAAAAAAGGAGAGATTATGCACAGCCCCACACTAGGAGATGCTGTGAGAGAAAGCAACATTCTCGTGGTTCTGCACTATGTACACGTTCGACCTGTCATTTGTCGCCAAAACATTGACTTTTCGCCATAAATATTTCCAGATGAACAAAGCCAGCTGGGATCGTAATTGGTGACACGCAACCATAAATTCAACCTTTCCTGGACACCGGTGGCAACCAATTAACCAGCCACTGAATAAAAAAATATCCTCAATTATCTGTCTCATTATGGATATGTTGACCCCCATGTACAAAGAGCAAAGAAGATAAGCAAAAAAACGATCCACTTGGTTTTTTTCTAGTGTTGACGCTCGTGTTTTTATTTACATTTAAAAGCTTATGGTTGAATAAAAGAATATTTAAAATTGTTTACAGCCGAGGCAAAATGGCTAAATATGTGTAAAGTGAAATCTATAGAAGTGGTGATTTATTGAAAAAAAAAAATTGTTTTACAAAATTGCTGTAAAAGGATAAACGTGTTAAAACAAAACTCTAAATGAAACAGCTCTATTCTGTATCATTGGTCTGATTGGAGCGTGAATGAGCTTTATGTTGACCGACTGGTTGCAGAACCTCTCTGTCAACTTAACTAGCAGCCCAGGATGGTGTGAACGTATACTTAACTCCCTGTCACTTAGCAAGGCATGCACCCTGAGTCTCCATCAAGACGAGCTAAGTAAGATGGAAGACGAGCAGGCTTTGGCTGAAAAGAAGACGGGAAATGCCACCTTTGGTGAACTCGCCTGGGACCCAAATCTCTCAGACTTATTTGAATGTTGTGCTAAGGGTGAGAGGATACAGAGCGCGTGTCTCTCACACAGTTAATATAATTTCTATTGTCGAAATGTTAGGGTTTGGCTGTTTGGGGGGATTTACTTCATACTTGAAGCGTTCACAGGAAAATCCCTATTCTAGCTCATCTTTTCCCCTTTTAAATCTCCTTCCATGCATTGGCATTGCAAACTACACCGTGAGCAGAGGAAATCAAATCATCTATGTCTTAAACCATCAGGCTTCATACAAAAATAAAGTTGAAACCATCTGCATTTGATACAGGAAAGCAAAGGGAAAATGTTTTATGTATGCAGCACAGACTCAGGACTGAATTCAAAGCAGAGTATATATTTCCATTCCACTTTTTTAGCACTTCTAATTAGCCAAAGTATTCAAATACAAACAGGCTAGGCTGTCTGATGCCACTGCAGCTCTGTGGTCTAATTTATGCAAACTTGTTCCATTATATAGGCTGCTGAGAGTATCATTAAGGTTTGGCTTGGTTTTGGGACTCTTTTAAAGCAAACCTACAATAAAGCACAGCCAGCTCATCTCATTTGCTCCATGTGTTGGATGTGCATTCTAATGAACGGCTTACAACAATGGGTCCTGCCAGTGCAAATAATTAACCTTAAGTGAAACCAATTACATACTTTCCCTACCATTGCAAAAAAGCCTCCAAAAGCAATCATGTATGGCTTTCTCCAGGAATGTTTTGGTGATAAAGAAACAAAGTAGAGGATTCTGGGCTATTCTGTAGCAACAAATGAACACTGAGAAGTCTCTTTATGTGCAGAGAGATATCTAAAGAAGAAGAAGATAAACAACAATTATCCTGCTCTCCCTGTCAGCACAGCATGCCTCGGGTCAGTCCATTAGAGATCACTGTTTGGTGCACTCTTGTGCTGGAATAAGAAGTGCACCCGTTTGCGGCCAAGCTTTTGACTGGCAGTTGGGACCTGGAGACTGTGTGTGTGTTGTGAGCTGCCTGCGAATGCGGACGGGGGTGGATATCCAGACATAAACTTCTGCTGTCAGCATGGGCAATCATGGCACTTCATTGTCCAGCAGCATCATTACAATATGGTTATCATCTGAGCTTGAGTCTGACACCTTCTCCAGGACCTCTCCAATCACCCCAATAGTAGGCTTCAGTACCAGGCAGTCAGGGTAAATCTCTGCTTTGTGCTTGTCTGCCTTAATAGACTGGATGTCACTTCTGCCTGTGGAATGTGCCCGGTCTTCAGCTGTCAGTCAGAGGCGCGGGTGTCAGGCCGGAGCGTGGCTGGAGCCGTCTGGATTAGAGGGTAGTTACCATAGCTGTCAGATTACTGACAGCCTGACACCCCCTCTCCCAACTTCCTCTTATTGTTTCTTTGTTTCTCTCAAACATCCTCCAGATGGGAGAATTACCAACCAGAAGAGAGAGAGATAGGGGAGAGATGAGGGTGAGAGAGAGGCGGGGAGAGGATACGAAAGCTGAGGCGCGTTTTAAAAGTTCTATGCCACGTTAGCTTTGTGATGAAGTAAAAGTGCGCTTGGTAGATTCCCATAGAGAGAGAAGGATGGGAAGAGAGAGGATGAAAGAGAGAGCATTACACCTATTCCCACCTCTCCTTGTTATCTTTGGTATTCATGTCAAGATAGGTGATTGTGTTGGTCATTAGTGTTCCTATACCCAACAGAAGTGTCTTAGTTAGTACCTTCGAGGAAAGCTTCAACTTCACTGAATATTCACCTCTATGACTGCACCTGCCTCTTTCATCAGGAGAAATGTTGGAAACATTCTTTAATTTCTCTTTTCTTTTCAAGACAAATGAACTGGCTTAAGGTGGGGATGTAGACAGGCATGATAAAAATCACTTAGACACTATAAGCTATAATGAATAATGGAATCATCCATGGTTTCTGGAAGTATTTTAATGATTGAAGAAACTGTGGGTAGGCTACGGGTCATCACTTGTCTTTTTTTCTGTTGCTCTCATTTTGGTGACCCAGTATGGGTGACTGTCATTCTGCCATTTTTAAATGAGCACTGGACTAACAGCAGACTCCACATTAGAGCGAGAGAGAGATGAAGACCACGGACATAAAAATCCACATCCCACTTCTTGCTCATCTTTTCTTTTAAAAGAAATACATGAAAGGGAGATTTCATTTTATATTTAACAGTTCATTCCATCGACTGAATATTTTCAAAAAGACGCAGACATGACAATCCTAATTTCCAAATAATAGATTCCTAACCTTCTCAACTTCCTACAGCTTCCAACTTCAGAAACAATTACACACATGTAAAATGAAAGGAAATGAGGTGTTATGTTTGTAAAATACGCCGATACACCACTTCAGCCCCTGGCTGACGGATTCTACCGTAAAAATAACCAAAGGCAGATTACAGTTTGCCCTGACCTCCAATCTCCTCTAACAAGCCCAGCTACTAAAATCAGCTGTGCCGTCATGTACGGGTAAAGATAATGAGGGCGGCTGCCTGAGGAGAGACCGAATGCAAAACAATTATATTTAGTTACAGGACCACAGGTTAATATTCTCTCATGTCCCTCTCCTCGCACATTCCCTTTTGTCCTGCATCAATCTTAATGAAAGTTATGAGACCTGTCCGCAATGATAAGCAGCCACTCAGGCGTACTCTGTGTCAAGGCTCCCACATTATGCCTCCCCTTCAGCCTATGTTTTGCATAGCCTAAAGCATCTATTAAAATCCCCTTGTAAAATTCATAAAACAAAAATGTGGTGGGTCAAGTCTAGAGGGAGCCAAAGTAAGCTGCTTATTAGCAGGGAGTTGAAAACACAGATCCAATTACAGATCCTGAACAAGGAGCACTAAGAATCAGCATTGGGGAATAAGTATTTTCCTTTTCTCTCCCCTTCAATTGGCCTAGGTGCAGAAGAGAGAGAGAGGGGTATCAGAGAGCAGGATCCACGAATGGTAATTACAGTAGGAGTGTTTAGTGCATGAGGCTAGAGTTGGAGCCATTCAAGTACAAACTCATGTAAATCTTCACTTTGCTTCAGATAGTAAATTGGTCGGGTTTAAGAGGAATCCCAGAAGGAGTGGAGGAGAGGGGCTGTGCCGAGAGGAGCCATGAGCTCCAGAGATATGTAAAGAATCTCTGTCTGGAATTTAAAGGGCTACAAATTAGACCAGACATTAGCCTTTTTCTTTTACAGAGCCAGCAGAATGTGAATGAAACAGAATAAATAACTATAAGACGGCTTTTCCCCCCTTCTTATAAGATGACATTAATCCTTTCATGTGCAATGACAGCTTACAGGGTTTGACCCTCTCCCCAGACAGCCATATAAAGCCAGGAGATTTCTTAAGATCCCACCAAGAACAAGCTTCTGTTAATAAGAGGTCCTGATAGAGGTCTCCACCCCACATTTAATACTCCAGTTTACGCCAACTAACCGTGCTCAGCATGCTCAACAGATGGCTCTGGTTCAACCAAATCAACAATATTGTGAGATTTAATTCCATTTGCACTTTTTTAGTTTTAATTTGATTCGTATCTGTGTCTGTAACAAGCGGACGGCACTTTTACATTTTTTCTTCTTCCTGGGTAGTGGAGGCTGAAGTGTCTCTCAAGCGTACAATAGCGTGAGAATTTGAGCCCTTTGAAAGAGAAAAGATCAAAAGCAGCAAGTCTTCGCGCTGCTGCTGGGTTTAGGCTGTAACCAGCACATACCCCGCTCTCCACATCTCGGATAGCGCATAGTGGTGGGTGGTGAGCTGACTGATTGCCAGGAGTGTACTGTCAGCATCACTCTTTCCACAGAGGACCATGATGGGGGACAGTGTGCGGGCAGTCTATGCGGACCCCCCACACCAATACCATCAGCTCTGCACAGAGCCGGTGGCAGCCTGCATCTCCTATAATGACCTCTGTGGGTAATGTGCTACACTAATATCTAGACAGGGTAATTCATTTGAACAAATGGACAATCCATCACATTTTTGCAGACAATAAATTCTGCACTGAGTTGAATGGATGTTGTATTTAGTTTTCAATATGTTCCTGGAAAATAATTGGGTATTTTCAAAAAGAAATCAACAGGAACATGGTGTAATTTCTATAAGTGATAGTAGATAGACATGTTAATACATTTCCTGCATGTTCATTTCAAGGTGCAAATGCGGATTTAAATGATTATAAATGTTAGATGTTATTCTGGAGCTAAATAAACATGTAATTAATTGGAAACACTGTATGAATGATTGGTTGATCGTTATTGCAACAATACACTGTTTATAGTCACCACAGTGATAACAGAGTTTAAGGATGTTAATAGTGAAAAACTAAAAAGGGTGAAAACCATGTGCTTTGTGATGTTGTGGTTTCAGGTTTGGTTTGTGGCCTGTGCTGCGAGTCATCCCTCCTTTCTCTTTCTCTCTAACCTCACCTCGCTGTATACTGTCAGATAAACTGACCCAAAAAGGATGATATCTCAGTTTCCATACTGGATTATATACATTACAGCTGGACACATTGGAGCCATGTCAAGGGGTAACCTTAGAGAAAGGTCCCCACATCTTTAAATAAATGTTAACACAGTGGCATGAGTTAACAGACATTCCTGTACAATTACCGGCCGACGTTACACCGCTGACATTATCAGGAGGAAACCTACATTACAAATGGTCCTCCTTCTGAAAACAGCAGCAAAGTGGCCACTTTATATTCCATCACCTTAGATTCTTTTTCTCCTCCCGCCGCCCCTTATTTCCTCTCTTTCCAATCAATTTCATCTGCTGCCGATGGACTGATACAAGCACAATTTCTATTTACGCAACAGGATCAGACACAAAACAAATAAAAACCAGCAAAATGTGTGTCCACAACAACATCTGCTAGTCAGTGTATGCAGATTAATTGGGAGTCTTTGTGCAGTTGAGTGCAGTTTGACTAACATCTTAACCTACTTAGTGCAATTAGTGCTTCATTAGAGAGGCTAACTAACTATTGCTTCCCTCCATAATGATGTGCAAGAGTGTAGACATAAAAGTACATAATCAATGGTTTCCAATTACTCCACAAGTGCAACCACTATTTCAAATAAACTGGATAATAATATAGAGCCATTACAAAGTCTAAGGTAGCAGAACCGTTTAATTGCAGTGCACTTCTTCTCAGCTCCAAGATTTTTTCACACTAATGAAGTGTCATACAAAAAAAGGCTGTATTGATTTTTTCACCACACAGCCTCCACCACAAATATGTAATTATCCTTTTTATATCTGGCAGGGGATTAAAGTAATCTATAGTAGCTAGCCTTTGCGCTGCTTCTGACAGGGTTGTGTGGGGCTTTTACCCTTTTCAAAAATATGCAGCTTTTTGATGAATGAACTTTAGACAAAATGCTGTTCTGTTCTATATTGTTTTGTCTAAAAACCTGTATTCTGAAGACATCATGCAGCATGTACAGCTGCCTGAGCTTTCAGTACACAATCATGGCATTTCAAGCCCTGTCATCTATGTGCCAGGCAGTTAGAGCTAACCATCAGCTAACACACACACACACACACTAACACACACGCAGACAGATAGGCTCCAAATCAAACACACAAACAGGAAAACAGACGCAGCCGCACACACATTCACACACTAACATTTTCTTTGGAGGTGTGTGTGAAGCAGTGAGCTCAATACAATTCATCACAGCTGGTTAATAAGGTTAATTTAATTCAATAATGTGTCCATGAAAATCACTACTTCCTCTGGAGCAGCACACAAAAGCTCCCTGCTGTTGACTGTCAAACACACAACACATCCCCACTCATCCTCCGGCTTCACATAATAACAGCCCAGTCCATTTAAACTTCAGGCCAGCTACTCTTCTCCCCTCTCTCTCTCTCTCTCTCTCTCTCTCTCTCATCTCTCTCCCTCTGTCTGTCTTTGAGTCTCCAGACCTGAGATGGACGAGCAACCTTAAGACTACCCCACGCTGGGATGCCCTTCACGATAATAAAAAGCCATTACCTTGACCGCTGACACGAGGCCAAGTGTGAGGGTCAGAGTGATATTTATTGATGAAACTCTGAGCTCCCAATCTGCTGCACTCAGTGCGCATCATACAGCTGTCAGCACAGACAGGGATCAGGCAGCATGATGGCCCTCGACATGGCCCATCTATAATTTATGAACTACACAGAAAACAACCAGGAGACAACAGAGAAGCCCCGGCTGCCCAGGGATTACCCTCCAGCCCAGCTAAAGAGATCTGAACGAGAACCACCTAAAGGCCACACTGATATGGGGCAGCAGGTAAGCACAATAGCCAGTGTTCCATATTCAGAGGGGCCTCACCGGGATGCATCTCTCTGGAGGACACTGTTGTGAATAATATAATAGACAATGTTTACAGTGGGGATGTAAAGTGAGTGCGCTGGTGCATCACACACCCCAGCACACTTCAGCTGAGCCCTGTAAATGAGCGAACAGAGGGGCAGGAGATGTAAACTTTCACACTTTATTCTACAAAAAGCTCTGGGACAGCCCACTAGCAAAGACAAGTCAAAGATGACGATGGCAACATGAAGAAATACCATAATAGTAGTAATACAATGTGATATTATTATCATTATTAGTAAGATTTATAAATTAATTGATGGTATTTTTTCAAATTTATTATTTATTATTAAAAAATTAAGAAAAAAAATATTTTTTTTCGATAATTTTCAGAGTTCCAATATTAAATCTGTATTTATTTTATTTTTAATTCAACCAAAACTCCAAACTCCATGGACATACAATATATAATGACATAAAACAAAAAATTACTTGGTATTTTGCTCAAAACATAAATTATTATCTGATTTTCAAAGCAGTATTTTTGTGAATAAAATAATTGATTACAAAAATGTATTCCGTGTTTTTTTCGAAAGTTAAATAACCTGTATCCGATAAGCGAAGACTAATAGAAAAATAAGGCTGAGCGATATCATGGTCAAAAATTATATGAAGTCGATATCGATAACTATAACGATGAATATAATATTATTATTTTAATTAGTTTTAAGAGACTTATCTGAGGTAGACCAACGATATATTATTCCTCCTCATCGTGCTTACGCAATGCACAAGAATTATATCAACAAAAATTGGACTTTTTTATTGCTGTTGATGAAAATAATACTGTGATAATTATTCACATTGTTTTATCACCCTGTAGCAAAAAAAAAGCTAAACTGTGGAAAAATAATTGTGTCACATCTTCCATCCTGACTGCTTACTTTACATCTAAATAATGTCTTGTTTATTATTAATTCCTCACTCAATTAAGCGAACACAGGTTCAATGGGTTTTCTAATTTATTTGAGAAACTTTTTCTCCTCACTGGTTTATTTTTGTATTGTTATATTTTTTTCCATTCTCCTTTTAAATCCCACTTTTCAATTCTTGGTGGAAAACTTTAATTGCAAAGACACTTCTGGCCCATTTTTAAAAACACTTGGGTATTCTGTCTCCATTCTCGAATTCCCACCCAGATCAAATGCAATCCTTCATCGGCCAATTTCCCTGACACTTTCTTTTTATCCTCCGAATTCATCTTTACATGCGGCAGACAGACATATATTGTTTCTGATCAATAAATAACCATATAATTGAATACTGCTGCATCCCAAATGAAGCCCTCATTTACCAAGCTTCAGTAAACAGCCTGGATTCTTTGCCCATCTAACGCTGACATTTCAGAATTCAAACACATTCAGGGCAGTGTCAGTGCACGGAGCGTCTGTATCCCACTTACGCTCTCTTTTCAATATGGAACTATCTCCACCCAATAAATTATTCTGGGCATCTCCAAAGTCATTACACATTTATTTTGATCTCGCATCATAATTCACAGCTTGGCGCACAATGCATTTTCTCAAAATGCATGGTAATTCCTTGGCGCAGAACAAAGTTATGATTCATTTATACTGGAGTGACAGCATAATGCAGAGATGTCAAAATCCATTAAACTGTTCAATGCCTTGGGGTTTATTTTTAGATCCAATTGAGATTTAACTGATGGTGAAAAATATACAGTCAGGTGTGTTTACCTCACCTTTAGAGAGAATGTGTTATTGTTCCAATTAATTTGTTATCCCTGTCACTAAAGGCATTGTCTATGTCAAAACTGTCACCACGCTTTTGGCTTTTGTTTTGTGGAGAATGGCATTTAATTTCCGCGTGTACTTTCATAACTATACTTATTTAAAAGATGTGCATTTTTATTCAGAGCCACTTAATCTAAATACATGCTGATTTGATTGCTCATCACAACGGCAAATTGCAAAATTGCTGGCTGTTGCGTTGACCACTGAGCTAGTTAAATGATCATCCGCAAAGACATTCAATTATCTTTTTGGCACCTCCAGAGATGGGTGTAGAGAGAAAGATTCTGCAGTCTGAGTGGATGCTAAATTGCATTACTGTGGACATAATGCAACCATTTAACATTGTTACCTTTGTGAATGATTTCCAGTGTATGGGCCTATACTGTGCTGGGGCGGTGCACACCTACACTTTCCATTAGGGACAGCATGCCTCCAGGAAAACATTTAACATTCAGCAAAACATAGTTTCCTTCTTAGTGTGGATCATAAATATTTTATTGAATACAGTATTCAACTCTATTAGTAATTATTTTTCTCAGTAGATTAAACGTGTAAATAAGAAACCCCACAGTGCTATGGTTCCTTTTATGAAAGCCTAGATGTACACTCAGTACGGCTAGCTGCTCACTGTCTGAGATAGGGAAAGGCAGGCGGGAGGGATTTCTTTTTTTCTTTCTTCTACAAGGATTTTTTTGTGTGCAGTTATGGTCCATCATTATTAAATGTCTCTTGTTGGATGGGAGAGGCGCTTTATCAAAAACAGCCATTCATCAGGCGCTGTGCAAGACAGCTCACATCTGACCTCTGCGGCAATAATGCCGCATCAAGTAGGCCAACTACCTAGTTTAGCGGCAGAGCAGGGAGCAGGGGCTGGCTCCAAGATTAAGTGCGCTGTTTCAGGTTTTCATTCCCAGGGGCTCTGCTGGCTGATGTTGTATTGATTGCAAAAGTTTACCAGTAAGTATCACAAACAACAATAGCCAGGTCAACGATCGGTGATGCCTGAACCGCTATTCCCCGGCGGGGGGCTACACGTTCAGGGCTAAAGCACTGCCATCATCATGGCTGTGTGCAGGGTGCAGAGAGGGCTCTCCAGAGCTGGGGGAAGAGAAGTGCACTGGCTGTTCCTACTGACATTTAGGAAAGCGATATGTCAGTGTGAAATGAACGAGCCTGAGATAATTATAAGCCTTTGCATTATAAAAGGCTGCATCGACAAACTGTCGGATTGGCCTTCCACAGAGGCACACGGCCCCGTTCGGTACTCCTGTATAGGCTACTCCTTATCCCACTTAATGGTTTGATAATTTTTTTCTAACATCCAACGTAAAGATCCCTGTCTCTTCACTCATACCTGTTTGTGACGGATCCGAGTTTGGAGTAAGGCAAATGATTCACAGGTTAGCCGATTTCCAAACGAGTCACTTCCCGTGTTTATGATAGCATGTCCAAGAAAATAAGTGTTACCAATAAGCAATATTTTCTAGAAGGAAGCTGCAGTGCTACACTCTTAACATAAGTGAAAGGACTGAGCAGTAAAGAACACGATTCACCCTGAGGCCATCTCCAGCAGGCTGAATGATGGTGCATCCTTGGCCCTGTATGGAGGACAGTACACAACCCTCCATCACGGTGCCACCGGACCATTACCTGGGGAGTGCAATGGCCAGCCGCACCAAGCAGGCCTCCTCCACTGCCCCATGAGCTAATCATGTGATTTGATGCAATGACAGAGTAATGACACAGATTGGTGGTGTGTTCAGCCTCCCCCTGCTGGAAGCTACGGAGGAGGTAGTAAACACACGGGGCTGCCCGAGCCAAGAGGCGCCGATTCCACATTACAGAGCAAGTTACAGAAGATATCCAAGTAGTCTCACTAGTGAAATCAAGATTAATTGTGCTGCTGAGGGATTCTTTTATGTCCTTGAGTAACTATATTTCACTTAATGAGGGACATTAGCCGTAATAAAACTACTCAGAAGTACAAGCCGTTAATTAATGCCTCCACATTACCACTGAATGAGAATAACTGAGTTGTAGGACCCATTGGACCAAATATTAAAGGTGCAATCTGTGGGCTCATAATTTCCACTGCTTGGTGCCAGTTCATCATTTGAACCCCTAAGATACAGTATGTCCCTGCACTTAATTTCTAAATCAGTAGTTTGAAACTTGATTAGTGTATTCCTCATCATTCCTCTGAGAGGCATGCTGTCTTGAGTAAGGTTTTAAATGACTGTATTTGTTTACCTCTCATTATTATGTACAGTAGCAGTGAACATCATTTCTGCAAGGCTGCTTTAAAGATACTGAGGATGGTGAATGAACTTTAGAGAGAATAATCAGAGCAGTTGAATTAAAAACTGCTCCTGTTAGAATCTGGTTTAGTGTTACGGTGTCGCTTCCTGCATCAGACAATCTAAAAATTACTTCCAGATCTTTACCCACCTCAGCACCACAGAAATACATCTCACTAACCTCCCTCTAAGAGCAGCTTTATCTGGGCTATAATCCTGGCTGTAATGTGGCCTCGTTAGGAAAGCACTGCTGGCCCACACCAGTAGCAACACAGGGAAGGCCTCAGGCACCACTGGAATTAATTACAGACAAAAGCGATGGTGTTTGCAATTGTCATGCCAAATTTATCACTAGCCACTTAATGTGCCTCATCTGAACTGATCCACACTAGCTGAATTGCCCCAGGGCATCTATTCTTCTCCTTCCAGGGGTGGGGTGGTGGTAGGGAGAGAGCATGTCTGTGCGTCTGTTTGTTTGTGTGTGTGTGTGTGTGTGTGTGTGTGTGTGTGTGTGTGTGTGTGTGTGTGTGTGTGTGTGTGTGTATACAGGGCAAGTCTGCATCTGCTGGGGGCCTGCCTAAATCCTGGGCTGGAGGCAGTGTGTGTGCTAACAATGCCCCCAGCAAATACAACGTGTAGAGGTCTATAACAAATGTGAACACCCCCTCCCCAAGCCCCCCGCTCTCTCTCCACCCAGCTACATCTCCAGAGAGGGGTTCAAAGCAAATCTTGACATCTTTAATTCTGTCATTTTTGTGATGATAATCCTTGATGTGCTTGGATGTGGTGTCAGTAGTCATTTGCTCTACACCCAAGTACATCTCAACACAGGCTTTTGGCCGCAAAAATCTCCACATCAATAAGGAAATCTCTACACTAATCTCTGTCAACTACAGAATAATAGAAGATGCATGTATTGAGTTTGAGTTTAATCTGTTGATAATAGTTTTGTGTAAAAATTAAAATTTCCCAAAGACTTCAACTTGCTTTTGTCCGACCAGTCAAACACATTTACTTTACTACCATAGAAGAAGAAGAAAATCAGTAAATATTCACATTTGAGAAGGTGAACATAAGGCTGGGCAATAAAACAATATCAATAATAATCGCAGTATAATGTTCATCAATAGCAACATAACACAGGTTCAATATATATATCGATATATTGCTTATGCATTGTGCAAACACAGTGAGGAGGTATAACACATAATTTATCTACCTAAGATTTGCAAAATGGGGTATAGGAGAAACCACTAAACAATGAAAAGACTGAAACTGATGTCTACAGAATAATCTCTATAATCGCCCTACATGGACATTATTAAATATCCACCATTGAGTCATATAAAAGTGAGTTACGATACTTGTATCACTCTCTTAAGTACTGCTTATTATTCAATACTGAGGCAATCTCTGCAAATGTGTAATTCTTTTTGCACGTTTGCAACAATTAGCTGTTTTCTGTTTCTAATCCTGTCATTTACATGGCTGTTTAGATCAAAAGGACAAAGGCTGTCCCAAATGCACACTTAAACATAAGCCACCATTATCTTTTTTGCTTGTGCAGCTGAAAATCTAATACCTTAGTTCAATAATAATGCAGGGGGGACAGCTCATTGGTAGCCCAGTGGTACAACAGAATAATGGCACCAGAGGAGTCCTGCCTCTCGAAAACAAATATGCAGGTGCTTCAGTTAGACTTAGGAAAAATGCAGCAAAGTATCGTATCCACAAGTGCATAATGTCTCATCAACACTGATCTGTTATCAATTAAAGCAAAACCATCTCATTATATTAATGAATGGCCTCAGCTTGTAATAGCCTGTCTTATTGATGTTTGAACAAGGTAAGCACAAACCTCCTCGCACAGCTTTACTGAGATCCACAGTAACAGCAGCTGAGAAAAAGATTTTGCAAGGATGAGGAGACCAAAAAAAAAAGGAAAAGCAAAGAGAAAGTGAAGGACACAGGAGGCTACTCTCTGAGGGACTGCATTCATTCCAGCAATTGTCATGCAAGCCTTGTTGTAAGTAATAATGTGGCCTTTAATGACGGAATGATGGACCTGCCAAACACTGCCTCTGCCATATACTGTCTGCATGTCCCTGCCGTCCGCTTCTCGCATACCCATCTGGGACACATTAGCATATCCTCGTCAATTCACAGTCCACTTTAACATAATCCATATTTGCTGGGTAAAGTCCAACAGCAAGCCTCCCGTACAGCGGTCATATGATGCTATGACACACTCCAAGAGTTCGGCCCACATAAAGCATGCTTGGGCAGCTAAGCAATGCAGAAATGCAAAATAGCAGGGCATACTGTTCCCTACCTTGTACCTGAAGGGACAAATCCCTTTTGGCCAGACATCTCCAGACTGTTACCTTGGTATTCCTCCACAACAGTATTTGTGATTTTTATTCTAAGTGTTGAGGAAAGAGGAGAAAAAGAGCAAAAAGGAGAGTGCTGTCATGGCTGGCAGTGAGTGTGTAGAATACACTTGAGCTGCTGAGGCATGTCAAAGTAAGTATGCTTCACCTATCAGGGAATAATGCCATATTTTCATACACATTTGCTAGGTAAATATTCCTATTGATATTCTCCTTATTTTAATTTTTTTAAGCAGACGGCAGAAAGATGAAGCTTAAACTACTGTTATTTTAAATTAGTTGTAAATAATGGGAATAATTTTAGTGTGTCTATACTGACACAAGCATAATTGGACCATTGCTATATTCTGTAAAGGAAACGTATTTATGTATGTACACCTGCATCTACATTAAGACATGGGATAAATACCGTCATAGATAATAACTGACTTAGTGTGTCATCCCTAAAGAGACGGCCAATCATTATTTCTCAGAAGGCAAATGCATTTTAAATGTCCTGACATTTATTGATACTGTAATGTGAGTGTAGATTTTATTGAGTTCAGTGAGAAACAGTTTAGGCGAAAAATAAACCTGCAGTTTTAATCAATCAGATTGTGGACAAACAACCAACAATTGATGATGAAATATCTGTTGATTCTGAATATGTGAATGTTATGTTGATGCCATTCTTTGAAGCTTTGTGCAGCAAAGACATTCAGAAGAATCCCTTCACCCACTTGAAAGCAATACCTGTCATGAACCATCATCACAAATGCCTTCTGAGATATAATCTCTGAGAACTTTTAACCCAGGAATTTCAAACCCTCCTGTCAAAGAGAAGGCAGAGATCTCGGGATCATGACACTCAGTCAGCAGCAGTCACACAGCTCTGGGCCGGGCGCTTCTCAAGTGCTGGACTTGTCTGGCAGCCAGCAGGGCCAGAGGCTGAATTTCACAAGCCTTGGTTAAATGTTAGTCCAATGGAATCCACTTACTGTAAAGCAGCGTGCAAATACATCACGGCTCGCCATGTGCTATTTTTCATCAAATACAAAGAAAAAGAAAATCCAACACTACTGTTAGGAGGCAAACAGAGTGGAGCAAATCATAAACATCAAGAAGGCTAAAAATATTTCAGCCCTATCAGTTGTCAGACCCACCTAGTGTTCAGGCCAGAGACATCTAGTTACATCTGAATCCTAACTGAGGTTGACTTATGATAATGAGATTCATGCACAGCACGATCCACTATATGTATACAGGACACAAAATTTAGGAAGTTTCTGGTTTAGTTCCTTCCTACCGTCTCTGGGTAAGATGGGTATCTGCTGTTTTTTATTTAAAAAAATACACAAAGCAGATTCCTTCTTTCATCACAGACCTGGTTTGTGCTTCAGAAGAGGTCAGTGTGTGATCCTGCAGGTCACACATCCCCCCCCCCCCCCCCCCCCCCCCACACACACACACACACACACACAAAGAGGCTGGAAGTAAGACGCTTTCTCCGAGGGATGTCATGCTGCATGTCATCAGCCTGGTTAAATTGCACTGCCAGTGGGTAAGCAGCAGGGGTCACATGAGGCTCAGTGTGGACTGCAACATGTAATGCATGGCAGACCACAGTCTGGAAGCAGCTCAGTAATGACTCCAAAACATCACGATAAAGATTGTGCGGCGACTGTTTTCATCCAAAACAACTCATCTCAGACACAATGTAAAGCTTTGCAGAAAAACCCTAAAAAGGGCAGTGAGGTTTTTGTTGTTTGCACTGCAGTAATCAATATATCAATACTGTGTCAATAGAATACATCTATAATCGGGCAATTGTTTGGGAGTGAAGATGATTCTCGTTTTAGGAACGATTAAACAATCCACTGCATCAAAAGAAAGGCAAATGTCTGTTTTGGGGAGCAAGGTCCAAGCATTTGCCCTTGTAAACACAAAGCCCACATGTGACTGGGAGAGGCCTCAGTTGGGCAGACAGCAGAGGGAGTTAACAAAGCTAATTAGGAGAGGCTGACATGTTAAAGTGAGCTGCGGCTTGGGAGTCAGCTCTATCACATATGTTTCCTTTGTGGCGGGTGAAGTGGCTCCTTTGTTTGTGAATTGATGGCGTTTCGCTCCGCCGTCCCTTTGGGTAGAAGCACTGACCTGCGGAGCCCCCGACAGTAAGAAGAGGGTCTTTCTCTGTCTCCCCGATGCCTGCTGCTCCAGCTGTCCCACTCCCTCCCAAACCCAAACCTTCCCAGAGCCTGGGACGCACAGCGAGATGGGCAACACCTGTAAAAGAGCGAATACCCCCTCCGCCCAGGCACCTCAAAGCAGCCTGCCCACCTGCTACTGAGCTCTCTGGGCCCTGCAGCTTAAACGCTCATTTTGTGCCTCTCAGCACGGGACTTATTGATATAAATAGCTGTGCACAAAGTGCACACTCTGTTTTCTCTTGGCCTGATGCAGTAGGTGTGTGTGTGATTATATTCAATGGCAGCCTCTTTCAGGTGGGGATGAAATATGAGCAGTTTGGACACTGGGTAAATGACAATCTCTGCTAGATTCACTGAAAATGATTACAGCACAACTGACATATATCGAAATGGACAACATGATTCCGAGAGACGTGTTAAACAAGGACTCGATATCTAATATGTAGACACAATATGCTCTGCAGTAAACATTACAGACTGTGCGATAGATAGTAGATAGATTTAATGATGACCTTACCATTTGTCTTGATATAGCTTGTCCTTCCTCAATGCTGAAATGCAACGTTTGTCCTTGAACAAAACACTCTATGGTTATAATAAAGAAAACAGTGGTTCATACAATGCAAACCTTCCACTTAATCGTAATTGATTGTGCTGTGTTAATTGTAATTGAATACATACAAAGCTTATTTATGATTAACTCAATAATTGTCTTTCAATAAGATGATGCACGATCAAAAACGTAGAACACGTCTCATCGTACAGCATCAATTTGAAAGTATTAACTTGCCCTTTGAGGCCACAAGCAAAGTTTGTAAAAGGTCAATCTCTTTCATTCATGTAAGCGCACATGGCAACAGATTAATCCTTGCCCGTTAAGATGACAAGGCAATATGTGGAGTAGTTGAGTGTAAATAAATACATTGAGGAGGAGATAATACATTAGGCTGCTGACCAGGCTATTCCATTACAGCAGCACATTTGTATCCATACACTGAGGAAACCATTCAGCGGATGGCGTCTTTCCTTCACGAGGTGAAAGTGGGATCTTGCCTCTGAGAGGAAAATAAGGACATCAGGACTGCCCGAGATTAAGTTTCATCACAAAAGTCATCTCACCCAGCAGGAATAGAGGCTCTCACCAGCTTGCTCATAAAAAGAAAAAGATATAATACACAGCCTTCGGTTTAAGAGGTAACAATAGTTTTGTCTCCATTAGGTGTTATAAAACAACAGCAGCGAGAAGTGCATCTGGTGCCTCGCTATTTCAGAATCATGACTGTAAAGCACTACCCCGCAATGATTCTCCAGCAACACACGAAAACAACCCTAAAAAATATAATATTTTAGACGCTTTATATGCATCTTTAGATTTACAGACAGGTCTGACAGTCCAGGTGGTGCTTCTGCTGGAAGAAAAGAGGCAGTGCAAGCCAAGTGGCTGCATTGATTTTGCAGTAATTGATCTGATGGTTCCTTGTGATAATTGACAATTATCCCTGATTACCAGACAGGGGCTTAGAATCAGTCTAAGAAAATGACCAGCATTATGGGTTGTTGTACAATGGCTGAACAAAGATAAATCAATAAACCACAGAAAACTGCTTAGAAAACAAGACAAAGAAGAGTGTCACACTGGACCTCATGCTGCACTGCCTCTAATAATGCCTAACATACAGTGGACCTATACAACTACACATAGCACTACATGCTAAACATTAACTCGTGCAACAAGGAGCTAAATAGACAGTGCTAATTTAGGGGCATGAAATTAGCAGCAAATTGGATTGATCTGACGTTTTCTATACATGCGTGTGCAAGTGCTGTAAACCTGCACACGTCTGCATCTTTGTGTGTGTGTGTGTGTGTGTGTTTGTGTGTGGCCACATAAAGCATGCATTTGTGTGTAGCTACATGTCTATATTTCTCTGTTACTATGTGTCTGACCTCAGCTGATTGGTCCGCTTGAGCCAACCAGACAGATGCAACTCATTGCAGCTTAATAAATATAGGGGCCCAGGGGATCTGTGCTAAACAGTTCTATTAAGTTGGAAACATGTCAGCCAATATAAAAGCAGCCTGACCCCGGGAAAGGTCAACTGTGACACGCATGTTTACTCAGGAAAACAACCCAAGGCTGGAAGGTCTTGTTTTATCGGATGTCTTCAAAAGAGAGAGAGGGGGGAGAGGGAGGGAGTGTGTGTGTGTGTGTGTGTGTGTGTGTGTGTGTGTGTGTGTGTGTGTGTGTGTGTCTGCTCGGTTGCTGGTTTTACGTGATTTGGGGGAAAGAGCTGTGTTGTCACCGGGCTGTTTGTTTTTGCACGAATAAAACGACTGATAAACAGAGTCACATGGTATATTCCTGCAGCCATGAAAAAGACAGAAAGACGGAAAGACAGAAAGAAAGAGTTTGGCTTTGACAGTTGATTAATGATCAGCTGACCTGATAAATGATCAATTAAAGGAGTAATCCACCAATTTAGGTGGGTTTCTATGTAAACATCTATAAAGGCAAAGACCAACATATCCTGATTTAGGTCTCTTGTATGGGCTTAATTTCCCCTCATTTCCTATAAGGTTACTTCACTGCATGTTTTGCTCGACCATTGCCGTCAAGTAAATGCTTAACACTTAGACGTTCTTTCAAACGCCACTCCTCCAGTTGGTATTTCAGGCTTTGTAGTCTACATAATTAAATATGAGAAACCCTAACCAACCTTAAAAAGTGCATTCATACATCTTAAGATTTCAACAAGTAAATTTAAGATTTTTTAAAGATGTTTTAAAAACAGAAAATTGAAGGCCTATATCAGGTCTAACATACAGTATATTGATGCGATATCAGACTCCCAGAACTACTTACACTTCCCCATAATTGATGATAAGTTGAAGTAGGCTGGTGAAGAACAAAGCTAAAAGCACCGGGTTATCTCGCAAACTACAGGTAGAGACAGTAGGTATCTATAGTCTTTCACACAGCCAAGCCAAGTGTGCAGAGATAAATTCTGAACGGGGTGTTTGTACACTCTCAGTTATCAGTTCCACATTGGTCTTGACTCAAGTTTTTTTACAGCGTACTAATATCTGTATCTCTAAGGGGAAAAAAGAAGAAAAATAACCGAAAAACACAGGGAGGCATTACAAGCTATGCATGGTGCCAAAACATTTCTCTTAAAAAATAAGAATTTTGAAGCACGACGAAAGAAGGCTTAACATAATTAAGACCTACATAATGTATTCAAGACCCAGTACATAATATTTAAGCTATTAAAGCCTTTTTAAAGCCTAGAATACAAATTATTTAATTTTAGACTTCTTTAGACTTTTTAAGACCATGTAGATATAGAGATTAATAGAAAGATAAATACATAGATCGATAGATTTGCTAAAAACTTTGAGGGAGGGGTGTGTTATTCAGCCATGCTACCTGTGACATGAGTGAAGAACGGACTTGACTGCACTGAAACAACCGTCCTCGTCATTTTTTGGCACTTGAAAAGACGCCAGGCATGAAGCGCTACACGCCACCCCCTTACCCCCCCCACGCACCCACCTCCAAAACCCCCCCGCTGCTACAACACACTGAACCATGTCACTCAGGAACAGCAGAGGTGAGAGGGCCCCGCTTCCTTTCTTCACTAATCTGCCTCCACAATGTTTAATCAGCACATCAAAACATTGAGGGAGAGGAATTTCTGTGCTTGGTGAGCATATTAGGGATGCAGTCACAGCGTTAACTAGCATTGATGAACTGTTTGCTTATGCAGTAATAATTAACTTCCATTACATTACTTTGTGTGATTACTTTCTTAATTGCCTGAATTATGCATCAATTTAATATCTAATAACCAGTCTCAGACATTAGACACTGTTCAGACACAAATTGAATGTAGTTTCCTTGCTTTAATTAAACACACCAGAATAAATGAAACGATGTAGGATGGATGTCTCGCAGTGATTTCCTGGGTGCTTAAATATGCTATTTATTATAAAAGCATATAAAATTCACTCTCTCCTCAGGAACGCAAACCACAAGATGCCAATTATAGTATGCAAGTTGCTTTGCCATGGCTTTTTCAGAATCGAGACTAATAAATTTGTTGAGTGGGACTCATTGTTATATTATGCAAATACATTACCATGCCATTTTTTAAGTTTCAAATTTTGTGTACAGAGCAAAACATGTCCCCAAAGATGATTTTAATTATATAGCAGAATGGGCTCTTGTTTTGCATTGTTATTGTCCTCTAGTAAAGAAGCGGTGAGCCGGGACAATAAATTAGAGTCGATGCAGATATTCAAATAATTTTTCATATTACTTAAATGCAACATATCTTATACATATTCTCCACATGAAATATGGTCATATGCTCACTGGTTGAAGTAAGAAATGAATGACCTCATCAGATATATAAAAACACTATAAAAGGTATTACAGCCAGAGAGCAATTATAGGAATGTTATATGAGACATATGGAGGGTCGGTGCATCAGTGTGAAGAAAAGCCTTCTGCCCAAACTAAATGACGTTGCTCATCTCTTGCAATGCAACGCAAAAATAAACATTTTAGAATTAGGCCCATCTTTCTCAATCGGACCCTTCGTGGTACCTGATTCAAATTTGATTTACAAGTGGTACAGCGACTGTACGTCATATGAACAGAATATAATTAAAAAGCAAACCCATGGAAGCACCGGGTCATTCAATGAATTGATATTAACTTTTAGTCCTCTTGTATCATCATTTTACCCTCACTCAAAAAGTGACATATCCACTTAAAGAGAAAAACGATCCCTATTTTCCTCATCAGCAGTAGTTTGGCAAACACACAGTACATGTAACAAAGAAGCAACACACCCAGATCTCTCTTCAAAACAGCATAAGAAAAAGCCTTAAAATGCATGCGATTAAAAACTATATTTTACATGAATTATGATATTGAATTATGTAGGAGTATAAATAATGGCAAATCAATGACAAAGTAACTATGCACGTGAAAGAAATTACTTTTGGCTGCAGTAAAAAATCTATTTAGCTAATCTAAACCCACACAAATCCGTGTGACTGGTGTGAGGTCTGGCAGCATCGTTAGTCTGCTTTTTAAATTATCTCCAGAGCTGGTGAGCTGCTGGCAATGCAAGGTTAGACAGAAAATGATGGCAGCACACGGATGCTTCACAGACCTCATGATAGTTTCCGTCTGTCATTATTTACGTCTGACTAGTCGCGTCATGTCAGCTACCTAGAGAGACACTTTTAATGTGAACCCCCCTCCGTTCTCCTATTGCTTTTCACAAGCAGCGTAGTATACCATTATTTCTTTGCTTCAGTACCTTTAGGTGCAGCTCGCCCCCCCATCAGCCTGAATCAAAGACAGATCCTCTGCTTGATATTATACATGCCCGTGTTCTTTCAAAGATGGCACAGAAGCTACATTGCACACTGAGAGAGGCAATTCTGTATCTCATCTGACTAATTAAGGAAAAAAACATTGGGTGATGTGGTGCTTGGGGATTTAAAATCTGGATTTTAAAAACATTTCAGAGGGTACAGCTGCAGCAGTATATAATAAATAAATCGCTGAAATAGTTGCTGTATAATCTGTACTCATTAGCTAACACAGTGTGTTCTCTTGAGCAGAGTGCACTATAGGACGTCATGGGTTTTTAAAGGCTGACCAACTAATGAAACACAGGAAGCCAGGCCGAGGAAGGGCGATTTTATGACTTCTCTCTCACAACATACAAATTTCTTTTTCCACAACAGTTACCCTCAAGCTTGATAAGATGGCCATTTATCACAGCACTACCCATGAATCAAGTCACATTGTAAAATCGATCATTGATTCACCTTATTCCCTTGTTTTTCCATCTGAGCCACATAATGATCATTAAACTGACCACAGCATGTCTAAAAATGGATTTATAATACACTGTGCAGCCTGTAACATCGCAAGAGTGGTGTCCCGGGGAAAGGATGACACAGACGCACCATGCACGAAAAACAGCGTTCATTTACTGAATCTTAAAGCTATGAAACTCCTTTAAGTCCAGTACATTTGGACTGTGGAGTCAGAAACCACAGGCCCAAGACCTTTTGGCTTGAGTCCATCTCTACGCTTTGAGCACGTGATAGCAGCCTAGATGAGCATGCTTTAATGGGGCTGCTTAGCCCCATCATGACCCAATGAGTGCCGGCTGTGGAGTGGATGTGCTTGGTGTGAGTGTGAGTGTGTGTGTGTGTGTGTGTATGTGTTCCCAGCAGGGAGACAGTGCCTTATGAAGGTCACAACTGCAGCAGTCTAGGGCTCTCTAAGTGAACCCTGGAGAGGATAACAAGCCATCTAACGCTCTCTCTTTGTGCTCTCACAGACACTGATCCACCTGAGAACAGTACGAGCTAAAACGCACAAAAAGGCAAAACGCAAAAATTCTAACTGGATAAAACAAAAAACAAAACAACACACACGTTCAGGTCCTCGTGAAAATGCAGTTTCCAATTACTACACAGAATTATTATCTCAACATCGCGCTGAAACATATCAAGCTTGACCCAAAATGAGAAATGTGGTGTTTTGCAAAGCAATTCTTGCATAGCCTGTATACAAAAATGGAAAAATGAGGAATACCATTTGCCTCCAGGGAGTTTCAGTTCAACCACAGTGTGTGACAGTATTGCCTTGTGTTATGGCCGCCTAATGGACAATGTAGCATTAATTCAGCTTCAGATGAATAGGCAGGACAGCAGAATCAAAAATTAGGAGGGGGCCCTAGGTGTATGAATTATGCATAATACATTACCATAACCGTACAATACACTGTGCAAAAAAACAATGCGGTGAAAATTGGGCTTCAACTGAGATATTGAACAATTTCTACATGGTTCTTGCCTACCTTGGAAGTGAAATTGTATTAAGCTTCGTCAATAACAGCAGAGCCCATATGAGATTTGTATGTTCACATCGAGTCCAGTCAACAAAACACTATGTAAACAAGTCAGGGATAATTGAAAAGAAAGTCTCCTGACTGCTTTTCCAGGGACCTATCATTCAGCTAGATGGGTATTTGGTTAAATGGCGGCAGAGAAATTACTTTTCCCATTGATTTTCCTTTAGACATCAAAGGCAGATAAATGAAATGGAGCAATTTACTTTGTCCAGCTCTGAAATTGTACTCAAGCAAAACATGTCAGAAACTATTATTTGCAATCATGCTGCTCTTATTAATCGTGAGGAAAAGCAGTTAAATGAAAACACACAAAGGGGTTTACTGGGCTACAGCGCATTTTCAGTTTGCATTAGAGAGACGCATGCAGCCACGCAGAGTAAATAAAGTGGAACAAATTTAACTATAACTTTTAAACAAAGTTTTTTTAAACCATCATTTGGAATTATAAGTGATCAAAAAATTGAGTTGTACCTAATATAATATAAATTAATAGATATTTGAACACACTGTAAGACACAATCATTTCCCTGCTCTGCTGAATGTGAAACAACATTTATGAATGCAAAGGAGGATATTATGTTTTCAACCCTATCTGTTTATTGTTGTGTTTGCAGGTATGACACAAAACAACTGAACAATTTCCATGAAATTTAGTGGAGGGGTGAGGCATGCACCAAGGAAGTATCCATCACATTTTGGTGCAGATACAGATCAGGGACTGGATCCAGGACTTTTTTGACTTGACTTTCTTCAACAATGCGACATTGGGCATTTTTCAACATATTGTTGGGCCTTGGTGGAGGTATGGTGCCATCCTAGGACGTTTTTTTTTATTCCATTTCATTTGTGTGTAGTCCAATAAGCTTTATAAGAAAAGAAAAACGACAACATTGCTTTTCTTGTCCACTAATTTCAGGCTGAGACAACATCTCTGATTTGTGGGAGCCTGCTGTAAGGAAGCCAGCCTTTTGCTGCAGCACACTCTTGCACTGTGCTGTGTAAAACAGTATGTGGTATTGGTAACTGCTTCTGTTCAAGCCTTGTAATCATTACCTGGCATCTTATTGCCTCTGTGGCTTTTAAAGCTTTTGTCCTCAACCCCCCAGAAAACAGGGAGTTATAGCTGATCTTTTATTAAAACTTTAGGAGAGCGTCCCCCTCCGGAGGGGGGCGGAGGAGGAGTGGGACAAATTAGTGTTGACAGTAGACACTTAAAGCAGGAAAATCACAGGCCCACTGGGAGGCAGGAGCCACATGGGGCTCCCCGTCTGTGTAAAGAACACTCCAGATTTCACTTGAGATGCAGTCGCCTTTTAACAGGGCAGGGGGAATGTCAACAGACCCTCTTGAATGAACCAATAAAGCCGCTAACAGGAGAGGATTAACCAGCTGATATCAGGGACAGCGGTTTGTTTTGAATGCAGCCCCCCTTCTCTGGAACATGGCCTGAAACACAGTGGGCGGAACGTTTCCTTTGCTAAGCATCCTGCCAAAATTGTGGGGTTAATTGTGCTAATACCTGATTGTGGTCACACCAGACTGAACCGTGTAATTCTATTTTCATGACACTACTACTGAATAGGTCGAGAATATAAAAACACTACTTATAATAAATATAATATAATATAATATAATAATATAATAAATAATATATTAATTTGTACCTGACGTCAAGTGGATTTCTCCGAACCTGACCTTTCTCCTGTCCTGACCAACTTTGCACGTACAAGGAGACGATTCCCTCTTCAACTCTTTTGTATGGTCGTTGCTCCATTATTGCTTTTACTGCCCATTTATCAGAGAGAGCTGCTGTTCATAAGTGAGACTACACAACATGAAACAGTAATTACAAGACATCAGGGGCTTTCAATCTCCTCTTAATTTCCCAACAGCTGTGATGAAAAGCCCTTAGTCCAATTAATGTGTCAAAACACGACCCAACAATGTCATGGCCTTCTCACAACCCCATAAACATCAAATAGCAGACAAGGCTTAAAATGGATTCAAATGAACTGCAATGACAATGTCTAATTTCTTCAAACCACCCGAATAAATAATGCAGTTTGACGTTTTTGCGCATGTGTTGAACTTCATTTGACGACAGCTAAACGCAGCAGATTAAGGAAGAAGGGTATGCTGGTGACATTTGATATGAGGATAAATATATCCTGGAGAGGCGTTGGTAGTTAAGGTCTGTAAGTGAAACGTCTGACATATAGGCTGCAACATGAGAGAATTGTGATAAATATAGGTTTGGACTCTTTTTCCAATTCACAAAACATTTTAACAAAACAAGTCTGACCTTTCTGTTAAAATGTTACATTTCACTAGAATATAAAATATAATATGAATGAAAACTGATTAGATCTGAACTGATCTCTGTTTTGTTAAAACTTGATGCTATCATTTGCCATTAATTCACTTGTTAATATGTAAGAAACACAACTTTCTTGCACGTACCCACAGCATGGATCTGTGAGTGTGTCAGCAACGGAGACTTTTCTTGTCCACTTGCAGCTTTACTTGAATTCACAGTCGTTTATTCTTGTCATGTCAAAACATTTGGTCCATCATGTATGTTGTGAATATAAATATTGGGGCTGAGTGATATGGTCAAAAGTGATATCAAGATAAAAATGTAAAGACAGATTTTTGCTGAGGTATACATCAATTATGTATTATACCTCCTCACTGTGTTTGCACAATGCATAAGCAATATAAAAATATATATTGAACTTTTGTAATATTGCTATTGATAATTATTGTTATTGTTTTATTGCCTACTATACAATTAAAGTCTTACTGTATGCCTCCCATACATTATCTTTTATCGAAGGATTGGTATACATGCAATGTGGATATGTAACAATTTTTAATAAAAATGTAGTATATTAGAATATACTAAATGGTTTTCTTCTCACAAATGTGCTTTTTCATGTGTCACACCAAAGATAACAAATAGTGTAAAATAAAGCTAAAAACTATCAGACATTGTGTTAAAGTAAAACTTATTTTAAGGTTATAGAGAAATAGAGGTTGCACCCAAGAATTTGTTGAAAAGGTAAATTAGTATTTTTCAGCATCTCTCCCTTCCACTGGAAGCTTGTTCTTTCCTGACGTGAAGCAAGCAATGTTAGATGAATTTAGGCAGTTTCAATGTGCATCTGATTTATACTGAAGACGGTGAAGGTAACACATTGAGGGATTTCCCTTTAATCAGATCTCTTAGGAATCCATGTAGTGGACCAATACCCCAATGAGTTCCCTTTTAAAAAGCCAAGAATATTAGATTGGCTGCACGCTGCCGAGGTTTTAGCCTCAATCAGAGGGAACTGGGGAGGATTTTGTTAAATCTAAAAGCCTTTTACATCTCTGAAAAGTTCATTTCTCTTCATCTATTAACTCTGAATAAAATCCAACCATCATTTATGCATTTGTCCATTTAGAAATCCTCAAGCTCGTGAGCTGTAGATCTGAGCCCAAATTTTGAGCTTACGGATGACCAATCACAGAGGTGCGTGCCTCAGAGCTGAACCACAAATGGATCCTTCACAGCATTGTAAATCAGGACCTCAAAGAGTATTATTTAGCCTCAAGCAAAGAGCGCTTGTTTATCAGATGGTGCCTGAGTCTAGGATAAAACCCTCCCCATAAATCTGGCTACCTTTTATGTGCTCATGGAGACTGGCTGCCTCATTCTGAGTTTAAGGCTGTTAAGAATGCAGAGGTAAGCATGGCGTTCATATCAAACAGCACACGCTGTTTGATGAGCACCTGAAAATTAGTTCTAACAGATGAATGGGTCAATAGATTTCATTTTAATGCACTTTCAACCGGTGTCCCGGCGTAGCACTGCCATAACTTTGCCTTTTGATTCAAGAGCCGACAAACAAACTATAAACCACAAATCAGTGAGAAATCATGACACTTAAAGGGTGAATTCAAGGTGAATCTTTGGCTTGGCTAAAGGTTTGCATTCATGATTTACTGCGTATTGTCACTACACAGGTATAATAAGCATTGTCAATTTTTCACATGAAGTGTCAGTAGGTGCCGCGCTACATCCGATAGCGTGCCCGATGTAAGTTATCACGACTGCAGCGATGCAGCGGGTAATTTTCTGAACGTTTTATTTTGTTGTCTGATATATAGCCGCTCAGATATGGCAACGCTAAACCCCAGATGATAAATCAAACATGCAGTGGCTGCCTCTGATAACTCAATAAGCACCTGGACTCCTCCTAACATGTCACACCTGCACTTGTACGTATACAGCTCTCATTCTCGGGCCTCACTGGGGGCTCAGTACACCTGCCTAGTGCATTTCAGCAACATAGCAGCTGGGAGAGAAACATCATGCATGCTTAATTAGGAGGATCACGAACCATGGGAAGTGGATGGCAATTTTTTAAGAGACAGTTTATATTCCCGACTATTATTCCATTTATTAATATAACATTCTTAAGTAAAAGGGGTATGTTTTCATTAGGTATAACAAAATTGCCTGTGTTAAACTATATGAAACATGATTTTTTTCTTAAACATGTAACATGAAAAAGGCTAATTCATTTTTGGTGCATTTCACTTTCCCAATGCAGAGTATTAAATAAACTTGATTTAATGAGCATATTAAACAAGAGAACACCAAGGAGAGACTTTGCTGATCAATATTATTGCATACTTTTCATCCAATCAATTTAGTGCCTGCTTAGCAGCAATTACCAAGTGTAATAAATAGGGGTTTGTTAAAGAATATAATAACGTACTGATTCTCAAAACCCGAAGTCATTTATTAAATTGCATGGACGAATGTTCAATGTCACATATGGACAACCAAAAAAGCCCATTCAATGGATAAATCACGCACTCAGACTGTCATTGAGTATTAAAGCCGAACATTGACTCTCAAAGCCTCCAGTTGAATTTAAACAACTGTTTGCTACAAGCTCACAGTCAAATCAGCTCTTTATGAAGCACATGTTCCATTAAAAATATAAAAATTTCAGTAAATAGTACATTTATTTCCCTTCTTACCTGGATATAACACTTATGTGGATATTTGCAAAAACATATTTGCAAGTAATAATTATTACACCTGTTTGTGGGCAGGAAAAAAAACGATTCTCACTTCACAATATAAACGTTTCCTTGAGCTGAAATGTGACGCCCTGTAGAAAACAACTTGCTACCATGTTATGGCCACAGACGTAGTGGTGTCTAAGAGGGCATTTCAGACAGGAAGTTATATTTCCAATGAATTTTCTTATCTTTTATAGGCTCAATCTTCTGGCCAGTGTAACAGTATTTCTTACAAGGTGCAACTCCTATCAACACCATAGGAGCGGTATTGCTACAGAGGCAATAAAGTCTATAAGGGAGTGAGGAGGATAGAGGCAGTATGATAATTCAGAGCGTCCTGCTGTAATTATGGTATTCATGAAAAGATGAAATTGAGTGCAGACTAAATCTGTAGCTCTAGGCAAAATCAACACCTTGGCATTACACCGTGACCCCTGCTCATCTTGAGGATACACCAGACATACCAAAACTTTGCTGCTTTTTTCATCAGACAGGAGTGAGGGAATGAAGTGCATCGATTGCTTGTGATTATTAACTAGACTGAGATAAGCCCTCTCCTTATTATGCAGATTACTGAGGCTCCCCGCTCCAGCATATTGTACAGATGCAAGGGAGCAGCTGCTCTTACAGATGGTGGGTACACGGATCTATCATTATGCCTCCATTGTCTCCACTTCAATTGTTTGGGGGACAACAGAACTGCATCAAAGAGGAATCCGAATGCAATGAATTAAGAAAGAGAAACGAACGCCATCAACTAAATTTATACACCGGAGGCCGTGGAATGGAGAGGAGCGTAAAGCTGAAGCTCTTCCATATATACAACCATGGAGTCGCCCACTCATGTATACTGTGCCAAAATCTGTTGGATGCAGCACTGTGCACCTAACATATGTTGTTGTTTATCAACAAAAAGATCTTCATTCAGGACGCAGATATTAATTCCAATTTGCAAAAAGGCTTTAGCAAAGAACGCGTTCAACTAAACAATGTCATAAAAAAATAATAAGTGAACTTAAATGCTCAAAATATGACAACTGATGTTAGTTTGCAAAACTTTTCCTCCAAAGATTTAAAATTGAACTTTTAATTACCTGTGTACACCTTCTCATTAGAGTCATATTATCAGGCAAATTATGCCAACGCCACACAGACAATAACGGGTGATGGATCCAGAATGATTAATTTTGAATACATTAAATCCTCCCATGAAGCCGAGCACGGTGAGGGTGAAATATGCAGACAACGTCAATTTTGCCCTTAAGGGGAACCTCTGGTTGTCCACTTGACTCGCCACACCTCCTACTGTGCACTGCTGAGTTCAGGACACAGGTAGCTCCCCTGATCAAACATGACATTACACTAGAGGGAATTACATGCTCAGATTATAACAGAGAAGGTCACACCGAGTTGTAAGTCGTGACAGCAGACTCACAATATTTCACAGAGAGCAAGGGGTGATATTACCTTTAAGAATTAATGCAGTGACATTAAACTGAGCCCAAGTTTCTGACCCTTGTTCGGCAGGCTGGGAATTTGAGCTTAGATGGAAAAAAAACTCAACTATATGCATAAAATATTTATACATGAAATTACTAGTAACTTTGGATACATGAAGTTGCCACAGTGGGTGACAAAAACAAAAAATGATTAAACAAAGGGTCTATAGTAGCATAAGCTCAGACTACATAACCGCTAATAAGACTGGGTGACGTGACAAGTACTTGAGACAAGTTAGAGTCCACGGAACTAAATCAAGAACTAGTCTTAATATTTTTCAACTAGTCATTATGTACTTGGGAAGGAGGCAGTGATAACTATTCCAACTAGAATAGTGCATACCTCCAACAAGGCCAACAGTCCCCTTAAATTCAATCAAGCTGAATCAAATTCACAGACTCGTACACATCAGTCCCCTAAATATGTCTGATTATTTATTATTCCCTGGGAAATTAGTGACAACGTCTAAAAATGTCCGAGCTCACAATGTTGAAGAAAGGGGAAAAACACTCTTGATACACCACTTTGTCCAGAATCATAATTTAATGTGTTCTTTCTTGGCCCATGTTATACCAAATTTCAAACCAACATACAGGTGAAAACATAACCTCCTTGGCAGAAGTGTGTACACTAGTTCCTAAAGATAATATTCAAAATATGTAAATACTGTTCACGAATGCTAGGGAACTGTATTGGGGAGGTGGACAGAAAAATAAGGTCCATGAAAGTGATCAACCATCATCTTTGCATCATATTTCTGTACCAATGTAGATGGTCAGGCCAAACCAAGCAGCCGAAAGATAACTTAATAATGTCCACAGGATAACAGGATTTCATTTTTATTTTATGGCAATGCATGCACACAAGATATTGGTGATTCTTCTCTTTGGGGGCATCCATTGTGTATAACAGCAGCCATTGATTAAAAAGGAAGCACTCCTTCAACAACAAATGCAAGATACCCACAAGCATCCATACAGCAGTAGTAGTAGCAGTAATTCCCATAAGGTAGAGAGAACTAGCATTATTTGCTTCAAATAGAAAATCAATTCCATAGCAGAATATTTTCTGTTTTCAATATCCTGAAGGAGCTTCTGCCTTCAGATGACCTCAATATAAATCCCTGTTTACCATCTTCTTTCATACTATGTATTTATTCAGTATTCAAGTAAAATTAATGGCATAAATACGACTTGCAAACAGCTCAATGCCTCCAAATACACAGACACAAAAGACGCAGCAAAAATAAGCAGCTCTGTCCCAGCAAGTCAAGAAGCTTTTAACATTAATTCCTGAACTCTGTATCTGTTGTATTCAAATTAAAAGAAAAATGTTTTTCTTTCTTCGGTCATGTGTCATGGGTGGATAGATTGAGCTCCTGTCAGAGCACAAAGCTCTCCTCAGAAGTCCACATTGCCTCGTCTGTTGTTTGGACCTGGTCCACATGGGGCCAAATTTGATTGGAAAGCCCAAAGGGAGGAGTTCTACCAGTCACAGGGGCATTGTTAGTGCCTCCAAAATGGCCAGAGAAGAATGACTGATTATGCAACCACAGCCAGGGTTACTAATAGGAATTCTATTTGAATTTCTAACATAACAGATGTTTGCTGGGCACCTCCATGGAGTGTGCATACACAGTTATGCTAATTTGCCAGTGTTTCCCTTCAAGTTAGCTCAGAGTCATTAGAGCACACAGCTAGCTTAGATCCCTCTGTCAAACTAATAATTGGCCATTATTGATATTAATTAACATTTTTGCTCTCTATGTCCTTTTTGACCCACTATATGTTAGTAAATCCAGTTACTGAGTCCTATTAGGGCAAGTACTGACTCTATAGTAGTTGTGAGCCATTTATCAGAAAGTGAACATACAGCCAATTAGGAATGGGTGCAGACAGTTGCCTTCATTCTCCACTGACTACTTCTTGATCTCCATTATAAATTGCTAATACAGTAGATACTGGTTATCAAAAAGGGAGGAGGAATGGTGGGTTACCATTGCTCACTCCTACCCGTGATGACAGGTGAAAAGAACCAGTAACAATATTCCTACATGATGAGGCTACAGCATCATCAGCTGCTGTTTTTTGTTGGGGGGGGGGGGGGGGGGAGGCATCATGGTGTGCCTTCCACTCAACTGCTGGTCAGTCATGTTAATTGGCTTGGAACTAGAGTATTACAAAAATACATTAAATTCTTGATGGTTCATCCTCTAAAAGTAATAGCTTTTGGTCTCCCTGCTGTTATGATGCAATGAGCATCGGAAACACTGTACACCATAGGTTTATGGGCTCAGATCAAGAAATCCTAATAGGTGTATATTGACTGGTTTATTTCCCACAAAACTCCAAAGGGACTGGTGTTTGCAAGAAAATATATCAAAAAGGCTATCAACACTGGTTGGGTCTTCGGTGTAAAATCAATAGTGAACCATAGATGGCTTGAGTTTTCACAGTTCTCGCTCGTCATTTAAAAAGGACTGTAGGCTATATGACGCCTGGAAAGACCCAAGGGATTTTTCTGAGACACCACCCAAATCTGTTCTAATTTTGGCGAGAACACTGTAGGCTGTTGTTTTGAACTTGATAGCAGGTTATTGCTGCTCTTGCCTGACATGTTGGGAATGAATGGTTTTGTTTTCTAGAGCAAAATGGTTGGGTAACATGAAGGATCATGACTTGTTGTTGAAGCAAGTAGCCTAACATAACCTACAGTCTGTGAATTACAACTTATGATTGTGCTCCCTGCCTCCAGATGCTTCTGTGGCAGCCTAGCTTTATGACAAGAGGTATAGTGGTCCCTTTAAAGAGCAGTATTTAATAGCCTGGATTCAAGTGTAAAGGCTTTCTCCCCTGTGCATTACTCCAAGAACCTAATTACAAGTTTCATCATCAATCATGAGCATTATTTATTCAGTGAAATGAATTTCTAATTAATAACTGATGAGCATTATGGCCTCGAAGACTGTAAAGCAATTAATTATGGTTGGCAACAGGGAATATCCCTGTAAAGGACTATCTGGCTCACAGTCACAGCACAGCAGTGCCAACAGGCTAATGTCCACAAAGAAGAGGCACTGGATTGTTTTCGCACCTCGGCTTTATTTAGATAATTACGTTCATGAATGTTGTCTGGGGGCTGTCAAAATGTTGTTGATGTAATAAACACGCGAAAAACTGGATTAAGTTTTTGTTAAATGCTGTTTTGAAGTGTCATTTTACACTGTGCTGCCACCCTCTCTCCTGACAGTATGCATTTTTAGCCTAATGTAATATATTTATAGCAACTATTTTACTTTTATGTGGTGAATGTAACATCTCAAACCAGGTTTAATATTATTGCAATTTTATGTCTTTTTTGTCTGAAGGTCAGATTCGCTGCTGCTGAATTTAATGCCATGCCATCAGATATATGAATTTGTTTGAAAATTACAAATTATTGTATCTTAACAAAAATATGTAAAGCCTTGCAGTATGTAACCTACACTATTATTATACTTTACTAAAATTGTAACATTTGCGTTGTGTTCATGTAACCAGACTCATTTTTCAAATTCATTTCTTTTCAACTCTTTCTTTCTCTCCTGCAGATCTTTTTTCTTTGTGCTTATCTTGTGTCCAGATGTTTACCAAACCTAAACTTAATGCGATTAACGACCAGGCTAAAACCAAATTTAAAATCACTTGTTGCCATCAGGGTGAGAAAAAGGACAAAGATCATCATACCTTTTAAATTCTAGTACTGACTATACGTTTAAAGTTTTTCGTTCATTATTTTTAAAGTCAAGCTCCAAGGTTGGGCTTTTTTGTTTATCAATTAGTTTTCCTGTACATTCATTATCTATGACAGTTGCTTAATGCCTAATTTTAAATGACAAAAAGAGTACAACCATTTTGCCAGCTCAAAAGATTAATAATGATCAACAATTCCATATAAAAAAGATAACATCAAATATTATTGATATTGTGGATTGAAATAATAATATTTAAACTTGGAGACTTATTGTTGTGTTAACTTTGTTTTAAAGCAAGGTCACACAACAAAAGTAAGATATGCAAATGCTGGTGGAAATAGAGGCATAATAATATAAAAGCTTGTCGGTAAGAAAAGAAGTCTAAAACATTCAGGAGGGTTTTGCAGAGAGCGAGTCACCTGAAATGACAACAATATATAATAGGATATTAAAACATGTGTAATTATAATACACTAAACTTAGAAATGGAAGCAAGGGTAACTGTGGAGCAGTATTAGTGGTATGTACACAGAAAACAATACATGTGTTCTGTCATTTCCGAATTATTTATGACCATTCGGTGATATTGGTAATGGCTATTATTAACTTTCGCACTGCTATAAATCCCATAAACAAACCATTAGATATTTGCTCCATCACTGCAGTTTTGCCTAATTTATACACAGCATTACATCTCCACATTATTGTAATGGTGCTGTGTTAAACTAATTGTTTTCAGGGCTCATTTCAGTTACAGTAGCTTGGCGATAACCACGGGTCAAACACAGATTGGCTAAAATTAAGGAAGATTATTGTACAACTTAATTCAGACATTACAATGAAATAGACACATAATGGACAAAACTCAACTCAAATTCAAAATGATGATAAAGAAGCATGCGAGGCAATCATTCTTTCATTTAGAAAATGGAAATCAGCACAGCAGCGGTTTAATTTATCTGTTGTATCAATTCAGCACAAATTCTTTTGCACAATTGTGGCAGTTTGTTTTCGCATGTATTCATCTCACACATCTGCACAAAACAGAGACAGATTGAGTCATGCATGGTTGTTTGAGCCTTCCAGAGCAAACATAATAAATGTGCATGACTATAACGCTGAATTGCA
The DNA here is from genome assembly GCA_026259375.1 of Verasper variegatus. Lineage (NCBI taxonomy): Eukaryota > Metazoa > Chordata > Actinopteri > Pleuronectiformes > Pleuronectidae > Verasper > Verasper variegatus. The sequence goes on from CM048052.1 coordinate 12,120,816, forward strand.
GCAGTGTCATAATGTGTACAACTGTTTCCTTATGGGCTGAAAGACAGGGTTTGTGCATATCTTTTAATTAGGTATAAACTCACTGGTTGTGAGTGCATAGTGTGTGCCCATGTGTTGTACGGCTTGTGTCACAACACATGTCTTTGAGATTTAGACATATGCCCATTTGAAATGTTTCTTTTCACTTATAAGACATAAGATTTCGATGTGTGCATTGAGGATTTTGGAGATGTCACATTGGTTTGCACACATATAATATCTTTTCTGTAGTTAATAGAACAGCAGCAAACATAAAGCTGAATACACAGCGTGTCCTCTGGGGATTGTTTTTTTCATTTTCATTTTTTTTCTTTACACATGCATTTTCTTCATGGTCACTGGGGACAGGAGCCCATACCAGAATGCCCTGTGCAGTCTGCAGTGCTATAAAGCTTACATTTCATAAATATATTACATGTTAAATTTAGGGCTAACTTTGAAATATATGTGTGTGTGACAACAAAAACCAAAGTAACTCTAGTGAAGAACTGTCATATCACATGAGCATCTGAGTTTTTTATTTTTTTTATTTTCCCTTGAAGTCAATCAAGCCGCAAAAAAATGTACACACACATATGAATATCAGTCCCGTAAATATGCCGGATTTTCTTTTCCATGAATTATAACTGGGGAAATTTGGGGAAATTGTCAAATATTAAAGAAGGTAATTAACAAATGAATGGTTCCGCTATCTGATCGAGATCCGCACCAAACTGGAATGGGTTCTCCCCTGACCAATACGCCATCCTTCCACCGAGTATTCTAGTACTCAGCCCAGTAGTCTTTGTGTAAAGCTGCTAAATACGAGACGGATAACTGAGACGTAATCATAACTCCCTGGGTGGATGTAAAAATCTGCTTATATACAGTAGCATTGTACACACTGGGAATGTGTGGTTGCATGCATTTGGTCCCACTGTAGTGAATGAGGAGCTGCATGTTTTCATACTGAATAAATAACTGTCAGAAACATATACAGTCTATGGCCTGCATGTACAATGTTCACAGTACCGCTATGTGCATGGATAGCATAAGCCCATGTTGAATACTTAAGCAACAGACACACAATAGCGGTGAGAAAACAGAGTTTACCTCCTTAGCTTGTGGTTAACAGTGTGGTAATGGCTTCAGAAGAGGAGTTGGACCTATGACGCAGTGCTGTGGCTCCCTGCTGCTCCTGTATCATCTCAAATGGTCAGAGTAAAGGCTTATTCAGCTACAGTAATGGCAGCTTCAGGTGAGTCACCATTCACTTACCAATGGAGGCGCTTCCGGGTGAAAAGCACCGCAGCATCCCACCTGCTCAGGTAGTTAGCGTTAGCATTGCTCTTGCTAGCTTATTCAGAACAGTTGTTTTCCTCCAGAGTGAACTCCGCACTCTTCTTATCAGCACCACTAATTTATCCGTCAGCTTTGAAAAGATTGTTAACGGTTTGAAAGCGGTTCATCATTTAAACAGGGCTAAACAGCTAGTTGCTAACTTTAACAGATGTTAGCCTCATTAGCCGTGGTACTCTGCGGCCTCTGTGTCCCCTGATTGGATGAAGACCTGACTCAGCATTCCTATTGGCTGATCAGAAACGTTGCATCATTTGTCTCCATGCAGATTCCCAAGGACCATAGAGATAAATACATATTAAGTGAGTTTGTATAAAGTGCATATACTTGTATTACAATAGGAAAAATACATACTCCATTAAGAGTAAAAGTCCTACATTTAAAAAAGTAATTTAGCTAAAAGTATCGGACAGTGTAGCTTACTAACCTTACTTCCAGTATCAAAATAAAAGCAGCAAAAATGGTCCATCATCACTCATGCATCATCGTGTGTAAGCAAAATGTTATTGTTGTTATGATTGGCTGTAAGTGATTTATATTTTGGGTTATTCTCCCGATTATTTTTATATTCAAGAGGCCAAACCTCAGAGTTATTAGAAAATAATAAAACATTATGCAGCTAATAAAAAGTAAACACACACAAATGTCCATACAAAGAAGTTGGAATCAATACATGTTTGACATCTATATGAGTATAAAGTAATTTTCTTGACTACTGGGTACTATGGACTATACCACTATTCTACTGACTACAATACATCAATGTATTATATTTTAGAGGCTCCTCAAAAGTTTTGTATGCAAATAAAGTAAATAAAACTGGAGTAGAGGTGGAATTGAAGAAAGATACGAGAACACCACATTTGCTGTTAGATGCAGTGTTTAAGTAAAGTAAACTGTGTTTGAATAAGTGTTGAAATAGATGTTGCATTAGTCAGTGAATGAAAATCTCATCTCATCTTATCTTGTATAATCTCATCTCATCTCATCTCATCTCATCTCATCTTATCTTATTCTGGTGTCACAGATAATTGTTCAACTGTGTACAATGTAAAACAGGTGTATTTCCGTCTCCTCTTAACAGATTAATTAAGAGCTGAATGAACTGGTTGTTGAACTAGTCAGAAGTCAGTGGGTCAGTTCATTATACATTATTCTCCTCTTACAGTGCTGCCAGGTCACCAGCAACAGCAGATCCCCTATGTCATCCTCAAGATGAGTGAGACACATACCAGAGACAGGACCGTGCACATCCTATAACTGTCCTTCTGCAGGTCTTCAACACACGCATGCACACGCGCACACACCGAAAGCTCTCGTCTTTCCATCTGGTAAAGTGGGCTGTTGTGATTGATTTGTGGATTTGCTCCTTCTTTTTTTCCCTCCATTTAAGTGAAATAATGTATGGAAGCAATCTGGCAACAGACATTTTGGAAAATCTATTTGAAATCATTTCAGCTGAAGCCATGGCAGTTTGTCTTCTTAGGGGAGAGGAGCAAAGTATAATTGTCTGCAGTCTAGTAAAACACAGTATAACTGCCATCACACTTGACTGAGCTTATAGCCAGCTAGTCCCATGGCCTCTAGAAGATAGAGCAGTTAATGTTCCCTTTTATTTTAGCGGATATGTCACTTGTATCGCAGATTTATACCATGATACAGCAATTTTGTCCAAACAGATGGATAATGGTGTCACCAGCAAAAAGCCCTGTTTTTTATTGCGTTTGGAGCATATTGTTTAGATAGGGGGACTGTGTTGAACAGCTCTGTCTGCGCTTTCTCTCTTTATCTCTCTAATCTCGCCAGTATTAGATTTGATCATTTTTGTTTGAAGGAGGAAAATGTGGCTGTAATGGCTTCCTAATAGCAAACACAGGGGATACAAATCCAGGGACCCTGTTCTGTAGTGCTTCCATAAGCACCACTGATTTATAGAGGTCTTTATGACAGAAAGGAAAATGATCTGCTGCAGGTATAAATCAGGTGAGGAGTAGGAAATTGAACTTAGATATCATCTTGTCAGATGCTTAATGCTCTTCCTCCTGTCACATTCGATAGGACCAATTTGGAGAATCCTGCAGAGGTAAAAAGAACACAATTAACAATGACAGTGTGGTAATAGATGAAGCTATAAAATGAACCTGCTGCCTGCAGGATGCTTTGTATGATTTCCGCATGAGGTAGTGGCAGGGGTGTGTTGTCTCGGCTTTTCATTTCTTCTCGTCTGTCCTCGCTCTATTCTTCTTTTCTGTTTTTTGGCGTTTTCTTGAACGTCCTCCACTAAAAACGGCGAGAAAAACAGAGGGAAAGTGTCGTCTTTTATGGCCCGGGCCTGCCCTGTAATTGAATTATTATGATACCTATGACAGGACTTGTTTTTATGTTATTGATTCCCAGGGCATGTTCCATCCTAACACTATATAAAATTAATCAATATATCAATTGTCAAGCACTAAAATTATGCATGCAAGGGGACATTAAAAGCACAAACAGCCTAAATAAATTCTAAAGCAGAATATGCAAGGACCTCAATTTTAAGTGAGGCGATTTCTTTATATTGTGATGAAATAGATGTTTTCATGATGTTTTTCTAAATGCTTGTGCACGTCTTCGTCAGCTTATCATCAAGGTGCAGCAGGGGTTTGCACTAATAATTGTCTAACTGTATTGTGCTCAAGCAGATGTCGCTGCACTTGCGGTGTAATGAGTTCAGGAAAGGACAGAGAATGACAATGCTCCCTGATCCCTGAATGTCACTCTGGTATAAACTACGGCGCAGTGGTTTATTGCCGGCATCATGCATTCAGCAGCATTCATTTTGTGATTTGACAGAGAGAGCGTGGGGGTGAAAAAAAAATTGAACGGAGAGGCCCCATCCATCTGGGTGTGCGTAGGTTTCAAATGACTTGAATTTTGAAAACTAATTTCTCGGAAGCTGATGACCTTTTGTTTCGAAGCCGCTCAACTTTGTCAAGTGGCAATTGGAGTCCAAACAGCTGAGGAGTTTTACAGTAATAGCCGGAGATCCGCTGAATGCTCGGGAACCATCGCCCCTCGCAGCTCATCAAGCCAGGCTCTTGTATAATCTAATTTGATTTTAATGCTTCTCTGAAGAAGATTGTGCTCTTATTACTGTGTAATGATGCTGTTGTCAAGAAGCAGTGGGGATGTCTAATATCACCACCATGTTAACTGCTTCTGTGACACTCATCTCAGCATTTTCCACATCGTCTCCAATGCACAATGGCTTATGCTGTATGCTTTATGACTTTGTTGTTCGTCCTGTTGCGTCGAGCTCCATGATTGACAGAAATATGGCAAATCTTTAAAAGCCCTCTTCTTTATTACCTACAGTGTGTCTGATATGGTACTTTTTTCGTATTCAGTACAGTAGATAGAGCATAACGATGAAGGTCTTTGCCGAGATGAGGAGAATTCTGAAGTGCTCGCACTCGGGGGCAGCAAATGGAAAAGTGACAAGCCTGGTGCACTTGTCTATTTTACTTATTCCACGCCTCTGTTTCATATTCCGCCTCGCACCGCAGGGTTATTTTCCTCCGGGGTTCAGGAGGGCACGCTCTTTCATTTCTTCAGAAAATTGTTTCGCAGGATTTCAATCTTTGGCTGCGAGATATGACAAAACACAATATCAAGAACACTTATGTTTCTTATCTGCCATTTTTTCGGGGTATAAATAAAAGATCAGTATAAATTTAAGTCAAGGGGCCTCCAATGCACATGTGAGAGATGAGTGCGAGAAGAACTATGAACCTTGGGACAGCCCCACTGTACATTTTCCTCGCTTGCTCAAAATTACCTTGGCACGGGGGCTGTGTGTGTCATTTGTTATCCTTGAAAATCAATTAGTGTTTCCATGATAGCAATCCAGATGTCACCCTCGGAGTGTTTGGACAATTGGACAAGAAAACCTTTTGTTTTCACATTATGTAAACAGCATTTCTCTGGATCGTTTGTGCAGTAATAGGTTGAGGCGACGGTCAATTAGGTGCAGACTATGATGACTACAGTATAAACACCCTGATGGGAGAGTTGCAGGGCCATCCAAAATATTGATTGTGCCTGAATAAGCCTTCTGTTTTCCAACTGGGTAAAAAATAATCTCACCACACAAAAGCTAGTCCCAGAGTAAAAGCTGTTTAACTAAAGGCGAGAACACAATTTATACTTTTTTTTGTTTATGGGCAGCCTACAAATCTGTGTGATCTTTCCATCTGTCTGAAATTATTGGACCATTGTATATAGAGAAAAGAGCCAAACCAAAAAAAAAACTAAATGATGTTACAGAGTTGAAAACCTTGCACACAAATAATAATTCTACCGACTATAAAGCACAAACTGTCAAGAAATGATTCAGTGCCGTGGAATCAGAAATATTACTCAAACATACATTTTCAAACCACACAGCAGCGAGATGTGCTGGTGATGTATTACTTATGATGATGCACATATGGGCAGCCTATGTATACTGAGCCACCTCCCAATGGTGTGAAAACATCCAAACATTGTCCTATTGATGTCCCATTTTTTTCTCCCTGTTCGGCTCTTGTCAGAGGTCAACCTCAAACAGCATGCGGTGGAATCAGGCGTTACTGTCGATGTCACATTGATGCATTACAAGGCCCGGGAGGTCACGTCTCTGTAAACATACATTATCAAGAGCCATAGAAGATGTGGGGCGTTGACCTCACCGATGGTTTACGGTGTATCTTCAGGGGAGAAGGGTTACGAGATGGCAGGGAGCGGCCGTGTATCCGCAATGACTTTCTTGTTGCAAATGAAGAGGGTCAAGCAATCAAGACCGGCCAGGGCTCTGCGTCAGCACCATTATCGCGCACTGTCTGAAATGATCAATGAGCGAAAATAAAATGATCACAAGCTAAGATTGGCCTGCTAATGAAAATGGACCGTTTAAATATGATCCTCGGTGAGGAGCAGGAGAGAGGAGGGCCGCCAATTTAAAATACACAGGTAACAGGGATACATGTTGTTAGCATGGCGGCTTAAATGTTTATTTATTGTGGCCTGTGCCTCTGCCGAGAAGGTTATGTTTTCACCCTTGTCAGTTTGCCCACAGTCCCCCTATCTAAACTACAGAATAGATTTCCACCACACTCGGTGGAGGGATGATACATGGGCCGGGATGGAACTCAATAAACTTTAAATCAAATCCAAGCTAAGTGGCAGATCCAGGAGTATTTTTTCCCATTTTTGAACATTTTGAGATTTTTTTACATTGTCACCAGGAAATAACTCATGGATTTTTATTACAAAAACATATTTAGGGGACAGATATCTATGAGTGTGGTCAATTTGGTGCAGCCTGATTGAAGGGCAGAGGTATGCACATTACGAAGGGCTATTGTAGTACATTCTGCCTAGAGACTGATTTCACCTGTTTGTTTGTTAGCAGGTTTACATATAAACTGAGCTCACTTCCCTGAAATTTTGTGGAGATCTTACAATAAAAAATAAAAAGATATGTTAAGGGGACTGAGTGTGTGCAATTTGGTGCAGATCCAAATAAAAATGCAGATCTAGTGAATTTAAATATGGTTTTATAAGGGGGGGGGTGTTATGATCCTGAGCACACGTGTACACAGATGTTCAAAAATATTTATTTACCATTATTTATACAGGTCAGAAAACACAGACATTCCGCAAACAGATACTCTCTTTAAAGACTGAAAACAGTTACATTTGTATTATTGTCTATATGTAAATATGTCATATCGACAATACTGAGACGGAGACTTAAAATGTAAAAAGGCACTTAAAGCAGGTGCACAGTACCGACATAAATCTCTTCCTTTTAGAAATAAATACATATTGTATGCGCAGTCCTATTATGGTGCCATGGATGTGTAAACAATTCATTAGCGCCACTGTGCTACAGAGTAACTCCAGTCCACATGGTCATGAAAGGCACTGAAGTGTAGAAAATATTTATAAATATTCCCCATAAATAAAAATGTATTTCCCGACAAAATGCCTTGTTTTCTGTAAACCAAGACAGCAAAATGCAAGAATGCAGTCAAAAACAAATAAAATATGGAATAAGAAAGACTTTTCCAACGCAACATCCAAAACAACTAATATTTTACCACCATCCTCATTGGGCTGCATATTACTAGGAACACGGGTTGTTTGGCATCTGCTACCAAACTGCTAGTGCTACATGATTTCATTAATAACAGCCATAAAATACTATTCTCAAAGGGAAGGACACTGTGTACAGTAAGTTGAAAATTGTATCAGCTGCTAGCTTGTTACCGTGTTATTCCAACTTACGGCAATTTCTTAAACTCATGACTAAACTCCAGCAATACTTGTAATGAAATCACTACGCCACTGTTTTATTCCACTTCCATGGCAGACAAGTCCTGCTCTCCGTCAGATTTCTCCGAGGGCACGTCTTGTGACTCTGGGGAGCTTTGCTCGTCTGACGTAGGATTGGACTCTGCGGTTGTTGCCGTTTCTGGCTCTTCGGCATCTGGTTCAGCAGATGCATCAGAAGGCTTGGATTTCCCTGATAATAACAGACAACATTTCAGTTTGGATGTGTAGATGCTGAAAACAAGACTCGAAAAAGAAGGAAGAGAAAGTGAATGCTACTGTATACTGTACGATAGAAATCTGAATTTCTAATTAATAAAGTCTGATCAATTTACAGATTGGCTGATATGAGCCTTTTGCAGACATATCAGTGTCAGTATTTAAATGAAAATATATATTTTACAGAATAAACAACGCAAAAAAATATAGCTTGTATGTTTTTATTTTACTTAATTCAAGTTCTACATATCTGTATTTTGTATTTATTTATAGTTATATATAATAAAGTTTATGCTTGAGTGTCATTATTACCTAAACTAGACTGTGCGTCGTCTACATCAGCATCAGAGGCTTGGAAGGACGCCTCAGATGACATCTTGAGTTCACCGGCGACCACGGGGAGACTGGGCGCCTGAGGCCTGGTCTTCCTCGCAGGGTTCAAGAAATAACAATATGCACAACGGAACGCTGAAACAACAACGAGAATAACACAAGACATATAGTTAATGTCACCTCACTAATACACTCTCACACAGACATGGATAAATATACATGAAGATGAACCAATGACAAAACATGCCAGAGATGCATAAACGTTTCAAATTGATGGGTAGGACTGGTTTGCATATTCAATCTTCAGCCGTTTTGCTTACCGGGGTCGGTAGTGGCAGAGGCATTTAAGACCATATGATATACTACACTGCCAAATGCTACAGTGCACAGTGTTAGATGGAGACTGACAGTGATTTCTCGGCTCTCCTCAATTTCTCTCCTCTCAAACAAACCGGTCGAGGCAGATGGCCGCCCATCCTCAGTTCCTTTTGCTTTTTTTAATCTCTCCACTGTCACCAAGTGTTTGCTCATTGTGGGAACTGTGTCATGAAAACCTTAGTATGAGCCTCAAGATAATGCATGTTGTGGTTTGCTGCTGTGCAAATTAAATTGAACAGAATTTGTGTTTCATAAAGTCTTACCGATGTATTCAAACTCCTCTTTTATTGCCATTCCGTTATGGGACAGACACTGCTGACATATGAGAGCATATCTGTAAGAGAGGAAAGACATCAGGTGAGGACATTATACAGTACATGAAACATTCATACAATCATACTGTCCTTAGCTTAAATAAAGCACAAGCAGAAGAAAGTAACTGTTAGTTTTAACACTGATCTCAGTGACAAGAGATAAATTTAGAAGATTTCTATTATGGAAAATGTTTTAAATGTTTTTTGTTTTTATTTCAGTGCTTTAGTAATATGCATGAGAAACTATTGCATAACATTCGGCATAACCTTACTATACTAGTGCTACTATACTACAATATACTTATATACTTACTAGACTATCCTATATGTTAGTTGAAAAATTCAATACCGCTACATAAGCCGATACATATATATTAAGTAGTATAACTGAAGCTAGTTTTACAGTTTAACCAACAACTTTATTATAAATAACTATAAACAAATACAACAAATTATATAGAACTTGAAATTAAGAAAACAAACTATTTTCATGTAAACATAAATGCAAATCTTTTGTGGCATTCTAAATTCTATTAAATAAAAGTTTTCATATCAGTTAAGTTAAACGCTGATAGTGATATATCTGCTAACTGCTCACGTTGGCCCATTTTATCAACCAACCAATAAATTGGTCGGGCTCTAGATTAAAGGCAGAAGTTGTGAACCTGTTCTGAGGGCCGTCTCCAACCAGATACTCAATGACTCTGTCCATAGCACCTCTGTCCCTTGGGAGCACAGGTCTGGCCAGGGGCGGACCTGGAGGATGCATCCCTGTTAAAACACAACACCAGAGACGGTTGGTCACAGGCTGCAGTCCTGAACAGAAGCTGCAATAAACGGGTTCCTCTTTGAAATAGCTCAGCCTCAGATTCACAGTTTACTGCACAAACCACGATGAATGTTACAGAACACGCCTCTTTTTCTTTAAAGACTTTACACTGGATCTCACTTGCGAAGCACGTCCAGAATCCCCACTGAGTCGGTGCGTGGTAATTAATATAATCTAACATCAAGAGCAATCATAGGAAGATGACTGGTCATTTCTGTGAGACTTGGCAGAGTCTCGGCATCCTGCTGGTTATTAATTTACCAACATATGGAAACTCTGTGGTGACTCTTTGTATCAAATTGCTTTTCACTTTCAATTTTCGACAGAAGCAGGTGATAACATCAAGTCATGTAAACCATTTGTGAGGGGTTCCCAATGCCAAAGGCAATTTCACCAAGCATTAAAAGACATTTAGTGAGATTCCAACACCATTGCCCAGAGAACAAACGCAGGCCTGGCTAATTAATCACAGTTAATGTAATCCTGCTTCGTGCATACTTCACAGTTGGCATTCCACATGGCAATTACACCATGCAGCTTCCTCTAGGAACATACTTCCTTTACTGTTTGCACTTATTTGCATCTTCTATTGAGTGTTCATAGTCCAGAAATAATTTGTATTGAATATTCAACACCTCCACTCTGCACAGATGTCTTCTATACACAACAACTGCTCTTCTGACTACATCAAAGCTATTTATAATCCAAGTTCACAACTACACACTTATTTGAGGAAGGTTGAACCTTTTAATAAGATATTTAAAAACTACATTCATACAATTACCCATTACAACTAATGTGTAGCATACACCACCCTTGCTGACAACACACACCACAGTGCCTTGAGCAACTGGGGACACAGAGCCAGGGAAGAGTAAATCACACCTTAATCGACCACATTATGATGTGGTCCCCCTGTGTGGAGGTAACTCACCAACTCCTGGAACAGGTGTTCCCGGGGTCACAGGCCTCCTCATCAAGCTCTGCTGAGCAGCGATAGCCGACAGGCTCCTCTCTGGGGGTCCACCAGGAGCGGAGTGGGAAGCTCGTCCAGGATACGTGGGCCCAGAGGCAAGAGGAGGGCGGGCGGCGGCGCCGGCGCTCGCGGGATTCACCATCATAAGTGGGGTTTTTGGTATGACATTGCGGTGACGCATTTCTAAATACAGGCAACAATGCAGGTTGCTTAACAGTAGCATGAAATGCAAGAGGAACAGAGTTAAATCAGTTCTATCTTCAGAATGCATTGATACCTTGTCCTGGTTTTGGAGTCACCTGAGGTCCGACTGGAGTAGATTCCAGCTCCTTCACACAGATAAGGAGAGTTTTAATAAACATGGAATAGGTCCAGCACAATTAGACAAACTGACTTTTATTAAAAAGTACAAAAACTCACCATTTTCCTCTTAGAATCAGGATCAAATCTCTCCAGAATCATTTTAGCATTTTTGTAAGTCTCGGTTTCCATAACATCTTCAAGCTGCAAAAAAAGAAAGTATTAAAGGACAGATTCAGTTTTTTTACAGAAACATTCCCCTAAAATGATTGCTATAATAAAATGTCTATTGCCAAGTAATTAGAAGATGATCATCTGACGTGTTAAACAATTTATTAAAAATCACCTATCATAACATTACAACTCAACGTGACAGATAAAGGCCACCAGAAACTTCACCAGATAGTGCAACTTCACTGAACATTAGTCAAACGTTTCTAAATGTTTACATATGATATGAAGAATAATTACATTCACTACTTCGATAATGGAGAGTGTGAAAATCCATCAGCCCTAATTATTGAAAGTTATTAGACTTGACGGAGGATGACAAGCAATTTCTCAGATTTATTTCTTTGCAGCACTAAATGCTATTAATTAAAGTGGCATTAGCGGAGTGGTTTACTGGGTTACGGTACTGTACCGATCAAACGCTGTCTGGATCAGCAAGATTGGACGAGCAAGTATCGAGCTGCTAAACGCTGAGAAGATCAAAAAGGGGAACACTGCAAGGCTTCCCATGTAACTTTAGAATGAACTGGAGATCCTGACTCATCGAAATTACAATGTGTTCTACAAAGATACGTTGTATAACACGTTTCTCTTGCTTATCTCAGCCACATATGTGTGACAACTGCTTTTTGAAGTGTTACTTTGCAGTTTTCTCAAGCTAAACGTTGATTTCAAGGACAGAGAATATTTGTAGGCTGCTAGTGGAGCTGAAAGTTCAAAGATACTGTTTATTTATGGATTACTACTGCAACTGAGGACCATTGTGTATCTTAACAATTATATATGTAATATATACAATTATGAATATGACAAGCATCCATTTTCTTATGTTGTTTTGGTGATCTTTTCTACAAAGATCTGCTAAACTGTATATGCTTGAAACTCAGTTTTACATCACAACAAATGAACATGATGATAATGCAATAGTGGTAAAAAAATAATTATGAAAGGTATCATTCAGTACTCTTGCAATTTTGGAGCAACTCATTCAATGCTAACCATCTTTAGTTAGTAGCAAGATGCTAGGAAGGTTCAAATGAAAAGTTATGTTACTGATTTTGACAGAAGAGGAAACCAAAGATACACGAGAAACAAGTGAATATAGGAAAGAAACTTACAATTTTCCGTTTTTGCGCTTTAAGATCCTCTAATTTTTCATCTGGAAAAGAAACATTTGGAAAATTCAACACCAGTTGAAAAAAACATGTGTAACAATGTTTGTATCAATGGCAAAAAAGAACCTTACTATTTTTCTCCGTTCTTCTCGAAAAAATGATTATAAGCATTTTTCGAAGTAACCAGACTCTACAAATGAAAAAAATAACTGTTATTTGTTATTTATCAAGAGTAGTAAAAAATGTGACTGACCATCATGCATACTCACAATAAGGGAAAAATTGCGAAGGGAAGAGACAATATGAGCCGTCCCATTAACTGTTCAGGCAGGTACCAGAAATACACGACTATACATGTTATCAAGAAGAGGAGAGACGAGTAGAGAAGCAGGCGCCCGACCCAAATCTTCAACTGCCTCTGATACTTTTCACCATATTCTTCAAGTGTCTGTGTATCCTGTGGAAAAAAGAAACAAGTGTTCAGTTAGTACAAAAATATTTCTATTAACATCATAGTCTTTATAAGTTTAAGAAATGTTTTTTTTCTTCTTCATTCAGATTGCAATAGTTCCAAAAGGAAATATATTTACAAACAACAATATCTAGCTTAAGACTAACAGAACAATTAGTATTTTCTCAAAATTAATACAAATGTTACTGCCACAACAACCACTGCACTATTAAGCATTTTTCAAGTAACATATTAACACTGATCTTCTAAATAGTTTCCCCCAAAAACAACATTAATTCCATATGTTTTTATTGACTTTCAGTAAAATCCTTTTGTGATGATATGAAATGTAACATTTATTATTTAAATGTACTAAAATCACACAGTAAATCAAAACAAATCAAGTATTTAACTTGTTTTTTTACCAACAAAATAAATATGTAATAGTAGTCTGCATAACAGTGATATGCAGTTGAATTATTTTCCAAAATCAGTTAATTATTATTATTCTCACAATGTATAAATGAGATGACAAATGTTCACAGGCAAACTAGAAAAATATGGATATTATAGGTCAACTTCCATCTTACTTAGTTTTTCATAATAATATTATGGAACGGGGACAACAGCAGCACACAACACCTGGGTAATGCAAATGAACTCTATGGTGACATGTTTGTGTTCCTTCTCTTAGGTCTGGATCAATAAAGCCTCACAAGAGGCTTTTCAGTGAGGCCGGGAGATCCATCTATATTGTTTTCTTATCTGAACATATTACTCTCATCTAAGTTAAATGCTGTACACGTTGTGGCTTGAGGATATTGTACAGTCGGACAAGTCCGAAACTGAACTAAGATTATTTGACCCGTTGTCAGGCAAACTTGCAGTTAAGTATTTAAATCACCACTGGCTTGATGCCACCTCTCCCAGCAGTCTGCATGAGGGCCATGCCTTTATATAGATGAAATGGAAGCAAATTGTATTAAGAGTAACTGCTTGTAGGCATGTAGCATTTGAGAGCTATATTACTAAATCAATGAGTGGGAGCATAGCTACGTTGTTTTGGTCAAATTACGATCAGAATTCCCTTCCAGTAGAAAAGACAATTATTTTAGTAAATAACAAATGACTGACTTATCTCTACATTTATTTTAAATGAAATGTTACACGGATGCTTTACAGTGCTGGTTGACCCGTCCAAAAATAGTTGGTGGACAGAACAGGACCCACTCCTGATCACTATGGTTATACTGTAACATGTGTGTCTGTCACTCTAAGCAGTGGATAAACTGATCTCGCATTCAGTGCTGCAGCACATCATGCATGCGCTTGTGTATCTGTGGCCTAACCGTGCATGTGTAAAATTAGGACGCTCAAAACATTCTGTCAAGAGAGATGAAGAAACCGGCGAGCCCAACACTCGTCTCTTCACTATTTCAACGCAACCTGACCTCTTCCGTGTTTGTGCAGAGTCTCTTGCTCCAAGGACAGGTGCTCAAAATAGCCTAACACCCACTTGACTGCAGAAGAGCTCTAAAGCCCCATCAGTCAGCAAATGAGGATTTGGCATTCATGGGTGCATCTGTTTGCTTATGGTCAGAAGATGATGCGTGCAGACACAACCTGTCCTCCACAGCATTGTTTCCACTTCAACAACCAGTGTTCTGACTGTACAATAAAAGAAAACCTAACACTTTGAACTTTTCTGCATTTTGGCATGTTATTAGAATAATAATATTGATTGTATCAACATGTATAATTACAGGGGGTCTGTGTTTCTGGATCAAATCATCTTTATAAACATCATTACACTGATAACTGCCTTTGGTCCCTTGAAATGATAATTCTTCATTTGTTTGCACTTATTGACTAAAGGCGTCTGTGACAACCCTCAATGGATTTGTTGTTAAGTCCATGTTTTAATCCAAACATCAAATAAAAGAATTAAGTAGGAATGTAAAGTTGAATTTTTTAACTAATTCATTATGATATCCCACAATTACAAGTTAACTGAATATTTTTATATTCACATATGGTTTTGTTTTTTTATCTGAATGACAAAATGAATGCCTTTTTTTAGTTTGTAAAACAACATCTCTCGACATAAACCAATTGATTTTAACGTTTGTGAAAATGTTTCTTGTCAATGAGAGCTTTGGTTGTCTATTCCCGTAATGACACACTTAATACCTTAATACATTGTTCACTGTTCCCACTGTGCAGCTGAGGCTGTAAATGGGTTAGGGCATATTTAGAGCATGATTTCTCGTGCTTCAGTCATTTGATGGCATGTTTTCTTTCACCCCAGGCAAATATAAAAAGGAAAATGTTTTCATTTTTAACTACACCGTTAAAAGAAAATGTATTAAGTCAATGTGGAAACTTTTGAATAGTGGAATAAGTTAGATTGAACATACCTTATCGATTCCTTCCAAAAGCTCTACAGTGGAGGGTTTAGCCTGCAAGACAAGACATTTAAAAAATCCATGTCAGTGGAAAACTCTCAATGTTGCCATAGCAACTGCCCCCGACTGTGTAATCAACTTCCTGAAAAAGATCTGGAAACTTCCTGTTTCATCTTTCCACTTTTGCACATTTTGTGTACGTGTGTTCTTCTGTTAGTGAAACAAGTTATACTGTGCATGGCAGTATAGCAGGGAATGGTGATGCAGTATTAACATAAACATCTGAACTGTGATCATTTATCTAGATCATGTAAATACTAAATATAAACTTCAAAAGATTCAAATTAAACCTATTCTTCAACAAAGAAACAAACACTGTGCCGGTAGATGAGCGGTTACATTATTTATATAACAACAGCAAGTCAAGTAAAGTGAAAAGACAAAGTCGGTCAAAGTTAAGAGACGAACCCTCCACCGTGAGACCACAGCCCCCATGTCGGCGATGAGGAAGTTGAGGGGGTTCTGTTCCTGGGACCCTCCTCGGATTTGCTCTCAGGTTTCCTCTCCACCTGTTGACAACAGTGTCTGGGTTCAATAAACACTTGTTTACTCATTACATGCACGAAGCTGAAAGTGATGCACTGAGTTACCACATTAATATAATGCTATCGATAAAGCTGCTTTAGATTAGATGAGGTTTTTTTTAAATCATTTTAAATCCTTCCCTTTGCATTCATAACGAATAGGTTTTATAAACGAGCTCAACCATATCTGGTGTAAAGTGTGTTCGATGCCACAGCACCACACCACAGCATTGAGTCAATAAAACATCAACATGACAACTCGGAGTGAGGTGCACTGAAAGAGCTACGTGGTCCTGTTGTGAGTTCAGCTACGATCTCACAGCAACACACACACACACAATGAAAAGCTGCTCAACACAAACTAACAATAACGACCACAACACAACCCGTCGTTGAGTGTTGTTGAGGTGAACACAACACAGTGTGGACCAGGCTGAACCACCTTGTGCTAAATTGAGTTAGCAAACTTCACAACTAAACTCCGGAGGCGGCTGACATTTCCAGCCGATGTTTGCTGAAGGCTGCGCTAACCTAACGGTACCAGATTCCTCACAGAGAAGCCAGGAGACATCCACGTGCAGCCAGTGTGTCCTCCAGGAACTTTAACCTACTTTATTTATACACTGATAAGAGTTAGCGCCGACGTAACACGAGCTAACCTTGGGGGGTGCTAACTGCTAGCATGTAGCGCTAGCATACAACAGGACATCACAGAAGTGCGAGCTGAAGTTAGTTGACGTCAGCCCCCGAGCTTTGAATTAGAGAGAAACGTGCAGTGACCGGACAGGAAAGTTCCATATTAGCAGTGAAATGTTCAGGAATGAAGCAGTTTACCTTCTGAGGGGAGCTGTTCAGGTTGGAACAGCCTGTAGCTGGACAGTCTTTAAACAGAGGGTGTGAGAGCCAAGATGGGGGAGTGTCCTGTAGCTGCAGCAGGGACAAGACATAGCTGCAGGGACAGGAGCTGCAGCAGGTACAATTCATAGCTGCAGGGACAGGAGCTGCAGCAGGTACAAGACATAGCTGCAGGGACAGGAGCTGCAGCAGGTACAATTCATAGCTGCGGGGGACAGGAGCTGCTGCAGGGACGGAAGATAGCTGCAGGGACAGGAGCTGCAGCAGGTACAAGACATAGCTGCAGGGACAGGAGCTGCAGCAGGGACAGGAGATAGCTGCAGGGACAGGAGCTGCAGCAGGTACAAGACATAGCTGCAGGGACAGGAGCTGCAGCAGGGACAGGAGATAGCTGCAGGGACAGGAGATATCTGCAGGGACAGGAGCTGCAGCAGGGATAGGAGATAGCTACAGGGACAGGAGCTGCAGCAGGGACAAGAGATAGCTTCAGGGACATGAGATAGCTGCAGGGACCGGAGCTGCAACAGGGACAGGAGATAGCTGTAGGAGGACAGGAGCTGCAGCAGGGACGGAAGATAGCTGCAGGGACAGGAGATAGCTGTAGGGGGACAGGAGATAGCTGTAGGAGTACAGGAGCTGCAGCAGGGACGGAAGATAGCTGCAGGGACAGGAGATAGCTGTAGGGGAACAGGAGCTGCAGCAGGGACAGGAGATAGCTGCAGGGACAGGAGCTGCAGCAGTGACAGGGGATAGCTGCAGGGACAGGAGGTGCAGGGACAGGAGGTAGCTGCAGGGACAAGACATAGCTGCAGGGACAGGAGATAGCTGCAGGGGGACAGGAGCTGCAGCAGGTACGGAAGATAGCTTCAGGGACATGAGCTGCAGCAGGGACAGGAGATAGCTGCAGGGGGACAGGAGCTGCAGCAGGGACAGAGGATAGCTGCAGGGACAGGAGATAGCTACAGGGGGACAGGAGATAGCTGCAGGAGGACAGGAGCTGCAGCAAGGACAGGAGATAGCTGCAGGGATAGAAAAGGGGCTGCTGCAGGGACAGGAGATAGCTGCAGGGGGACAGGAGATAGCTAGTCATCATGTTTAGGTCACATACACATATGATTGATAGCGGACTGGTAACATAACACTACACACACTGTTTATTTATTAGGATCCGCAGTAGCTGTGCACTAAAGCACAGCTATAGTCTTTCAGGAGTCCACCACAAAAACATACATTAAAAACTGTACACCAAAAAAGAATCATATTTGAAATCATGCAATATTAATAATACACCAAAAAAGTAACACTGATGGTAATAAATACTAAACAACACCAAGGTAATCACATCAGAGCTGAATTAAGCAGTTTTTATTTTTTGTCAGGTCTTAAAGGCGACTCAACCCTTGATCTGTTCGAGATTAATTGGTAAATTATAAACACGTATCAGGTTATTAACGGTGTGAAATGCCAGTGGGGTAAATTCCCCATGCTGATGTTTTAATTTGTATGTGTTGAAAATAAAAATGGACCGCTAGAACTTCAACATATAACAGTGGGATTCATATGTTAGTGTATGTGAACACAGTACTGGCCTGTGAGTGCTCATAAAAGATGGAAAAGATCACAAAATGCCCATTATTTGTGAAAACACAGGAGTAAAAATAGAATAAACAAAGGAAGAGAAAAAAATGACTTTCTCTAATCACTCCAGTGAGTGAGATACTGTTTGCTTTGATGACGGTTAAAGTCTAGATTTTGCTATCTTTTTTATTAGAAAATGAATCCCAGTACAGGGACTTTCTTCTCTAATTTTACAAGAAATTCAATTTTCCACGTGTCAGAACCTGCTCTGGTTTACATATCTTTAAAACAACATCAGTCTTTCTGCATTGTCTTATGTGCAGAAAATGTGACAGGTTCTTTTACATTTTTTAACAGGTGTCTCCTGCCAAGTTTAACATCACTGTCCAACTGATTCACACAATTCCTCATTAAAATAGTCCAGATAATCCATGAGTCAGACCCCAGTAATCTGAGGTTAGAGGGATAAATGATCATTTTCCATTTTAAGACTATATATTTAATTTGAATTCAGCCTATGAGCACTATATATGGATATCTATACAAAATTCAATATCAATCCATACTGTAATTGTTGGAGAAACTAATATTTCAACCTCATAGCCAGATTAAAGGAAATGCAGAGGAATCAGCCAAGTAAAAAAGGTTTCATCCTTTGGGCACCATGACTACATTCTGTGCCAATCTACATTTTGAGATATTTTAGTCATGAACTGAAATGGTGCGCTAACTGTTTCCATGGTGCAATTGCTGCTGTAAAATTCTGCTTTGCTGCGATGATGCCCGCATTTCGATTTTTGGGGTTATGAAAGAGGAAGAAAAAAGCTGGAGGTAAAAACGAGAGGCTTAGCTAAACAGTCAAACATCCAACTCTCCCTAACTGCATCCACCACTGCATCAACATTTGTAGTCATCATGAAGGCTCAACAGAGCCAACACACACCACAAATGCAGTGACCACAGAAACTCACTGAGGCCAAATGATGCCCAAAGGCTGATCATCTCCGCTGAAGCCTCATTAGTTGGCAGCGCTTTGTCCTTTTCACCATTTGGATCTCTGTGATGAAGAAAAACCAATGCACGTATGAGCTTTGATGAACAACATTATTTTAAATCGTCCTGTTAAACTTTCCCTTCAGGGTGAACTAGATGCTGCCCGTAAATTAATCAAATGTTAATTGCTCAGTTGGTATTCTATACATTTATTACATATACATTTTTTTATTGTGGCATTTTAGCCTTTCTTGGTAATATAATGGAGTGGGTATGAGTGTATGCAAAAAAAGTTCAAAATCTGAAGACTTTATTAAAGAGAAGTCATACATGAAATGTCACTCAAAGCACAATCAATACAGCTTTACAATACTACAGTTGTTAGGACACCATGGTGTAAGCTTCCATATCCCCAATGTGTAGTTTTTGAGGAATTGCGTAAGGTGTAGCTTTCCCTTGTCTGAGACACAACCTACAGTATATCACCGTGTACATGGTCTTCACAACATGCTGGCACATACCACATGCTAAAGGTGCAGTTTATATACACAATGTTTGGCTAAGGGGTGATAGTCATTTGGGCAGCAGGTGACAAGGGCATGATGTGGATTGTGTTCCAGGTATTTTTTCTCAGCTGGTCTTGAATCACTGAGCAGGGCCTGAAATAAAGACAAGATGGAGAGATGCCAAAATCATGTTCCATTTTATTTAAAGCAAAGACTCATATTCTCCTTTGTTTTCCCTCCTCCTGTGATGATATTAAATGTTTGCCTCCAGCTCAAGTAACACGCATTTTAGGTTAAGTGTCCATTTATGTTGCACAGTTGTTCTTTGCAGCCGTGTATATCGTGACCATGCAAAGCATGAATAATACATGTACAGTTTTACCTGTAACCAAACATAGGTGTTTTTTTAAAGATGAGAACTGCTGACTGCTAATTAGCAAAACCAACATATTCTCTAACATTGTCACACATTTGTTCTCTATCAAGCAAAGGGTCCACAGGCAATTTGAAGTCCTTTTATACTTCCTGGTTGTACCATGTTTGAAAAGAAGGGGGGGGGGGGGGAGAACAGGGAACAAGTCTCTTCTGAAAAATAAATTGATTTGCATGTATATAGTGGTTACATAAATGTTTATCTCTGTAGTTGCTTTGCCATTTGTAAATATAATGCTACAAATCGTTAATCTATTTGGCTAAATCTTCTGTTGTTGTCCACAGTGAGCTTCCCCCTGGTGGTTTGGTCCTAATTACTGGTCGGGTATATAAGGAGTGGTTGTGTAGATCCTCTTGTTTGCTGTTCATTTGCGTTATGTTGCTCTGCTGCTGAAAGAATAAATATATATGTTGTAAAAATAAAAAAGTGACTTGCCACTTTTCAAGTATAGTCCAACATGGTTCACTGGTTGAATATCTTCAGGTGAGCATAAGTAAGGTCTTCAAATGCTTACAAATGTAATGTATTCTTTAAGTATACTTAAACTCTGTGCTTCTCTACACAGATAAAATATTTACAGATTTATTGAATGCTAATATAGTTTTTAACTAGGCTAATGTTTTAGGGACATTGTTGCTTAAAGGCCCCTCTCCTAAAGAAGCCACATGCTATGAAGTATGAATATTCACACACTGTTTGAATGGTTTTCTGTATGTGATTGTGGCTTTGCTACTGACTTGCTGATTTCATTAGCATCTGACGTGTATCACAGTTTTGGACTAGTATTTTATACGTCAAGCCTAATGCTAAATGTTCATGTGTAGAGATACAGAGAGGTTAGCATTTATTTGGCTAGCTCACCTGTTAGCTAACTGCTGCTAATCCTAATGTGGGATAATGGCTGCTGCTGTAGTTTTGCATGTGGTTGTTATAACAGCTTGTATTAAACCTGTAACTTTAGCCTGTGGTTTTTGGGATCATCAAAACTGTGACTCTGTAATAGATTTACACGTCGGTCCATGAAAACGTACATGGAGGAATTGTGGAGGTGCACTTCTTTAATGTTGGGGTTAGCATATTGTCTTTGGTCAGTGTTGCCATCTTGGATATTATACAGAGTGAAAGCCAGTTGGTCATATTTGTGTGTTACTTTCAGGAATCCACATGTTCCTTTGCACACACCAAGGAGAACATTTTCTTTTTATTGGTTGGATTAATTTCATCTTCATTGACCCCTCACCCTGGTTTCCTTGATGAGGACAAGAGGGTTCACCACTTTCACATAAACTTCAACACCAGGGGGCGTCACCGAAGAGCTGACATCAAGGAAGGACAATGTGCTGATGTGGATATGAGTGCAACCAAGTCTGGAATGGCAGCACAATGTGAGTACACAAAAACAACACCAGCTGAACTAGTCAACAAACGTTTCTCATTCCAAATTCTCTTGCGAGCTTTGCTGAGAAATGCAGTTGTGATGGCTTTGTTGCATTGATTCCACAAAATGTTTGGAACATTCCTGTGAGATCCTTCTCCACGTTGACATGTTTGCATCACATCATTTCTGCAGATTTGTCATCTGCACATTCATGTTACAAATCTCCTGCTGCACCACGTCCCAATCGTTTTCTGTTGTATTCAGATCTGGTGGGTGGAGCCGTAACTGACATTCACTGAACTCATTGTCATGTTCATGTAAATGTTCATGGTGTATTATTATGCTGGAAGTAGCCACTACAAGATGGTTAACATAAAGGGATTCACACGGTCAACAATAATACTCAGATACGCGGTGGCATCCAAATCTTGATTGATTAGTAACAAGGGGCTCAAACTGTGCAAAACCTTCTTCACATCATTAAACCAGCAGCAGTAGCCAAACTATGACTCTATTAACTCCAACCTCAGAAGAAATCCAGATTCATCAGACCAGGCTACGTTCTCCTAGTCCTCAACTTGTCCAGTGTTGTTGTTCTTGGCTTGACTCAAGCTTGACATGGTCTTCTACTGTTGAGGCGTGTTCACCTCAAGGTTCGACATGTTGTGCATTCTGAGAAGCTTTTCTGCTCACCACAGTTATAAGGAGTGGTTATCTAAGTAACTGTAAAGCCTTTCTGTCTTTTCAAACCAGTCTAGCCATTCTCCTCTGACCTCTCTCATGGCAACATGGCGTTGAGTAACATGACAGTTACAGTGACTGTTGTGTGTGAAAGCCTCAGATAAGCAGTTTCAGAAATATTCAAACCAACCAATCCCTATTCTGATGTTTGTTGTGAAGCCCCTGACCTGTGGCTACAGGATTTTATGCATCAAAATGTTGCCTTGTGATTGGCTGATTAACAACCAGATGTAAAGGAGAGTAAAACAAATTTCCGTTGAAGGTAACTCCACAGGTAACATGATTAGGAAACAGGGGGAGCAAAGGCTAATATGGACTGAATTATTGTTTTTTAGAGCAACATCATGATCTGGTAATCTACTGAGAGTTCTTTGAGCTTGTGAGGGATCAAACCTGTGCTTTTAGTGTTTGTGAATATCTGTTGTGTGTTGGTCAACACTGAGTTTATGGTTGAGCATGATTCCAGGTTACATAAAACTCTACTTGTGGGGCATCTGGTAGCGATTATGGCGATTGCATAAAGCGACTCTGCCCCTGGTTTGCATGTGGCTGGGGACCTTTGTTGCATGTATTACCTCTTTTTCTCTCCCCATATTTCCTGTCTATGTGTACTATAAACTATAATGATACAGTTTACAATGAGATTGCCGTCCTATAAAGTCAGTTTTATACACCAAAATCACCATAACTGTTTGTAATGTGTATTGTGGGCAATGTTTTGATTTGATTATTGACTTTTTACCCCCATTTTCCAATTAATTCAGATTTTCATTTCATTATTCGAATGATTTCATCTATAAACTTTCTGAATAAATTTTCTTTAAAGTCACATTTTATGGTATAACGACTTTAGTGTAAAACAACATATGATGACGTGTCATGAACTCACCCCTAGGTTCAGGGCAGTGCAGTGTCTGTTGGGGATCTGAATATTTACCTTGGTGGTAATGTTAAATCAATATCTGGATCTGAACCATTGTAAATTGGGCCTTGGTGAATTTCTACAGTGAATCTGTGTGAATGACGAAGCTGAAACAAAGTTACCGTACAGGATTAAAATATATATTGTATAATATATAAATGTAAAGGTCAGGCGTTCTACTCCCACCTCAAAAGCACCTTTATAATGGCATTATTAGTGTGAATGTTTTATTATATTTATAAAGAATAGGTCCTAGTGTTTTTATCTTTACATAGTCCTTAAATAATCCAAGGCATCACTACATTTCATATCAATCTATAATATGAAATAAGAACCCAGACTCATTAAATTAAATTGCACCAGAGACCTATTGACTGCATCTAATAGAGCCGCAGAATGGAAAATTATTGAAAAAATATGTATACTGGCAAATGCATTCTCACAAAGTGTGCTGGAAAAGTACAGATTTAAAACCAGATCAATATGATGTTCACGTTATTCACGTTTTTTTTTTAAATCTGTATTTTTTGTATGAATCACGTAATAGTATGTAGTTGATTTAACACACTGGCTTGGGAATTGTTATGACACCCATTCTGACCTTTCTGTGTTAAATAAATTTTGTATATTTGAATGCATATGTAAAAGGTCTTTGTTTGACACAATTTCTGTTAATTCATTAATTTCCGGTGTTTCTTTTGGAAACGAGTGACTTTTAAAATTCCCTACATATGATTTGAAACATATATAATATCAAAGAGTTTATAATGAAGGTGTCCCAGGCTGTGTTAAGAGGAATATGAATTTATAGTGCCACCTTAACCATATCCACAGCTAAGGACCACTGGAAGAATGAGTCTTTAAGCCAATAAAAGCAATTTCCAAAGATAATTGAGAACACGTTTCAATACATATGCATGAAAAAAGGATTTTCCATGCCACCGACTCGTATGCTCATGTAATTGATTGAGGGGATGACCCGTTCTATTAAATGTTATTTGAGAACCATCAAAACGCGCAAAACTGCAAATTGCCCAGCTTGTATGTGAATTAATACCCCATTCATCATCATTATGAGTTGATAAGTTAATTTAACCATTTCATTCTGTCTTAATGAGCTATAGTTGAATTAATGTCATGTAATATATGAAAGTAACATTTGAACGGAGGCAATGATTTGAGACAAACCGAGCAGAGACTACTTTAGAAGCATAATGGTGGCATAAATCTCATCAGGCTGCAGCTGATGCTTCGCTCCCTGGCTTTTAACATTTTGGTACAAATATGTTACCTGAAATGAATTTCTTTTTTTTTTTTTAACTCTGAAAGGTGTCTGGAGTGAACGCTGGTGGGTTTTTTTTTTTTTTGGGGGGGGGGGTGAATTTTGATTGATGGAGTCAATGTCTGGGTGGAACAGCTGGTAGGCCAGTTGTAAACACTGTGCTGCTGCATCAGATTCAGATGTGAGGACGATGTGCTTGAAGCCGTGTTGTGGGCCCAGCCTCACATTTGTGGAATCGGGTCAAAACCGTTCACAGTGACAAAAGAAACCAGGCTTTTTTATCTGGTTTTAGTCCCAAACATGCTTGTTTCGTGCAGTTGGCTCACTGGGCCTGTCAGTCCCTCGTCTGCCGCTGGGTTGACATGCGTTTGACCATCCGGGTGTTGTGCTGCCTCCTAGTTCCACCTTAAATGCGTTTTGGCCCCGCTTGCTCCCTGTAGTTTAGGGTTTTTTGTCCTCCCGCAGCAGCTGTCACCCCGCATTACTCGCAGTCAGCTAAATGAAACATTATTCTAAACATATGCATCGTAATCAGTCCGGTCACACTTACAAGAACACGCGTTAATAAGGCAATCAATCACTCTGGAACAAGCAAGTTGTTCTGTAACAGCTCATAAACAGTGTGTAATGAAGAATTGGAGGTTAGCGTGACACAGCGCTGATCAGATAATCAATGTCAAAGATGCGATGAATGTCAGTAAATGTAGTTTTCATGTCGTTTCTATAAAATCCTCAATTTACAACAAGCAGTTCAATTACCCTGAAAATACAGTCAATTAAATAGGGGTGATTGGACAGTAGGGGCAGGATCATCGATCTTTGCATTTCTATCTCGCTGGTGGACATTTAATTTGGTTTTTCTATTAGCACCGAAATAAAGAAAATATAAAACGTATTAAACAACCCAAAGATTTATTTTCTTGTCAAAAACCATTCAGCGAAGGTGACAGACAGTCCTCTGCATTATGATGAATTCTTTTTTCAGTCGTGCACATTGGATACAAAACTAATCGTGTTATTGTGGGCAGTGTTTTTCTGGCCTCTGTCTTCTCCCTTTTACACCTCCATCTATCTCGGCGCCTTTGTTGTATGGGTTGCAGCCCTCACTTTAGTAAAGAGCAAGGAAACATGGTGATATATCACGCCCATATTTGCTGCCCTAATCCTATTTCTATAATGGGGACGTTCAAAAAAGCAACTTATCTTAAAGTCCCTCGGGGCCATTCTGGAGGAGGCTATATTTTAACCAAGTGCAATTAACGACAGTATCAGCTTGTATCATTTAGAGGTAATGTAAAAATAATGGTAAATTATAGGGCCGGAATGACCCGTGATGGCAGGCCTCATATTCCCTGTAGTTTTCCACATATTTTTAATTAATGTTAGACATAGTGTTTTCTATAGAAATGGTGCCATTGCACTAAATAAGCCTATAGGTATTTTCAGTGTCATTGAAAAAATAAATTATTTCCATATACTTAGATTAATATATATGCTTAGATAAATAGAATATTTATACTTGGATAAATAAATAAATATGCTAAATAAATCTATAAACTTATACTTGAAATACTAAATCTCATTACCAGTAATGTAATCAAACGAAAATGTGTAAACATTTTTTTTATTTTCCAAGAACAAACACGATCAATAAATAACATGATTTACATTTCATATTGCACATTTTTTTTCAAGTTAAAATATTTAAATTCATACAGTCATTGATATTTTAAATACAGAGATATAGAGTTATAACAGAGACTCGAGGGACAAAAGGTCAATACTGTTTTTCGCCATTTAATTTCAGTGCTCGTCCATCAGCCCTTTTTCCAAAAGCCTCTTTGAGTGGAAAGTGAAGAGGAAATGTTCTCCCTCTCCATCAGTCAGTCAGAATTTTTCTTTCTTTTTTTTTTTGTTGCACGAAATTCAGATCATGAATTTTGGAAATATTGATGTTTTACAGGCCAATTTGTAGGCTACTAGCGTGTACATCCAGTGTTTTAACATTTAAAAACATTCAGCAAGTCACACAAAATAAATAAATAAATAATAATAACAACAAAAGAATTGTCCAAAACTCAAACAGAAAAAAAATAGCCTACCATCCACAGCTCGTGAAGCTTTTCCAGGGCGATCAATAACTCAGCTAAACCAGTAGTAGGACTATCCATGATTTTCTTTTTTGCAAAATATTTTTTGTCACGATTTACAGTTCACATGTTTTATAATTAACATATCGGTGATGTCCCAACAGGAACGAATAAAGCACATGGCCATGTTTTTTTTTTTTTTTTACAGGCACAGACAGAGTGTTTGGTCTGAACTCAGTCCCGTCACCCTGCTGAGTGAGCAGCTCCAGGATCACACACCTATATGAAAACACTGGGTTTTGATATAATGAGCCCCAATGTAAATAAGGAGGGCAGTGAGGTATTTCACATGATCTGCAGACGAATTGTGAGTGGCCCCCTTTTCTTCTTCTCTGCAGGCTGCTTGTGTGTATATATAATATATTTCTTACGCCTTCCATGTGTCAGATATTATCTTTTTATGCAGTGCATTGTGTGTACCAGGACTGTCGCCTTGCTCCGGGTCTTTTGTATGTCTAATGACTTCCCTCCGCGGGTTGTTAGCACTTGACAGCGGGTCTCAGAACGAGCAACTTTCTTACAGTCACGTATTCAAAGGAGCTCCATCTAGGTACATGATTGGCAATTTTTGTCATGATCCTCTCATTATTAACATAAAAACTGACACGAAAGACGCGCTGCAGAATTATATGCACCTCTCTGGCTGATTAGGGCTGTCCCCACAGAGCAGGGGCTGGGGTGGTGGAGAAGCTATGGCTGCCAAAAAAATCACAGTCTATTAGGCCTATAGTGAAGGAAGAGATGGTGATGCTGGGCAGAGGAGCAAGGACCCTCTGCTATCTAAATTTAGACGGTATAATTAGCCCACGTTTGTGTGTTCAAACCAGAGGATTGGTTCACGTTGGACATTTGAGCTGCAGGAATATGTGGATGTGACCCAGACTTAGTGTTTGTTCTAATAATTTGAGGGAATTGTAGAAATAAATGCATCCAGTTGAAATCTTGATCGAGGCATGGTCGCAGGATGAGTACACTGATATTTCCCCAAATAAGTTTCCAGCACAGTCCATAAAAAAAAAGTGGTTTACTGGCACAAACACAGGAGCTTTAATAGAAAAGTCTTTTCATGAGCTGATAAAAATTCACTGCTTAGCTTTTCATGTTATAAAGAGTTTTTGGAACTTGAGTCAGACTTTTTAGAAATGATTCTTCACGTGTGTGTTTACAGTGCTGCCAAAGAAAGGAATGCTTTACCCAGGTGTGACATTTTAAATTAGGCCTATCCCCTAAGAGCAGAAATAAGAAACGGACGCGTAAGGGTGCGTGATGAGTTATCTGTTAAGTGACGTTTCTTCTCGTTGGTCTGGTGACGGGACTGACGTCTTGCTGAGGACTGCGGCAGAATACGGCAAAAATCCACTCTCGGATCGTGGCACCGAGGCTGTGCAGGTAAAGTCAGCGCTGGCGCTCCTGGCGCCCAGCGCGCTCGCCGCCTGGCTGCTGTGGCAGCTCAGGCACGAGCAGGGCCCCGCGGCCGACGGGGCGCTGACCGCCGCCGCTGCCGCCGCGGCCGCCGCAGCCGCAGACGCCGCCGCCGAGCTGTTCAGGCCTGCGGATGACTGGTAGAGTCCCGGGTGCCTGAAGCTGCACAGGAGCTCCGGCCTCGAGTAAGGGTGGGAGAGTGCCCGGAAGGTGTCGAGGGGCCGGATGGAGGTGGCGAAAGGTGACGACGCCGCGCTGGAGGCTGCGGCGGCTGCTGCTGCTGCGGTGACACCGACGTGCGGGTAGTAGTGTAGAGGCATGTGCGAGTGGAAAGGGTACGGTAGACTCCCTGTAGCTGCGGCGTGCGTCATCATGTAAGTGTAGAAGCTGGGGTCTGCTGGATGAGGCCAGGACATCGCCAGGCGCTGCCTCTTATCCTTCATCCGCCTGTTCTGGAACCACACCTGCACACACAGTCAAAACAAGGCCCATATTGAAGCTGCCATGTTGTTTCCAGCCTTTAAATTCCGACCTGAGGAGCGGTTCAGCGTCCGTTCATGCAAAACACACACTCATCCCTGCACTGGTACTAAACACTCCTTATAAACACTCCTATCATTGGGCGTAAAAATGATCCGCCCTCACATGCTGCTGGGGTTACAATCTAACTATCGAATCCAGTCAGTAAAATATTTAACATTTTGCAGATAATCATTTATTTTAAATAAGAAGCATGGGCTATTAATTAAATGCAGCCCAACAGTAGGATTGATCACCATGCAATGGAGCGAGCAAAATATAAAAACATTATTTGTTGCACAAGATAAAATCATAAAATCACACTGCACCATTAATAATCTTTACTATATTTGTGTCATTATTTTCAAGTCACTTTTTTTGATTTTAACCCCTGCACCATTCATTTCTCTGCACATGCACACGCCAATAATAGAGATTCATACCTTTATAGTGGTTTCGGGCAGATTCAGCGCCGCGGCCAGTTCACACCTCCTCGGTCTCGACACGTAATTTTCTCGGTAAAACTCCTTCTCCAGTCGCCCGATCTGCTCCCTGGTGAAAGCGGTGCGGTACCTCCTGACCTGGTCGCTGTTTGAGTTGTTGGACCCGTTGCCGTTCATGTTCTGGAGGGAGTTCGAGCTGGATGAGCCGGAATTACTGTCTGAAAACCCTACAAATAGAAACGATAACAGAAATATTTTTATTGATAATTTTCAAATAAAATGGGCCACTTGTGTGTCGACCTAGAGTTTATTTCAAAGCTTAGTAAGAATAAAACGAATGCAACTATTTTAAAATGTTGTTTAAAAAAGTTGAGACTAACATTTGTATGCCTAATAATAATGGTAGTAGTAGCAATAATTATTATTTGTCTACAAATAATGATGATAGTAGTTATAACATTGTTGTATAATAATAATAATGAAAGTTATGGTAGTAGTAATAATAGTTGTTGCCTTGCAGGTATAATTACTACTGAAAATAATTAAGCTTCAGGTGGTTAGAATCAGTAGTGGTTTAAAAACGATGATGATAATAATTATTATTTAGCTTTATTTCTGTCTTTAGTTGTGACCATGATAGTATTACAATAATGATAATAATAATAATAATATTATCCGCAGCATTCGAATACAATAATACAAATCTAATAAATCGGAATAAAATGAGGTGTGTACCTTTGTTGTTTTCCTTGTGCTGGCTCGGGGAGCGGTGCGAAGGGCATCCCACCTCCACATCACTGTTGACGTC
Source organism: Verasper variegatus (assembly GCA_026259375.1). Lineage (NCBI taxonomy): Eukaryota > Metazoa > Chordata > Actinopteri > Pleuronectiformes > Pleuronectidae > Verasper > Verasper variegatus. The sequence goes on from CM048052.1 coordinate 12,150,712, forward strand.
TGATTCTTGCGAAACTTCGGAGTAAAGGCTCATTTTCTTGCGGCTCTCCGACGACGAAATCTCCGCCGAGGAGCTGTTCTCGCTGCCGTGGTGCGTCCCGAACAGGCTGTCGATCTCAAACTTGCCTTTCCCCGGGATGTCCCCGAGATTTCCATGGAGGGAAGCCGAAGTTATTCTCGGGCTCAGCCGTCCGCCGTGCTGGGAGTTTTCCAGGGCCTCCAGCACCGAGTTCCCCGGCGCGTCTGCGAGCCTCTTCCCCGCAGCGACGGGACTGTGCAGCCCTCTCTCCATCAATATCATCTCTTTTCTTATCCTCTCCATCATTAAGCTGTGCAGGACGAGGAGGAAGAGAGAGGGGGAACGGAAAACACACACACACACACACACACACACACTCACACACACTCACTCACGCACAACGCACGCACTCTTGTCCAGGGGGCTGGAGCACCAATGAGTTGTGTCGGAGCTAAATCCGCATGCAACTGCAGCAACTGTCTCTAAATAACTGTCTCTAAAGCTTTTTTATAAGCAAGTCGCCGAAAAACGAAAGAATCTGAATGCAGCCGACGAGCTCAGGATGAGGCGAGCATCCTCCCCGCCTGCAGCGAAATGTCATTCATCAAAAGAAAAAAGTGCTCGCTGCTGTTTCGTTGTTAAAATGCTCGGCTGACGTTGCTCCAATGATCATTTATTGTAACAGGTTTATAAGCAAATAAATAGGAGTAGGGCTGTCACTTGATGATGGAGGCGGCCTTCGGTCAGACGAATAATATCCAAGTGGAGAAGGAGGAGAGGAGTGAGGAGCGAGGTGCGCGTCCCTGCGCTGATCTGACTCTGTCTCTCTCTGCTCCTGGGTTTGGCCTCTTGGGTGAAATTGACAGTCTGATTAATAAAATGAGCGCTGCAACATTTCCCTCTTCATTTAGGAATATTATCATGCTTTGATTCTCTATTGTTTCCCCTCCTCTCTCTCTCTCTCTCTCGCTCTCTCTCTCTCTCTCTCTGCGCCCTCCCCCTCTCTAATCTTCCCCTCTTTTATTTATTTATTCCTCTTTTGTCTTTTTATTTCGTATTGTTTTTACCATTTATGCCATTAACGCACATTAACGAGCAAGTTTGTGATTAAACATTAAAAGTACAATATTTCTTGAGTTCTTACGACAATGTCTTGTGTGCAGTTTATATTTGTTCTCTTTTTTTTGCATTATTCGTCAAATGCACATTTTGATGTGGTGATAATGCGACCATTATTACACATCTCCACACGACAGCACACACTTGTGTATTTAGAATGCATATAGAAATAAGTAATATTTTAAAGTAACTAAAACATACAAATAATCTTTTGAAACGTAATCCTTAATTTACTTATTTTTCCTTTTTAATTTTCTTTTTCGTGTTTCACCTTTTTTTCCGATTGGCTCTTGATTTAAACGAATGGAGCTTCTCACATTTAACATCTTACATTCTCACATGGTACATTTTTAACACAATCTTTTACTTATTTGTTTTTTTAGATTATTACTACTTAATATGTCCCCTGAGTCATAAACCCTCTGTTAGCTGCGTGGTAATGTTTGTATTTATCAGAAATGACTGGTACATGTTTATGCAGCCAGTTAATTCTAACGGAGGCTCCTATATGTAAAGACATCACAGCCATGCATGGACTCCTGCTTTCTCCATGTGAGGAGACGGTGCCTGCAGATCATCCTCTTGCACGTCCTCTGGCGCCTCCTGCAGGATTTTAATGGTAATTGCAGTCATTGATGGTGGCTGTTGAATGGGTGTGGGCCTTCACCTGATGTCCTGACCTGAACACTGGGTACATGAACATGGAAATAAAATAGATTAAGATGTATGTTTTGATTTGGGAGCTGGTAAATGATTTTAAAGGTTTCAGTGAGAGAATTTAGTGACATCTAGTGGTGAAGTTGCTTGTTGCAGCTGGACACCCCTCACCTCACCCGCCTTTTCCAAACATGAAGGAGAACCTGTGGCAGCCTTCAGTTGTCATAACAACTCAAAAGTTGTTTAGGTTGTCTAGTTTGGACGACTGTAAAAAACATGGCGGCCTCATTATTTAAATGTAAAGGGCTCATTCTAGGGTAAATAATACAATTGGTACAATTTAAATGATTAGTGGAATCATCACTAGGATTATTTTATATTTAATTTCTGCCAATAGACCCCTTTAGCCTAAATCTTACACACTGGACCTTTAAGCTGCTATCGAGCCAAAAAGCCTCATTCTTTTAGTCTTTTTTTGTAATACTATGGAGCAATATGATGTTAACCCTAACCCTGGAACCTACATTATAATAACCATACACTTCATGGAGCTAATCCTATAATAGTATAATACTATAATACATTTCAACTTTTGGTAATTTTGTTCAAAAAGTTTTTTATGCAAACTGATGTTTTGACTTGGGCTTCTAAGGAGCATCATGTCTTACAGCTCAGGCTACATGATAAAATCAATAAATGCAAAATTCCGTATTTAATATACAAGTTAGTTAAGTTTAGTGAAAACAATGTTTTCTTTTGTGTTTTTGAATTAAAGAACATTGGATTTAAGAAACACTGGTATGCATTCTCCTCTCTAAGAGATTTAGGAATTAGCATTTAATATAATTAGGTAATTTGCATACACGTGCAGCTGACGAATCTCTATGAACAGAGTTTCATCTTAAGGGACAATCTTACACTGTAAGTGGGTTGCATAATGTTGGTCTTGGACCTTTTGTGTGAAATCTCTTTTTTCTGCTCAGCTCAACAAGGCAGAGGCAAAAAAACATGTGTAAATCTTGTTTTTGTTTCAATAGCTTGGTTTCACTAAAGAAATGAAATGGTGGTCAAAAAATACATTTAAATGACTGAACTTTTCATCGATGATATTTTGTTACAATGAAATTGTAAACTATACATAAGATAAACATCATGCTATATTAACATCTGTAAAGGTTGCTATAAAACACAACAGGCTGGAAAGCTGCCTTTTTTCACCGAAGGTGCATTTTCAAAGAAAAGCCATAGATTTAAAAAAAATGCATACATTCATGTTTTCCTCTTCACTTATGGCTGAGGGGGTAGAGCGGTCGTCCTCTAACCAGAAGGTCTGCGGTTCAATCCCAGTCTTCCTCATCTGCATGTGTTCCTAAGTGTCCTTGGGCAAGACACTGAACCCCGAATTGCCTCTCATAGAAAAACTGATGCACGCTATGAATGTGTGTGTGAATGGCAATAAACTGAACAAACGCCTTGAGTGGTCATTAAGACCAGAAAAGCGTTATATATACAGACCATTTCATTTATTCATGTACATTTATCAACATTTCTGTATATGTGTACATGTTTGCCAGCCAGCTAATTTTCTAAAAGCTGTTCTTTGTCAAAATGGTCTAAAATCCCTGGAGTCAGGTTGAGAAATACAAACAAGATACCAAAGCAACAACAATAGTAACACGATCAGTATTCTCAAGCGTGTGTACAAGCCATTCAAATGATCTGAGAGCAGCAAAACATTGATGGAATAACTTCATAATATCAAACACTGCTGGGGAGCATTAGCCGAGGAGGGAGCCTGCAGGGCTGAGCTGAGGCTGAACAAACAAGCAGCAGCCGTCATGGCTGACGCGAACCGGATTAGACACCTGTCAGTCAAGCAAATTTTCCTCCAACACACAGTTCTCTACGAACGTTAACATCTCTTTTGTGGATCAAGCTGTCAAATTCATCAATAATCATATGCAAAAGATGTAACAGTGTTTCCTGTAAGAGGCTGTAAGGGGCGCTGGTCCCGGTCACGGCCCTGATCCATTCTGCGGCCCCAGGCCTGGTCCTCATATTTCGGGCATTTTGCACGGCTAATTCCTGCTGATGCTCTTAGACATTGTATCTAGAAATGTAATGACTTCATGGAGACGGGAGGAAGGATAATTAATGACATACTGCACAGTAAACTTATCTTCAACATATATCTTATCTGTATTGAAAATTCACAAAACTCAAGTCGTTGTATTTTAATTGCTCTTCAGTTACCGATTATAAGCTAAAATATTTGATTAATCAGCAGAGATAATGCCAATAACATGCTATCGATGCTACAGCCATAAAAATGGATTCATTCCGTTAACAGCCAGGTGAAGATAGTGGTACATCCTACCAACAGGCTACAGTTAATACTGTAGGGATCATATAGTAAGACAACATAGTTTGATCAGCAAGAAAATGTAAATGAGCAATCTTTATATATACAACTGACTTCCAGCACTGACACGTTCTTAAGGTTATTGTTTCATGCATCCTTTCAAATCCTATTTATTTCAATTATTATGGTCAGTGTCTGGGAGGTAGATTGTGGAATATGTATGAGTGAGTGTATAGCTGTGTACAGATGTATACACTCTGTGAGCACTTTATTAAGAACACCATAATAAGACTGGGTTATTCCTCCCTTTGCTCTGTAGCTTCGCGGCCAAATGTTAGAAACCATCCTCCATGTTGACATGATTACATTGGTGATTGTGCAGATTTGTCATCTGCACATTCATGCTGTGAAGTTCCTGCTCTACCACACCCCCCACTGTCGTCTACTGGATTCATATCTGGTGACTGTGGGGGCCAGTGAAGGATACTGATCTGATGAGACGACCTATGCTTGTGCCATGGGGCATCATCATGCTGGAGGTGGCCATTAGAAGATGGTAAACTGTGTCCGTACGAGGATTCACATGGTCAGCGGCAACAATCCTCAGACAGACTGTGGTGTTCAGACAATGACTTATTAATGATTAGAGGCCCAACGTGTGCCAAGAAAACATTCCCCACACCATTATACTACCAAAACCACCAGGAGCAGCCTGGACTGTTGACACCAGGCAGGTTGGGTCCATGGGTTCCTCTTGTTGATGCCAAATTCGGACCCTACCATCTGCAGCCTCAGTAAATCCATCAGACGGGGCTATTCTGTCTTTATCGTTCCTTTGGCTGAGACGAGTGGAACCTGACGCGATCGCCTGCTGTTGCCGCTCATTGACATGAACGTCCGACGTGTTGTGCATTGTGAGACGTTCCTCTGCTCACCACAGTTGTAAAGAGGGGTTATCTGAGTAACTCTAGCATACCGTAAGCAGGGGTCCAGTTGCTTCTAATGATGTGTTTGTGGAGTGCTGATCCCACTGTTAACACTGTTATGTTTGTATGAGCTGCCATGAACACCGTGCTGGAATAGACTGACCCGGTGCTGCAGTAATGATCTGTGTTGTCATTCAGTCAGTAAAGTAAAATAAAACTAAATCTGAGATGAAGGTATATTGGACACAGTGAGGGGAGAAGTCATTTTAAATTGTACAGACTAAGTCTACTTTTAATATTGTATTACCTCCCTTTCTTGTGATGTGTTTCGCCCTCTGCTTGCAGAGATTTGAGACCTGTATCCTCACGTATGTGCAGATTGATCCCCTAAGTAGCTCTTAAAAATCAAGTTACAATTTTTTATTACAGCATACTCTTACGACTCGTGAAAAATGTTAGCTGGAGTAACACTGGAGTTAGTTTCCGATCAGTCTGGGACATATTATTGCTCATCTGAAAGCAGGTTTAAGAAGGCTAATGCTTTGAAGCTATCATGCTGAAGGGGTGTGTACTGTACCATATTCATCTGAGTCAGTGAAACCAAACGGTGGCCTATTTTACTTTCTCTTTTACCTTTTTAAATGAAAACCTGATGATACTTTATACATATATCCAGTATTGGAGTTCAGTCTTTCCTTCAGCTACAAATAGCTCATTATTCTGTGATGTCAGTTCAGTTTGGCGTTTGTTTGCTTTGCTTTACTTCTTTCCTTGACTAAGAAGGCCATCTAGTGGTGTCTTCGTGTGTATGCATTCAGCTCAACATAAGGATGGGGAGCCAGCACGATGAATCCTCACCTACAGTGTTTGAAACACACATCCTGTCGTTAACAGAGATGGAGCCACTCTGAGTCAGATCTGCAAGAATCTCAAATACCGAGTTTATTGGTTGAAGATCGTCTGGAAGGTAGAAAATGCATCAGTGGTTAAAAACAATATGTTCAAAGTTCCAGAGTTGTTAATCACATTTGAATGAATGGTTACAGATGCTGCTGCTTATATAAGAATAAAAATACACTTCTAAAATGTTACAGTCATAAACTAAAATACAGTTTCTGTATTCAGTTTCTGTTTTCTAATCATCACTGAAGTTACTGTAACAATGATCCACTGTGTTCCTAACTAGATCCTGACTTACTGTGTTTCCTCGTGTGTCGTTGAGGAAGTAATTGCAGGTTACTGATGGAAAAACACAGATCTGTGTAACTTTGGTGTGAAGATGTTTTACAGAATTGAGAGATTATCACACGGACTGTTCTGTATTGTGCAGCGGTCAAAATGTAATGCAATGCAATGCAAGATGTTAAAGCTTTGCGTCTCTGCAGTTATAGTTTAACGGGAATACGTTTCTATAAACATTCATTTAATATATATACTGCAGTCAGGCTTTAGCTTAACTTTAATTTGACCAAGTTAACGTTGCATTTTCATAATTATTGTGTAACATGAACTAAACTGATCATGTGTATATGAACTGCTGGATGCATGACAAAGGATTAACCTTTGAATCCACGTGGGAACCGTGTTAACGCATGTTTCCTGAATATAAACACAAACAATTGAATTCGTTAGAATTTATAAATGGCCTGCGTGTTAGGGTTAATGCTATTTTAACGAAATCTTCCCCTCTGGGAATATATTTGCGGCTTTTTCCTGTAAATCTCAATATTGTTCCGTCATTTGCAAACTGTCTCCACACTCCAGGGAAAACACAAAAATACTTAAAAGGATCGTGTAAAATGTGGTCTGCCTCTTGCAGTGTAGTTTGTAAGATTGAGGCTGTAGATTCGCCGGTTTTCTTGAATAAACTCATTATTATTGTCTCCACACCTTTCCTTGGATTCCATGCCGTCGTTTATTGGCCCGGTTTCTTTAGCCAAACAAAGTCAGTTAGGTGTTTTCAGGAATTTAACTTAATATAACTTCATTTAAATTAAGAAATATAAGCAAAGCAAGAAATATAAAAAAGATGTAAATCCTGTTTCGTTTAAAGGATCTAAAGCAGCGTTTCCTACTTCCTATCGTCTGTTACCTGTGAGGAGTATCTGCTTGATTTTCATCGGGGACTTCAAATGTTCCCTTTGCGCCAAATGGACATAAACAGGAGCCAGCAGATCATCACATATTCATCCTCCGCTCAACCATCTGAGAGTGGCTTCCTTTGTGAAACCTGCTTAACACCAGGAGAGTCTGAGGTGAGCTGTACATCCTGTGCGAAACACTTTGTCCTCCACTGGCTCCCTAATCTGCTGAGATTTCAGGGCAACGTTTTCTCAGGCCAGAGAACTTGAACGAGGGAAGCAGCAAGTTTATTACCAAGGACAATAGACGGCGGATAGCTTCCTTCAAAGGGCCTGGGAAAACAGCCGCAGACTGCAGCTCCTCAGTTTGGCTCCTGACGCACTAAACGTGAAGGACGCAGAGCAGTAAAAGACACTAAAGGTCTGCACTAAAACTTCTTTCTCTAATTGTGGGAGTCCGGCTGCTTTTTGGACACAACAACCGAAGACGGAGCAAAAACCTTTAAACGTGCGAGTCCCGAATTCAAACTCATTTATTGAGATTTTTGAACAGTAAAACTGTGGACAGTTGGCTGATAACACAACACGTTTTGTGGATATTTCATAACTCGTGGAAACACATTCAAATTACCCACAGAGGTAATTCGGCAAACATTTTCCTACAGATAAGTTTAAAATGTAAAAACTGTAGCCTATATATATTTTTTCTCATTCGTTTGCGTTATAATTCGTTAACCTCCGGATGTTTTTCTTTCGGGCAACAGGCGATTTAGACATGTTTCAAATTGGAGTAGTTGGGCCTGAACATTTAAAAAACATCATAAAAACGGTTGAACATAATCCTAAATATGTTTTTAACTCCTTTAAAAGCCAAAGAATATATTGGCTGATCCAAATTATTAGAAAGGCGCTTGTTAACCGTTTTTTATTGGCTCTCAGCTATCTCTCATACACTTTATAGAAAAAGGCTTCAAGAAAACATCGTTATCTTTGTTTGTTTTTTTCACACACATCTTGTAATATGAGACCAGTTTAAATACACGATTTCAGATTCAAATACTTATTATCTCGGGTTTAATTTTCTTCATTGTAAAATGTTTTGATCATCTCTAAAATAATCGTCGTTGCTCAGTTTTTCCCCAGTTGATGTGTCTGTTTATTTCGTTTTAAAATACAGCATCTTACTAAGAGGAGTGATTTGTAACCAGTGTGTTTGTAAAAGGATGTTTTCCGTATAGACTACTCGTCTTAACCTTGACTGCGACACTCACAGCATGAGACAAAGGCAGGTTTACTAAAAGATGGTCCCCACTAACACAGGGGAATCATTGCCTTGACCACCTACTTTTTATTTTATTTATTCTATTTCTTATCTAGTTACATTTTTCTGTTTTGTATGTTCTTCGTCTGTTTACATGTGGAAATAGTAATACAAAAAAAGGAAAAACTGGACTGTTAATGTTAGTTTCACATACATTAACACGTGGTCCCTCATTCTGCCACACATGCGTTTTTATCATTGAGCCTTAATCTGCTCACCTCCAGTGATGTTTAATTTTTGAATTAAACCACTGTCAAACAACGAAGAGAGGTTATATATATATTAACCTATACTGCCCCCTATTGGATTACAGCCGCAACAGCACGAATGATAGCATGAAACAGTAATGAAGAAATGTGTCTAGTTCTAAACCCCCGAGCTTGTCTGACTTAAATCTCTTGTTGTCTTTCCTGGTGGTGGGTCTTATGTCAGAGTTGTACAACTCTACATATGCTACTAGAGCTTGAAGAAAAACAAGCAAGTTCAGTTGTCCAACTCCTGAAGAGATGTGTCCTTGACTTGTTTTTATCACATAACCAAAATAAGCCAGTTTGAACTTGGCTAAGATTACGTTTTAAGGAATCTGTGTTAGATACAGATCAGGTTTAGTTTCTAGGAAGAGGAGAGGACAAGCATCTCCTAAATGCAGTGTTCTCCACACTGCACCACTGCATGCTGAAGGCTCGATGAAAACACAATTGCTTCTCAATGTCAACACATACACACACACATTTGTCTCTCTATAGTTGTGAGGACACTACTGCATTCCCAGGTCCCTTACCCAAACCTTGAGAACTTAATACTTAATCCTTAACGTAAGTCTCACCATAAAACTAAGTAGACACACACACACACACACACAGCCTTACACAAACTTTACCCCTAACCTCAACCATGACCAATTCACCTAACCATAATCTGATAGATTTAATTACAATTAACGCACCTACAGAGGTGACGACAAACGAGTACACACACACACACACACACACACACACACACACACACACACTCACTCAACTCTTACTTAATCCTAATCTGTAAGGAAAATTGTAAAAATTTAAAAACTTTAATTAAAACAATTATTAAATAGAATTTCGGCCAATAAAGTGTCCATGCTGTAGTATATATGTGGTAATGGGATTACTATAGGATTATTATTATGACTGAATATAAAACACGCAGTTAAACACCAAACCATATACATTGTTAAATCCCCGTAGGAATAGTTCCGTAACTGGGTTGGTCAAATGCATTTGGAGTATGATTCTTGTCCTAATATATTAGTTTGGATAATTAATACTTAAATCCAACATGAGCGTGAGTGTGTGTAATAATTCTGTTGTGGAAGATGATTCTTTTTCTTCTAGTTCCAGCTATTTATATTTGAAGGTATACGCGCATTTGACCGTTTACATTCACGGCTGTAGTTTTTCAGTTGCGCTGTGATACAGAGGGTTTTAATAGATATCACTGCTTTTAAAGATCATTTTCTTTACTCTCGAAAATAGTAAAATTCCCTTTAATCAGAGATTATCAACCCAAAGTGTTGATATCAGATATGACTTAAGATAAGTGCATTTGGATTTTACAGAAGCCTTATATATAGGACAGGTGGTAAACATGAGGTTTAAATATAATAATTCCGAAAAATAATCTAGTAACAATCTAAAAAATAACCCTTTTGGGGGGGTTTTTCTCTTCGAATGTGAATTGTCGACATGCAGACATATTCATCACATGTGTTGTCTTCAGCTCATGTAGCTCCGAGGCGAACACGAGCATAAAGGCCGCATTGTTTACTGGGGAGGGTCCGCAGGAACAGTGCGCACCTCCAGGGCCACAGTGGTCTTTGAAACAAGCAGTGGTCCTCCAGTGTGTGGGGACAAAAAGGGGGATTTGTATGATTGTGATGGTGTATGTAGTATATGCAAACGTGCATTGTAACGTGGTTAGTGAGTAGCTTATGGTGTAGACATTGCATTGCGCATTGATCCCTGCAAGAAAACATTTTCCAAACAAATCATTCTGTTATTTCGTGATTATTCTAATTGTGACATATTGTTTCACGTGGGGTATTCGTTGCCTTGGGGCTGCTCTCTTGTGCATGCATGGCCGTGCATTTCTCCCTGCAGCCTATGTGGCTCAGTCCATGGAGTCACATTGTTTCATCTCACAGCACCAAAATACAACCCGTGCTCATGTGACACAGACACTGACAGAAGCTCAATAATTCTTCAGATATGTGACGGTTTTTGTCGGTGTAAATATAGAGCACTGCGCGCAGGGCTGGAATTGAACCTCCAATCCTCCACCCACAATACCAAAATATTTCCTCATGGAGTATTTTGCGTTGCAGTGTTGAGAGCAAGGGTGGAGCGCAACAACATATTTTGCATATCACGTGACGCCGTATTAACAAATCAACAATTACCCAGGCTTTATTCTTCAGGAGTTGCTAAAAGGCTTTGCAAGAAGACGCGTTTGAGGGGAGCTCCATGGAAATGTGTGAGCGGAATCCGTTAAATCCGGGCTACGTTGGTTCTCTGCTGAATTTCGCTCCACCTGATTCGCTTTATTTCTCCAACTTGCGGGGCAATGGAGCCCACATACCCGGGCTGCATCAGCTCCCGTACAATAGGAGAGAGGTGTGCACGCTCCCGTGGACTTCCTCAAGTTCGTGCACGTCCAGAGGAGCACAGCCAGCAGCAGCAGCAGCAGCAGCTGCAGCCGCACAGAGCCGCGCCTTCGGGGGCTACTGTCCGCCGTTTCTGTCCAGCTCCGTGTCTCTGAACTCCTCCGGCGGCCACATCAGGGCGCATTTGGAGGAGCCCCTTCGGTGCTTCCAGGACGCGGGCCACAAGGCGCAGGAGGCTGCGAGGAGAGATGAGGTTTACACCGGGGAGCACGGGGCGCTGAGTGACGGCGGATACTCGGATGTGCACGGCCGACCTCACGGTGCTGCGGCCCAGACAGATGCGGAGTCAGCAGGCCCGTTAAATGTGAACGGCACCAAGCAGGAGCACGACCCTCTGCAGCCTCCAGCGAGTAACGCATGCTCCAGGACGAGTTTTACTGAAGGTTAAGTAGCATTTATATTCATTTAATGGTTTCTACCATTTCTACTAGTAATAATACTCACCATGATACCACAAGGATGGTTTGATATGTGCTCATGTGTCTTATTTTATTGCAAGAACGCTTTATTCAGTATTAGACGTCATCATTATAGAAATATTGTTAAATAAGAATTATATTCAGGCATATTGTGTTCTAGTCCCTTTATTTCTACTATGACATCAGCTATTTTTTCTAATATTCCTATAATGTCCAAGTAGATGCTACTTTTCAGAGTAATATCACTATTTGCGCATTCACACTGTAGACGTGTCTCCTTTCAATTGCAATATTATTTAACCATATTTTCGTAAGGCACTAGCAGCACTGTATATGGACAGTGCCACTGGGAACTCTTATTTCCCTCCAGATTCTCTAACTGTTGCTGAAGTTGGTGTTAATTTAAAAGTGTAAAACCCTGCCTCTCCTCTCCAGGTGCCCCGTGGTGCTCGTCTCAAGTGAAAATCCGCAAGAAGAGGAAGCCTTACTCGAAGCCACAGCTGGCTGAACTTGAGAATGAATTCATGATGAACGAGTTCATAAACAGACAGAAGCGCAAGGAGCTGTCAAACAGACTGGACCTGAGCGACCAGCAAGTGAAAATATGGTTTCAGAACCGCAGGATGAAGAAGAAGCGGCTCCTGATGCGCGACCAGGCTTTCTCCGCGTACTGATGCGATGACCTTTGGACTTGATCGTGACCAGCAGCCCACAGAATATGCTGTGTTGTGTGTGCAGGGTATGAATGTTGCAGCACATCACGAACCCTCTCGGTTTTAAGGCATTGACGTGTATTTATAAATATGTAAAGTGTTTACAGTCAAATCACAACATGGTCTATACAGTTGTATCAACGATCACACAAGGAGTGTCAGGAAGATTAATAGTAGCCTAATTTAAGAATTGATTACGGATTAGATTTTACGCAGTGCTCGTCTCTGACTGGGATTCTCCAAATGCGCAGGAGGCCTCCTGATGGGCCGTGGTGCGTTTAAAATAAACCAGTGAAACTAATTCTTTCTCATCCAACACAAGCGTCCCTCCAGTTTAAACAGGATTATAGTCCAGTCTGTCTTTGTGTATTTTTTATAAAATGGCCTGCGCATGAAGTGTAGGCCCAAACAGTCAAGTTCATGTTTACCGACGGATAAACATCGTAAACAAAAAAGTCAGTATTTCAAATGTATTATAGCTGCATGCCCCCCGCCCCCCCCCCACCCCCACCCCTCCAGTTTATTGTGAGTCTGTTCAAATAAGCAACGTTACATTTTGTCCCATGTGTGACCGCGTCCACATTCAAGGTCGCTGTGTGGAGGAGAAACAATGCGCCGCATTCAGTGGTGGAAAGTGTTTTCCTTTTAAATGTCTGTAAAACAACGCGAGTTTGTGGATGTGAAACGTTCTGGATTGTTTTCCACATTTTCCACTGTGCTGAAGTAAGATTTCATTTTCATTTTCAAACCTGGTTTTTGTGTCGCTACAAACAAACATGGTTGTACAGTCCCACATGAGATTGCATTGGAATCACTCTTGCTTTGAAACTCTGTCCTTTATAACTATACTTGATTAATATTAAATAAAGATATTTAAACTTCGGATTTGACTTATTTTAAGATATCATTCCATAAAGCATGTTATTGGTAAATATGGAAAATGTGAATGCGACCGGTCATCTCTTTACGCACGGAGCAGAGATCTTGAAAAGTACCCGCAACCTGAGATAAATTACAAATACTCCATCCCTTTATAACTCTACTTGATTAATTTAATAAAGATATTCAAACTTCGGATGAGACACATTTTAAAATATAATTCAATAAAGCATGTTATTGGTACACATGAAAATGTGAATACGACCCTCCATCTCTTTACGCACGGACCAGAGATCTTGTAAAGTAGCCGCAACCTGAGAAGAAACACATTTATAAATAAATAACATTTTAAATAACCTGTAAATAACTTATTGAACATCATTGTAGTCTTTTTTATATTTGTATGCAGGTAATTAAACTGCGAATTGTATCCACAACGAGGCTCCACTTTTACAGACTTGCAAATACAGGATCTTTCAGTCAGTCGGTCACTATTTGGTCAACATATTTATCTTTTGAGTTTATATAAACTCACACCAGTCTGCACCTCGTCCCACAAAATGTTAGGAATTATTAGTAAAATGGATATCAGAGGGATTTATCCAGGAAACATCGATGGTCATGTCTGTGGCGATGGAAGACAAACAGCTTATGCGATTGTCCTTATACCTCTTCCTTAGGATAAACAGAATAATCCTCACTACAGAAAAGGGAGTATGGACTTATAAATGCATGCATAATGACAAATGTTTGTTTCTGTTCGACCAAAAATCTTTATTTTTGAATATGAAATTAAACGTCCTGGTTTGCAGCTTTACCATGTGCAAATATCTGTCCTCGCCTGTTCAAAAAGAGAAGTACACATTTTAATATAGAAACACAAAGCCGACTATTTAAGTAATATTTCATCATAATCATCCACTTTATTCTCAATTCTAAATTCTTTCGCTAATGCATCAAAATAGTAAATTTTCCTATATTTTCTGACGATTGGCTCCTATGTGCTTACATAAGATTTGGCTCTTCTCCTCCTTCTTAGCGCTGATGCGTAATTCCTGCTCACAGTCGACGCATAACACAGCAGCAGTTCACAGCCACAGCCAAGACCTCCACACGCCAGTTGGACCGAGGGTAGATACTGTGCCTGCGACCAAATGGATCTGGTGCAACTCAAAAGTTTTTTATTTCACTGCAAACAAATTCGGAATGGGGGTTTATGCGCCAAATTAGTTTCCTCCGTGCGTATTAGAAGACATTTTGGGGACGTTGTGGGTTTTTCGATCACATATAGGCGTTTATATTTTCCAAAACACTTCACTGTCTTCTGTTTCTACAGACTGGTTTCTACAATATTGAACGCTAATGCTCAGTCTGGTTCTGAAAGCAAAGATCCAAGATGCAGCTTTTTCAGAATAACCCACCTCCAGCAGACATGAAACCTTCTATCTATTAATGGTCCCTCCCATTGCAACATCATCATCACGTCATCATCACCTCATTACTGCTACTATTGTGTCCCTGTAACATTGCAGTCATATTATAGCTTCATGAAAGTCACAGTCACATTTCAATCCTGTAATTTGTAATGAAATGTGAAGAGATGTGTTTTCCATCAGTGACAGTTCTCAGATCATCATTCTTCTCCGTTTTTGGCCTGAGGGCTTTTATTTTGTTGAGCAATGTGGGTTAGATTTGTCCGTTTTAACCTTCACATTGTTGTTGGGTTGTTTTAATGTATGATATGCGTATTCTGCGCCTATAGGCTCCAGGCCTGTTGTTCCCCAGCTTCTTGGACTCCCAGTTTAAAATCCTTACCACACGCTATACTTCTCCTACTGTTAGTTTTTATTGCTCGGACTATTTTGAAGAGCTGTATGCTGAGTTTTCTCTGTGCAACACGTAACGTTTTCCCTCTGTATTTGTTACTTTGTTGCTTTACTGCCAAACGCAGACAGACTGCGCCATTGCTCCGGCTCCTTTCAGATAGTGGGGGCGCCAAAACAAAGTTAAGGTCAAGTTAGTAGGACGTGCATCGATACTTTCTACAATATTGGCACAAAGATATTTCTTTGTAAGCTTATGATGAGTATTTTACACAAAATAATTTTGTACTCAGTGAATGTGAACGGTTTTAAAGTAGCATCTTGCTTGGATTTGGTAAGTATAAGCATTAAAGTGAAGATTACGCACAGCACAGTGGCACAGCAACAAGATGTTTTAGACTTTTTAAGTTCAAAATAGTAGCCTATACAGTGCAGAATAATTTAACATTTGAAATATTAAAGGGATTATCCAAAGCAAATTCTCTCATTTTGATTTGTTGTGCAGTCATGGAGGGCACGTTTAATCTTAGTTAATGCACACGTTGTCATTCTGAGGTACAAAAGTGAACAGTGCAAAATATATTATAATATAATAATTGGTTAGGACATTTAAAGATGAAATATAAAGTAAATAAAACTCTGTGCTTCACAACAAATACAAATAATAATAGCAACAACGCAAACACACTGAGAAGTGACACTCAACAGGTCCAGGTCTCCTAAACTTTGTCTATTTTACAGGTAAATAAAGTCACTCAGTCTTATTCGACGTTTAGGAATTCACTGCAAGGTTTTCCTCGCCTCATTTTTCTGGAAATGTCCAGTCTTCAGCCTCAATTTGCAGATAACTGTTGGTGTGACAGTGGTGCGTGGATTTTTGTTAAGTGCCCGAGGGCTTTCAACGTGAAGTATAGTGAGGGGCTTCAGACTGAGAAGCCGACCACAAAGCTGATTTTACCCCCCAATAACAATAAACCGAGTCGCCTTACAGCTTCTTCCACATTGTATGTGTGTGTGTGTGTGTGTGTGTCTGTGAGAGAGTGTGTGTGTGACCTTCAAGCTCAAAGCAATGGAGGATCTGTGTCTTTGGCCACAGTTAAACTGAGCTACAATTAGAACAGCGAGCGACTTTGTGGTCACTAATTCAGGCCTGTGGAAACTATGAAGTCCTTTGGTTTTAATTTCACAGTTTGTCTGCCTTTTTCTGTAGTTTCAAAAAAAAAAAAAAGAATTAGAATGGTAATTAAATCATACTCACTCATTCAATATCATTGGTCGAAGATATGAGGTTTATCCGTTCACCAGAAGTTTTGCCTCCTTTTATCCCACCGACATGCAGGGAGGCCTAAACACTGCAGGCATGGCTGCTCTGGCGCAATAAACAGATTTGGGCGCAGCGGCTTGTTGGTGAATTCTTGTTGGACATCACCTGGACCACAGACGGTCAAAGCTGTATAATTTTTTTTCTGGACTTGGCCATGGTGTGCTCAGTGAGTCATGCTTGCAAGTTGACTTGGTTTATACGTTTAAGTGAGATCCAAAATCAACTTCTCTGCCTTTGCAAGACCACACCGTGCATTGTTGGATTTGGCTGCGTCCAAAAAACGCGTTCATCTCCATTCAACGTTAAGGTGCAAGCAATGAAAATAAAATCGATTCAACAAATGTCTTAGCATTCCAATGCAAAAGGCGGAGGCACATGTGGGCGAGTGCATGCTGTACAATAGAATATGTCACAATGCGTAATGGCACAGCAGTTGTTTAGTATTTAGTTTATTGTGCATGAGCTTTCTTTGCACCGTGCTTCAAACTTCACAAATAAAATAAATAGCAACCATCCTACATGGCCTCGAAATATAAATTCTGAATTCGAATGCTCCTTGTCATCCTTGTGACGATGAATCATTACTTTACATTACATATCATTTAGCTGACGCTTTTATCCAAGTGACTTACAATAAGTGCATTCACCCATGAGGGTACAAACCCAGAGCAGCAAGAACCATGTAAGTACAACTAGCTTCAAAAAAGACAAACTACAAGTGCTTCATGTGAGTGCAATATATAAGTGCAACTAACTTTTTATAATTATTTTTTATTTTATTTAAACACCAGAGTAGATTTTATTACACATCTTCTAAACCAAGGTGTAGTCGGAAGAGACGTGTTCATCTATTATTCTACTATTTAAATATTTCTTTCGTTCGTGTGTATTTAACTGTCCTCCAGCCATCACGGTGCTGGGTGCATTATATGCAATGAACCTTAAAGTGTATTTGCATAAAAACTGACTTAATGAGTCGCTCGTGAATCACACACACGTACACACAGTTCTGCAGTACTGTGTTGCCGTGCAGCAGCGGGTCACACACACACACACACACACACACACACACACACACACACACACACATGCCTTCACACACATTGGCCTTGGTGCCCTTCTCCTCAAGCTTTGCGTCTTGTAGGGAGGTCAACTCCAATGTTTGCAGCCTAACTGTTGCAGCAAACAAACATGCCACCTCCCCAAAAGTGCGCCACTATGGCGGAATGCGCCTGCGAGGCTGTCATTACATGTCATTACAGGATGGAGAGGGTGCTGCTGTGAAGCTTTAAATCAAATATTCCAGCAGTGGTTCACAAATTTTCTTTTTTTACTTCCCTGAGCTATAGGGCAGGCAGGCTGGAGAGGAGTTTCCTCTGCAGCCAGGGAGCCAATGAAGTCTCTCGCATGCGCTCACATGAGTTTCTCCGGACAGGTTTTAATGACTGATATTATGTATGGTAATTTCTTAGCTGGATCACATGACACAATTACCTCAAGAATCGATCAAGATGTATTGCAGGTCTGCCTACGTTTCCGATTTCTTCTCCCTGGCGGGGTCTTTCCACTCGCCGGCGGTGCTATAGATGGACAAAGTTTAGCACAGTCGAGCTGCCAATTCCTCTCCTCCCTTTTTGCACAGAGGGAAAGGGAAGCAGAGATATGACGGAATACGATGATCGCAGCTGTGCGTCAAATATGTATCTACCGAGCTGCACTTATTACGTTTCGACGCCCGATTTCACATCAGTCTCGTCGTTTCTACCGCAGACCACTTCGTGCCAGGTTAATTTCCCCTATTCCCCCAACATATCCCAGGTCCAACCTGTTCGAGAGGTCGCTTTCAGGGATTATGGACTGGACCATCCCAGCAAATGGCACTACAGGGGCAATTACGCGTCGTACTACTCAACGGACGAGATAATGCACCGGGACTTGATCCAGTCCTCGGGCAGCAGGGCGGAAGTGATCTTCAAAAACGAGTCCTTGTACGGCCACCACGGAGGGACCAGCTCGCCGTGCAATTTCTTCACCGGTGTCGGCCGCAACGGGGTGCTCCCCCAGGGCTTCGACCAGTTCCTGGACACCCCTAACTCGGAAAAGCTCGGCGCGGAGCTCCCCAAACAAAAGACAGACTCTGCTGCGCCCGGAGATGAGGCGAACAACAACAACGACGACAGCGAGTCTTGACCAAACTCGAGCAGGACAAAGCGGACCCGAGCGGGAGCGTGGACGAGGACTCATCCTCCAACTGCGGCGACAAGAGCAGCCAACAGAGTAAGTCGCCTTTTTCCCTCTTCTTTTGTCTTCCAAGGTGTTCACTCAGGGACAATAGCAGGGTCTGCATCGCGCTATGCGTCCTCCGCTGTGGCCGTGCACGGTTATGTGGCTCCTTTATAAGCATGCAAACGCTTTTTATATCCCAATAAGATCTACTTTACGCTTGTAAAGGTATTTACTGTGGGAAACGGTCAAGTATCCGTGGTTTAAAGGTTACCTGACGTCTAGTAACAATAAGAGGCTGGTGGAATTGATTTTTATTGGCAGAGAACTGCAAATAAAATATGCATCTTTTTATTAAAGTTAATATAATTAGCTTTTAGGCGGCGTTGTGCAGATATAGCAACACTTACAGGGGAATAAATCTCCAAACAGCAACGTATGCGTAAAATCCAGTGCAATATAAGTTCATTTTGATGCTAATTTCTCTAGTGGTGGTGTGTGTAGCCTGAGTGTGTGTGTGTGAGTGTGTGCAGGGGAACAGAGGGGCCTTTTTGTGCACCATTTGGTGTATAACTAAATCTGCAAACATGTTAAGTGGACTTTAGTTCCAATTTTACAACATTTTATGACATTCAACAAGGTTTCCATGTTTTTGCGTATTACTTTTCCTGCAGGTTCATCGACCAAGTCGAGGAAGAAGAGGTGCCCTTACACCAAATACCAGATCCGAGAACTTGAACGAGAGTTTTTCTTCAACGTGTACATTAACAAGGAGAAGCGGCTGCAACTGTCCAGGATGTTAAACCTGTCGGATCGACAGGTGAAGATCTGGTTTCAGAACAGACGCATGAAGGAGAAAAAGCTCAACCGCGACCGCCTACAGTATTTCACCGGGAATCCTTTATTCTGATGCATCTGACCCACACACACTCTCTCACACACACACACACACACACACACGCACACACGCACACACACGCACACACACACCTACATTTTTAAAGGACTGCTCTCATCTGTACATATGAACCCTGATCATCCTTTTTTTATTCCACAAAATTCTGGCATTTAAAGTAAAAAATCCAACAAGATGCCATATTTTTTATGTTTATTTTTTTTTTGCATTACAATCCTATATAATACATTTATTTATTTGTGTTCATATATTTTTTTTTCGCGTTACTGGCAATTGAATATCTCCGCAAAGCGCGAGCTGTGCTTTGAAATAATTTATATAAACCCTATAATATGTAGCCTCCTTCCTTGTGTACTGTATGTGCATTTATAAAGACGCATGTAATGTACGTTGTGGTGTGAAATAAAGTAGACACGAAAAAAAAAAACATGTTTCATCATATAGTCACGAAACCTGTCACATGATCCATACATGTGAGATTATATGGAGGGAGTCTTCAGGCCTGTTTGGTCCAGTTATTTCCTTCCCTTACAAACACTAGATTGTTTACTAAACCTTGAACCGTCTAGACAGTACAATAAAAGCAGCTGTAAATGTCTAAATAGGGGGCTATTGGACTTTGGTGTCCCAACCCCCAGACCACAAGAAGACTGTGTTTTCTTTCACCTCCTTGTCCCAAAAGTAGTTTCACTACAGGCTGCAGATTCTTTGGAGAAATCAGGAGATAAGCTATCTGCGCATCTCGCCCTGAATTTGGCGCATTCTGGCATCCTTGGGGGGGGGGGGAATTGAAATGTAGCAGTGGGCACATTGGAAGATATTCTGTTAAGGAATCGCCATTTGAAAAAAAAAACATAAGTAGATTCATCGTCGAGTGTGAATCCGCTTGTGTGTTTTTCAAAATGGACGAAATGTGGATTTTGACGCAGAGGATGAAGGGAAAAGGCGCGTTTTCCTCGTTTCTTTTATTAATGCAGGTGACACCGCTCCACAATACGAGCCTGTGGTGATTGTAGGGGACTCATCTCAACACAATATCTCAGCAGGGTATATTTCTGTAATCACTAAGCACTGTACAAATGCGTTCTCGTGATGCCACCAGATCATTTCCACTCCAGCAACAATTGGACCTCACCCACGTTCCTTGTTTCAGCGAGCTTTATAAAAAAATAACAACGGAGTGGGAATATCGCTTATTTCATTTACTAGTTTCTCCCCAAAAGGCTGTTGGAGAACTGAGGTTTCATTACGCGTTTAATTGGCTTGTCATCATGTCCCACAGTGAAATTGCATTACCAACTGTGTGGAGGATCTCACTCTGATTCTCTCTGTATCCACATGAGGGCAGACTTGCCACTTTGGCTCTGAGTGGAAATGCAGAGTTCAGCCAAATTTAACACCGAACACCCTGCACGAAAACCAGGAGCAAGCCGCCCAACGCAGGTTTTATTTAGATTTCATTTTGATTTTGATTCTTACTGCACCCATCAGCCATAATTATTAGGTTTTCGCAGCCTAAGTATCTTTATTTTGGGGTTAAAAGTCCCCTGGTTTGATATCAAACTGTTAAAGGGTCTATTTTCTGTGGAGCTTTGAGACCATATATATACTGCTAATTGTAGCCCAGATTATTTTTCCACTCAGTTTAACTTGTGCAAACGCTACGTGGCGTCTCCCACACATGGCAACTACATGTGCGAGTCATGTTCAAGTGTTGAGGAAGGACAATGTAAACTAAATAAATATCATTCTTCTCGTGTCTTTGTCCTGTGAGCCTCACACACTTCGATCTGTACCTGAAGGCCGCACAGTCCCACAGGCCACACACATCTGTGGGCTCCAGATATTATGGCACTCTGGGTGGAAATGAATTATACATCTGTGCTTGGATCTTTTTTTATTTTAATTCACGTTGCAGCTATATAAATCTGTTTAAACTGCCTTTTGTCTGCGTCTGTAGTTTCTATTTTCAAAGCTCCTCCGTAGAAACCTTGTTGTAGTTTTCATGCTTTTTTTTAATTTCCACCCTTTTTTGTTGTATCCTTTGTTAAACATCAGTATATGTCTTTGCAATTTATCATAATTTGTATTATTATTATTGCTAATAGTTGATTATACCCGAATAATATACTCCCATATTTTATATTTTTTTACTGCGTCACTTGATGTACGAAATCCCAATGTTATCTCTGAAGAAATTGTCATTATAAGAAACATGATAATTAAAGCAAAGATTATGTCCGTGTCATCAGAAGTCTCACTTCCATGTTTACTTTTCTACCATTTGAATATATGAAAGACAATTTGAGGAAAATACATTTCCTAAAGCTTCATTTTAATGATTAGAATTAGTTTATTAGGCCTGAGCTTTCCTTGTGTATTCTGCGATGTCGTCGATTTGCACATGTTTATTTAGAACCAACTTTTAATACCCAACACGAAAGCAACTAAGACGATATCTACACATCTCAGACACGTAGGATTATTTCCAACTTGTCTCAAGGCCAAAGATATCATTCTTTCAAGTCACTATATTCTATTTTTGTAAAAACCAGGAGAGTTTGTTAAAAATAACTGCAGCTTCTCATCTTTCACATTTTTTTTTTACACCTAATATTTAAATTGAATTCCCTCTCAGTTTAAAGTCTGTAAGTTACACATGTTCCTTCTTCTGCGGACAAAAACAATGGAGCCCTGCAACAACACCAAAAAATAGTCCCCATGAATGTGAACGCACCTTCAGCAGATTCTTTTTTTTTTTTTTTTTTTTACTTTTGAACGTCTAAAAATAAACTTGTGACGAAATGCGAACAGCGGCTGTGGACGTCAATGGCGTGTGCAAATAATACAAATAACATTAAGACACATTACTATGTGCGTTCAATGGACTTTATTTCACAATCAGTATTGACCTTCACATACAAACACAGCCTGTAGTGGCTGATAGCTTTAAGTTTGAATGGTGGATTGTCCAGGTTGTTTATTCTAACGCTGACATGTTGCAGGAAATGTGTCTTTTTGTCTTTATTTCCCACCGAACTCGTCAAGATTCCAGAAAAATATGTGCAAATGAGCATAAAGCGAAATAAAATGTGAACCCTGAAATGATTACGATAAGGAGAGTATCTTTAAAGCACAACATTTTATCAATTTAATACTTATTTGAAGTGAAAATATTGGAGACAGTTAATGTAGGTTTGGGGACATTTGAATGATTAACACGAATACAAAACACAACGAGTCTGCAGTTGTCGCCTATGCGCCATGTAGGCATCATGCACACACACACACACACACACACACACACACACACACACACACACACACACACACACACACACACACAGACAGACACACAGACGCACGCACGCACGCACACACATGTACATCCTTAGTCTTTCACACAAAGATACAAATGTCCTCTGGGTGTTGTGCACGGACTTCTGCAGAGCCTCGAGTCTGCGTCTGCCTCCAATTCAAATCAAACGTGATAATTGCCTGAGTTTTATTGAGCAGCCTGCGTGTGTGTGAAAGTCCCGCGATGCCCCCGCGTTGTGCGTGCAGACCAATTTCAAGTCCGCGTCGTAGGTGTCGCTGTTGACCACGTCTGCATCCGCGGCGCAGAGCGAGTGCGGGGAGAGAGGAGGCTGCGTCTCAAGGCCATTTTCAAATCTCATTGGTGGGCTCGTCATGTGGTCGGGAGGCATCCCGACTTGCAGGGAGATTGTTTTCCTAGATATGTCAGCTTCCACAGGACATCTCTCTCCTCCAAAGAGCTTAACCCCCCAAAATGTCCTTCCCCGGTAGCTCTCCTGCGGCCAACACCTTCTTGGTGGACTCTTTGCTTGGTGCGTGCAGGACGGACAGCTTTTACTCCGGCAGCAGCAACATGTACATGCCGTCCGGCTCAGACATGGGAACTTACGGAATGCAAACCTGTGGACTCCTGCCGTCTTTCAGCAAGAGAGGGGAGGTCAACCACCAAAACATGGGCATGAACGTGCACTCCTACATACCTCAACTAGAAAACTGGACTGATCCGAGCAGACCCTGCAGGATAGAGCCGTCCAGTCAGATGACAAACTGTTCCTTCTCCCAGAGCATAAAGGAGGAGAGTAACTGCTGCATGTACTCCGATAAGAGAGTCCAAAAAGTCAGCCTGACAGATGTCCCCGCTTATCCCAATGTCGTCCCCGAGTCCTGTCCCGTCGACGGTCCCGAGATCCCGGTGCCGGGCTATTTCAGACTGAGCCAAACTTACGCGAATGGGAAGCACCAGGACAACTACTGCCATGAGCCGCCGAGTCCAAACCCAACACTGATGCAGCTGAGCCGGCTCACCCCAAAACCGCAGTCCACTTCCTCCACGTCCTCCTCGTCGTCCAATTTTGCAGAGGTGGAGAAGAAAAGTGAGGACTTGCGGCACGACCCCGAGACCTCCAGGACCCCGGTGCCCGCAGAGAGTCCGGATCCAAAGTCCGGCTCGGAGGAGAAGAGCTGCTCCGTGGAAATGGAGGCGCCGGTGTCCAGCCCTGAGCTGCCGCAGCAGAAGGAAGGGAAAGGTGGGTTGGCTGCAAATGAATGCTTTTATCTTTGTGGCGCTGTGTTGAGAGAAGGCTCGAGCATCATAAAACCAAGTATAAAACACAAACAACCCCGAAAGTCGTAATGTTTAATGAGAGTCTTTCTCAAGTTGCAGTTATAGGCAGCAGAGAATGGTTTTACCATGCAGCATGCAGACTCTGACCCCCCCTCCTTTAACTCACATTTAAATTCTAACATTGCATTCTTTAAATATATATTGCATGCTTTATTTTGAAATGCATGGCACTATTGCATTATTTCTAGGCTCTAAAGCTGCACTGACGATCCTATGATCAATTACCATATCTGTGGTGTAAATTAAAAATGCAGGCTCTTTAATAAATTGGTGCATTTGCAGCCACAGTGCACAGTTCGGTTCCTGCAGCCTGGCCCCATATCACAAACCACTGTATTCGAAATTCAATTTGCAATGGAGTACTTTGAGCATTGCATTAATTACACGTTAATATATTTAATATTTAATGCAATTAATGGGTTTTTTATTATCATCCTCTTTCAAGCTGCAGGTATACAGGTGTAATCCCTGGTGTGCGCCTTGATCAGTTGGGGTTTGATTTCATTTCTCTTTTATTAGTGGTGGCACGGTCGTGACTAATAACATCCGCTGCATATGAATTATTCTGGGAAGGCGTTGTTATATTGTGTGTTATTTCCCATGAGGTGAGGTGTGAAGCAGCAGGTGAGGCTAAGAATAAACGTGTGTGAATCTCCACAGACTGCAAGAGCGACACGCCGACCAGCAACTGGTTAACAGCGAAGAGTGGGAGAAAGAAGAGATGCCCCTACACAAAGTACCAGACCTTGGAGTTGGAGAAGGAGTTTCTGTTCAATATGTATCTGACCCGAGAGCGCCGCCTAGAGATCAGCCGGTGCGTCAACCTGACCGACAGGCAGGTCAAGATCTGGTTTCAGAACCGCAGGATGAAGCTGAAGAAGATGAACAGGGAAAACCGCATCCGTGAACTGACCTCAAATCTCACCTTTTCGTGAGCTGGCATGCTCTCAGTGGTTCTAGCTGTTTTTTATTTTATTTTCTATGTCTCTTCGTGTTCAGTTTGATGCTTTTTGGTGGCATTGGACGTTCATTCTCAATTTCAGCGAAACTGTGACTATATATATTTTAGTACTTTGTGTGGCATCCAGTATTATATTTGTTTCATTTATTATTTTTGTATTGTATCACATCAGGGTAAGACTTTTTGTTGTTAAATTATTGGAGACTTCTTCCTCTCGCCTCTGCCCGTATATGGATATAAATCTGTTGTGTCGGGGTGGTGGTGGTGAGCTGTGTGGGAAAAGACGTTGCTTTTATTTCAGTCATGAAAGCACATTTATTGTCGTATAGTGCAACATTTGTTTTACAGTGTGTGCAAGCCATTTGCTCTGTAGTGAAATGTTTCTATGGGCCTTTTAAAAGTGGCGGAAAAAACAGTGTTAATCTGTGAATTTACTGCATGTTTGTGGCATGTATCTTGCAATAAACTGATTGTCAAATATCTTTGTTTTTCTTTTTGTTCATGTTGTGGCCCAACGACTGTCATTTATCAGTATTTGCTGCACCAATGTGGAAATCTGCGTTACTGTTAGCTTTGATGTAGGAACTATATTTCCTTGGAACGTTTAAGATCGGGAGGAAGAAATTAAGGAAAAATAAAATTTCTAAACCAGGCTGCTACACTAGTCAAAGTGATTAAATGGCATCCAATATGTCCCTCATGTGTTCCTGATTTAACTGAAGGGTTACAGTTGTGCACTAACTTCTTGCAAAGATAAGTATTTTAGATTGTATCCCTTTTACGCGCAGTGCCACATGTCTTTACGCACGCACTTTTAAGATGTAAGGAGAAAACTGCCAATCTACCATCACATGTTTTTTAAGATAGTGCACTTCCCCTAAGATACACAGAGAAGAAACGACTGATATTTGTCAAACTAAATTATAAATAATGAAAAAAATGGTCTAAATAGCAAGAGAAAGGTCGCAGCCTTTTGTGCCGTTCTCTTCCACTCGTCGGTTTCTGTGCACAAGAAAAGCTGCAGCAGAGACGCAAAGGGGCGGGGGTCTTATAATCAAATAAATATGCAGTTGCTTTTATTTGCAGGTCTGTTTGTAACTAAACTAACTGTCTACAGGACTCATCAGGCGGGGTAAGTTACGTCCAAGCACAAATTCACAGACGAAGAATCGCCTCTTCCTCCCTGTACGAGGGACGCAGGCCGCAATATCCACATTGTACTCCTTATTACAATCACTTATTTTCACCTTATGCGTGATAAAATAACATAAAGCTGAAGATCTGACTTAAATTGCAACTATTATAGTGAAAAATGTCTTTCATTCTGGAGCGATTGTAAAAAATAATCTGCTTCATAACACGCAAAAACCTACCTTCTTTGTTAATCCAAGTAAATTTAAGCCATTACTTCTAAATTACACCTTTCACGAAGCAATATACAGATGTACTTATCCTCTTCAAGTCTCTTTTTTATTGACGGCATGTATAATCACACGCACCTCATAAAACATTTATTGATACATAAAGGCATTATTGCCTTCCTTTGAATTAATGCAATCATTTTCACAACTGCCATTTCCTGCTCGACTTTTTACAGAATTAAAGCAACCCAGAAAAATATGTTTCCTCGCCGAAATATTAACAATGGATCAGCAGCATTGTGTGAAAAAAAGGGGGAAATGGCGTCTGTTATTTTACAGCATGTTATTACGTCTATTTTACGAGGAAATAGAGTCTATAAACCATTTTACTGGCATTGAGGGTATCGGGACGATATTATAAGAGTTTTCCTCAAACATTGAGATGCAGGGAATCCGTCTTTGAGAAGTGTGTGTCTTGTGTGAGTAGGGAGAGGGGGGGGGGGGTCTTTTTCCTTTTTTGTATTGTTGCAACATCCTGCAGCCTCAAGCTCACGAGAAACGGAGAAAAAAAATCATTTGCATTTATTTGAGCGATGGTTTTCTCCCTCCAGTCACATCTGACGGAGCTTTTTATTATTTGCGAAATGAAAAGCGAAATTAAACCTGACGAGCAAAAGAAAAAAAAACCCGAGAGGGAGCCAGGGCAGGATTGATTTACTTGCTGTATTGGTAAATATGACCACGTGATCCATGTAACCAATCCCTGTAGATGCAGGCCAAGCAAAAATACCATGATTGTTCATAGAGGGAAGCTTCCCGTAACAGTGCAACCCTTATTATATGAGTAGGAAGAGATCAAAAATGTCTTCCAGTGGCACTCTCAGTAACTGCTATGTGGACGCTATCATGGGGCAGGAGCCGGAGGATGTTTACGGCGCTCGCTTTCTCCAGGCTCCGCACCCGGTGACCCCGAGGCCGTCAGGTGCCGGGGACAACGCAGACTTCTCCTCATGCAATTTTGCACCAAAGTCCGCCGTCTTCCCCTCGTCGTGGTCCTCGATTCACCCGCAGGGGATTTATCATCCGTACGCGCACCACCACCATCACCACCACCAGTCCCCGCATCTGCCCGCGTCGGACGGAAGATACGTGGGCGTCCGCTCCTGGATGGACCCCATCTCCAACCACGTTTCGTTCGCCGGATTTCACGCCAGCAGCCGCTCGTACGGGACAAAGCCCGAGGTGCTGCCGCCCAAAGCTGCCGCGGAGTGCGACACGTTGGAGGCAGAGGCTCGGCCGCTGGAGTTCGCGTGTGCAGCGTCGGAGTGTCCGGAGAAGGCGAGCAAAGAGCACAGTGGCAGCGAGCTGTCGAGCCACAGCGAGCCCAAAGAGGAGAAACAACAACAACTTGACCCAAGTAAGTAAACGAAATAGCCTGTAATGATTTACAACCCCAAGAACTGTATGCGCTGGGTGTGTAAAACTGGAGGTTTTACTAACCTATAAAAGTGTCTCGAGCGATACCGCGGCTCGGGAAGGGGAGAAAAAACCCAGCCTACATGGGTTATTACAGGGGGATTCTAAACTCTTTCATGTTACACGACACCCGAAATAGATACACTGCTTCATTTCGATAAGATTTTACCTGAGGGCTGGATTTAGAGAACGTTCACTTTCTTCTTTTTACAGGAACTCGTTGGAAAAAAGGCGTAAAAGTCATCTTTACGCATCGTTTATCAAAAACACAAGGCACAATTCTCATCTTGCTTTTTACTCCTTGTAATGTCCCCCAACCCCACTTTGAAACCCATTTACTGAAGTAATTTAAGTTGAATTTCAACGTGTGCCTCTTGTCCCCCCCCCCCCCCCCCCCCCCCCCCCAACAGGCAACCCTGCAGCAAACTGGATTCACGCACGCTCCACGAGAAAGAAGCGATGCCCGTACACGAAATATCAGACTTTAGAGCTGGAGAAGGAGTTCCTCTTCAACATGTATCTGACAAGAGACCGGCGCTACGAGGTTGCCCGCATACTGAGTTTAACCGAGAGACAAGTGAAGATCTGGTTCCAGAACAGGAGGATGAAAATGAAGAAGATGAACAGGGAGAGGGGCGGCAAGGATCTGCTATGAGTCCCCTGCTGCTGCTGCTGCTGCTGCTGCTGCTGCTGCTGCTGCTGCTGCTGCTGCCATTTCACACGTTTCCATGTTTGTACCAACTGAAGCCATCTGAACCATTACATTTCTTTTTTGGTAGGAGCCTCGGTTGCCAATCTTTTAGACTTTCTTTTAGCAACATATTGAGTGTGAGTGTCACTACTTTTATGCCCCATGCGCAGGAGTCTGTCCCGGTGAGACTGCCACAGACAGGATCCCTCATCAGAGACTTCAGCCACTTGGAAGTTTTCTGTTTTTACCATTTTCCACACAATCACAAACTGCTGATTGTGGAGCAGCGCCCCTTTCTCCCACGTAGGAAACGTGCCTATATGTGTATTGCTTTTATAGTTGTTAAGAATTTGGAGTTGTGTATATATAAAACACTTTCACAGCTAAACTACTTTTGACTGCTGTTTGTCTCAGGACGCACACTATACGCAGACTGTGGGGGAATATTGCGCCTGCGTTGCCTTCTGAAAAACTTAAAAGCAAGGAAAGCAAACTCTACATTTCATTTAAATATATATACGTCTATTGAACATGTTTCCCTTTAATTAACACATTTAACTACTTTTATTTCCTGCGTGCTGCTGCTATTTTGTGACCTATTTTATTTGATTTCTTTATAAACCAAAACATTGGTCCCTGAGGCCTTGTTTGCACAAAACGCTGCTTGACTCCAGAAACAATGTCTTGCAGGCAAATAATATAACGCACAATTTAACCATGCGGAATCACTCGATTTCCTTATTTGCAGCCAAACAAAATTGTTACATTTTTCAATTCCAAAAAAGCTTAAATTCTGCACTCGCCTTTGTTAAATTCCACTTTTTCTAAATGTTGGATTTGAACGGCAGAAAACACAAGTAGTAAAGTGTTTACGACATGGGAGAGGTGTCGCGGCGCATTTCCAATTTATTGTTCAACTTGTACGAAGAATTGCTTTAAAGCAGGAAGAGACGTGGTCCAATAAAGCGATAGAAATGGCTAGACGTCTGGGCTAAATGAGTTTATGGCCAGTAATTACACCCCCTCCTTTGAAACTAGTCTTTTCTCTTCTTTTTCCGAGGCGTTTGCGTCTGTTGCTGACGAACAGAATGTGGATACCTTTTCCACAGGGTGTCTGTTCGATGAATTGTTTTAGGGGAAATCAACCCCCCACCCATCCACCGTAATGGTCACGTTTATTCATCAACTCCACTTCCCACCGATGGGAAGAAAAAAAACTTTACTTTGACTGGTGTGTGAGGCAGTGGTGAATTTATTCTGATTTTAAAATGTGGCGTGTCCAAGTGTTTACCTCAAATGGGCTGTAACAACAATATTTATTAATATTATTGCTGAAAAACATGTATCTGTTCAACTGCAGCATTTCCACGATAAATAGATAAATAGGTAGTTTTGAAATAGGCTACAACGTGTACAACCTTTACGTTGGAGCACTGGTCTGCATGGGATACTGGTATCGCTAGAGGGCGATGTTGATCTTTTAGTCCCAGTCCCAGCAGCGTATTCACAGCTGGAACATGCAGACATTTACACCACACCTCATGTAACCCATTTACAGATTCATTCATATACATATAAAACATGAAAAATACTTGTCCTGTATATCTCTACTTGTATAATAATATTGATTTATTTTTGAGGTGATTCTCTAAAAAGTCCAGGGAAGTAGATTTGAAATCTGCTAAAAAAGAATCTTCAAGCTTCTTTTTAAAAACCCCAAACTCCACATTTGTGTTTATTAATCGCTCCTATCAGCTCCGAATGTAGTTGTTAAAATCTGCAGAGGCCACATTTCAGCACTTTGTAATTTTAAACCATGTGGAAAAATGGGAAGAACAGTTACAGGAGCAGCCTCTGTTTATCAACATTTACATTAACTTCCTTGCAAAGTCCATATCCTCTTCTCAACTCAACCCCACTGATTTATTATTTTTGAAAGTCCGCAGCACAGTAAATCTCCTGTTGTCTTTCTATATTAATCCTGGCCTAATGAAAATACTGATGGCAGACTCGTATTTCATGTAACCAAATGTCACGGCGACTCATGCGCAGCCACTGGTTTTTGTCAGGGCCACACACACAAAACGCTGAAGCACTGTGGATCCTCTCTTTTTTCGCGTGCTGTAGATATGGTGAGCACAGAGGTGGTGCTATACTGGGCCTTGGGAAGGAAATAGCCTATAGATATTGTTCCTGATTTCCAAATGGTGCAGCCTCCTCCATTTTTCAAAGCACTGCATGCGTAAAAGAACACACTCTTAGCTCCAGAGTAATTTAAAGTAGGGTTGATTCAAGTTTGAGTGACTCACAAAACCCTCTTCAGGGTCTTCTGATCTCTATTATCTGATACCGTCGAGTTTCACATGAGGCGTTCACTGTACAAGTGGCTGACTTTCAGCGGAAGTATACGCGCTTCACACACCACATGACTCTTATATCACACATTGGATGAAGACGCCGCTCTGTTTATACGCCTCTTCTCTGACTCCTTTTATGTGTCCACATACACTGCACCACTCTGTGTCCCGAGGAGTTAGAGGGAACGTGTCTTCGGTCGTCAACGCCGCCACTGGAAGCGATGATTGTCACGAGGTCACCAGTTGTTTCAAGCATCCAGACAATGACAGCCATTGGCAGCGCGCGGAGAGCACAAGATGGATGCAACAACATTGAAGCAATCAGAAGAAACTGCTGAATCGATTATTTGCGCCTTGACGCGACATTTGATGATGAACGCTGCGGCCTATAATTAAGTCGACTGCTCACTTTTATTGCTGGAGACCTTGCCCCAGAGTGACGACGTTCTACGCCTTTTTTTGAATAGAAAACATATATGTGGCTACACGATTACGCACGGTTTTTACGCACACAATAACTGGATTAAACAGTATATGGGCATGCGCAGAGAGGATTCCATGCAGTCGTCCTCGCTGTACTGTTGAAGGCTACATAGTCATGTGTCTCTTGACTTTACAGGTCACGGGTGAGGTCAGTTATTTCACTCTCACCATCAGCTGCGTTCACGCTACTCCCTGTTTGTCGCTACACATCCACAGACTTGTGGTGCAGCGTTTTTTTCGGTCAGGGCTGCATAGGCCAAGATGTCGTGGCTGTGAACATGAGCAGATCGTGCGTCACGGATTTGGAGCACAATCCCATCCCTCCCTTATAATGTTGAGCTTTTCTCGAGCACTGTTAAATGTTGCATAGTGTTAAAGCCACACAGGAAAAAAAATGTTGAATCGCCAAAAACAACAAAAAACACCACCAGATGATATAGGACTTTGCTTTGGCTCCTAATTACCACACTCGAGGTCAATGTGCACATGTTACTGTTTTAATATGCACATCAAATTGTCTCTATTCTCTTTGCAACATAAACATTCTTGGCTCATTTTTTTCAGTCACAATTTTAAATTTTAAAATCCACTAATGCACTGTTTCTAATTCTTCTCCTTTTCCAGTAAACCGATTGCTGGCGTAATAATACATTGAAGTTTAACAAAGCAACAGATTGAGATATTGAAGCGGCTCTAATATTCTGGTTTTGTGGGTGATGCGATGGAAGAAAGTGCAACCCGATGCCTCGGGGGAAACCCTGACAGATGATGTTTCGGTTTCTTACAGAACAGATACAATCTAACAACTGTAAATGTTGTGGCTTTGATCCAAACCACTGCTGGTGTTCGACTCACCACGATGAGCAGTGGAGTTTTGACTCGCCCATTGGTTTGTGATTCCTTTTTATTCACAATGAAAGCAACAATACTGTATTTGTTCCAGGAACTACAGTAAAAGCATCAATGCACACACATCGTTGTAATTACATTATCAGTGCAACTAACATCATTGGGAAGAAAAATGACAAGAATGGAGAAAGAAAAACAAAATCACAATCGAGATGTAGCGTCAGGGTGGACTTCAGAGGAATCAGGCCGCACAGAAAGCACAATGAGAGCCCTGTGATCTCAGTAAACCAGAACATCCGAGCCTATCAGAACATAATGTCACATTAACCATACATTCACCGTACACTGTCCTGCTCGACTCTGCTTGTGAGCACGTGTCCAATGTCTGAGTTCATTCCCATTTTCATTTAATAATAAAATATGTCTTTATCTTTTCAACATTTCCTATGTTTGGAGACGACAATTCAAATTACGCACGGGGGAAGGGTTGATTTATCCAGTTTGATTATCTTGGATGTTTGGCTTTATCAACATAACTGGTATAAAACACGGTTGAATTTGGTTATAGTGGATAAACGGGACTATACAGAGAAAAGACTAAAGAACAGAATATGAAGACATGGAGGCCTGCAGCCTTGTGACGTGCTGAGCCTGTGGTTGCCACATATTTATTAACGTTACGAGGTAACACTGCTGCAGCTGTGTGCAATATAGATCTTTCTGAGACACACACACACACACGCGTACACACACGTACACACACACACGCTACCAACGTATAGCTTCCCTTTTAATCACACCAAGGCCCCATAATAAAGTTTGTGCCTTTGCATTTTTAAAAGGCCCATACGTGCACCATGTGTACATTATTAATACATCATAGAATTAAATGTATCTTTATTTTCTAAACGCTATTTATTTTTCCATAATCTAATGCCACTGATTGGTTTCTTTGGTTTGTGTCTCTCATCCATTTACTTGACGCAATATATTATGGAGGCACAGCAGCGTTCTTTCTCAGTGCAACGTGGCCACTCTCTTTCCATCTGTGATGTCCAATAAAAAAGGCGGTAACATCACGACAGAAGAATGAGCAGATAAAATAGTCCCGTATCTTTGCACCGAGACTAAAGCGACCTTAATCCAGATTCTCTTTTTCTCCAATAGAACCGTCTAATCCACATAGATTATACTGGACTATAGTGTTACCATACTGTCATAGTCGTGTAATGCAACAAATCCTGATCTCTTGCATCGCCATTGCGCCCAACACACACACACACACACACACACACACACACACACACACACACACACACACACACACACACACTATAAGACAGGAAACCAGAGACAGAGCCTGACTATAAATCGCACATGCTGACTCTGGCATGCCACCAGATGACCGAGAATGAAATGGAACAAATTCCTTTTTGCTGCACAAATATTCACACACACAATATTGCACTTGCAGCCATTGGCCTTTCAATGTTGAGGGTCGAAAGAGGAAAAAACTAAAATGAAATCATATACATTAATAATGTAGCCCACATATCTTGTGTGGGGAGAAGATTTCGTTGAGACGCATAAGGAACTAGAACAATAGCTGTGCGTCAAGATGGAGGCCAGCGTCAAAATATATATAATATGTATTCGCGTTTTACCCTTTATTTATACTGCAAGAGTGTTGGTTATAAGAAAAATAAGCCCACTGCTTTTATAATGTGTCATTGTGTGCACAGGCCTCTATACTGGAAAAAGCCAAAAAGAAGAAAAACACCCAATCTCGTTGTTCCTCGTTGGTGCGTAAAGGATTCCATTCAACGCAGAATGATTTATACTTATGCGTAAAATTTGTCTTTATTATAAAACTTTAAACAGAAATAGGTTGTCCTTCATTTTGAACCAAGCAGACATTGTACCATTCTTTTTTCCAAATAGTGGATCAATTTAAAGTAAGTTTGTTTCTGTTATTCCACAACATTTGCTCCATGTTGCAGCTTAAACATTTTAAGGCTAAGAAGTGTGTTTTCAGATGGAGCCTAACATTTTACGGTGGAGTTGCCCAATAGAAACAGAAAACAGAATAGTGGGGCGACCTTATTGTGTGTGTGTGTTTTTTTTTTTCTAGAGGACATGGAGGGGCTTCAGCCATTATGCGCAAAGATGGGGAGCATTGCTGCAGTCGAAAATCCTTTTTGTGAGAGGACAATTTACAACTTGGTAATAGACCTTTTTATGTGCCTCCATCGCCTGTCATTGGATGCCACTGGTCATGTGTGAGAGGCAAACGTCTTCATGGCTCTTTTCCTGATTTCCCAGGCGATTCTTTTTCCCACTGCATTCTGAGTCTATGCTGCTCAAACCGATGCGCCCCGGTCGGCTTTCTTATTAAAAAAGAAAAAGAAAAAAGAAAAATTCCCACTCTTTCGTTTCATCAACGTGCGGTCTGCTGTTATCTGCGGCACAAGAGCAGCCTCCTTCTCCTGGATGACAAGAGGAGCGTTTCAACTTTCTCCTGGTCTCACCTCGTCGTTTACAAACAACAGCAGCAGCAGCAGCAGCAGCAGCAAGCAACCCTGGCTTTTCCAGAAAGAAAAAAAAACATCCCAATGCAGCGCATAAGTAAAGCTCCCAGAATGAACATGGATTACCTCCTGGTTATAGGTAAGATTTGCATGCGTGTGAAAACAGCTTTTCTTTACATGTGCATGTGAAGTTTGACAGCTTCCTGTTTCATTAGACATGTAAATTAGCTGAAGGGTCATATGCAGCTCGCCGGTAATTTGGCGAATTCACGTGTTTGTAGGTGTGCTGGAATAAATGGTGTTTAATGATTTAGACGTGGAAAATGTTTGGGGGTTTGTTTTAGCGATGATTGGAATATGTTTTACAGCTTTGATGCTGCACGAATAACTAAGAAATGAATGTTTTTCAATTGCTGGATTTTAAATGGATTCACTTGTAAATATTTTTGGAAATGTGTTGGCAATTTTGCTGTCACGTCGCTTCAATTTGGAGACATTGCTGATTGGTCACTTATTAAGAGCGTCTAGTATTTAATTCACTCTTAGTTTTCGTTTTGAATCTTTGTCAACGAGCCTTTCCCCTGCTATTTGACACTGAGCCCCTCACTTGTATGATCTCGCGTTTCCTCAGCCACCGGAAAATCTGCATCCATCCCCTGAACCCACTTTATCTGCGCACACTCCTTCCACTTGCCAGAAAAACACCGCACTACAATCGCCACAGAACAAATCGGCGTTGCTGTATATTGCACACATGCAGGTCTGCAGGCAGAAGAGGCTCAGTTTTCATAGCTGCTGCGTTCAGCTGCCTGGAGATGGGGGCCAACTGAACAAAGACAGTATTTCACCGCTGGCTGACAGGCAGCTGCGAAAGTATTTACAGCCTTGCTGCAATGCGGCAAAATGGACTCTGTGGAAGAGAACAGGCTCCCGTGCAAAGCTGAGGAAATAAGAAAGGATTCAGTTTGCAATGGTAAATCTGGAGCTGTATATATAGCTTCTATTGTCTCGGTTTGTATGTGATTATGTAGATCAACGTCCGACCACAGGGCCTGCGTGTGCACATTTTAACAGAGAGCAGCTTCCATGTATGGACGTGGTTTCATCCTTTATTCAAATCCATTCCCATTTATTTTAGCCTCTTTTGTTTTATTGTGACACAGCGAGAGCTTTTCTAAACAGGTTTTACATATTTGAAACTAAAAAAGTTAAAACAACTATTATTGTCTTTTAACAGAATGTATTCTTTATTTATCATTTGTTCCAGTCATATAATCCAATTATTGCACTGATTGATTTACTGATATATATTTTGTTTAACTTAATAACCATCTTCACAAACGAGTTTATTTTTGCTTTATCTGCTAAATAACGAGTATTAACATTTAGCCTACATTGCAGAATATTCTCAAGTAGTCTACCGGTTGAAATCAATGACTTATCCTCTCTACAGTTTCAAATATTTCAGGAAATTTCCAGCCTCAGATTTTAGAAATGAACAAAGATAATCTTTCAAAAAGGCTGGGAGGTGATTT
Organism: Verasper variegatus; assembly: GCA_026259375.1. Taxonomy (NCBI): domain Eukaryota; kingdom Metazoa; phylum Chordata; class Actinopteri; order Pleuronectiformes; family Pleuronectidae; genus Verasper; species Verasper variegatus. Next base: position 12,187,092 of record CM048052.1, read on the forward strand.
TTTTCTTCTTTCTTGAATTAAAGTATACCCAAATGTTGAGTCAAATATCAGCAACTCACTTGCTATAAAATCCCTACTTAATTGAACAAATATTATAAGTTTGAATAGAAGAATTAGAATATCTGAAATCTTATATTACTTCCTTCTTCCTCTTTGAGCATCTGCACCGGCAGCTTCATGAATGATATCGTTTCTTTAAATGTCGCGTGGACACATGGACATTTTTTACAGTGGAGAAGTTGAGGGGGGGGTGGTGGGGAGGTCGTTAAAATTCCAGCAGAAGGCGCTGTTGCCCAACGTTCAGCCTCTCTGTTCCCACCCTGCGGTCCTTTCCTGGCAGCCTCCTGAGCGCTGTGATTGGCTGATACGCGTGGTCATGTGATGTGGCTCGTGTTTGAAAGCGGGCTTTGGAGAGTTTGTGTGAGTTTGTTCCAGACTGTAGTTGCGGTTGAGTGATGAATGTTGTTGGTGAATCGCAGTGGGATCAGCCATTGTGAATATGTATGAATGCATCTGGGTTATTTTTGTGTTTGAGCGTTGAGAGGTTGTTTCCTGTTGCCGCAGTAAAACGGAAAACAACAGTTTATTGCATTATTCTAACACAGACAGCACACACAGGAGACTTGGACAATTTCAAGATGTTGCACAGACAAGATTCCACATTGTGACACAGATTCTTGAGGGATCTTATACTCTGACATCTTCCTCCTGATGAAGAGGATGCTGATGCTGACATTTCCTGCAAGCCATTACATCACAGATAAACCAGGAATGATGCTGCTCAAACACCCAGGAGGTGATGCTGGGGCTTTTACCCCAGATGAATTTCCTGAGAAACAACTTTTATTTTTACGAGGACATGCATGTAAAAAAAAGGTAACTCTGATTTCAAACCCTCCCATTCATCTTATTACCTGCCTCACAGTGGCGAGCATCCAAACGTTGAACCCCATCATGCAGCTCAGTGTGCAGCCTGCACAGGAAAGGGAGGGGCTAAGGTGCCCTGCGCTCTGGGATTGGCCCGGGAGGATGAGTGACATCAGTCTTGTTGTGGCAGGTTCACTGGGGGGGTGTGGGGGGGGGGGGGGGGGGGGGGGGACGTGTATTTTGGCACGAGTCAGTGACGCACGTTGAATGTTTGTGTTTTACTTTGGAGGTCAAATTGCAGCAGTGACATCACTTAAGTAAATACGCGCAACAAGGGAAATGTTTTGTTTTTCTAAAGTTGGAACAGTTCGAGATGAGATCATAGACAAAACGATTATGAGTGTGAATGAGCAGATGCAGTTATGAGACTTTTCTGCCTGCAACGTGCTAATTACTTCAATAGAAATCAGATAAAATACTCAAAATGATATTCAAACTACTTATAATTTGAATCCTAGTGCGCTGTTGTTCCCCCTGTGTGCAATGACAGCCCCTGCAGCCCCTCGGCTTCCTCGTTGCCACGACTTTTCCTCGGCGCACATCAGTGTAATCGGCGTTATTGAGTAAGTGCAACTTTGAGGGTTATTTATGGGCCAGCGCGCCGCCGTGAATGGCTGCGAGGAAACACGTGACGCCATTAAAGTTTGTTTTATGGCCTGAGACTTGACAAGCCAAAATATAATTCTCATTGTGTATTAGTAGGGAGCGTGCAGATGGGTTGGAATAGAGCTGGACTTGGCAGCAGCGGCGGTGGCGGCCGGAATCCTCCTCCTCTTCTTCTTCTTCTTCTTCTTCTTCCTGCTCCTGGGTGCGTGGATGCGTTTTGTTGGTGCGCCATGCGTTGCGGTCTCTGCGGTAAGCTGCGTTTTATCGTCGTGCTCGTGGTGTGCTATGGGCGTGTGTGATGTCATCAGTGCTGCTTTTACTGTCAATGCTGCAACAGTGCGAGCGCAGGATGGTCTCACAGCAAAATGTTGTGCTGCTCTACGAGAAGCTGCGTGTGACTGTGTCACCGTGTTCTGCGTTTAAAACATTTTTTTCCCACCATGATCCAATCGGTGGCTTTTTTCTTTTTTTTTTTTGCTGGATGTTGTTGAAGTCACATGATTTTGTTATTGTGCACCACCGGGCTTCTTATTTGTGACATTGTCACTACAGGGCTCGTCTTTTGAGAAAAACATTGCTTGGTTTTCTTGATTGAATTAAAACGACTTTATTTTTTAATTATGAATATGTTCTTTTGTTGGAATTCTAAGGAACATCTGAATTCGTTTCAATGAGCTTCAGTTATAACCACACTGGAATTTATAAATCACGAAAAACCTGCAAAAAAAACTGCACTAGCTTATAAATATAAAGCCATTTAAAAATGTTCTCAATGTAATCGTCACTACAGGCCTAACGCATTTCAATTATAGGCCTTTAAATTATTAATTTGCGCCTCTCCTGGTAGGAGATCCAGTCTAATGATTAAATGGGTTTATTTGGAGTATTTATTTTTGTATTATCGTCAGTCAGAAAAAAGGCTTCATATGAGGCCTGCTTATCCCGAAAATTAGATTAGACAGGCCTCATGCTTCCTGCCGCTGACACACAATCACACGAGGCTGTATTTCTGCATTTAAAAAGTGCGTAAAAGTGAAGGAGAGTCCAGCTGGAGCTTTGAGGCTTTTCGCTGAAGTGGAGCTGCTCCAGGAAACGCTGACTTTATCTTTCTTTTGTTGGGATTCTCGGCTTTGACCCGTCTGCAGGACTGGCAGGGGCAAGGTGAAAGACAGGTCAGCCTGTCTCACCGAAATGCGAAGTGCACGAACGACATTTTTTTTAAAAAACAGATGATTATTACGAGGCTTTTAACTGCGGTTGAAACGAATGTTTTATGGTTTTAGTGGAGTTTAAAGAGGAGTTTACAGCCCCAAGCTGCGTCATGACCTCTCGCGTTTCTTCCTTGTTTTATTCTCACTCCCTAGGGGCCTGTGTTATAACTTTAAACTATGAATTTTAGGGCGTGCTATATGTCAATAAAGTGAGAATATTAAATTGTAGTCAAAACAACTTACAAAATATTCCAGTAAATAACCAGCTCGTAAAAATGTTCCGTTTTGTTTATTTATTCTTGTTAAAGAAGGAAACTTTTATGTTTGGCTGAAATTTTCTTCAAACCTTCACAGAAGTGCCATTTAGCCAAAGTGTCATTTTGCCTCACATTCAAATCAGAAACTATAATCGAATTAATTGAATCTGACTGTAACTAACTCAATGCGTAATGCAGCTCCTATAAATACTAAAAACGGATTTTGGGCGGATTATTTACATTTCACAATTGAAGCAAAGTCTCTCAAATTATATTTTTATATCATTAGAATATATTTGTGTGTGGGTCCCTTTTTGCGAGGGTATTGTAAATATAAACGCCCAGTTTCAATCGTTCCCAGCCTCCATCCATTTGTAAAAGATGATTTTTTTGTTGTATGTGTTCGCCACGGTGGATTGGTTAATGGCTGGCGAGGAGTTGATAAACTTTTGCACCCTTTGAGCTGTCAGCGGGGCCGAGACATAATCGAAGTTTCTTGATAACTTTGTAAATGACTCGGTTTGACCTCGGTGGCCTCTGGCCCCATCTTTTGGCCACTGGTGATAAACACTCTGCTTTATGAGCCTGATATCTGCTGGTGTGTTTACACCACCGATCTCTTACTGGACACGCGAGTTTATGCATTTGATTCTGAGCTGGGAACTGGTTTATATTCTCCTTATGTTCTTCTTTCTTTCTGTGAATTTGGAGTTTGAAGAAGAGCCACTGCACTGCACATCAACTTAGGTTGACCTGCAGTTTACAGGCTCATATTTTCGTTCAGTGTGGTTTTTGTCTCTTGACGTTTTACAGCTGAAAATGACAGGGGTGGCCCGGTCAGCTGTGCCCTGGGGTCCTGTTTTACTTGTTTCTTGGAGAAGCTGTGACTGACAGGACTTTTTGAAGCCACTGTCGGACTACGTTTTGATGCAACAACACAGAAAGTGAAAGAGGAGGAGAGGCTTGTGCTGGACAAATGCACCAAAAGGAATTCAGCAGGAATGGAAGTAAATTCAATGAGACAAAGTGACACACAGATATTATTATAACCCATAATAAGACTTATTCAGTGGGTGTTTTAGCCACTTGGTTGTGATGCTTGCCTCTTATTTCCGTGTGCAACCTTATTTCTGTGTTTTCCATATTCAGTCTTTGGCACCTTCCAGATCCTGTTTCTTTGCTAATACAAAATAAAAGTGCGTGTGTGTGTGGTTCATGGGGCCAATGGTGGCCGTTTCCCGTCGTCTATATATACCCTGTAGAACCGAATTTGTGTGATGAAACCTCAGTCACAGATTCGATTCTAGGGGAGTATATGGTCGATGAAAAAACTTCGATTGATTGTCTTTCATCGGGAGCTCCGTGGTGCACGCACAGGCTACAGTGACAGTGAGTTTTATGAATGAGAGTGGATGTGACAACAGCACATGCTTCATAGGAAAGAGGCTCCTGCGGGGGCGTGATGAAACTCTAGAGGCTCCCAGGGAATCCGATGCAAAATGTTTCACATGTTCGAGGACGGAGGCTGTTGGATGATGTTTGTGGTTGGAGTGCAATGGATTTGGTAAAAGTGCGCGCACACACACGCACTGTCCAGCTGTATCTTCTCTCTCCTGTGGCTCGTTTCTGTCTCTGCCTTATTGATTCCCAGAGGCTGCTGCTGCTGCTGCTTTTGGCCAATAGGCTCCTGCAGGAGACAGTTTTTTTGTTTTTTTTTTGGTCAAAGGGATGGGAGCAGATGAAGTGATGAGATTCGTGTAACTTTTGGATGACCCCTTCTTGACAAAGACAGTGTCCATCAATTGTCCTCAGTCATTATGCGCTGCTTTTATGCCAAGGGGCTTTTTGTGTCTTTTGTTGGTTTCTCTGTTCAACACTGCGCCTTCAAGTTAGACTTTAGAAACTGATTTGTTTGTATTTATGTGGAAAAAACAACCTGGTGCAACAATATAAGTTTATTTTGTTAATTGTGTACATTTAAAACATACATATTGAGCTACATTTAGACTATGTGTATTTTTTCTTTTCATTTCTCATTTTTCTTTTCTTTTTTTCCAACCTGAATATGTTTAAAAGCATTGTTATTATTATTCATGTATTCCCTCCGGGGTTTGATTTAGACGCATCTTAAGTTGTATCAAATTGCTCTTAGTTGTATGTTTACTCGCGTGTGGACCTGCATCACCTCCATTGGCCGATCTGGTCACATGGTTCGCTAACTTTATTCAGTTGACACCAAGTAGGAGGGCTTTATGGAGGGAAGGGGAAAAAAAGACAACTCGAGAAAAATTAGTATTTTCTACCTTCAGAAATTAATGGCCATGAGTTCGTATATGGTGAACTCTAAGTATGTGGACCCGAAATTTCCTCCCTGCGAGGAATATTCACAGAATAACTACATACCTGACCAGGGCTCGGACTTCTTCAGTCAATCGCAGGACACAGACTTTCAGCATCCAGGGATCTACCCACGGCCAAACTACACGGAGCAGCCCTTCAGCTGCACCACTGTGCAGGACTCCACGGTGCAGCCACGGGGTCATGTGCAGGAGAGATCCGGCCACGCGAGCCCCTTTGACGCAGAGACTGAGACGGGGCCCGTGGCCGGACCCCGGACTTGTGGACAGCAGCAAAACACAAAGAGTCAAAATGGGATACAAGCCAAGCAGCCTGCAGTAGTTTACCCCTGGATGAAGAAAGTCCACGTACTAATGGTAAGTGTCCTTCTTCTTCTCCCCCCCCCCCTCCCCTAATACGGACGTAGTGAGAGCTGCAGTTTAGAAATCATTCAGTGCAATATTTATGGGAGTCTTTGAAAGGCCTCGCCAATTACACAAGTCATAAATTTTTATAGCTCAGGAAATAGGCCGCGAGGTGAGCGCCTGAAAGCTCCTGAAAACACATATTGACCGCTTGTAATCGTGCTTCAATCTGCTTTAATCCACTTTCAAATCATTCATAATTTCCTGCTCGGGTTTCCATGTGAATTGTCTTAAAGTTTGCGCGCCCCGGGTAAAAAAAGGAAAAAAAGGAACCCACTCCAGTATTGTTTTTGCCCTGCATGCTACACTGACCACATTTGCTGACTTCTTTTGTGTGTGTGTGTGTGTTGTTTTCTTTTCCCAACAGTGAACCCAGATCACACGGGACCTGAGCCCAAACGGTCCAGAACAGCTTACACCCGGCAGCAGGTCCTGGAGCTGGAGAAGGAGTTTCATTTTAACAGGTACCTGACCAGGCGGCGGCGGATCGAGATTGCGCACACGCTTTGTCTCTCCGAGAGGCAGATCAAGATCTGGTTCCAGAACAGACGGATGAAATGGAAGAAAGATCACAAGCTGCCCAACACCAAGGGCAGATCCGCACCAGCCCCCAGCCATCTGCAGAGCATTCAGAAGGATAACCAGACTGATATCACAGCATTATAAGGAAGGATGGATAAAAGGAAGGAAGGAGAGAGGTGCCATGTCTTATTAGAAGTTAACTGTACATAAAAAAAGACAAAGGTTGCATCTGACTTTTTTGCATGGACTGATGTCGTTCTTTACCTTTATTATTTTTTTAATTTAACGAAAATGACCCCAGCAGTGTTGACTCAAGACTGAGTCAGAAAATCAATCAGTCTTTGTAACTGAGAGATTTGTAATTTTGCAAGTTCCTTCTTTTAATTTTCCTCAAAGAGACACAAATGCATCGAAACTTTATTTTTTTCTTTACTTTATTTTTGTTATTTTTGGGACGTTTCACCCCTGAGGACATTTAATGATCAACCCTCGCCTGATTTCGTGGATTTAAACCAAGTGATTCTGCGCCTCTTATAACGTGGATTCACAGACTTCTTTATTCAGAACAGGGAAGCCCTTCGTTCCAATTACGCACAAAGGTTTTATTTTTCCTCCTGGTGAAACTTCATATTAAACGCACAATAAATAAATAAACACATGCATATATAGGCCTATATATATATATATATCTAGAAAATATATATACTTGAAGCATTTATTTGCATAGAGGCACGCCAAACACAATTTCGTAAATCGCAGAATTCCCGCTGGATATTTCAGTTCCACGTTTTTCTTTGTGACTTGTATGTTTTTAACTTATTTTGTACAATAAAGCTTTGAGAAAAATAAAAATTTCTAAAATAGCCTAAAAGCAAGACATTCCTGTGTGCAAACTATTCTGAGTGCCCTTATAAATCTCTCCTGACATCTTTGTAAACAGTGTACATTTTCAGAGGCTCTCTCGTGCCATCTGAAACCCCTACATGAGAGATCATTTGTTTCCTGCATGGCATCGACTGACTTCGATATTGGATGTTTTTTTCCCCCTCTCAATCGGAAATAATAAAATCCAGAATATTTAGGATTATTATTATAGTTTATTTTTCTTCGTTGATATGAATTTCCACGTTATTATTTATTTGTTTAAAGAACGTGTAGATTGTTTCGTGTTATGGCACACATGCAATTTTCAATTGAAAAGCATTCGTTAAACTTTAATTAATCTAAGAAAATATGTTTCTTGTGCGTCATTGGCATGGCTTTACGCAAAGGTTTTTCAGTCTTAGTTATTCCTTTTTTAGTTTCCCTTTCACCCCAGGCCAACCGAGGGGGTTTTCACGTCACGTAAGACAGATATTTCTTGTTTTACACCGTTATTGTCTTCGGACAGACACACAAAAAGCCCAGAAGCTCTCCCAGTATCCGAGGAGGTCTTCCCTCTGAAGTCTTCGCGATGAGAGAGTTGAAAAGGTATTTGAAGCGAAGGTCGACAAAGCAGCAGTGGCAGGTTCATCCAGGGGACACGTTTCAGCCGCAAGGACTGACCCCAGCACCCCTGACCCGCCGGACAGGCAGCATTTTCCCTCCCAGGCGCTTCTTCGCCTCCCTCAGTATTGGAGCTTCTTTCTCCTCCACACTTACAAAAAAAAGCTCCAAGAATGCACAGTAAGAGTCCAGTGCGTGAAATCCACTATTTTACACTTTTTACAACAGTATTTATATCAGACCAAAAGCTTCTGATTTGCGCATCTGTCTCCTCATGTCAAGATATCGCCTACAGTCTTTTTTGGTTTTATTTTTGTACATGCTTTCTACCTTGTATTGTGCATTGAGATGTGAGAAGTATATTGGAAAGAAAATAAAGATTTCTACTGATTATGCATTTAAATGTTTGCAAAATGCACTTTGTCGCGAGATTTATTTATATTTATTCCATTACTAGAAATAATTGCACATGGAGGAAATGTATTTTTCCCTCAGTCACACTGAGGATTTTATATTTTGGCAAATTTCTCCAAACCTAATTTTTATTTAATTATATTTCTAAAATGGGTTTTTCAGCTCCATCAGGTTTTGCACCTTTTACAAAAGAAACACTTTTGGTGTGAAAGCAGTGTTTCTTTTTCCCACTTGTGACAGGAACGTGGAGCCAAATGGAGCTCTAGACAAAACACGCACAAATGCACCAAACGTGCGCTGTTTGGGCAAATTCTGCCTCGTCCCCTGTCAAGTGTGAGAGTAGAAAACACAAATGTGCCATTTTTTACACAATCACTGGAGTAAATCTTTAAAAATGTGATAAAGAAGGAATTTCTATTCCTCCCCGTCTCTATTTTCACTCGTTAGCTCTTATCAAAAGCAGCTCATTCTGTGCGTAAAAACATCATCGTGAAATACGGTCTGAAGCTCTTATCAAGCTGATTACATTCCACGAAAAACCACATTTAGATTAGAAGTTTAATTCAACTCTTCAATGTAGATTGATTTCCCCATGACTTTTTAAAAAATTGCAAAACAAACCCAAATGTCCATAAAGTCCACTGTGCCCCTGAGACTCAAACTGACAAAGAGAAACTTTTCCAGATTTGTTCGTCTCGCTCCAAAACCAGATTACGCCACATTGATTGCTGCTGTATAACATTACGCACATGATATACGCCACTATAGGCTTGATAGTAGACCTCCCCTCCCCCATCACGCACACACACACACACACACACACACACACACACACACACACACACACACACACACACACACACACACACACACACACACACGCACGTACACTCACACACACCTTTATTGAAGATGACCCCCTGCAACACTGACCTCCGACCCTCCACATTGCAGGAATCAGTTCTGATCCACAGACAGTGACCATATAAACAGACATGTGGAGAAACACTGTGCGCTCACTCAGCAGTGTTTTCATCCCCTGTGACCACTGTCTGATCCCCACTGATCATCTGCGGACATGTAGACGTGCACAGACCCATACATGTTTATGTGCGTATGTGTGTGTGTGTGTGTACAGGCGTTTGTCTTATGGATTCACATTGAAGCTGAGACAAAGTGATGCCACCAATCCACCATCCTGCCATACATGATCTGCACACAGATGCTGAAGGGAGGATGAGAAGGGGAGGGAGTTATAGGTGCTGACAATTGCACATCTAACTAACCCATTCTAACTAATACACATTTACTACAAGACAGTGAGTTCATTTCTTTATTTGTTATTCAAAAGTCATTCAACATGAAAAACGTGAACACAAAATGGCCAGACACCAACATTAAATGCAAATAAATACGTGATAAGACTTTTCTCTCCCTCAGCTGTTCTCAGGTCAGATCAGCCTACTACACACCGTGCAGCGTGTAGCCACACTGACCTACATGTCTGAGCAGCAATAAATGGGAGCCAAAGGCAGTGCCATTTTCAATGACACTGCACCGAGTGTAAGGAACACAGCGTCGTTGCTCTCCATCCGTCCATATTTGATTTCCAGCTGGTTTCGCAGAAGCCTCCTCTCTCCGAGCCCAGAGTCCAAACCCCCTCTAAAGATACATTAAAGTGCGCTGTCTGCATTCAGAGATATCATCCAGAGACCATACCACTCCGCTCTCCACTCCTCGACCACGTGATTGTCTAAATAATTAATGCAGCACGTCCCCCTAGAAACACGGCGTCGTCATTAATCGCAAGGACTCTATCAGACTTGAAAACTGAAGAGATCCCCCAAGAAAATAATATCCGATTCCCGAACGCAAGCGTAAAAAGCCGCGCACTTTTAGCGACACATCCGAACCGATGGATGCTTGGGTAGGTAAATATTTCAGCATTTTCTCATGTTGAGCGCTGTGGCTGCTGAATGACGATATCAAATGTCGTGATATTTTGATAAATTGCTCCTTTTGATGTGTGAGAGGAATTGTGTACGGCTGTGGCTGCAGTCGCTCTGTGCATGTCGCTTTCCTTTTCTTTTCCAAAATATAAATGATAGTAGAAATTGCAGCCCTGGGTGTCGGAGTTTGCAGTTTTACGCATGCATCTTGAAATGGATTGATAGGAGAAGTGGTGAAAACGAAGGGACGCTGACATGTATTTATGGATGCTCGCTCTAAATAAATGCTCTTTCGGACACATAGCTCATTGGGGCTCCTCCACTGGGTCCATTAATTCTTTTATTCTGCCTTTAAATCCGATTTTAACCAATTTAGCCCCAAATAAAAACACATGACTAAATGTTTTCTTTGAAAACATCCAACATTTTGAATTCCAAACTGCCATGTTTTGTTGGCAACACATCTTCTCTTTTTATTGTGGATTTCCCCCCCCCTCCCTATAAGATAAATAACAGGTTATTTATCTCTCTTTTTTCTCTTTGTAGGACAGTCTGTTTTTTATTGTTAGAGGGAATGGATCTCATTTTGATTTCTCAGAGGTTTAGTGGAAGTTTGGCCAGGCTGACACTTCTGCCTCCTTGTAAATCATTCTCAGTAATTCCTGAAAGGGTGCGAGGCTGTTGGGGGGCCGGGCGAAAACTGTAAATCTTTCACTTTTATTACCCTCCGAACATATGCTGCGACGCTACCAGTCCTGCATCCCTTCTTCTTCAGCTTCTCCTCCTCCTGCTTCTTCTTCTCAGCAAAGATAAAACCACCGGGGCTCTGCCGACGCTCTCTGCGGCTCCAAATCCTCATCTTCCAATCCATCCTGGCCCCTTTTTTTAATCCATTTATTTACCACCTATCAAACAGTGGTATTATTTAATTTACCTTTTTTTTCCCCTCTCGTGTGATTGATAGTGAAAACAATGCAGGGAAAGACACGGTTCCCTCACTCTTTGTGTTTCTGCAGAGTGTGAAGACAGACACAACAAACAAAAGATGATAATGTGCTTTATTTGAATACAATCCAGTCCCAGATGGAGGAGGACGAAAAAACCCACATGTCATTTATTTCATAAATCATTTTCAAAATGCACTTCCCACATCTTTGCAGTAATTGGGCGACTAAACAGGACCTAGAGAGAAAGTATTGTACTGTTGTCATTATAAAATAATGCATGTGGGTTATTGTATTGGCCAATTTATAGATTTTATTGTGCAATAATGATAGTTTCTATTTGTGGATAAATAATGTAAAAAAAAATCCCAAAAAGGAGGAAATTTCCAAAGCTGCTGCAGCATTTAAAACGCACTAATCCCTTTTACGCAAATGCACTGCACTGAATCCTCCAACTGCTACTCCCCCAAATAGTGCACGAGACCATGCACATCTTTAATACCCAAACAAAACACATATCTGCTCACATGTGTTTAAATACTGGATGTGGCGCAGGCGAGATGCAACGCTCGCAGTTCAGGGGCAGATGAGAAGAAATGGGCAGTGGGACATTTCCACACAGTTGAGGAGGAAATAAACGCCACCCTTTATCAAAATGGATTGGTGAGGTAAGGCTTGGATGAAGAAGGGAACAATCACGTGAACAAATATGCTTGTATCTTAAGGCAGCGCCTTTATTTGTCAGCACAACGCGTCCGAAACAGCCTAAAAAAAACCTCACTGATGTTATAGCTTCAAATCTGCACAGGCCTATCACCTTCTGAATTCCTGTATATTCCAATGGGTGATTGATTGCCAGGGATTTTTTTTTTCTGGAATAAGGATACCTTGTTCGCTTTTTATTGGTAGTTGAATGCGAGTCCTTCCATTCTTTCGGGAATACTGTCTCCATTGGTATATGGAAATGTCTGAAAAACAGCAAGATCAGGTTTAGGACAGCATTGTCTGCAGACAAAGGGTGAAGGATTTATTCCAGTAGAGGAGCTGAGGCTGAGAGGGAAACTGCTCCATGATGAATTGATTCACAGGTAAGCAACTGCGAGGCACAAAGCAACCTTTAACCACGGGTTAATATAATGCAAGGGGAAATATTTATGATTTATTCCACTCAGGGAGCTGATGCTTGTTAATGTCGCTCTCTCCGGCGAACCTGCAACGGATCTGGGATATCCATGCACAGCTACTCCTCAAAAAAGCAGCGCTCCTATTCATTGTTTTTCCTCAAATATTATCGACACATTGAGCCTGAGCTGCCCTGCTGCTTTTTATTCTTCTTTTCAGCTGATTTTCGAAATCCCCGACTCGGAGGAAGAAGTAGCAGAGGAACTTTTCTCTTTTTTTCCACCTCTTGGATCGTAAATCACATTAATTTGTTGTCTTATCGTCACGGTGGCGTTTGCCGTGATTTATGTGGTTTCAACTGTATGGCTTTGTTAACCTGCGCCGTTATATTATACATGAGTTCATATTGGATGTTTGGAAGGATGACCGGGCTGGAGAGTCGACAAGGACAAAGGCACATACTCATATTTTCCTGCTGTTTGGACACTTTTCTCTTGCATTTTGGTTAATTGTGGCTCATGCGTAATTTTGTTTATCTACATGGGAATAAACAACAGGCCTGGGATATTGTTTATAAGTCAAATGTTCCCCATGTGGTTAACATACTATTAATTATTTGACAAGGAATTTAATTTATCAGCATTTGCATCTTTTTCAACTATATACCCACGATTCTGCGTCTTTTTCAGTTGAATCTCTGCAGGATCGCTGCTGAATTTCTACCGAAAAATACGTATTTTACGCATTTTGTTCAGCAGCCCATATTTTCTACAGGGGAAAAAAAAACAAACCTTGCATTTTCTCACAACAACAGCGCCTATAGATATAATATATATTATTTTAAAGTATTATAAGCTGCTATTATGGTTGAATAAATGTAAATACAAACGCCTCTCATTGTTGTTTAACTCAGACGCTGAAGGGAAGAAGTGAGATAATAACACTCCACACTGACTCCGGCCCTTTTGTGCGAGGCAAACTTACCGTAACAGCGCGTAGGCGAAAAACACTGTGGTTTGAATGGAGGACCATGTCTGCGACTAGTAGCTCAGTGTGCACCAACGCACTTGAGGCGCTTATTATTGACCAGCTTTAACAAATAGTCCACAGCAAAGGAATTCAAAATCTCCATCGCATTTAAAAACCCCCCAAAAAAATATCCTTAAATTTGAGGGAGGTAGAAACATCGATGCTTTCCAATAACAGGGAAACAGTAATAAATATAAATAGGTATTCTGAGGTTTCATCTCTACTCTCTTGCCGCCGCTCCAGCATCTTTGTCCTCGGCTGGAAATCTGCTCTGACTTTTGGTTGAGACTTGAGGCTACTTGAAGCCAAACTGCTCGTTGTTCATTAAACTTTGACTTAAACGCTGAATGACCCACGGGTCACCCAAAAAAGCTTATGACTGCTGAATATCTGGCCCTTTGTGTAAAAAGTGCACATGCAAGACTTTTCACTCTCAAGCCGTTGAAAGCAGAGAGTTAAAGAAAACCGTCACACATGGTCACTGCAGGGACAATATTCACCTTTAGTGAAATTAAACAGGCAAAAAAACTGTCATGTGGTCCAGAGATAATTTGAATTATAAGATGTTTTTTTTTTTCGGACTGGAGCTTGAATTTCCACATCTTTTAATTAATTGTATTAAAAACAGGTGAAAATAACCTGGCGTGGTCCTGGTGTTAATCTTAATTGTTTTATCCTCAATAAGCTGAATTTAAGGTCCATTTAATTTGGCTGGGATTTAAAAAAAAAAGAAGAAGAAAAAAAAAGAATCTCCACTTCGAAGACATTTTTATTACATTTGATTTCCCTTGCAGGTCGAGGTGAGAGCAGCGGTGATGAATGCGTGAGGGAAACAGAGGAGATCTGCGCAGATTTCGGTGAGTAACACTTCTTTAATGAAGGGAGTGGAAGACACAGCCAACTGCTAACCAGGTGAAAGGGCGATTTGTTATTAGGCTGCATATTAACGCGCTCAGACTTTCACAGGAGGCTTAAATCACACAAACAGACATGAGGGATGGCTTTAACTTAACCTGGACGTGCCATGATTTACGCACGCAGGCCGGAGTCCCCATTTGCAACAGAGCCGCTGGAATTAGGCCTAATAAACGAAGGGAACTTGCAAAAAATAAATACATGTTTACATCCTGCACATTCTCAAATATGACAAGTAGAATATCCACGCAAATTCCCCACTCCGTCCCACGATTTCCACACTTTAACGGGGCCTTCTCCAAACAATCCCCATTACCTCTTTTTAAACCAGTCAAACAGCTCCAGTCTCTCGGCTCGGCGTGTGTGTGTGTGTGCGTGCGTGTGTCTGCAGCCTCGCTCCCAGCCAGAATGGAGGCATCATTTATAAGCCGCAGACTGTGTATGAAGTGGGAGAAGTCGCCGAGTATGAAATTCTTTCCCTTGCCTTCCTCCTACGCGTAGTTTTACACTTCTGAGGGGCTGCGAGGCTCCAGCGCTGTTTTGCTTCTCATTCCTCTCGCAGGCCGTTTACAACCATAACATTTGCGGTCATAAATTCTGCCGCGGTCCACACTGACAGGTGCAATTGTTATGCACGCCGCGCACTGCGCCTCCTCAAGCCACCAACATACAGTACAGCCGGGGCCCTTTGATATTTGTGTTTTAGTTAAAACACTGACGTGATTTCTCTGTTAGGTTCCTGAAAACAAAATGGAGCTGCTGTGTAGAAAATATAGACTCGAATTTTCTTTTTGCTGATTTCTGTTTGTAAACATTTTTTTTTTAAATGAATGGGGCCACCAAAGGGAAACAGACCATCCAGCCAAAATATATTGGGTTGGGGCATGCGTAAAATCTAATGAAATATCATATTTACCTCTCACCCCCACCCACCAACCCAATCTCTCTCTCTCTCTCTCCCTCTCTCCCTCTCTCTGTCACCCCCCCCCCCTCTCTCACACTCACACACACTCACAGCTATCACCTGCATTTCTGATACCAACATTAACAACAACCAGTGAAGGGTTTTCAGTATTTAGCTATATCTCCTATGCAGTAATCATGTGATCCAACATGCATGCGCCCCAGCCTTGGTGGGCCATATATTTCTGCTGCGGGGGAACAATGAATGACGGGCTTTGTCAGGCCGTGTGATTAGTGAAAGGGGTATTGTGTGTATGCGTGTGTCAAACGCTGATTCAGCTTATTTCTAAGGGACTCCCAAAGCCTCCCAGAGGGTCATTTCGGTGCAAGTTAAACTTTAACTGTTTTGTGCCATATAGGAGTCATGTGGACGGCTCTTGATTCTTTTGGTGGGCTGCTTGAAAAAACTGTGATGTGACACTGTTAGAGACAGTTGGTATAGGCCTGTAATGTCTGCAGCCTGAGTCTGGGCCTGGGCCCAGCAGAGGCAGTCTCCTGTGAATTGGTTTATTTAAAACCTCTACTATAAGGACTGATGTAATGTAAGGGAAGGCGCATGTATAATGAATATAGGCCTCATCCATGAGTACCCACACGAGTCTGATGTATTTCTCTTTATAGGTCACAGACTGGAGCAACGGTGGGAAACACCAATCACGTGAATAAACAACACCCATGCCATTGGATAGAGCTGCACTGGCTTATTGGCTTTGAATCTACAAAATGCAGAAAGCAACATATTACGATAACTCTGGACTTTTTGGAAGCTACACCTATCCCAAACCAGACTCTTACAACTATGGCCCCGCACACCAGTCGTACCCTTCTTCCAACATTGAGAGTGACTACCAGGGCCCAGTGTGTCCCATCCAGACCCCTGCTGTCCGGCCTCCAACTCTCAAAGACAGTGACCTGAACGGAGACTGCATGCGGCAAAGCAGCAGTCAAAGCAACAGCAGCAGTAGCCAGGCCACGAGTATTGGGGAGCCGCCGGCACCACCACTGTCAGCGTCCTCCCCCAGCTCCAACAGCCCCACGCCCCAGAAGAAGAAATCCTCATCAGGTGGCGGCTCCAGCTCTGCCACACCAGTCCTCACCAAGCAGATCTTCCCCTGGATGAAGGAGACCCGGCAGAATGCAAAGAAGGGCTCCAATGGCTCCTCTGCAGGTAGAGGTCATGATGGAGGAGTGTGTGGGTGCATGAGTGTGTGTGCATGGGGGGGGGGGGGGGGGGGTGACCTATTGTGACCTGGCCTAGTTGTGCATAAAGTTTATGAAGTGGTTTTATTATGGTTCATAAGATGCACATGTGTTGCCTTGCAGGTGGCGAGCTGAGTGATGAGAAGAGCCCCCCTGGACCTGCATCCAAACGGGTCAGAACTGCGTACACCAGCGCGCAGCTCGTGGAGCTGGAGAAGGAGTTTCACTTTAACCGCTACCTGTGTCGCCCCCGGAGAGTGGAGATGGCGAATCTGTTGAATCTCACGGAGCGCCAAATAAAGATCTGGTTTCAGAACCGGAGGATGAAATACAAAAAGGACCAGAAGTCTAAAGGGCTGGCGCACTCTCCCCTGGGACACTCCCCGGACAGAAGCCCGCCGCTCAGCGGCCCCAATCACATTGGATACTCTGGGCAGCTCCAGAACGTGAACAGCCTCAGCTATGACGCACCCTCGCCCCCGTCCTTTGCCAAGCCCCAGCAGAACATGTACGGCTTGGCGGCGTACACGGCGCCCTTGGGCGGTTGCATCCCGCAGCAGAAGAGGTACCCGGGCTCTGAGTACGAACACCACGGCATGCAGAGCAACGGCTTTGCCAACGCCAATTTGCAAGGCAGCCCCGTGTACGTGGGTGGGAACTTTGTTGATTCCATGCCAGCCTCGGGCCCCATGTTCAACCTCGGCCATCTCCCCCACCCGTCATCCACCAGTGTGGACTACAGCTGTGCCGCTCAGATCCCGGGAAACCACCACCACGGACCCTGTGATCCCCATCCCACGTACACAGACCTCACCTCTCACCAAGCGTCTCAGGGAAGGATGCAGGAAGCGCCTAAACTCACACATTTGTAATATGTGGTCTCTCTCTGTGTGTGTATGCGTGCGTGCGTGTGCGTATGTGTGTGTTCGTGTGTGTGTGTGTGCCAAAATTACGTTGCGCTCTTTTTATTACCTCACTAGTCTAATAACTGCACTCCAAGCGAGTTGTGTGTATTATTACAGTATTATTGATATTACTATTAATGCTATTGTGTAATTATTTTCTAAATACTACAGCTTTGTCCATTTCTCTTGAGTATTTGGGGATGCGCAGATGAGGCACACATGCCTGGTTGTCAGTTGTTAATCTTTTTTGTTTTCTCTCAAGTGCAATGCGCAGATTTGTTTGACTGAGTATTTTGTTCTCGCCGTTACTTGAAGGTAAGTCTTGTAGAATCATGAAAAGTAGAAGAAGCTCATCACTAGAGAGAAAGAGACAAAGAGAGAGTTAAAGACTCTTTGGGACATTTTTCTGTCTGTTTTTCCAGGATCTCACTCCTATTTATTTATTTTCTATTATGCTGCATAATCTTTTCATACTAGCATAGTATAGCCTATTTATTATTTAAATCCTTTTGTATTGCACATTATTTATCGTTTTATATGCGAGTATTTATAAGTGTGTGGGGACTTTTTTGGACATGATCAGTGCACTTGGAATTGTTGGTAAAACAGGGTTTGGAGAAAAGAATGCTTTGACTCGCAGTGTATTGTTGCAAAAAAAAGAGAGCATTTCTAATTGTAAATCTGGGATAAATGGGACATTTTTATAGTGTATAAACACCACTATACAGTATGTCCATGGTTAATCTTGTTGTCAAACCTTAAGCAAAACGTAGACTATCGAAGTATCAAATATTATTATACACACCAGCATGTCATTATTTTTGTGTAGTCATTGCTATGTTTGATTTCGTCTTCCATTGTTATTCCATTGAGTTGGATTACCCATAAATTTACCTAATGATATCGAAATGTTATATTTTATTGTGTTTAACATTTTGTAAATAAAGTGCTGAAACTTGTCTTATTTTGTTATTGCATTTTGTGGATCATTCTTATTTTGATATTCACACGCCCTGCAGCCTGGAGCACGCACGCTCACCCACTGCCTGTGTGTGTGATGATTTGAATTCGTCCCTCAGTGGAGCTGTCAGGTTAACAGTATAGAGAGGAGGCGTATTGACTCACAGCTCCACTGTACGGTCCAAACATTGGGAGCCAATCGATAATTAGACACCGTGATATCTAAGACTCATCAGGCGGCTCCAATGCAAAGTGCATTTCAGCAAAAAATAAAGGCCTCTGGAGCTTATTGATATTGTATTGGTGTGTGAGGGGAAGTGAGCTTATTGCACCTTTCACGTGTCACATCATTGTTTTTAGACCTGGCCACACGATTATCAGAATAAGCCCAATCACTGCAGACTGGTTAAATTGATCGCTGCAGAATAATATTAAAAAAATAATAATAATACAGTGGAAATAAAAACATGCCCCTTCCTTGATGGCTATTCAGAGCAGATTATTGGTAATAAAAGTATAGAGGAGTAAAAAAAAAAAAAGAAAAAAGAAAAAAAGGAGGTGGTTCTTTGACACTGGAAATGATGCAACGATGGATGGAGGCCCGTGCGTGTGCGCGTGCGTGCGCGCGCAGTTCATCCTTTATTGCTCCTGGAGAGCCATTTCAAAGCTCATTAATCAAAAACTCGTCGCTTTCAGACTCCTCGCTGATCTCTCCTCCTCGTGAACAAAGCATTTGCATTCCACATCCAAAGCAAAGCGAGCAGCCCCCCCCAACAAAATCTGTAATGGTGGAGGGGGGAAGCTGCAGGGAGAAGAGTCCCAACTGCTTTCGCATTTCATTTTTTTTTTATCATTATTTCCTGCAGGTGATGTATCAGAGAATTTAAGAGCGCATCAGGGCAAATGAAAACTCGTGTCACATGGAATCATCAGCAGGTCCCACACAGCCACAGAGGTCCAGAGACTAAACAATAAAAGCCTGCAGCCGTGTGAAGTGAGTGTGTGTCTCAGCAGGCAGGTTTTTATCCCAAATACTCCACTTTACTTTCTTCCATGATCAGATCCAGTCCGGATGGTTTGGGCTACAAGCTTCTACAGATCATCTCAGTGTTCAGGTTGGCGGCCATTTTAATCCTGGCTGAGCTCTTTCTCTCTTCTCCCCCACTGCTGCTCCCTGCGCTGCAGGTACTGAGCCCCTGAAAGCAGTTTTAAAAATGAAAACATATTCAAAATAACATATTTTGCCCCAAAACAAACTGAACATAAATCCGATTCTGGTGATAAACTATTATTCTTTGATCCGCATCATTTTAGCATAAAAAAAATAATTGGGATTAATAGAATAAATGAAATTAAAAGGGAAACAAGTCAAGCTATTTAATATAATAAAATACAAACAATACGCTTTATTTATAACACTTTTCTAAACAATGTTATGAATCAAAATAAAAACCAGACACTTGACGGCCACGAGATAAAACAATAAAATAAAACGTCTTTCTGCAGGAGATGGTCTAACTTCAAAATCTGAACATATGAAGAAATAATGAATGTACTATATTCTATTATTATGTATTTAATTGGCTGTATATGTATTTACATTATTTCCTCGTAATATAGCCTTTAACTCTGACATATGATAACCAGATATTTTGGACAAATGCACCATCAACATAGGAAAAAATCTAGAAAAACGTGGCGCCTCAGAAGCATCAATTGGAGCGAATTGATTTCTAGATTTGATCTTAACTCTGCTAAACTGGAAATGTGTAGCTGAGATCACATTCAGTAATAATACACACAATAAAGAGTCTGTGTAAAGTTTCTATGAAACTACATTCATGGATCTGTTTTTTTAAGTCAAATTTTTGCATGTATGAAACAATCTTGTTTCTGTTGCTGAATAATGTCAACTTTATATAAAATATTGAAATGGATCAGGCTACTTCCTGAATGATAGTCAGCCTGGTGCTTTGTTGGAGCAGCTGGGAGCTCATTTATTGTCCCTGATTGGATAAAAGCAGAGGAGACCACGCCTGCTCAGTGGAGGCTAATGTTTACATGTGGGGAAGTGTATAGTCCTAGTGTGGGATCACTATTAATGAGAACAAGGCACAATCTCCGCACAGGACACGCGAGGACAATCCCTATTTTAATCCACATTTTTTTTTATTTTTGACAGGTAGAGGTGTGAGTTGAGGGACAGAGAGTCTGGAGAGGATCTTTCTTTCAGAGACTCTCATGTAGAAGTAAGGAGGAAGAGTCATGGCTGCTTCTTGTTGTCTGTAGATCTTAAAAGGCTGAACTGGGACTGCACCAACATGTTGCAGCCCTGGAAGAAAGTTGGCGGATGTGCACGTCGTCTTCGTCATATCGCGATGGTTCCTCCGTGCGTAAGTGAGCAGCAGCTCTCATCTCCATCCCAGGAGGGCTTTTATGTTTTACGCGCGCTGACTCCAGAGACAACAGGGAGCTTTCAGCTGAGAAAAGGTTTTACACAGAGCCTATGTGTATTTATATTTATATTTTCTATACTTTAAATTCTTCTCTGAACCCGAACCGAACACAGTTATTGTGGATTATCTTCGGATCAAGACTGAGCAGAGGAAGGATTTTTTTATGGCATAAAGTCAAAAGGACATGACCCATAGTTAACGGGTTTAAGAGCTGAGGAGCAGAAGAAGTGAGATGAAATGGGCCTGAAGGTCTGATTTGTTTTTTAAACAGCAACTCATTCATTTTCTGTGATAGAGAAATGATTTGTGACTTCTACTGTCTTAAACATGATGGAAAGCTCTAACTGAAGCATATGTTACTGTAATGTGCAGGATTAATTGGTGGTGTGATTTTAATGTTTCTAAAATTAAACTACAAATATTATTTTATTGTAGGATCCAGCCTCATTTACCTTGAACTGACTAAAATACTTGTTGCAAATTTTGTGTGATAACAGAAAGCTATCAATTGATTTTACTGTTGTATTTAAATGTATTTTTAATTAATTCACCTGATTCACTCATCAGATAATACAAATATGCTATTTTTAATGTTATTAAACCTATTGTTCTAGAGCCATTCTGTGATTTAAAATGTTCTAAATAAAATTGCCAGTGACCTCATTTTGTATTTTTATGTATGTTGATAAAAGAGAATGTATCAATATCTGAAAAGCAATATTTTTCTAAATAAATGACTTAATTTGATGCTCGTTCTCTCACTATTTTTCTTATTCAAACTATTCATTCACAATACAGGAGAAGCCTTTGTGTTTCTATAGTAAAGAATATGTCATTTCTCCCCTCACAGTATCCACACATCTACAAACAGTGCTCATTCTATATAAAGTGTTTATATGACTGGTTTTACATCCCAGATTTTCTTGCTTCAGTCCCTTAAACTGGCAGCCAGGATTTCATCTCTTCCTCCCCCACACAGTGCTGCAGTTTGGTGATGTTCAGGGATTCTTTAGTATCAGACGAGAGGAGGAAAAATGATCTGTACCACACACCCTGAGCATCTGTAAACACTGACAGAGGATGTGAATGTTAGAGGACACCGTTGTCACAAGTCCTTCCTGTTCTCCGGCCTCTGCTGTCATTAAGGATTCACCACACACACAGTGTGGAGGTGAGTGAGCAGAGGAGGCGCACACTGGGCTTGTGGTGCAGGGGACAGGGGCATCTGTGTTGTCTGCCAACTCGGTCTGCACTGTATGTTATGTGCACAATCACTGCGTGGCTTACATCACCATGTTATTAATGCAAAATCATCCCTGAATGGTCGGAAAATAGATTGATAAACGTGAAAACCCTGAAATAAGACTGCAGCACTCCAATCAGGAATGACCGACTGGTGCACAGTTGCTTTCCATTTTTGCAAAATCCACATCTGAAGCCCATAAAATCTTGAAATACTATTTTCCCTGTCAGCTCCTTCTCTCCTCTTCTCCTCGGCTGCTGACAGAAATGGATTCCCCATGCACAAAGCGTAGGTGGCCTTTGTTTTGCTCACCCATGGGAGCCCACTGCCACAACAGCCGTCTTAGTGTTTTCAAATCAGAACATGCAAAAAAAAAAAAAAAAATGAGGGGAGCTGAAGAAAGATGAGAATTGATGTGAGACTGGAACTGATGTGATACATTCATTTCTGTGGTGCGGCTAAAGTGTTGCTGATTCATAAAACATTTCAACTTTGAGAAAACCACGCAGCCAAACCGCCAAGAATAACAGTAGCCGAGGACCCCCACATTGATCATGCATGTTGTCACAGAAACTGATGTGCGTGGATTTATCGCAGCTCTTATGTGTTAGTGATATTGATATAATTGTAACTATAATAAATGACTCGCTCCTCTGGGTATGATTTAGAGGGCTTGGCCAAAAGGCTCCTCTCCTCCTTCCTTCCTCCGTGTGAAAGATGGCTCAGTGATGTGAGGAAACCTGAAGTAACTCATACATTACCCGAGCCTTGACTACAATGCACTGGGTAGTCTATATCAAAAAGTATTAGTGCCTCAACCTTCTTCTGATGCTCATATGGATTTCTTTCACAGCATTTTCTGTATGAAATTATGAGTGAATAAATTGCATCTTCATTTATCTTCGAAAAACCCTTCTGTGCTGACTGCGATACTCAGCTCTCAGCACTTTACATAATTATATTAGTCTTCTGCTACACCACGAAATTGATTGCCCAGGAAAATGAACCTGGCTTTGCTATAAATTACACCTATGGATCATAAGAAATGTGTTATTTTGTTTAAAATAGTACCTAATATAATTAGAGCTCTAATTCATGGCAAGCTACAAGTGTGCCTATTAGAGTAACAGGGTTTGGAATTTAATCTGTCTGCTGGATAAAGAATGATCCCGTGTGGTTTTCATTTGTAATCCCAGACACATTATTTCAGTAAAATAGTCTATGACTTTTAGATATGAGAGATGGATTGTTGAATGAATAACTATATTCATATAACTTTCAGTATCAAAGTTAACAATTCAACCATGGAAGGAAGTTTCAATGCTGGTCCCAAGGCCTATAACTTTTCTTTGTACATTGAAACAGACTCTGGCTTCTGGTGTAATGCAGATCTCTATTAGTGTAAACGCACAGGATCTGCAGGAAGATTTACTGCGGATAACAGAAAGTAAAAAATATTGTAAAGACAAGAAAACTCAAGTTTTTACGAAAAAAGTAAAGCACCAGAGTTCATGTGAAATCCACGTAATCGTGAGTCAGGAGGTTTGGGGACACGTGACCTATGAGCTTCTCTCTCTCTCTGCTGTAAAAAACAAAAAAACATGGAGGACATTAATTTGATTCGTAACAGGAAGACCTTTATTGGGATAGTGACCATGTTCCCATTTTCCAAAGTTTTGAATGGTTCTTGAAGGTCAGTGAATGTCTATATCATAGAGGAATATCAATATATCAAGAGTTATACTGATGTCAAGATATCAAATCAATACTCATTGATTTTGATCTTATGAAATACTAAATATCACCAGACCTATCCTCAAACTTTCACATCAAAGAAGAGAAATTCAGCTTGGTCATGTCTTGCATCACATTTTAACAGTACAACTGTATTTGGTGTATTATGACTTGTATTACTATCATTTTCATTAATTGTAATGTAACAATGGTTGAGGTTGAAGGTTCAGCCTATTGCATTGTGTAAGCACAGTGAGGAGGTATAACACATAATTGATCATGTAAAATGCTTTGTTGTTTTTCAAGTGTTTGTCAGTTTTCTGCTCATGAAGAAGAGTTTAATACCAAAACCTTCACTCAGCAACAAAAAACTGAAAAAGTCTAACAATATCAACTCACATTTATAACTTGATATAATTTCTGGCCATATCGCCGAGACGTAGTTTTACATCTTTTGTGTATTCATTGAAATCATAGTTACTTCTTTTGTCTTCCTTAGAGAGTCAAGATACAAATTTCAACTCCAATTTTCAAGTAGCAGATGGGTGAGTAGGGTAAAGAGAACAATATTTCTTGAAATTATTGCTCCTATAATAGGATAAAGCACCATTTATTTACTATCCAATGAAAATTATGTTTTTTGTTCTTCACAGATTACACTTATGATTCGGAACACTTGATAATTAATCATGTTTCTGGACAACAAATGCAAACAGTTTCCAATTCCTTTTAAAATCTTCACTCTAGGTCTTGAATCTCCGTTTTCTAAGCTACAATGTGAAGCCACATTTCTCAATTCCGAGGAGCATTTCCTCCCTCCATTGTTCTCCTTACCTTCAGACCCCTGCATTACAATCTGAAATCCAAGAGCACCGTGGCAGCGTGCAGGGTTAAGTAATTCTGCACCACTGAGGAAGACATTTGATTTCATTTGTAGCATGTCTTGCAGTGGGTGGAGGTGAGCCCACCTTTGGCTGCAGGAGGAGTGAAGCGGCACACATATCTAGTGTTGGGAGACACAAAATTGACAATGCATTTATCTTTGAATAATGTAAATGTCCTGAGAATACGGTGGCAGTGGTCCTGGTGTGTCCGCTGAGGGCGCGGGGCTGTCAGACTCGCAGCTCTCTGGCTCTGCTGCGGCATAATGTGGCCTCCGGCTCCCCTGGAGCATCCCGCTGCTCTGCAACGCTTTGCCTCAGGCCCACATTCCTGCTTCGGCACACTGCTCTAGCTCCCCACTTAATTTACACTCCAGTAGGAGAGGGAGTTAATGCAGAAAACCCTGCCAAGAAGAATCGTGTCTGCTCCCCCTCTTCAGAGGTGAGGTAGTTTAGAGCACGATATATTGAACAGAGGTGTGGAAGGTGATGGTGTTTCTCCAACACATCCTGTCTGCTCGTCTGATCCACAATTTGAACACCACATAAACAATATCATCAGACAACTGTGTGATGAGAATACACTGTACCAGTGTTTGAATTGCCTCCATTATCTTAAGTAGCCGGGATGTAACTTAAATGCTGCTATGAATACCGTGAGTTATTGTGTCCAAGAAATGTGCAGCTTGGAGACTAAAACATGTATTGTTTAAAATGGATGGTTCCTGGCAGGCTGACAGTGTTGTTCAGTGAAGCAAAGTGCCAGTAAATTGTTTGTCTTCTGCAGTGCTGCCCTATAATTCTTCTGGGAACCAATGGCATTGTGTTTGCCAAAGAGAATAATGATAGATGGGATAAAATCAAACTAAAGGATTTTGGGATGCACTCTGACCACCAGGCATCATCTGAATACATTTGTGATGCTGGCAATTCTTATCCCTGCGTTTTGTCCTGCGTCTCAAAGGAACAACTGATTTTATAAAGATGTGTGATGTGCAAGTTATGATTAATATCAATTTCATTACATTTTGTTGCACAACCAATCCCGTTTATGTCTGTTTAATGCATGCACTGATGAATAAGTAATCCTCATGCAGTGACAGCGTTCTGCAGCATCTGTCCTGGACTCTATATGCTGGATGCAACAGTGCGTGTTATGCCGCATAAAGCGCCGGCTCGTAATGTCTCCAGTTCAGAGGCACAAATGTAAATGTGCAATCTGCTTGTTCAAGTGTCCTGTTGGCCCAACAACAGGAGCACGTCCCCATCTGTTCTCTCACTGGAGTGCCCAGACAATACATTTCCCCCGCCAGACCTTCCCATTTGCTGGAGCAGAGGTTTCCCAGCCATTTCTAAGGTTACAGGGAGGGTAAGTGCCTCTACCATGTGCTCACAGTTCTCTGGTCGGAACATGTGAGTCCTTATTAGCAGGTAAAGTTCGTCAAAACATTTTTCTGATGCTGAGTAATATGTAAATGTGCTGTCTTTGGCTTTCGGGCTGTTTTTTGTTGCTGTTGCTGCAGTTCTACGGGAAAGACGAGCGCGGCTGTCAGTGGACTGTGATTTGTTGCAAGCCCAGCCTTGCCAACTGTGAGGCACTGAGGTGTGACCACAGAGATGCCTAACATCTCCAGTTGCCTCGGGGCCAGCCAGTCAATTACACAATACTGTCTACCCCGAGCAATGACATGTGCTCAATAATGGACCAAAGGCAAAGAGGAAAACACACCTCAGAACAGTTTATACAAGCGGCCACACCATAATTAGAAAAGTGTTAGTCAAATACTTTCTCATTATGTTATATTGTGCTGTGGTCTGTTGTGAAAATGCATGGATTGCTGTCTGTGTGAGCATCTGCTTGCGGCATAGTGCAATTTTGTGTCGGTGCAGTTACACACACACACAACAGTTGGTTGTACTTGTACTTGCATTTATATGTTTTCATCAGTTTTCCTCAGAAGAAGAACATTTGGTTATTTCTGGACCACAGCTGTTTATGAAGACCATGTGTGTGGAAACTCTGAGAGGGTCCTCGTTCAAAGAACTCTGCCTCTCCTTTGTGAGGGACTTTATCGTGTAGATGCAGATGTGCTTTTTGTTCGAACCTTGCACCTCATCCATTACCCCTGGCCTGCCACAGAGATAGTGGAGAGTGAATCCATTCAAAGGGACCATGACAGAGCCTGCTGCTCAACTGAACTTTCCATGAACTAGGCTCAACAGTGGGATCCATGCATCAAAAAAATAAGTAATTTCTCTTTGCTGCTCTGGCCTGTGTTTCATACAGATTGCTACTATCAACACGTCCGGCATCCTCATGTATCAATCTGTCAATCTGATATTCGTTTGAGCACTGTATCTGTCTCAGAGGATCCTGGTGGGTAGAGAACAAGAGCGAGCTGGGAATCTCTGGCTATCTTGTCTTGTTGGATCAAGATTTCACCAAACAGACTTTACAGATATATATAAAAAATATACAGACAATGGAACACAGTGGTGTCAGTGACATGGAAACTGCTGTTTTTTAAGTTTACATTTGAAAACTGAAGCTAAAATCGTTACCTACTCAAGCAA
The DNA here is from genome assembly GCA_026259375.1 of Verasper variegatus. Taxonomy (NCBI): domain Eukaryota; kingdom Metazoa; phylum Chordata; class Actinopteri; order Pleuronectiformes; family Pleuronectidae; genus Verasper; species Verasper variegatus. The sequence continues at coordinate 12,214,151 of CM048052.1, forward strand.
GATACATTGTTCTTTAATCACTTTTATTTAAAGTGTTTTGTATTAGTCTTTCTCCATATAAAATACTACATGAAAAAAAAATCTCCTTGCATTGCTAAATACAAATGCATGTAATTGCTGTCTTCCCCCTTATATGAGATCCGCATGCTACGGGCATGGCCTTCGTAAACTGAGTAGACCACAAAGGCCAAGCCAAAATGAGATTATCTGGATTACTGAGGATTTCCTGTTTACGTCATTGGGGCCTTTTCCTGCTCTTACCGCTGTACCGTTAGCTACTTGGAACTGCTGCCGCTTAAAGCAGCTGGTCCACCCACATAGCAAAAATAGCTAGCTTCACCGACAGCATGCGATAGGTGATAGGTTGGCCCAAGAAGGATCCACCCATTGGCTGGGAATGGGAAGATGAAATGGGACATGCAGCCTCATCGCTCCACTCTGTCGCTCCCCATGTATCCCCTCAAGGATCCGGCTCCTGAATTGTGACACAGCTCGAATATCCCTTCTAACACTAACCATTATTGTGGGAATGGGTTACATCCATCCATTCATTATCTATACCACTTAGCGTTCGAGTGTGAGCTGGAGCCAATCCCAGCTGACTTTGGTCAATTTAGTCAATGTGATACATGTTGTTCCAAAAAGAGAACTTTGGAAATTGGCTTAAATAGCATAATGGAATTTTGTAGTATTACTAGAATATTGTATGTGTCAAATATATAATCTATATATTAACCTTTAGTGAATAGTCATTTAAAGTGAAAACTTTGTAGAAAAGGTGCAGAACAAAAACACCCTGTGGCAACAGACTGTTGCTAGGCAACTTACATTTTAAATTCACCAGGGTGAAAAGACATTTACTTCTGTTCTACTGCACGATCAACCATTCAGATTAGTGCATCACATCAGAGCTGCAGAATTTTGACTGGTGGCATTTTAGAGAATAAATTGACAGCAGCATAAAACTAAATAACAGTAGAGGACTATGCATTTTTAAGCAACTCACTTTACTTTCTAATATTACTGATATTTCATTACTATCAGAAGTTCATGACATGGCATATTTTATTATCTGGATTTTTCATATGGTTGCAAAGTGCTTTTTAAAAACATGCAGAGGAACCTTTTTTAACTAATCAGTGCAAATAAATGGCTGATATGTTGACTGTCATTATATTTCACGGCTGAAATTGCTCCGTGCTTCCTTTATTAGAAATTGCTCATGTGTGAGAGCAAGATAAAGGAAACTGAAAGGTTGACATTTGCAGTACAAACAAAAATGCTTTTTTCGCCTGCTCAGTAATGGTATTGAGACGGTGGCACTATTGACACAGACCTTGGGTTCGCTACATGAAAAGTCAGTGGACACAATTTAATTTCTGTCAGCAGTCAGGCTCCACAGCCACAATGGATTTCTCTTTATGCCCCAGCCTCTGACTCACCGAGCATCTGTGTGAGCGGGAAACACAGATTCTGCGGAACGCTCCTCCACCCACTGCCTCTGCCCTTAAGGTGCATTTCATCCACATAGAAAATGAAGTTATATTTGAACTTCGACCAATAGTCTTACTTGCCCAGGGGGAAGCTCTGTAAGGAGCTCGCCTTAGTATGACCAGGCAGCAGAGACCGCCAAGTGCAGCCCAAGTTCATCAATCTCCTTCTGTTCCACCCAATCTCAAATGACTGCACACATGACATAACCATCCTCTGCCTCTGAAGTTTTACTAATATAAAATATAAAAAAATGGTAGAAATGATTATAAAACCCCAGTTTTTCTTGGTTGCTTTACCTATTAGTGTAAATGCCTCCAGGTCTTTATACCTATTGCTGCAATATCTTAGACAAGTCATCAAATTTCCACATGGTTTTACATCTCTTGTCCTGAAGCCACATGTTGATGGTTTGGATTAAGTCCAGAAGGCTGCGTGTATAAAGCTCTCTGGTGAAAAATGGATTGCTGACAACCTGGGAGCAGTAACTGCTACTGTTTCCGATCCTAATGGGACAGTATGTCGCAGGGCAGCGTGTTCAAGGTTTTATGGGTACTGTCTGACTGACAGGAAAATAAAGAACATTCGCAATTTTATCCTGAACAAGCACCAACATAAGATGTGTTTAGTCGAGGGGTGGAGTGACTAACTAATGTTTCTCTCATAGTTAATATATGCACGGAGCTTGGGTTTATAATACTTTGTCTCATTAAGCACATCACACCCTGTGTGTTCACAATCCGACCTGTTTACAATATGAAAATGCATGATCAACAATTTCATAATGGTTTATTTTATTTAAAGCTGCCATTATGAATACTTTATATGAACAATGATGTGAACATGTGATGTGAAGGGGGTCACTTGTGTTGACAAACCCATGTGCAATTACAAACTGCAGTTCCCCTCAGCTCCACTAAATCAACCTCCAGCTCTTTGTTTTGTTTTCATATCTCGTGACTTTAATGTTCATCGTGGTTTACAGAGGCAGAAAACAGCTGTATCCAGTGAAATACCTCTGATGAACCCATTGTAAACTAGCTGACCGGCATCAGTTCACTGTTTTAATTTCAGGTGCCTATTCGTGCGATTCAAAGAGACACTCACAGAATTTGTTGTCGCCCTTTAGTTGCTCAGCAGCATTTCCTCCCTCTCTCTGTCCTCTGCGTTTTTTTGACCAGGTCACGTGATGTGGGAAAGCGACCTAAGAGATGGTGCGCTCTCTGAGATCATTTGTCTTAATTAAATTTTAATGAAATGTGGCTCTCTGTACTATTGTGTCTTGCAGCTCATAAATGAAACATTGTGCTTTGTGGCATCGCTCACACAGTTCCCCTTATATACGTTGTTCATTTTAGCCTGCTGCAACAAATACCAAAGCCATGTGAAAGGCTCAATCAATACTTTTAAAAATACTGCTGGCTCCATTTAATGAAGCTTTTCAAGTCAAGGATTTTTTAGGACCCCTGCATTGTTGAAGTATTGACTTATGTATTTTGAGAAATACAGTATGTGTTTTTGCAGACTTCAAACGACTCCTCATGTTGCCCCAGTGTGTCAACTGTGTTATTGAGCAGTCCAAATCCTCTTTAAGCTTGTGGGACAGAGGCCATGCTCATTCTTTCCAGTAATGACACGGGTGTGAAAATGTGACCAAGCCAAAAGCAGCCTTCTTAGGAGGCCGCATTCATAGACCAACTGTGTCACAGTGGCAAAGCTGTCATTCAAATGGGGCAAACAAATACGTCCCTTCATCGTGTGGATCCTTCTCTGTGCCAACACATCCCAGGATTCAAGCTGTTTTTCAAGGAGATTATGGCGGCGGCATGCGACGACACCAAAACATGTGGTGCCAATGTTTTTAAATGTAAGTATCAGGTTTCAGCTCAACCAAACAGCTGATGGTACATTAAAAACCAAGGGGCATTAAAACGTTCTTGCCGTGTGCCAACTGCAGATCGGTTGCTAGGTGACAACAGTAGGGACGGGACAAGCGGGTGACACAAATCCTTCATAGACCAGAACGTCTCCTTTCTATTCCTTTGAGAGCTGAGTAGAATGTGTCATCCAATGGAGCCGCTATACGCTGCATTGGGACACAGCTTACATCCTTAGTTCTGTTTCACCAGTAAAGGTTTGTTCAACATGCTGAATGACTCCACTCAAGAGTCTTCTGATGAAACCTGTTGGCATTTGATTATGTCAGCCAATGTAACTTGCAAACATTCAAGCTCGCACAAAGAAAAGCTATTAAAAGATAGATATTAGCATCGCAGTTCTGGATTATAATGAGGTTTTCTCAGTCATGAGTGATGAAGAAACTCTAATTTGAATGTACAACACCTCACACTGTTACTATTATTTGTGGTTCTTTAATAAATGCTAAGAAAGTTTATCAGGCTCTGCGATCAATACTCAGGTGATCAATTTAACAGGAGTTTCACAGTTTGTGTCACAGTGTCTGACTTGGTGACAGTTGATAAAAGGGGGAGATTTATGGCTCTGGACGGGAAATGCATCACGTTACGGAGAAAAATCACAAACAGGTGTGCAGAGTCTCTCATCGTGATCCTGATGAAGAAACCATTTCACATCCTGCACCAATGCACTTTATTATGAGCGATGCTTCACCTTCACAAGAGACATAAATATGTAGGCTCTTTGTGTGTTTCGAGTGTTAACCGCAGGGTTTTCCTTCATGCTAACGTTACTTACGTGAAGGGAAAGCTTCTCTTTGAATTCTCACCTCCTGTAAAGATGGCTGTGCAGTCTGGATTAGCACTGCTGCTGATAGTCCTATTCATAAGTCAGGGTAGTAGCCGGATCTGGACGGGGTAAAATATAAGTGGAGAAAAGGAAATGCAAGGACAGGTGGTGCACACAAATGTACCTCTAAACTGCTTTTAAGACAATTATTTTCATTTGTAGATATAAGGGATGCAGAGCTGTTTAAGCAGTTTCTTTTATCAATAATCCACCACATTAATGGTCTGTAAATTTATGAAGCACAGGGGTCTTTTTTCCATAAAAAAAAACTGCTTTGAAGTAACCCATATGAAACATATGGCTACTAAAACTGTGCCCATCAATCTGTACAACTCATCCTCCTTCTGCAGGGAGGACCACGGCTAATTTTAGCAATAATTCTTACAACATACACAATAGAAGTGCAATAATATAGATATTTTCTTTGTGCGCATAATTACTATTTGAGTGCAGTATGTTTAAAATGCCGTGCAATATTCCAAATTCCTTTTATCATTACTACTTGCTGCCACTTTTGTATTCGTTTTCTAAAGTCTAATGTAACTTTTTATTCTCATTTCTTTTGTTATTTCTATGAGGCACTGGCTCTGAATTACTTTGAATTAATGACTATATACTTAATATTTCTATTTCACTTATAAAACCCTTTATATTTTTATTTGAGACACATTTTGCACACCAACAATGAACAGGTGTGTAGCACTGAGTCTGGTCTTTGCACCACTTCCGGGTGGAGATCTTTCTGGAGGCACCTGGCTGTATCTGAATGAACACTTCCTGGTATGTGACGCCACAGAGTAATTTAAATATCTTAATTGTTCCCCGTGTCGACACCTATAAGCAGTTTTTATTTATTAGAGACTCCACCGTGAAGGAGGGGGAGACATCCTCTGTCCAGTTGTTACTGTTGGGACTCAGTGGTGAGTTCAAGCACACGTCTTTGCTAGCTTGTTGCTAGTCACTGAGTAGAAAGAAACTACACTTCCCAGGAAAACCAGCAAATGAGAATGACGTCTAATATTTTCACCGCACTTGAGTGCTTGTTGTTTCATTGATTTAATGCTCGAAATAGATGCTAAGCGCTAATGCTAAACGCTTGTGCTAATTGCTAAGCGCTAGCTCTAGGTGGTTGTGTGTGACAGTTTCTTTATACTAGTTTGGTTAGTGGAACATCAGTGTGGTGAAATATTAAAAGTCAATTCACTTAAATGAGTAGTAGTAGTAGGACGACAGTGTGATTCTACTTAGCTTGCTTGTTAAATTGTACATAAGTCGAACTGTTAAATGAATAGAAATAATGTATGTGGTTTATGGTTCTACAAAATACGTCTTTCAGTGTAAAACACACAACGTTGTTCTCGACGTAGTAAACGAAGTTCACGTGGTCTCATGCAGAAGAGAACAGAATAACTAACTGTTTTTTTTTCTTGTATTATTATTATTATTATTTGGAGATACTGGATTGAGTCTGGAGGATTCTGTGATGGTGAGTCCAGCCTGTCAGACAGAGGACGTGTGAGCAGTGTGTTCAACCGTGGGACAAGTCCATAGAAGACGTCCTGCTCGATTCATCTAATCCAACATCAGATAAGAACTCTATTAAATCTACCCAGGGAGTAGTAGTTATATTACTAGAACATTCAATTATATTGGATCATAGACTCATTTTGCTGTTTTTATTGTTTTATTTTATTTAAATTCCTTTCAGCAAGTTGTTGCTCGGTCCTTGAACCTAAGTAGATGTTAGCATCTCAGTTGCTCCCATTGGTTTCGACAAGAGGGGCTACATTAACAACTGACCTGTATTCACCATCAAATCTGACAAATTGAGGAATTTCAAGAAACATATTAACCTCACCCCCAACTCTGAGAAAAATTACAAAACATATTTTGGAAAAAAAAATGGACGAGGGGGTAAGAGGGGTTGTTTGTGTGAGTCAGGAGCTATTCAGTGACATCCTCAGGCCAGAGAGAAATGCAGAGTGATACAGAATCATGAGGCACCTATGTCATAGTGCTCTTTATAGCTGGTGCTCGTTCAGAATCCCCTGAAGTGGACACAGCGTGGTGGAAGACCGTGGGGGTCTCAGCTTTATCACTTTGAGCCATTGGCCCTGGCAAGCAGCAGTGATACCCAGAGCTGGAGCGCTCATGAAAAATTCCAATTGCAAATGTTCATAACAGTATGTTGCTATCAAGGGAGCGTCCTGCCATCTGCAACCGTTGTTGAGTCGTATGAGGATCTGAAGGAAGAGAATGCTGCTGGTTCCACAGCGACTGCACCAAATCTGAAATAAAATAATAATTGAGTAGTGTTTGCGAAAACGTCTCAATGAGCAAATCAGCGTGGATTTATTGACTCACTGTAGAATAAACTTTGGGAGATGTGGGCTACCCACCACTGATAAAGGGTGTTAATATTCCTTTTTTAATACTTTCTAAATGGTTGACTATAATGGCCTTGCCAGCTACCGGATGATTTAAAACAGATGGCATGAAATGCAGATTCTAATAACTTTTGCTGCTCATGCACCTATCCACTGATCTACTGCTTTAGAGCAGTGGTTAAACTGTTAAATGGAAATATGTGTCAGGCGTCTTATTGTACAATTTAATCACACAGTATTATCAATGACCGTTATTTAATGCACAAGGTATTCATATTTTCATATTCATCTATTTTACATGACAGATTACAAGCGTTTATGGACCAACAGTCACTCACTCTGACTCTGACTGTAGTTTTAAATTCATCGATTTAACCCGAGATGATGAATTCCGAGACTGAGGAACTTTTATGAGGTGCAAATTACAGGCGAGGGTCATTAGGGATGATTAGAGGTGATGTAATGAGTTTAATCCCTACCTTTGTCTAATATTGGGCTATTACCTTCTAAAGAGTGACTTGCTTTTTATGTTCTCGCCTTAGAGCCTTTAACACAAATTAGCTAAACTTAACTTGACCTCAATATCTCTGAGTTCTTGCTTTAATTTGCAGCTGATAGACCTTCAATGAATATCTGTGCACAGTAGCTGCTCGTGTCATGTACACTTTGTGTCTGGCTTTATAGATGTCATTATAGAGTACATTTTAGTGCGTTTGTTTCTGTCTAAACAAATCTGACTTGAGGTTTATTTGGCGATGGTTTATTTGCAGATTTAACTAACTAGGTAGCCATCTGAGATCATATTCAGCACCAAAAATTGGTTGCCCGTATAAAGCAGGTTGAACTGTTGTACCATTGCTATCAACTGCAATTCACAATCCGCAAAGAGCAATAGCTTCCACGAGTTATTCTGAGCAGTAAACGGTAAGTATCAGTGTTTTTAGTTCACATTTATTGAATTGTCATACAGTACGCAGCAGAATTCAGCATTTACAGCTGAAATCATTGAGATTGTATATTTTACATGCAAACGCTGATGGGTCTTTAGCTGCTTTCAGTCTTGTACTGTAGTCTAGACATTTTCCTGAAATTATCCAGAGGGCCTGTAGGCCAGAACGTAAATGTCCAAATCTCCTTCTATGTTCTTCATATGTGAAATCCAAAGTCTGGAAAATGTTTGGGGACAATTTTCTGCACATTTCTGCATGGAGTTCATGTCTGATAACGACTTTTGTCACTTGTTGAAATTACTTGATGCACAATAGGTTAATAGCAATAATGCATCATTAACAACAACTTGATGCAGACATATAAGCTCTGCTGGGCTGCTGTGAACCTGCAGCATGGTCAGTTGCCATGATTTATTTGAAAATCTGAGGGAGGACTTTGGAAAAACGGATAACTGTACATGACATTTCCATTCTCTATTGATATTGCTGTTATGTGTATATATATATTATTTTTTTTAACAATGTCTCAAAGGAGGTGGGACCTTCCACATCTGCCCTCTTTGAGTGTCTTGACACATGATGATATGGGTGGAGATTCTCTCTTTGAAGTGCCTCATTTGTGTCTTTCTTATGCACAGTGGCTGCAGAGAGGACCTTAGGAGCACTCGCTCACTTCTTTCATTTCATTTACTTCCAGGAAGGGTGAAGGGTAAAGCCACCGGTATGATGACACACGGTTACCAAACTCTCATTGTTTTTAAGGGACGCCTGCATGCGTCCACATTTCTCTTTAACTCTGAGCGCAGGGGGAAATTATAATTAATCTGTTAATGACAGTCGGGGCTGTCATAAGCTTGGGGAGTGCATAATAAATTGCTGTAATAAAAATTAAGATTGCATGCATCATTGAGGCCTTCAGAGGGTTTGTTTAATGTAGTTACAAAAATGGTAGCAGCTGATGTGGCGTCCACTGCTCTACCAGGAGAACGCTAATTTCTGAGTGACACTTAACCTGCTGTTGCTCAACCACGGCTGAGGGAGGTGAGGGGAAACCTAATGAGTTTTTCCATCGTCCCATTTTGAAAACCACTGAACTGGATGGCCTGGTTTGTTTCCGAAAGGCAAAAAAAAAGAAGAACTTTCAATGTTCATGGGAAATTAATTACACCATCTGAAAATCTAGTCAATTCAAAATTCAGCTAAAAGAATTCATTATGGTCCACAGCTCCGGACATTGAATAATTGGTCATCGTTTCCGAGGGCACAAACTTTAGACAAATCACCACATGCTCTGAAAAGTCATGTGAGGGTCAAAGGTTGAGTTGTTCACTTGTTCCTCTTCCCCTGAATTGGAACATGAAAGATGCAGCATCGTCTGTAACATGCACTCCGAGGGGCTCGACGTGGTTACAGCAGTAGAGGACTTCCTCCTCTTTGATGAGAGACAAAGCTTCCTCTGTGGTGCAGGCTCCCATTAGAGGAGAGCCCTCGACTTCTGCCCCGGAGGAACAAAAGAACAAGTCGTAAGCGTCCTTGCACATTAGAGGATTATCATTTCAGCTGATGTACGACTAGTGTTAGAGTGGCTCAACAAAGATACTCATTGAAGTGTCTTTACTTGCGTGGCCATCTTCATATAGGCTCTCCATCTGTTTCCTGTGTAGTCGCCAAGGCTGTGTCACTTCTTCTGGCCATTTCAACCAGAAATATTTGTCAAGGAGAAGACTTGGAACCTTATCTTTGGTGGTGTTGTTTGGGACACAAGGGGCCTCGTTTGGGTTTTTAGCCTGCGGGCAGGCTGCTATATTGCACTTGTAGCCTGACACCAGTTGACACAGCATAGTTGCCCAGGTCACCCTACAAAAACATTGCTCGCTCTCTGGACGAATCCACAGAACAATGGAGATATTTTTGTTGACGGACAGCCCATGGTGCTCTAATTGAGACTAAGCTCACTTAGCTGGAGTTTGTTCTGAAGTTTAAAGTAATGACATCCTTCCTGTCCCGCTGTTCAACTTGGAAAAAGTCCCGTTCTGTTCGGGTCCTGGAAGGTCACATTGTCTCCTCACTGGATTTCAACTGGGTAAGTCAGTAGTAGTAAGTAAACAATGTGGCAAAAAATGAAATATTGATGACATTTTAGAATAGCACTCAGTACAGCCCACACACAGACTAAGGCCCAACAGCCCCCTTACATTCAATCAAGCTCCAACAAATTGTACACAATCATAGATATCAGTCCTCTAAAAAATCTAAATCAATGAATTATTCTGTGGGAAAATGGTGAAATTGTTAAATGTAAATAAACGTTGAAAAAAGTGAAAAACGAATTATTCCAGGATCTAACTTTTTGTCCAGATGTGCACCAAAACTGAATTGGTTCTTTCTTGGCCCATGTCCCATCCTTAAGAGTTTCATGGAAATCAATTCAGTTGATTGTTTGCGTAATCCTGTATACAAACAAATGAATGAAGAATTGTTACATAGTATATCCTCAAAGAAAGTGGAAAGAAATCCTGTATCCGCTCCTTAATCCACAACTGCATCAAACATGAATGGGCTCTTCCCAGGTCCCATCCCTCCACCAAGTTTGGTTGAAATTGGTTAGCTTTTCAAAAGCATGGATTTGATATCAAACAGTGCAGCCTTTTCACTGATGGTTTATAATGTGGTTCTTCAAGCCACGAGCCTTTAAAGCTGTAACCAGGAGTCTGTGGCTGAAACATGAAGCTTGTGAGCCAGGTCTAATAGGGCCTCAGTGGAAGCTCGACTGCAGCAGTAGCAGCAGCCTCCACTGTGATTCATCTCTATTGTTTTGCTGGTTTGTTACCTTTCTCTCAAAGAGCCTATAGCTCCAGCGGCTCCCACAACAATTATCACCCACTTGTCTCTCAGCTTGTCTGATTACGCTGCGTTGTTGTCTCGGCTTCTTTGCCGCCTTCCTACTCAACTATGTATTTATCTTTACGTTTTTTCTGCTGTATCAGTCACAGATAAGCCTGATACACATCACCTACCAGCCATGAAAGATAATTATAGACCAAAAGGAGCATTGGGCGTAATTTTCCAAATTAAGTGAAACTTAATAATACTTGCTCAAATACTGGCAGTGATTAATGGCAGGCAGAGGACTAGACAAAATTGTATGTACATCCAGGTTAGCTGCTTTGCATGGTAGATAAACAAAGCATTATTTTTCAGGACATTATTGGATATAAAAATGAACATTAACCACCACAAACCATTATTATGATGAGGGAAGGAAAAGATCAGATGTACATTATTATATGTGCTGTAATTCCATCACACATTTCCTTCAAAGCACATATGGGCATTGTAGACTATTTATAATAGCAAAGCAGCAAGCACTCTTTCATACATTTAGATAAAATATAATCATTCTTTTTAATTACTGCACCTAGGCACTGTATTAAAATTCTAATTCACCTCATCCACCTCGATTGATCTGTTCACAGTGGGTGGCTGTGGTGAAATGCACTGTATAATATTCATGCTGCTACGCCTTGGTTGTGCTGTGTGTCAGAAGCCATCTTGCAGCGAATCCCTCACCCACCTTGGAGCGCAGCCTGTGGAACTGATGAGGTGAAGAGCATTGCTCTGCAGCTCCATGCTAGTAATCACGGGACTGAAGAAACACATACATCATCTGCCACACAGGTTGGCATGGCGAGTGAAAAGCCTTCACATCACGTAAGATGTTGGACAAATGATGGCCATACGTGTGTTTGTCTCCTCACAGATGGCTGTGCATCTTCAGTCAGGAAAAAGCTGAGCCTGGCACTTCTCCCCCTCCCCCAATCCACTCCTCTTGCTCCATCTTCCTCTCTCCCTCCATCAGTCTTTTTGTAGCACGTCCCTTTTTTTTCCCGCCTCTCCTCTGCAGGAGGTTTGATATTGGCAACACAGTTAGTGCCCTCCACGGAAATAACAATGGAAAAAATGACATAAATTATTTGCCAATTGTTTGACACATGCAGGGCATTGTCCTTGCTATAATCATCAGCACTCTGTCACCTGAAGGTATGAGCGGTGCCACTGCTGCTTTGTGTCTCTCTTCTGAGCCTCTCGGGCTGTTTCAGGGCTCCTGTTCTTTCCAGGAAAAAGTGTGTGACGCACGTTTCCTCAAAAACGGCGACCAGGGAGGATGGAGGAATGAATCACATCATGACTTTAAAATGTAGGGCTTCTGTATTGGCAGCTGCAAATGTGTGAAAAACATCAGGCTAATCCCATATTTAAGCAAAAAAGATAAATGTCCAGCAGTGGCATCTTATTGACTGACAGACACATATGTAGCTCATCATTTCAAGGAGCAGCCAAGTTATACTGCTTGAAGTTACACATGTGAAAATGAACTCCTGAGAAGCCGCAGCCATCAGGCCACGAACAAGCAAAATAAATGAATAACAAAAAATGTAAGTAGAATAAATCAAATTCATAAAATGGTCATAAATATATATGTTTTGAAAACAATCATAAGATCTCATTTAATTTCAATTCTAACATAGTGTATGTTATGGTTGACTAATTGTGTGGAAGAATTACTTACTGTTGCATCACATTCTGTATAATATATGTCCTGGAATTATTAATTGAAAGAATAGTCGGCTTTTAAATGGTTAGAAAAAAACCCACATTACAACATCGGAGGAAAGCCAAAACTACAACTTACTCTGAGTCTGTCCAGGCCTGTCAAACAGTTCACAGCAGTGAATGGCATCAAAACATATAAACAGTGTTTTCCAGTCGTATTTCCCAAGGCAAGGAAATTATACTCAGCAATTCTGTTAACAGTGGTGACTGCATGAGCAAGAAACTCTGTCAGTTTGTGTGCAGAAGTGTTTGGTTTCCTAACGTCATATGAAACACATTTAAATAAGCCCATGTTAAGACTATTATTATTAAATTGTGGATGGTGATGCGTTTCAGTAAATACTTAAAAAACAAGGGGGTCTCCAAGTGGCTGAGGCACGTTTTATTGCGCAGTACACAACATATTATAGTGCATGAATATGAGATATTGTGCTGGATCAATATGTGATTTAGTTAGATGGAGAATGATGTGCGGCCCTGATCAGGAAAATACAACAAGAGACGAAAACGCTCCCTCCTCATGAAAAATGCTCATTATCAATGGGGGAGGTGTTTTGTCGAGATGTAATGAGATACTGTCATGCTGTGGCACAGTGCAGAACAAGCAGAGCCACCCCTATGCAGCCTGTACCATTCTATAATGTCCTTGCCCTTGATCAGTTCCCGCTGTCTTCAATTGCACTGAAACCCATTATAAATTAATCACCTCATCTTGCAATTTGCATAAAACACACACAGCACCATTTCTATTCACCTCTATCTATGAACTGGATTAGAAGAAACTGCATTAAATGGCACATTAAAGGAGACAGAGCTGATCTGTAGCAAAAGGCAGTAATTCGGTGACAATGGCAGCCGAGCAATTCCTGTGAGCTGTATAATTAATGTGTGCCTCGCAACCATACATGGGGAACAGCTCGCTGCATTTGGGAACAGATAAAGAGACATTTCTCCCATGTTTCCTCCTCCTTCTTGTAATTTCTCCAGCATAACACCATATGATTTTGCTGCCATATAATTTTTACATCTCTCTGCAAACAGAATTACACTGAGATTTCAAGGATTTCACAGGCTTATCTTTTGTGTTTATTTTGGCTGTGCACACAGTGAGATCTACACCTGCTTACTCAAATTATAACAGATTTATCCCAAAGTGAGGAGGCAATCAGCTATCTGAGAATGCCTTGCGATTACTCAGACGATGAGGAGCCGGCCACGACAGTAAACTTAGCGGAAACACTGAAGATTGATCACAGACTTCTTATTTAGACAAACACGACTTTGAGAAAAAGGCAATTCATCTGATCTGTCCTGGAGTATTTTCCCTGTGAATCAGCAAAAATATAGGGAGGCCATCCCTGACTTAGATCAGGAAAAAACAGCATAAATCATTTAATTACTTTGTCAAAACAACATCTGATCATTGTACACACAGACTTTTGTTTACCAAGAGTATAAAAAGTACTTTTATACTCACCATACACTCCTGTGAGTTATTATAAGGCGACAATGGAACTCGTGCTTCACTCATACATCCACACTACTGCGATTTTGCTTGGAAATGCATCAGCACTGCTACAGGTACGCTTGGTGTCCACAGTACTCTGAACTTTTAGAGCTGCTTAAACAGAGAAGTTTGGAAACACTGCTGGCACAGTTTTAGTTTAGAAACTAAAAACGCCCAGTCTAGCAAATAAATGGGGAGAAAAAAATGTATTCTTGGCTACGAGCCTTTATCGGGATCCGCCACAAAATGTATGAATTCTTGTCCCATATCATATTCTTCTATCAAGTTTCGTGGGAATCTGTGTTGTAGTTTTTGTTTAATCCTGCTGACAAACAAACAGATGAGAGAAAACATAACTTCCTCCAAAGGTAATCGCAGTCTAATGGACCGAATCAACACAGATTAACATTTTTTTCTGTTGCGAATTCATTTAAAATACACCACCTTACATTTCTCCAGCAGGAGATTCCACAATAAAAGATAATTAAAAACTTTAAGGACTGTTTATTTAAAAAAAAAAAAGAGAAAAGTCCATGCAGTTCATTGATGAAATGATCCGGCTGTGTAATGGACGTCAAGCTTGTAGAACTCCCTGCCCAACAATCTAGTTTGGCAGTAAGGAGGCTGTATTAACAACACAACAGTAGTTATTCTCCCAGTGCTTTCCTAAATGCCACAGTTTGCATTTGTCAGATTGCAATGTATCACTTAGAGGGGGGTGATGGGAAACCCTCCAAGAGTAACCTTGAATGGCAGCCAATCGGCACGGGACCAATGGCCTCCCATTCCTCTGCTTCACTGCACTGCACTGGTGCTGTGCTCCACAGTATATTTAAACACATGCCGACACCCAAGAGGAGGAGAAATAGCACCTGACCCCCTGAAACTGATACCCTCGCAAGCAAGGGAGAGGGGAAATTGTTTAATGAAGATGGATCACGGTGATGGCTTTACATTTCATTTCTTAACAGCGGGCATACGGCTTTATTACAGCCAATCCTCACCTTTGTCCTCTCCCTCTCAGACGAGGCACTCGGGAGGCTCAGTGTACTAACTTTAGTTTGGGTTTTAGTGCCTTTTTCGGGATGTCTCTCTCTCTCTTTGTCTATCTCTCTCTCTCTCTTTGTGTGTGTGTATGTGCGTGCTGTGTCTGTTGCCTCCTGAATGTAAAAATCACCCCCTGCATTGTAGAACTTGCTTAGCTGGCTAGTCAACAGGGAAATGTTGACAATTCAGCCCAGTTCCATCTGGCCACATTCTTCCTGGTCTAGCTGCTCTGTGAGGTCTCCTGTGAAATGATGTCCTCTATCAGCACTGAATGTCACAAGCCCAACACCATTATTGCAGAATAGGATCCCCACAGACTGTAGAGAAGGAGAGGGTTTCAACATTTCTTTTGTACCTTATTTGAACCCCTCCCTCCTCCATGTAGTGGAGAAAAAAAGATTCAATATTTTAAAAAAGCTATCGATGGCAAAATCCTGAATTAATGTAATGTGTAAATTAAGGACATGTGCTACTGCTTTGGATTAGAGTGGAAGTACGTTTTAAACCTAATGGTTCATATGATGTGTTGTCCAATCACAGTGGAAGACAAAGGAAGTCTGAATGGCTACATCAAGGCGTGGTGGGAGCCTGTTGTCACCGATCGAGGTGAGATGCAATTAACTGATCAGATACAGGGATAGAAGCCATCACTTTTAGACAGATTTCCCTGGAAGACATTCATAGTATTGCACTTAGTGTTTTTAAAAAGTAGTGGATGGTTGGGTCAACAAAACCTGAGACCATAGTTAATTCACACTTTCCTAGAGACAGTAAACACTGGTTTCTAGTAATTACGACCACAGTTATTGTCTGGGAGGGAGTGGGATGTATCATAGCTATCTTTTGCTAGCCTTTTCCAAGATTACTGACCCGAGCTGTAACCACAAAAAATAGACATAATGATTTGTGACCATTTTAGAAGGCAAAGGAAAATGATGTCATTCTGCCCGTAGCAGCGTCAGAACAGAAAGGAGTCTGTGGTTCAAGCATCTGACAAACACTTCAACAGACTATTGACACTTTTAGATTCCATTAGATTTACTTTTATGACAGATTCCTGTTGTTCATTCACAACAATAAAATGTGAAAACTATATCATCAATAAGCATTTGCTCCACAATCACATTTTGCAAACACATAGCTGCTGTAAATATCATCTCTTGTTTACAATGTATTTAACCTGCATGTTAACAGGTTGTAAGCAGTGTTCTGATGCAACATTAGCCCTTGTGTGTATGTGATCTGCTTGTGGCCAGACAACCAGAGCTGACTGAACTCAGATCATCGAGTCACAGGCTTTGGTGTCATCAAGTTCAACCCATCTGAAAATGGTTGTGTAAAAGGAAATGGCTTTATTGTGCTATAAATAACAGCAGCTTTGCAATGGCTGCTACTGAATGTTTCTGGAATCGACTAACGCTCAATATAACTGCATGCAGATTATTCTCCTGTCACAAAGAAAACTGTGTTTGAAACCATATAATTTTGGATCCAAATAAACCCTTTAACCTGCCCACCATTATAATTATCCTGCAATAAGTTAAATCTTACCTGTGATTAGTTCTTTTTCTACGAGGCAATGCTGTGAATGTTTGAGGCGGAGCAGAGTCTGCACCTCTGAACCTGGGAACAAAGGCCATGGGTTCAAATGAACAACAGGGCCCTCAGGCACAAAGTCTGAACCTTTATCACCTTAGATGACAGACCCGAAGTGCATCTGTAGTTCAGTATTTCACTGAAACTGAGCAACCTACCACTTGTATTGAATATTCTTTACATCCTGGAAAGATTTTTAATCCATTTATGGCACCAAACATTCTGAGGATTTGAGGCTGTGCTGCAACAAATCCAATTTAGCACCACAGGTAATTCGTTTTTGTCCGGTGTATCGAGATATAGATGGGCATGAGGGTATGGTAGTTCCTCATACAGCAGCTAGTGAATTTTAAATGGAAGTTAATGGAGGTTCCAGTCAACAAAAAAACTCAGAATTTGCT
This sequence comes from Verasper variegatus, assembly GCA_026259375.1. NCBI lineage: Eukaryota > Metazoa > Chordata > Actinopteri > Pleuronectiformes > Pleuronectidae > Verasper > Verasper variegatus. The sequence goes on from CM048052.1 coordinate 12,230,910, forward strand.
CTGGTCGTGGACCAAGGGGAGCGTTTGTCTGATATAACAAAGATGTATGAGTCCTGCAGCACACATCTCGCTGGTCATAATGTTAGTTACCATCAAATTGTATCATCACATTGGTAAGTGTACCACAGCCCTGCCCATCACCTTATACATTTATGTATTTCAATATTAACGGGGACATGGAATACTTAGAGGAATAATTAATGCTGGACTAAATTGAGTTTGAAAAGCCTGTGGTTTACCATGTCATTGGTGCACACTGTCAGCCAATTGCAGCCGCTGAGGGATTGGGAGGGTCAATGTGTAATGTCCATGCGATGAGTAGTGCTGCTTTACGACTTCCATTTTGCTCCAGTGCGGGCAGCCTTCCCACTGGTCCCCGCTAATGACCCCTCTCTAATGCTCTGCGTAAGAGCAGGGGAGGGTAATATAAGTGGAGATAGGGGAACCACTTGGGTAAAAATTAATACACGATAATTGATAATATTTCAATGTGGCTTAACGGAATTGCTCCATATCATGTTCAAGAGGATTATCAATGAATAATTAATAAAACATTCACATATTTCATACTTGAACGATACGTGCAGTGGATGTTGGGCTGCTGAGTGTTGAGGTAATGGCCAAAGTACAGTATGAAACGACAAATGCTGACAATGAAGATATTGTTTATGGAATTGTCCAGCAAATACCAGTGTCTTTATTTGTGTATTTGTGAACTAGGTATATCAGTGTTGATGATGTCCAAAGCAGCCCACAGTCCTGTCTGGCTGTTTCCCCACATCTCACTCCTTATTACCACACTGGCTTGTGGAAGAGTCACACAGCTCTTCAGTGCTTACGTCGCACACACCGTACCCCTCATACATATATAATGCTCTACTCTATATAATGTCTGGAACATGCACCCTTTTAACCTTCATGCGGTTAGCAGCATACTTTGTTTTGCATAGGTCTGCAGTTTTATGGCTGCACTACAGTGAAGGTACAGGGTTAATCAGTGGTGAGAGAAGTTTTTTTTTTATTTGTGTTAAAGTGGTAACATACGCTCATCTTTTGACCCCAGTTTGTTTGTTCATTAGTTTGTAAGCAGGATTATTCCAAATCAATTGAACCAATGTCCGTGAAAATTTGGGGAGGGGTTTGGCATGACCCATGGAAGAAGCTGTTAAATTTTGGTGTGGCTCTGGTTCAGAAGGCAGATCCAGGAAATTTTGTGTCACTTTCTTGAACATTGTAAGACGTTTTTTCACCATTTTAGTTGATCTCTCAGAGAATAGTTAATAGATTTTGATGGGAAAAAAATCTGGCATGTTTATGGAACTGATTTTATTTTAGGATTCTTCTTGGTTTACTCGGAATTCCTCACTAAATTCCTCACTAAAACCAATGCAAGTCCAGTACAACAGCCATGCAAATGTTCCTCCTTCCACGAAGTTTGTGGTTTATAAATATGTATAAACACATATCAATATCAGTCATGTGGAGGAATCAATAATATTTCCCTGTGAATGTGAAGCACAAGTACGTCAAAGTAGATACTGACCTGATTTTACCACAGAGGTTAAAAGTTATCCAGATTCTGCTGTAGATGAACTGGTGGACTCACTTGAGTGAACCCACAGTGTTGTGAAGCTGCAGGCGTTGATGGCGTTGTGTTTGGAAGTAAAATAATTGCAGGAAGCGAGTGACCCGGCTAAATAAAGCCAGTCTCGGGGAGAGAGGGTCAGCCGAGAGCCGGAGCATTCGCCCGTGATTCCTATGAGTGCGTTTCCTTTTCCAAGCCCTCCGTCCAATCCAGCTGTCCCTTATATCAAAGATGTTCTGTTTATGTTTAGAAATCGATTGATATTGTGCATGATGGATGAGCTGTTGGCAGACCTGCCCTCTCTTTGGAGTGGAGTCGGAGGTGGCCCGATTTAATGGATAGCTTGTCTGCTCTGAAACTAAATGTGCAACTACACTGCAACATGAAATACACAGCTGGTAAAAGGTGGCGTTTGCGTTCTGATAAGTCATGATACAGTATCTACAGTGAACACAAAGAGCTGTATGACATAGTCCCCTCTTAAACTCAAACTACTCCCAGCACGGATATATATCATTTCACGTCTTGTAAAATGTCTTATTTAAAATCTGCAGATAAATGTGAAAACATGTTTTGGAAGACCCTGTGTGACCTGTAAGACAGAGAAGCTTCATACTCCACACTCTATAAAGACTGTCACACTGCCCACACAGGCTTCTCCTTATAATGCAGTGACGTTTAAGGTACATAATAGATGGGTTATTAGGAGCTGGACTCCATTTTTAAATGGAGCTGCTGGTTCCTCTTCTCTCAGATAGTCTGGAGAGTAAAAGACAGATAGGTGGCCTAGATTAGATAAAGCTGTGAGTGTGTCTTCACAGTCTTATACAAATAGGGAGAACCCAGCAATAGCCCTCGTCTGAACGTACACTTTCATCCTGGTGCTTTTTCTTGCCTCCAGCGATGGGAGTGGATGACCTTTTACTGTCAACTTCTAACATGACAAATTACAGAGGCTGGATGACCGTGTTTTTTAGGAATGCGAGAGTTCACTGCCTGGTCAGGCCGCTAGCAGGGCAGCGGACCCCTACAATGGAGACAGATGTATTAATTGATAGATAATAGTCATAGATATATTGACTGGGGGGCTCCGTATATTGGGGCTAGAAATGTGATAGCCAAGGAAGTCTTTAAAGGGTTTCGCTACTCCCTCGCCACGGGGACTCCCTGAGCTGTACAGACCTGCACAGAAACTAGATCATCTACCAACATCAGAGCAGATGAGGTCAACACCGGCGCTGCTTACTGTGGTTTTATTTAAATATAAAGACAAAATTAAGTGCTACCATTTCTTCTGGACTTTTTCATGTGTGCAATAGTGCATATGTGTGCGTCTGTTTTCCATAATGGGCCTGTGTTGAAATCTAAGAGAGTGTGTGTTGACATGTCTTGGCGAGGGATCCGGAGGTGGCTCACATGGTCTGCTCTGCTGTGTGATGTCAGTGCCCTGTTTAATTGGAGATCAGCTGGGCCAAATGCAGCGAGAGCTTTTCTTTCTGACCTCATGCGTCTGATCTGTGCCATCCATTCAGCCCACTCTCTTGCAACCACATCAGTCACCGGCCTGTCAGTTTGCACAAACAGCTCGTAAGTATTTACTCTGCTGATTATGTGCGCTGCGCTCTTCTGCCAAGGATCTTTCTTGCAAGACGCACAGCTGATGCTTATATCTAATTCAAAACACTTCCTGCTAAATCGCTGTAGTGAGGTCAATGATACGTTTAGCGCTGACCAGACGGGCAACTGCATGATCAGGGTCATTCGTAAAGACACAGTGAGGGCTTTTGTTCTTCGCATCAGAAGTGCAGCCATGTGGAAATCATTACATATTTACTTGCAGTGTTCACTCTGTCCCACACAGATTGGATCATTACATATTCCTCATTTGTTCAACGACACCACTGTATTATGCAAATGCTTATTGTAATGGGTTTAGTCCCATACACCAAATATCACTGGCGTAGTTATCACATATTGCAGTGTAGCCAACATTTAGTGAGCTGAGAAAATGAAAAGGGAAATTGCCCAACATCCCATCCACATTTATGGAAGTGAGCATTCTGCATCGTGGGAAAAATTACTATTTTACCCCCGGGGTTTTGAAACACTTCAAAGCAATCCCCCGGCTTTCCATGCAGGCAGAAATTTGTGTGGCCATGATATTAACATCAGCCTCTTTTAGGCTTCAGTGCAGTTATTCCATAAGAATTAATTACACTCAGTACATATAGCAAGTGTTTGGTGCATTAAACATAACCACTCATTTTATTTTACCCATTTTCCTCAGCGTGAACTGCTTTGCAACACACACAGCGAAGGTAGAAGCCGATATATAATTTTTCCAGGGTAAAACGCAGCATTTTACTGTAAATAAAACATCATAAAAAGCACAATTCCAGGCAACACACTTTAGACCCAACACACATCTGTTAGCTATTTTCACCATTGAACTGGAAAGACATAGTCCTGGGTGCTTTCGGTACTAAGGAACAAATGTTTGGCCAATAAAATCTCTCATGCAGACTGAGGGGCTCAACCTCACTGTGGCAATATCACTGAAGGCTACCTAGATTCATGGCTAGTCCTCCAATAAAATAAACAGCCAATAAAACATCAGGCCGGGGCTCCCCTGACAGCACTTTAACATCATTACACTTTCAACTGGCTTTCATTGAAAACTTGAATATATATTTGACTGTTCCCTATTACTTGTAGTCAACCACATGGGTCCAGACAAGGTTTTATGGCCATCTACTTAATATCACATATCTCAATGCGCTGCGGCAGAGTGCTGCGAGCTCGGTGAGTGCGAGCATCTTGCGGGGAGATCTGGGGCTGATTTGCGCTCACCATTGCTTACACAAACTCCACTTCCACCTAATCACTCTTCCTTGACATCAGTAGCCACAGAGCATATGGAGTGTGTATGTTTTCCTTCCACAGAGGAATTCACAGGGACATCACATCGCAAACGGAATTACATTACAGGGATTAAATAATGATAATAGTCATATTAATATGATTTTGCAATGATGAAAGATTAAGAGAGAAACAACTTGCTCGTTAACCAGATAAAAAAACATTAAAATGTTATTATGCAAATTATGCCTAAATAAAGCGCTTCACTGTTATGTTTACGTTATGTTTTCTTTTCCTGTCTTTTTTTCCACAAATCTAATTTTGGAACACTGCCACTTTATCTCTGTTATTTTCATAATTGTAGTAATTGAAGTGTAATACTGTACAACATGTTAATTCAACTGCAATACCTACTAAACCTGTAGGCTTTGTTATATATATATATATTATATATATATATATATATATATATATATATATATAACAAAACCTAGTGCAATAAAGAAATCTTAATCTTTATCTTAATATGAAATTATTCAATGGCCAGAATCAGAGAGGGTTTTTAAATCTTAACACGCAGCAGCCAAGAAACACGTCTGAACTAACTCAACTCAGATCGGTTTCTGTGAGGTTAATCTCTTTGACCTTTGCTGTTACTACAGTATTTAACCCAGTGTGTATACAAGGATCTTCAAGAGGATTACGGAGGTCCTTAATGGGGGATAAGCCAAATCTTCATGTTGTCTGCCCCAAATTCTATCACACCCAGGGATTAGTGGTTCAACAATGGCTTAAAGCAGCCAGGTTAAGAGGGTGATGTTTGACACGTTGCTCACTTCGTTCTAATTGCACTTAAATGGCTCGTAAGCTTCACAACATGGTGTAAAAGTTAAAGAGCTGTGTGCCACTTCCCAATGAAATAACGGAGCAGGGGGAATAGTGTGAAAGATGCCACACTGGCACAATCTGGAGAGCAGTTCTTTTTCTCTTGCTTTTTTTAAACTCTGGAGGTTGGATCTCGCTGGTTGAAGCCTGTAATTACGAGCTGATGACAGGATTGCACATTCCATCAGTGTGTGGTCTATCCTGTGTGTGTGTGTGTCCCCTCCTGACACACAGAGGTGATGCCAGGCTCCCCCTATAGGATGCCAGAGGTACTTCAATAAATCATGGAGGGCTGGGAACTGCCCTCCTCACTTAACAACCATTTCAACCACAAACAAATCATGAATAAGCTGATTTTTGTTGATGTATTGGTCATAAACATTCTATGTTAATCAATAACAGCAACCTTTACATCATATTATGTGTATGTCAGATGTAGTACTGTGTACATTGTGCAGTAAATGGTTAGTTCTAAAATAGTCCTTCTTTCTGGTTGCATGGATGTTGTATTAGACTTTTAGTTTTGGGTAGTTGTACCTAAAACTGCTTTCAGACGCTTTCAGATATTCAAACTGAACTCTGAACATTTTCCTAAAATTTTACACAGAGAATGCAAATCTCATGTTGAGGAATGAAAGTGGATCCCCTCCGAAAATTGTATGGACTCTTACCTGGGTCATGCTTCACCCCGCCACGAATTTTCATGGAAATTGGTTTAGTAGTATTTGAGTAATTCTGCCAATAAAAAAATAACCAACGCAAATGAAAACAATGTCTGAAAAGAATGAGACAAATAGTGTATTGCCAAGAAACAATAATAAAGTAGTCTATGTTTAGATGACAGTAATATTTGTGTCAGACATACTGAGTCAGTTTTCATCACACTGTGTGTGTAAGTGTGTGTTTGCTGTCGCGCCACAGGTGCAAACAATGGCCAGCGCACTCCTCACGCCAAATCATGTTCTTCCCTGTTTACTCCTGAAGAAACACAAATGCCTCAATTTGTTTGCAACTTATGTTTCGAGGAATCTCACTCGTCGACTGATATTCATGGAATTCCAGCGAGAGCTTCACAGTGAGCCTGAGCAGAGACGCGGGGAGGCTGACAGCGCTAATGGCTATAAAGATAAGTGGAAGAATGTTGACGCTTGAGAAAGCCACAGGCAAAGGAAGAGTATGAAAGAGAGAGTTCACCACTTAGACAGCTCCCTCACAATGGGGGGACACAACTAGTATTTATCAGCTCTCACACTTCAAATTACTGCCTTTAAATGCTGCTTACGACAGTGAATATATGACGCAGACTCGTACAATACCCACAAACCAACATTATATCATGTCTGTTACGTCTTTGGCCACTTGCCTGCTGTTTGAATGACACTTTGCTGAAACTTCAAGGCAAAAATAAGCACAGAGAGAACAGTGATTGCTGCCTGTAGAGAAATTAGATGTTGAGATTAGAGCTGTCTGCTCGCTCGTCTCTTCCTCTGTCTTTTATCTGTCTCTTTCTGCCCTCGTCTCTACCTCCATCTGCTTCTCTCTGAGGGGCAGCCAAAGTAAACACAGTGTTCAACACTCTCAATCACAGGATCTCTCAGAGGAAGAAGGGGGCAGTGCCCTGGCATGGCGCTGGTGGCCAGGCCTGGGGAGGGGGAGAGGAAGTAGGCCACTGCCTCAGATACATTCAATCACAGCAGCTCCAACTGGGAATTCACATCTATCAGAACATGTGCTCGCGTACTTAAGTGTTCCTACTTGACATAAATATTTGCATGACATGGGCTGACATGGGAGATCCTATCATAAGTCATACAAACTCATCATAGCCCATTACAAGTAGCACTCACGGTGACCACCAAGACAGACAGTGGCTAAGTAGAGAATAATGGCTGACTCCTGGCCCGGCAGCAGCTACAGTTACAGAGACATGGGATCATTCTGTCACCACGTTTTTAAACAAAATGTCATCCCGGCTATTAGATTGTCATTTTTAGCTGCTCCGTCACGGCTCTGCAAAAAGAAGTCCAGTGACAGATAGTTCTCCCGCTGCATGCCTCTCGGCTGTTGTACGCCTGTGCTTTTTCCCACCTACTTCAACCTTTGCCTGACTGCAGTGACACATCGCTCTCAATTGTGCTTTGTGTTGTAGCATGAGGAAGAGCCAGTTATTTTTGGTGTATGAATGTGCCCATGAGGTGTTTTCTTTTCTGGTGTGTGTGTGTGTGTGTGTGAGACAAAACTATTAATTTTACTTTTGTCCATCATCACCTACTGTATTTGAGAGGAAGCCACGGCTTTCATGCAGCACTGGGGCCATTTGTGTCCATGTGGGCATTTCCTTCATTTAGTAGAGAGAAAAAAGACATGCTCTGTGACAACATCTCTGGCTTTGCTCTCCTGCTAAGCCTGCTCCTCTGATTCAAACTGTGTGTTACGGATAGCTTTGGCTGGGAACCAGCACAGTTTGCCAAGCAGGTTATCCCGCTGTGCTCTTAAACATAAATCTACTGCTAAATAGTAACTCCTCGACATGCAGACAAGTTGGTCAGAGTCGCCTGAATGAAATAAAATCACTTATGAGATGTTGGATCTGTGTCCATACATAAGGTACAAATTATATGAAGAAAATAGGTCAAAAATGATTCTAGCGTGCACATAAATCTCAAATTTGTCTTAATCTCGGTGTGAATCTCTTAACACATGTCGTGAACGTTCATTTTATTGTCTACATTCACATCTAAACCCAGGAAGTCCTTAAATCTTTAAAACTGCATTACAGGACTATTAGACCTGTATAAATAATGGATGTCAATGTGGTCATTTCACATGACTGTGATCAAGATAAAGATTATTTGCATGCATTCATGCTGCGACTCTGTAGAGAATGATCACTGTCATCCCCAAACAATGGTGCTGATTTATGAAATATGACAATACTGAGACATTCATGATTATTGATTGGTATTGTTAGCAGCTTTAAAAGAGCCATATGTCTTCATCTTCAGCAATGACACACGTATAACAAATAAGTTTACCACACTGTGCGAGTGGAAAACCCAAAGGCAACATTTTAGGGTTGTGATGCACATCCCGGGGTTACTTCATTACATCTCGTGTCATGTCATTATAGTGAGATTCTTGCATGAATTAACAAAATAAATGAATATAAACCTTTTCTCTGACAAGCACATCCATAAAAACAGGTGGGGAGAGTTAATTATAATACAAATGTCTTTCTTATTAGACAGGTGTGCACTTATTGTACTGTAATAAATATAATATCATAATGCACTTATAACTTTTACACTGCAGCTTGGTGAGAGAAGTGCACTGAGTAGTTTCAGGGCCCATACGTCTTAGTCAAGTGTGATTCCTCTTGGAAATGTGTTTATGAAAATAATCTATTCTCTATTTGTTTTGAATTGTCACAGACAGGAGGATGTAGCTTCCTCTCAAGGTTGGCGAAGTTGCTCAGATGAATGGCTGTTTGAGACTGCGCTCATATGTCAATGTTTACCCCATTAGTGACAGCTCCGAGGCAGTAGGCCACTTAATTTTGTCTGCGTAGCCTCGACTGTCCCTGCACGCTGGTTCAAAAGTTCAGCCACTTCCTCAAGGGTCTCATCACATTCTCACCACATCTTGATTTCCAAAGCTTCACAAAGAGACTCGACCTGTCAGGAGAGATACCGCAAAAAAATCCCAATGATGGAACACAGGTTTTGAGGCAGGGCCCGTCAGGCCAACAGAGCTGCCTCCTGGCTCTCTGGTTAGGAGGCCTGGACGATGGAGCTCATATTAAAGGCTGTGCAGTGGTCCGGGGCATGGCTGCCTGCATCCAGCTAGAAGAGCAATTGATTGTTCTGGAAAATGATGAAGCTTGGGCACAATTAGATTGCAAGGCAGTGCTGTGAGGTGAGAGAGCACCCTGCCTGCCTTGCTCTTGATTGATGGTAAAATAATAACCGCTGCGTATTAACTACAGAGTTCACCACCAGGTTAAGGTGGGCCAAAAATTGTTGCTCTTATTAGATTCCGATATGACTCATGATGTAAAAAGATTATTTTCATGGTGGCGGTGGACAGTCGTTTTTGCATGCGGCGAGGTGGTTCCCTACAGTACGTTGCTGTCAGACATCTACAGGAGGGTTTTGAGTCACAAGGCCACTGGGTCAGGAGTCACACCGGGACATAAGCTTATGTTATTCTGACATTCCAGCCTGCCAAAACACATGTGAAGCTTATTCAAATACAACCACTCACTGTGAAGGTCACACAGGGTCTCTTTATGTTTCACTGTTTCCTCATATCTCCTGCACTGCATCAATGTCCGCTCAGAAATGTTGCACCTAAAAAGCAGGGGGAGCATCAGTTCATCATATTACTGCACTTCAAGATGAATATCCTCTTTCATGCACATGTCGTGGAGCCGAACCAGTGGGTGCACGGCCACATCATAATATATGAGTAAAGAAATATGTTGCTCGTGGACAGAGGTAGTTGCACGGAGCAATCTATCCAATGGTTTAGATAAGGATTAGGGAGGCCAAACAGTCAAACAGCGAATGCGTTTTTCTGGAGGAGCGTTTCCTCACCGTGTCCTTACAAAACAATTTTCCCTCCCAAGCTCAAAGTGTGTAATCCTGCTGGTCATTTGTTAACCGGTGCATCTCCCCGTGTGGGGGCGAGGCCACTGGCAGAGCGTTGGGGGGTACACAGGAGGTGAAAGCTTATAGTCGCATATCAGGGCTCAGGGATTCACGCTCATTTATCTCAATTTCTCGCACACGGTGTCTCGTAATAAAGGCTCAAGTGAAAATGGTGTTTATCATTGGAATGACAACATCTCCCAGATGCTGCTTAGAGAAATCTAGAGAAAATAGATAACGCATTACAATAACAAGTCCTTATACTCGGTGGAGAATCCAATTAAGAGAGCCTTACATCATGATAATCAAGCGGAGGTGGACTGGTTCATTTAGACTGCTGGATAACAGAGCAGAGGGGTGGTCTGGTACTGGGGATCAGGGTTAGTTGCAGTTAGATCTGCTGCACACATCAGCAGCCATCTACTGTGGGGAGCTTTACCCCCTAGTGGTTCAGTGGAGGAATACAGCCTGAGCTGCTTTTCATACACATAATGGAAAATGTGTTTTCAGTGCTGATTGCTGCAACACAGTGGAAACACCCAAAAGTAATTGAACGCATCTTAGTGGGTTTCAGTTTCTTTTTGAGAAATAGTTGAGTTTATTCACAGCGAATCATGATGAATTTTTTATGGGATTATATATGTGTGCTTGTACGTGCAGATGTTTGTATATGTATATAGGAACGACAGTGACAGTGGGGATGTGGTTGTGCTGTTGCACCACTGGGCCTATCTGTTCTAATGTGCTGCTTTCCGGCTGCTCAGCATTTCGAAGGGCCTCTGTGGGACAGGAGGGGGTGGGTGGGTGGGTGAGGGAGGGGACATATGACTCGACCATGCAAAGCTGAACTAGTCAATCCTATGGTTTAGCAACAGACATCCCTTTGGCGTCCCACTGTCTCATCCCGCTTCTCAGCACGACAGCAGACGCAGCATTGAGCCCGATGGTGTCTCTCTCCCTGTTAGTCTGCAGATTCAGGTGCGCATGTTGCCCAAGGGCAAAATGGACATTTTCTATGTACCTTTCTCAGCAAAGCTCTTTGCTGACATAATAGTTTACCGCCCACCAGCACATCCTATGTTTGGCTTGCTCTTTAACATTTACATGGCCAAACAGTGATTTATGGATGCCACGATAATTCTTTGTTCAAGGATGAAAGGTTTGCTCCAACATGTAAAAAGGCGGAGATCGTCAATGCTGACGTCTTAAGATCTCTTTATATAACAATGCAAAGGCTTATCAGTTAATCAACATGTTCAGTTCACTAATAAACTAATCGGATTTTACATTTTAAATCGGGTAAGATTGTATTGATTTCAGAATTAACAGTTACAGTAATAGTAGGTGACATATACCTGTTTGACATGCACAAAGTAAACCTTACATGTGTTAATTTTATAAGAAAAAAATCAGAAACTGAATTAGAACTGCAGGAATATTCAAAGGATGAAGAAGCTATATCCCCAAACCGTGTTTTGCATAATTACACTCAGGCTCATCTGAGCAGCCTGTGTTGACTGTCTTCTCTCTGTGCTGTGGGCAAAGCAATGCATTGTCGGTGATGAGCATGAATGCTGACCTCTGCCCTCTCGGCCCTGTGCAACCCCCCCCCCCCCCCCCTGAAAGTTCACAGGAGGGTCAGAGAGTCCTTGTGCCTCTGCAGACACTGTGTTGATGGAAACTCAGCCCCCCCTCCACACACCCGCAATCTCACCACTCCACCCCCACCCCTCTGTGAGTCTGTCTGTCTGTCACAGTCGGACAGAAACAAACAAAACAAAACCTGGTCACGATGCGAGCATGAGATAGAGAAAATACTTCAGGTCTGACATTGTCGGCTCATTAGTTGATGTCAGGACTATGACATATGTAAGGTCAACACATAAAAACAAATTTAACAACCAAATTTCAGATTTAATCATTTCCATTATAGAAGTACTGCCGAGTCAGTAAACTCTCAATTTATCCACACCCATTTTTAAAAATGAGGCCTATTGTGTTTTTGCACTGTGATGAATGATGCCTACTTATTGTGAGTGTCATGGTTAGGCTTTCAGGACCTCAGCTGCCGGGGCAGATTCATGCATTTTACTATGCTCTGTGGCTCCAGGCACGACCAGTGGCAAATGGGGTTGATGCTCATCACATGAGGTATCACATGCTGCTAGGCAAAACATCTACCATGTCCTGTATGTGAGATACGCTGCTGCAACATGGAGATCATTCTCGTTTGGGGGAAGCCATTAATTCCAAGGATCTTACAGAACCCACCGATTTCACTATGTAAATTATTTTTTTTCATGAATCCGGAGCAGAGAGGGCTCTGGGATTATTGTGATAGTTTGTTTAGGGATCAGATTAGGCCCTGTGTCATTTCATGCTAGAGATGATAATAATGGCTGCCACTGCCAAGATGACTGTTGACATCATTACTCATGTGTTGTGCCACATGCATCAATCTTCACATGCTGTACAGACGCTCCTGAGGTGAATGAATTTTTCACTTTGGAGTTCAGAGCGGGGTCACACAGACACATACCCTCACATATGAGAAGAGCACAGCAGGTAAACCAGAGGATTTACCCCTCATTCTTCTTATGTGGTTCCACAGTATCAGGTTACTTTGGCCTTGTTTTAATTCTTCCATTCAGCGGACTGGTGTCTCACTGTATGTTTTTCAGGTGCATCTCTAATCTTAAATACATTTGTATGAATATCAGGTCAGTGACATGCTCGGGCAGCAGATAAAGCTTCTTTTCTCACTGGTTTAATCACTAAAATATTATATGAAGTCCCTCTTAATTGCCCGAGTGCATCCTTTATAGAAATCACACTTTCTTAACGATGAGTGGCACAGCGGTAATTTTACCTGTAATCCTGCAGCTTCAGTGTCATGGCCTAACAAATATACTGGATATGATAAATAAAGCTAATCCCCAAATGAAATATTAGGCCTCCACGATCTGTGGCCCCCCCCTTTCCAGATGTCAGAGAATCCACGTGGTCAATACAGATGTAGATGTGATGGTGTTTTAACAGAAGTGTACTTCCAGTGTCAGGTGGAGTGAAGGTGTGAGAAAAGGCAGGATTTACCTTCCTAAACTGGGTGCTGTCATCTTTACAAAGTATGTTCAGGGGGTGTGAAAGGGATCATTAGTTGTGTGGCAGCGGAAGCAGCCGTGTTGTCACCTACCTGCTATTTACTTCCCCTCATTACTGTATGCTGGCTGGCGCTGGTGGGAGTGTCAACATCATTAACATGACTGTCATTAGTCCTGTCCCACACTGCATGGAGAAGTTAGTCCTGGGGAGAAAAATGAAGCGTCTTTCACCACCAGCCTCTCTGCTGCTGCAGCGACTGTGCTGTGAACACCTCCATTCACTTAATAGAGAATCTGCTGCCTGAGAAGAAGGAGCAGGACGTCTGCACAGTGGATTGAAATATCTCCCTGCTGCAGTTGATGAAATCTAAGAGAAGAGTCTACAATTCTGAATAACATTAACTTGGCTGAATGTTAAATTTGATGCATGTACAACAGCCGAAATAACAGCACCAGTAATTCCCTGTCTACTCACAGCTGTTACAGACATGCAAGTGACTGTACAAGAACATCCTTGTTTTGCTCAAGTTTCTCCAAGATGAAAGTAAAGTTCCTTGACTTTTTTGAAAACGTTCATGTGCAGTGGTTGGCACTGTAGCCTTGAAGCAAGAGGGTACCCATGTTCGAAATCCCAACTCTTTCTGTATGGAGTTTGCTTGCTCTTCTGTGTCTGCGTAGCTTTTCTCCGGGTGCATCCTCCCAGTCCAAAGACATGCAGATTGTGGTTAGGTTATTGGTGTGAATGGTTGTTTATCTCTATACGCTGGTGACCTGACCAAGTTCTCCCCCTGCCTCATTGTCCGCTGAAATTGTCTCCAGCTCCCCCTGCGACACTCAAAGGATAAGTGGTACAGATAATGGATGGATGAACTCTTTCTGTTTCTTGAAATCACGACAAAACAAAATGAAATGATAAAACTAGAATAATCTTACATCTCTGGATTAACATAGATTACACCTATGTTGTTGTATTTAAATATAGTGTCTCGCGTTTGAATTGGCACCTCCAGCAAGATTCAAATAAATAGGGTCCTCCACACCTTGTCATCTGTCTGACTTGGCTGGATGTTATTGTAGCCAACTTCAAGGCCTCCGCAGCAGCTGCAATCACTTATGGCAGTCTGCCTCAGTGCTCAGCCCCTTCGTGCCCCCATCTACTTTCCCATCAGCCTTTAGGGGGTAGAGCTTCTCACACTCAGTCTCAACCCTCCTGCTCTCTGTCTTGCCTGGCCAAGACCTCCTCGACCTCTGCAGAGGTGACTGTGGATCTACCATGAGCGTAGCAGTGCAGAACATGTCCCGGTGCAGGTTTCACTAAGTGGATCCCCATACTGAGTAGTTTCCAGGCCTTTTGTACGAGGCTCATGTCCAGAGTGGGCTGGGCTTTTTCTGAGGCACAGTGTCCTCCAATGGCAGCCCCGGGATCGCTGTGTGGCTCATCTGATTTACGGTGCATCATTAAGTCAGCGCATTCCTTCTCCCTGTGGCCCAGGTGGCTGTGGGGCCCGAGGCCCAAACTCACAGGAGCAGAGCAGGTCTCTCTGTGGAGCAGAGCACAGCACAAGAGAGGCAGCAGCAGCACACAACACAGAGGGGCAGACCAGCAAATCCAGCTCCATACCACAACCCTAACACATTCCTGCATGACAGGAAGCACTTAATTCAACACATCTCAGCACCTTCTGTTTCTATGAAGGATATATGTTGTCTCATTTATAGATCCTCAATTCTGTTTAGTTCAACTTCAACTGTACCGCCGCTACTGAGACAAAGATTAAAAACCTAGAAGGTTACACTGACCCATGACCTGTGCTACTGCTGGATTTGTCAGTTTAAATGAAAAAAGATTCCCCCTTAAGAATGATCTGTAATGCACTTTTAATGTGAAGGTCTCATTGAGGAAAATGTATGGTTTGTTTCCTGTAACAAACTGATTTTATTGAGGATTTATGTTTTATATATATTTCATGTTGTAATTAGTAATTTACACCATTGTGAATGAATGATATGTCAAACTGTGTTTTTTTAATATCCTCACAAACCTTCACAAACAACTGAGGTTGGCACAAACCATGACAGATTTTTGGAGCTGCTTTGCCCTCTAGTGGTGACACACAGTGCCAGAGTCATAGACGCAGACCCCCTCCGCCAAAACACCACCAGGCAGCCACTGCATGAACCAGAGGCTGCACTCCCAACACTTTGAACATGTAACAAGACGACTTGTCAATCTGCGCAGAATTTCACATCATCGTCTTTAGAATTTTCTGCAGACTGACAGTAAAAGGAATTAGCTGTTAGCGATTTCAGCACTTTATGAAACTTTACAAGCAGACTTTAATATTTACAAGGCCATTAAAGTCCCTGGCAGACCTCTCAGCTCTGACCCGCACATTAGTGACATACTGTCGTTTATGTTTGGGAAAGAGGCGACTTTACTGAGTCTGGTTGTACGACTCTGCTTGATTTATCAGTTTTATGGTTTTGTTCTATAACTTCGGTCCACATGAGTAAGTGAAGAGGAAGCTCAGCAGCAGACAGAGCGCCACACTGTCCGCCATCAACAAAGTCACATTTGGCATGGAAGTGTTTTTATAAAAAGTTCATGTAGTTTGATTTACCATTTTGTGTGTGTGTGTGTGTGTGGGGGTGTGTGTGGGTGTGGGTGTGGGTGTGTGGGTGTGTGGGTGTGGGTGTGTGTGTGTGTGGGTGTGGGTGTGTGTGTGTGAGATTTTTAATTTAATATCTACTATAAGTTCATTCACAAGGGAAAACATTGTGGTTGATCCAGCTCTTGGTTGCAGCTCAGGGAAATAGAAACAGTGAGTGTGGTGAGGAGGTGCTTCCTGCATGCTGTTCCTCCACGCGTGTGTGTGTGTGTGTGTGTGTGTGTGTGTGTGTGTGTGTGTGTGTGTGTGTGTGTGTGTGTGTGTGTGTGTGTGTGTGTGTGTGTGTGTGTGTGTGTGTGTGTGTGTGTGTGTGTGTGTGTGTGTGTGTGTGTGTGTGTGTGTGAGACCCTCTGAAATTGGCGTTGGTGTTGGTGAAAAGCTTCCCGGCCCCCCTAGCTGACAGTGGTAATGCGAGACAGACAGTTTGCCATTTGCTGCATGTCTGGCTCAGATGTTTTGACCTGACCAACTGGACAGGCCTGATTCTCAGCTCTGGCTTATCTCGCTGGCACAGCATTGGTCACTTAACACCCAGACGGCTTGATCAGCCCCTGAAACGGACACAGAGTCAGTCGGCAGTAGTTTGTAATGATGTGATTATTGCAGCAGAGCATAAACCTGAAGTATATATATCAGTCTTTACAACAAATCAAGTAGGGTTAAAGTATACAACACTTTCATTTGATTTTCAATTACACCCAAGTTATAATATTAATTTAAGTACTAATGTGATACATTCTCAGTGATGACTTTGTTAGGTACCTGTCCAATCTAATCCAGTACAACAGCTCTGCCTTTACAAAGATAATAATAATATTCAGTTTTGATTGACACAGAAAGAATCAGTTTAACTACATGGTTATATTTGAGTACATGGTTACAGTGTGTGTGTGTGGCAGGTAATAAAGATTACTGTCTATTAAAAGTCTTTGTATAGTTGAGCTGTTGTATTGGATTCCATTAGTTATCACAGTTGTAACTAGAATGTCCCTCAGTAGAGCGCATACCTCCACCGTGGCCCGATCATCCTCTTAAATCACATCAAGCTGCACTAAATTGCGCACACCCATAGATGGCAATTAATTTTCATCAAGATCCATTAATTATATCCATATGACAAACGCCCTATCTCGCAAATTTAAAGAAAAAAAAAATCCTGGATCCATCCCATGATCCAGAAATCCGTTATTTATATCCATTTGTAATATAATAATACACTGGGTGTATGAGTATGTTAACCTTTTATATGAGTTTTGTTCATTTTTACTTAACATAGCATACAGCTAAATAATGAATATTCAATACTACCAATAACATAGTATTAAGAATAATACACACACCTAAACATACGTTTGTCATTAATTTAACTGTCAGCAGAGTACTCGCAAATCAGTTTTCGTATCATGGCTGCTGTAGCATGATTATGCACATCAAATTACTGGCTCACTATTCAGCACTCAAGCTCATGACCTCTGAGTTAGCTCTGTCGTACTAATGCTCGAGTTCTGTTTCGTAAATACTGTATTTTATAAATAACTTAATATGGAAACATAATCGTAACGATCAGATGCTTCGGGCTTTATTTTTATAGCTGCTGTCATCTGCTCTGCTCTGTGCCTGTCACATTATATCCGCACCATGTTACTGTGAAAGTAAAAAAACTTAAGGGATCAACTGAATAATATAAATTAATTAGACATGATATAATAGGTGTGATTATGGCTTAAATATAATATTTGAAATTGGAAAGTTTGCCCTTTATGGACACACTATGCTCGAGAAATTTAACAACTCTGCAATGAACAGCCATTAAAACTTCCAGGAAGAAAAATACTTGTGAATATAGCTAACACCTACACACAGAGCCTGAGCCTGTTTGCTGACACAGTAAGCCTACA
This sequence comes from Verasper variegatus, assembly GCA_026259375.1. Lineage (NCBI taxonomy): Eukaryota > Metazoa > Chordata > Actinopteri > Pleuronectiformes > Pleuronectidae > Verasper > Verasper variegatus. The sequence goes on from CM048052.1 coordinate 12,248,556, forward strand.
CCCGTCACACAAAATAAATGTTCTGCCCAATAGGAAAGCAATTTTGCAATGCATCACTTTAAGTGAGTGGACCTCTGCGCCGCAACCAGTGTCTCTTAACCTTTCCTTAATTTGTCTTGTCTTGTTATGAGCTCTCAGGAACAACAATGTCCTTTCACTATCAACTTGTAAGTGCTGTGCAGAGGAGGAACATGTGAGTCCAAGGCAGCTCTGGAGTCAGATTTTGTCGTGCTGCTCCCTGCTACAGAGTCCGTGCAGCTGTTTCCTCTCGCTGTCTTTGAAGACGTGGCAATGTGAATCCAACACTCCGGCCTCACGCACCACTTCCTATTTACCCAGCACCATCATTAGTACGTTCAAATGAGAGGATAATAAAAATGCTGAAACTTTCACTCTGGATTTACTACAACCGCCCTTTCTGCAGCGCTCAAACACTTCATTTCAACAGAGAATTGATCAGGAAATGTTATCTGAGTGACTTCCCCTGCTTGACTTGCAAGAGGTTGCAGGCAAATATGTGCAGCTTTGTCCAGCATCAGACTCCGCTCAGAGCCAAGTAAAACAATTAATAGCTCGTTTGCCGGAGCTATAGCGTGCAAGGTGAAAATATGCACATGGAGAGCGCTATGTGGTTTTAATGGAGTTGGTGCCGAGAGCAGAATCCCACTACAAGCTTTGGTTTCGCTTCAGGATTTAAAATAAAAAAGGGAGTGCAGCTTTTCCACTTGTACAGGACGTCATCACTCTTGTTCAACAACCTGACACGTATTTTGGTGGGATTGTCACCACAAGAAGGAAGTTGTAAACCAGAGAGGCTCCCAGTTCAGGAAGCCTCCTTTCATTGTGGATAACATGGTGGTCCTTGGTCAGACCCTACAGACAGTTTAGATAGTGAACCATGGTTACGCTTACATGGACTCCAATATTCCGATATATAGTCGAAATTGTCTAAATAAGACACTGACCTGTAAACAGCATTTTCTTATAGCCTTAACCCGAATGAGGTCATACTAATCGAATTAAGACGTGGGGTCACCTTTGTTACATTATTTAGACATGTTGAAGTCCTAATCACAAAAATAGAAAAGAGTTGTATTCTTTGCAAAGGCAGAAAGAAAACACCCCAAATGTTATACACAGTACCATGTTACATTTAACTATTTCATATTTGGGTTTTAAAACCTACTGTATTGCATTTAACACAGCACACATGGTGAAGCTATACTATTGCAAAACTGAAAAATCAGATAATGGTGCATTCAGAATTTTGCTCCATCTTCTAAGATGGACAAGTGCCACAGCAAATGTGGCTACAGCAATGTCCCCACCTGGTAAATAGTTTTTTTTTTTAATTTTGGTGTGTATTTCAACGTCAATGTGTCCCTGCTAGGATACTCCTATAAGAAAAGAGCTAGTCATTGATTGTTCATAGAAAGAGAAATGTGTTTAGAAAAATCTCTATGTAGTCTGGACCGGTTGCATGCAACATGCTTGGCAGGTTTAATTTTTAGGACTTGTTTATGTGTTGTGTTTATACCCTCTCATTCCCCTGGACACTTTGGTAACTCCAACCCTTCATTAAGCCTTATTACGCACACCACTCACTCAACATCTGGCTTGGGGCTCCCAGAATGCCTCATTTGCTGTGCCTTTTTATTGCAGTCATATAGTTGGAGTTGTAAATGCCTGTGTGGCTATGTATTGTTGTCTGTTGTGGGGGAATCACACAGTATTCGCAGCAGTGACATGCAGTGTTAATGTGCAGAAGTTATAGTCGCACGTCCAATGAGTCTCAAGTCACGTTAAATGTTGTATCTGCAGGTAGAAAAAGAAAGTTAAGAAACCAAAAACAATAGCGTTGTTTTTCAATCCTAGTGTTATTAGAAAATACCATCAGAAGCAACAGTATTAAAACTTTAAGTGGAAGTGGGTAGTTCAATTTAGCCCTTGGCCTGTGATTGGGTGAATGTCATTTGAGTAAGTTCCACCAAGTGGAGGGATTGGCAGTTCTATAACTCCCTCAGACAGGTTTGTCATCTGTGTCAATGACCCACCGGGGAGCTGGTCCTATTATCAAACCCAGTGGTGATGGATGACCACAGTTCCAGCTGTTAAGGCACTGTCAGAAACAGGCTCCTCCATGGCCCGTCATGCACCGTGTGTGTGTGTGTGTGTGTGTGTGTGTGTGTGTGTGTGTGTGTGTGTGTGTGTGTGTGTGTGTGTGTGTGTGTGTGTGTGTGTGTGTGTGTGTGTGTGTGTGTGTGTGTGTGTGTGTGTGTGTGTGTGTGTGTGTGATGAAAAGCCATGGTCAACCTTGGTTCTCAGTCTGTGAGCAGTGGTGAAAATCAGAGCTGCTGCTGTCACCATTAACTCACAGGGACAAATCTGTAACACTGCAGTTTTCTTTGGCTTTGGACAGAACATTCACATAAAACATGCTTCTTTTTTTTTTACTGTTAACTTTTTCCAACTTTAACTTCTTATTAGACAATATTCCCAAAACATCTTCTCATGATTATCTTGTATTTGTAATAGAGGCTGAACTATATCTGCCGGACAGGGAGTCGCAAGTAAAAATTCCAGCAGGAAATGTTAAATAAGATTTGTACCACTCATTTTCTTTGAATTTCTGTTTTAAATGCTTTGGATGTTCTTCTTTTGATATTGCATGTTCACTTATTACTTTTACAGATGTTCTTTTTGAGTTTCCTCTTTGTTGCGGTAAAAAAGATTCTACTAAAGGATTATCTTATCTTATAATTTTATTTGGATTTAATTGCCCTAATTCTGCACAAGCATCAAAATAGCAAATATGTAATGGAGCCTTCAGATTACAAGGTTTGAATTACTGGGGTGAGAGTGATTAATATTGAAGGACATCATGAAGGTGCTACAAACCACACGTCAAGTGTTGCTCTGTACTGCTGTACACGGCCAACCCGCTCCACACGGCCTCATTGTTTCATTGTTCTGCCTCAAACGTGCTTCACAGTATAGTGGCTCGTGTGTAAACTACAGTACATATCGCAGGAAGGAAGAGGGACCTGGTGGTGGTGGGGGGTTGGGAGCAGGATCCCAGACCATAAAACCTGGCAACCGCCCTCCCTGCATTGTTCGCCGCCACCATTCCAGCCCGGTTTCGCTGCTTTGCTCCCTGTGCTCTGTGTATCCTGTCCTTTTTAGAAGCAGTAAATGTTGCCGTTCATCAGGCGAAAACATGAGTCCTGCAGCAGGCTGCTCATCTCGTCTTTGTTCTCACCGAGAGGACTATTGCAGGCAGGAAGAAGGGTTGCGCTTAAAATCAAATAAATAACCAGCTTATTAAGTCTAACACGGGCTCATATGGGTCCAATCACACAAATATCAGGTTGCATGCAGCATGCATTACAAAGCAGAAAGACTATAATATATACATACTTAAAAGCAATTCCCGCCTCTCAGCTTGATGTTGACTTTTCCAAATCTCCTCTTAGAGCACCACCTTGTGGTTGGACGGTGGCAGTCTCCCCCTACATCTAGGAAAGCATCAACTGGCTGCATTGACTGTCATATGTCAAAAGAAAGGATTATTAATAGTAAACACTATAAGAAAATATACAATTTATTATTTTTTGTCATTTTATTGCGCATTTTAATTCTCATAGAACGACTTCTTCTTCTAGTAATTATAAATCAATAACACTTAAATAGTTATTTTGATTAATGTTAATAAGTCATGTTTGAATAGGGTAGTTTTACAACTAATAACAGAGAATACATACATGGAGACAAATAGAGAAAGTGATCACGTAATGACTATTAATGAATCATGCAGGTTCTTCTCCACATTTACGATTGCTATCTGTTTGTTTCTGTAATAATGTCACAAACTGTGTCCATTAGGCTAAATTTGAATCGTTAACTCAACATTTCTTTCTTAAATGATTTCCCTGTTGCCGTAAGTGCCATGAAACATTCAACAAGACCGCAGGACGACCGTACGACTCTTGTGGAATGCAGATGTTCTCTCTCAGTCTATTTAGTTGATTTAAGGCTGTCAGGGAAGCTGAGCAGCGGCAGGGCCCAGACAGGAGGCTGGACATGACAATGAAGCTGAGGCACTGCAGGGACGGCTCCCTCTGCTGGCAGGGCACAGAGGCATGTGACTGGAAACACTGCAGCAGGAGTATGGTGTTGACTGAAAATCTTCACCTCATTTGCTCACACATTATGAGTGTTTCTCTTCTGAAAACTATGTTAATGTTAATTTAAAATCATTTGGGAATACAGAACTTAAAGACTTGACATGTTTTTCCTCATACATTTTAAGTATCCGGGGTCAGTTGTCACATTTTTCTCAAGCAAATCAATTAAAGCAACACATTAACCTTGACGTCTTTACAAACTATATAATTATTGCAATTTTTCCTCACACGTGTTTACTGCCAGTTGAGCTTATAACCACATGGCCGCTTGTTCTCCTCCAGTATCAATCCCTCTGCTTGTTTCCCTCCTCTTGGCAGGAGAACAACCATAAACACAGGGCAGAAAACAGCTCTGTGATCCCAGCTGCAAATAGAAAGCTGGGGTCGTAGGAACATTTTTCTTTTACATGCCACTTTACACACACTCTGCAATAAATGCAGCCTTTCTCAAAGATCAGAAGAACCGATGGAGCCTGTCATAGTCATTTCTATGCTACATTAAGAGAAGCAACACTGTAGTTTGTCTTGGCATGCGCAAGTGTTGCTGCACGGCCTCAAGCTTTAACACCAACGCTCATGTGAAGGGTCGATGTCTGTCTGAGTTTAAGAGGTTTCACATCAGGAGCACTTTGCCCTGTTTGTTAAAACTCTAAGTGTTTTAGTTTCATGGAAAAAGCACATTCATATTATGTTTGTAGAAATGTGAGACCAATTACCAGTCATCGTCACATGTAGTGTAAATACAAAAATACATCTGCAAGCCTATCAAAATACCAGGATGTATATCCGTGTGTATTGTATCCAAAATGTTTTGTTATATGGAATAACTACATTTTATAGTCCTTTATCAGATCAGAGAGCCCATGGGAAACGCCCCACACTTTCCTAGCACATGGTCTGTATTTTGAAAATCAATTTCTGTCTCACAGTTGGATGCGGTGCCACTGAAGTCATCAGGGTCACGCACCTCCCTCCATAGTCGTTTGCCAGCCGCTTCCAGCTGAAAAATGGAGCTTTCTGGACTGGAGGGGTATATGAACAGAGATAGCTTGACACAACCATTTGTTTGGCTCAGGTGAATACAGCCAGACAGCAACACACTCCCTGCTCTGCAGCAGGGCTTGCACTATGGCCAGATCCTACTGGACACTCATTCCTCAAAGATGCTCCAGAGCTCTGCTCAGAGACATTGCTGTTGCACTGTACTACATGTAAAAAGACACAGCTGCTCTTTTTATTTACTGTGTAGATCTAAATTTCAGAGTGAAGAGTTTAGATGGAAAGGTTTATTAGACGTTGTTAGTAAAGAGCAGTTAATGTAGATAATATACTGTATGTATAGTTGAAATAATACAAAATAATAATGTAATAATGTAAATTTTAGTTACAAACTAAAAAAATTCTGAAATTCAGGTAATCTTGGATTGCTACAAATGTGTTAAAATGATATTAACTATACTGGATCAATAAAAAATATCATACACCTATTTTGGTGAAAATTTGGAGAGAAAAACAAACCTCTTGGAATGATAAGGTAAGGGGGAAAACAATCCTGAATCCACATCCTTGTCTAGATTTGCCCTAAAAAGTATTGGATTCCTTCTTGGCCCGTGTCCCATCCCTTTACCAAGTTTTGGTTGAACTTGGTAGAGGGATGTCAGTTATTTGAATGTCTGTATTTTTTATCAAGATCCATGAATTATTCCCTTGCAAAGGGGTGAAAGTCGTAAAACGCTTTATCTTTAAAAAAGTGATTGAAATGTCTGGATCCCCATAAACCCTGGAAACCCATAACACATTTTGAACCAAGTTTCATGGTAATGTTTTTTTATGTTTTTGTTTAATCTTGTTCACAAACACACAAATATACAAACAAACAGACAGGGGGGAAATAAAAAAGTTCTTGGCAGAGGTAAAAATTGCTGCCTGCCTCTTTATGTACCACAGACGTCACACATCCAGTGGTAAAAACGTATTCAAATCCAAAGGAAAAAAGCAGTACTGTGATATAAAAGCACTTCAAGTCCTTATTGGGACCTGGCATTAACATAGTCTTCACTTATTTCCCAGCATCTCTGTCTCCTTTGTTGTTCAAAGGTACTGTCCCTCTTTTTTACAAACGATTAATCCATTCGCTTCAGCTTCTATTGTCATAGTAAAAAATGCACCAAGTATAAATCTGTGAATGCAGAAGTGAGAACAGCCATGGTGATAAATATAATTAATAATGAATAATAACCCTACAGCCAGACTCTGCTGATATCATGCACATTCATTTCTCTGCTCTTTATTGCACGTGTCTCCTGCCTTCATATCAAGAGTTTGGCTGTAACTATTGTGTCGTCAACTTCTATAATATCCATGGCTGGATGCATGTATGAGCCCGAAACAGCCGGGCTGCTATAATGAATTTGAATCCGTGGATGCTCCAGTATTAGTCTGGTCTGACTGTTTCGGCCCAGCAGGAAATGAATTGCCCTTTATTTAACATTACAAATTACAGGTGACCCACGGTGAGCAGCACTGTGAGTTTGAGTGGTGCGACAAATAGATTTAGAGGGGCAATGATTCCCCTCCCAGATTCCTGTTGTGTCAATGCGAGAGATTAGATGACAGAGGATATTAGGAAATAATTTGTGATTCCCACTGTGATAAATGTAACGTGGTTAGGAAGAAATGAATATGTCCGTTTTTGTCACAATTAAATCCAATTAGGTTTTAGATTGTATTACATTGATTTGTTGTATTGCAAATTGTCATGTTGACGGTGCTAGCTGAAGGCAAAGGAGGATATAAGGTTAGCCTCGCTGCAGGGGAGGATTTTTGGAGCTTACAACGTGCTTGAGTTCTGCACCGACCAACACCCTCATTCGATACCCTGAACCCTGTGGTAAGGATTTAATCCTCACTTTTCACTCAGTATAGCCTTTTGCCTTCGTGGTTTCCTGTAAGTAATAACCAAGCTAAGTGCTGTGCTGTAAAATCCTGCTGTCAGCATGGAGTCTGAGTCATGCAGTAGCCACTTTTAACTGTGTTCTCCCAGAGATTATTCAGTCACATCAGGCCATGTGTTTGGATCATATAACCTCAGAGATAAATCCATCAGTCCCCTTCTGGATGCATCGAGGCAAACAGGCTCAAACCGCGCTTTTGCACCGTCCTCGGCTCCCTCTCCGGCGAGTGACTTGGCCCGTTGAGTAATGAAGTGTTGGAGTTCTGTAATGAGACTGTTTACAGGGCGTGCTTGTTTCACATGAATCAAGCCCAGTGTGTGGTTAGATAAATACCAGCTTGGCCCCGCACGAAGCCAGTCAAACCTTCTCCCCTGCTCAGGAAATGGCAGCCAAATTCCTGTGGAATGAATGAAGAGGAAATCTGCGAGTGGCAGCCTACGCCGCGAGATCGCTCAGAGAGGAGAGGGTGGAAAAGCCGTGGCCCTTCCTCCGTGGCTCGGACCTGGGCCAGGGCTCACTAGGTGAGACTGATGGAATAATAATACACATCCTGAGTGTTCTTTTCATTAGCAGCACGGTTTCATGTTTTTCATCATCCTGCTGAGAGAAATGTAGAGACCCTTATTTCTGAGCTGGACAAATTACCTTTTCCCCTCTGGGAGATGCAGCTGCATTCAATATCGTGTGTGTGTGTGTTTGAGAGAGAGTCTGTATCAATGTGTGTTTGTGGTGGGGGGTTGTAGCTGGATACTGGGATTTCCTGTGGAAATACTAATTAACCACAACATGCTCACAGGGCCGGCGATAAACGCTGGGCCCTCTCACTAAATATTCTCTTTTACAAGCAAGCACAACCTGGTACCTGGATTAATCTAATTTCCTACAGAAGCTTTAGATGTGAGGGAACCTTCCATTAGGACATGAGGACGATTGGTTTAAATCCATGACCTCGATCTTGAGAGTTGTGTAAACCTATCAGTCCGGGCCGTTTGAACTGAAGTGACAGCGCGGCCATCCGTATTTAAAACACATTACCCGTGATTCATATTAGCCCTTAACCAAAGCAATCCCTCCATTAACTCCACCTGCAAACACCTCATATCCCGAGTGACCTATTTTCCCAATTACCAGTGCCATTACTCTGCACTTCCCCTCCACGCCGTCACGCAAACGTCCAGATTAGAGCGGATTTCATTGAAACTCCTGCGACTGCTACATTAGCGCACATTTTTCTGCACTTATTACAGAGCACAGAGACGGAGAGTTACAGCGCCTCTCAAACGAAACAGGCTTGAGTGATAAATCTCCCGCGCTAATGCACACGCTTAAGAGTTTTTGACTGTAAATAAAGTCAGGGGGAGACATGCTGTACTTATATGGGGAGAGCCTGGAGGAAATAGTTTCCCCCTTGAAAGAACACATGGGTGTGTGTGTCTGCAGCCAATCAGGATGCATGTTGAAACCTCCTTTTTGTTCCCTCAGCGAGGCCTCATTGCCTTTTTTGCCTTCTTTGTTTGTGTTGTAATATTTAACAAATTATGACCTAACCATACTTGACTCACACTGATAAAAAAAAAAAAAGATCACTTGTTACATATGTTGTTTATGTCATTTTCTCCCCAAAACAACAAGCAACGCTCACATTTCCAACATCAAGACCAGCAGGGCTAACAGCTGCGTGAATATTTGTCAGATAAGCGGGACGACAGTTCATTGTGGGTCAATATATAGCCTTTCATCATGATCATCAAAGCGTCATCCATCTCCCCTGCAAACACTGGTGACACCCTAATTGCCTTTGATAATACATTCATCCTGTCAAAACGCTGTGATAATCAAGTCGTTGCCACAGCAGCCATCGATGTTTGCGCTAAATATGTATTTGAAAAAAGGTGGTAGAGTAAGACAGCTCAGAGGATAACGAGTGCACAGTTCACCTCTGTTTTTGCTGGTGGAAGATGGTCATTCATTCATTATTCAACCATAAAGTTTCACACAAAATGAAAAGCATGATCTCTAACAATGTAAGATGCGTTTGATAAAAAGAAGCAGGGAGACCTGTACCCTCCCTAAAATACATCCCACTCTGTAAATGGTCGACCACTCAATGTCCTCATCATCCAACAACATGTCCTGTTACATATGGACCGATTTCTGAGGCAGATACTTCTTGAGGAATTTTGGACCATCCTCCCACATTACTGTATATGCCACTATATATTATGTATATTGTATATTACACATTTTATCTGTGCAGGAGAATAGTGCCTGTCTAATTCCACAGATACTCCTTTCTCTCTCTTAGCAGTACCCAAGGTCAGGTTATAAATAAAGGACCAACCAACAGTACATTGTAGTGTCTATGTTGATGGACTTTCATATCTAACTCAGATGCTCCAGACAGAGAGGCACCAACTTCAACTCTTTTGCTTATTTCACCAGTGGCAGGATGTAAGGACACAATGTGATTTAGGATTGCATACTTGAGGCTTAACTATCCAATAGGATGCAAACACCTACATGTGGCATGTAGATGTTCTAGCCAGTGACAGCAATTCTAGCCATTCATGGATGTGCTGTTATAATGGCTGACGCAAGTAGAAGAAGATATACTGGGATGCTGTGGGAGACATCTTCAGACTTGAGGGTGACAATTGCTCATGTTACTCTGTTGACGTTATATTGTTTCACCTTCTGGTCTCTTTGATGCATCAAGTCTACATTAAACTCTTCTGCATGAGACATCAGCTGCTGCCTGAGTTCTCCTTTCACCAGCTTCCAGAAAACTTTCATTACAATACTGATATCAGTATTTGAGTGTCTGTAATGCAATACCAATGTATCAGCTGATATATCATAACACATGATATCAATGACTTTGGATCATGTATGAAGAACATCGCCACCTAACTCAATGGTAAATTACATAGTTTTACTAAAATCTGGGACTCTTGTACTAACTGGTATTTTGTTCTTTTGAGTTCTGTGTTATTTAATTCCTGTGCTTCCTCTTCTTTTCTTTGTGTAGATGTGTGAATTTGTGTAACTGACTGATTTTGTTTTGATCCATGAATCTGACTTGTTCTTCTGTGTTTCTTCTTTCCTTGGGAGGTAGAGTGGGTCATCCTCTAACCAATATGTTGGTGGTTCAATTCCCAGTTCCTCCAGTCTTTGTGTTGAAGTGTACTTGGGCAAGATACTGAACCTTAAATTGCCCCTGTAGGTTGTACCAGCAGTGTGCGAGTGATGTGTGATAGAGAAAGTGCTGCACATAGATGCACTGTTTTTGTGTAAATGGGTAAATGCTAAAACTGGACTGTGAATAACTTGGTTATCAAGATTAGAAAAGTGTTACATAAAATACAGGTAAGCTACCATTCTTACACATAAAATACATTTGAACATAAAAAATAATGGATCCCACAGGTGTTCCCCCCTTAATGAACAAGAGACACATTAACCGTGACCTTCTTATTAATTCAGAAAGATCTCAAACCTGTGACTTATCAGCCAGCATTTACTCAGTTGCTGGTGTAGCTGTAAGTCTATATTTTGTATAAGTTAATATTGGCTTTGGCCTATGCAGACGATAAAACACACTCGTATACAAATAGCCACAGAACACTATAAATACAGTAAACAGCTTTAGTCTGTGCACATTTTGTAAAAGATGGACTTGAAATTTAAGTGATGAGCTTCAACAAATTAAGCTGTTCTGCACAAAGAAACAAACCAAGGGGGTTCTTTGCTAACAAGACTGTCATTGTGAATGATATCCACTTGCTTTGACTGATTCAGACTCTTGAAGTCTCAGGTTAACTTCAGATAAACTTTGAACTGCATTTTTGCACAGAACAAAGACTGTGGATTTTTGTCTCCATCACTTCCAATGGAAGCACATTTGTAGGTCATCTATTAATAGCCAGTATGAACAAGAGGACCAATAACTACAAACGAAATCTGTCTCTGTGGGCATGTACGTCTTCTTTAAAGACTTAGAAAATGTGAACCTGTTCTTTATATTTAGCAATACCACCACTAATTTGAACTATTGATTTTCAAAATAATGAAATACATGACGAGTACAAATACATACATTGGGCTTAGCTCTTTTTATACAAAGTATTTATAGTTGATAATGCTTGGTTGAGAGTTACATTCTGAATCTCCTGGCACTTAAACTCAAAGATCTGCTGGCTGGAGATGTATTGACTATTGAGATTAGCTTTCAGTGGAGTGGAAACCACCTTCACGCAGGCCATCAAGTGCTAATTGGTTTGGAATGGAGCAAAGGTATCAAGGTACAGATTCCAGATGACACAGCAGTGATGGAAACGTCCTTTAACTAAATGTAGCAGTCGGCTCCAGCACGTTGCACCATGCTTCATCTGCTCGGGATGTCTGATTACGCAAGCAGCGAGCTCCAGCTGAAGCACAGGGCTCCTCGTATAGTGCACTCTTCTCTTTAATGAAGTGCACTGCTGCAGTGGGGTCCGTGCAGAACTTATCTGCTCAGCCGATGTGGGGAAGTCTGTGAGGTGGCAACATCCCGATGGGACACAGTACAGATGGAGCAATTAAAGCCGGGCCACAACAATCGTCTCTCCTGTGCCTGACATATTGGAGAATGAGCAGGAACAATGCATCCCGTTTAGAATATTTTACTGAAGCTTGCAGACAATATAACTGGCCACCGGAGGATGGAAAATGAGAATAGCCAGCGTTGTTGTTCAGGGATTTTTCTGGTAAGTGCATTTACCTAGTGTTAGTTTTGTTCCAGACCTCCTTTATTCGTGAAAACAAATCATAATACATAATTGTAGTCATCATACATTGGCAGAACTTCAACTTTTTACCCTTCAGTGATTTCCAGTTCTACAAAAAGCCAAATTTCCCGATTGGTTGTACACTAATGAGAGGATTTATACACTGCATGCTGCCAAAGAAGACATCCTCGCTCCCTTTTGAAGATCCGACCCGCCTGCCACAGTTCCCTCTAATAGGCCGCTCAGTTTCCTCAGCTCAGTGGGAGTGGGACGACAGCAGGAGGGAGTTGTTGGGAATTATATTTTCTCTCTCATCATGGGGTCTTCCCTCGACTCGCTGTGCTCTGGAGGCGTCAGGACACTGAGCCAAGCTTGATGATATCTGGCTATAATTAATACAGAAATTAAATTTCACCCACTTTGCCTCCTCCCTGATTTAATTATTTTTTGCGTTGATTAACATCATAAAGCATCGTCCTCTCCGTTTGAAATATTTTAAACTGTTTATCGTCTGTGCGTCACACACTAAAAATAGACACATCTCTAAAGGGTAAAATCTTATGTCCTTTCTAAAGCAGTCTTTCTAATCAACATGCTTTCATCCTGATAGTAGTGATAGGTATTGTTCTTTGAGCAGCCCTAGAACCTTAACCTCTAAATCTAACACAGATGACTCTTGCACCATATACTCAGTGCATTATTCACTAAAAGAAAATCAAGTGGGGTGACGAAATTAGAAGTAACCCACTTGTACAATACAGGGCCAGTTGGTCAGTAAGTCCTCATCAGTGTGTCTGAGCTGTAACTGAGTCATCCGTGGATACTTTCCTGTATTGGGACTTCTATTTTTAATGAGCAGCTAAACTCTAGTCTCATAGCCTCCAGGTCATATTCCATCCGTCCGTCTGTCATCTAAAGTGCTCAGCCTTTGAGGGTTGCTGGGGAAGCTGGAGCCAATCCCAGCTGATATTGGGTGAGAGGCTGGGTAAACCTTGGACAGTTCGTCAGGTCATATTGTGTTCCCTTATTGATATCACACAGTAGGATGTATCTTCAAATTTATTTTCATGGTCCCACAGAAGGGATATTTGTATTTAAGTTATTAAAAAGGATAAATAGGTGGGTTTTTGTCATCAGCTCCTCTCAGGCTCACTTACTGATGTCATATATATTTACATTTGTGTTAACAAAAAGGGCAACAACATGAAACATATGGCTTCATATAGAGATATCAGAGTGGTATTAATCTTCAAGAAAAAGCAAGTACTGATGTTTCCCGAAGTGAGAAACTATTTACTGTAATTTCCGACAAACGATAAAAGCAGAACACATCAGCAAAATCTGTGGAAACACTGGACGTAAACATTGGTCTTCATATCTTCGTTTTTGACAGAAAGAAATCTGTCTGTATCTGTGAGATTTCAAAGTTTCATTTGAAGGTATGCAGTTATTATGTATTTATTAATGGTAAAAAAAATAAAGTTTCACGCCTCCACAAAAGTTTGCACAGAAAACACTGCATCACAGGCTTGAAAACCTCGAGGACACACATGGGGTTTATATGTCAACTTTTCACACATCATCGTGAAGTGGAGTGCGTGCGATTGTGTCGTTAGCCACATACCAAGTGCTCCAGTCCTGCCAATGCTGCAATCGGATCCTGATTAAATAATGAAGATGGTTTCCTGCAGTATGCAAACCATAAGGACACTATAATAAACAGCTGGTTGTGTGCTCGATAGCCAGGCTCTTTCTTAAGAATAATGGCTTTTTGCTACTGTTTAATAATGACAAACAAGGGCAATGCAATATTGATCTGCATTTATAATGATGAGAAAAAGAAGTTGCTTGTTGCCTCTCAGCTCTGGTTGGAGTAGTAATGAGTGCAGCAGCAGCAGCAGACGATGCATATATCTGTTTAATGAACACTGAACTGTGTGTTTGGAACAAGAGCGTAATGTGAAAAGTTCTGAACCAACGCTGAGTTTTAGTTGCGGCAGATTCACAGTTTGAGCTGTGGTGAAGATATAGATCACGCTTTGACAAATGATTATGATGATTTTGATATTTCCCGTAGACAATTCTACTTTTTCATTTCCGGGTAAATTGTCTGAGCTCCACGCGGTCCCGTCCTGGTGGGCTTCTCTCTCGGTCCCGTCTCCGCTCCGTGGTTTTTATTAAAGCCAACATTTGTCAGCAGGAAGATGGTTGATATGCAAAGTGTGGAGCGGCGCGCACCTCACGCTTTAGTAATTCTGGCTGTTTGAGAAATGAGATATGAGGAATGCCCTGCTACGACACAACAGATAAGAGACATGAGTAATGTTCACAAGATTTCACTGTTATTACTCTTTATTTCGTGTTTTTTTATTTGTACCTGAGTATGTTTTGAATAATGATGTCACTGGAGCGAAATCACAGCCCACTGATTGTGAAAGTATGTTATTAATACTTAAAAATGCTTTAAAAAGATTTTATGACAGAGTTAAACCAAACTTTTTTGGTCTGGTACTTGAACTACTGTGTTTTTTTTTATTGAAATTTTATAATCTCAAATTTTAGATTAAAAGAGGAGCTTGCTCAGTTGGTTTTGTTCCTCTTCTTGTTTTGAGCTGCATCATATACGTATTTGTGTTGGTCATCAAACTGTATTGCTCTATAAGTAATTCATGAAAAAAAAAAAAAGAGGAAGAAGAAGAAATATAGAATTTTTAATCCTAATTGATTTGGGAGAACTAGATTCAAGCACTAACAGTCCCCTTGTGAAACCAATTTTTCAGTCCTTCCATGAATTATTCTCTGAGAAATCAACCTAAATGTTGAAAACCACCCTATCTCACAATGTTAAAGAAAGTAAAAAACAAAAACCTCCAGGATCCACCCCCTGATCTGGATCTGCACCGAAATCTAATGGCTTCTTTCTTGACCCATACCACGTCCTTACGCCAAGTTTTGTGTTAATCTGTCCCGTTGTTTTAGTTTAAGCTTGTTCACAAACAGACAAACACTGACAAAAACATAACCTCCTTGGCATAATAATAATTAAAATGTTCAGGCTTGTTGACGAGATGGGAGAATAATTTGAGGAATTACATAAAGAGTACATTTCTCATTCAAACGTATATTAAAATACGATAAGTCAAATACTAGTACATAATATTAGTCAATGGCAACAGTGCTGAGTGTATCATTGTATATAATAGAACTCAAAGGGACAGATCTGTGTTTCTCCCCTGATTTGGTTGTCAGACCAGTGACACAATAAGGTAAAGAATCTTACAGTTTTGAAAGCGAGGCAATTTCTCAGAATATAATTTCTGCGGGCAAGATGAAGCAAAAGGGCCATGCTGTGTGAGGAAATTGTTCTGCTAAGTGACTCTTCCCCCTCACACTGCCAAGCAGCGTCTCTCCATATAAATGGCCGTCCAAGCCATTTGTCAGGAACACACATCAATCTTGGTGCGTGTCGCCACAGAGCCAGGAGGCGAGTCGGTGTAGGCTGCTGTTACCAGTCAGAAATGTGTTGAGCTTGTCTCCTCGGGCCATCCTCACTCCGTACAGTGCAGGCACAAAGCTGTAGCCACTGTTCTGAAGACTGGTCACTTTCATTAGGGAAGTCATTAAAGGAATTACAGGAGCCTGCTCATAGATTCTTCCTGGATTATTGTACTTGGATTTGGCTCGATCTACCAAGCATATAAGTGAAATGCTGCCGCAATGGTTGCAAAGAGAAAAGGAAAGAGAGAGAACCACTTCTAAGATGTGTAATTCTTATCTTTGTATTGACTCCCTGTTTACATCAAGAGGAAATATGAATCCAGTGAAGAGAATTTGTAAGAATCTACGATCTGTCTATGTACATCCACAGAACAGACATGTCTTCAAAGATTTGCTTACATTTGTCGGACTTCAGTTCAAACTGGTGCTGACACTTTGTTCCACTATATCTCAAAGGTGCTGTTTCTCTTGTCAGAAAACTACTGAAATTGAGTGACATCATCATTCATTATGGGGAATACTGTAGTTTATTTATACTCATAGTCACATGCATCATCTTGCTGCAACTATGTAATACTTGTACAAAACTTGTATTAAACCCCGGTTGAAAGTAGTTAACGACAAATGCAGTCCTTCCTCCTGTCCTATAGCCACATGTGCTGAAATCTACACTGTCCAGCTGTTTTAAGAAATGACTTGACCATTTAAAAAGTGAAATTATGAATATGAGCTGTTTTTAAAGGTTTACGTCATCAGCATGTATTGGTGTCTGGCTGAAGCCAATACAACAGCCTTTTTCATTGTATTTGAATGAACATCTCTGTTCATTTAAATACATGTACATACATGTTAACACAGATGACATTGCTTAATGTTATCAAAAGTGTTTATTATGTGTAACCTCTGAACTAATAAACTGATCATTACATTCATGTGCACAACAGTAGCAGAAAAGCAACGCATGCAGTCAGAGGAGAGCTAATGTGCTGACCTAAGGTGGTACCAGAGGGTGCAATGTGTGCTGAGAAAACATACATATAAAAACCATTAAAACAACCTAAAATGCTAGAGTGGATCAGCAGGGATTCAGATTGCGACTCCTCTATAAGTGCGTTGCTTGAGGGATTCTTTCTATGGAAACCACTTTGCCAGTGTTGCAGGATTGCTCCATGTCTGCAGGACTAAACTGAGTGAACAAAGTAAAACCCAAATAAAACAAATCACATGGGGAGGTGTTGACAAAATAACCATCACAGCACAAAGTCCATAGCTCTTCTGGATCTTTCATTCAAATCACACAATCAACACCAGCAGAGTCACCCAGTTGGCATGGAAATGTAGATGCTCACATTTTTCTGAATTGATTTTAGGTAATTGTTTATTCCCCTCTTAATGTGGCAGGGTCGTTTTTATTCATATTGTAAAATCGCCAATCGGGTTTGTGTTAGCCAATGTTGATTTTCTTTTGTGTAGTGTGTGGGTGTATGTGTGTGAATGCGCACTTGTGGGCATAGGCAGGTGATGATTTGTCTATAAAGGGGCGTCACCGGTGAGTAGGGGAAGGAACTAGGAATCGAACATTCATGGCACACCCCGTCTTTGCATCACCACGTGTTGGAAAAGCCTTCAAGTCCCTCAAGTGGCCTTTTTTGTAGCTTGATTGTCACCACAAGGTTAAAAGGTTTTAAAGGAAAATGTTCACTATGACTTTGACGACAAATCTACTTTGTTTTGATCATTTCAAATGAAACACAACAGAATGAAATTGCATGTGCACTCTGCACGTACACCTTCATTCATTTATCATCGTACTGGTGCGTTGAGAATTATAGTTGCATCAAGAAGTCTTTTTAAATTAGAGCCTCTGCATTTCTCAAATCTTCCCATTTTGACTCATCAGGTTTATTGCGTGCACTGTTGTGATAAATGAAATAAAATCTGTCTTCTGTGTAGTTCTTTTCTAAAGGTTTTGTCATCTGATAATAATCAGTTATCATAAACGTGGCATATCTATATGTGGATTTCCACCAGTTTTCCCCCCTCTATTCATTTTTCATGCTTATATTGTCATGACCTAGAAGAGAGTGTGTATTCAGGGGGATGCTTCTGATCCCGTGTCCTGAGCTGTGGAATAATGTAAGAGCACTGGTGTGTTGCTGCTGCAGCTGGGGGAGCGTGTTGCCATAAAATATTAACGACTTGGAAGCCCAGCCACATGACAAGATGAATGTAATTGGCCCTCGCAGCTCTATCTGTGCATGTTAATGAGATGGGATGGTATTTAAATCAGTCGCGCCCCAGACACTGTGGCTGCAGTTGAGAAATCCACAAACAAAGACACAGTGCGAGAGCATGGATGCACCGAGATAGATACAGAAAATGTCACTTATTATTCAGTTTTGGCGGCCGGGGCTGCCAGCATCTTCTGTGCATTATTATTGTTTTTGCGTTTACTTGAGCAAAACATTATTTGCAGCTCAGCCTCTAAATGACTTTTGATCGAAATGGTGCTGAGATTAATTTGTTTTTCACAGGATCTGAAAGGTGGAACTCACAGATAGGAGATGCTGAGAGTTGAGGACAAAAGCTAGAGCTATAAAGCTGAGGTAAAGCTGTGCACCTGCACAGCACCTGTCCTGCCGAGGCGCCTGGTTGAGCCCTGGTTGTCACTAATGGTCTGGAACAAAGCTGTAGTCCCTCAAACAAACTGTGGCCACCTCAGGAGAAAACGCTGGGCTGTAGCCGTAACTGCAAACAACAGCGTCAGTCTACTCTCCTGGGGGAAATGTACCAGGTAGTAGTGATGATATAACCTAAATCTTCGAGGAAAAGAGGGCCAGTTTGTTTTCAGCCCTGATGGCCTGGTTATATGTGGACGAGAGGGAGAGAGTGCTGTGTGGGTAAATCCTCTCAGATTTCCGGAAGACTGGAGGAATAAGAAAGTCAGCAGATGGGAAACTGTGTCACTTTACTTTAATTATTCTGACAACTGGCTGTGCAGGTCATCCTCACTGGCACCTCATAAATGCCGCACTCATGTCCTTTGGTGTAGTCATGTGACGCTGGGTGGACCAAGTTTTGATGGACCAGAAGAAAAAATCTTGCCATGTCTGTGTGTGTGTGTCTGTGTTTGTGTGCGCTAGCTTTTTTTTGTGCAGACTGGGAGAGACCTGACGCCAAAGGGTGGGGGGAGGTGCAGGCAGGAGGACAGATGGTCTCCCTCATGGTGGCTGAAATAAAAGAGGGAATTAGAGGACTCCAAGGTGTACACTCTGACGGCAATTACAGCAAATAGATTGGAAGTGGACCTCCAGGCACCCGGGGAGGCAGCTCTGTGGGGAAGAGCTCCACCTCGCCGCATCTGGTCCGTACACCCTGAAACCAGTCGAGATGAAACCACACCGCCTGTCTGTTCTCAGAGCCGAGGTAGAACCTTACTGACCATTAGCACACGACTCTGCATCAGTGTTAGAACATAAAAAACAGAAAATAAACTTCACGTGCACGTGAGTTTGAAATGGATTTCTACATTACCATTTTTCTCTTTTTGCATATGTGGCTGAAGGATTTGCAAAAAACCAATTTCAGACATCCCTGGGAGCTGTTTTGGGTTAGTTATTCTTCCGCCTGCAGGAGTTTGAAAACAGTCAATTATTTTTGTCTTGCTTGCTTCCGCCCATTGATTCTCAAACGATTTCCACTGCCCCTGCAAGTAAGGATATGCAGCAATTGAATTAAATAAGCCCACCCAATCAATATAAAATATGTAGCACGTCCATGCTCCTTCTTTCATAGCCTGTGGAAACTTGAGAATTCATTGCAGATGGAAATGCAAACAACCCGAAAGATACTTTTATAGATCTCTGAGAGCTGTTATGAAGTTTATTGATAGCCATCAAATGTTTTGAATATAAACTATTTAATGCATTACTGCTGCGGAAAATATTTGTGCGCCGGCGCTCAAGACAGAAGTCGGGCGGCTGTCTGTCTTTTCTGCAGCTACTTAGAACAGTAGGGATCAGCAGATTCCATTAGCCTTGCCCTGTGGCTGAATGAGTGAAATACCATTTAGAGAATAAGTGTCTCTAACCCCAAAACCTTGTGTTCCCATCAATGCATAAATGATAAAGACGCAGTCTAATGAAACAAAAGCCTCCCTGCCAAAGTCGCCCATAAAAGTAACATTTGGGTGAGAAAGACCTGAAGCCATTAACCTCGGTAAAGTGTCTTTACTATTACTCCCACACTGTACGCTCTGCGGTGCCAATGCAAATGAAATACACACAAGACAACAGTAATAAAAAGTTAAGTGATCTAACTGCATCACTTTACACTTCAGCGAGTAATTCTGCGATTCACGTTGAACATCCAGCGGTTACACGCATCCAAAATCAACATTCAAGGTAATATATTTCCTTTTTTTTAAATTCTGACTTAAATTTATCGTTGATCCTCTCTATAATAAACATGGCTCATATCATTACTAATGTCTTAACAGAGGCAGAGGCCCAGATAATAGATACTGTAGATGTTCCTGGCTGCTACTTCAGAGTTTCAGACTTCAGAGTATCATTAGCTATGTGCGTTCTCCATGAAGATTTACACACCAGGCTTAAAACAAAACGAGAGCCCGGGTTCGTATTGTATACAATGTAAATAAGGCTGACTTTTGGCCTATGAGTTATAGCTTCCAGAACTGGCTGCTTTCCCTTGTTGCATAAATTCATGAACAGTAAATCACTGGCCTCTGAAAAAAAGTGGAAAAAAGAAACCAATACATAAAAGATAATTAGGCAGAGAACATATGTAACCAATCAATTGTTTGTACCCACGTTGTAAGAAGATGCAGAGGGGAAAAACTACAAACACCAAACAGCATGTCCTGTATACCACTTGCTTTGCAAAGGTAGTCGATTGAATAGAAACACTTAAAGTAACAGTTAACAAATGTGAGAATTGTTTAAGCCAACCTGCAGATGTACAACATATTTCAAGTTCAGTGCTTTTTTCTTAACGGAGAGGAACAGTGGAGAGGAAAGAAGTGATGCGAGCAGAATGATGTGCTTCAGTCCGTGACATTATTGTCTAATAAAATCAGTTTGGTGTTAAATCATAGACTGTATATAAAGATGGACGACATGACTGCCCCCCCTTAAAGTGAAACCAAAGCGTCTTGATCGCCACCTGGTGGCTGGCTGCAGAACAGGTCAAATGTTAATAAAAATGTTGCAATAAAAAATGGGTGGAACGTCATGTTTGACAACTGACAACTTTTTTTTTTATTGATCAGCCCACAGATACGTTGTTGGCCCTCTGATTACACACCAGCCCAGTGGGGGGTTTTGGGGTTGGTCTGGATGAGAAAGTCCAGAGCCATCTTGTAGTCCAGTCCCTCGTTCAAGTGCATCTATCGGTAGGACGTTAGCCGCAGCTTCATCCTGAGATCGCTACTGTGCAGACTCTGGGTCTAAATGTGCAAGATGGCAGCATTCACATCTATAAGATATTTTGGTTTATTTCTGGATTGTGAGAAGAAGTAGTCTTCCATCTTCATATTTAGTCTCTGTGTTAAATCACCAAGACAACGGATGGATGAAAAGAGAGTAATGCCAACTGTAGTCATATGATATCGTGTGGAGAACTTAGCTGTAGTTTCGACCCTCGGCAGAGCACAAGTCAAGAGTCAGCACTGTAGGGAATATCAAGCGAGTTTAAAATCTCATGTTTTCTCTTGTGGTCAGTGATGCTGCTCCTATGAGCTGCCAGTGTTCCACAATCATATGATTTAGGACTAAGGGAACTGGATCACAAATACAGAGAGATGTAGAAATTCCCAGAGATAAGTGCTAAAAAGCAGTGTCCAGGCTGCTTGACCATCTGGTCAACAGTGTTTTGTGTGGGTTGTGGTTATCCATCTTAGGTGTTTGTTGTGTCTGTGTCAGTATCATGTCTTTCATCTCCTGGTTTTTCTTTTTTTTTTTTTCTTAATTCAAACATCCTCCTCCACTCACCTTCATTACAAATGTCAGGAGGAGTCCTGAGCTGAAACAACTGCAGATCTCCATGTTGCCGTGTTCATAGCAACTCTTCAAATTACCGCTCTCTTCTTATTTCAAGTAAGGAGACAATCTCTTTTTAGCTTCATATCACTCTTCTACTTTCCACTTTATTTGACATGCATACCTAACAAATGGAAATTTATGTGTTTCTGGAATTTTACTCATCCTTGGAGTATGTGCAGCAGCTTCCTAACATGCAGAGGATAAAAAACATCAGCCCTTCACTGAGCATGACTCCTCTGTTTGTGTTGGAGCAGAGTCTGAGGCAATCTGCTGGACAGAGCTTGGACATGTGCTCATAAATCACAAACAATATTTTGTATAAAGCCAAATCTATGGTGAAACTCTAAAGTACATGATAATGAAAATGGAAAACAAATTCCAAACCTCTGAATATTTTCTGTTTTGGTTTTTGTGGAAATTTCTGCTTATTTGGCATTGAACGTTGTTACCTCCACCAAGGGGACTTATGTTTCATCTGTTTCATTGTCAGCAGGATTACGCTAAAGCTACACAATCAATTTCCATGAAAGTTTATGGAGGGATCCAGGGAGGAACCGATTACATTTTGGTGTGGATCCAGATCAGGGGACAGA
The DNA here is from genome assembly GCA_026259375.1 of Verasper variegatus. NCBI lineage: Eukaryota > Metazoa > Chordata > Actinopteri > Pleuronectiformes > Pleuronectidae > Verasper > Verasper variegatus. Next base: position 12,270,613 of record CM048052.1, read on the forward strand.
TCCTGGACATTTTTTTCCCTTTCCTAATAAAGGGAGATTGGACATTTTTCATGGATCTTAAAAATCTAACTACATGGGACTAATATTTTGGTGCAAAAATTGAGTGTGTGCAATTTGTTGCAGTTCCCAAAAATCTGGATCCAGTGAATTTAAATGTGCACGTTTCCTAAGTCGTCTGTTGAAAATGAACTCTAGTTATATTATGACTCGAAAAAGGAAATCAGCAATACCTCACTCACTCACTTTCTAATGAGAAAAGAAAAGAGTGGTAGTGATGCTGTATTGACACGTTGAACATAACACTGAATTCATGTTTGTAATAAATAAATAAAGCAAAGGTAATTAAGAAAACAAAAATAATGACTCCACAAAGTCACAGTGGTGATTTCTGTGTGTTTTATCTGCAAACATAACCTTTTGCTCTACTAGAGGTCTGTCTGTCTGTCTGTCTGTCTGTCTGTCTGTCTGTCTGTCTGTCTGTCTGTCTGTCTGTCTGCAGGTCGACTCAGGTCCCATCACTGCTGTGAACAAACAGCAGCTGCAGGAAACTGCCTGCCTGGCACAGAAAACATGTTCTGGTAATTAGGATTCTGAAACAAAAACATGCTTTTGCAATGACTCAACAAACCTCATCTATTTCAACTGCAATTTGTAAATGAATTGAAATCCTCACTGTAAAAATGGTGAAAGGTTTGACAGTTAAAGGTTGCTTAGCATCACATTAAATTGAATGAAAAGTTTTTCTTTAGCGAGTGTAATAGAATGGAGATACATATAGTTTGTGTATTTTAAATGTTTTTACATAGGATTCAATGCAATTTAACAGTCAAGACCATTCAGCAACTGAATTGTTTTTTACAGTGCAACTTCTCCCAGCTGGAACAACTCAGAAAGTTATATTAGGCTCAGGAAGAAACGTTTTCCCAATTCCATGTTGAGTCTGCACATTATTCACCAGAGCGTTTGAATGTGAAAAACAGACTCATAATTTACCCACCTATGGTAATGTCGTATAAAAGCTGCGTGTTTCCAGAAAGAGACATTTGTTTTCCCACAAACAAACGCATCCCACACCAAACTAATAACCACACACCATCTGTGCTTTTGTCTGAGATGTAAAAAACATTTCATATCTTATAAATAAAAAAATAAATCTTATCGGATATTTGAAGTCTTTAAAGAACTATTCAATATCCTCCGCGAATGATTTTAATAGACTGAGTCATATTTCAGGTGGCCTGCTTTTCAGATTGTATCACTGCTCAACATTTGTCACCTGTCAAATTATTTTCCCCCCACATGTCATGTTCATTTGTCAAAACTGCGTTGTTCAAAGTTGCCCACTGCTTCACATCCAACTAAATCAGATTTGGGGGGGATTTCTATTTGGATGTCATATTAATGGTAACGCTGGAATAATAAAATTGCGCACAATTCTAAATGCCATTTATCTAAGTCTTAATGCGTTTAAAGCAAACACCAGGACTAATGACTGAACCATAAAGTGAGCGTGAGCAGTTGAATTTTTCAGGGCGGACATATTTAATCAGCTCAGAATACATACAGTGGTTTTTTTTTGCAGGAGCAGCTGCTGCAGACACCGGTCCTGTTTGCCAGAGAGAAACAATTGCAGTCCTGTTACGTGAAGGTGAAAGGTGAAAATAAGTGTTATATATTCACAACTACCTCATTTATTCTGTAAGAGCATTTAACCTCCTCGCGTTAATGAGAGCTGGACTTGGCCAGAGTCTAGACCACCAGAGGCCACAGCTGTTCCGAATACCAGGATTTTAGGGCGTTCATATTTCTGCGGTGTCTGATCAATGCCGGAGAAAACCATTTCTTATCATTCTTCCAACTACTTAGAGCCACGTCTGAATTACGGTTGGTGTATTCGATGCACATTTATTCTTCCCCCCTGACAGTTTTATGGAGCTCATTATCCGCTTTGTGGCCATGGCTGTGAATGGCGAACCTGTGGGGGTTTTATGTGTAGCCAGTAGCTCCTCTGCTGACCACATTTAATGTTCTCTCAGAAGAAGGAGGAGAAGGAGAAGAAGGAGGAAGAAGAAGGAAAGAAAAAAAGACGGGCAGGGTCAAGGGGGTGCATCCAAGACGCTCGGACAACACACAGAGCGCCAGTGTTGGATGTGTTGATGTGAGGGTGAGGGCGCAGACTGACAGTCGGACCCACAGTTTTATTTACCTCAGGTGCAGCGGCTCATTATAATGGTGTTAATGAGGAGCAGATGTAGCTGAGTGAGGGAGGAGGGGAGGCAGGCGGCTGGAGGAGCGAGCGGTGGCCTGTCCAGGGGCAAACCTACATGGAGGTCCGGTGTGGGGATTCCCGAAATCCCCCTCTCACTACGACCAATGCAGCCGCTTCTCACGTGTTAATATCTACTCAGCAAGTGCTATTAGCAAACACTGAAAACTGCCGACTGCAGTGATTTACTGAGCCCCTCTAAGCCTGGCTGTGCTGAAAGGTTGTTGGGATATTACTGGAGTCATAAAGGATTTGTAGCTTTTAAAAAAAACAAAAAAAATGTTGTTGAGGCTTTGAGAGGCGGAGTCTTTACACAAAGGATTTTACTGTCAAAGGAGGAGGGGTTATGAAGTGAGCGTACTATAAAGTGATATCTGTGTATCCAAAGATTATTCCTCTGTGCCTTAAACGTCCATTGTTGTCCAAAGTGTCCAGAGTTTGACTTTCTGTATTATTCTTGTCTCTGCTCAGTCACGTTCAACATCACAAACGCACTCAAAACTGAGAAACTCTCACCTCGCTGTCTTGCCAGTGTTGGATCCTGCACGATACGCAAAAAAAATGATGTTGCACGTTGTTCTCAAGATGTAAAAAACAGTAAGAACAGCATTTATAGCTATAAATTCAATAAATAGCATTGTGCCAGAAAAGTTGTAGCTCAGACCCTAATCTACAATGCGGAAACATGCAAATTTCGTATTATTTATTTTGGCAGTCTAGACGCTGATGCCACAAGTTTTCTGGCTATTTACACCCAGAAGTTCAATGGGGCGTCATAGTGTTGTGCCAGAAAAGTTGTGGCGTCAGCGTCTAGACTGCCAAAATAAATAATAATAAGAAATGAGCATGTTTCCATCATTGTCCATTAGAGTCTGAGCCGATAAAAACATGTCTACTGCAGAGTCTTTTGACCCGGGACTGAATACAGACTGAATCCCATTGCAGACAAAAGCCAGATGTTAGTAGGAGTTGGTGGGTTTTTGGACCAGTGGAAAAGAGGCTGTCGAATAGGCCTATATCTTATCCTTTAAACAAATCTGTTATGTATGTTTTTCTTATATTTGGCCTGTACTTCACTTATGTAATATGTAATGTTAATATGTTTAATCATAAGTGGCTAATTTGGCTAACAAAAAAAAAAAAAAACAAGATCACAGAATCAAAAACATTTTAATATTCAAAACTATTTCAAAACATGAAAATACACATTTAAATACAAATTATGAAGTGGCTAATTGAAGTATAAAGCTGCAATAATCCATATTTTTCTTCCATATCGTTTGTGTATTCTAAGCCTTATTCCTCTGTGGGGCTTCATTGTCGACCAAAAAAGAATGTAAACATGACAGTGAGCCATAAGCCTTAATTACAATAAACATTGGGACTGCAGTTTTTATGTACATACTTACAGCCTGGTTCTATAAAATGCTCACTAGTGGATCAAATGTGAATCAATCTGTGACCGCAAATAGTCACTAACAAATGTAATATTTCATCCTATTCGAGAAACATCTGGTAAAAGCAACAATTCCCTGATGCTTCAGGAAATACCTTAGTGTCAAAAGAAGATCATATTTTTTGTGGTCCATATTTAGAGATTAACATCTTCAGAAGAAATGTGTAGACATTGTTATCTGCCTCATCTTTTAAACAAATCTTTTATTTATTTCTTCTTATGTTTGTCCTTGGCTTCACTTAATAGATGTCCTTTAATCATATGGCTAATAGATGTCAGGCCGGGACATCAATCTGCCATACTCAGAAGAATTAACAGTCGGACCATTATTGTCACAGATGACAGAACAAGGTTAATATTGAGTAAAATCCCAAAACTCAAAGTCTATATTTTAGCTCCTAAAACCATCTTTTCATAAATCTGTGATATGGCTCTTTATCTGGCCCTTAATGCTTCCCCTGAATCCCTCGGCAAAGAGAACTGCATCCCTCTGCCCGTGACAGGCCCCCTTTTCGCTGATGACAATGGAATGGCTGCAGCTTTGAGTTTGCCATTGTGACTTCTTCTCTGACTGAGCCATGGCAGTAATAAGCTCCATGAGCCCTCTGTGTGTGCCAATGGTGGGCCATAACAGTCTTTATTCACCATGAAGCCTCCACTGGGAGCATCTCGTGGTCCCCGGGACAACAATGCTGGCAGCCAAGCCCACAGTCAGCCGGCCCGTCTTTTACGTTTTTATGGGCTTGGCCTTCCCCCTGCTATTGAGGCAAATGTAGGCCATCAAACAACACAATTTATGACCCAGTCTAAATTTGACCTTGGGCCTCCTGAAATGCCTTTGCTTTCAGGAAACGTAGAAACCTTATGCATTAAAGCGTGTTTACATGTGAAAACATAAACTGGCTTCTTCATTTCTTTCTCACTGAATGAGAATATTTCACAACATGTTCGTGTGTAATGGAGAATTGTAGGATCCACGTCAGACATAATTATGTTTTTCTTTGTGCTTGGAGCATGAGCGACTGTATTTTTACTGCCTGACCTCAACTATTTCTCTGCTATGTTTTTTTTTCTTGGTTACTGATGCAACACAGTGACCTGGTTGACTTTTGCCTTCTGGTTTGTGAGCAGAGCTGCAGGGAATTCCTTATTTACTGCAGGGGTGTGCCTTCCTTGTCTTCATTCACCAGCACATGTTAGATTTCTGTCTCTCTCTCTCCCCGCTGCAACGCTTCAGTTGTTTATGGCCTTGGTTGTTTATGGCTCATCCCTTTCTAAGAAGTGGAAAACCCCAAGCTGCTGATTGTGTTGCTCCAGATTTCTTCTTTTTTTTTTTTCAGATTTGCCTTTTCTCTTTACCAGCTTCCCAATGGATTGTTTTGGTTTTATTTGCCATAAAACAAGCTGTCCAAATACGAAAAAAAAGAAAGAAGAAGAATCACCAAGTCAATCCAACACCCAACATGAAATCTAAAGAGAAACTGAATTAATCCAATAATGAATACGAAAATTAAACTGAGGATATGTGCATAAAACGTATCACAAGACACAGCAAAGATGGCTGTACCTCTGTTACATAGACAGATGCAAGCTGTGACATGCAAATTTTATTATACCAGTATTATTTATTGCAACATGCTTCAAATCATTTGGGTAAACAATTTACAAAGGGAACATGCATGTATGTAAATCTGCTGCCATTTGAATTAGATTTGCAGTTTTCATTACATGGAAAGCATCCTCTTTTCCTCTGTGCCTGCACGTTTTCTGCATTCTTACATTTGATGTAGGGAGTGACCAAGAAGCATGAATGATACAAGATGAGAGGGGGGGCTCTCCATCTCTGTATGTTATATGGATTCTTCTCACGCATTTCCCTCTGAGACAAGGGGTTCAGTAATCTGTATCCTTTAGTGAGAGAACCCCATGGAGATGCATTAAAGAGATAAATTGGTATCATCCCCAGTGTGACAGACTCCTCATCTGTCTCTGCTTGCCTCCATTGATCACAATTTATTTTATTTGTGTTGTTTCATTATTAGGCGGAAGAAAAGCATTACATTAATAAAGCCCTGATTATAAAGTTAAACAGAAATGCTATACTGCTACACAGGAAGCTGGGGTCAGAGTACGAGGCTCCTGCACGCTTGCCCCTGTATCTTCTTACACAGTAAACTGGGATGGGAGGCTGTGCTGATCATTCACCGTGGATCTAACTCATTTCTTAATGATTATGAGGCTCTACTGGATGGGGAACACACTTTAAACAGATCACTAAAAATCTGGCATTTCCCAGTCGTCTCATCAGATCTGTGAGATGAAGCACTGAGATGAACTCAAGTGGTGATTTCACTGGTACATTTCAACAAAGAAGCCCCACTCAGGTTTGTTGTTATACACTCGGTTGTATTAATAAGGTGTAGTCTGCAAAATTAACATTGTTCTATATTTTATATTTCAGGCAATGATGCAATGAAGCTGACTCATTTTAGATATAGTCACAGTGACGTTTTATGCATTTTCCATCAATTGAGAGACAAAGAACCTCCAACAAAGCATTTTAATATCAACATGATAATAGAGTGTGAATGTCTAATGCACCGACCATATAACCATCATCTTTGTGATCATGTGACTGACATATGATGTAGATCATTAAAGACAAAACAAAGAAATATTGGCTAAAATTTAACATATTTACTGAAATATTATATAAATCATTGTTAAACTTTTGTTTGGTCATTCTTCATTTACTCCTCTCTACCATGATCTCTGACTATTATATAATTTTTTTTACTAGTCTTATACCTGTATATTTTTTATACAACTCTATATAGTTGTACTACACAAACATACTGTTTTTAGTTATCTGCCTGTATATGTACAAACAATCTAACCTGCACGTATATGGACACGTCTATCCCGACATCTCCTTGTACACAAATACAGTTTTTATATGCCTCTGCAATCATCCTGTGCCACTGCACATTACTCAATAACATTTCTATACAGCAATATTTCTGTAGTGATCAATAAAGTTTGATCTTATCTCATCTGATCTTATTTCATATAAATTAACGTTAAAATAAACAAACAAGATGATACTGAAAAACAAATAAATAATTTGTTTTACTATAAAATGCAATGATGTGCTGAACCTCTCATTGAAGTCAATGGAACTGTAAATGTAAAGTGCAACAATATAATGTTACATTATTGGATGTTGTGCTCTATGATGTAAGGGTCTTGATATCTAAATTAAAGGAAAGTTATTTGAATGAAAATGAAAAGAAAAATATCTGCATGTACAGTAAGAGATTGTCGGATTAAAAATATCCCACGATAAAGTGATTACAGGAACGATAGAAAGATT